>OU862911.1:56774871-59609871 GCA_917880885.1 Limnephilus marmoratus | reverse complement strand
CCCTACTTTTTTTAATTAATAAAATTAATATTTCTTTTTTCGAAGAAGGTGAATAAATTAAATTCGAATAAAGAATCGGCATTTTGTAGGATTTCCCGCGCATTGTGTTTGAATAAACATTCGAAGTTCTGGGAAGGGAAAAGGTATGAGGGGTGGGTATGATATCGGTGAGTCCAGGAGTAACAGACGTATGAATCCAAGCCTAACAGCGGTACAATGCGATGTTTAATATATCAAAAGGTCTTCCTCAACCTGTTTTTCCAGATTCGGCCTGCCACGCAGTTGGTAGGCAGACGCATCCGCCGCCAAGACCCGGACAAACCGTACCCCATGAACTTGGGTGCCACTGCTAAGTCACCAAAAGTAGCGAACCACTTAGGATGACCTGTGAACGAGGTGGCGCCTCTCAAATTGGAAATTATATTGGAATCATGCAATAATATTGGAAGCATGGAATAAAACCATAAAAAACCAACATGATAACACGATATTTTTATTCAATATTTGTTTTTTATTATAATGGAATGTCATTGAAATAATGAAATGTAATAATAGTTCTAAAATATCATATTCAGAAAAAATAAGAAAATATACAGATTTAGGAAATGAGATTAAAAGAATTTGGCATTCCAGGCTATAAAAATAAACCATTTGTTATTTCGGCTACTGTCTTTATACCTAGCTCTCTCATTCAAAATGTAGGCTAATTAGATTTGTCAAAGAACTTATATATAAAAATGCAAAAATCAGTAATTTTAAATAAATTTAGGATTACAAAAGATTTTTTAAATATTTGTATTAAGGGATCAGTAGGATTTACAGGTCCAATTAGGAGTTCCTCCGAGCCGAACCCTCAGATATGAAAATATCTGGAGTCGGTGAATTATTTTCCCAGTTGGTCTCTGGTAGGTTGACATGTCGTTCTTGTATTATTTTTCATTTATTAAACTTGTATAGTGCAATTGCAAGCGTGATTTGACCAGATGATCATTTGTGGAAAAGTGTGTGAAAGGGTTTAGTCTTTCATGTGAGGAAGATTTAACCCGGACATAAAATCTTTTCCTACTTTTAATTATTATTTACTTGTACCAACTGGTGTACATCGATGGTACCAATCAATACAATTATTTTATATCTGATTGAATTTGTAATGTTTCAATAATATCTATTGTCATTGTGTATTATTTCATCTCATACGTTCTTACAAACTTATATTATGCATATTAAAACTAATATATATAGATCCTTTAAAATAAACTGCGATATTATTTTCATTATTTGTTTTTGGGGTGTTATGCCTTTTTGCGCTACCTCCTTCTTTAGCCAACGTTTCGGACAGCGTTGCACCATCAGGGCAGATTCGGCAGATCCACCACATCTACCGGATCTGCCCTGATGATGGACACTGCAACGCTGTCCGAAACGTTGGCTAAAGAAGGAGGTAGCGCAACACGGCATAACACCCCAAAAACAAATAACGAAAATATTTTTGGCCGTGAAAATCTTGAAACGTATCTGGGATATTATTTATTATCTAGAAGTTTCGCAAGAATTCACGACAATATTATTTAAATCAAAAATCTATATAAGCATTGTTTTCGAATAACTTTAAATTACTAAAATTCCTACTCCATTTAGAAAATTTAAAAAGCAATGCCCTATCGGTGGGAATGGGTAACTCTCACAGGTGTCGTTAGTCGTAATCTTCCCACCGCGACCGTAATGGAGCCTAATGCCTGCTGTTGCCGGGGCTTTGGGACACACAATTTTATGTTTATATTTCCATCGGATGATGATATTGTTGAGTGTTTATTAATATTTGTAGCGAAAATAATGTTGCTCGGCGTAAAAATATTTTGTAATGCATGTTGAGACAACCGGAGGTGGTATCAGTGCCTGATGAACATTCGGTACCTACCGTCTTATATTTTTAGGGATATTAGCCGTTTTTACTCAAGACTCTTTTTTTATTCGGTACGTAAGCTTTATAGCGAATGCCTTTGCAGACAAATGTCAAGTAGATTCGATATATACTGACTTCAGCAAGGCGTTCGATAAAGTTTGTCATAAAATATTGATAAATAAATTAAGGAGTATGGGTATAACCGGGAAGTTTCTTAAATGGGTAGAGAGTTATTTAACAAATAGGCAACTGTTTGTAAAGTTAAATGACGTAATATCGGATGCCTTTTCTGCCACTAGTGGTGTGCCACAGGGCTCCCATTTAGGACCAATACTGTTTATTTTATTTATTAATGACATTGTAGACGTTTTTTCCGATGTTGATATCCTGTTATTTGCTGATGATTTAAAATTATATAAAAAAAATTAAAAATATTTCTGATTGCATAATTTTACAAAAAAATTTAAACAACTTGTTTAATTGGTGTATATGCAATAAACTGGCACTTAACATTAGTAAATGTCAAATAATAAGATTTTATAAAATAAAGAAACCGATCATTTATGAATACAATCTTGACAAAATTATATTAAACTCAGTAGAAACAATAAATGATCTAGGTATTATTTTTACCTCAAAACTTACATTTATTAGCCATGTAACTAATATTATTAATAGAGCAATGAAAATTTTAGGATTTATTATTAGAATAACCAAACAATTTTGTAACATTGATACTATTCGCATTTTATACATAACGCTAGTGAGAAGCATTTTAGAATATAACTCTACGATTTGGGCTCCACATTACAATATCCATATTCAAGCGATTGAAAAAGTCCAGCATAGATTCCTTAGGTATATTAATTTTAAATTAGGTATTCCAAGAGAATCCGTGGACTATAATTTGTTATTAAACTGGACTAATCTCGTAAATTTATCAGATCGCAGAAAAATTTGTGATCTATTAATATTATATAAAATAGTTCACTCCGTCTTGGATACCCCTGATTTAATAGAACTAATACGATTTCATTGCCCTGGTCGCTCTAACAATAGACTGACTCTACCGTTCTACTATAATAACACGCATACATTATCATATTATTACTCACCAATCAGTCGATTACACATTTTGGGAAATGAATATGCTAACATCGACGACTTTTATTTCTTAAAATTAGCGCAATATAAACATGCACTCAAAAATTATTTTTCCATAATGTAACTTTATATACGCAATATGGACATGTTGAAATGAAATGATGATATTTTTCATTGTTCTTTTTTGTTGTGATACACAAAATAATTGTATGTTATCAGTTTCAGTATTTAAGTTTTTTATTTTTTTCATAATGTAACTTTATATACGCAATATGAACATGTTGAAATGATGATATTTCTCATTGTTCTTTTTCGTTATTTTTTGTTGTGATACATAAAATAATTGTATGTTATTTTTAAGTTTAAAACTACTATTATGTAATGATATTATTTTTCTTACTTTTGTACTCTATTATATGTTTATTTATAAAAGGCAGTATAGCCGTTTATGTATTTAAAATAAAAAATTAAAAATAAAAATATGCAATCAATCATTCAAGAATTATGGCAATGTTGATATTAATTGTGGAGTTGGGAGCGCCGGCACTGCGGAAAGTGGGTTTAAGCCACGGCTACCCGAGTTTATACCGATTTCTTACATATCTCCCTTAAACATTAGAGGTTTTTAGGCTCTTAAACAAATATTTTTAATTTTTGAAGATAATATCTAGACGCGTTCCATGCCGAAACGCAAATTATATAAAATTCCTTCGATAGAAAAAAATCGCAAAGTATGCTCCGAAAATTATTATAAACACGTTGCTTTCAGTTATTTTACAAGTTATAGTTGTGAAAAAATTCACAATGTTTCTTTAAATGATACTTAAGATACCTTCCACGAGATTTTTGCTCTATTTTAAACAAATCGTATTTTATTATATATTTTCGCAATTTTCGCATCGATTTTATAGCTTTAAATATTAGCGTGCTCCTCTAATATGCGTAATTAGATATCTTTATATCTTATTCTCTTTGAGCGCGGATGCGGTGCCTTAAGGCTCCAGACTCAAACCTCGGGTGAGCTGCAGTTAGGTATTTTAACTACTTGTGAACGAAATCGGCGAACACCTGCGTTATTCACCGAGTGTTTGGAGTATACGCGGGTGGTCAGGGTTTTGATTAAATACGTAATAAAAATACACTTGCTTTATAATTTAAATTTATTTACTGAATAATGGATACAGCTTGACATATTAAAAATCATATTAGCAATGGACTGGATACTTACACATAGACACATCTTTATGCCCTGGATCTTTTATTGAGGTCTCAGTATTTTACTCAATGCGTCATAGAATCTAATGGTATTCTGACATGGAAAAAATTTCTGGTTCTGATTTGATGATTTTATAATATATTATATTATATTAAAGTACAATGAAGCACATAAGAAAAAAAGGGTCTTAGAAATAAATAAGTTCATACAAATTGATGTAAAATAAACTAAGTGTGATCTCGATATACATTTTTTTATATGTATTCAGCATAAATTTATCATATTGGCGTCGTTGACATCAAGTTGACATAATCCATGATACCTACCTATTAATTATTTTACTTTTATAAAAAAAAAAATTCTTGCTTCTAAGAGGATTTCTTACTTTTATAACTTTTTATATTTTATAACTTTAAATATGTATTAATTTTTATAATTTATATTTAAAACTTTCTACCTTTCAAAGATATCTTATATTTCTAAAATTAATGAATACCCTAGAAATCACAGGTACCTACTTGGAAAATTTATCATATCGGTTCACATATACTTGGTCAAAGGTTCACATCGTTGACATCAAGTTGACATAATCCATGATATCTACCTATCAATTATTTTTACTTTTTATAATTTTTTGTTCTTGCTCCTAAAAGGATTTCTTACTTTTATAACTTTTTGTATTTTATAACTTTTTATATTTATTAATTTTTATAATTTATATATAAAACTTTGTACCTTTTTAAGGATATCTATATTTCTATATTTTACTTTTTACTATAATATTTTTAACTTTTAACTTTTGTTTTTACTCTTTTCTTAAAACTTTATACTTTGTACTCTTTACTTTATATTTTATACCTACTATACTTTATATATACATGTATGTTAATGGCACATGTTGTGCCGTATATTTCAAAAATAAATAAAACAAATAAATAAAAAAATAATATCCTACGAAAGTGCCATACTTTCTTTGTGGTTTTTAGAAAGCTATTAATTTTGTTTTGTATTTTGTGTAAAACACTTCGTTATTCGTAAAATACGCATGTTACAATTACAGGTAAAATTAAAAATATTACATGCGAGTTAAAAATAAATCTACTATTTTTATAATGATTTCACAAAATTATCCGTAAAATAACACTGGTATTATGCGAACAAAACAACGTGATTATTAATTAGATTGTCATTTTGCAAAAACAACTAAACATCCACAAAAATTATTATTTAAAACTCCAAAACTAAATATTTTTAAAGCTTTAGACGTTTCGGATTCAACGTATTTATAGAAATTTTTCAGGCATGTAAATTTCAGATTACCAACAAATTTACAAAAAATTTTATTAATCAAAAGCCTGGTACGACAATCTTAACCATCCACCCCTGCCATACTAATCATTACCCCTAACGACTACACTCAAAGCGCTTCTCATCCTTTTTTCCCCTCTCCCATAGCTTTTAGAACATACGATGGACAATCAAATTTCATAATTCCGGTTTTGAACCAAATTGGTAGAGAACTCCAAAAACTCGAGATGGATGCAAAATTTTTGAACTTTGATATTAGATTTTTTTTTATTTATTGAGTTAGTTTATACTACATGAATATAAACTAATAAGCACAATGTAACATTTCATTTGATAAATTTAAATATTTTTACAGTAAGCATAACATTTCTTTTTAAATACATTCATTCTTTCTTCATTCTTCATACTTTCAGGCATTTCATCATACATCTTTAGTCCTCTGTACATTAGGCAGTTCTGTGATTTTGATTTCTTCATTTGTGGCAATCGAACTCTGTTTATATTTCTTGTTTCGTAATTATAAATGTCCCTATTAAAAACAATTTCATCCTTAAAGTATTTTGGCATTTGGTTTTTCATAATTTTATGCACAAAAATTAACACATTAAATAGTAGTCTCTTTTTTATTGGAATCCAATTTAGCTCCTCTCTCATTTGATTAATTCTTGCGTATTTGCCTTTCCCCAGTATACATCTCATAGCTTTGTTTTGTATAACTTCTAGTTTGTTCAAATTTCCTTCATTGGCCAAATATAATATCGTAGAGCAGTAGTCCAAATGTGGAGCAACGATAGTTTTATAAATAAGCTCCGTAGTGTTTCTATTTAATTTACGTCTTAGTCTTCTAAGAAAATTTACCTTTTTTGATACCTTTTTTAGCGCATATTCAAATTTTGCTGTGAAAGTCAGTTTTGAGTCGAGTATTACACCCAGGTATTTGATTTCATTTACTTTTCCAATTTTTTCACCATTAATTGTCAAATTTAACCCTGTGTTACGTGTTTTATTGCCTATTTCCATATATTTTGTTTTGTTTACGTTCAGTTTCAATTTGTTTAATTTCAGCCATTTTGCTATATTTTGTAGGTCTTCGTTTATTTTGTTAATTGCTTCTATGTAATCTTCACACGAAATATAGATTAAGGTATCGTCTGCAAATAGTCTAATTTTGCAATGTTTAATAGTTTTGATAATATCATTTATGTAAATTATAAATAGAATTGGATCTAATACCGACCCTTGCGGAACACCAAGGTTGTTTTCTATCGGTTCTGATTCTGAGCTTTCAACTTTCGTTACCTGTTTTCTTTTCTGGAGATATTCTTTGAATAGATTCAGAGCTACGTCAGAAAGACCTATGTCTTCTAGTTTTTCTAATAGTATTTTCCTTTCTATCGTTTCAAATGCTCTTTTGAAATCTAAGAATGCTGCAATGGTGATTTTTTTTTGTCTGTTTCTTTCTTCCATGTATCAATCACTATGTTTATCGCCGCTTCGCAAGAGTTGTTGTTCCGGAATCCTGATTGCTCCTCACATAATATGTTATGTTTTTCCAAATACTCAACGAGGTGTTTTTTATTACAATTTCTAGTACCTGTTCGTATTATGGTAACATATTTATTGGTCTAAATTCTTCACATTTTCTGGTATTAACAACTTTCGGAATCGGGATCTCAGTAGATGTTTTCCATGTGTTTGGAAATTTTCCACTTCTTAATGATTCATTTATTATATCCAGTAGATGAGGTCCTATCACTGGCATTGCATTTCTCAAAACTGCAAAACTTATTCCATCTGGACTCGCTTTTGATTTGGTGCTGTTAAGAATCTGTAAAAGATATGTTTCATCAATCTCTTTAAACACTTCGAGTTCAGTGCATCCCGATTTTGGACCAAATCGACCGAGAACTTAATACATTCAAGACGGATGCCGAATTTATGTATTTTGACATACGATCCAAGTTTAAGATACGTCCAAACTCCCTAATACCGATTTTTAACCAAATCGGTAGAGAACTCAAGAAACTCAAGATGGATGCCGAATTTATGCATTTTGACGTTAGATATGAGATCAATGCACGTCCAAACCAATACCGATTTTGAACCATATCGGTAGAGGACTTGAGAAACTCAAGATGGATGCCGAAATTTTGAACTTTGATATAGATTCGAGTTCAGTGCACCTCCGAACTTCTCAATCCCGATTTTGAATCAAATCTTAACTTAAGAAATTCAAGAAGGATGCCGAATTTATGCATTTTGACATTAGATCCGAGATCAATGCACGTCGAAACTCCCTTAGTGACAGCGCACACATCAGATTTTTCCATCCGATTGTCTGATCAGACAACCTGAAGGCCTTCGCGCCATTCATTTCTTGTGAAAATCGGATAAACACCGCACACATCCGATTCGAAAACCGGATCGGTAATGAAAATAGGCCACGCCATTCAGCGCCAGCCGTCCAATCTGGTCAGACAATAGGCATAGCCCCGGTATTATAACCAATCCGGTTTTCGAATCGATTTTTGTCTGATCAGACAATCGGATGGAAAAACCTGATGTGTGTGGCCAGCCTTAAATGAAATAATTACCGCGTCTCGCGGAGTAATATTTAGTCATACAATTTTGTATTGCGGAAAAGAATAAAAAAATTCATAAAGTTTGGGCGAATTACAATAAAATTCTAGATTCGTTAAAGTGTTTTTTATTCATTCTGATCATCTGTATCATGTTTACTTTGGGATTACAGAAGATTTTTAAAAAAATTGTCTGTAATAGGCGCTACTATGATTTCAGCGAAGGCATTTTTGAACGTTTTACGTGAAGTTGGAGTGTGTATTTCATATAGAATTAAAAAATTTACGATTAAAAAATTTCATTCACATATAACATAAAACATTCGTAGTTTTGCTTGTACTATGAAAATACAAAGTGATTACTTGGGGAACTTCACCCTAAAAATCGTTCCTTTGTTAGATAGAATTCCTCAGAACGCCTAACGCTGTAAGTCTGATCAATCTATTGAAGCTTTAACATTTTAAAGCAAATCAAATGGAGTGTTAAATGGAATTCTACGAATTAAGCGCTGCATTTTTTGTACCATTTTTTGTACCACTACAACAATAATTGCTAAACTTCACGTGTTTTTAAAATTGAAGTCACTTTTTTTAAATAATTTAACGTAACATTAATAACTTTTATTATTTTATACCTCCTGTTTGCGAAAATCGATTCACCCTTTGAAGACCGTATCAATCTGTCATCTTACAAAAAACGTTCAAAATGAATTGTGTTTTCAGTCAGTGGATAACCCTTTTTACAACAATTAACAAAAATAATATATTCTTGCTTTGCTTGTCTTAAATTTATGACTGCTAACTTCTGATAAATGTTATGTGACTGCTTCAAACTTTATATGTCAATAAATGTAATTTGTTATTCGAAAAACTTTCTCAATTATTCCAGAGAAAACCCCTCCGCTTTTACCAGAAAGTCGACACTCATTATTCCCTCAGAACGACCCTAGAGTGAATAAAGGCCAGATTTGCTTGCACATATCATAAACATTAGGAGCAGATAAGTGTGGAACTTATTCCTGCGTAGCTACTAGCTCCCATTACCCTCGGAAGGCGGGAAAAGGGGCCTGATAACTTTATTAGCCTTTTAGTTCGGCGTTCCACCGCTAGGCGGCGATAAACAGAGAGAAGGAGTACCAACTTACACAACGAAGATTTCATTTTTTCGTATGTAACTTGTTTGTAAATTCTGATGTATTTTAGAAGCGTTTTTAAATAAATAATAATTTGATAAAATTTTGGACAATTTTGTGATAACCCCAAAGTAGCATATATATAGGTATCTTGAAAACTTGGAAAAAGTTAAGATAATAAGATTAAGTACTTCGGAGTAATTCTAAACTCAGGAAATCTCTTGAAGGAAATGCCGATAAAAATTCTTTATCATGTATGGAACGTGTCAAAGAAGTATGTGTGTAACGAACGAGACCATAAAAGCGAAAATAACGAGACAAGTAAATAATTCGACATTGGAACCATGCCGCCAGCGCGTTCACTAAACTGAGATAGCTGCTATTGGTTAATGAAACGATGTGCGTTTGGTACATCTTCCAAATTCCAAACGATGTCTAACGATGTCTAACGCTATTACGTTCTTCAATAAACTTATCAATTGAAAACATAAACGCAATTGATAGTAAATACATGCAGCAGCAAAATCGGACTCACAAACACATCTGAATGACCGCGTAAAGCTTTCACCAGAGGCTGCAGGCAGCAATGATCGCCACCAGGAAAATGGTTGACTATTTACGTCACTCCCATCCTGCGAACAGCCGAGCCAATATTGGTCAATGGTGAACAAAGGAAATTTTGCTAAATTTCATCTTTATGACATTCCGACATAATAAATTTATTCGTAATGAAATTTATTCATTATTTTCAAAATCATTGTCCCCTTTGTCAAAATATATTATTTCTTCCCTCCTAGTGTATAACTTGGTAAAATTTAATTAATTATCTCCCCATTTAAAATTTTCAATTTTTTATCAAAAAATTAAAAACTTCAGTCACATTAACCGATGCGCCATTGATTTTCGTGCCTCCCTAGCGGTTCTTTAATTTCCCTTATTTTTATTTCATTCTCTCTCTCTTGTTTTGCCGCCCTCTTTCGCGACTCCCCCAAGCAGAAGTAGCGGCTAATCACACTTTTGTTTTCCAATCGTCCCGAACGATTATTACCTTGTTATTCGGCTCCAGTCTCCTCCGTTAATTCCTTTTCTCGTCGCTTCTCCGTCTGAAGAACGAACCCCGCTCGTTCCTCTCATTCCGCTCGTTCCACCCGTTCCGCTTCATCCCCACCCGACTCTGTTGTTCTTGCCTATTGTTGGAACATTTGAACAGTTTGAACGACTGTGCGGCAGTTAGACGGTGCTGGCAACACTCAATAGTCGGCCAAATGGGGGGTTTAATGTTAAATAATAAATACCGCAGACTTCCCGAATAGATTAACACGAGCATTTGCTTTGATTCGACTAAGGTCAATGGTTTTATTAACGATCACACTAATCATTGTATCGATTTGAGCAACTCGTTTTAATGCTGTGATATTATTCTTTTTGTGGGTATAAAGTGAAAAATGGCAATTCCACGTTTTTAGATCAACCGTTTTCTTGTTAGGTTAAATGGAGATTATAGATAGCAAGGTAACTAATTATAGTCTACCCAACATTGTTATTTCCATCATTTGAATAAAATTACTTTCTTTAAACACCACTTTATTGAGTAGTAACCTAACATAATTATGTAAAACCAACCCATTTCGATTCAGCCTAAACCTTCCTCAGGGTTTCATAAAGATGTAGGTATTAAAACAATTACAGAATTAGTGCATAGGAAACAAACAAGAGAGAAAGGGTTTATAAATACAGGTGAAAATATAAACGAAACATAAAAACAATATGTATAAGATGTAGAACAATTTCAATTTTATCTACGACGCCTGAAATAAAATTTCCCGCAAATATATCAACTTCGTTTCCACGACAACGATTTGTTTTGCTTTTCGTCTGACGTTATCAATTTTGTTAGGGACAGAAAACGTATAATAAATATAATATATTAATATTTATAATTTCTTAACCCCAGAGCTTACAATTATATGCAGCCTATTTAACTCGCATTTAATGTAGCTTTCTATTTGTTAAAGAATTTTTTAAATCTTTTAAGTGGTTTATGCGTGAAAGCGTAGCAAACAAACACACGCACTTTCGCATTTATAATATTAGTATAAATAGATTGTATTTTTTCTTTGGAAGGGTGCAGACATACGTTCATCGTTTGTCTCATTTTCAACTGTTGACATTTAGTGCGTAAGAAAGAGGGGCAGCATTATATGTTTAAGAACAAAAGCAAAACAATCAGCGCATTGACATTTGAAGTTTTTGAATTTTAGGAATTCACTCACTATTCAATATTATACTTCTCACAATATAGCTGCAGCCCTTTCAAACGTTGAGAATTCGTTCCATACAAAATGTATGAGGAAAAGAATTTTCTTCATAATTATGTTTTTCGTGAATTTTTCTGATTTTTTAAACGCTATTCTGTTATTCGGGGCGGAGACAAATCCAACAAATCAAAGATCATAAAAATCGGTCCAGCCGTTTTCGAGTTATATATGGTGGTAACTAACCCGACTTTGTTTTATATATTAAAGAAATATACATACATGTAGAATAATTTTCTCGGTTTACCCGCGTAACGTAGTCCTTAAAAGGACTTTTTAACTCCTGACGTTTCGGACAGATCTCACTGTCTATCTTAAGAGGCTTTATGTCTTGATTTTTGTCTCAAACTGATCGCTTTAGTGGATTCATTCACAGACCCATTCATTCTATACTATTGAAAAGAGTGCTCTTTATCAATTAAATGTGTTGCAAATTCTGAAAAACCTACACTATTTTGGCACCTCATATATTCAATCACCTTCGTTTTGACGATTTTTTCATTGTTATTTTCTAATAAAACTTTTCTTCCTACTTATGAGTTATATGTTTTAATAAGGCTAAAATAGTTTGTTGAAAGGCCTTTTTAACTTGTTGTAACAATTTAAACATGTTAAAAAGGCTTTTCAAAGGTTGTTTAAATTTTCGTTGTAACCCTTTTATTTCTATTTACACTTCAAAGCTTCATAGTTCAGAGAGGGAATGCCTTTAGGAGCTTAAAATAGTTTAAAATAGTTAACACCCCACAGAATAACAGGTGGTATTTTTTTTTCTGTTTCAACATATATATATTTCCTACTTCACATTTCAGATGTTTTATTTTAAATAAATAAATGTAAATTGAAGGAACCCTACCCACATCTCATTTATATTTTCATATAAATACATTATGTATATATTACGTAATTTAATTACAACCCTTTTTACATTTCGGGACGCATTATTTTATTTTTCTAAAAAACCTGTCACAAAAGGTTGAAAAAATTTACATACATGAACCAGCATTCACTGATTGTCGCATTCTAAATATCTTCCACTTGTTTATATTAATAAAACCTTCCCTGTATCTCTTTGTTTGTGGTTATATTAGTGAATTGCATTTGCAGAATCTATCCACCTCCGTGGCGGAGGGTGCACAAATTTGCATGACAAAAAAGCGATGTCTTTTAATTAAAGCTGTAACCAAAGGGGTAATAAGGTTTCTTAATTTAGAAAACTCAATTAAAATTATCACCAGGGCTCGGCAGCAGAGGGGGGAGGGGTGGGGGGCAGGACTATTACGTACTTCTGCAGCTGAAACAGTGGAACGCCCTTGGTGTACGCAGGGTTTTATAGTGGTCACATGGGAATACGTCGATTGATAACGATGTCGATTGTTGGAAAGTTCCTACTCATTTTGAATACATCATTACATAAATGGAAAGTGGGTAGGTACTATTTTACTTTTTCACAAAATATTCTCATTTTTTTGTGTAGTACAGAAACTGAAAAAAAAATATTGTCTTTTATCAACGTTTTTCTTGTCATGTCGTTGAAATAAATTGATGCTTTAACCCTTCAGAAATCTGCCGTATTTTTCAGATGGTCAAAATATTACCGCTTTACAATAAAATCGAAATAAATGGAACACTCCCAAACATATCCGAAAATTAGGATTAGTTTTAATAATAAAAACTAACAACAACCAAAAACAAGGCCGAAAAAACTTTATTGGTGGTCAAAAATTTGCTAAACAAGAACATTCTTACCCTAAACACAACAAAAACCAAATATATTACACAGGATCACACAAAGTCCAACCTCCACCGAACACAGATCTTGTCTTACAAAACTGCTGACAAACTTCTCGCATTTGTCAATGCGTGCGTATTGAAAGGGTTTTGCACACAAAATACCTAGGCGTTATAATAGATGCCAACTTACGCTGGACTGACCACATAACTTATATCACAAACAAACTGAAACGAGTCATGCATCTCATAAAGTCAATAAAAAACATATTTCCAAGAACAATCCTCAGGACCATATTCTTTGCACTTTGCCAATCCATTATCACATATGGCATACTGGCTTGGGAAAATGCAACAAAGCAATATCCATTAGAAAAAATTCAAAAGGCAACAATTAAATTAATCATCCAAGTTCCTCGCTACACAAGCTCGAATGTAATTTACGAAACACTAGACATAATGACAATAAGACAACTCTACGCCAAATGTGTTCTAGGTACTATACTTCTTCCAACATAAACTTCACATTCCAATGCAACCTCAATTAGCAATTAAAATTAAAAACCAGTGCCTCCACAAAAATACACTAAGCACACCGATAACTCATTCCTCAAGAAACTTTAAGTACTACGCAACCAAACTATATAACTACATGCCCACCAAACTGAAGCAACTTACGAAATACAAAAATATATGTGGAATTCTTCACAAAAAACACATCAAAGACTGGATCAAACAACAAGGTATTCAATTTACTCAAAACATTATAACACCTAACCAATCATAACCAAACACAAACATTAAAAAAATAATTATTAAAACTTAGAGACAAAAAATAATACCACAATATTATTTATACCGGTGGCGTGTGGTCCATAGAAAATATACCTACCTGTTTATCAAAACTATTATTTATCTTATACATAAACTAGATGCTATGAATAACTGTATACATAGATCCTAACTGCAACTAATCTTTAATTTAAGTATTCGATACTGCCGCCATGAGTCGACCCACAGTGCCCTTCTTGACAATTTCAAGGAGGATACGGTGTTTCTACTTATGTCGACAGAATAGCACTTATTCCCAAACATGGGAACACCTCAGCACAGGTTCGCCTAGTGAGGTGTTCACAGAATACTACTAGGTACTTACACATCTACCGGATCTGCCCTGATGATGGACACTGCAACGCTGTCCGAAACATTGGCTAAAGAAGGAGGTAGCGCAGCATGGCGTAACCCCCAAAAACAAATAACGAAGGTACTTACCTATTTACGTACTATGGATCATTAATATTTTTTTCTTATTACTAAACTTATTATCTATGTAAACCAATGTAATAATCAATAATAGAAATAAAATTAATAAATAAAAATAAACTAAAAACTGTTTTTGAAAGGTGATAAAATACGCTTCCAAATTTTATAATTTGAAATGAACATTTAATTTTTGAAATATTAAAAACTAGCTGTTTCCCGGCATGCGTTGCCATGTCATTTAATAAAGAAATTGTATCTCCCTGCGTGTCCTTTCTTATTCGTCTCGTTCCTCTTCCGCCTCCCCTTCTTCTCCCGCGTCCCCTTCCCCTTTTGCATTCCTACTCCGCCTCCTCCACCTTCCCTTTCCTTACTCCACTCCCCCCCTTCCCCCGTCCCACGAACCCCCCTCCCGCATTCTATACTTTCAGTCCCGGTATATTCAATTTTCATACAGCTCGCGTGCTACCTATTGCAATTTTAGTATACAAATTTCATAATGCCAGAGCTCACCAGTAGTTTTACACAAACCTTGTCCTGACAATAACGAACACACAAAAAAATAATTATCCAATTTGGTGCAGTCGTTCGGAAGTGCGCGTACATACATTTCGGCGATTCATTTTTATTTATATAGAATAGATAGATAGATAGATAGATTTTGTTTATAAACATGTCACCTCACTTTTTTTGACTTTCCATGTAAAAATAATTAATAAAAAATTTCCAAAGTTTCAAAAAAAAATTCATTTTGCGATTCGAAACTTTGGTTTCATAAAGGTGTACATTTTACTTTTTGTGGTAATTTTTGTAAATAAAGCGTGTTTTCTCTTTCTAACACCGTTAAGATTATGTTTCTCGCTATGGTAGTAAGGGAGACAAAACGATTTATATTAGACCTTTGTGAACTGGGAAAAATTTGGTCTCCTGTGATTAAAGGGGTTAAAGCTTCATAGCTCATGATGTAAACGCTATAAAATACAGACAGATAAAGGTGTGCGAATGACGACAGAGCTCACCATTGCATAGTTTTTGCTGCTTCAGATATCAAGCAAACAAACGAATTTTCTGCTTTAATTTACATTTAGGGAACGTACCCATACTACGTGACCTGTTCGGGGGGGTCTTCAAAATATCACGCTTGGTACAAATGAGCGGCGGATTGCTTAGGTTTTTGGTCACCGGTGGGGGGGTGGTTAAAAATTGCAAAAAGGTCACGTTGTATGGGTACGTTCCCTTATATTAGGTCCTTACATATGAAATTGGCGTTTTGCCGTACAGGCAACTTTGATCTCAAATATCTTCTCTTTGGTTAGGAATTCCAAATTCAAATTTATACAGCTATTTACTAATGTATTTGTGTTTCGAAAATTGTAATTCATTTGTTTTTTCCTTAATTGTTTTTTTTCTTTGCGTCACTTAGTTTACAAAATGGAAAACTTGAAATATCGCGTTATTTACGAGCACGAGTTCCACCATGGCACCAGTGCTGCAGAAACGGCTCGAAGGATTAATGATGTGTATGGCGACGGTGCCGCAAAAGAAGACACAGTGCGTTTTTGGTTCCAACGTTTTCGTTCTGGAAATTTCGACTTGCGGAACAAGCCACGTGGACGGCCGGAGACCAAAGTTGATAATGAAGAATTGAATGCTATTGTGGAAGCGGATCCATCGCAAACCACGTCCGCGTTAGCTGCAGGCTGCGGTGTTAGTGATAAAACTGTTTTAATCCACTTGAAGCAAATTGGGAAGGTGAAAAAGCTTGAAAGGTGGGTTCCTCACGAATTGAGTGAAGCAAATCAACAAACGCGCGTTAGAACGCTAGACCACACACTGTACAACAGACGGCTACCAAATTAGAGGAGCTTCAATTGGAATGTCTAAGATATCTACCGTACTAAATACGTATACGTAAATTTTGATAACTTCTTGCAAGGGAAAAAATTCAACTCCGATGGGCAGTCCAAACCGCCTTCAAAGATCTTATTGATTCCCGTCCAAATGGTTTTTTTAGTAAAGGGATCGATGAACTACCTATGAGTTGGCAAAAGTGCATAGATAGCCATGGTACATACTTTGATTAAATAAATATATTATATTTTTAAAAAATCGATTTTATGTTCCTCCCATACAAAACGCCAATTTCATACGTAAGGAACTAATATTATTGCAGTTGGTTTTTTTTTTCAATTTCGTAAATAAGATGTTTAGGATTGTAAAGAGAGATTCTATGTTGAAATGAAGGAGACAAGTAGATACCTACAAAAAATATATAAATATGTTTTTGGGTTGTGGCATTTCTACAAATCCCTTTACTTAAGTCAATAAGTGACAAACGAACCTTTACTGCATAAATAAACACAAATGCAAATACTTCAAGTCTGATAACGGAGAATTAGCACACGGAGAAGTTTAACCCATAGCGATCTGCTTTAACCCAACCCACCCCTTCCTCGTCTCCCCAGCCGCGGAACTTCTCCACTTCTCGCTGCAGCGCATTAAAATATTCCGAAGTTTAAATTTGTAACGAAGCGAATCACAAATTCGTTTGCATAAATTACACATTGGCTTTAATTGCCCGGGCGCGGGCGGGTTCAGCGTCGGCGTCGCGGCGCATTTACATACAATAAAGACATAAAACAGCGGCGCGACGCAAAGCCTCGATATATCTCAGCCGACTACCAACTATCTACGGACTAGCGATTCCAGCGATTCCTGGAATCAGCGGCGGACTCACAACCTGACGCTGACAACCAAGGTAACTGGCTGACAATGTTCTTAAACTATTAGGCCACGTTAAAGGCAATTAATTCATTCAAAAATAGAACTCATTCAGAAATGTGTTGATAAAAATTTTAATTTATGAATAGGTATAATATATTTTTTTGCATAATTTGTATCTTATGTTATGTTATATATATTTAGAAAATATGTAAAAAATTACTTTTGAAATGTATCAAAAAAAAAACTTTTCATATCCAGGTAAATACGAGTATATTCCACATTTTGATTCAATTAAATATGACATTATTTTAAATATGCAAATGAGCCAAAAAAATATTTCCAACGGATAAAATTTATCGATCATCATATATCTTATTAAAACTGCTATTTCAAAACCCAATATCGAGTGCATGTTGACTCCACACCGTGTAATAATAACATCTGTGTACATGGAATTTAAAAAAAAAACTACCGTTGTAATTCGGTTTTGAATTCAAGATGTCGCCATTTACGTCAGCAGCCGCGTGTGGACATTTCTTCCCTAGATATAAGTCTCTCTCTGGTTTCAATCCTGGGATTGGTTTGCAGCAATTTTCTTTAGTTTCCTCTTCCATTCTTCCCTGTCTTGTGTGGCTCTTTTGAGGTCTGCATATGATAAGCAGCGCACGTCCACCAGCAGGTCCTCCAGGTACTCTCGGCGTGGGCGTCCCCTAGAGTTTGTCCCCTCGGTCATACCCTCCATTATGGAATGCAAGAGGCCTTCTTGTCGTATTACATGGCCAATCCATCTTGCACGCCTTTCGGACAAGGTCCTGAGCAGGTGCCTTCCTCCTTCGATTCTTTGGAGAACCTCCTCATTTGTAATGTGGTCTCTCCAGGAAATTCCTAATAGTTTTCTATAGGACCACATCTCAAAAGCCTCTAGTCTCCGTTTATCTCTTTTGGATAGGCACCATGTTTCGCAGCCGTACATCAAGATACTCCATACATAGGTCTTGATGAGGAGTATTCTCAGCTTTAGGTCTATATTATTTGATTAAATTATTTTCGACCTTTTATTGAAAGCAAGCCTAGCCTGGTGTATACGGCTGTCGACATCGCTCTTAGACCGACCGTCCCATGTTATTTTGCTCCCGAGATAGACAAACTCCTTGGCGTTCTTTAGTGGAACTCCTGACATCGCTATTCGCATCTGATGTTGCGTTCGGCCTACAGTCAGCAGCTTTGTTTTGTCTTTATTTATCTTCATGTTATAGTTATTTTGGAGAATGCTTTGCATGGTTGTTAAGGCCTCTTGCAGTTCTTCTTCGCTTTCAGCAACCAATGCAATATCGTCAGCAAACCTTATCATATCCACCTTTTGCCCGTGTATCTTTACACCTTTTCTGTGACTCATTCTCTCTCTCAAGTCGTCAATCGCACTTTGTATATAAGCGTTAAAAAGAACAGGTGACAGAGAGCATCCCTGTCTCACCCCTTGTCTTATACTGGCTTCTTTTGTATCATTGTCACATCTAATTATAGCGGCCTCATTCTTGTATAGCGCCTGGATTATTCGTCTATCTCTATATTTGATATCAATTCTCTTCAGAATCTCGAAGAGTCTTTTCCATTCTACTTTATCGAAAGCCTTTTCCAGGTCTATGAATGCGATGAATGTGTTTTGGTTTCTTTTTATTCTTTTTTCAAGTAGTATTCGTAGCGACAATATTGCTTCTCTGGTTCCTACACCTCTTCTAAAGCCATACTGATCTCCGGAAAGGATGTTCTCTACTTTTGGTTCGATTCTTTTTAGAATGATATTAGTCAATATTTTTGAGGCATGAGATATTAGGCTAAGAGTTCTGTGTTGTTCACATTTCGTCGTGCCTGCTTTCTTTGGTAATGTAACAATTAGGCATTTCTCGAAATCCTCTGGTATCTTTCCAGTCTTATACATTGTCTGTATCATTTTAAACAGAGCATCTATAGTTCCTTTTCCTGCTGGTTTAATTAGTTCAGCCGGAACGTCATCGATTCCGGGTGCTTTCCCGTTTTTGAGGTTTTTCAGTGCGAGATCAAACTCTTCTCTAGTGATGGGATCTCCCAAATCATCTGCGTCTACCTCATTTTCTCTTTCTATCAATGTTTCGTTGTCACTATTTCCCTTCCCATTGTACAGCATTTCGAGGTATCTTTTCCATCTCTCTCCTATTTGGTCATTTTCGAAAAGTATTTTGCCGTCTTCTCCTTCTATTGCATTACCCTTTCCAACTCTCATCCCAAAGAAGTCTTTCACCGCAGCGTGAGCTCTTTCTATATTTCCTCTCTTGAGGTCGTCGTTTATCTCATCGCATTTATTCTGGTAGAATGTTTCTTTGGCTATTCTTGACTCTCTATTTATTCTGTTTCTCAGCACTTTATATTTCTCTTGTGATTCAGTTCTTTTATCATTTTTGAGCTCTCTTCTATCTTTTATCATATTTAGGATCTCATCGGTTATCCATTCCTTCCTTGCTTGGGGTTTTTCCTTGCCTATAGTTTCCTCTGCCGTAGTTATGATCTTCTTCTTTATCACTTTCCAGATCGCATTCACGTTCTCCTCTTCCATTAGGTTGCATTCTTGCGTTTTTTCCCTAAAACTGTCGCTGATCTCTTTTATCTTTAATACTTTTGTATCCCATTTGAAATTTTTTCTCTTTTTTATTTTTTTCAGTTTTAGAATACTTTTGGCCATTACCATATTATGGTCACTATCTATATCTGGACTGGAATAGCTTCTACAGTCTTTTATTTGGTTTTTAAATCTATGTCTAACCATTATATAGTCTATTTGCAGTCTTTGTCTGTCTCCAGGAGATTTCCAGGTATATCGCTGTCTTGGGTGGTGTTGGAAACAAGTGTTTGCTATCACTAATTTGTGTTTTTCGCAGAATTCTGCCAATCTGTTTCCTCTGTCGTTTCTTGCACCCAGCCCAAAGGGCCCAATGCAAGTTCCTTCACGTCCTTCTCCTACAACAGCATTCCAATCTCCTAGGAGAATCAGATTTTCACCTGCTTTTATCTCTAATATAAGTTTATCT
This sequence comes from Limnephilus marmoratus, assembly GCA_917880885.1. Classification (NCBI taxonomy): domain Eukaryota; kingdom Metazoa; phylum Arthropoda; class Insecta; order Trichoptera; family Limnephilidae; genus Limnephilus; species Limnephilus marmoratus. The sequence goes on along the minus strand of OU862911.1, from coordinate 59,589,539 downwards.
AGTGAACTGTATACCTCCTCCACTTCTTCTTCGCTGTGACTAGATGTTGGCATATATACTTGGATAATTACAGTGTCTACAGGCTTAGTTTCTATTTTGACTAGAATAATTCTTCCACTATATTGCACGTATCCCTTAACCCGTCTTCCCCATTCCTTGCACAGCACAACGCCTACTCCTCCTTGGCCAGGTTTATCCTTTATGCATCCTGTGTGGATGATTCTGTAGTTGCCACTCCAGAAGTCTCCACAATTGGGCCATCTCATCTCTGCTATACCTAGGGCATTCAAATTTACGTTTTGCATCTCAGCTTTCAGATTATCCAGTTTGCTGTTTTGCAGTAATGTGCGGACATTCCACGTTGCCCATCTCGCTATTTGGTTCTTTGTATTTGACTTTGACTTTGTGTTTCTAGCATCTCGAGCAGTCCCCACCCGGAGATCCGAACGGGGGACTATTTTACCTCCGGAGAATTTTACTTGAGATTGGGTATTCATGTTTTGCTGGTTCTTGGGATGCCACTTGGACCTTTAATGTGGTAGTTTCCCGTTTCTTTCCACATCCTATGCCGTTGACCTCGAAGGTTCTTCCGCCTTTGGAGATTATTTACTTCTCCAGGACAAGAGGGTGCCCTAGACAACAGACGCCTGGTAGGGCGAAAGTTGGTGGTCAGCTTATTCCGGCCAACGCTCAGTCCCTGTCTATATTTGCCGACACGAGGTCGTTGCTCACTCCCCACCACGAGAAGGAAATAGATCAGGATTTTCCTTTCCTCAAACCTGAGACCAGAAGGCATTTCTCAGAGTTCTCCAGTACTTTCGGGGAGCAAGATATAAGTACTACGGATTAATAGAATTGTGAATAGTGTCTTTCCGGATATTGAATATGGAGAGATTACATAATATGGCGTCGTTGCCTGTCACGGTTACTTTAACTCGGTGACTATGTGTCACTAGATCCGAGGAACTGGCTATTTTTGGAACCAGTTCTTATCGGATTTATAAAATGGTTACCTACACTCAAACTAGGCGAAACCGAACTAAAAGCCGCCCGCAGTGCCTAGCATTTAAAATGATTTGCCTGTACATCCCGTGATTTTTCACGGTAACCATTATTGTACCATTATGTGAGAACTGTAATAAAAAAATTATATTTTTTTCACGATATACATCGAAATGTTTCAAAACCCAATATCGAGTGCGTGTTGACTCCACACCGTACGCATTGCGCCACAAATAACGAAATAATAACATCTGTGTACATGGAATTTAAAAAAAAACTGCCGTTGTAATTCGGTTTTGAATTCAAGATGTCGCCATTTACGTCAGCAGCCGCGTGTGGACATTTCTTCCCTAGATATAAGTACTACGGATTAATAGAATTGTGAATAGTGTCTTTCCGGATATTGAATATGGAGAGATTACATATGGCGTCATTGCCTGTCACGGTTACTTTAACTCGGTGACTATGTGTCACTAGATCCGAGGAACTGGCTATTTTTGGAACCAGTTCTTATCGGATTTATAAAATGGTTACCTTCACTCAAACTAGGCGAAGCCGAACTAAAAACCACCCGCAGGGCCTAGCATTTAAAATGATTTGCCTGTACATCCCGTGATTTTTCACGGTAACCATTATTGTACCATAATGTGAGAACTGTAATAAAAAAATTATATTTTTTTCACGATATACATCGAAATGTGGAGGAAAAGGAGAAGGGCAAGGCTTATGAAGTCGTCTCCAGTGTCTCCAGGCTATTCATATCTTCTCACGAAACAAGGCTAAAGTAATTTTAAACCATGCTTGGATTTTGTATGGTGGTTCTGCATAATGCTAACACATAAATGTACAACCTCCAATATTGAATCCAGAACCCTTCGAGACTTGTAGTGTTTATTAAAAAAACACATACCTGAGTACCTACTGAGTATCTAGAAAATTTTCCAACATAGGCCACTTGCATCACATTTTTTTAAATTTTTTTCCGGTTTAGGCAAATATTCTAAGACATTCTGTATTTTTTTTTTTTTTTTAATCGTATTTTTGAAACCCTGGGGATTTTTTGAAAATTTCAATCCGAAAAATCAGACCATTTTTTATAAACCGGAAAGACGGGACATAATTTTATAGGTGTGAAAAAACGATAACTACATAGCCGAAAATAATTTTAAAAAAATAACGTTTTCCACATGAATGGCACAGGCGAATAACGAGGCATACCAAAAATATTACATCTCATAAATATTTTTTTCCTTGATCCATCTTATTGATCATAAATCATTATAATGTACAGCGTCTTTATTACTAAATTCAATGTAATATACTTGAACTTGTAAATTGTAATAATAATAAGAATATTATAAAATTTTATTTTGTTAAAATCAGCACCATAATCATTATACCTCTAAAACATGTACCGACATCCTCTTCACGTTCTGAAGAGAACCCCGTACCCATTAATTGTACGGGGTTCTCTTCAGAACATCTGTCAAAAAATCAAACCAAATGATAAGTTCGCAGAGAACAAACAATAAATCTAGTGAACGAATTAAAAAATTCGCCTGAAATCAAAGTGATGCCATATAAAAAAATAAATCAGTGTGGAATTTTATAAAATTAATAGGAACATTTTCGGCGACGGGACATTTTCATGTAGTGACGTCACGAGCCCAAATAATGGATTTATTTATTTAAAAATTAAAAAAACTGTACATTTCTAAAAATTTTTACCAACATTTTCGTAATCTTAGTAAAAAACTCTATCCACACGATTTTTTCCAAGTCGTTATGAAGTCCATGCAAGTGGCCTATTCGCCCCTGTCGGAAATCGATGGAATGATCGCGATAGGCAATTATTATATCACAGATCTGGAGGCGCCAATAATAATTGTGGCGCGGTTCGGAAATTTATTCGGGGTGTCAATAAATTTATTGTTTTAATGGCCTGCGTTTCTCAATAGGGAAGATTAGTCTTAAATCCGCATTAATTTAATGTGGCATTGGATCAACTTACACTCTCGCGTCACGAAAGATAAGGTTAGAATTATACCTCGTGTCTTGAATAGCGAATTTCATATACCCACACCCACGTGATATAAATTATTACTACAGGCAGGCGATTAGAGATTGAGATTATTCCCGACCAAAATCATTTAGATTGTCATGTACTGGAGATAAATCGATAAAACCCTATATCAATACTGCGTTATCTATGGTCAGTGGTCAGTTATCAATATTTAGCACGGTCAACGATTATTAACAGATATTCCGATAGACGCCGACGGTTTATAAATTTAAGTGCGGCCTCCATAGTAGGTATCACATAAAGTTTCGGTTGTACTTTTTTTTGTAATGTCGTTCGTTATGCAAATAACAAGCCATTTATGTTATGGTATTAGTTCATTTATGTTACTAGCTTATTTAATGAACGGGTTAAACCAACTAAGCTCTTAGAAATGAAAGAAGTCGTATACGCGATCCACAAACTTAAATAATGCATATAAAGCGCAATCAATTATTTATTTATTCCGTTCGATATTTGAGAAACTAACGATTATATGATAAATATTACTAAAGATCTGAATTTTTTATTTTTTATTTTACATTAGCTCCACACAGGAGGGGCTGGGAAAAATAATTTCACTCAAAACCTACGTCATCTAAGGGGATGCTGTGTTGAGGATCTTTCTAAGGAAAGGAAGGATGGGAAATTCTGGGAGGGAGAAAGTTATAAGGGGTTATAAGTTATAAGGAGTGGGTAGGAATCTGGGGTCAGTTTGTCCAGGAGTGACGGACTTATGAATCCATCCCTACAACTGCGGTGCAAGGCGATTGGTCGAGAGAGTCCGGCTGGAAACGTCAAAAGCCTCCCTCAACCAGTCTCTCTCGATCCGGCGCACCACGCGACAGGTGGGGAGACGCTTCCCGCCGCCGGGACCTGGAAAAACCTCACCCTATGAACCCGGGCACCCTTACTAAGTCACCAAACGTAGCGAACCACTTGAGGTGATCTATGGCACAGGTGTTGTATTTCCAATAAATGGTTCCCGGGACGGCGGTACCCATACCCGCCTCCCAAATTAATTAACCCATTATCTCCCGTTTAGTGTCAAAAAGTAATTGCTGACTGCCAATGCATGTTAAGGTTAATATTTCAATTGAACTACGCCAATTTATTAATATTTTTAGGTAATCGTTTGGCGTTTGACATTTTGGAGTGTTAATTCATAGAAAATACCTTCAGTGTTGCCAACGTATATCGATTTCTCATTTATTCCCCGTCTACATCGGTTCGGCTGTCAACGATGAAAACGTGCTCGAGACGTCGATATAAATCATCGAAAGTTCCGCCTATCAATCCGATATTGTAAAGTTAACGATTTCACCCAAAGATATTGAAATACAAAAGAGATATGCTATAGACTACTGCCTAATCGGAGAAGTTTGCATTCAAAAAGAATTTATTAATTTCGTTGAGTTTTTGAAGGTGTGCATTAGTATTGGTTAACAATATAGTTTGAATACGGAAAGAATTCGTTCATTTAGTTTAACGTTCGTTAAGTTTATTCGTTAATTATTCGTTCATTTAATGTTATTCGTTTTTTTTTTTTTTTTTTTTTTTTTACATTAGCTCCACACAGGAGGCCCTGAGGAAAATAATTTCCCTCAGGGCCTATGTCATCTTTGGGGATGCTGTGTGGAGGGTTATTTTTAAGGAAAGGAAGGAGAGGAGAGTTCTGGGAAGGAAAAGGGTTTAAGGGGTGGGTAGGAATCTGGGGTTCAGTATGTCCTGGTCATCCACCTCCAAGACCTAAACAAACCTTACCCCATGAACCCGGGCACCCCTGCTAAATCACCAAACATAGCAAACCACTTGGGGTGACCTATGGCAGAGGTGTTGGTTATCCAATAAAGGTTCCCGGGGCGGCGGTACCCATTCCCGCCTCCCAAATTGTGAATTGTGAATTCGTTAATTGGTAAACAATATCGGCGACACCTGGAAGCGCAGTCCCACCCAGTAAAAACTGCGGATAGCACATCTATTATATTTCAATATCTTTGATTGCAATTAGAGCTCCTATGGTGGGTTTCTTCATTTACCGAGACTGCTAAATGCAATGCTAATTGTAAAAATAAACGATCAAAATTTAAAAATTTATATGCATTTGACCGTTTACTTCTACAATTAGCATTGCATTTAGCATTCTCGGTAAATGAAGAAACCTACCACTAGACTTTTAAATCATCAGCGGCCCACTTCGACGGCCCTTTAGGCTAAATAAAAAAGCCTAAATGAATTCCCATTATATGAAATTATTAATTTAGCCTTACTATTGGTTTTTATTATTTCACAATTTCCTATCTCCTAAACCAATTTAAACATATTTTATCAAACCCTTGACTTTTGGTGTACAGCTTTAAGAGCGTATAACCAGCCTGCGGACGAAAATCACACATTTCGTCGAAAGTTGTTCTTACGATCATGCAGGGCGGTCACAATGAGAAAGATTAATTATTCTCCGTACCAGCTTTTTAAAATTATAACTCAATATCGAATTTATTTCAATCCAAATTAGCTTTTATTTATACCTTCATCCGAAAATGCTGAAAGGCGTGATGATAAAATTATTGAAATATTGTACTTTTTGTGATTATTTTTTGATTATACCTAAGTATTTATCATTTTTCAATAATGTCTAAATTTAATAAGAATGTTAAAAAATCTGAAATATATTAGTTTGTAAGTGCGCAAATAAATACACAATTGGACCAATTTTTGTCAAGAAACACATGTACGTACATATTTTTTAATGATTTTATTGAAACTAAAATTAAAATTCTAAAACATGCGTTTGCTAGATAATGTATTGGTTTATTTTACTGCATGATTATATTATTTGAAATGGGCGTGGTATAATACAAAATCTTTTTTGAAAACTTAACAAATCTGCCAACGACCTATGGAATAACCTTATTATACTAAAAATTTAAAAAAAATCTCAAAATTTATTACATGCGAATGCTAGATAAAAGAACAATCTTTCGAAATCCATTTTTAATTTTTTGTGAAAAAGAGTAATTACGTCTAAAACCTGATTTGAAAATGACATATTTCTGGTTTTCTCTGGTAATGCCCTCTTAAGTTTGTATTGTAATTAAATTTGTTTGGGTACAATAAAAAGAGTTAAGTCTGAAGATAACGTAAGTTTCATTTTATTTGACATACTAGAAAAAAGCACGAAATTCAATAAATTGATGGAAGATGTTATTAGCATGTCCTTAGACAGGGGATACTCAAACCAAATAGTCTTCCTTAGTCATGTCAACCTTTCCTTTGAACCCTTGTTTTATTTAATAACATTTCTTTGATCTTTTGATAAAATTGATATGAAGCCATGATCGGACAGCAAATGAAAAGAATATGAGCAAAGAAAATGCCAATTTTTTAGAATGTCACAAGAAAATTTATAGTTTGATTTGCAAAATATTGCAGGCCGTGAAAATATGTATGTAGGTACTAAAGATGTAACTGATTAATGTTTAACGGTTTGAACTTGGCGCATACATCAGATTTTTCCATCCGATTATCTGATCCGATTGTCTGATCAGACAAGGGTAAGGCCTTCGCGCCATACATTTCTTATGAAAATCGGATAAACACCGCACACATCCGATTCGAAAACTGGATTGGTAATGAAAATAGGCCACACCTTTCCACGCCGGCCGTCCAATTCCGGTTTTCGAATCGATTTTTGTCTGATAAAACAATCGGATAGAAAAATGTTCAAAATCCGGCAATGTACAAATCAACAACGCATTAAGGACCAATTCACAGAATTTTTAAAATATATTTAAGTTCCGTGATTGTTCTAATCAAATTCTGTTATAATTTTATTTCTGTGAAGTAACTGTCCCATAATGATTGTTTTAAAAGAAGTTGAATAGAACTTTAGAACCTGAAAATTGACTTTGAAATTTGATGAATTGTTCAAATTCTGTGAAACATCTCGACCTAAATATGTTACCGGATGTAACAGACACGATTTTAGAATATATGCATCTGCCATTTCCACCCCCAAAAACTTTACTCCACCATTCCTTCCATTTACACTCACCCATTCATTGCCGTCTGTATCTGATGATGGGGGAAGGAAAGAAGAAAATTTAGTACAATCCAGTTATTCAGATCGAGTACTAAACCGTTTTAACAATACCGCTAACGGCCATTTCTTGCATTCGAGTTAATCAAATTATTCAAGTAAGTAGGTATCTATAAATAATGACAGCCAAATTTTTCCACAAATGTTACACCATTTTCGCCTGCCACCTTTATGTAGGTTACGACCCATCGACCTGTCCGCGTAACTAATTCTCTATTCGTATATTGTGCGACATTTTTGACAATAAAATATTCAATAAATGATTGTTTGGTGTGTCAACCACTTGCGGATCGGTGTTGCCGCATAAAATAAACAATTAAATACATCAGTTGTAAAGTACATAAAGTATTTTAGGTACCTGGCTTTAAACAAATAATTTGGGTCAGGGAGCGACATTTTACGAGGTGTGAAATCGATTCGTTTCATTATCATATAGGATTTAGTATCAATTGGTATTTCATTGTTTATCGTCGATTTTTCTCTTCATGTCGATGATGAGTGCTTGTGGCCCGGACGGACATTACAAATTCTTTAAAAAAAACAGGGCTTGGACAATCTTTAGCCAACGTTTCGGACAGCGTTGCAGTGTTCATCATCTGCAACGCTGTCCGAAACGTTGGCTATAGAAGGAGGTAGCGCAACACTGCACAACACCCCAAAAACAAAAAACGAAAATACTTTTGGCCGTGAAAATCTTAAAACGTATCAGGGCTTGGACCATTTGGACAGTTTAGAGCTGTGGTCCCAGGGAGGACGGTACCGCCCTTGTTGGGCTTTGGTGAAATCCAGGGTGGCGGTGGAGACCTCGAGGGCAAAGGTGGGCGGTGAAATGCTCTAAGGGGGCGGTGAAGGGCTGAAAAGGGATCAAAGGAATTTTTATGATAACATTTTCCTAATCGAAGTGACATTGTGACATTGCAAGAATCTCTCAGATTAACACAGTAACGTTACAACGTGCGATTCGTGTTTAGGTATGTATTATTAATGAATTAACAGTGATTTTGAAGTGAAAACTTCTTTAGCACCGTTGTGATTTGAAACTCAATGAAACGAAAAATAGCGACACTAAAAAGAGACAAACACATACATCTATAGGATTTAGTCCTCGAGAAAATGAGATAGACTAATCTTTCGGAAGGCGAAACAGATGTCACTCCAAGGCAAGGGCAGATCCAGGGGGGGGTCATGGGGGTCATGACCCCCCCCCTGGATCCGTCCTTGCCTGGGCTGGGTCCAGGACCTAGGTGGACCTACTTTTTACTTGTATCTATTATTATCAAAATTAAATTATAACTTCTTGTGACTTGACCACGACTATGTAACACCCCCCCCCCCCCCCCCCTGACACCAAAGCTGGATCCGCCCTTGCTCCAAGGAAGGATTTGCCATAAACCACTCTAAATGGGAACGGAAATAGGACCTCGCGCTGACAAAGGGAAACCAAATTTTACAAAAAAAAAATTTTTTTGTTCGAATTCTTATACATAAGCAACATAAAAATAGATAAAAATAATATTCATTGTTTGAGATTGTCGATGGTAACGATAAGGTGAAAAATGGGTCCGGAATTCCTTCTATCAATCAAAGTCCAACAAAATCGATTTTAGTAGATATCCGTTGGGGTAGGTATCTTTTTATACCTATACTAAAAAAACTGAAACACTTGAGAACAATAATTTTAAGGTCTGGTATTTTCAATAACAAAAACAAATAGGCGTCCACGATTTCAGTTCAATTCCAAGGCATCCGGGCGCCATTTTGTTTCTCGGGAAATGCCAAAGGCATCTGAACCCTGAACCGTTAATAAATTTAGAGAAAAAAGACTGAATTAATTACGTTAAATGTTTTAATTATTCAACCTTTATTGTTGAGAACTTAGCATAAATTGGAAAATATTTTTACCCAATAATATATGTAGTATGTATGTTGATTTTTTCTTGGAAATTTAAGCCCAATCGCAATATTTAGTTTGGCTTTCTCTCTTCTGCCCACATAAATAAGAAGGAAAAAAACAACAAGGTTTTAGAATTTTATGTAAACCATTTATTACGTTTTTGCACAATCCTATATAAAATCGTTCAAGTTCAAATAAAATAGCATTATATTCAAATAAGAGTCTTTGATAAATGCTTTTTGACAAATTGCAAACAACAAAATTGTTTGGCCTACAACTATTTTAAGACAAACACTAAACCGTAATTACACTATGATAGATAGAATATAAATAAATAAATATGTACCTGTAATAATATGTTATACACAAGGATTCGAGACAAATCAGTATTTGTTGTAATTAAACACTAAAGGGTTGATATCACTTCTTCTGTTGATGCCCCAGTCCTTTCTTGCTCGAGGGGGATCGTAATAGCTGTCGTAGCGCTGGTAGCGCCGGCCCCCGGGCCGCACGTCCAGCCGCACGCGCTCGGACTCTGCCGCCGGGCCCCGCAGGGCTCCTTTGCCGCTGTAGGGGTCCTCTATCCGCGGGTCCTCATAGATCGTGATGGTCTGGGAGCGGTCTCGGTCCCGGCCCTCGCTGTAGTCGCTACGCCGCAGGGAGTGATAGGGCCTCGGCTCGTCGTAGTACCCACCGTGGTGCCCCTCCGAGGGACGGTACTCCGGTCCGTCGTAGTACGAAGGGCCGCTATGGTACTGCGGTGCCTGCTCAGCGTGCGAGTAGCCTCTGTTCTTCCCTGAATAGCTTTGCGCCTTCTGGTTTTGCAGAGCATCGCGCCGGTCGTCTTGATAACGCTTCCTGTCGTAGTCTCTGTGTTCCGCATTCCGCGAGTCTTGCCCGCCCCTTCTGTCGTAGTTTCCGTTCCTTGCGTTATCCTGAACGTGCTTCCTGCCATCTTCTTTCCTCGTGCTGTACTTATTTCCCGATTCGTTGCCAAACCTGCCACGCCCGTTTTGGTAGTTTGATTCGTCGTTTTCGTCCGAAGCGTCATCAAAGTAGCTACTGTTGTTGGAAGTCTCGTCCTTGTGGTAGGAGTTGTGGAACCCCGCATTGTGATGTCCTTTCTTATGCCCCTTCTTCTGAGCTACTCCGCTAACTCGCTCTCCGGAATCGTGATTAAAGTTTTGACCTCCTTGATACTTACTTTCGTCGAAGATCTTCTTATCGGCGTCTTGGTTGTTGTAATGCCCACTATCCTTAGCACCTATAAATTGGTTGCTTTTGTTATCGACCAAACTATTCTGGTTTTCGTTGACTTTGTCTCCGTGATGATTCTGCTGGTCAAATGATTGCGCCTTAAGATGGTTCGCGGCTTCCTTCTCCCGCAAGCTCTCTTCGTGTTCCCCGATGATAACCGCGGGCCCGAGTGCGTGAGGGGCGACCTCTTTGCAAAACAGCGCGCAAACCAACAATAATACTCGTGTGGTGAACATTTCACTACCGCGTGCCATCTTCACTAAGTCATTTACACAATTCACGGGATAATATTCAGTCTTTATCACTCACAGCTAAAAGTTCATAATATCATAAAGCCAACTGTGGCTCGGCGCGATCACTCGAGAAATAAACTCGCTCGACGGATATTGAAAGAATATATAGCTATTTAAAGAGTAGGATTAATTTCACAGCGCGTTACGTGCACAATGATAGGATTCACACTCCGTCTTGAAGAATAATGGAATCGTGATTGCAAAGATCGGAACAATCAAAAACACCGTGAACGCAGTTTTTTATTGGGGCTAGCGTGAATAATCGCGGGTTTTCTTGGCGTTTAGAGGTCAGAAGAGCGGACGCGCGCGACAAATGGAATATTCTAACACGATTCGGTCGTGCTCGCGTAACAGATAGAAATGATTCAATGGGAGAGCTACCACCTTCCAACGAGATGTCCAACCTTGGCTCCGGCGCGGGGTCCAGTGAACCTTGTTAACCACTCGCTAATCAAACCTTCACGCCCAGTCACCAACCGACATCCTCCTGATAACGCAGTCTGCACTAGATAAATAGCAGCCCACCATCGTTAGTATTAGAGCGCTGGTGTAGGTCGTACCCACGTACCTTTGTACCTGCAGGAAAGTGGAACGGACTATTGGAAATATGTCAAATTTCAAGGTAAATATTCGACTAAGTAGCTACCTACTTAACACTTTTTTATTGTCGATGCTTAAAGTGGCCACCGGAGCGACCATTTATTTATTTTTTATGTGATCGACCTAAAGCAACAGCGTCAAGATAGCCTACAAGAATTTAAGTAAAACAGCAAATTATTATTGCACCAATCGCAAAACTCTAATACATAATATGTTATATATTCTGGTATAAGCCCAGATGATTTTGAAAAAGCTATAAATTTTGCAGCAAGTTAGATAATTCATTTACAACTAAAGCCGAAATATCCCCATTCAAATTAATTTTCCAAAATTGGTATTTGGTTTTTGTTTGTCATCAAACTGTAAAGTGCTTTTCGTGGTATTGAGCAGGTCTGATACAAAAACCGAGCAAAAATAGCAGAATATCGAGAAATGCAGAAAAAAACTAGCAAATTCGGCATAAAACGTAAACACATTTTCGCCACCGCAAAAAATTGAAGTACTTACACGGATAAGAGATGTTTTAATGAGGTTCAAAATCGTGATCTCGAACTGAAAACAACAATAAAAAACTTTGTACAGGGGCAGATTGACGAAGAATCTTCATTTATTTGTAATTCCGAGTTTTAATTATGATTTGAACACCTACCTAAAATTTCAGGACCTACTAAAGTTATACTTTGTGAGCTCCTTCTGCATGAAGATAGAATTTCAGACCTCCTGCAATAATTCTTAAAACAATATTGTTTTCAAAAAATCGATCACAATGTTCTGGGAAACTTTTTTACGCCTACTTATCATCGAAACGCATAACATTGTATTAGGTATATTGCAGAAAATAAACGCAACCCATACAATAAGGAAACGCACCCATACTACATGACCGGTTCAGGGGGGGTCTTCAAAATACCACGCTTGGTACAAATGAGCGGCGGGGGCTTAGGTTTTTGGAGGGAGTTAAAAATTGCAAAAAGTTGGTCACGTAGTATGGGTACGTTCCCTAAAGCAGATACAATTTGGGTCTCGCTAAATTCTAGTGAACCGTGAGTAGCTTTATAAAAATGCATTATTTCTTACGTCTGGAATTCCAAGTCAAAGCTAATTTCTACAGCAGAACTGTAGAGTTTAGGAAAAGACTTTGGTTGTTAAAAAAATAAAGCAAGCCGCCATATCGTTCTTTTTACATTTTTAATTATAAAAAAGGGTAACCGGCCAACTCAGAATAAAACCAACTCAGAAGCACCTCAGAAAGGTCATTAAGAGTGATGAGTGATGATAAACAAAATATTTTTAAAAAAAATGGTTAAATAGGTTAAGATAGGTTAGGGCTACCGGCTATTTTTAAATTATTTTTTAATAGCTTTTAATTACCCTTCAGGGGGGTGGTTCTGAGTTGGTTTCATTCTGAGTTGCCATGGAACCGAAAAAAGAGTGACAACTCTGACAAAGCTGGATAGTTTAACAATCTAAATAGCAACCTCTTTATGCTTTAAACAAGGGTTCCCTACATCGAGTAGCAAAATTTGGTCGATCCCAATAATTGCAATTGTGATTTTTGAAAATACGTAATAATTATAAAATAAATTAATCAATATTACATTGTTTGAACCACAATATTTTTTTAATAATATTGCTTAACAACCTTTTCTTCCTCAGTACAAAATATACTGCCATGCTCAGGGCATAAAAATGTGTAATATGCTGTTAGCGGACCTACATGGGGGTCCCTACATTCTGCCGACAGACTAGTCAGGTTTTAGTCAGCAGTAGGTAGGATCTGTGAGGCGTGTGTGTGGTTTTCCTGAAATAAAGCTCAAATTTCTACGGGCTGGGGGAAAGCAGTGAAACCAGTAACCAGGGTAAACAACAGTTATATTGGGTAAAACACCTGCGTAAACACAATATCACAATAATGCATACAGAGTAATTCAGGGTAGCAACAACAGTTATATCTAAAATGGAGGAATCTGTCCCTATAATCTCTCTGGAAGGGCTATTTGTCTCCGCGGTGAATTTACTGCGAACACACGCAAATATGGGGGAATATAACAGCTTGGGTACTCACAGTGAGCGTTTGGACTCTTGTATCTTCCGTATCGGGAAAGAATTCGGCCATTCTTGGTGTCCTAGTGTATCACTTAGCAAAAACACGTTCCATGCTTCCGCGTGGAACTTTCTGGAATGCGCGCGGAACGATTCTCACATTATGCGTGCGCACTAGACCGGGAGTTGCAGGGAAGTGGCGGTTGGTGGCTCGCTACCGACGGTCTTGGGTTCCGCCGCCGGTAGCGCGCCGGCAAGCTAGCGGAGAGGGAGTGAAACTGTAGTTTGCGCAGTGGCGTGCGCTACAACTTGGGAGGAGGGGCCGAGTAATTTGCAGGGGCGTATTTGTGTATCGTAACAATGCCAAGAGGAAGGAACAGTTGTTCCGAAACTGGTCGGCGAATATAGAAAATATGGTGACTGGCCAACTCAGAATGAAACCAACTTAGAAGCACCTCAGAAAGGTCATTAAGAGTGATATAAAATATATTAAAAAAAATATATTTAAATAGGTTACGTTCGGTTAGGGTTAACGGCTATTTTAAAATTATTTTTTTCATAGCTTTTAATGACTTTTCAAAGATGTGTTGAGTTGACTTGATTCTGAGTTGGCATGGAACCAGAAAATATAGTGGTTCAAACAAAGCAATATTATATCATTTATTTATAATTAATAATCACAAATACATTCAAAAGTACCTTATTATTTCGATATTTTAAACTTTCAAGCACAAATGAAAAAATATGGTGACCGGACAACTCAACAGTGTGCAAGTTCATCACTCCTGTGAAAAGTAATTAAAAGTGATGAAAAAAATAGATAGGCTTATGTCAAATTTGGTTATGGGCGATTTAAAAAAAAATCGTCACTTTTAATGACTTTTCAAATGGGTGTTGAGATGTCATGGAGCAAAAAAATATCATAGCACAAACTGTTTTTGATAGAATCAGGCAATTCTCTTCTAATAGGCCACTTTCATCACATTTTTAATAAAAAAAATTCGGTTTAGACAAATATTCTAAGACATTCTGTATTTATTTTTTTTAATCGTATTTTTGAAACCCTGGGGATTTTTTGAAAATTTCAATCCGGAAAATCAGACCATTTTTTATAAACCGGAAAGACGGGACATAATTTTATGGGTGCAAAAAAACGATAATTACATAGCCGAAAATCATTTTTTAAAAAAGAACGTTTTCCACACGAATGGCACAGGAGAATGACGAGGCATACCAAAAATATTACATCTCATAAATATTTTTTTCCTTGATCCATCTTATTGATCATAAATCATTATAATGTAAAACGTCTATATTACTATCCAACGTAATATACTTTTACTTGTAAATTATAATAATAATAAGAATATTATAAAATTTGATTTTATTAAAATCAGCACCATAACCATTATACCTCTAAAACAAGTACAGACAAACATAAAATGTACGGGATTCTCTTCGTAACATTTGTCAAAAAGTCAAAATAATGATAAGTTCGCAGAAAACAAACAATAAATCTAGTGAACATTAAATGTCAAACTCAAAAATTCGCCTGAAATCAAAGTGATGCCATTTAAAAAAAAATCAGTGTGGAATTTTACAAAATTAATAGGAACATTTTCGTAGACAGGACATTTTCAAGTAGCGACGTCACAAGCCCAAATAATGGATTTATTTATTTAAAAATAAAAAAACTGTGCATTTCTAAAAATTTTTACTAACATTTTCGTAATCTTAGAAAAAATATCTATCCACACGATTTTTTCCAAGTCGTTATGCCCATGCAAGTGGCCTATTGTCAGAACTTTGAGAGATTATCGTAAGATTCATAAGAATAAGATTCTATCATATATAAGATTCTTGTTCGAAGTTGAGCCCCAAAAAAATTAAGGTAAAAAATTGCAAAAATTTAAAGAATAATCAGCTTTGAAACCATTCTTATTTCTCAGTGAGGACCTGAGTAAGATTCCAGTTAGATTGAGAAAAAAGGGGAAGAATAATTTAGCGTTTTTATTCTTAGAGACTAGTTTGAAATAATTTGAATTTATCGTAGACATAAAAACAACTTCGCAGTAAACAATTTTGTTTACACTGTTAAATCTTTTTGCCTAACCAACGATATACGAACATCTTTTGCGGATTTCTGTAAAAACAAAGACATCTCCTTTTCAATTTACCCTCGAAGCCGTTGGAGTCTAGGCGTGCAAAAATGTTGCACGATCGCAAAAAAGGGAGACATGATGTTGCTTTCTCAAGAATTATTTTATATTGAGTATTTTTGTTGCCAAAAGCTGAAAAATGTTGGTGGGAATTGGTAAAAACTGCATGTTTTAATGAATCACAAATATTTAGATTACTTTTCAATGAAATGAAACTATCTAACTACAAATCTGCCCCGATGTTGAGAAAGGGCAACCTAGATCTACCCACAAAGATAAATTGACAAAATATGTGGGCAATCCCTGTCTTGATGTTAAGAAGGTTCAAATATCCAGGAAGCAGCTTCGTTGTGCCGGAGGACATCGTCAAACACCCAATGCAAACCACGGTAGACTTTATTCAGGAAACTGGGCTATAGAAAAGAATCAGAAAGTTATTTTTTGTTTGCAGAATATGTAGGTATTATTCAATAATAACAAAACATCTCACATAAACTGTATGAGAAGCAAACAATAGAAGAAGGAACAACAGAAATGACAGAAGAAAAAGGTAAATACAATCTACAGACATGTGAATATAGCAATGACTAATTGCACATAAACTTAATGTCTGAACAAGGTTTTGATGGAATCCGTGATCAAATAATATAATCAAACAAATGTTTGTTTTAGTTAAATTGCAGACCTGATGAGGGTTCTGTATATGCGGGGTGTTAAGAGACGTACTTGACTTACTTTAACCAGTTTACTTTGGAGTAAAAAATAGAATGAAATTGTGGTCTCCGGTGACTTTTTTAAATGTTTTTTTTTTCAATTTTTTTTCTTCCACATGTTATCACTGGTCACTCCGTCGAGTAACGGCCCAACCTCTGACCCTTTCCAATACCTACTGATTTTTTTATGTTTTAAAATGAAAAAAAGAAACATCGCAATAAATCACCGAAACCAAAATTACATTTACATTTTTTACTACAAATAACGTCAGGAATCACTTCTTAAAGTAATTCAAGTACATCCCTTAATACCCTGTGTGAAAGTAGATACATAGTTACATATTATTAATCTTTACTAGCAGTTAAAAACCCGCTCCGCAGGTTTTTGCTGCTAGGTCCTGCGGGCAGCTTTTAGTTCGGCTTCGCACAGTTTGAGTGTAGGTAACCATTTTATAAATCCGATAAGAACTGGTTCCAAAAATAGCCATTAGCCAGTTCCTCAGATCCACTGTAATCCAGTGACAGCTAGTCACTGAGTTAAAGTAACTGTGACAGGCAATGACGCCATATGTAATCTATCTCTCCGTAACCGGAAAGATACTTAAATTCTATAAATCCGTAGTAGTTATACCTAGAGAAGAAACGTCCACATGCGAGCTGCTGGTGGAAGTAGCGACATCTTGTATCGAATTCATGAATTAGAAACCGAATTATAACAGTAGCTTTGTATGAAATTCCACATACACATATGTTATTTGTGGCGCTGCGCGTATGGCGTGGCATCCAACACGCACTCGTAGCTGGGTTCTGAAATTCAACCACGCGACGCTAAGGTAATAATACTGTTCGATCGATAATGTTTCAATCCAAAGGAACAAATTTTCAATATCGTGCAAATTGCATTTTTTTATAAAATGTGTAGAAACTACTATTATGTCATGTCTGTCAGGGGGACATTAGTTGCTCGATTTCCTTATTATTCTGTTAGTTCAAAGATATCTTACCTTAGTATATTGAAACCACGGTTCAAATTTCAATATTATTCCTAGAGAAGAAGCTAAATGAGTATGTTTATAAAATAAGCTAAAATAATTTTTATTTTTGTTTAAACTGTTTTTTTTTTCATCTTCCTCCTGCCAAATCTATAGCATGTTAAATTATATACATATATTTATTATTTACAACTTAATCCTTAAAAACAAAACAAAAAAATACTTTATTTTATTTTGAATCAGATCTCAAAACTATGGTCACCCTAAAAGTCTACATTAATGTACTACCTAGCGCCATCAGTTTAGTGGGTACTGGGTACCCATAATCTCAATCTGTAAAGCCGGCGCCAGACATGTGTTCAAAGATGTGTTCAAATATGTGTTCACATGTGTGGCACGGGCAAATGATACTGTGTTCACTTATTTGGGCACATATGTGCGCTTTGCCGTTCCGTGTCGGTTTCTTTAGCGCACATCAAAGGGATCAGCGTCGAAATGTTTGCATGCCTGCCACACTGCGCGAAGCTCAGTTGCGCGAGCGTCGCCGTGGAGAGTAGTCGTGCGTGGACAGCCAAACGAACTAACGATGGAGTGGAATAATGATCTCTCTCTCTGGTTTCAATCCTGGGAATGGTTTGCAGCAATTTCCTTTAGTTTCCTCTTCCATTCTTCCCTGTCTTGTGCGGCTCTTTTGAGGTCTGCATATGATAAGCAGCGCACGTCCACCAGCAGGTCCTCCAGGTACTCTCGGCGTGGGCGTCCCCTAGAGTTTGTCCCCTCGGTCATACCCTCCATTATGGAATGCAAGAGGCCTTCTTGTCGTATTACATGGCCGATCCATCTTGCACGCCTTTCGGACAAGGTCCTGAGCAGGTGCCTTCCTCCTTCGATTCTTTGGAGAACCTCCTCATTTGTAATGTGGTCTCTCCAGGAAATTCCTAATAGTTTTCTATAGGACCACATCTCAAAGGCCTCTAGTCTCCGTTTATCTCTTTTGGATAGGCACCATGTTTCGCAGCCGTACATCAAGATACTCCATACATAGGTCTTGATGAGGAGTATTCTCAGCTTTAGGTCTATATTATTTGATTCAATTATTTTCGACCTTTTATTGAAAGCAAGCCTAGCCTGGTGTATACGGCTGTCGACATCGCTCTTAGACCGACCGTCCCATGTTATTTTGCTCCCGAGATAGACAAACTCCTTGGCGTTCTTTAGTGGAACTCCTGACATCTCTATTCGCATCTGATGTTGCGTTCGGCCTACAGTCAGCAGAATAATGATATGAGAGCGTTTTCGAGTTTATAGAGTTGATGCAAGTAGAGCCAGATATATGGGATCCGAAACGTAAAGGGCATAAAAATCGAAATAACATCAATGACGCCTGGAACTCAATTAAACACCACTCTTCAATACCTTGCTCTATCGAAGAATTAATTAGATAGATATATTTAGATAAATATATTTAGATAAATATATAATTAGATAGATATATTTAGATAAATATATTTAGATAAATATAATTAGATAAATTAATTAGATAATGTAAATAATTAGACGCACATAAATAATAGAAGCAAACTGTGTCGACCAAATCGTCGACCATGTTGTGTGAAGTCTATTTGAAAACTGTGAGCTCAAAGGAGTGATCAAATCTTTGAACACATATCTGGCAGAGACACACATAAGTGAACAAAGGTGTGCGCAAAGTCTTCAAATGTGTGAACACATCTTTGAACACATGTCTGGCGCCGGCATAAGAAATACAACAATATTGTTCTTTCAAAATCTGTATAATTTTGTGTTATTTTGTTAACTTGTATAATTATTGTTAACCTCAACACAGGCTTGTCCTAGTGAGGTAACAAATTGTATTGTAAACATTTTTACCTACAGTGTAAAGAAACAATAAATAAATAAATAAATTCCAAGTTCATCATTAGTTTTTACCTCTTCTATAAGTATTGAAACCACTGATAAAAATTATTTCTTTTGTCCTAGCGTCAAATTTATTAAATGGAATTTTGTTATCCATCACGAGAAAACCAATAAAATTCATTACACGGTGTAGTCTGTCTTTAAGACGGTGACGAGCATGGATTGCTCATGTTTGCCAAGAGGTTGTTGGGACAAAATCAGACAGTGTATGAAATCAAGCAATCTGGTAACAGGCGTGACCCTCTAGCAAGAACACATTGCACACCCACAAGAATGGTGACTCTTTTGCATTACAATATTTTAATGTGAAGTGACTCAATAGAAGTATAATAATTTGTATTAGGATAGTATTTTCGATTCTTCATAAGTAAAACTATTACCGAATGTATGTAAAAAATCATTCCATTGTACATTGTGACATTTTTTGTAAGTCTTTATGCAATTGAATCTGATATCAGGATCAATTTTTAATTCCTTGAGGAAATAGGTGAAGAAGAGATAAGGAACGGCGCCAAAGATTTACAAAGGCTCTATCCGGAAGACCTTCTGAAAATGATCTGCAAGATAAATGAGCTCTTTTCAATTGTTATATAAAAAAAAAAAAAACCGAAAATAAAGCAAGAAACCAAAGAGCTTAAAACAGTTAGGAGTTTTGATCGGAGAAAACAAGCTGGAAGAGGTGTTTCTACTATTGCGTTTTGTATGTTCACCTGCGGCAGTGACAAACTACAGTGCAGAGCATACTAGAATGAATAAAAAATTACAAGCGCTCTTTCATAACCGAAAAATGCTTAAATAACTTACCAATTCTTAATATTGAGGCCATCTTATAATTAATATCATAATAAAATATGATGATTAGAAAAGTAATTTTATTTTATTTACTTTTTTCACGACCCTTTATCAAAAGTTTATGCCATTTTGGAAAACTAATTTAAATATTTAGTTATGGTTTTGAAGGTTTGGAGCACTGAAAACTCAAACAACATTTCAGATGAGTTTTTCACAGATAGTTTGTAATTATAGCTTCTAAAAATTTAAAGAAACTTTTATTCATATTCGTAAGTAATTTTTATATGTCAGCTCATAGTTTATTTTCTTCATTTTTGCTATCAGGTTAGAAAATTAGAAATATGTGCAGAGGTAAGAACTGGATGACATCCCGGTAGGAACTGAGCATACTCTCATTTCAAAACCAAACAGCTATTATACTTACCCTTTTATGTGTGTAAAAAATTTGGTGCTTGACATGACATGACAGTTATCATGAGTTGGCAATTATCTTTTTTCCTTGCATAACCTACCTTGTTTTTCCTACACATATTATCACCCAATTCCAGTAAACACTATTTCGATTCGTTTCATTCCTAGTATTTACAGTCCATTAGAAGTGCATCTGAAGCTGTAATTTGTAAGCAGTTTTGGATGCAACAATAGCACTCTATTTAACAATGCTTGAAATAAATAAATAAAGAGGTGTTGTTCTAAATCATTTACTATGATAAGGTCTCAATAGGAAGTAATGAAAACATAAATAAGTTTTGACAAAACACTATAAAATAAAAATAACTAAACTAAAAATAAAATAATATGCACTATGGGCAAATATAAAATACAGCTTGTTCCCAACATACGTTATTTCATCTTTTACCTATGGGGTCGTCCATTAATCACGTGATGTCTTTTTAGCAACTTTTTAACCCCCCCTCTCCCCCTGGTGATATGTGGTGAGGTTTTAGACTAACCCCCCCCCCCAAAATCACGTGTATTTACAGAATATTATCACGAAAAATAAATACACGTGATATCTCATTTTACCCCCCCCCCCCCCCCCCGTCGTGATATTTCGTGATTTTTTAACCCCTCAGGCCTCAACCATATTTATCAGAGGATCAAAATATTTCCGCTTTACAATAAAATCCAAATAAATGGAATATTTCTGAATGTATCCGAAAACTAAAAACTGTCTTTGCAAGATGAAAAAATATGCTTTCAAGTTTTATAAAT
The DNA here is from genome assembly GCA_917880885.1 of Limnephilus marmoratus. Taxonomy (NCBI): domain Eukaryota; kingdom Metazoa; phylum Arthropoda; class Insecta; order Trichoptera; family Limnephilidae; genus Limnephilus; species Limnephilus marmoratus. The sequence continues at coordinate 59,568,483 of OU862911.1, read as the reverse complement.
CGAAATAAAGATATAATTTTTGAAATTTAAAAATTAAAAAATCGCTCACCTTACAATTTTCTAACTAAAATTACTGATAACGAAAAAAAGTAAAAACACCATATTTTACTAGACAAATGTATTATAAACATTATTGTCACCTCACTCTTTTGTCGTTTCATGTAAAATTATTAATAAAACTTCCCAAAAGTTTCATAAATTTATTTCAAATTGCGATTCTAAACGTTGGTTTCATAAAGGTTAACATTTTACTTATATTGTGGTTAGTTTTTTTTTATATAAAGGGTGGTGTATTTTCTTTTTAACACTGTTTATATCATATTCCCCACTACGATAGTAAGGGAGATACAACAATTTCTATGAGAACTATGAGTTGTTCCGAAAACCGAACAATAAACTTCAAGGGTTAAAATAAACACTTATCCCCGAAAGTTCACTTGCTCTAAGTTCGCCAAGAGAGATATTTACGTCTGTCAAGTTGCTTTCTGATAGGAGCCCTGGCAAGACAAGCATAGTGATACAAATACCAAAAATTACTGATTACCGGCCCTCAACTTATCAAGTGCAAAAAGTACCCACCGGATCTGAAAAGTTTGTATCCGTTGAATGCCAGCGTATCCGTATGGTAATCTGACATAATCCATTTTGTTTGTGGGATTTTTACCCTCGGCACACTATGGAGGTCACGGAGCTCGGCGTTCCAAAGGTTAATTGACTGATGATTTCATCTTTTAACTCAAATGTTCAGTTTTTTTTTTTGTTGAGAACAAGCTGTATTTTAAATTTAGGAAACTTTGCAAATCAGACCATTTTTTCATTTTATTTCAATTTATCAATCTTTAACTTAAAATATTATTTAACCACAACCATTCTAATAAAAGAATATGGAAATATTTACCTTTAATTGGGAATAGATTTATGTAGCAAAATAATCTATTCAAAATAATAAATTCTATTGCCCTGCTCACATTGGAAGCAAAAAAGCTTCTGGTGTCATTTTCAAGTTAATAAAAACTGCCGTAGCAACAAAAGCAAACTTTGGCATCACTTATTTGAGACTGTCATCGGCAAAAAAAAGACACAGGGAGCTTTGTGGCTCCCAACGTGAAAAGGGCATATTGTTTGTAAAAATCATCTATGTAATTTTAAACATAAATAATTTGTGTAAAATTCTAATACATTTTTTTTTAATTTAAACTGTAACAGACAGAATAAGAACTTAAAAATGCAAATACTGTGAAACCCTCTTAACCTTTCAAAGGCCAGGAACGCGCCCGCGCGCGAGACTGGAATTTCAAAAAAGAATATTAATTCAAATAATTTGGATGCGATTTTAAATTTTTTGTATAAAGAAACTGTACCAAGGAAAAAGTCAGAATAGCTTCCTCCATTCTTGTTCTTAAGGTAATTTCCAAAAAATTTTCCAAAAAACCCTGGCCCTTGACAGGTTAAGAAGTTTTCCAAGGGACCTGCAAAAGCAAACTTCTCAAGCAGAAAAACCTTATATGTGGGAAAAATTGGACCAATTTTGGCTCGAGAGACCGAAAAAACCAAACTCCTTAACCCCTGTAGATTTGAGATTAAATTACTTATACCGCTCATAAAAAAGATGTCTATGGCCAGCGAATTCTTGAGTATTTCCGCATTCCAATAATATCAAAATAATTTGAATATTTCTGAACATATCCAAAAACTAAAATCTGTTTTTGAACGGCGATTAAATAAGCTTTCAAGTTGTATTATTAGAAGTAAGCATGTTATTTTTGAAATATTAAATTTGAATGCAAACATTAAAAATTTTCACCTTACATTGTTCTGGCGGAAGTTTGATGTCATAAATCCGAATAACTTATTTGTTTGGCGGATATCTATGGAACTCAAATCATGGCGTAGTGTTTTTTATTTCTAACACTGCTTAGATCACATTTCTCGTCGTGATAGTAAGGGAGATAAAATGATTTTTATGAGACCGTACGAGCTGACCCTTAAATGTGTCAAATGGGTCAAATTTTCTCAACCGGTTAAGCCACCAAACTTCGCGGGAACTTCTTAAGAGGGTTTCACTGTACACTATACCTATGTAATTAAACAAAAATCTTAACATAAATATTATTATAAAATACTGAAAACGTTTCAGGATACGTATATTTGGCATGATTTACATTTCAATTTACACCTGTGTTTATTACCAAGAATAAGTGATATTACATTATATCTTCATTTAAGACGAAAATTTAAATTGTCATCTTTGCCGTAATAATTCAACCGAGACATTAATAAAACGATGGATTCAATAATTAGAAATATTTTCTAACGAATTGTGGTTCCGTAGAACACGTAACTGCATACGCATTTCTGTCAAATAGTCTTGTATCTTTGGATTTTATACGCAATCAGGCCTCCTTTTTTCAAATACGTTAACCATTTGAACACGTTTTCTGTTGTTTATTTTGTTTTCTTATGTAATATACAATAATAAAAAATCTAGTATCTCTCATTATCGTTATTTTATCTGCTTAAATACTTTGAAGGATAAACTAGCCACTTATCAGAATGAAACAAACTTATTTGAAAATAAATTAATATAATTACATAATTTAATTAGGAATAGCACAACACAGCACTTATCTTTTTATGACGTAACAAATTTAAAAAAAAGCGTTTACACTGTGAGATGGAATTAAATAATGATTTCCGAGTCTTGAATATTTGATTCACTGGATTTAATCAAAATGGTATGAAAAATGACGCATTAACCTAACTATTTGTTTTCCTATCGCTTCAGTACAGAAATTTGTTTGGAAATGATAACAAAAGTGTGTCAAGTTTAACAGAGTAACTTTTCAGTAGACCATTATTGATAAGCAATAGAGAGCATTAACACAATGTTATTGTTATGAATTTGTTGGCATTCATTATCAAACAATGCTAAGCACAAAACTTGAAGCAATACAAAATCAATTTAAATTACCTTTTCACTTTTTGTGTTCCTGATTTATATTGATTGACAGATGCGGCATCATTCTTTGGACATTCACACATTTTTATTTTTAAATTAATGCATAAATACAAGCATAGCAGTGCAATCATATATCATTTGAGCATCACATCATCTCTGTTCTGGGAGAAAACTTTAACTCTTACACCATAAACTCTAACAAGTTGACTCATACGGAAACTCTTAATAAGTTGACTCTTACATAAACTCTTAACAAGGCCGCTCTTTTAAAAACTCTACAATATCTACATGTTTCCTGCTACAACAGAGATGATATAATGTGGTGAGAGGCGAATAGTTTAAGTACTCAAAAAAATAATAATTAGAAGACAAAAACATGAATAAAATGAACTAAAGAAAATCAATCATGAATAAAAATATGTGCAGTTTAATAAGCAAGAAAAAATATCATTCTTGGATGAAAGCTCAGGCATCTCCGTTGGTGAGTTGGACGTCGGAATTGAAGTGGGTGAGCTTCTTCCTCACGAGGTCCACCATTTGATCTAGAGAAACTTCTATCTCTTCTCGGGTCTTGATGACACGGAGCTTGACAACATTCCGCTGCATCTCCGACTCTCCGAGGACGATGGCGATGGGAATGCCATTATCTTCACAGTGCTGCAGTTGGGTCAGCATCTTGGGGTTCTTCTTGTAGGATTGTTCCGCCTGAAAATAGCATTCAAGAAAATGATTCATTATTAATATAAACAAACAAATTATGTACATGTTAATGTGGGAAACATTATTTTTTAGTGTGGGAACTCTAGATTATATTACTCATTATTTGGAAAAGCCCACGTTTTGTATTTGTAAATATGATAGTGAAGCATTTATCCAACGCATGTTATTATTGAAATAACATTTATTTAACCTATTGAATGTCAGGATCTTTTGCCCATACATCGTATGAAATCTCGGAAAGAATACTTTTGAAGTAATATTTTTTGCATTTATTTTGAACTATCGTTTATTTTATTTACCGAAACACATTCTTTGAACAATAACCTATCGATAAAAACAACATAACTTGTGTTTATTTGATGAATTGATAGGTTTATCGAAATTTTTGTGACCGGCCATCGACTGACTTTGACAGCTCGTTTCACAGTAAAATGTGACCGACAAACTCCACAGATAAATTATTTAAAAATACTCTGGTGCTGCCAGGTGAATGAAACTTTTAGCGGTATAGGGAATACTGTTGGCACAAGCGATTCTGACATTGTTCTTGATACAGTTTCTTTATACATAAGGGTCAAAATCGCGTATCAAAATATATATTTTTTTTAATTTTTTGCCGATTTCGGATGCGGTGCACCGGTGCATCTACGGCCTGGAAGTGGTTAAGTTCAGCGTACCTACACCAAACATATGTATTATGTGTAACACTGTGACCCAGTTTTTTTACCGGCAGTTTTATATTGGATAAATATTTAAAAGAATTAAAAAACGTGGGAAGGTGTGTATTAAAAATAATTCATGGTAGTATTATTAAAATTGAATGGTGTGAACCCACCTTAATGCCAGCATCCCAAAGCAGTTTACAAATCCTCATTCTGTGTTCCAGGAAATTCTTCTGGGCGGATGCCACATAGACCTCCACTTCTGCAGTCCTGACCGCCATGGCGTTGGCAGCCAACTTGGCTTCAATCACCGAGAATATCCTCTCCACGCCAATACTAACGCCAACACAGGGCACCTGAAATTAGAATATTACAATTATAACACAAGATAAGGTATTCTTTAATAATTAATAAATAATAATTGGCTAATTTATATAGCGCCGTTTTCGTGAAAATCACCTCAAGGGCGCTGAAACATGTGATTACCGCAAGAGTCCCAACAGCCCAGAATCAGAGGGACTACGACATCCCCAATTTGGGGTATGTTACGAGACTGAAACAAGTGGGAAGGGAAGGATATAGAGAAGAAAAAGATTGGTAACCTTGATATTCTGATAATTCTTGCTATTGAGACATTGCAAGCAACATTTCAGTTCTGAATAGTGGTCCTTCACCAGGGGAATACTCAAAGTCTTTCCATGACAATTCAACAAAAGTGGCATTTCAACACTCCTTTGAAAAATCATTTAAAATGACAAAAATTAAGAAGAAGATAACAAGACACAGAAAAAGACCATGGTCGCAACTGGGACTCGAACCCAGACCTCTCGTCTAACAGGGACATGCGCGTTAACCAATTTCACTTTTGCCACCTTCTGTCAAACCGTCATAATTGTCAATCTGAGTATCTGGGTTTGAGTCCCAGTTGCGACCATTGTCTTTTTCTGTTTTTCTGTGACTTGTTCTCTTACATATTTTCGTTTAGATTATTATTGTTATCTTCTTCTTCTATGATATATTACATTGATGGGAATAACCTTCAAAAGTTATAAAAAGAGAGTTTTTCTTATAAAAAATTGGACAAAAATAAATTTATAAGAATAGCCCATAACGTAACCGAGTTTACAACTTGTGTTTTTTTTTTGTTTTCATAAGTTTTAATGACGTTAGTTGTCTGGTCACCACTGAAAGTATATACATACATATAGTCCGTCAAAAAAGAGTAGAAAATATAAAAACTTGAACTACTAAATTTGTAGACTGGCAACACCAATTTAACTGTCAAATATTTTTTTGAAGTGCAATGACACTGAATGTATAGAACACATGTAGGGGCGTGTAAATAGCCCCTGACACGAGGGATTTACTACCCTATGTAAATTAACGAAAATTGAATTCTTCCCTATGTGACACAAAAACAGTTGACCCAGCAATTCCAACCAAAGTGAAAACAGAACAATACTCACTCAGAGAATGCAGCTCTTGTATGATGTCCAGCACAAAAGACACTTCTTTTCACTCAAAATATCAAGGCGGTATTGCATAATCTTAACAGATGTTTCGCACAGCAAGGAAGTTTCAACAATGAATAAATTAGCATATTAATGATACGTGCCAAATTTTGTACAACAATAATTCAAGTATTGATGAATTATTCTTATGACTGACTAGGAGAGACTTCTCTTGGCCTTTTACTGACACTCCCGTCAGAAGTAATTGCCTGATTCACAAAGGTAAGGAAACGCATGAATACACTGCATCTCAAGTCACATAGGTAAATTCAATACAATACAAAAAACCATAAATGGCGCCCTCATGGTCTCATAGCATAAATCATTAATTGATTAAGAAAATGGATACAAATATATTTATGGCGCGTATCCATATTCCCCGCCTTGGAAGTTCGTAGAGCTTACAAAAGAAAGAGTATAAAAATACAAATGAAACAAGAAATGAAATAGAAATAAAGTGACTGTATTCACCGGTAATATTCAGGAATGACACGCATTGGAAATTCGCAGAATCTCACAAAATAAAGAAAAATAACTAAAAAATACAATGTAATAAAGTTCAATTGACCAAGATAACGGATATTAAGTAATGCCATGTCTGAGTCAGAGATCATTGAAACAATGACTAAAAAAACAAAAAATAAATAAATAAAAATAGATAAAATATAAAATTATTGCGTTGGAATGGGATATAATTTGACAACCGGACGTTTAAAAGAACCAAATCGTGTCTTTACCGTCGCAACGCGAACAATTTTATCCATACCAGAATTAACCATTATCTGAATACAAGAATGACACACATGGCCACGCCGAGAAATAAAACGGCTGAAAGCATTTGAAGTTAGGTCAAAGACCAACTCAATATGAATGGCCTTGGTTACAAGGCACACAAAAAATATATATATGCCTTTTGTGAAAGTTGTCCTCTCAGACGAGCAAGCGTGATACAGAGGGGACCTGCGTAATCTACACTGGTGTGAACGAAAGCCCTTGCTTCTACAACACGACATGAAGGTAAAGCTGCCATTTTCAGTGTAGGATGCGATAGATTTAAGCGGAAGCAGCAATTGCATTTCCGCACTTTTGCCCTAATAACAGTCCTGGCATCTAATATCCAATAGCGCTGCCGTAAGATGGACATAAGAAGTCCAGGGCCTATATGAAAGTACATGACATGGAAATGATCAACGATAAGATCCACAACACAGTCATGTTTAGGAAGTAAACCCGGAAGTTTAACCTCAAATGGTAAATCCGATTTAGAAGGCCGCCCCCCAATACGTAACAAATTATCCTCATCGAGAAAAACTAATAAATTCCGAAGCTTTTTTGAATTGTATATGGACAATTTGCCTTTCTGGAGTTCAGCAATATCTTCTATAAAATGAAAACTCTGCACAGAACGAATCATAACTTTTTTACAGGAAGGTGATACCTTTTTTACGAATCGAAGGACATAAACTACTATCCTTAAAGGTTTATCCCAAGTAGATATATACGCTGAGCCAGTTCACTCAGGACCGATTTTTCACCCTGAAATGTTGCAATGAGCACATTAGCTTTGTGTTCAGGCATTTCACCAGTATTGGTAGGGTGAAACGGTTTTAATGGCCATTCCAAAGGTGGGCTGCGGATCCATGATGGGCCGTTCCACCATAAATCATGTGAAACGAGTTGGGAAGGAAGTAAGCCACGAGAAAGGCAGTCGCTCGGGTTTTCTCTAACGGCGACATGATAAAACTTCTCAGGAGGCAAATTCTCCTGACATTGAGCCACGTGATTACTAACAAACATCGACCATCGATGTGGCGACGAATGTATCCATGAAAGCGCAATGCTAGAATCTGAAAACGCGTATGTTCCTGCAATAGGAAGACGCTCAGAATAATTATCTTGAACCGTCCGTATTAATTTGGACATCAATACTGCGGCACAGAGCTCCAAACGAGCGAGGGTCGTCACTTTGGTGGGAGAAACCTTTGATTTTGCGCACAATAATCTCACTGTAATTTTCCCAAACAGATCAGTGGTATGCAAATAAATCACACTGCCGTAACCATTCATGCTTGCATCGCAGAAAGCCACAACGAGCACCGTACTGTCTTTCAGGACACCAACATGGCGAGGGATTTTCATCATTGAAATTAGAGGAAATTCCTGTGTAAGCGCCGAAAACCGATGAATAACACTATCAGGGGGTGTATCATCCCAACCAATGTTGCACAGCCATAGTTCTTTGATAAGTAATTTAGCGTACAGAATGACAGGGGCGACCAAGCCGAGGACATCAAATAAGCGGGGGACTGTGGAGAGTATGCTCCGCTTTGTGCACTTCTCCTGAACATAAGATGTCGTAAAGAAGAAGCTGTCATCAGCTGGTTCCCACGAAAGGCCCAACACCTTAGAGGTATTGTTAGAACCAACAGTGAAGTCCACCGCACTGCGGTGAAAATCTGGAAGGTTTTCAAGTACAACTTGAGAACTAGTAGTCCATTTGACCAAATCAAAGGCACCGGACTTGAATAACGAGATTAATTCTCGAGAAAGACGTACGGCGCTGGACTCATCTGCAATAGAATAGACCAGGTTGTCCACATACAACTTGAACTCTGCCACATTGGCAGTATACGGGAAATGTGGTCTCATATCTTTGGCTAACTGACGAAAGTCAAATAAAAACATAAACCAATCAGTTTGCAAATTGAGACCAGTATGCAAGATGTCATTTAGTGACAGCCCTGTATGTGTCTTAGCGCTAGCGTCCAGCACAATCCTAGGCATAGGATTATCAGGACGAATGGCGGCATGATGGATGTAATATCCATCATCTGCAATTTCAGACCTACTACAGAATACTAAGAACCTCATATCACCTTTGATTATACAGTGATTAGGCAGTTTATTTGTGATACTATCAACGACAAGTGCGTGTATATGACATTTATTATTTGAATACACGCGCGACTCAATGTCTAAATAGACGTCACTGAAGATTGGTCGTGAAGCTGAACCAATTTCTTTGACAAAAGAATTGCTCAAAGGAATTATTGGTAAATTCAGTGACTTACAACAATTTATCATAATCAAATTATTTTGAGAGCCATTATCAATTAGGCACCGAACAATAACTTTATTTCCGTTTTTAAGCTTCGCGTATACTTGTGCGGTCGAAAGTAAAATAGAAGAGTTCGGTGTTACTTTGGCAGAAAGCGAACACGAAGAATTGACATTCGCAGTCCCCTCCACTTGCTTATCACCAATGCCAGTTCCATTGATGCTGGATGACACTGGAGGGGGGACTGACGGTTCTTCACTAGTAGGTACTTGCGACATATGTACATGAGTATTGGTTTTCATATTATTCACACTGCCAAAATGTAAGAATGTATGATGACGTTTATTGCACAAATCACAAACTAACCCCGATTTGCATGACTTGATTGTATGTGAACCACTAAGGCAATTTACACAGGCATTTTTCGATTTTATAAATTCAAATCGAGCCTGTGGGGAACTCATACATTTAAACTTTGAGCAAACGTTGACTAAATGATCAGTTTTTTTACAACACATACAAGATTCCAAGGGCATATTCTGAGTCGAGAATGTACGTGCCGAGGCTAGTATCAGGTTACGAGTTCGTTTGACCGGTAAAAACAGATCCACAAAGGCATTCAATGATTCAAATTCCGGTTGAAACCCTGGATTTAAAGTCAACTGACAATAATTAATATCGTCAATAATGTTTTCAAACTGAATGTACATTTCATCTATTAATCCGGTCTGATCTATGAAAGTTTCATTATTCCTAAAATCGAAATCAGAGACATTTTTTGTCAAGTTAAATAGATCAATAATACGTGAAAAAAGTTTTTCCTTTTTCGCTGTTAACGAAATAAGCATTCGATCATATTGATCATTTGAAATTTCTTCCGTAATTCTTGGCATTTTTTATATATGCGAAAAGATTACCACAAAATTTTACAACAATGTTACAATGTTAATAATTAATTAATAATAATGGTGCGAATAATTGTCCAAAATTACGACAATTCCGCGAACAATGTTAACAATTAATTAATAATAATAATGTTGCGAATAATTATCCAAAATTACGATAATTCTGCGAACATCCAAATATGTCATCCAAAAGCAAAAAACAAGACCAGCTATAGTTCTCAAAAAATGAGAGGTACTTCAAATTTACCAAAAAAAATACGTAAATTCGAACATCCATGTAATATCAGCTATAATCTCGAATTGAATGTATGAATGAATAATAATCCGGCTCGAAGGACCATTAAATATGTAGGGGCGTGTAAATAGCCCCTGACACGAGGGAGTTACTACCCTATGTAAATTAACGAAAATTGAATTCTTCCCTATGTGACACAAAAACAGTTGACCCAGCAATTCCAACCAAAGTGAAAACAGAACAATACTCACTCAGAGAATGCAGCTCTTGTATGATGTCCAGCACAAAAGACACTTCTTTTCACTCAAAATATCAAGGCGGTATTGCATAATCTTAACAGATGTTTCGCACAGCAAGGAAGTTTCAACAATGAATAAATTAGCATATTAATGATACGTGCCAAATTTTGTACAACAATAATTCAAGTATTGATGAATTATTCTTATGACTGACTAGGAGAGACATCTCTTGGCCTTTTACTGACACTCCCGTCAGAAGTAATTGCCTGATTCACAAAGGTAAGGAAACGCATGAATACACTGCATCTCAAGTCACATAGGTAAATTCAATACAATACAAAAAACCATAGATGGCGCCCTCATGGTCTCATAGCATAAATCATTAATTGATTAAGAAAATGGATACAAATATATTTATGGCGCGTATCCAACACAGTAAACCACATTTTTTCTTCATGACATAAAATTGATTAAAAGGTGATTTATAAAGCGATTTGCTTTAATTTAATTTAACATAAATTTGAATTTAACAATAGATAGAAAAGAAGAATCACTAATGGTGAGTTTAATAACACTACTTTTAGATCTGAATGAGTTAAATATATTCAGATCTAAAATTAGAGACATGATCTAAAGCCCAGGCAACGCTAGGTACTTTATCTAGTATTAAATAAATGTGAGCAATTTCTAAAAACTGTGCTTTATATTTTATTACATTATAATTATTCTTCATTATTAGGAGGCGGCAAAGTGGCGGCTTTTACAGAGCCGAACTCTAGGGAAGACAACTTAATTTTTAAACACGCAAAAAACGCGTAGGTACCTATTAAATAGTTGTTTTTAAATTACTTCACAGTTTTAGCAAGTTGAGTACGTTGTCGGAAATAAAAGTTTATTGACTTATAGTAATACATGACGTGCAAAGTTTTCTCGGAACGATTTGTTTTGGAGATATACTTTAACTGCTGACCCTGTATAAAACACAAGGGCGGCCAACTGTTTAATTTGGTAGCCACCTCTGGTCTGGAGTCCCAAAATAATTTTTAAAAAAACATGACTCTGCGCAAAAACGGGCGGTCCGTTTGATAGCTTCCCCGATTACAACTGGATCGCAATCTTTAGAGCACTGGCATCAGTTAGGAATGCTGTCCGTGTTCTACCGGTATTTCAATGGAAGGTGCTCGAAGGAACTAGCGTCTGTGATCCCTTCGGCACCGTTGCATAATTGTGAAACACACCAATCGGGAACCCAACATTTGTGCATGGTTGACTTTTATATCGCATAAGAATAGGTCATTTCTACGGCTTGTTCAAGTTCTCGAGTTCTTGAGCTCAGCTGTCGAATGATTGCTGGCTTCTGTGTTTCCTACCTAATTCAACATAGATCTCTTCAAGACCCCTCTTCTCCCTAAAAAAAACCATCCACACAACATCTCCATAGATGACATAGACTCTGAAGAAAAATTATTTTCCTCGGGGCCTTCTGTGTGGAGTGAAAGTACAACAATAAAAAATTAAAAACATTTTTTAGGTGAATACCGCACCAGAATCCCAATTGCTGGGGCTGGAAGTTGGAAGAGGAAGGTTGGGAATTACATGGCCATTCAGATCAGGTCACCAAACACGGCCAAAGTCATTTCAAGCAATGCTTGAATTCTGAATGGTTGTCTCACACCAGGGTGATGCTGAGAGTCTCTTCCACTTTGAAACGCGCCGCAAATATGTCATATATATTATTTAAAATAATTTTAAAATTTACGCGCCCGACATTTGTCGAGTGAGAACGAGTTGTGAGAACGAGTCGAGTCACATGAGAACGGTTCGTTCCTACGACTCATTCTTGAGTTCAACAGCTCGGCTATGGAATGATTTGCTGGCCTCTTTGTCTCCTCCCCCTTTGTTTCCATGGGTCTCTTTAAAAAAAAAACCTCCACACAGCAACCCCAAAGACTTAGTGTTGGGTAGGACTCGACATCAGGATGAGTTTGTAGTTGAGGTGTTACAAAATATTTTCGCTTACGGGGGGGGTGGGGGGAGGGGGGGGGGGAAGGGGGGGGGGGGGGGGGGGGGGGGGGGGGGGAGGGGGGGGGGGGGGGGGGGGGGGGGGGGGAGGGGGGGAGGGGGGGGGGGGGTTGGCTAGATAATTTCAGCTCTACACAGGGGGCCCTGAGGAAAATTCCCCTCAGACCCTATGTCATCAGCTGTGGACGTATAAGTCAAAAGGACTCCCTCAACCACTCTCTCTGGATCCGGCCTGGACAAACTTCACCCCATGAGCCCAGGTACCCCTGCTAAGTCACCAAACGTAGCGAACCACTTGGGGTGACTTATGGCAGATGTGTTGGTTATCTAATAATGGTTCCTGGGGCGGCGGTACCCATACCCGCCTCCCGTGTTTGTTAGTTTTGTAATACGAAAAATGGATATGAAAAAGCCTACCCTCCCACCCCCCCCCCCTCTCACCCCCCTTCCACCTCCTCCCCCCACCACCACCTCTGATCCACCCCCCCCCTGCACCCACCCTCTGATCCCCCCCCCTCAACAACCCCCCTCCACCTCATCTCAACACTCCCACAACCTCCCTCCCTTGGGAGCTGTTGGGACTCTTGTGCGGTATTCACATAACAATAATTTAAAAAAAAAAATTTTTTTTTAGCTGTTGGAACTCTTGTTCGGTATTCACATAAGAATAATTTACAATAAAAATATATTTTTTTTAAATTTAAAAAACATTTTGGAGCAGTTGGGACGCTTGTGCGGTAATTTACAATGAATTAAAAAAAAAAATTTTTGGAGCAGCTGGTACTCTTGTGCGGTATTTACTTAACAATACATAATTTACAATAAAAAATATTTAGAAAAAAAATTTTTGAGCAATTGGGACTCTTGTGCGGTATTCACATAACAATAATTTACAATAAAAAATATAAAAAAAAAAATTGGAGCAGTTGGTACTCTTGTGCGGTATTATTATATGAATGGCTCACCCCAACACCACCTCCTGGTTCTTGTACAAAAATCTCATTCAAACTCCTCATGCCTCACCACCTCATGGATTTGACCCATACGATACGTGACATGACATGTAGCCCAATACACCAACCACCTCACACCTCACCGACAAACCTCATCCCATGACCCCGAGCACCTCTGCTAAGTCACCAAACGTAGCGAACCACTTGGGGTGACCTATGGCAGAGGTGTTATCCAATAAATGGTTCCCGGGGCTGCGGTACCCATACCCGCCTCCCAAATTGACTATACCTAAATAAAAACAAATCTGTTAACATCTTATTTCAAGTGGATTTCTAAAAAATCCTGTCGAAATATTACAATAGTAAAATTATATTGTCAATACTGTTTCGTATTCAAAGCGCAAAACATTTCACGTCCTGCTGTAGATTAGGAATGATTGTTTTCTTAGAAAACAAGCCGATAATATATCTCTTTTCTTTTTCTTATATTTTCTATTGAAGAGAAAGAGACGAAAATAATATTATATACATATGTTTATAATATTCCAAATAAAGGTATCATATTTCATTTTGCCCGACTCGCCAAGTCAAGTAAAGTGATTTTTATCACAAAAAGGACAAAGAGAAGTATAAGATGTAATGTTATTTTATTGAAATCAATTTATCCCTTTTCATTTGAACTCAACCTTTTGCATGTCGTAATATTTTGTCGGCTATATCACAGTAGTTCGCTCTGCACCTGCATAATGCCAGCGACAAAACTGGAATATCATTATTATTAAATTTTCTATTTATTTCCTACAAACTTGGTATAATATTTCATTAAAATAACACAATTGATATCACACAACCTCCAAACTGAAAATCCAATATATTTGTATGTGCAAAAGTGTTGTTTGTACGAATTCACTGTTTGAAAATCTATTTCGTAAAAAATAATACAAAATTGAGAATTTGTTCACACCAAACCTCTCGTGGTATTCGCTAGCCACGTGCATAAGCTACACTCTGTTTAAAACAAATTTGACCGGTTAAATAACGATAATTTAATTGTTTTGCCTTTAATAATGAGCGGCTCTGGAATTTTACGTTTTGCCTCCACTATCCGCCTCATATTCATTATGTTAACACAAAATTGCAAAGGTATAATAATAATATACCTATAAGCAATTCTAATTTTGAGATCGGCGGGTATCTATACTGTAATGAAAAAATATTTTTTCCGCTATTATGCCTTTTTAATTTTTTAATAAAAATGTAGGTTACACAGCTTTACTTTAACACCATGAGTTATGTGTTTAGTATTGCCATTTGAACAACAGTGGCGCCCTCATATATTTTCTACTCTTATTTGACAAACTGTATATCTACAACCCTGTAAATGAGGTAAAACCAAGGATAACCTTATTACAAACATGAAGCTGTGAAAAGATTGCAAGGGACGCTTAAATAATTTGGACATTTAGAGCAGATGAACAGAGAAAGAAATATCAGAAGAATTCGGGGACGCCCTAAAGACATAACTCGATCTAGTGAATCAAATAATTGAGATATGACTCATTAAAAGAAATGGCATCATAGTAAATTATTTTTGAGCAACAAGTGTGTGCCAATAAAGTGTTGAGAAGGTGTTTCATCCTCTTATTGTAGTGTTAGCATTTAACTAACTAACCATCACGCCACAGGGTTAGGCAGAGAGGACGGACCACCAAACAACAAGGTCTTGGCACACACTCTTTGTCTCACTCACATTAATACATCGTCTCATATCTACTCTTCTATTATTCTGACTTTTGACATGGTCCGACTCAAGTATCTAATTCACTTGACCGTGCCATGTCTTCCTCGGATGTCCCCGACTTCTTCCATTCACATTTGCGTCATATATTCTTCTCACACTATTTTTTTCTTTCATTCGCTCTACATACACCCAAACCATCTGAGGGTCCCTTTCTTGATCTTACTCATTACACTTACATCAGCCTTACATTCTTTGCAGATATTCACATTTTTCACTCGATCATACATGGTTTTACCACACACATGCCTCAGGGATCTCATTTCAACAGCATTCAGTTTAGTTTCATCCTTCCTCTAACAGTTCCATGCCTCACTGTCATACATCAGGGTAGGTACGAGGACTCCATTGTTGACTGCTAGCTTCGCTTCTTTTGACAGTTTTTTATTAGCGCCAACGGCATTCAGTCCTCCATTAGTGGAATTACCTGCATTTACCCTTCTTTCAATATCTCTATCAGCCTTCCCATCTCTCGTAAACATACTACCCAGATACACAAATTCATCCACCTGCTCCAAGTATTAGCATTTACTATAAATAATGACAGAATTGCGAGACTCAAAATCAAAACATTCAATCACACTTTCCAGGATAAATTGATAAATACATTAATGAGAAAAAAGTCATAAATTACCCATTCAACGCAAACATTTGCTAATAAATGTGATTATTGCTACGTCAAAAAGTAACAGGAATTTTAAGGCTGTCATACCAGCAAATCATAATTTCGATTCCGACTGCACCGCTCACACATCAGCCGTTGCAAGCGGACGTTTTTGGAACTAGATTTCGTTCCGCTAGAAGCCGGGTTTCACGTACCTATAGTTCACGCGAAGCTGGACCTACAGTATGGTTCAGATAAAGATGTTGAATTCTCGCTTCCAGAATTTTTAATAAGTAGTAGTTATTTGTAATTTGTGTATTGAAGTGCGTAGACATAAATAGATACATAAACACAGTAGGTATAAAGTAGATACCTACACAAAAAAACAATTTGTTATATTTTTTTAATATTTTGGTTTTTGTTTTATCATTTTATTTTACGGCCATTAGAGTGGAAGAATTGAAACGTTACTTGAAATGGCTTTAGCCGTGTTTAGTGACCAGATCTGAAAAGTCAGGTACTTCCCCACCTCCATCTTCCCTAACTCCTTCCCCTCCCCCACTACCTTCAGCCTCACAACATACCCCAATTGGGGGTGATAGTCCCACTGGCTCCAGACGGGAGCAGTTGGGACTCTTGTGCGGTATTCATGAAAAAAAGAGTACCTAATATTCAGTTGGATTGTAAAAAATATCTCATTTTGAAATATTTATTCGTGTGCATAATTTTTAATTTTATATTTATGTGAATACCGCACAAGAGACCCAAATGCTCCCGTCTGGAGCCAGTGAGACTATGACATGATTATGGGGTATAGTATGAGGCAGAAGGTGGTGGGGGAAGGGCAGGAGATGGGGAAGAGGAAGCGAAGAATTACTTGGCTATTCAGATCTGGTCACCAAACACGGCCAAAGTAATTTTTAGCAACGTTTCAATTCTGAATGGTGGTCTTACACCAGGGCGATACTAAAGTATCTTCCACTCTGGAACGTGACGCAAATATATTATTTTTATATGAAATAACCCAAATTAGTCAAACAAAATTTATTTGCCCACGCCGGGATTCGATCCCACGACCTTCGGATTGCGAGTCAAGAGCCTTACCTCTTGACCACGCCGGCCGTCAATAAATAGTATCAGTAATTTGGAAGGCGGGTATGGGTACCGCCGTCCCGGGAACCATGTATTGGATTATCAACACCGTACGGGTAGCCCGGGTTCATGGGGCGAGGTTTGTCAGGATCTCGGCGGCGGTGGAATCTGCCCCACCAACTACGTAGAAGGCCGGATCGGGAGAGACCTTTTTTTACAATCGCTCGACACATTGCCTATCTCTTCTTTGGGGATGCTGTGTGAAGGTTCGTTTCAGGGAAAGGGAGGAGAGGATCTTCTGAGAAGGAAAGGGTATTAGGGGTGGGTAGAAATGTGGGGGTCAGCGTGTCCAGGAGAGCGGATGTATGAATCCATCCCTCCCACTGCGGTGCAAAGCGATGTTCCGAGAGAGTAAGGCTGGAGAAGTCAAAGGGACTCCCTCAACCACTTTCTCTAGATCCAACCTGCCATGCAGCTGGTGCGCAGACGCATCCGCCGCCAAGACCTGAAAAAACCTCACCCCATGAACCCAGGCACCCCTGCTAGTCACCAAACGTTGCGAACCACTAAGGATGACCTACGGCAGACGTGTTGGTTATCAAAAAAATGGTTCCCGGGGCGGTGGTACCCATACCCGATTCTCATGTTTGTTATTTTTGTAATACGAAAAATGGATATAAAAAAGCCTACCCCCCATCCCTCTCAACCCCCTCCCCCTCTCACCCCACAACCTCTAACCACCCTCCACCCCCCCGCCTCTTTTACCCCCCCCTATATAAAAATCAATTGCTGTTTGTTAGTTTCACTAAAACTCGAGAACGGCTGGGCCGATTTAGCTGATTTTGGTTTTGAAATGTTTGTCGTAGTCCAGGAAAGGTTTAAACGTTGAGAAAATATGGAAAAGTTGCGAGGAAGATAGTAAAATCAACAATTTAATTCTCCCATATAAACTGTTCTACATACTTTCCTGTGAATTGCTAACCGTTCATCCGATTGCGATGAAACTTTGGTGAGTTGTTGTGAGCACGCCCGCAAAGTAGTCCAGTCAATAAATGCTCCAAAAGGAGGTGTAGAGTGCGTGAGCAGGGACCTAAGCGATTCCTCCAGAAACTTGTTTAGGGTGCTTAGGGTGTGAACATACTAAAAGTCCTGACGTCTTGGTTGTGAGCTAGGGGGAGGGGGGGGAGGGGGAGGTCCCAATTTTCGGGTTTCCGCTTATATCTCAAAAACGGTGCGTCACACATGAAAATTTCCTAAGGATAAGTAAAAAAAGCTCATAAAATTATCTACAACTTTTATTCTTTACGTAATTTTCGAAATCACGTCCATTTTTGACTTACACGCTCCACAAATGTAGATATTTTTGAAAAAAATTATTTTACCTCACATTTTTCATCAAACATTCCTTCATATCGTCTAAAATATTCATCAAAGAAAGAAATTTATTTATAAGAAGTTGTAATAAATTTAATTCCCTTTTAGAATATATATACATATGCAAATAAGTCTCCAACCAGTAAATATTTACAGCAATTTTAAGGTTTTGCGTAAAATGTCGTCATTTTCAGAAAAAGCTGTTTTTATCTTATTACTGACACACCGACGTGCAACGACGATTATGCGACGCTCTTTTAGTAAGGCGTATGATCAGATATGACCATGGAAACCACATTGATGCTATCATTCAAAAGCCGAGAAGGCATAACAGGAGGCAGAGGTATTTTGCACAATGTACTAGAAGTGGTTAGTTGGTATGAGCGCAACTCATGAGATCTGCACTTCCCTTGAAGAGTATTGTGGAGTCTTCACGTCCAGTAACAACACAAGGACCTCGGACAAGCCCACCGAAGTAAAGATGCAGCAGACATTTTCAAACTCAGTCAGTGGTTTGATGCACATCCTCCCTTCCCACAAGCCAATGAAATAATGTCAATTCCCAATGTCTTCTGTCAGCTCGTCGATAAAAAATCACGATGAAAAGGTTGCAGTTGACCTAACATTTCTGTTTCACCGGATGTGTATAAGCAAACGATCAGATGAGGATTTGAAGAAATTCTTTGAGTATGAGTTGGCCCCATTTCCCTTGGCACTGTTCAATGAAGGTGGGATGTGGAAGACAACTAAATCTGTCCTGTACAGCTTATTCGAGCCTACCAAAAAACTGGTCTACTGTCTCAGGTGAACATAGTTGTGGACGGAAAATTTCTACTACACAGAGTAATTTGGCAAAAAGATGCCTTCCTTGTCACAATTTGTGATCGTTACATCAACTACGTCAACCACCACTATCCTGGATGACTCACACTGTGGTATTTGATTGGTACCCAAACCCAGCCAACGGTACAAAATCACAATAACAGATGCGATGATACAGACTGAGAAGGTCAGCTGATATCAATTTGACTTGGAACACTTCAATACCCGTTAAAAAGGAAGATTTGTTATCCAATCCTACCAACAAAAGTAACTTCATCTCTTTACTACAGACGAAGCTTCGGGAGAATGGGATACAGACTCTTCAGGACATGATGCTGACTTCCTTGTTGTGAAGATTGCTGTGGAACATTCCTCTCACAGTTTTGTGAGAAGCTTTCACTTCCTTTTGATTGCTTCCACTCCTCCCACCCAAGATATTCTGCTGCTGACAACGGACGAGGGAAAACCAAAACAATGCCACTGTCCATCCAAAAGATGCAGCACCGTGCATTTGAACACATCCTGTTCTTACATTCATTTACCGGCTGCGACACAATATCTGCAACTTTCAGGAGAAGCAAGGTGGGCTTCTCAAAATTGTACTTGGAGTCAGAATTCATCAAGCAAGCGGCAATGATCTTTATAACCCCTCCTCTACTCACGGCGAGGTTGAAGAGGCTGGAAATAAATGTTTCCTGAAATGGTATGCGGCGCCAAAAAGACAGACCTTCCTTAACCAGTACCGCTTTTAGTCGTTCACAGGGTTGGTGGCAAATATGAAGCCTGACATCAGCTCCCTCCCTCCAAACAGAGAACGCAGTTAAACAGCATTCCCAGTGCACCGATTGAGCTGCCCCCTGAATAATGGGGGTGGAAACATGAAGGAGAGACCCTGATGCCAAATACAACAAAAGATCCACCAGCGCCGGAGGTCCTTCTAAATATGATATTTTGCCGCTGCACCAGGGATTGTGCAATTGGCAAATGTGGATGCCGAAAAGCAATGCTGACCTGTTCTGCAGCGTGTCTCCGAGTCTCCTGCCAAGGGAGATGCCTCAATAGCGTGCCTGTTGCCGAGGACGACGATGACGACGACATAGAGCCCATTCAGCAAGAACCATCCAATACTGAGGATGAAGATGCCATGGATGAACAACGCTTGCGAGGACCCCCACGTCCAAGGAGGATGAGAATGTAACATGATGTTATTGAGAACAGTGATAACAATGAGATCTATAATTTTATGTGCTTAATGTAACGAAATAGAATAAACATTATGATTATAAAATACAATTATGTATTTTTCAAGTAATATGATTTTTACCTATTTTATTTAATAACTGGTTTTAAAGTGTGGTCACACATATTATTAGGCGAACGAACAAGTGTTGTGTGTCAGTAATAAGATAAAAACAGCTCTTTCTGAAAATGACAACATTTTACGAAAAAACTTCAAATTGCTGTAAATGTTGAACGGTTGAAGATAAATTTACATATGTCTATATATTCTAAAAGAAAATTAAATTCTTTACAACTTCTTTCGAGTAAATTTTTTTCTTTGATGAATATTTTAGACGATATGAAGGAATGTTTGATGAAAAATGTGAGGTAAAATGATTTTTTTCGAAAATATCTACATTTGTGGAGCGAATAACTCGAAAATGGCTGGGATTTCGAAAATTACGTATAGAATAAAAGTTGTAGATAATTTTATCAGCTTTTACTTATTATCAAAAAATTTTCCTCTGCGGCGCACCGTTTATGAGATATAAGCGGAAACCCGAAAATTGGGACCTCCCCCTCCCCCTCCCCCCCCTAGCTCACCACCTAGACGTCAGGATTTTTAGTATGTTCACATCCTAAGCACCCTAAACAAGTTTCTGAAGGAATCGCTTAGGTCCCTGCTCACGCACTCTACACCCCCTTCCTTGACTGGACTTAAGGTTTCTGTATATACTGGTGAGCTCTGGCATTATGAAATTTGTATATAAAATTTCAATTGGTGCCACGCAAACTGTTTGAAAACTGAATGTACCGGGAGTGAATGTATGGAATGCGGGAGGAGGTGGCGGATGGGAGAGGGGTGAAGGATGAGGGAGGGAAGGGGAGGGGGACAAGGGAGGGGAACTCGGGAGAGGGGGCCCGCGGGATGGGTTGGGGAGGGGAACCCGGGAGGTGGGAGGGGAACTCAGGAGGGGGGAGAGGAAAACGGGTGGGGGTTTAAGGGATAGGGGAAGCGGGCGAGGGGAGTGAGGAGAGGGGAAGGGGACGTTGGAGAGGAAGGGGAGGCAGAAGGGGAACGGGACGAATGGGAAAGGACACGAGCTCTGGCATCATGAAATTTGTATAATAAAATTGCAATAAGTGGCACACGAGCTGTATGAGAACTGAATGTATCGGGAATGAATGTATGGAATGCAGGAGGGGGGAGGGGAACCCGGGAGGGTGGAGGGGAACTCAAGAGGGGAGAGGGGAATTCGAGAGGGGGATCCGCGGGAGGGAGGAGGTGATTATGGGAGGGGGGAGGGGAACTCGGGAGGGGGGATCGCGGGACGGAAAAGGGGGGGAGTAGAGTGAGGAGAAGGAAGGTGGAGGAGGAGTGGGAACGCGAAAGGGGAAGGGGACGCGGGAGAGGAAGGGGAGGTGGAAGGTGAACGGGACGAATGGGAAAGGACGCGCAGGGAGAAACAATTTCGTTATTAAATGGCAAAGGTTGGTACCCGGCATATATATAAATGCTAATAAATGAAAATGAATCGCCGAAATGTATGTACGCGCATAACTTCCGAACGACTACACCAAATTGGATAATTCTTTTTTTGTTGTGTTTGTTATTGCCAGGACAAGGTTTGTATATAACTACTGGTGAGCTCTGGCATTATAAAATGTGTATACTAAAAATTCAATGGGTGGCACGTGAGCTGTTTGAAAACTAAATGTACCAGAACTGAATGTATGGAATGCGGGAGGGGGGATAGGAACTTGGGTATTGGTGCCGCGGGTGGAAAGGGACGGGAACCAGGGAGGGGGAGGGGAACCTGGGAGGGGGGAAGGGAATTCGTGAGGGGAGTTGGCGGGACGGGGGAAGAGGAGTGGAGTGGGGAGTCGGAAGGTGGAGGAGGCGGAGTGGGAATGTTTGAGGGGAAGGGGACGCGGGAGAGGAAGGGGAAGCGGAAGGTGAACGGGACGAATGGGAAAGGACACGCAGGGAGAAACAATTTTTTGTTGAACGGCATAGCAACGCATGCCGGGCACCAGCTAGTATATAAATTAAAATGAATCGCCGAAATGTATGTACGCGCATAACTTCCGAACCCATGCATGCCGGGTACCCGCTGTATATAATTTATTTATTTATTTATTTACGGACAAATAGTCCATTAACAATATAACAATACACGAATAACAAGCGAGCCTAAAGGCCCGACCCGCCTAGCAATTGATCACTGTTCGCATCGATTACCGTTCGCATGTCATTTTTTGTAACCAGCACCACTTTTCGTAACAATCACCACTTTTCGTAACGATTCACCAGTTAACCCCATGTGTCGAGCATGCGTAAAGAAGTTTTACTTTTAAAAAATGGGGCATTTGGGACTCTTGTTTTTTGTATCGTATAATAAGGGACAAATAAAAACATTTATTTTTAAATATAAAACTTTTTGCATAAAAATATTCAATGAAAATGAAATTCGGTCAACCCTGTAGATTTTACGAACGTGAAACAAGGAATTCGTATGTATTTACATTTCGTTTCCAAAATATTATTTCAAACTGTTGTAATTCAGAGCGACGCGGACACGTCCTCGTCTGGCCACGTTTCGGACCGTAATGAACTGCGAAATTTTGTGTTTCGGCGCTATGATAAAATCGTCAAATGCGAAGCTGTTAATTAATTAAAATTAAATGCTTCCCAAAATTATTTTTCGGTCAAACTTATTTATGATTTGTCAATAATGTCTTAGCACAATAAGTATGTAAAAAAATATGAAATATATTAGTTTATAAGTGCGCAAATAAATACACAAATGGACCAATTTTCGTCAAGAAACACATGTACGTACATATTTTTTAATGATTTTATTGAAACTAAAATTAAAATTCTAATACATAACTTTGCTAGATAATGTATTGATTTATTTCACTGCATGATTACATTATTTGAAATGGGTGTGGTATAATACAAAAACTTTTTTGAAAATTTAACAAATCTGCCAACGACCTATGGAATAACCTTATTATACTAAAAATTAAAAAAAATTCTAAAAATTTATTACATAACTATGCTAGATAAAAGAACAATCTTTCGAAATCCATTTATAATTTTTTGTGGAAAAGAGTCAATACGTCTAAAAACTTTTTTGAAAATGACATATTTCTGGGTTTCTCTACCTATGTCCTCTTAATAATAATAACAATATTTAAAATTTTAACTGTTAAAATCATACAGAGAAAAAAAAACATTAGTTTCTAGTTATAATAACCACATGGTGCTATTTCCTAGTTGAATTTATTGACCTTGGTGATATAAGTGGGTACCAAAAAAATATAAAAAAAACTGAAATAGAGCATGTATTCATATTTGATATTATTCTGAATACTATTACTCATAGGAAAGATAAGTGTATACAATAAACTATCTGTGTGTAGTTAGTTGACTGTGAAGATAACATCTAAATATGTAAATTGAAATAGAGTGTCAATTGAAATAGAGTGCTAAAACATATTTTCACCTCACGATTTTTTACCTGAAGACTTTTAATATTTTTCTCAATTCCGTTTTTGGATAAATAATTTAGGGAGAACTCTCTCAAAAATGAGAGTTCAATTTTAGAAAGTATATTTTTTTGTTTATTTCACATCATTCCAAATTGTATTCAAACACTTTCAAAGTGGTAGATACAGTGCAAATCGCCCTGGTAAAAACCTCCATTCACAATTGAAAAGTTGTTTTAAAATGGCAAAAGCAATGTTTAGTGACCAGATTTGAATAGTCAAATCCTTCCCAACCTTTCTCTTACCATCTACTTCTTCCTTTTTGGGAGCATTTGGTCTCTTCTGCAGTACTCACATTAAAAAGGTGATCAAATGGCAAATCAGAAATTGAATTTAAATCCCAGTTAAACACATACTTACTTTTAGATTTCATTGATTGGTTGGAACAGGAATTTCATTCTAAATTATGTTTGTTCGGAGATATGACCTGTTAAATGGCGCATTCTTATTGGCCAAAGTCTTTCAAATTCTTGCCACCAGGGTTTTAGAAAAAAATATTCATTACACATAATTATTCTTGTATTGTTAGTTCCTGTCTGTGAAATTGCCGAAATAGTAAGTATAAAATTATACATTATTTAGTATCTACGCAATCCTTGGAATAAAATTCTCTTTTTCAGCAAATTATTTTTCTACGCTAAATTGATTGATTTCATGGACATTACTTGCATGGTCAATAAACTAATAATTACATTATTAATATCGCACATCCCATAGAAAAGTGCTGAAAGTCCAAATTTTCTATTTTATGTTTTAACTCTGAAAAGTAAAAGTGATTGTGATTATTTATGCCCCACGAAAACCATTCTTAAGTTAGATCACTCAATCTCCACAAGATGTCTCTAGTATATCTTTTCGACGAGACCGCTTGTTCATCATCCATTAATTTGTTTTCGCTCTCCTCTAAAATAAAGTTTTTTGACATATGACATGTTTCCACGGGATGTGTGATATCTATTATATTTATAAATCCAATCCAGATTGTGAAATTAGCGACGGGCAAAGTGATTAGCTTGAAGACTAATCGTGCAAACTTATTAATTATTATTTGTGCTTCATTAGGATATTGACGATCTTTAGACAGTAATTTTGTTGGTTGGCAAAGTAAATTCAATAAAAATCATGGATATCGTACCTGTTTGTTCTTGGAATCGAACATGCCGACGAGATTATCGTAGCGGCCACCTCCCGCCACCGACCCCACTGATAACTCCTCACCTTTGGGAGTAACTTCACCTAACAAAACAACAAACCATCATCAGATAACTGTTAATGCAACGTTAGCCAATCTGTTATAGCCATATCATATGCAACTTGCATTAAAAAAACATTTTTCTTAAATTTGGAATTTGGTATTTTTTTATAAGAGACATTTTTCTAAAGATTAAGCTTGGGTTGTTTCAAACAACAGCGCCATTCTGATATTTGACATTTGAAATGTCCCTGCTAAATATCGATTCACAACATTAACATAAGTGTCAACTTTTGATCAAAATCAGCTGACAAGCTTAAAAATTCAAATTTTTAAAATATAAAAATTCCCGGGTTATAATATGAAAGTTATGTTTTAAAGTTGTTCAAATGCTGAAACAGGTCGAGAATCGGTTTTTAAAGGGAACCTATAAAAAGTAAAAAATGTGATAGATTTACAAAAATAAAACAAAGTGGATGTTGCTCACATACACTAAAACCTCTTTTTTTACTTTACTGGGAATGATTAAAAATTTGTAAAACTGAGGGAAATGTAATGCGCGCAGGAGACAAATCAATATCAATTGATAATACAGTACAATCTCACTAATCCGGCACCTCAATAGGCCGAAACGTCCAATAATCTGGCACACTCAGCCCGCGCCTCCCTCGCCCCTCTACGCCTATGCGCTCCATCGCCGCATCGTCGTCTAGCAGTCTAACCTCAAAACTTATCTCATGTGCACGTGCGTAAGTATTTACCTGTTGTTTTGAAGTGAGAATAGTGTGTAATAAAAAATTTATGAAATGCTTTGTTTTATTTATTATGATCTTTTCTCTATAATCCAGTAATCCGAACATTCCAATAATCCGGTACCCTTTGGTTTTTAACAGTGCCGGATTAGTGAGATTGTACTGTAGTTACATCAATCTACATGTTGACCAATTGACAATTGCTAATTGATCGTTTACTGGGGCAATTGAAGCGATTGACAATTGAGAGTTCCCATTGATAGGGTGAATGATATGTATTTTGATTGAGCACATAGAAGCAATAGAGAAGTGACATTGACGCGACATTGGTCATTTCCCTGTACGATTGAAGATTGTTCATTTAACTGCTTTATCTATGAAAGCCTTCTGAATTTAATTCCATCGTAAGAATGAGATTTATTTTACTTACGCACACATTGTATCGCAATAGCGTGAAAAGAACAATTCAAGAAACACCGCTTTATTCTAACATTTTAGTTTATGTTTCTGCAGACGTCTACAAAGCAACTGGGGCAAAAGTTTTGACAGGTTGATTGAAAACCTGTTACATAGTCAATTACTTAAGAATATTGATATTGATCGACTCCATTATTAAAATATATTAAATAGATTAAAAGATAGAGGTATCAAGTAGAGAAAAGAACAAACACCAAAAACTACTGTTTTTCAGTCACGTTGCAACTTCATCTATGTACATATTACACATATTTTCATCAAAACAATAAAAATGCACAGATTTTTGCAATAAAAAACGTATAAAACCTGGCATGAAAAACAATAGTCATTTGATAATTGAATAAACATACAATGTTCATACACAGCGGGACAACACCACATTAGGGAACGTACCCATACTACGTGACACGTTGGGGGGGGGGGTCTTCAAAATGTCACGCTTGGTACAAATGAGCGGTGGGGGCCATAGGTTTTTGGTCACCGGGGAGGGGGGGGGGGCGTTAAAAAATGCAAAAAAAAGTTGGTCATGTAGTTTGGGTACGTTCCCTTACATGTTTGCATTTGCAAAATAAACATGCATTGTTGTTATTTGCAATTATGTAGTAAATTACACTATTATTAGAATTATGCATTACAACAAAAATAAGGTGATTCTTTAATAATTATTCACACATAAAAATATTAAGTGCAAATTAAAAATAATTGCCAGTCGCCCATTATTATTATTATGCACATGTGCAAAGGACACAATCACAATTTGTGCACACAAACTTGATAAAATGATTAATCTCAATGAATTACATGAAAACTTGTAACTGAAGCAAAATATAAATGATTGTACCACGTGCAGCGAATTCATGCAATTTATAAATAAATACGATTACTTTCTCTGTACTATAAAACACCAAAGTATAAATTTAATGTAATCTGCAACTAAAAAACTAATAAGCCACATAATTTTAGGAGAATGTCACAATTCAAGGTTTTTTCAATCTGTAGATGAATAATTTGTATGCCAAATTTGATTACGGTTTTAATTTCAGGTTAATCATGCAGAATTGAAAAACATTTGACCACTAGACCACATAAAGCGATTTTGAATTGGATTTATCCAGCACAAACGTGTTACGTATTGTGTCAAGCCACTCTTATCAAAACACAAATGGGTAATAAAATAATTTATATATACCTTCTAAATCTCCATGGATTGCAAAGAAAATAAAATAAAAACGTTAGAAAGTAAACAGATAACATAAGAAATATAATCTTATTTAGAGCTAGGCCTTGGCCTGAGGATAATATGTAATTATTATTGTATGTTAACTTCCTGTCAGGTACAGGGCCATTTTTTCCATTTCACTAAGTTAATGCTTTCATTAACAGTCATGAATGTGCATGCCTTTAAAAGTGAATAAAAACGCTTTATTAGAAGTTAATTATGTATATACTTCAAACTTCTTCTTATTTCAAAGGAATATTTAACCCCTCTGAATTTTTGCAAATATTCACTTATAATGTCTCAAATGAAATTTTTACGAAAACTTTGTGTTATTACCGCTTCACAATTTAAGCTCTATAAATGAAACATTTCTCAACGTAGCCGAATAGTAAAAACTGTTTTAGAAAGGTTACAAAATAAGCTTTCGAATTATTATATTACAAATAAATATTAACATTTGTAAATATTAAAATTTAGAATGCAAACATTAAAAAATGTAAAAATTACTCACATTATGTTTTTATGTGAAAACGGTACTACACAGATTATGTAAACAATATTTATTCTATTGTATAAATGTATAATAAACACTTTTGTCACCTCACTTTTTTATCATTTCATATAAAAATATTTAATAAAAATTAACAATGTCGAGCGCGGTCGAGCCGCCCGTAGGAAATTTGGCGGGTAAAATTATTTGTCAAACTGCGCGAATGACAGAATATTCTTGTTATGTATTTCTATGGACAACTTGATAGGGATGTACAGCTTGATCCACTATCGACCTTTTACTTTTTGTTTTAGGGATGTCACTAAAAGAATAACAGAGTTAGAACTATTTCTATGGAGACACATGCGTTGACGTATAAACATGCTTATTGTACTTAACTGCTATCGTATTTTTAACGCATATATCTGCTTACGTTACTGACCGGTTAAATTACAGAGGCAATAAAGATTTGGTTTTAGGTTACTGATATTATAACATTGAACCCAGAGTGTAGATTCTACAACCAAACTGAAAGTGTGGTTTCCATTCATTTATCTAAGATTTAAGATGTAGTCCTTACAAATTACAACTATTATTGTTCCAATAAACATACTTTAAGCTGTACAAATTGAGAAGACTCATAAAAAACATAAACAATTGACATCAGAGTATTTGAAAATTTCTTAAAACCCTGATACAGTGAAACCATCTTAAGAAGTTTTCCAAGGGGCCGGAAAAAACAAACTTCTTAAGCAGGAAAAACTTATAAGTGGGTAAAATTGGGCCAATTTTGGGCTGAGGCACTGAAAAAACCAAACTTCTTAAGCCACAAAACATCTTAAGAGGGCTTCACTGTTAATTCCTAATGCGTAGTTAATTTTTCAATTAAAACACAATTTTGTAATGATTACCTTTGAGAACGGCTTCATAGATAACCCCGGTGTAGTAGTCCAGGCCTCTAGCGAGACTCAGATCAAATAATACTTTGTCCATGAGACCGTAAATTTCACAATAGGTTAGGAGCAGTTTGATTGCTTCCAAACCCTCGACGGCTGCTTTTGACTTCTTTAATTTTTCATCCGTAAGTAATTGGTCCACTAACTCTGACTTTCCGTGCAGACGGACGAATTTCCCAATATTGTCTGTCGCTTCTGGAGAAAGTCCCTTTTCTTCTATCATCTCTTTGCGAACATCTTCCCATGGAGACTGAAATAAAATACAGTATTAAAATTAGTGTAAATATATAAAGAATGTTATTTAATGCGGTTCATTTATAATGAAATAATTAATAGACTAAGAATTTCTAATCATTTGCTGAAACTTATTTATCAGATCTTATTAACCATTTCAGCACATTCCTGATGTACATATGATAATGAGCGCATGCGGCACCACTCTTTTTGGCAGATCATCAATTTTATTAATGGGGCAATTTACATATACAAATAATCACTAGTCCCACAAACACAGCGCTGTGATAAAACTACATTTAAACGGTGAATAGAGTTTACTGATAATATTAAAATGCACAATTCTGAATGGAGAAGAGTTGCATCAGATTTAGTGAAAGGTATCATTTACCTTATCTAATTTATCTATAGAAGAGCAGGCAGTTCTGAAGTTCTCGGCGGGAACTCCACACGCTTCGAATATTCCATCGAGCAATCTTCTGTGATTCAGTTTAATAACGTAGGAGCCAATATCAAGGGCATCCATTATTTCAGCAACCACTCTCACGCACTCTGCATCGGGTATCATCGCATCATACGATCCGGCAATGTCAAAATCCTGAAATATTATGTACATGCATAAATAATTACAACCAAAAAATTGCTTTTTTAATATTTGTGACGCCAAAAAGGGGAATGCGAAATTAATAATTAAACAGTAGTACATTCAATATTGCTTGCAAAATCAGCATGCTTTGTGTATAATAATATACTCTATCTACATATTATAATATATTATTCAAATCAGTAAGTACAGGAGCAAACTTATTCATAGACTTGTTATAAATTATGTCTAGTGAAAAATTGACATTTAAAACTGGTTTTACAAATTCTTAAATAATAAATGTCAATTTTCCAGGATGTATATCTAGCTACAAAAAAAACAAATAAAATTAAGTTTGCTCTTATAGTGAAGAAAAAGTAGCAGACAGGAGTACTTAACATAGGAAATGTCTATATCTTCAAGTTTTGACACAGCACCAAAGTGAATAAAATCAGAATATTGGTTATAACTTATAACCAATGATGAGCATCTTATGTAAACATAAAATCAATAATTTATTTATTTTAATTCTAGGATAAGTACTTACACACTGGTAGAACTCCCGGTACCTTCCTCTGGTCATAGCGGGATTGTCTCTCCTGTAAACCTTGGCAATGTGGTATCGCTTGATAGAGCTAACTTTGTTCATGGCGAGGTATCGGGCTAAAGGCACTGTGAGGTCATATCTCAAGGAGAGGATCTCCCCTCCCTGGTCTTTCAAGTCATAAATCAATTTTGAATCTTCACCGTATTTACCAGTCAATACTTCCTGTAAAATAAAACATTAATATGGTAGTAAAAATGTAGAAATAAATAAAATGTAAAAATAGCTAAATTACAGTAAAAACATTGTAATGATAGTAAAAGTGAACCGTTAAAATTCTAGTTGCACAATAGATTTGTTGCGCAACTTTTGATGCAGTTTCTTGTAGAAAGTACCTGTTGATTATGAAACCAGTCTTCGTAAATGGACAGATATAATTGCAATTACTGAATACTTTAGCTAAATGAAATATAACGCAACATCATTAGGTATAGTTTATAAAATTATTTTGCAGAATGTTGACATTTTTTCCTGTTTTACAACCTTAGAATTTTTTTACCTTCAGCTCAAAAACTGGTGTGTCGATAGTCTCAGCTCCGTGGCGTTTGAAGACAGTGATGATCTTGTCGAGGACTCCCATGCGCAGGGCCATCTGCTGTGGAGAGTAGTCCCTCGTGCCCTTGGGGGTCTTGAGGGTGAACTTCTGATTACTGACATCTTCAGTTCCTCCAAGAGACGCCTTCAGCTCGAGCAATTTGGCTACTTCCTCTGCTATCTACAACCAAAGATATAAGTCAATAATGAATGGCTAAAAGACAGCCTTTGAAATAATCACATTTTAACTTTTTCTAGTGCAACATTATTATGACTAACTTATTATGATAATCAAGAAAAGCTTCAGAAAATAAATTTGCTCAATGTCAACAATGTATTTTTTATGAGACTTTAAGTATATTAAAAAACAGTTTTAATACTTGTGTGTTATACTTTATGACAGAAGTTAAAAATACTGGGAGCATAATAAACAAACAGTAGATATTAATGTTTTCTTCATGATAAGTGATTTTCTATAAATTTCTAAATATAAACAGAATTATACAAAACATTAACCTTGTTGTGCAATACAGAAGATGTTGAGAGGTAGCGTCTATTTACAATGCCATTAGCAAAGGATTTGTTTAAATATACCAGCGAGTTAAGTGCCCGCAATCCAAACAAAGTGCGAGCCATCACCAAGCCGTGTAAACCACCCATGAAGGTGCAAAAGAAGCGACAACCTCTCAGTTCTGGACCCGCAATTACACATTCGAACCGAAAAAGACCACAAAAGGCGAAAATTAGAACTAGCGAAATGGCATGCTGAAAGTATGTAGTCTCACCTGCTCATCAATAGTTTTACTTCTAAAAAGGCATTCAACTGCTTTAGGTAGTTTACTCTCAACACAAGGAAACTTTTTCCTCTCTTCACCCGGAAACCATCCAATATGATTGAACCATCGATAAATGTAGATATATTTTTTGTCAAAAATTTTTTCATCAGTCCTTTCTAATAATGTGTGAACATCATTGTCTAGTTTAGTAGGAATGTGTCCGCAGAGGTAACTATGGTCAGAGAGGTATTCATTTAGCCGATCTAAATGCTGTGAGGACAATTCAACCTCGGAATTTGACTTTCTCTAAAACAATTACAATATCCCATTACTAACATATTATTATTGAAAGGTAAGTGTAAGTACCCAGAAGTACGAATGATTTCGTATAATAATTATCTATCAAGGATGTGAATTTACTAGGAATTGGAATGCAATGACGTAGTTTAGCCTTGACGTTTTTTTATGTTGCAGGCTGCAGGCTTTCTATGATAAAAAACGGTGTCATTTTTCCTTACTGATTTTAAATCTAAATAAGGAAAATATATTTCCTCGTCACAAAAGCATGAAACATATTGATTTTAATTATATAGATCAAGTGCAACGGATCAAGCAATCATATTGCATCAGTATGTTGTTATAAGAAATTATCAATAAAAAACTCACTGTATCCTTCGAAGCCTTCGCAGATTTCAATTTTCGCACGACTTCGCCTTGTGCTTTAATTTGATCTTGCAACAAATCGCGAGTTTCATTCATTGTGCAAAAATAATACTGTCACTGGGAATACGCCACATAACCAACACGATCCGCGCGAGTAAACACAACCACAGAAATGAATTGAAAATTGACAAGCTAGTAAAAAATGAAAGCATGGTTTCTCGATGTTGCCAGATCTAATAAATAGCTAGAAAATTATTACAGGTTACTAACCTATCAAAAATATCAACGGCGCACAGAACACGGCAAAAGTAAATTACGGCGACAAAAATCAATTAATAATAGTAAAAATTATTATTCAAGTTAAAACCTGCCTCGCATTCTAAAGTCCATGCAAAAAATCCGCGGGTGATACTACAAATATCCAAATGGCCCCCGACGCCAGAAAGGTTCCCCATTTAGCCCAACCTCCCGTCTCACTTACTCTCGCCTGAAATTGTAGATCTTCCCTTTGAAATTCAAACTTAGTTTTATACGGAAATATGAGTCCAAAATTGGCTTAATTTGAATCACGAAATACGCTCACAAGGCACTACTTTTGTTATTCTTTATTCTGAGCTGTCACAACTCACGAAAAGGAGAATTATGCCATTATTAAGCCATGTACGCACGCCCGTTCATTTTCGACAGTTTGGCTCGATCGAACATGTTGGCTTGGAACTATCCATGTCATTGCGTCAACGCGCTTGTACGGCGCGCGTCTCGCGTGATGCAGCTCGATCAGTTTTTGAAGTGAAAACTTCTTTAGCACCGTTGTGATTTGAAACTCGATGAAACGAAAAAACGACACTAAAAAGAGACAAACACATAAATCTATAGGATATAGCCTGCGAGAGAAATGAGACAGAATAATCGGTAGCCTATCTGTCTCCTGATACGTTTTAAGATTTTCACGGCCAAAAGCATTTTCGTTATTTGTTTTTTTTTATTTATTTATGTAATACATGAGTTATCGAAAGTACATATAGTTTTTTGTGATATTTCACCCTCCATGCTAGGGATGATTTTGGGGTGTTATGCCGTGTTGCGCTACCTCCTTCTTTAGCTAACGTTTCGGACATCGTTGCAGTGTCCATCATCAGGGCAGATCCGGCAGATCCTGTAGATGTATCTCCTATCTGTATCCTGTTCGTGCGGTGCGTCGTAGCCTCCCACTCTTGTCTACTTTAGTTTTCGAAGGTTTCACTTCTACCGCGTGTGAACTGCACATTTGTAATTTTTTTGACATTTTACGTCGGCGCATTTTGGTACCATTTCATACGGTAAGCATCGGAGGCGTCTACTAATATCTACAGGAATTCCAAAAACTGAAAAAATCGAACTAATATCTATGGGAACCAAAGTGTTGACGAATATCTACAGCTCAAACTGTTGACTAATATCTATAAGAACCAAAGTGTTGACGAATATTTACAGCACTGCCAGAGGTTGGATTTGCAATTATGTATAGCATATTGGAATAACGTAATATTGCGTATGCAGTTTAAAAAACTTAATTTGTGTAAGTATGTATGTAAAAATCCCTAATGTCGGACTATTGGACACATTTAGCTGATTAGTCCAACCTACGCTCTGTAGATATTAGTTCAACCTACGCTCTGTAAATATTAGTCAACACTCTGAAGTTCGTAGATATTAGTTCAACATAGGAGCTGTAGATATTCGTCCGACATACAGGCTGTAGATATTAGTATCTGGAGTCTAAGCATCTCAACTTATCAAACTGATTTCTTAAGCTGATAGAAGGCTGTAAATTTGCGCGGATGCGAATAGGTGTCCAAATCTTACGTAAAACCGACTTCAGCTGTAACTTGCTATAAATTACGGTAGGTGACTTACGGTATCATCCACATTGGAAATTTTGCTATGAGTCATTTACGTAAGCGACTTGCGGGAAAAAAACTTACGTTTGTAAAGAACACCTTACTATGCGTGTGCCTGTGCAACCTTCAATTTTTTTAATTATTAAGGTTTTATATCACCTATCATGCCCTTTAATTAAATAAGTAACCTAACAATTCTACAAAAAATGTTTGATATATTTTCTACTTCCTGGAATTAAAATGCTTTACTTCCGTTATAATGTATTATTATTATTACAAAATGTACGCTTGTTGCAATAAATGTGATTTTAAAGTTTACTTTGTAAAGTGAAAAAAAATTGTAAAGAAAAATAAAGTGTTTAAATAAAATAAAATGAAAAAAAATTAAAATAAAAAGTAAAATGAAATTTACTTTGTAAAGTAAAATAAAGTTTTTTTAAATAAAATAAACCTGATAAATTATATTATTTTAGGTTGTTTACCGTAAACAGAAGTTATTTCATTATATTATGTAACAATATATAACTTTCATTTTTTTAATGCTCTTTACGACATGACATCCGCAGACTCCAGATACTAATATCTACAGCCTGTATGTCGGACGAATATCTACAGCTCAAATGTTGAACTAATATCTACGAACTTCAGAGTGTTGACAATGTTGACTAGTATTTAGGTCGGACCAATATGGTAAGCCCACACTGCGGCCAACGTTCCAACTTCGGGCGGAGGCGTCTACTAATATCTACAGGAATTCCAAAAACTGAAAAAATCGAACTAATATCTATGAGAATCAAAGTGTTGACGAATATCTACAGCTCAAACTGTTGATTAATATCTATGAGAACCAAAGTGTTGACGAATATCTACAGCACTGGCAGAGGTTGGATTTGCAATTGTTTATAGCATATTGGAATAATGTAATATTGCGTATGCAGTTTAAAAAACTTAATTTATGTAAGTATGTATGTAAAAATCCCTAATATCGGACTAATGGACACATTTAGCTGATTAGTCCAACCTATGCTCTGTAGATATTAGTTCAACCTAAGCTCTGTAGATATTAATCAACACTCTGAAGTTCGTAGATATTAGTTCAACATATGAGCTGTAGATATTCGTCAGACATACAGGCTGTAGATATTAGTATCTGGAGTCCTTCGGGCGCCTTCCATTGCGAGCGGAAAAGAGTAGGGCGGAGCGGAGTGGGAGCTGAGCGAAATAGTTTTGCCCTTCCATTGAAAACGAGTCAGTATCGCTTTGTTTCGAAGTGAACGGAGTGATTTTTGTGATGTCAAGTACTGATTCTAGTGAATATGATTCTGACAGCATGTATGCAATGAAAAAAAATGTTACGTATGAATTAAATGTACATTTATAAAAAGAATCTCACCTCAAATAAGTAAAAACTTTAAAAAAATAATTTACTTTCTTATTTCCGCCAATATCATCACACTAATGGTTTTCTAAGCCGAATTCTTTATGTTGACAATCTTTGCTAGTCGTATCCTATAAACGAAATTGGCAAACGGCTTCAATAAACACCTCCATCTCGACAAAAACGCAGCGAGGCAATTGAATTGGCTACAGTTCTTGAGCGGAGTCCGCTAGAAACTAGTCGGCGATGGTGTGCGCGAGCGGTCTCTTTCGGACCTATTTTAACAAGTTCGGTCCGCTCCGCTTTCCTCGTTCCTGATGGAAGCACTTGTATGCAGTTAACGTGTGCGAGTCGAGCGGAGATCGTACGGAGTCCGCTCCGCTCGCATTAGCGGAGCGGACTCGTTCGAAACTATTTAACTCGTTTAGTCCGCTTCGCTGGCCTCGTTCTTGATGGAAGCACTTGTATGCAGTTAACGTTTGCTAGTCGAGCGGATTCCGTAATGAGTCCGCTCCGCTCGCAGTGGAAGGCGCGCTTAACGTTTGGACGATCGTGTGGAGGGGTGTTCGTGCGTTGGAAGTTCGAGTTGGAAGGTTGGAGTTCGCGTTGGCCCGGGATCGCCTTCAAGGCGATCTCGACGGCCAACTCACACGAACCAGCCTGCCGCAGCTGTCCACAACGTGCCGTAAAATGACTATATTATTACGAAGATTGGTATAACAATTGTTTGAAAACATGTCGTGTATATAAGTATATGATTATACGTACGTAATAATTGTAGGCAACTGAAAAAGATACAGCGTAGCTACAGCTGTTTCATGTCCGCCATTTTGGAGTACGGAATTCGGGGTTGGAGGGTTGGCCGCAGCGACCACACGATCGGCCAACCTTCCAACTCCGAACTAAGTTCGGAGTTCGAAGGTTGGCTTCAGGCTGGACGTAGCATATGACGGTCCCAGTCTTGATTAATATTATCTACAGAGCGTAGGTTGAACTAATATCTACAGAGCGTAGGTTGGACTAATCAGCTAAATGTGTCCAACAGTCCAATATTAGGGATTTTTACATACATACTTATATAAATTAAGTTTTTTAAACTGCATACGCAATATTACGTTATTCTAATATGCTATACTTAATTGCAAATCCAACCTCTGCCAGTGCTGTAGATATTAGCCAACACTTTGGTTCTCATGGATATTAGTCAGCAGTTTGAGCTGTAGATATTCGTCAACACTTTGGTTCTCATAGATATTAGTCAATAGTTTGAGCTGTAGATATTCGTCAATACTTTGGTTCTCATAGATATTAGTTCGATTTTTTTCAGTTTTTGGAATTCCTGTAGACATTAGTAGACGCCTCCCATCCGCAACCGCATTTTTGAAAATTTTATAGCTCAATGAAACCCTATTTTTTGCTCTGGTTTTCACACTATAATTTTGAACGATGGCAATATCGACGTGAGCCTAAAATAAATTAGAAGAAGAAGAATTGGGTTTTCCTGTGTCGCCCTACGTGTCAGAATTTTAGGTTATCTTAATACAAAATTGTGCAAAAGCGGGCAGGTTTTCATCATTGTTGACGTGCTGAAAATAGTTGAAAGGTATTCGCATATTATTTGAAACAATCTTGTTATTTTCTCTATCCGGAATAAATTTTGTGCAGGTCTAAGTTGTTATTTGTAATATTTTGTTTTAACCGGCTATCACCAGAATATTTATAATTAACCAAAACCTATCACAATCATAGAGATACCTTCAATGAACACAATAGTGCTGCACAGAATTGCAGACGTCTGGGTTGTGTATTAACATAATTTCCGTTAGCAGTGATTTTATTTACAAAAAGTTGCAAACTTTTTCAGTCGTTCTGAATGTAAATTTCCGAACTGCTAGGATATTGACCTCAATTTATAAACATAGGTATACCCGAGTTTTCGTTTCAGAACTTCATTATTTGCATTAATTCTTACTCATTATTTTTTATAACATTTTAATACTTTTCCGTAAGTCAATTTTGAATAACTTCACGTAGAGTGTGTATGTTAGGGTTTATGTACTTAGATTTTTTAAAATTAACTACCTATTGTTTTGAAGGGAGGAATGCAGAATACGCCAATGTCAGGGAATTTAATAAAAATGCACTTTCTAGATGAGAAAAGTGTGTAGAAACTCATTAAAAAAAGAATTAATGTGCGGAAAGCAAAATTGAGGGAGATACAGCCGATCAAAGTTTTATAAAATTTCACTTCGCGAACCGATACTATGACAGCCCGCCCGCCATCTTTTGTCACTGTTAGGTTGGGTTACCCCATAACCTAACCTAACCTAACCTAACCGAACCGAACCTAACCTAACCTTTCTAGCGGGCTTGTGTATGTTAACCCAGCGCCGGATCTGCCCGCCCCCCCCCCCCATAACCTAACCTAACCTAACCGAACCTAACCTAACCTAACCTAACCGAACCTAACCTAACCTTTCTAGCGGGCTTGTGTATGTTAACCCAGCGCCGGATCTGCCCGCCCCCCCCCCCCTCCCCCCCCATAACCTAACCTAACCTAACCTAACCTTTCTAGCGGGCTTGTGTATGTTATCTTTACATTAAAAAACAGCCTACGTTTTTAAATGGTTTGTCTGGCGGGATTCTCCATTCCAGTGCCTATTTACATTATAGTATCAGTTCGCGAAGTGAAATTTTATAAAACTTTGATCGGCTGTATCTCCCTCAATTTTGCTTTCCGCACATTAATTCTTTTTTTAATGAGTTTCTACACATTTTTCTCATCTAGAAAGTGCATTTTTATTAAATTCCCTGACATTGGCGTATTCTGCATTTCACCCGTTTTGAATCTAATATTTCCTAATCAAAACCTACATATCTAATAAACAATACACATAATTATTATTTATTTACGGTACAATTAATTTACAGCATAATATGGCGAAACGCTTGCAGCCGGCGTGGTCAAGTCCGTCGGAGTCTGATAAACCCGTCTTGAAATTATTCAACAGTCTGACAAGGAAAAAAGAGAAGTTCGTCCCGCAGGATAATAACAATGTGACTTGGTATAGCTGTGGACCCACTGTATATGATGCGTCACATATGGGACATGCAAGGTAATATTATTGTTAACTAAAATATAATACTAGCGAGCTTTAAATTTGTACTGCGTGTTACTATATGACTATATGACTATCAGACTGTGCCTGTTTTTATCCACCCTAACGTAAGTTTTGGTTGCGCCGACTTCTTGTTAATGAAAAGATTTACCTCCATTTTTTTATTGAACACATTTAAACCTACAACTGTAATTAATATATCATCATAATTCATCCCGGATTCTTACTCGTAATGTGAAACACTTGTTAGGCGAATCAATTTTTACCATGTGAATCGATATAAAATATGATAATGCATTCCATGCCGAAAAAAGAATCAAGTTCTTTGCGAGCTCTGGCTTGAAATCATTACTACGTCCTGAATGAAATTATGGGAGGAATGCAGATCCCGCCAATGTCTGGAAATTAAATAAAAAGGCACTTTCTAGATGAGAAAAGTGTGGAAGAGCTGAATAAAACAAAAATTAAGGCGCGCTCAGCAAAATTGAGAGAGATATCACCATTCAAAGTATTTGAAATTTCACTTCGCGAACTGATATTGACAGTCCGCCCGCCATTTTGTTATAACCTAATACGCTAAACATGGTTTGTGATACAAAAAAGTGCCCCTTTATAATGCCTACTCGCGTCAAGGCAAGAAAAATATCCCAGTTTTCAAGTGGTTTAGCGGCTACGCTAGGTTTGAGTAACATGGTTTGTGATTCTGGCGTACTATTAATTCTGTATTAGGTCTGGGATCCAACATAAGCAGTGAAAAAATGGCGAACGAACTGTCAATATCAGTTCGCGAAGTGAAATTTTAAATACTTTGATCGGTTGTATCTCCCTCAATTTTGCCGAGCGCGCCTTAATTTATTTTTTATTCATCTTCTCCACACTTTTCTCATCTAAAAAGTGCCTTTTTATTAAATTCCCAGACATTGGCGGGATCTGCATTTCACCCGAAATTATTGATGTTTTCAAAAATTACCTTGAAATAATCACATTCTTGCGAGCTTCAGAAAGAAACCATTCCTTTATTTCGAATTAATGTTCTCAAAAATTGTCTAAAGAATCACGTTCTTGTAAGCTGCTGAAGAGAAACCATTCCTCAACATGGTCTCATAAAATGACACTCATTAACGGGTTATACTTTTTCAATAATTTGTTTTGCTCTTTATGCGAATCACTCAGCGGAGGTGCTCATTCAGTGAGGTTCCACAGTATTTATGCCCGTTCTATCTTCCTACATAAAACTTTATTTCTTTCTTTTCTAAATTTTCTCTTTTGCTTCATGTCTACCTGCATCAGTGGTGGTCCGTGAGTTTTCAGTGAGCTATAGTGCTAAGATTGAAAAATATGACGTTAATCATTTTCAGCTACAACAACATCAATAACGTTGTATTTTTCAATCTTAGCACTCTAGCTCACTAAAAACTCACGAACCGCCACTGATCTGCATAGATCCGTCAATTTCGCTAAATATGGAGTAAGTCATATTACTCTTGCCAATTCAAAAATTATGGCATCTTTCATCAAGGGTGTAAGACATTAAGAGAGGCTAAAAAGGAAGGACTCTTTTTATTTACGTATAAATAATACGTCTAATAATTAATTATTATTCTAATTTCTATTTCCAGATCATACATATCATTTGATATTCTTCGTAGAGTACTTTCGGATTATTTTGGATACAAGGTTCTCTACGTAATGAATATCACTGATATCGATGACAAAATCATTAGAAGAGCGAGACAAAACCATCTCTTCGATGAGTATGTTTCCGAACCGAGAAGTTTAGAGGAAATAATCGAAGATGCCAAAACAGTTATGGAATTATTTGAAAACAACGCTAAAAACACAACGGACCCCGATAAAAAGATTATGCTAACCAGAATGTTAACAAAGTAAGTATCTGATTTATTACAGAAATTCGCACCTCTATAGCCCATTAATTACAATTCTCTTAGTTAATATTATTTCTGTAACATCTGTTCACATATTTTATTTATAACGCTATTATTATTATTCACCTTCAATTGCGATGAAAGTGGAAACCTGTTTTCTATGCAAATGTTTTTTTTTTGCATGAACCACTTAATATTCAAGAACAAGATATTATGAATGAACTCTTTATTTCTTTATTATGTGCATACTAACTCTATCAGTCAGCCAAAAAATAGAGGTGTGTTACTTTTCATTGTCATTGTCATTAGTTGGTAACCAATAATGGCTATTTTGACCAACCATTATGAAATGGCATTGAACTAGCTAACAATAGTAATTAAAAAAAATTATAAATATTAATTTTGAACATTACATTATTGCTGCA
This sequence comes from Limnephilus marmoratus, assembly GCA_917880885.1. Lineage (NCBI taxonomy): Eukaryota > Metazoa > Arthropoda > Insecta > Trichoptera > Limnephilidae > Limnephilus > Limnephilus marmoratus. Next base: position 59,527,585 of record OU862911.1, on the reverse strand, counting down.
AAAAGTGACTCAACTAACTTTTTTTCAGATTATTTTTGACCTTCTCTATGTTAGTTTTTGATAATGTTATTTTATTATGAGGAGTCATCGGCTATTTTAACCTCATCTAATCTTTAATAGTTGGAATTTAAAACACATTAGGACTTAAGAAAATTTTGTTTAACCCTTTGACCACGTCAACATGTAATATTATTTACCTGTGCATTTATTTTAGAATTAATGTATACATAATATATTTATTTTATTCAGTTATGACTCACATCAAAACACTATAATAATCACAAGCGTACATAAGTGCCTAGCAAATAATCTCTACATATTATAAATTAAAGTCCTCCGCCGCGTCTGTCTGTTCGCGATAAACTCAAAAACTACTGAACGGATTTTCATGCGGTTTTCACCAATAGATTCATAATTCATGAGGAAGGTTTAGGTATATAATTTGTCAAGGTTTTATGTAAATTTGTTAAAATATATAATTAAAAGAGAATGTGTGTGTGTGGTGGACGAGGGGGCTGGCAAGCAGGCGGTGTGGATTTGATTTGTGTGCAAATTAATGGATAGCGGTATGAGTTAATAACACTCGGTTGGGTAACCATCCAGTAGATGGCGCTGTGTTTCGTTAGCCACAGCAACGCGTGGCCGGATCAGCTAGTTGTTGCTTAAAAATGTTAAAAACTTAGTAAGTGCTCTCAAGGGTGGGTAGGGCCATTTTCACAATGAAATTTATATTATAATAATTGGATAATTTGTAAAATGCCGTTTTTGTGAAAAATCACCTCAAGGGCGCTGCAGATAGACGCACTATTTGATTTTAGAAGTAGACAATAGTAGAATAATTAGTTATATTCAACAAATTTCCAATTAAAATTAACGTTTGTAATTTTATTTGCAGCATGACCTCAGCCGTGGACTCTCTCAAGGAAGCCATTGTATCAAATGATGACTCAAAAATACAATCAAGTAAATCAGCCTTTTTATCGGCCGCCCAGGATCCCATTTCCCAGTGGCTCGATAGAGAGAAAGGTTCCACTGTAAAGGACAATCGCATATTCACATCTCTCCCTAGATTCTGGGAAAAGGAATTTCAAAATGACATGAAGGCGCTCAATGTAAGGATAAATCATTTCAGTAATTTTATTATTCTCTCTATTGGTGCTTGAATTAAAGATATTTTGGCTTCTGACTCATTTTTCAACATTGCAATTCAATAATTGGTTTGGCTCCTCTAGGAGCATGGCTTTATTTTACATTGTATTCGAGTCGGCACCCTTGAAGTGATTTTTCACAAAAACGGCACTTTATAAATCATCCAAATATTTTTATTATTTTTAAGTTTGCGTATTTGGTGCAATCTACCTTATTTAAATAAAAAATGGCTAAAGTTCGGTTCATGGGGGAAATTCCTAAAAAATAAAACTAGTTATTTTTATACTAATTTTGGGTCGGGGAATCCGAATCTGAAAGAATTAGGCGGCGGCAAGCAATATTAACTGAATTACACAACTTTAAAAATTTTTATACACATACAGGAAAATAGCCATTTTGGAAGCATTTTGATTCCTAGAAAATCAAACTAGTTATTTTTATACTAACTATGGGCCGGGGAATCCGAATCTGAAAGAATTAGGCGGCGGCAAGCAATATTAACTGAATTACACGACTTTAAAATTTTCTATACACACACACATGAAAATATTCATTTCGAAAGCATTTTGACACACATAGTACAAAGATCATAGAAAAACAAGATAACATAGATGTTTTTACCACACAAAATTAAGTGTTGCCATTAAGCAGTAATATCAATAATGTAAAATAACATGTTTATATTTTCAGTACTTATTTTTTATAAATTTTACTCACTTTTGTATCACAAACCATGTTACATAAACCCAGCGTAGCTGCTAAACTACTTGAAAACGGGGATGTTTTTTTGCCGTGACGCGAGCAGGCGGTATAAAGGGGCACAAACCATGTTACACAAACCTAGCGTAGCCGTTAAACTACTTGAAAACAGGGATGTTTTTTTGCCGTGACGCGAGCAGGTGGTATAAAGGGGCACAAACCATGTTACAAAAACCTAGCGTAGCCGCTAAACTACTTGAAAACAGGGATGTTTTTTTGCCGTGACGCGAGCAGGCGGTATAAAGGGGCACAAACCATGTTACACAAACCTAGCGTTAGGTTAGGTTAGGTTATGCATTTTTAAGACTACGAATTTTCATACATTTGGTTTAAGAATACGGCCGTTGAGATAGTCGTAATTCATAATATAGGGATAAATATTTTTGAGAGCTGGTAACACTGCCGGCACATGTTTTAGTACATTTCTTGTTTTTCTATGATTTTCGTACTTCGTGTGTCAAAATGTTTTCGAAATGACTATTTTCATGTGTGTGTGTATAGAAAATTTTAAAGTCGTGTAACTCAGTTAATATTGCTTGCCGCCGCCTAATTCTTTCAGATTCGGATTTTCCGGCCCATAATTAGTATAAAAAAAAAAATTTTTTTTTTGGACCATCCCCCATAAACCGAATTTTTTCCTAAAAAATAGATTATGCATTAAAAATAACACTTGTGCGATATCACAAAAACATGTTTTACGTCGTTAGTGAGAATATGGTTCAATCAATTTAATGGTAAACATTGGTAGTTGGAAGCAAATAGGCTTGGGAAGGGAAAGGAAAAGAGGAAGGGTGGGAAGTACATGGTTACATATTCATATCTGATTACTAGGGACTTGGAAAAAAAATTAGCTTTAGTTTTCGGCAATATTTGTGTTATTTTTTGTAAAATTTTTGAGAAAAGCCATGTTATTTTATAGAAAAAGTGATGGTATTTTGCAACAAAAGTGGTGTTATTTAATTTTTTGGCAGCTTGTCAAAACCATGGACAATTCCAGAAAATCGCATAAGAAATTTGAAAATTCGCATTATTTGCCAAAAAAAAAGAAGAAGAATTAAGTGCGAATTCATTCATGTATTCGTCAATTATTTGAACCACGAAGCTCGTCATTTCCCAATAATTATTAACCACTCGGGCCTCGACCGTATTTTATCTGACAGTAAAAATCTTTCTATTTTGCAATAAAATCGAAATAAATAGAATATTTCGCAATGTACATATTCCATAACTAAAAAAAAAAATCTTTCGAAATGTGATGAAATACACTTTCAGATTTTATATTTCGAAATAAACATATAATTTTTGAAATAAATTTATTTGCATGCAAACATAAAAAGTTTAAAAAATTGCTCACTTTACGTTTTTTCTAACTAAAATTACGTATAATGAATAAAAATAAAAACACATACATAATTTATTTGACAAATGAATTATAAACATTATCGTCAACTTTTTGTTTCATGTAAAAGTAATTAATACAAAATTCTCAAAGTTATAAACATTTTTTTCGAATTGCGGTCGGAAACTTTGGATTCATAAAGGTGTACATTTGAATTATTTTGCGGTTAACTTTTAGATTTGAATATTTGTGGTATTTTCTCTTTCTCTTACCATGACAGTAAGGGAGACACAACGATTTCTATGAGACCTATATGATTTGTTCCGAAAACCGAAAAATAGTTCTGACGAGTTAATCGGTTGAGAAAATTTGACACATTTATGGGTCAAACAGCCAATTATTATTATTATCGATTATCGTTACCGAGTAAATTTGACCCTTTTAGGGGTCAGCTCGTCAGGTCTCATAAAAATCATTTTGTCTCCCTTACTATCACGACGAGAAATGTGATCTAAGCAGTGTTAGAAAGAGAAAACACTACGCTACGATTTGAGTTCCATTGATATCCTAAAAAAAAAATTATTCGGATTTATGACGTCAAACTTCCGCCAGAAGGTGAAATTTTTTTAATGTTTGCATTAAAAATTTTAATATTTCAAAAATAACATGCTTACTTCTAAGAATATTGGAGTTTTACCTACCATTAAACTCTTATTATGTTGCCTTCCTTATCCAGAATATTCCTTAGTGAGAGATGGCATCTCTGTTTCTATCCGATTTCGGTCTTTCTTCTCCTTTTACCTTCTTGAAATATTCAAATTTCGCGCGATTTTTGTCCCTCTATGATCTCAATCACTGCTACCAACAGCTAGGCGTACACAAGCGTTGACGCGACGCCATTTTCTTCAATTGTAGTCTCACCAGACAGGGGATGAGGAATATTCTGGATAAGGAAGGCAACATAATAAGAGTTTTAATGGTAGGTAAAACTCCAATATTATGTAGTGCCGTTCCTTATCCAGAATATTCCTTAGTGAGAATTGTCTGCTATCGTCTGGTGGCAGTGTTGATGTCAATTGTGATCACCTTCATTTAGAAGTACCGGTTGGAGGTCTGCCCTCATACCGATTGCTTCTCCTTCTGACTCCAGAAATGGAGGAACTTTGGGGGTCTGCCTCCCTCAGATGAATGATTGGTCTAAACAGGTTTGTCAAGAATGACTTCAAGTAGAAGTGCCAGTTAGAGTTAGAGGTCTGCCCTCACACCGATTACTTATCCTTCCGACTCCAGAAATGGAGGAACTTTGGGGGTCTGCCTCCCTCAGATGAATGATTGGTCTAAACAGGTTTGTCAATTATGACTTCAAGTAGAAGTGCCAGTTAGAGTTAGAGGTCTGCCCTCACACCGATTGCTTATCCTTCCGACTCCAGAAATGGAGGAACTTTGGGGGTCTGCCCCCCTCAGATGAATGATTGGCCTAAACAGGTTTGTCAATTATGACTTCAAGTAGAAGTGCCAGTTAGAGTTAGAGGTCTGCCCTCACACCGATTGCTTATCCTTCCGACTCCAGAAATGGAGGAACTTTGGGGGTCTGCCCCCCTCAGATGAATGATTGGCCTAAACAGGTTTGTCAATTATGACTTCAAGTAGAAGTGCCAGTTAGAGTTAGAGGTCTGCCCTCACACCGATTGCTTATCCTTCCGACTCCAGAAATGGAGGAACTTTGGGGGTCTGCCCCCCTCAGATGAATGATTGGCCTAAACAGGTTTGTCAATTATGACTTCAAGTAGAAGTGCCAGTTAGAGTTAGAGGTCTGCCCTCACACCGATTGCTTATCCTTCCGACTCCAGAAATGGAGGAACTTTGGGGGTCTGCCCCCCTCAGATGAATGATTGGCCTAAACAGGTTTGTCAATTATGACTTCAAGTAGAAGTGCCAGTTAGAGTTAGAGGTCTGCCCTCACACCGATTGCTTATCCTTCCGACTCCAGAAATGGAGGAACTTTGGGGGTCTGCCCCCCTCAGATGAATGATTGGCCTAAACAGGTTTGTCAATTATGACTTCAAGTAGAAGTGCCAGTTAGAGTTAGAGGTCTGCCCTCACACCGATTGCTTATCCTTCCGACTCCAGAAATGGAGGAACTTTGGGGGTCTGTCCCCCTCAGGCGAATAATTGGTCTACACAGGATTGTCAAGGATGGCGAATGACTGGCCTAAAGCGGTTTGTTGTGGGTGACTTCATGTAGAAACGCCGGTTAGAGGTCTGCCTTCACACCGGTCTCTTCTCCTTCTGACTCCAGAAATGGAGGACCTTTGGAGATCTGCTATCTTTTCAAGGCTGACGAAGTCCCCAGCTCCTTTATTGAATATTGGACTGTTTTATTTCTTTTACTATTATTATTCTAAGGTATTTTCACTTTGCCAATCAACCTTTTCCAAAAATTTTCTCTATTGGATAAATAACTTTTCAAACCAACGAAGTGAAGCCACTGCTGATCTGGCCCTCTTCGCAGAGGCCTCAATACCAGCATAAGTATTGGTAGTATTGTCTTGACCAATCTGCCAATAAAATTGTTATAGAAGCTGCTTTTGTTGGACCCATGGGTAAAACGGATTTGTCAATTTCGGGTGTGTGCCTTGTGGCGAAATTTTTCAATCCCACCGGAGTGGGTCTGGACTGGTGGTCTCAACCAAAATGGAATCCGATAGCCATTGAGGATTTTTAGGAGAAAAAATGTGGGCATTTGCGATACGCCATTGTTCTAAAGAACTTAGAAATTGTCCTCCCTGAAATCGCCTGGGCTGATTGTCAATTTTTTCAGGGGCGACAGTGTGAGGTTTAACAAAAGTCTCCAAAAATTCCGTCCTCTGCTGGCAGAGGAAGAACTGATGATGACCGGGGTCTGCCCACCGGTACTGAAATGGAAATTGGGTGGAACCCAGATTTCCTGCGGAAACACGTTGAGTTTGCATGACTGCCCGTGTTTCGTTTTTCTACCTTGACATAGATTCGTTAATTCTAGGGTTTGCGAAAACTAAACCCTGTAGACTTTGTTCGTCCCATTAAGTCTCTGCAACTGGGAGACAAGCTTGTTATCCACTGGAGTTTTGCACATCTCCAGGAATCGTTCGCGTCAATGTCTCTCTTTCTATATCGGACCATCCTTGCAATCTAACATCTGAGTTCCAATTTTCCACACTTGCAGCTCCAGTTTAAGTATTTGCGGTGAGAGCCTGTGGTAGTGTCTATTAGTATCTGCGTAGATATATATGGTTTCCTAGCAAAGATAAGACTTAATACTCCCTGTTTCAAGTCTGGTAGTAGTATTTTCGTCCATTTGGGAGCTACTAGCAGGTAATTTCCTGTGGAGCTGTTCAGATGAGCAAGCACTCGGGGAATTAGACAAAACACTCATGCCAGAGGAAAGTGCCAAGGTCTGCTAAAAACATTATGAAATATCGCCACTTTGTCTTCCCTGTTTATGGACACATCTTTCCACCACGTGAGCCATGTGAGGCAAACAGGTCCACAGTGGGTCTGCCCCATTTGTGAAATATCTGTTCTGTTGCAGGAGGTAGAAGGTGCAACTCCGGAAAACGGATTCCTCGGGACAAGTGGTCCGCAAGGTCATTGTACCGACCCATAAAGGTGTAGTGTGGTGTTCTAGTATAGACTATATTAGAACAGTAGAACTCCTCAAACATCTTTTCTGGTTTTTCAAGGCATTTAGTATAGCAAACATCTCATTCAAGTTTTCGTGCCAATCCTGCTGTCCCCTGGTCCAATTCCCCGCAATCGGAGCACCATCGACTTGTATCATCGGTCAAATTGACGGTCCAACCGAGGTCTCCTAGTAGGTTCAAAAAATAGATTTGTTTTGACCTTCAGAATTTCCCTGTCCTGGTGGGCCAGAAGGAAATCGTCCAGGTATACATACAATGGCCCTCATATTTTGATGGTGTAAGGTCTCCACAACCCAATTGGTCACCTTGGCAAAGGCTTGTGGAGCACTGCTCAAGCCCTGGGGAAAACATGTCATTTGCAATGACTACTTTGTACAAAATCCTCAGAAAATGATGGCGAGACTCTGCGTCTGGGATGTGGAAATATGCGTGCAACATTTCTATTTTTGTCATCCAGTCTTGTGGTTGGAGAAATTCGGGAATTTACCGATAATAGGTCTGTTGTTGCTGTCCCCTTTTGGACCAGGAACATTTGGGAAAGAAAACCGGAGTTGTTGACTGCCGGCTCCAATATATTTAGTTTTTTGGATGATTTCTGTTTCCTTTGTCATTGCTGGGGTAATCTTTGTCACAAATATTTTTTAAATTAGGGCAGTTGGGCATAATAATAGAAACTTTGTAAAGAAGAGGATTCTGTATCCCCTATGATTTTCAGAACAACTTTGGGAGCATTTAGAGCTGCCCATTTGTTTTTGTAATTCAGCAATTGCACCGCCCGAAACTTTGGTGGCCTCAAGTCATGCGCTCCTATAGTAACATCGGTTAGAGGTCTGCCCTCGCACCGGTCGCTTGCTACTATCTTTTCCCCCCCCCCTTTAAACTCCAGAGGATATAGGGATACCTTTGGGGGTCTGCCCCCCTCAGGCGAAAGGGTTCTCAGGATGGAAAATTTTTTTTTTTTTTTTTTGAGATGGAAAGAAATCTCAGCCCTGAAAGTGGTTTTGATACCTTTTTTGTAACCGTCCCCTCTTTTGGTGGACCTATAGCAGTGATGGCCAATTCTTTACTCCTCCCAAATTCTGCAATTGGGTATAGAGGGCTTCCTTATTGAAGAGATGTGAGGAAGTAGGAAAGATCTGCATCAGTACTTTTTGTCCGATTTTCCACATGTGATCTGCAGCTGGTCATCAGACCATTTTTGTAAGTCATTCTGAAATGATCCTCCAAACAACTCGTTAACTTTCTCGTATTTTCTGGGTAGACATCCTGTGCCTCGAAACCCCATTCGACTAATTGCTGCAGCTGCACCCTATCATTGAGAGCTGCATGCGTTATATCGGCGAAGAGTGACATGTTGAAAAAACCCAGAATCATTGGCTGCAACCTAAAGTTCACCTTTTAAACTCTTTAAAACCCGGATTGGCAAGGTGGCCCTTAATGAACTTGTTTATCTTACATTGGTCCAATATTTTTGATTACCGTCAAAGGCGCTCTAACACTTTGAGTCCCGAGGAGGGACAGACTTAAGGGTTCTCTAAGAGAAATGGTGGGGCCCTGCATTTGTAAAATACGAGGATTACTCCTGGCTACTATTGAGCACTGGTTCACAGTTTCTGCGATAGACATATTCTCGGAGGTTGCATTCTCTGCGAATCTTGACCTCTGTTCTTGCAAAACAAAATCTTGTAGTCTGCCTACTTGTTCTATTAATTTTTTAATATAAAGTGCCATTCCTTTCTCTCGCCTTCTGGAAACAGAGCTGTCGGAACTTGGTGAGCGCCAGCGGTGCCTTCATCTTTTTCGTTTATTGTCACAATTAACGGATTCATCTGAGAAACAGTCGGAACTCAAATTATTTTGTTTCATTTTTCGTCTTTTGTCACGATTTATACTCGCGAACGCGGGAATCTCAACCGCTTCTAGAGATGACATTATCCGACATTGTGTAAAATTCTTTTAGAGAAGGAACAAAATTTTGTTTTTGTTTATATTGATTTACACTCGCATATAATCGATTTACGATCTCAACCGCTTCGAGATACACAATATTATCCGACATTGCATGAATAATAATTGCGTAAAAGGCTTTTGAAGAAGGAACAAAATTTAGTTTTTGTTTATATTGAATTACACTCGCGTACGTGGGAATCTCAACCGCTACGAGATACACAATATTATCTGTCATTACGTAGTTAATAAAAATTGCGTAAAATTATTTTGGAGAAGAAAGAAATTTTATAGTTTTTAGTTTATATTGCAACTAACAACCGTTCGGAATAGAAACTAGACGTCAATTGAAGAAAATGGCGTCGCGTCAACGCTTGTGTACGCCTAGCTGTTGGTAGCAGTAATTGAGATCATAGAGGGACAAAAATCGCGCGAAATTTGAATATTTCAAGAAGGTAAAAGGAGAAGAAAGACCGAAATCGGATAGAAACAGAGATGCATCTCTCACTAAGGAATATTCTGGATAAGGAACGGCACTACATAATACAATTTGAAAGCTTATGTAATCGCCTTTCAAAATTATTTTGATTTTATTGGATTGCGGAAATACTCGAGAATTCGCCGGCCATAGCGCCATAGACATCTTTTTTATGAGCGGTATCAGTAATTTAATCTCAAATCTACAGGGGTTAATAGTTTAAATAAATACAATAGTTATGTGTCATAGCTAAATGGAATTTGCCCTGCCTACTTCTTATCTGTATAAACTAGCAGCCTTACTCATCATCGCAAAATAAGATTACACCTCGGAGCAAGAGCGGGTTAGGTGAAATTGTTACTCAACAGTGTGGGTTAATCGCGCGCATGCGCTTGTTTTTACCGAGTCGCTGTACCGGGAGATGTAGTAGCTGTCAGAATTTAAACCACCCGATCACCAGGGTTAACTCAGTACCCCGTGCGTTGTAACTGAGAATCTTGACATTTTGAACGGCCACGGAAAAGGTTTAAAAAAGGTACAATCCATTTGCGGCACTCACGGAAGGAGATTTTAGGTGTCTAAATACAGATTTACCAAAGTCAACGTTGTGTTGACGTATGAATAAACGTGAAGTTGGCAACACGCCGCGAAATGCTAAATTGGTCGCGTTTTTGAGCTTTGGAGCAGTGTTGCTACTGTAAAAAAATCATAACAGCTGTCGAGAAACATTATGATGATGAGTAAACATTTTTACCCTGAGCAGTGTAAGCTTACTCCACTGTGTAGCTACAGAGCCGCTACAGAGCCGTGGTACGGTTTTATGATGAGTAAGGCTGTTCATGTTTATGTTAAGTTAAGAATGCATTTTTAGAACAATCTAGATTTTTCGCAAAGATATTCTTGTTGATTGCAATTTGTTTCAACTTTTCATTGCACAATGAAAGAACGCTAAGATGCAATTGAAAACCACGTCATTATTAACTACTATGATAAAAATATACATGATAATGATGTTTTTTATAATTTTTTTTTAGGTTTTACCGCCAGATGTATTAACAAGAGTTAGTGAATATATTCCAGAAATCATTAAATTCATCCAACGCATTGTGAGCAATGGATTAGCGTACGCAGCAAATGGCTCAGTCTACTTTAATGTCGGCGAATTCGACAAAAGGGAAAAGCATCATTATGCCAAACTAGTTCCAGAAGCATACGGTGACACAAACTCTTTGCAGGAAGGAGAAGGTAAATTATTATCTGTTGTATTTTATGTTCAACAGTAACATAAATTATCGATTTTGTCAGTAAATTACATTTTATCCTTGGACTCTGAAGTTTAAGTACTTAATTAAAGATTATTTATTGCTGTCTAATAAAATATGCATTAATGACTGATGTACTAAAATAAAGATAAAAATGTACTTATTTGGCGAAGCAAATTTGTAATAAGAAACATTTACATTAACTAAATAACCATCATCCCATTTAACCGCAGGGGTAGGCAGAGAGACCAACAACAACTCAGTTTTGGCACACTTTCCTTACTTCATTCACCTCCATGCATTGTCTCATATATATATATTCAACCTCTAAAACACATTTTTAACCTTTCACTTCGTAATAATATCTTTCCTGAAATGTGGAAACTAACGAAAGTCACACCTATACACAAAAAAGGTAAAAAGTCGGCAATCGATAATTACAGACCTGTAGCTGTCTCATCAGCACCCGTAAAACTTTTAGAAACCATAATTTACTCACAAATATATAATCAAACATAACATACACTTATTGAAAATCAGCTTGGATTTCGCCCCACTCTATCACCCTCAACAAACCTGATGACTCTCATCACCTATATTAATACATCGTTTGAAAATTTTGTGCATGTTGATGTGATTTATACAGACTTCAAAAAAGCTTTTGACAAAGTCGACCATGATATTTTATTAAAAAAATTGAGTGACATCGGATTCTCTCAGGATTTTCTCGCTTTCGTAGCTAGCTACTTACACATTCATCACTACTTACACATTCGTCAGTACGTCAGTTAGGGACACCAGCTTTCTCAAGAATACAAAACTAACTCCGGGATTCTCCAGGGATCGAATCTAGGACCCCTCTTCTTTCTTTTATCCATTAATGATATAGGCAAGACAATTAACCGCTCAAAATGTTTCCTCTTTGCTGACGATATCAAACTTTTCAGAGCTATTAAAAGTCATATAGATTCCATTCTTCTGCAGAACAACCTCGATTATCTTGTCAAATGGTCGGAATTGAATAACTTACCCTTCAGCATCCAAAAATGCAGTGTCGTTACATTTACAAGATCCAAAGACACACTTCTTTTCCCATACCACATTAATAAAATTATACTAACACGCAAAAACGAGATTCGTGACCTTGGCTTGATTTTTGAAGCAAATCTCTTTGTCAAATCCCACATATCTGACATTGTCTCCCGCGCCAATGTCAGATATTCGCTCGGATTTGTTCTTCGTAATGCGGGATCATTTACTAATGGAATTGCAATACGAAGAACATATAAAACACTTGTTCGCAGCATCCTAGAATACAGCTCCGTTATTTGGGTCCCCTCTGAACAAAACCACATCCTAGAAATAGAAAGAGTACAAAAAAGGTTTATGTGTTACCTGTATATGAGGGAATATACATACTACCCATTCCTGTATCCATCGTTGTTCTTAACAGGAATGCTCGATCTTAATACCTTAGAAGCCCGCTGAAAAATATTTTTGGGGAAACATTTTTTTAAGCTGATCTCCGGTACTGTACTGAATCCACCTATGTTAAAGGAGATTAACCTATATGTCCCTAACGCATATACTCGTGGGAGATCCCATGCACTTTTTTTATGCTCCGAAAGCAAGAACTTCTTCCTATCAGAATGCTCCAATAAACAGAGCAATTCAACTGTTTAACGATTCTGCATTGAGCATCGACATCTTCAATGTTACCTATAGAGAGTTCAGTAACTATCTTTTGACTTACGTCACAACATAGTGAAACTGCCCCCCCGGACTTTTTTTTTTTATTTTAAATTTTGTAATCTTCTCTGTAATAATTTGGTGTATAACTGTTTTATGGAGAACCCGAATAAAATAAATATACCCTTCGTTATTCTGACATGGACCGACTCAAAGTATTTGATTTACTTGATTGTGCCATGTCTTTCTCGGGCTTACCCGACCTCTTCTACCATTCACGTCACGTATTTTCCTTTGCACTCTTTCCTTTGTTCATACGCTCTACATGCCCAAACCAACTAAGCGTCTCTTTCTTAATCCTATATAGTATTGTGGAGCTGCGTAAAGTCAATAGTTTCTGTGATGCCGGAAATCAAATACACTTATGCATATAATAATTGGCTTCCAACATTAAAATTCTGCAGCTAACAATATAAGTATAAATAAACTCGTGAAATCCACAACATAATTAATTAAAAAATGTTTATTTCTTTTACTTGTTTTACTAATATGGATTTCTCTCACTCCAGGCGATTTATCAGAAGAGAATGGCGAGAAACGCTCCCCCAACGACTTTGCCCTCTGGAAGAACTCCAAGAGCGGCGAGCCCTCGTGGGAATCCCCCTGGGGCCTGGGCCGGCCCGGCTGGCACATCGAGTGCTCCACCATGGCCTCTGAGGTCTGCGGCAAGTCCCTGGACATCCACACTGGAGGGGTGGACCTCAAGTTCCCTCATCATGACAATGAACTGGCTCAGAGTGAGGTATGCTTTCCACTTCTTTCTTTTGTATTTTGCTGTTTTTTTTCTCTCTTGACATGTCTCTTGATGCATCAAGCTTCTTTAGTTATCAACTCGGCATTGATAAATGATAAAAATTTTCATGTTATTATTATTTCCACAGAAGAGACAAATCCTAAGAACTGTTTTGGGAATTTGTCCGTGAGCCTAAAGTAAGCTCAAGTATTCCTTCTTCTGGTGAAATTCATCAAACATTTTCATGTATCAAAATTCTTTCCTAAACAGATTATCAATTTCACTGGCCCGTCTGGGTCCTAGAGGTCGAAACAGTATAGATCAATTTTTAGAAATTTAATTAAAATTAAATTCGATAATGTTATTATCGAGTTCTGCAAGTTTTTTGGTTAGTGTTTTAGTTACATCTGTTTCGACTTGTAAGGTCATTTTCAAACTGTCAGTTTGAAAATGACCTTACAAGTCGAAACAGATGTAACTAAAACACTAACCAAAAAACTTGCAGAACTCGATAATAACATTATCGAATTTAATTTTAATTAAATTTCTAAAAATTAAAATGGAGTTCTACGAATTAAACACAAAAACAATTAATAAGTATAGATCAAACTTCAATGTTCAATTATGTTTTCACATAATATAAAATTTAAATTAAATAAAATACATCATGTATATTTGCACCTCTTTCCAAAGTGGAAGATACTCAATATCACTATTGTGAAGTACCACCATTCAATATCAAAACTTTGCTTGAATTAACTTATGCTTATGAACTACTTTTAGAGATCAAATCTGAAGAGCCAGGTACTTCTCAGCTTTCCTCTTCTGCAGTTCCTTTCCCTCCTCCGTCTCCTTCAACCTCACCACATTCCTCAAATGCGGATGCAATAGTTCCACTGGCTTCGGGCTGTTCTCTTGTGCGGAATATTGCATAAAAATAAACCTACTTAGCTTATTTACAAGTGATCATCTCTTACTAGTGAGCATATTTATAAAACAGTCAATTTTGATTCAACAATGCTAAAGATGAATTTTGAAATTAATATTTTATTTGTAACTGTTTTTCCAACAATAATTTCTCACTAGCAGTTAAAAACCCACTCCGCAGGTTTTTACTGCTAGGCTCTGTGGGCGGCTTTTGGTTCAGCTTCGCCCAGTTAGTGTTGGTGATCATTTTGTAAATCCAATAGAAACTGGTTCCAAAATTAGCCGGTTCCTCGTATTCACTGTCAATGTGTCAACCAGTGATGGCTAGTCACCGCGAAAAATTAACCGGGACGGGCGAAGACGTCATATGTAAGACATGCATTGGAAGCCGGATTCTTACGTTCGATCCTTTGTAGACATGTCGGTATCATATAATGTTAATAAACTCTATCTTTAACAAATATTAATACAGGAACATATGAAATGCTTACTGTAATTTAGCCCTTTCCACTGCAAGCCTTTTTTTTATTTTTTATTCCTTCAGCTCCACGCCAAAATTGCGTTTTTTTAAGTTTTAGTTTTTTTTTGTAAATAAAATTGATATTAGTTCATCTGTAAAAATAATTGAGGTATTGAAGAGGCGAAAAATTCTAGAATATTCTTTCAATCGTGATTCAAAATTTTAGTATAAAAAATCCCTTTTATTTTAAAATTGTCCCCAAAGAGAAGTATTGCACCATGTCGGGTGTTGCTCGACATTGGAGTTGGTGGAACAAAATCAATGTCGAGTGATATTCGACATTGGAGTGGAAAGGATTAAAGCCAATGAATTTCACCATTTATCCCATATTTTTTTAAGTTTTATAAAAAAAAATTTAAATCTTTAAATTTATAATTGATTTTAATTTTTTTTAAATCATCTACCTAAATTTGGGTAGCTACCGCTCTTGTGGATAAGCATGTCCTCTTGTCATTAGAAAAAATAATAATAAATTAACTGGAATACATATTACTAATAGGAGAAAATAAAAAAAATTATAAAAGTGATGAAATCATTATTTTTGTGAGATACGTTTTTAAGCTAGGATTTACGAGATTATTTTTCTTTATCTTTTTTTCATATCATATCTGAAAACCTGCTCCGTATCATTATGAGGACATACGGTATATTTTGAGAGTCATTTTAAATTTATAATCACCGGATTATCCCAAAACTTGTAATGCGATCATGTGTGCAGATAATTTGTGCCTCTAATTTCATTCACAAAATTTATTACCATAATCAGTTAATACTACACATTACATAATATGTACACAATTCAAAATATAATTTGTCATATTATGAAAAAATTGCTTCATGGCTGAGTGGTCAAGATCCTCGGCTATTAATCCAGAGGTTTGCAAATTCAAATCCCAGCAATTTGTAATAATTTAACACAATTTGAAATAAAAATTATCAACATCAAAACGAAAGGTTTAATGACACAACAATTTTTCAATTATTTAAGAAGTAATTTGTATGTGTCATTTCATATATATTTTAAATAAAAAATATATATACATACATAGTATATTGGTGGGATGTCCCAGAGTGGTAGATTTTTTTTTCTCTTAAATTTTGTAATCTTCTCCGTAGTTATTTGGTGTATAACTGTTTTATGGAGAACCTGAAAAAAATAAATAAATACTCTCAGTATCGCCCTGGTGAAAGACCACCATTCAGAATCGAAACATTGCTTGAAGTGAATTTAACTGTGTTTGTTGACCAGACCCAAATAGCCGAGTATTTATCAACCTTCCTCTTTCCATCTTCTTCCCCTCCCCACTCCCTCCAGTCTCTCAACATACCCTAATTATTGGGTTGCCATAGTCGCACTGATTTCGAGCAGTTGGGATTGTTTTCGGTTATTCACATTAAAAATAAAAAAAATTACATTTTACTGGATGAGTTCTGTTAAAAGCGACAAGATACAAAATAATAAAAAAGTGTTTTTAAAAATAAAATAAAAGTTTAATTTAAACTAAAAAAAATGTATTTGCCATGGCCGAGAATCGAATCCCGATCAACTGCTTGGAAGGCAACAAACTGACCATCAAACCACAAACTATTGTAAGAATTGCGGCATAAATTTATTATGTGTGCTGAAAATAATAGGAATTGTATAGTTTTGTTGATTGTTATTCTAAAATTTGAATTATATTTCAGGCATACTTCGACTGTGCCAACTGGGTATCATATTTCCTGCACACGGGTCATCTCACAATAGCCGGCTGCAAAATGTCCAAATCGCTCAAGAACTTCATCACCATCCAGGACGCCCTCAAGAACAATACCTCCACTCAGTTGAGATTCGCCTTCTTGCTGCATTCCTGGAAGGACACGCTGGACTATTCGCCCAACACCATGGAAATGGCCGTTCAATACGAGAGAATGCTTAATGTAGGTTCAAATAAATATATATTGTTAAGCATTAGAATTGATCACTACCACTTTTGACTCGTTGCATTCTGGATCTAGGGTGTATGTATATATTTGCTTCAGTAGAACTCCGCATTATTTAATATTTTGACTAATCTAATTTGCATTGGGGGCTCCATTGAAGCCAGAGTCAAGTTAGCATCTCAGAATCTGGGCGTACTGTGCAGGGTCCGCAGATACTTTAATAGTACGGAACTACGGACCCTGTACAAATTACAAATTGCAAGTTGCCCCCCCACTATTGAATTTGGCAGCTATCTCTGGTCTGGAGCCCCAGACTTGAACTCTAAACTCTGAACTCTGAACCCCTTTGACTTTGTGCAGAAACGACCGGTCGTTTTGATAGATTCTCCTATCTTAACAAATTGATTGCCATCTTTAGAGTGTTGGTGTCAGGTGGGTATGCTGCCCTTGTTCTACCCTATTGGAAGATGCTCTGAGGAACTAATGTCATTGATCTCTTTGGCACCGGTACATAATCGAGAAATACACCAAACGCATGTCCAACATATGTGCACTGTTGACATTTGTCACATGACAAAGGGTCACTTCTACTAGTCGTTCTTGAGTTTAACAGCTCGTCTGTTTCCTCCCTCCTACAACATGGGTCTCTTCTAGACCTATGTTCACTCATTCCTCTTATCAAAAAGACCCTCCACACAGCAACCCCAAAGATGAAAAAAGGTCCTGAGAGAAATTATTTTCCTCAGGGCCTTCTTTGTTAATGTAAAAAAAAGGATTGCTTTGCATATTAAATAAACTCGATTTTTTTTACTCGTTCAAAAAAAACATCTGCATTTTTGTTCAAATTGCAGCCTTCGTAAGCCTATTTCTTAACCTTTTCATTGCGTTCTTGATGTACAAAAAATATGCGGCACTCTTTTTGACAATCATAACAAATTTTTTAAACTGCCATTACTCTTACTTCTTTGACAGATTTGAATCTCAAATTATTCATTAATTCTCCTGAATATAATTATACATCAAATTATACATTAATACATAAATAAACAATGAGACGCAGGATATGGCTATAATATTATAAACAGTAAGGCATAACAAAAAAAACATTCGTCACCTCAGCGCCACTCGCTTGCACTACAATGTTGTTACACTATCGTCTTCAAACTGTTTTATGTAAACAAATAAGAATATTTTAACTGGTGAATACCGGACATTGATAAAAGTTTAAACTAATTTTTGGTTCACCTGCCGGCTAAATTCGTCCCATATTTACGTTGTATACGGCCACTAAAGTTGAATATATGTAAAATATAAATATCCAATACTTATTTTTTACAGGCTAACTGATATAAATTACACTTGTACATATTAAATATGCTATAAAATAACACCGGGAATCATCACGGTCTCCGGTACATCAGTATGACATTTTTAAATTTCCTACTAGTAACCCGTAGAACCTGTTAAGTTTTTCTGCATTATAATAGGTTTGGTGTTGTTTATGAGTAATCTGAGTATTGTACCGGTAGAGGTTACACTTTTAGATATAACTGCGTACTCAACTCAAATTTAGATTTTTCGGAGACGGACGTTCGACATAAATATGTTCACATAGCGGTGTATAGGTTGTAAATTGTACAAAGATTTAAATATATGTTTAATTTTGCAGGAGTTCTTCCTCAGTATCAAGGATGCCATAAGGTGCGGCAATGGTGCTGGACAAGGGGGATGCTGGTTTGGAGCTGAATCATTGCTTTTCTCCAAGTTAAAATCTACTCAGGATCTTGTACACAGTGCTCTCTGCGGTAGGTGTCCTCAAAATCTTGTTCAATAATATTTTTCTAACTTTATTTAGTACTACATTTTTATTTGCCTTAATTGGTCATAATACCTCTTTTAACATTTTATACGAGAAGCATACAGTGATTCAAGATTATTTGGAAAGTAACTTCGACCAAGGATATCTAGACAGGCCGTATAAAAATAATAATGGCCCCTCAAACTCCCGAAACCAGAATAAAATTGGCTTACGGCCCATTTATGAAAAAGTATATGCATCGTATTGCACCGTTTAGAAGGCACAGTTCTTAATTGTATCTTTTATTGGGCTGGAGGGCTACACTGAAACTAATTTGCATTGCCAGCCGTCCAGACGGGGGTAAATTTTTTCAAACACAAAAATATACCACTACCGAATATTTTACAAGGTACACACCGCGGACTTTATTTTTGAAAACGTAGTCAGCTATCAGAATACAGAAGAAAATATATGTGTTACAGATCGCATTTACACAGCGCATTCATAAACGTGAAAAACATTATAGTTTTTAAAATTTGTCAAGCAATATTCTGACGTCATTCGCGCTTCGACACGTGGCGGGGAGTTGAGATAGAACGGTGTTACCGCTCAGCGAGCGGGGAGGGGGGGGGGGGTGAGCGCTTTACAGGGAAGGGCCGAACTGGTAATGGGCTCATTAATTAATTTATTTTTTAATTAAAAAAACGTTTCTCAGTTTTTTTTTCGTATTTTAAGCACAAAATATAACAGCCCATTACCTACGTATTATTTGCTGAATGAATTTCTTTTTCACAATTAATAATTTTCTTAGTTTTAACCACGTTTATTGTTTATAAAAAACCGACATATTTCCTGAGCAATGCTCACTTCCTCAGCGTTTACTTAATTAAAAAAAAGATTATGAAATAAGATTATGATTGATTCGTGTAGATTAAAATATATATATATATATTAGTTAGTATGTATTTAAAAAAAGGATCAAAGTCAAATTTCGCCGTCCCTTGCCCAGGCTGCGATGCAACAACGCGATGGGTACCGTAAATTTAATTCTTGTTACAAGCTTTGGTTTGTTCAAAAATCTGCTTCCGATAAAATAAATTTTAAAATCAGTAAATAAGCTTCCAAATCCGTCCATAAAGAGATTAAAACTTTTCCTAGAAGCGTCAGAAAATCATTTGCTGCAATATCTCTAAAGGGGCATTTGTATATCAAAGGACATGGTTTTATTAATAAACATTTCTTTATTTTATGTACCAATCTTTTCATTTTCCAACCTTGTTTGGTAGTTTCCCAAATCGATCATCAACAAACTGAAAACACCGCAAATAACTCTCCGATTGAGCTAGTGGGAGAAGACTAAGTATCAACTATTTTTTAACTGAAAACTTACTTTGAAAAAAAAAACGTTTCTGGTAGATTTCTGCCTCGAAGTTTCGAAGGAATATCCCACAATTAGTCCAGTCAATGAAAGGTCAAAAAGGTGTTGTAGAGTGCGTGAGCAGGAACAGAAACTTCACGCTCCACAAATTTAAATATTTTCGAAAAAAATCATTTTACCTCACATTTTGAATCAAACATTCCTTCATATCGTCTAAAATATTCATCAATGAAAGAAATTTATTTGAAAGAAGTTGTAAAGAATTTAATTCTCTTTTGGAATAAACATATGCAAATTAATCTCTAACCAGTAAATATTTACAGCAATTTTAAGTTTTTTAGTAAAATGTCGTCATTTTCAGAAAAAGCTGTTTTTATCTTATTACTGACACATCACTTTTGTTTGTAACAGATTGTGGGACTTAGACTTGGATTTAATTTATTTTCAGCTTGGATTTAGAAAATTACGTATAGAATAAAAGTTGTACATAATTTTATGAGCGTTTACTTATTATAAGAAAATTGTCCTCTTCGACGCACCGTTTTCGAGATATAAGCGCACATCTGAAAATTGGGACCTTCTCCCCCCCCCCCTTCCTTCCCTAGCTCACCACCTAGACGTCAGGACTATTAGTATGTTCACACCCTAAGCACCCTGAACAAGTTTCTGAAGGAATCGCTTAGGTTCCTGCTCACGCACTCTACACCTCCTTCCTTGACTGAACTAAATAGAAATACGGCTGCTCTAACCCATCTCCTTCCCCTCCCCACTACAATCAGCCTCACATCCCCAATTGGGGATGCCATAGTCTAACTGGTTCCAGGCGGTTGGGAGAAACCCATAACCACCATTTATTGGGTAACTAACACCCCTGCAATGGGTCTTTCCAAGTGGTTATTTAATATTTATTTACCAAATATTTTTCACTAAGATAAAACCTTTGCCCAATAATAAAAAATGTAGGTTTACCTACCGTTTTTGGTTCTAGAGGACCTGTTCAGAATGTAAAAACTAAAAATGAAAACTAAAATGTTTCATGTTATTTATTAATCCTCTCCCAATTCAGCCCTTCTTTGGTTTCGTGACGTATTTTCTCGACGTTTGTTTAAAATTAAAAGAACACCTCTTGTCACACAATGAACGCTCTCGGGTTATTTTCTTTACGAGCGTGTACGGCTAGTTTATACCAAGTAGGATTGATAAATTCATCTCCATAATACGTCACGCGCGATATCTGATTGGTTGCTAAATGGTAAAACTACATAATGGAATTTGAGAATGAACTTTGTGATCGGATTTACGAACTTCAAGGCGAGGCGCTGGAATACGTACAATAGTTGTATTGTTAACATTTACTTACACGGGGTCAATTTTACTGGCTTGCTTACTAAGATAGGCCGTATCTAGATATACTTGATCGAAGGAAAGTAACCAACATTATATTATGTACACAACTTTTAGTTCTTAATTATTATTAATCCGTTGAATACTGAATTGCTTAGTAATTATTCGTGCCTTGAATGCTGAATTAATACTGCATTGAAAATTACAATTCATTCTTCAGCTACTTACCAAAAGGAATGTAAAGTATAATTATCTAAAAATTTTTACTCTGATGACTTCACTCACAGAACAAGTGAAATATTATTTGAGACTTTCTCGGCCAAAAGTGTTATCTTTATTTAGCCAACCTTTCGAGCATTGTTACAGTGTCTCCACCTGCCCTGATGGTTGTCACTGTAACACTCTCCGAAACATTGGCTAAAGAGGGAGGAAGCGTAACACAGGATAATACCCCAAAAATAAATCACAATAAAGTGAAATATTTATAACTAAACTATTGGAGTATAAATTTGCCTATTAAATATAAACACAATCCTTAAAAAATGTTATTGTATTTGGTTCGTGCATTTATGCACTTAATAATCCTTTTACGACTTTTCTGGTGGAAGCCCCCACGTTGCCCGGATTTTATGCAGAGTTTTTCAAAATCAGACTTAGACAGTAATCTTCCTCTTATTTTGAAGGTCAAGTGTGCAAAATTTCATCAATCTTGGAATAAAACTGTAGATTTGTATAAAAATCAAATGAATGCCATCCGTCCGTCA
Organism: Limnephilus marmoratus; assembly: GCA_917880885.1. Taxonomy (NCBI): domain Eukaryota; kingdom Metazoa; phylum Arthropoda; class Insecta; order Trichoptera; family Limnephilidae; genus Limnephilus; species Limnephilus marmoratus. The sequence continues at coordinate 59,505,832 of OU862911.1, read as the reverse complement.
CAGCCAATCTTTTTATATAAATTATAGTTTATTGTTATAGCACCCTGGGGTGATTTTTCCCAAAAATGCTCTACGCAATCTTTTAAATATTATTATTAATACAATTCCACAGACAACATTGACACCCGCTCTGCCCTCGACAGCATAAGAGACCTAGTGAGTGCCACAAATGTGTACCTGAAGACCAAGAATGGGCCCCCCAACTCTGTGGAGGCCCCTAGTGTCCCCCTGCTGGAGCGAGTGGGGACTTACGTCACAGATCTGCTCCACATCTTTGGAGCTATTCAGGGACCCAGGGGAGGAATTGGCTTCCCCATCTATAAGGATGACTCTGGAAATGTGAGTTGCATTTTGAAGTAACTAACTCAACTCACCATCACACTTTTTCCCCACCCATATGCAGAAGGTGGACTGCCGCACAACTCTGATTCGGTACGCACTACTTGCTTCGCACACCTTTGTGCATCGTCTCAGTCATACACTTTTTATGACACGACACAGGTATTTGATTCATTTGATCGTGTTTCCACCTTGGGCGTCCCCAACTTCGGGTGAAATGCAGATCCTGTAAAGTCTGGAAATTTAATGAAAAGGCACTTTCTAGATGAGAAAAGTGTGGAGAAGCTGAATAAAAAAAAAATTGAGGCGCGCTCGGCAAATTTGAGGGAGATACAGCCGTTCAAAGTATAAATAAAATTTCACTTCGCGAACCGATACTACGCCATTTTGATGTTGGTATCCCAGACCTGATACAAACAAGAGCTAGATACGATTGTCGCCGACTTCGTGGGATAAATGATAAGGCGCGTAATTATGAAAAACAGAATTAATAATATAATGTAAACGAACCTCTAATCAGGCACTGGAATGGAGACAAACCATTCAAATCCTGGGATGTTTTTTAAAATAAAGATAATATACACAAGCCTGCTACACAAACCCTGCGTAGCCAAACAAACCATTCATAAACGTAGGCTGTTTTTTAAAGTAAAGATAACATACACAAGCCCGCTACACAAACCCTGCGTAGCCAAACAAACCATTCAAAAACACAGGCTGTTTTTTAAAGTAAAGATAACATACACAACCCCGTTAGACAAACCATTTAAAAACGTAGGCTGTTTTTTAAAGTAAAGATAACATATACAAGCCCGCTAGACAAATTTCATAATTACGCGCCATGTATCCCACGAAGTCGGCTACAATCGTATCTAGGCTCTTGTTTGTATCAGGTCAGGGATACCAACATAACAGTGACAAAATAGCGGGCGGCAGCGGGCAGGCTGTCGTAGTATCGGTTCGCGAAGTGAAATTTCACAATTAAAAAGTAAAATTATTCAAAAAAATTTTCTATTGCTTTCCGCACTTTTTTTCACCTTCCAAATTAAAGTGCCCAACTTAAAACGTGGTAAAAACATGGTTTTTGGCAAAAAACAAACACTTTCTTAGTCAAATTTAATATGCATGCATCAGCTTGCATTCTTTCTGAATCTCTTTAGTACCAATTTTTTTAGTATGAGCATTCATGATTTTACCGCTAAGTGTTAAAGTCGAGGGCGGCTAGTTGCATAGTGTGTTTGTGTTACACTGGTTAATTATATCGCCTAAAATTACTTTGTAATATCTTACGGAAAATATATAAAATCTATGAATCTCATTAAAAATATCACCCACCAATATAATGACTAATATGAATGTTTATCAGGGAGAGCGAATTCTCAAAGTTCCGCGCGAAGTTGCCCTGTGCCCGTGTGCAGACCGGTAGAAAGCGGAACGAATTATGTTTTTGTATCAAATATCTCAAACATCACTAGCGCGTCACGCCGGCCAGGACGGCTGGGCAGCCTTATCATATAAAACTTAAATTTGGATTTGAGGCAAAAATACTTCTTTTTTTAATCAAATGGTATATCAAATAACTACATTTTACATATGTTTGCCTTTTTATTGATTTGTGTTTTAAATTATAAAATGCAGATCATTAAGGAAATTAATTTTTTTTTAAATGCAGTTCGATTTCCTATTGAATAGTTTTTTTGGGATTACCTAAATAATAAAGTATGTGATATAAAAAACAACTTAGATATCGCACAAAACTCGTGTTTGCGAGAAGTGTATTATATTTTGTACCTGCAGCATTTTAATGTGAAATTGATTCTCGCCGGAGAATTTGATGTTTGCAGAAAAAGTAAACAGAAAAGGTTATTAATTGTAGGGAGTATTGATATACTGGTAGCTTTATTTAATATTATAAAAGGTAACATGCAACAGCTGTCTAAATACTGACGATACTTTAATCTCACTCTTAACTCATTCTTTATTATCACCTGTACGAACCGGTAATCAATTTGAAAGGTACTTTCTAGTAACATTTTAATGTGTTTTATTTTTAATTTGTGCAAATCATAAAAGTTGGTTTTGACAGGTGATTTATTGGTGGAAAAACACAGTTTAGAATTGAAATTGATTAAATAATAATTCATTTGAGGAGAGATAGGGAAACCATATCTGAATACCCAGGTATTTCCGAATTTTCCCCTTTTAAATTTCACAAGATTTCAGAATTATTTTAATCTTTTTTTTAAAATTTAAAATTCTATTAATTTTGCAGTTTGAAGAGATGGTGATGCCATATTTGGAAGTGATTGCATCATTCCGGCAAGCCGTCAGAGATTCAGCCCGAACCCTGAAGGCCAGTGAGATCTTGGGGCTCTGCGATGCCCTGAGAGATGATATTCTGCCCAATCTGGGAGTCAGGCTCGAAGACAAAGAAGGTAAACATGATTTTTTTCTTCAACATTGTGTATCGTGGATGAAGTGATCTTTTGCAGGATTAGTGAAATAATCTGTGTTAAAAGGCCCTGTTTCTACTAATTTTGTAAGGAAACTAACTAAAGTTAGTTGCCCGGGGTTTATTCTGTTTTAATGGGTGAAGAAAGGAGATGGGTTGTTTTTCAAAATCTTTCATTGACAGTAACCTTCCTCATATTTTAAAGACCTATTGTGCAAAATTTCATCAATCTCGAAATAAAACTGTAAATTTGTATAAAAATCAAATACACGCCGCCTGCCCAGTGTTCACTCACCCACATGCGGCAGAAACTCTTCTTTATATTAATACTAGCTGGTACCCGGCATACGTTGTAATGCCATTCAAAGAAATCTGCATGTCCTTTCCCGTGCATCCCCATTCCCTTCCACCTTCCCCGCCTTCCCCCTCCCTCGTCTCTTCCCTCTCCACGAACCCCACCTTCCCCCTGCTTTTCCTCCCTGCCAATAAAATATATGAAATACACACATTTTCATTTATACAAATTTCATAATGCCAGAGCTTACCATTATATACAGCCTTTGTTACTCGCTGATAACGTAGCTTTCTATTGGTGAAAGAATTTTTAAAATCGGTTTAGGCGTGAAAGCATTTATAATATTAGGTCCTTACATATGAAATTGGCGTTTTGCATGGGAGGAACATTTCGAACAAGTCGATTTTTTTAAAATATAATATTTTTATTTAATCAAAGTATGTACCATTGCTATCTATGCACTTTTGCCATCTCATCGGTCCCTTTACTAAAAAAACCATTCGGTCGGGAATCAATAAAATCTTTGAAGGCGGTTTGGACTGCCCCATCGGAGTTGAATTTTTTCCCTTGCAAGAAGTTATCCAAATTTCGAAAAATATGGTAATCTGTTGGGGAAAGGTCCGGAGAGTACGGTGGATGTCTTAGACATTCCAATTGAAGCTCCTCTAATTTGGTAGCCGTCTGTTGTGCAGTGTGTGGTCTAGTGTTCTAACGCGCGTTTGTTGATTTGCTTCACTCAATTTGTGAGGTACCCACCTTTCAAGCTTTTTCACCTTCCCAATTTGCTTCAAGTGGATTAAAAAAGTTTCATCACTAACACCGCAGCCTGCAGCTAACTCGAACGTGGTTTGCGATGGATCCGCTTCCACAATAGCCTTCAATTCTTCATTATCAACTTTGGTCTCCGGCCGTCCACGGGGCTTGTTCTGCAGGTCGAAATTTCTAGAACGAAAACGTTGGAACCAAAAACGCACTGTGTTTTCTTTTGCGGCATCCTCGCCATACACATCATTAATCCTTCGAGCCGTTTCTGCAGCACTGGTGCCATGGTGGAACTCGTACTCGTAAATAATATTTCAAATTTTCCATTTTGTAAACTAAGTGATGCAAAGAAAAAAACAATTAACTTTTTCCACGCGATCGTAACAACAGTTGATACGGCAAAAGCCATGCCTCACACGCGCCCGTATCAGCCCTTGTTACGCTAACTTCGACTGCCGATATCACAGCGCTACTATGTCACAGTATTTTTTCCCGCTCGCTAGGATATTCGTGTAACTATCACGATGCTGACATCTTCAGGCATATTTCGAAAGTAAAATTGTATTTCGTAAAAAACATCTATAATCAAGTGAATGTGTCCTCGTGCCTTTGAATGCTAAATAGTTCTCAATTTACTCCACAGATGGCGCTAGTAGTTTGCGCAGGCGCGTCCATGCGATTCCGACTGACCAAATTGAACAAGCGTCGATAACATTTATTATTGAGATCGCGCGTATTCGCACACATTTGTTTATGTTGTGAAACTGTGATTGAATTTACATAAAAATTTTATTAATTTTAGTGTCATCAGAAGTTTTAGAACTTGTTTATACGAATTAATAATAATAAGTGATTGAGGTACCACTTGTGTCTATCAACGCAGTGTCCTGAGTACATGCACGCGGATGGCGCCGTCTTTAAGATAATATGGGTACGTTTTTTACGTTTTTTGTTTTTTATAAACATCTAGGAGTGTTTACAGATGACGATTTGGTTTCAAATTGTAGATAATAATCTCATCTGTTTATATAGTATGATAAATCATGCCATAATATGCCGTAATTTGACATAAAATTGGATGGATAGGTATTTGAAATATGACATATACATGTTCCGCGTATGGATATTGAAAAAAACGGAGTAGTTCAACGCGGGGAAAAGGTTAAGGAAAAAACAAATGAATTATAATTTTCGAAACACAAATACATGAGTAAATAGCTGTATAAATTTGAATTTGGAATTCCTAACCAAACAGAAGATATTTGAGATCAAAGTTGCCAATACGGCAAAACGCCAATTTCATATGTAAGGACCTAATATTAGTATGGATAATATAGCCAATCTCCCTGGCTTATCCGGACTTCACACAGAGTTTTCAACATCATACTATCAGACTGTGAAGTTCCTCATGTTTTCTCTGGCTTGCTATTGAAGTAAAATCAAGTATGGTTTCAAAGTGCTTTCACAGAAATGAAGTATTGAATTCCGTAGGTCTGAACTTAATCTTTAGGTCGCACAGTTTACACCCGCGCTGTGTAGGCGGGTTCCCTACAGAGCATTGGACCATCCCTTGAATGTCAAGTGTGCAAAATTTCATCAATTCCCGAATAATACTGGTGATTTGTATACAAATCAATTTCACACCACCTGCCCGCCGCCACGAACATACACTCTTGCATTATTATTGGATAACTTATACTTCTGATTAGACCTGCAAAAATACCAACTGAATTAATTCATCCCAATTTGCGACAATTGAATTCATTTTGAAAACTATATTGAATAACTTACATATTTGCATCCCCAGAATGTGTCAAAATGAAGTAATAATGTACAATTATTATAAGCAACAATTATTTTATTTATTTATTTATTTTTTTTTCCTTTATTTTTTTCCATTATATCTTGATACATTTCAAAAGTAATTTTTACACATTTTAATTGATATTTTGTAATTTGGAATACATAGTAGGCAATAAATTTGTTTCAGTTTACTAAATATGTAGAATCTTAGATAACAGATCTTTTTCAATTTGCGAGTTTTTTGGGTTCCATAAAGTGGGGGTTACCTGCCACCAAAATGAATTACCAAATCAAATGAATTACTGAATGAAATGAATTAATTCACTTGACATTGTTAATCATACTGAATTGATTCTAATATCGATAAATGTGGCCATGTTTATAATGTAATTTTCCGAACAGATGAAAAAAAGTACTATAAATATTTTTTCTTAATTTCTAATATAATTTATTAATTATTGTTATTTTTTCATATACAGATCGAAGTGTAGTAAAACTAGTCTGCAGAGAACAACTATTAAAAGAGAAAGAGGATAAGATCAGGATGGAAGCGGAGAAACTAGCCGAGAAGGAGAAGAAGAAGCAGGAACAATTGGCGCAGCAACAGGCTAAAGAGGAACAGAAGAAAATTCCGCCCACAGAAATGTTCAAAAAGGAAACAGACAAGTATTCGAAGTTCGATGACAAGGTAATATATTCATGCTTTTCTATTCTTAATCTTTGTATTTATTATTTTTATGATAAAAGGTTTAGAATATGCATCAACACTTGTCAGGCTTCCCGTAGGTTAAACAACACATAACGATTGTGGAAATTCGAAATGCTGTAAAGGATAAAATGTTAATTGTTCAGGAGAGCGAAAAGAAAGTTTTTTATTTTTTCAAAAAATCCTATCTCCTGATTTTGTAGACCTATAATTATTATTTTTTATTATAAAATAACATTGAATAAATCTTTCTATAGACCTATAATCATTAATTTTTATTATAAAATAACATTGAATAGATCTTTCAGACTACTTAACACACTTACGCCGGTTCTACTCAGCGCCGGATCTGCCATACGTTCAAAAACATGCAAAAACCTGGCGCCAACTCCGAAGGGGCGCCGTGAGAAAATAAATATTATATTAAAATTTAATTATAATATTCCCTGAATCGTTTAAAAATTACCCACAGTACGAAATAATTATTACGCTCTAGCAACACTTTGCAAAGAAACAGAATGCGCACGCATCAGGTTGGTATCAACGGTTTACGAATTTATAGTCAGTTACAGAATTTTTTTACAAATTCCATATATTAAGTTTAAACGTAAGATCTATTTTTCCATATATCTTTTACCGTCTTTTACGACGAATGGGTGCGATCCAAATTCAATAACAAATCACAGCGCGGTATTTTTGTTCCAGTGAATCAAACAAACCGACTTGCGCCTTTCAAAATGCTGACAATTTTAGTTAGTGTGTCGTCCGTACGCTCGCTATTGTTTTATTTTGTACGATTTAAGTCTCTAGGAGAAGGTAGTTAAGGACCGTTTTATTATGAAATCTTCAGTAAATTCCATTAACAAAAGCATCGCACGGTTTGCAGGATTTGCAGGTGGCAACGTGTTGACAGTTTCATCATTAATTTGACATATTATTTGAAGTTCGTTAAATGTATAATTAATATCTATTAGATTTGTTGGATTTGTTATTTTACGGTGTCAGTGTAAGCGTCTTTCGTAAGCCATATACCATACGTCAGTGTTTAGTTTTTGTATGGTGTTTGTTCGCTCAATTTGGTGTTTGTTCGCTCAACACAGGGGAAATGCAAGGTACAAATTTGAGGTTATATTCTTATTAGATTTTTAAATTTATAACTAAATTTCTATTGGTTGTTAGAGGTTATAAAAGTACTGTGGATTACAATAAATAGAATAATAATTAAAAAAAAAAAACTCTTCTAATGGACCTAGTTCAGCGAAACCACCCGCATTGTCTCGTAACCTATATTTTAAATCATGGTACGGGCACAAACAAACAATTCGTTGTATTATTTTAAAGCATAACTTACAAAAAGAGTTTTTCTAATAAAAATAAATAAAATAATTAAATAAAAAAAAATAAAAAAAATTGGGGTGAACGAATTTTTAATCAAAATAAAAATGTAGGGGGGGGCGCCATCGGTACCTACTGCACAGGGCGCCAGATTTCGTAGATCCGGCCCTGGTTCTACTTGAATGTCTGGAAAGGCATTCCTGTCAAATATTTTTTATGAATATTTTATTTTATTTTTTTATTTATTTATTTATTTCAAGATTTTTGTTTATACATTACAATGATAATATATGCAAGGTTACAAAATAATTCATGTTTTATTCTACTACTCCATAAGTTGAGCTCTAGGAGCTCGTGTTTATGGGAGGAGTATTTTACATGCAAAAAAATAATAATAATGTTCATTATGTAAACAATTTTCAAAAAACTAACGAAATAAATATCTTAGGTAGGTACACAATTTAGACAAAATAGTTATATGTATAAGGACAATATCAATACAATTTTTTTTTAATATTAAATATTGCTGTTTAAGTAAGGGTAAATTAATTAATTACATAAAGGGTAAACATTTACAGCCTTACTAAAAAAAAAACCACAGCAACACCGATAACCTGTATTATTGCAATAACATAAATAAACCCTGTATACGCTAGATTCCAATTTGTTACTAATAACGTTGCATCCGCGGCCGCGCTGTAAAAACGCATTAAAGATTTGACAACATTGTAAATGGTATTAATTTACTAGGAAAGAATGTTGTTTTAATTTTTCTCCGCCAGGGGCGTTATTGGCGCGCCTATGCATTAATTCTAAACGGCCGCGGCACCGCGATGAAGCGGTGTGCTTTTATGGCGGGATGTCAAAAATTTTTATTAGTGCCTAAATGTTGTGATTTTACTTAATAATTTCTATTGTAGTGACGAATTTACTCTTCTATTCACATAAATGATATATTTACTATGTTATGTGTGTGGTTTACATCAGTTTATACAAGTTATTGTACAAACGCCGTACTTTCAAAGTTGGACTGTCAGAATATTGTTCTATAGAACTATAGATAGTTTACTTAAAAGATAAAATTAACATTTTAAGATCTTTATTTTAAGAGAATTTCTTAAAAGTGCTATTTTTTAATAATATTAATTTCTAACACATGTGTTCGTAAACCTATCAAAGAAAGTAACGTCTTTAGAGATGCAAGAAATCTGTTTGAAATGCCGTTATTATTTCTAAGTTATTTTTTTGGCAATAAAAAAAACTTTGAAATTTTTTATTATTTTTTTATTGTATGCACGAGGAAAAAGCGAGGTGATAGTTTCCTTCCAAATTTATTACATAAAAGGGCTGTGTTTTTGAAATTTTGATTTTTTTTAATTTCTCTACATTTTGGTCAAAAATGTTTGGGTAAGAATTTTTTTTCTATTTTTTTCCGAGTTTGGATCTTAAAATATGGCAGTTTTTGAAAACTAAAGTGTATTTTAAATACACAAATCTAAAAAGTAATTGTATCTAGTTTTCATAAATGGTATTTGTTTTTGCGACACCTTAAAAAATAAGAAATATATAGAACATTCAAAATACTTTGGAAAAATTTCAAATTTCGTTAGGATATCATTACAAAAACAGAGATAAACTACCCTCTCAAGTGTATTTTTTTCAATGAACAATTTTTTAATTAGTAATGTTTTCACATCCGCGGCCGTTTGTCAATTGAATAAAATTTTCACTAGGTTTTTTAGTAAGGCTGTTAGGGTACAATATGTCATTATCCAATTTAAGGGACTTAATTTGTTTTTTGAATAATTCATAATTCAGTGTAATTGTACACCAATCTCTTTGTAAGGGTCCCAACTATATATATACGAGTATGTAAAAACATATAAATATGTATATGTGATAAAAGATGGGGAAATCTTCCTATCTCTGTGTCATTTGGGTTGCAGAATATTTTATCAATTGTAACATTATTGTAACACATTGTAATCTCATTGTAACACATTTCTTCAGACTGATATCGTGGAAGGTTCGAAAACTCGGCTATCATGGAGAACATTAGTTTCTATGTTCCCAATGGTTATCTCCGTCATCGACAGCATAGACTGTTTTATCTCCCGGCTTGCAGAACTAACTTGCCAATGGTTTTGCCAGTCGGGAGAGCTGTCTTGTTGTTAAATAGAATCATTTCGAATATCGATATGTTTAATAACAATGAAGCACAATTCAGACAATAAGCTTTGTTGTTGTTAGTATGATTGTGCTTCATTGAAATATAAATTACTTAAACCTGTTTAATTTTTAAATCTTAATACTCTTTTGCATTGAAATTTTATTTTGTAATGTTATAAAATGAATAAATAATTGATTTGAAAAATCAAATGGGAACATACACTTTAGCACTGGAGATGCACAATTCTTTATTTTTTTGTACATAATGATTTGTACCAAAGTGAAGAGCAATTTTTTTGTAAATTAATAAAATACAAATGTTTTTTAAATATAATAAAACATAACTAAACGACTTAACACTGACTTTAACTTCTTTATGGAGCCCTATTACAAATTAGGCTATAATTTTGGACAAAACTTGTATGGTTGGGGTGTGGCGAGCACTATAGAAAAAAAATAATTCGAAAGTTCTGTGTACATATTACTTTTGAAGACATATTGATTTAAAACAAATCCTATTTTCTCCAAAGGGTTCCTGGTCTTCGCCCGCCTGAAGTTTGTTAATATTTTTTGTAAATTTATTTATTATTTGATAACGGTATTTAATTTATTTTTAATTTCTATTAAAATGCACATCGTAAAAGACTCAATTATTTTTCTAGAAATATTATGAAAACGCAGATCGAAAGAGAAAAAAGTCGTATCTAACTCAGTTTTGGATTTATTGCCCTTTACAGCATTTCAAATTTCCGCTATCGATATTTTTGCAAAAGTTGAGTCGTGGATATAAATTCACATTGCAGTGATCAGCAGACTTGTGAGAATCCCAACATTTTCATAGAGCCGATACATAAATTTTCACTATTAGATATCTCTCTCTGAATGACAAAACTTCGATTATGTGTATTTAAAAATGTAATTTTTTCCAGGGACTTCCAACACACGATCAGCTGGGCGCAGAAATAAGTAAAGGACTGGTAAAGAAGTTGCAAAAGCTCCAGATCGCCCAGGAAAAGAAATACAATGAATATCTAAGTTCAGTTGTGACGAATAACTAAATTAATACAACAGCTTTCGCCTGCTTTACGGGTAGTCTTAAATTTGTAACATTTAAGAATCATGGCCGGACATAACATGAAAGACTTATCTACAATAAATTATAATTCATAAGTTTAGACAAAATTATTTTCTCACGAGAAATGTTAAAAAAACAATTTTTCACAAAAGTTATAAAGATAATTAATTAATCCAGCTTTACTTTGGCTTTGGCTTTTTAAATTTTGTTTTTTTTTCATGTGTGTGCATCATATTTATTTTTTCAAAGAATGTTTTGAAAGACAAAGGCTTTTTTTGTATACGTAATCAAAATTTTAATTACGTGTTAAGAATTCCAGTTTTAATATACATAGTAGCTATGGTATCCACTGCTGAAGTGTGGATGTTATGGTTTATCAACTATTTGTGTTGTTAAATAAATACATTCTGTATTAGGCTAAAAATTATTATTCATTGAGTTTCAGAAGATGCGAAATTTGTATAACATGCTCTTTATGGTTGTTATTTTTTACAAATATCTAGCAATGCATAATGTCTTACTTAAATATAATTGCATTTTCGTAATTTGCATAATATGCATTAGGAACTGGTTAATGTGTTCATGTATTTTTTGTTGTTGTCAAAATATATAATCATTTCATGCTTACGCATGTTGAAACACAAAATATCATTTATGTAAGGTCAGAACCGTATATCCACCAATAATTTCTAAATACAATTTTTTGGCGCTTTCAGTTGAACAGCACAAGCCGCATTGATGATCGGTGCTTTCAAATTTTGGAATTTACCATTAGAATGCTTGTATTCGGTTAGGTTAATATTGCAAATAAACCATTCCCAGTACATAAGCAATCAAGGGCATGAATATCCCTAGATAGTTTTTGTCCCTCCTGGACATTTTTACAAGACATTTCTTCTGCGGTATTGGACTTGTGCCAATGACGTAGAATAAAGAATATAATATTAGAAATTCGAATGGAAACGAAAGTGTTTAGTACCTTTTGGTTCTAGCACGCCATCTATTTCTCTTACACTTGTCTGAAATTGTATATCACTATCCCATTTGAATTTCGTAATCATAGTGAAATTCAGTTTTGTATGAAAATATAAGCCACAATCGGGCTTATAATTGGATCATGAAACACCCACAAGGCACTTCCTTTGTTATTCTTTTTTCTATGGCCAATCATATGTAGAATACCCTGTGTTACATAGATAATAACATAAAGCAGGGTAGGACTCGTTTTTACATAAAAATCCAGTTTTGCAGTATCGAATAATGAAAGAAAATAAGAATTTCTCAAAATAAGCGCGGCTGGTGATCCATCGTGGAGTTATGATACAGAGATACAAAGTCAGATTGAAAATACACTGAATACAGTGGAATGAGATTCTTGAGGGTTTAAACTTTGTATGACCAGATTATGAATAAGAGGATAAAAATGATTTATTGTTATAAAGATGAAGAATTTTATTGAAGTAAATATTTTTAAAGAACAATAATTTTGGAGCATTCTCACCGGAGAACTGATTCTAGAATACAATCGTTGAATACAAACCTGTGAACACATTAACCAATATAAATCAAAATAGCTCCAATATTCGCTCCAGAGTTGTGTTAACTATTCCTTTATTTATCGTACAATTATTATGTCCGTCTTCTGAATTGATTTGAATGCCCATGTCAGTATTAAGGGTACATACTTATCCTTAAATTGTTATTTATACTTCGTATTAAATTTTTGGTTCAAATTGTATTTTATAAAATATAAGTTTGTGCTTTTATTCAATAGTAATATTTTTTTAATCGCTGAACTAATTATATTAGTTATTTATTAATAACAGTGCATTTTTTAATTTTTGTATGGGCATACCAATGCAATGATTACTTAAATAAATAATTATTTTATAAATATTATTTTTGTGTTTTTATTTCATCCAATTTATTTGTTTCTTTACATATGTACAACATTGACAGTAGAATCCTTGCGAAGTCCATTATTTTTAATGTATGTGGTTACAAATTAAGAGTTTCAACTGTTCAAAGTCAGTGATACTATGACATCACCGATTTATGAACATTGAGGTTAACCCGGTGTAATGAGGTTGGTTATCTCATTCCTGGACACTTTAATTGAGAAGAATGATAGGCATGCCAATTTTCAATGTTAAAACTTGCTGCCAGTGGCGGTTCTTCACTGGGGGACAATGGGGACAGTCCCTACTAGTTACACCCTAAACCTACTGTAGGAAATAACAGTCAATGCTTTGTCTTCACCAAAATGAATGAATTCTTTAAACATAAAAGTAATTTAATTAACATTTGCAGAAATAAAATACAAAAAATTATTCCGGATCTTTTAATGTGACCCGGTGACCGCCCAATCTGACCAGCGGGTGCAGAGTGATAGACGACTAGCGCACGAACTATGAATACATTTCTCAGTGCGCAGAACCTACTGCGCACTTAAGGGGACAATCCGAGTGGCCCCCTATGGCATTTTGAAATTCCTTGCGCTTCTTTCGCGATCGTATGCAATCTGCAAAAACCGCGCACCCGAACTCATATGTGAATTTCACATATCGTAGGGATCATCCAATAAATTCCCATGAAAAACTACTGAACCATTTGTGTGCGTAGTTTCGGGCGGGAATCGCTCGCTTTCAAATTAAGTTTAGATATCCGATTAGCATGATTAGACCATCAAATTTTTTTTTTGAGATTACGGTACAGTATGTAAAAAATGTCGATCCCCACCATCAAAGAAATGCTTGAGCGGTATGCCTGGCAAATCAAGTGAATTCAAGAATTCGTTGGATAATTGACGACTTCATCTTCATTCATTATATTTTCGATGGACTTGTACGTTGTCGCTTCTCCTGACATTTCATTTAGTATGCTGAAAATGATTGCATTGTCATTCTTGTTTTTGGCTGATAATATAGCAAGTACACTTAGGGGCCGTTCAAGTATTACGTAACGCACTTGGGGGGGGGGGGGGTGGGTCTTGTGAAACGCTACTGTGCGTTACGAGGGGGGGAGGGGGGGTTCAAACAACGCATGACGTAACATATTTTCCTTTATTAAGATAAAAAACTAGAAAATTAAAATCTTCCAAGTTGGCAATCCTTTTCGTTCTCGAAATCTCTTGTTTTATTTATTACCGCAAACGCAATTAAAACAAGAAAAAACGTATTTAAGCGACTTTGCGCAACTTAATTGTGACTTTCAGGTAAAAATTGTTACTTTAGCGTTACGTAATGTTTAAGGGGAGGGGGGGTACGGAAAACGTTACGGCGCGTTACATGGGGGGTAAGGGGGCCAAAAATCTTCAAAAATTGCATTTCGTAATACTTGAACGTTGAAATTTTTGTGATTCTGTGCAATATTTGTGAAAACTTTGTGAATGGTTGCGGTGACTTTACAGAAGTTTGCTGGTAATGTGATGCATTGTGTGGATTCCTCGATTGCCATTTTCCCATTTCCTACATCCAATAATTGCTTAGCAAAATATTCAACGGATGCATCATGTTGTATTTGTACATGTCTTCAAAGTGAATTTCTGTATGTGTCGCCATAAAACTGATGTTTTGAGATATGCATTAAGTTCATCAGCGGCTGTAGAGCGTGATATAACAGGTAGAGTTTGTCGAAAATCACCAGATAATTAAATGAGTGCCCCACCGTAGAACTGTTCATTTCCTCTCAAATCTTTTAATGTTCGATGAAGCACTTCCAATGCTTTTTTTTGTGCCATACATAGTACATTCGTCCCGTACAATGATTTGACATGATTTGAGTACTTTACCCACGTCATTGCTTTACCCATGTTAGATTTTTATTTTATTTTGCATGTTGGTGTCTCATTGGTTTGCATATTCAACGGCAATTTCAGTGCTGAATGCGCTGTTTGGCCACTATCCAAAAGAGTTGCCGCAATTCCAGATGATACGATTTAGCAATATTTTTTCTTCATTTGCTGCCAAAATGAGTGAAATAAGTTTGGTAAATATTTCTCTATTGAGTCCACGCTCAAAACACACCTTAAAATTTTTTTAAAAATTGTACCAGGTAGATAGCAGTTAGTAATAAGTAATTCAGTAACCGGAATTGAAAAATATTGCATTAAATAGGGAATATAGGGAAATATTTACCCTGTTGGTAAAAATTCATTTAAGTACTTACAGGGTTTATTCGAAAATCGAATTTTCTTTAAGAACAATCAATCAAGATTGGTAAGTACCTAACATCGGTACCTATTTAAAATATCTATAATTCTTGATTAGATTCAAAGTATTAGGTGAGTACTTCAATTAAATTCATTAATTTAAAGAGTTTATTTGAAAATTGAATTTTCGAATAAACTGGTGGATTGTTTGCAAAATGTCATTATCAAATTGTGACATTTTTTACAGTTTTGTAAGAGTTTTTAAGTATATAAGTATATATATATATATAAGTCTGTCAATTAAGAGTAGAAAATATAAAATACTGAACTACTAAATTTGTAGACTGGCAACACCAATTTAACTGTCAAATATTTTTTTGAAGTGCAATTACACTGAATGTATAGAACACAGTAAACCACATTTTAAAAAAACATTTTGTCTTCATGACATAAATTTGATTAAAAGGTGATTTATAAAGCGATTTGCTTTAATTTAATTTAACATAAATTTGAATTTAATAATAGATAGAAAGGAAGAATCACTAATGGTGAGTTTAGTTACACTACTTTTAGATCTGAATGAGTTAAATATATTCAGATCTAAAATTAGAGACATGATCTAAAGCCCAGGCAACGCTAGGTACTTTATCTAGTATTAAATAAATGTGAGCAACTTCTAAACTGTGCTTTATATTTTATTACATTATAGTTATTCTTCATTATGTTAACACAAAATTGCGAAGGTATAATAATAATATACCTATGCGCAATTCTAATTTTGAGATCGGCGGGTATCTATACTGCGATGAAAAAATATTTTTTCCACTATTATGCCCTTTTAATTTTTTATAAAAATGTAGGTTACACAGCTTTACTTTAACACCATGAGTTATGTGTTTAGTATTGCCATTTGATCAACAGTGGCGCCCTCATTTATTTTCTACTCTTATTTGACAAACTGTATTGTCATGTGGTTGTACCTAATAATCTAGAAACCTTCCCCAGGGTGAAAAGAAAGTATTTTGAAAGTCTCAAACATTTCCTATGCTTAAAACAACACATAAACTACATACATATGTACATAGGTACTTGCAAGCAAGCAAACGTACATTCATTTTTATATGTAAGCAATAAGCACATAATATTTTCTTGTTCAGTCGAAAATGTTTGTCTGAAGAAATAATTATGAATTTTTCGTAGAAAACTTCTTCTAAAAGGTTGTTACTTTGTGATGTCATTATTTATTTATTAAAAGAAAATAACTTAGTTTACATCACTTTATTTTTTATATTTTATACTATCAACATGTTTCGTGAACCATGTTCACTTCTTCAGGAATAAAAGTATACAAATGTATACTTTTATTCCTTATATGTATACTTTTATTCCTGAAGAAGTGAACATGGTTCACGAAACATGTTGATGTTGATAGTATAAAATATAAAAAATAAAGTGATGTAAACTAAATTATTTTCTTTTAATAAATAAATAATTATGAATACCTAAAGAATATATTATGTAAACATAAAATTGTACCGAAATAAAATTTAATTACTTAGTTACATTTTGCAAATAATAAACAAAAAAATCGTTTAATAACATTTTCACAAAAAGAAAACAAGAGGTAAGTAGGGTAGAGTGGGGACGATTGAAACAGGTCATGATTGAAACATCTCAATTTGCTCGAAAACTATAATACCTAAGAGTGTGACACAACACTCGAAACTGCGTTGGGACGTTTCTACAAAAGCATTCTACATTCTCTTTATCTATTTTAGAGTTTTTATAATGCATTTGCGTAGCGTTAATTTCTATTTAAAAGGCTTATTTTATTGTTTGAAACAACTTGTATGGGGATGATTGCAACGTTTCAATCATAACCACGTTTCAATCGTCCACACTGAGAGGAAATTTAAAAGTTGTAATGAAAAAAGGTCTGAAATTCAAATCATTAAGTCTTCCCACTAGATGTACTTCTGTGGTATTGAATGTGGATGATGAAGTCCATCTCATGCGACCACATTCGACATCACACACCCTCACGTGATTTATTGATTTTTTTACATTTATAACTAAAAAAAATCTACGTTAATAGTATACATTGCTTTATCAATTATGTAAATACAAAAGTTAACAATAGAGAAAAAATATACACATGAACTTTAGGTAATATTTAAATATTAGAGTTTTATTTATTTATTTATGTATTTATTAACGCCGATTATAACTGCTTTTACAAAAGAATTACAATTATTTTACATATGAATACAGAATATACATAGATAAAAAAAGAAAAATATAAATACAAAATTCATAAAAGAGAACAATAGAAATTGTAGTATCAACATAAAAAAGTACAATGATTAGGTTATTATAAATTCAATACAATATATTATAAATCCCGGATATTATGTATTAAGAAATTAATACTTTAAATAATAATAATAAATTTGGACAACTTATATAGCGCTGTTTTTGCGAAAAATCGCCTCAAGAGCGCTGTACAAATTAGCATGGATTTTACTTTAGAATTTACTTAACTATGTAGGAGGCCACTCATCTTGCAGCTATCAAGCGCATGGATTATTGGAATTCCAGCCCCCCAATAAATTAAATAAAATATCTTTTTATATGTACGTATTTCAATTTACTTAACTATGTAGGAGGCCAGATAACCACTCGTCTTGCAGCTATCAAGCGCATGGATTATTGGAATTCTAGCCCCCCAATAAATTAAATAAAATATCTTTTTATATGTACGTATTTCAATTTACTTAACTATGTAGGAGGCCAGATAACAACTCGTCTTGCAGCTATCAAGCGCATGGATTATTGGAATTCTAGCCCCCCAATAAATTAAATAAAATATCTTTTTATATGTACGTATTTCAATTTACTTAACTATGTACTGTATTTGATTATAGTCAAACTGAGAAGCGCTGACAGACAGTTTTAATTAAGTAGTGTTTGTATGAGGTTAAACTAGCAATGTTTATAGATTCACCCAAAACATATTTATTTCCAAGTACATGCATACAGTTTATAGTTATAAGTCGAGGTTGCACGTAACCCGCCTCATTGGGCTAGCCTGTTTTGAGGCAGTCATTTGGTTAGTTATTTGTAATACCTACGAACATACCTACACTTGAATACGTTTTAAGATTTTCACGGCCAAAAGCATTTTCGTTATTTGTTTTTGGGGTGTTATACCGTGTTGCGCTACCTCCTTCTTTAGCCATCGTTTTCGGACATCGTTGCAGTGTTCCCAAAACCACAAATTCAATTAATTTCTATTTCTTCGACTTCTTAAAGTTGCTAAATTTTACACAAAAAAATGCTCTCAAGTCAGAGTTAAATTCAACATTGTTATGATTGAAACAGTGTGATGGTTGAAACAAGCACTTTTGTATAAAAGCGAAAAACTTATTTTTAATACCGTTCTATTCTGCTCCAGGATAATATTGCAGTAAAACTATATTGAATATGCCAAATACTCATAGTGGGTCGTCCATTAATCACGTAAGGCTCCAAAGGGGGGGGGGGTTAGTCTAAAACCTCACCACATATCACCAATAGAGGGGGGGGGGGGTTTAAAAAATTGCTAAAAAACGTCACGTGATTAATGGACGACCCCTAGTTAGTATAACTAAGAGCACTTAAACACAAATAATAAAAAAAATATCTTTAAAGTTTTTGCATTTCAAAGACATTTACGTTCATAGTTTTTAAAATACTTGCGATATGTTTAATCAGTATTCATGATCTCATTGAGTAATGTTATAATAAAGAAATTGATTAAAATTACTCCAATTATTCCAAAGATATTTAGAGTATTTCAATTATCCCGACATACTGTTTCAATCGTCCACATAATTGGAACAGATTTCCCCATCGCCTTTAAGTGGTTATTGTAGCTTACCTGAAAGAGTTGCGGCCATCCAATAAATTTAATTTGATAACTAGATAGATCATAGAACATCTAGTTTATAAACATCTTATCCATAAATAAAGTATTTCAACCATCCCCACTCTACCCTAGTAGTATATGATTTTTTTCGAGTGTTCTATCAATTCCAATATTCAAAATAGGCCACTTGCATCACATTTTTTCCGGTTTAGGCAAATATTCTAAGACATTCTGTATTTTTTTAATCGTATTTTTTAAACCCTGGGGATTTTTTGAAAATTTCAATCCGAAAAATCTGACCATTTTTTATAAACCGAAAGACGGGACATAATTTTATGGGTGCAGAAAACGATAATTACATAGCCGAAAATCATTTTTAAAAAAAGAATGTTTTCCACACGAATGGCACAGGAGAATAACGAGGCACACCAAAAATATTACATCTCATAAATATTTTTTTCCTTGATCCATCTTATTGATCATAAATCATTATAATGTACAACGTCTATATTACCAAATCCAAAGTAATATACTTGTACTTGTAAATTATAGTAATAATATGAATATTATAATATTTAATTTTGTTAAAATCAGCACCATAACCATTACACCTCTAAAACACGTACAGACAACAAAAAAAATACGGGGTTCTCTTCATAACATCTGTCAAAAAGTCAAACCAAATGATAAGTTCGCAGAGAACAAACAATAAATCTAGTGAACGTTAAATGTCAAATTCAAAAATTCGCCTGAAATCAAAGTGATGCCATATAAA
This sequence comes from Limnephilus marmoratus, assembly GCA_917880885.1. Taxonomy (NCBI): domain Eukaryota; kingdom Metazoa; phylum Arthropoda; class Insecta; order Trichoptera; family Limnephilidae; genus Limnephilus; species Limnephilus marmoratus. The sequence goes on along the minus strand of OU862911.1, from coordinate 59,486,064 downwards.
AAAAAAATCATTTTCATGTAGTGACGTCACGAGCCCAAATAATGGATTTATTTATTTAAAAAAAAACCTGTACATTTCTAAAATAAATTACTAACATTTTCGTAATCTTAATAAAAAAATCTATCCACACAATTTTTTCCAAGTGGCCATGCAAGTGGCCATGCAAGTGGCCTATTGGGTGGTCACCTAACTATTCATTACGTGATATTATTTGAATTCGGAGTGTTACCAAAATAAATAGTTGGAAAGGATCTTTTATACTTTACAACGATAATATCGTATGATTTTTACGGTAAAGTTATAAATGATTAAGTATAATGTAACTCTTATCATTAAAATAAAGAAGAATACTTTAATGTCCTATTTTTTTTATTATTTAAAATACACAATAACTGGTTGGACTCCCCTGAATTAGTTTCGTTAATAAATTATTATTTATTATGTACCTAATAGATCAACTCGACTCAAATCACCTTATTATTGCAACAATACTAGCACTAATGCAGAACAAAATTCAATAATACATCCATCGCTTGAACAGAAATGATTATTCTAACATCGATAATGCCAGTGCCTAGTCTGTCCTCATATAAAGATACATAAAAGTCTGCAAGTACCAAGTAACCATAATAAAACCGATATAAAATATAATGTAAAATTTATCAATATCCAACTGTGATAATCCATAATACATACCGATCATTATTGATTTTTTGTCTCCTTAAAAGAGTATTACTTAATTCTTTACCTTTTTATATTCAATACAATTCGTGCTTTTTATCCCTTTTTCAGATATTTAACATTTTTAACATTTCACCTTTAACTAATTTATTTCTAACCTTTTAACTTTATATTTTTACTTTATACTTTTTCCTTAATACTTTTGACTTATTAATTTTTACTTTAGACTTATGTTGTTACATTCTTCATGTTGTTGTTCTATTCATATATTAATTTAATTGTGTTAATGGCACATGTTTAATGTGAAATAAAGAATTAAAAAAATCTTGTCTCCATAACTGGCAATACCATAATTTATTATTCTACAATTTTTTTATTTTTTTTTATTGAAAATTTTTGATACAATACATATAATACATACATGAAATAATGAAAAGTATATAAAAAAACTTAATATAATAAATGTATGAACAAAAAAATCCCACAAAGGCAATGCCTGTGCCTGTGGGTATAATATAGATTTTTTACTTTTATTTTTATTTCTATGGTTATAGTGAATATTTTAAGTATACATAAATTAGGGATTTAAAAAAAGTAACTGAATAAATGCATTTAAAAGCTACGGCATAATAACAGTCTGCACTGTTATTATTGTATTTGTAAGATTTGTAAGAATAGATGTTACAAGTGCAATTTAAAAACAAACAAAATAAACTAGCAAACAATATTATAAATCTTCTCTAAAAGCTGTCCAATGATAGATATATTTAATGGTTTCATTTAAACTTATAAGAAAAAATATCTGTTTCAGTGTTTTTTAGCCAAATTTTGGTATATTTTTTATAAGATTGAAGATTTTGACATACGTTCTCTTTAAAGGTTGTACATAGTAAATTATACATTTTTGGAGCTATAAAACTAATATGCCTTTGGGACAACCTAGTTTTGCAGTGGGGTACTGCATACTCACATGTGCCACGTCTTTGGCTGGTACGATTTGAATTTTTTAGAAAGTTATTTGGACGCATGTAAATAAATTTAAGACATTGAAGTCCATAGGTCTGTCTAAGGTCCAAAATATCAGTTTCCTTAAACAATTGTTTGGAGGCATACGATTATATACATAATAATTGATTTTTGGGCAATTTCTAAATGTTTTACATGATTATTGTAAGCTCCACCCCAGCCAATTATTCCGTAGGAAAGAATTCAAAAGGAACATTCGTTCACGAAATGTCCGTAGGGAAATGATTAAAGATATTCGACATTCTAGTATCTTCTGTATTTTTCGTTTTCATACATTTACATTTCATTTGGGAGGAGGTCATGGGTACCGCCGCCCCGGTAACCGTTTACTGGATAACCAACACCTCTGCCATAAGTCACCCCATTTTTTCCCCTTGGCCTCCTGTATTGCGCAAATGTAAAAAAAATACAAGTCGCGTGAGAAGGAAGATTTTTATGAACGGCTTTTAATAGATATGATCGTCGATAACGTGCATCCGATCTAGGTATCCCTGGTAGTGGCGTAGTTAGATTAGAATTTTTTACACATTTGTCTAGGTAGTAATGTTTTTATTTTTTATGATGTCGAAATTTGCGTTTTGAATTTCTCGAAGTCAACTTTAATGGGGGGGGGGGGTGACACCACGTTATCCGCCCCGGATGCCACCCATGCTAGCTACGCCACTGATCCCTGGGACTAGTATGATATAAGTGCGTAATTTCATGACCACTTTATGTACTGAGCCTAGTTTTAGAATATTAGTGTGTACCTAAGGACTTACACAGTCTGGTTAGGTTACACTAATTAGTCCGCCATGAAAACAAACACCTGCCACGATAATCTATCAAATTAGAGTCAACAAGTCTGTTTCTAGACTTAAAAAGGTTTTTTAAGCAACGTTATTAAGTTGGAAGGTTTCTTTCTATTTAGAAATTATTATGGTGTTGCGAAGTAGGTAATTATTAAAGACACTTACACTGGGCCATTAGCTAAATAAATCAGTAGTGTTAACTTCTAATATATCTACTAGTAGTTACTACTTAAAACCCGGTTTCGCTTGATTTTGATTTTTTTCCTGCAGTTAAATAGACAGTTCAAAGCTCTATAGCTCGTGATGGAAATTTAATCACGCTCTTAAAATCAACCATACAATAAATACGAGGGGAGGCGAAAATTTCATGACGACAGAGCTGACCGTTCGAAAGCTTTTGAGGCACACACATTGTCTGATTACTGACACATAGGTACCTACATACGATTATTAGAAAAAAGTTCAACTCTCATTTAGTGAAAACCAAATTATATATTTTTGTTAATTGTTTCATTAGATGGCATTATTGTATAAATTTTAATTTTTCGAAACGTCGAGCGTCTCTCTAAATAGTATTGTAATCAGCGCAGACCCGCGAAAAACACGGGATAGGCTGAATTCTTGACAAATCGTTCCAATTTTGAAAATGTAGCAATTGTTGAAATATTTGAATGTTAAAATATCGTCGCAGTACTGCTCTACCGCCACTACCCACGAAAATACTTTTTATACACCATTTTGCAGTTTTCTGCGTCGATCTGTCTGGATCCCGTGACTTTATGACGGCAAATAAGAACTGTACGACCATAAATATACCAAACCACCCACTGTACGACGACGTTGGAAAAACTAGCCGCTGTGCCAACAATACGTTTTTTAACTGATACACACCTCAAAATCCTGTGTTTTTTTTTTAAGTTTGGTGGTTATATGTAACAATATTCGACATTAAAGAAACGACAAAATCACTTACACGGAAACATTACACGTTCGATTGGTGCTTACAGCATTTTCAAAGATTGCATTTAAGTGTTCGCGGCGGTTACTACATTTTATTTATTTGCTTTCAACACCTGTCGTTTACTACAACTTGTCAGTTACCATACCCATGCGTGTTAGAAGAATTAGCACGAGGTTCTGTTTTTTTCCTTTAATTACTTACTGTATTTGTTTTCTTAACGAAAAATTAGAAAAATTCGTATGTTTTACTTTTATCACATTATTTATTTATTTATTTGTAAGAAACAAACAGCTTTTATAATAAGTACATATTTGTCTTCTGTGGTATAATAATTTTTACTGTTAACATTTTAAAAGTTTCAAATAAAGATTGTCAATTACATTTACATCGTTTTCATTTCAAACACTTTTTTTTGTATGTTGTAAACCAAACGAATTTGGCCCAAAACATAACGATACACATTTACAGCAGTTCAAAATTTTAATATTGATATACGAGTACTTTGGCGCTTACAGCAATTTATGCAGCTGAAAATAAAATTTTCAGTATTCATTCATTTAGCAGGGGTGTTTACAACATTTTTGGCGTACAAAAAAAATGTCAACTGCTGTAAGCGCCAAAAACATAGTCTTTCCTCACATATAAAAGATTTAAATATTACCATTTGATAGATCACATTTTTTCAGCTAAGCATTTAAAAAATGGCATTTCCGTAACCGTGGTTTAAAAGTTACGATTTTTTTTCTAAAATCTAAAAAGTTTTTTTGGCTCTGGTGAACAATTCGGTTTTTGGCTGTTACAGCAGTATTGCTTTCTTGCAACGCAACGGTGTTATATTATTATGGGTAGGTACTTTATCGCCTGTCCGAATTCTTCACACATAGTCAAAACCCCGTATTAAAAAACTTTCTACAAAACGTTATAAATAATGAATATGAATAAAGAGAAGGAAATATATTTTGAGAAAAAATGCTGTTACGCTGAATTACCCCAAGCTGCAGTGTGCGAGGTAAAGGTTGCCTTAATGATGGACATCTTCCGATAGGAACGGCACAACAAGGACAAAAAGTATAATAATTTGTAGAATTTGTCAGGTGTTATATTTTGTTAATGATTGTTAATAGATATCCCGACCGATGATTGATAAATTTTAGCGCAGCCTCCGTAGAATCAGATTCGTTTCGGTTGTCAGTCAATATACACGATTTTTATCAAAATTACTTGCTTATTTAATGAACGCATTGAAGTAACGAAGCTCTTAGAGTTGAGAGAAGTCGTATACGAGATCCACGAACTCAAATAATGAATCTCAGATGCATCAATTTATTCCGTTCGATCTTTGAGAAACGAAAATGTTTGAAAATATGACCAAAGACCTCATTAACAAATTGACTCCCATAGTGTCAAAAAGTAAACGCGAACTGCCAATGCATTTTTCGATTAGTAATTCAATCCCACATTGCCAACTTATTAATATTTTTACGTAATTAAATGACGTTTGACGAGCAATTTTTCTCCTGTATTTTTCAAAAGAAGTGAACACAAGTAATTTACATCGTACATCTCATCCTGAAAGTCTTGCAAAAAGAATTATGATTCTTGATTAACTAATTGGTGATATTTTTTGAACGCAGTTTTTAAAGGTTTTCATATCATAGTTATCAAACCTCGATTATCTTTTACCGTAGAACCGTGCTCGGGAACAACGACGTAACTTTATTTCGTCCATGATTTCAGAAACATGAACCTGTATGAGTATGAAGACAAGAAAGGCACCAATCTACCTACCGACAATATCAAATTACACGAATATAGATGCGAAAATAATGACATTAAAATAAAATCACGATATTGCTTTTGCAACTTATTCGATTTCCTTAGTTTTAATTAGTCGGTAGCTTTGTGAAGTTGTTTCGCTCACCGGGAGCAGCCTATTAAAAGTTCGCCAACAAATTCGTCACTCATTTTAATGAAAGGCAATACCAGCAACTACCGCTCTGACCGCCGAAATGACATTTTAATATTTAGAAATCGTTTGTATAAAAAAATCCCTGGAAAATCATCAAACATAAAGTTTCCCGGGCAATCTGTCTTAAAGACACGCCGGGACCTTCTCATAACAAGTTTAAAATATATTTTACATGGAGCGGAGTAATTACTTACAAAATTTATATAAGCCGGTTTATATTTTGATATCAGGGGCAGAAAAAATCCAATCTCGCTTTTCCATTAATTATTTAAATCTCATTAAACTCCGGCAAACTTGTGGGTACTGCCAGGCCCGTCAAAGCAACTTTTTATTTTAATGGGACACATGGCAGGGCCGGAGATATCGACGTTTTATTTCTTTCGTCTCATTTTATACACTAATATTGTTATTTTAAACTCATCGACCACCATAACACGGGCACGAGCCTAGCATGGTGGTCGAAAAATCCACAAATGATGTAACCATTCAAAGCAATGAATAAATGAAAAAACGACCCTCCAAACAGTTCTGCCGAGCGATTTATATGTACAACGTACATTAAATTAATAAATAATCATGCATACTTGCAGGAATTCGTGTTTAAAACAACAAAAAAAGAGTGTCAGTAAATATGAAAAAATCACACCAATCTGAAAGGAGATCACGTCCGTTATCTCGATAACGTTCCCACAAAAGATATAGAATCGCTATGCTGGCTTGAGCATGCAGAGCGCGTGAATGAAGAAGAAGTATCAAAAAACCATGCATGATGTGCTAGTAAGTTGATGGAAGAAGCCGGTGATGTCTCAGGAAGTCACGATAGATAAAACCCCACATCAATATTACAGATATTGACCAAATCCTTCATTTACGGTCAGTTATCAATATTTGTGAGCACGGTCCGACTGACGATTTAAAAATTTTAGGCCCCCATAGTATCGGATAAGTTACGGTTAACTGCCAATATTCTCATATTTTGAATAATGTCGGTAGTTATGAAAAATTACTGGCTTATTTAATGAACGGATTGAACTAACGAAGCTCTTAGAATTGAGAGAAATCGTATACGTGATCCATGAACTTAAATAATAAATCTAACACGCAAAACATTTATTCCATTCGATCTTTGAGAAACTAAAATGTTTGAAATATGACTAAAGTTCTCATTATCTAGTTAACTCCCGTTTAGTATCAATAAATAAATGCGGACTGCCATTGCATATTTAGGTTAGTATTTCAATTCAACATGACCAATTTATTAATATTTTTACGTAATTGATTGGCGCTTGACTTATCGGAATTTGAATTCATAGCCAGATCCACCAGTGTTGCCATCAGCGTATACGGATTATTTATGTATTGCCTTCCAATATCGGTTCGGCCGTCAACAGTGAAATCGTGCTCGGTGTATCGATATAAAATCGTCGGAAGTTACTCCTATCGATCCGATATTGTAAAGTTATCGATTTCTCTGTGCTTGACCCCCAGGAAGACTTGATTCGATAAAGCGGTCCAAATATTTGAGTCAGGTAATTGTCAAGAGTCAGAATGAGAAGCGTGTGTATGAAGGAAAAAGGGTTAGCTAAACAGAGTTCCTAAAATAACAGTTCCTGTGGGAAATTGGGTGATGGTTAGTTAGGAGTGCTAATGGATATAGAATTTTGGAATTTTTTGGAAGATACTCGTATAAGAATGATGTCATTTAGTAATGCCGATCATCAAATACCTATGCTTATTTATAATAAGCAGGAGAATTGGGATATAGAAGCTAATTTATTATCGAAGACTTACGGAGAATGTGTTCATATTACTTATGTAAGTAGACATAAAAATTAAAATTAAAGGTTATCTTGTATTAATTTCTTTAAAACCCAATTCTGTCTACCCTTAATTCAGGACTATCAAAAGCCACCAGCCCAGGGTATCGAAAATACTCACGTAGGGTATGAATTTCTAGGGTGGCGAACCTTTGAACCCTGAAGCGGGACTAGATATTTCCCAAGTTCTATTAAGTACCTTTATTGATGATATAAAATAAGATTATTAATAAATCTACGTGTGACATTAATGAAAATTATAATCACGATGAAATTAAAACATGTATTCATTTTATTTATTGTTTGAAATATTTACATTAGAGTGTTAACAATCATTACATTAATGAAATTAGCATTGGGATGTGCATATAGTTATATTAGCACTCTAATTAAAAATGTTCACAGCATGCGTAAATCAAGGTTTAGTTGTTACTAGGTGGAGATGCTACTGGTGATATAAGAGATGAAAGTAAGAAAGAAAAAAATACACCTTATGCACCTTAAATTAATATTTTATATTGTCCTAGGTATTTCTACAAACACAGGTAAATAATTTTTAAGTAACCTTTGCTTATGTATTTGTGTACTGGATGGCTAAAAAAATATTAATTTTAATATTGATTTTGTTTTTGTCACGAAGCTAAGAACGAAATAAAAAAATCGTAAGAACTTTGTCGAATTATATCGCGAGTCTAAATTTAAACGGAATTGATAAACGTCGCCAAAAACCCAGCGTCTTTGAGCATTTGTGGGGTAAGAGGTGACTATGAGCGGGTGTTCCAAACGAGTTGGATTTTTTTTAAACTTTCTACACTATTGGCAAGCACAAATATAAACATTCATTGACGGCCTCAGTGATCGAGTGGTCAGACTCTCGACTAGAATTCGAAGGTCGCGAGTTCAAATCCTGTGCAATTGAATCATTTAAAAAATGTAGGGTATATTTGCGGCGCGTTCCAGAGTAGAAGTTACTCTCAGTACCGCCCTGCTGTAAGTGTGTAAGACCGCCGTTCAGAATTGAATCGTTGCTTGAAATGGCTTTAGCCGTATTCGGTGACCAGATCTGAATAGCCAGGAAATTCCCCACCTTTTTCTTCCCCATTTTCTTCCTCTCTCCACTGCCTTCAGCCACACAACATATCCCCAATGGGGATGCCATGCCATATTCTCACTGGCTCCAGGCGGCTGGGAGCAGTTGGAACTCTTGTGCGGTATTTATATTTAAAAAGTCTTATTTAAAATGATTTGCCAGTACCTAAGTAATTTAGTGATTTGTTTGTTGTCTGACACCAATGTAGGTATTTTTGTGGTATAGTAAGACTTATTCCTAAACATGTTTTCGGCAAAATCTTTTCCAGACTGATTAATTTATTAATGTTTTGATAAAATTCGAAAATTCATGAATCTTAATATATAAAAATAATGTTTCTTTGTTTGTCCCTTATGCTTTCCTAAAACATTCATACGATTGCGATGGTGATTTGTTAATGGTGATCTCTGCGTCATGAAATTCGAATAAAAAATTTACAATGGTTGGCGCGCAAGTGAAAAATGTGTGTATTTCATATTGTTTAGCAGCAGGGAAGGAAGGCGGAATGGATAAGGGAATCCGGGATGGGGAAGGGAAATGAAGGAGAGGGGGAGGGTTTGCGGGAGGGCGTACGAGGAAGGCGGAAAGTCGTGGAAGGTTAAAGGGGGTGGAGAGGGGGGGGGGGGGGGGGGAGTCGCGGGGGGGGGAAGATGAAAGGGAACGCGGGAGGTGTGAGAGGTGTGTGTATTTCATGTAGTTTGGAAAATCTGGAAAATCCATGGAAAGCTTTATGTGGCCTACTCACGTGCCGGAAAAACTTCTATTTTTTTTCGGGTAAGCACCAAACGGTAAAACAAACTAGAATTGAAAAATTGTAGTTAATTTTTAAAATCAATAATCAGTTATGAAAAAATTAAAATTACACATTCTTCATCGGAAAAATAAACTTTAAATCTTTCACATACGAGTATTTAACGGTGTTCAATGGTTAGTGGAACACCTCATTTGGGAATGTATAAGGATGAGGGGTGTGGGTAAGGGAAGGAGGTGGGGAGAAGAAGGTGGGGGAAGTACACGGCTTAAGTCATTTAAGCAATTATTGTTTGTTTTATTTCTGAATGGTGGCCTTTCACAAGAGCGATACTGAGAGTATCTTCCACTCTGAAAAGTACCGCAAATATTTAAATTAATTAATTGTAAACAACACAAATTAATAAAATGTTTTTTTCTTGCTCACACTGGGATTTGGATCCGTGACCTCCGTATTCGTGGTAAAGCAAAACATATTGTATTGCAATAAGGAACTCCAGTGAAAAATATTATGGCTTTTAAAAATATGTTAATATAGACCAATAAACGCTGATCCTGAATGTATAAGTTTTATTTAAAAATATTTAACGTAGAGTTTAAAAAAAAATTAAAAAGTCCATTTTAAATCGTGTCGTTAAAACACACTGTCAAGTTGGTGGTATTGAATTTTTAGTTCTGACGTCACTAATAATTTTCCAGTCACCTGGTGATAGCATATTGAAGTTATATTGAAATGTATGACGGAAGTCATTCAGCATTTCATTTAATTGGTTTATTTAAATTCTGTTAATAGAGATTTAGACATATAATAGTTGTTGTTTTATTGAAACATTATTTAGGCCTAAATAATTCAGGATCAAAAATAGGGGTATCTCTATTAGTTTACCTCTATTATTTAAAATATTCAAAAACTTTAAACTACTACGAGTAGCATTACCTCCAACTCTGAACTCCAAAATGGCGGACGTCGAACAGCTGATTCGGCGTTGTATGCTGTACCTTATCAGTTGCCTACAATTGTGCAGGCGATGCTTCGTTTCCATAATATTAATTTCAATTCGTAAAGCTAAAAAAATAATAATTTCTAGCAATTTTTATACCACTCTCCCGTAATAATGTTGAAAAGTATAATAATATAGGTAATAAATAAATAATTCCACCTAAATAATGTTTTACACATTGAACAGTTTCTTCCATTAAAAATGACAACACCTATTGAAATTAAATAAAAAAATTCGGAAAGTGATGACGTCACACGATTCACCATACATTCGGTGGTTTTCAGGGATCTTGAAAAATTAAAAATTTGACAATTATTTTAACTATTAAAACTAAATATAAAAATAAAAATAAATATGCAGTTATTTAAGTTAGAAGGTCATTATTCAATAAAAAGAATTAAAAATTGGACTGGATTTCCTTATTGTTTTTAAATAACTAACGATAATATAATAGTTGTTACCTACAACCAATTGTTGTGAAAATAGTTGATTGTTGTTATGATGTGACAGTTTTCGGTAATTAATTCAAAGTACCTAAGAACACCGTAACAATAGTAACTGCATAAGTTTAAAGCATTTTCCGCGGCAACAGAGCCTTAGAGAAATTCAATTATTGAATTTTTGGAATCTGAAAACGTTTAAATTTGATCCTGCATTTATATTTGACGGTTGGTAGGTACCGGCATATTGAATTATTTTAATGGTATTATTAATGAGTTATCGTGTTCCTCTGGTCCGGCCCTGCGTCCATCTCACGCGCTCCATCTCGCGGATTTTGCCCACAAGGGCGCTTCGCTAATCGCAAAGTTTTTAATCGCTTCAAACTTAGACCAAATTCTGTAAACAATATGCCCAACACAAAGCCACCCACCGCCACAGGGGGAGGTGGGGGCGGGCGGGATACCCGGGTAAGTGATATTCCCGAACGGTATCGCGGATATCATTTTAAACTGGATGACTTAACGTTTATGCATAATGCCATATTGAATATGGCCTGAATATTCTCATACAAAAATGCCTCATGGTCTAATTCAAATTATTTAAATCCTTTCGTTTCTTTCAAGTAGATATTTTCCTTCACACTAAGTAGAATATTTAGTCATTGTGTATGTTAATTGTGTTTTCTTTAAGTTAGCCCCACAAATTACTAAATTAGGAACAAACATAATTTTCTTTTACCTTTTTTAGGAAGGTATAAGTCGGAGCCTGTAAACAATACACCTTATAATATTACCTCTTCTTCGTTCTTGTTTAAGTGATTAATTTAGACGAATTGTAACGTGATTTACTTATTCTTGTCACAGTGATTTATATAACAAAGGTTAGAGAAAAAGTCGACGCGATTAAAACATCTTAATTAGATTGACTCTCTTCATAGTTCCCAAACGCTTCCAATAAACTCGTTTCGCTTGCAATCCTCAGCTTATAACTCTATTCCCGGGACGCGGCGGAACACGGAACACGAAACGAACAATAAAACGCAAATCGCCCCTCCAAAGGTGGCCATAATTATTTCACTGCAAGACGATATCCCCAACGATCGTCGAAGAATTGGGAAAACTCATTACGAATTTCCCTACCGTACAAAATAAACGTATAATTGCGAAACCGATCGTCTTACATTCCCGGTATTTCCCCACCCTATTTTCCTCTGTTTTCCCGCTTTCCTCGGGGGTGAAGGAAGAGAGAGGGGTAGGCAGGGGGGAAGGAAAGAATGGGGGTGGCTGCCTAAGTAATTTCGCTTAAGAACTCTAAACGTAATTAGTCTGGGGCGGGCGATGGGAAGGGCTTGAAAGTTTGAGAGGGTTGTATTCGCGCTCAGTATATTTACCAACCTATTACTGGGCGCGTTGTTAGGGAGCGGTGTTTGCGTCTGGCCTGGCAACAGGGCCCACGCCTCTTCTAACTCTGGACAAGTTCAACTTTCTTCACAAATTGTGGGTGGGTTTTTATTACGCGCTTTCAAAGTGAAGCGCTACAGGTTTAATATTTTAATGTAAACCGTAATACAGTGTAAGGGCGTACCGGAATTTTAGTATAAATCTATGTTTTCATTAAAATTCCGTCTTCCGCCTTTTCAGCGCTGTTTATGCTAGCTTGAACTCTGAATATTACGGAATCTCTTATAATCGCTTACATTGTAAATCTGAGAAGTGGTAATTTATTATGGAAATAATAAAATAACTTGATACATATTTCACATTCTTACATTTTTTAATGTCAGCAATAAACAACATTTTACATGAAATAATGCAAGTAGACCACCACTCGTGTATCAAAATGATAGTTACTGTTGCAATATATACAACTATAAAAAAAAAACTAGGAATTGAACATAGATTACTAGGTTCGACAAGATGTGTTATTATAACTAACCATTAAAATCTCTCTGATAAAAAATTACTGTAGAAATTTATTTATGCATTCTGGATACCTAGACAGTGCGTTACACCCATTTTAAAAAATTCTTTAGTTAATTTTTTGGTCGCTAAGGCAGACAAGTTTGTATATCTCTTAATTATTATTAGTTTGATTTGCAAGTTATCAGGATTGTTATTTTTTCACCTTTCTAAAAAATTATAAATTAAAAAAAAATATAGATAACTAAATCAAGAATATTTTAAAGTTTACGCTTTTCATGCGTTTAAAAAGTGGCCTTATGAAGAATCCTCCAAAGAATGAAATGATTAACGAGTTTCTCTCATTGTGGTCAATAACAAAATCTTTCCTCGCGCTAATTTGTCACCGATGAAACAAAGAATTCCTTCTCTTGACTTGCCACCTCCATGAAGGGTGAAGTAAAAGAGAGTGAAGATCCCGCTTTTTTTCTACAAGTTTTTTTTGGAGGGAGAAAAGCTCCCCGACCTCCCCTCCCGAACAAGTACTTTGTGAAAAAAGCTTCCTTGTATTACTCCCAGAGCTTTTAAGGATTTATTCCTAATGTCACGACGCTTTTAAAATTCATAATGAACGTTAAGTGATAAAAATACGTCACTTTCAAATGAAATGTTTTTATTTAAATAAAACTATAAGTGTGACCATTTGAATAAGCATTTTTAATATAAAACGCACATTGCGATGATTAATTGGATACAGTAATCCATTGCCTAAAAATAATTAATTAATTGTGATTATTGCAAGCTTTTTAATTTCAGGGCAAATTTTATTAGAGTACAAAATACAATTTTATTTAAATTGTTATTAAGTTGTAATTTAATGTAAATATAAATCTACTTTGACTTGTCAAAGGAGTGATTGTAACTCTATAGAGGGAAGCCTCATTTTACGCGCGGCCTACAGTAGGGTGTGTCAATTATTTCAACTTTTGAATTCAAACGCCTGATATTTCAAAAGTTGCGTCTTACAAAAATGACAACTGCTTTTAAATTTTTTTAATGATTATAAGCTTGCTAAAATGCATCAGAAAAAAACTGAAACATTTATTTCAAAATTTTGGTATTTAATATTTTTTTAACAATAATTTTCCTTTTAACATTTGTTTGTTATTAAAAACTGTGTATAGCTGACAAAAATTAAAAAAAACAAGTTTATGAATGCAAGTAAGTCTACAAGAACGCTTTATCCAGAAAAGGTGCTTTTTAAAAAAAAAATCTAAAATACGCAAATTATTTTTTTTTGCGTACTGCAGTTATGGAATACAAATTAAGTTATTACAAAATATAAAATATGGACCCTTTGTTTTATTTTTTCCCAAATGAAGAAATCTGTTTTTTTTCAAAATTTCCGGCCATTTTAGCGAGCTAATAGTGAACCCCAATTTCATTTATTTTTACGTTTTCGAATAGCTACAGATCATACGCAACTTTTGAGACCCCAGGCGTTTAAAAACAAGGCAATTTTTCTCTCCATGGAGAGCGACACAAGCTTGCCCACAGTGGTTCCAAATAATACAAAAGTTGGTCTCATTTCACAGGGTGGAATAAAAATGGGACGTTTTTATGCAGTGCATCTACTAGTATATAAAATAAAATTGATGTATGCAAGGTGCTAAGGAGCACACTAGAATTATTTTAACCAGTGATTCCTGAAATTAATTATTTGGAGTTAACGAAATTTTGGTCTCCGGTGACATCTTTGATGTTTTTTGTTTTTGTTTTTGTTTTTGTTTTTTCAACTTACAATAAAAAAATCAGTGGTTATTGGACAGTTAGGGTATGGTGGGGGTTCGTGTGGTTATTTGGTGGAGAATTTTTTTTGTTAGGTTTAAAGAAAAAAAAACATACAAAAATTACCTGAGTCCAAAATTTCATTAACATTTTTTAGTCCAAATAATGCCAGGAATCAATATTTAAAGTGAGTCAAGAACGTTCTTTATCGCCCTGTACAGTTTTATGATGTTTTCGCATTTTATTAACAAGAGTGCAAAAGAGTTTGAAAAAAATTAAATACTATGGCACAATAAATATTATTATATGACCTGAAGGCGATGATTCCATGGTATATAAAATTTATCAGTTCACGTTGTATAAAGTCACAAATCTCTAATATTGTATTGAAAAAGTTGCTCGATTAATTACACACACGTTTTGACTGATCGCGAACCGATTCTTTACTGAGGTGATGAGAGACGATGACACACGTGACCGAGTTGGGTGGTGGTGGAAAGGATGCGCTGGTAAGTGACATCATGACATTACTTTGTGGTTTCTGTCATTTCACATTCTATTTATCGCCAAACCCCACATACTGGTGGAACCAATGTGCGGCGGTAGGTATCAATAATTTAATTTTTTTTTAAGGTCAACGCAACTATTATCAACAGCCTCACGAGGAATTTCTGAAATAATCACTTGCTGCATCGAAAATGGTCTGGTTTATAATCTTGTGTAATGTAAAAGTCATAAAACGAGGATTACGAGGAGGAGAACCAAATATTGAAAGAACTCACGGCTGCGAAGGGATTAACTTCATAGCAAAAATAATGACATGACGCAACACAAATGAATTTCTTACTTATTTCATATTAGTGCCTATCGGTAGGTACTATGCTAATTACTATAAACTTCATAAATCCAGCATAAAGGCCTTATTTACGTGTACATTTGATTGCGCCCCCAAAGCCACTTAAAAATTCTTCATGTGCCACGGATCACTCGATGCGCGTAATGATTCGCAACCTCCTCGCGAGGCGCTTTCTTGCACCACCACGGTGCGTGGCTCCCAGAACGTGCGCCAAAATTAGAGAAAGGGGGGCCCGGTCCTCCCTGAGACTTAGCCTCCCTGTTCATTGTTTGCCACCGCCTCAAAGAATTTCCTCGTACAAAATAACGGGGGGGCGGGGGAGCCCGACTCTCGCCCGACGCCGAGGCATAAAGGGAACGGAACCTCGCCACCCATAAAACTCTTTTCATTTCTTAATAATGAATAGCGGGTTTCCTATATGTATAGCTAATGGGTGCCTAAGTATTCTAGCGTCAGTTATACGGAATTCAGACGGAGGAAACTCCTTTCCGATAAAATTTAAGATCCTCTCGCAGATTTTACTACCAAATTACGGGGTGAACCTTCTTGGCGTTATTCAATAATAGATAGCTATTTGATTTTCTCAATAATCTTCACATGGTGCCTAACTTAAGAAGAAGCTTTGAAGTGAATTGTAAATTAAATTTAAAGCATTAAATCTGTCCGTGTGTACCACTCGAAAACTCTTAATAAGTGAGTTCTGACGTCATTAAATTTCCACAATTACTTTGTTTTTACCCAAGTAATTTTTTTAATGTAGTATTAAGGATGACCAGTTTCGCTTAATACAAGCATTAAGAGGGTACAAATGAAAGTATTCAAAAATACATTTTGTGTGCTTATAGGTATATAGCAAATAGAATAAGACAAAATATAGCACAAAATAGAGGATCAGTGAAAATCAGTGATCAGTGATTATGTTTTTTTAATGTAAATATTTCAAGTGTCCCAGCTGCTCCCGTCTGGAGCCAATGAGTATGGCATCCCAAATTGGGGTATGTTGTGTAGCTGAAGGTAGTTGGGTGGGTTAGGAGATGGAGAAGAGGAAGGTGGGGAAGTACCTGGCTATTCCGATCTGGTCACCAAATACGGTAAAAGCCATTTCAAGCAATGTTTCCATTCTGAATGGTGGACTTACACCAGGGCGATACTGAGAATATTTTCCACTCTGGAACGTGCAAATATATTATTTTAAATTAATTAATTGTGAAATAACACATAATTATCAAATAAGATTTATTTCCGCACGCCGGGATTCGATCCCGCGACCTTCGGATTGCGAGTCAAGAGCCATATCCCTCGACCACGGGGCCGTCTATACAACATAGTAACAGAGAGAACGAGACCGATAATGTGTACATAATGGGTTACCATATTACATCGAAAGAGACAAAGTGTCTTTCTTAATTAAACGCTATTTTTTTATTGTAAAGAAAGATATTATTTTATTTCATTAAAATGTAAAACCAAACAGTGACTGCTTTTTAACAAAATATTTATTTTACAGCGCGGCGTCAACTCGAAGTAAAACTACTACTGAGACAAAGAAACCTAAAGTTTACTATATTTATTTTATAAAATAGTTCCCGTAGATAAATTTAAAATTGAGAACCAATCGAAATAATTCATTTTTAATCGATGTTTAGGCGGTTCCATGCCAACTCAGAATGAAACCAACTGAGAACCACCTCAGAAAGGTCATTAAAAGCTATGCTAAAATTATTTTCAAATAGCCGGTAACCTTAACCTAACTTAACCTATTTAACAATTTTTTTTTTAATCATAATTTTTTATGACCTTTCTGAGGTGGTTCTGAGTTGGTTTCATTCTAAGTTGAAACAAACTGAAGAGCTGGGGAACAGAGAACAAATAGAACGGAGATAGAGAACAGAACACTCGGTCCATCGACATTCTCACATTGACAGGAGTGTCAGACGAGATAGGTAATCCACTGGTTATTATTGACTAGCAGTTAAAAATTAAGTTTTTGCAGCTATTGTAATACAGCGGGCGGCTATTGTAATACAGCCGCGTCATCTATAATACATACAGCGCCGGATCTGCCATACGTTCAAAAACGTGCAAAAAACCTGGCGCCAACTCCGAAGGGGCGCCGTGAGAAAATAAATATTGTATTAAAAATTTGTTATAATATTCCCTGAATCGTTTAAAAATTACCCATAGTACGAAATAATTATTACGCTCTAGCAACACTTTCCAAAAATACAGACTGCGCACGCATCTGGTTTGTATTCAACGGTTTACGAATTTATAGTCAGTTACAGAATTTTTTTACAAATTCCATATATTTAGTTTAAACGTAAGATCTATTTTTCCATATATCTTTTACCGTCTTTTACGACGAATGGGTAAGATCCAAATTCAATAACCAATAACAGCGCCGTACTTTTATTCAAGAGAACAAACAAACCGACTGCGCCTTTCAAAATGCTTTTGTACGATTTAAGTCTCTAGGAGAAGGTAGTTAAAGACCATTTTCTTATGAAATCTTCAGTAAATTCCATTAGCATAAACATCGCACGGTTTGCAACAGTTAACAGTTTCATCATTGATTTGACAGTTGAAGTTCGTAAAATGTACCTATAATTAATTTCTATTAGATTTGTTATTTTACAGTCAGTAATAATCAGTGTAAGCGTCTTTCGTAAGCCGTTGATACCATAGACACGTCAGTGTTTAGTGTATTGTATGGTGTTTGTTCGCTCAACACAGAACACAGGGGAAATGGAAATGCAAGGTACAAATTTGAGGTTATATTATTAGATTTATTATTAGATTTTTTAATTTATAACTAAATTTCTATTTGTTGTTAGAGGTTGTGGATTGTGGATTACAATGAATAGAACAATAATTAAAAAAAACTTTCAGGCTCGCAGAATCTAAAACGTAGAATTAAAGAGCATAATGACATAAAAAACTCGTTTCCATTGGGAATTTTTTAATTCCAATTTCTTCAGCACCGATAAAAAATGATATCCCGCGCAATGACGTTACAATGGTCCCGAGCACATCTAAACAGATATCTATCGCACAAATTCCTCCGGTCGAATTATTAGAAGATAAAAATAACGTTACTGATAGCAGTTTAAATTTAATTCTGTTTTCAGAGCTTGAATTGAAAGATCCCGGATGCTGGCCAAAGTTATCTCAAAATTCCATTAGTTTATTAGTTCAGGAAGGTCCTGTACAATTGAAAGGTTTTGATTTTCCTATTACGAACAAGCGTAAATTTAATACTAAGTATCATTACAAGAAACTGCCTAATGGAGAAGAATTACATAGATCGTGGCTTATTTATTCGAAAACTTTAGATAGGGTTACACCCTTTATATGTCTTGATTTTATTTGATAAATTAGTGTAAAAAAAAAAAAATTGGGGTGAACGAATTTTTAATCAAAATAAAAATGTAGGGGGGGGTGCGGCGCCATCGGTACCTACTGCACAGGGCGCTAGATTTCGTAGATCCGGCCCTGAATACATAGCCGCGTGATGCTATTATTCACAACTCTAAGTATTATCGTCAATCTTTCCATATTCGGAGAGACCCTCAAATTCTACAATCCCGTAGTACTTATACCTAGGGGGGTACGTGCTCATGCGACCTGATAACGTAAGTAGCGCCATCCTTTGATGAATTCTTGATTTACAAACCGAATTACAAAATTAGCTGTTTTAGTGAATTTAATATAGATGGCAGCACTTCCGTTTGTATCTATTTATGAATCGAGCGTAAACGACAGACGCAAAGCTACGAATACTGTTTTATTCTCCTTAGGGGAAATACATTAATTACGTGAACTCTAAGGGGGGGGGGGATCCAGCAAAATCTCATGTTACTTGAAAAGAATATATGAAACACCTCAAATTTATCTCACCAAGGGGGGGGGTCTAGATTGGAAGAAAAACTTCTCAAGTAATTAATGTATGATTAATTTATGAGAAGACAGACTGGACAGACAAAGACAGACAGGACAAATTAATATGTCGATATTAAAACAATTTTTCCGATGACCTGCAGAAGAGCTTTAATTGGTTGAGAATAAAGAACTTTAAAAAAATATATAACAGAGAAACTGTAAACTAACTAACCGAACCCAGCTACAGATATTTTCATTAAACTTGTCTGTATTTGAAAAAGGAGGAAACAACCTCTGGTTTCATTCCCCTTTCCGTTATTGATGTTCATCTGTTTTTTGTTTTTTTAATTTTCGATGTAAAAAATGGTAAAAAAAACCTTCAACTAAATTCGCCTACGTTGTGTCAGGTCGATATTTTTGTTGTTGTTTTATAATAAACTAAACATAATTTTTCTGAAGGCCTCGGGAAAAAAAACTATGTTGTAATGTTCACGTCTTATTCAAGTAACGATAAAAGTAACAATGGATATTTTCATTTTTGGATTAAAAAAAAGAACAAACTTGGTAGACAATATTTTATAGTATAACTTTTATTGCCGGTATTTGCTTTGTCTTTTTTTAATTCTGTGAAATCTACCCATGTGTTTTCATCGTGCGATGTCATTACAATTATGATAATTTAGCTGAGAAAACTGAACGCATTGATTTTTGTTACAAATTTTCAATTGTTCAATAGAAAAACGAGACTCGGGAACTGACTAGGGAAAAATGTTATATAAGAAGAAACAACTCCAGTGAAAAATGTTATGGTTTAAAAATATTCATATTTATCAACAAGTGTTGCTTCTGAACACATAATATTTATTGCTTAATTATTCTAAGTAGAATCGGCATTTAAAAATGATTTAAATCTCATAATTTTTTTTTTAATTCTTGCTAATTGTTTATTTTGTTGACAGTATGGCGTATACCTCGCCAGATTTTAATCGTTTTGGCGGGCCTTTTAAAATCAAACTTTGAAAATTATTTTAACTATGAAACCAACTTTTTCACAAATTAAAAAAAAAATGCTTGTATTCGTTTGAAGGGGAATATTAAAAATAAAAATGGATTGGAGTGGCCTAATGAAAAATACTAAATTTAAAAAAAAATCATGACTAACTAGATACTGCGTAGATACCTAACTATGAAAATTAAAAAGATACAGGGGGCATACATTAATTACGTGAGCAGTTTTACTTCCAATCTAGACCGCCCCCCTTGGTGAGATAAATTTGGGCCAATTCGTATATTCTTTTCAAGAAACATGAGATTTTGCTGGACCCCCCCCCCCCCCCCCCTTTGAGCTTACGTAATTAATGTATGCACCCATACTGCAGTATCTTATTAAAAAGGCTTATTAAAGGAATCTTATTTGTGATGCTTCATATAAAATTTAAGAATCCTAGTTTTAATAGAAAGTTGCTATTTTTTTTTAAATTTGACAATTATTTGTTTCAATTTTTATTCGCTTTAATTTTATGTATTTTTCGACTTGCACATTTTTCGAGATTAAATTTTAAAATCAAAAGTCACACACAAATCAAAGTAAAATAATATGTTGTTATGTTCTGGGAAAAATCACTTAATGTAGGTTGTAAAAAAATGTTTTTACGTAATCCAAATAAATGTTTCTACGCAAAGTCTGTGGATTTGTCGGATTTGTATTAAATTTAAAAGCACGGAAGCCTCTGCTTGTTGGAGGTGATTTTAACAGAGTTTTCTATGCGTGTAAAACCGGGAGAGACGATTCGTGAAAAGGATTATTTCAATTCTGGTTGACAGAATAATGGACATTTAACGCTTGGGTAACAGTGTTTTTCTCTTAAATATAATCTTTGATGTCCTCTACTTTTCTGCTGTACAATTTAGCACTTTACGTACCTACCTTCGTACGGGGTGTTAAATATGTACAATAATGTATGTACTTAGCGTGTTCAAAAAGTAAGGGTACTGTGACCATAACGAGCGGTAGTATTTAATTTTTTAAGGGTTGGCAACACTGAGTGGTAGAAGGGGATCTCCTGACCAGAGCGAGCATCCCAGGAACATTGTAGTACGTAAACTCACGTTGTAGTGTCCAGTTGCATGAAAGATGTCTGCAAAAAATCCCACCAAGTGCTGTGATCCGCTTTTTACTCACAGAAGGAATAACACCTACAAGAAAAGATCAGGACTTCTGAGCTCTATTGTGACTGGAAATGATGGTGGGTGACTCATTACACGCCTGCCAAAAAATTGAAAACCACAATTTCGGGCAAAAAAATCATGGCCTCATTGTTTTGGGACCGAAAAGGAATTATTTTGGTCGAATTTCTGCCTCAAGTCGAGACCAAGAATGCACAAAATATTTTGATACCCTAAAACACTCACAAGGAGCATTCAAAACAAAAGGAGGGGAATGCTGATCAGAGAAGTGTGCTTGTTTCACGAAAACGTCTGTCCTCACACAGCCTTAGCCACTAATACGCTATTGAACTCATTTGGTTGGGATATTTTGAACCACCCCCCGGATTCCCCTGACTTGGCGTCTTCAGATTATCTTCTTTTCACCTTCCTGAATACATATATGGATAAAAATAAATTATCAACCGATGAGCAGGTGGTTGTTCTGAAGTGGGGGAAGGAGCTGGCGGGAGAATTCTTCGAGGAGGACATAAAGAAACTTGTGCCACGGCTCACCACATGCATTGAACGGGATAACGATTATTTGTAAAAATAGTCAACAAGTGTATCAACAATATTCTGTATATTTTTTCAAATATACTTTAAAAAAAAATCAGTATACTTACTTTCTGAACACGCTCGTAAATATCGTAATATCCCTCTTGCAAAATTCATATCAAAAACATTGAGAAATAAATTCTACGTTTCATAATTTTTAAATCAAATATCCCGCTAGAATATATAAATTACCATAATCCTTTCCTAATAAATTCTCTAAAAAATAGACACAAAATAAATGACTTAACTTTCTTAATATTTAAAATACTTAACTCCAAATTATTCTGTTCCGAACTGCTTCAACTTATAAACCTACTCATACCCACAAGAACAACACGACGCGATACTCTATTCTACTTCACAGAATACAGTCGATATAGCATTTCACACTATGGGAAAACAATACTTATGTGATACTGACTTGTTGAATTTTGTGGATCATATTAAAAACCTATTCCAACCCTATTCTTACCAATACTTAAACCTTTGGTTGTCCCTTTGTAAACCTATCTGTTCACCGTATTTTTGAAAAAAAAAATCTTGTGTTTTTGTTTGATGTAAGTACGAGTATTTTATTTTATTTTTATTATATCTTAAAAAATTATTTCTACAAAATAATTTCATTTATTTCTCATGTTAAAGTTATAGTGCCTATATTTATTTAACAGCCCTCTGGGCGTAAACTAAATAACTTTAAAAAAGTAATTTTGTAAACTCCAAACATCATTAATTTTATAGGAATAAATTTTAGTTTTATTTCCCATAAAAAATTCAAAAGAATTATGTTAAATTGATAATGAGGTGGTCGGTTCAATGGGTAGGACACTCGATTAGTAATCGGGTGGGTCTAGTTCATAAGCCTCCGTTTTACTTCCTTTTCAGTGAGTTTTGCTCCGTTTATTTAAAAAAATATTTGTAAAACTCACAATATTTAACTATTAATTTTAAGTGTTTACCATGGTAAAATGATTTATTTTTATTATTGTACCTCTTGTATGTGATAGGTACAGATTATACATATATAGTGTAAAAGTAAACCAGTGTGGTTGTTATTCCTACTGGGAACGAATTTCCTTCAATAGGTTTAACACTATTGAAAATGGTAAAATACACGAGTCAAGCAACCGTTGAGAATAGTTCACCGCGGCATGTAGCACAATCGACAGTCCGCAGTCCACAGTTCTCAATTCTCAGTTCCACAGACACAGACACAGCGGAGAGCGAGTGTTTAGGAAGGCTTACTCGTGCCGAGGGAAACTTCATCCAAAGAAAAGACTTCCATGACGCTCGATTTAACATAGCCCATTCATATTGGAATTTTTTAGGAATAACACAAAGCGGAGCCTTTGAAAACTTAATGCTCGGAAGGGATTGCGATGTGAGAAAAATACCCCAGGGCTGGACGGGCTTAGGGCGGCACATCCGGGAGAGCCAGGGCGGCCGGTCGGTAGGGCGGCAAAGGAGACCTCCGCCCATCACGTGTCACACAGTATCTGCCACATGTAATTTAATCCTCCGGGCGCACTGGACTTCAAAGACCGTCCCCGTGAACAATCGAGCCACCGTCACCGACTCGTAAGCCTAATCGGTGACCCAAGAAGGTAAATAATATCTTTCTTCTTCGCTACGCGGAAACCAAATCGGGGATTTATTTGAACGTAAGGAAAATAATTCGTAATGCTCTCGCTACAAACAATTTTCCTTTATCCGTCTTCACTGGGCTTTCGGGTCCTTGTCACTACAAATATCCCTCCCTTTGATTTGGCACAAAAATCACATTTTAAGCTTTTTTCTAAGACGAGTGGCGTAGTACAAGAAGAAGGCCGGTACCTACGGTACATCATATTAAAATGCTAATTAGATTTTTCAGAGCTTTTATTTTTTTTACTTTTACCTTCAAATGAAATGAAATGGAATTATTATTTTCAGAACACGATTAAGTTTTTTGTTAAAATTATATAATTCTCTTTCTTATTTTGCTTATTTTCGTGAAGTACCTGCCTCTTTGTTCTCACAAAGATTCGAGTTTCAGGACTTAATAATGTATTCGTACTATTTAAACTTGAAATATAATTATCGAAAAGAAAAATAGAATATTATTTATCGTCCTGAAGCGTACTTCCAGTTCTCCTTTGTGAGAATTTCTTTAAGCCGAGGTAATTAATCTTGATCTTAAAAATTAATTATGAATTCCGCGAAGCTTTCTTTGGCGCTTAACAATTCATAAAAATCAACGAGCGCTTTAAATTATCAAAGGCAAATTGGATTCGTAAATTACTTGATACTGTAAAGCTATAGCGTTTAATTGTACACAGAGATGGCCAGAACACAAAAGTCAAATGTGAATAGGAGATATAGCCGCTTACCGCTTTAGGACGACAAAGAGACGGAGAAGAGCGTGGGAGAGCAACGAAAATATAAATTAATATAATTTACAAAATCTCCGTGTAATAATTTTCCCGTAAAATTTAGTCTTAATACCATTGTGAAATGCCGCCTTTTTAAAAGCGAGATTCTTTTTCTTTTCCTCTTGCGTCATTTATAATCTCTCCTCGGTATTTCCGTATACTTTTAAATCACCTATTACGGTTTTAATGGCGGGTTTCTTCCTCACTCATAATTAGGAAAAGATCTTGTTCCGTTGCGGAGGAAGACGAATGAAAGTCGATAGCCACCAAAATGCGATACGGAGAGACTAAGATATTGTGTGGATTCCGCCGGTATCGCTATCGTTTCAAACAATACGCAATTTGTATAAAATTCAACCTAAATTCGATGTAACAGTCTACAGAATCAATCGCGAATTCTACTGGATAACAATTCTTACCATCTATTCGAAAGCAGCGTTCATAACGTGTTCCGTGACATACGCTCATAAGTGCTTCTATTGTGCAAATGATAGACTATGTATTGGAGCGGTTTTTAGAATATCTATTTAAGTCTTACGCGAATAAATTACTAAAATGTATAAATAATTTGCGACTCTCAATCGATAATTTGAAACAGTAAATCAAAAAAGTTACTGTCGCCTCTTGGAATTGAACTCAGGACCTTAACCTTACCGGAGCCGTGCTCTACCACTGAGTTAATTCGAGCCCATTGCCTTCGGTCAAATATGACCTTAAATACAGTTAAATATAACTGTACCACACTTCGACTAAGAACTACCAACATTATTTCCATATTTTTATTGGATGCTACATTTTTGTATGGTTGCAAAGTTTTTGCCAGAACTAATTGCTTGTGATAGTGTCTTGGATAAATTTATCAATTTTTATTTAATGTATTTACACCTATTGACTTTTCTGCCAGTCTAGAATGAACATGAGAGAGGTTTTAGGGTGGCACACCTGTTTCCGGCCATACAAGAGCGAGACAGGTGATCCCGCATATAAAAGGAGATGCAGGCCTCTCCTCACTCTCTTTTTCCAACCGCCAACACGTTAGTTAGGACGTATTTATAGCCATTACTATAATAAATATCCATATCGCCAATACGCGCATTATTTATAAATAACCTCGCCTACACTCGAGTCTGTATTTAACAGTGGCGCAGCCTACGGTACACGATTCTGCACAATACGGCAGAAATATCGCGAAAAGAATCGACGCGCAAAAAAATTTGGCACAAAAATTTGGCAAAAATACGCGGTAACATTATTATTTCGGGTCGGTAAGAAAGGCCGGACCGAAATTATTCCAACACTTCACTGCAAGGAGTGAAGTGCAAGAAGACACTGGAGCCAGCCAGCTTTTCGGAAGGGGGAAGCACGGGAGGTCCAGCGTCAATCGACATCTCTGAGGGTCAAGGATCGGAGATCCAGGTCGCAGGAGTGATCTGGGGTAGCCATCGGTGTTACTGTGTGACGGGTCTGGAAGGAGCCATCAATTCACAGGGTCAAGGAGCAGTTTCCGGAGCAGGGTCCAGGGAGCAGACGGCAGAAGAAGAAGCCTCATTGGGAAGTTTTTGTTTTTTCTGTTTTCTTTCTCTCTATTTGGGTACCTTCTGGGCATTGGGAACATGGAGTCTCGAGGATTGGAGTCCTTCAGTTTGCGTGACGGGAACTGGGAGAACTTCAAGGTCCGCCTCGGACAATTTCTCCTCGTGAATGATGAAAAGTTTGCATCGGATGATAAAAAAAGGGCTATTTTCCTGAATGCATTGAAAGATGATTGTTTTTCCTTATTGGTTAATTTGTGCATTCCTAAAAAGGTAACAGATATTAAGTTAGAAGATTTGATATCTAAACTTGATGAGTATTGTTGTTCAACGAAATGTTTTTTTGAAGAGAGATCTAAGTTTTACAGTGCTAAACAAAGAAATGACGAATCAATCCGTGAGTTTGCAGTGCGGTTAAAGTCTCTTTCTACTAATTGCAAATTTGGGAATAGTTTACCAGTAAATTTAAGGGATTTCTTTGTTTTGGGTTGTAAACCAGGAAAGGTAAGGGAAAAATTATTTCTCGAGGGTGAATTACACTCGTTCGAAAAATGTTTACAAGTCGCCGAGTGCATTGACCTCGTAGCTTCAACTCAAGCGCAGTCCCGAGTTGATAATACGGTTTACGCTAATGTACAGCTCAAGGCCGGTCGACTCTCTTTTAATAATTCGCGTGTGAAAGACAGAGACGTGAAGCGTTTCGGGCATAGCAACAGGGCACGGTCACAGTCGCCAGCGAACGCTGTGAAACAAAATTGTACCGTTTGTGGTCACAATAATCACATCGCGACGGAATGTAGATATAAAAATTATTTATGTAAAATTTGCAGTACGAAGGGTCATCTCGCAAAACAGTGCAAGCGTTCCTCAACACGTAAGAGTGTGAATACTTTGTTGTCGGACACAAAGTTGGGTGAAGTTAATAGTGTCGAACCATTTTTTATTGAAGTTTCACTAGACGGGATCAAGAGTAAATTCATGGTAGATTCTGGAGCATCTTGTTGCGTAATTTCCAAGGAGTGTTATTTCAGTAAATTCAGTAGAATCAAGCTAGTGCACGAAGACATTAGTCTACGGGGTTTTGACAATACGCTCGTGAAAGTGGTAGGTACAATTACGCCACAAGTGGAATTTAACGGTCAGTGTCACAATTTGAAATTTGTTGTTGTCACAAGTGCTTCGTTATCGATAGTGGGGCGTGATTTTATGAATCTTTTTAACGTCGGGATTAACGGAATCGTAAACAGTATAAAACAGAATACTTTGAAGCAGCGATTAGTAAAAAAATTCCCGGAAGTTTTTACGGATAAACTAGGAAAATTTAATAAGTACGAAGTGAATTTAACTTTAAAAGAGACCGCTATTCCGATATTTCGTAATCACAGAGTTATGCCGTTCGCTTTGAAAGAAAAAGTCGAAAGGGAGTTAGATAGTTTACTGTCAGACGGTATTATAGAACAAGTCCAGTTTAGTGAGTTTGCAAGTCCAATTGTTCCAGTAATTAAGAAAAACGGTAGTATTAGATTATGTGGTGATTATAAATCGACAGTGAATAATCAGTTATTAGTTGACAAATATCCATTACCTAGGATAGAGGAGCTATTAACGAAAGTAAATGGTGGGAAAGTTTTTGCAAAAATCGATCTTAAATCGGCGTATAGTCAATTTGTTTTAAAAAAGGAGTGTAGGCGTTTTACAACAATCAATACCCATTTAGGATTGTTTCAGTATAAGCGGTTAGTGTACGGGTTATCTCCCGCGCCAGCTATATTTGCAAAGGCAATGGCAAATTGTTTGTCAGGATTACAGAACATGACGTTTTATTTGGATGATATTATCGTGATAGGGGAAGACGAAGACGATTTAGAGAAAAACGTATGTGTCGTGTTAGAAAGGTTGAAACATTGTAATCTAACAGTGAATAGTGACAAGTGTGAATTCAATTTAAAAGTTATTGAGTTTTTAGGTTATAAAATAAGTGAACAAGGGATTCAACCGTGTGAACGGAATAAAGAAGCCATTTTAAATGCACCAGCACCTAGTGATTTAAATAATTTAAGAAGTTTATTAGGTATGATTAGTTATTATCGTAATTTTATTCCAAATATGGCAAATATATTGTCACCATTATACGAATTACTTAAAAAAGATGTTAAGTTTCAATGGGGTACGGAACAAGAAAATAGTTTTGCGATAATTAAAAGAATATTAACTTCGGATAGGATTTTAACGCATTTTGACGAAAATATACCTGTGAAACTTGTCACAGATGGTAGTTTTAATGGGGTAGCAGCAACATTACTTCATAGGTTTCAAAATGGCGTAGAAAGACCGATTGGGTTCGCAAGCAGAACTTTAACTAAAGCGGAAAAGAATTATTCTATTCTAGATATTGAAGCAACAGCAATTATTTTTGGAATTAAAAAGTTTTATCAATATTTGTACGGCAGAGAATTTATTTTAGCTGTGGATAATCAGCCGTTAGTGAGAATTTTAGGTGAAAATAAAGAAGTACCTAAGATTGCCGCGTCAAGGTTACAGAGATATGCTATTATGTTAGGTTCGTTTAATTTTAAAATTGAATATGTAAAATCGAAAAATAATTGTTCAGACTTTCTGAGCAGGTGTCCGATTGAAAAGGTTAGCTGTGAAGATGAGATAGAGTCTGATTACATTAATTATTTCGAGAATAATGGGTTTAATTTGTCTTTAGACGTGATAAAAAGCGAAACCGAAAAGGATGATGTGTTAGGTCAAGTAAAAAATTTTCTTATCGAAGGTTGGCCAGCATCAGTAAAAAAGGCACAAAGTGGTAACTTTATTAGAATTTTTTGGGAAAAAAGGTTAGAATTGTCTTTGATAAATGGGTGTGTTTTATATCAACATAGGGTTGTTGTACCTGAGTCTTTAAGACAAGAGGTTTTAAAGATGTTACATAGATCTCATTTAGGGGTTTTTAAGACTAAAGGTATTGCAAAAAGCTTTGTCTGGTGGCCAAAAATTAATCAAGATTTGGAGAAAATAACGGAAAATTGTAGAGATTGTTTAGAAATTAAACCAGAATCACAAAAGAGTTCTTTAGCAGTGTGGCCATATGAACCTGAAGTATGGTTCAGGGTACATATTGATCATGGTAGTTTGTATAACAAAAATTTTTTAGTGGTGGTAGACTCTTCTTCAAAGTGGATTGAGTGTCTGGAAGTAAACAGTCTGTCTTCAAAAGAAAATATCGAAATACTTCATAGATTATTTTCGCAATTTGGTTTTCCAGCAACTTTAGTTAGTGATAATGGTACGTGTTTTTGTTCTGAGGATTTTGAAAATTTTTGTAAGAAAAATGGGATAGAACATATCACTAGTCCAGTCAATCACCCTAGTAGCAACGGGCAAGCTGAAGCTACAGTAAAGACTTGTAAAAATTTCCTTAAAAAAATTTGTAAACATAATGGATTTCCTTCAGATTATAAAGAAAAGTTAGGTAACTTTTTAGCAGACTATAGGAATACAGTTCACGCAACAACAGGATGTGAGCCATCTGTATTATTAATGGGTAGAAAAATTAGAACAGTATTTGACTCTCTGATTCCAAGGAAAATTGAGGATAGAACGGGTAGTTCAGGTTCTACTCGACGAAACAAAGTAATAAAAAAGGTTACTCAGAGCCAAAACAATCAGAAAAGACAATATAAGGGTAGAGTTAAATCAGGTTTTAATATAGGTCAGAAAGTAATGACTAGAGATTTCAGATCTCAGGGTAATAGGTTATGGGTCCCTGGGGTTATTGTGGATAAAAAAGGTAGTAAAATATATTTCATAAAAATTAACAAGTCTAATATGGTGTGGAAAAGACATTTAGACCAGCTAAAGGAATTACATGTTTCATGGCAGGAGGAAGATAACCAGGAATTCGCGTCTGACACGTTGGAATTGTCGACGGACGAATTAGATCTCTCCGGTATGTTACGTAATAGAAGTGTCTCTAATTCTGTTTCTCCATGTTTCAGGTCTAACCCATGGCAAGGAAGGCTTCGGCCCAGGTGACAGCACTTCGCAGTCGAAATGGACAGAAATGGACAGAAGGGAAACAGAAAGAACAAAAACAAATGTTTTGTTAATTTTTAATGTAATGTGTTAATTTTAAATGTGAAATATGAAATAAAAAAAATATTGTATGAAATATGTAGCTATAGGTATCACTTATGTAGCCAGGATTCTCCCGTTTAAGTAGGGGAGGATGTGAGAGAGGTTTTAGGGTGGCACACCTGTTTCCGGCCATACAAGAGCGAGACAGGTGATCCCGCATATAAAAGGAGATGCAGGCCTCTCCTCACTCTCTTTTTCCAACCGCCAACACGTTAGTTAGGACGTATTTATAGCCATTACTATAATAAATATCCATATCGCCAATACGCGCATTATTTATAAATAACCTCGCCTACACTCGAGTCTGTATTTAACAATTTTCCTTATTTTTCTGTTAAAAATTTCGATTGAGAGTCGCTAATATTATCTTCAGTAAATAAATATTACAATTTGAACCCATAAAAATAAAAATAAATTGTTTTTTTCATTTACCATATGTTGTATTGATATATTTTATAGCAAACATCACATGAACCATGCTGTTTGCTGTGATAACAATTGAAATCGTACATATGAAAATAGAGCTGAAAATAGCGATCGCGTACAGCGAAAAATGTTGACTTCGGTCTCTAATTGGAATCGGGCTGAAAAAAGAGATGGTGTAAAACGGCCATTAGATTGAAAATGATTGAAACCCGAGTCATTTTCCAGTCAACTTCTAAGTAGGTTTCTATAGTATTTTTTTTACGTGAGGAGGCCCTTAGGAAAATAATTTCCCTCAGGGCCTATGTCATCTTTGGGGATGCTGTGTGGAGGGTTTTTTAAGGAAAGGAAGGAGAGGAGAGTTCTGGGAAGGAAAAGGGTTTAAGGGGTGGGTAAGAATCTGGGGTTTAGTGTGTCCTGGTCATCCGCCTCCAAGACCTAGACAAACCTCACCCCATGAACCCGGGCACCCCTGCTAAATCAACAAACGTAGCGAACCCTATGGGGTGACCTATGGCAGAGGTGTTGGTTACCTAATAAAGGTTCCCGGGGCGGCGATTGAAATAATTAATTGAGTATAATTTGATTGTCCAGTTTTTGAACAATTTCTGCAGAAATGAGACGACTTTTAGGTCTCAAATTAATGGACTTACTCTAAGAAAAAGCAACCCGCTTAAAATATCATGTACCTAAAACGTGTTTAAGAGGAACGACTGCGCAGCCCTTTACATACAAAATTTTATTTTGGATTTGGGGCCAAACTACCAAACCAAGCATAATAATTATTTTTCAATCAAATGGTATTGCTGTATCTGGTACGGAAATGTGCTAAGTATTTTATTTATATGCTTTTAAATTATAAATTACTGGAAATAAAGAAATTACTTTTTCTAGATTTTAGGGGCAACTTTGGAATTTTTTTGTGAGTTAACTATAATTATGAAAAAAATAATAATCTTACCCTACGTGCTGAGTTCAATTAATGAAAAATATATGAAAACTTAAACACCGTAGAAAAGCATTTCTTTTGGTAGAAATTTTAATATGTGACACATTTGCGTTAATCGGTCGTTTGTAATTTGCATTTACGCCCGTCAATATTATTTTTTATCATTTTTTTTTAAATTTTATATTTCATTATATTTCTATGAAAAATGAGACAAAATTATTTTTTTAAATAATTTCAACTCACAAATAATTGCCAAATTTGCCTCTAAAATCACGAAAAATGTATTTCATTAATTAATTATATATTATAATTTAAAACACAAATAAATAAAGTAGCACACATTCATACTAGATATTTGCTATACCTTTTTTGATTAAAATAATATTTTTCAGTTTGGTTAAGTATTTTGGCCTCAAATCCAAAATTAAGTTTTGAATGAAAAGGGCTGCGCGACTGTTCCCCTTAAATGTATTACCTACGTTAGGAATAGAAAAATCTTTTATCCGCCATTTAATAATGCACTTTATTTTTTAAGTGATATCGCACAGTGTCCCAACTACCCGGAACCAGTGGATTTGTAACGTTCTCAATTTAAAGTGAACAGGGGAAAGGAAAAGAGTGAGGTCGGTTAGTAAATACATTAAGCGCCCTTGAGGTGATTTTTCACAAAAACGGCGCTCTACAAATTATCCAATTATTATTATTATTATTATTTCATCAGATTTACCAGGAACGTACTTTTAGCGTATTTAACAATGGTAGGTTTGGGAATACTAAAATACAATTTGTTTTTAATTATCTAAACTGCGCCCACAATGACTAATTATGCAATAAAAGAGTTAATGTTTCGACTTACAGAATGCAAGACTTCGTTAGTGTGAAAGCACTATGAACAATACAACTTTTTAAAATATCATTAAACCTCTAGTGTCCAAAGTCAGAAAGTTGTCGGTCTGCCAAATAAACCATACATTTTTTTAAAAATAATTGCTAAAAGTAAACGCTACAGCTACGCCTTTGGTCCATACATAGTGATGAATAAAATATTAGAAGCAATGAAACAATGGTGGAAACCTTTGAATTGTTGATTAAATTAATGGGATGACGACTGTTGGAGAGTCATCTAATTTAAGGCTAACAAAGGCTCCACCGATAATGGGCAAACAGCCCGCTCGCGCTGGCCCGACGGCCTCCCACCAAACCTCGCTGAGGAGTATTTGCATATTTTCCTGCCCAATGATTACGGAGAGGCGCTCCGGAGAGCCTAATAAATCAGTATTATGATTGCCAAATGGCTTAAACACAAACATCTCATTTGGTGGAACACAATACTGAATACGAAGGGGAGTTGCGACTAGCGAATCCTAACGAACTTTAACCGACCGCTGGAAATTTTAATATTTTCAGAGCTTGAATTTAAATCAGCTCTTTTATTTAAATATTTTTGTTTTATAATCATGTAGCACCATCTGCGTTGTTAATGGGATGAAGTGGCCTCTAGTGATGATTTGTTACTTTTAACAATTTTTCAGGATTTTTATGGGTATTTTTGTAAACACTATTATTAATTTTTAAAAATAAAAAAAATAATAATTTATTTGTACAAACCACAAAAAGCCTTTTTAACAAAAGCTTTCAGAGAGCTTTTTGAAAATCAAGAACCAATTAACAACATACAAGCTAAGTAAGAATCGTGGCTCCCTTATCAGGCACAAGAGTTCGTCTTTTCTGATAAGGTATACATGACCAATGATGACCTTAAATATAATATTTTGTATAATATATATGTATACAAGTAATTCATATTCTTTATATTACAATAAAAAAAATTGAAGAAAAGTCACAGCACCACGTCTAGTAGCTGAACGTACCAACATACACAATAATATTTTAATGAAGTATTTCTAAGAATTGGTTTTCTTAAACATTATTTAATGACAAAATTAATTAGTTTATAGTAATATATGTCTTCGTTCAAGAACTCGCGTTCATATATGTATATTCGGGTACAATCAGAATATTTCTTCAAAATGTATTATTTGAGCAGTATGTTTATTATTTTTTTGTCTCATGATTATAACTTGGAATTTTAATTGGATCAACATGTTATTCTTATAAATCCATAATTTTTTTTTTAATTTCACATAAAATATTATAATTATTACTTATGTAATTTTATCAGAATATTAGTGATATTCGTAGAAAGAACAATCTTCCTTCTTTTAATAATTTGAAAAGAGATGAGCCGAACAATCGTACTACCACTAGGGGTAGATACGCATTGCGCAGTGAACTTAGCTTACCCCTAAAATCCTACATACATTTCCCCGCGTACAAATAAGTACGCTCGGCGCTACATTATTTTTTGTTCTATGCAATTTAATTATAACGGAGAGCGGCTCGGGACGGCGCTTCACCCTTTTATAACATCACCCCAACACGAAAAAAACCCTCTCCCTGGCGGAGCAGAGGCGAAAAAAGGAGCGTATGCAAATTCAGGATAAAATATAGCCCGTAAATGCCACCGTCTCTAAAAGAATATTAGAGACGTTTTTCAGTGGGTAGCGAGCCAACCGGGTTTACTTTGTATCTTTTTAAAAACAAGTACTCACAGCGTGTTTCGTAATTACCTGATTCTTTAACTTAAACACTCCTCAAATTATTCATTCTTGCACTTTTTGTACGCATTTTTATAGATAGGCTATATATAGATTGTAGATGAAGAAATAAAATGCTGCTTAATTTAGGATTTTTGTAGAAATATATTTATAAAATAAATGATAATAAAAAAATAAATAATCAATAAAGGTAAGTTTAAACGAGAATGCATTATATGAGAAAGATTTACGCATCATATGGGTTTGCTTTCTGAAACACGCTAGGAAAGTCTCGAATCAAGGAGAAATGGGACTCTTACAGTAACAGCATTTAAAATTATAAAAATTGACAGCCCATACCTCTTGAAATGCTATAAATTGTTCGTACCGAACTACCGCCAGGGTCATCACCAAGACATGCTCTGTATTCCTTACGACAGAACGGACTTCTGGCCCAGCACACCATGACAAGAGGTATGGTGCTGCTATATGATATCTCTAGGTCTCTTGACATTTTCAACATTGGCCTTAAAGGTTTCGAGTCACTTTAGGCAAGAACTCTAAAATATATAATATTGTAATTTAAAGTTATGTTTATTGTAATAGGATTATATCAATCTGTAATGCACTTTAAAAAAATGTTTCAGAATGTTAAAAAACATCTTTACAATACAAATAAATAAGCTTATAAGCATAACAAAACAATATAAAAATGGGAAAAGAAAGGTTCACTCTAAATTAAAATTTTAATTGTGTGACATGTCATATTATATGTTGTTCTGTTTTGTTATCCAATTGAGTACCTATTTCATTCTAGTTTTATCTACAGGCCAATTTAAAACTTCGATTTCATTTTTCTCTTGTTTTTACGATTAGATTCAAATTCCCTATAATATTAGTTGTTATAGGGCATTTGGTACAATTATTTTAAAATAGATCAAATCTGGATTTCAACAATTTGTTTGAAAGCCGATTTGAAACTAAGTGGCAGTAATTATTTTTTATCCGAATATCAGTCGAACACCATCGAACGCTTAAATTTCTTTGAATTGCTTAAAAATGTTAACACAGGACAAAAAAACGTTTAATCTCGGATCCGACTGTAGAAAGAGACGCCTCGCTTTTGTGTTCGCTAAGGAAGATAAATTAAAAAATATAATTACAATGCGTATCCCATAATTCTCGCGAGAGGGCCCGGAGGGGCTGAGTGGGCCTAGGGGGGCCCGTGGGGTAAGACGGCCGGGTGGGGCTGGTGGGACTCTATGGGGTGGCGCCGGGTGGGGTGGGATCGAGCAGGGTGGGTTGGTTCGGGTGGTGTTTACCCCACGGATGCGGCGCTCCCAGGAATCGAAGGGGCCTAAAAGCTATGCTCCAAATTAAAAATTACTAACTGGTGAAAGTATCGGGTTCTGCCCCGCGCTCGCGTGACTAATGTAAGGATTTACATTTGATTACGTTCATATTATTATGTGTGCTAACTGTTATGAAAAATATAAGATGTTTATCTACATCAGTGGGTAGGTACTATAACCTAAGAAAATTGTTTTGTATACATAGGCACTAGGCAGGTACCTAATAATTAATTTAAATTCAATACTTTTTTGAAATTGTGAAAGATATTGAACAGTTATTAGTAAACTAGAAAACATTATGGATAAATATTTTAAATATGACATTCCTTATCAACTTCTGAAAAATCATTAATTTCTTAAAAATAATGGCAGAAACAGAGATATCCTGAAATTAGCCTATATTAAAATGTAGGTCCGTTTACTTGATGAAAAGATTTCAACATTCAACGCTTTGGCAGCTGTAACTGGGTTGCAAGGACATAATCATAATATATGTTACCTTCAGAGCGACAAAAAAACAAGTAAAAATGCATCAACGTATAAAGCTCGTCGTATATGCGTTTAGTACTCGCGGCGTAGTACGCAAGCGCCACTATCACCATTATAGGTTCATTCAGACATTCCCTACGTCACGCAAGCCCCACACATGTGATCCCATACTAGCGGCGGGTACGTAGCTCCGAGTATGTTTGTGTATGCTCACACGTTTACGTCGTAGCAACAAGTGTTCGCCGTAGCACGCGGTCTACGCAAAACCGAAAATACTGGAACTAAGGTCTACGCCGTAGAGCCATCATTCCAAGGCTTTCCAAGAATCACTTGTGAGGCTTCTTTGTCGATTGTCTTATGAAATACGCGTACTTTGGGTAGCTAATATTTGTTCAGAACTTATTATTATTATATGGTTGTATATTGTGATAAGAAAATTAAAATTAATAGTATAAATGTAATATTTCTCAAGTAGAGTGACGCCGCGTCAAGGATAATGATTATACAAACAGTTTGGAGATATACGTATATATATATATAAATGTAAGAATTGCACTAAATTGTATTGAAGATGCCAACCTAAAAGCTCCCATATTTTATGTTTACCGAATCAACGATAGATGGAAGCTGATTAAGCTATAAATTTGGCAAAAGTCAACATCTCATTACAAATGCAACACTAAATCTTGATTGCGTGCTTAATAAAACAAAATAGCGGGGAAATGAATACGATCCACAGATAAACAAAAAAAACAACGGTCGCCATGTTTGTCTTCCTCTCACGATTTGTGGAGGAAGGCTAAGAGCGTCTAATGAATATTAAAAACAAAAAAAAAACAATCCAATTCTTTCCTAGTTATCAAAATAAAGAAGCCACCCCACGCGGCCGGTGTATGGTAGGGGGGAGGGGAGGGGGTTAGGGGTGAAATGAGCCCCCTTTAAACTCGTATAAAAAGCAGAACATAAAAATGCATGAGGAAAGCTCGCGAATACAACACGGTAGAGAAAGGGTGAAAGTAAAAATCTCCTTCGAAAGGAAGTTGGGGTAGGAGGGACAGAGAAGAAAGCGTTCCGTATGAAATTCACGGTAAACATTTTTATTCTCGATATGAATACGCGCGAGTGAAAGGGATGCCCGACAATGGCCAGGGGGAGGGGGAAAGCTTTGTGAAAACTCTTAAGTTTTGGCTCTCTGAAGCTTTTCTTCATTTTCATAATTTTCTTTTGTTATAATTATTCATCTGATGTTTTTACCGCAAAACGCCAACGAGAAAGGGCCCGTTGATTTTTACGGATAATTTGTTGAATGATTTGCAATTTTGTTTTTCACCGTCAAGTGGCGGCCTTAGTTCAGATCGATTGGTCTACCTACTTCGGAACTTTAAACTTTTACACTGTCCACAAATCAAAACTGGGCAACCTGAAAAAATATACTTTTCGATCATTTTTCATAATTTTAAAAACATGTTTTAAATCATTTTTCTATTCGAACAGTAAATAATTTACGAAATATCTTGGAAAAGCAAAGTCAAGTTGAAATTTTACAATTTATCCGTATATTATGACAATTATCACAAGCAGCAAATTAATTGTCGTACTCGCATACATTTTCCGGAAAACAAAAATAATACCCAATCCGGATATATATTTTTACTTCTATGAAGCACCTACTCATACATTACTACCCCCTTTCCTATTCCCACCTAAATAACTCGTCTCTTGAAATGTAATTTTTCATCAGTAAATATTTCTGGAATCACAACACTACTTGTATACAATACCCATGTGGAAACCTGTAAATGGTTCAATTATTGTACTCAATTATTACATGCTTTGTTATTAATGTTAACTCTTGGTCTCCCAAATAAAGAAAAAAAAAGATTTTTTCGAATTTGTTTTATATACTTAATTTTTTTATTGATTAATTTGTTTTTTTTCACGATTAATTAATTAAAAATAATATACATGATATTTGCGGCACGTTCCAGGGTGGAAGATACTCTTAGTATCGCCCTTGTGTAATACCACCTTTCAGAATGGAAACGTTTCTTGAAATGGCTTTAGCCGTGTTTAGTGACCAGATCTGAATAGCTAGTTACTTCCCTGAATTACTATATACCTTCTTTTACCCCATCTCCTTTTACTTCCCCACTACCTTCAGCCTCACAACATACCCCAATTGGTGATGCAATAGACTCACCGACTTCAGACGGGAGCAGCTGGGACTCTTGTTAGGTATTCATATAAAAAAATAGGAATCCTTTGTTGAATTAAATCTGTAAAAATACTAGCTGACCCGGAAACGCGTTGCTGTGGCTAACCAAACACAACACCATCTACTGGATGGTTACCCAAACTAGATTACCAAGTGTTGTGTCGATAAATAAACCGCCATCTATAAGAAAATTATGGAACTTACAAATAATTACAAAGCATTGTCCTACAACGAACTTTTAATTCGCATTATAAATATTGAGGTCAATAATCGAGATAAAAACTATCCTTTCTTTTAAGTTGGACCAAATTACAGACAGTAAACCAAATTTCATCAAAATCGGTTAAGTAGTTTCGGAATTTAACTCGAACAAACATCGTGACGCGAGATTTTTATTTTTATGAAGATAAAGATTATTAACTCAAGGCAATATTTAATTTACCATCCATTTAATGACACATTACAAAAAATATCTCTTCTAGATGCCAACGTACAAATAATGTAAACAGATGTCATGCGCCATCTTCCGGTAATTATAAAAAAAAGTATAACATACAATAATTCACTTCTCCTCGTTGTTTAGTAATTCTTGTTTTGATTGCTCCCGGCTATGTTTGCTTTCCGATGCTCCCAATTAGCTACACGGGGTAATTTCTTATATCATCCCCAACCCTCCCGCACTGAAATAAGGGAAGGTTTATTCATCACCCTCACGGTTTTTTATATCATTTGCGCCTTGGATTATTCAAGGTGTAACTTTTGTATTGTGTTAGAACAAAACGCTCTTTGTTACGGATTAAATTGTATGATAATCGAAACAGTTGAGGAATTTTATATGTATATAATTTCCATACACTTATGGAGTGGTAGGTATATAATTAATTCAAAATGTATGTTTTAAAACTGTTTTCAGTGATATTTAATGCAGTGTTGAAAAATGGACTTTCCAGGCGTTTTCTATCAACGGTTTATTATTTATTTCTGCCTGAGTTTCTTTTCACGCAAAAAATGTTGAAGTAAAACTTCTTTACGCACGCTTGACTTGTGAATGCGTGACGGGAGCGTTACGAAAAGTTTGATCGGGCGAGGCGAACGGTCGGGCCTTTACGCACGCTTGACTTGGGGAGTAAGCTGGTGTTTGCGTGACGAGAGCGTTATGAAAAGTGTGATCAGGCGAGGCGAACGGAAGTTGAGAGGGAGATATAAGTTAGTGAAGTTTTACTTCAGCCGTGTGGTCTAAAGCACACACGTTTTTTTTAAGGGCCCGCAACCCGAATTTCCACCAATTTCTTACATATTTCCCTTAAACACGGTAAGTTATGAAGCTCTTAAAAAAATATATGTTTTTCTTGAAGATAATATCTAGATATTACCCCGCCGAAACGCAAATTATAATAAATTCTCGATAGAAAAAAATCTCCAAATATGCTCCAAAAATTATCATAAACACGTTTGTTTCAGTTATTTTACAAGTTATATATATGAAAAAATTCACAGTGTTTCTTTAAATGCTGTTTAAGACAATGCCCGCGAAATTTTTGTTCTATTTTAAACGAGTCGTGTTTTATTAAACATTTTCGCAATTTTTGCATGGATTTTGTCGCTGTAAATGTTAGCGCTCTCCTCTAACATTCGTAATTTCGTTTGTCTCCATCTTCTTCTTTTCGAGCCCGATTGCAGAGCCTTAACCTGTCAAGGGCCAGGGTTTTTTACCTTACCTTTTTTAAATTACCTTAATAACAAGAATGGAGGAAGCTATTTTAAGCTTTATTTTATGTTATAAATTAATGGAATAAAATTTAAAATCGCATCCAAATTATTTGAATTAATATTCTTTTTTGAAATTCCAGTCTCGCGCGCGGGCGCGTTCCTGGCCTTTGAAAGGTTAAATGCGTTCAGATTGTGTCTGAATCCAGTGACAACAAACTCTAGTCCTACATTCGGGAAACGAACCCGGGACATTGGCCCTTAATCAAAATCCCTCAGCCCTGTGATACGACAGTCTGCAAAATCACATTTAATGTTGTAAAACAAATTTTGAAATATCAATGTATTTGTTAAATGTTTTTTGATCCTTGTAAAATTGTACGATTTAAACGTGGTAAGATTATTGCGTACAAAATTATAAACCTTTTTGACCAATTTACAAAACGCAATCTGTGAAAGTCGCGTTTCAATTCTATTTAAGGATTTCGATACTTTCATTATTTGTGATATGGAATAAGATCGGTGCCATGATCACTTTAGTCCTTGAACGCCCTGCCGATCACTTTCGATTGTGAACTCGCCTTAAGAAGGTGGAAGGCGAATTTAAAATTTTAAAACGAGTAATCCCCACCGCGAGCGAGTGGGAAGGGTAAACAATTATTCACTCGTTAGAGGGGGACGCACGATGATGGGCGGTGTTTTTACGGAGCGATGTACTCGCACGTAAAAAAATGAACGGAGGCAATTTTTTGAAACGACTTCCATTAGTGCGACGGGCGGCATTGTTTAGCGGGCCAGGCCAAATTAATTTAGCGTCTTCTCGCCGCGCTTAGGGTTGCCAGGCGAGAAGTTCTGCTACTGCACTCTGTCACTTGGCCGATACCTTCGCTTTACGGTGCACCACCTGTAGGGAGTAGGTATGCTTCTTTCTATCTAAATACATTGTTATGTTTAGCGGGCCAGGCCAAATTAATTTAGCGTCTTCTCGCCGCGCTTAGGGTTGCCAGGCAAGAAGTTCTGCTACTGCACTCTGTCACTTGGCCGATACCTTCGCTTTACGGTGCACCACCTGTAGGGAGTATGCTTCTTTCTATCTAAATACATTGTTATGTTTAGTGGGCCAGGCCAAATTTATTTAGCATCTTCTCGCCGGATTTAGATTTGCAAGGCGGGAAGAGGTACTACTGCACTCTACGGTCCTGGCCTACCTTTACTCAGAGGTTCACCGCAAGAAATGTTCGACTGTCAGGTTAGACTTCTTACGTTTAAATACATTCTTATGTTTAGCGGGGCTCCTAGTTCACCTTATCAGCCTACCTTTGCTTTAGGCTGCACCACAAGGGATGATTGACCTGCATCCTTTCAGACGCGCGGAGAAAGCAACATTTCTTTTAAACTCGTCTGTCGCAACACAAGATATCCCCAGTAAAACAGTAAAAAGCAAAATTATGTTGCTTAATGAAGTAGGTAGATTAAATAAATAAAATAAACACACATTTAGTTTTATTTATTTATTTATATGAACGCCATAAAATGGCTTTTTCAATCAAGTGATTCATGAGATTACACAGTAATTATAATGTATATTTTTTTTTTAATAATTTTTTATTTTTAATAATTTGTTTTACAAGTAATTAAAAATAAAAAATACGCTTACCCTTCCATTAAAAGGATTTGCTTGTGTATGGAAGGGGAGTGTACATTAATGTTATTAGTTAGTACTTACCTAAATATTTCATTGTACATAAATATATATGTGAGCTGCAGTATTTATTTTGATAATAGTGTATATTTCACGGACATATGAATATATCTGGACCTGCCCTAAGTGATAAAAACGTATTATTTCCCCCTCCACATGGCGCCGGCTGTAGCTCCTCCTTGGAACCGGCTCGCTCCATGGGGAGGGGATATAGCCTCGCTTGAATCTAAAATGTGTGACGTCATCATTCTTGCCGTGAACAGCGAGAAACTGACATCCATACATTTAACGAAATAACGGCAGCTTGTGCTATACAATATATCTACATATCAATATGCACATAGCGAATGTGGGCGGTACTCCAATGTGCTCGTCGCTGGTTACAGGGGTAAGTAAATTATGAAACATTTGTAAAAGTGTTTTAACTAAACACGGCAAGAAAATATTGATATGTGTATTGGCGCGAGTCTTTTTGGGGCGAGCATTTGGCCTTAGCAAATAAGTTTTGAACGTGGCAAGCAATTCGCGCTCCCATGTAAAAAGGTCTATTCATTCAAAGCAGATTTTGCTTTTAAGAACTAAATGGTGATATTGTAATGCGAGATGCCTATATACTGTCAGATTGATTGTTCAACGAATGACAGTCATCTTTCCCCTCTTGCTCTCCATAGTTTGGTTTTACCCCTCATCTGTAACTGCTTGTCTATCCATTTGGATGTCTATGGTATATTTAAAAAAAAGAAAGAATGTTATGGAAAACTAAGGATGTTTGTAAGATTAATTAAATGACAGTAGTTGAATGTACGTATGAATGTACATTAAACAAAATATGTATGATAACAACTAGTATTTAGTTATAGGATACATTTATGTGTTACAACCAAAAAAAAGAATATGAATTCGTATAGAGTACACACATTTTATTTAAGAGGGTATTACCAGAGAAAACCAGGAATATGTCATTTTTAAATCAGATTTTAGGTATTAACTCTTTTCCACAAAAAATTATAAATGGATTTCGAAAGATTGTTTTTTTTTTATCTAGCATTCGCATGTTTTAAATTTTGAGAAAAAATGTTTATTTTTAGTATAATAAGGTTATACCACAGGTCGTCGGCAGATTTGTTAAATTTTCAAAAAAGATTTTGTATTTTACCACACCCATTTCAAATCATTTAATCATGCAGTAAAATAAATCAATACATTATCTGTGTATCGCATGTTTTAGAATTTTAATTTTAGTTTAAATAAAATCATTAAAAAAATAAATACGTACATGTGTTTCTTGACGAAAATTGGTCTGCTTGTGTATTTATTTGCGCCCTTACAAAGGAATATATTACAGATTTTTTTAACATTCTTATTTAACTTAGACATTATTGAAAAATGATAAATACCTACTTATAATCAAAAAATAATTACGAAAAGTACATTATTTTAATAGTTTTATCATCACGCCTTTCAGCACTTTTGGATGTAGGTATAAATTATAGCAAATTTGGAATGAAATAAAATCGATATTGAATTATAATTTTAAAAAGCTGGTACGGAGAATAATTAATCTTTCTCATTGTAATCGCCCTGCACGATCGTAAGAACAACTTTCGACGAAATGTGGATTTTTTTCCGCTGGCTGGTTAAACGCTCTTAAGCAGAATAAAAATAAGTAAATAAAGGTGGCTTCTTGTTTATGAATTTAGCGTGTTTAATTTAGACCAGGATTGCCAGGTGAGACCTGCTATACACTTGGATACGTTGGTTCTTCGCTTTAAGGTGCGCTATAAGGGATGATTGTCGTAAAGCCTTTCGAAAGCGCAAATAAGGTAGCTAGATTGTAATGATAATATCTATCGAGTGTTAAACAAACTTTTGGGAGTACCTACCTATGTGTGTTTTTTACTCGTATGCATTAAAAAGGTAATATTTTACCAAGAATTGTTTTCTTTGATATTTGCTTTATTTAATAATATTGACACCTACAGATAAAGTAATGTTTGATAAATTACTTAAAAATATTTACAAACATTAGAAAAATTTAAAACTGCCGATTTACTTTTGAATCAATGTATGAACTGCGAGTATGATTTGGATTGTGTAAAGTAAAGTAGAAAATGCATGTTTTAATGATAAATTTACTTAATTACCAGATCCCACAACTAACTAATTTTGCTTTTCACTGCTGTCCTGGTTTTTTGATATAACAAGTACCTACCTCATACATTATTATAATTAACCACCCCGAAAACATCTATTAATTTCTGTCAAATGTGCCTTCAATTAAACATTATTATTTAGTCATCCATTATCTTACATAAACACTTAACTTATGTAATAAAATTAAAATTAGGAGCTTTTACATAAAGGTAGGCTTGTAATATTATTCCAAAATAAAATCAGAGATATAAAAAAATCGCCGAAATCCTTAAAATAAGTACTGGATCATAATCTCATTTGGATGATTAATTTTCTGAGGGGGTAAAATCTTTTAACGAATGTTGGCAACCATGCCTCCAAGTCTTTACCTCTCCATCTACATACCATGGTCCGTACGCTCTGGGCGGGGGGAGGGGGGTTGGGTGGTTAAGGGAGGGGAAATGGGGTTGGGGAAGGGGTGGGATTGGTGGGGGGCGGCGGAGGAAGCCTGGACCCGACAGCCGCACAACTCAAGGAGGAGATTGCGATCGGACTATTTAAAAATATTCAAATAATGGAACGGCTTATTCGAAATTTAAATTGAGGAAAGCGCCCGCGTCCCAGGTCGAAATTCGCGATAGGAATTTAAAACTGAGGCTAATGAGAATTATTTTTTTACCTGAATGGTAATGATCGAATTATATTTCATTCGAATTTCATGGCCGAACATTTTTATGAATATGAAGTACTTACCTATTACCACATTACTTTCTTTTAAACGATCTCAATCAAATTCTCCCCGATAATTCAATTGATCATACATGCTGTGTAATAAATATAATAATTTCTCACGTAAATTCATGCAAACATACAACAGTGCAAGTTAACATCCACCCACTCAAAATACCAAAAAAAC
This sequence comes from Limnephilus marmoratus, assembly GCA_917880885.1. Lineage (NCBI taxonomy): Eukaryota > Metazoa > Arthropoda > Insecta > Trichoptera > Limnephilidae > Limnephilus > Limnephilus marmoratus. The sequence goes on along the minus strand of OU862911.1, from coordinate 59,441,787 downwards.
ATATTTTAATGAAATATTATGGTAAAATGAAAATTTTCTGTGAACGCATTCCGACCTATAAATTCACAACCTTTATACATGTATATGTACTTGCAAAATTGAAACAAAAGCACAAAATCATTTTTTTATTAGAATATCTCTCTTTTATAATAAATAACTTTTGAAGGTTATTTCGTCAATGTAGTATTATATCATTGAAAAAGAAGAATGAATTAAGAATATAATTTATTAATGCATCTTGGTAATTAAATGTATGATTTATAGTAACTTTATAAACCATCACAACCTGTAATTTTATTTTGTTATTAAAAAATTTTTTTTTTCTCTTTTTTCTTTTCATCATGTTAGCAACTTACAAATAATGGTACCATCTTACAAAAGTGGCTATTCTTATTATGTTATTCACAGATTTTCTTAATTTTATTGTTTCATTGGAAATAAGGTTTGTTTCCTATAGTATCCTCTCAACTTGAAATATATTTTACCTACCATTAAATATTTTCAACGTGCCTCTTAAAGTTAAATTATTTGCATATATTGCATATAGATATATTTTTCATTGTTGCAATATTGTAATATTTAAATATTCTATTATTTATTTTTGATTTGTTATTTGCACAACTACATATGTATTTCTCAACTATTTCGTACTGTTTTCAAGCTCACTGGAGCCGTATTTTTCAGTGACCGAACAACTCAGAATGAAACCAACTCAGAAGCACCTCTGAAAGGTCATTAAGAGTGATGATAAAAAAATATGATTAAATAGGTTAAGTTAGGTTACCGGCTATTTTAAAATTATTTTTTCATAGCTTTTAATGACCTTTCTGAGGTGTTTCTGAGTTGGTTTCATTCTGAGTTGGCATGAAACCGTATTTTTCACGTTGTTGCTATACCTAATACTATGTTATATTATGTAAAAACCGAAATGCGTTAATATTATAAATAAATAACACTAATAAATCTAAAGGTATATCATTTAGACTTTTAGAAAAAGGCCAAAAGGTGTCCCATACAAAAAAATAGGATATGTTTATCCGTGACGCTATCTAGGTTATAAACCAGTTCTTCGAACATTTGCTATCATTTAAATAGATAGGAGCCAAATATGGGAAAAATTAGTCGAAGGTAATATTGTTAAAAGTTAATTTGAAATATGAGATTGAGAAAAATAGCTGGGCTCAGTGGCCGAATTGGTTAAGGCGATAGACCCGGTAAGACGAGAGATCCTGGTTCGAGTCTCAGTTGCGACCGTTAGCTTTTTAGTTTTCTATGTGTTGTTTTTTTTATATTTTCGTTTAGCTTTATTATATTATCTTCTTCTTCAATGGTATATCATCTTCACTGAATAATAATATATTTTTTTTAAATAAAGTCTCGTAATTTTTCTATCTCTAAAATTCACTTCCATTCAAAATTGGTAGATATGGGATGTTTTTTTAGAGATATACAAATTCAAAATGAAAAAAAAACACATTAAAATAATGTTAATGTCTTTGATATTGGCTTTATTTAATAGAAAATTTTATGCCATTATTGTTTAAATATGATTTTCGGCATATGAGCGCCACGGCTAGCGCGAATGAAGCGCAATCGTGAAGTCCAATATTCGACAACTTTATCGAGCAACTGGGGCCAAATATCGGCAATAACACGGCGAATGTTGACTTCCAAATGGTCCAACGTCTTTGGTTTATCAGAATAGACTAGTGACTTCACATACCCCCAAAGAAAGTAGAAAGTGAAATTATGGGCTCACCAAATGTTTCTCGCAATAAATCGAGATGGGACCCGCCGTGTTTTGCACAATTTTTCAAAATTTGCACAATTTGCAAGCGCTGTTCTGACGTCAGTCCATTCATGGTGAAATGGCAAAACGCACTGACTACAAATCAACTATCAACTGTCAAATTGACAGTCTGTAGAAATAATGTTGCCAGTTAAAAAAACACCCTATATCAATTTTAATCGATTTTTTATCAACTATTTAAGTATGAAATTATTTTTATTGTTTGGGTTTAAATATACACTAACCGTACCTACAATGAAAATTAATAAAGCCACGTTATTGAATATCTTGGTAGGTACCACATAACTAATTGCAAACATTTGTTTTTTTGTGCTGCTTCTTAGAGATGTTCAATGATAATCCTTTATGGGGATCGATAGTCTCGTGGGTTATCATTTACTAATTAATTTAATTAATTAATGTCAACATCATCTACAAGATGAAGGCGGGAAAGGGCATCTACTCAGATCAAAATCCATTTCCCTATTTTCAGTCATTCTCTCATTTCACAGTTTAATAAATTTATCAGTTTTATATATATATATCACAGTTTAATTTATTAATAATAGCTGACCCTTCGTACTTCGTACCGCCTCAGAATCAATCAATTAAGTTTTTTATTAAGTTAAAATTGCACAATGAAGCAATTATCGATGCGCAACTGTCCGTGTTTTGATTTATATTTTTTGTTATTTTCTTACTTTTCAACTTACTTATGGGAATCGTGTTTCATTTTCTTCATAAGTGAGGGAGATTTATTACAATTATTGTATTTTTCATTTGGAGGCGTGCAGACTCAGACATACATTCACCGTTTGTCTCATTTTCAACTGTTGACATTAAATGTCAACAGTTTCGAACACACTGAATTTTAGTGTGTTCGAAAGATGGGCAGCATTATATGTTTGAGAACAAAAACAAAACGATTAGCGCTTTGACATTTGACGTTTATGAATTTTTGGAATTCACTCACCATTCAATATTATATTTATCACAATATTGCTGCAGCTCTTTAAAAATATGAAAATTCCTTCCTTACAAAATGTATAAGGAAAAGAATTTTCTTCATAATTTTTTTTTTATGAATATTTCCGATATTTTAATAACTCTTCTGCTATTCGGGGCGGATACAAATCCAACAAATCAAAGATCATAATAATCGGTCTGGCCGTTCTTGAGTTTTAAATGGCGTAACTAACCCAACTTTGTTTTATATATTAAGAAGATATATGGATTTTTTTTCTGTTTTAGTAATAGTCAATTTTTCTTTATAAATGTGTAGATAATATTTCTTTCTCTAACATTGTAATTACATGAAGACGGAAAATTCCAAATAAAGGGTAAATTTTCATAATATTTTATGTATCGACGTTATTATAAGTTCAGCCTGAAACTTCCTCAGGGCTGTATAACTACAAACCGTATACATACATACACAATGTATGTATTTATAGTGACCGGACAACTAAGAATCAAGCAACTTCAACCCCCCCTCTGAAAAGTCATTAAACGGATGAAAAAAAAATCATTTAATAGGTTACGTTAGGTTAGACTAAGGGCTGTTTTAAGATTTTTTCTTTGATAACTTTTAATTACTTTTCAAAGGGGTATTGAAATTGCATGATTCTGAGTTGTCATGGAACCGTATTTATACAGCCCTGAGGAACTGACCCGAAACCGGTTTGTTTACAAAGTAGTTTTCAAACAACGTTTATTTCATGAAAATTATAAACGGTCCGTTACTCAAATTATAAGTCAATTTTCTGAAAATATTCACCTTCGCTTTATTTCGAAAATTTTCTTAAAACGTCTGAATTTTTAATTTTGTACCTACATACCTATAAACCGAACAATTCATTCGACAAACCAATCACTAAAATATTTCGCCTTAATAATTACAAAAAGGGTTGAATCTTGTATAATAACTTTTTTAATGTCCGTTCAAACAGTAAATTGTATAAGTGTTCTGCGCTTAGCGACACGAATTGCATTCAATTAAATGTTAAACAAAAAAAAACAAAAAAAAACAGATTTTCCATCAATCATGTTTCGTTTCCGAATAACTTTTTAACGTCCAATAAAGCACACCATGTTGAAAAGCAGAACTAATGATGGCCAGAGTTAACCACTAACCCCTCAACTGATTCGTGTAAAATAATATTTTAGAAACAAATAAGGGTTTTACATTTCAAATACTTGAATAATTCAGCGTTTTCAGAATGCAAGGGCTGGACTATATATTATGTTATACAACCTTCATGAGTCACGTGAAACCATCGCATCAGCTTTGATAGCCAGAGAGGTTGAAATGCTACCGTGGAGGTAGCACACGAACTATTATATATAACTGTTATACTCTCTATCCGCACAAAATACAGTATTTTTTAGTCGCTGTCACTGTTTAAAAAAATCACATTATTTTACACTTGATTTAAATTTAATAAATAAAAACGGACCTTTTTTACATTAGCTCTGGAGGTCTGAGGAAAATTTTTTGTCTTAATGCCTTTGTCATCTTAGGGGATGCTGAGTGGAGATTTTTTGAGGAAAAGAAGGAGAAGAAGTCTTGGGAAGGAACGCTACTGAAAAAATTAAATTATATTGGCATAAAAGGCAACGCGATTAAATGGATTACCAACTATTTAAATAATCGCCCTTAAGTGGTAAAAATCAATCGTGGTAGTAGTAATCAAGAAAATTCAAGTTTTGGAATCACCCAAGGTACAGTGCTTGGACCAATCCTATTTACCATATATGTAAATGATATTTTTCAAACTTTACATGGTCAAATTACTTCATGCGCCGACGATATAGTATTAATAATAAGTGAAAAGATTTAGGAAAATGGACGCGCTTAAGATTTTTTCGACACTAATTACTACTAACTACCACTAAATAGTAAAAAGACATTTGTAATTCCATTTGCAATCCATCCAAACAATGCTCCTAGAAATTTTAACATTGTCATACATGACAATACTAAAACTCACAGCAAAAATTAGTGCAATTAAAAACGATACAATATTAAAAACCACAAATATAATTAAATATCTAGGTGTAATTATCGATAAAAATCTGAAATGGAAGGAACAAATATATCAAGTAGTAAAAAAATGAGAAAATTAATACATACATATATATGCCGCCCCGGGAACCATTGTTGGATAATCAACACCTTTGCCATAGGTCACCCCAAGTGGTTCGCTACGTTTGGTGGCTTAGCACGGGTGTCCGGGTTCATGGGGTGAGGAATGTCCGGAGCTTGGCTGCGGATGCGTCTGCCTACCAGCTGCATGGCAGGCCGGGAGAGAGTGGTTAAGGGAGTCCCTTTGACTTTTCCAGTCATACTCTCTCGGAACATGCAACGCCTTGCACCGCAGTGGGAGGGATGGATTCATACGTACGTCACTCTTAGTCACACTAACCCCCAGATTCCTATACACCCTTCAAACCTTTTTCCTTCCCAGAACTTCCTCTCCTTCCTTTACTAAAAAGACCCTCCACACAGCATCTCCAAAGATGACATAGGCCCTGACGGAAATTATTTTCCTCAGGGCCTCCTGTGTGGAACTAATGTAAAAAAAAAGTTACATACCTAGTAGAAAATCAACAATATCCATCGTCCGTGCTCTACGTTATCCTTTGTAATATATTCCACTATCGGCCACGGTGAAACATGTGTTTGTTTAATAATAAAAAGTAATACTTTTCACAGTTAAAAGTTCATAAAGCAGTTAGCAGTAAAAAAGCGGCTGGGGTAGTTTATTAGAACAAATCACCTGCGCGCGCACTACCACCCGCGGCACGATTAATCGATCACTGCGCCGAACAGCTGATTTTTTATTTCATTTTAAAGTCTCTCCGTACCCATACAATTTTTTTCTTAAATTATCCAACCCTTACGCACGCATACCAGCCGGGCACAATGCCAGTGTATACAGCGGGGTCGGAAGTCGCGCACCGTATTATTTATTGTCTTCTTTACGTGGTTCACGTTGTGAGGAGAGATTTTTCTAATAAATCGATGATGTGCTACTAATAAAAAAATTGTGTCATTTTAAAAGGGCTGTTTATTTTTTATTTCATGTATTTAAAAAAACATAACAGTAATATAATATTATTTACTAGCAGACCCGGCACGCGTTGCTGTGGCTAACGAAACACAACGCCATTACCCAACCTTTATATAATCCACACCCCCCGCTGCCTGAATTGAATATTTGAATTTCTCGGCTTTTCTCTACTATAATAAGCATGTATTATACATTTAAACCTTCCTCTTAAATCACTCCATCTATTAGTGAAAACCGCATGAAAATCCGTTGCGTAGTGAAAAATATCTATGTGCACATACATTTTGAGCGACTTCATTTTATACTATGTAATGATACGAATACATTTAACACAGTTATATTATTACGATTTATACCTATTAATTGACAGGTGTCAATGTTACCGTTAACATAACTATATTTTTTTTAAATTTTATTTTATCTTTAATTTTTGGCTCCTAAGAGCACTTCTTACTTTTTACTTATTATACTTTTGTTTATATTTATAACTTTTATATTTTCTATTATTTTTAAAGATATGTATACATTTTAGTCTACACATTTTATTATATTATTTCCTGCCTTTAAACTTGTTATTTTAACGTTTAACTTTTTATATTATACTTTGTATTTTCTAGTTTATACTTTAAAACGTTATAGTTTTATTTTGTACATCTTACTTTTTACTTACTGCTTATTGCGTTAACTCCTTTTTTTACCATTTTGTTTTTAGATTCAACTTTTTAATCCCCCCCCCCCACCCCTCCCCGTCCAGCAAAATCAAAAGTAACAATATAAACATAAAAAGATATAAACTTACTTGAAAACAATATACGAAGTGCCCCAAATTTAACTCACCAAGGGGGTGGGGGGGGGGGCGAGGGGTCTAGATTGGAAGAAAAACTGTTCACGTAATTAATGTATGCCCCCTTACAATATTTTTTTCATAATTTATTGAAATTTATGAATTTTAAGTAATAAATTTCATTTCCCCTTTAAATACGGGTGGTTACATTTTCGTAAAGGTAAATAAGTTTTATTTATAATCTAAAACACTGTGTAATTTATGTTATTATGTAAACTTATAAATATTGATAAATGAATAAAAAAAAAATAGAAATTCAGACGCGATAGAAGTGAAACTAGGAAGTCGCTAGATTTCGCGTTCTTTTGCCTGTTTATTTTAAAGTGGTTTGAAGATTGGAAATAGAATTACAAAAACAAAAACAATTTTTTTTTGGATTTCGTAGGATTCGAACTTCCATCCGCTGGATTTCTCTGGCCGCTGAGATTTGCGATGCACCAATACCGCTACGCTATGAGATGTGCTCGACGAGGCGCGAATTTACGCATTATATCCCGAAGACCCGTAAAAAAATAAAGCGGCCAATGAGCGCAGACCTATCGTCGTTTCAGTTTTATATCTCAACTAATAGGATTCTTTAGCGCAGTTTGATGCTTCGCAGGTGCCTTAGTGCGTCATTTCCGTATCATCCGAATTTCAATTCACCTAACGGGGCTAAGGAAAAGCTTCGCTTCAAAAAAAGATTATTCCTATCTTAAGACATGCTGGTCCGACAGAGAATTTTTTCAACTTACCAACGAGACTGGTTTTATAATAAGTGTTATTGAATAAGTAACAATTAACAACAATTATTATAAGCAATAATTATCAGCCTGAAACACTCATCCACATTGAAAAATCTTCCGAGAAAAGATACATGACGCCAACGGGACTTGAACCCGTGTCCTCTCGATTGCCGGTCGATTGCTCTTGACCACTGAGCTATGGCGGCTTATCTCGTACCCGCCAAATGATTCAATATATACTAGTGTTTCATTCAACAATTACTGCTTATTATATTTTTTCCACCTGAAAACAACCAACTTTATTTTTTCAGGTGGAAAAAATATAATAAGCAGTAATTGTTGAATGAAACACTAGCATATATTGAATCATTTGGCGGGTACGAGATAAGCCGCCATAGCTCAGTGGTCAAGAGCAATCGACCGGCAATCGAGAGGACACGGGTTCAAGTCCCGTTGGCGTCATGTATCTTTTCTCGGAAGATTTTTCAATGTGGATGAGTGTTTCAGGCTGATAATTATTGCTTATAATAATTGTTACCCTTTGTGCTATGCATAAAAAATCTTGTCTTAAAAACGTTAGTTTTACAATTAAAAATAATAATTAATATTTGACAAGTTTAAGTATTTCCCCAATAAATGAAGACATAATTTGTCTCGACGCCACCTAGCGATGGACTTAACACTTACAATGTTTCTCTCGCAAAAATAAAGTTGGTTGTTTTCAGGTGGAAAAAATATAATAAGCAGTAATTGTTGAATGAAACACTAGCATATATTGAATCTTTTGGCGGGTACGAGATAAGCCGCCATAGCTCAGTGGTCAAGAGCAATCGACCGGCAATCGAGAGGACACGGGTTCAAGTCCCGTTGGCGTCATGTATCTTTTCTCGGAAGATTTTTCAATGTGGATGAGTGTTTCAGGCTGATAATTATTGCTTATAATAATTGTTACCCTTTGTGCTATGCATAAAAAATCTTGTCTTAAAAACGTTAGTTTTACAATTAAAAATAATAATTAATATTTGACAAGTTTAAGTATTTCCCCAATAAATGAAGACATAATTTGTCTCGACGCCACCTAGCGATGGACTTAACACTTACAATGTTTCTCTCGCAAAAATAAAGTTGGTTGTTTTCAGGTGGAAAAAATATAATAAGCAGTAATTGTTGAATGAAACACTAGCATATATTGAATCTTTTGGCGGGTACGAGATAAGCCGCCATAGCTCAGTGGTCAAGAGCAATCGACCGGCAATCGAGAGGACACGGGTTCAAGTCCCGTTGGCGTCATGTATCTTTTCTCGGAAGATTTTTCAATGTGGATGAGTGTTTCAGGCTGATAATTATTGCTTATAATAATTGTTACCCTTTGTGCTATGCATAAAAAATCTTGTCTTAAAAACGTTAGTTTTACAATTAAAAATAACAATTAATAACACTTATTGAAAGAACAGGCATCAGAATGGTACTAATAAATTTTATTCGACGAATCAAACAACGTATCGCCCGACATAATAAATAATTCAGGCAGCAATTAGCGCCTCGCTGTATATGGCGATGCGGCCGGCGGAGTTGCCATAGTGACTACTCATCCTTGAGGGGACGGGGTAAAAAAATACAGTCGAGGGTGGAAAAAATGCCGGGGGTGACTCAATAAGTACATAAATACTTTACCCCGCGGAACGGCGATCGATATTAACTCTTTTTCGGCGCGCGGGGTGAGCGCCCCCTAATTATTACTACGACTCTCTTTCCGGAATTAGACGGAGACGCGACGCGACGCAACGCGCTGCAATGCGACGCAACTCCGCGAGTCGCACGTCGCACGCGTGGGGTTAACGACGCTATCTTTTTCTCGTAAAAGCATTTTCTTCAGATACGATAAACACTTACTAAGTAGGTGTTATAATCGTGCCTACATCTTTATTATGGTTTATTGTTTTTGGGTGATTGATTCAACGAGTTGTATCTACATTTTTACGCACGCTTGTCTTGAGGAGTAAGCTGGTGAATGCGTGACGAGAGCGTTACGAAAAGTGTGATCGGGCGAGGCGAACGGTCGGGCGAGGTGAACGGAAGTTGAGAGGGAGATATAAGTTAGTGAAGTTTTACTTCAGTCGTGTGGTCTAAAGCACACTCGTTTTTTTAATATGTATACGTAACGCACAAGTATCCTAACTGCACGGACCCAGTTGGACTATGGCATTCGAAATATGGTGCAATATTGTTAGGCTAAGTGGCATGGAAGAGAAAGAATTTGGGCAAGAGGAAGAATGGGAGGTATCTGGTCACCATATATGGCTAAAACTATTTCAAGCAATATTTGAATTCTGATTTGCGGTCTCTCACCAGAGTGATGTCGACAGTATTTACAAAGGCCTTCAATTTTTTTTGTGTGAATACCTCAGTCCCATCCCGTCTGAAGCCAGTGAGACTATGGCACCCTAATTGGGGTATGTTGTAAGTCTGAAGGTAAATGAGAAAGGGAAGGATATGGGGAATAGGAAGGTGGGGAATTACCTGTCTAAAGCCATTTCAAGCGACGTTTCAATTCCGAATGGTGGTCTTACACCAGGGCAATACTGAGAATATCTTCCGCTCTGGAATGTATCCGCAAATATACTACACATTATTTTTAATTAATTAATTGTGAAATGACACAAATCAATCGAATAAATTTATTTTTCCGCGCCGGGACTCGATCCCGCGATCTTCGGATTACGAGTCGAGAGCCTTATTACCTCTCGACCACGGAGGTCGTCAAACACTGTCAGTGCTTTAGCAACAAAATAATATTAATTTATTTATTTATGTTCTCCATAAAACAGTTGTGCACCAATATATTTTGGCGTACACGTAAATATAAAAGGCCTTTTTTTTTTTTTTGGAAAACCAACAGTTACATTATTTACTTAGGTGTATTTACATATGTATATGTTATTGATAGGTTTTCACTGGTGTGTATTAATTAGAGAGATTAAAATTTTATAAAAGTTATAATAGTTATAATAGCTTTTGGGATGGGATGGTGGGCGGGACGGGAAGGGGACGGATCTAATCTGGGAGTGAATAGGTTATTTGTATAGAAGTATAATAGTTCGTATATGTTTAGAAGTTATTTATTATTTATTTTTTTTAGAATTTGGGGTGCTGTGTTGAATAAGTCGAATTCATTGTATGAATTGTTAAAAAAGTGTGAAGCGCGGTCATGGGGGCAGTTTTACTATTTTGTGACATGCGTCAAAAAATAGTTGCTGAAATGTATATATATATATATATATATATATATATATATATATATATATAAACATTTTTTTTTTTTTACTTTAGCTCCACAGGAGGCCCTGAGGAAAATAATTCCCCTCTATGTCATCTTTGGGGATGCTGTGTGGAGGGTCTTTTTAGGGAAAAGAAAGAGAGGAAGTCGTGGTAAGGAAAAAACGTATGAGGGCTGGGTAGGAATCTGGGATTCAGCGTCTCTAGGTCATCCGCTGCCAAGATCTAGACAAACCTCTCCCCAAGGCGATGTTCCGACAGTCCTGCTGAAGAGGTCTACAGATCTTCCTCAACCAGTCTTTCCCGATCCGGCCTGCCACGCAGTTGATAGGCAGATGCATCCGCCGCCAAGACCCGGACAAACCTCACCCCATGAACCCGGGTACCACCAAACGTAGCGAACCACTTGGGTTGACCTATGGCAGAGGTGTTGGTAATCCAATAAATGGTTCCCGGGGCGCGGTATCCATACCCGCCTCCCAAATTGATATGATAATAATATAATAAAACAAATATTTTGATATGATAATAATATAATAAAACAAATATTTAACGTGTTTTCACATTAATTTATTTGACAATAACCGGTTTCAGTTGTTATGCCGTCTTAAGACTGGTCCAGTCTGTAGATGGCCTTACGGTCAGTTCCAAAAATATAAATGTTTCAACATAGGTGGATTAAGTAGGTATTATAAAAATATTTTTCGGCGGACTTCTAAGGTGTTGAAATCAAACATTCCGGTTAAGAATAAGTATATGTTAAGAATAAGTATACACATATTCTAACTTTTTATTATTCTCCAATCGAGTAGACAATAAGATAATCCTACTTTGACTATTTCAGATTAGTTTATTGAATCGAAGAATTTATGAAGTTTACCATATGATAGCGTAATGTGTGAAGAAAACTTATGGTGCAAACTCTTTGGCTTCTTACCAAAATATAACCATTAGCCATCATTAGTAACTCGAGCTTCTGCGTTTTCAGCAGTTTTAGCAATCCTACACACTGGGCTGTTTTATTTAAGGGTTGTACGATTATATTATAGGGTGTGTAATTATTATGTCTCCATTGTAATGCTTAATCAATACCATAGAACAAATACGTAGGTACACACGTAATTGGCTGTTGAATATTCCTACAAAGAAAGCGTTATATGGAAAGCTAAAAAAAACTGTTAATGTAACTAATTTAAAAAAAACTGAAAACGTATATAATATTTAAAACTTTAAGGAATGTAACAAACTTAAGGAATGGCCAAGATCACCCTTAATGGGTGAGAGCCAAACAAATAATAAAAAAATTTAAAAACTCTATTAATTTATATATTTTGTGCTTGCGAACTATTGTTCAAATATACAAAACATCTAAAAATACATGAGAAAAAGAAGAGTTACTGAAAAGAACGGTGCCTACACCCTACACCACATAGCTACATAAAATACGAAGGAAACCAAAACAAAAATAGTACAATTTGTAACGTTAAAAGTATTGTCCTATTTGAATACGTGAATTACATGTGTACTCTGAAATATAAAGCATGAGTAAATAATATGCCCAAAGAAAATAAAAGATGCTAGCTCAGAAAATGTATAAATTTATTAATCAAGTAAACATAGAAATATGCATGAGACTCTATCATTAAATTATATTATAAATATGCCCAGGGCCGCTAAGGCTCGATGAAAACCTTAGGTAGAAGTTATTGTTAAATTAACTAAATATTATTACGAAGTTAAATGTTTCTAGTATCTGTGCGGATAATTAAACTACGAGTGGACGCCATCTCATTGCAAATTTTACAACCCAACGAGAAAGGTTGAAAGTTAAGCAGATAACCATTATGAAACTAATAATAATAAATTGTTGACAACGTTACGTAGATCGTAGAACCTGATGCTTGCTTGACGCGGCCTTGTGCCTGGATTTCTGTGTTGTGGGGCCATCCTCCCGGTAGAACGCTTCAAGACTCACTGGCCTGCGGGGAGCTAGCAAGCCGCTCACTCTAGAGACATCACGTGGACCATGCGATTAAGGTCCGTGCATACAATGCTGTGCAACGATAATAATCAATTCCGTAGCAATAAGGTAGGAACTGCTACATTATCCCTCCGCCAAAGAAGAAAAAAAATTCCAAAGGAATTTTTTTTTTTTTTTAAGCCACCTGGCGCTTAGTATGAGTGAAAGATATTCTGCTGATCATGCCTCTGAAATTTCCATAGACGGGTGGAAAATGTCCAATAAACTTCTTGCAGACTGTTATGAAGAAGACTCCAAGAAGCTGTTTTGACCAGTCCAAGGATTGAAATGAACTCCCAAATCAGAGAGTAAGCAGATGAAAGTGGCAGCTGAACAGGATCCCTCAAGTGTGTGGTGATGCTTGAAGTTGTGAGAAGGTTACTGCTGAAACTGCAATACGATGTCCAATGTTTTGTCTTCTATTTGTATCTTCTAAGACATCTAAGGGAAAAATCCTCCGTCTTGGTGATGAAGAACTGCAGGCTGTATCCAGTAAGAACTTCCAAATAGACTTCTGCATATTACTACCGCACTGATTGAAGTGGGAGCCAAATGTAGAGGTGTAGTCCCATAATAATAAGGTGAAGTCCAAAATGATGAGGCCAAGTGGAGCCAAGACTGCTTGAAAGAACGGCCAAAGTATTCATGAAGAAGAACGTCCTTCAAATGTGATGATTTCTTGAATGTGTAAGTTGTTGAAGGCCAGATGTAGTGGTCCAGATGTGATGGTCCGTCAGAAGTCCAACTGTAGAAAATCTTCTTGAAGTTCCCTAAAGCTAAAACTTCCTAAATCATGGTATACCCGCGAAGAAAGATAAAATATCACGAAGAATAATAAATATAAGACTCAATAAATCTTTGTAAACATTCTTTACAATTAAATCCACACAAAATAATTCCGCAAGAAAAAATTTCTAATAACACACAAAGTATAACGATAATTCCGCAATTGCGAGAGAAATTATCAAAGTTTTTTGTTTTTTTTTTTTTTTTTTTAAATTAATTAAATTAGAATTTATTGAATTATTATAATCATTAGTCAAATTTTAGGTATTGAAAACCGAAAAATGTTTTGATTTCAAACAAATATGTATATAATAAATTTGAAATATTTGAAAACTGTTTAAAACAGCAATATGATAAAAAAAAAAATCCACGACTAAAGACCTCATTATATCAAATAAATTATAAAAAAAACAAACTTAAAATCATTTGTCAAAATTAGGGTATTGAAAACCCAATATTATATTGATTCCAAAGCAAAAGCATATGAGTTTATTGAAGTTAAAATATTTGAAAACTGTATCAAACAGTCATGTCATAAAATTTCCAAGACAAAAGTCCAAATCTGCTGAAGTAATATTAATGAAATTAAATAAATGGCAAATCATATTCATATGATAATGATCAGATAAAGTTGTAGTCGATCACATATGAGTGAGCAAAATTTAAGTAAACAATAAATGCACTATGCTGCTAAAAAAATGTGAATAAACACAATAATTTATATACTGGGTAAATCCCAAAGTTCAAGTTACTTTCCATATGAACATAAAGGAAAAAATGTTTGTTTCAAATCTGAAGGAAGAACCAAACAAATTATTTTTGAAGGATTCATCATGCAATTTCCCTGACTAAGAGGAGAATTGCACAAGGAAGGAACACGTATCCTAAAACACAAAACATATACCAGAAAACCACCCCAATTAACCATTTATGATAAACCTAGAACGGTTCCAAAAAAAAATTTTTTTTTTTTTTTTTTTGCTATTAATTTGCTTAAAAGAAATTTCCAAGATTTCAACAATTATTGAGAATTTATATTCCCCAAAATAATTATCATTAAATTACACTTAAACCCGATACAAAATTTATTATATTAATATGTAAATTTTTATTCGAACAACACACATAAATTTAAAATCAACCCCGAAAATGTTCAATATTTCACACAAATCCTCTATCTAGAGATAACGGAATTTCTTCCTTTAAAATATGAACAGTGAATGAAAATTATCGAAAACGTAACTCGTCATAAAGCTTCAACTATATGATATTCCTCACCATATCCATTATAAAACCTCATATTGAGATGGAAAAAGAAAAGGAAAATACCCACACATAACATAACGTTATATACTTCAAAATACATATCTTATTTGCGGAGGACAAGAGACCTACCCTCATCATAGGAAAAACATCTACGCCAAGGGTTCCTCTCTCTTCCTGCGGTTGAGAAGACTAGGATAAGCTACCTACATCTAACTCTACGATCAATTCCCATAAAGAATTGTGCTGTGAACTCAGAGGCCCTAAACTAAAGCATGGAACACTAAAACAAATAACTGACGTACTCAGAGGATTAGAAAACTAACATGTCACGCGTTAATATCGTCCCGCTGCAAGATAAGAATAAAAAAATAGTGAAATAATTTCCACCATGATTAAAGACGAGGCTTAAAAGTTAAAATCCGAAAATAAGCCGCGAAAACCCCATGAACAAATTACAAAACTGACAAAACAAAACAAGACAGCACAAAACACTCGTTCAACGTTCAAACCCGTGTTCAAAATTTGAACGCTGAAAGTGTGAGTGAGAAATAAAAACTTCGCAATGAGGCCGAACAAAACGAAATATTAATTTCCCCATAACAAAAAATAATCCCTAAATTGCAAAATACCTTCGTGAGATATCATATATCGAAGTATCTCATATTGTTACCAAAGGTATAGTCATTTTGCAAGACCCAAAAAAAAAAACTCCGAAATGTTCAACATTAATAGTTGATGTGCAAATAATGCAAAAGCATATGACGAAGAAAATAATATTATATTATTATTATTAAATTTCTTAAAATAAAATTTATTGAAAAAATAAAGTTATGTTTGTCATCGTGAAGCTAAATTGTTCTGAATAATTCCTCGTAATAATGAATGAAAAGTACATAATGCAATATAAGCAATGTAAAACAATATGATGTAAAACATACGTACCTACTTAGTGCAATATTTTTTTTTTTTTTTTAAGGTAGCATAATGTCATCTCCGGTAAAGCAATGTAATATTGAAAAACGTAGAACAATGAGAAAAGTAGTAAAGCGATGAGAATGTGAGATATCTGTGTAATCCGACGAAAAGCCAAAATTACGAAGTTGTAAGCGAAGTTTCAAACCAATTGCTATGACGTTTGATATGTAAAATTATACTCAAAAGAAGAATGAAAGCATAAACCAACATTTCCATTATAACATTTAAAATCCCAAAAGAGGTATGTAACAATGAGATGCAAGGTAATACCGAAAACTATTCAATTGAGTAATGTATTTTTAAATAAATAAAACCGGAAGAATAATTTATAATAATTACGAACTCAACCACTCATGTTGTATTTGGAACGAAAGAATAATTTTATGAAAGTTTTCCATATTTTAGAACAATAAACAAAATTCGCTGCCCAAACAAAGTTCTGTATAACCTTTAAAATCCCTAATATAGGTAAGTTATAACAAAGCCGTGAGTGACCCGCCAATTCAATTTAAATATAAAACATATAAACCAAACATTTCTTGTATAAACTTAATAACCCTTTCAAGGATGCCATACTAAACGAAAATTGATAAGTACCTACTAAAAGTAGAATAGAAAATAAATTAGTTTTACTTCCAAATAAATTTTAAACCCAAATAACGTCATCTATATTTGTGACGAGATGAGATAAAAAAAATAATTTTGAATAAAATAGTTTATATTTGACTTGTATAGCATTTAAATACCCAAGATGATTAAGATGATAACCCAAAATAAGCGCTAAAACTTAGATAACATAACACCAAAAGTTAACTAATTCTCCAAAAAAAAAAAAATTTTTTTTTTTTTTATATAAATAATCCTCTTCTAAAATATATAATATGTAAATTACGGGTAAGTCCAGCTATCACACGTAACACACATTAGTATATGATAAGCAGTGAAAAATTCAAGATTTTAGTAATTGTTAAAAATTTGAAATTAACGCAATTGCATTCAAAATACGTGATCCATGGTAAATTGAAAGGAACCGAATATAATTCAAAACGTTTAACAAAGAACAAGAAGCCAATAAATTCCCATTATATAATTCATCAATTCAAGTTATTGAAGGATTCCAAAGAAATTAACACAAACTATATACAAAACTTCTGTGAAAACAATCAACAACTCAACCGAAATTACAAAATAAAGTAATTTAACATGACCTCTTATCCATGATGAAAATGCTAAACTGGACCTTGGTAATTCCCATTGAATACTTGACGTCTCGTATCCAACGGCAATGTGAAGGAAACCAGCATCTCTGAAATACACGATTGGACGCATTTAAATAATAAAGCAAAATTAAGATTTAACTTCGAAATACATGAAAGGAGAACCATTCCCAAATAAAAATTATAAAGAATTACTATAATGAAACAAATGAGGATTATCCCAAAACCGAAATGAAGAATTCCCAAGAAAGAAGAAAAAATATTCCCATGTTTGTAAAAAAATTTATTTAAAGTATATTCATATCAGAATATTAACCAAAGTTGTAAAAATTCAAATGAATTTTACCCAAGATGTCCGTAACGATTATAATATACTTGAGTGGTATGTAAAGTTTAAAGTAATTTGAAACTATAAAGTATCCGAAGGTAGAGAAAAATATTCTTGAACTCCGAAATGAAATTTTACCTAAAGTTCTGTAACATCAATTATAATAATTTTTATAAAGTACGAAAATATCGTTCGGTAGTAATTATAATTATATGCCAAAAATAAATTTAATTGTATATTGTAGCAATAGAAACCCCGTACTACTAATGTTAAACTTAAGTCGCATAAAATACAAGTCAATAAAATTGAAGCAAATACCGCACCAATAATTTAGAAAACTTCGAAGCCTGAAATAAATTACGGTAATATGTTGACTTAGCAACCCATATCAATGTTTAAAGATGAATTACGCTTACAAAAAAAAAATTAACTTTCCATTTCAAAAGTGAGATATAATCAGGAAATTACTTTTAAACCTTGTAGTAGCACCATACTGCAATAAAATTTAAATATTGAATCGCGTGAACAAAAAAAAATTTTTATGACAATAATATGCAGTTACCGGATAATAAATGTAAGGTATGAAAAAGTATTCAATATCGAAGAAGTTACTTGTGTCGCATGACAAAAAAACTTGTTTAATCTTGAGAAATCCAAAAATACTGTATTTACAATTTATTAATTTATAAACCACAAATCACATGGCGAAACCATAAGTATTCATCCAAACCTAGGTAAATCCAAAGTTTATTTTTTTTTTTTTTTTGAAATTTTCTAAACGCTGCGTATGGAAAAAGCAAAACCACCATGACTCAAGCAACTTGTGCGTGAAGTACCTAGTGCCGTGTATTAAGAATAATTACCATGTTATTATGAATAATGCACTAGACAATCGTCCGGTAAATAACATGCGCCAATAATACGTATAATGCAATGAATTTATTAACAGGAAATTAAAACCAAATATGAAGTATTATTTAAAGATCATTAACATTATGTTTTCAAAAGGAACATTACATTTATAGAACTTCGCTAGAAATATTGACCAACTTGAATTACACGGCAAAATTAAACACATTCGATTAATGAACAATTAATTAATTTTAATAAAACTTACCAAGAGACATCGGAATCAAGGAATAACGGGATTATTTCTCAACATGTGAAACCTCACAGCAATCGAATAATTATCAGGTGTACATAGAATCATTATCATAATCTCATCCTGCAAAGTGATGCCATCTTTTTATTTTATATTTTTATACCTACCTATGAATGGAGGAAAAACAATTAATACACAAGACACCAACGTTTCTCATTACTTAATAACGAACAATGAAAAGATAATATATGATATGATTTAGGTGAAATGAGAAGAATGAGTGAGTCTTGAAGCTAAATAGCGAAGCGGAGAAAAAATGTTATTATTATTTTTTTTTAATTTTAATTTTAATTTTTTTTTTAAATAAATAAAATTAATATGAGGACTCACCCAGCAACACAGAACTTCAAACACAACGTCAAACAAGCAATCCGAAACGTTATCAACCATTATACAATGCGCACATCGACACCGTAACAATAAAAAAACCTACTGGTATTTTAACACGAGGCCCTAGAAAAATATTAACAATAAAACTACTGGAATTACCACGTGGGCTGCCAAATGTAACGTTATAATATTGTCTTATTTGAATATGAGAATTACATGTGTACTCTGAAATATAAAGCATGAGTAAATAATATGCCCAAAGAAAATAAAAGATGCTAGCTCAGAAAATGTATAAATTTATTAATCAAGTAAACATAGAAATATGCATGAGACTCTATCATTAAATTATATTATAAATATGCCCAGGGCCGCTAAGGCTCGATGAAAACCTTAGGTAGAAGTTATTGTTAAATTAACTAAATATTATTACGAAGTTAAATGTTTCTAGTATCTGTGCGGATAATTAAACTACGAGTGGACGCCATCTCATTGCAAATTTTACAACCCAACGAGAAAGGTTGAAAGTTAAGCAGATAACCATTATGAAACTAATAATAATAAATTGTTGACAACGTTACGTAGATCGTAGAACCTGATGCTTGCTTGACGCGGCCTTGTGCCTGGATTTCTGTGTTGTGGGGCCATCCTCCCGGTAGAACGCTTCAAGACTCACTGGCCTGCGGGGAGCTAGCAAGCCGCTCACTCTAGAGACATCACGTGGACCATGCGATTAAGGTCCGTGCATACAATGCTGTGCAACGATAATAATCAATTCCGTAGCAATAAGGTAGGAACGAGAGAGTATTCAATGTTTGCTATGAACTAAATATTTGTGACCGATCTAAGGTTCGGTTTCGACAAGTTTCGTCAAAAAAGCCGAGTTTCGCCATCAGTTTCGGTTTCGGCAGAAAATCTGCAGAACCTTCAGCCGCACCGAAACTCTGCGTTCGTGAATTGTCGTGCGTCGTTCGGCTGACTTCGGGTGAGTTCGTGGCTCGTGTGTCACCCGCCATCATCAGCTGAGTTCGCATCAGCCGGTTAAAGTACTGCATAAGGTGGTTAAAATACTTTAGTCCTTTCTTTATAATGTAAGTGTTCATTATTGAAAAATTTTTTTTACAAGAAGTAGTTAACGTGTTTTGGTAATTTTTATGATTTTTGTTTCATAACAATAATATAATTGTTTTTTTTAACGTACTTCAATTATTGTTATTTTTATTTATTTTAACACCTGTTAACTGTATAAGTGTCAAAAATAACCCAAATACATAGATTAGGACATTGGATTTATAACATTATTAAAAAAAGTTTCGGTTTCGGTTTCGGTCGAAATTCGTGTTTCGGTTAGACACTACTAAATATGTATATTTTAGTAAATTGACATAAGTAGATACTGAAGGTTTAGTGTCCCTCCGCTGAGAACTCCGTTGCAAAAACTCTTTCTAGTTTTAAGAGAAAAAGGTAGATTATTTTTGAATCGATAAATCGACATAATATGCAGTATAATTTATTTATGAAACTCAAAAAAATTTGACTTGAGTACATTGAAATTTGTATTTATTTCCTTTGTTTATCAATTATCCTATTTGGAAGGCGGGTATGAGTACCTCCGCCCCGGGATAACTAACAGCCCTGCCAGAGGTCACCCCAGGATAGCTACGTTCAGTGTTATTTTATGAATAAAGAATAAAAAAAAATAAAAAAAATATATGTTTTGTACGTTTAAGTGGGTACTAGCGCTATTTTACTCCTTCGTTAATAAAATGTGTTGTACTTATTTCTGAAAAATCTGGAGTTAGAAAGTTATTTAAAAAATACGTATTCGCTGGTTTTCACATTATTACTACCTACAAAAATAAAGCAGCAATTTTTATCATGAAACTTGTCGAATTGAAGAAATAAAAACGAAATAAAAAAGTTTCCATTGTGGGCCTTAAAATATCTTACTTGACAAATTTCAACGAAATATGAAACCGCGGTTAGAACTTGAGGAACTATAAGAAAACTTCTCTTTAAAGAAATTTTATTTTTATAAACTTTCTTAACTACATAAGAAATATTCAAGCACGCAAAAATCACACGCATACTAATAAATTTATGAAACTTTATACTAAACTTGCCTTAGAAACCCGTCGATAAAGTAAGACAAGACAATGTTTTTCCTTGGAGAAATAATGTATCCTTTTTCTAACTAATCAACTGCAAACAATCGCATTCTTATAGTTTTATACATTTAATTCTAATTAGTTTTCATACTTTAGTTTTTCTTATTTTTTTAAAATTAGTTTGAAAAATTTATTCTTTCAACAATCAAACATCACTAGCCTTTTAATAAAATTGTTAAAAGTGAAAGATATTTTCAAATACCAACTGAACCTATGAGCATAATATATAGGATGAAACAGAACGTACGCGAAGGATCTTAACCAGCGTTCGTTATTGTAAAAAAAATTGTGGTCATTTTGCTGTCCTAAGATATAATTTTTTCAATTGAGAATTGAAAAAAAATACAAAAATCACACGTCGCAACTGAATAGTTGGATATAGCCAAGCGTATCATATCATGTGATTCCATCGCGACGTGTAGGAGTGTGATCAGTGACGACGTGTGGTTGAAAAGGGTTTTTTTTAATGGAAAAAAAATATCATCGGACAGCAAAATGAGATCTATTTTTTGTAGTCGAAATATGCTCAGTAATCGCTCATTAAAATCCGTACGCGCTGTTATGCCACGTAATAAGTCTGTATATAAGTCATATCATAATAGAAATCTCTATTAAAAATATATTATGGAGTATATCTTGTTTTAATTATGTATACGTATAATGTATTAGTATAATGAGTAAATCCATAATTGGTTCCTCGGGTAAGTAAATTGCAGATATTTAAACCAACCATATTGTAAATTCTTGATTTTTCTAAAATAAAATATGTAAATAGTGTTCTTAAATAAATAAATTTTGGTGCAGGATGCATTGCACTTGCTTTTGTAGGTAGAGAGATTTTTAGTTATTATTAATGTTCGCGCCTTATTAAATGGGATTTATTGGGTATTGTATTCGCAAACTTGGTGGGAAGCATATGTCAAAATCCTGAATTTATCCCACCTACCTAATCTTTCCATCCTAAATGTCATCATGAAAAATTGTTGCAAAAAAGTACTCAACTTTGGAGAGGTAACAGTGTGCTTTGCGGTTCAGTGCAAAATAACATCTCAGACAGGGTGCATGTATCATAACCTCTTGCTATAAGAATATTGCGATTTTTAAATTAAACATTGTGAAGTATACACCACAAACTGGAGATCAGCGAGGCCCCATCTGCAACGGTGAGTCCTATTTTCCTTTTTCCAATCTGGGCTTATCTAATTTTCCAAAAGCACAGATCTGAACTATCGACTGACTATCCATCAGGTTTTGCGAGTGTGCGCTATTTAATCGTCCCGTATAACTTAGCGATCACGTAGTTTCGGGACTGGTCCATCGAGGGTTGCATAGGCTTTGCTCTGCAGCACTTAACGCCAAAATACAGTGGAGTCGCAGTTTCGTGACACCAATTAATTTGAAAGTTGTATTGTTGAAATTTGAACAAAGCAACTTTTTGTGAAAATAATGAAGTGTAGCCCACCCCCTAACTTGGCGTAACTCTAAATTTGAAATTATCTAAAAATTAAACAAACAGTTGTCATATTGTCGAATTTTGTTGCACAAGTTGCGCATATTTACATGTGTCCTAGAATCTAAACATCAAAACTTTAAAGATGCAGAAAAAGAGATAATATTACCACGATCATTAAAAAGTAAAAACACACATTTAACAAACAAAAAACTAATAACATTATCTACGTTCAGCATCAAGTGCATTCTGCCACCCGAACAAGTGCGCGCGCACCGTTCCTAAAACCCCTTTACCGTCTCAAGTGACTCACCCCTTTTTTCATCATGTCATATGACTCGCATATATTTTTAAAACATTTTAAAAACCCTTTTTCATCCCGTACACTGAGCGCTGCAGCCACCCTTCGAGACTGCCTAAAGTCTGTAGTCTGTGGCCCGCAACCCTTTTTTTGCAAATCCCTTAGGGTAGGGGATGCGCGATTTGATATCATCCACGGGCGTGTGTCGGTGCATGGCAACCCTTTTGATGTTTTGAATTCCGAATGCATTTTTTATAACCCACGGAACTTGCTTTTTACGATCTAGCACGCAATATAATAAAATCCACTTGCTGAAAGTGAAATTGCTCGGTATGAATAAAACGAGTGTGTAAGGCGACTCCCATGTTTATATGAAAAATCTACGAAAAATGTGTATGTATTTTTGAAGTAAAACTTCTTTACGCACGCTTGACTTGCGGAGTAAGCTGGTGAATGCGTGACGAGAGCGTTACGAAAAGTGTGATCGGGCGAGGCGAACGGCGAAGTTGAGAGGGAGATATAAGTTAGTGAAGTTTTACTTCAGTCGTGTGGTCTAAAGCACACTCGTTTTTTTATTGATGCCGTAATCCCTAAGATTTATAGTACAGACATTTAGGTACAGTTAAGATTTTACGTGGTATGTATTTATTTATTGTTTGACATATTTAGAGACTGTGAAATGAGATCTCTGAGGCGTATGTGTGGTAAAACCATGTACGATCGTGTGAGAAATGTGGAGATCCGCGAAGAATGCAAGGCTGATGTAAGCGTAATGAGCAAGATTAAGAAAGGGACGCTCAGATGGTTTGGGCATGTAGGGCGAATGAACGAAGAAGGGAGTGTAAGGAGAATATATGACGAAAATGTGAATGGTAGAAGAAGTCGGGAGCGTCCGAGGAAGAAATGGCACGACCAAGTGAATCAGATACTTGAGTCGGGCCAGGTGAAGAGTCGGAATAATAGAAGAGCATGTATGAAACGATGTATGAATGTGAACGATGCAAGGAGTGTGTGCCAAAATCGAGTTGTTTGGCGATCCGTCATCTCTGCCTACCCCTGCGGGGAAACGGCGTGATGGTTAGTTATTTAGTTTTTAACAATTTTTACGGTAGTGAAATTGCCATTGGGGTGCGCATAGATATTAACACTCTAATTAAAAATGTTCATAGAAATCGTAAATCGAGGTTAGTTGTTTATGTGGAAATGCTATTATTGAAATAACAGAAATAATTATACGAAAAAATATATAGGATAGTAAGCATACAACACAGTGAAAGAGAAGACAGAAGTAAAGAAAAGATAGAATAAAAAGTGATTACATCATTTTTAGTTAAAATACTTCTGTTTGCCGTGACGTCATATAAGATTATTAGCACTTTTTTAAATATACAAGGCTGTTTGTAAAGATGTCTATACAGTCACATTTAAGCCATTAGTCATGTAGTCAATCATAAATTAAAAAGTTACGTCTTAACATTAGATGCAAAAATATAAATTTCATTTTAGGAACTGAGGTACTTGCTTATAATAAATAATATGTATCTTGTTATGTTCCAGTATACGAGTACAAGGTCAAACCACGAAGCACGTTGTAAAATAGTGTTCACTCTGCTAGTCCCCGGGGCATATCGACGCTGAACATCGCGACGCCGGATGCTGTTGAATGTCTGAAAAATCTCAGCAGCCCTACATAGCCACCATCCGTAAATATTTCAATCAATCGATCATAGAAATTTGAAAGGCTGTAAAGGTCAAAATGTTAACTGTTCTGGAGAGCGAAAAGAAAGTTTTTTTTTCCAAAAAATCATAAATGCTCTTTTTGTGGACCTACAATTATGAATTTTTATTATAAAATAGCATTGAATAGTTCTTTCAGAATACTTAACATTTTTTATAAATTTCTTTAATAACCGCATTGAATTTTTTTTTTAATTTTTCAGAAAAAAATCCGCTTAAAATGTACGTTCTAAAAGATGCGCTTATTTTTCTAGAAATATTTCGACGACGCAGATAAAAAAAGAAAAAAAATTGAGTAAAGTTACATATTTAACTCATTTTTGGATTTATTGTTCTTTAGAGCGTATCAAATTTCCATGATCTATACAAAGAAGAGGAAGTACGTAAAAAATATGTCATTATAAATAATCCATTGGCTACAATTCCGCTAATTAGGAAAACAATTTGGTTGATAGATTTATAGTTGCAAGTTATTGTACAGGTTTTAGTAAGTTTATAAATTAATATTGTAATATTTGTATTTAATTCTTATTATTTAAAAGTATTCCATGTAGTGATATTTTTTTACAAAATTCCTTGAACGAGAGTGTTTTATTTTTATGCAAAATATATTAATATTTTTCTACCCCTTCTACTGAAGAAACTTCTCCTTTGTCTATAGTTTATTTGGTGCCAGCAAATCACTTCATAAATTGGCAGTAAATCTACTACTGATAGAAAGGATTTTTTATCTATACTAGCGCAGACCAGCAAAAACTCTCGGGATATTACAATTATTTTAGAATTTATGAAACCGACAGTATTTTTTAAATATTTTTCGAAGGATCCACGCTTTTAAAAAACAAATTTTGATATAATAAGTATAAGTATAATGAAAACTGAACTTAATTACTGAAATAAATATATCTATTATAAATAAATAAATACCTGTATAAAATTTTTTAAAATTTAATAATAATTTTTTGTTGAATAATTATGGAGACTATCAGAAATTTAACTATATAATGAACACTTTCAGTAAATCTAGTTTAAATACTTAAAAATGTAAAAAGCGCCGAACCTTGGAAAATCATGAAAATCATAATTTCAAGATTAAAACTAAGAAAGTAGAACAAAATAAATACAAGTTTCAAATGTGAAATAAATAAATATTAAAAAAATAATACTTTAGTACAGTTGCTCCAAAGGTCAGGTGAATTCTTAATTAAACAAACACTTCCAATTTTCGTTATTTGTTTTTGGGGTGTTATGCCGTGTTGCGCTACCTCCTTCTGCCGGACATCTACCGGATCTGCCGGATCTGCCCTGATGATGGACACTGCAACGATGTCCGAAACGTTGGCTAAAGAAGGAGGTAGCGCAACACGGCATAACATCCCAAAAACCAATAACGAAAATGCTTTTGGCCGTGAAAATCTTAAAACTTATAAATCACTTACAATTTTGTAAAACACTTAAATTAAGAGCAAATTTGAATTCGTTGAACCAGATTTCACTCAGGACGATCAAAAGTTGATAACAACACAGTTTGTTGTTTTAGAGACTTGCAAAGAGAGCATAAATCAACATTTTTAAATTTCTCCTCCTCATTTTCGTATCTAATAATGAAGGGTGAAACTTATTCCCAGAACCTTGTGTCACTATCAATGTCTTGTGTCACTATCAATGTAGGCGTATTGAGATCTAATATTTTTATAATAAGTACCTACATACTTTCTATATTTTCGAAGTAAAAAGATTTTACAGAGAAGTCTTCTTTCTTCTTCTTTGGTCCTCTCATTAGAGGTAGACAATCAGGACAGATTGTATAGATACCTCCTGCAGGCCCCGCCGTACTACTCAAGTTGGTTTCAAATCCAGAAATTTTATATCTTCCATCAATCTTCCCCTTTCAGCTAATCATATATTTATATTCCCTCATGAAGTGTCAAAGGTAAAAAACCAGTCCAGTTTCCAGGTTTCCATCCAGTACAGAAAAATACAGAAAACATATAAAATCGACCACACCAATGCGGGCATGTGCCTAACATGGTGGTCGATAAATTATCAACAAGTGTATTAAACAATGCATAAATAAAAAATAAAAAATTTCTACGAACAATTATAATTTCTCAAATTTATCAAATAGTACCTACAAATTTTATCATAAAATAAATAGATTTAACCTATAAATATCCTTTGTAAACTCAAACCAAATTGAATTTAGGGCGACTTTATTTACTAGAATCGCACATTGCGCATCTGAGTCGAATTAACCCGCTTCATCCCCAAAAATCGGGGTGAAAAAAAACTATTTTTTAACTAAAAAACTGCATCCCGAATATTCCCTTTAATAAGTCCCCGTTACGACGGCACCATGACGGCACTCCGTCAGAGGTAAACAAAAAACCCCTTAAAAAACCGCAAGATGTTCCGCGCATGCGCCGCGCAATAATAAACACTGGCAACCCCTTTCCGCCATGTTTTTTTTTCAGTGTTTTTTTCCCGCGCATCCTCCTTTGGAAAAGGAACGCGAGTCGCGCGCGCCAGCTTTTGTCTTGACGTGACGTCACTGACTGTTCGTGGCTCGACGCAATTATATTTCGTGGATGAATAAATCAATGTGGCAACATTAAACATTTTCCGTGTTTTTTATGGTGAAAGGATTTGAATAAAAGCAAACACAGCGGCAATAAAACTTATACGTGAAATTAAATATTGGGTTGAGACTGATGAAGATAAACGGATTTAAGCGAGGCCTGCTGAATGGGCGATATTTTTATTTTATTGATGATCATTGAAAATTATGGATTTTTTCAAAGCTTAATTGATAGTATCTACGGTTGAACGATATTATGTAGTTTTCCGTAGATGTAAGGAACGCGAGTAACAAACTTCAAGCGATACCCATTGTTTTGTCGAAGTTTCTAGTACTTGTGTTAAAGAAAATAAATGATTTAATTTTGTTTTTCGCTTAGTGAGTAAAACCTCAAATTGTAATATTTTGATTTAAATATTTCCCCAGCAAGGCGTAGGTCCTGGGTTCGTGTTCTAGATGCGACCGTATCTAGTTTCACTAATACTGTCTTCATTTAATTGAAATATTACAATTTGAGGTTATACTCATTAAGTTAAAAATCAATATTCATCCTAGTCTTGCAGAAAAGTCAATAGATGTGGCATATTAAAAATAAAAATTGATTAAATTTATCCAAGACACTCTCTAGAGCATTTAGTTCGGGTTTCAATCTTGCAATCATACATAAAGATAGCAGCCAATAAAAAATATGCGTTAAGAAAATGAAGATAATGTTGGTAGTTCTTAGTCGAAGTATGATATAGTTAAATATGACCGAATCGGATAGGGACACTTTAGTTCAGTTGGTAGAGCTAAGCCCCGGCAAGGAGTAGGTCCTGGGTTCGTGTCCTAGATGTGACCTATCTTTTTCTGGTTTTCTGTTTTCAGATTTTCGATTGAGTTTCGCTAAAATTGTCTTCATTTAATGAAAGTAGGTTAATTTAATATATTAAATACCTTTTTTATACACGACGCATAACATTTATCTATTTATATCTAAATAATGCGCTGGCATCAATTATACAGCTTTTCTGTTGAATTTTGATGTGAAATTTCGTTAGCCACGTTGGAGTGATTTGAAATTAGGATGAAACCGAAATGCACCACGGCACCTGCGAAACATCAAACTGCGCTCAAGGCTCCTTTTGGTTGAGATATAAAACGGAAACGACGATAGGTCTGCGCTCATTGGCCGCTTTATTTTTTACGGGTTGTCGGAATATAATGCGTAAATATGCGCCTCGCTGAGCGCGTCTCATAGCGCAGCGGTATAGTGCATCGCATATCTCAGCGGCAAGAGAAATCCAGCGGATGGAGGATCGAATCCTACGAAATCCAAAAAAAATAAACATTTTTGTTTTTGTAAATCAATATTCAATCTTCAAACCACTTTAAAATAAACCGGCAAAAGAAAGCGAACTTCTAGTTTCACTTCTATCGCATGTGAATAACACTCTAATTTTTTAACGTCATGATGTTTTAAGTCAAGACGCTAATTATTTGTTTCAGATATTTCAATAAGAAAAATAAATTCTAAGCTAATGGTTGTTTTATAAACCATTTAATTTTGTAACAAAATATAGTTATTAAATTTTACGAGTCGCCCCTGAGATTATTGCACAGGCTTAATAGTGGCGTCTGGTGTCTATTGGAGATCTAAAAAAGCGATCAAATTCTCACATCAATTGTGTGTTTTTATAAACACACCCTGTCTCTAGGGGTAGGAAAGGCTGCTCCCTTATCTTATCATTATTTAGCTATAAATAAATTTTTCCATAGAATTTTAATAAAACAATAAAAAATCATCAAAAAGTGATCTAATTCGCACATAACTAAATCGTAAAATTATTGATTGGTGCCTTATAAATAAATATAAATACCGTAATTATTACAAATGTTCGTTCGAATACTTGTAATCTCTAAAGGGCTAAAAAAATGCTAAAAATTAGAACAATATTGTGAAGAAAATTCAATTTTCCAGTGTCAATGTTATTATTAAAGGTTATAATAATTTAGGTTAACAGCTGTTAATTTAATTATTCTGATAAGTTTTCTTCTTCTTCTTCTTGTGCCCTGTCCGTTCAACGGACGTTGGCTATGCGGACTTTGTTTACTGCGGCCCGGAACAGCTCTACAGTAGACTGGCCAAACCACTGTATCAGGTATTTCAGCCATGAGGTTCTCCTCCTTCCAGGGCCCCGTCTTTCTACAATCTTTCCCTGCATTATGAGATGCAAGATCTCGTACTTCTCTAAATGTCTCATTACATGTCTAAGATAATGAAGTTTTCGGATTTTTATAGTTTTAATGCCTTCTTTTTTTATTCATCCGAACTTAATAAGTTTTCACGATCAAATTTTTTAATAATATCGATGAAGCCATTATTTTATTGGGTACCGCCTCGGACACTATTTATAGGATAACAGACACCTCTGCCATAGGTCATCCTAAGTGGTTCACTACGTTTGGTGACTTGTTAACGATGCCCGGGTTCATGGGATGAGGTTTGTCCGGGTCTTGGCAGTGGATGCATCTGCACACCAACATCGTGGCAGACCGGATCGGGAGAGACTGGTTGAGGGAGACCTTTTGACCTCTCCAGCAGGACTCTCTCGGAATATCGTCTTGCACCGCAGTGGAAAGGATACATTCATACGTTCGTCACTCTTGAAGACACTGATCCCCAGATTCCTACCCAACCCTTGTACCTTTTTTCTTCCCAGAACTTCATCTCTTTCCTATCCTCAAAAGACCCTCCACGCGGATTCCCCAAAGATGAATTAGGCCCTGAGGGGAAATATTTTTTTAGGGCCTACTGTGTGGAGTTAACGCAAAAAAAATATCTAGACTTGTAGAAAAATCTAGGAAAAACTTACTAGCCTTAATAATTTTAATTTAATTCTTCAAGGATTTGATAAACAGCTATTGAAATCATTTTCATGCTGAAAAAAAACGAAAACTGCTCAAGCTGTTAAATACATATTTTTATAAAAAAAAAATCCCTTAAGTACAGTTTCAGCGACCTATTTATATAGTGACCCACATCTTCGAGATGGTATTTAACAGTTAGGTACCTTTTTTTAAATAACAGAGGACAATAGCTGAAGCAGTTACCCCTGCACACGTTTTATTATAACCCTAGCCCTTTTTTATATCTACCCCACACGCATTCATTTGTTGAAAAGGTGTTCTCATATTATTACCCCTTGGCCCAGTGACGGTTTGTAATACTAAACTTTAATATCAAAATTTGTACGGGATTTGGAAATACAAAAAAAGGCTTTTTAAAGAAATATTTCGCAGGTTTTTTTTAACCCGAAAGGTGGTGCAGTTAGAAGCTTAGAGAGATAAAGGTTTAGGTTTTGGGTAGGTACCTGAATTCATGTAAAATTTTGCGATGAGACTTTGTACATATTTTGAGGGTAGATATTTAAGTCAAAGGTTAGTGACATTACTTCGTGATCTCTTGTGCTTTGAGCATCAGGTCGACAATCAACCCAGTCAAGAATCTTTACTTACTATGATGATTGTAAAAATTCGTATTCTCTGCAATATCGATTGAAAACCATCTCATAGATGATCATATTTAAACACATTCCAAGATTAATAAAATTGGCTGCATTGTGCTTTTTTAGGGTATAGGATAATATGCTAATCTTTTGTCAATAATCCTGATTTTATTTCTACAGATATACGACTATTGCCGCTATCAGATGAATTTTAGGACGTCACGACTATGGTATCAATTTTTATTTTCCCTAATTTTAATTTTAAAACGCACAATAATTGTATTTAATCTCTACAACACCTCTACCATAATTTGGGAGGCGGGAATGGGTACCGTCGCTCCGAGAACCATTTATTGGATAACTAACACCTCTACCATAGGTCACCCCAAATGGTTCACTACTTTTGGTGACTTAGCAGGGGTGCCCGGGTTAATGGGATGAGGTTTGTCTAGGTCTTGGCAGCGGATGACCTAAAGAAGCTGAATCCCAGATTCCTATCCACCCCTCATGCCTTTTTCCTTCCCAGAACTTCCTGTCCTTCCTTTCCTTAAAAAGACCCTCCACACAGTATTCCCAAAGATGACATAGGCCCAGAGGGAAATTATTTTTCTCGGGGCCTCCTGTGGGGAGTTAATGTGAAAAAACTGTCATTAATAATTTTGGCAATGATATAAATGTACTCCTCTCTGTTGAATTAGTACAACCTAAAATACATATTACGTATTTATTTATTTATTGCTTCTTCACAATTTAAATACATTTTTTTAGTATGTAATTATCACCCCCACTAAGGTTCACCTGAAACGGGGTTAATAATTTCACAATTTAATAAAAGTAACACACAAAAATCTCGGCCATTATTTGGTCATTCATTACCAAACAGTTAAGTAAAAGCAAAATAATAATTTAAAAAATAAAATGGTGAACGGGGGAAATTTGGAGAAAAATAATACTTAAATGAATTAACAACAAAGTATGTTATATTGCATTTCATAAAATAGTTATTTATATATTTGATTAATAAAATATCAATTCATGTACACATTAAAATAGTTATGTACGTGAAATTAACCTGTAAAAAATGTTCGCTTAAAAAGTTTATTTTATTAACAATGTTTCATCTTTCACCCCTGGACATCTAGTATGAAGTTTGATCGATAGTGCTTTTTGGTAGACAGCCTTACGGTAACGGGCCGCGCCACCTGACGCGCGTAGCGTTATCTCAGATGTGCAACACCTTAACACCACCCTTACCTCTTACCTCTTCTTCTACTCATCTCTACTTTCTACTGATAGTTAGTGAAAGGGTTGCTGGGTACAATAACCGTGCCATTGTGCATAATAACCCTTTTACTTTCTGTGTTTCGCTTTCCTTTCAGAATTGAAACGTTGCTCATATTGGCATTAGCCATGTTTGGTGACCAGATATGAATGGCCACATAGTCAGGTTTCTCTACCCCATCCCCTTCCCTTTACCACTACCTCAGAACATTCCCCTAGTAAGGTTGCCATAGTCTTACTGGCTCCAGAGGGGTGGAGGAGCAGTTGGTCCTCTTGTGCGGTATTCACATGAAAAATTAAAAGCTTAGTTGGTAAATAAAAATATTTTACAGTGAAAACGAACAATTTGATTTCGTTTTAAGATTTTCACGGCCAGAAGCATTTTCGTTATATGTTTTTGGGGTGTTGTGCCGTGTTGCGCTACCTCCTTCTTTAGCCAACGTTTCGGACATCGTTGCAGTGTCCATCATCAGGGCAGATCCGGCACACATCTACCGGATCTGCCGGATCTGCCCTGATGATGGACACTGCAACGATGTCCGAAACGTTGGCTAAAGAAGGAGGTAGCGCAACACGGCACAACACCCCAAAAACATATAACGAAAATTTGATTTCGTGGTTAAATTTTATTTCGATGGGGAATTTTTTCGCCGTAGGACCAAGGAATGACCAAATACAGTAAATAATAAACATTTATTATTATTAAATCAACACCTCTCTGTCTTGGCACACACTAAATGCTCCATTCACATTTATACATCGATTAACGCATACACGCTCTTCTGTATTTCTGCTATTGACACGACTCGACTCAAGTATTTGATTCACTGTATGGTGCTACGTGTTTCTTGGGCGTCCCCGACTTCATGTACCATTATATTATTCAAGCATTTTTTTGATCGCTTCTTCGAAACCGAGACTACCAAGTGTCAAGTCTTATTCTTTGCCGCAATAATTGTATAAAAGCGTGTCTCTAAATTATTATTTTGTGTCAAATACTATGAATCAAAGCAGTACTTGTGGATTAGGATCAGCGTAAACACGTGTGCATCCTTTCTGAATGCAATCTTTATATGTCTGATTTATCTAACACTATGTCAACGGATCACCTTAACGGCATTCCACAATATCAACCAGTGAAAGTATTTAGTCATGCACTTAATCGCATCCTGAAAATTCAAAAATGGTTTTAAATATATACAGTATACACTAATAAAAATGTGAGCTTCTAATGCTCTGGAGCTTTTTACATATGTCCGAAGACACCCTCAAAGCTATGCATATCATAAAAAAGAACTGACTGCAAAAGGTTTATATTAAAATCAATCAATGAATTTATGGTCTCATAGCAGAGCTTTAAGCTTTTTGCAAAGATCCGTAAATTTGTCAAGCTTTTCGTTATTCTTCCTATGTAGATCTTTCTTCACCTTTCTTGGGTGATTTGAATGGTCGTGTAACACATTACCCTGATCTCTCCTTCCGATATGTGAACTACAATAAAGCAGAGGTGAAAACGTGTTCATTGTGAAGTGAAACGCATTTGTCCGTGAAAAAATAAAGGATGAAATAGATGCATATCGGAACGCGGCGATTTTATAACTTTCATATGCATTTATGCTGTATAATGTTACTTGATGTTACTCAATGCAAGAGCGAAAAATTTTTAACATTAACAATTTATATCTTTACGTGAAGTAGTAAGCATTCATGGAAAACTGTAGCCATTTGTGTGAACACCACACAAAAGTTTCAGATATCAGAGCCAGTGTAAAGTGGAACTTTGAGAATTACTTACTGAGAATGTTGTAAATGTGAACGGTTTGTATAAGGAAATGGGTGGATTCTATACAGACTACGAGGTACAAACATTGAACTAAGGTTTTGTTATTTCATACCTACCTATTATTTACCTATATAAATTGAGTGGACAAATGCGTTGGGCTGTCACCAGAACAAGGATTCATTTGTTTCTGCTAGCTAAGCTCTCTATTATTCCACAAGAAATATTTTCTGCTGATAATGATGGTAGTAAGAGTTTTTCTATATTGTCAGGTTATTCGTAACACGGGAATGTTTATCTTTCATTTTATAAAAATAAGTAATATATTTTATAAGATAAAATAAAATAGGAAGGTATTTTTGAATATCTATGTACATAAAAATGAATCTCTGTTTCCCTTGATCATCCCTTAACTTCAGAACGACTTATTTAATTCATCTGTTTTTAAAGTTTTTTAATACTTTGTAGAATCCTTACGGAAAGGAAAATTTAAAAAATTTCGCAGAAAATTGGATAATTTCAGAAAATTTAACGACTATTTTAATGTGAATGTAGCAGGCAGCTGTATTTTTTTTGTACCAAAAGGATTATTATCTATGGATTTTTTAAATTACAGATATTTTAAAAAGGTAACTGTGTTAGGTTAGGTTAAGTTAGAAACAATAACAATCGGTCTATAAATTAGATTGATTGTTCTTATAATATACAAAAAAATAATATTCGTAATATATGAAAAATGAAAATTTGAATTAAAAAAATGTAATAGGTGGCACGCGAGCTGTTTGAAAACTGAATGTACTGGGACTGAATATAAACGCGGGAGGTGGGTTGGCGAGACGGCGGAGCGGGAGAGAGGAGAGGGTAGGCGGGGAAGGTGGAAGGGGAACGCGGTAGGGGAAGGGGATGCGGGAGGGGAACGAGGACGCACGGGAAAGGACATGCAGGAAGAAACGATTCTTCCCTTCCTTAATTATCTAAAATTATTATTATTTTTGCTTGTTACTTTTCTTTTGTTTCGGTATATTCGTGTAAAATCAAAATAATTATTTAAAAATACTCTGATATTACGAATATGCCGCCGACCAATAGGCCACTTGCATCACATTTTTAAAAAAAAATTCCGGTTTAGGCAAATATTCTAAGACATTCTGTATTTTTTTTAATCGTATTTTTGAAACCCTGGCGATTTTTTGATAATTTAAATCCCAAAAATCAGACAATTTTTTATAAACCGGACAGACGGGACATAATTTTATAGGTGCGAAAAAACGATAATTACAAGGCCGAAAATCATTTTAAAAAAAGAACGTTTTCCACACGAATAACACAGGAGAATATTAATCTTAGGCATACCAAAAATATAAAATCTCATAAATATTTTTTTCCTTGATCCATCTTATTGATCATAAATCATTATAATGTTCAACGTCTGTATTCCTAAATCAAATGTTATATACTTGTACTTGTAAATTATAATAATAATAAGAATATTATAAAATTTGATTTTGTAAAAATCCGCACCATTATCATTATATCTCTAAAATACGTACGGACAACGTAAATTGTACGGGGTTCTCGTCATAACATCTGTCAAAAAATCAAACCAAATGATACGTTCGCAGAGAACAAACAATAAATCTAGTGAACGTTAAATGTCAAATTCAAAAATTCGCCTAAAATCAAAGTGATGTCATAAAAAAAAAATAAATCAGTGTGGAATTTTATAAAAAATTATAAGAACATTTTCTGCGACGGGACATTTTCATGTAGTGACGTCACAAGCCCAAATAATGGATTTATTTATTTAAAAATAAAAAAAACAGTGCATTTCTAAAAAAATTACTAACATTTTCGTAATCTTAGTAAAAAAATATATCCACACGATTTTTTTCCAAGTCGTTATGAAGTCCGTGCAAGTGGCCTATTGAAGGAATATCACTGCATGCTAAAATATAAAATTAACTTAAAAAAAAAAATTTAATCGTAATTAATTTTACAGGGATTCGATGGTTAAAGGATATTTACAAGCTATTTGTTTTTTTTTAACCATGCTCACCTTCTCGGTTGAGAAATTTATTTTCGTGTTTGAGTGAGTAGTGTGTGTGTATAATAACATCAAAGTTTTAATATTGGGCATTTTATGTTAAAGACACCTGAAAGAATGGCGGTGCAGTGTCCACAGTATAAAAAATAGCATACTAAATAAATAAAATTTCTTACACCGAGCGTCGATCGTACTTGAAATATACCTTCCCCTCATTCCTTCATAACACCCACCGTCAAAGTTACCGACAGATCAAACCTAACCTAACCAGCGGTACGCATTTCCATGGGGAAGCGCGTGCATAATTGCAAAAAAAATCTATACAAATTCCACCCCCTGCTCATTGCACCCTGCGCATAAACTCCCACCCTCCGCGAATTTAAATTCTCCATGCTTGATTTTGTCTTACCTGCCAATCGAAGACGTACTGTTGCAAATCTTGAATCCTGTAAATTACAAAAAAATATATATTCATGAAAACCTACCCTTAATACGAAAGGTGGATTTGGAAATGTTGAATCTTTTATGTTCCTCTTGTACATGATCTGATTTTTTTATTCGTTCTCGTGTTGCTTGCTTGAGTTTTTTTCGTGTAGGGTACGCAGCATCAATCTTTGCACGTGTAAGATGTTTATTCTTTTAGTTGAGTGCACTTTCGATGGAAAGGTAGGTAGGTAAATCCAATCACAATGAAGGTTTATTCTTGACATTGTGCACGCTTTGCCACGGAATGCAATAATAAGGAACATTGGCATATTGCCGATGGCACACGCTTCGTAAAATGAATCTAGAGATATTTTTATCTTATTTTAAAATGTATTTTTAAATAGAATTACTCTCATCAGACTTCATATTATTTGCATTAACTTTTCTGTCTAAGTTTTATGAAGGTGTTTCGTGAGTAAATAGTAGTTACTACCTTAAGTAGTCGCAGATAGATTGACTGCGAATCAATTCGACTTAATCAATAAAATTATGGGTTTTCAAAATGATACAAAATTGGCAATAGATTGGTGAATGGTAGACACTGGGAAGTAATCTGACTTACCTTAATTATTTCACACATTGGTTCAATATTAGGGCACCGATGGTAAAGCACTGCACAAGCTTCCGTAAGAATCGATAATAAAGTGACCGAGATGCCATGGGGGGTGATAACTGCACAGGTTAATTCAATAGACTGGAGATTGTTCCTTGAAGCTATTGTTCCAAGGTGTTACATGTAGGTAATATTGGCACATATTGTCAGATGGGCTAGGTATGGAAAGTAGGTTGAACGGAGGAAGGTAATAATAATAATAATAATAGCATTATATTTATATAGCGCAGTTTTGTGACATTTACATGTAAATGTAAATAGTTGCGCAAAACAAAACTGTGCCTGAGTTTCATTCTCTTATGCATTTTTTTTCTCAGTGAACAATAAAAAAATGGCGCCTTCTCTTGTTTTTTGACAGTTAAATAGATTTCTCAGAGCTCTAAAACTCTCGCACAAAATAGTTTTTGGAACTGAAAATATGATAGAAATTGCGCTTAGAAAAGGCTGTTAAAATTTCATGACGCTGGAGCTCACTGATCGCAAGTTTTTGTTTTTTTTTTATATTTTATATGGTATGAGTCAATATATTTTATGCGAGTTATATTATGAGTTATATTTTTTATAATGTGAGTTAATATATTTTCCATAATAGTCAATATATTTAATATAACTTGAGTCAATATATTTGATATAATATGAGTTAATTCTGTAAATAAAATAAAATAAACTTTTTTATTAACCCTGTGCCATTAAAATTTTATAGTGTCTATTCCACAACCCACTCATAAAACCGATGAATTTTGTAATGGTAGGTAGGTATAAAGAGAAGTGATTCGTCATAAAAGAGGGCATTGTATTTTTGGAGTGCATACCGAATTTCATTTTTATTTGCTGGATGCTGAAGATTGCGCTTTCTGACGCAGATTTTTTTTATAATCTACGTAAACGAAACTATGTATATGTCTAAAAACATATTTTATAATTTACTGTGAATTCAAGATCTGTAGTAAAAGTAATAAAATTGTAGGTATTATATCGTTTAAACAGGTTAAAAAGGTAAAAATTCTGATTTTAAATACAAACATTTATTAAATTTAATGTATTCCGCCATAAGTACTTTAGTGTATTGAGTCAAAAATTTGGTTTTTCAGTTAATAATGTATTATGCAGAATTTTTATGAGAAATGCGTTTTAATTGACTAATTTTTTATTTTACTGATAAATTTTCAAAATATTTTGAGAAGTTAACTGTTTTGCTATATTATTATAAAACGATATGGTAATGCATCAATGGTACCTGAATGGATTATATTTTTTCAACCGGACCCGAAAAGAAGAAGATGGAGAGATACGAAATTACGAATGTTAGAGGAGGGCGCTAACATTTACAGCGACAAAATTGATGCGAAAATTGCGAAAATGTTTAATAAAACACGACTCGTTTAAAATAGAGCAAAAATAACTGAAACAAACGTGTTAATATTAATTTTTGGAGCATCCTTTGCGATTTTTTTCTATCGAGGGAATTTTATATAATTATCTATTATCTAATTATCTCTTATGAAAGTCTAGATATTATCTTCAAGAATAACATATATTTTTTTAAGAGCTTTAAAACTTACCGTGTTTAAGAGAAATATGTAATAAATCGGTACAAATCCGGGTTGCGGGCCCTTAAGAGGGTAAGTTTGTAAAGTTAACCAGAGTAAGCCGGAAATACGTCATTTTCAAAAAAGTTTTTAGACATATTGACTCTTTTCCACAAAAAATTATAAATGAATTTCGAAAGATTGTTCTTTTATCTAGTGAAGTTATGTAATAAATTTTTAGATTTTTTTTTAATTTTTAGTATAATAAGGTTATTCCATAGGTCGTTGGCAGATTTGTTAAATTTTCAAAAAAGTTTTTGTATTATACCACACCCATTTCAAATGATGTAATCATGCAGTAAAATAAATCAATACATTATCTAGCAGAGTTATGTATTAGAATTTTAATTTTAGTTTCAATAAAATCATTAAAAAATATGTACGTACATGTGTTTCTTGACGAAAATTGGTCCATTTGTATATTTATTTGCGCACTTACAAACTAATATATTTCAGATTTTTTTAACATTCTTATTAAATTTAGACATTATTGAAAAATGATAAATACTTATAATCAAAAAATAACTACAAAAAGTAAACTATTTTAATAGTTTTATCATCACGCCTTTCAGCATTTTTGGATGAAGGTATAAATTAAAGCTAATTTGGATTGAAATAAATTCGATATTGAGTTATAATTTAAAAAAGCTGGTACGGAGAATAATTAATCTTTCTCATTGTAACCGCCCTGCACGATCGGAAGAACAACTTTCGACGAAATGTGGATTTTCGTCCGCTGGCTGGTTAAACGCTCTTAAGCAAAATGATAAAATGAGAAGTGCTCAGTCCATGAGGTTTAATATTTGAAATAGGACAATCACAACACACAGCAGTAAAAAGGTACATTATCAAAATCATTTCTAATATAAAGAGAAAACATTTATCAAATTCAAATCAAAACACAATCGAACAATATGTAAGTAACAATGAAGTAAGCATGTGTTGATTGCTCTCACATTATAATAATGTTGAATTACGCCGTTTCATTTATGTATCATTTAAAGTACAAAAATCCAAATAAT
This sequence comes from Limnephilus marmoratus, assembly GCA_917880885.1. Taxonomy (NCBI): domain Eukaryota; kingdom Metazoa; phylum Arthropoda; class Insecta; order Trichoptera; family Limnephilidae; genus Limnephilus; species Limnephilus marmoratus. Next base: position 59,402,462 of record OU862911.1, on the reverse strand, counting down.
ACTACGCGAAAACAAGAACATCTTGGCATATTGTGCTACCGAAGATCCTTAAAAGGGCATAAATAACCTCACAAAAAACACATCCCTAAACCCCGTTATTAGGCCAAAAGTGGTAGTTTCGCGTAAAAAACGTCAGATGTTCCTGATAACATCTGCGCTTTGACTGTCCTTGTTCCAAAAACACCCCGAAGAGCCCGTTCACACTTCCGTCGTAAAAACGGAGAGGGGTTCCGTCGTCACGACGGAAGCCCTAGGCCCCTGTTCACACTTCCGTTTTCAAGACGGATCCGTCTTGAAAACGGACCCTACTCTACGAAAACAACGACCAAAACACTTCAGGGGTCGGACCTTATTTGTTCAAACCGTGGGAGAATATTGTGTTTGCATACTTGAAAAGGAGAAAGTACGCGAAAATCATTCAGCAATTATTATAACTAAAATCACTAAAAAACATGAATGATATGACTAAATATTTTCTTGAGATTAAATAGAAAAAATCGCATTCTGGAACGAACATATATATTATATAATAATATTACAAAACGCCAAACGCGCGCCCCATAAAAACACAAATTGCCTGCCGCCTTGCGTCTGGGAGCGGGCGGTGGTGAAGTGTGAAGCGGGGTGTGGCGGGTTCAAAACGGATCCGTCGTCCCGCCGTGTAGTGTGAACAGCTCCATTGAAATGTATGAGAGCCCGTTCACACTTCCGTCGTAAAAACGGAGAGGGGTTCCGTCGTCACGACGGAAGCCCTAGCCGCTGTAGTGGCTCTATGGAGCTGTTCACACTTGTCGGATCCGGCGCGAAGACGGATCCGTTTTTTTTCACCGGAGAGTTCGCCTACGCAGAGCGTCCGTCGTGAAGCCGGAAGGGAACGCGCTGGCTCATACATTTCAATGGAGCTGTTCACACTACACGGCGGGACGACGGATCCGTTTTGAACCCGCCACACCCCGCTTCACACTTCACCACCGCCCGCTCCCAGACGCAAGGCGGCAGGCAATTTGTGTTTTTATGGGGCGCGCGTTTGGCGTTTTGTAATATTATTATATAATATATATGTTCGTTCCAGAATGCGATTTTTTCTATTTAATCTCAAGAAAATATTTAGTCATATCATTCATGTTTTTTAGTGATTTTAGTTATAATAATTGCTGAATGATTTTCGCGTACTTTCTCCTTTTCAAGTATGCAAACACAATATTCTGAATGATAAAATAAAATGTTTTGGTCGTTGTTTTCGTAGAGTAGGGTCCGTTTTCAAGACGGATCCGTCTTGAAAACGGAAGTGTGAACAGGGGCCTAGGGCTTCCGTCGTGACGACGGAACCCCTCTCCGTTTTTACGACGGAAGTGTGAACGGGCTCTGAGCCAGCGCGTTCCCTTCCGGCTTCACGACGGACGCTCTGCGTAGGCGAACTCTCCGGCGAAAAAAAACGGATCCGTCTTCGCGCCGGATCCGACAAGTGTGAACAGCTCCATAGAGCCACTACAGCGGCTAGGGCTTCCGTCGTGACGACGGAACCCCTCTCCGTTTTTACGACGGAAGTGTGAACGGGCTCGAAGTGTGCACTTTCTTATGGAATCCAATGATTGCTCGATACCCATTGAATAGCTGAACCCAAACATCTTAAACACATGTTTCGACGCAATTTTTCAATACCAGATAGGTAACTGGTAATGGCATCAACAACGTTTTTAATTATGAACCCGTTAATACGGCAGACAGACTAAAATTTTAGAATTGTTAAACCTTTTGCAGGCAGGAAAATTTCATTGTTCAGCAGAACTATGTTTTTTTGCTATCGAAACATCGCTGTCCAGCGTGTTATGGGACGTAATTAACTTAATTTTACCGGCGATTCCTGACATTATTTGGAGTAAAAATTGTAAATGAAATTTTTGTCACCGGTGGAAGTTTTGTTTTTTTTTTTCAACCGAAAACATTAAAAAAATTATTTGGAATTGGAAAATTAGAGGCGGGATGGGAGGTTGGTCGGTTACTCGGCTGAGAACCCAGTGAAAACACGTGGAAGAAAAAAAAAGTTTGCAATCCAAAGGTCGCGGTATGGAATCCCGGCGTGGGCAAATAAATTTTATTTGATTAATTTTTATTTAATTTGCGGCACGTTCCAGAGTGGAAGATACTCTCAGTATCGCTCTGGTGTAAGACCACCATTCAGAATTGAAACGTTGCCTGAAATAGCTTTAGCCGTGTTTGGTGACCAGACCTGAATAGCAAGGTACTTCCCAACCTTCCTCTTCCTCATCTCCTTCCCCTCACCACTACCGTCAACCTTATAACATACAACAATTGGGGATGACATGGTCTCACTGGCTCCAGAAGGGAGCAGTTGGGACTCTTGTGCGGTATTCATATAAAAAAATAAAAATAAATATTTTCTTTTTACTTAAATCAAACAGCAAATTAATTTATGATGCCTTTTTGTGAGTTTCAAATACGAATAACCACTATTCCTGTTGAACAGAAAAAAACATAGAACCAACAAAATATATGTCATAATTTATGAAATATGATGCGTACGAGTATTTCAAAGCTCTGTAGGACATGATGGATATAATATTTGCGTTGATCTAAAAAACATCCCAGCAAAAGCGCAAAAAAAGTTGCAGAATTAAAATAAAAAGGCAAAAATAAACAATTTCAATGCATACTTCTTCGAAAAACCTGCCTACGATAAAAGAAAAGCAAATTATTCCACACCTAAATAAATTATTTTTTGCCAATAATCACATCAATCTCAATTATTACGACATAATAAGTACACGCTTGCGTTAAATCGTGAATACGTACATGGAAGTGTTAATGAAAGGCATGTTATCTGCAGATCAGTGTAGATGTCGCCTGAATGCTGCACCATGAATAATGTGCTTTTAGTTGACATTACCGAAGTGTGCCGACTGCTACCAGATATTTTAAGTTCGTCTAAAATACCACAAAAGGCATAAAAAGTATTAACTCTATCCACCTTTATTTCGGGGTTTCAGAAATAGGGGGATATTAGGGTGGCGTAACGCCGGATACCGAATACATCCACAGGTTCTGTCTGCGCCTGTATTTGTGAGGCTTTTTGAGTTGAATTGTGTGTGTTTTAGGGGTAAATTTAAGCAATTTTAAACTAAGCTCGTGCTACGTGAATACGAGTCGAGGGTTATTAGCGATTTTTTATGTCAGCCTCATTTTTGTAGAACGAATATATTGCCCACGTGCATTGAAAAATATTTTTATGATTGATTGTTTCACGCTGTTGAATTCTTGTGTTTTAAAATAGTACGTATATAATGTCTGTCTACAAATCTTTAACGTCAGATAATTATTGTGAATTGATAGTTTAATAATAAAATTTATTTATTTATTTATTGCTTCTTCACAATTTGTAAACATAAATTTAGAGCATGTAATTATTAACCCCACTAGGGTTCGCCTGTATTAGGGTTAATAATTTCACAATTTAATAAAAATAACACACGCAAATATCGGTCATGCAAAACAGTTAAGTAAAAGCAAAATAATAAAATTTAAAAATAAAATGATAAACAGAGAAAATAATAAGTGATAAAAATATATGAATTAACAACAAAGTGTTAAGAGATCATGAAAATTAATAGTAAAATCTGAGAAGTATGTTTACGAGAGATGGGAAGGCTGAAAGAGATATTGAAAGAAGGGTAAATGCAGGTAACCATTAATGGAGGACTGAATGCCGTTGGCGCTAATAAAAAACTGTCAAAAGAAGCGAAGCTGGCAGTCCACGATGGAGTCCTGGTACCTACCCTGATGTATGGAAGTGAGGCATGGAACTGGCAGAGAAAGGATGAAAGTAAACTGAATGCTGTTGAAATGAAATCCTTAAGGCGGATGTGTGGTAAAACTGCGTGATCGTGTGAGAAATGTGGATATCCGCAAAGAATGTAAGGCTGATGTAAGCATAATGAGTAAGATTAAGAAAGGAAGCCTCAGATGGTTGGGACATGTAGAGCGAATGAAAGAAGAAAACAGTGTGAGAAGAATATACGACGCAAATGTGAATGGAAGAAGAAGTCGGGGACGCCCGGGGCATGGCACGATCAAGTGAATCAGATACTTAAGTCGGGCCATGTCAAAAGTCAGAATAATAGAAGAGTATATATGAGACGATGTATGAATGTCAGTGAGGCAAAGAGTGTATGCCAAGACAGAGTTGTTTGGCGATCCGTCCTCTCTGCCTACCCCTGCAAGGAAACGCGTGATGGTTAGTTAGTTAGTTTTTTAGTAAAATCTAATATTGTTTGAAAACGAGTTAACTTTGACAAGTCAGTTGATAAATTACTAAAAGACTTATCGAAAAAAATAACGTCTCCAAGTAAAGTATGAGAAATGAGTTTTTAATTCTCAAAGATATCAAAGAAATATGATAATGTATGAGTAATTATTACAGTTCATTTAAATTAGAAATTTGATGATAATTAATTTCATTATCTTAGGCACAAAGCGAGAGTATTCATTAGCGTGAATTGGTTTTTTCTTCTTGAGAATTAATTATACATGGCCCGCACTCGCAAAGTGAACTTCTGCAAGAGAATAAAACATCGCTTCTTGAAATGGTGGACGGCAGATGAGGAGATGAGATGGTAAATGGTATCTCTAGCGGAGAACAATCAGAGTAACATGAAAGCTTTCATTAACAGCATCTCAGCTAGAGGGCGGCGAGGATAAGAGATTTTATCATAATTAAATTTTAATTGATCAAATAAATAAAACTCGAAACGGTGGGCTCTCAAAATTCCGTATAAAAGACCAACGCCCATTCCCGAGATTATGTACGGATCCTGAGTTCCGAGACTTTTATATAAGAACTTTATACTTGTAAATGCCCCATATAGTACATGTTGTATATAGAGGAACAAAATTAATTGGTTAAAACTCCTCTGTGAGTCTCACCCCCTCCCCCCTCCCCCACCCACCCCGGCACTTTTCCCTTTGAAGACGTTGAAACGGAGGGAAATAAAAGGAAAAGCGATAGAAGGAGTGAGGGTGGAAAGAGAAAGGCTCTCCGCCACTTCGTCTTGGAGAGCAAAAATAAATTATAATTCTTTTCATCATCAGGGTTGCCTGCCATCTGCATACCATGGGCGGCGCGTAATCTGCGAGAAACAATTTACAATTTGAAAGTTAACATTTTTTATTTAACTTTATATATTTTACCACGATCTGATAATTTACCTAGGTACTTTACCAGTGCTGAGGCTCCCATTTTATAATTTTATAAAATACAATAAATAAAAATAATTAATCATTTAAGAAGAAGATAATAATAATCTAAATTAAAATAGGTAGAGAACTAGACACAGAAAAAGACAATGGTCGCAACTGGGATAGAAAACAGTCGAAGGTGACACAAGCGAAATTGGTTAACGCGCACGTCCCGGTTAGACGAGAGGTCTGGGTTCGTGTCCCAGTTGCGACCATTATCTTTTTCTATTTTTCTGTGTCTTAATCTCTTTCATATTTTCGTTTAGATTATTAATGTTATCTTCTTCTTCAATGATATATTACATTGATGGGAATAACCTTCAAAAGTTACAAAAAGAGAGTATTTCTTATTAAAAATTTAAAATATTTCAATTAATAAGTCAAGTACGCCCCTCATACGTCGTACATATCTCTGATAATGTTATTTTATCGTAAAAATAAGCTTATGGGTCCGAGTGGGTAAATAATAAAGGCGGTAAGTAATGTAATAATATTTCAATTGTTACACACAGCAAACTTACTTTGTCGCACAATTATTCAAAAAACACTCTATCCACTTTTATTTAAAAAAAAAACTAACATGTTTGCTTCATGAAGGTTTATTTAAAACTTAAAACTAAATGTTTATTAATGTTAAAACTAAGTGTTTATTAATTTTGAATTACAATAATACTATATATTTTTCTGAGGTACGGTCGTGTAAATTATGTGCATAATGTCGTGTATTTTATGTAATATTTCCCCTTTACTAATTTATGTGCTACAGTTTTATATTAAAAGTAAAAATAATGTATATTGAAAATTCTTAATTAATTTAATTTATAATAAGATAAAATAATAATGAAACACTTAGATTTAACCACCCTTTTTAATTACATGAATATATCAACATGTTTCTGAAGCAATAATAGTTCCTTCATCAGGATACAAGGTAGAAGGTGAGGATTTAATAAGAATCAATATAGAAAAAACAAGCAACAAAACTGATTAAAAGTAGGTTCCTACCCATTGCTTGGATAGCAAGGAACACGTCCTTGCTATCCAAGCCCATTCACTAAATAAAGCAATTGATGGAGGAGACCAATGTATCACATATTGATACTTGGCCGCAACAAATACTGCCAAATGCTGCAGTGGTGGTTATAATTTCCGAATCTAATTACCTAATCATTCTATACCATGGCCAAAAACCAGTAAAGCATCGAGTAAAAGCATCGTGAAAGATAATAGTATATACCTTTCCCCATATTCGAATCCATGTGTATTGTACTGCGATCTATACATCCCCAATCCTTGATGAGCAAGTAATGCCCTTCCTGTTCAGTAATGCCTTTAATGAGCACCCACCACGCGCCACCTGTGGCTGGGGGTGGGGGAGGGTGGGGGGAGGCTGCACGAATTTAAGCATGAGATGAAAAAAAGACGGAAAGAAAAGTACATACCCCTGGTTCCTTTAGAACATGCCCGTCGTCTTGGCAATGAGTTCCCTCCCCCTGGCCGCCCATGCCCCAACCCTTACAACACCGCGGGGTAAAGAAAGAGTTAATATTGATCGCGTTTTTTATATTTCATTCAACCCCACGCCGCGAGTACTTGCAGCGCTATTTTTTTACCCCATCCATTCGGTTGGGGTGGCTTCCTACCCCCCCGGGGTCACCCCGCGCAGGGTTGGAACTGGGCCCAACACCGATCATATTCCCAATCAACGGATGAGTATTGTCTCAATTAGTCTCAAAGACAATTGAAATTTGAATATTTTAACTTTATGTTTAAGGCATTGGTGAATTCATATTTCAGAGAGGTATATTCTTTCTTAGATTCTTACAAACCTTTCTACAGGGCACTTATCTGTAAAATATAACTGAGTGTTAGATTCTGTTGCAACATAATTATAATAATATCGAATGACCGAATCGGAAGCAATGTGTAGAAGTTCGTGAAGCAATTTTCATGATGGGCTGGTGACTTGGAACATTACATTGTTATATTACCTTCTTTCGCAAAACTGATTTTTCTCTTCCATTCACTTTTTTACTGATATTCTAGCTTCCATCCATCTATAATTATTTTTTACTACGCTTACGTCAATCATCTCACTCGTGATACGGTGTAACAAGGGCGTGCATTGCTCTTTGACCAAAGGTAGGATGTAGAAAATGTTTGGAAACACAATCAATTGATAAAACGATTAGAAAATTAGAAAATGGAATCGTTTAACACGTTCATTAATATTAATTCGAAATAATAAGAGGTAGGTAATAGTTTCCTTCAAAGACTTATTCAATTCTTTTCCTCCACAAATGGCCGCAAAACAAAAATCATTTTTCAAAAATCAATCTAGCGGTAGTTTTGAAAACTAAAATTGAGTGGAGAGATTGCATTATGTCTCTAATTTCAAAGTGGTCATTTTATATTTTTGCAAAATTTAGTAGCAGTAGGTAATAATTGCTATTTAGTGTAAGCCAGGATATACGGCTTCCTTTTTACTTCACGTTTCCCGCAAAAAAAATACATTGAGGAATTCAAATGTATGACCATGATAATAATAATAACGTAATATTTAATACTTCCTATTCCAAAATGTAAAAAAACAATAGGACAGTTAAATCATAAATATCTTGGAGTTAAATTTTTTTATTCACTACCTGAAAAAATCAGAAACATGAGCAGTTACATAAAAAAATTTAAAACTCAGCTTAAAAATTATACTGAAAATTTGAACTGAATAAAAAATAATAAATTGAACCAATATAATAACACCCCCCATGCACACAAGCCCTGCTTATTTATGGGGGTACATCAAATACAATGTAATTAATTATTGTATAAAATTTATTATAATTTATGTATCTCTTTGTAAATAAAAAAAAATAAAAAATAAATAAAAATAATTATATAGCGCAGTTTGTGTATTTGTATGTGTCAAGTGCGCTACAAGTCAGGTTGTGAATAAATTTATTGTAGATTTGTGACATAAAAATATTGACAAATTTATGGGAAAAAAATACATTTTGATAAGAGATTTGTCGGAGTTTTTACAAACTATTTAATTTTATTTTTATGTTTCGTTTTTCTTAAGGTAGACACGACTTTTCAGCCTTTTTGGAAAGCACGCCATAAGGCTGTGGGTACTTTGCTTTACCACGATACATTGTGATATCAATGCTTCGCTTTCGTCCTTCCTCCATGCTTCACTGCCATACGTCGTTTCAATTTTAATGGCAGAATAACACATAGGTGCTAGTCTCTCTTCCTTTAAATTTCCTCAAATGGTGAGCTTAATTTTTGCACTGCTTTAGACAATTAATGCATTTTACGGCAACGTAATTATTTCCAGCATCTAACTTATAACATCTTAACCATAAAGGAAATCAATTTGAGAGGCGGGTATGGGCACTGCACCCCAGGGACATTTACCTTTACTTGGATAACCAACACCTCTGCTATAGATCACCCCAAGTGGTTCGCTACGTATGGTGGCTTAGCACGGGTGCCCGGGTTCGTGGGTATGTCGGATGCGTTTGCCCACTCACTGCGTGGCGTGCCGGATCGGGTGAGACTGGTTGAGGGAGACCTTTTGATTTCTCCTGCCAGTGGGAGGACTGGAGTAATTCCGTCACTCCTGAACATACCTTTTCCTTCCAAGTACTTCCTCATCTTTCATTCCTTAAAAAGACCCTTCACACAGCATCACCTAAGATGACATAGGCTCTGAGGGAAATTATTTTCCCCAGGGCCTCCTGTGTAAAGCTAATGTAAAAAAAAAATGGCAACGTTCAAATAAATTGTTATATGACAGCCTACCGTTCGTTTCATACTTACAATCAGGAAGAGGAGTGTTGCCAGTCTGATAAAACCAGGTAGTACCTTCCTGTTAGTAGGCCTATTACATAATTTATCGTAGGTCCAAGAAAAAGCCTCGTTCACATCAATTAGCATTTAGAAGAATAGCTGAGCGGCCTTTTTCATGCAAAACTGAAATTTGGATTTGGGTCCAAAATACCCAACCAAACCTAATTTTTATTTTCTTAATCAAAATATATAGCAAATATCTTCGAATTCAATTTTGCATGATTTTAGAGGCAACATTTGGAATTTTTTGGGGGTTAATTATTAAAATTAAATAAATAATCACCCCTACGCGGTAAGCTTTAATATGATAAAAAAATTAAAAAAACTTAAAAAACGCATTTCGTTGGGTAGAAATTTTGATTTACCTATAATACGTAAAATTTGTGTTAACCACTTACTTAAATCGGTGGTTTGTAATTTTGAATTTACGCCCATCAAAATTCGATTTATGTTTTTTTTAATTATTATATATTTAATCATATTTATAATTTTTTTAACAACTTAAATTTTCAAATTTTCCAAAAACTCACAAAATTGCCTGTCAAATCAAGAAAAATTCAATTATTTAATCAACCATATTTTATAATTTAAATCACCAATAAATAAAATTGCACGTTTTAGATTTTTAGTCTAATTTTATATTAAAAAAATATTTTTCAGTTTTGTTGAGTGTTTTGGCCTCAAGTAATTGGCCTTAATACAAAAAATACGAATAAATATTTGGAATTATTGCCGCTGTTTCCACCCTGTTCCTCTCCTCTGTCATACTCATAAGTGAACCCCGCTGTACAGTGTACAGTACGGGATAGGTACTGAAAAATGTTTCTCCGTGTCGCTTTGCATACACGTCGCTGCGCCTGCTTATATATATTTCATTGCATCTTCTGCTTTTTTTGCTTGACGATTGTGCTCCTGTATATCCTCTAATTAATCTCGTCTGAATGGCTTCAACACTTTAATGCTCTTCAAGTGCTTCCCCTATTATATTAATAATTTAATGAGCAATGATCTGTCGTCGTTTGTGAATTTAGGGGTTATATACAGTTAGGAGGCCCGAAAAAAACGATTTTTCAAGATTTGATGAAAAACCAAACGGATTTTGTTAAAGTAATGTATAATCTTGAGTTCAAGTTGTAATCTTGAGTTGAGTTATTGTCCTGAAGAAGGTTGAGTTCAACCGAAACCGGTCGACAAATATAAATAAAAATAATGTGGTTTTTAAACAAAGTACTTTTTTTTTCTTTTTTTTTTACATTAACTCCACACAGGAGGCCCTGAGGAAAATAATTTCCCTCAGGGCCTATGTCATCTGGGATGCTGTGTGGAGGGTCTTTTTGAGGAGAGGAAGGAATGAACAAATTGAAGGAATGAGGCAAATCATTCCACAGCCGAGCTGTTGAACACAAGAACGAGTCGAAGAAACGACCCGTTCTCATGTGACAGATGTCAACCGTGTACAAATGTTGGGCACGCGTTTGGCGTGTTTCCCGACTATGCAGGGATCAATGATGCTAGTTCCTCGGAGCATCTTCCATTGTAATACCGGTAGAACAAGGATAGCATTCCCATCCGACGCCTGTGCTCTAAAGATTTGCAATCCGTCTGTTAAGATGGGAGAATCTATCAAACGGACCGCCCGTTTCTGCACAGAGTCGAGGGTATTTTTCAGGTATTTTGGAGCTCCAGACCAGAGATGGCTACTTGTTTCATTCTATATAACGTCAAGCCACAAAATGTTTACTTTCCACGATAATTTAATGTATAATCTTCTAATTAATCGTAGGACGAAGCAAAACCGAATTTTTTTTATAAAATAGCTGCTTCTCAAAAAAAAATATTATTGACCAAAATTTTGGCTTTAAATCGGTGAGAGCCGACCTTCGTTAAAAAACTAGAAAATATACTTAAAAGAAGCTTGTGTTAAAATTTGAGACTAATCAGGTATACCGTTTTTGAGACATCTTGGTCGCTGGCTTTAAAAACACAGTTAAACGCGTTTAAAGTTTGCCTCCTACTTCACACGTCTTTACAATAATTATGCGTGTAACTTCGAAAATAATCGTCAGATTTACTTGAAATTTTCTGTGTGTAAATTAAATATATGTACATTACTTCTTCTTCTTTCGTATGGTGGGGGGTCAGAGGGGGACATCTAGGTCTGCGAGCCAGTCTAGGGCCTCAGGCGTTGCCCTGTGGACCTCATCAATCCCGCCGGGGAATGAATGGGGCGGGCATTCGTTGACCACATGTTCGGTGGTCTGCACCGCACCGCATTCACACGTCGCAGTATGTACATTACGAAAATGAAGTAATAAAAAAAACGATTTCTTGAAAATATTAAATATTATACTCGGTACTTTAAATCGAGCCGATGCCGTTAGTTTGCTGTTTTTCTTTTACATTAACTTCACACAGGAGGCCCTGAGGAAAATAATTTCATTCAGTAACAATGTCACCTTTGGAGATATGCTGTGTGGATGGCCTTTTAAGAAGTGAATATGGGTCCTGAAGAAACCCATGTTTTAGGAGGGAGGAAACACATAGGCCGGTAAATAGTTCCATAGCCGAGCTGTTCAACTCAAGACTGAGTCGTATTTACCGGCACTTAAGGGATCAAAGACGCTAGTTCCTCAGAGCATCTTCCATCGTAATTCGGTAGAACAAGGACAGCATTCCCACCTGACGCCTGTGATCTAAAGGATAGGTGAATCTATTTAAAGGACCGCCCGTTTCTGCAGAGGTTAAAGGGTTTTTTCAAATATTTTTAACAGCAGGGTGCACTTGCGATTTTTAGTGTCAACAAATGTGTACTATGATAGTGACATTTCAACGATAATGAGTTACACGGGGCATTTGATTCTTGAGAATCATATTCATGGTTTGCCAAAACACACAGGCGATCCTAATCCGAAAGAACTATTTAATTATATACTGAAAAGTTTTATCGTATACATCGTGAATAATATGTTTCAAAGATGTAATATTTACAACGTACATACCCAATTGTGTTTTAAATTAATAAAAGTTGTTTGGTTTTGAACTAAGAATCCTTCCCGGATGTCCTTTATCCAGTTCCTACGTCTCCCTAACCATCACCTTGCTGGGAAAATATTTTAAATTTGGAACAAACAGAACAACAGAAGAAGTGACAAATTATCGTCCAATATCGCTGATTTCAAACATTGCCAAAATCTTTGAAAAAATTATCAAAAAAAGATTAACCGAATTTATTAACAAAAATAACCTAATTCACGATAACCAATATGGATTTATGAAAACTAGAAGTACCCAAGATGCGATTGCCAAATTATCGAACATTATTCAGAACACATTAGACAAATCTTTGAAATGCCTCGGAATCTTCATAGATCTTAAAAAAGCTTTCGATAGTATTTCTCATGATAAACTTATTAAAAAATTAAACTGTGTTGGGATAAACGATAAAGCTCTAAAATGGATAAAAAGCTATTTATTTGAACGACACCAAGTAGTCAAGATAAACAACTCCCTAAGTCTACCACTAACAAGTAATTTTGGGATTCCTCAAGGCACAGTCCTAGGCCCCCTACTATTTATAATATATGTCAACGATATCTTTAAACTACCACTTAACGCAGACATAATATCATATGCCGATGACACAGCTATCATAGTGAATGGGATCGACTGGAATAGAGTAAACGAACAAGCAAATAATATCATGAACATCTTAAAACATTGGTTTGACACAAATCTTCTCTCATTGAACACTAACAAAACATACTACATACACTTCTCAATCAACAAACTAAAAACACTCCCCGACACTAAAATAATTATCCACAATTACAAATGTAATAAAATCACATGTATCCAAGGCTGTTCAACATTGAAATCAGTACCAGAAATTAAATATCTCGGAGTGATAATAGAACAACATATGAAGTGGAAGAGCCATATCTGTGAATTGGTTAAGCGTATCAGAAAGTGTATATATATATTCATAAGATTAAGAAATATTTTAAAACTCAACAATCTAAAAAGAGTATACTATGCACTAATCCAGTCTTTAATTCAATATGGAATAATTGGATGGGGGGGGTCATACAACAATATTCTAACCCCTGTCAAAGTGATCCAGAAACTAATCATTAAAGTTATCCTAAAGAAACCCTCCACTTATCCAACAGAAACGCTTTTCGCAGATTTCACGGTGCCTCGAGTTGAGAATATCTTCAAGAAAAATGCAATTATCCAAATTTACAAAGATAATATCATCAAGAAATTTGAAACTCACCAATCAAAAAGATATGAAGACAACATCAAAACACCAAAATTTAATACCAAACTAATGCAAAACAATTATGTCTATTTAGGAATAAAGTTTTTCAACAACCTTCCCATTGAAATAAAAAAAACCAAAGAAATCAATAAACTGAAACTCAAACTGAAGCTACACTTCATCAGGAATAATTAACTAAATAATTACCTGTTTTTCTCTTTCTTTCTATTTATTTTTAATACATATTCATCTCTATTTTATTTAGATTTTTCGAATTTCTCCTAAGTGCACAATAACCGTATGTAACCGTATCCTATGTATGTACACCTACACATTTAGATGATCCAGAAGTCTCAATTTATCCTATTATATACTTACTTATTACATAATGTTGTTCTATTTCAGTTATAGTTAGTGTAACTCGCTCATCAAGCACAAGAACTAGCTTCTTCTTTGGTGAGATTGCAATGTTTAAATAATTTCTGTACCGCTATGTAATTTCCATAACTCCACTGTACAATTATATAACTATATTAAATAAAAAAAAAAAAAAAAAAAACAATGGTAAGAAAAATGGTGCAAATTCATTTAAAAATAAAGAAGGATTTTGACCAACTTCGAAGTACATAACATCGTTTGAAATACAGTGGTAAATGATTGGTCATCCCTTTTTCTAATCTAACCTAACCTAACCCAACAAGGAAGTTGAGTCCATTTTTTTATCAATGTTCACGTTCAAACTTAAATGCTAGTATTTTTTTTTTAAAGTTCTTTTTTATAATTAAATTAATTCTCCAAGTTTAAATTTTATTAAGTCCGCCAATACGAGCGGAATCCGAGCGGTAATAGGCGTGGTGTGTGTGTGTCGTCATTTGGTCTCTGAAAAACACATCGCTTGAACATTTTGTATGGAGATTTTTTTAATTCTTCAATAAGGAATTCCGGTTATTTTTTGTCAATGTTAATCGTCTATCAGAATTAATGGTATTTAAAAAAAATGATGTAGATTCTATAGTTAAATTAATTTTTAAAGTTAGAGTTTTTGAATAACGACTCCCCCGCGAACCAATTCTGTCGACATTTTGTAGAAAACTTGAGCTCGCAGCTAGCGCCGCACGCTAGCCAGTACCGAGAATTAGGACTCCCGTGCGAACTAATTCTGACATTTACGAAATCAGCTGTTCGTGGGCCGCCATCTTAAGGCGAGCGCTAGCGAGTAGCGAGCAAATTTGACCAACTTTCAACTTTTTTCGTAGATTGTCCACAATTTGCTAGTTAGCTAGTAATACGATTACACTGAGCAAGTTTACTAACAGTTAGTGAATTTCCCAGCTAGTAGCTTGTAAACTCGCTCAATGTCATCGAGGTAAAAAGACTCATAACAAGATAGCAAGCAAAACTGTTTGGTCTATACCTCTCTCATCAATAGAAAGAGATGCACGATCATGATTCCAATAATCGTACAAACCGGCGGCGTACAGATAACGTCAGAATTCTTTCGTCCAATCATGAAGCGTTTTTAGTTTATAGCTTTTAATCATTTTTTAAGAACTTTTAATTAATTCTAAGAATAATAATGTAGAAATATATTTACATAATTAGAATCAATATTACTTGATTGACATGAACATATTTTTTATATTGTTATTAGTTTTTGGGGTATTATGCCGTGTTGCGCTACCTCCTTCTTTAGCCAACGTTTCGGACAGCGTTGCAGTGTCCATTGCAGTGTTATGGACACTGCAACGCTGTCCGAAACGTTGGCTAAAGAAGGAGGTAGCGCAACACGGCATAATACCCCAAAAACTAATGACAAAATAATTTTTGGCCGTGAAAATCTAAAATCATATTTTTTATAAGTCAAAATATTTTTCACTCAACTTCCTTATTGCAGCAAACACAATTTCGTCGGTTCACAGTCCATACTAAAAATGCTTCTGAAACGTTAATTCGTAAGAATCGTAAGTAGTTTCGGATGCACCAAAAGTACTTATTCACACAAAAGTATATTTTAACGAAATTAAAACTTGTAACAGATTATCTTAAAGTTTCCTTCGAGATTAGTGTGATACAGAACACGTGCATTTAAGACCTTAGGCAATTTATTTTATTGGAATGACTTCTTTTTTTATAACTTATAATTCATAATTTTTATTCTACGATCTGAAGTTATTTTTAATCGTTGAAGAAGAAGATATAATATAATAAGCCTTTTTTTTTTTTTTTTTTTTTTTTTTTTTTTTTTTTTTTTTTTTTTTTTTTTTTACATTAACTCCACACAGGAGGCCCTGAGGAAAATAATTTCCCTCAGGGCCTATGTCATCTGGGATGCTGTGTGGAGAGTCTTTTTGAGGAGAGGAAGGAATGAACATTGGTCTTGAAGAGACCCATGTTGTAGGAAGGAGGAAACACAGAGGCCGGCAAATCATTCCACAGCCGAGCTGTTGAACACAAGAACGAGTCGAAGAAACGACCCGTTCTCATGTGACAAATGTCAACCGTGTACAAATGTTGGGCACGCGTTTGGCGTGTTTCCCGACTATGCACCGGTGCCGAAGGGATCAATGATGCTAGTTCTTCAGAGCATCTTCCATTGTAATACCGGTAGAACAAGGATAGCATTCCCACCCGACGCCTGTGCTCTAAAGATTGCAATCCGTCTGTTAAGATGGGAGAATCTATCAAACGGACCGCCCGTTTCTGCACAGAGTCGAGGGTATTTTTCAGGTATTTTGGAGCTCCAGACCAGAGATGGCTGCCAAATTCAACCGTGGGGCGTACTTGTGATTTGTACAAGGTTAGCAGTTGTGTACTATTAAAGTATCTGCGGGCCCTGTACAGTACGCCCAGTTTTTGGGAGGCTAACTTTACTCTGGCTTCGATGGAGCCCCCATACCTGAGCTGGTCACTTAGGGTTACACCAAGCATATCAATGGAGGGCCTGTTCGGAAGATTGCTTCCGTTGAAAGAGACTAGATTTTCATTTCGATCCCTTTTAGACGTAATCAGACAAGATTGGGTCTTTGAAACATTAAATTCAACGAGATTATTTTTACCCCAAGAGAAAACACTCTCGAGGTAACCGTCCATTCTTTGCTTCAAAGCCCTACGAGCTGTTGGAGTTTGTGAGCCCTTTGGGGGCTTGTCAAACAAAAAGCTATCATGAACTGTACTGTCATCCGCGTAACAGTGAATTGGTGCACATGACAAAAGGTCGTTGATGTGCAACAAAAACAAAGTCGGAGACAGAACCGATCCCTGCGGGACGCCAGCATTTATCGAGTGTGAGGAAGAAGTGAAACCATCGACTACCGTCTGAATCGACCTCTCCCTCAAGAAGTCGGCAATCCACATACACAAGGATGCGGGAAGTCCGTAAGAATGCAGTTTGTTGACAAGTCCTCGGTGCCAAACCCGGTCAAAGGCCTTGGAGATGTCCAGTGCAACCGTTTGGGTCTCACCGAAACGTTCCAGGCATCGCCCCCAAACATGCGTCACATACGCGAGAAGATCACCGCACGAGCGGTTCCGCCGGAATCCGTATTGACGGTCGTTAATAATTTTGTTCTTCTCGATGTATGTGAGCAGTTTGTCGTTGATCACACGTTCCATCACCTTAGACAGAACTGATGTGATCGCTATGGGGCGGTAGTTGGCCGGGTTGGAGCGGTCACCCTTCTTTGGAATAGGATGGATAACCGCTTTTTTCCAACCAGAGGGCACAGAGCCAGTCTTCAGGGACAATTTAAAAAGCTTCGTCAAAATTGGAGCTATTTCTGCAGCGCACCTCTGCAGTACCAGGGCAGGTATTCCGTCAGGCCCACTAGCTTTATTAACATCAAGCCCTCGTAAAACATGGAGTACTTCCCGATGCCGAATCCTCAGCTTTTTCATACGAAAACCGCAGTGAGGAACCGACGTCGGGACAGCACCTTGGTCATCGAGGGTTGAGTTATCCGCAAACATTTTACCTAATAAGTTTGCCTTTTCGGTGGCGGTGTTTGCTAGTGAGCCGTCAGGTCTGGTGAGAGGTGGCAAACTGGATTTGCAGAAATTGCGACCTATTGAGCTCGCAAGCGACCAGAATTGCCTGCTGCCATGCGGGCATGCAGCCAGCTTTCTGCTGATCTGCAGGTCGTGCTCCAATTTCGACCTATTTATGATTCTCTTGGTTTCCTTTGCCATTTTGTTGTAAGCTGTTCTGTCTTCGGATGTTCTAGATGTGTTGTAGGTTCGGTAAGCCGCGTTTTTTCGTCGCACTGCTTCAGCGCATTGTCGACTGAACCACGGCTTTGAGCCCACACCAGTTTCCTTAACAGTAGAATGGATGAAGCCATCCATCGCGGATGTGATGACTTCACCAATTTCCTGGGCACATCTTGAGGGATCCGAAGTCCGAAAACAGACAGCTGACCACGGAAAAGCATTAAAATGTGCCCGCAGACCGAACCAATCTGCTGACCTATAGTGCCACACTTTTCTCTTCAGCCTCTCGTTTGGTGGTCTGAAGTTTACAGGGATTGATGTCGTCACCAGGCAGTGGTCGGACGATCCTAAAGGCGCTGTGACTTCAATCCTGTAACCGTGTGGCACAGTAGTTAAAAATAGATCTAACAGATTGGAACGGTGAGTCTGGACATCAGGAACCCTTGTAGGCTCCTGAACCATTTGTTCCAATCCGTAGCAAAGGGCAAAGGATTCCGCTTGGCGTCCAGCCGAGTCTGTTGATCCTGAGAACTTCAACCAAGGTTCGTTATGAACATTGAAGTCCCCCAGGACCACAAACTCTGCCGTAGGGTAGCGGGGCAAGAGGTCATCAATAGTATCGCTTAAGTGTTTGAAGAGCTCGGACGTGTCTGATTCGCTAAGGTTCGGTGAGCGGTATAAACACGCGTAGAATCTTACCGTACTGGCAAGATTGACGCGTACCCACATTACGTCGAATCTGGAGTTTTCCAGATTCAACAGTCGCACACAGTTGACGTCAGCTCGACTATAGAGACAGACACCTCCTTTAGGTCTGAACTTGCCTGCGAGGGTGAAGCCCGGGCAGTTCAGATAGGAGGTGTCTACAGGCTCAGCTATCTGGGTTTCAGACAGGAAAAGTAGGTTTGGGCGTTGGGAAAAAAGGTGGTGGTGGACAGAATTTAAATTGGTGTGCAGGCCGCGAATGTTGGTGTAATTCACCAACAGTTTTGGCCCGCACCGGGGACGCCTACTCCTCGCCGCTGTAATGACGTTAATTGTTGATGGTTGTATATTCATGATTTTATTTGTAGGGTTATTTAAGTGTGATATGAGGGGAAGGAAGGTCAGGGAGGGAAAAGGTAAAGGGGTGGGTAGGATGCTGGGATTCAGAGTTTCCAGGAGTGACGGACGTATGTATCCAACCCACCCACTGCGGTGCAAGGCGATGGGCAGGGAGAGTCCGGCTGGAGAGGTCGCCCAATGCGCCCCAAACGCTACTGCTGGGTCCCCTCCGGTCACGAACCGGCACAACAGCAGCGGCGGGGTTTTTACACTCGTTGATGGGGCAGCCCACCCTCAGTCGTGAGCCTGAGGGTCGGGCCCCTGTACTACCGAGCGACCCGGACAGCGGTAACCGGTTGTAAAGGGTCTCCCTCAACCAGCATCTCCCGATCCGGCCCGCCACGCAGAAGGTGGGCCGACGCACCCGCCATCAAGGCCTAGACAAACATTACCCCAAGAACCCGGGCACCACTGCTAAGTCACCAAACGTAGCGAACCACTTGGGGTGACCTGTGGCAGAGGTGTTGGTCATCCAATAAATGGTTCCCAGGGCGGCGGTACCCATACCCGCCTACCAAATTATCTAAACGAAAGCCTAAACGAAAATTATCTAAACTAAAGCCTAAACGAAACATGAAACAGAACAAGACACAGAAATAAAAAATGTAAAGGTCGCATTTGGAAACTGAACCCAGGATCTCTGTCTGAACCGGGACAATGCCTCTAGTCACTCGGTCATTGTGATCTGATTTTTACGTCATTTTTGTCGATCTCATATTTCAATCTCAGAATTATCAATATTATCCCATTGGATTTTTTTATTATTATATTCGTCTTCAATTAATAAATATTGAAAACGGATAGTTTCACATAATTATAGCAATTTAACAAATTTCAAAGTTAATTGTCAAGTTCTGTAATCATGGCATTTTATAATGACAGATTGTTTACAAAATTAAAATATAACAGAACTTCAATAGAACTTTCACAGAATTGAATAGTAACTTTGAAATTTGATGAATTGTTCAAATTCTGTGAAACAACTGGCCCAAAGATGATGATGATGATTCCTTAAAACTTATTAAAAAAATATTCCAATAAATCGAAATATTTGTTTCAGATTTATACAAAATTCAATAGATATCCCATACAAATTAAAAATTCTATTTAAGTGTTATCTAGGTTACAAATAAATTAGTGTAGAACTTTGCAATCATGTAAAAAGATAGTAGCCAAAAATGTTAATATTGATCCTGCTTTTGAAATATGGATCGACAAAATTACTTAAGCATTTAATTAAATGAAGATAATATTAGCGAAACTCAATCAAAAATCTGTAAACAGAAAAATCAGAAAAAGATATTGGAACCTCTGGGCCTCGAACCCAGGACCTTCTGCTTACGTGGCAAATGGGGGTTCGAGTCCCAGAGGTGCCAATATCTTTTCTGATTCTTCTGTCTTCAGATTTTCGATTGAGTTTCGCTAATATTATCTTCATTTAATTAAATATTACAATTTGAGGTTTTACTCATAAAGTAAAAAAAAATGTAGTAATTTAATTATTTATGCAAATATTTAATTATAACCCCTCAAGTATTTTGCGTGACTGGCACGAGTGCAGTTCTGCAACCGGGACGGAGTTAAAGATTTCACTTCCGATGGGAGAGGATATCAGAAGAATAAGTGGTAATGAGGGGTAAACGTGGAGATTAATAAAATAACAAATGTAAAGAAAAACAAACATTTTAATAGATAATATACCGGACAATGATTTAATGGTACAATAATTTGTCAATAGAAGGTGTGAACATTTGTTGGAATTACATCCATTAATTTCATAGAGACTTACACGAATTAATCTGAGATAAAATTCACATATCATTTATCACCTCGTATTTCATTAATAACCGGGAACATTCATCACATTTTAAATATAAATGCCACAATATCGACATCACTCTATACACATCCCATTAAAAGGAAAATAATAAATAAATATCAACAACAAATCTGTACGACCTTTGATTTATAACTGATCTTTCTTTACTAGGAGAACTGAGATCGGATAAACAAAAGTGAAAAAAAGCTTTATGGATTATTCTTTTATGCTGTTTTGTGAAGGCGTTTGTTTTAAGACATGTATCAAAGTGGTGGTTTACGTAACCTTATCATATTGTAGAGAGTTCAGTAAGATGCGTCGGACAATGGAATAGAGGTTCCAAACCTTTGATGATGAAATATTTGCGACTTTTCTGAATGAACATATATTTATATTTTAACCACCGTCTTTATACAGGGTGTTGGATGCAACCAGCGATTCCTGAGCATATCTGGAGTAAAAAATGGACGTGTCATTTTGCTGATGATTTTTGTTTTTGAATTAAAAACAATAAAAACATTTTTAAAACACGCAATCATCGTCGCAACTAAGTAGTTGGGTATAGCATAGCGGCGGATCACGTGACAAGAAATCCGTTCCAGCAGCACGGTAACACACGAAACAACGTGCGAATCACTTGATACCGTCGCGACGTTTAGGGTTGGGATCAGTGGCGATGCGTGATTGAAAAATATATATTTTGTTTTTAATAAAAAATAACATCGGAAAGAAAAATGACGTAGGTATATGTTTTTTGCTTACAATATGCTCAGGAATCGCTGGTTAAAATCCTTCGGCTACGTGTTGTTACACACTGTACATAAGCAACGGGTCATACAACTGGCCTTTACTTGTGACAAATAAATGTATTTTTTAATAAATGAAAAGGCTTTTTAAAGTATGTTAAAAGGTTAATGATAAAATCGTACAGAAGCGTGAACTTCAACAATAGTAATATTTGTACCACAAAGTGAGGTGAAATTGTACAAAATTACAGATCATTGAAGTTATTTGTAGCTTTGTTTAGGAAAATATACAATGCACCGTGCTGCAAACATTAAATAATTAGAATAATAATATAACAAAGAACCTTATTAAGAAGAAAAAACATTTATTAGAAAACTATCTAACAGAGATCTCAAGAATGAAATGATATCAACTATGAACACCATCGCAGCAGTGTCTTCATGGCAACGTGAATTCCTGTGTAGGCTGTATCGCGGAATGCTACCCTCATTATTTCTCATATTATGCATTTAAGATAGTTTCTATTTAAAATCAGTCTTGTTAGTTTGCAAATGTCGTTAAATTAAATTATTTTAAATCTAGGTTGTACAATAACATTGATTCTATAATTTCCATTTGAATGTAGACCAATAGAATAGCTTCTGAATTAAATTAAATTCACATTAATCAACTAATCCAAATTGCCGACATGAGGTAGATTGGGCTCGTTGGTAATTCAAAAAAAAACTTTAATATTATTTTTATAATAATTCAAATGTATTATCGATTTTTGTACCATAGTTTCAATTTGTACCTATTTTGGTTTTAAAGGTACCTGTTTAGGATTTGGGTTACAAAAATATATCAGATGGAAACGAACAATGTTTTAGACAAAGCCAGATAACATCAATAATAATTAATGACTTACTTCAAGGTACATATTATTAATTAATTTACGTGATATATATCTTTTCCTATTCAATCAAATTTTCATATCATTATAGAGCATATTTTACAAAATCAATCACTTTGATTGTAATTATAATATCTTTGGAAATGAAATCTGTCCATTCATTAACATCTTACATCATTGAAAGTGTATGAGATTTGGCATCGAATGATATAGACTTAACCCTAATTACGCTAAATATTTTCCAAAATATTATAATAGAATCATTTTAATTTGTTGCAATATGCATTGAAGAAACGTTAATTAAAATAAAACAGGTGATATTCAAAATAAAATATAATATATCCCTGTGAAATAAACTTAAATGTGATTTAAAATTAATACC
The DNA here is from genome assembly GCA_917880885.1 of Limnephilus marmoratus. Classification (NCBI taxonomy): domain Eukaryota; kingdom Metazoa; phylum Arthropoda; class Insecta; order Trichoptera; family Limnephilidae; genus Limnephilus; species Limnephilus marmoratus. The sequence continues at coordinate 59,379,946 of OU862911.1, read as the reverse complement.
CGTAATCGAAATCAAATCATTTAAGAGCTAAATTTAACCTACTACACAGCAAAGTGAGGTAACCATAAACACTCTTCTTTTATTCTTACTTCATGAATCTATCTATTTACAACAACAAAAACTATAAATAATAATGTTAGCATAACTCGCGGAATGTAAAATCACCAGAAACATTTTAAAATAAATAATTCTTCCATTGAAAATTGAATCCCTAAATGAAAATTAAAATTTAAACTTGGCGGTGGTCTCTGCAGAAATTTTTATATGGCACATTTGTTGGAAAATATAATTCGAAGTATACATATATATATTATCCAATCACTATTATTATTTATTTGTACATGCCCGTTTATGGGTTTCATACACGTATTGGTTCACACATACTCGTACACGTCTCGTATTTTCTATATCTATAGAATATAATATGTTTCGTATATACAAATTGGTCAGAGGAACACTGATTGAATCCAAAAATTATGTCTAGTTTTTGTTTCTAAACAGCAAAATAAAATCTTTGGAAAATTACATTTCATGGCATGCGATACAAGAATACCTTCTTAAAGTCTAATATATATATATACAAACATACACCAATCGAATATACTTTATACGCACACTTTGAATACACCTTGGGAAAGAGAAGATAAATGAAATAAGTTTTTAAATATGTCATTGTGGTTAAGCAAAAGAAAACAGATTAGTTATGGTATAATACGTGAAAACTTTACGTTTTAATTATGTTGTTTTTGTTTTTATTCAGGTAAAGTGTTCATAAAATCAATAGATGAATAGATTCGTAATAAACTTATTGTGAAATGTAATCGACCGTCAATTCAAAACAATAATAATTATAGCCACAACAACATTTGATACGAAACATGAGCCCATTATCATCCCCTAGGTGCACGTAATTATACGCCATTTATATTTTCTTTGAGTAATTCTCCCTAAAAGACATATTTACAGTCTACATCGAGTGAGGTAATAAAGGTCGAGTATAGATTTTCACTTTTATTCGATCAAACAAAAGCTTCATAGTTTTATAAAGCCAGCTAATGGGAAACTGGTTTCAATTCGTCAACAATACAGCAGCGATTGGATGACTCCCTAAGGCAATCTGGACCATTATATCCTTCTCCTGCAAGATCAACTCCCTACAATGGAATGCAGACTTCAACAATAGCTTAATAATCGGCATTGTTTAATTTGGACAAAATAAGCCGTTATTATGTACGATCGGGACTCGGAGGAAGTAAACATTTTGTCATGACTCGGCCGTTCAGCTGGGGTCATGGCTGTATTCAATATCCACAATTCAAGGAAATATTACACGGAAAATTACCGGTGTCGCTTTCCATTGTTTGTTGATCGACGTCTGAGCCGTGGAAACCTGAATTGACCGTTCGCACACAAATATGTTCCTACTTTCAGCAAAAAAGTCAACTAACCGGATTGTTCGTTACGTCCTATTTAAACTCTGTTGGTCGTGTTGATGATTTTATGTGAGAACTAGGGATAACCGTGTCTACAGTTTATCTTGGAAATTAGGCGAACACCACCTTGGGTAATACAACTCGCATTTTACGCATTGTGTAAAAGAAAGATATATGTACACCAGAAGACAAAAAAGGCCCAGCTCTCTTTCTGTTGAATTCCGACGTTAAACAATAAAATGTTTATAGGCAAAAACATGCAAATACTATTATGTAAATGACAGGCATTTTGCATAGTTGCATATTTATTGGCATATCCCAAAATTGCAACATCTTTTGACTGACTGTCGTAAAAGCCATCATAAAAATTTATTGTCTTTCAGCCATCGCTTTCAGTTTGGGTTTGATCCTTTATAATGATTCCATGGCCAAACTACCGAACTAAAGCACAATTTTGGCAAATGTCTAGAATTTTATGGGTGAAAACGGTAGGCAAAAAAACAGGAAGAGATTTTGGGTTTGGTACCCGGCGACGGCGAAGGATCGCCACTTGGTCACTTATAAACACGGATACACTTATTTCGGTTGGGAAATGTTTCGTTCGTTTTGTTTGACCCGGGTGCGAGCGGTCGGCCGCACTGACGCGGATGAAACGAATTTTGCCTAAATTTGCAACAAGCAAGTTCCAGACTCAGGTATGCGGATTCAGATACCCGCAAGCTCGGTGATTTGATCCCCTTTATTTTCAGTATTTCACAATGAAAAGACTACAAAATAATGTACAATGGCCGTTCTTTTCTTTTTTCTTTTTGTAGCCAAATGATTTATATCCACGTATTTTCGAAACGTTTTGTTAAAAGACTTTTTTCCGATTTCTAAACATATTTTCTGTGCCGGCAGTCGATTGTTTTTAAAATACAACATTGAAATAACCCGAGTACGGGGGAGATGAAGGAGGAATTAAGGTCCAGATTAGCAATAAACAGTTAACACATAGAGAGGGATGCTGCCCCTGCCGAGAGGAGCGCATGCTAAGCGGGACTTGTATCCTCGCGCGGACTAGCGCAGCGAGCAATACTCTATTCGAGAGGAACTTGTATACCAGAATAAAAACTTCCACGTTTTTGTACAAGGGAACAACATAAAAATAAAAACACAAATACCCCGTTAGTTAAATATGTACAGAGAAGTGGGCGAGTTACTAATAGGACTAATATTAATACTAAACTTAATATCTTAACACTTAACGTATCGTATCCTAGTGACTGTGTGGGAGGCGGGGGAAGGGGAAGGCGAAGGGGCGGGGGCGCTAGGAGAGGTAGTAGCGGCGGCCCAGGGACAGGTCCTCGGGCTCCGTCTGCTCCGGCATCAGCGGGCACGTGATGCCCTCCGAGGAGTCGCTGCAGGACAGCGGCGAAGGTGGCGCGGAGTCTGCCTGCGAGTGCGGGTGGGAGTAGGGTGACAGGGGGTGCGCGGCGCACTTGTGGTGCAGCAGGTGGTGTCTCCTGCGGAAGCTGCTGCCGCATCGCTCGCAGGCGAAGGGCTTCTCCCCATTGTGGAGCAGGGCGTGCGCCTTGAGCTGGTTGGAGTCGGAAAAGCGCGCCTGGCAGAGCGCGCAGCGGTAGGGCCGCTCTCCCGTATGCACGCGGAGATGCCGCCTCAGGTTGGCCACCTGCACGAAGTGGCGCGGGCAGTGCGGGCAGCTGTAGGGCTTCTCGCCGGTGTGCAGGCGCAGGTGCGTCTTGAGGTGGTGGTCCCGCGTGAACCTCTTGTGGCACTCTCCGCACTCGAAGGGCTTCTCGCCCGTGTGGGTGCGCTCGTGGTTCTGGAGGACGTGCTTGTAGCCGAAGGAGCGCGAGCACACCTTGCACGTAAACAGCTTGTCGCGCGGGGGCTCGCGGGTCATCTGGGCGGGCGGGGAGCCGGCCGAGGAGGGCGGGGACAGAGGGGCGGGGGGACTGAGGTGCGCCGGGGGCTCTTTCTTCACGGCCGCTCTCCTTTTCCTGGGCTTCTTGTCGGAATCCATTTCCCCGCTGCTACTGGTTACGATGTGATTATTGTTGTTGTGCATCTTCCTGGGCGGTGGGGATGGGGAGGGCGGGCAGGGCGGCCAGGCCAGCAGCGCGCGGTGGTAGAGAGAGGGCGGTAGGCCCGGCAGGCCGAGCAGGGCGGCCGTGTGGCTGGCCAGCAGCTGCCCGGCGCTCAGCATGGGCGGATAGTTGGGATCTCCGCCCATGTTCATGCCTCCCATGTTTCCTTCTTGCTTCATACTGCTCAATGACCTTACGCACACCACACCTGCGGAAAAACAAAAAAACTGTGAGTATAATTAAAAATTCAATCAGTAAATGGTTTCAAATGTCGGCGTGAATTTCAACGTTTTAGCAATCTGCAATGTCACCGTGGCTAAATCTCAACCAACGGAACGATGGCGCATGGCTTTTATGGAAGGCTTTATGATTATTCACCCGAGCATCGGGACAATGGGCACAGGGCCCCGGGAGATGATCATTCATTTAAAAAAAAATTGTTAATATTGAAAAATAGCGAATTATTGTGAGGTATGATTGCGGAACCGAAATTCATTGTCATTTATCATTTACAGAGTCCACGTGTCTCGCGATCTATTATGCCGATGAATTCAGCGTCCCCACTCGATCTATTGATACCTGGGACCTTCAAGATTCGCCTAGAGTGCATGCACCCCCTCCTCGACTCAGACGCAGCAACAATAATAACTCTGCATTCTTCTAGACAAAGTAGCGAGAATGTTTATCTATCTCAATGACATCCAGGTGGATAAGAAACCGATTACATTTTGAACGAGCAGTTAGAAAAAATCCAAAGGGGTTCGATTTTGAACGCGTCCAAATAATTGCGCAACAGATTTTTTTGATGGATATTTTTTTCGTCAGGAAGCGTCAGAATTTTTGAATGAACGTTCTAGTTTCTAGTGCACATGTTGAAGAAGACTTCCTTGTGCCATTTGCATTTTAAGGAATGCATTTATTTGACATCCTGAGAAAAAAAGTCAGTTAATCATTAGAAGTATTTCACGACACGATGTCCCAAACCTTTTGGGTTGAAACAGGAAACGATCCTGAGTATGTCCGTCTGATGCGATGGGGAAACCAATATGTTTATACTAATGCACTCCAAACTACAGCCGACTCTAAACTGCATCAAGATGTCATCTGGTAGCACTCTTTCTCTTCAACGCAGAGCTCACAAAATTTCATACATCTCCATTGTCTAACATAAAGATTAACGATTAACGATTTATATGAGATTAGATAAAACTATTAAAACAAAAACATCAAAATTACATCTCAATATTAATTTAAGTCATATTTACAAAAGGCTAAATCGGAATTTGACCAATCGACATCGTCAAATATAACTATAAATATGTTATAAAACTTCTTCATTTCGTATTCGTAGATCACTTCTTTGATAATAAGTAAATAAAATGAATCGGACAAAATCTGTAAATAATCCGTACTAGAATTTGTAGGAGGTAAAAGCAATAATAGTTGGCGAACTAATTTGACGAAATCAACAATGCTTCACAGCACAGCACAGATTCGGGAATTAGATTTTAATCACTGTAGAAGCTTTGCCGAAACCGAATAAAACCAGGACTCGGCTAGATTAAACGGAGGCTGTATTTGGAAATTCGATTCATTAAAACGTATTCCTTTGTGCAAACTAGAGGACCCGGATGGTGATCCGACCCTTTGTCGGCAGTTGGCGGGACTCCTATTGGGCCGCTAATTGATATGGAAAGAAAGTGACCCCCGCCCCTACAGATAGATTGATACCGAAATCTTGCTTTTACATTGATTTATCAACGTTATTTGAAAAAAAATCAAATAAGTGACTATTTTCGGCATTCGAAAAATTCGTAGCAATGGCAAAATTAAAACCGTGCGTACTTTATCTAGATATTAGCAGAGGGTGGAAGCTAGTAGCTACAACCCTTTGAATGGCAGGAGACCATATTTGTTCCAGCTTACACATGTCTCATATAAATCGCCTTACTATCAGAGTGAGAAATATGTTCTAAACGGTGTTAGAAAGGCAAAACACCATGCTTTATAGTCAAATCAAAAAATAACCACCAAAAAAGTAAAATGTACACCTTTATGAAACCAACGTTTAGAATCGCAATTTGAAAAAACAAATTGAATCGTTGAACAGACAAAAATGAGATGACAATAACGTTTATAATATATTTTTCTAATAAAACATGAATGTGTTTTTTTTTCGTAATTTTAATTAGAAAAAAACGTGAGGCAAGCAATTTAAAAAAAAAATATGTTTGCGTGCAAATTTTTTATATTTAAAATATTATATTTTTATTTTGAATTATAATATTTGAAAGCGTATTTCATCACCTTTTATAAACAGTTTTTAGTTTATGATATGTTCAGAAGTTTTCCATTTATTTGCATTTTATTGTAAAGCGGAAATATTTTGCCCATCTGAAAAATACACCAAAATATTAAAAGTGGGTAGGATTTTTTCGGTTTTAAGATAATAATGCGAACTCTCACCTAAAATGCTTTCGATACCTATATTATTAGAAATGTAAAGATCTTGCAAAATCACTCCTTTCTTCGCATTCAATTAGCCATAAGTTTTACCTTATCAATCACTTGCCCCCTCGGCCGATGTTTGTTCAGTCACCGCCACCCCCGCGCACCCCTTCCCCGCCCCCGTCCTAGTGGTTGGGGGGGTTGGGGGGGGAGGGGTACAATTCATCAATATTAGAGTTCGTTAAGATGGCCGCCGGGGTGAGCGCGCGTTGGCAATCTCCCGCGCCTCGAACTTTCCACTTAAGTGAAAGTAAAGCCGCCCGCTTTGTTTTTAGGCATAGGTAATAATAATGAAGAAAGAACCTACTTTATTATTCCCGCATTATTATTATTATTATTATTTACCCCGTGAGGCTTTTTACAGCATCGAGTGGCGGCACGGGCACGGGCACAGGTGGACAGAGGCTTGAAAGGACAACCCCTAATGGGTTTCGCGTAAGATAAGTAAATATGAATAATTTAGACATATTTCAGACAACTTTTTTAATGCTCCTAAATCCTTTACGTGAAGTTCCTAGTACCCACCCATTTTAACAAGGTAAGGGATATAATATCCAATACAAAAGAAAAAATGATTACCGTATAAAAAATATGTGGTTGTAATGAGTAATTTCATTAAAGGATTTAGTTAACTAACCTATTAAGCAAATTACCTACATATTTATAGTTCGACGTACACAGACAGTCGGTGGATGCAAAATAAAATTATATTGATTAAAAAAATTTTCGGTAGGTGGTTCGTTCCTTACTCCTTTGACCGTCTACAAAAATGAGTGTGTCAAGCTGTGTCTAATTTTACCAGGCGCACCAGCTCAGCCACTTGCAAAGTACCTACCTAGAAACCATTATATTCAGGCACCTATTTTAACCCCATCACTCAGCACGTATGTAATACGTAAAACAAAGCGAAATTTGAATATCCTCACCCTCTTGGGTAGTTCGTTAGTTCCTCATGTAAGTGTGTCAAAAGCATTACCTAGTTTTTCCAAGCGTACCTATTATTAATACTGTAGCTGTAGATAATATTATACGCAGGAACCCACTGTAAAATCTTCCCCTAATCTCAGCACTCAGCGCGAATGTATGTAAAACGGGGCGATATTTGAACGCTCTCGCTGAAATTGAGGCAACCTGTGGAACAAACTAAGTACCCGCGGGTTCCAGCCGCGCCTCATTATCCAACCACTCCGGATTTTACTTTAATTTTAATTTCGGAGAAAACTCGCGATATTAAATTGAAAACAAACTACATTTTAATTAATGCGAAATCCATCCCGGTCGCCAAACACGGGCGGCGCTTGAGGCCCTTGTCCGGGCAGGCGTTATTAATTGAGAACTCTTAATTAAATTTCGGAATAATTATAAATTTAATAAGAAAACGAGGGCGTAATTGAAAAAAGTGATAACTTTTCCGAGTGTACGAAACTTGAAGATTTCGTGAGTGGCGCCCTCTCGCCGGTCGAAAACGGAACGAAGGATATTTCAATTTTATTTTATTTAATTTTCGCAATAATAAATTTAGCGAGGAAATTAATATCTCTTCAATGGCGAAGAGGATTTTCAAATTTATCAGGACTAATCAGGCTCTAATTTAATACAGGTATACAAACAAATAATAATGTAAAGGTAATATCAGGCAAGTATCTACTTAGAAGAGTAGATATTTGACAACGACGACGATACAGAATTGATAATGTAATTATTGATGTTAATAAATTGTTATGTACCTATATTCATTAAATATAGGTAAATTGTAGCCACCATTGTTTATCACCACCAGATTTTATCATTATGTTGAATACTGAATCATTCACGATTTCGATAAATAAAATAAAGATATTTTTTCTGCCTTTGTAAAGCGCCTTTTACAGAAAATATCAATATGCAAAGAATTATGTATTATCATAAATATGTACCTATTTGTTGGAAGTCCCTACTAACTACCGTACGACATTATTTCAAGTTATATCTTTCTGTTGGTTATTTTTTGCACTGTTGGCATTGCATTGTTTATTCTTTGTGTCATATTATTTAATCAATAATGACCCGTAGGAGCACTATAGGATTATTTTTTAATTCTATTGTAGTTAGGCGTACTTGAAGTGAAATAACACAAAACTGCGTTGAACAAAAATGTTACGTTTGTTATTATGTGTCTTCCAAATTTTATAATTTGTAGTTTTTTTCAGTTGCATTGTACAATAATTATCTGCAATTTGTGGTTATAAAAGTAAAAAGAGCTTTATGGCTAGTTTGTCAGCAACAATACATGTGTTGCGTAACCCTCTCGACAAAAGAGTTGTTAAATCATTAGTGCAGCAAGCAAAGGTTTAAACACTGAGAAACTGCCATAAACCGTTTTCAATGAGCTTTCGTTTGCGTTATTTATTACGAACCTAATCATTAGTATCGGCTTCTGTAAAGATGCATGAATGAAAGAAGGGTGCATGAAATTGAAAGTAAGGACGTGAAAGGGTTTGTTTGTACAAAATGTTGGTCTTTATATTATTACTGTTTAGCTTTTAGCTAGTGCATGGATATTTTTTTAAGTTGTTCTTAGAAAATTTTACAGTTGATAAATAACCTTTCGAAATCACTTGACACGCTTAATATGAATATTTTTTAGAAAAAATCCACTAGATTCACCTTAAGAGGAAACCCGGCCGCCGAGAAATTTGGACAATATGTACTTTAACAAACTGTTGTTGTCACTGTCGCTATTACTCCCCCGAACACCGAGAGAAAAGGACAACTGCACCTTAGGCTGATAATACCTAAATAAAATCATCAAAATCGAGGTTTTGTATTCCCCATTTTTCTCTTCCAAAAATGGACTGATTTTTAAGATTTTGTTTCACTAACTGTGTTAGAAGAAAATACACTTGTCTAGTTTATATAATGAACGTCTGTTGATGTCGTTCAAACCAGGCAATTTTACGATTTTTTTAGGGTTCTACCTCCTACAAGAAATAACTTTAAAAAAAATCAAAACATACGGACATGCTAGTGGTCGATGTCTATATTATTTTTAAATAAAATTTGCGGTAGTTTCAAAATCCACAGAGAAAATTGTGAAATACATTTTCTATGAACAAAAAGCCGCCCGGTTTCCTCTTAAGACGACAATATATCCTAAAATATATTCAGAATCTTAACCTCGTAAGCAAAGAAGCCTTGTATACAAATTGCGACTCGCGACCCGTGTATTAGACGGACCTACTATCGAATTTGCCCTATCAAAGAAAAGAAGAAGAAGACAAATAATGTGGGAATCTAACGATGTAAGTGAAGACTGGCGTACGGTTGAATTTGCCCAAGCAGGCCTGGTGATTCGACCTTTCCGCCGCGTTCATTTTAATTAATTCTGAAGAACGTGTTACTAATATTTAAAATGTGTCTCCATGTCGCACTCCCGAAGTTATTAATTCATCGTCTAGAAAAATAAAATCTGGTGCTTACCGCTAACTTTATAGTTCAAAAACGGGATATAAAGTTTTTAAATCTTTGCACGAAAAATATATTAATGGTAAGGTATTGTTTTTATTAATCTTAAATACAAAGAACTTAAATCCCCAGTGTTAGGTTGGAATAAAAAAATTATTATAGTTACGAATTCGCCGGAAATGATTAAAATGTGAGTTTTGAGCAAACAAAAATTATTATGGTTGTGTACCGCCTTAATTACTGAATAAACAAAAATTTTAACAAAACAAAAAAAACGACTTCAAAAAATGCACTAAAAAGGAAAAAAATATTTTCGTATTCTTCTACAACTTCATAATCAACTTACTTTTTCTACTCATCAATATGTAGGTACGATTTTTATTTTTGGAGTCGGTGTCAGTCAAGGTAGGTTTGTAACTACATACATAGTTATAGGTGAGATGTGCTTGTGCCGCACAAGCGACTGGCTGACACCGACTCCAAAAATAACAATCGTACCTACATTTTGATGATTAGAAAAAGTAAGTTGATTATGAAGTTGTAGAAGAATACGAAATTATTTTTTTACTTTTTAGTGCATTTTTTGAAGTCGTTTTTTTCGTTTTGTTAAAATTTTTGTTAATTTTTTATTTTTAGTGAATCTGAAGAACACTAACTAATTTGTCTTAATATAGGTAAACGCACTAAACCTGCTGCTCATATGAGACATAATTTGACCATAACGACGTTAGGGTCAAATTAAGAGATTCAGCCGAGTTTCGTTAATTTGTCATGGATCCGATAATCAAAACCTAACCAAACTCTCATCAAATTACCCTTGAAGGACATCCTTTCCAATAAAAAAAGAATCATCGAAATCGGTTGGCGTGATATTGAGTTATTCGTCCATTTGTCGCGCACATACTTAATGCAAATTTAGGACTTATATGGCTTTCTCATGGATGCCATTGTCGGAACTGGACCAAATTAAAATGGGACCACACGGGAAGCACCAGCTTTCAAATAAAAAAAAGAATCATCAATATCTGTTAACCCAGTCAAAAGTTCTGAGGTAACAAACATAAAAAAAAAAAAATAATAATACAGTCGAATTGAGAACCTCCTCCTTTTTGAAGTCGTTTAAAAAAGACAACCTTTTGCATCGCGCGGCCGCGATCTTATATGCTGAGAGCAAATTTTCATTTTACGTAATTGAAATCTTGAATGCTGTAGGTATTTTTACGAATGCAAATAGTTGTCTTTTATAGTAATTTCTAAAGTTGTTTTTTCTACAAAAAAAATTCGTATTAAACGTATCCAGTGATTTCGAAAGTTTACCCTTAAACATTACTTTTATGTGAATACCGGACAAGAGTTTAAACTCCTTCCAATTGGTGGATTTATGGGGCTGAAGGGAGCGTGAAGAAGAGGGGGACGGTTGTGGAGTACCGGACTATTGAGATCTGAGCACTAAATTCTGCTATTGTCGTAACAAGCAACCTTTTGATTCTGGTTGTGATCTTTCACGAGGCAATCCAGGCTCCATGTCATTGATCAACAATATTATAATTGACAAACAAAGTTCGATATTCAACAAGAACCGTAATTTTCAATTGAGCCGAATTATTGTTTAACTGACCAGAAATCGTAATACTCGTACAATAAAGAACACGCGCAGAATTGCCGCCATCAAAAGCGATAAAGCTACAAAATCAAGATATGCTTTCAAGCTCCACAAAAGACCACGTCTGCCATTATATTTTCATGGATATTTTTAACGATCCAACAATTATTTTATTGAACCCGGGACGACTGCAGAAGTCGCCCAAATAAGTTTTTAAGCACTTTCCCGCATGGTGGCCGAGTGGACGTGGACAGCCTGGAGAGATATTATTATGTATCAGTTGGAAAGTGGGTTAGGAAACCTAAGCAAACATTCGGTGATGCGTATGTTTTAATTGGATTAAAGCGGTTGTGGCTTCCTTCACAAAAAGTATTAGTTAAGTAGAGAAATAAGTTGGATACTTTGTTTGGGGTTAGCGTGCAGCGTATGCCAGAAACGTAGATACCTACTTTTAAAAGTGCTAAATAAGCGATTTCATAGTCCGAGCGCTTCAAAGGTTAAATTAGGACGCATTTGATCTAATCTAGCATTTCCAAAAAGAAAATGTGCATTATATTATAATTACTTTTTCTTGCATCGTTTTTTCGCAGTTTTTACTATTGACTACTTTTTACTGCGGTCTCCGTTGTCGAGGAGTAAGGCTCTCTTGACTCGCAATCCGAAGGTCGTGGGATCGAATCCCGGCGTGCTCAAATACATTTTATATGATTAATTTGTGGTATTTCAAAATTAATTCGTATAAAATAATATGTAGTATCTATATTAGCGGCATGTTCCAGAGTGGAAGATACTCTCAGTATCATCCTTGTGTAAGACCATCATTCAGAATTGAAACGTTGCTTAAAATGCCTTTAGCCGTATTTGGTGACAAGATCTGAATAGTCTGGTGCTTCTTTATCCACCTCTTACCCATCTCCTTCCCATCATAAAAAAACTAAAATAATAATTAACATAATAATGCGTAGGTACCTACCTACTTCGCGTCAGATTGACTGCTATTTATGTTTCTCCCAAACTGTGGGCGTTAAACCACTCCTAAGAGAAAATGTTTTAGGTAGGTATAGTAAGCGCCAAACTTTAATCCCGACCTGACGTTGATGAAGAAATCGTCGTAATAGGTGAGTTTTTGGTCCGAAATACGGTATGCCTTTCCGCCCACGCCTTTCTTGCACGTTTTTTCACATATTTTGCGCATCTTTCTTTTATGCTTACGGTCTTTGTAAAGTCAGTAAAGTGACTGTATCTGCACGAGAATGGATTGTATCAAGTTCAGGTCGGCAATAAAGTTTGGCGCGTACTATACCGACAATGCTTTTTAACTATCTAATAAGATTTTTGTAAGAGACGGCATTCCAATAATGCTATCCACAAAACTTTTTTCTTAGTAGAATATTATGTCTAATAAGATATTTTCAGAATGGTCATTATTTTTAAATCGAAAGCAGTTTACCACGTCAGAAAGTATCTACCTTAAGTCTAACCTAAATCGATGATTATAAAACTGTTTTTGAGTGATATTTTAATATATTTTCGAGTTTTTCAAAAAATCTTGCTAGAAAGGGGTTTTATCTCAAATGTTATCATTTATACGCTATTCCCTCAAATAAGTACAGATTCGTGAAATGTTTTCAAAAGATCTGAAGTAATATGTTTTCAAAGTCATTATTGGTTAGTAAATAAACTAATTTCGACTAAACGAAATATTATTCTCATTTTTCCTGTTGCGACATTCTAACTGGAAAAACCCAATGGCGAGAGAGGACTACTAAAGTTACATAAAATTTAATAATTTATAGATATTATTAAGGCAAATTAATGTATTTCGATTGAATTAGAGGCTTATTTGTAACATTTATAAAATGATGATTAGGAACATTTTCCAACAACTTCTTTAAAAAAGCTTCCAAGAAACTGGGCGTCTTGTATTAAAGGGCAAGCAGATTCTTCAATAGCGACCAGCTACCAACCTTGTACAAATCTCAAGTACGCCCGTCAATTAAATTTGGGAGCCACCTCTGGGCTGGAGCCCAAAAATACTTAATAAACCTACTAGATTATGTCCAAAGGAAGGCGGTCCGTCCGATCAACAATCCGTTGTTAACACACCGATTGCTGTCTCCAATGCACAGGCGTGCTGAGTCTTGTCTGTAGATATTTTAGTGGAGCCAGCTCTAAGGAGCAAACAGCATTGGTCCCTGGTGCACCAGTGCACGTGTGAGCGGAACACCCGTTCACAGTTAATATTGACTCCATGAGAACGGGTCGTTTTTGTGTAAGCTGGTTCGTATGTGGAATGAGATACCAGCATCTATTTTTCCTCCTGCCTCTTCAAGAATCACATTAATAAATACCTTCCTATCGCCAATATCTTAAGACGCCGTATACGCGCTCAAAAAGAAGAAGGTGGAGAGATATGTAATTACGAATGTTAGAGTAGCGCGCTAAAATTTAAAGCGATAAAATCGATGCGAAAATTGTGAAAATGTTTAATAAAACACGACTCGTTTAAAATAGACGAAAAATCTCGCAGGACTGTCTTAATTTTTTCATAATATAACTTGTAAAATAACTGAAACAAACGTGTTTATAATAATTTTTGGAGCATATTTTGGGATTTTTTTCTATCGAGGGAATTTTATATAATTTGCCTCTCGGCGCACGGAATGTCTAGATATTATCTTCAAGAATAACATATATATTTTTAAGAGCTTTAAATACGAGGAGATATGTAAGAAATCGGTAGAAATTCCGCCTTTATCAATTATTATTATTAATCCGCCTCACAACGCTGACATAGTTCCCCTGTCTTTGCATCTTTACAGTCAGGGGCGCACTTGTGAGGCGTCACATTGAAAAACCAACTTTAAATAACATAATGTTTGGTTATTCGGTTCTTGTCGCTCACCCTCACGTATCGGCAACATATTGGGCGCACAAGCCCAATAGCAAAGTTCAAATAGGTACCTAATCTAATTAGCATAGTACAAGTAGGTAAATACTTTAATCACTAGTTTAGTACCCAAATATTTAACATGTAACTTCAAAGGAATAATTGCGCCCTTCGGTAGGTACCAAAGATATTGAAATATAAGAGATGTGCAATCCGCAGATTTTACTAAGTGGGACTGCGCGTCTGCGGTTCTTCGATTATTTCCCTGAGATATGATTTTAGATTTCCACGGCCCAAAGTATTTTTGTTATTTGTTTTTGGGGTGTTATGCCGTGTTGCGCTACCTCCTCCTTATCCAACGTTTCGGACAGCGTTACAGTGTCCATCATCAGAGCAGATGTAATGGACACTGTAACGCTGTCCGAAACGTTAGCTAAAGAAGGAGGTAGCGCAACACGGCATAACACCCCAAAAACAAATAACAAAAAAGAATTATTTCCCTATTCAAACTATATTGTTAACCAATACTAATGCACATCTTAAAAAAATCAACTAAATAAACAAATTCTTTTCGTACGCAAACTACTTCGATTAGGTAGTAGTCCACCGACAGTCACGCGGACATCACAGCATATCTCTTTCGTATTTGAATATCTTTGGTAGGTACCAAATAAATAATTTTCCTCGATGTTACAAACACTTTTAAAACCAATTTTTTTTTATTATAATTATTAGATACATATTATAAAAATATTAAAAACCCACATGCAAGGATTCTACATTTTAAAATGCCGAAAAAAATTATAAGTAGGTAGGTACGTTGACGACCTCCGTAGTCCAGTGGCTAAGACTCTTGACTCACATTCCGGAGGTCGCGGGTTCGAACCCGGCATGCGCAAATAAATTTTATTTGATTAATTTGTGTTATTTCACAATTAATTCATTTAAAATAATATATAGTATATTTGCGGCATGTTCCAGAGTGGAAGATACTATTAGTATCGCCCTGGTGTAAGACCACCATTCAGAATTGAAACGTTGCTTGAAAATGGCTTTAGCCGTGTTTAGTGACCAGATCTGAATAGCCAGGTACTTCCCAACCTTCCTCTTCCCCACCTTCCCCTCCCCACTACCTTCAGCCTCACAACATACCCCAATTGGGGATGCCATAGTCTCACTGGCTCCAGACGGGAGCAGTTGAGATTCTTGTGCGGTATTCACTGTAAAAAAATAAATAAACAAAAATTTTAACAAAACAAAAAACGACTTAAAAAAATGCACTAAAAAGTAAAAAAATAATTTCGTATTCTTCTACAACTTCATAATCAACTTACTTTTTCTAATCATCAATATGTAGGTACGATTGTTACTTTTGGAGTCGGTGTCAGTCAAGGTAGGTTTGTAACTACATACATAGTTATAGGTGAGGTGTGCTTGTATCGCACAAGCGACTTGACGAGGCGAGAGGCGAGAGCGGAGCCGCGGCGGCGCGGGGAGCTGTCAAGTGAACCCGCCGGGCCGGGTACCTTTGCTGACACCGACTCCAAAAATAACAATCGTACCTACATATTGATGATTAGAAAAAGTAAGTTGATTATGAAGTTGTAGAAGAATACGAAATTATTTTTTTACTTTTTAGTGCATTTTTTTAAGTCGTTTTTTGTTTTGTTAAAATTTTTGTTTATTTTTTGATTTTTAGTGAATCTGAAGTACACTAACTAATTTGTCTGAATATGGGTAAACCTACTAAACGTACTGCTCATATGAGACAGACATAATTTGACCATAACGACGTTAAGGTCAAATTAAGAGATTCGGCCGAGTTTCGTTAATTTGTCATGGATCCGATAATCAGAACCTAACCAAACTCTCATTAAATTACCCTTGAAGTACATCCTTTCCAATAAAAAAAGAATCATCGAAATCGGTTGGCATGATATTGAGTTATTCGTCCATTTGTCGCGCACATACTTATGCAAATTTAAGACTTATATGGTTTTCTCATGGATGCTATTGTCGGAACTGGACCAAATTAAAATGGGACCACACGGGAAGCATCAGCTTTCAAATAAAAAAAGAACCATCAATATCGGTTCACCCAGTCAAAAGTTCTGGCGTAACAAACATAAAAAAAAAAAAAAAAAAAAAAAAAAAAAAAAAATACAGTCGAATTGAGAACCTCCTCCTTTTTGAAGTCGTTTAAAAAAAGGTACCTAGATTAAATCCCTTTTTGCAATTAATGACCTTTTAAACTTATTTTAGTGGATAATTGTATTAATTTTCTATCTATCCACTTCATGAATTAAATTAAAATGTAAAATCATGCGATGTCCAGTGTTCTACATATTGTTTCCTCCGCGTGCAAAGTCGTATCTTCTCCTAGCATAAACTTTATAATAAAAATATGTTTATCGGAAGTAACCTGCCAGGTCCCTCGGAAATGACCTCCCATTGTAAATAGTAAAATTAGATCAAACTTAAGAATTCTTAATGAATTGCGCAGCGCCCTTGAGTTGATTTTTCACAAAAACGGCGCTCTACAAATTATCCTTTTTTTTTTCTTTTTATTATTATAGCTTTTTCAAAGATAGTTAGTTAAACCTGCCAGGTATCTAAGAGAACGTACCCATACTACGTGACCTGTTCGGAGGGGGGGTCCTCAAAATACTACGCTTGGTACAAATGAGCGGCGGCGTCCATAGGTTTTTGGTTACCGGGGGGGGGGGGGGGGTTTAAAAATTGCAAAAAGTTGGTCACGTAGTATGGGTACGTTCCCTAAGTATGTTTTCTGTATCTGAATATAAATAATAAAATTAGATAAAGCCTAAGAATTCATAATAAATTGTACAGCGCCCTTGAGGTGATTTTTCACAAAACAAAGCTCTAAAAATTATCCAATTAGGTGTTATTATTACGATAGGTAAGTGGGTAGGTATTTGATACGTTACATTAAATATATTTTGAAAAATTACAATGGATTACAATTTTTTAGATTAATCAGCGCAGGTCGGTAGAAAATCACGGAGTATAAACGAATTAAAAAATAAAATTCCGTCGAGAATCGAATTCCGATCAACTGCTTGGAAGGCAACTATACTGACCATTATACCACCAACTGGTGTAAGAACGGCGGTATAAATTCAATATAATCGTTAAATTCAATCGTTAAATTCAATATAATGTGTATAAATTCAATTTTCGTTTTGTAATTTTTCATTTTTATATTAAAAAAATTGTTTTGAGTATATATATATATATATATTTTTTTTTTATATAATTTTGGATTAATATTCCTTTTTTATAAAATTAACTTACTCATTCTTATTATGCTGTCTCAGTAGAAGTAAATCCGCAAGGAGGAAATCCGTAATTGGTTTTATTTTGGCAATTTAATACTATGTACAAACTGAAATAAATATAAACTGTCGATTTCCCGAAAATTAATAAATAAATAATAAATAACATGTAGGTAGGTACTGAAAATAATGAGAAATATATATTTTAGAATTTTAGAATGTACTTACTCATATCACATCACAAGTGAAATTACATTGTTTAATTAATAATGTTGTACATTTAATTAAATATCACAATCAAAGGTTTTATAAATAGAAATTTACAGTGGGTATTTTATTTTATGAAGAAGAGAACGCTTACTTAGAGAACAACGTGCCGACGCGCGCGCGCGGAATCGAACCTACAACCAATAGATTTAAAAGCGAGCAAGTTAGCAACCCATCCACAAAATTCAATACTGTACCCACATTCATTACAAATATAACACAGTAATAAATTACACAAATTGACATTTCTAATTTATTCTACTTTTTAATGCAATAATGAACTCTAATAGTAAAGATCGAAATATTATGCAAGCATTTCTTCTGTTTAATAGGTATATGTTGGTTATGTGCCTGGAAGTTAGATTACTTCCGTGGTTATGTGAAAAAATATTAGTAAATAGTTTGGCACTTGAATGTTGTCTATTTTATATAACTAACGTATAAACTCAGTTACTAATTCAAAACATGAGCTTTTTATTTCAAGAGTTAGCGGTTATAAAGCTTTGGTTATACTCGTACATGCATTATTTAACTAAATTAACGTCATTTAATGCAATTTAAAACAAATCACATAATTACGTAATTAACGACCCCATAATGAAAAATCGAATCAAGTGTATTCCGAAAGTAATTTAAAGAAATATAAATTACGGTCAGTAATTTAGAAATGCATGATTAATTTTATTTCGACCTTGTTGTATGGCAAGAATATCTAGCTTAGATAATATATTCTATTCAATTTTATCTCGTAGGTATCAAATTATATAAAACGTTCTCGTTGTTTACAGAGTAAACAAATCGTAAAAACTAATGTTGCACAATTTCTACATAATGAAAATGTCGTTCCAGTGAAAGATCAATCTGATGAATATCTACATAGGTATGAAACAACTACTAATATTATCACAATCTAATTAGGTTCATTAATTAGTAACAATATCTTACCTCTACCACTTTGGTTTGGTTGCAACGATAAAGCCATTCCTTCTCAGCAATTGAAAAAGTTCTTCATAATAGATTAACAATCACCAAAGTCTTTTAATTAAATCACTTTCAACAATAATAATAATTTAAATCAAAACTTCTCAACTGAACATCTCCTGTACAAAATGTCACTCGATGATTCTAAATCGTAAAACAAAACACAAACGAAACCAAAGATATTTTTTTATGAAATTGTTCGAATTTTTAAATAAAATGATAAAGTTTTTCGAAAACAAATTTGGAGTTTAGCGTGTGTGCCGCTCGGAGTTAGTTAGTTTGACGTCTGTCTACGCGCCGTGCTGCAGACGTTATGAATCCGGCCGGTCGGCGATTGACCTACCGCAACACTGGAAGGCTCCGTACGATAGGGGCAGATCCCATCAGCCCCCTCTCCAGCGATACGCCCCCCTCCACACGTAGTAAAGAAAACATTACCCCACCCCTGCACGGGATGAATCGGTAGGTGTGTGCACATTCATGAGCCCTGCATGTGTGTTGTTCGCCTGTGTGGGTGTGTGTGTCTGCGTGTTTGCGTGTGTGTGTGCTGGCTTTTCTTTTCCACTGTCTCGTGTGAGGGTGAAGTAGTGTCGCGATGGTTCATTATTCCTGTAGTAAACTGAATAGGAGGTTGACACCTCCATGCATTTGTTTTTTTTTTCTAGTACTTACCTACATTCAGCTAGTTGCTAGTTTCATTGTAGATGTTACACTTTATATTGAAGTTCATCTCCAATGAGATAATGATTTAAATTAATGAATTACTTCGTTTTTACCACTATTATTGTTTACAAAACCAACATGTTTCATGAGCAATGCTCACTTCTTCAGGGTTTTTTATTGATGCTAATTATAAAAAATAGACGTAGACAATGGTGTCAATTGAAAAAGAATGGACATAGAAAATAGAAATTTTAGAATTTTAGAATTCTTTATGCTAACATAATAGCACAATAATAAAAAGAAAAACAATATTAGGTACAAACCAACTAATAATAAAAAAAACATATCACAGCCCGGATAAAAAATCAAGACATTCACTTTATTCAAAGGATTATAAATCCTAAACCAACATAACCAAACTACAAAAAGTATAAAATAAATAAACACGTTTTGCAAGAATTTACCAACCATACACACCCTTAGGTATACAAATATACATATATTTTTTTTAAATAAAAAAAAAAACTAACTTTCTACTACAGCACATGGTAAATACTTGTCACACTTAATCATAAACACCTCAGTACAGGTTCTCCTAGAGAGGTGTTCACGAAACATACGATATTACCCACACACAGTTTTACCTTCTGAAACCTACCTTACATACAATAAAATAAAATAAAATAAATCTTTTTACCTACAGCTACTAAATATTAACGTTTTTTGTACTACTACATAAACCACTGTGTAATAATTTATAAATATGTGTTCAAGAACAGACATGAATAAATTAATAACTAATACTTTTCATTTTACCAACTTAAAAATCTGCATCATAAACTAGATCGTTTATTATTAATTCTCATAAATAACCAGTTTACTGAAAGTATGTAGTTAGGTGGGTAGGTGGTACCTACCTACTTTTTCTTTTATTTAATTTTCTTCATTTAATTTTTGCGGCTTTATAACTCGTTGGTTTTGCCGACCTCGCTCTGAATTTTGTTAACAATTCCTATATTATTACGACAAATAATAATCAAATTAATATTTTCAAAATGGACCGCACAATCCGCTATATCTTGAGATTTCAGTATGCACAGATAATATTTGCTTTATACGAAGTATGCTAATAATAACGATGTATTTTCCTACATCCGTTTTACTAATCATGATTGCAATTTAACGATACATTAACTTGTTCAATTACAAATTGATGTTGGTGCACTGCCTATCTACTGCAGAAAATATCAATTAGTCAAACCTGAAATACCTATTGGTATGTCTAAACATAGTGATCCACAATCTAAATATTATATTATTTTGATGAAATAATATTTTCACTGAAGCAACTAGAAAAATAATAATGAATTATACGTGAATACAGGCAGAAACAATACGAACGAGGGTCCATATGTTTATACTAATGAAGAAATGATAAAAAAAAATGTGGTAGACATTAAATACCTAAGTGTCATTATACACTCAAAACAGAACTTCTCAAAAATGCAGATAATGCAATTAAATAAAAAATCAGAGTGTGCAATTCACACTCGGTAGAAATAAACCCTTCAGAAAACTAAAGTGGACAAGAGTGGGGAGTCTACGAGGCACTTTTTTTTATCAATGTGGAGGATGATTTTTACCATATTTTTGTCGTCGAATTCACGTTTCCCTGTATACATTTGATCATCTTATTAGTATTTGTGTGTTCTTTTACGGAGTCGCGCTAGATATCGCTTTCTTTTGTGTTTTATTTGCCTGTTCATTTCTGAGTGGTTTGAAGATTGGATATTGATTTACAATTTTTTTTTTTTTTGATTTCATAGGATTCGATTATATTATTGGTCCGCTGAACATCTGGCAGCTAAGATTCGTCAGGCGCTTTATACCACTAAACCAAAGGAGACTCGCGTGGGACTATGGATTCATGTGGAATCGAATACCCGTGAAAAAAATAAATATTTTATTTGCCCGGAAAACTAGAGGTTCTGGGTTCGAGTCCCAGAGGTGCCAATATCTTTTTCTGATTTTTCTATTTCCATATTTTCGATTGAGTTTCGCTTATATTGTCTTCATTTAATTAAATATTTTAATTTTTCGAAGAAAACTTCTTCTAAAAGGTTGTTACTTTGTGATGTCATTATTTATTTATTAAAAGAAAATAACTTAGTTTACATCACTTTATTTTTTTATATTTTATACTATCAACATGTTTCGTGAACCATGTTCACTTCTTCAGGAATAAAAGTATACTAAAGTTAAAAAAATAATTATAGATTACATATGGAGAGAAGAAATTGAAGGAGGGGGAAGGGTTGACAATGGTGGGAGTTTCGAAAAATTGGGGATTACCAAGCTATTAGAAAGGCCGGTTAAGTGGGAAGATATTTAAAACAGGGTTAACAAAAATTTTTTGCTTATTAATTATGTCAGCTTTGGAATTTACATTTTTTCTTATTTCTAAAATTTCTAAATTATTGATTTGCGATGTTTTATATCCTGTATGTAATATTTGAAGACCTGAATTTATGTCAAAGCTATGATCATATTTTAATAAATGGTCTGCGAACTCAGAATCGCTATTGCCATTTAGTGCTCTGAGGTGCTCTTTAACCCTAATCTCAAAGTTTCTATAAGTTCTACCTATATAAAACGAACTACAATCATTACAATTGAGTTTGTAAACCCCTGATTTTTTGGTTTTAATTTCGCTATCTTTATTGTTGAGTATATATTTCTTCAATTTGTTATTTGTGTAAAACGCTGGTTGAATAGTACCGGGAATATTTTTACTAATAATTTTTGACGTATCGTTGTCGACAAATAAAATTCTACGCCAATGTTTATTGTTATCTTTAGAAATAGGGTAAATATATAATTTGAAAAAATTCTGTTTAATTTTTTTATTTAGTATTTCATCTATCAAATTAGAAGAATAGCCATTATTAATTGCTATTTGCTTTATGAGATTTGTTAACCCTGTTTTAAATATCTTCCCACTTAACCGGCCTTTCTAATAGCTTGGTAATCCCCAATTTTTCGAAACTCCCACCATTGTCAACCCTTCCCCCTCCTTCAATTTCTTCTCTCCATATGTAATCTATAATTATTTTTTTAACTTTAGTATACTTTTATTCCTGAAGAAGTGAACATGGTTCACGAAACATGTTGATAGTATAAAATATAAAAAAATAAAGTGATGTAAACTAAGTTATTTTCTTTTAATAAATTAAATATTTTATTGCTATCTCACTCTCTCGCGTGTTAAATCCTATAGATGTACGTGTTTGCCTCTTTTTAGTGTCGCTCGCTTCCGTTTCGTCGAGTTTCAAATCAAAACGGTGCTAAAAAAGTTTTCACTTCAAAAATTTCATTTCTTTTCAGAATTGGAAACAAGGTAAATAAGGAAACGTGTCAGATAATATCCGATACAATTATATCACCGTACTTTAATTACTGTTAAAGTATTGTTAATGAAAAAAAATGCTGCAAAATAAAGCAATGTGAATAATACTCGAGCACAATGTACTTGGATACGAGACGTGTTAAATGAGCAAAATTTTATGACGGTGAAGCCAACTATATGTTTGAATGTACCCTTTTTATACGTAAAATTAATATGGGGATGGTGTCGAAGGAAACGAAAAAAAAATTTTACAATCACGAGATTCACGGGCACGGGACGACAAAACCAAAGAAAATTAGATTGCCAACAAAAAGCAAAAAGTTGGTCACGTAGTATAGGTACGTTCCCATACGTTAAGTGCTTTCAGGTGTTAAGTACATTTATTTTAATAATTTTTGCGAATCTCGGAAAAAATGTCACAGCAAGACACTGCTAGTATCGCCATGTTAGAATTTGAATAACGCACTCTACGCAGAAAGAAAAATATTCAGGCACAAATATAAAAATGTTTTCCAATCATAATCTAATACAATAAAACCTTATCCTGAAAGAGCAAGAGTAAGTAGGAAATTTTTCACTTCAAATCATTTTTTATAAGCCCGAATTTATTTATTTTTTCTAGACTTATAAATAAACTTATCAAAAAATTAAAGTTTAGTCAAAATGTGTTCTATTAGCAGTATTTAATTAAATCATGTATAATATTTCTAGGTGATCTAATTTTCAAACCAAAAACACGCGATTTTAATGACTTAGCGTTATCTTCAGATTGCATCGCCAAATAAAATAAATAATAATAATAATAAAATAAATCGCTGCATCAAAGAACCTTAGCCTACCTCCGAAAAAAATTAATAGAAAAATGTGTAAAGTATGTAAAGCATTTTTAAGGTTTAGACAAAAATACGTTGTTTGTATTTATTTTAATGAGATAAGTAATATCCACAAAAAAAAATAATATTAACTTGTAAATTCACAATATGCAGGTAAAATATTACGTTATATATGTCTGTGCAATTTGGTTGATTAAACGGTGGGAAATTTATGATGTATTTCAATTAGGTACTTATTATTATCTCAGTTAGTTTTTTTAATACTTTTTTATTTATTTTATGTTCTTCTTCTCTTATTTTTTTTTTATCAATTTATTTTAAAAACCGTATTAAAATAATAACGTAATATTATGTAAAATCCAAAATTGAAAAATATTATAAGTGATTGATTTTCCGCCGATTGTTAGTTCGTTGACAAAAACTGCTATCTAGCACATTTACCCTGATATACACTGTAAGTTGTCCGAAACGTTGGCTAAAGAAGGAGGTAGCGCAACACAGTTTAATACCCCATAAATAAATCACTGTAATACTTTTGGCCGGAAAATCTTTTATCATATTTGATTATTTAAATTTAAAAATATTAATAAAGAAGTTAAAAAATAAATAAAATATCAAGTTCTGCAACAAGTTATAAATTATCCAATTAATTAATCTCTTATAATATTTTAAGTTACATAAAAATATTTTTAATAGATAGGAACCTAACTATTCATCGTAATAAGTATTTTATTTTCAAAGCATCACATAGAATTAGAACTTACCAACGTATCAGTAATAGAAGAAAAAAAAAGATTTTATTAGCATAAACGAATCACAATATACAATTTTATGTATTCACTCTCCCACTCGGTAAGCTGTCAACTTATTTACTGTCGGCGGAAAATCAATCATAAATTTAATTCGTGATACACCATACTCGGTTCATTTCGTAAACAAATTTGTACATTGATAGCAATTGTTTATAATAATTAGAAATTCTGTGAATTTTGCTGTTTGATCACAATGTGAGTTTTGTTAACTGAGTTGACAAAACTGAGTAAAGTCTGTAACGTCCAGTCCACGTTGATATGTATATTGTATGTTGCACCGATTCTGAAAGAATTGAAAAGGTTTAATTTAAAAATTATCAAATATTTGTTTTGTGGCAAGCTGTTACCTTTCTACTATCAAAATTTATTTTAGGCCTTTGATGTTACATTTTTCATTATATTGTATTTCTTTTATTGTTTTAATTTTTAAGTATTTACAATAACAGTGATACAAACGGTTCTTCGAAAAGACCGTAAAAGCTCTGATTTTTTTTAATAGCGTATAACCTAACCTAGATTATATTTAACCAATTTTTTATAAAATCATTTCATCACTTTTAATTTCTTTTCAAAAGAGGTGTTGAGTTGTTTCATTCTGAGTTGTCCGGTCATCGATAAACACAACTTATAAAATAGAAGATACGTTTTTAGATTTTCACGGCCAAAAGTATTTTCGTTATTTGTTTTCGGGGTGTTATGTCGTGTTGCGCTACCTCCTTCTTTAGCCAACATTGCGGACAGCGTTACAGTGTCCATCATCAGGGCAGATCCGGCAGATCCGGTAGATGGCTAAAGAAGGAGGTAGCGCAACACGGTATAACACCCCCAAAACAAATAACGAAAATATAAAATAGAATGTTAGGGCGTATAATAAATAAATATTTGTTTAAGTATTTTATATGAATACAATATAGCGAAACTGATTCGAAAATATGGGAACAGAAAAATCAGAAAAAGATATTTGCACCTCTGGGACTCGAACCCTGGATCTTTCGCTTTCCGAGCAAATGCGCTACCACTGCGCCAAGGTGTCGATAACCGATTCGATCATTTTTAACTGTATCTATCATACTTCGACCAAGAACCACCAACATTATCTTCATTTCCTTAACGCATATTTTATTGCCTGCTATCTTTATGTAAGATTGCAAGATTCAAACCCAAACTAAATCTATCTAGATTTCTAGATAGTGTCTGGATAAATTTTATCCATTTTATTTTTAATATGCTACATCTATTTGACTTCTCTGCAAGTCTACGATAAATATTTATTTTTATTTTTAATTTTACGAGTAAAACTTCAAATTGTAATATTTAATTTTTTAAGTGTTTACAAAACAGTGATTCAAACAACTTATAAAATAGGATATAAAAGCCCATTAGGTACGGCATTTGATAAATAAATGAAATTCATTCACAGGGTGGGTACTTCGATTAAGTTTTGATTGTTGGCACCATTTTCAAGAGTGGTAAAGTGACATAAATAAAAAAGAAATTAAACAACAGCTACATTATTTTTAAACCAACTATTAATCCACTAATACATAATCTACCGCTGCGCTCTTCTGCAGGGGTAAGCAGAGGAGACAGAACTCCATACAACTCTTTGCCGACACAAACTCCTGGTTTCATTCGCACTCATATATATTTTGTTATAAACCTACCCATATAAACATTTTTTATTATAAAAAAAAATTGTTCAAGATATAAACGTAACAGAGTAATGATTACTTGTATAATATATTAAACATTTCATCTTCCTAATTTTGTACCTACATTTTTTTGTTTAAATATGTACCCTCATAAAAAGCTGTGCTTATTTTTATGGGAAGAATGTATTATTTATTTAATTATTAAGAATAAAAATATTACCGTTGTGTTTTTTATTACGTAGTTATAATTATTAATAAAGGTTTTTTTTGTTAAAGTTTTCAGGACATTTATAAGTGTGTTTAAGTTCTTTGATGCTGTTATAAGGTACCTATCTATGTATATTATATTTCCTGACAATTT
The DNA here is from genome assembly GCA_917880885.1 of Limnephilus marmoratus. NCBI lineage: Eukaryota > Metazoa > Arthropoda > Insecta > Trichoptera > Limnephilidae > Limnephilus > Limnephilus marmoratus. The sequence continues at coordinate 59,353,707 of OU862911.1, read as the reverse complement.
ATTAAAGTTGTTTTTTATATATCGGAGTGTAGTCTTAGGTTAACTCAGTAAGAGAAAAAGAAAATTGAATTTTTCTAAGACCATAATTATTTACCTTTTGAAATCTTTCATTAAAATGTAGGCATAGGTATCTATCTAATACAAGAATCAAAATCCCGGTCGAGGCCGGATAGTAAAGCGGATATTATGTATAACAAAAATTTATTAAATAAAAATCTTTCAACAAAAGGGCTCCATAATATGAATATATGAATATTAATATGAATATCGTCTGTTTTTATCCTAATATTATTATTAAGTTTGTTTTGTTTTTCTTGTTCTCATTCAGAAGAGTTTTGTAATAATTTATGGGTTTTCCCATTATTTAAAAAAATGTGTGTTACTGCTAAAACGTACCCTTTCGTTAACGAAAAAAACGCTTTTACGTAAAAATATCTATATTATGCCTTGACAGTGCCTAGAAATAATTATTACTACTATAACATAATATTGATATATTTATATATTATTCTTACGCATGTAAATATTTTAACTTTAGTTCGAATAAACGAACGTCGGTTCAACTAATTAACACGATTTCCACGAATTTTACAGACAGACAAAACGTGTTAAAAATGTTTCCTGAAATTTGATTTGTGGTGTAAGAACCTTTGAATAAGTAATCGTGTCGTCAAGTCAACTATTAAGAGAGAATAACCAGACATAACCGGAAATACATAATTGTTAAATCAAATTTTAGACGTATTGACTCTTTTCCACAAAAAATTATAAATTGATTTCGAAAGACTATTATTTTATCTAGTAAAGCCATGTTTTAAATTTGAAGAAAATATGTTTATTTTTAGTACAATGAGGCTTTACCGTAGGTCGTTAGCAGATTTGTTAAATTTTCGAACAAAATTTTGTATCATACAACACACATTTCAAATCTTATAATCATGCAGTAAAATAAATCAATAAATTATCTGGAAAAGCTACGTTTCAGAATTTTAATTTTAGTTTAAATAAAATAATTTTTAAAAAGATCCGCGCGCGTGTTTTGTCACGGTTTATTAACGGTTTTACAAAGTAATGTAATTAAGTTTTTTTTTACATTCTTATTTTGCTTACGCATTATTGAAAAATTATAAATACTTAATTAATTTGGTAGCGGGAATGGGTACCGCCGCCCCGGGAACCTTTATTGGATAACCAACACCTCTGCCATAGGTCACCCCAAGTGGTTCGCTACGTTTGGTGATTTAGCAGGGGTGCCCGGGTTCATGAGGTGAGGTTTGTCTAGGTCTTGGAGGCGGATGACCAGGACATACTGAACCCCCATCCTACCCACCCCTTAAACCCTTTTCCTTCCCAGAACTCTCCTCTCCTTCCTTTCCTTAAAAAAAACCCTCCACACAGCATCCTCAAAGATGACATAGGCCCTGAGGAAAATTATTTTCCTCGGGGCCTCCTGTGTGCAGCTCATGTAAAAAAAAAAAAAAAAAAACTTACAAAAAAAATAATTACAAAAAGTACATAATTTTAATAGTTTTATCATCACACCTTTCAGCATTTTAGAAAGTAGGTGTAAATTAAAGGAAATTTTTAATAAAATAAAATCGATATTGAGTTATTATTTAAAAAAGCTTGTAACCGCTCTGTAAGATCGTAAGAACATCTTTCGACGAAATTTGAATTTTCGGCCACTGGCTGGTTAACGGCCCTTAAAACTATCGAAAAATTTCAGAGTAATCTAATATCTACAATGACTACATTTATTTATTATTATTATACTGTTTAATTCGTAGAACTCCATTTGCTTTTAATCAAATTATTATTAAAATACTTGAGAATTTAATGATAACATTATTATATTTCATTTTCTTTGAAATAAAAAAAAAAAATTATGGATTACTTGCCTATTATATTATTTACAATTTGGGAGGCGGATATGCGTACCGCCGCCCCGGGAAACATTTATTGGATAACCAACACCTCTGCCATAGGTCACTCCAAGTGGTTCGCTACGTTTGGTGACGTAGCAGGGGTGCCCGGGTACATGGGGTGAGGTTTGTCCGGGTCTTGGGGGCGGATTCGTGGCAGGCCGGATCGGGAGAGAATTGGAGAGAGATCGGTTGGGGGATTCCCTTTGACTCCTCCAGCCGTACTCTCTCTGAACATCGCCTTGCACCGCAGTGGGAGGGATGGATTCATACGTCCGCCATTCCTGGACACACTGACCCCCAGATTCCTACCCACCCAGCCACCCCTCATACCCTTTTCCTTCTCACAACTTCTTCTCCTTCCTTTCCTAAAAAGACCAGCATCCCCAAAGATGACATAGGCCCCGAGGGGAATTATTATCCTCAGGGCCTCCTGTGTGGAGCCCATGAAAAAAAATCGAGTGTAGTTAACACGCGATAGAAGCGAAACTTTACCAAAACAATCTCAACCAATGAAGAACCAAGGAACCTTGAAAAGTGAGGTCATAATCAAAGCGGCCAATTAGCGCAGACCTAGCGTCATTTCCGTTTTATATCTCGACCAATAGGAGCCTTGATAGGAGTATAATGCTTCGCAAGTGCTGTACGCCATATTTCTGATTCATCCGAATTTCGAATCGCTAACGGTGCTAAGGAAGTTTCACTTCAAAAAATTTAGGTTAATAATTTGGAAAAAAAATCGTGATTGATGATTCAAATGATTCACAAACTTACCAAAATTTATAAGTTCGATAGAAAATGTATTAAGAGTGAATTTTAATATGTACATTTCTAGAAACAAAACTAATGGTTTAATGAAACAAAAACAATATTAAATAATAAATTATTTAAGATTTCACATTCCTGCAAGACCAACCAGACTAAACCATTTTTTTCATTTGCCCGCGTACAGAACCAACCTTAGAAAAAAATCTCCAATCCCCCGCATATGCGCGCAATATAACACGCAATTTAACAATATCGATATTCTTAATAATACTCTTACGAAATACCGATACGAAGTCAAGCGTACGACCACAAATGTGAATTAAATTAATGCACAGCTATAGAAAAGGTACAGCATGAGCATATCCTGTCCCCATCCCATCTTCCTCTGCCTCTTGCCCTTTCCTATTCCTTCTTCCTTCTAATATACTTACATTTATATATTTTTGTTAATTTCATTTTCATGTAATGGTTATAACCAATTAACATTTTGTATTTTATCATAATAACCATTAGCATAAGAAACTGTTTTGGCTTACGTCATTTTTAACCGCTTCATTTTTAACACCCTGTATAAAACTGCTGCTTGTTTCTTACAATAAATAAATAAATAAATATTTGAATAGATAAGAACAACAGAAAAAAATAGTGTGCCTAAGATACTAAGAATCGAACTTTAATGTAGTTTAGTCAAGTTATTAATATTTGTTAGTTTGTTTTATTAGTTCGATTCTCGGTCGTACCGACACATTTTAATTTACTGTATTATTTTTCAAAATCATATTAATAATATCATAACGAAATCATTAAGCTCAAAAAAGTTTGTTTTAATAAAATTAAAATTATATTCAACCTCCTCGAGTTATCAACTATTTTTTCTAATTAAATGAAGACAATATAAGCGAAACTCAATCGAAAATCTGGAAACAGAAAAATCAGAAAAACATATTGACACCTCTGGGACTCGAACCCAGGACCTTTTCTGTTTCCAGATTTTCGATTGAGTTTCGCTTATATTGTCTTCATTTATTTAAAATATTACAATTTGAGGTTTTACTCATAAAGTTAAATAAAAAATAAAGACAATTTTTTCTTTTGATTTTGGTGAAGAGTTTTAATTTAGTACCGCAAATTTTCATTTTTTTATTTAATTTTTAACATTCGCTACTGGTTTCGACATGTTCGGTTCGTGTTATTTACTAGCGTTTAAAATGGGTCTGAAAATTGTTACATATTGAAATTAATGTCGTAAAAGTGCAAAAAAGAGGCCTACATGTCGTGAAATATTGCGTAGGTGTGCGTACATCTATCCACAAGTATAAATAGACATCGAATATTTTTCTGAAACATAAATTACATGATATCTACCTTTCCCATACATACTTATAAAATTAATTTATTAATTAAGCTACTAGTACAAACATTATTATCCACCCTCAGGTCAGCAGCAACGTCAGCTATCGGAAGGTTGAAGGAACCAAAGCGCACACCAGATACTAAATTCGGTGAGCGTGCTTTCGGAGTGTCAGGACCTAAAGCCTGGAATGGACTGCCACACGAGTTAAGAATGATTACAGATTCAGTGGAATTTAGAGCTAAACTTAAAACTCATCTTTTCAGACAGTCGTATCCATAAGTTAAAAACAACCTTTCACCGTCGCCTTCACGGCTCGCGACATGGTAAATAACTAAGTGTGTAAAAATAAAGCAAATTCTTACAATTCTCCAGTATTTCAATATAAATATTAACTCGACTTTGGCATTAATCTTCTTATAAATATAAATGTAAAACCAACAGAGATGAGGGTAGCAAAGGTAAAGTCATGTAATGTCCAGTATAATGTCCTCCACGTGCAAAGTCGTATCTTTCCCAAATATGAACTTTCTAATAAAATGTGTTTATCGGAAGTGACCTGCAGTTTTTTTCAGTGTTTCTGTATCTATTTGTAAATAATAAAATTAGGTAGAGCCTAAGATTCATAATAAATTGTAAAGCGCCCTTGAGGTGATCTTTCACAAAAACGGCGCTCTACAAATTATCCAATTATTATTATATAATTCCAAGCACCAAAGTAAAATATCTCGAATATAAATGTCAGAAAATGTATGTACCTACGTACAACGGAATCTCAACCAAATAAGATAAATAGTATACATAAGGCTTTGCTTATATCACCTCCAGCATGTCCCCCTTCAAACCACACATCCTTAATTACACTATCCTCGACTTAACGCGCTGCATTGTGAAAAAATGGTAGCACGGGTATATTTTTAGTTGTTTCCCCACAAAGAATACAACTTCCTCTCTTTATTAAGATTTTTTTACCCGGCGCGCAGAAATAAACGCGGGTCGTTTGTTTTTTATTCGGTGTTTTAAAGTTCCCACCTGCGCGGCGCATGCGCGGGGCGCGCGTGCCGCCTCTCCCTCTCCCCTCTCCCGGGGGGAGGGGTCGCCACGGCGGAGGCATCTCTCGGAGGAAAGGCAAAGTTTAAAGTGCAGCAGATTGCAGCGCGTGCAGTGGCGCGCTTTACAGTTAAAACTTCAATGACGTAGAGAGCTTTTCTAAAAAAAAAAAATATTATTAATACTAAGTACTGTCCACTTACTCTTTACTTTAAAGTGGAATTAAAATGATTATATTATCTACACTATTTTTTATAAAAACTACTTTTATACTTTTCTCGGATGATCGGGAGTTTCAATGATACTCTGTTCGTCAGGTTTATTGTTTATTATTTATTTATTATTTAGTGTAATCGTGTTTATTGTCGTTTTATTTACAACGAATATTTCACTGGACTTAACGCCTGTTATAATGGATATTCTGTGTTTATCTGAGACAAGGGAATTGATCAGTGAAGGTGCCCAGCTGTTGATCGGATGTCATCGGCTATATCGTACTTATATATTTAAATCTTCGACCAAGTATACCATACGTCAATGATTTAAATACACTACATCTATTAAATAAATAAAAATAAACAAAAAGTCTTCGTGGGTTATAAAATTTGAAAAAGTGCGTAGTTAATATATCACATTATAATGCCAGGTCTCAGAATGTTTCCACCTCGCTTATCTGTTTTGACACATTTCTTTAATTACGTTGTTATATTTCAAGGGGTGCAATTTCAGGAACTTTCCTAGAACGGGAGACCTTCCTAGTTGGACAGTCAAAGCTTCTTTGTAATGATGTATTCTTTGTAACAAAAACAAACGAATAAAAATAAAATTAAAATAAAAATAAATATATAACAATTTTTTTTAAATTAGTCAGCTTAGGTAGTTTTTCAAAAACAATGCTGTATACCTACATCCAAATATTATTTATATTATCTTAAGATATAATTTTTTAAAAACTTTACGAAAATGACGAGAAAAAATGTAATGTCGCAACCGTAAAATAAAGAAAAACACAATAAGTTTTTTGCGCGTGTGTTTGGTGATTCAATTAAAGGCATAATTTGGGCCTACATTTCCTATAAAACTGTGTTTCACCGTGATTACTAAATTCAAATGGGATGGCGATGTACAACTTCAGAGAAGTGTAAGAGAGTCGGATCTCGTGCTGAATGGGTTAGAACCAAAAGGAATTAAGTCAGTGGGACATTTTGTGTGGAATGTTCTTCTGGTGATATATTTGTTGTTCAATGGCCTCAACCATATACCTACACGTTTAACATTAAAATTTGTCACATTCAGTTCACTGCACGTAAAAGACTAAAACTTATTCAGTTTATATATTTGATGAGTACCCACTGGAGCGATTATGGTCGAAAAATGGACCTCTTTTATTTTTATGCGATTGATAGCGGTCCAAAATTGCACCACATTTTCCTACCATTCGTAAAACATCTATTGTAATAATTTAAAACATTTCCCCGGCCAGCCATTTATTACCTACTAGCAGACCCGGCCAAACGTTGCTGTGGCTAACGAAACACAAAGCCATTACCCAACCTTTATAAAATCCACACCACCCGCTTGCCAGCTGCCCGCTGCCTGAATTGAATATTTGAATTTCTCGGCTTTTCTCTACTATAATAAGCATGTATTATACATATAAACCTTCCCCTTGAATCACTCTATCTATTGGTGAAAACCGCATGAAAATCTGTTTCGTAGTTTAAAAGATCTACGCGCACATACATTTTGAGTGACTTCATTTTATTAGAATTTGAAATTAAAACACTTTTGTACTTTCTTCCACTAATTCATTTTATACTATGTAGATGTAATGCAATTTGAGCGATCGCCACTAATTATACAATGCTTGCAATGCAACACTGGATATTTGAAAAGGGAAAATCAAATACCTACTTACTCTAGGACATCTATTTTCCAATTTCTTTCGTAGAACGAATTTCAAAAGTGACTATTATAGTACGGCCCGCCAGGCGTTTTAAATCGCACAAAAATATGTTTTCTTTGAATTTCTCGGCTTTTCTCTAATATAATTTACATTTATTATGCATATAAACATTCCTCTTTAATCATTCTATCTATTGGTGAAAACCGCATGAAAATCCGTTGTATAGTTTAAAAGATTAACGCGCACATACATTTTGAGCGACTTCATTTTATACTATGTAATGATGATGTTTCGTAGTTTAAAAGATCTACGCGCACATACTTTTTGAGTGACTTCATTTTATTAGAATTTGAAATTAAAACACTTTTGTACTTTCTTCCACTAATTCATTTTATACTATGTAATGCAATTTGAGCGATCGCCACTAATTATACAATGCTTGCAATGCAACACTGGATATTTGAAAAGGGAAAATCAAATACCTACTTACTCTAGGACATCTATTTTCCAATTTCTTCCGTAGAACGAATTTCAAAAGTGACTATAGTACGGCCCGCCAGCCGTTTTAAATCGCACAAAAATATGTTTTCTTTGAATTTCTCGGCTTTTCTCTAATATAATTTACATTTATTATGCATATAAACATTCCTCTTTAATCATTCTATCTATTGGTGAAAACCGCATGAAAATCCGTTGTATAGTTTAAAAGATTAACGCGCACATACATTTTGAGCGACTTCATTTTATACTATGTAATGATAATGATGATGATAAAACGAAGCTATTAACATGCTTTATCTGGATAGATGACGCAAATCCGAACTTCGTAGACTCTTTTAGAACGGTGTTCAAAATAATTTTTTAAAATATTTTTTTCACTTCGAATTTTTGATCAGCTGTTTACGGTTAAAATGAAGTGTCTTTTCCATATATATGCACCTTTCTCAAATATACCACAGACAATACACAGAAATTATTATTTTTAATTGTTAAACTAACGTTTTTAAGACAAGATTTTTATGCAACAATTAAAAATAATAATTAATATTTGACAAGTTTAAGTATTTCCCTAATAAATGAAGACATAATTTGTCTCGACGCCACCTAGCGAGGGATTTAACACTAACAATGTTTCTCTCGCAAAAATAAAGTTGGTTGTTTTCAGGTGGAAAAAATATAATAAGCAGTAATTGTTGAATGAAACACTAGTATATATTGAATCATTTGGCGGGTACAAGATAAGCCGCCATAGCTCAATTGGGAGAGCAGCTGACCGGCAATCAGGAGGACACGCGTTCAAGTCCCGTTGGCGTCATGTATCTTTTCTCGGAAGATTTTTCAATGTGGATGAGTGTTTCAGGCTGATAATTATTGCTTATAATAATACACAGAAATCTAAAATATTCTATGCTGACTCGAATAAGTACCCCTCACGGCAGTTTCAAAGTAACAACACGCAGGATTCGCGGGGTTATAAACTTAACGATTTTTTAATATATTTTTTAAAAATCCTACAAACATGAAATAAACGGTAAAATACAGGTTAATTCATTGGCTATATAGCATTATAATGAGTTTTTATGTTTCCATGTTAAAATTCGAAGGTATGATTTTTTTAATGTTTGCGAAAAATTTAAAAAATGAACTTCTGGGAAATCGCGAGTAATTGAGGCAAATTTATTTATTTCACATGGTCGCTTCAGTGGGTACACAAGTATTTTACGAAGTCTTACCATTTAAATTCGTACGCCTCTGCCTCGTAAAAAACAGTAGGGCGCATAAGGACTTCCTACCGCCACCCCAAGTAGATCGGAGTGCGCCTCAAACAATGGCTACGTTCTTTAGCAGATAAACTCGGATATGTATACGTATCTGCAGCGGCTGTCACCTGTGAACCCGGCACGCAGCATCCCGGTCCATCCAGACTATATTATAATATATATTCATCCACAATTATCTCACTTGAACCTCAAACAGATAAGAAGGGCAAACATCACTTTTTTGGGGTGGAAGTAAAAAATGAACACCCCTCCTCACGAACAAAGAGTCTTAAAGAACGTGTCAACAAATAGAATAAAAATTATCTCGGTTCATATAAATTGTTGTGTGGAAAGTAAACACAAACATAATATTGTCGGTGGAGACATGCATAAAGATATTAAAAAGCACTTCATCTTCATTTTGAAATAAAAAAGAAATATTGTTCGTGATTTTTTTATACCTTTTATCTTTTTCATATTGGTGTAATAATAAGTTGTTGTTGTTGTTTTGTTTCAATAAATTATTCAATACTTTGAATTTTATGAAGGAGAGTTTATTTCTTTTTATTTACGAATAAAATGTATAGGCACTCAAATTATATAAGTATTTTTAGACTGTAAAGAATAAATTGTTATTTTATGACGAATGAAAAAAATGTCAATGGAGGAATTCATAAGTAGGATATTAAAATAAAACTAATATAACGGTACATTTTGCAAAGTATTATTTAAACTCGTTTTTAGATTATATTTTATTTGGGAAAACAAATGGAAGAACATAATTAAGATTTATTAATCATAATAAATTTGGCATTTAATTATTGAAAACTAGCAGATCCGGCCACACGTTGCTATGGCTAACGAAACACAACGCCATTACCCAACCTAAAATAAAATCCACACCACCCGCTTGCCAGCTGCCCGCTGCCCGCTACCTGAATTGAATATTTGAATTTCTCGGCTTTTGTCTACTAAAATAAGCATGTATTATACATATAAACTTTCCTCTTGAATCACTCTATCTATTAGTGAAAACCGCATGAAAATCCGTTGTGTAGTTTAAAAGATCTATGCGCACATACATTTTGTGCGAATTCATTTTATACTATGTAATGAAATGATAATTAACTTCAATATTTTTCTTCTTAAAAAAATGTCTCTTGATGATGATGCATATTGCACATGGTGCATATTACATTCCGCGTACATACTTGATTTATTTATTTTTTTAAAGGCTCATAGGACTTTTACTTTACAATGAAAATAAAGGTATCACAAAAAAGAATATAAGTGAAATAAAAATAGAAATAGTTCCCACATAAGCGTTTAAAGTTATTGTCAAATACATCCATAATCTATACATAATATATACATGTTACTAAGACTAAGTAATACTATGAGTACGGTATCATTGCATGGGGAGGGGGCACTTCATCAGCTCTAGATCCTGTCGAAAAGGCGCAGAAAACAATTATGAAAACTATTCTCAAACTTCCTCTAACTGCAAATAGTGACCAAATATTTAAAGTAATGAGAGTATTTGATGTTCGACAGATCTACGTAAAAACTATCCTCATACATCTCTTTAAAAACAAACATGTGCTTTACGAAAAAAAAAATAAACTTAAGATTTACACGTAATTCCAACAAAGACTTATTGCAAGTTCCAGCGCTCTCTTCCACCTTTGGTCAACGTAGCTTTAGATACTTTGCCACGAAAATATTCAACATTCTCCCAGAAAACATCAAACTGAGTCAAACACAGAAAGAATTTAAAAAATATGTTAAAATTTGGATATATTCTAATGATCGAGCCTATACTGATGCTCTCACCCAAACGCCCTGTCATTGACAGTTGTTATTGTGGTAATAACCTTGCAGTTTTTGTTTTGTGTACATACAAACAATAATGTAATCTAAAATAAAGTTTTTGCTGTATAGAAACCTACATTATACATTTATAAAAAACCATAGATAAAATTGTGAGAAACAATTTACAAAAAATTCTTCCTCAATATAGGTTCACCTAGTGAGGCAGACTATGCACAACTAAAAATATTGTATAATTATGCTACTTCTGTGTAACCGAACTTACATTACTTTCTACTTGTTAATTTTTTTGTAACGATGTAATCTATTTGTAATCTACATTGAATATGTACTTTTTTAGTTGTAATGTTGCTAATTTTAAAGATATATTTTATTATTATTATTATTATTATTATGTAATGTATTGGGGAATGCAAACCATAGTTCGAATGAGTTGTATATACATAGATAAAATGTTAATGTTTGTCAAGTTGTTCGTAATAGGTATATTGAATGCATGAGCTCACAAAAATCGAATTTAGAGTTTAAAGGTCAGGTCGTTTATTTTTCGGCTGTTTTCTAAGGTTGGAATATTCAAAATATTCATTAATGACCCATAATTTATGTGCTCTAAAGGGATATGAAAAGAAATTAGACTCCAATTTAAAACTGAAATGATCATTTTTGATTACCAAAACTCAGTTAATTAAAACTATTATAAATATATTTATATTTTGATTTGTCTTTATTTCGAAATATTTTTTTTGGCGATAAATAACGTGGTGTATTTTTTTAACTTGTTATCTAAATCCATGGGAATCTATTTCAGAAAGACTTGTAGTTACATCAGGTCACAGTACCCACTGCCGAATGACGCAGGAAACCGGGTAACCACTGATACCATTCACATTATTCTGCACAGGGATTCTAAAAACAGTATCCATTGAGCAAAAACATGCCATTCACAAAAATCTATTTTAAATTTCCCATGATACTAGTCTCCCACTCCCAATTATGGGTGTTCATCTCCGGTTTTGTACAAGGGGGGAGGCTTAGACGTTTTCGGACGACTCACGTGGCAATGCAGCGTCCGTTTTGAGCGGAATGCGCCCTGCCAACGTGATTGTCTCAATGAAATTCCCTATGATGACACACCGCTAGAAAACTTACAACTACGGACTAAATCGGATTATGGTGGTTTATTTATGTAGGTGTTACGAGTGATGGCCGTTTAACCTACGCGCTTCCTCGTTTAATTTGCACTAGGTCGAGTAATGAAATAAGAGTCCTTTTGGATAATTTCTAATAATACTTGTTTAAAATTGCGTTGGAAAGCGACGTAAAATCGATAATACGCATTTCTCATCTAGATTACAGCAATAAAATAAGGTAACCGATAGCCCAAAAGAGTTAATAATAAAATAATAATGTGCGGCATAAACTTTGATATGAGTGAAATCGTTTATGTACTAGGCCGCCAAGATTTTCCAAGGTTTATTTAATAGGTACTAGTGCCGATAAATGGACATTGATTAAGAACTTTTCCAGCGCCGTATTCAATATTTTACTGTCTTCTGCTTTCTTTCTGTAGTTACCTAGACTTCCTAGACCTATTTTTAACGGGACGGTCCAATTTTCAGGGACCTTGTCCCGCTGTCCCAAAAGAAATGCATCGTTTGAAATTTCGTTTTGAGAAAGCGTGCACCAATTGAGAGCAAAGGATTATCTCGACTATATATATAGTGTTAGAAGAGTGATCTGTAATGATTTGAGAGAAAACTGATGTCACCAATTAGTGAAGTTTTAAGACCTTTTGATTCCTAATTTGCACACTTGTTTAAGAAGGACTTTCAGTATTTATCTATTTTAGATCAGTTGAAAATGACCTTACATTGGGTAAACACTATGTACGACGCGGTTTCACCGTTTTATCATTTATTTATCCGTTTTACTATCGTGGATCCAATATCTGGGGATGGTCCTGGTGACCTTTGAGGGGGGGAGGGTTCAAAATCAAATTCAGGGTTTCACCTCCCCCCTCCGCCACATCCCGACTAACGTCTACTGATGTCTTACCTGTATACCCAACGATGGATGGCCTCCGAACCATCCTGCCACATATGATAGGTCTGCCAACATTACTTCGTTCTGCAGACGTTTGCATGTAGAAGCTCTTTCGGTAATTCTCCCGGCCCTGGGTCGTCCAATTTTACTATACTTCCCAGCGGAACCGAAAACCTAAAACTCCTCAAAGTCAACGTTGAAAAGCGCTTCATTTCTGTTCAAGTCATATTTTTTGGAAATTAAAAACATTAAATGCAATTTTTTTAACCCTATCTTAATTTTATTAATTATGGTATTTTGTTTCATTCAAATTGTTGAATTCTTTTAATTTTAGGATGGTGAGATTTATAATATTTCAATAGCTAAATCTTCTGGAAGTCATCAATGATAAGGGCTCGCTACTAACTACCGGTTACCAACCACTCACACAACATCATAGATTTTTCATTAGTTTTGCCATAAATATCCCAGTGTCTGGGTTAATGGCGACATTACACAATCACGCGTCCCCTGGCAGTGGGAAAGGGCTTAAGCAGAATTATTTCGGAGATAGAGCGCACATTAGCGTCGCTTGCTTTCAAATTATCGACTGATAATTTTAACTGCCGCCCAAAGAGTTGTTCCTCCTGATTTACGAGGTATTTTAACCCTACATTACAAATTCAGAACACTACAAATTACTTGGAGCGGCTTCAATCTTCGACTCTAAAACATGTAAGATATAAGACTTACCATAGAAAACTGTGTCTTTTTCGAAGATGGTCGAGATTTGATTAACCCTTCTCGAAACACAATTTTGGAGAAGCTTTTAAAATTAAAGTGGAAACTACCTTTGTTAAGTTTGTTATCGTTCACTCTGGTACATAATAGTCTGTTGCTATTTCCTTTAAATTCATTTCAATAAATACGTATCTACATTCCATTTAATTGGCAGTGTTTTTGAACCTATTCATTCAAATCGAATCTTTTACCTGATATCATTTTCTCTAATTGAATAAGGCTTCGTTAATCTGAATAACCTAAAATTTAAACTGCTTTTCAGTCTGGAATTTTTTGGTCGAAGCATCTACCTTCAGCTCACAACGTCATTTATATCATCAGCAACGGAACTCTGAAAACTTCATTAAATAATTATGTAAATTGCAACACATTATAGATATTATATATATACGTATATTTTTCAATTTTTTTTTTTACATGAGCTCCACACAGGAGGCCCAGAGGAAAATAATTTCCCTCAGGGCCTATGTCATCTTTGGGGATGCTGTGTGGAGGGTTTTTTAAAGGAAAGGGTTGGTAGGAATATGGGGTTCAGTGTGTCCAGGTCATCCGCCTCCAAGACCTAGACAAACCTCACCCCATGGACCCGGGCACCCCTGCTAAATCACCAGTGACCTGTGACAGAGGCGTTGTTTATCCAATAAAGATACCCGGGGCCGCGGTACCCATTCCCGCCTCCCAAATTCTGCAAGTATAGATATTTTGGTAATAGTTTGTTGGAACTCTGGCCATGTCATTATACAACAAACGAAGTCATCGTAAAATACACAACCATTAGGTACATGCGTACTTAACCTTAACATGCTTCCAATAAATTCAAGTTTCTTGTACTTGGCTTCCTGACATTTTGTATCTACAAACAAAAATTTGGGAGGCGAGTACGGGTACCGCCGCCCCGGGAAGCATTTATTGGATAACCAATACCCCTGCTTTAGATCAACCCAAGTGGTTCGCTACATTTGGTGACTTAGTAGGAGTTCCCGGGTTCATGGGGTTAGATGTGTCTTGGCGGCACATGAGTTTGCCAACCTGCTGCATGGCGGACCGAATCGGGAGAGACTGGTTGAGGGAAGCCTTTTCATATCTCCAGCCGGACTCTCTTGACCCATCGCCTCGTACCGCAGTGGAAGGGATGGATTTATGCGTCCATCACTCCTGATTAAGTTGACCCCCAGATTTCCACCCACCCCTGATACCTTTTTTGTTCCCAGAACTTCCTCTCCTTCCTTTCCCTAAAAATACCCTCCACCCAGCGTCCTCAAAGATGACATATGCCCCAAGGGAAATTGTTCATTTGTAGAGCTTATGTAAAAAAAAACAAATTACAAATTTGTTAAACTTTACGTACCTAATCACGTGTTTATTTTTGCCAGCATCAGTATTTATGTCGTTATTCGGTGAGCCATTTGTCCAACCTTGACCCGAGTGGAAGGCCTTGCCGAAACAACACCAAATAAATAACAATTAAAAATTGCATCCGGTTCACAATGGTGTCGCCGTCATTAACATCTCAAATTAACTGCTGATAGATCTGTCATTATATACCTGCACACAAATTGCGCGGCCATTAATTCGACACAACTTTCAAATTCATTAAAATAGTAATTGATCAATGAATTAAACGATAATTGCACTACTTTGAGTAACCTGCAAAACTATGAATAACCTGCAAAACTTTGAAGAACCTGCTACACCATGAATAACCAGCAATACTTTGAAGAACCTGCAAAACTATGAATAACCTGCAAAACTTTGAAGAACCTGCAATACAATGAATAACCAGCAAAACTTTGAAGAACCTGCAAAACTACGAATAACCTGCAAAACTTTAACAGTTAAAAGTAGGTAACCAAGAATTCTATTTTGGTTGAACAATGTGTTTCTTCCAAACTCTCTTACCTATATAGAGTCAGCCGCTCTAAAAAATCAGCTATAATATTTATATTGTAACGGCTATTGATTTACACGTGACCAGCAATGGAGCGCAATTAGTAGCTTAGGCTTGTTGAAAAGGTATCAATATATCGATATTTTTAATTCAATATATCGATATTTTTAGCCGATATATTTTGATCCGACATATCGATACAAAATATCCAATATCGAACATTGTATCAAAAACGGTATTTTTTTAAATTTATGTATTTAAAGTCACTAGAATCCAAAACCGTAAAGGACCGAATGGAAAAAAGTAATTGTATTAGGTCATGACATCTGGCGGTTGAAATTTTAACTATTAATAGCTTACAAATCTATTGTCTTTGCATTAGTATTTGTGATCACCAATACTATCTCGTGTGTGTAGGTACATACATAGAAATGTATGCTATTTTTCGCCATTTTTTTCTAAGCCACTCACTCCTATGTGTTGGTTCCCAATTGTCTATTATTATTGACTATACCTTGTTCCAAACACGAAGTCCTTTTTGACAGATTAATATGCCAATAGAATATTTTACATATAAGTTAGAAGACAGCTTTTTAGTTTTTAAAATGAATAGTGATAAAAATACCTTCATTTTTATTAAGATTTTTGTACATTAAAAAAAGCAAATTGTGTACAAAAATTACTATTGATAATATTGAGCTGAATACACTATTATTTTAAAAACGCTAAATCTCTTGAAAATTTGATCGATATATCGATATTTTTTCCTCGATATATCGACGTCGTTATTGATATTTTAATAAATATCGATACATCGATATATCGATATTTTTTTTCACTTTCGACATCCCTATAGTACCTTAGCAGAAATGGAAGAAGAGGAAGGATTTCTGGTTGCAATGGCAACAGGAGTTTCACCTATCCCTGGAAGAAGCAAAACAGAACCGAGATCTGGGACTCTTCACAAAATAAAATCAAGCATTTTTAGGATACTACTAGCGCAGACCAGTGAAAAAAATGGGTCTCGTCGTTCAACTATTATCACTTAAATAGCGCTGGGACCGGTTTCGGTAGTTTCCGGTCGTTCAGCGTTAGAGCGTTGAAGGTCAAATTCGACTAATTGAAGGTAAAAAATTAGAACCAATTTTTTCAATGGGGGTAGTCTGAATTCCCGACAAATCAGTTTCAATTTTAAAAATTACAATTAAAATAATTTTCTGTCAAAATATTGAATTATAGGTAGGTACTTCATCGCTTGTCGGAATTCTCCAAATAAACACTTCCAATTCTAGAGTTCATTGAACCGAAGTTATAGACAGAGACTCAACCGAAATTAATATTTTTAATTCTTAAATTTAGCCTACTATCTAAAAGAAAACATCGATTTCCTTGGAGATTGACATAATGAATTAAATACAAATGCATCTTGCATTACGTGTATTAGACATCTATGTACTTCACTTACGGGACTCTTAGTTTTGTTTAATTTCCTTGCAAAGTTGAATGTTATACCTCACAATAATGACGGTTACTTCATGTAACCTTCTTGAGTGGCCATTATTAAGAAAAAATCGTTACTCCTCATGAAAAAATCTAAAAAAAATAATTGAATTCATTGAAACTAGAATATGCAATTAAATAGTCAAATGAACTGAGCCATAACTAGATTCTCCCTCGTAAGGGACACTTTTCAACTCACATGGTCATATTGTTACACTCGAATCATTCGCCTTTATAATCATGGATTTACATTTCAAACTTGTAACTACACATCAAGGCGTGCATGCTGGTTTATAATAATGCAATTTGAATGAGGAAAAAAAACTGATTGATTTTCGACCGTTGCAGATTTTGTGGCAAAAGAAAATGTCCCTAAACTGGTTTGTCCAAACATAATAAAACTCCAATCAAATTGTCAAACAATGCGTTAGATCGATCGTTCCTTCCCCGTGACGTTTCGGTTTCGTATCAGCGATCCACATCAAATAATTGGAGAATAAGGGACTTTCAAGAATTCCCTCCAAAATATACGTCAAATCTCGCAGAATAACCAGTCATGCATACCATAGAAATGTTAAATAACATGGCGGTCTTTTATGTTAATCACTATGATTTGATGCATGAAGACTGGATGTAATTTTTTTTATTAGTAACAATGGGAAATCAACGGTTTCAAATCTTTGTTTTCTGCATTCTTTTAATATCACCTAGAACTTTCTATTTAACCCAACTTCATTTATGAACATTATATTATTAGTCATGTACAATTAATTAGAAATACTAGAGACTTTATATTAATACTAGCTGAACCGACAAACGTTGTTCTGCCATATAAATTTTTTTGTAGTGAATGTTTTGGTTGTTAAATATAAAATAACTAATGTATTGTAAGTGTGTGGGGATGTGATCTATGACAGAAAGAGGAATGGA
Organism: Limnephilus marmoratus; assembly: GCA_917880885.1. NCBI lineage: Eukaryota > Metazoa > Arthropoda > Insecta > Trichoptera > Limnephilidae > Limnephilus > Limnephilus marmoratus. The sequence goes on along the minus strand of OU862911.1, from coordinate 59,335,979 downwards.
GCGCTGTAGACGATGACCGCCGATAAAATAAATTTAAAAAGCACCATCTAAAGTAGGACAATGAAATATAGAAAATCAATATGAATTTCGAAGAGCAATTGAGTGTACGAAATTTTTTGTCAGTCCGTGTTTAGCCAACACAAATAAGCTCTATGGTTTGCCCACGCGAGAACATGATGCCGAATGAAATATCAAAATGACGCGACGCTATGTCTTGCGCACGTGTGGATGAAAGTTCAATGAGGCGGACGTAGCGCCATCTGTCATTCAATAACATAAATAATTTCATTCTGTTTGAAATACGAAAAACGGTTAAATTTATTCATACAAAAATACTAAAATCGCGATTAAAAAATGGGAGGGTTAAAATTTGGGGTTATGGGATATTTTTTGATACTAAATAAAAAAAAATGCAAAAAAAAATTGTAAACAAAATAGATTTTTTTTCTGGATAGGGACACTCTAATTACTTACCAAATATACATAAAAAAATCATAAAAATCGGTCAAGCCATTTCGGAGGAGTGCGACCACAAACACCGTGGCACGAGATTTTTATATGTAAGATTTTATATTATTTTTTAATCAAAACAGAAACATTCCCGGGTTACGAATAACCTAATCTTTGAAAATCTCCTACTCCCATCACACTAACTAAAATGTTGCTTGTGATGTGATGGAGTACTAAGCCAGTCGAGGAATTGAACACAGAAGTGGGACACTGTGAGTGGGACCTAAACGCGATGCCAACTCAGCCACTGATCGGTCGTATATTAGTGATCTTTAATTATTATCAATCAATGTGCTTACTGAACAAAGATAATAAATAAGATGGGTTTTATGTATATGGGGAATCGTTGAGAGCAAATGATAGAATATTCTAGTTTTTTCTAGAAGCAAGGTTGAGGAGCTCAGTTCCAAATACTCCAAGAAATCGTTAAAATAGGTTTATGAAGTAAAGAAAAGCGTTAGGTACCAAATGATTGCAATAATGCACCTTTATTGTGTTTATTGTGTCTGTGGGCAACTCCCGCGGTGTTGTAGGCAGCTTGCATACTAATGCTATCAGCACACTTACAAAAAAGTCTAACAACTCACATATTACCCAGTTACATGGGTATCGGAATGTCAGGTCCCTTTCCAAAATATGATCGAATTAAATTGCATAATAATGTATGCAGTTGTTCGGTGCAAACCGGACTTTTGCATAAAGGTGTTCTATGAAGCGGAAGCTGTTGCGACCATATCATTAAGATTGAGATCAAATTTCATTGGTTTTATCCCCAATTGCGGAAATACTCTCGTTTTCAAAAAAATGCGGTTGCAAATACTGGGAATTAAAATGAAAAAAAAATGCAGGATCGATTGTTGATACTTATTCACAGTTTGCCATAAAAATACTAGCAAATTTATATTTAATCAGTAGGTAGGTACCTACCACAACCAAAATCAATGATATTTTAAAAATCAAGAATAGCTACTAAAACAACGATTTTAGAACAAAGTAGGTATAAAATACATATTATAAAGATGGTCTTTCAAAATTTTAATTCGACTTGAAATATTCATAATTATTATACAATTGCTTAAGGCGCCGCAACCGGACTCAAAAAGAAGGAATAGGAATAGAGCAAAAATCTCATGGGGGTTGTCTTAAACAGCATTTAAAGAAACACTGTGAATTTTTTCATAAATATAACTTGTAAAATAACTGAAACAAACGTGTTTTTAATGATTTTTGCATACTTTGCGATTTTTTTACTATCGAGGGAATTTTATATAATTTGCGTTTCGGCGCGGGGAACGTCTGGATATTATCTTTAAGAATAACATTTTTTTAAGAGCTTTAAAACTTAACGTGTTTAAGGGAGATATGTAAGAAATTCGAGTAGCGGAGTCCAGCCAGCGGCCGAAAATTCACATTTCGTCGAAAGATGTTCTGACGATCGTACAGGGCGGTTCCAACGAGAAAGATTGATTATTCTCCGTACTAGCTTTTTAAAATTATAACTCAATATCGATTTTATTTCATTCCAAATTTTGGTTTAATTTATAGCTACATCCAAAAATGCTGAAAGACGTGATGATAAAACTATTAAAATTATGTACTTTTTTAATTATTTTTTTTTAACATAAGTACCTATTTATCATTTTTCAATAATGTCTAAGCAAAATAAAAATGTAAAAAAAAATCTTAAATACATTAATTTGTAACACCGTAAATAGAAAGACAATATAGAGAAATTCTCGTCATGAATAAGTGTTTGGATATATTTTTTAATGATTTTATTTGAATTAAAATTAAAATTTTGAAACATGCGTTTACTAGATAACGTATTGATTTACAATAACGTATCATTACATGGTATAATAAGATTTTTCGTTTGAAAATTTAACAAATCTGCCAACGACCTACGGTATAACTACCCTTATTATACTAAAAATAAGACTTTTTTTTCTCACAATTTAAATCATGCGTTTACTACATAAAATAACAAATCTTTTGAAATCAATTTATAATTTTTTGTGGAAAAGAGTCAATAGTCTAAAATTTGATTTAAAAATGACATATTTCCGGTTTTCTCTGGTTGTACCCTCTTAACAGTTATGTAAGCTACTACTATTCAAAATATGACTTCATGGTCCATCTTAGATTTGTACCTACATTATTTATAGTCTCACCATTCAAAAGCAGTAAATAAAAGTAACGCATATGCAGATCCACTCAGTTATATCCGTGTAAAATCCAAAAACACGTTGTTGGTTGTGTTTTTTTTTGTTTGTTACTACCCTCCGGCAGATGACCGTAGGGGTAGCCTGCCCGCTTTTTGCATGCAAAAAACTTCAATTTCCATTCGATAAACATGGCGGTAGCTTTGCAAGGAATATAATCGTTATTTTTTCCTTTCTTCCCGGCATTGGCAAGGGTCAGCCCTATTGTTGGATTATTTTCTTTGGGGTAGTGCAGACCCCTGGCCATTTTACCATTTTATAAGTTTGATAGCACCAGGTAGTTGCGTATGCAATGCAGATGGATATGGTGGCATAAAAAATTGGGTCAGTATGACTAATGCGACCGGAAAGGGTCGAAAAAAATTAAAAAGCAACGGTCGGACATTGTTGCCTTTCCGTGCAAAAGCTCTATCGTATAAACACATCGCTCGTGGCCGTTGTGTTTAGGAAGTTTTTTAAGATTATTTGTAATAAATGCTTCAGATGGGTACGTGCTACATGTTAATCTGCTTCGCGTCATTGTGTCCACCTTTCGTTAAGGACGATCGAAGATTAGACATATAGATTTGGTTTTGCATTAAAGAATGGATTTTAAAATGTCGCATATCTCAATGATCTGTGGAATCAGCGAAGAGTATAAAGAATTGTAATAAATTTAATCTACTTACTTTCCGGTTTATTTAAATGCGTAGGTATTTAGATTAATTCAATTCGTTGCATAAGGACAAGGAAGTTACGCAACGAAAATAATATCTGTTACTTTGGTAGATTATTGTTATTTTTTTTACGTTTTGCCGTAGAAAAAGAAAACAGAAATAAATAAGTATGCACAAATATCTGTCATGTGGTCATAGAATTGTACATTTACATCTTTCCGTATAAGTCACAGTCTTTGTCTTTCCAGCGCCCATTTAATTAAATAAAAATAAGATATCACGCAGTATTTTCTGTTCGACATACACGACAATGTACTTGACTTACTTTAACCAATCTGACATTTGGAGTGAAAAATTCGAATGAAATTTTGGTCTCCGGTGACTTTTATGTTGTCTTTCCCCTTTTCCCCTCCCCACTCCCGCATTCCATGTATTCAGTCCCGGTACATTCAGTTTTCAAACAGTTCGCGTGCCACCTATTGCAATTTTTTTATACAAATTTCATAATGCTAGAGCTCACTAGTAGTTTTATACAAACCTCCTAACAACAACGAACACAAAAAAAAGAATTATCCTATTTGGTGCTGTCGTTCGGAAGTTATGCGCATACATACATTTCGGCGATTCGTTTTTATTTATATATATGTAAATAAATTAGTAAATAAATAAATAAATAGATAATTAGATATAGATATGTAATTAGTCGGGAATTAAGTCAAGAACGTCGCTTACCATCCTAAATACTACTATCCAATTTCGGGCGAAGCCAAGTTCATTAAACATATCTATAGGCAAACATACAATAAATGGAAGGGAGCTTAAAAAAAGATTTTCTCACTAAATTTACTCCTGTATTATCTACTATTCCTCCACTTAATTTTTAACTGATTTCTGTGCATTTGGAATGCATAAATTTACCCAATGCATGCGTGTACCCCTATCGATTATATCACTGAGATATGAAGGGGACTGACCGGTTATGTACGCAGCGTCCCAAATCGCCATCCCTTTACTAACAATTGATGCTACATAATGTACCTATTGTGCACTGGAGGTAGGTACTTTGCGCTGCAGGGAGGTGCACCCTATCACTGATTTCCCCTTCCGCGTTCCGTTAATAAACTTCACGGTCCAAGGATGAAATGGACAATCTCTGATTTATCATAGCTTCTATTTATATAATGATCATCAAACGTCATGTAACGCTTATATCGGTACGTGAATAGAGTTGCGTATGATTTGATTTCGAAATTTTTAATGATTTATCTGATTTTCTAATGAGAGCGACCTTAGTTCGTAGTAGTGTGTCTAGGGCTAATTATCAACTCTTTGAAAATTTTAAATCATAGTATGTGTATAGGGATGTGTAAATAATCCCAAACTGGCTGGGCACAATACCCTAGGCTTGTTGAAAAAGTATCGATATTTTTAATTCAATATATCGATATTTTTAGCCGATATATTTTGATCCGATATATCGATACAAAATATCCAATATCGAAAATTGTATCAAAAACTATATTTTTTTAAATGTATGGTATTTTTCGCCATTTTTTTCTAAGCCACTCCTACGTGTTGGTTCCCAATTGTCTATGATTATTGACTATACCTTGTTCCAAACACGAAGTCCTTTTTGACAGATTAATACGCCAATAGAATGTTACTGAGACGCATATAAACTTTGTATGCGTCTCAGTTTACATATAAGTTAGAAGACAACTTTTTAGTTTTTGATATTTTTGTAATTATTAGGTACGTAATAAAAATGAATAGTGATAAAAATACCTTCATTTTTATTGAGATTTTTGTACATTAAAAAAAGCAAATTGTGTACAAAAATTACTACTGTTAATATTGAGCTGAATACACTATTATTTTAAAAACGCAAAATTCTCTTGAAAATTTGACCGAAATATCGATATTTTTTCCTCGATATATCGACGTCGATATTGATATTTTAATAAATATCGATACATTGATATATCGATATTTTTTTTCACTTTTGACATCCCTACCGATGACTAGAATAATTAATCTACTCGCGGTCAAAAATATATCAACAGAGTAGCAATCAGCACAGGTCTAGAAGTACAAAAGGAGACACTAACCTTGTAGAGTGATCGTCTGCTGCATAGGCTGCCTTTTGATTATTTTCCACACGTTAGAAATGGTTCACAATTTCATAATATTTTATGACGGGCACTGACCAAGTTCATCCGGAGAGAGTAATAAAATTCACAAAAATTTAAAATTACAATTATTAGGCAGTTTTTCGTTTTGTCATGTTACAATAACATTTCAACAAAATAAATTTTGTATCCAATCGGACCCTTCAGCGACGTCTATGAGCCAGTTGTCGTCATTCCGCATTTCACGAGCGCAATAAAATTTAGTATGCCTGAAATAGCACATAGAAACCGCCAAACAACCACTTTGTGATATAACTAGTATTACTTTATAATCGAGATAATAAAAAAACTAAAACATATTGTGATGCCTGACCAAAGCTTCTAGGTACATTATAAACTCGTGTAAATATTTCGGAAAATATATCATTTAAAAATAAATTTAGACATCGAATATTTCACGGACCTAAGTCTTTTTCATACGGTTGAAGATAGTTGGTGCGGACGTGCCTCCGGAGAACTATTGTAGGGGACATTCTTCTACGAAATGTTCTATCATTTGAATATAACAATATTCACTCAATTCAGGAACCTTCAAGGCCCCTTTTCGGTTCATGTAAGCACAACGGCCGTGACTGCACCGGACGCCGATTTGATAGTTTGGTTCCAAAATAAGATGCACATTTTTCACGACCGAAGTCTCCTTTACATTAACTCCACGCAGGAGGCCATGAGGAAAATTATTCATGTCATCTTTGTAGATACTTTGTGGAGGGTCTCCTTGATGAGAGGAAGGAGTGAACATGGGTATTGAAGAAACGGAAGAGGAAACTGTAGTAGGGAGGAAAAACACAGAGGCCGGCAAATTGTTCCACAGCCGAGCTGAATCTGTTCACGTGGCAATGTTAGGCACCAGTGCCGAAGGGATCAATGATCCCTTGGAGGAGGCTGATTTCTTGGAGCATCTTCTATGTCCTTGTTCTATCGGTAGATACATACCCACCTGACGCCTGTGCTCTAAAGATTGCAATACGCTTGTTATGATAGGGGAATCTGTCAATATACCTATTTCTGCACAGAGTCGTGTCTACCAAATTTAACATTGGGGCGCTCTTGCGATTTGTACAAGTGGTGTGTACCTACTATTAAAGTATCTGCGGGGACTCCAGATACTAATATCTACAGCCTGTATGTCGGACGAATATCTACAGCTCATATGTTGAACTAATATCTACGAACTTCAGAGTGTTGACTAATATCTACAGAGCGTAGGTTGAACTAATATCTACAGAGCGTAGGTTGGATTAATCAGCTAAATGTGTCCAATAGTTCGATATTAGGGATTTTTACATACATACTTACAGAAATTAAGTTTTTTAAACTGCATACGCAATATTACGTTATTCCAATATGCTATACATAATTGCAAGTCCAACCTCTGCCAGTGCTGTAGATATTCGTCAACACTTTGGTTCTCATAGATATTCGTCAACAGTTTGAGCTGTAGATATTCGTCAACACTTTCCTTCTCATAGATATTAGTTCGATTTTTTCAGTTTTTGGAATTCCTGTAAATATTAGTAGACGCCTCCTCTGCGGGCCCTGTACAGTATGCCCAGCTGAGTTTCCATGACTCTTCAGGGGACTGTCGTGATAGAAGCAGAGTTTTGCCTACAGTCGAGAAGGGTCTCCTGGACCGGCGGCTGGCCGGGCGGCGTATTTCCAAAACCTATACCGGTTCAGTCGCGGTAGTGACAATTTACATTTTCAATATCAAAATTTAAATATTAAGAAATAAAATTATTAATTTCTAATAAATACATTGGAAAGATTATTTTATCTAGATTTTTGAACAATTTTTGTTTTTGCAAAATGATAAAAAATAACCAATATAAAGGTGTATTTACAATATATGGGAATAACATCAAAATTTAAATATTTTTAAATAATATTTTTCATTTATAATATATACATTGGAAAGATTATTTTATCTAGATTTTAGAACAATTTTTGTTTTAGCAAAGTGATAAAAATAACCAATATAGAGGTGCATTTACAATATATGGGACTGAACCGGTATAGGTTTTGTAAATACGCGGCCGGGCATTTTGTTAAATTCGATAAAAAGTTATCTTAAAAGCTCTTAAACCTGCCCTTGTGCCACTGTGACGTTTGCTCAAGCGGTGGTAAGTGGTGCTAATACCTAATCGCAACTTTTTAAACTCTGAAATTTATTTGATACATTCTTAAAATTTTGATTTGCTTTTCGTTTTAATTATTTTTGCCACGCTTTAAAATAGCGATCTCCAAATAATCGTATGCCTAATAGAACCCTACGCCTCCACCCTTACATCTGTATTTCTTAGTTTCTATTAATAACCGGACTTTTCTAACTATCGACCTGTTTATGTTATTCACAATGACAGTACCTAACCGAATAGGTAGTACTAAAGCTTAACATATATTATCAAAAAAATATTTGTTTGTCGGTTTTGAGTATTAAGGGACTTTTTTCCAAATTGTGTTTTTACCAATCTCCAACATGAATCCATTTGAAATTATAGTGAAACACATTTATGGAGTTATCCCATTTTACGTGTCTCCCGCGCATTGGTTTTTGCATGCGGAACTAGCCGCCGCATCTGACGCAGAGTTGCAGCACGACACACAAAACACTACACGACACGTAAAGTAAAGTAATGTGAAGCAAAGGGGCATTGTGTGTGTGTGGCAGCCCGGACATTAAACTGGACAGTTGTTACTTTGTAAGGATGAAAAGAAGAACATGTCGTTTGTGCACGAAAGATTTTTTCTAGGTATGTTTGAACGGCATTAAACCTTATGATTATGACATCGTGTAAAAAAAGTTGTAATCCTTTTTTCATAATGTGTTGTGATTCTGCAAAAACTGTCGAATCTAAGATCTAGCGCTGTTAAATTTGAATAGCTGTGTTTTTCTGGATTTTCTATGTAAAGTCACGTACATTCTGTTTGATGCGTGATTTTGATGGGCGGTCATGGAGCTTAGAAATATCTAATCAAAATAAGCTTGTTCCACGTCAAGGTCGTAGCTATGGCATTAAAATGGTGAGGTTTTTTCGGATCTTGGCGGCGGATGCGTTTGTCCACCAAATGCGTGGCAGGCCGGATCAGGAGATACTGGTGAAGGGAGAACTTCCGCAGGACTCTCCCGGTCCATCGCCTTGTACTGCAGTGGAGCGGGGGGAGGGATTTTAAACCTTATATTTTTTTTACATTAGCTCCACACAGGAGGCCATGAGGAAAACAATTTCCTTTAAGGCCTATGTAATCTTTGGGGATTCTGTGTGGAGGGTCTTTTTTAAAGTAAAGAAGGAGAGCCAATTCTCGAAAGGAGAAAAGTACAAGGAATGGACAGGAATCTGTGGTTCAGTGTGTCATCCTCAGTCAAGATCTAGACAAACCTCACCCCATGAACCCGGGCACCCCTGCTATGTCACGAAATGTAGCGAACCACTTGGGATGACCTATGGCAGAGGTGATGGTTAACCTATAAATGATTCCCGGGGGCGCGCCTCCGAAATTGGAAAACGCCCTTTAAGTGGTCAGTGGCTGAGTGGGCGTCGCGTTTAGGTCCCACCCGAGCGTCACGTATTCGATTCCTCGGCTGGCTAAGTCCTCCATCTCGACACAAGCAACATTTTCCGCTTTCTGTGGTGGTAATAAGAGATTTTCAAACATTGTTAGGTTATTCGTAACCCGGGAATGTTTGTCTTTCTTATAAAAAAAAATTGATTGAGTTTACCTAATTTTTTAAAATAGAATGGTGTTCTACAAATTAACTACAATAACAATAAATAATAAGTTAATTCATAAGAAAAAAAACTCAGCAGTTACCCTTAAATCCCCCAATTCCCTCTTTTAACGATTTTCAGTAGGTACATTGTGTATAATTGACAAAATAACACAAATGTTATGCATTTGCGCAGTCCAATTAGCTCTGAAATACCTAGCCTTGGGCAGTTGTTGGAAAGTTGTTTGACAATTTTGATATCATATCTTAATAGGGAAACATATTGAATCTCGAATTATACTCAGTTCTCATACATAAAATAAGTCATACAAACCGTTATTAAATTATTTTTAAATAATGAAAGAGTAAGCTAACAGGCCTCAAAGTTGGATACAAGTATCGATCGTTGCGTATAAAATATCGATTAAGTCGGATCATTGTGGGCAAGCCCCACAATACAATCTCAGAATGACCGTTGTGTAAAATGTGTACAGCTTTCTTACAGAAATGCTTTGATGCACAAAGAAGGATGTTTATTTTTCAGGACGCGGGGCGAAAGCGTTATTTTCCTGTCACTCCTTGACGTCGGCAAACAATGTTCCGGTGTATCCTTTCATTCGGATTCTCCTGCCGTAGGTTGGGTCATTTTGACGATTATAAAAAAAAATCGAGTGACATAGCCAATGTATTGTAGTTTGTATTAAAACGCCTCAAGCTCGAGTTAAGAATGTGGTCGTTACAAATTCTGTTAACCGGACAAAAACAGATTGTGAAGTATCGAATTGTGTTCGTACTTTGTTGTGAATGATAAGATTGCAAAAAGGATTCGCGTATTGCACATTTTTTGCCATTTGTAGGACATGCTGGTTTTTATAGAACCATAAAATAAATAAGAAATTTGTTACATTGTCGCACAATAGAAGTAGTAATACGAAAGTATTGTAAGATGTCTACCCTTTTTCACATGATACTCTTTGTTCTCTCTCATATTATCATTTTCCCTTGTCCTATTCGTTTCAGGATCCAACCTCTCCTTGCACAGCCTCTGGAGCTACTTCTATCAATTTTTTCCTGGGGCGGACCACCAGTCGTCTTCCTATAAGTCTGCAAATAAATATTCAAATTGAAACGTGCGCCAATATATAATATATTGACCACATACGTGATCGGTCCTAGTCATGAGAGTCCTACGAACATGTTCCTAGTCATGCAGTTTTTGTCTCAATGAAGATAAATATTTAAGACACAAGTTTGCTCCTTTTTTCAGTAAAAGGACGCCCAACATAGTATCCCCAAAGATTACAAGTTGAAACGGTGTGGAATTTATATAAAAACACTAAAGCCAAAAACCGTACGCCAAAATTGTCTCACAACTCACAACACGATATTGTTGTCTATAATATATATGTAAGTTGAGTGGAATGAACAATTTTCAAACTGTAATACATATTAGATGGTTTTTCGCTGAATCGATAAGTAAGAATAATTGAATCTGAAGTAATACTTATTGTACAAATAAAATGATGGCCCAGCATAAGGTCGAAGGAATTTCATTTCTCCACCCATTTAACATGTTGGTAACGTGAAAAGTTGACCCAAAGCCTTGATCCCATCTTCGACAGAAGGTACCTATTCAGGCTCTACCCACAGCCAACAGCACAGTCCTCATTGTCAATTGTTGTTCTTCCCTCTTTTTGGACATTCAAAATAACAACCTTTCTTTCATGACGCAGTATTATGTTCGGAGAAATTTAAGCTTCGGACGATTGCTCTGGTTTTAATAACTTTCGCGTTTGGTGGAAATAAAGAAAGTATTCATTTGCAATAATCAAATCACACAATAATACATTTTTCTGGTATATCTGAGTCATAATATTACGTTAATATCTGTTCACACCCTTTTCAAATATTTGAACAATTACATGAAAACTTTGATACGATTGTAAACTTTATCGCGATTATCTTTTAAGAATAAAATTTTATCAAATAAACTGCCACAGTTAATCTAGGCCACCAAATAATATTTGTTAAATGGTGTATCTAATTAAAAAAATATTTTTTGTAGGAACAACAATTTTAGCAGTAACAAGAAGAAATACATTTACTGTATCTAAATCATATTATTTTGGTATTCGTGATCTAAGTCGATTCGTAATAAAAATTAATCTAAAATAGGGATTTGAAATTAAGTTTCGCAAAAAAGTTGGAATTTAGAGTAAGTTACTTTAGAAAAAGTATATTTTTCTGCAACCAACCCCCCGCACAATATAAAAAAATGCTTGTAAAAAAACTAGTGGGTACTGTCGTATGTATCTTCTTTTAATTGACCTTTAAAGAAATCTGTGTGGCGGTTTTTTTTTTAATTTACAGTTCAAAGCTCTATTGCTATGGTGGAAAATATGTTACGGACTGATAATTGTGCGAAGATCTTTATTTTCCAATCGAGCTGACTACTCGAGTGATTTCGACACAAACAAATTTTCTGATCTTTAGAATGTGCACGATGTGTGTATATTTAAATTTATGGAAGTTTCATATTTTATCAAAGAAACGAGTGGGTACATCAAGACTATGATAACATCTATATCTATGATAATAATGCTTGATAAATAATACCATGTAAAGAAACAATAAACAATATTCTACAGGTACTAGTGAATAATGTAAGCACCACAGCGCAACAGTTATAGGAAAAGCTTTTGATAACTAATCTATATATAATCCACTAGCTAGTAATCAAAATAAAAATTTGAAAAATTCTTCTCCAATTTTTGAAATTATATCTTTCCGATCTCTCACAAAATAATCTGCTAGTAAATTTTTGTAAGAGATCTTTCATCTACAATAAAATAAAAATTGCACGTGTCTTGGCATGGTATGGGAAAGTCAAGTAACTTCCACTCCAATGCTGCTTGTTTTTTGCATCTTGTATAGGATTATTTCTTATTATTCGATCTCAAACTTCCCCTCCGTGAAATCTCCAGCTGCGAGCGTGATAGTCTCCGCTGGACACGGCTGTCATGTCACGGCTGTGTCAGACGGCATAACTGCCCTGAATTATCCTAAATCTAGTACCTACCTACCTCACTTCCACCTATGTCAATCTTGCCTTCTTTTTGGCACGTGAGGCCCAAAAAACCCGGCACGTACGATAATACAATACTAAAATTATTATTGCATGACCAATAAATCCTCTCCGAACTTTTGTGTCAAAAAATTGACCAAACAAAAGAAAAAAAAATGACAAAGGTATTTTAACCTAAAGGTACCTACCTTCATTTTATAATGTAAAATTAAATATTAATGTTTTTATTTTTATTTTAACTTTATGAGTAAAACCTCAAATTGTAATATTTAATTAAACGAAGACAATATAAGCGAAAGTCAGTCGAAAATCTGAGAACAGAAAAATCAGAAAAAGATATGGACACCGCTGGTCCCAGCGGTGTCCATATCTTTTTCTGATTTTTCTGTTCTCAGATTTTCGACTGACTTTCGCTTATATTGTCTTCGTTTAATTAAATATTAATGTATAAAATGATATCACTTTCTTTCTTTTGGCGGAACATGTAGAAATTTATCTGTTTTTAAGTAAGTTCATATTATTATGAATGTTCATGTTTTAACCAGTGTTAACACTGTTCAAAACTCCTCACGTATTATAGCTTCATACGCACTTGTAATTGACTGTAAATATTAAAAACGAAACGAGACGAAATGGTGTTTGCCGGAATCGGGTGATAATATGTGTAGGAAAGGCATGCAAGGAAAAGGAATGGCCAATCACTTACCACTGTATATCTGCGAAGGAGCACACGACACAACTCCATAGTTCCACCGCGATACCTCAAGGTAATTATCACCACAACAAAACGAATAAGTACAAACGATATTATGTACTTCCGAGATGGTCAAATTCCTTCTTCTTACTTAAAAATGAGATTTTTACACGAAAAACACCAACAACTTGCTTCCAAGATAGTTCCAAATAACGTTTGGTTTCCGAATTTCAAATAATTTTCCAGCAAGGCGAAGGTTAGGCAAAGGTAGAAACTGGATAAATGACATCACGGGAGGAAGCATATTATTCTCATTTCAAAACCAACCACGGTGAGACGTTTGAATATTGAAATGACGAAAGAGATTTTTGGTATATTGTGTGTTGATGAGGTCAGATGGCGAAGAAACAGCCTTGCAATCTCATTTACGATGAATAAAAGATCCTTCACGACTGGATATTCTGGACACTTGCTGAAGAAAGAAGAGGAAGTGCAATATGGCTCAGCACACCAGGAGTCAAGCAAAGTATAAAAGACACCAAAAAGGCGATGAAAAGCTGATGGTTTTTGCAAAAAAAATTCGCAAACCAATCGGCACAACATTTTGAAATATCATTTAGACCTAATCGTTTATTATAATGTAGCTTTTGCGACTTCAAATGATTAATGGCGTTCGACTTCAATGGTCAGAAATAGAAATAGATTATTTCAATAAATGCATTTTATTGTAAATCGCTGAGTAGAAAACCGGAAGGCATGAGGAGAAAAAATAATTGAAAATTAGTCACACTGTTTGTTGATCGAAAAACATTCGTTAATCAATTACGATTTTACAACATAAAAAGTTTTTACTTGGTTTGATCTTTATAAAATGTGATCCAACCCACCATTGTCCTTCGGTAAAAGATTATCAGGTTTTATTATATTTTACTTAAGTATCTGGGTACCACTTTAGGAAATAAATTATCGCTATGGTTCATTAAAGCCTAAAAATGTATCATTTCTTTATCGGATATTACAATAAAACGTGGCTAAAATGATACTTTGATCGCGCGTACAAAGTAAAGATCAGAACATCCCCCAGGGGTCATCGGAGAAGCTTAATTTACATCTCCCCCTCCCTCCTGCCACCCCCTTTGTTCACACCCCCTCACCCCCTCGTCATCCTTATCCTAATATAAAAACCATCCCCACAAGATCCAGCTAATAATATAAACAGCCACTTAAGATTCAACGCGCATAAAAAAGATGTTAGACTAACACTTGTTGAAATATCAATGTGGTGTTAATGAAACGTGACTTTTATCTTTGAGTCAGCTTCTGGTGTTGGATTTTGACGTCCTCTGGACCGGTTTGAGATTTTCCTTTGGGCCCGCCCCTCCTTTCAGCGTCAAGGCAACCAGAGTTCTCGGAAAGCAACAACGCGCTATTAAAATTAATGACTTTTCAATTAGGAACTGAGAACCCCGGATACTTAGTGTAAGGAGATACTTTAAAAATGTCTAATCTACGAGTAAGTACATAGGTTGGTACAGTCCGCCTAATCCAAAGCAAATAATTCAATATACGAATAAATATACCTACGAGAGAAATCTACGAAATCATAATTTCGTAGAAAGGCACAAAGGTGAAACGTAATTAGATTTTAATTTGTCCTTTACGTTTTTGGTTACGTTTTCTTTTTATTACACTACAATATTTTATCGTTCCTTGTAATAAAACATAGTCATTCCTTTCAAACAACAGATCGTACATAGTTATCAGTGGAAATTACTGCCATATTAGATAAGGGAACGTACCTATACTACGTGACCAGTTCAGGGGGGGTCTTCAAAATACCACGCTTGGTACAAATGAGCGGCGGGGGGCTTAGGTTTTTAGTCACCGGGGGGTGGGGGGGGGGGGAGTTAAAAATTGCAAAAAGTTGGTCACGTAGTATGGATACGTTCCCTAATATGTTCTAGTAGGAGAATGAGAGGCTATTTTTAGTGTTTTCAATGTGATATTTGATAAAACTCTTAATTATCTCGAACTTAATTGTACTTATAGCTATACGATATCCTTAAATAAACGGGAAATTGGTGAATCTAGATTTTTTTTACATTAGCTCCCCACAGGAGACCCTGAGGAAAATAATTGCCCTCAAGGCCTGCGTCATCATTGGAGATGCTGTTTGGTAGGTTTTTTTAGGAAAGGAAGGAAATGAAGATCTGGAAAAGAAAATGGTACGAGGGGTGGGTACGAATCTACGGGTCAATATGTCCAGGAGTGACGGACGTATGAATCCATCCCTCCCACTGCGGTGCAAGGCTATGTTCCGAGAGAGTACGACTGGAGAAGTCAAAGGGACTACCTTAACCATTGTCTCCCGATCTGGCCCCGACAAGACCCGGGCAAACCTCACCTCATGAACCCCGCTAAGTTACCAAACTTAGCGAACCACTTGAGTGATGGCAGAGGAGATGGTTATCCAATAAACGGTAAACGGTGCCCATACACGCCTCCCAAATTGAAGATCCTAAATCACATAGAAAACCCAAAAAAAAATTTTTTTCAATCAGACTTTTTTCAACTTTTTATTCCATTGTCATGAAATTTGACTTAAAAAAATTCGTCTTGTAACTCTGCTTTACTGGAAAACGAATGCTCAAATCAACAAAGTTATACCTTGAAATCGACTCCAAATGTGACGTAAATTCACCAGTTTCCCACGTGTACTACGAATTTCCGCACACCGTGTATATTTATTAATCCTTTTATTCCATTCAACTTTTTATTCCATTGTCATGAAATTTGACTTAAAAAAATTCGTCTTGTAACTCTGCTTTACTGGAAAACGAATGCTCAAATCAACAAAGTTATACCTTGAAATCGACTCCAAATGTGACGTAAATTCACCAGTTTCCCACGTGTACTACGAATTTCCGCACACCGTGTATATTTATTAATCCTTAGGATAAGCCTTTACTAAGAGTACTACAGTATAGGCAATCATTTTCGCATACAATGCGCATAATTAAAAATAGAATACCGCGATATAGATACAATACATTACCACATCCAGTGATGTTCCCAGGCCCTCTACGAAGTTGCCGCTTTCCAAATCCCCCCATGCGATACTAATTAGTTAATTATAAAACGGCCCAGTCTCACCGCATTTTGGATCAAATGAATCGAGCAGCACATCCGAGATTGATTCATCTCTGCGGAATCGTCTTTTGAAATGATTTTGGCAATTTCCTCTGGCCGTCATTTCTGTCAGAACCGGGAGTCAGCTGACCCAGCGGGGGGTTTTTAGGTGGGAGGATGCTGGGGGAGGGATACCCCCCCTTCCCCAACATCCTCACACCTCCCCCTCCCCATCCACCAGGCTTTAATCTCAAGTAGGGCTGCGTCTGACATTGTTTTCGCATTTCTCTTTCTGTTCCGCAAATTTCGGCAATCACCGAGTCATCGTGTTTTAATTAAAATTTACCAAGTAATTACTCATTATTCAGAACATTTGAATTTATCTAATTTTTATGTCGGTACCTAATTAAAATATTTAATTAGTTTTTCGCATAAAAAACCTTTGCGTCTGCTCCAGTAAGGACCATCCATTTTCAAAGCGAAAGCCTTTGAACAATTTTTGAATAAATCGAGGTTCTTTGAAAAATTCTCATTTGCTCAAATCTTGAGATTCTTTCTTAGTTTTCTAAAAAATACGAATACTAAGTGGTTTCTTCCGAATTGTTAATTTTAATTTTGCAATTAGTTTTAAGTGTAATTTTATCCATAAATAAAGCAACACTCAGTATATTCTTTGACGACGTTTATTCAGCGAATTGTTCATAAAAAGCCTGCCGGAATCCTCACATTGATAGATCCAAGTAACGTAAGAAGAGCTTTTAGCAGTGACCACATAATTCATCATTTTGCTAAGGCTTGTCGCAAGACTCATATGAGCAAACATACTGGAGAAGAAAGCCGATCTACAAAGGTACACACATAGTAACTCGCAGGTTTATAAAATTTAAAACAAAAGCTCTATTAATATTTCTATTTTTGAAACTGACAATTCATTGTGGAATTCCGTTATTATAAGCGGAAATAAGTTTAATATTTGTTGTATTAAATTACTAGCTGGTACCCGGCATACGTTGCAATACCATTCAAAGAAATAAATTCATTCTCTCTGCATGTCCTTTCCCGTGTGTCCCCGTTCCCTTCCACCTTCCCCGCTTTCCCCCTCCCTCGTCTCTTCACTTTCCGTGAACCCCACCTTCCCCCTGCTTTTCCTCCCTGCCGCTAAAATATATGAAATACACACATTTTCATTTACACATATTTCATAACGCCAGAACTTACTATTATATACAGCCTGTGTTACTCGCTGATAATGTAGCTTTCTATTGGTGAAAGAATTTTTAATATCGGTCAAGTGGTTTAGACGTGAAAGCATAATAAACAAACACTCGCACTTTCGCATTTATAATATTAGTATGGATTAAAAGCTCTAACTAATCATCACTACCTTTCTCCACAGGGGTATAAAAAGAGGGCGGACCGCCAAACCATGCGTCCGTCTCATTTATACATTGTCTCATAGGTACATAACTTTCTGTTATTCTTTCAGTCTCTTGACAAGATTCGACTCAAGTCTATGGTTCACTTGATTGTGCCTTCTATTCCTCGGGCGTCACCAACTTCTTCAACCATTTACATCAGCATCATGATATATTCTCTTTGCATTCCTGTCTTCGTTCATTTACTCTACATCCCAATTTATCTAAGCGTCCCTTTCTATTGTCCATTCCAGGGTTTCCCAAACTGTGTTCCGCGGAACCCTATGGTTCCGCGGAACCTGAACAGGGGTTCCGCGACGATTTGTCGCAAGAATTTATTTTAATTAATATACACATATTCATATTTCAACACTACTGAAATTATTCACAAAAAATTAGTTCTTAAGTTAGGCGCTAGAAATAGACCCTTCCAGGTACAGGGACTAAGCTTTACGGTAGTTTAAAGAGCCATTTATGCTGTTATGGCAGTAAATCTTCATTTTAAAAACAAAGCAAAATCTCTGAAATTTATAACTGTGCTGTGTAATACTTTGATGAGAGTCAATAATAACATATGTGCGATGTGGAAACAATAACAACGGGATAACGGATCTGCATGTGTTTCACGAAATTTCAGTTCCCAAGGAACCCAGCCATATTTTTTTCGAAATCGACTTTACCTGAAAGTACAGAAATGTAAAAATCAGTCTTACTACATCCTCGTCAATTAGTCGAAATATAAACGCGCATAGTGCAGTAAATTTTGGAGAAAAAATGAAAAAAAAACATTTTTGGATTTCGTCAGTTCATTTCAATCATTTTGATTTGTCTTTTATTTTTTTTATGGGAATACCTCTCAAGAGTCCCAACTGCTACTGTTTGGAGCCAGTGAGACTACGGCACCCCCAATTGGGGTAAGTTGAGAGGCTGACGGTAGTGAAAGGAATGGAGAAGATGAAGATTGGGAAGTACCTGGCTATTCAGATCTGGTCACCAAACACGGCTAAAGCCATTTACAGTAACGTTTCAATTCTGAATGGTGGTCTTGCGCCAGGGCGATACTAAGAGTATCTTCCACTCTGTAACGTGCTGCAAATATACTGTAGTGAACGTATGTCTTGCAGTATGAAAGAGACATGCGTGAATGAGTGAGACAGCATGCGGAACGTATAAAAGGCGTGAATGTTGTCCATTCGTCCTCTCTTGTTATCAGCTTCCTAAGAAGAACCTTGTACAGTATTCTCGGATTAAATACACATAGTCTACCTACGTCTATTATTGACATACACCCCATACTGAGATCATCATATCTAAGGAATCTGGATCCATCATAAAGGAGTCCAGAGGTAATGTATAGAGACCGGCCACGGTCATTACATATACTAAATATTATTTTTATATGAAATAATTGTGAAATAACAAAAATTAATCAAATAAAATTTATTTGCGCACTCCGGGATTCGTTCTTGCGACCTTCGGATTGTGAGTCAAGAGCCTTACCCCTAGACCACGGCAGTCATATACGAATGTTTGAATGAATTAAATTTTAAAGTATTTGAAGAGGTTTCCAAAGAATTTTAAGAATACATACATAACTTGAAAAATACTCTTTTGCCATATTTTTCGAAAACTGGTAAGGACGATTCCTAGGTTTGGAATCCATTTTCTGTGACAGCTAAATCAGTAGGCCTTAGCGCAAGTGAGTATGAAAATCGAATTGATTTAATTAGTGACTCTGACTTGAAATAAAAATACAAAGATCAACCTTTCAATGATTTCTGGGTGAGTTTATCAGAAGAGTGCCCCAATTTATCAAAACAAGCTAGTATTATTTTTCTTCCGTTTTTACAACCTATTTATTTTTATTTTTTATTATGCTTTTAATTATGGGGGATTTTATAATTATGCTGCAACCAAGACAAATTGCAGGAACAGGCCCGACGACACATTAGTATTAAAATCCGACTTACCAATATTTTGTCCGATATCAAGGAAATATGCAGTTCACGGACCAAATCGTCAAAGTCATTAGGTGCTTTATTTATTCCATTTTTGTTTTGTTTAAATTCCGTTTTTAATAAACTAAATAAATAATATGTTTAATAACTTTTTTTTATTTTTACTTTTAGAAATTACACAACCTAAAAATTACCTAAGTGTTCCGTTAAAATTTACGGGTTTGCAAAGTGTTCCATTGCAGAAAAAGTTTGGGAAACCCTGGTCCATTCTATGCGGATCGCCACATTTTTCACACGGTCTTACATGGTTTTACCTCACATTTGCCTCAGAGACCACATTTCTGGTGTTCAAGTGTCTACCTTCATCCTCCCTCTGTCAGCTTCATGCCTCACTGCCATACATCAGGGTTGGTATCAGCATTCCATTATGGACTGCTAACATCATCTCTTTGGACAATTTTTTCTCGCCGAATCTACGAATCAAGTAGTACCTATAAAAAAGTTTTTTACCTATGCGTGGGACCTAATGAATAACTTCATTCGTAATCTGGTAACTAAACTGGTTTTTAGGGTGTTATGCCGTGTTGCGCTACCTCCTTCTTTAGCCAACGTTTCGGACATCGTTGCAGTGTCCATCATCAGGGTAGATCCGGTAACGTTGGCTAAAGGTTGGCTAGAGGTAGCGCAACACGGCATAACACCCCAAAAACAAATAACGAAAATGCTTTTGGCCGTGAAAATCTTAAATCTTATAATAAGTTTTATTTGTATAAATGTTATATTTAAGAGCGTTATTTGAAAAAAGGCAGCTCTTGTGCCTGATTTTTAATTTGCTTAGGTATGTTATGAATATTTTTATTTTTTTCTTTTGGTTGTTTTATTTTTATTTCTTCGGATTAGTTTGTAATACAGCGCAATTCAATAGGGAGATTATTGTAGTTTTTTTATAGCAATGGTTTAAAAATTAGGTGTTATAAATAAATTGGTTTCCATTTCTCATAGATTTGCAGTATTCCTCATTTTCTTAGAGGTTTTTTCACATTTTTAAATAAAGGCTTGCTTAAATATGTCATCATTAATATATATGAAAATATGTATTTATTTTATGTATTCCGATAGGTTGTAAATATAAACATATTGCAGCTACCCACAAATAACTAATTTGAAAGAAATGTTCCACGAATCAGTTTTTAATAACGTGTTATCATGATTTATAACTTTTATCGAATATGTATTCTTATAAGCATATAAATATCTTTCAACACTCTCAAATAGCCAACAACTATGCTTCTGTTATAAAAAAATATTTTATAAGCAAACTATCATTTCTCAAATTATCGACCATATTTCTCAACGCTGCCGAATTCCTATCAAAAAATTATTCTGACATATTTTGGCAACGTTAAGGAATCCTCTAATCTTTAAATCGTGTTTTGTGAAGGATCATTAGAATTGTCCCAAATGTCACTCGTCAACGTGATTTGACAGTAATACTTATGATCCCACTACTTGCGTCCTAAAAGCGCATCTACCATTATTGTCCGTGGGCCAAAAAATATTTAAGAAGAAATCAGAAGAATTATTGAGATGGGTGATGAATTCGAAGCGATTTATATAAAATATACTTTTGGAATATTTTGATGACTCTACAATATCTTCTTTCATTTATCATAATCAATAAACTAGTCAACTAATAATTACATAACATAAGGGAGAGTGAAGAAGAAAATCTAAGGTGTTTTCATAATCTTTCGTCTTGCAAATATCAGTGTCGCGTAAAGTATAACCATTTCCTTGGCTCTAGACCTAAGGATCGCGAGTTTAAAACCCGGTTATGTAACTTTTAAAAATTTTATTTATGCAGGGTATGAAATATGAATATTATATCATAATATATATCTTTTTACATTATCTTCACACAGGATGCTCCGAGGAAAACACTTTTCCCTCGGGGCATATGTCATCTTTGTGAATAATGTGTGGAGCGTCTTTTTAGGGAAAGGAAGGTGAGTAAGTTCTGAGAAAGAAGTGCTGAAAGGGAAGAGTAGGAATCTGGGGATCAGTGTATCCAGGAGTGACATACGTATGAATCCATTCTTTCCAATAGAGAGGTCAAAAGGTTTTCCTCAATCAGACACTGAGTAAGAAGGTTCAAACTCAAACAAAACAAAAAAAATGTTTTCAAGTTTTAAAAGAAATTTAAAAATAGATGTATTATAATTTTAAAAAAACTTTGTTTTTTACGGGTTGATTTTTTATCAAAGGTGCATCAAGAATATATATATGGAGAGGCAGTTGGCAGTTGTACAGGGCAAGATGAAATACCTGTATACATATGTATAACAAATATTTTCTTCAGACTTTACGTCCGGGTTAAATCTTCCCCACAGGAAAAACTAAACCCTTTCACACAATTTTCCGCAAGATCATCTAGTCAATTCACACTATGCAATTGCACTACATAAGTATAATAAATACAAGAACAACATGTCAACCTACCAGAGACCAAATGGGAAAATAATTCACCTATTTCAGATATTGTCATATCAAAGGGTTCGGCTCTGTGGAAATCCTAATTGGACCTATAAATCCTACTGATCCCTCAATATAAATATTTAAAAAATCTTTTGTTATCCTACATGTATTTAAAATGACTGATTTTTGCATTTTTATACATAAATTCTTTGGCAAATCTAATATGCTAAAAATTTGAATGAGAAAGCTAGGTATAATGCCAGTAGCCGAAATAACAATGGTAATATTTTTATTCCTAAATTTGTAAATTTTCTTATTTTTTCAGAAACAGATTTTTAAATATTTTAGGAATTTGGAATATTTAGAGTAATTTGTTAACAATTACTATTATTATTGTTATTGTTAATGGCAGGTGTAAATGTAAAGTCCTCTAGGCGCAAACCTAGCATCATATTTATATTTAGTAACCCAGTACCTACCCAGTACATGGGTTGAAAGGAGAAATATCCCATTTCCGCATCTCCCACAACAAAGAAGTGATCAGTGATCAGCGCCGCCTATTCAACAGATTATTTATTTATCGGGAACTCTGTGTTATGAGATTTTTTGCTCCTCAAATATTGCATGCTCCTTTATTGAAGTTCACGGAAAAAATTTGATCCTCGAATAAAAACGTAAGCTTCCTTCTCGGTACTATTTGGAGAAAAAATCATGAATGAACGCCGATGGCCATTTTTACAATCCGATGAATACAATTTCATTTCACTCTCACTTTTTGCTTATTTTTCGAGTATTTTTCTATAAAAATAATATTTCTGGATCGTTTTGAGATGTATTGTGCCTTATTTGCCCAAGCGGAAGTCCGTCCGTAAGGACATGTTGCTTATATTTCAGTAATATTTTATTTTAACACTTAAACCCTTCATACATACCGCTTCACTTACTTTCAAATAATAATACTCTCTGTTTCTAATCGATTTATAATGTAGTCATACTAAACACTTGCCATACATTTATGAAATTATAGCCTAAGTTTTTATCTTGCAGAATAGTCTCCTGGGGTTTATCATCAGAACACCTAAACATTTTAATGAGCCATGGAATTAATAAGAGTATGCCAGGGGTATAATATGGAATCGATACTATACGATACGATTGTACCACCCAGGCCAGAAGCACCCCTTTCCAGGTGCGACCGGTACCCCGGGGGGCACTGACTTATCTCTTCTTGCCTCTTCTTATCTCTTCTTGTCTCTTTGTGTCTCTTCTTGTCTCTTCTTGTCTCTTCTTGCCTCTCCTTCCCTCTTCATAGTTCTTCTTTTCTCTTCTTATCTCTTCTTGTCTCTTCTTATCTCTTATTGGCTCTTATTATCTTGTCTCTTCTTGGTGGTATAATATGGACTCAGCACCAAACTAAATATATAATTATGCTGAAATAAATCCAGAAAAAATCCTCAAGTACTTGTGCATTCGGACGCATCGAACTTATTTATTTATTTTGAATTGCACGCCCAGCCTTTTACATATTTATTATTAGTAAATAGCACAACATCACATGAACAAAATACTCCACCATTCAAGAAGGAAGGTAGATTGGGAATAGTAAGATAAATAATTTAAATAAGTAGAAGCGGATTTAGGCAGTTTATTAATGAATTATTTTGTTCTTCTTTCCGACATAAACTCTACTAAGATCTATTTTTATTGCATTATCTCCACCAAGGAGGTCCCAAGGAAAAAAAATCCCAGCGTGTGGGGATGGGATCTATGACATAAAGAGGAATGGAGCGCTGTAGACGATGACCACCGATAACAACAACAAACATGAACTAAAGTAGGAAAATGAAAATCAATATGAATTTCGAAGAACAATTGAGCGTGCGATATTTTTTGCCAGTCCGTCTTTAGCCAACACAAATAAGCTCGATGGTTTGCCCACGCGAGAACATGATGCCGAATGAAATATCAAAATGACGCGACGCTTCTCGTGAATGTCTTGCGCATATGTGGATGAAAGTTCAATGAGGCGGACGTAGCGCCATCTGTCATTCAACACGTTAAATAATTTCGTTCCGTTTGAAATACGAAAGACGGTTAAATTTGTACTTACAAAAGTACTAAAATCGCGATTCAAAAATGGGAGGGTGGGGGTAGGAGGGTTAAAATTTGAGGTTAGGTATACGTATTTTTAATGCCAAATTAAAAAATATACTAAAAAAAAAAAATTGTCAAAAAAATTGATTTCTTTTTCTGGATAGGGACACCCTAATTATCTAGCACTATTGAATATACTTTAAAACCTATTCTCATACCTACCAATTATACATAAAGAAAAATCATTAAAATCAGTCAAGCTGTTTCGGAGGAGTGCGACCACAAACACCGTGACACGAGATTTTTATTTACAAGATATTTGCGATACGTTCCAGTGTTAAAGACTCAGAATCTAAACGTTGCTTGAAATGGCTTTAGCCATGTGTGGTGATCAGATCTGAATAGCCAGATACTTCCCCACTTTCCTCTTCCCCATCTCCTTCCCCTCCGCTTCAGTCTCACAACATACCCCACTTGGGGATGCCATGGTCTCACTGGCTCCAGGCGGGAGCAGTAGAAACTCTTATAAAAATGGGAGAAAGAGGGGAGGTAATTTTTTGGACAGTTTTTTGGGACCTCTGATTACCACAAATTATTATTCATCACATTGATAAAAGAGATGGTGCAAATAATATTGTTGAATTTTCCAGGAATGTAATCAGAGTACTATTCTCTTTTTCGTACGCAATACCGAGCCTTGACATTGGAACAGATTCAAAAGTAATCAAGTTTGCCTTTCAATCAAGAGTTAATCTGTGGAATCATTTTCAAATTTCAAAATATTCGACAGCTAATTTGATTAATTAATTATTTAATGGTTGTGCATGTATTTTAATCATAAATTAACATGCACCTTCTTGTGAGGTAGCAACAATGAACTTGGTGCTTTTTTAAACATTATTATTATTTTTGATTTTGATTTTTTTTTTTTACAATTTTTTAGAGAAAAATTGTATCCTTACTGGAGTACTAAGGACTACCAGTAATACTGACAGTTTTAAGGTCACATTGTACAAGTTTTAGTGTTTGAAATATATATAAATACCTATGTTAAAACATTACAAGAGGAAAATTATAACGTTAAATCTAAAAGAAAGTACAATACAAGCATTAATCTTTGTTAGGTTGCAAAATTGTATCTACGAATATATTCTTCCTTCCCATGTTCATAATCCATATGTTTATGCTTCTTTTGAAGTCGGTTATTTTTTTAAATGGTTTTTATTGCAAGAGGGAGTACATTAAATAATTTTATAGAGAAGTTTTGCATATTTCTTTAACCAAAAGTCGTTTTAGTTGTAGGTTGGTAGAATGTATGTTGTAATGTAGATCTTGTGAATCGGCCCGAGTTTGTCTGTGTAAAGTTATCCTGGTTTTTGAATGCGTACATTAGAATGTTTTTTGCATATAATTGTTCCAGTGACATTAAATTCAGTGCTTTAAAAACATAGTCTGTAGGAGTTCTGATGGGGACTCTAAGTATAATTTTCAAAATTGCCTTAAATTTTATTTCTGGATCCCTGATAACTTCTCCCATCATAAGAGTAGGTAACAACCAACAAATTAATTTTCTCTCCACCCGTACAACCTTTCAAGATTTTCAGCATTGAAAGTACCTACGTGAAAATAATTGCAGTGGCTATATAAAATATACGTGTGCATGTACCTTATATATTATGCTGTAGGTACACTCACACATTCGTAGAAACTTCTTTGATGTTTTTCAAGCATTTAGAATTTTGGACCGATCCTTCATTATGACCTTTTTTACATAACCACATTTGTGTGGAGTAGTTTGCTTGCGAAATATGAGATTGCAATTTCCTGTATTATTTAAATAAAACACATTTTTTGCCGATGCCTTTTGTTTACTATTCAATGGGCTTGGGAATGGTTTCCATCGTGTTACGCAACCGACCACTTTTGCATTATTGTTACGCATTATTATTTGCGATTTTAGGTAAATAAGACATGTATCTAAACAGGGGTGGAGCGGGTGGAGAATAATTCAATTTCAAACCTTTATTTGAATAATAACTCAGAATGGTTTCATTCCTTCTTGGAACTTAAAATTATTTTGAATGTAATTTAATTTAATATATATTTAATATAACATCTATTTCAATTTGGGAGGCGGATATAGGTACCTCCGCCCCGGGAACCATTTATTGGATAACCAACACCTCTGATATAGATCATACCAAGTGGTTCGTTTGGTGACTAAACAGGGGTGCCCGGTTCATGGAGTGAGGTTTGTCCAGGTCTTGGCGGCGAATGAGTTTTCTCACCTACTGCATGGCGGGAGAGCCTGGTCGAGGGAGAACCTAGACCTCTCCAGCCAGACTCTCTCAACTCATCGTCATCCACCGCAGTGGAAAGTATGGATTCGTATGTCCATCACTCTTGGACACACTGACTACCAGTTTCCTACCCACCCCTGATACCTTTTTCCTTCCCAGAACTTCCTCTCCCTTCTTTTCCTAAAGAAACCCTCAACACAGCATCCTCAAAAATGATATAGGCCCGAGGGAAATTGGTTTTCCTCGGGGCCTTCTGTGTGGAACTATTGATTTTTTTTTAAATTATAATATAGTTAACATCTATTTTTTTTAAATCAGAGTGTGTATGTAATTCACACGCGTTAGAAGTGAAACTAGAGAGTCGCTAGATATCGCTTTCTTTTATTTTGCTTGTTTTTTTTTAAAGTGGTTTGAAGATTGGATATTGATTTCATAAATTTTTTTTTTTTTTCGATCTCGTAAGATTCGAACCCCCCGCTGATATCTGTCTCTCTGGCCGCTGACGCTTGTCAGGCACCTTACCAACTACGCTATGGAAGGCACGCGCCGAGGCGCGAATTTACCGCATTGAATTAGAACCGCGTATTTGTGTAGAACTGTGTTGCGACGCAATTCCATTTCACCCGAATTTCAAGTCACTAACGGCGCTAAAGAAGTTTCACTTCAAACACATTAATTTAATAAAATATCTATTTAATATTACAACTACTATTTAATGTAACATCTATTTAAAACGGTTAAGCGTGCATTGTATATTGAAGATCATGTGATTTCTTATTGCTGGCTACCTTACCATTACGAAATTTCTCTTCAGAGTTAGGCAGAAAATATGAAATACCCGATGCCTCTGTACTGTCCATACACTCCTTGTTTTTTCACTCTTTCACTATTTCACACTTTCCACCCGCTTTACTGATACATTTCTAAATTCACTTCAACGTTCCATGTCTGTCTGCAACATCTTTGGCTGATTTTGTATTTTTCTTCCTCGATATACATATTATACAATAAACCAACCATTCCTCGTATTTCTTATATTGTAAATGAAATAAAAACTTTAATTTCGATGATTTTAAACTACCAAATTCATCCCTTTCCCAGAGATGTTTTTACCTAATAACTTTGCAACAAACAAAAGGGAATCTTTGAACCTTTATTATTATTTATAGTTAAGTTCCCATGGTAACCCAACACCCCCGGTCCAGCGAGGGCAGGTTTCACTTTCAAAGGAATTCGTTTTGGCTAAATTATGAGAATTCTCGGAGAGCTTGTAGAGATGAACGATTGGGGTTAGGTACCCTTTAAAAATAATATAATCTAAAGATTTATTTGATTCTATAAACAATAACTATGTTAACAAGATTAGGTACCTAATCAATAATTCAATGTTACTTACTTTAAAAGTATCTATCGACTTAGTGTAATTTTTTGTTGTTACTAACACATCGATAAATGTTTTATCGACAATGTCGTTAATTTGTCAGCAATCCTTAAATACATATGCAAATTTTATCGACGTGCACTGTTGTTTGTTTGTTGGCGATCTGCGGTCATGCTTGGGGACGATGACAAATTGTCGGCATTGTCGATAAATTTATTTATCGATATCACATTATTTATCGATGTGCTTGTTGTAGAGGCCCAGGTTTAGGTGTTGTATCGTTGATTATTAAGTTAGACAGGTCTTTTAAAAGTATCTCAACAGCTGTAATACATTGTATGGGATCTCGTAGATACCCACATAGGTCCAATGTTATTTAAAATTATAAAAATGATTACATACCTAATATTATGTTTCAATGTATATATATTGTGTTAATGTATATATTGTGTTAATGTTAATGTATATTGTGTTAATGTATATAACCAACACCAAAAACCCTTTTATATCATTTTTAAAAGTCATTATCTTCTTATCTAATGACTCCAGACCATCAATTTTCAAAAAACGAAAAAAAACGCACACCAAAAGAAATTCTTCAACCATTGTTTTTTTGCTAAAAAGTCTGTCTTCGGGTTTTTTAAGATACTCAGTATTCTGAGAAATGTAATTTTTCAGCATTAGGCACGATCCTTCCTTGAAAATTAATTAATAGATCTTGGTACTGATCCCCCATTTTTGCGAACGATGAATTTGCGGTCAGGAAATACGCAAGAAAACAATAATCAGCCTCCGAATACACTTTCCGTTTCAACGCGGATACCCAGAACACGAACGAATGACCTGTTAAATAAAGCTGCATCACTGAATGGAGCAAAACGCTAGAAATTAACAGGTAGCATAGAGTTAACGTTTTGATATACTGAGCTTTTTCCAATCTATCTACTCGTTTATGCTAAACCATTTTTCAAGTAAAATAACCATTGATGTTTGTTTATTATACAGGGTGGACCTTAACTGTGTTCGCAGTTTGTTTCGTTAATTTTTCAACAATGCGTGGGGCGAACGCGGTTCGGAAGGTATCGTTAGACGCGTTATTTCATGAAATTTTAGTCGCTCACGCGAGAGCAGCGCGCATTTTGTGTCCGTGCAATTACATAAGCAATTATTCCGTGACGATTTCGAGACGAATGTACCTTGCTCATTTCGGTTTACGAGACATTAATCAAGCACCAAGCGCAAAATCTATTCGGAAATGGATCAAAATGTTTGTAGCCCAGTCAGCCTGTGTTTTTAGATGGAACTAAATAGTATAAAGCTAATTTTTTCCCCATTGACTACTACCATTTAGACAAGTGTTTAGCAAAAAGTCCCCGCCCCTACCCCTCTTGCTTCCCCCCCTGTGTCACCCCAAACATGAAAAGTGTAAGGGTTTCGTAAATCGCTTCTATCTCGATTACTAAACAACATATCAGATTGAAATTTTTTTATTCTCTTTGCTGTAACATTGTCTACAATTAATGTCCAGTTAACTTTCGTCGTAATTTTTACCGTTTGTTTGTAATTCGTATGATAAGGTAAAAATTTGTATATTTTTTGGCAAGTAATTTTACTTTTTGTCATATAACTTTTTACGCCGATATTTTATGAAAAAATATTTCCCATAAAAGTTGTAGCCCCTATTATTACCTTTAAAATGATATAAAATAGTACTTACTTTGTTGGAGATCCAGCGAGATTATCATGGCGAGTTCGGTCGAGGTGGGGCTGGCCGGCGCGGCGTTGCAATGCAAATATTGTTGTATAGTGTTTTTTATCTTTAAGGTACACTATTGCATTTTCTATAAATAAAACTAATCGAGTCTCGGTGAAACCTAAATTCCTCACTTTTTAAATTTGTTTCAAATAATAATAAGTATTCAGCGAAAATAGGTATTTTAAATAGTTTTTGGTTTGAAAATACATGTAATATTTTTTAAAGATGTTATTTTAGAACAAAATAATTGCGGTATCTTAATTTTATGATATCTCAAACTTCCATGAGAAGTTCTTCATTTTCCTCGACTTCAACCAAAGTTAAATTGCTGATCCGCCACAGCTCCCGCACATTTCTGTGCAATCAAGTGATGCTTTAAAGCAGCTACAATTATTTTTGCAAGCCTTTTTGCAGTTGCAGGAAACTAAGTTTATAACTTATTCAGGTGCCGGTGGTTTTTTTGAGTGCACTGGGTACAGCATGTTGTCAGTTAAAATCCATCCCCAGTCCGTAGCGGTGATTTCCTTATCTCCGATCCATTTTTGAATCTGGTAGTATGTTCGATAGGCGTGTTGTTCAGCAGCACCAGATGTTGGAGGGAGGGATGCCATATTAAATTTGGATTTTAATGACATTTTTGCAACAGCTTTAGGGTACATTGAATATCTACTGTCATTCAGACATGCAGACCTTGTGCATCCATATAGTTTCAAGAATATTTGAGAATATTTTTGTCTGCCTGTTCATAAAACTGTAAAACTTTTGTGCGGAGATCATTTGATGAAATTAGCAATTTGTACGCGTTAATTTTGCTTTTGCCGAATAAATAAGACGTGGTATCACATCCTGTGATAGCATGCAAAAATAATATCACATCCTTCATATCACCAATCTCTTCACGAATCTTGCTGATATCATACGTTGATGGTGTGCCAGAGGGTTTGTGAAAGAATAGTCGCACATTTTGACACTGTGGTAGCCCTAACAATAGAACGAAAAGATCGGTATCCTGTCCGACAACAACTACAGGCCTCCCACTTTGAATCTGGGAAACATCTATTGCTCTTCCGACCACTTCAGTATCTGCATCTTCCTCCGCCACAATGGTTGGAATGTTTGCTTCATTAAGCTTTTGAGAGAGCTGTTCAATAAGCTGGCTTTTGTTTTTTGGATTTGCCAAAAATTCATTTTGCTTTACAGAGCACTCCATATTAACGTTGAATTTCATTTCTAGAGATGTTTTTTACTTCTCCGCATATGTTCGACCCCATTTGGGATAGTCAGGATACCCATCGAACACAACATGACAATCTTTCCCATACCGTTTCATTACAGTGTCAACATACTTCTCTATGATGCTGCTATATGTTACTTTGTCAGAATAACCAAAATGTTACCAAATAACACTGTGCAAAAGATACCCTCCATCTACTACATATGTTTTTGGGGGCAAATTCTCAAAAACTTTGTTGCTAACTGTCCACTTTTCAAATATTTTCATAAGACTTTATTTAGTTCCCTTTCTTATCATTTTATTGTTTAAATAAAGACAAAGGATATGGGCTGAGTTCATAGTTGAAGTATTGTTTGAGATTATGTGTTCCTTAAGACATACAAATAACCCTATTAAACAGCTGATCAGGATTAATTGGCACTTCTTCAGATCTCACATTTATGCCACTTACTACGGAGCCTATAGTTTTAACTGTACGCCTGTATCGCGCAGGAAGTTTAAGAATCCTCTTAGACGAACTTGCTAAATATAAAAAAATATATATATTTTATTATAGATAAATAAATAAAAATAAAAATAAAACTTTATTTTTTCTTTTCAATTTAACATCTGCAAAATTATTTCCTTCGATGTCTTTCAAGCAGTTCATTCCTACATCATACGCTTCATCGCAGTTTACACCCGAACTTGTCACTACTAAACCGGAGGATAAAGACATTAAATCTTTGCTCTATCGGAAAGGATTATGAATACGCAGCCATCCGAGAAATTTACTACTATCTTGCAAGTCCCTTTCTCTTCTACTGCATCTTAGTTCAGTGAGCTGTTCGTTAAACTGAGTCAAGTAGCCAGAGAACTTCTCGAAAGCCTCACAAATTTGTAGGGATCCAGGAGCACAAGCAATGAATTTGGTTAGCGTCCTCTCGCTTAATCCTCGTCCATGAGTAAGCCCACCTATGGATTTTGATGATCGCATTAATGTCTGCTCTACGGTCATGTCCGTCCAGATACCGGTAAAAAATCCATCTGTACGCCGAACTGTAAAGAAACCTTTATTGACGAACCTTTCGAAGTCTTCATTTGACATTTTCGTTTGTACACTCAACATTTGTTGTAAGTATATTTGTGCGGATTTGGCGTAGAGCAAATGTCCAGCAGCATGGAAATACGGTATCATTTGCTTGACTGTATTATGTGCAAATTCCAATCGCCGATTCTCTCTGCCAAAATAAAGTCTAGAACCAAATTCACCAATTTGAACTCTTGTAGCCACGGTTTTGAAGTTCTACTAGTTTTAACCAAATCTTCATACACTTCTTCTAGTCTTGTAATTATTTCATTTGTTTTACAATCTCTCATGGCGTCTTCAACAGTTGTTTGTTTGTTTATTGTTTGGTTATTAATATCCTTAAAGTCGTTTGTAATCATTTCTTTAAGAGATGAACATTCCTCGAATAGCAGTAATATCAAAGCTGCCTGGGTCATCATGTGAGCTCTATAAGACCTTGCGTAAGCATGTCCTGACATAAGGTGAGGAATCGTTGATTTTCCATAAACAGAGGTACACATTTCTTCGATTCCACTACCTTCCAAAATCTTTCCTAAGCAACCAAGGAAACTTATTAGAAGTTGGAATCCGCCTAGTCTGACGATTACTCCAGATATTTCACTTTCTATAGAAGAAGTTGCAACAATGTCTACTGCTTTCAGGAAAAGTGGTTGGTCAAATGTCACAATACACGGCTGGCCAGCTAACTTGCTTTCTTTAGAAGCGTAACTAAGGGCAGAGTAAATAGCAGTCGGATTTCCTGGATCTATGTTTATAAAAGGCAAAGCCTGTCCATAAGATGGTTCATAGTTTTGTCTACCATCGTAACAGTTTCGCATGTATCCAGACCATCCAGGTAGTGAAACTGGCACAAAAGCAAAACTACATAACCAAAGCATGTTACGAGCTGAGACTAAGCGTTGAGTGGGCATATTTTCAGAAATGTTTTCTATTGTTAAGGACTAAAAGCCACTTTTCTCCTTTTTAGTATACATTAAAACTGGGACATTGAATTTACCTTCAAAGTCGCATGTCTTGACACGTGGAACTCGGACATCACTCGACACAGGTGTTTTTGGAGTCACGGGATTACAGTAGATCCGAGGAACTGGCTATTTTAGGAGCCAGTTCCTGTTGGATTTACAAAATGGTCACAAACACTCAAACCGGGCGAAGCCGAACTAAAAGCCGCCCGCAGGGCCTAGCAGCAAAGTGAATAACTATTATTTCACGTTCACGATTTCCACTAGTACTACAAAGGGCACAGGACAGGCTAGGATAAGTCGGGATGTGAGGGAACAAGTTCCGACATCAGTGTCGCGGAGCGACGCAGGGATGGTGCGCACCAAGCATTCACGGTTGATATCTGGCGTTTACTAGTACATAAAGTACACATTAAAATATATCATTTTAAAGGTAATAATAGGGACTACAACTTTTGTGGGAAATATTTTTTCATAAAATGTCGGCGTAAAAAGTTATGTGACAAAAAGTAAAATTACTTGCCAAAAAATAAGCAAATTTTTACCTTATCATACGAATTACAAACAAACGGTAAAAGTTACGACGAAAGTTAACTGGACATTAATTGTAGACAATGTTACAGCAAAGAGAATAAAAAAAATTTCAATCCGATATGTTGTTTAGTAATCGAGATAGAAGCGATTTACGAAACCCTTACACTTTTCATGTTTGGGGGGGCACAGGGGGGGAAGCAAGAGGGGTAGGGGCGGGGACTTTTTGCTAAACACTTGTCTAAATGGTAGTAGTCGATGGGGAAAAAATTAGCTTTATACTATTTAGTTCCTTCAACTGGTGTTCTACGACACAGGCTGACTGGACTATTGAGACAACCGGCTCAACCGTAAAAATAATTAATGAAGGCCGCCCGAAGTCAGCGAGGATACCAGACGTTATTCAGCGTGTTAGTGAATCAGTGAGGGAAAATCAACAACAAACTACTCGCAAGAGAAGCCAAGCCTTATCCATCAAGAGGACCACTTTATAAAGAATTTTACGCCACGATTTACATCTAAAAGCTTATAAAATTTACCTGACGCAAGAATTGAAGCCGAATGATACCAATCTTCGACTTAATTTTGCCAATGTGATGCTGGAACGTTGTGACAATTTTTTAACATATTGTCCAGCGATGAGGCCAGTTTCCATATCAATGACCATGTTAATAAACAAAATTGCCGGTATTGGTCTGAGAATAGAAGAAGAAGACCCCCCGACAGAAGCATCAACGTCCCTTGAATATCCCGAAGGTCGTTGTGTGTGCTGCAATATCAGCTAGGGGTATCATTGGCCAACATTTTTTTTTGAAAACGAAAGGAGAGTTGCTATGACAGTGAAATCTAAGAATTATTGTCAGATGCTTCAGGAGTTCTTGGTCCCAGGTCTTCAAAATTTTCAAGGCCACAATTCCATGAGCTGGTTTCAGCAGGACGACGCCACCTGTCACACTGCTAAACTGTCCATGGACCGTTTGAAGGAGATGTTCGCCGGAAAACTCATTTCACGAGGAGGAGACATTGAGTGGCCCCCACGGAGCCCAGATCTCAGCCCGTGTGATTATTTTTTGTGGGGATACTTAAAATCAAGAATCTATGAAGATAATCCGACAACAATAAATCAGTTAAAACAAAACATTGTACGGGAAATTAACGCCATCCCACGGGCAACTTGTCAACGTGTTTTTTGAGAATTTTCGAATCCGCCAGAGACAATGACAACAGGCTGATAGAGCTCACTTGGACAATATAATTTTTAAAACTTAATGTCATTAAAATTTCCATTTATTGTAGTTTTTGAAAATATTAATAAAACATCTCTAAGTTCTACCATTATTTATTTATTGTTAATTGAAACTAGGTATACAGTTAAGGGCCTCCCTGTACAATAAACAGTATGCGAGTGTTGTTAATAGATACTAGTATTTATTATTATGCTTACATATTTTACTTCCACTTACATACGAGCAAGAAAACATCTCTAAGTTCTACCATTATTTATTTATTGTTAATTGAAACTAGGTATACAGTTAAGGGCCACCCTGTACAATAAACAGTATGCGAGTGTTGTTAATAGATACTAGTATTTATTATTATGCTTACATATTTTACTTCCACTTACATATGAGCAAGAAAAAAAATCTATTTGTAGATACATATTTGTGTTACACTTTTTTCATTAAAATATGCCTTGTTTTTTTACATTTAATTAGAACTATCAAAGCTTATTATGTAAAAATATGTTGCTAGGGTGAATTCGACCGTACGTCCGTCCAATACACCGTGCCGCGGGTGCATATTTGTTTACACGCTTTCTTCACTTAGGTCGTTAAGATTCCCACATTATTTTTCTTTTTCTTCTTTTCTTAGATAGGGCGAATTCGACAGTACGTCCGTTAATACACGGGTCGGGAGTCGCAATTTGTATACGCGGCTTCTTTACTTACGTCGTTAAGATACTGAAAATATTTTAGGGTATAGTGCCGTCTTAATGTTTTTTCTTTGGTGTACATTATCGTTACATAATTATGAAGGTATTATGAGTAAAAATAGCTGGCAGTTGATCCCCGACAGTTGGCCCCCGAAATTATAATTATATTCAAATTATAATTTTTTGTGCAATTTTTCCCAAAACCAAAACCTAAAACCGACTCAGTACGGATATCAAATGAATTTATTTACATTGTCGATTTTTTGTCCTTATCTGGTATATAATGTATATACAGTAGATAGTTATATAAAAAGTAGTTTTTTCCTTAATGCATTAGAATGAAAATACGTTTTATACTTGTTTTATTCGGTGGTACAACCTGTCTACACACCCCTCCGGGGACACTTAATTATATTTTGTGTAAGTAGGTATACCATATTTTCCCTAAGCCGTATATTGTATATATGTATGCCGGGGGGGGGGGGCAACTATTTGGGAACCAACTGTGATGGAACCAAAATAGCATACGTGGATTACTTTTACCATCCAGGTAAATTAAAATCAACACTATTTATTATTATTCACATTGCAATTCTATGAAAAAATGCATCATCACACGTCGTAAGAACACAATGCAAATTCTTGTGGGAATCTATGTACAAACTCAATAATTCGATTTCATTGTGAAAATATTCATATTATGTAATAATATTCGCCGTGATCACACGCAAGGTTTCACCCTTACAGAGATACACGACAAGAACATGAAAAATTCTGAATAGGTACATCTTAGAAACCGAAAGTCCACAATAATCATTGTACTCCTTTGAAAGTTTTCGCTTTCATGATTTTGCAAGTCCATCTCCTCTTGAATGTAACTGCCGTCGAACACGTGCACATCCTTTGTGGATCTTAATAATATTCCTTGCAAAAAGTTATAAAATCCCTTTTTTCTACCTGATCCACTGAAAGCGAAAGATATGCATCTAAATTCCGACGATTTTCGGAAGGGATGAATTATTTTAATTGTTATGTCAGTCGCCTGTGAATTAATAATTCTTTGTCGAATCGTGGATTAACGAGGATTAGTAAATTGATCAATTGAACTGAATAATTTATCTGCATTTCAAATCTTTAAAAAATATCCATTCGTATCGTCAGAATGGTCATTGAATTGCTCTAACTATGAAGACAAAATCTGTTTTTCTTATTATTTTGTTGAACCATCCAATGGAGAGCTGCGGCGTCATAAAATATACGCTATTTTTTTCAGTCCTGAATCACTAGACAGACGAATCTACTTTCGGCTGCGTTGTCATTCCCGTCGCATGATGTGGAGCTTTAAATTTTAATTTCACCGTTAAAAAGTGTAAATCTTTTCAAATGTTTTGTTAAGTAAGCTAGTAGCTTATGTAATATGTAGGTGAGTTATATGAGCAAGTTAGTAGCTTACGTAATATGTAGGTGAGTTAGAAAAGCAAGCTAGTAGCTTAAGCAATATGTAGGTGAGTTAGATACGCAAGCTAGTAGCTTAAGTAATATGTAGATCAGTTAGACAAGCAAGCTAGTAGCTTATGTAATATGCAGGTGAGTTAGATAAGCATGCTAGTAGCTTATGTAATATGTAGATCAGCTAGACAAGCAAGCTAGTAGCTTATGTAATATGCAGGTGAGTTAGATAAGCAAGCTAGTAGCTTATGTAATAAGGTGAGTTAGATAAGCAAGCTAATAGCTTATGTAATATGTAGGTGAGTTAGATGAGCAAGTTAGTAGCTTACGTAATATGTAGGTGAGTTAGAAAAGTAAGCTAGTAGCTTAAGCAATATGTAGGTGAGTTAGATAAGCAAGCTGGTAGCTTATGTAATAAGGTGAGTTAGATAAGCAAGCTAATAGCTTAGGGAACGTACCCATACTACGTGACCAATTTATTGCCATTTTTAACCCCTCCCCCCCCCCCCCCCCCGGTGACCAAAAACCTAAGCCCGCCGCCTCAGTGACTTGCCAGGTAAGTATGCTCCTGTATGCTTTCTAATTTTAATACAACATCACTTTGATTGGTCAAATGCCCTAACATATAGAGTTTGGTGTTAGTGTTCGACAAACTGGTGGATGCAACATGTTTAGCCATAAGTTGTTATAATAATTTGTCTAGTCTGTAGACAGAAGTAAGATAGAGCATTATAGAAAAATATCATAAATTTATACAACGTCCTTGAGGTGATTTTTCACAAAAACGGCGCTATATGATTTCTTATTCAAATATCATTATTATTGATGGGGCACTGTAGGAGCAATTTTAAGAGCAAAATCGCTCATTTTTTTATTTATTTCAAAGTTTATTATTTAAAGCGCACTTGAGGTGAATTAACACAAAATTACGCTGTACAAATGTTGTTATTATTATTAAACTCTTGCTTCTGAACACCAAAATAAAAAAAAAACGTTTCATAAATTCATAAAAAGGCTAGAAAGGGAAATATTTAGCACTCAACTAATGATGCAAATCTCAGGTAGAAAGCGCAAGTGCAACATAACGATTCAAATGCAACATTTTGAATTTCCTACGAGAGTGACTTAATCAAAAAAGTAAAATTAATGTAATATCTTCTATCAAATACATCCGCAGTTCAATCTGCCATTTTGACTAAGTGTGTTCGTATTGCTACAAAGAATGGTCTTTTATTGAATTACTGGATACCTTTATGAAATAGATTGAAGATATTGCAAATAGGAATTCTTCGGTAGATACATCACAGGGAGGAGATCCTTTTCTATTATTGAATTCCCTTTGTTGCTACTCTGTCTATCAGTTTCCTTCGATAACAGAAGACGATTTCAAGAATCGATTATTTTGAATCCACCATATAAACAGGGTGGCCACAATCTAACTTATTCTTTAACGGAAAATGTATTTTTACCAGAAATTCGACAAGTTTTTTTTATATGAAAAAGAAAATGGTGTTTTGTCTTCCTTTTCAGTGGAAAAGTTGATATTTCAAAGCGCCATAATTCTTTATGAAAATGACGTTGAGAACTTAAAATATTTTTGTAGACCGAAATTTTTTTAACAGAAAAATTGATTCAATTACAGGTACGCAATGTTTTCAATTTATTCAAATTAAATTTTTGAGATAAAGAAGTTTTATTTTTTATTTCTTTGGGAAAATGTGGGTTATTTTTTTTTAAACAAAATTATTTGTTATACAAAAATATTAACATAAAAGATGACAAAGTAATAATTTATATGTATGTATGGTACTCGTACGAGATATATGATAATAACATTTAATTTTTAATTATGTATGTTTTTTTTTATTTATTTAAATATACACCCCCCCCCCCCCCTAAAAAGCCAAGCTTGTTTGTATGGGGCATGGTTACCATTTGGGAGGCGGGTATGGGTACCGCCGCCCCGGGAATCAATTATTTGACAACCAAAACCCCTGCCACAGGTCACCCCAAGTGGTTCGCTACTTTTCATACATGGTGTATCTTCCACTATCTCCCGGAGAATTTGAAAAAAAAATTGCAGCATCGCACATAAATGTAGCAGGTATATTTGCCGAGGGTATCTTGCGTCGGGTTACGCCAAAATTTAAAAGGGGAAGAGAAGATGATAAACGGCTTTGGACACTGAAAGGCGTAATGGACGTTAGACAGCGGTGTATGGCAGCCCAGTAATTGCCTGGCCAATCTCACAAAAACTCAAATATCTCCTTTTGTTGGGAGATCAATTGGGCAGGCATATAGTGTGCAATGGAAAACTAACATATAATATACTGAATAGTTGAGATTTTACGGTAGCGACGCTTATAAATATGTAAGGTGTACTTTTAAACAGCATAATTTTTTCAAGTGACTTGCAATTAAAGTGACTGTAACTTGGACCAATATCACACGTCAATGGACTGTAATAATAAGGCAATCGTCGAAATTTACTACTGTTAGTGCCAGTTCTGCGACTTTTCATCCCGCGACCAAATATCCCGGCAAAATATCCCCCGACAAAGTATCCTACCGAAAAAATGTTACTCTAAGCCCCCAACAAAATACATATTTATTGAAACCTAACCTAACAAAAAAATGGAACAAAAATAATGCAGACATCCTGTAAAGAGAATAAATTATTGATAAATGAAACAATGTTACTTTGTTTGAACCACT
This sequence comes from Limnephilus marmoratus, assembly GCA_917880885.1. NCBI lineage: Eukaryota > Metazoa > Arthropoda > Insecta > Trichoptera > Limnephilidae > Limnephilus > Limnephilus marmoratus. The sequence continues at coordinate 59,296,513 of OU862911.1, read as the reverse complement.
TATATATTTGAGTAAAGCCGACCGGTTTCGGAACGACCGTTCCTTCTTCAGGGCAAACGTATACTGATTTGACAGTTACAAAATAGTGGATGGGAACAATGTATAAAATGAAATATTAATGCATATTAAATACTAGCTGGTACCCGGCATGCGTTGCTTTGCCATTTAATAAAGAAATTGTTTTTCCCTGCGTGTACTTTCCCATTCGTCCCGTTCCACTTACGCCTCCCTTTCATCTCCCGTGTCCACCTTCCCTCTCCTCACTCTACTTCCCCCTTCCCCCGCCCCACGAACCCCCCTCCCGAGTTCCCCTCCCTCTTCCCAGATTCCCCTCCCCCCTCCCTGGTTCCCCCCTCTCGCGAACCCCCTACCCGAGTTCCCCTACCCCCTCCCGCTGTCCATACATTCAGTTTTCAAATAGCTCGCTGCACCTATTGCAAATTTTTTTATACAAATTTCATAATGCCAGCGCTCACTAGCAGTTTTATACTAACATTGTCCTGACAATGACGAACACAAAAAAAGAAGTATCCAATTTGGTGCAGTCGTTCGGAAGTTATGCGCGTACATACATTTCGGCGATTCATTTTTATATATAGAAGATTAATATCAATGTATTATTTATCTATAATGGATAACCACAAAGTTATAGCTACATTCAAAAGAATCAATTATTGTCCAAAAATAGAAAAATGGGACAAAAATAATACAGACATTCTGTAAAGTTAGATGAGGTTAGGTAAGGATAGGTTAGGTAAGGTTAGGTTTTAGTAGATATTTTGTCCACGGGATATTTTGTCGATATCAACCATCTAAATGTAGATTTTTGCGGCCAGCCGAAAAGCTTGATACGACGTCACGGGATACTGCAGCACCGACATTCGAATTGTGAATTATTGTGCTTCATTTAACTTCACGGGACACTATTGTATACATTTTACCAATGGTAATTGTAATCGTAATCGTCCTCGTTATTTTTTGAGATATTGAAAAATTAATTTTGCTAACGCGCTAATAGCTGTTTAAATATAATACATTTCATAAAAATAAAAATAAAATATGAGACCTTTATTTATTATTTTCGATTGTTGAGCAATGTTTGAATACTTGAACATAGATGGGAAGGCCCAATAAGGCGGCCTCAGTGGTCCGGGGATAAAGCTCTGACTAACAATCCGAAGGTAAATTTTATTTCATTGAATTGTGTTGTTTTACAATGTCATCATTTAAAATAATATAAGGTACATTAGCGGCACGTTCCAGAGAGGAAGATACTCTTAGTAAGACCACGATTCAGGTTTGAAAGGTTACTTGAAATGACTTTAGCTGAATTTGGTGACCAGATCTGAATAGATAGGTACTTCCCCACATTCCTCTTCCCCATCTCTATCTCCTAGCAACAACCTTCAGCCTCACAACATACCCCAATTGGCTCCTGGACACACTGACCACTGACCCCTAGATTCCTTCCCACCCCTAATACTTTTTTTCTTCACGAAACTTCCTCGCCTTCGTTTCCTTAAAAATACCCTCCGCATAGCATCCCCAAAAATGACACAGGGCCTGAGGGAAATTATTTTACTCGAGGTAATATAAAAAAAACGTTCGTTTTGAGAGGAATGGACCACAGAGATTTCAAATAACGAAAGTGAAAACGTCATCAACTACGAACACTTAAGATTAGGAAGGCCTTAAATAACGCATTTCAAACCTCTTCCAGGTTGGGATGATTGTCGTTTTAGTTAAATAATTGGTTCCTAAACGAAGTAAATTTTTAATGTAGTTTTAGTTGCTTTCTAGCTTTATGAAGCGCCTTTATACTGATATTTCACAACACTGGCGCTATAAAAATTAACCGAAATATTATCATTATTGAAAAATTCACCATTAAAAATATTCCATATAAAAAAACGTTCGGGCGCAGATAAATAATATAAATGATTTGTTTTCGTGGCATTGTGCAACCAGAAACATAACACCCTTTTCAGGGAGAAAAATCGCAGAAAATAACAAAATGCTTCTATCTGGGATCGAACCCGCAACCCAAATTTCGTTTGTTTCGAGGCATATTGATCATTCCATTGTAACAGGAGACATGTAGATCGGTCAAAGAGGAAGGTGCCGATTTTTTGTTACATTTTGGGAGCCATTTGAATAGACCTAAAACTAAAAATGTAATCACAACATCCTTTCGTAATTTTCATTCAACGATCATGCAGAAAAATATTTGGATTTTTGTGGGTGATTTTGTACGTTGGGCGCTGAGTTTCGTTGTGAAGTTGTATTGTGAAGTTTGCCCCTTAGGCCTGAGGGAAGGTCCCAGGTCCGGCTACCTGCAGCAGATTCATATTTCTTTGAAAGTGTTTAGTATTATTGGGCAAAAATGTAACCCGAATAGATTTGCCAAACACGATCATGTTTCGTAAACCATTTTAAATAATAATTTCAATTTCTTGAGCCGTAACAATATGTTTTTTTCTTAAACCAATTTATCTTTCTGGGTGTATTTATTTTTCATTCTTCACAACAGACTTGTGAATTAACACAAATCTGAATAATTTCAAAGCTCGTGACATCTGTAATATGTATTTAAAAAAATATATTGTTTTTCTAATGTAAATGAATTGCTGTATGTATTTTAAAAGAAGATTCTCTGCAATTTTAACACTCCAGGCTAGTTTGTACGCTTTTGGGAACAAATAGGTCTCATGGAAATCGTAGTGTCTCCCTTCCTATCACGGTGAGAATAGGTACGATCTAATAGGGTTTAGATGTTTAGAAAGAGAAAACATCGCGATTTATATTCAAATCCGAAAGTTAATCACAAAATAATTTAAATGCACAACTTTATGAAACCAAAATTTTCGACCGCAATTTGAAAAAATATTATGAGAATTTGGGAATTTTTTTAAATTATTTTTACATATACCGCCAAAAAATTGAGGTGACGATGAAGTTTATAATACACTGGTTCCCGGCGTGCGTTCCAATGCCATATTCAAAGAAATATATTGTTTCTCCCTGAATCACCTTTTCCGTGCGTCCCCGTTTCCCGTTCCCCTCCCGCGTACCCTTCATAGCTAATTTTCATTAAAAGCCATTCAGTAGTTTTTGCGTGAAAGAGTAACAAAACACACAATCCATACAAACTTTCGCATTTATAATGTTAGTAAGATTTTTCTAATAGAACATGCGTGTTTTTATTTTTTTCGCTGTCAGTAATTTTGGTTAGAAAAAAACGTAAGGTGATCCATTTTTAAAACTTTTTTTTGTTGACATTTTTATATTTCAAAAAATATATATTTATTTCGAATAAAATTTTATAACCATCAAAAAATAGTTATTAATTTTCGGATACGTTAAGAAATATTCCATTTTTTTGGATTTTATTGCAAAGCAGAAGTAGTTTGCACTTCTGATAAAATATGCCAGAGGCCTGAGGGGTTAAGATCATTTCTAGATTGATGATTGATCGATGAAAGCCCCCTCGAGCTGATATACAAAAAGGCTTATTAAATCTTGCAAGTTATATTTCCGAACGGTTCCTCACCGCTGATTTGGGTTGCATCCTTGCGCATCATCCTTCTAGGAAATTAAAAGTAAAAGTGAAAGAGCGGCAAAGTGTGACGACCTTACAGAACAACCTTCCCATCCCGAAAGTAAAATGCTCCACAATCATAAAACTCGGGAACCTTATTTTGTGCATTTTGCAATAAATTTTATATTTTTATGTTGGTAAGTCATAAAAGGCATATACTTATACAAATATTGGGTAAACGCGTTTGCGAATGTAATTTTTAAAACTATTTTGGCAGTCTTTCATAAATAAATATTGCTTACCTATAATAAAGATTAATTTTGGAATGCAGCCTTTGATTTTTATATTACCTAATGGATATTTGGTTCATTTCGTTTTTCGTAGGTAAGATACCTAAACTTTTTTTCTATTTTCTTTGCATTTACGATACGAGTGTTAAAGTTGGTTCATTTTGAACCAATCCTATTTTTTATTATTTAGTTTGGTGTGGTATCAATAAGTAAGTCTAAAGTCATGGTATTTGAAAGAGAGAGTATGAAAACAATGTGCAACATTGTTGTGAATGATGAGTATTTGGAGCAAGCAGGTGGATGAGTTTGTGTACTTGTTTGTGTATGTTTACGAGAGATGGAAAGGCTGATAGAGATATCGAAAGAAGGGCAAATGCAGGCAACTCTTATTAATGGAGGACTGAACGCCATTGGCGCCAACATAAAACTGTCCATAGAAGCGAAGTTAGCCGTCCATAATGGAGTGCTGGTACCTATCCTGATGTATGGCAGTGAGGCATGGAACTGACAGAGGAAGCATGAAAGTAGACTGAATGCTGTAGAAATGAGAGCCGTGAGGCATAAGTGTGATAAAACTATGTACGACCGTGTGAGAAATGTGGAGATCCGTGAAGAATGCAAGGCTGATAAGTGTAATGAGTAAGATTAAGAAAGGGACGCTCAGATGGTTTGAGTGTTTTTATGATGGTTTAATATGTTTTTTGCTCAGTAGAGCGAATGAACGAGGAAAGGAGTGTAAGGAGAATACATGACGTAAATGTGAATGGTAAAAGAAGTCGGGGACGCCCGAGAAAGACATGGCACGACTAAGTGAATCAGATACTTGAGTCGGGCCATGTGAAGAGTCGGAATAATAGAAGAGCATGTATGATAGGATGTATGAATGTGAACGAGGCAAGGAGTGTGTGCCAAGATCGAGTTGTTTGGCGGTCCGTCCTCTCTGCCTCCCCCTGCGGGGAAACGGCGTGATGGTTAGTTAGTTAGGTGGATATCAAAATGGATAAATTTAATTGCGCATCCGTTTAATGTAGCTGCGAAATATAACGAAACTACACACAGGATTTTTATTATAATCAAATTATAATCAAATAAAAGTAGAAAGGACATAAATAAATAAATACTTTTTTAATTACTTAATAAATCTATCGAAGACTTCGAAAGGTAAAGTTGTTTTCGGCTACAAATAAATTCACGTACCAACTTATTTGAACAATGATTCAGATTATTCTTATTTGTGCAACCTATTGTTAGTGCTCGGAATTTCAGATGAATCCTCAAATTATTATTCAAAATGCACTTTAGCGTTACCTGTTCGACCAAAACCAGAGGTGCGCAATACAAGAAAGGCTTTTATGCAATTGTTATTATTTACCATCCCACCCGTTGCATTGCGTGAATCTCTCTCGGTCATGGGAACCTTGCCGAGAAAGCCATCATAATAGGTGGACGCACAATTTAAATAAATAATAATAATATGCAATGGCGGGGATAAAGGGTATTATGACTTTCGCTAGATAAAGGATGCAATGTTCATTGTACAAATCTCCCCGTGAGAACTGAGAACTGCCCCTAAATAAGAAGACAGATCGGAAGCTTTTGCGCAAAAGGGATCGATTTAATAATATGCTAGCGTCGATTTTATTTGAAGTTCAGGTAAAGCAACTGCGTGGGAATTCAGATGCCTTTGTTTGTGAGCAAATACCTAAGACTTGTTTACTGCAAATGTTTGTCGGATACCCGGCTGATGTTACGGAATGGTCAAGTGATTCGATGTGGCCTTTATTTGCTTAGATCACAAATGAATTGCGTTCTTACCTGATTGTGCATTATTGTTATTGATAATTTTTGAAGTACCGGATAAATCCAAGCTTTTTCATAATGTGATACCAAACACGACTCCGAATTGCCTGGAGCCATTAGGATTTAGGCGTTGGAATTAAAATTATTATAGGTACTAGTACTTAATCTGTGAGCAGTAGACCAAAAAGTATGTAGATACCTATATAATTTATTCTTATTTAATCATTTCAAAAAAATGTATCCACCGAATTCGTGAGTTGTGTAAGTACGAACTTTGACACCTGCCTACTTAATAATACACCATTATATTTTATTCACCATTACTTTTTTTAAGCGACGAATTATTAATTTTGTCTAAAGAAACACCACTATCACAAAAGACAATTCTTTAAAAAAAATCGGTAAATATTCCACAAGCCGCCACACTTTTATTAGGCACAGATTTTGGAAATTATACCACGTTTCTACTTAATTACATCAAGAAACAACTAAGTACTTATATTGTTGTTTCTTGTAGTAATTGTCGAAATGACGTGTAATTTCCATAATCTGTGTTTAAAAGTGTGGCGACTTATGGAACATTTAATAAAATTTCATGCACGAAGGTATCATAATATTGAAAAAATGCTAAAAAGAAAGTTAAAAAATACAGCAATTTCGCATTCGAAAAAAATAGTCTTTACTGAACCCTTAAAACGGCGACCATCTTGAAACGGAAACAGAACATACAAACAAATTTACAGGCAGACGAAAGGCAAAACGGTCGAGTTTTTTTTACACTAGCTTCACATGGGAGGAAAAAAGTTCCCTCAGGGCCTCAGGGCCTATGTCATCTTAGGGAAAGAAAGTAGAGGAAATACAGAAAAAGAAAAAGTTATGAGTTACGGTCGAGAGAGTCTGGCTGGAGAGTTCAAAAGGTCTCCCTCAACCAGTCTTTACCGTCAGCCCGTCACGCAGTAGATTTGCAAACATTTCTGCCGCTAAGACCAACAAAAACCTCACCCCGTGAATCCGGAACTCCTACTAAGTCACCAAACGTAGTGACCCACTTGGGGTTACCTATAACAGGGGTGTTGGTTATCCAATAAATGGTTCCCGGGACAGCGATACCCATACCCGCCTCCCAAATTGAAAAGACTTCTCTAAGCTCAGCCAATTATTATATTGTACTCCACAATTTTTTTACGCCGGATTTTGGTCCCTGTGCTAATAACCTAGTGGCTTTCGCACAGAGGTCTTTCTACAATCAATGCTTCCATCATAAAAAAGTTTATTTTACCTATCGCTTGCTAACTTGAGATGCAAAACGGCAAATTATCTTATTATTTAACTACAGGTTTTTTTAATTCAGTGGTTAGTTTTCGTGTACAGCTCCACTTACCCCGCCAGCATGAATAATCTCCTTGCTTCACCCAGTTTGTATATTTGTAGTGTGAAAAGTCACCTCAAGGGCGCTGTACAATTTATTATGAATTCTTAAGAGGGCATTACCAGAGAAAACCGGAAATACGTCATTTTCAAAAAAGTTTTTAGACGTATTGACTCTTTTCCACAAAAAATTATAAATGGATTTCGAAAGATTGTTCTTTTATCTAGCATTCGTATGTAATAAATTTTGAGAATTTTTTTTAATTTTTAGTATAATAAGGTTATTCCATAGGTCGTTGGCAAATTTGTTCAATTTTCAAAAAAGTTTTTGTATCATACCACACCCATTTCAAATAATAAAATCATACAGTAAAATAAATCAATACATTATCTAGCAAACGTATGTTTTAGAATTTTAATTTTAGTTTCAATAAAATCATTAAAAAATATGTACGTACATGTGTTTCTTGGCGAAAATTGGTCCGTTTGTGTATTTATTTGCGCACTTACAAACTAATATATTTCAGATTTTTTTAACATTCTTATTAAATTTAGATATTATTGAAAAATGATAAATACTTATAATCAAAAAATAACTACAAAAAGTACATTATTTTAATAGTTTTATCATCACGCCTTTCAGCATTTTTGGATGAAGGTATAAATTAAAGCTAATTTGAATTGAAATAAATTCGATATTGAGTTATAATTTTAAAAAGCTGGTACGGAGAATAATTAATCTTTCTCATTGTAGCCGCCCTGCACGATCGTAAGAACAACTTTCGACGAAATGTGGATTTTCGTCCGCTGGCTGGTTAAACGCTCTTAAGCTCTATCCAATTTTATTATTTACATACATACTTACCTGACAGGTCACTTCCGATAGACACACTATTAGAAAGTTTATGCTTGGGGAAGATACGACTTTGCACGTGGAGGACATTAAATTTAAAACACTGGACATAGCATGATTTATTTCGACTCTTAACATGAACCGATCCAAGTATTTTATTTTGATCGTGTTAAAGCCTTCCAGTCACGTTTCTAACTTTTTATTCAGTTCGCTTGATTGTCTCATGCTATTCAATATCGTGTTATATCTAAACCATGGCTATTTAACCATGTTAACCAGAATCACATTAGCGTTTGTATAGCATCGGAATAACTTTCAGCCAGTGCCAAAAAAAAATCGCTCTTGACTGCTTCGAGTCCGTCGCTAATGATGACATAACATGTGTACCGCGTCACCAAGTCGGCAAAGTATTGGCGATATTATGTTCATCACTTCATCTGGCGAACCCTTGGTATTCAGCAGAACACAATGGACTACGGCTTTTTAATCTCGAGAGCTTCGGAATCCTCACGAATCTAGCCATGGAAAGTGAAACCGATGCAACCATCACGTGGAACGTGCCGCTTATAATAATAAATGCATTCAAACCAATGCAATGCTGCATTTATTGTGTATTGATTTACATTATATCCAGAATTTCAATTAATTTGGTTTATGGGTTATAACTTATAACTCAATTCATACGTAGATGCGATCTGGGGATCTGATACTAAATCGTAATTTATTCGTTGAATTTGCTAAATATGTATCTATGCAAAACAATGACAAGTTGTAGCTGCAAAACATCTGGATCTAATTACATAGGTACACGAAATTCATCTACTCCTTCAATTTGTGAATGACTCTGAGCGGGGATTTGAAAAAGGTCCGTGGCAATAATAAATTAGATGTTTTAATATTGGAATAGTATGGAATCGTGCGTTGCGCTATGTCTGAATGATCCACCCTACAATACGTATTCCAAACATGTATACGTAAATAGGATACAATCCACACTCTCAATCATATTCGAGATGTTGATCCTCAGAAATATCAGACATAAAAATTAGAGGAAATTGAATTCGCATTCAATTCCCGAGTTGATCTAGCTGGGATCCAGGCCAACAACTACACACCGGAATCTGACGATTCTCATCATAAAATCTACGGTTGCTTTCCTTCAGGGTGTTACCAATATGGGTTTCCTAGATTGACCATGAAAGGAAATAAGTGTTTCTGGAAGAACATCACCAAAATATCTCGGAATTGACAAGCTTGACAATGGAGAGTACAAAGCGAGTTGCATACGACAGCTGGAGTTTCAAATTGTGGTCACCCAACTCCCAAACGGCACATGTTGATGATGATATTACAGTTATCAAAAAATACACAAATCCTTCTTTTGTTTCATTGTGGAGCTTTCTCCATCTCCTCAACAGCTTTAAACTGTAAAATAAAATACCTTTCATTTTGAAACGATCAAACCCTTCATTACTTAATAAGATATTAAGAAATATACAATGTACGAACGCATTTAACATTGAAATTTCACTCTTATTTCAGTATCAACCCACCGTAAAAATTATACGTGCGCCGCCACACGCAATGTGTGATTAAATTATTTATCAGACAGCGGAGGAGAAGGCAATATCAAAAGCATTTTTCATTTCAATATTCCCGAAGATATCCCTTTTAGTGTTACATTATGTATGTATGCACTAAGTATGGGCAGGTAGGTACTGCTAAATATAGCTCTGCGGCACACGAACGAACTGTAAAAAGCTTTTATTTTTTACAACAAAACCCCCCCTCGACAACAGCAGTTGGGGGCGGGTCCCCCTTTTATTTCTGAAAGCTCATATTACCCCTTCTCTTGGTAAATTATCAACTTACCGCGTGCTTTAATATTAAAAAAGGATAAAAAAGGAACACAAACGAGCGTTTATTTCAGCGTGTAATATTATGTTTAATGTATGCACCGTTACATGAGGGTAAAAGGCTTTATATTTTTACTTTCGACGATTGACTAAAAATGTATTAAGTTTGCATGTAAAGTATTGTTCTTTGTCTGGAAACGCTTGTTCATAATACAAACAAATATATTTTAACTAGCACCTTCACATTTCTCAACCATTCTTACGCTATTATTCAGATCCACAGGTATGTTATTTTATTTGTGTTGTTATTTTATAGCATACTAGCAGACCCAGCCACACGTTGCTGTGGCTAACGAAACATAACGCCATTACCCAATCTTTATAAAATCCACACCACCCGCTTGCCAGCTGCCCGCTGCCCGCTGCCTGAATTGAATATTTGAGTTCATCGGCTTTTCTCTACTATAATAAGCATGTATTATGTATACATATAAACTAATTAACTCGCCACTAATTATACATTGCTTGCAATGCAACACTGGATATTTGAAAAGGGAAAATCAAATACCTACTTACTCTAGGACATCTATTTTCCAATTTCTTCCGTAGAACGAATTTCAAAAGTGATTATAGTACGGCCCGCCAGCCGTTTTAAATCGCACAAAAATATGTTTTCTTTGAATTTCTCGGCTTTTCTTTAATATAATTTATATGTATTATGCATATAAACATTCCTCTTCAATCACTCTATCTATTGGTGAAAACCGTATGAAAATCCGTTGCGTAGTTTAAAAGATTAACGCGCACATACATTTTGAGCGACTTAACCACCTATATCAACAACCTAAACTTAAGGGTGGCCTCAATCACCCCGTTGAATTAACCCACACTTTAAATTAAATGACTAGAGTTCATCCCATTTACCAGTCCATTCAATAACCCTTTTCAGATACGCGTCCATACATGTGCATAGTTCAACAACATAATTCTAGTATCGAGACTCACGCACACATTTAACTAGACCTTTATAAGAGACGATCAAATATACAGACGCTATAATAAATTCTCTTTATAAAACACTCACAAATGCACGCACACTTTTAAGCCTCTTTATAAAAAACTAACAAACACACAGACACTTTAAAATTCGTATTTATAAAATAACTCACATCAGCAAAACTTAACCCTTTGATTAACGAAAGGGGTGAAGACGTGGACCAATAGGAGTGTGGGGCGGTCCCTCGCGTTCTGGTGAGAGGAGGGAGTAATAATTATAATCCCCCTAACCCTTGCCCGACTTTAACCCTTTCCAGCGTTAACCCTTCCCAACCCTTCATCTCGCGGGATGATGAATTACCCCACGGCGCTAATGGCGGAGTGAAAGGATTCATTACACGGGACATACGGCTTAATACGCACGCGCAACCCCTTCGCTTATTTTATTTACGAAGGGGTTGAAGAATGGTTTTTTGATCATTTTTTATTCACGGCGTTTTTTACACGTCGCGTATAAAAAGTGACTGGGGAAAGTGGAGATAAAAAATGGTGAAGGTAAATAAACGATTAATCGTGGTTTGGATTGAGAAATGATAACCTGTTATTTGAGTTCGTTTGGGATAAGCTTTGGATAAGGGTGGAAAGCTTATCAGATGAGACAATTTATTTGTGTTTTATTCTATTATTCATCACTGGAAAATGTTTCTTTCTTTAATTATCGATGAGCAAGTGAAATTTTATCACAGTGGGTACCTAAATAGTGATTTAGTAGGGCCCCTTGATGAATTCTGAATTTGTGGATTGATATTTTCGTTCGTTAAAATTATGTAATCTACCATGTTTAAGTATTTGAATACTAACAGGAGTCTTTTTTCTATTGAGTAAATAAAATATATGGAATAAATCTATATTTATAAAAATTTAGGTTCCGTATGTTTGCGTTCGCTAATCTCGGAAAGTAATCGATGGATTGTTTCAAAATTTTTACAGAACATTGCATTTTAGCAGAAGAGCATTTATACATACTTTTTATTTGGAAGTTACAAAGGAAAAGAATAATTTTATGCGTTTTAAATTGACTCATAATTTGTCATAGTAAACAACCGAATGACAGTTCTAGACAGAATGACATTTTGCAGAAAAATGATTGTTAAATAAAATTCTATTTTTGAAAATCATTAAGTTGATAAATTTATTTAAAGTAGGTACTCCCCTAATAGTTTGAATCGAATCAAGAATTTTAGATATTTTAAATAGGTTTAAATGTTAGATACCAAATTTAATATACATGAAAAATTGAAATTTTAATAAAATTGTAAAAGGTGGCACGCGGTAAAAACTGAATGTACTGGGATTGAATATATGGAACGCTGGAGGAGGGTTGGCGGGACGAGGGAGCGGTAAAGGGAAGAGGGAAGGCGGGGAAGGTGGAAGGCGAAGGCGAGAGGGAGAAGGGGAACCTGGGAAGGGGAGGGGAACCTGGGAGGGCGGAGGAGAACTCGGGAGAAGGGTTTGTGGGACGGAGGAAGGGGGGGGGGGAGTGGAGTGGGAAGAGAGAAGGTGGAGTTGACGGAGTGGGAACGCGAGAGGGGAAGAGGATGCAGGAGAAGAAGGGGAGGCGGAAGGGAAACGGGTCGAATGGGAAAGGACACTCAGGGAGAAACAATTTCTTTATTAAATGGGATAGCAACGCATGAAATAACGTGATATTGTAAAAGCCTTTAAGGTCTGAATAAATAAATAATTTTAAAAAATAATACTACAGCATAGTCACAGCAGATATTCAATTAAGCAATGTCTTCTTGGAAAATGCACAGTTGCTAGACAATTTTTGTTAACTCCTCTAATAATTAAAATCAGACAAAGCCACAGCGAAGCGTGGTCGGGTTCAGCTAGTATTACGATATTTTTTATGACAAATTTTTGTTATAGGTTACATTATTAATGATCGAAATTATGTTGCGAGCTGAAAATAGTTGCATTTATTTTTATTTTTACGATTCTCCACACACGAGTCATCTTTGGGGATGCTGTGTTGCGTGTCTTTTGAAGGAAAGAAAGGAGAGGAAGTTCTGGGAAGGAAAAGGTATGGGGTGCGGGTAGAAATCTGGGGTCAGTGTGTCCAAGAATGACTGGCGTATAAATCTATCCCCCCCACCGCGGTGCAAGGCGATGTGTCGAAATAGTCCGCCTGGAGAGGTTTAGATTAGGTCTCCCTCAACCAGACTCTCCTGATCTGACCCGCCACGCAGTAAGCGTATATTACAACGTTAACATTTAGATAAACCTCAATCCATGAATCTGGGACTCCCTGCCGTCACCAAACGTAGCGAACCACTTGGGATGACCTATGTCACGGGTTGGTTATCAAATTACAAAATTTGGGAGGCGGGCATGAGTATGGCATTTGATATTAAAATTCGAGACTAAATATTTGATGGCGGCTTCATAATTTTAATTATTTTATTCACAATCAAAAAAAATATTTGCATTATTTTTTTTTTTAAGAAAATAAATTTATACCACTTAATAAAACTAAATGAAGAATAGAATTTCTTTAAATACCTCCAAAAATTTGTTCTTTAATTATTATAAATTGGATTTAATAATAATTACAAATGACTTCCTCCAGCAATATTATTTATAAATCGTTTAATCCGCTGGGCGGACATAAAGAGCGGAGTATATTTTACAATGAGCATATCCCACACTCCTTTAGAGGAACGGGAGGAAATAATATGATTGGGTATATCCCCGCCCTTATAGAGCGGTAATTAGTCCAACAGACCCGTGAATAAGCCCCTATACTCGCCCAAAACTTCTAAATAAATTAATCATACGATATTTCTTGTGATTGTGTGCATGGATCATAACTTTGATACACATTCAAATTAATGATAGTATGGAGCTATAAAAATGCATTTCTGAATTAATTTCATGTACCTACTTATAAAATACGCCATTCTTATATGAATATGGATTATTGAGGAGGGGTTTCTAATATTACCTACACCTTAAGAGCGTTTAACCAGCCAGCGGACGAAAATCCACATTTCGTCGAAAGTCGTTCTTACGATCGTGCAGGGCGGTTACAATGAGAAAGATTAATTATTCTCCGTACCAGCTTTTTTAAATTACAGGTACTCAATATCGAATTTATTTCAATCAAAATTAGCTTTAATTCATACCTTCATCCAAAAATGCTGAAAGGCGTGATGATAAAACTATTAAAATAATGTACTTTTTGTAATTATTTTTTGATTATAAGTATTTGTCATTTTTCAATAATGTCTAAATTTAATAAGAATGTTAAAAAAATCTGAAATATATGTAGTTTGTAAGTGCGCAAATAAATACACAAATGGACCGATTTTCGTCAAGAAACACATGTGCGTACATATTTTTTAATGATTTTATTGAAACTAAAATTAAAATTCTAAAACATGCGTTTGCTAGAAAATGTATTGATTTATTTTACTGCATGATTATATTATTTGAAATGGGTGTGGTATAACACAAAATCTTTTTTGAAAATTTAACAAATCTGCCAACGACCTATGGAATAACCTTATTATACTAAAAATTTTAAAAAAAAATCTCAAAATTTATTACATGCGAATGCTAGATAAAAGAACAATCTTTCGAAATCCATTTATAATTTTTGTGGAAAAGAGTCAATACGTCTAAAATCTGATTTAAAAATGACATATTTCTGGTTTTCTCTGGTAATGCCCTCTTAATCTGTGAGAAACTGTTTAGTAGATAGTAGTAGTATATGCAGGCGAATTCTCTTTTAACTCTTTAGTTTTTTTTGCTTTATACATTATACTTTTATGTATGTGTTTTTACTCTTAATAACAAATTAAATTATTATTCCTATATGCTCAGTGCATTTATTCAAACATCCGTTGTAATTACCACTACATGATTTCTAACCAAAATCTGATCTGATTTTCCAGGTTCTTTTGGCGTCCTTCCCGTAATAATTGTCTGATTGACAAGGCTAACGCCTTGTCAATCAGACAATTATTTATGTATTTTAATAATATGTATTTGGAATAAAGTGAAATATTAATCAAAAACGTATTCAAGAATTAGCTTCATTGTATTTATACCGACGACACCAATACATTCTGGAATCTTTTAAGACAAACGAACAGTAACGTAAATAGGGAAATTAAAATACATTGTTACAACTAATTTAGAAGACAACTTTCCACTTCCGGGTTACGTGTTACATTATTTGTGTTACCTGTAATAAACCTTCTGTGAATGTCCTTAAGAGGAAGCCAGAAGCCAAAAATGAATGTATTCTTAGTGCGTCTTACATTGCCACGAATATAGATAATAGGCATAAAAAATCGCTTAGCAAACGGAGTCTAGAGGTCACAATTTTAAACGCAAAAGTGGTTTTTATTTATTTGTTAATAATTTTGTTTAAAATTAAAAAAATATATGGAAACCGTCGCAGATAATTTTAGCCGCAAAATTGTACGTGATTTTTTTTATTAGTTTAAGCTGTTTTTTATAAAGAGATTAACAATTTTATGTCCATTATACTCGATGCAAGCGGTAGGAAAAGTTTCAATTTATCCGAAACATATTTTTGTATTTATAATATCAACCGATTCACAGTAAAGATTAATTCGCCGATCTGATGAGACACCGAGTCACTGGAACCAGGATGCGGCTGATGGGCTCCGACGACAAGGTGGTGACCGCAGCCTTCCAGCACCAAACGCCGCTCCTGAGTAAGCGCTGTTATTTATTTTTTATCTAATTTTATTTTTATTACTATTTTTTTCTATTCTATATGCTCTTGTTTCTTTACTTAAAATCTTGTTGTGTAAATGTGTATAACTATATGGGATGTGTGGGATTGGACTATCCTCCCCACATCCTGAAATAAAACATTATTATTATTTATCTAAAATAATGATTTAGCATTAAGCTTCTTCGCCTTAACAGCATATATAACATGGTACAATGTTTTCGTATCCTTAAAATAAAATTAATCAGATGTATTCTGAGGGAAAAAAGTACCACATATTACTTATGTACCTACCGTCTACTGTAGTTCAATGAAATGATTTCTTTAATAAATCAACTTCCTCGTTGTATGTGACACCATTAATTACTCTAATTGAGGAGAAGTGATTTTGAAAAACGAATTATCAATTATTTGCGTTAAACGGGTACATTCGTACCAATTACGTTATTGTACATACTTCGTGTACAAGGTATACTATAGACAGAAGTTGCACCAATAAATCTAGTCCATAATGAAGGGAACACAATGTACTCGCAGGGTTGACAATAGATGAACAAATTAAAGCCCATATCAAATTCGGTCTTTCTTCAGAGAATGGGTGTACATTGTACAAGTACAAGAGTGCGGGTGGTGACCATTAAAGCTATTTCTAGGGCCACCACAAGTTAAACGAGGAAAATCGGGACAGTTATTAAGTTTCTTAACTAACCAGCGATGAGCTTTTTTTTTTTTTTTTACATTAACTCCACACAGGAGGCCCTGAGGAAAATAATTTCCCTCAGGGCCTATGTCATCTGGGATGCTGTGTGGAGAGTCTTTTTGAGGAGAGGAAGGAATGAACATTGGTCTTGAAGAGACCCATGTTGTAGGAAGGAGGAAACACAGAGGCCGGCAAATCATTCCACAGCCGAGCTGTTGAACACAAGAACGAGTCGAAGAAACGACCCGTTCTCATGTGACAAATGTCAACTGTGTACAAATGTTGGGCACGCGTTTGGCGTGTTTCCCGACTATGCACCGGTGCCGAAGGGATCAATGATGCTAGTTCCTCGGAGCATCTTCCATTGTAATACCGGTAGAACAAGGATAGCATTCCCACCCGACGCCTGTGCTCTAAAGATTGCAATCCGTCTGTTAAGATGGGAGAATCTATCAAACGGACCGCCCGTTTCTGCACAGAGTCGAGGGTATTTTTCAGGTATTTTGGAGCTCCAGACCAGAGGTGGCTGCAAAATTCAACCGTGGGGCGCACTTGCGATTTGTACAGGGTTAGCAGTTGTGTACTATTAAAGTATCTGCGGGCCCTTACAGTACGCCCAGTTTTTGGGAGGCCAACTTTACTCTGGCTTCGATGGAGCCCCCATACCTGAGCTGGTCACTTAGGGTTACACCAAGCATATCAATGGAGGGCCTGTTCGGAAGATTGCTTCCGTTGAAAGAGACTAGATTTTCATTTCGATCCCTTTTAGACGTAATCAGACAAGATTGGGTCTTTGAAACATTAAATTCAACGAGATTATTTTTACCCCAAGAGAAAACACTCTCGAGGTAACCGTCCATTCTTTGCTTCAAAGCCTTACGAGCTGTTGGAGTTTGTGAGCCCTTTGGGGGCTTGTCAAACAAAAAGCTATCATGAACTGTACTGTCATCCGCGTAACAATGAATTGGTGCACATGACAAAAGGTCGTTGATGTGCAACAAAAACAGAGTCGGAGACAGAACCGATCCCTGCGGGACGCCAGCATTTATCGAGTGTGAGGAAGAGGTGAAACCATCGACTACCGTCTGAATCGACCTCTCCCTCAAGAAGTCGGCAATCCACGTACACAAGGATGCGGGGAGTCCGTAAGAATGCAGTTTGTTGACAAGTCCTCGGTGCCAAACCCGGTCAAAGGCCTTGGATATGTCCAGTGCAACCGTTTGGGTCTCACCGAAACGTTCCAGGCATCGCCCCCAAACATGCGTCACATACGCGAGAAGATCACCGCACGAGCGGTTCCGCCTGAATCCGTATTGACGGTCGTTAATAATTTTGTTCTTCTCGAGGTATGTGAGCAGTTTGTCGTTGATCACACGTTCCATCACCTTAGACAGAACTGATGTGATCGCTATGGGGCGGTAGTTGGCCGGGTTGGAGCGGTCACCCTTCTTTGGAATAGGATGGATAACCGCTTTTTTCCAACCAGAGGGCACAGAGCCAGTCTTCAGGGACAGTTTAAAAAGCTTCGTCAAAATTGGAGCTATTTCTGCAGCGCACCTTTGCCGTACCAGGGCAGGTATTCCGTCAGGCCCACTAGCTTTATTAACATCAAGCCCTCGTAAAACATGGAGTACTTCCCGATGCCGGATTCTCAGCTTTTTCATACGAAAACCGCAGTGAGGAACCGACATCGGTACATCACCTTGGTCATCGAGGGTTGAGTTATCCGCAAACATTTTACCTAGTAAGTTAGCCTTTTCGGTGGCGGTGTTTGCTAGTGAGCCGTCAGGTCTGGTAAGAGGTGGCAGACTGGATTTGCAGAAATTGCGACCTATTGAGCCCGCAAGCGACCAGAATTGCCTGCTGCCATGCGGGCATGCAGTCAATTTGGTCAAATGCTCGAATTTTGACCTATTTATGATTCTCTTGGTTTCCTTTGCCATTTTGTAGTAAGCTGTTCTGTCTTCGGATGTTCTAGATGTGTTGTAGGCTCGGTAAGCCGCGTTTTTTCGTCGCACTGCTTCAGCGCATTGTCGACTGAACCACGGCTTTGAGCCTACACCAGTTTCCTTAACAGTAGATTGGATGAAGCCATCCATCGCGGATGTGATGACCTCACCAATTTCCTGGGCACATCTTGAGGGATCCGAAGTCCGAAAACAGACAGCTGACCACGGAAAAGCATTAAAATGTGCCCGCAGACCGAACCAATCTGCTGACCTATAGTGCCACACTTTTCTCTTCAGCCTCTCGTTTGGTGGTCTGAAGTTTACAGGGATTGATGTCGTCACCAGGCAGTGGTCGGACGATCCTAAAGGCGCTGTGACTTCAATCCTGTAACCGTGTGGCACAGTAGTTAAAAATAGGTCTAACAGATTGGAACGGTGAGTCTGGACATCAGGAACCCTTGTAGGCTCCTGAACCATTTGCTCCAATCCGTAGCGAAGGGCAAAGGATTCCGCTTGGCGTCCAGCCGAGTCTGTTGATCCTGAGAACTTCAACCAAGGTTCGTTATGAACATTGAAGTCCCCCAGGACCACAAACTCTGCCATAGGGTAGCGGGGCAAGAGGTCATCAATAGTGTCGCTTAAATGTTTGAAGAGCTCGGACGTGTCTGATTCGCTAAGGTTCGGTGAGCGGTATAAACACGCGTAGAATCTTACCGTACTGGCAAGATTGACGCGTACCCACATTACGTCGAATCTGGAGATTTCAAGATTCAACAGTCACACACAGTTGACGTCAGCTCGACTATAGAGACAGACACCTCCTTTAGGTCTGAACTTGCTTGCGAGGGTGAAGCCCGGGCAGTCCAGATAGGAGACGTCTACAGGCTCGGCTATCTGCGTTTCAGACAGGAATAGTAGGTTGGGGCGTTGAGAAAAAAGGTGGTGGTGGACGGAGTTTAAATTGGTATGTAATTCACCAACATTTTTGGCCTGCGCCGGGGTCTCCTACTACTCGCCGCTGTAATGCTGTTAATTTTTGTTGTTTGTGTTGTCATGATTTTTATTAAATATTTTTATGATGGGGTGTGGGAGGGAGGGAGGTCTGGGAAGGAAAAGGTATGAGGGGTGGGTAGGAAGCTGGGGATCAGAGTGTCCAAGAGTGATGAACGAATGAATCCAATCCACCCACTGCGGTGCAAGGCGATGGGTAGGGAGATTCCGGCTGGAGAGGTCACCCGATGCGCCCCAAACGCCACTGCTGGGTCCCCTCCGGTCACGAACCGGCACAACAGCAGCGGCGGGGTTTTTACACTCGTTGATGGGGCAGCCCACCCTCAGTCGTGAGCCTGAGGGTTGGGCCCCTGTACTACCGAGCGGCCCGGACAGCGGTAACCGGTTGTAAAGGGTCTCCCTCAACCAGCATCTCCCAATCCGGCCCGCCACGCAGAAGGTGGGCCGACGCACCCGCCATCAAGACTTGAACAAACATTACCCCAAGAACCCGGGCACCCCTGCTAAGTCACCAAACGTAGCGAACCACTTGGGGTGACCTGTGGCAGAGGTGTTGGTCATCCAATAAATAGTTCCCAGGGCGGCGGTACCCATACCCGCCTACCAAATACAGCTATTTTCATACGAAATTATTAAAAATATACAAAAACAATTTTAATCTGGGAACTATTCATTGGATAACCAACACCACTTTCGTTCGTCACCTCAAATGGTTTGCTACGTTTGGTGACTTAGCAGGAGTTTGTCTAGGTCTTGGCGGCGGATGCTTAATGCCCACCCAATTCATGGCGGGCCGGATCCTGAGAGACTGGTTGAGGGAGACCTTTTGACATATCCAGTCGGACTTTCCTCCTACAGTGGGAGGGATGGATTCGTGCGTTCGTCACTCCAGCACACATTGACCCCCTAACCACCCTCATATAGTTTTCCTTCCCAGAACTTCTTTTTTTCCTAAAAAGACTTTCCCCACAGCATCCCCCAATATGACGTAGGCACTGGGGCAGTTTTTTCCTCGGGGCCTCTAATATGAAGATAATTTAAAAATGGCCTTTTGCCTAATTTTTTAAATAAATATTTCATAGTAACATAGCTAGCGAATGTAACGTTGGAAATTGCATAAAATTAAGTCATTTCTATTGGCATATTGGTGGTAGCTAAAGATCATCGTTTGAGAGTTTTAAGTAAATTAATTAAATTAGGTTATTTTATCCTACGGTAACAATTTCGCACAATGGAAACAACTTGTAATTAAATCGAAAACTGATCCGATAAAACTTTAGTTATGATTATCACAATTTATTTAATTCTTTCATCATTCAATCACCATTTCATTTAAACTAAAATGAAATATGTAGATTGACTGAAAAGAAAGAAAAACTTGTAATTAAATAATAAAGTAAAAGTTTCCAAGAAAGCTTTAATTAAAAATCATAATACTTTTTATTCGATCACCATTTCAACAAAATTCGTTATTTTTTTAGAAACATCCGTATCGGATAATTTAAATTTTGTCGTGCAAGAATTTTTTTGATGTAACAGAACAGATACTTGAAAATATCCAGAGTTTCATGAAGTTTGGTGACTCGTTCCACAAACACAGTCCCTTACTGACCGAAAGTCAGATTCTCGTTATGGATGTCAAAATTACGGTTGAATTATGGAATAATAGTGTCGATACTACCTCCTCTCACTACTTCTGTTCCCCCGTCCCTGGTACTCTTCAAGTGGCTGAAATTAGAGGGGAGTGGTCGGACGATGTGAATAATTAGACAGAAAAAATTCACCGCTTTTTCAGTTTTCATTTTTCAATCTCAATTAAAAACAATAATTGTTTTTTTTCGTGAGTAAAAATTCTTCGACATGACAGGCCACTTATTATTTCCTTGATTTAAAAATGCTAGCACGAACTCTTAAATAATACATGCGCTGTTTTCATAAAAAAATTCAAAATAAATCTGAGCATAATTATGACCTACTTTTCAGTAAAGAAATTGGTGGGTCTTCATTGTGCTTCTTCATTAATCTGTTGATATTTTAACATTTTTGGAGTTTATCAGCCTTCGGGTGCAAAATTTTGAACACAGATTTCTTTATTTTTATAGATTCACGAAGTCGGTAGTTCTCTTCAACCCTATTCCACCTGTGAAGAAACAGTTTGAATTCCACCTTATGTACTTACTCGTATCACATGCCCAAAAAGAATATACCTAATTCATTAAATTTAATAACTCGTATATATATCGTTTTTGTGTTTAATTCGTAGAACTCTATTTGATAAAGTTATTAGTAAGTTCTGCAAGTATTTTAGTTTTTCATTATTACTGTTTCATTGACAGCTGTTTCGGTTTACAAGCCCATTTTTTAACTGTGGTTAGACCACTTTGAGACGACTTATTTACATGATTCTAAATTTCAATTTTGATGTTTTCAAAAGCGATTTAACTACTGTTTGAAAATGGCCTTGTAAGCCGAAACAGCTGTCACATAAAAAAAAATTAAAATACTTGCAGAACTTAATAATAACATTATTAAATTTATTTTAAATTAAATATAAATAATTTTTAAAAACTCGTTTATTCTCTAACCATAGAATGAAAACTCGAATGATGTTTGATTCTTTGGTTAATATGCTTCATATTTATCATAGAATGAAACATCATCTCCCTAAAGTTTTCTAACTTTTATGATGTCTCTTGTTACTCTTGCAACGCTTTAATTATTTTGTTTGATAACTGGTGATAAAATAGTTCTCTACTAATATTTTTATGTGGTAAGTATAAAAATATTTACTTTATTTCGGTGTAAGTTTCTTGTTTCTTGTCTCTACTTTGTAGCCTTTAAAATGGTACCAACTTCGCTTCACATACATATAATTTTTTAAACACTCAATTAAAAATACCTCAGGTACGATTTAACAATAATATCAATAATAGCTAATTCTTATTTCTATGTTCAAATGTTGAAGCGGGAGAGTTATTATATACTTTCCGATAATCTTGAAATACGTACATATGAAAAGATAATTTATTTGATTTATTGGGGGGGCTAGAATTACAATAATCCATGCGCTTGATAGCTGCAAGACGAGTCGTTATGTAGCCTCCTACATAGTTAAGTAAATTGAAATACGTACCTACATACAAAAAGATATTTTATATAATTTATTGGGGGGCTAGAATTCCAATAATTCATGCGCTTGATAGCTGCAAGACCAGTTGTTATCTAGCCTCCTACATAGTTAAGTAAATTGAAATACGTACCTACATATAAAAAGATATTTTATTTAATTTATTGGGGGACTAGAATTCCAATAATCAATGCGCTTGATAGCTGCAATCAATGCGCTTGATAGCTGCAAGACCAGTTGTTATCTAGCCTCCTACATAGTTAAGTAAATTGAAATACGTACCTACATATAAAAAGATATTTTATTTAATTTATTGGGGGACTAGAATTCCAATAATCAATGCGCTTGATAGCTGCAATCAATGCGCTTGATAGCTGCAAGACCAGTTGTTATCTAGCCTCCTACATAGTTAAGTAAATTGAAATACGTACCTACATATAAAAATATATTTTATTTAATTTATTGGGGGACTAGAATTCCAATAATCAATGCGCTTGATAGCTGCAATCAATGCGCTTGATAGCTGCAAGACCAGTTGTTATCTAGCCTCCTACATAGTTAAGTAAATTCTAAAGTAAAATCTATGCAAATTTGTACAGCGCTCTTGAGGCGATTTTTCGCAAAAACAGCGCTATATAAGTTGTCCAAATTTATTTATTATTTATTATTTATAGGAATAATAAGTAAAAGGTGATTTTCAAAATTTAATAAAAAAAATTTTGCATTATCAAAAAAAATATTTTGACAGAATGTTCTTCGTATTACTTATATTCAATTTACAGGACAAGTATACTCCTCGAAAATATGATGTAATCCTGGACGCGCTCCCAAAATGGACCGAATCTCCTATGTACGATCCATCAACACACTTTGAGAGTTGGAGTAGCTAGGGAGATATACAACATATTATATAACATATAACATAGAAAGTCTCCGAATCCATCAAAAACATTCACTTTTGTTCGCATTGAGTGATATAAAATACATATATATTTAAAGAAGGATTACCCTCGGCCACTCCATCATATTGATTGAGGAGTTCTGGACCGCCATTGGTCACTCCTCCTCCCATTCGAACCCGGACCCGGACCCGGACCCTTTCTTCCTCCCACAAGCTAAAAGGGAACTTCGCGCTAAGAGCGGATTGCCAACATTTCATTATTTCGATGGAAATGAGTTGTCACCATAGCAAGCAGACGAGAGAAGACAGCGTTATTTTAAATTTAGCGTTTTTATAAGCACTTTTCTTGTTCTCGTATTAAAAAAAGTAAATGTGAATATATTGTATGTTTTTTTTTAATATGTTTTGTATTAAACTATTAACAATACCTTTATGCATACAAACACGCACAACGCTGCCTGAAAAAAAAACTTTTTTTTATATCTCATTTTACTTCGTGTTTCATAAATTAAACATATTATATTAGTAATATGTATATCAGCAAGTAGGTACAAGAGCAGCTATTTAAATCTACTAACAGTTAGGCTAATTAAATATACTACCTAGCTCTGCTCGACTTGTTTTATTTGTTATAGCTAGTCTCCGGCATTGCCCGGACTTTGCGCAGAATTTTTGAAAATCATACGTAAGCAGTAACTTTCCTCTTAATTTGAACGTCAAGTGTACAAAATTTCATCATGAAGTATCAAAAGCCAGCTTTAAAGGGTGGAAAAATGGGTTGTGGAGTTTTTCGAAATCTCATGTAGACAATGTAGTCTTGTTTGCAATCAAGTGTCTAAAATTTCTTCAACATCTGAATAATACTGTGGATTTGTACAAAATCAAATCCACACCCGAGATGTCAAAGGGTAAGTGCACAAACTTCGGGAGGTATATGATAGTACAAGTAAACAAGATAAAATTTTTTTTCAAAATTCGGACGTTTTAAGGTAGTTTCCGAATAAAAAAGTTGAATAGTTCGTATGGAAAAATATTTTTGTGCGGAAAAAAACATTGGAATTTAGAAAAAACTTATTTATCTTTTTTATTTCTACCGTTATGAAGAATCACCCCCGAAATTTGTGTAACTAGATTTTGTTTGTGTAAATCTGTATAAATAGTTTATCTGATTACTTTGTACTCCTTTGTACTATCTGGCCAAAAAGAGTTAAAAATATTCTTGGATTTAATGGTGGTGATCATTAAACTTATCATTCAAATACATATAACCAAAATATTTCTCATTTGCTTTTGATTATTTTTTACTATTTCTATTCTATTGTTAATATATTTCTTTGGATTTAAATTTAAATTCAGTTTCATTTCCATTTATCAAAATATTTCTGCATTGCATATCTACTGCATCGCATTTATTATGCACTCTGTACCGATAAAGGTGTTAAATGTACAAAGCTCAATTAGTGCCTAAATAAATAAATCATTTAGAAACGATATTTAGTGAGTGTAAACATACGATGACAGTAAACAGTCTGACAGAGAATAATGAGGATCCAGCAGAAATCAGAAGGAGAATCACAGCAGCCAACAAAACATACTTCTCTTTGCTGCCAGTGTTTAAGTCACGTAGTGTCCACAGAAAAACCAAAATAACCATATATAAGACCATTGTTAGAACTGTATTGGCATATGGATGTGAGGCGCTGACACTGACGGTAAAGATGGCTGAAATGCTGGATACTTTTGAAAGAAAAGTGCTGAGAAGAATATGTGGACCCGTGAAAGAGGGTGAACAGTGGCGCATCCGGCACATTACAGAATTGTATGATATATATAAGGCATCTAGCATCTCAACACATATGAGACTCCTCAGGCTGAGATGGGCTGGGCATGTACAGAGAATGCCGGATACACGCGTCCCAAAAAGAATTTTGACTGGACACCCAGGTGGAAAGAGAAAAGTGGGAAGACCCAGACTGAGGTGGGAAGACGAAGTAAGAGGGGATGCAGCACAGCTTCTCCAGGTACCAAATTGGAAGTCAGCCGCTGAGGACAGGAGGAGTTGGAGGCGACTGTTGCAGGAGGCCAAAGCTCGATATGGGCTGTAGCGCCATCGAAGAAGAAGAAGAAACATACGAATATTGATGAGAAGATGTATTTATCAATGTTTTTTCATTATAAATTTTAAACCATCTTTGAAGGGTGTACAGAAAATCACAATCAACAGACACACTCCTTGCATATTTATTGTGAAAAGAATGCATGTGGGGACCAAAGTTTGTGGCTTTCTATACTATTTGCACACATTTTAAAATGCATATGGTACCTATGCAAATAAGTGGTTGAGTTAGTCAAAACTGTCGATTAGCAGTCGAATGTATTCGAGTCGAGTTCGAACACCACAGCGATATCTGCTTTCTCCTGATAATTTACTTATAACGAAAAAAAATACATATTTTATTAGACAAGTGTTTTATAAACGCTGTTGTCACTTCACTTTTTGGTCCTTCCATGTGAAAATAATTAATAAAAATTTCCATAGTTGTTTTTTTTTTTCAAATCGTGGTCCGAAACTTTGGCTTCATAAAGGAGTACATTTGATTTTTTTGTGGTTAATTTTTAGATGGAATATAAAGCATGATGTTTTCTCTTTCTAACACCGTTCAAATCATATTTCTCACTGTGATAGTAAGGGAGACACAACGATTTCTATGAGACCTATATGAGGTGTTTCAAAAATTATCTTAACAATTAAGTTGCATCATGTGATAAATTCTCCTGTGTCCAATGTTGCGTACCCCTGCAAGGCTATTCGCAGTCCAGCGAGGAAGGGTGGCCGCCGAACATCATCCAATTCATTTATTATAGACAGACAGTCGTACACAACATTCACTAGGCGTATGGCGAGCCGATTCGGGCAGGGCTGGTGCGCTAAGGAACAAAATTAATTTTAATTCATAAATTTGATGTTTAAAATAAAAATAAAAAAAATTTCTTCATGACATGAGAGAATGATTGATCATGAGAAGTTCATAAAATAAAGTTTTTCTGACATAAAGTAAATTTTCTGTTGTTTTTTTTATAAAACCGTTATTAATTTCTTTTATTTTACATACAATATTCTTACTACACAGTAGTTTTTTTAAAAATATTTCTGTTTACTTACCACAGGGAGGAAATTTATTATTATTATTAAAAATATAATAATACGTCATTTCAAAAAAATACTTAGATACTTAGGGGCCATCCATAAATTACGTCACAGGAATTTCACCCCCTCCCGTCCCTGTCACACATCATCTTCTTCCCCTTGTACCATTCGGATCGGAGACCCATCGCATTCGACAAGACTCAGACGCTTCCTGGCTTTTCTTCATCCACAGCAGGGCCAGTCTCTCCTCTCCTTATATTTAAAAACAGCCGTAGTCTTCGCCACTAATTCTTTACGATACCACACAGCAGAACATATATTCTAGCATAGCATAGAATGACAAGAGAAAGGGTGCCATAGAATGAAATTTCTGAAACGGTGGATATATTTTATTATGATTTAAGTAACCTCAAAACTTTTTTGTATAATTATCTTCCAAAATGTTAAGAATCAATGTCAAAATTAGAAACCTTAAACCAGATTATTCATCCAATTACAGTAATGATTAAAAAAAAATTAATTCATGTACATAGGATGTAACAGCATGTACCCGAAGGATTTTAATCGGCGGTTCATGAACATATTTGAAGTACAAAAAGTAGATGCCTTATTCTCTCCGACGATATTTTTTCTGGTAAATATATATATATATATATATATATATATATATATATATATATATCAGTGGTATATATATATATATACCACTGATCACACTCCTACATGT
The DNA here is from genome assembly GCA_917880885.1 of Limnephilus marmoratus. Classification (NCBI taxonomy): domain Eukaryota; kingdom Metazoa; phylum Arthropoda; class Insecta; order Trichoptera; family Limnephilidae; genus Limnephilus; species Limnephilus marmoratus. Next base: position 59,269,478 of record OU862911.1, on the reverse strand, counting down.
CGTGACGGGATGACGTGATACGCGCGCTGTTTCTTGGGTTACCGTGTTGCTGGAACGAGACGGGGTGATTATCGCGTGACCTGCTTGGTATACACAAAGTCTATATATACCCTTAGCTACACTCAATTGCGATAAATACCATTGGACAACAAAATGACACGTACATTTTTTACGCTGGGTAAAATCCGTCGGGAGTGCTCTTACACCCTGTATATTATTAATCATTGAGGAATAAATAAACTAGCCCTCGGCTTAAAACATTTTCTCAACCGACGCGCTATATCATCACTCGGCTTAGGCTTTTAAGGGCTTTATATAATAAGTTTAAAAACCACCTCAAAAGCGCTTTACACGAATTCAGTTATGTTAGAAGTTGAAGAATTCACGAACCGGGACGAAAAATACGAAGGATTTTATGGACCGGGTTAGCAATCCGGTTTGCTGGGATTAAATCCTATCACTTTACAAAGTAAGTAAAAACATTTCAACATCACGATTACGAAATCATTATTTTAATAAAATTTGAAAGTTTCTTTGAATCGGCCATCGATTGCGCCCCTTATCGGTTCAGAAGGAAACTTATCGCCATGAAAATATAATATAGGTTCGCTTTGCGGAGTTACACGGAAACATACTCATGAAGATATTTAGCGGGAAAAGTGCGAAGGGAAGATTCGGCGAGAAGAGAGCCGAGGAGGAGAGAAGGGCCAAGACAAGGGACAAGACAGAGAGGCAGAACCCCACTGGACTTGTTTGTAAAACTCGGCGCACAACTTATTTTCCGCGGTCTACTGAAGAATGATGGATTACCATCCCCCCACTCACCCCCATCTCTTTTCTTTCTTCTACCCTCCTATCCTATCTTACCTACCCCAGATGCCCAGATCCACCCTCTTCCCTTTATTCTAGACTCCCGTAAAAGCTTTCCCTTTTATGCTACTCCTGACCACGCCGTGTGTTTTCCTTTCGACCACGTGAAATAATACCGCAGAGGTGTAAAATACGCGAAATGGCAATATCAAGATGACAGTTGCGGGAAACAGAATTGGACCTCCTAAAATAAATAACTTATAAGACTGACATTCTATCAAAAAATATCGCTAACTTTGTAAATATGACGAAATATTTATACAACTTTACGTCACATCTATCAACTATTTCATACGTCACCAGTTTTGCTTATCTCACACTACTGAATGTATAGTTGCTAACATTATTTATTTAAAGAACTTACATTGTACCTAATTATTCGTTTTTTTAAACCAAAGCAATGAAGTCATCACATCACTGACTTTTGGAAGTCTTTTTTCTTTGATACTCTTTTTGTAAAAGGAGTATGGAACGAACATTGGCATTAACGACATTTAAATGTATTGTTTGCAATTTGTGTTATTTGTTTTTGGGGTGTTATGCCGTGTTGCGCTAACTCCTCCTTTAGCCAACGTTTCGGACAGCGTTACAGTGTCTATCATCAGGGCAGATGTGTGATGGACACTGTAACGCTGTCCGAAACGTTGGCTAAAGGAGAAGGTAGCGCAACACGGCATAACACCCCAAAAACAAATAACAAAAATACTTTTGGCCGTGAAAATCTAAAATCGAATTGTTTGCAAGTTTAATTTGTAGAACTAAATTTCTTCACATTTTTGTTTTGAAAAGTTTTAATTTTCGATGTACATTTGTTATTTTAATTTTAAAAGTTTTAAGTTTGCTCGTTAATGATACGGACGTGTCGAAACCGGTCGCAAAAATTTAAAATTAAAGTAACAAATGTACATCGAAAATTAAAACGTTTCAAAACAAAAATGTCTAGAAATTGTTACATAGTCAGTGCCCAAGAAATACAAAAAATTACTTAATTTCTTCTTATTCGTGGATAACATTTCGGAACATTGAGATTGGCAAATGATTGTAAGAGAATTTTGAACGGAGCTAAGAGTGAATTGCAAAGAATTGCGAAAAAGCTTGCAGTCTGCCCCACTGGTAGCCGTTATTTTTGGTCGCTAGCAGGGTCAATGGGGAGAAATTTCTGCAGAACTATTTTCTCATTTCTGGACAAGCCCCATGCCCGAGAAATGCATTATTTCACGGGGCTCCATAGAAGCCCCAGTAAATCTGGCTTCCAAGATACTGGGTTAGCAGATTCGTCAATAGTGGCCTGTACAAATCTCAAGTACGTCCAATGATTGAATTTGGGAGCCACCCTTTAATTCTGTGCAGAGGAGGACGGTCCGTCTGATTAACAAGCCGTTGATCGATTGCCGTCTCTAATGCACATGGCGGCATTATAAGTCTGTTTTACAGGTTTTGCAATGGAACCTGCTCGAAGGAGCTAGCAGCATTGATCCTCTGTGCACACCGCGAAACTCAAGGGACGCGAACTAACCATCCATTCATCAAATTGATGTCGGTTTTACAAGAACGGGTTGTATCTCCGGCTCATTTTTTTTAAGTCAGTTCGTATCTAAAACAAGCTATCTATCGGCATCTGTTTATTCTCCTTCATATATTACAGACCTCCTCAATTCGTATACTCTCCATATTGCCTCGCCTCACACCGTCATATCACGGTGGCAGCTGAAAACAGTTTTTTTTTAATGAATACCGCACAAGAGTCCCAACACATTCCCGTCTGAAGCCAGTGAGACTATGGCATCACCAATTGGGGTATGTTGTGAGGCTGAAGGTAGTGGGGAGAGGAAGGAGATAGGGAAGAGGAAGGTGGGGAAGTACCTGGCTATTCAGATCTGGTCACGAAACACGGCTAATGCCATTTCAAGCAACATTTCAATTCTGAATGGTGGTCTTACACCAGGGCGATATTGAGAGTATTTTCCACTCTGGAACATGCCGCAAATATACTATATATTATTTTAAATGATTGAATTATGAAATAACACTAATTAATTAAATAAAATTTATTTGCCACGCCGGGATTCGATCCCACAACCTTCGGTGTGCGAGTCAAGAGCCTTACCGCTGGACTACGCCCGCCGTCAGTTGAATTGAACTACGAATTTCAGGAAGAAAAGTGTGTAAATTTAATTAGGCCAAAGCTCTCCGTTCGGACAAACGTACAAATTTTGTGTTAAGGAGTTATTGTATTTATTTATTAATTTTATTTTATTAATTTAGCAGATTTAATAGATAACACAACACAAATCCCATGTATATCTACCAATGATCCCGAAGTAGTACGTCAATTATTATTAACTAATTCAACCCTTACGATATTCTCTATGAACATAAGAAGTATAAACAAAAATTTTGATGAACTTCTTATTCTCCTCACTGATCTTGTCTCAGATTTTGATATAATTGTCTTGAGTGAATGCTGGATTCAAGGAAATTTCATCCCTAAAACGATAAGAAACTACAATCACTATAATACTCTACACAACCAAACTCAGAACGACGGAGTCATTGTATACATTAAAAATCATATCTCTCACTCAGTAAAAGAGATCAAAATTAAATATGCAAACTGTCTACAAATTCAAATTGATAATCATATAACACTTCTTACAATGTACAGATCTCCGAATACACATAACATAGCCCCATTCATACATTCACTGCAAGAAATTTTATCAAACATAGAACACCGCCAAAACACCTTTATAATCGGTGATCTTAACATAAATATAATTAATAAAATGCACCCTCAAGCAAATGAATACCTAAACGCACTAACTTTATTAGGATATTTTCCAGCTGTTACAGCACCAACTAGAGAATCAGACTCAAACACTAGCAGTTGTATAGATCATGTATTTGTTAAGAGTGAATTAGACACCAAATCCATTGTCTATCAATCAACTGTTACAGATCACTATTCAATCATCACTTCTCTCTCGCATAAAAATCATAAATCACCACAAAATACTTCCCCTCAAGAAAAGATCTCATATGAAACTCTCCTAAACAGTGTCTCTAAAGAAAACTGGGAACTTATCTATTCTTGTACCGATGTCACCTCTGCATGTGAATTATTTATAAATACCCTACGTAACCACTTAACCGATGCTACATCATACACAAAAAGTAAAAAAAAACGATCTGACACAAAACTCAAACCATGGATCACTGCAGGAATTCTCTACTGTATTAGAAAGCGCGATAAGATTCATAACTTCTGTAGAAAAAATCCCCACGATTATGAATCTCTCTTATTCTACAAACGTTACAGAAATAACTGCAAAAAAATAATTGACAGTGTTAAAAGAGATTACTACCATAAAAAAATCAGTGAAGCTACCGGTGATAATAAAAAAATTTGGAACATCGTTAAAGATATAGCCAATATTAATAAAACCAATACACCCATTGTTAAGATTAACATCGAAGATCAAATATTACATGTCAATCCCGACCCCGAAAAAATTTCCGACCATTTCAATCAATTTTTCTCCAATATTGGATCTAACTTAGCAAAAAATATTTTAGACAGACACAACGTCTCGGACAAAGATCTTGCAAACAATATACCCCTCACTCATCTTAGCTATAACCCTTTCCAATTCACTCCCACTACTGACACAGAAATTTTAGAACTAATCTCATCCCTTAAAAACAGTAACTCTGTAGGTATAGATCACATTTCAACAAAAATCATCAAACATATCCAAAAATATATAGCCTCACCTCTGAAACATATAATCAATCTAAGCTTTAAAACTGGTGTATTTCCTAACTCCTTAAAACAGGCCACAATAATCCCAATATTCAAATCAGGAGACAAACTATCTGTAAATAACTATCGACCGATATCTTTACTTAGCACAATATCTAAAATCATAGAAAAAGCGGTGAAGAATAGACTCTACAAGTTCCTTGAAGATAACAAAATATTATCGGACAACCAATATGGTTTCCGCAAAGGTAGGAGTACCTCAGATGCAATAGCCGCCCTCACAAAAATAGTTTCTTTTAATCTTGACCTTGGTCGAAAACCGCTTGCTGTTTTCCTCGATCTCTCAAAAGCATTTGATACGGTCTCCCATCCCTTACTGCTTAAAAAACTTCAACAGATCGGAATAACTGGGATACCCTACACATGGTTCGAAAACTACCTAACAAACCGAACTCAACAAACTCTTATCCACTCTGACAAAATAAATAAAAGCAAAAAATTACCCATGTCTTACGGTGTACCGCAAGGCAGTGTACTAGGACCACTCTTATTTCTTTTATACATCAACACACTATGTACCATGGATATTGGAGGTAAGATTTTATCATTTGCCGACGATACAGTCTTAATATTCGAAGATGAAACATGGCAAGCAGTTATTAATAAAACTAATAATGGCCTAATAAAAGTGAGGCATTGGCTTGACACAAATCTCCTTACACTCAATATTGACAAAACACAATATATGACGTTTTCCATACGCAAACATAATTTTCCCAACAACTGCCCTAAACCAATAATTCACTCGTGTTCACTAAACATGCACCCACACCCACCCGGAACCCCACCTATTACAAATTGCACGTGTCCTACCCTTAAATCATCTAAGGAAGTTAAATATCTGGGCATAATCATAGATGACCAACTACGTTGGGAAGCACACATAAGTGACACAGTGAAAAGACTCCGTAAGCTCTGCCATATATTCTGCTCTCTTAGATCCATCTTAGACCTAAAAACCCTTAGAAGCGTATATTTTGCCCTTTTTCAATCCATTGCAACTTACGGTATTTTGGGATGGGGTGGTTGCACAGAATCCGTCATTAATCCAATAATTACAGTTCAAAAACTAATACTGAGAATCATATTTAAATGCCAACCTACCCACCCCTCTAATGTGCTATTTACTAAATTTAAGGTCTTAGATATTCGCCAACTATTCACTAAGACAAGCCTATCCTACGTACGGAAAAATAACCTACTGGTGGCTCCACAACATCAAGCCAAAACCCGCTTTTCATCAAATCTGGGATGCATGGTTCCTAAAACTAGAACCACATTCGCTCACCGACAATTTTGGTTCATTGCCCCCAAAATATACAATGCATTGAGCACCGATATAAAATCAAGTATTACCATACCTCTTTTTACTATTCGTGTTCAAAATTGGATATTCGAAAGGGGACGAGATTTCTTTAAAGAATATCTGACTTCCTAACCATTATAAAGGAATAGAAAATAATTAAATTAATTAAATTAACTAAATAAAATATCATACTTCACATCTTTTTCTAACCTGTCTTCACTGAAATCTAATCTAACCTAAATATATACTCTTCTAGGTGATTAATTACCTACCTTGTCAAACCTCCAGAAAATTTTTTAGCTTTCATAAAAAAAAAAAAAAATTATAGATTAACATATTTAAATCTTACTTCTTAGTATTTTATATTTTTATATAGTTATATTTTAGTATTTTATATAGTTATAAGTTTATATTTTAGTATTTTATTTTTTATGTATATTTTATATAGTATTTTATTTTTAACTTCTTTCAAACATTTTCTTTTTTATAATTATATATATATATGTATATGTATATATGTGTATGTGTATGTAAGTGTATATATATATATATATGTATGTATGTGTGTTTGTATGTATTTGTATGTGCATACGTATACATATATCTTGTTATATTTTACCTTAAATATTTTTATCTTTTTTCTTTCTCTTGTTTCTAATATCTTATAATTTCTATTTCAAACCTATATTTTGTTCTAGTTCACACATTGTATAATTTATATCATGTTGATTACCTTAACACGGGCATTAGCCTAGTATGGTAATCAAGAAAAAAACATAAAAGTGTATTTTCAAAAATTGTACGAAATAAAAAAAATAAAAAATAAAAATAAAAAAAAAAATAAAAAAAAATAAATAAAAAAAAAAAAAAATAAAAAATTACATCGAAGTTCATAAATTACTAATTAATTAAAACTTATTTAGGTACCGTATTTTCTCTTGCTTAATATGGCTCCTACGATAAGTAATATTTCATTCCTTTGTAGAGTCTACTGTTTTGTTAATTGGCTTTGTCGTTTTTAGGAAGTCTGCTTTCATTTCATTGCGATGACCACTTCTTGTAAAATTCAAAGAAATCAAAGAATCAGGCCGCTAACTATAACATTCCTTCGATAGATGGCGACAAGGTTTAAATTCCTGTTTAACACCAGCCAACCGTTTTGATTTATTCAAGAAAAAACATCGCCAAAAAGTGTATTTTATTTTATTTTGCAAATCTCAGGCACAAATATTTCAATATTTTACGATTATTATGTAAAAAAATAATTTTCCATATTTTGTTATTAGTTTTGGGGGTATTATGCCGTGTTGCGCTACCTCCTTCTTTAGCCAACGTTTCGGACAGCGTTGCAGTGTCCATCATCAGGGCAGATGTGTGATGACATCTGCCTGATGATGGACACTGCGACGCTGTCCGAAACGTTGGCTAAAGAAGGAGGTAGCGCAACACGGCATAATACCCCAAAAACTAATAACAAAATAATTTTTGGCCGTGAAAATCTAAAATCGTATCTAATTTTCCATATTATTTAAAGAAACCATAACCGAAAGGGGATTCGTTTCGGTGGAGATTTTTAATTTTAAAGCAGGTTTTATAGGACTGATACTTTATTTTTTTCTAAGATTATAAAAAACTAATAAAAAAATTAAAATATCTCAAAGGCAAAAAATGTGTCGTACTCGCAGTATTTAAATAAAGCATCTAAAATATTTCTAACGATCTAATTTTCAAACCAAAAACACATGATTTTGCATTAGGTACTAAGTAGTGGTTAACTTAAATGACACGGTTTTAACTATAGTTCTTTTAATATTAATTAACCATACCAAAGACATATTTTTATCGTGAAGAATAGAAAAAAGACTTCACATTCAGAAAAATTATTTTCCACTCCCAAAATTTTTATGATGCAATAAAATATTAGTTGGAAATTTCATCCGAAGCCTATTTTCGTGGCGCCTCCTCTTTCTAAGAATCGCCTCTGTTTATTTTGTTTTATTTCGTAATGAAAGAGGTAAAGTTACCGATGATCGATCTGAAGCCATTTACTCTCTCTTCCTTTATGTGTTTATCAAGATTCCCAAAAGAGATGAACTCGTAATACAATACAGCTCCCAAAGTACCCGTATTATCTATCGTTGGCCGATATATTTCCCACATTATGGGATGATTTGCTAATTTTTATAGAGGATTTTGAGAGGCATTAATTGGTATCGAATTTCATCATTTTTATATTCAAAAAGAAAATATCGTAGAATGGTATTTTAAATACGCATTTCGTTGTGTATATCCAGCATGGCTTTCAAAATTTTAATAATTCAATTAAATCAAGTTTAGCTTCCAAAATATTGGGTTTCTGTAAGCAAAAGTTTAATAAGTCCTATAGATGGCTACCTACGACTACCATGCCTATGTTGAAGGAGTTTTGATTATTAGCACTAAGTAGGTACCTATAGACGAAGTGAAAAATAAGTAAATAATTTTATGTACATGTATACATATATTTTTTTTTTATGTATTCATATGTATTTTATGTATATGTATATATTGTATATTCATAAGTAAATAATACTACTCATATGCCTAATGAATTCGTCGTGATGGTTTCGTCGATGCTGTGTGGAGGGTTTTTTGGGGAAAGAAAGTTCTGGGAAGGAAAAAGGTACGAGGGGTTGGTAGGAATGTGGGGGTCAATGTGTCCAGGAGTGATGAGCGTATGAATCCTTCCCTCTCACTGCAGTGCAAGGCAATGATGAGTCGAGAGAGTCCGGTTGGAGAGGTCAAAAGATCTCCCCCAAACAGTCTCTCCAAATCCAGCCCACCACGCAGTAGGTGGGTAAACGCATTCGCCGCCAAGACCTAGACAAACCTCACCCCTTGAACCCGGGCACCCTTGCTAAGTCATCAAACATGGCAAACCACTCGGGGAGACTTATGACAGTCACTGGAACAAGATGAAATAAGTTTGGGTGGAGTTCATCATAAACATTAGTAGATATTGGTTACATTAAACACATTCAAAACGAAGAAGTAGTGATGACTCCTTGATTTGCCAAACATTATTTTAGAAAAAAAAACTTAACTGCGTAAGTATTGTCTAGGTACCTAGAAAAGCTACTGCTTTTTACATTTTATAACACCCCAAAGATCAAAACTCAATGCCGCCTGACCCTTATAATATCTGTTGATATTTATAATTATTGGCATTAACAACTTAGTAAATATGTTTTGGTAAATGCCGAAGGGTTTTAGGCCGGGGACCTAATCCTTTGTTGAGACCTGAGACCTGAGACCATGGTTGAGACAAATGTGGTTGTTGATGGACACTTTCTTTTGAAGGTCGCACTTTTACTATCATTGGAGCATTGTCCGATCCCTTCTGGGTCCAATAACTCTTTCGCCGGTTTTTTATTACCCCTAACAATGCAGAAATATTCGCCAAAAAGATTTGCATACGACACTTTCGTTTTCAACGATGTTTTTACAATGCCGACGTATTTTATTACTTAGCTGGTTTTTATTGATTTGATCCTTTATAATTGTGATATGAGTATTTTTTTTTTCAAAGAAATTATTTATTAAATGAAAACAAATAACTTTGTAATACACCACTGTTTAATCAAAATTATCAACATGTTTCGAAACCAAAGGTTTCTTCGTCGGGATGAGATTAATATTAATAAAAATAACAAATGACAAACAAGTATAGACAAATAAGAACCATAGACAAAAATATTATAGGGAGAGGTGATCAATTACTTAAAAATATCATGAAAAAGTATTATATAAAATAAAATATAAAAATTGTTTTAGAATGTGTACAATTTTAAAATTTCCAGAAATCTTCCCTAAGTAAGGATAAAAAAGGCAGAATCGTCATCAAAGCTTTTTAATATGGGCAAATTTTTAGAAAATTTTCAAATTAGAGTTAAGGAACATCTAACGTTAAATAATAATCAATATTCTGAATTGGCCAACCATATTTTAAAAACAAATCATTCTTTTGAAAAGGGATTAAAATTTTTACACAAAAACACAACGGGTTTACAACTAGATAACTTAGAAATTAGAAAAAGTGTTAATAGTCAATTAAATATTAATAATAACCAAATATTTTTTTGAAATAGCTATCTCTTAAATTTATTTTCATTTTAATACTTACATAAAAAAAAAAAACATTTGTGTTATTTAGACTTCTTGATCATTATTGTTTGTTTTAAAAGTTTTTATTATATAAATGCAATTTGTACACATTCCAAAATAATTTTTATATTTTATTTTATATAATTGTTTTTTATAAGATTTTTAAATAATTAATCACCGCTGCCTATAATATTTTTGTCCGTACTTGTTTGTTTTTTGTTATTTTTATTAATATTAATCTTGTCGTGACGAAGAAACCTTTGGTTTCGAAACGTAAATAATGCGTACTACATAGTGGTGTTTTACAAAGTTATTTGTTTTCATTTAATAAATTAAAAAATGACGCCATAAAGAGATTTGCAAAGATTGAAGAAATTATCTATTGTTGCTTTTCTCCACATTCTTAAGAACAAGATTATCTTTGTAGTGGGTAAAAGATTTTGATTGTAAATTAAACCAAAAAGTCTACGCTTTGGTTATCTAAAACTTATTAATCAGAAAAACAAACATAGCTCCGACATGCATTACGTTCGAGATAGAGATTATTCGTTCAGAAATATCAAAAAGTTTATTAATTTTTGTGTTAATAATGTAGTTGGTATGGTTTAATAAAAGATGTAGATAAAAATTTTAAATATTATTTTCTTAATAGGTAACTAAATGAAATAATATGAGCTTTATTGTAATTTAATATTTAACAAGCTTAACAAAATATGCCATCCAAGAAGAAGGAGACGTTTGTAATTTTTTTCAAGTACAATAAAATTTGCCCTTCAGTTTTTAACTTCCTTATGGCCGAAGGATTCGCACTAAAACTTAGAAAAGATCTGATTATTTACAACTTGCAAGTTGTAACCCGAAACCAATTGCAAAAGCAGTATGAAGCTCCGAATATTTTAAAAGATTTTTGAACGTGCGTTAAGAAAATGGCCGAATGTGCATTATATATAGTTGAGAAAAGGCTTTAATAATAATAATATTTGGATGATTTATATAGCGCCGTTTTTGTGAAAAATCACCTCAAGGGCGCTGCACAAACTTATAATACATTTCTAAAATCTAAAAAACTACAAGCTAGACAAACAATTAAAAACAACTTATGGCTAAAAATTTCATACACCGGTTCATTGATCACCGATACGAAAATATATGTACAATATTTTGACCAATGAACGCGATGCTGCCTAAAATTTAATGAAAACAGGACCATACTTACCTGAGAGGTCGCTTGAAATTAACACTGTATATTGTCCATTAAAAGAAATTTAGATAGAGTTCGCACGCAGAGGACATTATTGTGAACACATGTTATTTAATTCTGAAAAATATTTTAATATTAATATGTAATGTATTCTTTGACGAGTGTATTTTGGAAAGTAAAGCAACATGTAAAGGTGGGTGGTGCAGTAGTACCTATAAGGATTTGATCTTTCTAAATGTGATTCGTCAAGAGACAAATTGATGTGTAAGGAATCGAGTAATTTTAATTCAGTAAGAAAAGTGTGATTAAGACATAGCACAGACAATACAAGTATGATACTCTCAAATAGGTATATTTAAATTACGGGTATGAGAGCCCAAAAGGGAAGATTTTTACAATATAAAACACATATAAATTTGTTGTAGACCACTTTTATAAAAGTGGTCTACAACAAATTTATATGTGTTTTATATTGTAAATTATGGCGAGCCACAAAGTTAATGCTTTTTACAAATACGGAAGATTTTTAGTTTGGACCTAAACTCTGTTGGGCTTGTTATGCATCTTAATTCCGGAGGGAGTCTATTCCAAGCCTTAGGCCCAGATACTCCGAAAGCACGATCTCCAAACATAGTATTTGGCTTTCGTTTAGGTTCTATTAGTCTGCCTTTTGCAGATGAAGTTGCTGATCTAAGGGTTAATTGTCTCGGACCGGTATTTTCCGGGACGCATAATTCGGAGATGTAAGGTGGGGCCATTTCGTTGATTGATTTAAAAACCATCCAGCACAATTTGTACTGGATTCTCTCAGGGCACTTGAGCCAGTGAAGGTTACGAAGGTGTTCTGAAATATGCGAATATTTAGAAACCCCAGTTATGAGCCTTGCCGCTGCATTAAACACGGATTGAAGTTTGTCAATTTGATATTTTGGTAGACTAGCGTAGATGCCGTTACAGTAATCGAGCCGCGAGACTACGTAAGAGTTAATTAATAGTTTTGTCGCCTCTGTAGGAAGGTTTTTTCGAACTGACTTGAGTTGTCTTAGGTGAAAAAAACCGGTGCTTACTGTCCTATTTATTTGACTTTTTAACGAAAAGTCTGAATCTAAATTAACGCCAAGAAGTTTGACTGTTGTCTTTGGAATAATATCGTTGCCGGAAATGGAAATAGGTGAATTGTCTATGAAATGTTGGCGTTTGTTTGTGGCCGCCCATAGATGTGAGTATAGTCATGTAGGATTTGAGTATAGTCATACACTTTTTTACCAACTACATTAGCTTTTTAACCTTGTATATAAGAAAGATGTATGATATGACAATATCATACATAATATTAATATACAGGGTGTAATGATTTTAACCACCGATTTCTGAGTATGTTTTAAATAGATGTCAATTTGCTGTTCGATGATATGTTTTTTCAATATTTTTTTTTCAGTCACATATCGCCACTGATCACACTCCTACACGTCTCAACGGGTTCACGTGCTTCGTGTATTACAGTGCTGCTGGAACGAGGCGGAAAGCTTATCACGTGAAGCGCTACTTACTAGTGTCATTGATTGGACATTCCTGATTGGGACACATCCACCATATCTTATGTCAAATAATGACTGAAGGAAGATTCTTACGAAAGCATAGGTAATTTCAATATTACCTACGTATATAATTTTTTTAATATGAAGTTTTATATTAATAAACAAATTATTATTTGGGTTGCCATAGGGAGAAAAAACTTTATATCGTCAGTCCCTATCTGAATTGAAATTCTTGTCTTTCAATAATATTAGACATAAAATAAACCATGTTTGGAAAATGTTGAGTTCTGCTTCGTTTAAAATGCAGTATTTTATGAAGAAATTTTAATTTTCGTTTTAAAAACATAGGTACAAGTACAAAAGCTATTAAGAAGTTTTACAAATTAAACACCAAATAGAATGGTTAAAGCTCGGTTAAAATAAATAATAAAATAAGAGAATGTTACACAATGCAGGCAGTTCTTGCCATTTAAAAATACTGAACAAAAACTAGAGCACATTTACTAACTGAAACAATGGTTATTTTGAGAAAAAAATTGCAACATTTACCATAATAAACATTTTCTAGGATTCTCTGCTAACAATTTGGTACTCCGCCACAATAAAATGCTTTACATTTGCCGAAGGGTTCGGCTTTTTGTGGTCATAAATTGTAACATTGTTTTTGCATACTGCTTGCTCAAAGTTAGGATATTCAAATTTATGTCCCAAGGCGGAAATGTCTGAAAGGATGTTTGCCATTTTTTTACCATCCTTCTAATATAATCAGAGGCTCCCAATCGGTTTCGGTTCAAGAAGAGGAACTTACCCAACACCCCCTTGTCTATTTAAGGTGACACTCAAAGAATTCAAAATCTACTCTTTCGTAGATGGCACCAGTTTAATGTTTTAAAAAAATAAAACACTTTTTGCCGGTAGTTAGATACGCTTTAAAATATTAAGATGAATTAATCGCTTGCGCTAGAATTCAACATTTCAATATTGAAACATTCCAATATTGTGTTTGTAAGCCTTTCTTGAAAGAATTGAGTATATTTATGGACAAAACTATTTCTTCATATTCACATTGCATATGTACGGGCGGGACTACAATTTTTGATTTATCAAAATACCTTTGTAAAATTGTTTTATTTCCATTTATGTATTGTAAATTCCTCCCTTCCTAAAATCAGTTTATCGCTGACATAATAGACCGGTCGGTGACTGAGTTGGCGTCACATCTATGTCCTACCCAGGCGTCGTGAGATCAATTCCGCGGCTAGCTAAGTCCTCGCTATAGAAGCAACATATCTCGCTTACTTTGGGGGTAGTAGGAGATTTTCAAACTATTGTGGGGTTATTCGTAATCCGGGAATGTTTGTCTTTCTTTTGTAAAAAAATTTAACCAATGTTATTAAACTTAATTCCAAAAACTTGGAAGTAATGCATTTAAAACAAAATAATTTTCGAAAACGGGTTATTCCTATTCCAAATTTGAAAGAATTATTGGCTTTAGTCCAAGGTTTGTAAAAAATGTGCTTCAGTCGAAAAAATATCATTAGTTAATGGCTTCAAATGTAAAAATAAATAAAGTTGTTTCAGTTTGAGAAGGATGTTCCCGAGACCATTTACATATCGGACGCTATTCTGCCCAAAATTCTGTTAGTGAACCTGAACTTGTCCGGGTTTATATAAGTTAAAATAACAATTTTCTTGCAAAGAGGTTTGTAAGTTAAAAGCAGATATTATGAAGAAATAAAACTGCATGAATCTTTGGAAGTAGATACTCACGTAGGTAAAATCTTTTCTGTAACTAATGTGGTGCCACATAATTTTGAGAACCAACAAACATACATTTTTTGCTGAACAGTCCATAATTTTTTGGCCACAAAGATGGTACTGTTTTTCGGTTACAATTTTTTAGAATGTCGTAAATAACTTCACCAATTTTACAGTTAAGGGTATCTATGCAAAGTTTCTGGAAAAAAAGAAATGCATTGCGAAATGGTTATGCAAATGGTTTAGTAACAATACTAAACCCATAACTGTACGTTCACAAAATGACATGATTTTAAATCATCTTATCTTTCTAAAGAAACTTATTACCATCTTATGACCGTGACAGAAGTGGAAAAATTGACTAGTGATTTTGAAACTGAGATGATTTTTTTTTATATCTTTCAAAAACATGATTCAAGTTATGCATTCTGTTAAACCTTCTTCATCTGCTACCTCTCCTATCGGAGGTTGACTAATCTAAATCCTGCGGTCTGCAGGCGGAAACTGTACATGTACCAATCACGTTGGTTTTAAAGCCTCTTGATGCCCTATTCCCCTATAGGTTTTCAGATCTGTAATCGGGTATTTGGCGTTCCTCATGAAGTATTTTAAATATGGAAATTTTCTTACTTTCATTTTTAGTTCGTTTCATCGATATTTTTTTTACATTAGTTCCAATTTGGGAGACGGGTATAGGTACCGCCGCCTCGGGAACAATTTATTGGATAACCGACCCCTCTGCCATAGACCACTCCAAGTGGTTCGCTACGATTGGTGACTTAGCAGGGGTACCCGGGTTCATGGGGTTAGGTTTGTTTTATTTCAGTTTTATCTCCTGGACCCTTAGATTCCTACCCACTCCTAATACACTTTTCCTTCCTCTCCATCCTTTCCTCTTTCAGGAAAGCAATTCTCCTCAGGGCCTATGTCATCTTTGAAGATGCTGTGTGGAGGGTCTTTTTAGGAAAGAAAGGAGAGGAAGTTCTGGGAAGGAAAAGGGTATTAGGAGTGGGTAGGTATCTAGGGGTCAGTTTGTCCAGGATTGACAGAGGTATGAATCCATCCCCCCCACTGCGGTGCAAGACGATGTTCCGAGAGAATACGGCTGTTTAAATCAAAGGGATTCCCTCAACCAGCCTCTCCCGATCCGACCTGCCATGCAGCTGGTGGCAGACGCATCCACCGCCAAGACCCAGACAAACCTAAGCCCTTGAACCCGGCCACCCCTGCTAAGTCACCAAACGTAGCGAACCACTTGGGGTGACCTATGTCAGAGGTGTCGGTTATCCAATAAATGGTTCCCGAGGCGGCTGTACCATACCCGCCTTCCGAATTGAAAATATGTTTGGTTATCCAATGAAAAACTTTTAAATACGTTACCCTGTTTATCCGGTATCCGGGTGTTTTGAGGATGCGCCTAACTAAATATCCACGTATTAAACTGTATCACTTCATCACTTCGTACAAAAATAACCGTTGAAACGATTGTCTAAGTCTAAAGTCTCAATTTACGTATAACATATCATTCAACTATATTTTTTTTATCAAGGGTTGAATATATTTGCATTTTGAAACCGCGATAAATATATTTGCTTTCAGATTAAATGTCCACATGTTTTAAAAAACATCCTTCCCGGGAACGTGCGGTTTGCATTCATATCATATTATCGTATGTTTACCCTATAACTTTTATCTCTTCCACATCCGAAAAACACACCTTCGGCAAAATAATCGAAAAAAGTCCAAATTTCACATCTTTAAACATATTTACAAAAGTTTTTAAGGGTTAGGGACTATTTGCAAAGCTGCTTTCGGAGTTTCTATTTTTAAACAAATAAATATTTCCAGATAAAAATGCCGTCTCTTTTGCAATCTTTTTGACACCAACTCTTATCATAAAAGATGTTTTTTTCCAAGTAATAGAGCATATAATTAATTAGTAGCAAGTGTTCATATTAAGGGACTCAGCTCATGGAGAAACTGAAAAGAAACCAGTTCTCAACGCAATTGCAATCAACCTCCTTAACCAAATCGATATTCTTCTGATCTGACTTATACGATATTCTTATACCTGTTAGTTGTGGCTTTTTACCAGATGCATTCATAGGGTGACCATACCACAGTAGCATTTAATTATTAACAAAAAATAAAGAATGGTAAATAACAACAGCTTACTTAGCAGGAAAACCATGGGATGAAGTTTGTCTAGGTCTTGTCTAACATGCGTTAGCCCACCTCCTGCGTGACTGGCCGGATCGGGAGAGACTGGTCGAGGGAGACCTTTTTGCCCTCCAGCTGGACTGTCTCGACCCATTGCCTTGTACTGAAGTGGGAATGATGGATTCATACATCTGTCACTCCTGGACACGAGGTTTCTACTCACCCCTCATACGTTTTACTTATCAGATCTTCCTCTTCTTCTTTTCCCTAAAAAGACCCTCCACACAGCATCCCCAAAGATGACGAAGGCTCTGGGGAGGAGATTATTTTCCTCAGGGCCTCCTATGGGGAGCCGATGTAAAAAAATCAATAATGTCATCATATATTTCATAGCACCCTCAAGATGATATAACAGACGCTCTGAAAATGATAAAACTAATATAATAATTTTTGATTTTACTTAATTATTACAAGACATTCCTTATTATTTGTCAAAAATGAAGAAAAAACCTCTCCATGAATTCTACCTGAGGCGTCAGTATTAAAAATTCTTGATAATAAAACACTGATACATTTTAATCAGGGTATTTTTTCATCGATAAAAACCGTGAGTGAGCTACCGCGTGTCCCTCAGAACGAAGGACAGTGTCATGGGAGTATAAAATTAACATTTTTCACGATAAATGATAGGGTAAGACACTAAAAAATTGATAGAAGTTCTATCGTAATAATTATGGTGAAGAAACTGGCCTTAGTCTGTCGCATGTCAACCCCGGTCTTGGTAGTCTGACTTTTTATACAGGATGTATTTTTTATAAACTTTTTATCGGCATTTGTACCCACATTTTGATGTTTTTTTCTTCGTCGCATGAATATGTATTGTAACGCTTTTTTGTTCACGTCATATTGGTTTTGAAGCGCCAGGACTGCGGTTTCTTGTTCTTATCTGTGAGATACGACATGGAGTTTGTAGATGTATTAATGATGTTGATTAAATACAGCTTTGTTAAAGTCAATGACATTGTATAAACTTGTTTACGGTGAGTTTTTGCTATCTCTCGATAGATTGTGTCTTCTTGCGAGGTGTGATAAGTACACAAGATTAGTGGTTTAAAAAGACAGACGACAATCCATGTTATTATTGTACATCGATTAATGAATAAATATATCTGAAAATCAGACAAGATTGGCCATTTTCCATTTTGTCCCCTTTCACATCCATACCTTCGCTTTTTTCTGCGGAGTTTTTACTTTCCTGATCTTTTTGTGATTTTTCTGTGTTGCATCGTCTCTGCTTTGGGAGGTTGCAGGTGCAAAAAATATAGCAGAATGATCATGTAATAGCTATGCCAGGCAAACCATGCATTTATTTTTATATAGGTTACTTGCATGGATTTCATAACGACTTGGAAAAAATCGTGTGGATAGATTTTTTTTACTAAAATTACGAAAATGTTAGTAAATTTTTTTTTAAATGTACAGTTATTTTATTTTTAAATTAATAAATCCATTATTTGGGCTCCTGACGTCACTACATGAAAATGTCCCGTCGCCGAAAATGTTCCTATTAATTTTGTAAAATTCCACACTGATTTTTTTTTACATGGCATCACTTTGATTTCAGGCGAATTTTTGAATTTGACATTTTCTTCACTAGATTTATTGTTTGTTCTCTGCGAACTTATCATTTGGTTTGACTTTTTGACAGATGTTACGAAGATAGTACATTTTAGATGTCAATACGTGTTTTAGAGGTATAATGGATGGTGATGTTTTTAACAAAATTAATTTTTTTGATATTTTTATTATTATTATAATTTACAAGTATATTACATTGGATTTAGTAATATAGACGTTGTACTTTATAATGATTTATGATCAATAAGATGGATCAAGTTAAAAAATATCTATGAGATGTAATATTTTTGGTATGCCTCGTTATTCTCCTGTGCCATTCGTGTGGAAAACGTTATTTTTTTTAAAACGATTTTCGGCTATGTAATTATCGTTTTTTCGCACCTATAAAATTATGTCCCGTCTTTCCGGTTTATAAGAAATGGTCTGATATTTCGGATTGAAATTTTCAAAAAATCCCCAGGTTTCAAAAATACGATAAAAAAAATACAGAATGTCTTAGAATATTTGCCTAAACCGGATTTTTTTTTTTAAAAATGTGATGCAAGTGGCCGCACCCAAGTTAAGCTTAGCCTTAGCCTACAATTTGGGAGGCAGGTGTGTGTACCGCCACAACAATCCTGCATAGATCACCCCAAGTGGTTGGCTACATTTGGTGACTTGGCAGGGGGGTGCCCAGGTTCATGAGGTGAGGTTTGTGTAGGTCTAGGTCAATGCATTTGCCCGATTACTTCGTGGCGGGCCAAATCGGGAGAGATTGGTTTAGGGAGATCTGACCTAGACCTCTCCAGCCCGTCTCTCTTGACCCATCGCCTTGAACCGCAGTTGGAGGGATGGATTCATACATACATTTCCTTCTTAGAACTTCCTCTCCTTCCTTTCCCTAAAACGTCCCTCCACACAGAAGCCCTAAAGATGACATAGGCCCTGAGGGAATGTTTTTTTTATCAGGGCTTCCTGTACGGAGCTAATGTTAAAAAAAAGTCTGCTCAATTCAAATATACCGCCGTTTACTCGCGGGGATAGGCAGAGAGGATGGAACGCCACACAACTATGTAGGTATTTGCAGACATTTTATGCTCCATTCACAATCACACATCATCCCATATATACTCTTCTGGTATTAACGCTCTTGACGTGACCGGACACATGTATTCGATTCACTCGGTCGTGCAATGCAATTCCACAAATTGATAGAACCATAAATCACGTTAATATAATTTAAATTTAATAGACCCTTTTTGGCAGTACGTAGGTACCTCCGTAATCGCTATCTATTAAAAGTACCTAATATCGCGCAAAAACAGCGAAAAATGACAAAGCCCCCACGCCATTCTAGGAAACAGACAAGCTGCTATATTGCCACGGGTGTACAAGTTAGTATAGATTGTTTCTATAAATGGGTTTCATCCGTTTTTTACCCGACAAAAAGCTCCGCACAATGTGTTGCGTTTTTTACAAGAAACTAACTCTTCCCCGTTTTTTAGACCGCACGCGACCAGGTAATAATAAAAAACAGCGAAGGGGTTTTTCTATCACATTATGTTATTTTATATCAATGCGATGATGGCGGGGTTCGTGTCGATATTCAATGGAATCAGGAGTGGAAACATTACTACAACAATCCACTGACAAATTTTTTGAAAGTAGGTAGGTAACTAAATAAGTTATTATTAATTTGTGTTTTTGTCCTTCCCATTCGTTCGTTTAATCATTAGTGTTTCTTAATTTTGTATTACGTGTTATTATTTATTATTTATACTATTGTTTAATCTCTATTCCAACTATGTCTTTAAAAGAGCCCTAAGTAATACTGAGAAGGGTCTGAAGATCAACGGAGTTGTCATTAATAACATAAGATACGCAGATGATACTGTATTACTAGCTGATTGTATCGATGACCCCCAAGACCTATTAAATCTTATTAATAATGCTGGTGACCAACTGGGTCTAACAATCAACGTCAATAAAACTAAATGGATGACATTTGGACGACTGGATCACTCTGAATCAGTTGTTTTTTGGTTTTTTCATATGCCGTGTTACGCTACCTCCTTCTTTAGCCAACGTTTCGGATAGCGTTGCAGTGTCCGAAACGTTGGCTAAAGAAAGAGGTAGCGCAACACAGCATAATACCCCAAAAACAAACAGTTTAGTTGGAAAAAATGTGTCACACATCTACCGGATCTGCCGGATCTGCCCTGATGATGGACACTGCAAAGCTGTCCGAAATGTTGGCTAAAGAAGGAGGTAGCGCAACACGGCATAACACCCCAAAAACAAACAACGAAAAAGAAATAAATAGGCTTATTATTATTATATTGTCACCTCACATTTTTATATTTCCGTATGAAAATAATTAATAAAAAAAAAATAATAAATGCTAATAATTCATTGACATCCCTCCGAGGAATCTTATTAGAAAGAGTCATGGGTTTTCTCCGAAATGCTATTATATAAACAATATTATCTATAAATTCAAATTTTATTGAAACTTCATCATCTCCGTGTAATAATTGAATCAAAAGTAGTAATATATTAAACAAATATTGAAATTATTCGTGTCGACTTATTTTCCTGCTGAGAGTGAAATTGATTAGATCGTGAAGGGTTATTTTGAAAGGCGCCCGGAGATGTTACATTGGAAGATGGCAGATGAAGCTAAATGGGAACTTAATAGACAACAAAAATATATACTTAAAATGGCACAGGCAAGCTTTTACCTTTTTCAGAGAGGGATTGGTAAAAAATATATTATCATTAAACATCACCGCTTTTATCCGTAAATAAGAAGAATAGGAAATAATATAAGTGATAACACTTTCTAGACCCTTTTATTGATTCATTTGTGGGCTTTCGGTATCCTTTGGGGTGGTACCAATATTATCAACAAATTAAATACAGATATTATGCGTGTTTTTTTATTTATAAGCCTATAAGAGACGTTTGAATTTTGTGAAATCACGAGGAAAAATATGTTAATTAAATATATAGAACCCGTGCGGAAGAATAGTCGGTATTATGATAACATTGATTTATTGAGGATTGTTATTGTAGTCTGTTTGTATTTATAAATCTTCACTGGCTTAAATGTCCTGAAAGGATCCAGTTTAAGCTCTGCTGGATGGTATTTAAGTCCCTTAACGGAATGGCTCCGGCTTACTTATCGGAATTGTGTATTCCAGAAAATTCCAATTATCGACAGTCAACCCTGAGGTCAGCAGCGTCATCGGCTATCGGAAGGTTAAAGGAACCAAAGCGCCCACCAGATACTAAGTTCGGTGAGCGCGCTTTCGGAGTGTCAGGACCTAAAGCCTGGAATGGACTGCCACATGACTTAAGAATAATCACAGACGCGGCGGAATTTAGAGCTAGATTTAAAACTCACCTTTTCAGACAGTCGTATCCATAAACACAAAAACTTTCACCTTCACATTCAATGCCCGCGACACCATAAATAACTAACCCGTAAATCGTAGGGAAAAAAAATGTAAGCGTTTGTGAAGGTCATTTCATTTCATTCCAGCCCTAAAGAGTCCTAAATTTTCCAGTATTTTAAAATAAATATCAACTATACTTTTGCCACTAATCTCCAATAGTCCTAAATTCTCCAGTATTTTAAAATAAATACCAACTCTACTTTGGCCACTAATCTATTCATAAATGTAATACTAACAGTGATGAGGGTAGCAAATAATGTAAAATCATGCAATGTCCAGTGTGTTAACTGTAAAGGGCTAGCGAGACTATCAAGCGGCTTGGCTCAATCACGTAGTTTTTTGTCTATGGCTAGAGTTTTGACCGCATTTTGACCGTCTCCAGAGGTGGCTTGAAGCTTGAGTCAAGCGTTGCGCAATAATCTACGTTATTGCGCAACGCTTGAAGCGAATTTATATTTCTTCGGCGTAGACAACAAATCATAGACAAATAAGTACCTGAGTGGTGATTTTAGATATTACGTATCACGTAAAACGTTTATAAAAATAGATTAAATTATTACAAAATAGGTATTAATTATTTTTGTGTTTACTTTGTAGAAATCCATCTGATTTTTCTTTTAAATTAATGTAAATATAATTTAATAATGTTATTACGTTAATGTTATATTAAAATATTAATATATAACATTTATTATAACATAACAAATAATTATTTTTCTTTACTAGATTCCATCTCGCACAAAAATCACTTTCAAATAGCGAAAATGACAGGAAACCATAGACAAAGGAGTAATATCTCGAGAGAAATATCGTCTAGACATAGACTAAGGCTTGGCTCAACGGCTTGAAGCGCGCGTCCAGCTGTGGAGGCAAGCATTGATAGACAATAACGGAAAAATAAATTTACGTGCTGGCCGTCAAGCCGCTTGATAGTCTCCAAGCGTTCTGGCAAGCATTTGTCTATGCCTAGATGTGATTTTCGATAGTTTGTTTGGTTTATTTATGGTTAACAGTGAATTTTGTGCGGCTGAAATAAAATGGAATATAACGGAGACAAAGCATTCTTAGCCCTTGGGTTATCTTTGTATTTTAATAAAAATAAACGAATTTGGTGTCAAAAATGGTACAATTTGTGATCCCGCTTTACTCATAAGCATTTACAAAGCGTATTACAGGCACGGCACCAAATGATTACTTACACGCATTTTTTCAAAATAGATGATCGTAATTATTACGAAGCATTGTTGTATATTTCCGTTGATATTATGAATAAATGTTATAATTAATATTTTAATATAACATTAATTGATAAAGTTGATTAAGGAAAATTATTTATTCCCTGTTTCTCATATGTTCACAAGACCTAAACAATATTTTAAATCAGTCAAAGCAGTTACATCATTAACAATAAGAAAACAAAAAATACTTGCAGAACTGAATAATAACATTAATAGAAGTTACAATATTATTAAACAACGAGAGAAAAACATACTTGTAGAACTTAATAATAAATAATACTAGCTGGTACCCGGCATGCGTTGCAACGCCATTCAAAGAAATAAATTAATTCTCCCTGCATGTCCTTTCCCGTGCGTCCCCGTTGACCTCCCGAGTCTCATTCCGAGAATACTGCACAAGAGTCCCAACTGCTCCCGTCTGGAGCCAGGGAGACTATGGTATCCCCGATCGGGGTATGTTGTGAGGCTGAAGGTAGTGGGGTGGGGAAGGAGATAGGAAAGAGGAAGGTGGGAAAGTACCTGGCTATTTAGATCTGGTCACCAATCACGGCTTATGCCATTTCAAGCAACGTTTCAATTCTGAATGGTGGTCTACCAGGGCGATACTAAGAGTATCTTCCAATCTGGAACGTGCCGCAAATATACTTTATATTATTTTTAAGAAAAAAAATGTGAAATAACACAAATTAATCAAATAAAATTTATTTGACACGCCGGGATTCGATCCCCCGACCTTCGGTTTACGAGTCAAGAGCCTTACTTACGTCAATTTTTCTTTCCGTAAGATCTTTCCACAAAGTATCGGAAGACTTAAAAAAATCTTTCAATTCCTTCCCCTCCCTCCAATTTTCTTACTTTTTCTTTCCGGAAGAACCTTCTACAAAGTATTAGAAAACTTTAAAAAATATATGAATGAAATAGGTAAAGTGGTTCTGAAGTTATAGCGTGACCAAGGGAAACAGGGATTCATTTGTAGAAATCCATCTGATTTTTCTACAAATTAAACACAAAAACAATAACTAAAATCAGATGCATTTCTACAAATTAAACACAATAACAATTAATTCTTATTTTATATTAATTTTATCTAATTTATAGAATTGTTTCATGATGCGTGAGAAATGTAACAAATTTTGAAAAAAATCTGTTCTTTTATGTCGAAGAACGCTAACTATTAATGTATATCGGGTCCTATTTTATGAATTCTGCGATTGTTTCGAAAATGTAATTAATTTCAAGAAATGGCCAATATCACCTTTAATGAGTGATAGCCAAATAAATATTTTAAAAAAAATATATCAATTCGCATCAAGCTCGCCGCCAGCACGTAGATTATTGAAGCTTGCTTCAAGCGTCCTCGGGTAGACTGTCAAAACGCTTGGCTCAAACGAAAACTACGCGCAGTGTTGCCAGCTAACAAAAAACTACGTGCTTGAAAGAAATGCTATTGATAGTGTCGGAATCTCTTTATGTCCTCCGCGTGCAAAGCCGTATCTTCTCCAAGCATAAACTTTCTAATTAAAGTGTGTTTATCGGAAGGGACCTGCCAGGTAAGTATGTTTCTGTATCCATTTGTAAATCGTAAAATTAGTTAGAACCTAAGCATTCCTAATAAATTGTACAGCGCCCTTGAGGTGATTTTTCACAAAAACCGCGCTTTATAAATTATCCAATTATTATTATTATTATTATGGGTACAGCGCCCTTGAGGTGATTTTTCACAAAAACGGCGCTCTACGAATTATCCATTTATTATTAAATGTATACTTAATTGTTTTTAATTGCCGAGAAAAACCGATAAGAAATATGGTACTTTAATAAATATCGTTTAGCATCTTATTTCAAAGCCATCAAATATTCTAAGAAACGTTAAGTGGTAAAAAGTAGGTAATAACAATCATTAAAATGGAAAAAAAATCGAGTGCAATTTACACGCGGTAGATGCGAAACTTTACCAAAACAATCTCAACCAAAAGTGAGGTCATAATCAAAACGACCAATGAGCGCAGACCAGCGTAATTTCCGTTTCATATCTCACCCAATAGGAGCCTTTAAAAGTGACATCATAAACAAAGCGGTCAATGAGCGCAGTTGTGCGTCGCAGGTGCAGTAATCGTCATTTCTGTTTCATCCGAAATCCAAATCATATATAGATCAAGCTATAAAAGTTTCACTTCAAAAAACCTTCACGGAAATATCATTCAACGTTAATAATCAGGTATTTTAATAGGATTAGTTTTCTTGTTCCTGCTTGCTTTAATAATAAACCTATCCTTAGATTTGTAATGCACCCCTGTCCCCAGCGAAGGCTCCACGGCACGGCTATCGGCTATCGGCTATAAGGCTGTGACCGGGCGGGCGCGAGCGGTGAGTTTTTTCTACAATTTCAACAGTTGGCATCATTGTGACGGTCTACAAATTAATGCACATTCTTTATTTTTTACTACCCGGCCAAAGTACCTACCGCCACCTACCTTTTAATATTATACGGCATCCATATTACTGATGAATAGTGCAGATATCCTTTTTTGGGTCCGATGCTTCGAAATTGCCACGACCACATCACAAAAAAGCTCAAATATGTGAAAGCTTCAATATTTACGTCAATTATAAAATTAACGACCTTTTGGTGTGGAACCTTTCGATTCATCAGGCAAACAATACTCGTCTGGAACGGCTACGAGAACCCGAAACGAAAAGAAAAGTATGGGTTACGTTCCCTTTTGTGATAATCGATTGATTGCTCTTGCCTTTGGTTAATTGTCAAAAGGACACAAAAAATTCTTAGAAAGTGTAAACCAAATCGTTGAATTTACCTGGTTTCGCAGATCTCGAGCATCAATATAATATCGAATGTCAACATGTGTTTGAATTGGTATATTTTAGGTTCGGTTGAGTTATGTTTGGGTTAAAAAAAAGAACGTATCGCGGATAAATTTATTTATTCGTTAACTTTTTTAATGTGAAATGCTTTGTTACTAAACTTTTGTCAATATCTTTTGTTGTAATGTCGATCATAGATTATTTAGTTTGACCTTTGCACTTTGAACTCGCGGCTTTGTAATAATAATAAAAATATTTGGATGATTTATATAGCGCCGATTTCGTGAAAAATCACCTCAAGGGTGCTGTACAAACTTATAATACGTAATAATTGTACAGCCAGTTCATAGTGCAAAACCTACTTTTATTAAAAACTATGACTAAAAAAATAACAATTTTAAGAAAGAATCTTTTTAGTATAAAATTAAATAAATAACATCCCTCCCCATACGCATAGCTTTTTATAGGGTAGGTACATTTTTAAATAAATATACTGATATATATATTATGAAAAAGAAACGTTATTTAATATATTATAGGTACACATGAATTATTACTCATTTTATTAATAATAATTGGATAATTTGTAAAGCGCCGTTTTGATGAAAAATCATCTCAAGGGCGCTGAAATTCGCTATCAATTTGTTTATATTTTGTACATACAAGTTTCCATAAAAAAATCGATATGTCATGAATATTTTTTTTTCTATTTCTTTTTATTAATAAATTATCGATTTTTAAGTGATTACAAGCAAACCAAATAAATTAGCGGGGTTGACCGGGTTCACGGGGGTGAGGTTTGTCCAGGTCTTTGCAGCAAATGCGTTTGCCCGCCTTCGAAATGGTGGGCCCCATGGAACTGGTTGAGGGAGACCTTACTTAGACCTCTCCAATCGGACCCTCTCGACCAATCGCCTTAAACCGAAATGGGGTGGTGGATTCATACGTGTGTCCTTCCTGGACACATTAGTCCTACCCACCCCTCGTACCTTTTTCCTTCCCAGTACTTGCTCTCCTTGCTTTCGCTAAAAGACCCTCAGCATCCCCAAAGATGACGTAGGCCCTCAGAGATTTATTTTCCTATGTGGAGCTAATGTAACACCGCCTCAGAAACGTTTTAAGATTTTCACGGCCAAAAGTACCACATCTACCAGATCTGCCGGATCTGCCCCGGTGCTGGACACTGCAACGATGTCCGAAACGTTGGCTAAAGAAGGAGGTAACGCAACACGGCATAACACTCCAAAAACACATAACGAAGATAACACCGCCTTGTATACACTTTAATTAGTATGGAATAAAGAAATCAAAATGCCTACTAAATTCCTATGAAATATTTCAACAATCTTCTGATTTTTAGATTATGTAGATATGCTAGGACTGCTAGGAGGAAGTCACATTTAAAAATGTTCACTCGCGGTAAAATGATAATATGTATTAGATAATAAGCCGACTTTTCAAATCGGGTAACTAAATAACCTAAAAATAAAATAATAACAGTTTCGGTTTACAAATAAAAATATCTGCAACCACCCAGATATAATTTAGAGCACGAAGTTTCCTGTAGCACGAGCCGAATTATTAATTTAAAGGACTACCTACTTATCCCTTTCCTTATTACAGTTATTACAACAGCAGACCATTCTCATTTCTTCCTGGAAACTGTTTCCGGGGCAGCCCTTCTAACCGCGCAATCAAAATTATATTACAAAAACTTCAAAGCACCCCATGGACAAAAGAAACAATGTCTTATTAGAAAAAAATAACGATTCAAATAGGTCCACGCGTCGCGGAACATCAGATACACAAGTGGCATAAAAAACTAACCTCTGAACGGCTTATTCACAATATTTTTTCCAACCGTACAAATATACATAATAGGCTGTTTTAACCCTTGCGCGTGTGTCGTAATTTTACATAGCATTGTAATAGAGGTAAAAACTTCCGTCAAAAAAAATCGAAAGGGTGTAATGGGTAAAAAAAGGCAGCTCGTTACAACCTGCTTCGGGCCTTCAGGAGCCATTAGCCGCTGAAACGTATATCCTTCTTCCTACGAGCACTACCGGGACAACTCAACATCCACCCTTTCGTTAATATTCCAGGTATGTTTGTATTTATAGAAGGGGTGAAGCACTTGCAGCGCGTTTTTTACACGTTAAACGCTTTGAATATTTTTTGTCGGACCCAAAAAAGGGTTCCGTTAAATGTTTTAATTAGAGAGGTCGCCTATCTTTCGGCATAATGTTTTTCCATAACATATTCATTAAATTAATTTAACAGTGATCCGCAGGCTGGAGATAATATCGACTCATTGTTATTCAAAGGTTAATGAGAGCGTATATATTTCAAAAAAGGGTAGTCAGGAGTGATCATAAATTATTTATGACTGATTAGTATTTTGGGTAATGGGTTTTAGTATCATAATGGCGGCTTCTTTGCCCGTTTTAGACAAAACAGCCGTTGTTTTGCTTAAGTAGGCCAATTAAAAGATTAGAAATAATGATACGTATCTATGTGAACATTTTCTATAAATTATAAAATAGTGTATGCATCGGTGACTATCAGTCGATAGTGCCATCACTACCTCGGAGTCCATATGAAATTCGTTTAGTACGTGCTAATCTGTTTTTTATTGTAAACCATTGAATCGTATTTGTTTGTATTAGGATAATCCTAGCTATTTCATAGGAAATGTTGCACAATCTTAAAGAAAGCCATGAACCAAATTTACGCATCAAAAATATCACATTCGCCCTGATGACGGCGATTGTGATGATAATTATGTCTGAAACTTTGGCTAAATAAGGAGGTACCTAGCTCAAAACGGCATAATTATCCAAAAAATAAATCACGAATCACGATAATACTTTTGGCCGCGAAAATCTTAAATCATATGTATGAATCAAGTAATTGTGACAACCATTTATTTTGTTTTGTATTTTTTTTTACTTTGTTTATTCCTTGAAAATGTCATGTTCAAAATCCTTTGAAGAACTAAATTTGTATGCTGGCTATGATTTTTCAGCAGTGTTGATTCCAAAATCGATAATTAATGCAGTGATTAAGATGATAATAAGAACTGTGATCAATGAAACACGAAAAAGACAAAGATACAGAAAAATAATAAAAGCTTACGGTTGCAACTGGGTCTTGAATCCAGATCCTTTAGTCTATTAAGACACTATCTAGGTTACAAATACATTATGAAGATCTAATCATCTCCAGGATAGCAGCCAACAAAAACATTAATTAAGTATAAAACTGAGAAATAAAGGTCAATAAAAATGACCGAATGACCCACCATTTATTGGATAACCAACACCCCTGCAATAGGTCAACCCAAGTGGTTCGCTACGTTTTGTGACTTATCGGGGCTGCTCAGGTTCATGGGGTGAGGAGGTTTGTCTAAATCTTAGGTTGAGGGAGATTTTTTGACCTTTTCAGCCGGAATCCCTCGACCCATCGCCTTGCACCGCAGTGGGAGGAATGGAATCATATTTCTGTCACTCCTGGTCACACTGATCCCAATATTCTTACTCCCTCCTCAAACCTTTTTTCCTCTCAGAACATCCTCTACTTCCTTTCCCTAGAAAGACTCTTCTTACAACATCCCTAAAGATGACGCGGGTCCGAGGGAAATTGATTTCCTCAGATCCTGCAGTGTGGATGTGGACAGCCTTCAGGGTGCTTTTATCAGTATTTTTTTTTATGTTGCAAACTACGAAATTAAATCAAAACTTAATATCGCTCGCAACTTCAATAATATCAACGTTTCCCAGAAATTTGACTTATCTGTTAAAAATCTAATAAGAAATATTGTACCAAGCTGTTAACCAATTATTTATTCATCTTATTTTCGTTGGTTAAAAATTATTAACGGTTTACTTACAACTATTTTCAGTGAACTCAATTTATAATCAGAAAGCCTCCAAGGAAAGAACAGTTAGAAGTAGGTCTATCTATCGATATCTATAATAGGACGCGACACCTTTCGTGGCCTGACGAAGGTGATGCTATCAGCAGCACAGGTGTAACCCTTTCACTCAGAGGGTTAATCACAAAAAACGTGTTTACCCACTGATGTCAGCCCATCTGATAAACAGGTGATTTTTTTAACAAACAACCCCCGAAAGGGTAAAAGTGAGACAGGCAAGTAAAACGCCCGAACACAACCGCAAATAAACCCTTTATACCTATTCTTCCATTCTTGACAAAAAAAGGGTTGGGATACTTAGAGTTCTTTACAAAAAAGTGAAAACCTATACCTGATTCATACGCAGTAACGGTTCGGGTATAATAATATATAAATACAGCTATTTCAAAGGGTTTCGTAAGAATGTGGCCGGCATTCATTGCAGCGAGTTACAAGGGGTTATGCTTTATTGTGCGAAATCGTCGATAAATTGATATTTAAATGCGCGTTATTGGCTCGAATGAAAGGGTTTCGGTGCAAAAAACCATTTCTTTGTGTTGTATTGCTCCGTGTAATTTATCGTTAAACAATCCCAGGGGTGACGCGGGTTATGAAAGGTTATTATTAAGCAATGATCGGTTTATTGATGGGGTTTACCCGACTAATTTGCCACTAAAGGGTTGTTTATTCCGCTCTTTTGTAAACTCTTTTTATGCTAACAGGCTTCCCGGAAACGGACACATTTTGTTGTAATTGGAATATAAAAGATAGCTAAGTACCCACCGCTTCCATAAAGGGATAAGAATATCAGTACATGGTATTTTATTTTGATGTATTCGATACCTTCTTAATGCGTGAGATAAAAAATATAATAGTAGTTCTGTTAATAGTTAGTAGACCTCGCGTTCAAATAAGCACGTCTTAAATTTTCATTAAATTATAATCACAATTTCACCCGAAATCACGTACTTAATTATAAACCATATCAATTTTTTACATATTTTATTTTATTTCAAATAAGAAATGATTCAATTTCAGCAAAGAAATTCTCAATAACATTGAACAGGTTATTTCACAAGTGTTGAACAATTCATCAAATTTCAAAGTGAATATTCAAGTTCTGTGAAAGTCCTTTTCAAGTCCTGTTATTATCTAAGTACAGCGAAATAACCGGCAGATGGTGAAACAATAACAGATCATGAATAGAAATTTCTTAGGACGGGTTGTTTCAAATAAATTGACGGATTCATCAAATATTTGAGGCTAATTTTCACGTTCTGTGTAAATTCTATTCTAGTTTTGTTATTATTTCAGTTTTATGGAGCAAGTGGCTTATAATGATTTAATAACAATATAATGTTTAAATAACAACATCTGCAGTTGCCTTTCTCTAGAAAAAACAGAACAAATAAAGTATCTAGGAATCATAATTAACCATAACCCAAGATGGACACATCATATCAAACAAATCACAAATAAACTCCTCAAAACAATACACATTTTCCTAACCATAAGGAACATATATAAAATAAAACAAATGAAAACAATATATTTTGCACTTTGTCAATCAATAATAGAATATGGAATAATTGTCTGGGGAGGAGCAACAAACTCAGCTATCGATCACTCAGAAATCGCGCAGAAAACGATTTTAAAAAGGTAATACTTAATAAACAACAATTTTAACAAAACAAAAAAACGACTTCAAAAAATGCACTAAAAAATAAAAAAAATAATTTCGTATTCTTCTACAACCTAATAATCAACTTACTTTTTCTACTCATCAGTATGTAGGTACGATTGTTATTTTTGGAGTCGGTGTCAGCCAAGGTAGGTTTGTAACTATATGTCACACGCGCGACTTGATGAGGTGAGAGGCGAGAGCGGGCCGCGGCGAGAGGGGAGCTGTCAAGTGAACACACCGGGCCGGGTACCTTGGCTGA
Organism: Limnephilus marmoratus; assembly: GCA_917880885.1. NCBI lineage: Eukaryota > Metazoa > Arthropoda > Insecta > Trichoptera > Limnephilidae > Limnephilus > Limnephilus marmoratus. The sequence goes on along the minus strand of OU862911.1, from coordinate 59,237,687 downwards.
CACCGACTCCAAAAATAACAATCGTACCTACATACTGATGAGTAGAAAAAGTAAGTTGATTATTAAGTTGTAGAAGAATAAGAAATTATTTTTTTACTTTTTAGTGCAATTTTTGAAGTCGTTTTTTTGTTTTGTTAAAATTTTTGTTTATTTTTTGATTTTTAGTGAATCTGAAGTACAGTAACTAATTCGATTAAGATTCGGCCGAGTATCGTTAATTTGCTCTTACGCATTGGAGAGTTCCGTTACTTGGATCCCATAATCATAACCTAACCAAACACTCATCAAACTACCCTTGAAGTACATCATTTCCAATAAAAAAAGAATCAATCAGTTTTCGTGATATTGAGTTATTCGTCCATTTGTCGCGCATATACTTGATGCAAATTTAAGACTTATATGATTTTCTCATGGATGCCATTGTCAGAAATTGACCAAATTAAAATAGGACTACACGGAAAGCACCAGCTTTCAAATAAGAAAGAATCATCAATATCGGTTCACCCAGTCGAAAGTTCTGAGGTAACAAACATAAATTTTTTTTTTTTTAAATACAGTCGAATTGAGAACCTCCTCCTTTTCGAAGTCGTTTAAAAAACATAGACTGCGGTCACCAACGTGTTGTCGGAGGCCATTAGCCGCATCCTGGCTCCAGTGACCCGATGTCTCATCAGGCTAGCGAATCCATGGAGTCCTAATTCTGTGAATATTGTTGAAGCGCTGCTATACCTTCTGAATCCAAATATGATTCTGCACGCATCATTATATTGCATCCGGAGACGTTCCATTGAGCTTACTCCGTATTGACACTAGCGATGTGTCAGTTCAGCTGGAATGGGCTCATGTGATCCGCTCCTTTGCGGGAAGCGGTTCCTACTCCCACTCCTTTTTCAAATCGACTACTCCCAGAGAACCCGGCCCAGTCCCAGTACTCTCCGCATCCAAATAAATCCGGCGGTAATCCGGCGGTCCGAGCAACTCAACGCCGAAGCGCGAAAACCGCACTCGAATACAAGTCCCGGGTTCCTTTAAACCCAAGCGCCTTGTTCCAAGCTACGTGAATCGCGACACAATCCATTCATTCCGCCCACTCCCGGACTCGCGCGAACGCCGCGAACATACATTCCTGACTCACCCCGTGGCCGCCGGCTTGCTCCGCGATCCACGGTCCGGCGTCACTCACCATTCCACTCATGAGTCGCGGGTCTCGGTGAGTTCCCGACACTCCCCAAAAAAAATGCAGAACTTACCCACCTCTAATTGACACCATGTTTCACATGTATACAGGCTAGTGCACAATGCATTAAATAAGGTTTTTTAACATTATTGCTGCATCGGAAGAATCTTCGGGCAATCATATTTGACAAAACACTGATACTTCTCCTCTGTCGTTCAATATCACCATCATCCGAGAGGTCTTCAGTGATGATGTGCCCCAAGTATTTTACATTCGTGGATGTGCTTATGATTTCCTCGTTAAGTTGTACGGGGAGCATCTTCTCGGGATTTTTTCCATGGTGGAATGCAATTAGCTCCGTTTTCTTGGGGTTGTATAAAATACGGTCATTATAGGATCGCTTTTATATTGTTGATACTTCTTCTACATATTTAGTTTTCTTTTATTTGTCAATTCTATCCCCCCATTACCATGCCTCATCAATGTTGGTATCAGGACTCTATTGTGGACTGATGGTTTCATTATCTACCAGAAATTCTACATGTTTTTAGTAATATCAAGAATCTAGTTTATGGCTCCGGAACCTCCGTGATTGATGGAGGTACTAGTACAATTAATTCCACTATTCTGTTTCAACAAAAACCTGTAGCGGGTGAAGATAGTCCTGATGCTACCCAACCTCCGATGGGAGGGGACACCAGAAGAAGAAGTGGCGCTTAGTTCAATAAACTCATTAACGATCACGTTAATGAGATTTTAATAATGTTAAATCTTGCTTATTATTAAGTTATTTTATTGTGACAAATGTTTCGGCTAACAAAGCCATTTTTAAACTGTGGATAGACAACTTTGAGACGAATTATTCCCCGTCACAATTATTTTCTCAATAAATCGGTTTAACCGGTAATAAATCAATTTAGGTACCTACCTTAAAAATTGAAATTTTGAATCACGTAAATAAGTCGTCTCAAAGTGATCTATCTACAGTTTTAAAATGGTCTTGTAAGCCGAAACAGCTGTCACAATAATAAAAATAAATTAAATGATTAAATAATGCTGAACTTAATAATGATAGTAAATTTGTATTAATTTTAAAAAATTAAATGGATTTCTAAGAATTAAACACAAAAACAATTAATATGTTTTTTCGTGGCCACCATCGATAACTCAACACAGTTCAAAACGTTCACCTGCTTCACGTAGCACACGATCAACATCTCAGGTGTGATTTATGAAACAGCTACAGCAATACGATTTTGAAGATCAGGTCGAACTAGAATAAATCTGCAGGTAAAAAGCTCAGTATGTATAATGGAGATAAAGTTGCCAGGTGCCCACTCAAAAATTCGGCCGATTCAACGAACGGATAAGCGGGTGTTGAGATAATCTCCAATCGACGTAATACTTTATGTATCGACGAATCGCAAACTTCGTTGCATAATGGAGCGTTGCTGTTTCTGCTAAAATATTTCCTTGCCAAGAATACAATGATGAAGACATTTATGTTCTAGGAATATTTCGAACGTAGTAAGGAGTGCTTTCTATAATAATTAATGCTTGAAAAATGGACAGATTTCAACAATTCCCTTTGCCTAGCTTTTTACGTTTCTCGTTTAACTTCACAAATTTAATTGTTTTATCCAACCACATGTTATCCTCAGGGCCTCCTGTGTGGAGTTAATGTAAAAAAAAAAAAAAAAAACATGTATTAATAGTGACCCGATAGTTAATTCCCCTGCAATTCGCCCTCTGAAATTATAAATATATTTTTTTTTGCATTATTTACTAATTTCAATCCTAGAATCGACCAAAAATATCTTTAATAGTTGGTATGGATATCATACGAATTTGTTTACGTTGTCGATTTTTTGTACTTATATGCTGGTAATAATAATAACATTATATTTATATGGCGCAGTTTTGTGACATTTCACTTCAAGTGCGTACTGTGGTATACACAGTAAATAGACAACTAGTTTTATCCTTGATGTATTTGAATGAAAATATGTTTAATAGTTTTGTTATTCGGTGGTATATCCTCTCTGCACATCCCTTCGGGGACACTTATATTTATACCATATTTCCCTAAACCGACCGCATATCCTTATTGCTTGGAAGTTAGGATTTGAAAGAGGAGAATACTCGTATGATGAAATTGAACAAACTTTAAACATTTCCTCTTTAGAAAAACGTAGAAAGGACTCTGATCTAATATGCATTTTTTTTTCAAAATTATCAACAGTATTACTGACACACCTGCTTTGTTACAACTCATCCAGTTCAACATTCCTTCCCGTAGACTCCGAAATAATGAATTGCTGTTCCTCAATCAACATTCTACTAATTATGGATATCATTCTCCTTTATCCAGAATGTCGAGACTTGTCAACGCAAATCAAAGCATTAAATTTTTTGGTGTAAGCCTATGGCTTTCGGCACTCGTTACGCAATGAGGTTTTTTAAAGTCTTTTTAAATCCATCTTCAAGCTACTTGTAGTTATCTTCTCTATGTACTTTTATATTATATGTATTTTGTCAATGCTCTTCATCTATATGTAATCTCCTTTCACTGTGATCTCTCTTTTTTTTCTATTCGTGTTATTGTTATATTGTTAATTGGACTATTTGACCGTAAATAAATAAATAAAAATTAAAATAAATAAATAAGTATGTCAAGGACCAACTGTCGGGGATCAACTGTCATGGAACCCGTTTTGATATATCAATTGGCGTAGCTACTACACGTGAAATAATGTAAAACCTGTGTCCGCGTAATTATTTTTATACTGGCGTCAAATTTAAACTAACGCAGTGACTTTAGAAATGTTTTTTAGGTACGTATATTTTGTTAAGCTGGAATCAGAATGATATTTGTGTCAGAATGGTAAGTTCCTTGGCTCCGGAGGTCACGGGTTCAAATTCCGCTAAAAATAATTTGAAAATTTACAATGGTTTTTGATAAATTATACCACAACATATTAAAATATAAATAACAAGAGACCATCATTCGAAAAGTATCTTTTAAATGACCACATCTAAATTAATATTCAGCATCTTTTATTTTCTTAAGCCAATCTCTCTCTTTTTCTTTCAGCATCATAATTTGCACTGAAATGAGGATGCCATAGTATCACTGGCTCCATGAAAGCTGGAACTATTGCTTGGGTAGTATTAGGTATATTAAAGTTACCAATCGAATATTTTTTTGGAATAGGAGAACGCTCAATAATTTTGAAAGTAAAATATCGACGTTGATATTATATTGAATTTCGATAATATAACATTCTTACGTCAGATTATAACTAAATATCATTCTTCAGAAACATTTCATAAGTGATAAAATATTTTGTTTTTTGTGGTTTTTGAATGGAGACGCCGATTTAGCATAACAAAATAATATAATGAATATTTAGCGCCATCGCCATCGGTAAGGAAGTGAACGACTAACCCAGCTATCGGCTGCGGGTAGGCACCGTTTCCGTGAACCGTGTATAAAAACGTTCGCTTATCTGCCTGCGCAACTATTGCGTAAAGTTCCAAGGACAGAAAAAAAATCCCAGTGCATAAAACAGAGGCAGGCTGCAGCTGTCCGCCATGCTCGCCAACTGCTGCGGGGACGGAAGACAGAAGGACGTAAGCGCCAGGGGATGCGGGGAGACTTGGGCCCTTCCGGGGATGAAGGCAGCGTGGACCAACCCCGACGCACCCCAAGCCTAGGGGACTCTCGTCTCCCTTCCGCGAGCTAGCAACCCTTACAGCTACCTCTACACACGCGCGATAGTGTGCACTACTCACTGCTCACATACTAGCACATGTGAAGGTGGATAAAGCGAAGGGTTCGAACGGGTTCCTCGATTTTATCCGTTGTTTCGACTCTTCATCATTCGCTCCAAAAAAATACAACAATTGCGCGCGTGCAAAAAAACGCGCCATGGATTCGTTCACGCCTGGCTTTTTAGACTTTTTTTGCAATAATGAAAACTGGGTCAAAGGGTTTTTTTGCAGTGATAATAACCGCTTCGCGTGCCGAGGGATTGTGATTTATTTGAACACCCTTTTTTAAGGGTAGTTCATAAAAACCCTGATTGGGGATTAAAAGCGGAATTTGTCGTCGTTTCCAAACAGTGAGCTGGCTTCAATGGAGCCTTATTGTTTGATATGACGTGTTCCCTCTCATGGAGTGGAAATGCCAGCCCACAGCTATGAAGAGTGAGCTATCGACCAACCTAGCCAGATATTGACAAGCTGTCGCCGCACTGAAATTTATTACGATTGTTATGGAGTGCGTTTTATATTTTATTTATACACGGCGCGACACAATGCGAATATTATCAATAAAAAAGTGGTGTTCCTGGTTTTGGTGTAACAAATACCTCTAATCCCTAAAATGTTATTGATTGCGAAACCGGATTAAACTTCAGTGTAACTTGTGTAACAAGTTCTTATGAATTAATATTGATACAATGCGAAATAATCATGGTATTGATTACTTCATTTCTAAGTTATGTTCTTGCTTTTAATGTATATTCTCTAATTCCATAGGTTTGTGTGTGATCACCTAATCATACCGTATCCCGAGGATATTGTACACCAAATAGTCGAGTACCTACTTACTCGTGTATTACAATTCAGAACACAATTCTTTTGCTGTCTTGTTATCTTTATTTTCATCCCTTGCCATGGAAAGTTTCTTGTTATGTACGTAGATACTTAATTTGCATAAGTTCGGACTATTAATTTGAGGGTATTAGATACAAGCTTTAAATTATAAAATATAAAACAAATATAATATCTATAGCCGGCATTTGATATGCTGTAAAGAGTTATAAATCCAAAAATGAGTTAAAAATCTCACTTTTCTCCGTTTTTTTCTCTTCGGATCTGCATCGTCGAAATATTTCTAGGAAAATAAGTGCGTATTTTATTTTAATTTAAGAAGATTTGGTTAGCTGAAAATTATAAAATAAATTAAATACTGCTAGTAAAGAAATTTACAAAAACTTTCAAGTATTCTGAAAAATTTTATTAATGTTATTTCTTAATAAAAATTCATATTATTTATAGGTCTACAAAAACAGGAGAAATGATTTTTTGGAAAAATAAAAAAAAATCTTTTCGCTCTCCAGAGAAATTGATATTTGGTCTTTTACAGCATTTAAAATGTCCGTGATCGTTATGGATTTCGTTTCCGCTAAAGACTTTGTTAGGTACAAAGGCATTAGTTACAATTTGTGATTTCAAAATGGAGTTCCAAGTTTTTTATAAATGGGTAGTTTGGTTATGATTTGATATGTTGTAAGTAAGCATGTTGATTGTTGAGTCATTATCATTTATTGAAGAGCACCGTAAATGCATTTTTGAACAAATATGGTATTATATTTTATGTATTAGTAAATAAAAAAATGTTTTCAAAATTGTTGATGAGTTTGTGTATCTGGGAAGTATGTTTACGAGAGATGGGAGGGCTGAAAGAGATATTGAAAGAAGGGTAAATGCAGGAGCCCCATTAATTGGGGACCGAATGCCGTTCGTGCTAATAAAAAAACTGTCAAAAGAAGCGAAGCTAGCAGTCTACGATGGAGTCCTGGTACCTACCCTGACGTATGGCAGTAAGGCGTGGAACTAGCAGAGGAAGGATGAAAGTAAACTGAATGCTGTTGAAATGAGATCATTGAGGCGGATGTGTGGCAATACCTTGTATGATCGTGTGAGAAATGTGGATATTTGCAAAGAATGTAAGGCTAATGTAAGCATAATGATTAAGATTAAGAAAGGGACCCTCAGATGGCTTGGGCATGTAGAGCGAATGAAAGAAGAAAATAATGTTAGAAGAATATACGACGCCAATGTGAATGGAAGAAGAAGTCGGGGACGCCCGAAGAAGATATAGCACGATCAAGTGAATTAGATTAAGATGTCAAAAGTAAGAATAATATAAGAGTATGAGAAGGTGTATGAATGTGAGTGAGGCAAAGAGTGTGCGCCAAGACCGAGTTGTTTGGCGGTCCGTCCTCTCTGCCTACCCCTGCGGGGAAACGGCGTGATCGTTAGTTAGTTAGTTAGTTTTAAAAAAATTTCTTGATGAAAAATTTTATGTCGTAAATTTGTAGACTTTTGGACTTTCTTACTTCTTTTAAAAATTTGTCTTAAAGAAAAAATTAAGACGTGTGGAATATATAGCATTCCATCTTACTACCGAGGTTTTATACAATCATTCCATCTACTACCATAAATCATCGTCACGGTAGATAGCAATGGATATCTACTTCACAATTTTGAGATTTTTTCAGAATACACTGCAAATATTTTTATTTATTCTTCTTTACTTTCCTACGCCATAATAAAGGATTCTCACCACGCATCATATTCTTAAAAGATAATAGTTTTTTGAATACCTTCAACAAATAAAATATGATATTTTGTGCATGTTCATAGTCCAAACATTACGTTAGATTGCCAAACACTGTGGGCCCGAGACCCGAGGAGAAGAAATCCTTAGAAATTGTTACTTTCAGCATTTTATTTTGCCTGTCTATTTTGGGTTTCTTTTCCTTGAATGCACTTTAACTAGTTACCTATTATGCAAAAATTAACAATAAAACTCGCAATTCTAGCCAAAAGGGAACAAAGAGCCCTCCCCCTTGTCTGCAACCCCACCCCACTCCCCGCTTCACCACTTCCCCAGACCTACCCCTAACTCAGAAAGGGAATAATAATTATTGTTGCATTCGAGAAACCCATTCCATTTCCCTAGTTATGCAAACTTCAACCAACACCAGCGAATTTGGTATATGTACACTCTGAAATGCATTCACACATACTATAACTGAAACATTTTATGAAATTTGACGGTGTGTGTGTATTGCATAATGGTATTGTATATTTGTATATCCTAATAAAATATGCACCTTTTCTCCGTTTCCGCAAAGAGGGAAGTTGAGGACACAACATTAAACACATATTTAAATCTCGGGTGATGCCGGATTCTCTCTCATTAATTTGTTGTAAATTGCAAATTGAATGATCTCTTTGTCTTTGTCAAGATATCTGTATAAAAATATGCACTTATTTTCTCTATAAATAAATTTCGTCTCAATGTTTTTGTAATGCGTAAACTCAAAAGTCGCAGTTTTGAGATAATTCGGTTTGAAAAAGGAAAATCAGATTTGTATTTATTGAAGTGCATGCAATGTGTCAGAGCTTCACCAACTCAGTCTGATGTCTCAAATCTTGTAACGTAAATTTGAATTTAACAGCAGGTAGAAAAGAAGAATTATTAATAATGAATTAAATGGGATGAAATTTGAGTAAGTTAAATATATTCAGTTCTAAAATTAGAGACATGATCTAAAGTTCGGGCAAAGCTAGGTATTTAAGCTAATATTAAATAAATGTGAGCAATTTCTAAAGTGTGCTTTATATTTTATTACAATATCGTTATTCTTATTATGTTAACACAAAATTGCAAACGTATAATAATAATATACCTATATGAAATTCTAATTTTGAGATCAGTGGGTAACTATGTATATTACAATGAAAAAAAATCTTCTTATGCCTTTTTAATGTTTAATAAAAATGTAGGTTACACAGTTTTAGATAACCACCATGATTATATTTTTAGTTTTGCCATTTTAAAAATTATACATATATTTTTTTTTAAATATTTTTTTATTTTATTTTTATTAGTAATAGAAGGTACATAAATTACAAATAAATTTTATACAGTAATTAATTACATAGTAGAATATTTGATGTACCCCCATAATTAAGCAAGGCTTGTGTGTATGGGGGGGTATTATTGTATTGCTTTTTTTTATATCATTCAGTTTAAGTTTTCAGTATAATTTTTGAGGTGAGTTTTAAAATTTAAAATATGTATATATTTTTATAGTTATGTGCTAAGTTTATGTTTTATTATTTTATGTTATGAAATTTTGGTAATAATGTTTTTTTTGTTCTTCCATTTTGTAATTTTATGTCTAAATTAATTTTTGTTTTCCTCAATTTTATTTTCAAGTGGACTGTTGAATGCTTTTAGAGCATGATATTTATAGTGTCTTTGTCCAAAGCTTGTATTTACCGTTGGAGTTTTTATGTTTTCTTTGTACGCAAAGATATTCAAATACAGAAGAGATATGCTATGGTGTCCGCGCAACTGTCGCCGGACTACGCGCTAATTAGCGTAGTTTTCATACAAAAAGAATTTATTAATTTCGTTGATTTTTTGAAAATGTGCATTAATATTGGTTAACAATATATTTTGAATAAGGAAAGAATTCGTTCATTTAGTTTAACGTTCGTTTGGTTTATTCGTTAATTATTTGTTCTTTTAGTTTATTTGTTAATTGGTAAACAATATCGGCGACACCCGGAAGCGCAGACCCACATAGTAAAAACAGCAGATAGCACATCTACTTATATTTCAATATCTTTGTTTGGACGCTTGTCTAACTGGTCTGTTAGTGATATTTTGTGTTTGTTGAAATTTGTTTTTTTGGTCAAAAATGTAGTTTAGTAGTGCTTTAACGTATTTTTTTTTACATGAACTCCACACAGGAGGCCTTGAGGAAAATAATTTCCCTCAGGGCCTATGTCATCTGGGATGCTGTGTGGAGGGTAAATAATGTGCGTATAATTGGCACATATCTTTAAATTGACAATAAACAGTGTTAATTTCAAGTGACCTAATCATCCATTATTATTATTATATCTAGTACGTCACAACTGTTGAATATTTGGTCTGTGTCTGTCAGTCTATGTTTTTTTAAGTATTACCTCTAAGATCGTTGTCTGCGCGATTTCTTTTTAATCGATAGCCAAGTTTGTTGCTTCTCCCCAAGCAATTATTCCATATTCTATTATTAATTTACAAAGTTCAAAATAATTTGTTTTATTTGCAAGTCATCCAAATACTATTATTATTATTATGTAATGTAAATGTATAACTTTTCATATGGATGTGCATTAAGGGGGTAGCCGGGGTCACACGGAAGCATCCCTTCCCCCTTCCCCCTTCCCGTTCCCACCCCCGCCCCTCCGCCCTTAACTCCTGGCCGGATCGAGTTGCAACCTGCCAACCATATCCAGGCTCCCAATAATACGTCAATATGGACTTCCTAAAACTCAACGAGAGTTATGAATACCACGTGTGAAGGCTAGGTTCAAAATGTCACCCATGAGAAGATTCAAGACACCTTCAAAGTATGAAACCACGGATATAAGTTGCGAGTGTTTTGTAAGAGAGAAATTTAAAAATAATAAAAATAAAATAATAACTTTTCGATAATTTATAAAGCTTTTGTGAAAATCGCTTCAAATGCGCTTTTAACTTTCTTTGTCCAGTTGTTTCAAATAGATAATTATTATTTGTGAGAATAATATGGCTTTCAAGTTGGAAGACGAAGTTGGTATCACCCCGGGAAGACTTTGTTGGAGACGATTTTAAGGGAGCAAAACCATTGCGCAATTTTTGATTTTATATAACGGAGTAATTATATCATTCTCGACAGTTTATCTCATAACACAGGCGGCAACATATATATACTTTATAAAACATTTTAATCAGTGTAAAATATATGCAAATATTTTTTTTTATATAGATACCGCACAAGAGTCCCAACTGCTCCCGTCTGAAGCCATTGAGACTATGGCATCCCCGATTGGGGTATGTTGTGAGGCTGAAGGTAGTGGGGAGGGGAAGGAGATAGGGAAGAGGAAGGTGGGGAAGTATGACTATTCGGTGACCAGACAACTCAGAATGAAACCAACTCAGAAGCACCTCAGAAAGGTTATTATGAGTGATGATAAAAAAATATTTAAAAAAAATTAAATAGGTTAAGTTAGGTTAGGGTTACCGGCTATTTTAAAACTATTTTTTCATTCTAAGTTGCATGGAACCGACTATTCAGATCTGGTCACCAAACACGGCTAATGCCATTTCAAGCAACGTTTCAATTCTGAATGGTGGTCTTACACCAGGGCGATACTGAGAGTATCTTCCACTCTGGAACGTGCCGCAAATATACTATGTATTGTTTTAAATGAATAAATTGTGAAATAACACAAATTAAAAACTAACTAACTAACTAACCATCACGCCGTTTCCCCGCAGGGGTAGGCAGAGAGGACGGACCGCCAAACAACTCGGTCTTGGCACACTAATTTGCCTCACTCACATTCATACATCGTCTCATACATACTCTTCTATTATTCTGACTTTTGACATGGCCCGTCTCAAGTATCTGATTCACTTGATCGTGCCATGTCTTCCTCGGGCGTCCCCGACTTCTTCTACCATTCACATTTGCATCATATATTCTTTTTACACTACTTTCTTCGCTCATTCGCTCTACGTGCCCAAACCATCTGAGGGTCCCTTTCTTAATTTTGCTCATTATACTTACATCAGCCTTACATTCTTTGCGGATATCCACATTTCTAACACGATCATACATGGTTTTACCACACATACGTCTCAGGGATAACCCTCGATGACCAAGGTGCTGTCCCGACGTCGGTTCCTCACTGCGGTTTTCGTATGAAAAAGCTGAGGATTCGGCATCGGGAAGTACTCCATGTTTTACGAGGGCTTGATGTTAATAAAGCTAGTGGGCCTGACGGAATACCTGCCCTGGTACTGCAGAGGTGCGCTGCAGAAATAGCTCCAATTTTGACGAAGCTTTTTAAATTGTCCCTGAAGACTGGCTCTGTGCCCTCTGGTTGGAAAAAGCGGTTATCCATCCTATTCCAAAGAAGGGTGACCGCTCCAACCCGGCCAACTACCGCCCCATAGCGATCACATCAGTTCTGTCTAAGGTGATGGAACGTGTGATCAACGACAAACTGCTCACATACCTCGAGAAGAACAAAATTATTAACGACCGTCAATACGGATTCCGGCGGAACCGCTCGTGCGGTGATCTTCTCGCGTATGTGACGCATGTTTGGGGGCGATGCCTGGAACGTTTCGGTGAGACCCAAACGGTTGCACTGGACATATCCAAGGCCTTTGACCGGGTTTGGCACCGAGGACTTGTCAACAAACTGCATTCTTACGGACTTCCCGCATCCTTGTGTATGTGGATTGCCGACTTCTTGAGGGAGAGGTCGATTCAGACGGTAGTCGATGGTTTCACTTCTTCCTCACACTCGATAAATGCTGGCGTCCCGCAGGGATCGGTTCTGTCTCCGACTTTGTTTTTGTTGCACATCAACGACCTTTTGTCATGTGCACCAATTCACTGTTACGCGGATGACAGTACAGTTCATGATAGCTTTTTGTTTGACAAGCCCCCAAAGGGCTCACAAACTCCAACAGCTCGTAGGGCTTTGAAGCAAAGAATGGACGGTTACCTCGAGAGTGTTTTCTCTTGGGGTAAAAATAATCTCGTTGAATTTAATGTTTCAAAGACCCAATCTTGTCTGATTACGTCTAAAAGGGATCGAAATGAAAATCTAGTCTCTTTCAACGGAAGCAATCTTCCGAACAGGCCCTCCATTGATATGCTTGGTGTAACCCTAAGTGACCAGCTCAGGTATGGGGGCTCCATCGAAGCCAGAGTAAAGTTAGCCTCCCAAAAACTGGGCGTACTGTACAGGGCCCGCAGATACTTTAATAGTACACAACTGCTAACCTTGTACAAATCACAAGTACGCCCCACGGTTGAATTTGGCAGCCATCTCTGGTCTGGAGCTCCAAAATACCTGAAAAATACCCTCGACTCTGTGCAGAAACGGGCGGTCCGTTTGATAGATTCTCCCATCTTAACAGACGGATTGCAATCTTTAGAGCACAGGCGTCGGGTGGGAATGCTATCCTTGTTCTACCGGTATTACAATGGAAGATGCTCTGAAGAACTAGCATCATTGATCCCTTCGGCACCGGTGCATAGTCGGGAAACACGCCAAACGCGTGCCCAACATTTGTACACGGTTGACATTTGTCACATGAGAACGGGTCGTTTCTTCGACTCGTTCTTGTGTTCAACAGCTCGGCTGTGGAATGATTTGCCGGCCTCTGTGTTTCCTCCTTCCTACAACATGGGTCTCTTCAAGACCAATGTTCATTCCTTCCTCTCCTCAAAAAGACTCTCCACACAGCATCCCAGATGACATAGGCCCTGAGGGAAATTATTTTCCTCAGGGCCTCCTGTGTGGAGTTAATGTAAAAAAAAAAAAAAAAAAGGGATCTCATTTCAACAGCATTCAGTTTACTTTCATCCTTCCTCTGCCAGTTCCATGCCTCACTGCCATACATCAGGGTAGGTACCAGGACTCCATTGTGGACTGCTAGCTTCGCTTTTTTTGACAGTTTTTTATTAGCGCCATCAGCATTCAGTCCTCCATTAATGGAGTTACCGGCATTTACCCTTCTTTCGATATCTCTATCAGCCTTCCCATCTCTCGTAAACATACTACCCAGATAAACAAACTCATCCATCTGCTCCAAGTATTCATCATTCACAAATATATCGCACACTGTTTTCGTACTCTCCCTTTCAAACACCATGACTTTAGACTTACTTACATTCATCATTAACTCATTCTTCATACATACTTCGTTCATCCTAGATACTAGAGACTGTAGATCTTCCATAGTGTTAGAGATCAGCACCGCATCATCAGCATACAACAGGCAACATACTTTCAGACTATTCAATTTCGCGCCCAATCCCACATCTTTCAATTCTTGCATACAATTATCCATGTATAGATTGAATAACCATGGTGACATTACGCAGCCTTGCTTAACACCTTTTGTGATGTCAAACCACCCCGTAAAATCACCGTTCACCCTAACACATGCAACGCTTCCCTCGTACAGAGACGCAATTGCCTGTATGAGATTTGCATTCACTCCATACTTGGACAACACCTTCCATAGCTTTTTCCTGTCAACACAAATTAATCAAATAAAATTTATTTGCCACACCGGGAATCGATCCCGCGACCTTAGGTGTGCGAGTCAAGAGCCTTACCGCTGGACTACGCCGGCCGTCAAAGATATATGTAAACATCATTTTAAGCTATTTAGTTATCCACTTTTAAATATTCCATTGACGTTGTGCTACTAAAAATAGCCCATAACCTAAACTATCGTAAGCCGTTTAAACTATTTTTTTCATCACTTTTATTGACTTTTTAAAGTAGCAATGTAGAGCTATTTTGTGGAGTTGTTCGGTCACCTATTTTTACATTATTGTCATTATGTCGATCTTTTTCAATAGCCGAGTGGGTTGTGGCGCTGTTCCGGTAAGTGAGAAATCTTGGGTTCGATTCCCAGTTGCGCCAGTTACGTTTTTATTTATTTATGTCATGTTTCATTTAGATTTATTAGTATTATCTTCATTTTCAATGTTATATTCGGTATAACCTTCAAAAGTGGTTAAAAAAATGTATTCCTATAAAATAACATACCTATAAAATAATAAACAGTAGATTCTTACGCTCATCTTCCTTGACAATAAACTATTCCTTTGCTAAGAGAACACCAAGTACAAAAACACCACGATATATTAACATTTTTGTTTTGAAGAGTTTTAATTTTCAATGTACATTTGTTAATTAAAGTTTTAAGTTTGCACTTAAAGTTTTAAGTTTGCTCGTGAATGACACAGACATGTCGAACCGGTCGAAATAAATTTAAAAATTAAAGTAACAAATGTACATTGAAAATTAAAACTCTTCAAAACAAAAATGTCTAGAAATTGTTACAAAGTAAATGCCCAAGAAATACAAAAAAACGATACATTTATATAAAGCTATCAGTATCGATCGACTTTAATCAATCGTTAGCCATTTTGATTCGATTTGTGAAAGAATAGTAAATTGTACGATGGCGTAAAATAACAGTAATCGACAATCGGCAATCGACAATCGGCGTGACGCACAACTGGCTCCACATAATCGCAACTATAAATTGCGTTTTTACGGAAAATAAATTATCGTGTCACCACCGCGTTTGTTTTTTTTTCGGCCCCAGCTTTTTCTTGTCGGGGGGGGGGGGCCTAATGCTTTATCTGAAAATGGCCACTAGATGCACATGTGCAATTTCAACGATGCAATTTATTCAGGGAAGGACGAAAACTACTAAAATATTTAAAAAATAGAAGCAATTGTCGTTATTATTTTGTCCGTATTAAATCGTTTGAGTATAAGTAATTTTTTGAATTTAATTTATGATGTGTAATTATATTCTAATGCCACCTTTCATTCCTGGTAGACTATTCCAAGAGTGTAACATGATGGCCGCAACATAAATTATAAAATATTTTTCGTCTATTTTATAGATATGTTTTAGATTAATCTTTACCACGAACTGGTTTCCATTATAAATACAAAATAATACGCTTTGAATAAATTAGAGTTTTTCCTACCGTTTCCCTTGAGTAGAATTTAAATAAAATTTTCAATTACTTCATAAAAAATTTAAGCGTAAACTACTAAAAAAATATTATTCATTCGAAATGTATGAACGCATCTAAGAAATTACTCTTTTTTAAATACAACTAGCAAATTTTAAATACAAATACCACACGTTGCTGTGGCTTACCCAACCTTTATGACCAACGCCATCTGTTAATTTGCATTCACATCAAATCCACACCGCGCCGCCTGAATTGAATCTTTGAATTTCTCGACTTTTCTCTACTATAATATGAATGTATTCCTCTTGAATCACTCTATCTATTGGTGAAAACCGCATGAAAATCCATTGCGTAGTTTAAATGATCTAAGCGCACAGACAGCGGGAGCGACTTCATTTTTTAGCTAAAATTATCTGTGACCGTTTCCATTGATCAACTTTTTTTCTTTCTTATAAAGTTATTCACAAATGAAATAAAAACTAACTTTGCACCTGAAATCGTGACATCTCGTGACGATAATCATGACAACTCCGTTTGCCAAGTGATTTGTATGCCTATTACCTATATTCGTCGCGATATAAGGAATACGAATATTTTTCATGTTTGGCTTCTTCTTAAAATAGTATCTACCTACTTGAAGTAATTTTGCCATAGTTAATGTTTTTCTTTAAAGCATCCTCCATGTGATATTTGGTGGTATGTAATAAATATGATTTGATAATATGATAATATATATAACGTTGTGTTCATGACATGCTTTTTTGTAATCAGTTAATATTTACGTAGGTATTCATAAAATGTTACGTTCACACAGGGCAGGCCGCCAAAAGACTATTTTTTTTTATTCCGTTTTGTGCATCCACATTATTTATAGTAACGGCGCCCCCGACTGTAAACATAAGTTTGTGCAACTACTCTCTACTCTTTGTGACTCCGGTTCAATGATCTGCAGAACTGGGTTTTGGTTTGATTTTCAAAATTGGAACTGATTGTTGGTACGCTTGAGATAAGCGATAAAGTAGGCACCAACATTGTTTTATTAACTAATTAAAATGTGTATTTCTTTTGTTTCACATGTTGTATTATTTCAAGTTTATTGATGGTTTGAAATGTAAATTTCAGATCGCCTTTTGAAAGGCAATGAGCCTGAAGCGAATATTTTTTTTATAAATGCTTCATAAATCCTACAATCACAATATCCCGTGTTTTTTCATGGATCAAATGTTTGGTAGTAATAATGATAATATTAACATAAATCGAGGTATTGAGATAAACATTGGAGTTTTTGGCCAATTCAAAATAAATCAGTTCGGTGTGCCAATGGACAAAATCGATTTAAATGCCTTTTTTAACAAATGAAGAAACCTCTATTTAATCATGTTAAAACGAACAACATTAGGTGGTACCTACACATGTTGTGTTATTTACGAATTCAATAAGTGCGCCCATCAAAGAAAAACAGTGCGCAATCGATTAATGTATTTTTTATCGCAGTTCTTCTAGTGGGCAATCTTCGTCCCTTCCGTGGGGTGCATCCTTCCACAAATCACCACGCTATTTCACCCCCTGTCCCCTGTCCCCTGCCCCGTCTTTCTGTCCCAAAAGTGCACATAGCTACTACCCCTGGCCTGACTAGCCACTAGCCACTTACTAGCCAGTAGCCACCATGGGCGGCCCCTGCTTTTTTCTTAATAATAATAATGATTGAATCATTTCTTTAGCACCGTTTTTGTCAGAAATAATCTTCATATGGGCTGTAAATATTCTTAATATTAATAATAATATTGTATCAAAATGGCATAATCTTGTGCTAACCCCTTACGCTAAATGTTTGGCCAAAGAAATTTTAGATACTTTTCACCAACAATAAACAATTCACCTCAACTGGCCGTGGCCTTCGTATTCGAGAGACAAGGCCCTAGCGTGCGCAAATAAATTTTATTGAATTAATTTGTGTTATTTCACAATTATATTCATATAAAATAATAAATACAGCATATTTTCGGCACGTTCCATAATGAAAGATACTCTCAGTATCACCCTGGTGTAAGACCTTTTTTTACATTAACTCCACACAGAAGGCGCTGAGGAAAATAATTTCCCTCGGGGATTATATCATCTTAGGGGACGCTCTGTGGATTATCTTTTTAGGGAAGGATAAGAAGTTCTGGAAAGGAAAAGGGTATGAGGGGTGGGTAGGAATCGGGGGTCAGTGCGTCCAGGAGTGACGGACGTATGAAACCATCCATCCAATTGCGGTGCAAGGCGGTGCTTCGAGCGATTCTTGCTGAGAGGATAAAATACCTCCCTCAACAGTCTCTCTCGATCCAGCCCACCACGCAGCCGGTGGGCAGACGCATCAGCCGCTAAGACCTGGACAAACCTCACCCCATGAACCTGGGCACCCCTGCTAAGTTACCAAACGTAGCGAACCATTTGGGGTGACCTACGGCAGAGGTGTTGGCAATGCGATAGTCTCACTCGCTCGTGAGGTATACATATAAATTTTTGTTGTAGTGTATACTTTATTTTTTTTTTTAAATTAGACAGAGCACGCAAATTACGCTAAATATATATTGGACACCGAGTCTTTGATCACCAGCCAAGACAGATCAAAAATCAACAATGGTTTTAAAACCTCCTATTAAGTATTACCAATGTTGATCATCTTTTTGTTCTTATAATGATGTGTAAACTAGGCCGTTGATTGACTTTTTATTGTAATATTATGTTATATAAACTGAACCGATTCTCAATACCTTTCAAGACAGCTTTCTTTCAAGACAGGCACCGAACCACATCCGTGATCTAAAGTAACGTAATAAATAAAGATTAATATATAAATAAAAAAAAACAATAATACTTATAATAATTTGTATAGTACCGTTAAAGAAAGAGAGAAAAAAAATTACCATAAGACAAAAAGAAAATAGTCGGTTCTTACATTTTAAAACGCCCCGCATCAGTGCGCTTTGCAAAAGCTTGAAAATAACAAACACAAAAAATCGTATAATATAAATTTTCCCAGTAGTTAGATAATTTCTAGAGCGCCGTTTTTGTGAAAAATCACCTCAAGGGCGCCAAAATATTTTGTTATTAGACCTTGGTAAGTAGATCAAAAATGAGGTGTCTAACTCCCTTGTTTATTTATAGATATGACATTGAAGATACAAGTAATGGGTTTCAGTCTGAAATTTTTCAGGATTTTCATTATAAATAGTTCCTGGGAATTGGGACTTTTTTTTTATTTATTTTAAATTTTTGATACAATACATATAATAGATACATGAAATAATGAAAAGTATATAAAAAAGCTTAATATAATAAATGTATGAACAAAAAAATCCCACAAAGGCCATGTCTGTGCGTGGGTATAATATTGATTTTTTGCTTTTATTTTTATTTCTGTGGTTATAGTGAATATTTTAAGTATACATAAATTAGGGATTTAGAAAAAAGTAACTGAATAAATGCATTTAAAAACTACAGCGTAGTAACAGTCTGCACTGTTATTATTGTATTAGTAAGTTTTGTAAGAATAGATGTTACAAGTGCAATTTAAAAACATTAAAAACAAACAAAATAAAATAGCAAACAATATTATAAATCTTCTCTAAAAGCTGTCTAATGATAGATATACTTAACGGCTTTATTTAAACTCATAAGAAAAAAATATGTTTCAGTGTATTTTAGCCAAATTTTGGTATATATTTTTTATAAGATTGAAGATTTTGACATATGTTCTCTTTAAAGGTTGTACATAGTAAATTAGACATTTTTGGAGCCATAAAACTAATATGCCTCTGGGACAACCTAGTTTTGCAGTGGGGTACTGCATACTCACATGTGCCACGTCTTTGGCTGGTACGGTTTTAATTTTTTATAAAGTTATTTGGACGCATGTAAATAAATTTAAGACATTGAAGTCCATAGGTCTGTCCAAGGTCCAAAATATCAGTTTCCTTAAATATTTGTTTGGAGGGATACGATTTATATTTTTTTGTACATAATCTTAATAATTGATTTTTGGGCAATTTCTAAAGTTTTTACATGATTATTGTAAGCTCCACCCCAGCCAATTATTCCGTAGGAAAGAGATGAATGGACTAGTGCATCATAAACTAGTTTTATGGTTTTTGTGTTTACTATGTTACACATTCTTTTAAAAATATAATTTAAGTATCTGAGTTTGTTAACAGTATTTTCTATATGGTTGGTCCATTTAAGTTGACAATCTATGGTTACACCTAAGTACTTAATCATTTTTCCTGATTTCATCTCTTCACAGTTAGAGCATGTGGTTGGGTTACAATTAATATTATGAAACTTTAAATTGAGATTAGTTTTGGGAGCTGACTTCTGTGTGATATAGAAAGGAATACAGAGAGTTTTTTCGTAATTTAAAGTAAGAAGGTTTCTATCTAGCCATTCTTTGACAATAGAAATACATTTGTTAGCTTTATTAGTTGTATCTTCCCATGTCTTTCCTTAATTCTACGCTTTAGGGCCTGAAACAATAAGGATGGTTGTAAGTTGTAAGTCACTAGTAAAAAAAACTCAGGTTTGTAGGTTAAATGTTGTAGATAAACAGATTTAGAATGGTTACGTTTTGAGAATTTTGCGACGAAAAATGTTATCGTGATTAATTTTTGCCTTCTTCTGTAGTCAGCGTTTCGGACAGCGTTGTCATAAGCGTGTCCGTCATCCCATCTGTCCTTTTGATGGATACTGTAACGCTGTCCGAAACGTTGGCTAAAGAAGAACGAAGCGCAACACAGCGTAATAACCCAAAAATTAATCACGAAATTTTTGAAGTGAAACTTCTTTAGCGCCGTTAGTGACTTAAAATTTGGGTGAAACGGAAATGTGTCACAACTCAGTTCTACACAAATACTCGGTTCTAATATAACCCGGTAAATTCGCACCTCGGCGCGTGCCTTCCATAGCGTAGTTGGCAAGGCGCCTGACAAGCCTCAGCGGCCAGAGAGACAGACATTAAACGAATCCTACGAAATCAATAAAAAACATTTTTATTTTGTGAAATCAATATCCAATCTTTAAACCACTTTTAAAAGGCAAGCAAATGAAAAGAAAGCGACATCACGCGACTTTCTAATTTGACCTCTACCGCGAGTGAATTACACACTCTGGTTTTTTTATGATTTTCATTTGTGTTGTTTCTTTGGATCAATTCCCAAGTAACATAAAGCGAACTTGAAGTAATTTACCAAACTAAAAAAATAAGAACTACCTATGAAACATAAATATTTTATTATTATTTAAATGGTACGCCCTTGAAATCCACATAGGCCGAGTATGATTAAGTTGGTGCACATAACGTTAAATTGTCGTCGGCAAAAAAGTGCCACCCCACAACACCCGCCGAGCTCCCTCCCCACCCCACCACCCTGCAACCCCCCGACTCCGGCAAACTACCCTAACTTCCCCGCAGAAGATTTGACCCTCCGGAAGGATTGGCGAGGTGGTCCGGCCCCCATTTGCACCCTTCTTCGTCGCTCCATCCTTCAGCCCTTCATTGGTGCATTCTGTATTCTGACCAACTCGGCGCCGCGATGGATGATTATATTTTACAAGTTATTTTTGTTTTATTATCTGTAATAAGACATAATATTTTGCAAATTTTTATTGTAGGTTTTGGTGAATCTTATTGTGGTGAATGAAATTAAATTAAAACAATATTTTATTTATATCAACATACTTCGCCATTCACACAAATAAAATCAAGCATTTAATAGATGATTTCGTTGGCGTTTGGTTATGATTTAGAATTTATTTGAAAAAATTATGTACATTTTTATAACAAAACCACAAATCTAAAGATTGCCATTATGTCTCGAACTCCTCTCTATCCGATCACGGTCTTCACTGTCTTGATTTCGCAGGCCCAAAAAAACTCATCTTTTCAGACGGTCATATCCATAAACTCAAAAACCTTTCACCTTCACCTTCAATGCCCGCGACATCGTAAATAACAAATTAGAAAAAAATGTTATTTTTTTTTTAAATATAAACCTATATAAATATTTTTTAAAAATGTATAAAAATAACTTATTTGTAAGCGTTTGTAAAGGTCCTTTCATGGACGTTCTCCAGCCCTAAGAAGTCCTAAATTCTCCAGTTTTTCAAAATAAATATCAACTCTACTTTTGCCACTAATCTTTCCATAAATGTAATACTAATAGTCATGCAATAAAATCGTGCAATGTCCACTGTTTTAAATAGAATGTCCTCCGCGTGCAAGGCCGTATCTTCTCCAAGCATAAACTTTCTAATTAAAGTGTGTTTATCAGAAGTGACCTGCCAGGTAAGTATGTTTCTGTATCTTTTTCTGTATCGGTATGAAAATTTTCCCAGTATTATCATCAATATGTAAATACAGTTGTTGGTATCTTATAATAATGTGTAAATAATTGTGGTTAATTTTTTTTTTAATTTGAAATGAAAATGTATCACCCATTTACTTTGCTAAGTACTGATGTCTTTATTTTCCATTTTGTAAATACTTTCGGTGTAATATTATTGCCTAGAAAATCGATAGCGGTTACAAAGTTACCCCTTCACTCAGTATCTCCCTTGGTCGACGGGCAACCCTCCGAGTATAGTTCCTCCCTAGTCCCAGCGGACCTCCCCCTCCCAACATGGCGGCCACCCCACCCAACACCCCCATCCACCTCCCACCTCACCGCCTCCCCCAGACCAGACCTACACAACAAGGAATCACAAGGATGAATTAAGCCTACTGCCTGCTGGGTGTAGTGTAGGTGTAGGTACTCTCACGGACAAACCAACTACACACTGTACAGTGTACAGTACCTACACAACTGTTAACTATGACAAGGCTATTGTTACGCTAGAGCTTTGTCAGTCCTTATGATTACTCCTTCATTTGAAGTAAGGCTTCATTGTAATCTGCCATCAATCCCGATCTCGGTATCATACATTTGCCATGAATGCCGTAATGTGCTTCTGTCTATTAATCAGTGACTAATATCGAGTCCCGTTCTGGTGCGGTTCAAAGGAAACCCATACGATATTCCACAATGCTTTTTTTTCCTATTATTTACAATTTGGCGAAATAACTTTTTTCCAGCAATAAAACTACAAAAGAAATCATCATTAGTACTCAACCACGTCGTAAAAGCAAAATGTATTCTTTACCCTTAAAAACCGTAAAAAGGCTTAATGTGTGTTTATTTTACAACAACCCTCGCTGTAAAACAAACAAACAAACAAGCGCTGAAAAGAGTTGTCCACCGCAATATCTTCACAGTTTGTGAACAAAGTTTGTTGTGTGTATTTATTGCCTTTTCCGGGTGACGCAACCTCTCCTTTGGAAGATTATCCGCTAAAAAGATGGGCTGTATAAAATGTGTATTTGTCCTGATCGTGTGCCGGAGACAGTGCAGTGCCCCACCGTGCCCCGCCGTGCCCCACCGTGCCCCGTGCCCGGCACACGTGAATATCTTCACAATGAAAAAATAACAAATTTATCTTATCCCACCAAAAAAGCGAATATTCACCCCCTTTAAAGAGCGGTAAAAAGATGTACGCGTGCGTAGATAAAATATGCCACTCTCATTATTTCAATAATTCTTCCGCGTGCGCTCCGTTCTTTTTTATGAACATTTAAAAAGAGGGAATGAGTTTTTTTTGTCCGCAACGCATTTTTAGTTTTTTAATGTTTCCGTGAATACCCCAAATTTCGTTCATTGTAAAGCACCCAGAACCGGCGGCAAGCCGACTTCCCCTACTTTAATTATTTGGCATGCGATACATGTCAAATGCTACTATTTTTACTGCATTTGTTATATTTGTGCATAAAATTTACTAAAGCTGGCGGCCATTAGAAATGCATTTTAAAAAACGGCATGTGGACGTCTACCGTTTCTGTCCCTATCGATTTGAGTGTTCGCACTTGAATAGATTTGTAAAATGGTCCCTTTTTAATCTTTTGTTAAAAAATGCATAACTTTTTATGATTACCTTTCAAAATCTGCATTCTTCGTACACTACAATACAAAATAATGTTTATAAAAAACGTGAGTACAATGGACACTATGGACAGTGGAACTGATTTTCTTATGCACCGTTTTAGTACCGTTGCAACGCAGTAGCCAAATTACGCAAAAAAGCTCTCTACCCCCAGAAACACATGAAGGACAGGAGTTAGTAGCGACCAGTAAAGTTGTTCCCCGATCAGTTTACAGGCGGTTGTCGCGTGGGGTCCTCTAAGTCATAAATTACACCCATTGTTGTGTTTCTTGCTCGACGGACAAAGCATGGTCAATAAACTAGAAATTCGACCGTTGTATACATATAGAAGAAGAGCTCATGTATCCCAGCCACTTATGCAATGCACGTGTTGAGGAAAACCATCAGTGCACTTTATTTTTTAATAAAATGTGTTTTTAGGTCATCAATTACATTTTTAACATTATTGAGTTTTCTTTTTTCCAATAAGGGAACGTACCCATACTACGTGACCTGTTCGGTGGGGGGGGGGTCTTCAAAATACCACGCTTGGTACAAATCAGCGGTGGCGTCCTTAGGTTTTTGGTCACGGGGAGGGGGGTAAAAATTGCAAAAAGTTGGTCACGTAGTATGGGTACGTTCCCTAACTCTGATTTTTATTTCATTTCATCGTCGAAATATTAATTCATGTTGAAATGAATGCGATTGATTGAATTGGCACAATGGTCTGCAATTGAAATTTACAAGCATTTAATTTGTAATGAGGCTCTCACACGAAAGATTCCATATAGAGAAAGACATGGCGTGATCAAGTGAATCAAATACTCAAGTCGGGTCATATCAAGAGTACAACAAGAATAACAGAAGGATTTTTATGAAAGAGACGATATACATAATTTTTTTCACATTAGCTCTACTCATGAAGCCTTCCCTCAGGGCCTGTGTCATCTTTGGGAATGCTGTTAGGGTTTTTTTTAGGAAAGGAAGAAGAGAAAATTCTGGTAAGAAAATAGGTAAGAGGGGTGGGTAGGAATCTGGGGGTCAATGTGTCTGGGAGTGACGGATGTATGAATTGGTAGAGGGGTCCGGCTGGAAGGGTCTAGGTTAATAATCATAATAATTGGATGATTTTTAGAGCACCTTTTTTATGAAAAATCACCTTAAGGCTCTGCAACCGGGCACGAAAAGAAGAAGATGGAGAGATACGAAATTACGAATGTTAGAGGAGAGCGCTAACATTTACAGCGACAAAATCGATGCGAAAATTGCGAAAATGTTTAATAAAACACGACTCGTTTAAAATAGAGCAAAAATCTCGCAGGCATTATCTTATACAGCATTTAAAGAAACACTGTGATTTTTTTCATACATATAACTTGTAAAATAACTGAAACAAACGTGTTAATAATAATTTTTGGAGCATACTTTGCGATTTTTTTCTATCGAGGGAATTTGATATAATTTGCGTTTCGGCGCGGGCAAAGTCTAGATATTATCTTCAAGAATAACATATATTTTTTTAAGAGCTTTAAAACTTACCGTGTTTAAGGGAAATATGTAATAAATCGGTACAAATCCGGGTTGCGGGCCCTTAAGGGTTAGGCCTCTTTCAACCCATCTCTTCCGATCCGGCCGGCCACGCAATAAGTTGGCAAACACATTGGCCGTCAAGAACTAGACAAACCTCACCCCATGAACCCGAGCACCCTTGCTAAGCCACTAAACGTAGCGAACTGCTTAGGGTAACCTATGGCGGAGGTATTAGTTATCCAATAAATGGTTCCCGGGGTGACGGTACCCATACCGGCCTCCAAAATTGAAAATGAATGAAGCAAGGAATTATGCCAAGACCGAGTAGCTTGGCGGTCCATCCTCTCTGCCTGCCTCACAGGAAACTGTTCGATGGTTAATTAGTTGTAAATTAAAATAAATTAGTACGTGAAATAACAGCAAAATTGGATATATTATTGCCGATAGCTGAGCTTTCAGACGATAATGAATTGAAACTACTTTTTCTCTGACTGCGATAAAAAATTATCGCCATTCTTGTGTTTTTTAGACGTGCATCATACGATAACATTGCGATACTTTGGGCGAAAGGGAGGGGAAGTTGAGATGATGTAAGCAGCTGAGTGGAGAGGGGAGAGGGGAGAGGGGAGAGGGGTGAGACCGGACAGAGGGAATTGAGACGAGGAGGGAACAAGGGAGAGAGGGAGGACCCGGGACCCGGGACCCGAGGGTGGCGGCCATTACACATTAGCCTCCAAACTATATTGCCACTTTTCGCACACAATCGTTAGGTACACGAGCTGATCAATTGCAACCGTCATGCACTTGTGCTTTTTCACAGGACTTGGCGATTGATTTTTTTTTAAATATAAATTAATGAAAATCGTGCCGAAAAATACCTATAAATTTATTGCTGGTATCACACATTTCGGCTCTAATTCTGGTCAATCACTATTTTTAAAATAGATTTTTGTACATATTTTTGTTAGCCTAAAAAGTTAATTAAAATATATACCTAAGACATATAAAAATGCTTTTTGCCCGTTACGGACTGTTCAACTTTATTGTATAATGTGGCAAATATAATTTTAGACATTCTGATTGGAAAAAAAAAATGTACCAAAGTCACAATACTGAAAACTTTCTAGTAGGTAAGACAAATTAAACAAATCTTCCAGAATAACAAAATTCGTTTTGCAACATACAACAAACAATTTTGCAAAATTCTAAAAACGTTTTTATCAATAACCTAGAAGAAGAAAAATGAATTTCAATACCTAAGAATGTAGTTAAAAAGTATTAATTTTTTTATAAGAAAAACTCATTTTTTATAACTTTTGAAGGTTATTCCCATCAATGTAATATATCATTGAAGAAGATAACAATAATGAGCTAAACGAAAATACGAAAGAGAACAAGACACAGAAAAATAGAAAAAGACAATGGTCTCTACTGAGACTCGAACCCAGTAAAATAAATAATAATAATAACTGGGAGTAATCTTCAAAGTTATAAAAAGAGAGTTTTTCTTATAAAAAATTGAATATTCATTTAGACATTTATAAAAAGTCAATAGTTCCATATGAATAAATTCGGAAATATTTATCCGAGACGCTATCCAGGTTACAAACCAATTCTTGTTTCCAATAAAAAGTTCTTGTTTCCAAAAAAAAAATAATAATCATATTTCGGTGATTTTATAGCGCCGTTTTTGTGAAAAATCACCTCGAGGGCACTGTACAAACTTATAATAAATTTCTTCAATCTTACTTCTAACTACAAACACTACAGTTGCCCATAATATGGAAAAAGAATTAGTCGAAGATAATATTGTTAATTCTAAAATTTGAAATATGAGATTGACAAATATGACGGTTTGACAGAAGGTGGCAATAGCGAAATTGGTTAACGCGCACATCCCGGTTAGACGAGAGGTCTGAGTTCGAGTCCCAGTTGCGACCATTGTCTTTCTATTTGAATGTATCTTGTTCTCTTTCATATTTTCGTTTAGATTATTATTGTTATCTTCTTCTTCAAAAAGTATATATTTTGTGACATTATATACATTACATTTTCGCAAATTATTCGAAAATAATTTAAGACCCACTGACTTCAGGCATGCATCACATCACAATGCGGCATCACATATTAAAAAGAAATACTGACCTATTAGGGAACGTACCCATACTACGTGACACTTTTAGGGGGGGGGGGGTCTTCAAAAGGTCACGCTCCATACAAATGAGCGGCGGGTTCCTTAGGATTTTGGTCACCGGGGGGGGGGGGGGGGTTAAAAATTGCAAAAAGTTGGTCACGTAGTTTGGGTACGTTCCCTAATAACAATAAGTACCTACAATAAGGACCTTTCTAAAACATGCTTTTTTTATCACTTGCATAATTTGAACATTTGAGTGTTCGATCGTCTATCGACGGAAGCGTATATATTATTTATTTATTTAAATTATTGAGTGTCTATCGCATATCGTTACCATTGCCATTGGTGGGAGATCCGATAGGGGAGTGGTTTAACTGCTTGGCTATGGGAGTAAGTACGTAAATAGAAGCAGGCGTGCAATTTCAACTTCGGTGGGTGTGTTTTTTTCCCGGCGTCGTTTTTCCTTCTTTTTATGCTTTTATTTCCCTTGACCATAAATTACGTTCGATGGGAGGGATGTGTCACTCTAGGGTAGGGTAGGGCTGAATAAGAGAAAGGGGATGAAGAATGAAGTCCTTGAAGTTGAACATGAAGACTTGTACCCTTTGTAGCTGGTAAATATTCTACAGCTAAACTGCGCAGAAACATGAATACTTACAAGCGTCGATAAATACTTAACGCTTAACCAGATATCATAATAGAATTCAGGATTCTACCAGATTTTTTAAGCAAGTAGGTTATAAGAAAATGTTGAAGGAGTTAAATATCTTGTCATTTAAACAAATTATTTACTTCAATACTATATTGTTAATCTACAAAATAATCAATGGGCATACGTCTATTGAATTTCTAAGAAAAATTGATAAACTACAAGGCAAACATACACATGAGACGAGGAAAAGAAATTAATCAAGACTCCCCTTCAGGAAAAAAACACAGAGTCAAAAGTCATTGATGTACGGAGCATTGACGATATTTGAAGAATTACCAGAAAAAATAAAATTGGAAGAGAGCATAAAGGCATTAAAAATTAAATTGCGAAGATATGTGATTGATTTGGTATAGATGTGCTATTTTAAGTGTATGTATATATAAGGATTGTATTAGGACATAGATAACTACGTACCTATTTAAAATACCGCAATAAACAATAAATTATAAAGCAGAAATCTGATTTTATAATTTTTCCCATATTTCTAAGCATGGAATCTCTTGGTTACAATATCATTTCTGTCGTGATTTGAATTATTCATTTTACATAAAGATTGGAAAAAGAGTGTGGAATACTTTGGAGTGAATCCGCCTAAAACCTTTATATTGTAGTTAATTTTTAACCTTTTACATCAATTAATTGTGAAAAAAGCTTAATACATCGAATGTGATTTGTTATGAGTAGAGTTCTGAAAAATTTGCCTTGCGATAACGCGATTTTTTAGGCAAATATCGCAATTTTTCAGGTGAACTTCTGATAATTTAAAATAAGAATGCACCTCATATCATCCTTGAGTATTTTTTTATCTATAAGTTTTGACAGACTTGAACAGCCATAAAATAGAACGCAGAAAAAGAAAACACCGTCATTCAATTTTTGATTAATAATATTAATAATATAAAACATTACATGTGGTGTAAAAACTCCACCTCTTTTGACTGTTTTTCCCAAAACCTTATTAATTTTATGTTAAAAGTTACAACTGCCACAACACTAGGTTCACCTTATAGGACTGGGCACAATTAAAAAATATAAAGTAATTTCATCAAAATTTGCCGAAAAGGATTGATTGGGTCAATCGAATTCGAATCACGCAGAAGTTACCTACGAGTACCTATTCCCTATATAGGACGATTTACCTATGCTTAATTATGTGTGTTATTTGTGAGGAGGTCAATAGAATAGTATCAGTGCTTCTTTTATTTTTGCTGCCAACGCGTCTATTTATTGATTAGTATTTATTGATCGAATAAAATCAACCAAGTACCTACTAAACTAAAATTTCGCTATATATATATAGAAAAAATCCCTCCTAATCCCACTACTGCCGCTGACGAGGTTGTCCTCCGATGAACTGCAATATTGTGTCATCGAATATAGACTAAATTCCGTCGCCCTCCGTTGAACTCTTTCGCTTTATCAGCGATCTTGGGAAATTCTTCTATTTATGAATTCATTTGTACAAAATCTAAGGGTTCACATAAGTATATTTTTTAAGAGTAATGATAATAAAAAAGCTATTTTTATTCCATTGAAGAAGAAGATAATAAGAAAATCTAAAAGAAAAACAAAAAAGAACAAGACAAAGAAAAATAAAAAGATAACGGTCTGAACTGGGACTCGAACCCATGATCCTCGTCTTACCGGGATAAACGCCATTTCGCCATTTCGGCTACTGAGACCTCTTATTTTTAAGTCATTTTCGACAAATTTTTTCCAATGTTTAGTGAACTGGTTTGTAACCAAGATAGCGCCTTGGATAAATATATCCGATTTTATTTTATGCGTGGACACCTATTAATATATTTATGACACCTATGTATATTACATTGTTAGAAATAGCATTGAAAAGTTGTTATAAAAAGAGTTGTTCTTATAAAAAAAATAATATTGTTATTCCGTTTGAATTTATAACACAAGAGTTAGTTTAACA
The DNA here is from genome assembly GCA_917880885.1 of Limnephilus marmoratus. NCBI lineage: Eukaryota > Metazoa > Arthropoda > Insecta > Trichoptera > Limnephilidae > Limnephilus > Limnephilus marmoratus. The sequence continues at coordinate 59,207,840 of OU862911.1, read as the reverse complement.
TATTTAAATAGATAATTTAAAAGCAAAATGTTACATTATTATGTACATGATGCGACACTAGCGAATATATAGCAAAGTTTATGACAACCCCGTGCAGCATCCATTAAACAAATTACATTTGTAGAATATTAATTACAGACGTGACAAACAACCCTTGTCGATACACAATACTTTGTTTATCCCAGTGTGGCGGATATCCCAGACAACAATAACTGCCATTAATACCGCTATTTACCCAAACAGGCAAATAATTCAAGTGATGTTTCCAAAACGAAGTACAAACCTACTTCAAACCCTTCACAACCCTTTGCAGACCCTCTCTCCCATGAATTTTGAAAACCGAAGCGTATAAACTATAAACAGACCCTTGTTCGATCATTCTCCTGTCATTAAACATTGTTGTGAAAAAAATTGATGATAAATGCCGAGCCAAATATTACGAAGATAATTAAGGCCGAACGGGGAATCTCTCAAAATGCCATATTGCAAACGTGGACCCACAAAAAAAGGATTGTATAGAGAAATTGTTACTGTGTGGCGAAATTCCAACTCTTTATGGGTGCAGCAGGGCCGCCCAATAATTTTCTTATGAAAAAATAGTTTTTTCCTGTTTTTTGCCCGTATTTAACGGAAAAAACTGGTAGAAACGAACAAATTAACTAGGGAACTGTTGTAAAAAACTAAACTTAATTGTAGATAACCTTTCAAGGGATTTTACGGGGTGGTTATAATTTTGTAAATCTACCCGCATAGACAGATTTGAACACTCATTTTAAAAAATAATATATTCATCGTTAAATTGATAAATTTTGCTCCGTAGCTCATGATGAAAGTAGAAATACTAGACAAATAAAAATCTGCTTCGCCAGACTCATCATTCCAAACATTTGTCTTCTTCAGAAAACAATTTTCAGCTTTACATTAAAATGTTGACATTTTAACTTAGTAGGTAAGATATATCTAGAAGAAAAAAATCTATTTATATCGTTATTTATTTTTGAGATATTATGCCGTGTTGCGACACCTCCTCTTTTAACCAACGTTTCAGACAGCATTAAAGTGTCCATAGTCGGGGCAGATAAGTAATCTAATGATGATGGACAGTGGAGGTTTTCCACCACTTACCCGCCCTGGTATAAGTATCAGATGGTTACTCCTTCAAGGCTCTCGCAAGATTCAATTTTTTTTTGTTAAACGAAGCTATTTTTATTTATTTTGAACGAATCTAGACCTCCAGTGTTCCTGCATACGATTGTTAGAAAGCAGTATGCAAGTGCTTAACAGGAAAATAAAACATAATGCAACAAATCAGGTTAATAATACAAGCAAAATAATATTTACAGCAAAATAAAACTCGTTCAAGAAGCTCACGGGGCAGCATTGTATCATGTGAAAAACCCTGTAAGCACCTGTATAAATAGATAGAGAACATAGATATACAATTAAGTCTCAAATCATTTGGCAAGTACCAATAAAAAATGTAAATTGCATTCAGCCTGATATAAACCACACCCAGCATCCGAATCCCTTAGCCAACCACCCAGTGAAGCCTCAAAGAAAGTTAGTTGAATAATAGAGGTAAAATACCTGAAGACTTAAAATGATGATGGACACTGAAATGCTATCCAAAACGTTGGCTAAAGAAGGAGGTAGAGCAACACGGCATAGTGCCCTAAAAATAAATCACGAAAATGCTGGCCGATTTTGGTCGCGAAAATCTCAAATTCTTTCATTTCGCACAATCGGATCGGATTTTCAATTCGCACTTGCTAGGTTGCAAGTCCCTTCCCTGGGGTAGCCAGGGGTGCCCATTACACGGTCGGTTGCAACCCTTTGTGGCGCCGGCGGACCGCGGTCCGTGGTCCAGACTCCATACTCCGCGGGCCGCAGGTAGAAAGGGTTCCATTGTCCTTCCCCGCGGGGAGCACCCTTTCCCCACCCCAACCAACACCCCACCACTTCTCCCCCGCACCACACAATGGTAATGACCTAAAATAGTGAAAGTGAAATTATATTCTTGTAATCCTGCGTCCTGTCACACCTCCTTTTTCTACTTGTGTCAAAAGCTTTGTTCTTTACGGAGAAATTGTCTTTACAAAATTATTCAAAAGCTACTGGTATTTTGGAAAGCAAATTGTATCAATTGGTGCATTTTTCTTATTTATGATTTTATACCGATACAAGTTATTGAATAAGTACCGGAAAATGGGGGTGACTTTTTTAAATTTTCCATGTTATGTGATATTTATAGCACAACATGTTAAAACTATCGAAATATATAGAAAAACGACGTAGAAGACAAATAAATTACTATATTCAAATAACTTCCATAAAGTCCACCTCGGCACAAGACCGCTCAGTGAGGAGGACTTAGAAATACAATATCTATACTCACTTAAATTTACCGTTATTATTTTGAATACACAATTATTTTATATAAATAAAAAAAATATTTGTTTTAAATTAGGTTCCTGTTTTTGGAAAGTAAAATAAAACCATCGTGATCAAAGTCACCTTTTGGAGTCGGGCCGATCCACGATTATATACCTACTAGCGGGTCACGTCGTAAGCATTCCGTCTCGTTCAGCAGCACGGTAATACGAAATAGCAGGGTGATTGAATAATATATTTTTACAGTAAAATGACATCTACTTTTTTGTATTCCAAATATACTCAGAAATCGCTGGTTAAAATCCTTTGGGTACGTGCTATTACACCTGATGGTTGGTATTGTAGTTATGAATACCTAATACAGTTTTAACTTTTTTCTAACTTTGTGAAGCGCCCTTGAAGTGATATTTCGCAAAAATGCAGGTATGGTGTACCTGCTTATTTCTTAAGCGAAAGGGCTCCAATCTAATTTGTAGGCGGCGCAACTAATGGAATGCTACTAATGTATAATAACTGAACAGAGGTGACCAATGATCTTTGTTATCGCTTACAAATTGTCAAATAACCTTATTATTTGTTAATCGATGTTTTCATATTAGCTGGTCAAATTTGAAAGAAGATTATGTTGTAAAGAAAGAATTTAGATTGTAAAAATATTACAATTTCTCTTGTACTTGCCTTCTTATTCTAGTAATAAAGAAAATACATAAAAGTGTGAATACCATCTTGCCTACAAGCGGTGCTCTCTGTGTTACACACATAATACTCTTATCCAGATTACAGCATACAAACACTGTATTGAGGTAACAGTGTTACATTTGATATGCGACGAATATAATAACAGCATGAACAGATCTAGCATCTATAGATGTCGATAGGTACTGAACTACTGGAATATCAGTTGGTCCATCGCTAGTTTCCGCACACAAGAAGAAGCCGAAAGAACTACTGCAAAACATAATCCTTTTGTACCAAGAGTGTATTGTAGCGTGTTCCACAATATTTTACAAATAATCGCTGGGTTAAATGCTTTCTAAAAGGCTATGCGATAAAGGATTACTGGCGCTGTAGCTATTTAGAGTTCTTGTACGTGTTTTGGGGTTGGAAGTTTGGAAGATCCAGGAAGACAAACCGATTGCACTTTGCTGAAACGCTTCGGTGGCTTTCCTTTCATCGGGAGCTGCTGTGTAAAAAGGTGACGACGTGTGATTATTTCACATAATATTCTTTTGCTACTAAACATGGAACATGTTTTTCATTCGAAAAAGTTCCTCAAATGTAGCTGCAACTGCGAACTACACAGAAAAATTACAATTTATCAAAGACGACTTTGACAGGATGTCGTGTCACTAATTATTTAATCTGAAGTTGTTTTTAGGTAAATAAGTGTGTTCCCTGCTAATGAAATGTGTTTACAATAATTTTTATTCAATAACCTTTACTACAAAGCAGAAATACGTCTATTTGCCTCCAATTACGGTGAGTCGTATTGTTTGTAACATACTGTTCACGTCCGATGAAAACTTATAAATGTATCCAGTGAATCAAACATCTACGTTTTTGTTTATGTGAAACCGCACAAGAATCCCAACCGACTCGAGCCAGTTAGACTACGGCATCCCCAATTGTGGTATGTTGATAGGCTGAAGGTAGTGGGGGGGGGAAGGAGATGTGGAAGAGGATGATGGAGAAGTACCTGGCTATTCAGATCTGGTCACCAAACACGGCCAAAGCCATTTCAAGCAACCTATTAATTCTGAATGATGTTCTTACACCAGGGCGATACTGAAAGTATCTGCCGCTCTGGAACGTGCTGACCACGGAGGCTGTCGGACATGATTCGGGTGATGTCAAAAGTCAAAATAACAGCAAAGTATGTATGAGACAATGCATGAAGTTGCGCCCTTGAGGTGATTTTCTCACGAAAATGGTGCTATAAAAATCATCCAACAATTATGAGTTAAAAAATGGTCCACCCTCTCTACATTTCCGGGAAAACTAAGTGATAGTTAGTTACTTACTTTTCCATTGTTCAATTAGAAAAAAGATATCTATAAGTCGAGTAATAGTTACTAGACACCTAAAGCAACTAAGAACATTATGTATTTGAAGCCTAGCTTAAGGCTCTGCAACCGGGCCCGAAAAGAAGAAGATGGAAAGATACGAAATGACGAATGTTAGAGGAGAGCGCTAACATTTACAAGAATAACATATATTATTTTAAGAGCTTTAAAACTTACCGTGTTTAAGGGAAATATGTAATAAATCGGTACAAATCCGGGTTGCGGGTCCTTAATTATGAACCTAATTCAGAAATTCTCGTATATAATTAATAACAATAAATTTGGCTCATTTATAAAGCGCGTTTTCCTGAAAAATCACCTCAAGGGCGCAGAAATTTATTATATTCGTCTACTAGTTATATTTGTTAACAATATTTTATATGCCTTGCTTATTAAGAAAAAGGCATAAAATCATGTCATAACACACAAGAAAATAGCACAAAACTTAACCAATAAAAGCAGAAGAATTGAAGATTGTAATAAAAGATAGGTTCTCTTTACTATTTATTTGTGTGTTCTTAGCTAGAACATAACATGTCAATAACATACTATGGTGCTATTTTTGTAAAATATACTAATACATTATAACAATTTTAACTTATAACAATTTTCAATAATTCTTTTTATATTTTTGGTTTTACGACATTATGTACATCCATTGATATATATAAATAGATGAGACAATAAGCGAATAAATTGGTTCGACGGATTTGAAGGTAGTACCTCCAATTCTCTATTTCACGCATTTAGTGGACATTTTTGTGTTGGTCATTTGAAATACATCTGGCAAGCGTATGTGTAAAAGGCGTTCGTGCAATGTATGGAACGGACTATTCTGACTGTTGAACGTTCGAGTCCTTACTACGCTGTGCCCTCAGTCTAAGGACACCTGCATTCTTGTACATTTTTGCAGGTATATTTACATGGCGGCTCGCGCTCGGTGTGGAGTCTATTCTAAGTCCCTTAAATGTTTCTATACCCGGCTTCAGAGCTCAGTTCAACTCGTTCCAGAACTCGCGATCGCGAATGGCGCGATGACATACTCGTAATTGAAACTTTGAATGCAATATTTTCCATCGCATTTTTTTTTCTTTTATAGTAATTAAGGTGAATATAAAGATTTTTCTAAAAAAAATTGTATTAAGCGTAACTAGTGATTTCGAAAGTTTACCAAAAATAGGCGCCGCAACAGTAAAAAATAACTAGGTTGATTAATATAATTGATGAACTTTGATGTCGTTGTATGCGGCCCTCTACTTGAAAAGTATGTAAACCCCTGCTTTACAATCGCATTCGTGCCCTTCGGACCACATGTTTCAGTTCGGTAGATAACGGAAAGTGTCGAACTACCCCTTCCGTATGCCTCCGCAAGCCTGAGATGAACACGAATCTCGAAAATATTTGCAAGGCATGGCGCCTCTATTGTATATCTCTATGTGTACATTCCACTATAACCTATAACCAACAACAATTTACAATAATTTTATCTAGATTATGTATACTTATGTTTTTATGATTATGTGCATGCATGCGTATACATAAATGCATGTGTGTATGTCTGTGTATATGTATGCTTTTATATGTACCTACCCGTCTCAGAACAGACCTTGTCTAGTGAGGCGGATTACTTACTTGTTTGTATAATATGTTAATTTTATTTCAATAAACGCCCGGGTCGCCGGCAATTAAAAAAAAATTAACTGTTCTATAATTCATATGTTGCAAATTTTCCACTACATGCCTATCTTAATAATGTTATATTGTGATTTTTTACACCTTTAGAACCTTTGGATAGAAATAAAAATAACAAACTAAAGACGTTGCCATTAGAATCTTCAACATTTAGGACTCGATTCTTTCAGCGAATCAAAAGAGGAAGTTCTTAAATACGCTCAAGTAATCTTTATCAAAATAACACACGCTTTACTGAGTCGCAACCCTTAATGGAAGGGTTGTTATTTGTTATTAATCCTTTTTTAGCTACTTCATCTTACGGCGTTACAATTTAATGTTGGATCGCACAATGTTATTGTACCTACTCTTCTTTTAGGGGTTTCATATTCACTATTAAATATCGTCAAGAAGTGTTAACAATTAAAGAAATATACTTTTTCATGTAGTAACTACCTATTCACCTACCAATTGGTATTTTTCATTCGCATTAATTTTAGCGATCGTTTTAGAATTGCGTTGTTTTAAAAATATTTAAATAGGTAGGTAATAATTTTTTTAATATTAACTGCATACGGTGAAAACAAATAAGAAGAGAGAGAAATAAAGATAGGTGTATCGAAAATTGTGACCAGAGTTGTTCATGGTGCCATCATAAATATTTGAATTTTGTCCGAAAGTAAAATCTTCAAAGGAATTTATCAAGCTGTAGGCACCTACATAAGCATATTAGTAAATACTTGTTCTCTCCGGTAACGGAATACGGAATTAAAATGGTGAAAATACATTACGTGTGTTCAGCACGATGCTCAGACAACTCAGAATCATGCAACTTCAACACCCCTTTAATTAAAAGTGATGAATTTAAAGCAACTTCAACACTTCCTTTAATTAAAAGTGATGAATTAATTTTTTTTTTACTAGGGCTCCACACAGGAGGCCCTGAGGAAAATAATTTCCCTGAGGGTCTATGTCATCCCTGGGGATGCTATGTGGAGGTATTTTTTATGGAAAGGAAGGAGAGTTCTGGGAAGGAAAAGGGTTTAAGGGGTGGGTATGAATCAGGGGTTCAGTGTGTCCTGGTCATCCACCTCCAAGACATAGACAAACCTCATCCCATGAACCCGGGCACCCCTGCTAAATGACCAAACTTAGCGAACCACTTGGGGTGACATATGGCAGAGGTATTGGTTTTCTAATAAAGGTTCCCGGGCGGCGGTACCCATTCCCGCCTCCCAAATTGAGATAAATTGGTTAAAGAGGTTACGTTAGGTTAGGTTATGGGCTATTTTTACTACGTGTACAATACATTTGACCAATGAACGATGCTACGTTAAAATCCACATATATATATTGTTTTATTTATACTCTGAACATGCAGAAAATATAGAGGACCATACTTAGCTTACTTGAGATTAACATTGTTTATTGTTAATTAAAGAAATTTAGATACAGTTTGTATGTAGAGGAAATAATCGGGAACACATTACTTTGTTGGAAATGGTGATCGGACAATTCAACAATGTGCAACTACATCACTCCCTTTTCCACATAACGGAATAACATTTTATCATTAGTATTATTTGAAAAGTCACAAAAAAGTAAAAAAAAAAAAAACAAAAAACTTAGTTTAATGGGTAGGTTAGGTTATGGGATATTGTTTTTTTTTATTTGCCAAATTTAAATGTCACGGAGCGCCCTTGGTAGACTAGTCACCTAGTACCATTGAGGAATACCCAGCACCAACTGAATGTTATACATTCTAATACTTCAGATTTTTAGCACACAATATGAGAGTTTTTAAGCTTCTCGTGCAGACAAATATCGAGACCCACAAAAATATTAATGATAACGGCGAAAAAACGTTCATACGCAAAAAAGCACAAAAAAATTCAATGGAGAATAAGTATCTTTGACTAAATGGAGTAGTCAGCGTCTAAAATTGAACATGTTCGCAAACATTTACGGATGGAGGATTACAAGTTGGCAGGGAGCTCAAGCTCAAAGTGAGAGCTTTCAAAAGGAAAAAGGGGAAAGCAGAGTATTTTCACTTTATCATCTCTCAGTGCCTCACTTGTAAGAAGACTTTCCTTTCATTTTCATCAAACTTCATAAAACATTCATGGCAATCCTTTGATGTAAAGCTTCCGTGGCGAGCGCCCACTACCTCACTCCTCTCTTCTCTCTCCTCTCTCTCTCTAGACTCTAGACGAGCAGCGGCAAAGCCTCCTTTTAATGGAAACATTATTTTCCTTACACAAATCTTACAGTTCGCGGGGTTTCGAATCCTTTTTAATTGCGTTTCTTTTATCGGCCTAAGACAGCTGCTTTGGAATACAGGCCAAACTCGTAACGCCATTAAATTTATTTCGTGTGATCTATGAAATGAACACTACGTAGTTATGTAGGTACTTGAGAAATTAATACACAGAAAAAATCAAATAAAACTAATAGATAGATAGATACTATTTTCTTAGCTCGTAATTAGGTAAAGACCGGCTACTCAGCGAAAAAATCGTGAAGCAGGTAGGTATTGCATAGTTTGGGGTCGTCCATTAACACGTGAGGCTCAAAAGGGGGGGGGTTCGGAAAAATTCACGAAATATCACGACGAGGGGGGGGGGTATGATGAGATATCACGTGTATTTATTTTTCCTGATAATATTCTGAAAATTTCAAAATACTTTGTACTAAAAAAATACACCTGATTTTGGGTGGGGGGAGGTCAGTCTAAAACCTCACCACATATCACCAGGGGGGGGTTAAAAAGATGCTAAAAAAACATCACGTGATTAATGGACGACCCCTTTGTAAAAGGCTAGGTCTGAGTTGCTGAGGTTCCGTATTTTTCAATTTTGTCATTGCCTCAGCACATCTCGTATATAGCAAACCAAATAGCAATATACCTATATAGATGCAACCAACTTTTTGAATTGATGCAGAAACGCATAAGAGAATCCTATCTAGAAAGAGGCAAACTATTTGAAAACCGTAGAGCAAATGATGGAGATACCGCTTCATGATGTATATTTTGATTGTTACCTACTTTAATTTGGGAGGCGGGTATGGGTACCGCCACCGCGGGAATCATTTATTGGATAACCAACACTTTTGCCACAGGTAACTTTAAGTGGTTTGCTACATTTGATGACTTCGCAGTGGCGCACGGGTTCACGGGGTGATGTTTGTTCGGGACTTGACGTCGAATGCGTCTGTCCATCAACTACGTGGCAGGTCAGATCGGGAGAGACTGGTTGAGGGAGACCTTTTGATCTCTCCAGCAGGACTCTCTCGGAACATCGCACTGCACCGCACTGGAAGGTTTGGATTCATACGTCCGTTACTCCTGGATACATTGACCCCAAGATTCCCTCATGCCCTTTTCCTTCCCAGAATTTCCTCGCCTTTCTTTTCTAAAAATACCCTCCACACAGCATCCCCAAAGATAACATAAGCCCTGAGGTGAATTATTTTCATCAGAGCCTCCTGTGTGGAGCTAATGTAAAAAAACCTACTAAAGGGTGGCGCAAAACTACCGATATGGTTTGAATCTTATTACACATTACAATAAGATTCAAAATAAAACCGTAGTTTTGCGCCACCCTATAACTAGGTGCTATTTTATGAGATATCAAATAAATAGGACAGTAAGCACCGGTTTTTTTCACCTAAGACAACTCAAGTCAGTTCGAAGAAACCTTCCTACAGAGGCGACAAAACTTTTAATTAACTCTTACGTAGTCTCGCGGCTCGATTACTGTAACGGCATCTACAGTCTACCAAAATATCAAATTGACAAACTTCATTCCGTGTTTAATGCAGCGGCAAGGCTCATAACTGGGGTTTCTAAATATTCGCATATTTCAGAACACCTTCGTAACCTTCACTGGCTCAAGTGCCCTGAGAGAATCCAGTACAAATTGTGCTGGATGGTTTTTAAATCAATCAATGAAATGGCCCCACCTTACATCTCCGAATTATGCGTCCCGGAAAATACCGGCCCGAGACAATTAACCTTTAGATCAGCAACTTCATCTGCTAAAGGCAGACTAATAGAACCTAAACGAAAGCCAAATACTATGTTTGGAGATCGTGCTTTCGGAGTATCTGGGCCTAAGGCTTGGAATAGACTCCCTCCGGAATTAAGATGCATAACAAGCCCAACAGAGTTTAGGTCCAAACTAAAAACCTTCCTTTTCGGGCTCTCATACCCATAATTTAAATATACCTATTTGAGAGTATCATACTTGTATTGTCTGTGCTATGTCTTAATCACACTTTTCTTACTGAATTAAAATTACTCGATTCCTTACACATCAATCTGTCTCTTGACGAATCACATTTAGAAAGATCAAATCCTTATAGGTACTACCGCACCACCCACCTTTACATGTTGCGTTTACTTTCCAAAATACACTCGTCAAAGAATACATTACATATTAATATTAAAATATTTTTCAGGATTAAATAACATGTGTTCACAATAATGTCCTCTGCGTGCGAACTCTATCTAAATTTCTTTTAATGGACAATATACAGTGTTAATCTCAAGCGACCTCTCAGGTAAGTATGGTCCTGTTTTCATTAAATTTTAGGCAGCATCGCGTTCATTGGTCAAAATATTGTACATATATTTTCGTATCGGTGATCAATGAACCGGTGTATGCAATTTTTAGCCATAAGTTGTTTTTAATTGTTTGTCTAGCTTGTAGTTTTTTAGATTTTAGAAATGTATTATAAGTTTGTACAGCGCCCTTGAGGTGATTTTTCACAAAAACGGCGCTATATAAATCATCCAAATATTATTATTATTAGTATATCAAAAGGGCGCCAAAATTCACTCACACATGATCCAGATGCAAACTAACTGCAGATACAAACCAATAAATTAAATTTGCCTGGCCTTGATTTTGTGTTCGCAAACGTAATGGGGTTTCACCAACCCGTTTTAATCCATTCGAGAAATGTTGTGTAGCTATTTACCTATCCAAATTCAAAAGCATATGCGCAAATTTTAAATCCATCCAACAATGGCATTTAGTTCAGCCGGACTCAAACCCAAAGCAAGACGCAATGGACACCTCCATTATAGACCTTTTGTAAGTCCCTAAGAAAGGTTATCCTCGCAATAAATTGTGAAGACGTCAGTCAGAAACAATAATCGCCGCCATTTCCTAGGAGTCCAAGAGAAAGAGAAGCAAAACTAATAATTTATTTCCTTTAATACAAAGGCTTCTGCTGGCCGCCTCTACCCTTTGGCCATTTTTTTCTAGCAAAGTTTAAAATGTAGGTGGGTGAGGTAGGTAGGGCTCTCTTTGGGCCCCGAGTTTGTGACTTCCCTTTAGTTTATCATTTATATTTATGTGTGTCAGGCGAACAAAGGTTCCCTTTGTCAGAGTGACCAATAGCCAGGGCGGGACTTGGACCTCCACAGGAAGAGAGCTATCCACGTGTACTATCCACGAAAGTATGGGTTGGGAGTTTTATCGATTGCAAATCTTCCACCCTATCTAGGTATTTCTACGGTAAAAGTCCACATTGCTAATATCTAACTAACCAACCAACACGCCGTTTCCCCGCAGGGGTAGGCAGAGAGGACGGACCGCCAAACAACTCGGTCTTGGCACACACTCCTTGTCTCGTTCACATTCCCACATCGCCTCATACATGCTCTTCTATTATTCTGACTCTTGACATGGCGCAACTTAAGTATCTGATTCACTTGGTCGTGCCATATCTTTCTCGAGCGCCCTCGACTTCTTCTTCCATTCGCATTTGCGTCATATATTCTTCTTACACTCCTCTCCTCGTTCACTCGCTCTACATGCCCAAACCATCGGAGCGTTCCTCTCTTAATCTTACTCATACGCTTACATCAGCCTTATATTCTTTACGGATCTCCACGTTTCTCACACGATCATACATGGTTTTACCACACATACGCCACAGGGATCTCATTTCAACAGCATTCAGTCTACTTTCATCCTTCCTCTGACAGTTCCATGCCTCACTGCCGTAAATCAGGGTATGTACCAGTACTCCATTATGGACGGCTAGCTTCGCTTCTTTGGACAGTTTTTGTTGGTGCCAACGGCGTTCAGTCCTCAATTAATAGAGCTACCTGCATTCACCCTTATTTCAATATCTCTATCAACCTTTAACATACTTCCCACATAAACAACCTCATCCACCTGCTCCAAGTATTCATCATTCACAACTATGTTGCACATTGTTTATCTATAGCGCCATTTTTTAAATATCAAGTCAAGGAAGCTTTATAATGTGAAGCCATAAGAACCTTACAAATACTTGAAAGCTATTTGCTCCATTATTAAATTAAAAGGCATAAAAAATTACCAAATAAAATAATCGCGATATTTTCAATGACAAAGAACTTCAAATGTGAGAAAAAATATCAAAAAGTGAAAATATGATAACTAAAATGATATGATTTTTTTAACTCCACACAGGAGGCGCTGAGGATTAAGATTCCATAAGGACCTATGTCGTCTTTGAGGATGATGTGTGGAGGGTATTTTTAGGGAAAGGAAGGAGAAGAAGTTCTGTACGAGGGGTGGGTAGGAATTTGGGTGACAATGTTTCCAGGAGTGACGGACATACTCGTAGGAACACATCCCTCCCATTGCGGTGCAAGGCGATGTGTCGAGAGCCCGCTGGAGTGGCCTAGGTTAGGTCTCCCTCAACCTTTCTCTCGCGATCCGGCCCGCCACGCAGCAGATGGATTCACTCTACCTACCCATTTCTGAGATAATAAAAAAAAAATACAAAAAATCCATTCGTTTTTTCTCGAAATGCACCATTAAGGTTACGATTTTTACAAAATTAAGTGAGGTTATATGAAAAATAAGTCGATGTCTAGTCAGTCTAGTCACACTAAAACATGAATTTGTCCTGACTACCCTCATTAGAATGGACCCAAGTGCGGTCCTGGCAATTGAATCCTTTACAAGTCGATAATCTATCGTTAACATGTTGCGTCTGTTGGTATAAAAAATCTTTTGTATTTTTGCCTTTTCGCCAAAGTTATATGTCCTACCTCTTTATTATTTCAAGTAACAAATACTGCGTGCAACCCATTAGTATGGTGGCATTTACGACTTACAGAAGCTCATTCGGTCATTGTCAGGATAAAACTTTTCAGCTATTGTCCGATACATTAAGCATACAAATTCGTTGCGATTTTTATAGCCTTTTTTATCTCCAAAAGTTCCATCTCCATAAGTTAAGCTTTTTGACATTTAAGATTTCTCGTAATCACGAATAGGGCGATTTTTTTAGAAAGTTGTTAGGTAGGTACCTACCCAAAATTCATCTGCCCACAGCCTAACTATTATGGAAATTGAAAAACAACAATTTCATTTTTTTAGCAAAGTAGTTTTTAAATGTCAGTCCACTGCAAGTGAATGGTTTTGGAAAGTTCTGTTTTAATCAAAGGTGACGAATACCTACGTCCTACGTTAGCGTAGCAAATGTTTGTTTTAGATTTCGTATGCCCATCCGTAGGCAGTAGGTAAGAAAAGCATATTATCCTCGATTTTGACAATTTATAATAGCGCGATACTTTATAATTTAAATTGATGCCTGGGCCATTGGGTCCCCGTCGACTATTCAGATGTACCAAACTACCAAGAACTTTGATTTTTAAAAGAGTATTGGTTAAAAACAAATGACAATACCAAGATGCGACTTTGCACACGGAGTACCTACAATTACTAGGGCTGTCCGTAAAATAAGGTCTCCAAGGCGCTACGGTCGCGAGGAATAATTCTACGTGGAATCCTGCAACACTGGCGTGCAGCCTTGTTTTCCCAAATCCCCACAACGTTGCACCCTCTGTGACGCTTAGTCTCGGCGTGGCAACCATTCGCGATGGAGCTTCCACTCGCCGCACCCGCCAGGTGTGAGTGATGCTCTGTAGGTAATTCATTTTTAAACTTTGCTGCGGCGAATCTGCCTGATGCCACTTGAATGCCAATCTTGAATGATGCCACTGGGATTGTTCCTCTATCTCTTGGGTCATGTAGTGTACCCGGGTCACAATTGAGTTCAAGAATTCTTCGCCATCGTTGTCGTAGCACTCAAGGAATCTGAGGGCTGATTCAACCCATTGTTGTTTGTGATCTTCGGTGAGTATTTTGGGACCCTCCTTGGCAGACTTTGTGGTCTCCCAATTTTTTGTCAGAATCTAGTCAATAGTGGTCTTACTGACATCAGGGATCATATCACAGAGTTCCCGAACCGTCACCCGTCGATTTGCAATCATTGTTTTTTCCACTTTGGCAATTTTTTCATCTGAAACCGATGGTAGTCCGGCACGCTTTTAAATTCTCTGCACCATTTGTGCACTTTTTGCACTCATACACTGTTTTTCTGTACACTTCAAATAGCTGAGAGTGAATTTCTACCGGGGTTTTGTTCTTCGCACAAAAACATCTATTTATAGAGCGTAATTTACACCTGGCGGGTACGGCGAGCGGAAGCTTCATCGCGAACGGCTGCCATGCCGAGACTAAGTGTTGCGGAGAGCTCAGCTTTCTGGGGATTTCCCGGATCCCGGATATTCCCGGATCTAGCACCTTGGAGACCTTATTTTACGGACAGCCCTCGTACATTTAAAAAACTGGAAATTGCATGATTTTGCAATTGCTACCCCCATCACTTAGATATTAGATACCTACTTACATTTATAGTAGATTAGTGCCAAAAGTAGAGTTGATATTTATTTTGAAATAGGTACTGAATAATGTAGGATAGGAGATTTTTTTTATGAAATGACCTTTACAAAAACTTACATTTAAGAGTTTGCTTGCATTTTTACACAATTAGTTATTTACAATGCCGCAGGCTGTGAAGGTGGAGGTGAAAGGTTTTTGATTTTCTGAATACAAATTTTATACTTTAATTATTATACAGGTGAGTTTTAAGTTTAGCTCTAAATTCCACCGAGTCTGTGATCATTCTTGAGGAAACCCGGTCGCTGAGAAATTTGAAAAATAGGTATTTTACCAAACTGTTGCTGTAACCTGTCACTGTCGCTCTTACTCCCCTAATACTGTGCGAAAGGGACGATTGCACCTCAATCTGATAATACCTAAATAAAATTTAGCAAGGCCTTCGATAAAGTAAATCATAGATTACTAATTCATAAACTAAAACAAATGGGTGTTCATGGTACCTTGCTAAATTGGTTTTACTCCTATCTAACTGACCGCATACAAAGAGTAGTATTTGATGGCTATGAGTCAAGAGGATTAGATGTGCCATCTGGAGTGCCGCAAGGATCCCATTTGGGGCCAATCTTGTTTCTTGTTTTTATAAATGACTTGTGCGATGTTATTTTGGATTCTGAAATTTTGTTGTTTGCTGATGATTGTAAGATATTCAAAATTATTCGTACATTACTAGACTCAATACTTCTCCAAAACGATATAAACAGAGTTTCAAAGTGGTGCAACGACAATAGAATGTTTCTGAATTCTTTAAAATGTGTTCACATAACCTTTACGCGTAAACACAATTCTATTCCGACTCAATATTTTATCGACGGTACTAAACTCCAGGAAGTCGCAACCATTCGGGACCTAGGCGTATTATTTGACAAAAAACTTACTTTCACACCTCATATCGACAATATCATTTCTAGATCTATGAAAATGCTAGGATTTATCAAACGAAACAGTAAACATTTTAAAAATCCCACATCAAAAATAACGCTGTACAATTCCTTCACCCGCAACGTGTTGGAGTACGCAAGTGCTGTATGGAGTCCAACCTACAAAGTTCATATTCAGCGAATAGAGCAGGTTCAAAAACATTTTATGTACCACCTGGCGTATTCCGATAGGCGAGCTCGATCACTTCCTCACTACACTGATAGACTAAAATTCTACAATGTACGCACCCTTGAACATAGAAGACTAAATACAGATCTAAACTTTCTATTCAAAATTGTAAATGGTTTAATAAACTGTCCTTTTCTACTTCATCAAATCAGGTTCAATGTTCCTAGAATTGGTTCACGACTGGTAAATTATGTTCCGTTAAATATTAAAAAATATCGAACTAAGCTGGGGTATGACTCAGC
Organism: Limnephilus marmoratus; assembly: GCA_917880885.1. Taxonomy (NCBI): domain Eukaryota; kingdom Metazoa; phylum Arthropoda; class Insecta; order Trichoptera; family Limnephilidae; genus Limnephilus; species Limnephilus marmoratus. The sequence goes on along the minus strand of OU862911.1, from coordinate 59,191,610 downwards.
TTTATCGAGAATGTGCCGTAATTTCAATGAGGCTTATAAAAAACATTCGATTAATTTGACAATGTCAACATTGGCCAACTTCAAATCAAATCTTAACAAGCTTTAAAGCTCCCTATTACGTTGTTCTATAAACTTATGAACCTATAAACTCATTGTTCTAAAAACTTGTTCCTTGTAAAACTTGTTAATTATTATTTTGTAATGTATAGTATGTGTTTGTGTGAATGAATGTAATGTATATGTAAGTATTATATTATCAATGCTGTGTTTGTCTTTAATTAGTGATAACATCAACCATGTTCAGTGTAATTGTATCTGTGAAAGCTTTGATGTAAATCTCTGTTGACAAACCTAATAAAAAAATAAATAAATAAAAATCATCAATATCGTTGTTTTGTAGGTATTCTCCATTTTTCTCCTCCGAAACTGGACCGATTTTTAAGATTTTCTTTACTAACTGTATTAGAAAAACATACCTAGGTACTCTATATCTGTAGGAATGTATTGCTTTAAAAAATACTTTATCTAGTTTGTATACCTACCGTACGTTTGTTGATGGCGTTCAAACCAGGCAATTTTGTCGATTTTTGGAGGGTCCTGCTAAAAGAAGTACCTAACTTATCAAAAAAAGTGAAACGCACCGACACGCTCGTGGTCTACATATATATTTTTTTGTACCTACATATAAATATTTGCAGTAGGTAGTGTCAAAATCCAGAGAGCAAAATGGACAAAACGCCGCCCTATTTCCTCTTAAATCATGTGGCAGTCCATTCCAGGTTTTTCGTCCGGACACTCCGAAAGAACGCTCACCGAACGGATGCGTTGTTTAAAAAGTTTTGAACAAATCATCAAATTTTCAGCTAGAAATATGAAGGGTATTGTTATAAGCCCTAGCTAGTTAGAGGATTGCGAAATAATTCATAAAATCAAAAAAAAAAAATCTATTTTTTTAAGTTATTTTTCACGTTCTGTGAAAGTTCTATTCAATTTCTGTGATTAGGGAACGTACCCATACTACGTGAGACGTTTAGGGGGAGGGGGGTCTTCAAAATACCATGCTTATTTCAAAAAGTTGGTCACGTAGTATGGGTACGTTCCCTTATTTCAGTTTTATGAATCAACTGGCCTATAATGATATAAGTAATAAAAGAACTTGAATAGAACCTACACAGAACGTGAAATTTAACTTTTAAAATTTGATGAATTGTTAAATTTTTTTAACAACCCATCCTTTTAGTATCTGGTGTGCGCTTTGGTTCTTTCAACCTTCCGATAACTGACCCGAAAGTTGACGAGAATTGCAATTTTCTGGAATACATATTTCCGATAAGGAAGCTGGAACCATTTCGTCGGGACTTAAATGCCATCCAGAATCCAGAACCATATCTCTATGTCCAGAACTGGATTCTTTCAGGACATTTGAGCCAGTGAAAATTTTTGAGATGATTTGAAATATATGGGAATATTTAAATACGCCGCCGCCTGTGATAAAATTTGCAGCAAAAGTGAAAACGGATTGTAATTTGTTGATTTGATATTTTGAGAGACTTGCATATTTTTCCGTTGCAATAATCTAGACGTGAATCAACATTATACTGCAACATTTTATAAATTAAATTATTTTTAAATGAAAAAAAAAATATATATTTTTGAATGAAGCTATAACTTTGTGGTTATAGATAAATGAAACAATTCAACTTTGTTTGAACCACTTACCTATATATAATGAGTAAATCCGACCGGTTTCAGAACAAATGTTCCTTCTTCAGGGCAAGCGTATACTAATTTGACAGTTTCGAAATATGGATGGGAAAATAAATATCTTAAGCCGCCGCTACCCGAATTTCTACCGATTTCTTACATATCTCCCTTAAACATTTGAAGTTTTTAAGCCCTTACAAAAATATATGTTATTTTTTAAGATAATATCTAGACGCGTTTCACGCCGAAACGCAAATTATTTTATATAAAATTCCCTCGATAGAAAAAAATCGCAAAGTATGCTCCGAAAATTATTATAAACAGGTTTGTTTCAGTTATTTTACAAGTTATTGTTGTGAAAAAATCGCAATGTTTCTTTAAATGATACCTTCCACGAGATTTTTGCTCTATTTTAAACGAGTCGTGTTTTATTAAACATTTTCGCAATTTTCGCATCGATTTTATCGCTTCAAATATAATATTTGAATTTGAAGCGATAAAATCGATGCGAAAATTGCTTGCTAATAATTAGCGCGCTCTTCTGACAATCGTAATTTATTACATAACTCTCCATCTTCTTCTTTTTGAGCGCGGATGCGGGGCCTTAATAATTTATTACTAGTCAAAAAATAATTTTAGCTTATTTTTTTCCCCAATCTAAGTACTAAACTGAAAATTGTGACGACATAGAAATTTTTTCGGCCATCTGTGAAAATAAATTTTTAACACAATCAGTGCAAGTATCGAAGATTCCAACCTCCCAAAAAGAAAGTACCGAACAGTCGGTAATGAAGATTTCTTCGATCAATAGAATGAGTCGGTAATAAACCGGTTCTACTTTTAACAGGTTGGTTGTTAAAACAGATTTCTACGTCTTCCACGTTGAGCGCCATTTTGAGTAGTTTGGTTAACGTCAGTTTTCCTTGTTTTTTAACATTATCGAACAAAACTATTCACAAAATGCAGGGTCCTGCCGTGTTTATGGACCTGTCTCTCGAAGACCAGGTATGTCACATAATAATTTCATTAATCTTACTTTCTAATCTTAGAAACAGTCAATATGCCGATTTATAGGTTATGGTTTTTTGCACATTTGTATGTCGTCTATTTTATGCATATGGTAATATAAATATTGGGATGTGAGTTTCCTCTTTCGTTTAAAATTACAAATTCATTAGGGAAACTTTAAATCCATGACCATTATAAATTGAGCAACAACATTAACTGTCAAAATATCCAATCAAATTGGAGGACTTGATTACTAGCATTTTTTATGAAAATCGTATCTGTCGTGTCATGAATAAACTTATTTGTGAAATAATATGTTGTTACAATTTTAGGCGCAAGAACTCCGAAAGTATTTTAAAAGCCTCGGTGCAGAAATCTCCGAGGAGAAGTCAGCAAAGGGAATTGAAGATGACTTACACAAAATTGTAGGTGTCTGTGACACTTGCTTCAAGAGTGGGAACGAAGATGAAATCGATGCCATCCTCAACAGTATTGTGTCAATCATGGTATCCGTAAGTACACAAACATTTTATTTCTCAGTTCTCAGTTGTGGAGGTAAGAAAAAATGGTAATTATCGGTTCGGACTGGCCACGCTTATTACGAATAACTTTTAGAAAAAAACTTTAGATTCGCCTTAAAAACGGAAACTTTTTGGCTTCGGGGCGGCGGAAAATAATGCATTTTAATTTTCGGTAATTATCGGTTCGGACTGGCCACGCTTATTACGAATAATTTTTAGAAAAAAACTTTAGATTCGCCTTAATTACTATAAAAGGAAACTTTTTGGCTTTGGGGCGGCGGAAAATAATCCATTTTAATTTTCAATTGTATAAAACCAAAATTCACTTCGTGAATCGACACAGCGAAATTCCCCGGCCGTAGCTGTCACTGTTATGGACTGTAGCTGACTTCGTGGGATACCTACATGAAATACCGCGAATCACAAACCATGTTGCACAAACCTAGCGTAGCCGCTAAACCACTTGAAAACTGGGATGTTTTTCTTGCGTTGACGCGAGTAGGCGTTATAAAGGGGCACATTCTTTTGTATCACAAACCATGTTACACAAACAAGCCCGCTAGAGAAATTTCATAATTACGCGCTTTATCCCACGAAGTCAGCTGCAGTCCATAACAGTGACAGCTACGGCTGCGAATTTTCGCTGCGTCGTCGGTTCGCGAAGTGAATTTTGGTTTTATGCAATTGAAAATTAAAATGTTTTATTTTCCGCCGCCCCAAAGCCAAAAAGTTTCCTTTTATAGTAATTAAGGCGAATCTAAAGTTTTTTCTAAAAATTATTCGTAATAAGCGTGGCCAGTCCGAACCGATATTTACCTAATTTTCAATTGCATAAAACCAAAATTCACTTCGCGAACCGACGCAGCGAAAATCCGCGGCCATAGCTGTCACTGTTATGGACTGCAGCCGACTTCGTGGGATACCTACATGAAATACTGCGAATCACAAACCATGTTACACAAACCTAGCGTAGCCGCTAAACCACTTGAAAACTGGGATGTTTTTCTTGCGTTGACGCGAGCAGGCGTTATAAAGGGGCACATTCTTTTGTATCACAAACCATGTTACACAAACAAGCCCGCTAGACAAATTTCATAATTACGCGCAATATCCCACGAAGTCGGCTACAGCGTATTAGCTCTTGTTAATTTATCAAGGATACCAACATAACAGTGACAGTTACGGCCCCGGATTTTCGCTGGGTCGGTTCGCGAAGTGAATTTTGGTTTTATGCAATTGAAAATTAAAATGCATTATTTTCCGCCGCCCCAAAGCCAAAAAGTTTCCTTTTATAGAAATTAAGGCGAATCTAAAGTTTTTTTCTCAAAATTATTCATAATAAGCGTGGCCAGTCCGAACCGATATTTACCGAAAAAATAAATTGAATCTTATTGAATATTTGCTGCCAGTCTATGGTGAATGTTTATTGTTTTTAAATTATGATCGCACTCTTAACAAATTATTTAGTTGTAACCCAATTAAATCTATAGATTCATTGGGTGAAATGCAGATCCTGCCAAAATCTTGAAATTTAATAGAAAGGCACTTTCTAGATGAGAAAAGTATGGAGAAGCTGAATAAAAAAAAATTAAGGCGCGCTCGGCAAAATTGAGGGAGATACAGCCGTTCAAATTATTGAGAAAATGTAACTATGACAGCCCGGCGGCCATTGCGTCACTGTTATGTTGTTGGTATCCCTGATACAAACAAGAGGTAGATACAAACCCTGCTTTGCCAAACAAACCATTCAAAACCTGGGATGTTTTTTAAAGTAAAGATAACATACACAATCCCGCTAGACAAACCCTGCTTTGCCAGACAAACCATTCAAAAACGTAGGCTGTTTTTTAAAGTAAAGATAACATACACAAGCCCGCTAGACAAACCCTGCTTTGCCAGACAAACCATTTAAAAACGTAGGCTGTTTTTTAAAGCAAAGATAATATATACAAGCCCGCTACACAATCCCTGCTTTGCCAAACAAATCATTCTAAATATGTACGAATAGAGGTTTGTTAACATTATAATTCTGTTTTTCATAATTATGCGCCTCATCATGTATCCCACGAAGTCGGCTACAATCGTATCTAGCTCTTCTTTGTATCAGGGATACCATCATAACTGTGACGAAATGCCCGCCAGGCTGTCATAGTATCGGTTCGCGAAGTGAAATTTTATTTAACGCAATTGAAAATTAAAATTATTCAAAAAAAAATTCTATTGCTTTCCGCACTTTTTTTCACCTTCCAAATTAAAGTTCCCAACTTAAAACGCGGTGAAAACATGGTTTTTGGCAAAAAACTAATTTTGGCAGGATCTGCATTCCTCCCGATTCATTTAGTAAATTGTAAAAATTTTCCTTTTCAGATTTCTCTTGACCGCGGAGAAAATTTAATTCTTGCTTTCAGTGAAAAGTTAGCTAAAGCACCAGGACAAAAATTGGGAATGGTCGCACTTCAATCGTAAGTTTGTTATTCAATGATATTGAAATATAAGAGATGTGCTATCCGCAGTTTTTACTGGGTGGGACTGCGCTTCCGGGTGTCACCGATATTGTTTACCAATTAACGAATAAACTAAATGAATTAATAATTAACAAATAAACTAAACAAACGTTAAACTAAATGAACGAATTCTTTCCGCATTCAAACTATATTGTTAACCAATAGTAAAGCACACCTTCAAAAAATCAACGAAATGAACAAATTCTTTTTGTATGCAAACTACTCCGATTGGCCTATCTCTTTTGTATTTCAATATCTTTATTTGTTATTAAAGATTATTAAAGTTAATTTGATGCCGGAATGTAGCATTATTTATTGTAATCAAGATATTAATTTTGTCAGATAGTTTTATGTAAAAGTATTATTTACCATTGAAGTATGTAATTTTACATTGGCCTGTTTGTTACCTGAGAAATAGTTTTAAGGAAATTTTAAGAAAGCGCAGCCTCCTGAATAGATTATGTAGATTTTGATTGAATGGGGAAATCCGAGGAGATTAAACATAGTGAACAAAGTTATGAAAGGAGTCTTAGATGTTTTTGACATTTAGAGCTAATGGACAGAGAAAGTAGTTTCAAGAGAATATGTAAACGCAACTGGATGAAAGAACAAGTTGGGCCCACTCCATTAAGATATGTTGTGATCAAGTGAATCAGTTACTTAACTTGATCACAACACATAATCACGTAACAAAATCAAACAATTTAATTATTGTGGATAAAGTAGTGAGTGAATTTCAAGACAGTGTGATGGAGCATTCATTCCTCTCGGCCAATAAAAGTAGTGGGTGTATGCCAAGATCGTGTGGTAGGGTATTCATTCCTCTCTGCCAATGAAGTAGTGAGTGTATGCTAAGACAGAATGGTGGGGAAGTCATTCTTCTCGGCCAATAAAGTAGTGAGGGTACACCAAGACAGAGTGGTGGGCCATTAATTCCTCTCGGCCAATGTGGATAAAGTAGTGAGTGTATGCCAAGACAGAGTGGTGAGGCATTCATTCCTCTCTTCCGATGTTGGTAAAGTAGTGAATGTTTGCCAAGACAGAGTTGTGGGGCATTCATTTCTCTGCCAATGAAGCGATAAACTAATATCAGTTATCTTTCAAATCAGTATCCTAATTACATTTAAGCAACTTTCTATTAAGTGCTTTTTGCCAAGCCTGCGGAGAAATTATTCAATGGTTATTTCGATAGTTAGTATTAAGTTATGGCATGCTTGTGAAGAAACTCAGCACAGTTGCGCTATCTAAATAATTAGTTTATATTTTCATTTAGATTATTAGTGTTGAATTCTTCCTCAATAATGAAGAAAGATTTGAATAATGAAGATGAAATAATCTAATTGTTATTTCGTAGGCTGTGGAGGCTGTACAAGAACCTGGAAAACAGCTCACCGCTGCGCTATCACGTGTACTACCACGTGATTGGGATTGCGCGCCGAGTGGGGCAGGTGCGCGACGTGTTTGACGGAGTGGAGCAGCTGAAGAAGGAATTTGCCGCCTGCCCGCCTTCCTCGGAACAGATGCAGAAGTTGTACCGACTGCTGCACGAGGTGCTCAAGGATAACCAGAGGTGGGACCTTGTTTTAATTCTTAAATACAACACAAAGCACTCATAGACCATTCAAAAGCCAAACTAACTAAACTGATAACTGCACAATATAGATAGAAAATCGCTGAAGGTGCTAGTTCTACTATTATCCTGATCTATTCTACTGTCGTATAATATGTGATCTATTGACGGTTTTTATAGTAGGTGAATGTCGCTTATTTGATCCATGAAGTTTCACTAAAACAAAACCACTGAATTAGAAATGCCTTCCATGTAGTTTGAATGGAAACCAATGTCACCTCTGACGTAGTACCCTTTGACTATTAGATCCGGACAGCTAATGAGTCAATTGGGACTGGTTGAGGAAGACTTTTTGATTTCTCCAACAGTGCTCTCTTGGAACCTCATCTTGCACCGCAGTGGGAGGTTTGGATTCATTCATCCGTCACTCCCGGATTCACTGACTCCCTGATTCCTACTCACCTCATAATTTTTTCTTTCCAGAACTTCCTCTCTTTGTTTTCCTAAAAGGATCCTCCACACAGCATCACCAAAGTTGACATTGGACCTGAGGGGAGTTATTTACCCCTGGGCCTCCTGTGTAGAGCTAATGTGAAAAAAAAATAATTGTTGGTGTTTTGCTACCAGCAAATTTTCAAATTTACAAATCTTATCTGTGACCTTTCTCTCATCTGTATAAATATGTATTTAAATTCAAAATGCAATTCAACAATCTTAGAATAATGTGACCATCAAAAGTTGTACTTCTTATTTAGATTTTACTCTTTGCTATTGCTAAGAATCGTGATCCCCACTCCAAGATCCCTGGTGAACAAGTCTCCCCCTCCTCACAGCCTGCGCTGCACAGATAGTCGCAAACACCGCCGTTTCAGACACCTGTGATATTTGATAGTCCTTAAAATTCATTGAATTTTTATTTTTTTCCAGTGAACTGGCTTCCAAGGTGATGATTGAACTCCTGGGCACATACACGTCGGAGAACGCCTCCTACGCCCGGGAGGACGCCATCAAGTGCATTGTGGCCGCGCTGGCCGACCCCAACACCTTCCTGCTTGACCCCCTGCTGTCCCTCAAGCCCGTCCGCTTCCTCGAGGGGGAGCTAATCCATGACCTGCTTTCCATCTTCGTCTCGGAGAAGCTGTCCAGCTACCAAACCTTCTACAATAACCATAAGGAATTTGTGCATTCTCAAGGCATGTTAAACCTTACCTAATTTAACCAACTAATTTTAAACTTTGTACGTATTCTTTTGTTACTCTGACTCTTGACATGGCCTGAGTAAAGTATTTGATTCGCTCAATCATGCCACGTCTTTCTTGGGCGTCCCCGACTACTTCTACCATCCGCTTTTGTCTAATCTAAGCAAGGGCAGATCCAGCTTTGGCGCCAGGGGGGGGTCACACAGTCGTGGTCAAGTCACAAGCAGTTATAATTTAATTTTAATTATAATAGATACAAGTAAAAAGTAGGTCCACCTAGGTCCTGGACCCTGCCCAGGGGGGGGTCATGACCCCATGACCCCCCCCTGGATCCGCCCTTGAATCTAAGTTGAACAATTGTTTCCAGGTCTTAACCACGAACAGAACATGAAGAAGATGAGACTCCTGTCCTTCATGCAGTTAGCAGAAAGCAACCCAGAAATGACCTTTGAACTCATCCAGAGTGAACTGCAAATCAACGAAGAAGATGTAGAATCTTTCATCATTGAAGGTAACATTAAAGCTATCCTCACGTCACTACACTACACATCACTACACTGACCATCCCAAACGGACCCAAGTTTATCTTTCTCTAAGCACCTTATTCTGCTATTTTGAAGCAGCCATCAGAATCACACTAGAAAAAGTTATATAATATACTTCAGTGCGGTAAAATCAAACTAAAATTCCTGATTTCCCTCCCGTGTGTTCTATTTTTTGGTAGTGTCACCTTCCATGCAACACATTGCCTGACTATATCTGAAAAGCTTACTTGTTAAGCACACTATCCACTTTGCAACACAACATTTCCCAACACTGAATGAAATTCAATAGAACGGTCGGGTGAAACGCTTTTGGTGCTTAACTCTAACTAACTAACTAACCATCACACCGCAGAGGTAGGCAAAGAGTTCGGACCTCCAAACAACTCGATCTTGGCACACACTCCTTGCCTCGTTCACATTCATACATCGTCTCATACATGCTCTTCTATTATTCCAACTCTTCACATGGCCCGATTCAAGTATCTGATTCACTTGGTCGTGCCATGTCTTCCTCGGGCGTCCCCGACTTTTTCTACCATTCATTTGCGTCATATATTCTCCTTTCCTCGTTCGCTCTACATGCCCAAACCATCTGAGCGTCCCTTTCTTAATCTTACTCATTACGCTTACATCAGCCTTGCATTCTTCGCGGATATCCACATTTCTCATATGATCGTACACGGTTTTACCACACATACGCCTCTTAACTCACCTTGGAATATCTCATTCTGTTTCAGTTTTGAAGACCAAACTGGTTCGAGCGCGCATGGATGAAACCAACAAGAAAGTCCATGTATCAAGCACAATGCACAGAACATTCGGCAAGGCACAGTGGCAGCAACTGAGGAATCTGCTGCACTTGTGGAAGACCAACCTGGGATCCATCCAAGACGGTATGAAGAATGTGGCGGCGGCACAGCAAGAACTAGTCGCTCAACAACAAAAAGTTTAGGCCAAAACATATCCATTTCTGCGTCGGTTCAAATATAAATATCTGAACAAAATTTTGTCAAAAGCCTGGTTTATACACAAAATTACTGTTTAAATGTGTAATCGAGCTGATTTATTCATTGTTCTATTTAAATTACACAACATGAAATATAAAAATGAACCCTGGATGAATTTAGTTGCACCAGGCTTTTGACATCAGATTATTCCATTTTCAATAAAAAAAAAACATCCATAAAATAAGCAGGTGTAACAAGAACCCCAAAACTGATAAGGGCCAATACTGTTTATAAATAAAAATCTACAAATTTGTATATTCTTTTTAAAGGGTCCCGCAGGTTACCATCACTTTTTTTATTGAATTGTATTACTTCTTTTTTATGATAATGATAAAAAATATTTAATCAACAAGAATTGGTTTTATGTCTCTGTCCCAACCCCCACATTCAACTATTATAATATTACTTTACATATATTATTATCGTCGATGTAAGTTCAATACCGCATATAAGCCAATAATTTAAAAATATGTTTTATTCGCGCTTTGAGTTGAATGGCATAAGGCGCATTCATTGACACATTAAAATGTTGAAATTGGCCAGTAGACTGCTGGCCCTCTGTTTAAAGTAAATAGTTGATGTGTTCAACTACACAGAATGTAGCTACAAGAACCAAATACCTCTCAATTAAATGTCGTACAGACTCAGCTATAAAAGCGCCAGCGTTATTTGGCTTGGCGTATTTCGGTATTTCGCTCGCCTTACATTCCCAATGGCAATATGTGGCAAGTGATATGCTAAAATAGGCCAAGCCAAATAACGCCAGCGCTTTTATAGCCAAGTGTGACGGCCCCCTTAATTACTAATGTAAATATATTATTCTATATCGCACATTGGTTCTGCATATTTGTAGCTAAATGTATTCCATGTTGTATGTATTCCTCCTGTTGTGCAGTAAGTACGTAAAAGCCCTTATGGGCCTGCCATATAAAAATTAAATATTGCGAATGAATCATCCCCGTAGTCCAGTGGGTAAGACTCTTGACTCACAATCCGGAGGTCGCGGATTCGAACCCGGCAAGCGCAAATAAATTTTATTTGATTAATTTGTGTTATTTCAGAATTAATTTCACAATTAATTCATTTAAAATAATATATAGTATATTTGTGGCATGTTCCAGAGTGGAAGATACTATCAGTATCGCCCTGGTGTAAGACCACCATTCAGAATTGAAACGTTGCTTGAAAATGGCTTTAGCCGTGTTTAGTGACCAGATCTGAATAGCCAGGTACTTCCCAACCTTCCTCTTCCCCACCTCCTTCCCCTCCCCACTACCTTCAGCCTCACAACATACCCCAATTGGGGATGCCATAGTCTCACTGGCTCCAGACGGGAGCAGTTGAGATTCTTGTGCGGTATTCACTGTAAAAAAAAAAAAAAAAATCCCCACTAAAGTAGCAAGCAAGACTGTATTTCTAGTTTCAATTTGAAAAGTAGATACAAATGATAACCAGACAACTCAACAATGTGCAAATTCATCACCTCCTTTGAAAAATGATTAAAAGTGATGATAAAAATTGGTTATGGTATTAATAAAACAAACCTACGGGCTATTTTTTTGATAACTTTACGACTTCAATCAATGTTGAAATGCCACTTTGTGGAGTTATACGGGGCGTCGTCGGTACACAGACTGTAAATAGGAGGGTTGGTAAAAACACGACAAACATACACCACACGCCAAATATTAAAACGCACAGAAATCGGCAGTAGAGAGGTGGCTAGCAGGCGGCAGGCAGACCCGGGAAGGGTCCGTCGCCTAGGCAGATCCGATGAGAAAGAGGGCTTGGACGGTGAAAGCTTGCCTTTTTGTTAATTTAGGCACTTGACCATGGCCAAGGGAAGTACAGTTAGACCCCTAACCTCAGCCTCTGATCGGTCAAACCGCTTTCACCGTCGGTACGTACGGATATGCCCGGGTTGTAAGTTCCTACTACCTGCTAGTGCCCATTTTTTATTTTAAAAAGGTTTACATACAGTTAGGTACAGAATACAAAAATGTAGACATCAAAATAATACAAATAATTTTAAAACGTAATTCAGAATATCACGTGAGATATAGGAGTTGTCGTGGAAACAATAAACATAATCCTATGGCAATATCGCATATGTGCCACAACTAATTTTGCGTAAACGCAAAAGATAGTAAAAAATATTTTATGATTTATAAAATAGGAACACAAAATAAACTGGATTTAAATTTATTTTTTACTGACAAAATTGCAAGGTTTTTGTCCTTTCTGACCATTTTCACACTGTTCTTCCGCAGTACTGAACTTACATCGACATTATATGTCAATATGAACGACAAATGTTGGATGTGCCATTCTGTAGTTTTGCAGTAGAGCTGTTTGAAGTTTCGTTTCTGCATTTTCACTGTTTTCGAGATCAAGAAATATAGTGATTTGATATTTTGCATTTCATTCAAAATTCCGAAAATACAGACATTTAAATCAACACAAAATTTTTAGCAGATCCGACATCATTCTTTGGAACCGTCGACACAATTTCAAGACCATTCAGTATCTTGAGATAATATTATGATAGATGCATAAATGCAAAATATTACTGCTTAAAAAATATATTCGTACTAGCTGAAATCCCGACATTTCTAAGGCTATGTATGGAGTTTTTCAAAATCAGACTTAGGAAACGTACCCCCCCCCCCCCACCCCGTGACCAAAAACCTATGGCCCCCGCTGCTCATTTGTACCAAGCGTAGTATTTTGAAGAAGACCCCCCCCCCCCCAAACAGGTCATAGAGTATGGGTACGTTCCCTTATATAGCGACGTTCATCTTTATTTACATTAGCTCCACACTGGAAACTTTGTCATCTTTGGGGGCTGAGCGAAGGTAAGGTATTTAAGGAGAGGAAGATCTGGGAAGGAAAAGGTTTGAGAGGTGAGAAGGAATCTGGGGTTCAGTGTACGAGGGCCGTCCGAAGGTAAGGTATTTAAGGAGAGGAAGATCTGGGAAGGAAAAGGTTTGAGAGGTGAGAAGGAATCTGGGGTTCAGTGTACGAGGGCCGTCCGAAGGTAAGGTATTTAAGGAGAGGAAGATCTGGGAAGGAAAAGGTTTGAGAGGTGAGAAGGAATCTGGGGTTCAGTGTACGAGGGCCGTCCGAAGGTAAGGTATTTAAGGAGAGGAAGATCTGGGAAGGAAAAGGTTTGAGAGGTGAGAAGGAATCTGGGGTTCAGTGTACGAGGGCCGTCCGATAAGTAAAGGGTCCGCCAAATAACATTTTTTTTTTTGAAAATGCTATAAAAAAAAAACTACTGAATATTTTCTCAAATTTCTTTTTTTATTTGAAAGTACAATCCTTCCGGTTAATAATGGAAAATAATTTCATTCAAATGGCTGCCTCGGCTGGCCATGCAGTAGCCTACACGATCGGTCCAATTTTTAAGCACATTATCGATTGTGTGCAACTGTATTTCACCAATGGCGTCACAAATATTGTCCTTTAAAGCGTCAATTATCTCTGGCTTGTCGGCGTAACACTTATCTTTGAGGGCACCCCACAAATAATACTCCAACGGTGTCAAATCGCAGCTCCGAGGTGGCCAAACGATTTTTTTTTTCAATTTTTAAAAAATTCCAATTTTCGCACACATTCTGCAACATTACCATGATTTTCAAAGTAATGTCGCAATATTTCCCAGCGTTGTTCAAGCGTATACACAACCATATTCGTTTAGCGGAAGGATAACACTAATTATCTGTCAAATCAGACATGAGCTAAGTGTTACCATTCACGAAATAAGCACTAGTTGAAAAAAAAAAACGTTAGATGGCAGACCCTTTACTTTGCCTCACCGCCCGATGGCGCCACTATCGCAAGAGAAATTTACTGTTGTGTAGTACATTCTCGTAGACGGCGCTGCTGAAATTTGAGCCGAATCGGACTCGTAGTTTTATTTTGACAGCGTGTGGGAGCGGGCATGTCCGCAGATTTTAGAAAAATAGAAAAAGAGCAATATCGGTTTCTTGTTTTTGGAAGGGAAATCACGCAGCAAAATCAAAGAGCGCTTGGATGCTGTGTACGGTGACTCTTCTCCTTCGATGGCGACTGTAAAAAATTGGTTTAACGAGTTTCAACAAATATTTTTAGTTTTAACGTGGCCCATCGGTTTTTGATGAGCCACGCCCAGGTACCCCAAAAACGGCTACCACGGAGGATAACATAACAAAAATCCACAATCTCGTATTGGCAGACCACCGATTGAAGGTGCGCGAGATAGCTGAGAGTTGTAGGCATCTCAAAAGACCGTGCAGGTCATATCCTGCACGAAATTTTGGGCATGAAAAAGCTGTCGGCGTGATGGGCGCCAGCGAAACCGTGAGATCACTTCAGAGCAGCGTTTGACGCTGTTTAAGCACAATCCAAAGGAGTTTCTGCGTCGTTTCGTGACCGTCGACGAAACATGGATCCACTGGTACACACCAGAGACCAAGGAACAGTCGAAATAGTGAACTTCACCCGGCGAACGTGCTCCGAAGACGGTCCTATCGGCCGGAAAGGTGATGGCCACCATTACCTGGAGAAGGGCAAAAAACGATCACAGGGCTGTACTATGCCGAATTATTGGGCCAATTCGACGCCGAATTGCAGAAAAAATGGCCACATTTGGCGAAGAAAAAAGTGCTCTACCACAATGACAACGCACCGACTCACACCTCGCCACGGCCAAATTGGTCGAATTGGGCTACGAACTGCTGCCCCATCCACCGTATTCTCCAGATTTGGCCCTGTGCGATTTCTTTTTGTTTCCAAACTTGAAAAAGTCACTCGCCGGGCATAAATTTGAGTCGAATGAGGAGGTCATCGCCGCCACGGAGGCCTACTTTGCAGACCTCGAGAAAACATATTTTTCAGACGGGTTAAAGAAATTGGAGCACCGCTGGGTCAAGTGTATCGAGCAAAAAGGAGATTACGTTGAGAAATAAAAAATAAAAAATCCAAAATTTCGTTTTTCTTTTGTAGGCTAAGTATTTATCGGACCACCCTCGTATCTAGGTATGAATCAAAGCAAATGATACCTATCTCATCGTTACTTGTGCATGTAAATAACTCTTTTTCCAACTCTGTGGAAAAAGAGTTATTTAACGCCTATTCATAAAAAAGGAGACAAAAGCGATATATCAAACTATAGACCTATTTGTATTATGTCTGCTTTACCCAAACTTTTCGAGTCATTAGTATTAGATACCATTGTAAAACCTATCAACAATATTATTGTTCCTAACCAACATGGCTTTATCAGAGGTCGATCTACCTTAAGTAATTTAACTATCTATAATAATTACATATCCGAATCCCTTAGTCTGAAACAACAAGTGGATTCTATATACACTGATTTCAGTAAAGCATTTGATAAGGTTCGACATCACATTCTTATATCCAAACTCCGACTGTTAGGCATCAAAGGAAGTTTATTGACATGGATTATCAGTTACCTCAGTAATAGAGTGCTTAGTGTGAGGATTAATTTTATAGAATCCTATGTATTCGAGGCCACAAGTGGTGTCCCGCAAGGGTCCCACCTCGGCCCAATATTCTTCTTAATATTCATTAATGACATTGTAAACATATTTAAAGATGTACAAGTCCTACTTTTTGCAGATGATCTAAAATTGTTTAAAAAAATACGAAATATATATGATTGCCTAATTTTACAAGCTAATTTAGATGAATTTTTTAAATGGTGCGAACAAAATATGTTATTTTTGAATACTGAGAAATGTCAAGTAATACGATTTTCCAGAACTCATTCTCATATTTTACATGAATATAATTTAAATAATGTTAAATTAACACCAGTATTACAAATTCGCGACTTGGGAGTTATATTCGATTCAAACTTAACATTCACACCACATATAGATAATATAACTAATAAGGCTTTAAAGATTCTTGGCTTCCTTCGTAGAACCCTAACTGATTTTAAGTCCTTGGATTGCATGAAAACACTCTACATTTCATTAGTTAGATGTCAAGTTGAATATAATTCACCTATTTGGTCCCCTTTCTATAAAGTACACTCTAACAAAATAGAACGAGTTCAACACAAATTTCTTAGGTACTTAAATTTCAAACTCAAAATTCCAATAGAAAACATTAATTATTTAAGTTTAATGAATCGACTAAATTTAATTACGCTGTCTGACAGAAGAATCATTTCAGACCTAATTTTATTGTACAGAATTATGAACAACCTAATTGACAGTCCTGCCATCGTTTCTACTATTAAACTTCTTGTACCGACAAGGAATACTAGACAAAATATAACATTCTTTTGCAACACATACACAACTAACTATCAATCACACTCACTTACCAATAGGATGCATTATTTAGGCAACAAGTTTGGTGGTATTGTAGATGTATTTGCTGATTCCCTTTACATTCTAAAATGCAATTTAAACCAACACTTTGTTGAATCCTACAAATTATTGTAACATGGGTATAATATATTTAACGATTTGATTTGTTATTGTAATGTTTATATTATATTTTGTTCTATGTTATTGTTAAATATTACATTGTTTAAAATATTTCACGGGTTTTCACAAGATTATACAAGTGGTTTTTTTTTCTTTAAAAACTACTTGTATATTCTTAAAAGTTTTTTCACTTTTATAACTTTTGGTATAAATTCTATGTATGTGTTATCCTAGATATCTTAAATATTATTTTCTAATCTATGTAAAAGCCCCCACGGGCGTATAACAACAATAAATAAATAAATAAATGTACTTTAAATTATAAACAATAAATGTGATTGGTGGCGACACAGGTCTGGTGATCTTAGTAGCGACATGTATGGACTGTGTGTGATAAGTTGTTTGCGACATGAGCACACAATTTACATATGAAATACTTGCCAAGCCTTGTATACGAAGAACCTAACACATCATTTTATTACAATGTAACTCCATAGTATGTACATCCATTGGAAAAGTTGTAGTAAATTCTCAGGGAAAAAATAAAGAAAAAGTATGATTGTGGAAACATTTTATTTCTATACTTGGCCTCAACCTTTTCATAAAGAATGAATATTTCAACTTCTTAATTTAATATAATATTGTACATTGCAATAATTGCAAAAGTAAAATTATGATAAAAGACAAAGGCTAATTGAACCCATATTCTTACAATTTAAAATGTCTAAGTTTACAACATTATAACTGTGCAACTTTGTAAAAGTACATAATATTATTAACATTTTTCAAGAGTACCTACAAATATATATATATTTATGAATAAATATCTACAATAAATGCCAATTTAAAGGAATTCAAGAAAAGTTCAGTTGGTTTGTGTCTATGATAAATACAGAGAGAAATAATATTTTAAAATACTGAATTTATCAAATATATTTGTAAAGAATTAAAAAAGAATCCAATGAATAATGTAGTGTTGGTCCCCTCAACGCATCAAACAATACATACAAATAGGAAAACAACAGACTGTAAGTTAGATTCTTAAATGATATGGCTCAGAAGATCCCGTGAACATTTATCACATGTTCCAACAAAAGAAGATATTATACAACTAAAAGGAATGAGATTATTCATCTAATATAGGAAATATTTGGATAACACCGAAACAATAAAGAACTAATTAAATATTTTGCTGATTGCAAATGGATATTCTAGATGAGGAATGCTCTTACTCCATGCGACTATTAGATCCTTCAAACGAAATATTATTATCAGAAGAGAACTGCCTGAAACAATCTCTTATTAAATGTATTTTTTTTAACCAATGCTATGCCACGATTTTCAAATCAATAATTTACTTACATCCAGCATAATAGCATGAACACATTTTGTGAGTAGATTTGGTGGATAAACAATTTTCAAAATTCAGTTGTGAGACTATTTATAATTTGTTTTTTGTTTTTTTTTCATTATTATTAAGTTCTGCTAGTTTCTGATATTTTTTTGGTATGAAAGCCATTATTTGGCCTTTCGAAGGCATTATCAAACTATGGCTCAAACTTATTTACATTATTATAATACATTGTATATCGAGTTAACAAAATTTTGGTGTTTTTCTGATATCTATTCTGAAGTTATTTTAATATGAGTTAGGTTAAATCATAGGTTCTCAACGTGGGCGATAACGCCCCCTTGGGGGCTTTTGAGACCTTCAGGGGGGCGGTAGGAGGCTCAGAGAAACCCATCCCACTCCATCCTATCTTAAAAATATTTTCCCAATCCCATTACGCCCCCTCCATTATGGCAAATATAACCCCATCGTGGTATCCCGTTTCGTCCCTCCATTATGGCAAATATAGCCCTGCCGTGGTATCCCATTATGCCCCCTTCGTCGTGGTTAATTGCCGTTTCGAATTCACGAGTTAGGGGCAGTAGAAATAAAAATATTCTCAAAGTGGCGGTGGGCAAAAAGAGGTTGAGAATCTATGGGTTAAACCAATTTTTATTTATATTCTTATTGTGAGAGATACCTACTATTAATAACTCTGTTTACCTCTTCCTTACTAAAGGCATCTTAATCTTAATTGTCATGTTATCATAAATTATGTGCTACACTTCTGTTCATTATTTCTAGCTATTTAATTTAACAATTGGCTGTCATGCGAAATGATTAAAAAAAAACAGGCAGAACTTAATAATTATGAAATTAAAAATTATTCAATATAAAAATTTAAAAAAATAATGAGTTCTACAAATTAAACACAAATACCATAAATAATTGTAAAGTTCTGTTTGGTATCACTAACATTAGCTTACGTTTATTTGATCCTTGAAACTGTGGGAATATTATGCCCATCAATAATAGTTTGTATTTGATTAAAACCAAAAAGTTCACTAAATATTTCATTATGCGTATTATTCTAAAGTACATATTCAAAAATGAACTAATCCAAATATTAATTTATAACATTAGCTTAGTGTATACATGACTCTAAAATTGATTTACAATAGCATACATTAGATTTATCTCATTATATTATATTACACAAGCATTTTCTTTTCAATTTGATTACATTTATGTACAGATCATTTTGTAATAATTTAGAATATTATACTTTTAGTTGCAAAGCTGCTATAACGTCTAACTCAGAGAGATTCTTAAAAAACTTCAAAGAGATTCTTGCATATTTTTTATCAATGTACAAAAATCTAAGCAAAAAGGAGTATGTATACGGTGTATAAATAATTCACTATCTGAAACTTTAAATTTAGAAATATGAAAGGCAAACTTCATAAATATCTCATGTCGTACAACACACATAATATTATTTATCATAAGAATTAATTTTTACATTTATTGTGTTAATATTGTAGTCGCCTAAACTGTAGTCATTTTGAAAAATAACACTTTTTATCAAAATTCAAGCATAACATGAAATCTTGTGGTAAAGTAAACATAATAAATATGTAATAATGTTGCTGTCCTTTTCTTGTGTATTGTTGAACTACTTATTATTTGCACTCTTGCATCTTCAACTAAAAAGATTCCTTTTGAAGGAAATCTGTATAGGGTTTGTTTGTATGACGACCCATCCAGAATGGATAAATAATTCTGCATTTGTATTATATAACTACTGTTTTATAACTGTCCTACGCAAACACACCGAATCAATCTGTCTTATATTTGTTGCGTGGAATGTTATAACTTATAAATCATTGGCTGAGAAATACAAAAACATTCACTATAATCTTATTGTGTTCGGATGCTGTGGGGTTTGTTTCTTGAAACGTTGGAAACACAGAAACATATTAGGCACTTACGTTTTTGTGTTACCAACTGAAAGACTGACCTTATCACGCGGCAGCAGCGTATCGCAATAATTTATTGTTGAATCTTTAGTTTTCTCACTTTTAATTAGTTTTAGTTAAAACTAATGACTAAACAAAATACCTAAGAGAAGAACTTTGCATACCAATCCAAATACATACCAAAAATTCTGTCCAAACGATTGTTCAAAAGTGGCGGTTCAAAAGTAATAAATATTGGTTCCATCTTGGCCTCCATTTTTGTATAATCGTTTGGACAGAATGTTTTATTGGTATGCCAAGTCCTCTCTTAGGGTATTTTATTTAATTTTTGGAAAATATAATTTATAATAATTTAATCTTGAAACAGTTTTCTTAAAAGATTTACATCATTAATTTTTTTTATTAAAAATGTAAGTCTTCATCCAATCATAAAAATTGAAAATGTTTGGTAAAAAAACACAAGAGGGCATCCCCTTTTAAACAATTAAAAAATTTGAAGCCAACATCAAACTCAATGAAAAAAAAAATTCTATAAAGAAGAGAGCATAATCTTTCTTACTAGGGGAATTTCGAACTCAATATCAATTTATCTATTTTTGTGAAGAAGTTCAATGAAACTCCAAAAATGGTTGTTTTTGCTCTCCTGGACATTTGCCTTTTTGTTGATACGTTTTTGTATTTCTCACCCACGGAAATTATCTAACAAAATACAATACGATCCATTAGCCAAAAGCCAATAAGGGAGAAACATTTATATTATGATTGTTGTTAAAGCGTCGACATGATTCTTGAATTTGTACATTAGTACCCACTTGGTACCAAAATGTTTAACATTTTTCTCATGATAATAATATTAATGTTTAGAGTTTAAACTCTCACAGTAAGATCAGAGTAGGTAACTTTAAAGGCCCTGAAATGCCATATTATGGTAAATTTGAACTATATCGCCCCAAAGGGAACAACCAAACAATTATATTATTACTATTATTATAAAATCCAATCATTTTTACAACTGGTAAAATGCAATTCACTAAGATTTAAGTCATAATATAATGTACATCATTCAACAAGTTCATTTAATTCCATAATGTATAAAAATATACATATTCAAATTAAATCGCGTGTAACATTGTGTCAATAAAAAAAGTGAACGATCTAAAAACATATTCTTTATTGAACCATTTGTAAATCAACATGTCATAATATTTTATATTATTTACAAAAAATATATTATCTACAAATGTTTATATATATTTATTTGGAGGACACATTACGAATCAACTATTCACATCAATGGAGCCTGTTGTTCGCTGGCTTTGTCATAAGAATGAAATATTAACAGAAAATGAGTAGGTATCACAATTATAATATATTTTCGCACGAATTACATATTACATAAAGAATTGAAAGTTACTTATTTAAATTAAATGGAATGAGACAGATTTTCTACTGCGGAAGTCTTAAGGAAAACATTCATTAAGTTGAATCTTCAATACTTAACAGATCCATCTAAGCTAAAAATATTGCTAGAATATTAAATAAATAAATAAAGTATAACAAGTAGGACACAAGTTTAATAATTGAAAGGAATATGTGCAGTGGAACATTTGAGTCAAATTATCAACTCTTTATACATTTCCTAATTTTAATTATTTTACTTACAGTAAATAACACGCAAATTCATTCATTCTAAAGACTTTTCCATGGTGTTCTGACTGGCTCAATGAAATACATATTAAAAAAATTAACTTTGGGAAAATTTATGAAATGCAATGTTAAAAATTTTTTACTTTTATAAAACAATTTTTAGGAAATTCTCCAGGAATGGCTTTATTATAAAATAATTTTGGAAATAATTATATTCCTTATATGAATTCATTTAAATCATACAAGTTGGAATGGGTAATAAATAATACACAAAAAATTGTCTACAAAACAAAATAGTTTGGGTTTAACTAAGTCCATTGGGTAACCGGAGCACATTATTTCCGTTGCCTTAATACTTTCAGATTTACTTAAAGACACAAATAGAGAGATTTATGTACTTATAATATTTTTTGCTAAGGGATCTCTAATTATTACATAATAATCTTCCCATCTGGAAGTTGTTGTTTTCTGTTCTGATTCCACAGAACCCTGCTTCTAGATCACTGCCGACTTTGTGAATTTATATAAACTTTAAACTATTTCTTTTTTCTTGACACCTACTCAATATGGAGCGGGTGCACCAAATTTGTATTTTTACTAACAAAGTCAAAACTACAATTTGTTTCGTTATAATATGTAGTTGTTATCAAATGAAACATTAAAATTATTAATTTGTCATGATAAAATCTTTGTTCGCATGTCAGAAACAAAATGTGCAAGATTCCTAGAATTGAAAATGAATATGATTGAGAAGAACATAAATGAAGAAACATAAACATAATTAAGACACATTTTGAGAGTGAACATTCCAAGAATAAAGTTTCTTTACAATATTGATCTTATGCAAACAGCAATCTGTCGCATTTCAGGAAGTGACGACCGTCTTAGGAAATGATTGTGGAAAGTAACCAGAATAATTGGTCCTCTGCCAAGTGAAATCAGGTAAATTTCACCAACAAATAATAATGTATTTAGCACTGCTCGAGAGAGCTGGTCCAAGCAAAGCCACAAGTACAATATTCAATTTGCAACAAACAAAACACTGTATTATTTGCATTTGAATATAAAAATGCATATTTTTACTCTCCTATTGATTGGATATGAAATATTAATGGTAACTAATTGAACAGGAAGACAAATTAATATTTTTTTAATTTGGAGAAAGGTGGTGAGAATTGTTTTAATTTTTTTTTTTTGTAAAAAATTGATCTTAAATTGAAAAACAGAACTTGTAAAATACTCTATTGACAAATCTGTTATTTTGCAGTAGCAAAGTTTCCCATAAGTTTGTCAAATTATCCAAAAAAGTTGGAATTTTTCACGGCTCGTGCATCATAATAAATTTCAAACTTTCACAACAAATCATGATAAAACTGAAAATATGTTTTAAAAATGTCATCTATAAAATAGGAGAGTAAAATTGGGTTTTCTGAGTTGTGAAATAAAACATACAAAACATAACAAGGTATCAGCTCATAAATTTCATTAGAAATTTTGTTGCATTCTGAATATAATACAGCATTATAAAAATATTTATGAATGTGTCACGTCAGTTGCAAAATAACTCAAATTTGTACTTATGGCTGCACTTGGAAGAGCTCTTCCTACAAGATGTCCTGGAAGTTGAACCCGGGGTCGCTGTCCAGGGAGTTGAGCAGCTCCAAATTGCTGGAGTCTCCGGGCTGGATGTTCTCCAGGAAGTCCAGGTTGAAGTCGGCGGGCTGGCCGGGAAAGGAGGACACGGAGTTGTTGACCACGGGGTTGTGCAGCGAAGAGAAGTGGTTTACGGAGCCAGGACCCTGGGAGGAAGTCGGCATGCCCTGGTTGCCCATGCCGTTGTTCTGGTGCATGGACATACTCTGCGACTGGTTCATGTGAATGCTTTGCATCTGAAAATGGGAATATGTTGAAATATGTAAATTAAATAAAATTCTTCCAATTACATATTATCTAATTGAAACCCAAAAGTGAAAGTACCATAAAAGGAAGCTAAAATTATAAAACCAAGCATAGCAGATTTTTTTTCATATTTACATATTACATATTTTTTGCGCAGATTCATTACTCATGTATTATCTTTAACACACGTCATATTTGTGTTTATCGTTCCTTATACAGAAAGCAAAAATATAAAACTAATCAATTTTTTAGATCAAATTAGAACTTTATATTTTAACTGGTAACTAATAAAAACATTCATAAAAATAAAATAATTGGAATTTGATAGATATTAAATAACCTCTAAAAATACAAAAGAGTAGTTTTTATAGAGTATGTGATATAAAGAACAACTTATATACGTGGGGGGACCCAAAAGAAAGGAGAATTTCTTGATAACTTTTTTATATTTCAATATTTTTACACCAAAATTTGGTCGCCTTTAGTGTTCACCATTAGAGTGTATGCACTAATCCAACCTTTTTTTCCACTGTTCAAAACAATTTTGAAACCCACTGATTGAAATGTCCTTTATGGCCTGCAGCAATTTTTTTTCACTTCTTCAACAGTATGAAAACATTGTCCTTTCAAGTCTCTTTTCATCCTAGGGAGTAGAAAGAAGTCACAGGGAGACAGATCGGGTGAATAGGGCGGGCGAAAAATTTGGGTCATTCCATGCTTGTTAAATACTGTTTCACAGACAATGCGGTGTGAGCAGGTGTGTTATCCTGGTTGAAGAACCAGTCCCCTGTGCGCCCAGGATTCAACCTTTTTCGACGATTTCCTGATGCTCTCTCGCAACCTCTTTAGTACCTCCATGTAGAACTGTCTGTTACAGAGTAACCGTACAACAGCCAATCACACAAAACCTGTTTCCCTTCCACTTCTCCCCTCTACCACCCGATTCTCGTTACTTTTGGGTCCCCCTACGTATTATCGCACAAAGATTTTTACCCCCTTCGAATCAGGAGTGGTAAAGAAACATCATATTTTAAGTAATTATATGGAGACATTTTTCATTACTTATATTTAGATTGAACGTGCAATTGGATAAGTTAGTATAAGAGTGGTATGGTGTTTACCTGTCCTTGCATGGACATAGCTTGGTTCTGCTGGGCCATGAGGTGAGGGGGTATTTGGTGCGGGTGCTGCTGGGCGGCCAGCAACTGTTGCTGCTGTTGCTGGGATCGCAGCAATTGCTGCTGCTGCTGTTGCTGCAGTTGCTGCTGTTGTTGCATGCTGGTTCCGCCTCCCATGGGGAAGCCACCTGGAAAGGTTATGTTGTCATAGTTAGCAAAAGAAAATTAATAGTCTTTGTTTTAATTAACCTTTCAAGCCTCAGAAGGACATTACTGGCCACAAACATATTTCATTAGCCTCTGAAGGACAGATCTGACCGCAGGCGTTCATTCATTATAAAAGTATTTTTATATATATATATATATATATATGTTTTAATGCGGAAATTTGTGAATTTTTTGCCATTAGAAGGAAAAATAATTATAAATTGGTGGGTTTTTTCCATTGATAGCTAACCTATTGAATGTCAGGCGTATTTTGAAAAACCGTCGCGTTTTCCCTTGTTGCTTTCTGGCCAAATATCCATACAAAACAAAAGAATTGCTTTTTTGCGATTGTTTTCTGTTTACCAGATAAATATATCTTATTATGTATATTACGTGAAAATATCTTAAGAGGTTTTTCCAGAATAGCTAACTAAAAAAGAAGATTAAAAAATTTCACATTTTGGAATTAATTGTCAAAAAATATAATCACACAAAACAAATATAAACTGATTTCATTATTTTTAAACAAATCCGAATACACACCCAACATGAATAAACACAATTCTAAGGAATTTGCAAATAAATAAAGACCTTTATACGCATTTTAAAACATAAAACATTGATTTTTTTGAATTTGAAAGTTGCCGAAAGTTGACACGTAAAGTCATAGAAAATTTATTTAAAAATATTCTAGATTAAACAGATTAATGAAGCCATCAGTTACTTCAAGAATGATATTGGCGCAAGCGATTCTGACTTTGTCCTTCATATAGTTTCTTTATACATAAGGGTTAAAATCGCATTTACAAAAAATGAAGCAAAAAAAATTTCGTGGCCGCGGGCGGACTTCCGACAAGTGAAAAGATTAAAAATTATAAATATTTGTGAAGTGACAATTTTCTTATTAATTCCCTAAACAAAGAATGTATTTTCCATGCGAGTATATTTCTTTTCCC
Source organism: Limnephilus marmoratus (assembly GCA_917880885.1). NCBI lineage: Eukaryota > Metazoa > Arthropoda > Insecta > Trichoptera > Limnephilidae > Limnephilus > Limnephilus marmoratus. The sequence continues at coordinate 59,165,970 of OU862911.1, read as the reverse complement.
TAAAAAATTATGGATGTTTTGAGTCTAGGTGAGTTTTTTAAACCTTTCTTATGTTTGATATTAAAATTTTATTACTAAGAAACATCAATGTTTATTTCGAATACAAATATATGAAAGACAATTTTATCTAGTTTCCAAAATGGTATCTGTTATATTTTTGAAATATATGGCACTTCTAAAAATTGGAAGCATTCCAAAATTCCATGAGAAATTCCACGGTTGTTTGGGACTTGTACGTAAACATAAAAAACTGAAGGATTAAACAATGAACTCAACTCACATATCTGCGGTCTTACCAGCGACTTACTACAACGAGGTTATCATCAATCATAACCAAATCAAATCAAAATAAACTAAGCATATTTGTACCTTGGTGATGTTGGTGCGAGAACGCTGCCATGTTGGGGTGCCTGGCGAACTGTCCCTGAGCCGTCTGCTGGTGCTGCTGCATGGCAAGGTGGTGCCTCCAGTCCGGGGGTGCCTGGGGCCCCCCGGGGGTGGCGTACCTAGCCCCACCTCCGTAGACTACGCCACCTGCTCCGCGCATCATCGGACCTGCTGAAGTTTTAAGAAACAATTATGAAAAATGCAATATTCTAATGATAATTCTCGACAAGGGAACTTCTCCCAGTGAGATGGACATAGCAAAAACCATTGTTAAAAATGTTACCAAGACAAATAAAGAATAAAAAATATGTATTTAGAAGCTAATTAGAGGGTTTGATCTTTACGATTCTGTTGATGGCAAATTAGCATTCATTTTATGAAAAACTCATGTACTGGGGAGAGGTTAATTTATAACATTTAACATAATCAGTCACCAAGAGAGAAAGTCTAATAGTGCCTTGTGCACTTTATTAATTATATGTTTATTGGATGAATTGTAAATACTAAGGTTATTATCTCAGTCAGTACTATGATTACAGTAAAACTACACTTAATATATTTGTTAATTGCTTTATGTTTGATTCATGGAATTCCATTTAATTTTTTTTTTAAATTTAATATAAGTAAATCAAATTTAATAATAACAATAGTTATGTGAAACAATTGGCCAATAACCGTATAATAACAGAACTTGAATAGAATCTTTACAGAACTTAAGAGGTAATACCACCGGTGCGAAATCTCGACGGTAGGTATTTTCAAAAATTATCGCTGTCGCACCGCGCTCGAAAAAGAACTAGCTCTCGATGTGTGGGTGACCACGTGAGTGTTTGGCTAGTACACCTTCTCGCCCCCTCTGCGTTTCTTGCCTACCGTCTTACGCCTCCACAGTCCACTCATGCTTGTAGCTTGTAGCCTCAGGTTTGGACAAGGCATGTTTCGACTTATTTAGGATATACCGCTCTCCATAGACAGAAAGAGGGCGCATTATTTTTAAACGCACGAGGTTTACTATGCCGGTCATTTGTAACAATGTCTTCTGTTCACGCTTCGATCAAATACTCACACATCTATAGTAGCATCGCGTAGTAGATATGTGAGTGTGTGAAGCTCGTGTGTACGTTTTCGCGCGGTAATGCTGAGTCTTGTGTGTTTGTCGCCTTACCGGGTGTGACCAAGTAGGTGGCAAGAAATAAAATAAAACTCGAAAATAATAGAAAATGTCATGAGTAAACGCTGCAACTTTTCCTACAGTGTTTTGTTATAACCATGCACATGGCATCTTTTCAAAGATAGATTTTTTTATTTTTTTTATTTATTCATTGCATCGTTAATTATTAGGGAACGTACCTATACTACGTGATCTCTTCGGGGGGGGGGGGGGGTCTTCAAAATGTCACGCTTGGTACAAATGAGCGGCGGTTTGCTAAGGATTTTGGTCACCGGGGGGACGGGGGTTAAAAATTGCAAAAAATTGGTCACGTAGTATGGGTACGTTCCCTAACATAAGTTGAGGATTTTTCGACCACCATGCTAGGTACATGCCCGTGTTGTGGTGGTCAACAAGTATCAGATTGTTACAGGGTTTTGTTATAATATCTACTCTTCCAAATAAATCGCGTTGCAACATGAGCGCTTCAGACAGGTGGCTTCTTGCTGATTAGCGCATCTTCAATCGCGTCTTGACTTGAGCGTGTGTATAGACTGGTGTCTGCCTGCTAGAGTTCATTATTTCCTGCACCAAATAAGTCAAGTAGAGTCGGGACTTGAACGTAAGTATTCCTATATAATAGATGTCTTCTGCGCTCATCATTCATTTATATTGTTATACTACAAGTAAAGCATCACGCATGCTGTACCTATTGGTTAAGTAATTTGAAACAACAAAGTTGCGAGAATATCAGAGAGATAAATATAAGTTTTGTCCTGATCCCAATGTTTGTGGTTGTTTAGAGATCGATTCACCATTAGCTGCATCACTCCAATATTTTGTCACGAATTACACAGTTAGGATATCGGTGAGTACCTACCTACTAAACTATTCATAAATTTATGATGAATGTCAGTGTGAAAAGTGTATACTTACCCCTCTATACAGGGTCTTACTAAAATATTTTATAATGTATGTAGATTACCGACATATTACGTATTATTTTACTAGAACTCTATGTAGGTTAGTAGTTTTAAAGTTTTCACTGTATTAGCGTTTATAAATATGCAGTCAAATCAACTAGATCGAATTATTATATATATATGATTATTCTCTATGATACATTAGTTATTATTGAAAATTAGTATTAACCTCTCAGGCCTCGGGCCTGTTTTTCGAAAAGTAAAAATATTTCCACTTTCCAATAAATTCCAAATAACTTTAATATTTGCGAACGCATCCGAAAACTAAAAACCGCTTTTGAAAGATGATGAAATACGCTTTCAAATTGCATAATTCGAAATAAACATATAATTTTTTTATTTTTATTAATAATAAAAAATGTTTAAAAATAGCCCACCTTACGTTTTTTCTAATTAAAATTACGACAACAAAAAGATAAAAGCACGTACATATTTTATTAGACAATTAAATCTAAATGGATTTATTGTGTTGTGTGTATTATACGTGTGAGTTGACATGTTTGTAAAAAATAATGTTTAAAACGTTAGATATATCGCTTGCTGAGGTTTGATTTGTACTCCTGTATTTTTGAGTTTTTTTAAGCAGTAAACACAAAAAAGGACGTGTTAGTTCGTTCAAAATTCAACCAAAAATGTTGGTCTTTTACCTATAGATAGATTAACCTACATATTTTTTTAAATATTTATTACAGTCAGTTTGAAATAAAGGAAACAAATATATAATATTTTTAAACTTCAAAACTTTTTATTTTTATTTTCAACTTTATAAATAAAACCTTAATTTGTAATATTTAATTACACGAAGACAATATTAGCGGAACTCGACATAGATTGTCTCCAGCTTTTCAATTGAGTTTCGCTAATATAGTCTTCATTTAATTCAAAACTTTTATTTCTCAGTACGTGGTTTTGTGGACTTAGTACAAACCAATCCTGAGCAAACGATATGCATTATAAATGTATGTAAATGTCTGCAAAAACCCTACGGGCGTGTAATAAAAAGTAAACATAATTAAATAAATGTTACCGTCAACTCACTTTTTTTTCGCTTCATGTCAAAAAATTAACACAAAATTCCCAGTTTCTTATTTTTTTTTTCAAATATTAATCGGAAGCTTTGGTTTCATAAAAGGTTATAATTATTTTGTTTTAAGTTTTAATTATGTTCTGGTTGTTTTCTCTTTCTAACAGATCATTTTTCTAACCATGGTAGTAAGGGAGACACAACGATTTCTATGAGACCTATATGAGTTATTTCAAAAAGCAAACAAATTAGCCTAAGTAATGTGCAAGTACTACACAATTCGCGCCTCGGTTCACAATTTTATACGCAGCATAAGATCCTCGTATGTGTGTGATATAAAATCAGCTACTATTATCTAACTTCTACTAAAAAAATGTGATATCTTTTTCTGACAGATAAATAATGGGTAAAAGAAATGGAAACAAAGCTCGTTTATTTTCGTCTACTAGACGAAAAAAACCGATTATTATTATCAAATGACAGATTCATGTTGCACCGCGTTCGATCTCTAGGTAAGTACGAGAAATATAGTTTTCCTGTTTTCCTCTCACTACTGAACCCTCCTAATGGTTTATGTTATGAGAAGCCTGTATGTAGCATGCGTAACCGAGACTTGAAAAAGAACAGAAGATATAAAGCATTACATTTTGATGAGAACAAATGGGCTCAATTGATTCCTTCGCGTATGGAACTCGAAAAAATTCTGTCTTATAAGTACAACGAAAATAAGTAATTTAATTATTATTACTTTTTATTTACAGGGATATGGATGTCATCAACGATGCTGCTAGAAACTTAGATACATCTTCACAAATGCGTGAACCTTCGAGGGATGAATCATTTTCTCCAAATATAGAAGAAAACGCAAGTTCTTCATCGCCAACAACGCTTGATGATTTTCTGTTGAAACCAGACCATATTGATGAAACCCATATTCACGAAGGTCGCAGAATTGTTGATATAAAATATTTGTTTTCAGAAATTTCAAATATAAAGCACGAACACACCAACTGCACATTTTCCGATTTAAAATTTGTGAAGGAACGACGAAATGGTTTTCTAAGCCAATATGTTTTCGAGTGCAAAATGTGCAAGAAAATAGAATATGTACATTCCGAAGACCCGAAACTGAAAGTGTCCGTAAATACTGCTGTCGTCGAAGGAGTAGTATGTACAGGAAATGGATATTCACAATGGAACGAAATTTGTGAGGTATTGAATATGCCAAATATGAATCCTTCAACTTACAAGAACATAGAACAATGTTTAGCGCTAACACTTGAAGAATGTGCCTTAGAAGAAATGATCGCAGCTGGTGAAGAAGAAAAAAGGCTTGCAATTTTAAATGGTGACGTAGACGAGGGAGGGTACCCTTTGGTGACGGTAGTTGCAGATGGTTCTTGGGCAAAGAGATCATATAAAAGTGGATTTAGCTCCTCATCTGGTGCGGGATGCATAGTTGGACTGCGAACTAAAAAGTTTTTATTTCTGGGAGTGCGAAACTCGTACTGCTGCATATGTGCTAGAGCTACAAAACTACAAGTAGAAGCATCTGAGCATAGGTGCTTCAAAAACTGGCGTGACAGTGCTAATGCCATGGAAGCCCACATTATAGCAGAAGGGTTCTCGAGAAGCATTGAAATGCATGGATTGAAATTCAATAAACTAATTGGAGATGGCGACTCCAGCATCATGAAAAAAATTTTGCAGCAAATGCCATATGGGCCGAACTTCATAGTACAAAAAATAGAGTGCAAAAATCACTTACTTCGCAATTTTTGCAACAAAATAAAAGCACTTGGAAAAAAAACCAACAACGCTAAAGGCTTTGTACCAGTTCAAATAAGGAAAAAGGTTGAAGCAAACGTTTTACGAATGAGAAAAGCTATAGTTGGAGCAGTAAATTACAGAAAAGAGCAAGAAAACACGCCACAAAGTGATAAAGTAAAAAATCTGAAAATGGACATAAAAAATGCCGCAAACCATGTTTTTGGTGATCATACAAAATGTTCGTCATACTATTGGAAGTCGGAGAAGTACACTAATGATCCAAATTTACTAAGCGATCTTCAAGATTGTGGAATATGGACTGATATTCAACAATTATTGTCGTCTCTAATAGCAAATGCGGAAAGTCTTATTATTAACGTGACAAATAACACTGTGGAGCAATTCAACAACGTTATTGCCAAATTTATAGGCGGAAAAAGAGTAAATTTTACAAAAAGGGGATCATACCAAGCAAGATGTTTTGGAGCAGTAACTTCGTGGAATAGTGAAATGGCAACCCATTCCCGAATACAAAAAAAAATCCAAGGCCACAGTCCTGGCAGCTACACGAAGCATTTTATCGAAAGAAAACGACGTTCGAAGGAGACAACACAGAGGTGTCGAAAAAGAAAACTAAGGTATAATGAAAACACGACAGAAAAGAGAAAAAAAGTTACAGGGCCTGATGAAAATTATGGTTAATTGGAATTAGAACCAGATATGCCACCTGAATTATTTGAAACGAAAAAAGAGGAATTTCTCAAAGAATTATCTCCATCGAATAAGGAAAAACTCGAACGGAATACGGTGGGCCAAAGCAATAATAATTTGTGGGTAATTGAAAGGCGTAAGAGGCTAACAGCTTCTAACTTTGGACAAATATGTAAGTTACGGCCAAAAACTTCAGTTACGAGAGTATTAAACTCGTTACTGTACTCGCCATTTAAAGGAAATACGGCCACAAATTATGGGAAAGAAAATGAAAACCAAGCAATTGAGCAATTTACAAAAGAAACAAAATTAGAGGTATTCGCCTGTGGACTATTTGTCGATGAAAACAAAAACTTTTTAGCGGCAAGTCCGGATGGCCTTATTGGCAAAGATTCTATAATTGAAGTGAAATGCCCATATAGAATAGCAAATATGTCACCAGAAGAAGGAATTGAACAAAAAAAATTGATTACTGTAAAATTGAAGACAATGCTTTAACATTAAAAAGGAATCACAATTACTTCTACCAAGTCCAAGGCCAGTTACACGTTACTCGTCGTAAATACTGTTATTTTGTCGTGTGGAGTCCTAAAGATTTGCTGTATGAAAAAAATGAAAGGGACGATTCAATCTGGGAAAAAATTGAACCACTGTTAGAAAACTTCTACCTCCAATGCCTTTTACCAGAAATAATTGACGGTCGCATACCAAGAAATTTACCAGCGAGAGAAAGATATAAATCATAAATTGTTTAAAATTCATTGTCTAGTTGTAAAAAATTAAAAATTTTGTACAATAAAGCGTTTACAAACAAAAAATTTCAATTAATCACTGAAGGCAATGTAAGCGACTCTCAACCGAAAATTTGAAACAGATTTTTTTTTTAAACATAAACCCCACATTCGAGGCACCGAGGAAAAATAATCGCTCAGGGACTTTGTTGGAGAAGTTGTTGGACATCATTGGAGAAGCTGTGTGGAGGGTATTTTTAGGATAAGGAAGGAAAGGAAGTTCTGGGTAGGGAAAAGGTGGGTAAAAGTATGAAATGATGGTGGAGAGTCCGGCTGTAGAGATCAAAAGATCTCCCTCTTCCAGTTTCTCCCAATCCGGCCCGCCACGCAGTAAGTGGACAAAATTATCCGCCACCAAAACCCATGCAGACCTCACCCGTGAACCCGGGAACCCAGGCTCAGTCACCAAACATAGCGGACCACTTGGGGTGAACAAGTGGCGGGGGTAATGGTTATCCAATAAATGGTTCCCGGGGCGATGGTACCTATAACGCCTCCCAAATTGAAAATTTATTATAGTACTTGATATAAACAATTTTAATTTGGCTCAATTTTAGTATGAAAGCTCGATCAGTATTGGTATACCGCGATAAGTCACTAAACAGAAAAAAACGAATAAAAAATATCGATCACTCGGGGAAGGACAACACTAGTCTACCGATAAAATTCGTTACATCACTACTTCGCTTTGTATGTATTTGTCAAAACCCTCGTTCCCCGCCCCCCTCAAGGGAACTGAGCGAAAGGGACACCTGCACATCGGGCCGAAAATACCTAAATAAAATCTTCGAAATCGATGTTTTGTATTCCCCATTTTTTTTCTCCAAAACTGGACCGATTTTAATTTTTTTTTTCACAAACTATATTAGAAGAAAATATTCTATGTCGGTACGTTTTGTTTTTTTACAAAATACATTGTTTAGTTTGTATACTGAACGTTTTTTGACGGCTTTTAAATTAGGCATTTTTATTCATTTTTGGAAGGTCCTAACTTCTATAAGAAGTAAATTATCAAAAAAAACAAAACGTACCGACACGCTAGTGGTCGATATCTATATTATGTAAAAAAAAATTTTGCTCTAGGGTCAAAATCCAGAGAGATAAACGGGGAATACGTTTGTATGGAAAAATGCCGCTACTATTTCCTCTTAAAAATTATCTTTAAAATTTTATGAATTGTTAAAATTCTGTGAAACAACCCGTCCTTAATCACTTAGATTTCTTTAACCTCTACGTACACACTCAATCATTAGGTAATGCAAAACGGTAAAATAGATAATACAAAATCGAGCAAAAAAAAAAAAAAGCATTATTGTAACCCTTTTACAATAATACATATTTCCTCGCTGCAAACAAACTCGCGGCTTGTTTGCGGCGTGGAATTTTGTGAAAAAGTAATGGAGAACCGGGGGAGAGTAATTTTGTGAGAATTGGATAGACATTAGTTAATATCTTTAAATATGGTAACGAGATATTTTTTTTTGATTCAGACTGACTACCGAATAGTTTCTTTAGGATAACTAAAATTATATGATACATAAAACAACTTAGATATCGCACAAAACTCAAGATTTGGGATAACTGAAAAATGCATAAAAGAGTCAAAAGAGAAATAAATAGAAGTGACAAGAGTTACAAAGAGTCACAAATGATTAGTTTAATGAGCAACAAATTTCAAACTAACCGGAGGGAGGAATAGGCTGGTTCATAGTTCGTCTGATTGGCTGCTGGAACCTGGCCTGCTGTTGGCCAAGACCTGGCAGCGGACCCTGCGACGCCTTGTATTCTGGGGGAGGCGGCCTCAGATGCTGTTGCGCTCTCAGCATCTGCTGCTGCTGCTGCTGCAACATCTTGGCGTGGTGCTCCCGCGTCATGCCCATGCCCATGGCCATGGCGTTTCCGTTCACGGATGTGGGCACGCCGGGGCCCATCGGTACGCCCTGCGGCCCCGCGTTGGGCGCCTGTTGCTGTTGTTGCTGCTGCTGCTGCTGTTGTTGTTGCTGCTGTTGCTGACGCTGGCGCAGAGATTGCTGGGTGAAGTTGATGGTCTGCGACTGGGATACGGTGTACGAGTCTCCGTTGCCTGGACCTGCAAGATTGAATGTCAGATTATAGCACTGAGAGAGCAATCTGAATGAGATAAACTAAAGAGCCCGTAGAAAATCCAAGCCCCAAATTAGCCAAAAAACCACTAAATATGGATGGAAACTCACTAAAGAGCCTGTAGAAGATCCAAGCCCCAAATTAGCCAAAAAACCACTAAATATGGATGGAAACTCACTAAAGAGCCTGTAGAAGATCCAAGCCCCAAATGAGCCAAAAAACCACTAAATATGGATGGAAACTCACTAAAGAGCCTGTAGAAGATCCAAGCCCCAAATTAGCCAAAAAACCACTAAATATGGATGGAAACTCACTAAAGAGCCTGTAGAAGATCCAAGCCCCAAATGAGCCAAAAAACCACTAAATATGGATGGAAACTCACTACAGAGCCTGTAGAAGATCCAAGCCCCAAATGAGCCAAAAAACCACTAAACATGGATGGAAACTCACTAAAGAGCCTGTAGAAGATCCAAGCCCCAAATTAGCCAAAAAACCACTAAATATGGATGGAAACTCACTAAAGAGCCGGTAGAAGATCCAAGCCCCAAATGAGCCAAAAAAACCACTAAATAAGGATGGAAACTCACTAAAGAGCCTGTAGAAGATCCAAGCCCCAAATGAGCCAAAAAACCACTAAATATGGATGGAAACTCACTAAAGAGCCTGTAGAAGATCCAAGCCCCAAATTAGCCAAAAAACCACTAAATATGGATGGAAACTCACTAAAGAGCCGGTAGAAGATCCAAGCCCCAAATGAGCCAAAAAAACCACTAAATAAGGATGGAAACTCACTAAAGAGCCTGTAGAAGATCCAAGCCCCAAATTAGCCAAAAAACCACTAAATATGGATGGAAACTCAATAAAGAGCCTGTAGAAGATCCAAGCCCCAAATGAGCCAAAAAACCACTAAATATGGATGGAAACTCACTAAGGAGCCCGTAGAAGATCCAAGCCCCAAATGAGCCAAAAAACCACTAAATATGGATGAAAACTCACTAAAGAAGCTGTCAGAACTATAAAGGTTACGAATATATTGCAATGGTTAATCAAATAAGAACACTTAGTACTTACAAGATTATTTATCAATATTCAACGCACGTATTTAATTTTATAATAGACGGTTATTTTATCAGAAAGTGGGAAGCAAACACTGGAGCAATTTGCAAGCAGTTGAATCTGCGGCAATAAGAATCAGAATGATTCACTTTATTCACAATAATATAAAAGGCCCGTCTGTACCAGCCGCCAGTCAGGCTGGAGAGGTCAAAAGGCCTCCCTCACTGAGGGTTAAATGGTTCCGGGGGCGGCGGTAACCATACCTGTCTCCCAAATTAATTGGAATAAAGTGAAACAAAATAAAGTGAAAGCACAATGAGCTTCTTAGTGCTTACGGGAACTACCTTAAAACTGTGTCCTTCGGTGGAAATTTGGGTGGAAACAATCTGACAGAAAAATTTGATAAATTTTTTCAAAGGTTCTCCTTAGACTATACTATACATACTAAACTATTTGTGACCGATTGAAGGACTATTTACCTGAGTTCTGGTGGTGGTGATGAGGAGAGTTGCCCCCTTGCTGGCCGAAGTACATGCCCTGGTGGGCCGCCACCGACACATGCCCGCTGCCCAGCTCTCCGCTCAGCTGCATGTGCTGCCCAGCGGAAACCTAAAAACAAATAATTTCCTTCATTAATAAATTTGTCACCTTTATAATAAGCGATAGTAGATAGCGTAGATAGTAGATAGATGGCCTGTTCCTTATACTCAGATAGAGTTGTATATATTGTTTGTATATATGTGAATGTCTATGTATATGTACATATTATGTGTGCATGCACTTATTTATCCACACATATAAAACTAGAAAAAATAATTGCGTACATGTTGTGTATGATCTAATCCGCATGTATTTTTCTCATTTCTATTATCTTTTCTACTTTCTATTATGATTTTTCCAATTTTCAGCAGATTTATGTACTTAAACCATATTTTTACACTAGACTTCATACAAAGTAACATATATTTCATTGGTCACCATGAAATAGGCAGCCACCTAATATGGTGATTTAATGTATCTATTATGATCTTATGTTCAAAAACCATGTATTTTATAAATAAATAAAAATAAATATAAAAATAATTATAATTTATGAATTGTAATTAGCCAAAATATTATATTTAACATAATAATAAATTGTTAAACATATTTATAAGAAAAATTATATTGTTATCCAGAAAATATAATAATTTGCTACATTTTTTTTCTATTATTTCTGGCTTTCACCCTTCAAGGGCAAGGGCGGATCCAGGATTTTTTTTCTGGGGGGGGCACAAGGGGCGGATGGGCAAAAAAATGTTTGATAGAGACAGTTCTCTGTACTGTGATGGAATCTCCACAGTACAAAAAAATACTTTCTGGGGGGGGCACGTGCCCCCGTGCCCCCCCCCCCCCCTCCCCCTAAATCCGCCCTTGTTCAAGGGTATTCTAGGCCATCATTTAAAATTATAGAGAAAGGAAAGGTGAATTTATATATTAATTTTATTTAAATGTGCAAATTTCAGAATTATATAGAATATTGGAGTAGAGTTCAGACTTAGAAGAGATGAAATGTTGAATGGAGGGGAGGCAATTTTAGATAACGCTTGGTAAAAGAGAGGATATTTATTTAGAGAGGGACAACCAAAAAATATGTGATCTAAAGTTCCCGCATCTAGACCACAGAACGTACAATCTGGGGAGTCAAGCACGTGAATTTCAAAAAGATAAGAAGGAACAATGTCCGATTCTCATTCGAATAAGTAAGGAAATTTCTTTTTTTGGAAAAATGGGGGAATTTTTGAAACCACGGTTTTAATTTGCCACATTATTTGTCAAAATTATTATTTCTAACATTTTTTTCATAATGAAAATTAAGTACGTATAATGACGATATCTCCGATTAGTTATAATCCAGGTCCCCTAGCAACAGCACACCAATAAAATACTAAATTAAGCTCTGATTAACTATTGTTTGTTCGATGGCGATCTCCAGCCATGCTCGGGAACGTTGTACCAACATTTTCGATAAAACATTTATCGATATCGATATCGATGTGCTTGTGCTAGGGACCCAGATATAATTATTTGTCGAATTATATATTTTTAAATTGTCACAGTTATCCTAATAACCAAAATATTATGTTTTTTCATCAATTTAATTATTACAAATCAGGTTTCGTCATGTTTGCTGACAAATTTATTATAAACAGACATAATAATTCAATGCAATAATATGTAGTGCGAAAATGATATTTAAACTATCCTTGAAAACAATCCAAGGTTATATATATTTTACATTTGCTAAACCAAAATAATCACGTATCAAAATCTGAATAAAATTGAACATCTGAGCAAAAAGTTTACGATTCGGTAACTTAATATTGAAGAATTCTTATATTCCATCATAAACCATAACGCTATTTCTAGAAAAACCTCCCTCTATACTTAATTAACTTCTAAGAAATAAATTATGTAGGTGCCTACAAAGAAAAAATATTGCTTTTCGTGACATCAATAACAGTGCATCCTTTGCATTTTAAAATACTGCGGAAAAAGCGGCATGCATCGCGAATTGTTGGGTACTTCAGTTCGCTAGGGGGCGCCGAGTGCCGAGTGGGAGCGCGTAGGAAGTGGGCGGCAAGGGAGAGGGGCAGGGGGGAGGGCGGGGCGGCAGGGGGGGGGAAGGGGAGTGGGCAGAATCAATAGCGACGGCGGCGGCGGAAATTGCAAGGAAAGCGCGGGGAAATTCACAGCTTCATACATCATTTCATTTCCCTCCATCCGGTTGAACATGTGGACAGAAATTAGGGGGAAATGAAAGACTCTCCCCATCCCCATTCCATTCCCCATTGCACAAATCCGTCAGAACCCAATCGGTTCCCCAGACCCCAGACCCCAGACTGTCTCCAACCAAAGCAAACCGCCGCGCGCCGTTGACATTCTAATTTTTAAAACAATCAAGGTTAGCTTCAGCGCAAACACGCAAAAGTAAGATAATTTTTTTCCTAAAGTACCTACGTACTTACGATTTGTACTCAGATAAACGTCCGAAGACTTTTGTTTCTAATATCAAAGGCCAAGGGTACTGAGATATTATTTGAGCGAGACTAAAAATCTCCACTAAATACAAACTTCTGTAGATACAAGTGATAAGAAAATTTATAAGAACGTTGTATAAGTAGGTAGACACGTACACGTACAAGCAAAATGCCAATAGGAGCAAGAAATAAGATTTTCCTGTGATAAGTAAAATGAATTTTGTATATTTAAAGTTTGTATTTCAGGGGTGAATTTGAAGGCTCGTCGCTTTCGCTGTATCAATAATGAAATTCAGGTTCCGAAATTTAACCCGCGTGCAAGTTTAATCTGCAATGACAGCCTGCTTTATCCGATGAAAGCTTTTTGTGAACGCTTTGTTTCGGCCAACTTTCCGCGTCTCCCTATGATTGATTAAATTAATTTGTAACCATAGGATACTCGCGTGTTACATCATAAATCAATAGCCGTGTCAAGGTGCGAAATTGAACGGTGCAACTCTCAGACACACCATCGAGCACCGCAAAGCTTTGAGAGCTTTTAATCAATCAATTGATTTAATAGTTTTGTGTGTCAGTCTTGGGTTGCGTAGCAACGGGAACTTTATTCGCGAAAGGTTTTTCCCAGAAGATTATAAATAAACCTTTCGAGATTCTTAGGAGAAAACTGATTATGGTACAAAATAATAAATAAGCCAGGTGCAGCACACAACTGTGTGACGGTTATTATAAGCACCCACACTCAAAGAGAAAGTATAAGAATTTATCAATGTATTGACTTGCATGTAGGTATTTCTTTAGTTGTAAATATTCAATGCGAGCCTTCCTAAAGCACGGGCAAGGTGATCCAGTGTCGTTAATAGACCCAGCTGGATGCAAAAAATCGTTTAAATATGCATTAGATCAGCGAGTGGGCCGGCGCGAGCGCCGCGTAACACTTTCGTTAGTTAACAGCATCGTCCGGTGTAATCACAGCTTCCGTCGCGCGTCGGGCCAAAACAGAGATGGAAAAGATCGGCGACCCGCGCGGGGAGAGTTCAATGGAACATGGAACGGGCCGAATGCGAAAAGGCGTGGATTGGCGAGGATGAGGCGAGGAAGAAGCTGCGGATGTCCAGTGACCAGTGTCCGATGTCCAGTGTCCAGGTACAGCAGTCACAGTACGAGCGCGCCGGCCGGCCCGCCACCGCCGCGCCGGGTGCGTGTCGGTGGGAGCGCGAGGCGGTCACGCGAGCCGATTGTTTGTAATGGGCATCCGTCCGGCGCGACCTGCGGGTTAACAACCTGTTCTACTAGGCCGGTGGATCTGTTACCTCGCCCGACCAGCAAGACAGCGAGCAGCGAGCAGCGGTCACCACCACCACCACCCACCCCTCTCCTTCCTGCTCCCAGCCTACCATCTCTAGCCAATCTTCTCTAGCCGACCTGAAAACTAGCTAAATGGCTAAAACTGACCATCACACCATTTCTCACCAAGACCGGGCAGAGAGGATGGAGCGCAACACAACTGTATATTGGCGCACACACCATGCTTCTTTAATATTCGTAACCATGACCAACTCTTAAACATGGTCCGACTCCAAATATATGAGTAACTTATCGTATAATTTTAAAAGATCCTAGTTACCTTCTACCCATTTGTGCGTAAAATATTCTCCTGCAACTTCTTCGTTCTCTGTTACAGGCTGCCATCTTCGCTGTTTTGTTGTAATCGTTCCACGATCTTCCAAAAACAAAACTGATTCAGAAATATGTAACTACAATACTACTAGTTTCCCACAAAACTACTAGAAAATATCCTTAGAATTGCATCCGCCCGAATCCGCCCAGGGCATAGGAAGCATCGAAACGGTACCCCAAGCACACGACGTAATTCAACTAATTATATACTTCCGGGCTGCTCGCACACTTTGTAATCCATTCATGACCTAGATTATTATTACGTAGTGACGATGTGATTGTAACGCTGCGTGTACATTTGAGAACTGAGACGCGAGCCGAACCACGAATTATGGGAAAGGAACGAAGTAACGGTTGCTTTCCCATGATTCGCGATTAAGGCCCGGTAGTAAGCGCTCAAAAAGAAGAAGACGGGGAGATATGTAAATACGAATGTTAGAGGGAGCGCGCTAATATTAAAAACAATAATATTTAAGCGAATATGGTGAAAATGTTTAATAAAACGCGACTCGTTTACAATAGAGCAAAAATCTCGTGGGAAATGTCTTAAATAGCATTTAAAGAAACACTGTGAATTTTTTCATACATATAACTTATAAAATAATAGAAAAAACGTGTTTATAATAATTTTTGGAGCATACTTCACGGTTTTTTTCTTTCGGGGGAATTTCCTATAATTGCTGTTTCGGGCGGCGTGACAAATGTATAGATATTATCTTAAAAAATAACATATATTTTTTTAAAAACCTAAAAAATTTAAAGGGTTCAAGAGAAATATGTTATAAAACGGTAGAAATTCGGAATGCAGCGACTTAAGATGAATATATACGTGAAATCCTATTTAGATACTATTTTGATTAATCTTTACGACGAATCGGCTTACAGTATGAACATCGAAAAATATGCTACGGATAAATCGAAGCTTTTACTAGCTTTTCTATGTATTGGAATTACAATAAAATTATTATTTACGTAACAAAAAATATAAGCGTAAACCACAAAACAATTTGTTTCTCCATGACTAACCGTGAAGTAATACAAGAAACAATTTTTAAAAAATACCCCTTTATGGCTAAGACTATTTTTGAGGTTTTCTATGTTCTAACTTTTTTTCGTTCTTATAAAATTATGCACAAAATAAATAAAAATCACTTTTTCGCTTACTAGCTTCGTGCAAATAATACGCTCGATTTTAAAATTTTGCAGGCATGAGATTCGAAATATTTCTAGCGTTTATATTCCTCTTAAGCTCGCAGGTTCGGTTCGCGTGCGTATACGCAGCCTAAAGCACACCGCACACCGAGTGAAGTCACAGAGCGCCTACTCGAAAAAGGAGTGCCGATATGAAGAAATTATTATATTGGAAGAAGTGAAGATCTTCAAAATTCCTGTTTGCAATTTTAAGAATAATTTATTGTAAAAAATCGTCACAACTCGTGAATATTCATCGGTTGAGAGTTCGGTAAATGAGATTAGCACGATAACAACTTGTTGAGTCGCCGCGACTCTCTATGATCTGTCTCTATGGCCTGTGGTTCCCACAGGTTGAGCACATCTGTATCGAGTTTGGAGCAGTGTTGTGTCGCCCTCGGGTTACACTACTTTTCGTATATTTCACGGGACCTTTGTTGCGCGCCGCCGTTAGGGCAGATTATAAATAATATTATCAGTCGGTTAGTGCCTACAACAGTACACCTACTCGCTTCACGCCCTCTCGCCGCGGCCTCATGAAAACTCAATCAGAAACGCGGCCGGTACGTTTCTTTACAAAATATATGGAACGGATTGCATTCGTCGCTGGGAAGAGGTAAAGAGGGAGGGAGGCGAGATGAGCGAAAGACGATGTTGACACCGGCAGCTCGCAGCGGTTGACCTGCTCACTGCTCAGTATCTGTTGCTGTTCACTGCGTGTACACTGTAGGTACTCGAACTTCGTGTTGATAGTAGCCTGTACCTATACGGATCCACAACTTCTTATATATTATTAAATCTAACTAGATTAAACAATAATCGATCAGATTCCTTTTTATTTTTAAGTTCAGTAAGATAGAAAGATCAAATAAACGTAGTTATGTAGAAAACAGCCAGCCACAAAAAACACAAAGTCAGATAGAGGCATTTTCGTCTTAAGCTTAAATAATCAAATCTAAACAACACCTAGAATGTTTTTATTTAAAAAAATTATAAATAATATATAGATACTAATTTCTTATATCTTTAAATGGATTCAAATGTAGATTTTTAGAGTTATGGATTTTAGAGATAGGTTGTTTTTGAAGAATACATATTCGTGAATGTAAGTTCAGATGCCTGACTTTACTATGCGAAATTTGCATTCAGCAGAAAACAGCCAGATCCACCAAAAGCACTAACAGCCTTACTCATCATAAAACCGTACCACGGCTCTGTAGCGTCGCGGTAGCTACACAGTGGAGTAAGCTTACACTGCTCAGGGTAAAAATGTTTACTCATCATCATAATGTTTCTCGACAGCTGTTATGATTTTTTTACGGTAGCAACACTGCTCCAAAGCTCAAAAACGCGGCCAATTTAGCATTTCGCGGCGTGTCGCCAACTTCACGTTTATTCATACGTCAACACGCGTCAATACAACGTTGACTTTGGTAAATCTATATTTAGACACCTAAAATCTCCTTCCGTGAGTGCCGCAAATGGATCGTACCTTTTTTAAACCTTTTCCGTGGCCGTGGTGCACGAATGCCGCGAATACGGTCAATATTTGCCAAAGCTCCGTTCAAAATGTCAAGATTCTCATAAAAGTTCGCCATTTCGTCAGTTACAACGCACGGGGTACTGAGTTAACCCTGGTGATCGGGTGGTTTAAATTCTGACAGCTACTACATCTCCCGGTACAGCGACTCGGTAAAAACACGCGCATGCGCGCGATTAACCCACCATGTTGAGTAACAATTTCACCTAACCCGCTTTTGCTCTGAGGTGTAATCTTATTTTGCGATGATGAGTAAGGCTGTAAATGTATATAATTACATGCGCCGTGAACGTTTTCTGCTGATTAGGAAATAGTCATTGTTCAAATGTTAGGTATTTTGCTGAAATCGACAGTTGACTAGCTATTTTCTGCAAAATATTTTGTTTTGAGAAATAGCCACATTTAAAATGTTTGAGTCATTTGTAAATTATTTTTTTCGCAATGAACAAACATTTCAGAAGGCGATAACCATGATTTTTTGCATGAAAGCGGCATGGCTGATTTTAGTAGAACATAGAATTGACCTTACTCCGTCGAATGACAATAATATCTTATTTTTGCCAAAATTGTAGACTGGCGTTCTGCATAACTTCGTTCACGTAATTATTGCACTGAACAACAATCCAAAAAGAATCGAGATAGAATTAAAGTGAAACAATTTTTTATGAGCAAACAGTTGGTAGTAACCAGTTTCAACACGCGGAAAAATGAAGCGACGTTTACCAGAAGAACAAAGAAGAAATTTTCATAACCCTCTCATATTATTATAATAGTGTTTGATAGTTTGCAATAGAATAATATCATGTAACGAATACGGTCTCATGTAATATTTCCTGGTTGTTGGATAATTCGTAAGGCTTCTATCGAAGACAGTATGTGATACTGATAATATTCACAATATGTAATTGAATAAGCTAGTCTAGCTGCTTGAACGCTGCAACATGGAGCAGGTTTATCGTCCATCAATTATCTGGTACTACATCAAAGCACGAGGATCGGTGGAGACTGTAACTAACCATCACGCATAGAAGACGTACCGTCAAACAACTCGGTCTTGGCACACACTCTTTGCCTCATTCACTCTCGTACATCGATCGTCTCGTACATACTCTTCTATTATTCTGACTCTTGACATGGCCCGACTCAAGTATCTTATTCACTTGATCGTGCCATGTCTTCCTCCGGCGTCCCCGACTTCTCTCATTCACATTTGCGTCATATATTCTGCTTACAATCTTTCGTTCATTTGCTCTACATGCCCAAACCATCTGAGGGTTCCTTTCTTGCTCATTGGGCTTACATAAGCCTTGAATTTTTTGTGGATCTCCACGTTCCTCACACGATCGTACATGGTTTTACCACATAGTCTCACGTCTCAGGGATTTCATTCCTACAGCATTCAGTCTACTTTCATCCTTTCTCCGCTAGGTCCATGTCTCACTGCCGTACATCGGGGTAGGTACCAAAACTGTATTGTGGACTGCTAGTTTCGCTTCCGTGGACAGTTTTTTTTTATTAGCGCCAACGGCATTCAATCCTCCATTAATATAATTACCTGCATTTACCCTTCTTTCAATATCTCCATCAGCCTTCCCATTTCTCGTAAACATACTTCCCAAACACACAAGTTCATCCATCTGCTCCAAGTTTTCATCACTCACAACTATACTCGTATTGCACACTGTTTTCGTACTCTGTCTTTCATACACCACAACCTTTATTGGATAACCAACACCTCTGCCATAGGTCACCCCAAGTGGTTCGCTGTTTGGTGATTTAGCAGGGGTGCCCGGGTTCATGGGGTGAGGTTTGTCTAGGTCTTGCAGGCGTATGACCAAGACACACTGAACCCCAGATTCCTACCCATCCCTTAAACCATTTTCCTTCCCAGAACCTTCCTCTCCTTTCTTTCATTAAAAAAAAACCTCCACACAGCATCCCCAAAGATGTCATAGGCCCTGTGGGAAATTATTTTCCTCAGGGCCTCCTGTGTGGAGCTCACGTAAAAAAAACTGGATACTGTGATTTAAAGAAAAAAGGAAACGGGCTTTACATGAAAATATCAACCTGAGTGATGTGCCATAACAAATCTAACAAAGATGTAGGAATTCCATGAAATACGAGTTGAGAAACCAGCTTCAATCAAACGAGCCGCGTTTTCCGTCAGAGGTTACAAGATGTCTTCAAATGAAATAACGTCACAATGACCAACCTACATTTACAGAGAAAACAGAAAAAGGCAACAACTTTTGCCACGTGAAAATATTAATCCTTTGACAAAAAAAAAACATGCGTAAGTCGTGTTAGCATGATTATTTAGTAATCTGTTGCCGTGTGACTTTAAGGCCAACCCTTTACAAGAACATTGCCACGTGAAATAATCAATCGCAGCTTAAAGGTTGTCTTGCTCGTGGATTTTAAAACTTCGACGCTTGAGCGGGAGAGAAGCCTTAGATTTCAATAAATCACTGAAAAGATTGTTGATATGAAACTCTGTTCCGATGTGTTTGTTGGTGACGAAACACCCCGGTGAATGTTGGCCTTCGCTCGCCGCATTTTAACTAGCGACGTCTGACGTCAACAGACCACAACATGTATTGTGTTTTAATATCAAACAAACTCGTTTACCTGCCTCTCTGGATTTAGAGGTGCCTGTGGGAAATTAGTAGGTTATTACTTCGTTAACAGCTCTCGGCGGATGAGTGTACACTTTTGTGCCTCCATTACGTCTTGCATGGACATTCTATTATTTCGATTCCAGTTTTATAAAATTAGTCATGTCACCGAGCACATTTACAGTTTTTGTTATTAATTTGGAATTGTATTTGGATCTTTTTGTAGACACTAATGTTGTTATGCAAATATTCGACACAGGCTCATCGTACACAGAGATACTTACAAGCTACGTGACTGTGATGCGACCACAAGTAGCCTACCGATATGTTACTCTTTAATGCTGATTTCCGTAAAGGACGCTTCCCGAAATATACTAAACTTGACCCCTTTTTTTCACGTGCAGCCGTGGAGTTAATACGATGTCAAGTAACTCTAGCGATGAAGACAATATTGTTCTTCTATATCTTTATTATTAGCATAAAAAACGACCTATAACAAGATTTTGGGTTCAGCCATACAACGAAGTAAATATTAATTGTATGGCTTTCGTCACCGCCAGCGAACTACATGAATACGATGTCAAATTGACTTTCCAATCACAATCCAACGCTTTCCCCGCCAAATCCTTTCTTAAGTATTCCGGTAAATTATAGTTACATAAACACAAATGCTTTCGCATAGTGATGCAACGGAAGTGTCTTAATGGAAGCAGAAACGGAAACAGATGTCAAAAGTAAATCTTAGCGGAAGCGGAAGTGTTAATACTATGAATAAAAAGCACAATTATATTTTTTTAAATTTATTTTATTAAATTTGTATTTTGTACTCGAAATTAAACACAGGTAAATTATATTTAATAAAAAGTAATTCGGTTGCTTTTACACCTTCGAGTCTGTTTCGGTGTTCTTCATTTATTAAACCAGCTCCACTACATAATTGCTCACTGGCTATACTGGTGGGGGGAGTTGATAAGTATTAGCGAACTATTGGCATCAGATAGGGGTATTTGTGCGCATTTTTAAACCACATAGGGGGATCCTCATGGAGAGGTAGTCTCTTCTCTTTCTTGTACTCCCGAAGGTGTGACTGTATCTCTAAAAATAGTCACCATCGTCAGTTGTAGAAGAGTTCTCCTCCTGGTCTTCATTTACACTTAACATCGATTCCAATACTTGTAATGATGATGATGATGATTTTGAAGTAGAAGGCTTCACTTCGATATCTTCAATCGTAAATTATTCTTCGTTTAGAGTTCTGTTATAAAAATTGTGGAAAAAATTTGCGGAACTTCTGCAGAAGCGGAAGCAGAGTTCTGTTGCAACACTACTTTCGCACCTTAAATTTAACATTCAAATCATGTTCGAACATCATTTCTGCTAAACGAGTAGGAGATGTGAATGCAACTCGTGTAGCATGCTACCAGCACTGTCAGTAGCTTGCAACCGACGTTAAACTCGTATTCGACGTGTCTTAGCAAAATAGTATGGCAGATACCCGCGAGTTGCGCGTGTGCCACGTGCACTAAACTTGAGTCGTTCGTAAGTATCTCCATGTACGAAAGGCCTTACTCACTCCAAAGCAGGGACGGCCCGTGCTAATGTGCAATATCGTGCAACACACCCTCAAATATTTTAAAGACCATTGGAAAATCAATAAAAACACCTTTTAAAAACATCTAATTTGGCTCCCGCACGGGATCATAACTAGATCTCAAAAATATACCCCAATCTGTGCACGACTGCAATATGGACACTATTATATGTATAAACGTAATGAGAGCCTTGGAAAAAATATGTACAGCGGCCTTCAGGCGATTTTTCACAAAAGTGGCGCTATAAAAATCATCCAAATATTATTATTATTTGTATATAGGTGTACATATTTACCATAATGATTTCTTCAATTTTCTATGTATATAAAAATTACATCATTTTGGGTAATGCACCAAAAAATCAAAATGGTTTTAAGGAAAAATAAGCTAAGTGAAGAGAAAAATATGCATATACAAGAATTTTATTTTTACGACACATTAAAATCCATTTACATAATATTTTATATCGCCTTACAGAATTTAAAAAACTTATTATCGGTGTTCTCGTATTTCCAACATCGCAAAAAGAAGAAGTTGGGGACGCTCGAGGAAGACATGGCACGACCAAGTGAATCAGATACTTGAGTCGGGTCATGTGAAGAGTCGGAATAATAGAAGAGCATGCATGAGACGATGTATGAATGCGAACGAGGCAAGGAGTGTGTGCCAAGATCGAGTTGTTTGGCGGTCCGTCCTCTCTGCCTACCCTTGCGGGGAAATGACGTGATGGTTAGTTAGTTAGCAAATCCAACGAAGATCGTGGGACGGATTTCATTTACAAAAAAGGTACTATGATATTTTTTAATTGCACCCCCTGAAATATAGGTCATCGGCCACCTTAAAGGTGATAATAATTCTCCACGAAGTAAGCAAACATTCATCCGACAATATAATGTGACTCGATTCTTGTTCAGCAGTTGCTCTCGTTGCATTGGCATTGAGTTTTATGTGAAAATTATGTACGTGTGCTTGCAATACCAACTTTATAAAATATTTCCTCAAAGGCAGAAACAAACTAATAATAATATGAATAGTAATTTTTAAATTACAATTTGCTAGAGAAATTTAAAATACATATATGAAACGCACTGAGTACACATATAAGTTTTACATATTACATCATCACATACTTTTGGAGAAATAGAACACACGCACTATTACGTACTCACCAATTTAAACCGCAACTACAGCTAAGAATATATGTTATTTTATAAGATAATATCTATATCCCCACACCGAAACGCAAATTATACGAAATTCCCTTAGAAAAAAATCGGAAAGAATGCTCCAAAAAATATTATAAACACGTATTATAAACGTTCAGTTATTTTACAAGTTATATGTATGAAAAAATTCACAGTGTTTCTTTAAATCTGTTTTAGACAGCCCCCAAGAGATTTTTTGCTCTATTTTAAACGAGTCGTGTTTTATTAAACATTTTCACAATTTTCGCTTCAATTTTATCGTTTTAAATATTAGCGCCCTCTCTCCAACATTCGTAATTACATATCTCTCCATCTTCTTCTTTTTGGGCTGGGATACGGCGACTTAATGGTTCTTGAGATGTTTTACAAGGTTTAAATGTCTCAATTTAGAGATACGTCGATCGTCCAGTTGGTTAGATGTCCAGTTGATTAGTTAGACATCTCCGAAAAATCGAAATTTGAGTTGAGTTTGCAGTTATATCGAAATTTCGGTGACCGGACAACTCAACAGTGTACAATTTCAGCACTTCAAAAAAATAATATTTGATGTATGGTGAACATTCGAATATTGCTTTACTCATTTTCTCATAATTTAGTATTTGGAAATGTCTGCCTAATCAACTGGACGATCGACGAATAGTTACGTGCTTTTCGGTCTATTGGCTAGACCGCTAGAGCATAGGTTCTCAACCTTATATTTCCCACCGCCCACTTTGAGAATATATTTTTTTCTAGAGCCCCATTTTTTCTACTTACGATTACGGATGGGGGGGGGGGGGCTCAACTTCACACGGAATAATTGTTATATCTTTTTGGTTAGCAAGAAAAAAAAAATTCTTTAGTATTTTAAGAACCGGGTTGCTACCTCCTTCTTCCTTCTTGTATTCATGATATAATGTCAATTTAATATTGCACCTAAGGTGAAAATATTATATGATAAAAATTTTAAAAATTTCATATGATCCAATTTAATGTAGATCAGAATGTATTGGAATCTTAAAGTCTACGGAATTTCAATTTTCATCCACTTGCCGAACTACCGAAATATGTGAATTTTCGCAAACGTGATAAAAATGATTACAATATAAAGATAAAATAACAAAAATTAACCAATATTAAAGTTTACTTTGCTTTATTAGTACGTTATAAGCAGGTTTTTCGTTTTTTTTAAACCATATTTTTTACCTGCCCAAGCCCTCACTGTGCCATCTAAACGCCCCATATTTTTTTCTGGGTTTTCTACCGCCTCCCTGAGAGTCTCAAATGCCCACAAGGGAGCGTTATCGCCCACGTTGAGAACCTACGGGCTAGAGTTTAATTATTGGTGGAAGCTCGGCATCTGAGCGCGCTGGAAAGTGGAACCCTTCGGTGAGCGGGATGACGCAACACATTTAGCAGCGTGAGAGGAAACTTCACACGGCCATAGAACGGTCCCTCACCATCAATGATTTCGCCGACAAATCGGTCCATTGTTCCAAGAGTAACAGAGGAATGCTACACTCGGACCGGATACGCCTCGCGAGCCACGTCAAATAACAAAAAATAATACAACAAGAAATAACATTGAAAAATATCTTACTTCCCCCGTAGAAACCGTTTCAGTTTCTCGTTGCATAATGCAATCATGCGGAGCCTACGTAAGATGTTGTTGCAAAAACATTATTTGGATGACGTCAAGTACTACCGCATTACTAGTAATTAAAAACCATGGCTACGTTGTTCACGGTGTCTAATAGCTATGTGGCATTTAACCTTTTTCAGCCATTTTAAAATAGTGCATCGAGCTTACCGTCATAACGTTACAACGCAATCTTCTATCGGTAATTAATTTCAACGTCAACAATCATTTCCACCACAAGCATCTATGTAAGTGTACCTAGCTAATTCAATTTACTTGTCAAAAAAGGTTAAAATATTCAAGTTTTCATTTTTTAATGTTGAAATTGTAAATCTTCGCTTACATAAATTAGCAGTAATAAAATGTAAATTTTAACTTGTAACTTATATCGGGACTGAAAAAAACAGATGGATAACAGTTTGAAGCAATGGCGGTTCATGTCCACTTCACTGGAAGTTCAATCGGAGATTAAAAAGAGAGAAGAAAATTCCCTCAAAAATGTGAAAAATCCTACGTCGGTGTTTTCCATTTTACATATTTTTCCATAGACCTAAAGAATTTCCGTCAGAGAAATTAGCGATCTAGCAACAATACAAAATTCGGCGAACCATTAAAACTTCCATGGCTAAAAAACTTTATATTGTAGGTTACAACAAAACTGTTTTAAATACGCAAGAAACTAGCATAGGTATAAAGTAACAACATCTTAAGTAATTAATTTATTTAATAAAAACTTAAAACATCGACCACCACAACATAGGCAAGTGCCTTGCATGGTGATCGAAAAATCCTCAAATGATGTAATTAAC
Organism: Limnephilus marmoratus; assembly: GCA_917880885.1. Lineage (NCBI taxonomy): Eukaryota > Metazoa > Arthropoda > Insecta > Trichoptera > Limnephilidae > Limnephilus > Limnephilus marmoratus. Next base: position 59,140,728 of record OU862911.1, on the reverse strand, counting down.
AATGCAAAGAACAAAGAAAAAAAAAATTTAAATGATAATCACAAAACAAAATCGGTTGATTCTAGCAAAATACTATTCTGCACAAATTTGATGTTAACAAATCTCACAATTCCCTATGTTTGCAGGTAGGGGTGCTGATATATAACGCACCTACGTGATTTAGGATTCGGACTTGCTCTTGGGCAGGACGAATATCAATCGGACGCCAATATGGGTGGATTTTTAGCCCGGTTGAATGGCGCGCTGTAAAATTATTATACAAGTTTGTCTTATTTCCTTATATTGTATGGGAGTACACTGCATAAACAGACTTCAATAAAAAAAACCTACTGGTTTGAAGCAATGGCGCAAATGTATGCATTGTATTATTTCGTACCATTTTGAACGATTTTGTGAACGAGTAGTCGATTTGCGAGCATCTGAGGAAACCGCACCGGGACCCTAGCTCCGGTACCGTAGTCCGTAAGATGGATGCATTCTCACGGATGGCTGACGAGACACAGTTAATCCGCAGAACGAGAATCGGCTGAGAATAATGCCGCCATGCAAAGTGGAGCCGATACGGCCACGACGGACGGCAGTGGGGAACGCGTAGTAACTAGTAACCTACCGGCCGGAATGACCGTATCACATATTCGAGACCGTCGCTGGTTTCTTGCAACAGTCGAACTGTTTCAACAATGTGCTAAGTAGAGAAACCGTCGCACCATGGTCAAAGGCATATAATAGAGGGAAGAAACTCACCAGCAGTACCAGCACTTTGATCGTTGATCGATGAGCTGGTGAATGCAGTTTGATAGTTTTAAGAAAGTATTTATAATAGATTATCTGCGGTAAGTAATAATATAGAGTCTTGGAAAATATTTTTACAGCGCCCTTTAGGGCGCCGTATCCCCGCTCAAAAAGAAGAAGATGGAGAGAAATGTAATTACGAATGTTGGAGAGAGTGCGCTAATATTTAAAACGATAAAACTGAAGCGAAAATTGTGAAAATGTTTAATAAAACACGACTCGTTCAAAATAGAGCAAAAATCTCTTGGGGGCTGTCTAAAACAGAATTTAATTAAAGAAACACTGTGCATTTTAACATACATAAACTTTTAAAATAACTGAAACAGACGTGAAAATAATAATTTTTGGAGCATTCTTTGCGATTTTTTCTATCGAGGGAATTTCATATAATTTGCGTTTCGGCGCGGGGAATGCATAGATATTATCTTCAAAAATAACATATATTTTTTTGAGAGCTTAAAAACTTCAAATGTGGGGGATATGTAAGAAATCGGTAGAAATTTGGGAAGCGGCGGTTTAAGGGGGCATACATTAATTACTTGAGCAGTTTTTCTTCCAATCTAGACCCCTCCCCCCCCTTGGTGAGTTAAGTTTGGGTCACTTCGTATATTCTTTTCAAGTAACGGGAGATTTTGCTGCTCCCCCTTTTGAACTCACGTAATTAATGTATGCCCCCTAAGTGACTTTGTAAAAAACGGCGCTAAACAAATCATCCAAATATTTTTATGATTTAAGAAATTTATAGACCTAAACCTAATTTAAAGTCACGCAAAATTATATCAACACGATACGTAATCATCTTTTTCAAACATGCAACAGTCGAACATTCTTAATAACTTACTGCACTATGGTCAATAATGTGATAATAAAAGGAATTTCTGGCCAAATATATCAATACGATAACAATAATTATAATGTCATTATCGCATATGACGATGTGTGCGCATAGTGCATACGATTTGTCGCGACACGTTCAGAACGCGCAGTTTACTTTCAAACATTGTGCAAGAAATCGAGCTATGTATGTGATATTAAAATGAGGACTTTCGGGAGTTTTTCTCCGATTAGAGCCGAGTGTTTGAACTTTAGGTTTCTGTCGTGCCTGTGGCTTAATTAAAATGCTTCTCAAAATCGTAAAGATTATCATTTCACTACTATAATAGTGTCCATACGTCCAATACCATAGGCCATAGGAAATTAAATGTATTCCTTGGAACAGTCGATTTCTTTTCTCCATTTTTACTGTTTTCGAAATCGAAAAAGATAGTGTCGTTTTGATATTTGGCATTTCATTCAAAATTCAGAAAATACAGACATCAACAAAATAAGAAACCAAAAGAGCGATTTTCGATTTTTAGCAGATCTGACATATGCATGTCTGCGATGCGATGGTGCAAATTGCAATTGTTTGAAGGTTATGCGAAATGATAAATTTTATGTAACAAAAAAGAGGACTTTAAATTTTGTTATGAAAAGAACTGACATTAGCCATTTTTAGATCACGTCGGGGTCACCAATTATAGAATGTGTGTGTGTTTTATGTGTTTAAAGGTGTAAAGTGTGTGGTAAAGAAAATAAACAAGATGTCGGTACAACATAAGTTTATTAACAAATTACAACAGACACATAATTCCATTATATAGCTAAATATCAACAATAATAATTAATGTGAAGTGCGAACAAACACGATATGCAAGTGAGTCTTCACCGGGAGTTTAAAGCAGAATGATCGGTGGTTTTAGTTGCGGCGCGAGGAGAGTTCTGTCACTCGAGATTGAATTCGATTGGTTGCTAGGAAACCAATCGGATAGCCGGACGAATGCAGATCAGTGACCTTTGTTCGACCTCCACAAATCTATCTGAACCTAGCAAAATTAGTGAAAATCATAATATAAAATATAAAGCTAATGAATTTATTTTGTGTAAGGGTTTATTAAAACAAGATTTTTGAACGAAACAATTTATTTCACCTAAATCTTTTGACCACTGTGCGTCACCATGAGCGGGCATGTGCGTTTGCGTGTGGAGCGGTGTAGGTCTACATCGGGATGAATAGTATTATATTAGTAGGTACCTACCTCCTATAGATGTATAGACAGGCTGTAGTCTATAGGTGTGCATGTCCACATCCGAGTCGAGACTACGCCGATACGTCTTGGAATTTAGTGTTGGATTTGGCGACCAAGTAACTAAGGAAAAAATTCAAATCGGGAATAGATAACAGTAGTATACTTTCTAAGCATATTCTCGTAACATACATTGCATAGAAAATCATACTAGAGTTCACAAATAAATAAAAATAATTATCTAAATTCGACTTTTTTGGCATTTTGATGGCATCGATCACCAAAGGCTGTGCTTGTGCACACTTTCTGCAGGATGAATTTGTGAAAAGAAGCGAAGGGAAATAGTAAAAAATAACGCTATACTAATATGGTATTAATGGTACATTTTTACTTAAAGTATGGAATTGGTACATTTCGTGGCAGGCGTAGATAACAATTTTTTTTACGTACATTTTGGTGTTATGCACAATATCTCACGATTTATTGATTTTATATTAATGTAGGATTAGGTCAGTTTGAAGATGGATTTGATTGTCTGAAACCGGTCTGGTCAGTAAAAATATACAAGTAGATTTTTTTTATCGATTTTCATTATACTCATTACAATGGAATTCTACCAAGAATGATAAATTAGTAGTTAAATACATAGACATATTTTAAAATGTTATAAGTTTTTAAATAAATGCAACAATACCAGGACTGAGTATACGAAACACTTGTACTTAGGTTGCATGAAGTTAAATAGATATGCAGATGTGGCAGATCTATTTAACTGCACGGAAGGTAGGTACAAGAGCGCTATGCTATTAATTTTTTTATGAATATTAATTTTATTTGTACTAAGTATAGATTTTTGTATGTAATTGTATCTCTGGTGTCACTTCTCAATGAAATGCCACAATAAACTGTTATAGACTTTTTTAATTGTTTCTAAAAAATTTCCTATGATTTTTGACACTTAATTAGTGTTTATGGCATATTTATACCGTTGATACTAGATAAATAAATAATATTATCTACTATGGCGAATGTACGGGTATACCGTACATGCAATTATAAAACTAAGTAATTAACACAAAGTCAGTATTTCTTTTAACAATGTTCCACAAAGTAAGTGCGTATTTACAAAAATATTTAATAAAATTATGATGAGGTATTTATTAATCCGCAGACGAGAACAATCGCACATAAATAAAATATATTGTGATCAGGAGATCAGAGAGCAGCCGGGGTAAAGATCGGCAGTAATATAGTTGGCGGTAATAATTCGGTTGGTTGCTGTTAGATGTGTCAGGGCGGGGGCGGGGGCGGGGGCGGGGCGCGGGGAGCCGGCCTCAAGGTGATCTAGTGGAGACTTACCTTACACCAGCCAGGGACGGACGAACTAAAGCATGGGATATTTTATCTTCAGACACAGCAAATGTATTCTATTAATATTCTATCAATCAACGTAATTATTTGAGAGGAAGTCACAAGCCAAAAATGTGTACGTTCTTAGTGTGAATTGCTTGGCAAAAGGAATCTAGAAAAGCTCGATTTCAAGCTTCAAGTTAATTAGAGGAAACTGTCCCACATAATCATAAGAGCGTTCGCACACGGCAAGTATTTTAGTCGAGTAGCGAGTAAATTAGTAACTAATCACGTCCGAACACCACAATTTTAGTAGAGTAGTTTACTGTACATGCCCAGCCTATCTCAACCTGAGGAGTCTGATGTGTGTTGAGATGTTAGGGGCCTGATATATATCATACAGTTATTTGTTGTGTCGGATGCGCCACTGTTCCTCCTCTAAGGGAACGTACCCAAACTACGTGACCAACTTTTTGAAATTTTTAACCCCCCCCCCCCCCCCCCCCCCCCGGTGACCAAAATCCTAAGCAATCCGCCGCTCATTTGTATGGAGCGTGACCTTTTGAAGACCCCCCCCCCCTAAAAGTGTCACGTAGTATGGGTACGTTCCCTAACACCGGTCCACATATTCTTCTCAACACTTTTCTTACAAAAGTATCCAGCATTTCAGCCATCTTTGCTGTCAGTGTCATCGTCTCACATCCATATGCCAGATGGGCTGGGCATGTACAGAGAATGCCGGACACACGCGTCCCAAAAAGTATTATGACTGGACACCCAAATGGAAGGAGAAAAGTGGGAAGACCCAGACTGAGGTGGCAAGACGAGGTAAAAGGGGACGCAGCACAGCTTCTCGAGGTACCAAACTAGGACAGGAAAAGTTGGAGGCGAATGTTGCAGGAGGCTGATTTGGGCTGTAGCGCCATCGAAGAAGAAGAAGAAGACGTTTAGTCAGCTCTTTAGTAGAGAGTCAATCCATTTCGTTCTATTTTTTCGGGCGAGCAGCGACCCCCACACTGCGTCCACTGACATGCGCGAACCCGTCGTTTTAGCAGAGTTCATTATTAGAAGAAGCTACTCTAAATTTTCTCTTTTCCTGTCCATAGTTTATTTATTTTCACCTCACTAGTTTATTCTTCTACCTCTTCTAAAGTAAGCATTACAATCAGCTTAATTAGCGTATTTACTTTGTTGTTGTAGCCCGTCATCTTGCAACGCGCGGCTTACTAATGTACACTTGAAAGTAATGCGAACGCTTTTCGGCGGGTCAAGTAGCAAGTTAAGTCTTCACAGCCCGCGAAATTGTAAATAACCAACTGATTCTCCAATCCTAAAGGGTCATAAATTCTCCAGTCTTTCAAAATAAATATCTACTTTTGCTACTAATCTTCTCATAAATGTAATATCAACAGAAATGGGGGGTAGCAAATGAAATATAATGCAATGTCCAGTGTGTTAAATTTAGTATCTTCCGCGTGAAGCGTCGTGTATTCTCCAAGCATAAACTTTATAATAAAAGTGTGTTTATGGGAAGGGACATGCCAGGTAAGGATGGTTTCTGTATCCGTTTGTATATAATACAATTAGACAGAGACTAAGAAATTATAATACATTGTACAGCGCCCTTGAGGTAATTTTTCACAAAAACGGCGTTCCACAAATAATTATTATCTTGATCTAGAAGGCGGGGGCTACAAAATGGACATATTATTAATTTAATAACACTTTAAGAAATGTATTGACAGCCTACGTGGTTGAGTGGTTACGATCCTTGGCTGCGAATTCGAAAGTCGCAGATTCAAAACCCGACGTGCACAAGTAAAATTGAAAGACCACTATTCAGAATCGAAACGTTGCTTGAAATGTCTTCATTCATGTTTGGTATATCCCCATCCTTGTTCCCATCCCCTTCTCCCTCCCACTACATTCAGCCTCACAAAGTACCCTAATTGGGGGATGCATTAATCTACTGACTCCAGACAGTTGGGAACAGACTCTTGTGCGGTAGGTATCTACATTTAAAAAAACGAGTGTGACCACACGACTGAAGTGAAACTACAAGACAAACCTCGCCCCATGAACCCAGGTATCCCTGCTAAGTTACCAAACGTAGCGAACGGGGTGACCTATGACCTTGGGGTGACCTACGCCTTGGGGTGACCAACGACCTTGGGATGACCATGGGGTGACCTACGACCTTGGGGTGACCTACGACCTTGGGGTGACCTATGACCTTGGGGTGACCTACGCCTAGGGGTGACCAACGACTTCGGGATGACCATCCTTATCCTTATCACCATTCGCATCGATTACCGTTCGCATCACACTTTTCGTAACACATCACCACTTTTCGTAACGCATTCACCAGCCTACCCCCCAAGTCGAGCGTGCGTAAAGAAGTTTAACTTCAAAAAATTATTACGTAATATTTATTATTTTAAAGGCAGAAGTCAGGTGACAATTTCTGCCAACCAATCAATACGTTGTACGTATTTGTAGGTTCACTTTCATTCTGGCATAAAAGCGAGACAGGGGAGATAATTTGTAAACGGAGGGGGTAAAGGCACTATACTATTCTGCTTTACACCACTCCCCATTCTGCAACCCCTTTTCACACCCGATGCTAAACGCTGGGCTGTTTCGATTTTAACCCCTCTGTTCTCATTATACTAAGCCTGTCAGATGTTCAATTTAAAAGCTCGTATATAAGATTATTGAGTCAACAGTCTATGAAGTTTTCAATTAAATAATTTGTAAATAAAAGCCTACATAAAATACTTTAACGAAAGAAATCTCAAAGCGAGCTACCGATGACTATAATTATGAAAAATGTACCTAAAGCCTCGATGACACACGGCGAGTTACAAGCTACTATCTACTAAGTTTTAAAAGCGGGTAAATCGGCGAGTGAGATTGTCATGATGACACACAAAACTGTCCACTCGCTCAGAAGCGTAGGAAACTGAGGCCGCTGCTAGCGCCAGTAACAAGAATAACGACGCCTGCGTGAACTAATTCTTCAGATATTTGACAGTCGAAATCAGTTGTTTATCGGAAGCCATGTTGGAAACATAAATAAACCAATCACGAGCAAGCGGAGCAAGAGTGTAGGCGAGTAAAGTTGACGACCTTTCAACTTTTTTTCGTAGATTGTCAACAATCTGCTAGTAGCTGCTAGTTAGCAAGTAACACGATGACACTGGGCGAGTTTACTAACAGATAGTGAATTTCCCAGATAGTAGCTTATAAACTCTCCGTGTGTCATCGAGGCTTTAAGAGAAAACGCGGGCGGCGTTTTGTCCACACAAAAACATATTCCCTTAATTTCTCTCTCGATTTTGACACTGGTGCAAATATTTATTTCTATTATATCATAAAAATCCACAACTGGCAGGTTTCTACATTTTGATTTTTTTGATAAGTTACTTGGCAATCTTGGCATGGGAGTTAAATTTTGAACGCCATCAATAAACGTTCTGTATACAAATTGGACAGTGTATTTTTAAAAAAGCTAAACGTACTGACGTGGAATATTTTCCTAACACAGTTGGTGAAATAAAATCTTTAAAATCGGTCCAGTTTTGGAGGAAAAAACGGGGGAATACAAAACCTCGTTTTCGACGATTTTACTTAAGATGACAATATACCCTAAAATATACTTAGAATCGTAACGACGTAAGTAAAGAAACCGTATATACAAATTGCTACTCGCGACCCGTGCACTGGACGGACCTACTACGGAATTTGCCGTATCAAAGAAAAGAAGAAGAAGACAAATAATGTGGGAATCTTAACGACGTAAGTGAAGAAAGCGTGTAAACAATTATACGCCGCGCCACGGCGTATTGTTCGAACGTACGGTCGAATTCACCCAAGCAGGCCTGGAGATTCGACCTTTCGGCTGCGTTCATTTTAATTAATTCTGAAGAACGTGCTACAAATATTTAAAATGTGTCTCCATGTTGTCCTCCCGAAATTATTAATTCATCGTCTAGAAAAATAAAATCTGGTGCTTACCGCTAACTTTATAGTTGAAAAACGGGTTATAAAGTTTTGAAATCGTTGTACGTAAAATATATAAATGGTAAGGTACTGTTTTTATTAATCTAATATATAAATAACTCACATTTCTTGTGCGACATGGAAATAAAAAAGTTATTATAGTTACGGATTCGCCGCAAATGATTAAAATGTGAGTTTTGAGCGTACAAAAATTATTAGGATTGTGTACCGCCTTAACCCGTCTGCTTGGTTCAATATATTTACACCTCACAATCCGGAAGCCATGGATTCTGAAAAAAATTCTGAAACCGTCACTTTGAATCGAGGTTGTAAAATATCTATGCAAGATAGCTTTCACATTTCAAAGACAATAAGAAGCATTATTTCGTTCTCTTTCTGGCTAAAAGAAAAAATACATATGTTTGTATGATAGGAAGAGAGATATATAGCTTTTAAAATGTAAGGTCGCTCGGGACGTTTTTTGTCTTATGAAAGTATAATGCAATTACATGTTTTGGGATGTATTTATTCCTAAACAAGCAGACGGGTTAAGTATTATATCAGCCTGAGGTCCAGTTGTCCCTTTCGCTTAGTATTAGTGGGGGAGGGGAGGGGGGGGGGGGGCTAACAGCGACAGCAACAGCAACATATTTATAAAATACTTACATATTATTCAAATTGTTCATTATTTTTGTACGTAGCAATGATTATCACGATAATTATCAAATTATTTTTATTTAAATTGTAGGTACATTGTACATACATACATTGTATATTTTCTATTTGATATAGGTAAAAAAAGTAAATCCACATTTTTTTTTATTATTTATTTGCCCCCCCCCCCCAGGTATCGAGCCCGCAACCTGCGTGTACGGAGCCAGGGAACTTATCACTCTATCGCGGAGGTTGTAATAAAAAATATCTCCAAAAATAATCCGGCCCTGATCGGTAGGCAGCGGTTATGTTATGTTACCGGTCAGAGATTCCTAAACCGCGGAGACGGTGAAGGTATGCACTATGCAGAGCCCGGCTGACGAGTGATTCATTAGATGTAATAAAGTGAACGAGGTGACATGATGCTTCAAATGCAGACCGATCCCCATCCCAGCTGCGTTCTCCTCCCATTGCAGCTCCCTATCTAACCCCTGAACACTGAAGGTTAACGTGTTATTTCATTCAAATCTCTAATTCCAAACAATGCATTTTATACTAACGATGGAAAAATAAATATTGTTTATATATTTATTTTATTTATTAATTTACGGACAATAATCCATTACATGCGTCGCTTGCTAAATAAACGAAGATAAAAATGCAACAACCGACTTTCTTCAAATAAGACACAAAACTCTCAAACTGAAAACAAACGGTTGTGTGCAACTTGTTCTTATTAAGTACCTATTTATCATACAGGGTATTAAGGAATGTACTTGACTTACTTTAACCCATGATTCCTGACATTATTCGGAGTAAAAAATGTTAATGAAATTTTGTATCCGGGGACTTTTTTTTCAATTTTTTTTCTTAAATATAAAACAATTTTTTTTTCTTGCACATGTCGTCACTAGTCACTCGGCCGAGTAACCAGCCAACCCCTCACCCTGACCCTAACTGTCAAATACCTACAGATTTTTTTCAGTTATTAGTTAAAAAAAAAATCGAAAATATCACCAAAGCCCAAAATTTCATTTATAATTTTTCACCTCACAATCCGAAAGCCTCAGGTTAGCGCGAAAATTCTAAAACCGTCACTTTGGATCGAGGTTGTAAAATATCCATGCTAGATAGCTTTCATTTTTCAAAGATAATAAGAAGCATTATTTTGTTCTCTTTCTGGTTAAAAGAAAAAATACATATTTTATGTTTGCATGAGAGGACGAGAGATTTTTTTTTTTTTTTATATAGCTATATAGATATATATAGCTTTTAAAATGTAAGGTCGCTTGGGACATTTTTGGTCTCATGAAAGTATAACGCGATTACGTGTTTTGGGATGCATTTATTCCTAAACAAGCAGACGGGTTAAGTCAAAAGTAAATCAAGTACGTACCAACACCTATGTAGATATAGTATATACCTATGTAGATATTCTTACAAAATACGAGTGCGAACCATCTGATATTAATTTTCTAAGCTCTCTAAATGAATTTATTTTGATATTGCATGTTTTGACCCGTGTTGTAGGAGGGAGAAAACCGAGAGATAAAGTTATTATATCATCATAATACGGGCATGTGCCTAGCGTGGTAGTCGAACCACCTGTAAAAACTGTATAAAAAGTTATATGATGAATAAAGAAAAGAAAAAAAAAACATAATATATATATACAAGGTGTCCGGAAACTCGTAGTACAAGCGGGAAACTGGAGAATCCACATCACATTTGGAGTCGATTTTGTGGTTTAACTTTTTTTGATTTGAACTTTCGTTTTCGAGTAAATCGGGTCAGAAGTTGGAATTTTTTGGTTAAATTTGAAAAAAAATTTCACTAGGGGGTTGATTTCAGCTGTGTAATGTCTTCTAAAATGCAACGAAGGGTAAACCGGGCTCAAAATTTTTTTTAACTCTTTAGTTGCCGAAAAAATGGAAAAATAGAAAAAAAATAATATTAAAATCGAAATGCTTAGATCGAAAAAAAGAAGTTTTTTGGGTTCTCTACGTGATGTAGATTCACCAGTTTCTCGCTTGTACTACGAGTTTCCGGACACGTTGTATATATATTTGTAGACTTATAGTACTACCGCTGAAAGAGACGTTATAACCTCTATTTCTGTGACATTTGACACACGCCCTTCTTTCTGCCAATTGATTGGATGCTACTCGTATTAAAATTCATCACAAATGGGTTTGGCAAAGTGTGCTGACAAAACCAATAGTATGCCGATGATCCACAATGCAAAGTAATACAAAATAATGCTTTGGGTGTGATCGTGTTTTGGGTTTGAAAAATTGATAAATGAAACAATTCAACTTTGTTTGAACCACTTATATAATGAGTAAATCCGTCCGGTTTCAGAACAAACGTTCCTTCTTCAGGGCAAGCGTACCTATACGAAATATGAATTTTTCGGATTTACTCATTATATAAGTGGTTCAAACAAAGTTGAATTGTTTCATTTATCTATAATGGATAACCACAAAGTTATAGCTTCATTCAAAAATATGAAAAATTGATCGCTTAGAAATATTATAGATACTTAAATTAAATACTGCAAGTAGAACACACCTTGGCCTTTGAAATAATCAAGTATTTTTTTGAAAGTTTTTTTAATTTAAATGAGGCTAAAAAAAAAAATAATAATAATAATAAGTGCGAAATCTCCTATTTAAAAACTCTTTTTTTTCGGATATGGTTTTATTGTGTAATGTAGCAAATTAACTTTCTTGCAAAATAATCGGAAAACATTTGAATATTTGTTTCTGAACTTCAAAAAAAACATGAATTTTGGCGATGTTCTTTTTCAGTAAATTAAAAGCATCGTTACCCAACTGCGAATTTCACCCATCTGCAATCTGCAGAAGGACCGAAAGCGGGTTGTATAATCGCACTTAGTGACCGCCCAGATTTTGGGCCGAATAGACGTGCCTTGCTCTTCGCGTCGCTTCGTTCTGTAAAAATATACTTGCAAAATAACAAAACACCGTTGTTGGCTATTGATTATGGTTTTTATTGGTCATCGCCTTCGACTAAGTATATCATCGATGGTCATCGCCCTAAAGTCGCTTACTCCGCCCAATTCCGAAAGGACTAGGGAATCGTCTTAATCTTATGGTTTTGTCCCTGAGAGCTCCGCTGTAATCTGCCTTAGGGAACGTACCCATACTACGTGACACGTTTAGAGGGGGGGGGGGTCTTCAAAATGTCACACTTGGTACAAATGAGCGGCGGCGGGCTTAGATTTTTGGTCACCGGGGGTGAGGGGGGGGGTTTAAAAATTGCAAAAAGTTGGTCACGTAGTATGGGTACGTTCCCTTGCGTGTTGTGTCGTTTATGAAGAAGTTACATATATTATAACAAATAATTAGAATGATTTTCTATCTATATTAATATTTGTGAACAGAGGAAACACCAAACAAAAAAGATAATAAAATACTTCGTAATTAAAGATAAAAAGTGGCTCAGTTTCAACGAGATTGAATTATTTCAGAATTCTCATTATTACAATCTGTTGAGAAAAGCGAGTTTTAAATGGAAATTCTCGACTTAATTCGCACGTTGGCGCGATGAAAAATACTATAAAGACGTAAATAAAGAACACGTTTTACACAAAAAGGGAACGAACAAGCGGAATCTACTGCCCAATTATGTATTCTACACACAAGTTTCAGATTATAATACTCGTATGAGTCGTATGTATTATGAAATATAGAATGAAACAAGTACTTTGTTTAAAAACCACTTATTTTTATTTATATTCGTCGACCGGTTTCGGTTGAACTCAACCTTCTTCAGGACAATAAACTTATAAACTTTATAATAAACAATAAACTTATAAACATATAAAGTTTATAAGTTTATTGTCCTGAAGAAGGCTGAGTTCAACCGAAACCGGTCGACGAATATAAATAAAAATAAGTGGTTTTTTAACAAAGTACTTGTTTCATTCTATATAATGTCAAGCCACAAAGTGTTTGCTATCTACGATAATTACTAACGAAATGTTATATAATACAAAGATATTCGCAACTGTATGCTTATCTTCTACTGTATTAGTTTAGCACGAAGAGACTTCTGTATTTTGTTAACATGAAGTGATTTTCTCGAAATTATCAACATTATTTATTTAGTACCACGGAAGACCAAAAATAAATATTACAAAGTAGATAGAGGTTTTCATAATTATAACCAAAATCAAATAAAAAACTTATAAATCTGGGGTCAAAGAAAGAATAAATTAACCTATGTGATGAAAGCGTCCCGAAAACCAGGATCTTCAGAAGACTCAGTTTATAAAAAAAGCTTCAATAAAATGCTAGGATTTAACAAAGCTTTCGATTTACAGAGTTGAATAATCATACGAAGGTCTAAGGTGATATAATTTTAATTAAAGAAAATTAATAAAAATATAAAAAGTAACAATATGATATTGAAAACAAGGATATTGAGATTACTTTTTCTATCAAAAAGTATCTATAAAAATCCAGGATTTAAAAAGGCTTTCAAAGTTTATATGTTTATAACACGTCCGTTGCGACTAAAATATCAGATTATCAAAAAGCTTGAAAAGACATCAGGAATTAACGAAGACTTCGAAGCATGTGTACGGTTTAGAACAACTTATTTAATCAAAATTACCAACATGTTTCAAAACTACGTCGGGATAAAATTAAAATGAACAAAAATGACAAAAGACAAACAAGAATAGGCAAATAAGTAGGTACCCATAGACGAAAAAAATACAAAGAGTGGTGATTAATTAGTTAATCAATAGAAGAAGAAGTAGGTTAGTATCATTTATAATTTTGTATCATTTAGTGAATTTAATTGATTGTGAATTATTCAATAAACAAAAAAAAAGTTTTTTAATAAAACAATCGTAATATATTAGGTTACGTTAGTACAGGCAAGTTTTTCTCATCACTTTTCATAATAATTTACACGAATAAAGTCAAGAGTCGAAGATGCATTTGGCGGATATAACAATACGTAATGGTGACGTTAATGTGCATATAACGTGCCTTGAATGTCCTCGGCAATTAAGTGCACAATGTCACCCCTTGATCGATCCGTCACAAGGGGTTCTCAGTTCACCAACAGGCTGCGGGCTAGCAACAAGCCCCACGGACAAAAGCGATCCTCACCTACCGTGTAATCTGGACTGGAGAATAAGATTTTAGTATAGTTTGTCTACATTTTAATAGGAATTTTTAGTAAAATCAACTTGATTGTTACTTATTTTTTGACATAATGAAAAATAAGGGTCAAATGTTCGATGGCTTCATTTTTTGTACAATTAGGTTAGACAAAAAAAATTCGTGCAAGTTACTGGGGTTGGTTTTTCAAGAAATTATTATTTTTCGAGGAATATTAATTAATCTTTTTTTTATATTTGTCTTGGTAAAAAAAAAAACTCACGAACGGTGAGCTTTGACGTCATGAAAGTTGCACAGCTTTTAGGTCCTGAATGTAAAGGTCAATGTAACTATTTTCAGTTGGCAACTTCATTTCCATTGATAGAAAGGTAAGAATCTTTGAAACAAATACCTACGCATTGAACCGTAAAAAAAGTAGTTAAGGCACCATTCTTATTGCCGGTATTTTTAAACTGAATATTCTTAAAAAAAACTTATTCAAACTAAGACAAAGTTCGATAGTAACTATTGGTGGTTTAATACAATCTGCATTAAATTGTATCTTAATATATTATTTTATCTTAATCAATACACATTATAAAAGAAAGTGATAATGTGCTTGCCTCTAAAACTCGGAAACGAGTCCCGGTACGATCAAGGGAGTTACATGGTGTGGTAGCCCTCTATCCCCCATCCATGAAGAAGGTTCCCGTTTTTCTGAAGGGCGTGCTTTGAAGATATTAGGGCTGGAAGTTTCGCCCTTTAGAAATTTCTAGAACAGTCTAGCACATTCGAGAGCATTCGAAAGCATTCCACAATATTCTAGAATATCCTCGAACATTTTGGAATGTTGTGGAATGTTAGGGAATAGTCTGAAACGTTCGGAAACATCCCAGAACATTCCAGAACACTCTCGAAGGTTGTGGAGTATTCTGGAACATTGTAGACCATTCGAAGATTTTTTATATTGTTGGCTAGCTATTGGTAGGGGTATATAAAGCAAGATATGTAGTGGGTTCGAACGTCAGTTCAATCTCATATCAACTCCCAGAGCGAAGCAGGCTACTCCAGCTACAATAAAATATTTTAATTTCTTTCATCAAAACTATTCAACCTCAAAGGAAAACTGCTTCCCTCGACATGGTCAATGTAAGTAAATATGGGAACGTACCCATACATACTACGTGACCTGTTCAAGGGGGGGGTCTTCAAAATACCGCGTTTGGTACAAATGAGCAGCGGGGGCCTTAGGTTTTTAGTCACCGGGGGGGGGGGGGGGGGGGTTAAAAATTGCAAAAAGTTGGTCACGTAGTATGGGTACGTTCCCTATCTAAACACAAGTGGTACTTGAAGCGTTAAATCATTAGAATTTAAAGACACGACAGTCTTCACAGAATATTATTACAATTATTATTCAGACAAAACGGCTTAACTAACTTAACGATGATCTATCTATAGGCAGACCGCCGACAGATCCGTCATTGTCTTTCTCTCTATCTCGTAAACGAAATATGCAACAGAAAGAGAAACAACGACGGAGCTCTCAGTGGCAAGACTGTAGTTATCATATTGAATTTTTGTTTTATACATACCATCTGTTTAGTATGAAGACTGTATGAAAATAATGAAAACACGTTGCAAATAATTTAAGAAATGTGTCTTTGCACAGTTGTTGTCATCAATTAACGAAATCTAATTAATGGTGTTTTAATAGTTTGATTTATTTGAATTATTATGCATTAATTGAATCGGAGAATTAATCAAATAGTGCAAAATACACAATTGTGTATTTGATACAAACGTGTTTGATCATACCACGAAACTACGGGTTATTAAAATAAAAAGAATTCGTGAATCGGAAATGTTCGTCTTTATTTTTAAATAGAATAGAAATACAATAGGTAATAAATAGAAAGACCATTAACCCTTCAGAAATCGGGCGTATTTTTTATAAAAATTTCCGCTTTGCAATAAAATCAAAATAAATGAAATATTTCTGAAAACTAAAAACTTTTTTTGAAATGTGCGTTTACAAATGTCATTATTAGAAATAAAAATATAATTTTTTAACATTGATACAAAATTACCGATAAAGAAAAAAAGGAAAACACGCACATATTTTATTAGGCATACATTTTATAAACGTTATAGTCAACTCACTTTTTTGTCGTTTCACGTAAAAATAATTGATGAAAAATTCCCAAAGTTTCATAAATATCTTTCAAAGCGGTGGGAAATTATGATATCAAAAAATTTTGAGATCATGTCCATTTTAAATATTTATTTATTTATTTATTTCTTTACATGGTACCTAGGTCTAATGTTTACAATTCAGTTTGTAACCTCACTAGGTCAAGCCTGTGTTGAGGTTAACAACTCTACAACTTAATAAAATAACACAAAAATAATACAGTTATTGAAGAACAATATTGTTGCATGTTTCTTACAGATTATAATTAATACCTGATAAGCTGAAGGCGATAGTACATTACAATGTTAACATGTAGGGTGACCATAATGTTGCGATTTGATTTTTAGAAATATTTTTTTTTTATTTTAAAAGAATTAAGATGAGAAATATATATATATATATATATAACTAATATATTATGTTATTAATTTGGAAGAGAAAGATGGTAAAACAGTTAAGACAAAATAATATGAATTTAATTTAGAAACGATTAGATTAGAGAAAAACAATTTGCAATCCTCGGCTAACATAAATAATTTAACAGTCTTTTTAAAAATGCTCAAGGAATTAGATGACTATATGTTCTGGAAGGCTATTAAATATGAGTGAAGCTTGATAAAAATAATTTCTTTGACCAAAAGAAGATTTAGTTTGAATTGCCATAAAATTCAGACCAGAGCCAATTCTCGTAGTACGAATTTGCTGTGTTCTTTCTGCAATATTAATATTATTAAAAAATCTACAAAGCGTTTGTGTAATATATAACTGTTTTACGTTCATTACATTACATTCCTTAAAAAGTAAATGAGTTGGATATTTAATTTTTTTCTTGAACATAACTTTTAGAATCATTTTTTGGGCAATATTAAGTGGTTCTATATAAGTCTTTGCGCAGGATCCCCAGCACACTATATTATAAGAAAGCAGAGACTGGATTATTGCAAAATAAACAGTTTTTAATTTTTCTTTGTCTAGTATATGTCTCAGTTCTTTAAAGATATAGGTAAGTCTTAATGGTTAATGGTTAAGTTTTAAGTTTTTTTATTTTTTAGTTAAGTTTTTTATTTAATGGTTAACTTTCAGATTTGAGTATAAAGCGTGTTGTTTTCTCTTTCTAACAACGTTTATTTAATATTTCTTACCATGATAGTAAGGGAGACAACGATTTCTTTGAAACCTATATGAGTTGTTCCGAAATTAGCCTCAGGTGTTAATTAAAAAATGCGAAATATAATTTACACGTGTTTGATAATACCACGAACTAAATGTTATGTAAATAAAAATAATTCGTAAGTCGGGAATGTTTGTCTTTTTAAAAATAGAATAGAAAAGAAGGACCTTTAACTTTTCAGCCAACCATTTTTAATGGCGCTAGACGTTAAACGTATCTAATAAAAAGAGCCAAACTGCTTTTCATGCGAATATGCTCACATTATGATTAATCTTTATAAATAAATATTAGGTAATCCTAATCAGAAACGTCCAGCCCGTGAATACCTGCGTTGGCGAAATATTTTATTGGCCATTAAAAGCACCTGTAGAATTGCGCTAAACCTGTACGAAACAGAATAGATTTACGGTGATTATCGTATTAAGCATCCTTCATCTGGACGGTGACCATACTACGGATTTTTATTACAATTTCGCAGGTGGTTACGTCAAATTGACTAAAGGTTATGCATATAATCGAAATATCAAAGTTGCTCAGCACTGCAATCCGCGAGTGAAGTTTGCCCAGACGATAGCCGACCTTGGTTAAGACAGGGAACCAGAAGAAAAAATAATATAATAGGAATACATACTTTTTTTATTAAGACACCTAACCCCAATTAAGCAAGAAAAGATGCAGTTGGAGGTAGTACGCGGTTTCACTGAACTGAGTCCAGTGGACATACTTTAACGGGCCGTTTACACAAATATTTCGTTCGTACATACATATTCTTTGAATGACTATCCTTTTGATAGGCGGTGATAATTTTGTTGTTTGATTAGTGTAAATATAAGGTGTCTTGTATTTTAAAATTTCATTGTAATAGTTGGAACTTTGCATACTATTTCTTATTTGGATAAGTTTAGTGAAACATTAGTAGGTTTGAAGCCACATCCAAGTCTGGTTTTATAATTAGAAATACGGTAATTACCAGTAAGTATTAATAAATTAAATGTTATTTATTCAATATTAGAATTTGACCCGCTATACGATAGGGCCTTACTCTTACAGTAATCCCTCGACGGTCATTCTCTATTCTATAGCAACGGACCTTTCCCGGTATATCTACACGGCATAACCCACATCATATAATATTATACAGGTCATATTATATTATATTAACACTATGTTCATCTCAATTATACGCTATTTCCACGCCTCATCCAAGTTCACTCCGTATCCTAGCGACATAAGACATTCCTCGCTCAAATTTAAGCGGGCTTAATCTGCCGCTCAACTCTTGGTAAGTCGGAGAAGAGTTCCTTTTTTAGATGCCGAGGTGCCAGCAGTCGCATGTCAAATCTGACATCCAAGTAAATAATATTGAATACTTCCATATAAATTTAAGTAAATTGCCTAATTTTATAAGTATGAACCAAACAATAATTACTCTACATCCACGCTGTGCTACACATTTCCACTCTATATCCATGCAAGCTATTCGTACATCCAAGTATCTACGCTACTTCCAAACTACAACAACGCTACAAACCTACATGCTACTAGGGTTTTCAAATCCCGCGGGATTGCGGGATAGAATTTTAAAATCCGGCGTGATTTATAGTAAGGGGTATTAAATTGAAATAATGCCAACATTTTTGTATTATTTGTTATTAATTATATTATCTTTAATACTAATATATTATTTTTTTAAAGTCATTTAAAAGGTAACATCGCAGATCACATAGAACTTTTTGTATCAATCATCTTTGGTACTAGTAGATAATATTATACAAATATATTGAAAAGGTAATATAATAATTGATATCAAGAAAAACTTGGATAAAAAATAAGATCATAAAATTATAAAAATGTAACTGTCAATGACAGGACTCTCCAATCAATCAAGGTATGCAATCACCATTAGGGGCCATCCATAAATTACGTCGCACCTTAAGGGGAGGGGGGGGGGGGTCAAAATAGCAAAATATGTGACGTCAACGAGGATCTCACAATGGTGACGATGTGCGACAGGGACGGGGGGGGGGGGGGGTCAAAAATCATGAAATTCGTACGAGGTAATTTACGGATGGCCCCTTATACAAAACGACTTGTGATTTTACTTTCAATTTGGACGGCGAGTATGGGTACCGCCGCCCCGGGAACCATTTATTGGATAACCAGCAACTCTGCCATAGGTCACTCCAAGTGGTTCGCTACGTTTGGTGAATTAGCAGGGGTGCCCGAGTTCATGGGGTGGTTCCGGGTCTTGGCGGCAGATGCGACTACTCACCTGCTGCGTGTGCGATTACTTATAATTTATAAAAAATACATTGATAACTTTACGTACCAAATTAGTATTTTAAGTTGACTTTGATAAAAAAATATACTAAAAAAAAAATAGACTAGGGAGTGTCTCATTGAGGTAGATGTGACCCGTACGTGAACGAACATTTGTGCATAAAAGTCAAGATCGAAAATTGCTCTCTCTGCTTCCACATCAGATGGTGAGACTGTCATAATATTTGAACGGACATTGGTGCACAAAAGTTCAGCAGCGGAAAATGTTCTTCCTGGTTCCACACTACTTGGTGGGACCGTCATTACACCATGTTTTTTATGTAAATTTAGTATTTTTTTCAATCCCGCAACTCGCAAATCCGAGGGATCAAATATTGCTATCATCCCGCGGTATTGCTAGATTGCAAACCCTACATCCCACATCGACGCTATATTCGCAACAATGG
The DNA here is from genome assembly GCA_917880885.1 of Limnephilus marmoratus. Taxonomy (NCBI): domain Eukaryota; kingdom Metazoa; phylum Arthropoda; class Insecta; order Trichoptera; family Limnephilidae; genus Limnephilus; species Limnephilus marmoratus. The sequence continues at coordinate 59,120,638 of OU862911.1, read as the reverse complement.
TTGATTATAATACGTACATTATATAAATCTGAGCAGTCCGTGTGATATAAATAGCGAGGTGACTATTTAACGAAGCAATCTCTTGGGCACGTCCATAGTCCGTAGTGGAAAAAGCGAGCCAACCACATCCGGCCGTCGCGCGTCGGGTCGGCGGTCTCCGGACACTGGACAGCATCCTCCTCTGGCTGCAGGTGAGATTGGACCGATTTCTCGAAATAAAGATTACCGCCGGACCGATACATTGCGCATTTCTGCTGATATAGATTCGAAGAATAATAAGGAAAAACCTACCCTTATATTATTATATATTTTAACAAGGAATCTACATTCTACCGGTGGCTATATCAAAATATAGGCAACTACGTTTACGCAGAACGTAGCGGTACCTACCTGTGTTGCGAGAAAATATGTTTTGTTCCATCGTGGTCCTACCGCTAAGAATACTTTCATATACATGTTTATAAAAAGAAGTAAATATATCAACGGAGCTAAATTAATTGTATTTTACATAAAGGCACCTTGCATATCTCATATTTCTTACTCATATAGAGTCGACTCGTCTATTCGTCTATCTATTGGGTTCCAATAAAAGTTCTATATTATAAAGAATTAAACTTTTCGTACGCTGAAAATGCAAAGTACGAATAGTTACGTACAATAAATGCAAAAAATATTATGAAATGGACAAGATTTTGAAGGTCAAAATTGTACTTTTTATGTTACCTTGTAGTCATTTGAATAATAAACAGTAGATTCTTATCGTTTGACTAAAACATATTTTATTCACGGTTGAAAGAAATGCCGGCTTTAGACTCAACCGAAAGATGTTAAATACTCTTTAAACTATAGACCAGCGATGAGCAACCCGTGGTCAGTAAGCCTTTCGAACCTACTGCCCACTTATTATTAGTTATAAACAGTATTTAAAAAATCATATATTATAGTGTTAAGAATATTTACGTCATTGACCAATAAAACAACGGCATTGAAATTTAAGACCATAATATAAAAAAGAAAAATACATAACAATATGCCTAATATAAACAATTCTGATAAAGTGCATCTCCGTACTTAAATCTACAAAACGTGTTTAATGAAATATTTCCAAGATTTACATTTAAATTCGATTAAATAAAAAAAGAGATTTCAGTTTTGCGAAAGGATTTCGTGGAAAATTTCTGTCTTTCTTAAAAGTTTTGAATAAACCGCTCTAAATAATAAATTTTTCTTACATATTCTTTAAAAAAAAAAAATTGGTGGTTCGACCCTAAGCGAAGAAAAAGTTACATCCTCGCAACGCAGCGCTTTTTTGTTGAGATGTGATGCATTTTAAAGATTTCTGTTTTCATAAAATACTAAAAGTTTTCTTGATTTTTTATAAGTTCAAATTGACAAAAATCGACCGCATTTATTATCTTGGCCTTGGAGATGTAAATTTTTCGCCAGCGGCGCTCTCCTTTTGCGCTCTGTTAATGCTTTAATAGAAAATCACCGTATCACAAAATATAAAAAGGTTTGCAACACCACCTATTGCAAAGTTAACCGTGTTTATCCTACCCCTGCGGCCCGCGAATAAATTGAAAATGGTAAATTGGCCCTCCAGTTAGAAAGGTTGATATCACTGCTACAGACTTTGTAAGGAGTAGATTAAAAGAAGTCCTAAAAATTTCACGTGGGATGTAGATAAATATATATTAAAGAATATCTAAAAATTGGTAAGATAACGGGCAAATTGCCTAGTTGGACAGCCAAAGATCATTAATTCATTATTAATATGTAATGTTTTCAAAATAAATAAATAACAAAATAACAAAATAATCTGTATTGCAGCGGAAGAAGCGATTTCTGGGGCTCAATAGGCCTTTTGGAAGTGATTGGAAGAAATTACGACGATAGATAGATTCAATCGAAATATAATAACTTTCAACTACGAACTTTTTTAGCAAAGTGAATTAAAGCATGAAATAACAACTCGTTTGTATATACAGGGTGTTAAGGGACGTACTTGAATTACTTTAACCAGTGATTCCTGACATTATTTGGAGTAAAAAATGTACATAAAATTTTGGTCTCCGGTGACTTTTTTTGATGACATTTTTTTTTTCAAAATTTTTTTCTTCAAAATCAAAAAAAAAAAAAATTATTCCGCATGTCGTCACTGGTCACTCAGCCGGGTATCCGACGAACCCCTTACCCCGCCTCCAACTGTTCAAAAACTACCATTTTTTTGTTTTTGTAAAAAAAAAAAAAACATCAAAAATGTCACCGGAGACCAAAATTTTGTTTAAGTACATTTTTTACTCCAAATAATGTCAGGAATCACTGGTTAAAGTAAAGTAAGTCAAGTACGTCCCTTAACACCCTGTATATGGTGCCAACTTAAAAAACAACAGAAATACAATAATACAACATCTGAAAATGTGTGCCCCTTACTATCATGATGATTTAAACGGTGTTAGAAAGAGAAAATACCACGCATTATATCCAAATTATATCCAGATAGAGAACTGCTTACATTAATAAAAATCAGGAAAATTTCATATCTGGGTCATGTACTTCGAGGGGAGAAGAATCACTTGCTCCATTTAATATTGAAAGACAAGATAGAAGGTCGCCGAGGGCCTGGTAGGAGACAAATATCTTGGCTGCGAAATGTACGAGAGTGGACCGGCATTAGAAGTGTGGAGGAGCTATTCCGGGCAGCGCAAGACAGAGAGACATTTTCAAGAGTGATCGCCAACGTCGGGGGGACCTGATAGGGCACACAAAGAAAAAGAAGAATATCCAAATATAAAAATTGACCACAAAAGAGGTAAAATTAAGACCTTTATGAAACCAAAATTTCGAATCTGAAATAAATTTATAAAACTTTTAATTTATTATTTTTACATGGAACGACTAAAAGGTGAGATGAAAATAACGTTTGTAATACATTTGTCTAATATAATGTGTACGTTTTATTTTTCGTTGTCAGTAACTGATAGAAAAAACGTAAGGTTTTTAAAACTTTTTTATGTTTGCATGCAAAATGTTTATATTTCAAAAATTATATGTTTAATTCGATTTATAAATATCGTCGAGGCCTGAGGGGTTAGTGCCGAGTGAATGGGCGATGAGCAATGAGCAAGAGCAATGCCTAATAATAATTGAAGCTAGAACAATCGTCGAGAAACAACAATGTGGTCTCCGTATATATCGATGTCATCACACAAAATTCAATTAACTGGTGCACAGCGCTCTCTCGGGTCGGCGCTCCCTGCTAATCAAAGGCAATGGTCACTGGTCACTGGTTACTCGGCAGTGGAGCTAGCAGCTAGGCAGTCGTCAGTAGTCAGTCAGCTAGGAGCAAGCTGGGAGGAAATATGTATCACTATTCACATTCAGCATAATCCAGCCCGACTCCACCTCTCATACAAACTACAAACATAGATTAACTAAGCACACCACACAAACAAACCCGATTATTAGCTTCAACAGAAAAAAAATATTAAGCACTACCAAGTAAGGCAAAATCATGTGATTTTGATTTGAAAATCACATAGCTTAGAAATATTTTGGATGCTTTAAGTAAATTCTGCGAGTAGAGCACATATTATTTGCCTTTGAAATAACCGAGTATTTTTTGATTAGTATTTTTATAAACCCAGAAAAAAAACATAAGGCCCATAAAAACTGCTTCGAAGTTAAAAAGCTGCTACTTACGAACCCCATTTAAATTAAATCCTTAAAAAATTATCGTAAAACATTCAAATATTTGTGCCAGAGTCTCAAAATAAAATAAAACACGCTTTTGGCGATGTCTTTTTCATGAATACATCAAAACAGGCGGAATAATGGTAAATGGGAATTTAAACCTTATCGCCATCCGCATAAGGGGTGTGATTGTAAGCGGCTTGATTCCGAATTTCAGACATGGCACATATCGCCTTAATATTGAATTTGTACAAATTTACAAGTTGCCACCTTTGGTGATGACGTGACGACAAACCATTGTCGGTGTTTACAACCAGACAGTTCGGTACAATAAAAAAATACCTGTTTCTCACATGAAGAGATCAATACTGAATTTCAACCTATTCACAAGTTGACAGCCAGGAATAAGAGATCAATAGTGAATTTGAACCCTTTTACAAATTACCATGTATGGTGAAAAACCATGTAAAAACGAATCAGCTTGTAAAGTCAATTTCCTTACTAATTACTAATTACCGTCTAATCAATCTCCCCATATCCAGACCCGGACAGATACACGAAATTATAAATTCTTAGTACTGAAAAAGGGCTTAGTGCACTTCAAATTTGGCTTAAAATCAACTCGCTTACCCTTAATATAAGCAAAACAAAATATATAACATTTTCAATGAACTCGAGGGGCCAACCAATAAAATAACTAGAACTAAAATTACATGAATGCCATGGAAATAATATACAATGTTACTGCCCCGTCATCGAAAAAACACAAAAGATAAAGTATCTCGGAGTAATAATTGACGAAAATCTTAGATGGGACCTACACATCAAAGGTATTACGGAAAAAACTCAAAAGCCTTATATATTTCTTTAAAAATCTAAGAAACGTGTTAAATAAAAAGGATATGAAAAAGGTCTACTACGCGTTATGTCATTCTCGAATTGAATATGGAATCATAGGATGGGGATCTGCTACACATACGTACCTACACAGCCTGAATACGATTAAAAAAGGAATCATAAAGACCATATTGAAAGTACCAATTAGAACGCCTTCAATTGAAATTTTCAATAGCTTTGACGTACCAAATGTATAGCAAATATATGCCAAAAATATATTATTGAAGCTCTTCAAAAATAATGAATCCTCTACTAGACCGTGTATGCATAACACTAGATCGAATAAAAATGATATAAAAAATATTCCAAGTTATAAAACCACATTTGGACAAAGAAACTATATTTACTTTGCAACAAAACTCCATAACATCCTTCCCCAAGACATAAAACTAATAAAAAAATCCAATTGTCCAATCCAATAAAAATATGGCTTAAAGAGGTCAATGAGAAAACCCTAGCGAAGACGCTAAAACCGACATAGAAGACAAATGAACTATATTTAAATAACTTTAGTCCGCCTAGGCACAGGACCCCCTAGTGAGGAGGACTAAGAAATACAATATTTTATACTTCATTTCACCATTATATTTTTTATGTAAAAAATTTTATATAGTCGCTATAATAAAAAAAAAATAATAAAAATAAAAAAATAATAAAAAACTTACGCCTGCCAGGGGATGCTAATCACGCGATCTGTTGACGTAAGTGGCGCAATCTTTTGGCATTGCTATAATTCGGTTCCATCTAATTACTCTAAATGGAGATCAATATTGAATTTGAATCTTTCAGGATTCACCAGCGATATGATAAATTGACTGGGCTTGTTTGTAAACGCTTTGCATGTAGTAGGTAAGGTTTACCTCGTTTCGTTTATAATATATTTACAAAAAAAAACGAGACAAACGCAATCACAACAAGAATGGTAACCTTGCATTCAGATTCAAGCAAATTATTAATATAGTGATGATCAATAAAAATAGTTTAAGCCAAATATAAGCATAACATATTACGATAATTTGTACGTGCGAAGAATACAAAAAAAAACATCTTACCATATCGTAAATAATTTCATGATAGTTGATCCTCTCTCAGTTACCCCCCGGCGTACTTATATACAATTTGCAGTCGGTTTAGGAAAAATACGGTGTACCTACTTACACAGAATATAACTAAATGTTCCCGAAGGGTGTGTAATGAGGATGTACCGCCGAAACAATATTATTAAACATTATATTCTTTCAAATGCATCAATAATAAAACTATGTGTCTATAATACTTCATTTACCAGCATATAAGTTCAAGAAAACCGACATAGTAAATAAATTAATAATTTATGCTCATAAAAATAAAAATAAAATGAAAAAAGTCGAACACAAACATCAAACCAGAAGTAAGGGTCGAAATGACCTTTCTATTCCAACAAGCAACACAGCAGCTTATCAAATGATTTTCTCATACCTGGGACCGAAATTATATAACAAAATCCCTTCACAACTAAAACTGTGTGAAGTGTCATCCATCGGTAAAAAATAACAAAATGGTTACAAGATTTAGGCAGGACAGAGTCAGAAATATTATTAAAAAATGTTATTTGATAATTATGTATTACAAGCACCTTATATATTTCTTGTTTCCAAAACTTTTCTTTTCTTTTTATTTTTCTTTTACTTCACTGTTTTTCGTGTTTAATCACTTCGAATACAATTTTTCTTGTTAATTAATTGATTCCAGAACCTATTACTCCACTGTATAATTATGTACATGCAAGTTGTGAAGCTTAACTTTACTTAATACTTTATGAATGATAATGTACCTACGGGGAGACCTTCCTAGTTAGACAGTCAAAGCTTCCTTATACTGAATGTATTTTATAACAAATAAAATAAATAAATAAATAAAAATTCGTTTGAAATCCATACCAACTTAATATTAAAGGGGTTTTTGAAGGTTTAAAATTGGTGAAAAAATATTTTTTTAATAATCATAATTTCGGGGGCCAAATGTCGGTGGATAACTGCCGGGTCACTATCGTATATAACGGAATTTTGTTGATTTTTTTAAACAACTAATTATTTGACTTGTCTATTGCACGAGATGTAGGTTTTGAAGGAGTTCCGACAATTTGGTTTTATTGGGTTATTCGTTTGAAATTACAAGGTGAAATAATAAACAATATGCTTCCAGTCCAGGGTGGAGCAACCGGAAAAATAAAATAAAATAAATTTAAGTGAACATGACATAACCAAATACAATTTTAAATGATGTAGGTACATTTTTTTCCAAGTCTTCACGAACTTACGATAAGCATTTTTTTTTCGTGTGGAATCACGCAGCGTAAATTCGGATATTGTGTTTTTCTGTTATCATTGCCATTTAACAGCTGCACTGACAACTGACAGCAAATCAATAAAAGGCCAGCGAACATAAAGCAGTTTTTTGTCCTGGCAAAGAAACGCGACGGAATAATATATTCTTTGAATTTGAATGATAATGTGCATCGGACTTTTTTGATTATCATAAATAAATTAAGGTCCAATACGGCTATAAAAACAATTCATATACGATACGATTGTACCACTTCAGCCCAGAGCACTCTTTTCCCGGTGCGACCGGTACGCCAGGGAACACTGATTTTGTAAGGACTTCAAACGCATGCTCTGAGGATGGGAAGAATGTTGGATTTGCACAATGCAAAACCAAAAGGTCACAATCAATATTCCGAGATTGATAAAATTTTGCACAAAGAAAACAAGAGACTTCCGACTCCCACCCAAAGCAGAATTTTGATACTTCTTGATGAAATTTTGCACACTTTACGTTAAAATAAGTGGAAAATTACTGTCTACAACTGATTTAAAAGGTAAAGCCCGGGTAACTCTGGAGACTTCAGCTAGTAGGTATGTACACAATGTATGGAACTCGTCCAGTCTTCCAGGATCTAAAATAAATAATGATAAAAAGTATTAAAAAAAATGTTGCTTCATTTATAATCGAATTAAATGAATTTAATATTAGTTACTAGGGGTTTCGAGTTTCAACTTTCAAATATACCTATAGATATTCGAAAGCTTTTTCCTGATTGAACAAGTTTAAAAATAATGTGTAACAAACAATATGGCGTCGAATTATTGACATTTAAATTCACATTTCAAAGCTCCGTAGCTCACGGTACAAATTACGCAGTAAGGTGAAAATGCATACTGGCATCGATTTAAAAATCTGTTTTGTATGTAACGAAAAGAGGGGCCACAACAGATCTCGCGAATATTATGTGCCCGTTCTTCGACAAGATTTTGCGGTAAAGCTGTAACTGTATAACATTCTGGTAATGTTATGATAATGCATAACATAAAGTGCATAGTATTATATTTATCGTAGTAATAATGCTTGTACTTACCTTCTATAATTGTACCTAACAGTACCTAAGTAATGATATGCTCAGTGTACAGTGTACATTATAGATACATATATTCAAAGGCTTACTGTACCGCAGCAGTAGTACCTATAAGTGTACCTAATCGTACCTAAATAATGTTATGCTAGGTATACATTACAGCTATATACCTTCATAGTTGCATTTGCTTAAGTATCGAAGCAGTAGTACCTCAAGTGTACCTAATAGTATCTACCTTAATACGATTATGCTAATTGTACATTATGTATAGCATTAAGGATTAATGTACCGCATATAATTGTACCTAATAGTACACACCAATTTACCTAAGAAGTAATGTTAGGCTAAGTGTTCATTATAGCTAATGCCATAGGATTAATGTATCGTAGTGGTAGAAAATATAAATATAACCCATATAATTGTACCTATAGTACCTACCTATTTAATTAAGTAATGTTATGCCAAGTGTACATTAGCTATATGCCTGCATAGGCTTAATGTATAGTAGTAGACCTGTACGTGTGTATCTCCTGTAAGTGTACCTAATAGTACCTACGTAAATATATATTCACCTATATCAAAAGCAGTTCATGGTTAAGGGTGACCTTCTGGGAGTGGGCGGGGTCAGGCGGGCCGGCCCTGGACACCTATCATTCTAGAGGGCGCATCACACCATCATATTTTAAGTGGACCGACCTCAGCTCGTACAACTTTTAAAAACATAGGGCACAGAGTTTGGCGACTAGAAGCTTCTTGATACTGATTTTGTCACCAAGCACGGCGCGAATTACACAATCCTGCTGGAGGCGGGTCTACCTCCAATTCTAAAGAGATAATATATCTAGATACATAAATGTGTACGTAACGTATGCTTTTGTATGTAGGTATTTCTTGAATAATCACAGAATCATCTTAGATATTCGTTCAATATGGTCTGGTCGCTGAGAGATCCGTAGTAAATCTCTTTCTATTGCACGCGTCGTCTATGGGAAAGAGGGAGAGGTTAGGGCTAAGCTGAATGAAGTGGGTATGAGATGGGGAAGAGTAAGTCGATAAGTTCATGGTCATTCATAACTAGTTACTAAATACAGCTAAAGACATTTTAAGCAAACTTTGGATTATGAACGGTGGCCCTCACCAGGGCGTTAATGAAAGTACCTACCTTCCAGTCTCGCAATAATACCATTGTTGAGAGAAAAATTTGCCAAAAGGAAAAATGATATTTTTCTCGTAGATGTACAATGCAACTGCGTGCATTCGGAGATAATTGTTTTTCTGTTCATCGTGTGAAATAATTTCATTCAAGGTGGAAGACACTCTCAGTATCGCCCTGGTGAAAGACCACCATTCGGAATTGAAACATTTCTGAATGAACGGATTTGGCAGTGTTTTATGACAACATCTGAATAGTCTCACAACATACCCCATACAATTGGTAATGCCATAGTCTGACTGGCTTCAGACGATTGGGACAGTTGGGACTCTTTTAAGGTTTTCATATTTTTAAAAGAGAGTTTTATTTCCAAAACGCAGGCTTGTATTGAACAGCGAGGTTGTATAAATAGTTTTCGTAATGCCAACCGTACAATTTTCATATTCTCAAGAAGTCGACAAATAAAACATAATTTATTTGAATAGATCATAGGTTCTCAACGTGGGAGATAATGCCCCCTTGGGGGCGTTTCAGACATTCAGGGGGGCGGTAGGAGACTCACAGTGCATCACTGTGCTGCGGTAATTCTGGAGCTAATATTATGTACGTACTGAACCATTTTCATAAGAGAAACTGATTTTATAAAATCAAATAACTGTGTTTTTGAACAACTTGTATGGTTTACCTACATATGGTATATTTATGCTACCTTTCAATAGAGGGCAGTAAATACCTACATACAGTAATAAAATTAATTAAGTTGCTCTACTGATCAACAGATGGCAATGCATGCGTAATTTGCAAAAGAAAATATTTTAATACAACTATTGCCCAATAGATGGTGATAGTTATAAAAATTAAAATAATATTTATTTTTTTAATAAATAAAAGTAAATAATTTAAAATGACTTCCCTAACTCCAGAAGAGAGGTTGAAAAATGCAAAAAATTTAATGAAAAATTTTAATAAGACATTAACATCTAACATCTTGTCAAAGGATCAAAAAACCTCCCTAACTGAGGCAATGTGTGAAATGTTGAACCACATTGAAGCCATGGTCCAGGAATACAAGGCACCAACTACCAAAGAAGGGGAGGGACTCGACAGATTGTATCAGTCATTATACAAAATTGATAAGAACATTGAAGATTTAAAATTAAATATTGAGTCTAAATCGTATGCTGAAATTACGAAATATGGTAAATCTATTGAAGAACCAAGTAAATGTAAGAAACATGAACCTGTCATCATTATTAAGCCGAAAGATAAGGATCAAAAAAATATGGTAACAAAGGATGAAATAAAACAAAACATAGATCCTGTTAATTTTGGTGTTACTGGAATTAGAAATTTTAAACAAGGAGCAGTAATAGTGGAGTGCAAGAACGTAGCTGCAATACAAAAGATGGAGGAGCAAATAATTTCAAAGATAGGTGACAAATATGATGTAAAAATCCCGCAAGAAAAAAATCCATCTGTCAAAATTATAGGCTTAACCGAAAAATATTCTTTTGAAGAAATGGAAAGGACAATTAAGTGTCAAAATGAGTTTATTTTTGAACAGCACTCAAAAATAAAAGTAACATTTGTAAAAGAAACAAAAAATCTACGAAATCAAACAAGCTACACCATATATGCTGACGTTGACGGAAAGACATACCACAGGATGTTAAAGGAAGAAAAAATAAATATTGGATGGGACAGATGCAGGGTCTTTGATAATTTAAATATCATGAGATGTTTTAAATGTAATGGGTTTAATCACAAGGCTATAGATTGCAGAAACCTAAAATCTTGTCCAAAATGCGCAAAACATCATGATGTTAAAGATTGCACCGAGGAGGATATTCAGTGCATCAATTGTATAATGACTAGCAATAGATTAGGACTGAAACTAAATAGTGGTCACTCAGCCATGAGCAAGGAATGCCCAATTTATAAAAGAAAACTAGAAGCAAAAATGAGCAGAATCTCTTTTTTATAAAAAAAAGTTACGAGAAAGATGAAATTATATACCTGAATATACAAAGCATCATGGCACATTACGAAGAGGTAAAAATACTTTTAGAGGAGAAGAAACCTTTTATGCTTATGATGAGTGAAACACATGTTACTGAAGATATTCAAGATAGTGAAATTAGATTTGAACATTATAATACCATCCGTTGCGACTCACATAGTCGACATACAGGAGGAGTGATGATTCTCTTAAGCAATAAAATTCCATATGAAGTAATATCGAACAATCAATTTGAAAAACATTGTTGGATCTTAGCCATCACCATTAAATCAGGAAACAAGAAAGGTGTATATACTGTAATTTATAGATCGCCAAACACAAGCAAGTGCGACTTTTTAACATATTTTCAAAGATGGTGCATGGAAAATTTACAAGATGAAAATATAAACGTTATAGCTGGAGATTTTAATATAAATGTTAAAGCAAATGCAGACATATACACAAAAAAACTAAAATCTATTATACAAGCTACAGGGATGAAACAATTAGTCAAAGATTTTACACGAATTACAAATATCTCAAAAACGACGATTGATCTGGTAATCTCAAATAAATTCAATTTAAATATTAAAGTACTAGATAATCCTAAAATTACCGACCATAACATCATTCAAATTCTAATAAATGACAGAGAAAAATGCAACTCCAGTAAGGAAACACAAATAACAACATTTAAAAATTACAAAAAATACAATAAGGAAATTTTCATTCAATCCTTAGAGACTATTAATTGGAATGGAATAAATCAAATGGAATATAACCAAAAAGCTGACCAGATGATATTAAACTTAAAAAAATCTATTGATGAAGTTGTTCCAGAACAGAAGATACATAAAAGAAACAATAATAAATGGTACACAAGCGAACTACGTACGATGCAGCACGATAGAGATGCATTTTACAAAAGAGCATGCCTTACTAATAGTATTACGGATTGGGATAACTACAAAAAAGCGAGAAACAAATACTCCAAAGACATAAAAAGAACGCATAATTAAAAAATAAAATAAACTCAGAAGAAGGGGATCCCAAAAAAATTTGGAAAAGCATAAAAGAATTAGTACATGGCGAAAACAAAGACGACATAAAAATTGTAAACTTTCCAAAAGAGATAAACGAAGAAAACATGGCTTCTTTTTTTTTTTTTTTTTTTTTTTTTTTTTTTTTTTTTTTTTTTTTTTTTACAGTGAATACCGCACAAGAATCTCAACTGCTCCCGTCTGGAGCCAGTGAGACTATGGCATCCCCAATTGGGTTATGTTGTGAGGCTGAAGGTAGTGGGGAGGGGAAGGAGGTGGGGAAGAGGAAGGTTGGGAAGTACCTGGCTATTCAGATCTGGTCACTAAACACGGCTAAAGCCATTTTCAAGCAACGTTTCAATTCTGAATGGTGGTCTTACACCAGGGCGATACTAATAGTATCTTCCACTCTGGAACATGCCGCAAATATACTATATATTATTTTAAATGAATTAATTATGAAATAACACAAATTAATCAAATAAAATTTATTTGCGCATGCCGGGTTCGAACCCGCGACCTCCGGAATGTGAGTCAAGAGTCTTAGCCACTGGACTACGGAGGTAAATAACTTTAATGGCTAATAACTTTAATAAATATTTTATTGAAAGTATCATTCAAATTAACAAATTAATACCCAACATTGCTGTTAACCCCACAAATGATAATATCGACCCAAACAAAGAATCATTGGTCTTCAGAAAAATAAATGCAGAATATTTATTTAACATTTTAAACAAAATAAAATCAAAGAATAGTTCAGATGGATTAACTATTAGTAAAATAAGAGATGCTTTTCCAGTAATAGGATCTACTTTATTAAATATTATCAATGAGACGATTGAAGAAGGAAAATTTCCACAGTCATGGAAAATATCTACCATTATACCGGTTCCAAAGGTAAAAAATACCAGAAAATGTGAAGAATTTCGACCAATCAACACCTTACCAAAATATGAGCAGATTCTTGAAGTTATAATAAAAGAACAAATTTTGCAATATCTAGATAAACACGATATTTTATACCAAGAGCAATCAGGGTTCAGATCTAATAACTCATGTGAAACAGCATTAAACGTAATTGTCGAAGAATGGAAGGAAGGAATGAATAATAATAAATTTATCTTAGCAATATTTTTGGATTTTCAAAGGGCATTCGAAACTATAGACCGAGACATACTAATAAGAAAGCTTAAAGAAATTGGTTTCTCATCTGTAGCCATTAAATTAATACAAGAGTATTTGAGAGACAGAAAGCAGGTAACAAAAATAAATAATCAATTTTCAAAACCAATGGAAAATAAGTTAGGAGTACCACAGGGATCGGTCCTTGGACCTCTATTGTTCATACTCTATATTAATGACATGGTGAAAATATTTTCAAAATGCAAAGTACGACTTTTTGCCGATGATACACTAATATACTTAATTGGAGATAACTATGAAGAACTAATACACATTTTAAATAATGAACTAAATGATGTATCAAGATGGCTAAAAATAAATAAGCTTAAATTAAATACAAAAAAAACAAAATGTATGGTGATCGGATACAAGAAGACATCCAGTGAAAGCAAAATTAAAATTGATGGTGAAATTATTGAAAATGTTACTGAAATGAAATACTTAGGAGTTATATTAGATTCCAAACTAAACTTCAATAGACATGCTGAATACACCCAAAAGAAAATTGGCAAAAAGATATCTTTTTTTGGAAGAATTCGGCCAAAAATTTCTAGAAAAACTGCAATCACCATATACAATTCAATTATTGCTCCACACTTCAACTACTGCTCAAGTATACTTTTCCTATGTAACGAAAGAGAACAAAATAAGTTACAAATTCTCCAAAACAGGGCTATGAGAATAATTCTCCGACGAAACAGATTTTCAAAAATAATTAAAATGTTAAAGGAACTAAATTGGTTGACCGTGAAACAGATGCTGACCTTGAACACGATGGTATTTATCCACAAAATATTGAACAACACGTTACCAAAATACTTCTCAAATAAAATTGTATACAATAAAGACATTCACAGATATAACACAAGGACGTGCAAGGAAATTAGGCTACAAAAAAAGGACAAAGCCAATACGCAGAACAGTCTACTGTACAAGGGAATGAAGTTGTATAACACACTACCAGAAACTTTAAAGTCCACACCAATTGGAAAGTTCAAGATGTATTGTAGGAGCTACATAAAACTTGAAAAAATATAGTGAATATGAAATATTTTAATCAATTAGAAATTTGTAAACTTCAATGTACAAATTACTAAAATAAAAATTATTATTATTATTATAGAGAAACCCATCCCACTCCATCCTATCTTGCCACAAAAATATTTTCCCTATCCCATTAAGCCCCCTCCGTTGTGGCAAATGTAACATCGTAGTGGTATCCCATTACGCCCTCTTCGTCGTGGTATCCCGTTACGCCCCCTCCGTTGTGGCAAATGTAATGCTGTCATGGTATCCCGTTACCCCCCCCCACCCTTCTCGAGTTAGGGGGCGCTAGAAATAAAAATATTCTCAAAGTGGGTGGTAGGCAAAAAAAGGTTGAGAATCTATGGAATAGATGATAATAATATTATCGCAATTCGTGGTCTTTATAATAGCCTAAGATGTAGGTACAGCTTGACACTTATAAATTTACACTCGGGGGCGTCGCCACTGTAGATATATTGCATACAAAATATAATGAATTTAAAAAATCAAAGTGTGCAATTCACACGCGGTAGAACTGAAACCTAATGTGAATGATGATTTTTTTCCATATTTTTGTCGTCGACTTCCAATGCACCTTGATTCGATCCTTGGTCCTCTGAATGTCTGGCCGCTAGTCAGGCGCTTTCTAACACTAGACCAGGGGTCGGAATAAGCGGCTCTTTGCATAGATGTTGTCCATATCCTATACATATATGTATATTATTGTTTCCATGACAATTTAGCTCTTCTCACTTGACAAACAGCCGACCCCTGCACTAGACCAAAGGAGACTTGCGTGGGACCGTGGATTTATCGTATTATATTTAAACCGAGATAAATATTTTATTGCTGTCTCGTTCTCTTGCAGGCTAAATCCTATAGATGAACTCGTTTGTGTTTGTCTCTTTTCAGTGTAGCTATTTTTCATTTCATCGAGTTTCAAATTACAACGGTGCTAAAGAAGTTTTCACTTCAAAAACAGTTCGTTCGTTAGTTCATTTTTTCACCGTGTGCGCGCACTAGCGGGGGAGCCGAATACTGACACAATGCGAGAAACGGTGTCAATCAGAAAATGAAAAGTCGCATTAACTATCCATAACTTATTGTAATGAATGCACATAATTTGCGCTGCGCGGGAGGCGACTAGGCGACGAGGCGGCGAGGCTCGGGTACGAAAGGTCGCCCCGGCCTCCTGTGGATCGACCTGCTATACAAAATACACAATAACCGAGTTACAAATAAAATTCTATTTTATAAACAAACCGTATAATATGTATAGATATGTGGTAAACACGCTCTAGTAAAAGATCACCTATCAGAATCGAAACGTTGCTTGAAGTGGCTTTCTGTGTTTGGTGACCAGATCTGAATAGCTAGGTAATAATAACCCTTCAGTCTCACAACAAACCTCGACTCTGTGCAGAACGGGCGGTCCGTTTGATAGATTCTCCTATCTTAACAAGCGGATTGCAATCTTTATGCTCCGAGGATCTAGCGTCATTGATCCCCTCGGCAACGGTGCATAGTCGGGAAAAACGCCAAACACGCGCCCAACACATGTACACGGTTGACATTTGTCATATGAGAACGGGTCGTTTTTACAACTCGTTCTTGAGTTCAACAGTTCGGCTGTGGAACGATTTGCGGTGTTTGTGTTTCCTACCTCTTCAAGACTCATGTTCACTCCTTCCTCTCCTCAAAAAGACCCTCAAAGCATCTTCAAAGATGACATGGGCCCTGAGGGAAATTATTTTCCTCAAAGCCTCCTGTGTGGAGTTAATGCAAAAAAAAAACAATTGGGGATTCCATACTCACACTGACTGCCTCCGGACGGTAACCAAACTAAATTTTATCAACAAATAGTATCTATAGATAATAAAGTATATTTTATGTAACATAATTTATCATACATAAATTCTAAGAAAAAGCATATTACCACAGCCCCTAATCTTTCTGCGAATTTTCAGGTATAACCAAGCAAAAACGCCTAGTATAGTCACATCAATGGTTGTTCGTATACCCACAATGGCATAAACGACGCATGTATGCTCTCAGTGATAGGATCATATTTTAGTTCTTCGACTTTTGCATGACGAAAGTATGAGAAAGAGCGATCACTAGGGAATGCAATCCCGGTATACAGGGATCCCGAAATACCGAGATCCCGCAGACATTTTGCGGGACTAATCTCGGTCAAAAATTTTGCGGGATCCCGCTGGACTGGCGGGATTACAGAGAAGCGTAGTTCATACGTGTTAGCAGCACCAATGTCACTTCAAGACGAACTCGAACTTACTTCGATTAGTATGAAGAGTTCGAGATCAACATCCCAACAACCTAGATCTGGCAATATGAGCAACCTTGAGGTTTTGATAAAGAAGGAAATGAATTACTTCGAGTTAAAAGGCACATACCTTCAACTCACTTACAATGCGCTTATGGCTATTGTGCCAACTAGCGTGGAAGCTGAACGAGCTTTTTCAGCCGCTGGCTACCTAGTGTTCAATATCAGAAGCCGTTTATCAGACGACATAATTAATACTTAAACTTTTTTAAGAAGCTATTTCCAAAATAATGTTTAAACTTATGAAGCTTATTGTACAATAATATTGTTTATCGTGTGAACGTTATTATTTAAATTTAAGTTGTTACATAAATTTACGTCTTATCTTATTCTTTGCCGATTTATGACTTAAAATTTACCTATGTCTAACTAAAGGTATATTAATAAACCATTTAAAATGCCCAAAGAACTTGTTTGATTAGGTATAAATTTAAAACTCTAAAAACGAAGTTGGTAGATCGAGGTATTAAGTCTTTATTATACGGTTGATTAGATATCTAAGTCCATCCTGCTGGATCCCGCAAATGCCTGGATCCAGCGGGACTAAGACTGTTCAGTCCCGCAAATACCTGGATTGACATGGTCTTGCGGGATTGCATTCCCTAACAATCACAAAGGAACTCTCAGCGGCAGGGCCATATTTCATCGCGATTCTCCTTCACAGTATATCCATGAATCAGGCAGAGATGTTACAACAGACCTCTCAACAGTAGAGCTATATCTACAAGGAAAGTTCCTGTTGTAAAAATAAACTTTAAAATTTAAGGAAAAAATGCAAAATAAAATTGCCAGTGTGTTCGCCAGAAACATTTCTATATGTTGGAAGTTGGAAATACAATGCCCTTTCACAAACACATTTGCCCCAATTGGAATTTTTAGTACCTCTCCCGCTTCGTCCAGTTCCAGTGACGAGGTGTGGATGACCGGATACGGAGGTTTAGTTATAGAATAGCGACCGCTGAAACCTTTATTCGTTCCATTTACCTGACGGTCAATTATTCCAATGACCCTATCGGGCGGAAATCGACGACTTTAATTAAAAGTTATGGAGGAAATGAACAATAACATCAATGCTGTGTAGCTTGATGATCGCAATGACTTACAAAAAACATACCTGCATATAAAACAGACGACAAAATAAATAAATTACATTGCTTGATTCACAACAATGCGATGTCAAATGCTAAATCCTTATACTTTACACTTCGGCACCACTTAGTACTTCAAATTGGACATAATTACAGAAAAGAATATTTTTAAAAATTCCCCTATTGTTACCTTCGCAAACCTCATTCCCCTCTCGGACAGTTTTTCCATCATCAAAGATAGATCCCGCAATGATTGGACAGAGTATTGGCAAATTGCTAGTCAATCCAAGGAAGTCTGCTATGCCTCAATACAAAGGACTATTCCATCAAAACCGTGGTTTCAAAAATTCACCCATTTTTTACGGAAAAGAAATTTCCTCACTTATTCGAATGAGAATTGGACATTGTTCTGTTCCTTCTCACCTTTTAAAAATTATCGTCCTTGACACAGATTGTACATTCTGTGTGTATATAACATATTTATTTCATTGATTACTATAGATTACATATTTTTTGGTTATCCCTCTCTGAACAAATATCCTCTCTTCTATTAACCCTAGAAAGATAGTCTACGTAAAATTTACGCATGCGTAATAGAAATATTGCTCTCTCGTTCTAATTAGTGCAAATCATGTGCTTTTCAGACATCTCACTCGCTGCTTGGACCTTCCGTGAGACGCGCGCGTCGCTAAGGCAAGTGTCACCAGTTTTGAGATATAACGACCGCATGAGTTAAAAAGCATAATATTGATACGTTCCAAAGCTGTATCTGGTTGATTTTTATAGACCTACATATATGTTATTATATTATTAAATGAAATACATCATAATTATTTACTACATTAGTCAAAATGGCTGATTATTAGTAGTAAGAAATAAGTGATTTGAGAAAAAAAATATTCCCAAGTTTAGTTGATTATTAAGAAGCTTCACGTTTCGTTTTTTTTTTTGAATTTAACAAATAAATGTAAATTCACAAATTGTTGTATTTCTATTAGGGAACGTACCCATACTACGTGACACGTTTAGGGGGGGGGGGTCTTCAAAATGTCACGCTCCATACAAATGAGCGGCGGGTTGCTTAGGATTTTGGTCACCGGGGGGGGGGGGGGTTAAAAATTGCAAAAAGTTGGTCACATAGTATGGGTAACGTTCCCTAATGTCATTTGTTTGTAAAAATATAATACCTATTGGTTTATTCAAATCAATTAACAATTAAAATATTATAGCTAATTAAAACTCATGCGTCAATTTTACGTAGATCAACTATGATCATCTTTACCGTACATCAAAATATGATTATCTAAAATTGCCTCCCCTCCATTCCATGTCTCATCTCTTCTAAGTCTGAACTCGACTCCAATCTTCCAAATAATTTTAAAGTTTGGCCATTTAAATAAAATTAATACAAAAATTCAACGTTCCTTTCTCCATAATTTCAAATGATGGGCTAGAACACCCTTCAAAGGTGAGCCAGAAATATTTGAAAAATAAAACATTCAACAGAAAAAAATTGCAGGGTAAATCTTCTGCTTTACGAGCGACCACCGTTGAACTCTCTTTCAAATTCGCTGCATTTTTAATTACTTAATATTTCTTTATGTAAATTGTTTTTTGTTCCGACAGTGACATTCATTCTTTATTTTTTAAGCGAAGGCTCAAACCTTAACTAAAAAAATACAAGAAGATGGTGTCGGTGAAATATCATTTTGGCTTGATTATTATAATTTATTATAATTTTTTAAAGTTTATTTTTATTTACTGTTTCAAAAATGAATATCGTAGGTATATAATGAAGCGTTAAGCTTTAAAACGATAAATTTAAGAGAATACTTATTTATTTCTTGGTCAGCATAATAATTTCATGTTTACACAGGATGTCCGAAGTTTCCACACGCGCGCTGCATTTTTCCAATCGAACGCAGGAAGCAGTCAAATCGCTCCGGTGAATATTAATGACGGCAGTGTTGGTCACACTATATACTATACACACTATTCACGGGCGGAGTGGTAAAGGTTCACCCGAAGCAACTAATGCCTGGTATAACATACAATCCGGGTCCATCATCACCTTGTTTATCGTATACTAAAGGTGAGAATAATAATCATTGGAACAGCGAATTATCACTTGCCCAAAGTCCGCAGTAAAATCAAAATCAACGCAGAACTTCCTGGGGGTCAAGAACAGAGAAATCGTTAACTTTACAATATCGGATCGACAGACGTAATTTTATAAAAGGTATACCGAGCACGGTTTCACTGTTGACAGCCGAAACGATATTGAAAGGGAATAAATAAGAAATCGATATACGCTGGCAACACGAGGGATGTTTTCCACGAATTCACATTCTGAAACGTCAAACGCTAAACAAAAATGTTAAAAAAATATTAATAAATTGGCAATATTGAATTGAAATAGTAAGCTAAACACGCATTTGGAAATCTGCATTTACTTTTTGATACTAAACGAGAGTGAATTATTTAATGAGGTTTTTAGTCATATTTACACCGCTTTCGTTTCTCAGAGAGCATGTCTATGGATCGCGTATACGATTTCTTTTAATTCTAAAAGCTTCATTAGTTCAATCCTTTCATTAAATAAGCCTGTAATTTTGCATAACGAACGAAATTATTAAAAATCTTTGTATATTATGTACAGTTTACCGAAACTAGATGCCGTGCTCGCAAATATTGATAACTAGACATAGATAACGGAGTAAGTCAACATAGTATTGATGTAGGGTTTTATCGATCGTCCATGCTAGACCTCGTGATGTATTTATACACGATTTGGTACCTTCTTAATATTAGTAGCAGAGCAGTAGCGGGTTCAATCAAAATCACCTCAACCCCGACCAAAACACTGAATCAAGTTGGCCACCTATTTGGCTTGGGTTACGGTGGTGACAGTTCAATCTTTTGCTAATTAAGTCCTCCATTATTGCACAAGCAAAATTTTGGCTTTTTATGGAGTCAAGTAGAAATAATTGAAATATTGTCAGGTTATTATTAACCCAGGAATTTGTCTTTATATGTATATATTTTTCACAAATGGAAATTCCAGTGCATTAGTCCTGGCTTCAGACGAAAAATTCTAATGAAATATGTATTACCAGACCCTAGTACGCTATCTACTAATAACGTTACACATAAATTATACATTCCATATACAATCCGTCACCAGTCCACTCAGGCTGAGCATGCCATGTTTCCAGATAGCGTGTTTATAGAAACTGCTACTCAACTAGCAACAGTCCACCACTCACCAGTAGATATAATAATCATTATGACTGAATATTGCCGTAAGACCGCGAGCACATTGCATTGCCGTAGCTGCAGTTTCGAAATGGGAAAACGTTCCATTGTTCTGCTCCCATAAGAATAAATCCTTGAGACTGATAAATAATTTGAGAAAAGTATGAGAAATTGTATGCACGCTGCTGAAGGGAATTAATCGCACAGCGTCAACAATAAAATTGTATTATTCTTTATTCTAGATAAGTGTGCTGATATAATGAAATATTTCCACGAAAGAATAATAAATGAATCTATAAATAATTAGGTGAAAACAGGAGCGCCACATCCCTACGTGCTGTGGGTGGCGCACGCGGGCGGCCGGGCCAAGGGGAGACACATAGGTTTCACAGAAATTGTTGTACCTCCTTTACTGTCATGCTGAGAAATATGATCTAAACGGCGATAAAAAGAAGAAAAAAACTCTTTATTCGAATCTAGAAGCTAATTAGAAGAAAAATTTAAATGTGCACCTCTATGAAACCAAAGTTTCCGACCGCAATTTGAGAAAAATTTATGAAAATTCGTATATTTAATTATTTTTACATGAAACGATAAAAAATTGAGATGACGATAACGTTTATTATAAATTCAACTATTTTTTAATTATTTCTAATTTTAGTTTTAAAAAAATGTAAATCGAGCCAATTTTAAACCTTTTTTATATAAAGCTCCCCATAAAGCTCGTTAGAGCTAGTAGAGACGGAAACTTTCATCGTAGTTTCGAAAGCTTGGAACAGTAAAGTTATTATAGTACACATTTTAATTTATTTAAATTATTTGAATTATTTTTAATTATTTGAATTATTTTTAATTATTATTATTATTCATTATGTTTAATTATTTTGTATTAAAAAAATTACAAAAAATTAATTTTAAAAAGTTTATTCTTAAATTTTAATTCTATTAAAAATTGTAAATTGTATTATTGGTAAAATAAAATGTTATTCTGTACAACACCATGAGAGTTTTTGTTGCTATTGTTTCTCAACGTTAGTGTTTTATATAATAATAATTATTATTACTATTCATTACCTTTTAATTATATTATACTATTGTGGTTTTTTTGTTTTTGTTTTATATTTATTTATTAATTTTCAACGCCCTGATGGGCTTTTACATGACAAGATTATAATACAGAGACAGTTTTTTTTTTTAATAAAAAAGATGAACTATAAAAATATAACTAGTAGGTAAACATCATACAGATAAATTTAGGAATGATAGTGCATTACAATAAAAGAGAAAGTTTCTAAGTTGTAAATGACATAGAAATAAACTAGTAGGTATGTTAGCAATTACAAAATTTACAGGTGACTGATTAAATGTCATGAATAATACATGACAAAATGCAAGATACATAAAAAGAAAACGTTAACAAGTTTTTACATTGTAGATTAATATACAAATACACAAATATATGCAATAGACCCTAGGTGATGCTCCTTAGATATCAAAATATTCTACATAAAAATATTGTTCAGATATTTCTTGAATAACGGTAAACTTATATTAAATACATCGATATTTGAGGTGTATTTGTTCCCTAGTGTGTGAAGTCGAGAAATTGATGCATGTGTGTGATAGTTGGTTAGAGAATTATTGTTACAGAATAATATGTTTTGCCTTGTCGCTCGGGTTGGTACCTTAAAGTCAATGAGATGCAGGAGTTCACAACAGTTTAATTCGGAGTGAATAATTTTAAACAAAAAAGTTAGGTCAATTATTTTTCTTCTGTTTTCTAGGGAATGCAATTTAAGTGTATTTAGTAGGAATGTATAGTTAATGTGTTGAATAGGTATATGTAACTTGAAGTTAATAAATCGTAAAAATTTGTGCTGCACTCGTTCAATATTTTTTATATGAATTTGATAATATGGGGACCAAACGATGGAATTGTATTCCAGCAAGCTGCGTACTATTGACAAATATACAATTTTAATAGCTTCTAGTGAATCAAAGTCTTTGATGGTTCTGATTATAAATCCTAGTGTCTTCATGCCTTTGTTGGTTATTTCTTGTATGTGGTTTATAAAATTTAATTGGGTGTCAAATAAAACTCCAAGATCCCTGATTTCTTTGACTATATAATACTGTTGTCAATTCTGTTAATTTCTTATCACAAGGAGGAATTCCATAATTGGTCGTATTCATGGCATAATGTAAAAATTGTAATTAAATATGTATTCAACTGTTGATTTCCCAAAGACTAATAAATAAATAACATAAAACTTTTTTTTTTTTTTTTTTTACAGTGAATACCGCACAAGAATCTCAACTGCTCCCGTCTGGAGCCAGTGAGACTATGGCATCCCCAACTGGGGTATGTTGTGAGGCTGAAGGTAGTGGGGAGGGGAAGGAGGTGGGGAAGAGAAAGGTTGGGAAGTACCTGGCTATTCAGATCTGGTCACTAAACACGGCTAAAGCCATTTTCAAGCAACGTTTCAATTCTGAATGGTGGTCTTACACCAGAGCGATACTGATAGTATCTTCCACTCTGGAACATGCCGCAAATATACTATATATTATTTTAAATTAATTAATTGTGAAATAACACAAATTAATCAAATAAAATTTATTTGCGCATGCCGGGTTCGAACCCGCGACCTCCGGAATGTGAGTCAAGAGTCTTAGCCACTGGACTACGGAGGTCGTCTACTATTTCTAGACTAACGCCTTTTTAAACGCCCTCGGTACAGCCCTGGGCGGAACTTTGGACTATCTGTGTACTGTTGTACAGGAACGTCTGCGTGTTGTTATGTAGTTGACCGCCGAAACAAGGAATTCACAACTGAATTATTTAGTTGCAGACTTGTCGCTGAAAAACTGTCGGGGCTGAGCGATGCATTCACGAGCCACTGCGTACGGGGAGTACATTTTGACAACAATTAATCAACACGGCAATCACGTATTTGTAGTATGTTAAGCGAACTGTCAACATCTTAATACAAAGTTGCCCGAGGAAATAATACATTCAACGCAATCGGCTTATAAGAATCTGGCGCCCCGCGTAATTGATGGAAAGATCTCGTGTGATCGGATACACTTTTAATGCAATCTGTTGCCGGCAGTGTGCAGATCTCAGCCTATTTTGTAATTACGACTGGGTGTCGGTAGAAACCGCGCTAAATTATGTGCATTTATACCACATGTACAATTATTATGCAATTATTCATCGCAGCGATCACGTATATAGGCATATCGCTGATAGGTCCTTTGTAACCTCTCCCTTTTTCTCATAAGCGACGCGTGTAGCTGAAAGAGAGGTACCAAGGAATGGTAAACAAACTGTCAACATCTTAACGCAAAGTTTCCTGAGGAAATAATTCATTGTACTGCAATCACAGTGCAAAAATCAAGCACTCCGTAATTGATGGATAGATCTCGTGTGAATGGATGTAATTTAATGTAATTTATTTCGGAGTCATTTTATGAACCAAGGTGGTGCGCAGAATTTAAAGTTTTTAAAGTGAGTTTTCTAATTTAAGCCGAGTTTTATTTAAGCTGGGTTTTCTAATTAAAACTGAGTTCTCTATTTCAAGTCAAGTTTTTCACATTGTTCTCACCTCCTCTATTTGTTAAGTCTGCCTAGTCTGTTTTAAAATCTATGTGTAATGTTCATTGAACTCTCTTTTAAATTCGTATTTTTGTGTTAAAAAAATCTTTTAAGTGTATAAAGTTGTCTTTCTGAAATGGGTTTTATTAAACTCATTGGGAATAATATAACATAAATATTATTGTTATTATTTTGTAAAATATTATCATGAAAATAAAAAAAAAACTGAGTTTTCTATTTCAAACTGAGTTAATACTCAAAGTGAGTTTTAATGAATGTTGTTCTACTTCAAACTGAGTTATTTAATTAAAACTGAGTTTTCTAATATTTATATTTTTGACACCGACAATTCATGGAGGAATACCATTATAATAATATATTAAAACGATTTTAAACTTTTTCTGTTTTATTAGTTTCTGACCGTAATCGGTTTCAGCCTATTAAGGTCATCTTCAGACTGGTAGAATCATTCCTTAAACTGTGGTTGACATACACAATATTTGGGAGAGGGGAGTTAACAAGGGTGGTACACCAGGTAATGATGAGTTTTCTAGTTCTAACAGAGTTTTCTAATTCAAACAGAGTTTTCTAATTATAACAGAATTTATATTTAATGCAATTCTGCGCCATTTAATCAGCTGAGTAGGTGCGCAGAACTCACGTCTGTTTTCTAATGCAGACTGGGTTTCAGTAGAAACCGATGTGAATTATGTGCATACATGAGTTTGTCGTAGAAGCAGGCGCTGCGCTGATATAGCTTCGTTTTGTGATCAGAGTATCAGACGCTACTTATCCTTTCATACGTGACATAAATGACTGAATCGTGTAAAAGTGGACTTCTTATATATGCGCATAATATGAATTCTTTGGACTTGGAATCATATTGTCTTCAACCTTACTAATAAACATTTTACACAACTGAATTATCATACGTTTATGTATGGTAACCACACTTTTTGGATAAATCAGTTGTTTAAAATGTTTATTAGTAAGATTCATTTGTGTAATTTGCAGATGTAAATAATACTAGATACCAATATATAAATAAGCGATAATGATATAAAATGTTAATAAATCTTTTCCAAATACGTAAGCTTCAAAGTCGCCAAAATTCGAAATCTTAAAACGCGTATTCAACAACTACTAAAAAACTTCCGGTCAATATACAATCTGTATCAAATAGCTGCAGGGTTCCATTTTTTTTTTACAAATCTACAGTTTTATTCCGTGATTGATGAAATTTCGCACACTTGACGTACAAAATAAGATGAAAATTACTGTCTACGATTGTGAAAAATTCTGCATAAAGTCCGAGCAACGCCAGAGTGATAGCTAATTCAGTTAGTAATATTATAGACTTCATTCAACAAATTTAAATTTTATTTTTATTAAATTAAAATTTGTTGAACGAAGTTTAATTTAATTTGTAACAAAAAATTAACGTTAAATACTTAAATGCTTGCAAATCGGAAAAACTTTCATTTACTGAAGTTTAAAAAGCAATTAAATAAATTCCGAATTAATTATTTTAATACAATATAAATTTTCTTCAAAATGTTCCAAATTTCTGCGTAATTAATTCAATGTCGAATGTTTTAGATAAATTTGAGTTTTTACACGACTTTCCTAATGTAATTGCTTTCAGAAAACATGGTTTAAATGAATAAAAAAATCTTAAAATATTAAAGGATCTTTCAAACTTATCTCCATCTCATTCCCTGGATCTGTTTTGGTTTCAAGGACAATACTTAAATATTATAAAACCATAGATACAAAGTCAATTAGAAAGGTCGCAGGATCCAATAATCAATCCTTTAGGATCCTAGCGGGGCGGCTGACGCTCTAACCCACCTGTTAACATTAACCCGGGTACGCCCACGCTCTGCGTGACGTAAGAGGCATGGGTCAGTCGATATAATTATTATTAATATATAATATAATAATGAACACAGTATTGTAGCTTCGCAAGCAGTAACGAACTTTACGCAACGGCAAATGGGGTTCGTAGTTTCGTTTTATTCTATATTTTTCATTTTAATGGGAAACCTATATAACGTATACATTAAAAAAGTGAAAAAATTACTGAAAATTAACATGAAATTGGAAATTAAAAGTTGGATTTTGTTCGTGTTTTACATAATTTCTGAAACTTTTTGGGATTTTTTATTTCTTTTGTACTCGTATTTTCAATAATATTATTATTTAATCTATAAAAACAGTTTATTATAAACAAGTTCTGCTTTGTAATTATTACTACGCGTGACAGCTGTTTCGCCCTCTGAAAGCATTATCCTAAGAGAGTGGATATTATAGTTCCATGGCATTATCAAACTGTTAACCTTTGAAGGCATTATTAACTGTACACGGTTAGATAATGCCTTCAGAAGACGAAACAGCTGTCACGCGTAATAATAATTACAAAGCAGAACTTGTTATATAATAATCTATTTTTATAGATTAAATAATAATATTATTGAAATATACATATTAGATTTGTCAAAGAATTTATATATAAAAATGCAATAATCAGTCATTTTAAATACATGTAGGATTACAAAAGATTTTTTAAATATTTGTATTGAGGGATCAGTAGGATTTATACGTCCAATTAGGAGTTCCACCGAGACGAACCCTCTGGAATATATGAAAATATCTGGAGTCGGTGAATTATGTTCCCATTAGGTCTCTGGTAGGTTGACATGTTGTTCTTGTATTATTTTGTGTTTAATACATTATACTTATATAGTGCAATTGCATAGCGTGAATTGACTGGATGATCATTTGTGGAAAAGTGTGTGAAAGGGTTTAGTTTTTCCTGTGGGGAAAATTTAACCCGGACATAAAATCTGAAGCCATAAAAGAAATAAAAATTGAAATAGAGTTCTACAAGATAAACTTGATAACAATAAATAAAAAAGAAACTTTTTGTGAACTTGTCTTTTCACTACTTTTAAAAATCCATTTAACATTTAAAAAAAAATTAAAAGATGGATATATTTGTTTATAGGTACAATATTTTCCAATATCGTCCAAAATGAAGAAAAAATATAGACTAAAAACTCCGTTTAGGTCGCGTAGTAGGTAATTCATGGTAAAAATAATTTTTAAAAACATTTTCGTTTACAGTGACATTTAAGATGGAGGAGAAAATCGATTTAAAGAAGAGCAAAAACAGAAAACTCGCAGAAAAATAAATAAAACGTACAGCGTACGCACCACACTATTACGGCCTAATATATATTATTGAAAAGGCCCAGCTAACCACGTCAAGCCTATGACGTACCAGAAGCGGTGGGCGAAGGGTTCGTGGGTATACATATTACATGGAGCCGGGAAAGCGGAAGGTAGGGTTGGGAGGGGGGGGGGAGGCGGTCTGACGTCACGTCCGGTGCGATAAGGCGGGAAGCGGTGCCGGCGCTCACCAACAGATGGCGGCACTGTCGCCGTTTCGCAAGCCGTGGAGGGAAATTCGCACGGTGATTGCGTCCGCGTAATAATGCTCATTGGCAATGACATTAATTATCCAATCGGACATTTTGCTCGATACAGATTCAGCTATTGTACCACGTCATAAATACTTATCATTATTGTTCTTCATTTACGAAACTACAATCATAAAACAGTAATGAATTTGGTACTCATGTTTAATTCTAAACGAATTTTAAAATCTAACATAAATTTCATACGCTCGTAAAAACAACCTAACCTCACTTAAACATTACTAAATGTTTCCGAATAACACATAAGGGGTCGTCCATTAATCACGTGAGGCTCGAAAGGGGGGGGGGGGGGGTTCGGAAAAAAATCACGAAATATCACGACGGGGGGGGGGGTATAATGAGATATCACGTGTATTTATTTTTCGTGACAATATTCTGAAAATTTCAAAATACTTTGTACTAAAAAAAAATACACGTGATTTCGGGGGGGAGGGGGGGTTAGTCTAAAACCTCGCCACATATCACCAGGGGGGGGGTTAAAAAGTTGCTAAAAAAACATCAGGTGATTAATGGACGATCCCTAAGTGGGGTCAAATTTAAATAATTTGCAGACACTGTCAGTATTCAAAGAGAGGCCTGGTGAAAGAAAATTCAGAATCGAAATGTTACTTGAAATTGAATTTTTGTTTGTTTATTTGTTTAATATTAAAAATATATATAAATACCATATTAAGGAAATATTAAATAGATATTGAAATTATGACACGTAAAAGTTTTTTTAAGCCACAATTTAAAATTTTTTAACATTAGGGAACGTACCCATACTACGTGACACGTTTAGGGGGGGGGGGGTCTTCAAAATGTCACGCTCCATACAAATGAGCGGCGGGTTGCTTAGGATTTTGGTCACCGGGGGGGGGGGGGGGGGATTAAAAATTGCAAAAAGTTGGTCACGTAGTATGGGTACGTTCCCTTATAAGAACAGTTATTTAATTATAATATTATAAGATAATTATTTATTATATTACAAGAGCGGTTATAGAAAAAAAAATACTCACGAGAACAGTAATACAAATTTATATTTTATGCATCTTTGTAAACTGATACCGAAGAGATGTTAACTTGATTGTCTACAAATCCATTATCTAGTAACTACTTACCCTCACTAATCCTCCCGTCATTAGTTCATGATCAATTTATTTTTGAGCTCACCTGTAACAAAGAAAAACAATATGAATTAGTATTAGTAATTATAATAATAAATCATTGAATAGAGAACAACAGAAAGAGCCCTAATAATACAGAGAAAGAAAACAAATAAATGACTTATTAGATTATCATCACATAGTTGTACTCTTCTCTTGCAATGAAGCATCCCTTGTGAGACAGAGACTAGAATAGTTTCATCGCCCACGTTCTGTTTTTAAAACTACATTGTCAAATTTCAATCGCCTCTCTAGTTTTACGCATGTCCCCATTATTGACAAACCACTTCTTTTGAACAGTCTGGTTAATTATAAAATAGAATTATAGAATTTAAATATAATATTCACAGAATTTCATAAAATTAACTTCTAAATTTTATGAATTGTTCGAATACTATGAAACCACCCGAAATATTATCTTCACTTTTTTACAGAGATTTATTTATTTTTCAGCCTTTTTTGTATGTGTCTAGCCAAGAGTCATATTATTGAATGAGTAGAACTAAAACCAAAGATTTTGCTATCGATCATTAGGTTATAAAGGTTGATGATGTACAGAAGAAACAAAGCTGGGCCCAAGACACTTCCTTGGGGGACTCCGAAGGAATCCGTTATATAGTAGGTAACGTGTGTTAGTTGTGTTTGACTAAATCTAAAAATCAGGTATTTCTAAATAATTCTCCTTCCCCCCTAATTCTCTTCCCAATCCTTCAACAACAAACTCAAATTCGGGACGGAATAGTCCCACTAGCTCGGGGCTAGTGGGGATTCTTGTGCGATAATAACCTTTTTTAACCGTATTTGTAAATTTGTATCGACTTTTACAAAAAAATACATTATTTAACGTATCTCGTTCGGTACAACATTGAGGGCTCCGACATAGGAGTTAGGACGAGAATAAACACAAACAAACATTATAATTTTATTTTGTAAAAACGTAAAAGAGCAGATCGTGAAAATAACTCACAATTAGCTTTAATGCCAAAGTCACATAACAAATTTTAATCAGCCAAGAAGAACAAGGCATAGGTACCTACTTGTTGATGAACACCAATAAAACGTAATGTAAAAAGTCATTGCGCTATATTAAGAACGGACGAAAATAGTTCTCACAGCACACGCAATCTATTCCTGGTCGTATTATTTTTATACTACAAATGAACCGTTAGCGAAGAGTTTCGATGCAAAATTGATCACTCGAGATGGTAATTTTGTCATAATAAAACCTTCATAAATAAGTGTGTAACCTTTTACCTTCACAACTAGAAACTGGCGTGTTTAAGAATAGAATATGTTATCAGTCCATAGTCCATATGGAATGGCAAGGTTTACAATTTCAAATATTTCATCGGACTGTTTATTCACCTCAATAACATGTTTGTAAATTCGGTTTCATGCCAACTCAGAATCGAGTCAACTCAACACCTCTTTTAATAGTCATTAAAAGCTATAAAAATCATTTTAAAATAGCCTACAACCCCAACGTAACGTAACCTATTTAACCTTTTTTTCAGACTTTTCGAAGGAGGTTCTTTTTTTTTATTTGAATTTTATTTTAGTAATTTGTACATTTAAGTTTACAAATTTCTAATTGATTATAATATTTCATATTGCAGTTTTTTTTTTTTTTTTTTTTAATTATAATATTTTAAATTCACAAAATTTTTGAAATCACAAAATTTTTTGTTTTTGTTTTATGTAGCTCCTACAATCCATCTTGAACTTTTCAATTGGTGAGGACTTAAGAGTTTCTGGTAGTGTGTTATATAACTTAATTCCTTTGTACAGCAGACTGTTTTGCGTATTCGTTTTGTCCTTTTTGTTTAATCTTATTTCCTTGCAAGTCCTTGTGTAATGTCTGTGAATGTCCTTATTGTATACGATTTTATTTGTGAAGTATTTTGGTAACATGTTGTTTAATATTTTGTGAATAAATATCAACGTGTTCAAGGTCAGTATTTGTTTCACTGTTAACCAATTAAGTTCCTTTAGCATTTTAATTATTTTTGAAAATCTATTTCTTCGGAGTATTATTCGCATTGCTCTGTTTTGGAGAATTTGAAATTTATTCTGTTCTCTTTCATTACAAAGGAAAAGGATACTTGAACAGTAGTTGAAGTGTGGAGCAATAATTGAATTGTAAATGGTGATGGCGGTTTTTCTGGAAATTTTCGGCCGAATTCTTCCCAAAAAAGATATCTTTTTGCCAATTTTCTTGTGGGTATATTCGGCATGTCTATTGAAGTTTAGTTTGGAATCTAATATGACTCCTAAGTATTTCATTTCAGAAACATTTTCAATAATTTCACCATCAATTTTAATTTTGCTTTCACTGGATGTCTTCTTATATCCAATCACCATACATTTTGTTTTTTTTTGTATTTAATTTAAGCTTATTTATTTTTAGCCATCTTGATACATCATCTAGTTCATTATTTAAAATATTTATTAGTTCTTCATAGTTATCTCCAATTAAGTATATAAGTGTATCATCGGCAAAAAGTCGTACTTTGCATTTTGAAAATATTTTCACCATGTCATTAATATAGAGTATGAACAATAGGGGTCCAAGGACTGATCCCTGCGGTACTCCTAATTTATTTTCCATTGGTTTTGAGAATTGATTATTTATTTTTGTTACCTGTTTTCTGTCTTTCAAATACTCTTCTATTAATTTAATGGCTATAGATGAGAAACCAATTTCTTTAAGTTTTCTTATTAAGATTTCTCGATCTATAGTTTCGAATGCCCTTTGAAAGTCTAAAAATATTGCTAAGATAAATTTATTACTATTCATTCCTTCCTTCCATTCTTCGACAATTACGTTTAATGCTGTTTCACACGAGTTATTAGATCTGAATCCTGATTGCTCTTGGCATAGAATATTGTGTTTATCTAGGTATTGTAAAATTTGTTCTTTTATTATCACTTCAAGAATCTGCTCATATTTTGGTAAGGTGTTGATTGGTCGAAATTCTTCACATTTTCTGGTATTTTTAACCTTCGGAACCGGTATAATGGTAGATTGTTTCCATGACTGTGGAAATTTTCCTTCTTCAATCGTCTCATTAATAATATTTAATAGTGTAGATCCAATTACTGGAAAAGCATCCCTTATTATACTAATAGTTAATCCATCTGAACTATTCTTTGATTTAATTTCATTTAAGACTTTAAATAAATATTCTGCATTTATTCTTCTGAAGACCAATAATTCTTTGTTTGAGTCGTTATTTTCATTTATGGGGTTAGCAACAATGTTGGGTATTAATTTGTTGATTTGAGTGATGCTTTCAATAAAATATTTATTAAAGCTATTAGCCATGTTTTCTTCGTTTATCTCTTTTGGGAAGTTTACAATTTTTATGTCGTCTTTGTTTTCGCCATGTACTAATTCTTTTATGCTTTTCCAAATTTTTTTGGGATCCCCTTCTTCTGAGTTAATTTTATTTTTTATGTACTCATTATGCGTTCTTTTTATGTCTTTGGAGTATTCGTTTCTCGCTTTTTTGTAGTTATCCCAATCCATAGTATTATTAGTAAGGCGTGCTCTTTTGTAAAATGTATCTCTATCGTGCTGCATTTTGCGTAGTTCTTTTGTGTACCACTTATTATTATTTATTTTATGTATCTTCTGTTCTGGGACTACTTCATCAATAGATTTTTTTAAGTTTAATATCATCTGGTCCGCTTTTTTGTTATATTCCATTTGATTTATTTCATTCCAATTAATAGCCTCCAAGGTCTGAATGAAAATCTCTTTATCATATTTTTTGTAATTTTTAAAAGTTATTACTTTTGTTTCTTTGCTGGAGTTGTATTTTTCTCTGTCATTTAATAGAATCTGAATGATGTTATGGTCGGTAATTTTAGGATTATCTAGTATATTAATATTTAAGTTGAATTTATTTGAGATTACAAGATCAATCACTGTTTTCGAGGTTTTGGTAATTCGTGTAAAATCTTTAACCAGTTGTTTCATCCCTGCAGCTTGAATAATATATTTCAATTTTTTTGTGTATATGTCTGCCTTTGCTTTGACATTTATATTAAAATCTCCAGCTATAATGTTTACATTTTCGTCTTGTAAATTTTCCATACACCATTTTTGAAAATATGTTAAAAAGTCGCACTTACTTGTATTTGGCGATCTATAAATAACAGTATATGTACCTTTCTTGTTTCCTGTTTTAATGGTGATGGCTAAGATCCAACAAAGTTTTTCAAATTGCTGATTTGATATTACTTCATACGGGTATTTCTTACTTAAGAGAATCATCACTCCTCCTGTGTGTCGACTATGTGAGTTACAACGGATGGTATTATAATTTTCAAATTTTATTTCATTATCTTGAATATCTTCTGTCACATGTGTTTCGCTCATCATTAGCATAAATGGTTTCTTCTCTTCTAAAAGTATTTGGACCTCTTCGTAATGTGCAATGATGCTTTGTACATTTAGGTATATTATTTCATTTTTCTCGTAAACTTTTTTTATAAAAAAGAGATCCTGCTCATTTTCGCTTCCAATTTTCGTTTATAAATCGGGCATTCTCTGCTCATGGCTGAGTGACTACTATTTATTTTTAAACCTAATCTGTTATTTGTCATAATACAATTTACACACTGAATATTTTCATCGGTGCACTCTTTTAAATCGTGATGTTTGGCGCATTTTGGGCAAGATTTTAGGTTTCTGCAATCTACAGCCTTATGATTAAAACCATTACATTTAAAACATCTCATGATATTTAAATTGTCAAAGACCCTGCATCGGTCCCATCCGATATTTATTTTTTGTTCCTTTAACATCTTGTTGTATGTCTTTCCATCAACATCAGCATATACGGTGTAGCTGGTTTGATTTCTTATATTTTTTGTTTCTTTTACAAATGTTACTTTTATTTTGGCGTTTTCTTCAAAAATAAATTCATTTTGTCGTTTTATTTTTATTTCTATCTCTTCAAAAGAATATTTTTCAGTTAAGCCAATAATTTTAACAGATGGTTTTTTTTCTTGTGGGATTTTCACATCATATTTGTCTCCTATCAGTCCAGTCACCTCATCCTGAGTTGTGCGATCACCGTAAATTCACAAGAGCTAAATGGGAAACACGTGCTTTAGACAAAAAATAAACAGCATCATAAATCAAATATTTATAAATACCAACACAATATTATAGGCGATCTAAGGAATTCTACAAAAGACATTTTTATTTGAATTTTAGCCTTAATTTCTCTATTTTAACAAGTTTCAAGATTGGGGTACAGTAGTGGAGTTGTGGTGGTTGAACGTGCAGGGGGAAGTACCTGGGGAAGTACCTGGCTATTCAGATCTGGTCACCAAACACGGCAGAAGCCATTTCAAGCAACGTTTCAAATCTGAATGGTGGTCTTATACCAGGGCGATACTGAGAGTATCTTCCACTCTGGAACGTGCCGCAAATATACTATATATTATTTTAAATGAATAAATTGTGAAATACACAAATTAATCAAATAAAATTTATTTGCCACGCCGGGATTCGATCCCGCGACTTCGGAATGCGAGTCAAGCGCCTTACCGCTGCACTACGCCGGTACCTATATTGTCGTTTCATATGTATAATATACCTATGTGGCAATTATTAAAAATATTAACGCTAATAAAAAATAAATAAAGCAAGACTGTATTTTTACTTGTATTGGCGACTATGCCTACGAATATGTTTGAGCACGGGCGTAGCCAGGTTTTGATTTAGGGTGGGGCAAAAAATAAAAATCTAGAGAAGGTACCAAAAAAAGTAGGCTTCTACCACCTATTCATGCTTTAGGCTATATGAATATAAAGAATATGAACGGAAGAAGGAAAATCCATCCTATGAAGTTTTGTAAATTTGAATACGCGACTCGGTATACAATCCTCGGTCGTGCATCGGCCAGCCAGGGTGGGGCAAACGCCCCACCATGCCCCATTTTGCCTACGCCCATATGTTTGAGTATGCATCATATTATGTTATGTATAGCTTTGTATTGTACATAATTGTTTTATTAAAGTATTATTGCGTAAGGGTACTTCAATCATAAAAATTATAAGTCTTCTACCTCTATTTTCTACCCAATGCATTGTAATTTATCGGTATAATAATATATACTATAATATGCCTTGGTGATAAAATTTGTATGCTAACCTGATGACAAACAGAATAAAAATATAATAAAATCTTAAATTTTATGATTTAATATTTTTACTGATCATCACCGAACAGTGATGCAAGGAGTTTAACGTATTGTATACCAAAAACATTTACTTACAAATTTTTATTCGTATTTTCACCATTTTTCAATCATTAATCGGGTTTATATTCTGATATGGAAACAGCTATAGAATTTTAGGTAGAATGTCGATGAGTTCATAATCAACAAGTTGCCCTTCATAGTACGTAAGTTTTTTTTGTTATTTGTGTTTGGGGTGTTGCGTGTTCCTTTAGCCAACGTTTCGGACAGCGTTACAGTGTCCATCATCAGATGTGCACATGACGAGCACAGATGTACACATCTGCCCTGATGATGGACACTGTAACGCTGTCCGAAACGTTGGCTAAAGGAGGAGGTAGCGCAACACGTCATAACACCCCAAAAACAAATAACAAAATTACTTTTGGCCGTGAAAATCAAAAATCATATTATCTAAGTACGTAAGTGTTGGAAAATAAATTATTTGTATAAATTACTGTTCCATTATCCAGTTTGTATAATTAGAACAAAAATTATACTCCAAAAATACAATTGAGGTAGAAGTCTCGTGAAAATGTAAGCAATCGTAATCAACGTGTAAGCAACGTGGAAACCATGTGGAAACAATAACATACGGGAGCCAGAGGCAAATTTAAAAAAAAAACTAACATATTTTAACAAATTATTATGAAATTATTAAAACACTAACATGTTCTAACAAATTAAGCAAATAATCAGATGATTAAAAAAATTGTAAATATCAAGAAAGCACACATTTAACGTTTACATGATTCTCTAATAAAAGTGTTTAAGTATTAAGGCGCGGCATCCGCGCTCAAAAATAAGAAGATGGAGAGATATGTAATTACGAATGTCAGAGGAGCGCGCAATATTTAAAGCGATAAAATCGACGCGAAAATTGTGATGATGTTTAATAAAAAAAACTCGTTTAAAATAGAGCAAAAATCTCATGGAAAGCGTCTTAAGTATCATTTAAAGAAACATTGTGATTTTTTTCACGACCATAAATTGTAAAATAACTGAAACAAACGTGTTTAGAAATAATAATTCTCGGAGCATACTTGGCATTTTTTTTCTATCGAGGGAATTTCATATAATTCGCGTTTCGGCGTAGAACGCGTCTAGATATTATCTTCAAAAATAACATATATTTTTTTAAAAGCTTAAAAACTTCAAATGTATGAAATCGGTAAAAATTCGGGTAGCGGCGGCTTAATCTCAAGTGACACCTGCCAGGTAAGCATGGCCTGTATATTATCTGTATATTACTGTACACAATTTTTATATTCATTTACGTTACCTTTTATTTAACCACGAGCTTTTTGTCACATTTTGGCCAATTTGCGAACGCCCGCGAGTGCACGCTGGCCAAAATGTGGCCAATTTGAAGACATATTAAAAAGGAATTATTCCAAAAGTTCCCGCGTGTTCGTAACTTCGATATTTACAAAGTTATCAAAATATGTATTGCATCTCTGAATTACAATTTGGGAGGCGGTAATGGGTACCGCCGCCCCGGGAACCTTTATTGGATAACCAACACCTCTGCCATAGGTCACCCCAAGTGGTTCGCTCCGTTTGGTGATTTAGCAGGGGTGCCCGGGTTCATGGGGTGAGGTTTGTCTAGGTCTTGGAGGCGGATGAACAGGACATACTGAACCCCAGATTCCTACCCACCCCTTAAACCCTTTTCCTTCCCAGAACTCTCCTCTCCTTCCTTTCCTTAAAAAAACCTTCTACACAGCATCCCCAAAGATGACATAGGCCTTGAGGGAAATTATTTTCCTCAGGGCCTCCTGTGTGGAGCTCATGTAAAAAAAAAAAAAAAAAATCTCTAGTATATTAGAACAACTTACTATGCAGACAATCAAATGTTCGTAGTCGCGAGTTATTTTTTTCATGTCGGTTTATTGTTGCGTTCAAAATTTCAGTCAATGTTTATTTTACGCAAATTCTGTTATGCATTGCACATTTAGTGTTCTTTATAGAATTCTCTGCTCATATAAAGTCTTGGAATAAAAAATAAGCTGCGAAAGCGAAGTTTAAGTTGCCCCTTTCAAAAAATGTACTCCTTCGGAGCGGCATGTATTTTATCATCAAATCATAAGTGAAATATTGTAAAGTGCGAGGTCTTTAGTATTAATTCAATTGTAGTGATATATAACAAATAGATACATTTTTTTAAGAGAAACCTTCTTTAGCACCGTTGTGATTTGAAACTCAATAAAACGAAAAATAGCGCCACTAAAAAGAGACGAACACATACATCTAAAGGATTTAGCCTGCGAGAGAATGGTTTAGTATAATCGGTCTCTTCTTTGTGCGGTGCTTAGTAGCCTCCCCACTTTTATAATTCTACGCTAATTTTTAGTCTGATGAATTACGATTGAAAAATTATATGTCAAGTAAAAAAATGAAAAAAACGATTTTTTGTGTTTTTTGGAAGTACTTTCTAAAATTTTCTAAATAAGAATAGTGTAATGTTATTTATAGTTATTATTCGGATATATGATTTTTTGAGTGAGCGCGGGTGAATTCAAAATCTACAAAAAAAAAATACAAAAACCTCCAGCGCTCAACAAAGCTAAGCGAAATGGCAATGATAAAGCACGTGTGAAAATAATAATGTAAAAAACACACTATTTAAATCATCTACTTTTTAACGAAGCATCACGTTCACTGTGAAATGCATTGTACATAATATTGTTTCACACCCAGTGAGATGGGCAATATGTCAGACTCAAAAATGTTTACATCTTAGGGAACGTACCCATACTACGTGACCTGTTCGGGGGGGGGGGGGTCTTCAAAATGTCACGCTTGGTACAAATGAGCGGCGGCGGTCATAGGTTTTTGGTCACCGGGGGGGGGGGGGGGTTAAAAATTGCAAAAAGTTGGTCACGTAGTATGGGTACGTTCCCTTATGTAAACATTTAAATGTTGTGATCGCACTCCTCCGAAAATGCTTGACCGATATTTATGAAATTTTTTACGTATTTTTGGTAGGTACGAGAACAGGTTTTAAAGTATATTTCATACCGCTAGGTGATTAGGGTGTCCCTATCCGGAAATTTTTTATTTTTTTTTTATTTGACTTCAAAAAATACCTATAACCCCAAATTTTAACTCTCCTACTCCCACCCTCCCATTTTTTAATTGCAATTTTAGTATTTTCGTATAAATTTTAACCGTCTTTCGTA
Source organism: Limnephilus marmoratus (assembly GCA_917880885.1). NCBI lineage: Eukaryota > Metazoa > Arthropoda > Insecta > Trichoptera > Limnephilidae > Limnephilus > Limnephilus marmoratus. Next base: position 59,081,888 of record OU862911.1, on the reverse strand, counting down.
TTTCAACCATAATGAAATTATTTATGTTGTTGAATGTCAGATAGTGCTACGTCCGACTCATCGAACTTTCATCCACACATGCGCAAGACATTCACGAGAAAATTTTGATATTTCATTCGGCATTATGTTCTCGCGTGGGCAAACAATCGAGGTTATTTGTGTTGGCTAAAGACGGACTGACAAAAAATATCGTACACTCGATTGCTCTCCGAAATTCATATTGATTTTGTTTATTTCATTTTCATTTTTTAGTTGGAGTTTTTTTTGTATTTATCGGCGGTCATCGTCTACAGCGCTCCATTCCTATTTCTGTCATAGATCCCATCCCCACACACTTACAATACATTGGTTATTCTTTATTTAACAACCAAAATAAACACAAGAAATAATTTATATGGCAGAACAACGTTTGTCGGGTCAGCTAGTATTATATAGTTTTGTATTATTGATCAATCAACTGGTGGATACAATGTGCTCGTCGTAAGTTGTTATAATAGATTTTCAATAGTAATAAGGTAGATTTATTCAGTGCCCTTGAGGTGATTTTTCGTAAAAACGGTACAAAAAATCATTCAAATATTATTCTTGTATTACCTCTGCGGTCAGTAGATTATTTACCAAGCGCCTTTATCCAACCGCATTTTTTCGTTCGGTTGTAGAATTATCAATATCACCCACTTAATATTAAGAATGTAATAATATTTAAATATTGCGGTAAAAAGTAGAGATGGTTTCAAACGCGTTCAATATTAACACAATCAACTACCTACATAATAAAATTATGTGATAGGAGAACATGGCCGCTTGCGACAGTGGTTTCGGGTACCCGTGTACTTAAACTTGTGTTGTCGATAGTGACGTCTGGAAAAATATGAAAGGAAATTTAATAAAATCCGTAATAACTTGCTCTCCTTCTGGCTAACAGATTTCTACAATATATTAATCATCAGAAATATATAATATTATGATTTTTACATTATCTCCACACAGGGGGCCCTGAGGAAAATAATTTCCCTCAGGGCCTATATAAATTTTGAAGATGATGATTGGAGGGTCTTTTTGAGGAGAGGAAGGAGTGAACCTGGGTCTGTATTGATATTGTAGGAAGGTGGGAAACACTGAGCTGTTGAACTCAATAACGAGTCGTAGAAGCGACCCATTCTCGTATGAAGTACTAATTACTATGACGATATAAGTACTAAAAAATATACCTTCGTTTGCAAATTAGTATCAACTTACAATGTCAATCAGAGCTAATTAAAAATAACTTAAACAAGCACATTTATTGGAAACGTTTTAAGATTTTCACGGCCAAAAGCATTTTCGCTATTTGTTTTTGGGGTGTTATGCCGTATTGCGCTACCTCCTTCTTTAGCCAACGTTTCGGACAGCGTTGCAGTATCCATCATCGTGTCGGATCTGCCCTGATGATGGACACTGCAACGCTGTCCGAAACGTTGGCTTAAGAAGGAGGTAGCGCAACACGGCATAACACCCCAAAAACGAATAACGAAAAAGCACATTTATTTCTTAGAATATGTCAAGGGCGTACAAATAATTCACGAATTTCGGGAGAAATTTCGGTAAAATAATGAAATAACCAATAGAATAGCTAAAGAATAGTATTTCATTAATTTTAAAACAACATGCATCGTGTTTATTTTGTACTTACAAATATTTATTTTTTTATATTTTAAAGTAATACGTCAAAGTGTCGTAAGCAGCGTCTCACACCAGACATTGTTTCGTCGCGCAAGTATCGGGAAATTAAGTTACGCAAGTGAGATAACATTCTTTAGTTAGATTCCAACTACAAGGTCATGATCCGAGTATCGAGTTGTAGTTGAGGTAATTTTGCAACATACGTATTAAAATAATATACAATTTAATTAATAGGAGCTATCTATATGCGAAATAAGATACTGGAAACTTATTATATAATCGCTGTAATATAACATCATAATATTTACACAGGGTGGTAAGGGACATACTTTACTTACTTTAACCAGTGATCCTTGACATTATTTGGAGTAAAAAGTGAAAATAAAATTTTGGTCTCCGGTGACAGTTTTTTTTTCAACTTGAAACATAAAAAAATCAGTAGGTACCTGTACTGCACAGGTCGGTGTGAAGAGTTGGCGGTTTTAAAGAAGAAAAAAAAACATTTTGTTTATAAGAAAAACTCTCTTTTTATAACTTTTGGAGGTTATTCCCGTCAATGAAATATATCATTGAAGAAGAAGATAACAATAATATTTTAAACGAAAATATAAAAGAGAACAAGACACAGAAAAATAGAAAAAAATATGGTCGTAACTGGGACTCGAACCCAGGGACGTGCGCGTTAGTTAAAAATCACAGGATATTAGATATTGTAATTCCAATTCTGAAAAAAAAAAGGTTTAAAATAATTTTCTAATTTAAAATATTTTATTATCGCTAGGCACCTAGGTACTGCATTACTTGTCTGAATCCTTCACACGATCAGTTTTGATAATGACACTTTGACTAAGACACTCAAATTCAAAGCAAATTTGAGTTCATTGAACCAGATTTCATGGGGATGCCCAGACAACCTAAATTAGTATGTTTGATAGCATATTGCTTAGAAAACATAATTATGAAAAAAGACATTATATTTTGGAAGATAAAAGAAACATCAGTACCTAATACTTTTCAAATACACAACTGAAATGCAAAATGATAAAAAAATATTTGTTAAATTTTGAATGCGGTTTGCATGGATAATTTCATGAAAATGCAATATTAAATTAACGTGTATCATCACAAAAAATATATTAATTTGTATTGCATTATTCATAATTTGTCACAAAACACATAATTGAAAATAAATAACCGCAGAAAAATTTTAATTCCTTAAATTTAATAAAATAATTTTTTTTATTGGTGCCCTTTTTTACTCATTTAAAGTACGCTCTAGCGTGTTTAAATCGCACTATATGGAACGAGCGTTTTTTAAAGTTACCATGGCAACATCAACAAATCAACAAAATGTGAAGTCTAAATGTCAACTTTTAACTATAAATCTGACAGGAATATTTTAAACGTCAAATAAAACATTACAAATGTTTCAAAAATTTTATTCAAAGTTTACATTCTTTTTTACATCGTTTACATTCTAATTATTTAAATGGATGTGAAAAGAGCAGTTCGTATTATTTGAAATATTAATACCTCCGTTTTTTAAATCGGAGGAAATGCTGTTCAAATTAATAGTCTGCAAGAGCCAAAGATTCCTCAAATGGCTACCACCTTCAAAAATAAGTACGTAATGTCCGGTGCTTCCGTGAAAAACTTCCGCAAATCATCTTCTTTGAATACATACGCCTTCTTAGCAACGTCATCCTTGCTAATTGCCTTCATTAATGCATGCACTTTCACAAATGATTTTAAATCAACCCCTTTATTTATCCTCAACAGACATTGCAATTTCGAATGTATGGCCCACATAGTCGATGCTTTGTACTGTTCCGACATTTTCTGAAGGTAAGCAAGCACAACTCGTTCATCTACATCTACTACGTTTTGCTCCTCCATCCATGTTATGAACCTTTCATATTCTTTTTTATAAACGTCTTTGGATTTTTCAGGTATTAACCGCGATTCTGCTTTGGTATTTAAATTATCAATGTTAGAACTCATTTTACAACACACAATAACTAGTAAAAACTGTGATGTCAACTATTAACCTTATGTGACAAATTGCAAATTAATGTTTGTGTTTTTCATTTCCATGACAACAAGATATTGTGATGTCACATCACGAATTCATTAATAGTTCTTATTTCCAAATTTTTAATAATAATGTCAATATTTATGTTTTCAAAGTGTACCGATAAAAAAAAATAGCGTAAAGTATTCGTGGATAACTGGTCTTTAAAACACTTGCTTTATTTCGTGGATAACTGGTCTTTAAAACACTTGCTTTAAAAATCGCGCGTGTTTTAAAGACCTGTTTATCCACTTATATTTTAATATACTATTATTTAAGTGTTTAAGCTTTTTCGAATGCTACCAATAAAACCTTTTCTCGTTATTCTGTATCTATTCACATTGCGGTACGGTACTCCGTCGCTAACATAACTGTATTCGTAAAATGGAGAAGCCTTTAGGAATGGGATGAAAAATGCAGCAGTGATCAAGGGCGACGACCCTGTGAGAGAATTCCTATATAAAAGCCTTACGAATTCTAATAAAACGTTATTTATTTTGTTATTACTTTTTTACTTGTTTAGCAATGTTGGCTTCCTCCGCCTTCCCGAATCAACCCTACAAAAAACAAACAAAATAAAACTATTGTTTGAAAAATCTCTTATCGTAATAATTTAATTAAGTGCATATTATATAAGTTTAATCGAAGCCGCTGTCAAACCGCCAAAGTTACATTAATTTTGATTCAAAGTTATCCAATTCTTGTTGAGTACACACAAGAGCAGCCACATAAAAATGTATGAGCATTATATTTTATTTGTGTGATGCAAATTGTAAGAATAAACATTATTCGTTAATAAAATAAAATATTAATATATATAACGATAATGAAATAAAATATTTTATTTATTTTATAAATTTAATGAATAAATAAAATAATTAAGGGCCCGCAACCCGGATTTGTACCGATTTATTACATATTTCCCTTAAACACGGTAAGTTTTAAAGCTCTTAAAAATATATATGTTATTCTTGAAGATAATATCTAGACTTTGCCCGCGCCGAAACGCAAATTATATAAAATTTCCTCGATAGAAAAAAATCGCAAAGTATGCTCCAAAAATTATTATTAACACGCTTGTTTCAGTTATTTTACAAATTATATGTATGAAAAAAATTACAGTGTTTCTTTAAATGCTATTTAAGATAATGCCCGCGAGATTTTTGCTCTATTTTAAACGAGTCGTGTTTTATTAAACATTTTCGCAATTTTCGCATCGATTTTGTCGCTGTAAATGGTAGCGCTCTCCTCTAACATTCGTAATTTCGTATCTCTCCATCTTCTTATTTTCAGGCCCGGTGGCAGAGCCTTATGAGGAAACCACAAGCCAAAAATGTATGTTTTCTTATTGTGTCTTATATCGCGACGAATATAGCTAATAGGATTCCACGATAACTCAGAATTGATTCTGAACTTGAACTCAACACCTCTTTGACAAGTCATTAAAAGCTATGATTTTTTTAAAATAGCCTACAACCCTAACCCGTAGGTTCTCAACGTAGGCGATAACGCCCCCCACAAGGGGACGTTAACCCCTAAGTAAATAAAATCGGGGGCTCTACAAAAAAAAAATATTCTCAAATATTGCGGTCGGCAAAATAAGGTTGAGAACCTACGCCCTGACCTAACGCAACCAATTTTTTTTTTCATCCCTTATAATGACTTTTTAAAGGAGGTTCTGAGTTATCCGGTTACCAGCTAATGGCATAAAAGTCGCTTGGCAACGAAGTCTAGAGGTCACAATTACAAGCGCAAAAGTGGTTTTTATTTGTTAATAATTTTATAAGAAAGATAAAAGTTAATTGATGGAAACTGTCGCAGATAATTTTATCCATGAAATTGTATCTTTAAAAAGTTATTTCATATATGCGTTCACACATTTCTAATGAAAAAATACATAGTAGTTTACGCTTACATTTTTTATAAAGTAACTAACAAAAGACGTTGTATGAAAGTAAACGAAGCAAGGAATGTGTGCCAAGACCGGGATGTTTGGCGGTCCGTCCTCTCTGCCTACCCCTGCGGGGAAACGGCGTGATGGTTAGTTAGCTAGTTTTAGTTAGTTAACAATTTTATTTTAATTGTATTCAATTGAAACGGCAGGAAAAGCTTCTATTTAACCATATATATTTTTTGAATTTATAATGTAAACCGATTCGTAGTAAAGGTTAATCTAAAATAATAATTTAGCATCAAGCGTCGCCTTAATATGTATAATATCCAATATTCGAGTCAGAAATAGCAAATTCAAAAAAAAAACTGATACTATTTCACACGAATTAAGCAACCTGCGCCGCGTGAATAAACTTTTGTATTTTGTACGTTGATTGCGAACTGTAATTATGACTACTAGCGGCAAATAATTAATGTCATGCAGGTATTCTAATCGCCTGTACCAACTTATAAAATGTTTATATGATTGGGCGTCTAGACGCGACAGACGTCACGGAGCTGTAAATTTCTCTGAAATGAACACGGGGTTTAGTTGACGATTTTCAGACATCAAAAGGCGCAATAGGACCCAAGAGACAAAATCATGCCCCAGACAAAAAGTAAAATAGCGATATAATATTAAATTCACAGATGAAGGTTTGAATTTGACACTTTTTATGAGATGTATTTATTTAATTTGCCAGAATTCGACTTATCTTGGTATCTACATCTCAAGACGTAACGGGCGTCACACAGGTTTATATTGCTAAAAGAAGACGTCTTGTCAAGCTCATTGTTCAAAAATGTTAAAAGGAAGCTTTTAAATTCTTTCAACATTTAAGGAAAAAGGGGGAATGCTTCGTTCTTTTTAGTAAGTGGTCGGTTTTTTGTAAGATTTCAGTAGAGTGTTTGGGGGTGTACCGGGTTGGTTGGGGGTTAGGGTTAGGTTGATGAAAGCTCTGTACCGGTCAACGACTGGCTGCTCGGGGTGGTTCCGTTGCTCCGGGCTGTAATAACACTCTCCCAAGATATTCCCTAGAACAATTTGCCCCCTAATGAACTAGTGCAATATGAAACTGCCATTAAAATAGGATGGAAGTTCAATTACGTGAACTCCCAAGAATATTACATTATCGAGGTTCATTCAAATAATATAACATCAGTATATCTATTTGCAGAAATATAATATCATAATGATGTACAAACTAATAAATTAATAATAAATTGTACAGCGCCCTTGAGGTGATTTTTCACAAAAACGGCGCTTTATAAATTATCCAATTATTATTATTATTATTATTAAACGTGCAGCTAAATATTGCTATGTGGAAAAAAATATTTTGTAGAGGTTCGGTCGAGAAATATTGCGAGTAATCTACACAGCAGTCATTTTTAACAAATACTACCCACGCGAATCAAACAAATAATATCGTCTACGTGACGTTAGTAACGAACAATGAACAATGTGGATAGCTGCAGCACGTTATCGAACGTTTCACTGCATAGAATGGAAGCTCGTGGAACTATGAAGGCAAATTGATTGAATATCTGACTCTTTAACCTCTAGCAAGTTGGGCCTCGTGCCTACCCTTAATTTACTATTCGAAATCAGCCCCGATGGTTAAATTAGTGAGAGAAAGTCTCTCTTGCCCCCAGCCGAGGAGCCGAAACCCCAAGGGTCGATCTCCACTCGCCCTTTATTCTACTCTACTAGGATAATACGTCTTCTTTATTATTCAAATGAGTAATAGTGTGAGAAAATGAACACCAACGAATATAAAAGGAAATAATAGTTGACTTTTTTCAAGCATTATCTGCATTTCTAGGTTATTACCATGAGTTTTAAAGATGCATTTGGCTGTGGTTTTTTTTAAGTGGTCTAGCAGAATGATCTAAGTTATAATCCTCCGTAGTAATCATTACATAGTATAAAATGAAGTTGCTCAAAATGTATGTACGCATGGAACTTTTAAACTACGCAACGGATTTTCATGCGGTTTTCACCAATAGATAGAGTGATTCAAGAGGAATATAATACATGCTTATTGTAGTAGAGAAAAGCCGAGAAATTCAAATGTTTAATTCAGGCAGCGGGCAGCTGGCAAGCGGGTGATGTGGATTTTATAAAGGTTGGGTAATGGCGTTGTGTTTCGTTAGCCACAGCAACGTATGGCCGGGTCTGCTAGTTTATCATAAAATCGTAAATAGTGGGAGATTATTTAATTCTTAATCCATATACATTGTAAAAGAAAGAACACAATATGCATGCCACTAAAACCAGAAACGAGTCCCGGTAAAATCGATGGAGTAATATGGTGTGGTAGCCCTCTATCCCCCATCCACGAAGAAGGTTCCTGTTTTCATCTGACGGGCCTGCTTTTGAAGATATAAGGGCCGGAAGTTTCGCCCTCTAGAAATTTCTAGAACAGTTCAGAACATTTGAGAATATTCGAAAGTCGAGAGCATTCCACAGTATCCCGGAACATTCTGGAATGTTGTGGAATGTTCGGGAATAGTCTGGGACGTTCGGGAACATCCCGGAACATTCCAGAAAACTTACGAATGCTGTGAAATGTTCTGGAACATTGTGGACCATTCGAAGCCTTTTTTGTATGGGTGGGGCTACCCACTGGTGGCAAGCAAGACCCGTCGTGGGTTCGAACGTCGATTCAATCTCATACCATCTCTCTGAGCGAAGCCGGGTACCCCAGCTAGATATGAATAATTTACATTACGTCCCTCCCTTCAGTTATCCCCACTGCATAATTGCCCATATGAAAGACAAACGACAGCACCCAGGTAGTGAAAAATCACCACCACGTGAAAATCTCCACCAGTATAGTTGAAAGCTCCTTTCATAATATAATACCTTAACAGGAATCATAAATCTCTCCTGACTGCTATTGCACTTTTGAGACATGAAATATAAAGTTATTGCACACAATATGTTACGATGCATTATTATATTTTATCCATTATTCTGTATGGCATCGAAAACTGCCCACTAAAAAAAGCATCGACACGAGAAATGGAAACTTCTGAAATGTTATTCTAGAATTACATATATAAAAGGGGAAAACCCTAATATCTTAGCCACATCATGGGGAACGAAAAAAAAGATGAAACTACTGAAAATCTAAAAAAGATTGATGGAAGATGGCGCATCACATGCCTTCCAAATTTATGTTACTGGTACGTAACATAGATGATCCTGTTTGCAATGTGCTGGGCGAAGATTACCCAGACTGCGCCTCCTCGTGGACTATCACCAACCTGTCCCGTTGTCTTGTCTATAGTCATACTAGCACTTATTGTATCTTGATTTCCCGCTAAGCAATTGCATACTGCTTACTACCAACGTATGCAGGGACACTGGAGGTCTAGATTCGTTCAAAATTAAATGTAGCCATCTGTTCCTCATGCTAACTGTTAACGTAAGCGGCACCATCTTTTGACATTATTAGCTACTTGTTTTAATTCGGTTATATTACGATAGTAGCTTAAGTCACAAACTTCACATTCACATATGGTTTCATATGGCGCGGCGTCACAGTTGTACTTGAGTCAGTTTCTTAAATTTCAATCGTACAGTCGCTAGGGTATTAGTAATGTCAGATTGCATAAAAAAGGGGATAAACATAATATGTTCACGGGTACTAGAGAAACCTATAAAGTGGGGTTTAATAAGCAAAATATTTATTCTGTGGATATGAAAAATATAATATCAAAATTATATTATGTTTGAACGTAGGTGCAAAATTACAAATCCGATAATAAAATTAGCACTAAACTTTAAGGCTGTCATACCAGCAAATCATAATTTCGATTCCGACTGCACCGCTCACACATCAGCTGTTGCAAGCGGAAGTTTTTGGAACTAGATTTCGTTCCGCTAGAAGCCGGGTTTCACGTACCTATAGTTCACGCGAAGCTGGACCTACAGTATGGTTCAGATAAAGATGTTGAATTCTCGCTTCCAGAATTTTAATAAGTAGTAGTTATTTGTAATTTGTGTATTGAAGTGCGTAGACATAAATAGATACATAAACACAGTAGGTATAAAGTAGATACCTACACAAAAAAACAATTTGTTATATTTTTTTAATATTTTGGTTTTTGTTTTTTCATTTTATTTTACGGCCATTAGAGTGGAAGAATTGAAACGTTACTTGAAATGGCTTTAGCCGTGTTTAGTGACCAGATCTGAAAAGTCAGGTACTTCCCCACCTCCATCTTCCCTAACTCCTTCCCCTCCCCCACTACCTTCAGCCTCACAACATACCCCAATTGGGGGTGATAGTCCCACTGGCTCCAGACGGGAGCAGTTGGGACTCTTGTGCGGTATTCATGAAAAAAAGAGTACCTAATATTCAGTTGGATTGTAAAAAATATCTCATTTTGAAATATTTATTCGTGTGCATAATTTTTAATTTTATATTTATGTGAATACCGCACAAGAGACCCAAATGCTCCCGTCTGGAGCCAGTGAGACTATGACATGACTATGGGGTATAGTATGAGGCAGAAGGTGGTGGGGAAGGGCAGGAGATGGGGAAGAGGAAGCGAAGAATTACTTGGCTATTCAGATCTGGTCACCAAACACGGCCAAAGTAATTTTTAGCAACGTTTCAATTCTGAATGGTGGTCTTACACCAGGGCGATACTAAAGTATCTTCCACTCTGGAACGTGACGCAAATATATTATTTTTATATGAAATAACCCAAATTAGTCAAACAAAATTTATTTGCCCACGCCGGGATTCGATCCCACGACCTTCGGATTGCGAGTCAAGAGCCTTACCTCTTGACCACGCCGGCCGTCAATAAATAGTATCAGTAATTTGGAAGGCGGGTATGGGTACCGCCGTCCCGGGAACCATGTATTGGATTATCAACACCGTACGGGTAGCCCGGGTTCATGGGGCGAGGTTTGTCAGGATCTCGGCGGCGGTGGAATCTGCCCCACCAACTACGTAGAAGGCCGGATCGGGAGAGACCTTTTTTTACAATTGCTCGACACATTGCCTATCTCTTCTTTGGGGATGCTGTGTGAAGGTTCGTTTCAGGGAAAGGGAGGAGAGGATCTTCTGAGAAGGAAAGGGTATTAGGGGTGGGTAGAAATGTGGGGGTCAGCGTGTCCAGGAGAGCGGATGTATGAATCCATCCCTCCCACTGCGGTGCAAAGCGATGTTCCGAGAGAGTAAGGCTGGAGAAGTCAAAGGGACTCCCTCAACCACTTTCTCTAGATCCAACCTGCCATGCAGCTGGTGCGCAGACGCATCCGCCGCCAAGACCTGAAAAAACCTCACCCCATGAACCCAGGCACCCCTGCTAGTCACCAAACGTTGCGAACCACTAAGAATGACCTACGGCAGACGTGTTGGTTATCAAAAAAATGGTTCCCGGGGCGGTGGTACCCATCCCCGATTCTCATGTTTGTTATTTTTGTAATACGAAAAATGGATATAAAAAAGCCTACCCCCCATCCCTCTCAACCCCCTCCCCCTCTCACCCCACAACCTCTAACCACCCTCCACCCCCCCGCCTCTTTTACCCCCCCCAACCTATATAAAAATCAATTGCTGTTTGTTAGTTTCACTAAAACTCGAGAACGGCTGGGCCGATTTAGCTGATTTTGGTTTTGAAATGTTTGTCGTAGTCCAGGAAAGGTTTAAACGTTGAGAAAATATGGAAAAGTTGCGAGGAAGATAGTAAAATCAACAATTTAATTCTCCCATATAAACTGTTCTACATACTTTCCTGTGAATTGCTAACCGTTCATCCGATTGCGATGAAACTTTGGTGAGTTATTGTGAGCACGCCCGCAAAGTAGTCCAGTCAATAAATGCTCCAAAAGGAGGTGTAGAGTGCGTGAGCAGGGACCTAAGCGATTCCTCCAGAAACTTGTTTAGGGTGCTTAGGGTGTGAACATACTAAAAGTCCTGACGTCTTGGTTGTGAGCTAGGGGGAAGGGGGGGAGGGGGAGGTCCCAATTTTCGGGTTTCCGCTTAGATTTCAAAAACGGTGCGTCACACATGAAAATTTCCTAAGGATAAGTAAAAAAAGCTCATAAAATTATCTACAACTTTTATTCTTTACGTAATTTTCGAAATCACGTCCATTTTTGACTTACACGCTCCACAAATGTAGATATTTTTGAAAAAAATTATTTTACCTCACATTTTTCATCAAACATTCCTTCATATCGTCTAAAATATTCATCAAAGAAAGAAATTTATTTATAAGAAGTTGTAATAAATTTAATTCCCTTTTAGAATATATATACATATGCAAATAAGTCTCCAACCAGTAAATATTTACAGCAATTTTAAGGTTTTGCGTAAAATGTCGTCATTTTCAGAAAAAGCTGTTTTTATCTTATTACTGACACACCGACGTGCAACGACGATTATGCGACGCTCTTTTAGTAAGGCGTATGATCAGATATGACCATGGAAACCACATTGATGCTATCATTCAAAAGCCGAGAAGGCATAACAGGAGGCAGAGGTATTTTGCACAATGTACTAGAAGTGGTTAGTTGGTATGAGCGCAACTCATGAGATCTGCACTTCCCTTGAAGAGTATTGTGGAGTCTTCACGTCCAGTAACAACACAAGGACCTCGGACAAGCCCACCGAAGTAAAGATGCAGCAGACATTTTCAAACTCAGTCAGTGGTTTGATGCACATCCTCCCTTCCCACAAGCCAATGAAATAATGTATATATATAATATGGCATATATATAAATGCTAATAAATGAAAATGAATCGCCGAAATGTATGTACGCGCATAACTTCCGAACGACTACACCAAATTGGATAATTCTTTTTTTGTTGTGTTTGTTATTGCCAGGACAAGGTTTGTATATAACTACTGGTGAGCTCTGGCATTATAAAATGTGTATACTAAAAATTCAATGGGTGGCACGTGAGCTGTTTGAAAACTAAATGTACCAGAACTGAATGTATGGAATGCGGGAGGGGGGATAGGAACTTGGGTATTGGTGCCGCGGGTGGAAAGGGACGGGAACCAGGGAGGGGGAGGGGAACCTGGGAGGGGGGAAGGGAATTCGTGAGGGGAGTTGGCGGGACGGGGGAAGAGGAGTGGAGTGGGGAGTCGGAAGGTGGAGGAGGCGGAGTGGGAACGTTTGAGGGGAAGGGGACGCGGGAGAGGAAGGGGAAGCGGAAGGTGAACGGGACGAATGGGAAAGGACACGCAGGGAGAAACAATTTTTTGTTGAACGGCATAGCAACGCATGCCGGGCACCAGCTAGTATATAAATGAAAATGAATCGCCGAAATGTATGTACGCGCATAACTTCCGAACCCATGCATGCCGGGTACCCGCTGTATATAATTTATTTATTTATTTATTTACGGACAAATAGTCCATTAACAATATAACAATAACACGAATAACAAGCGAGCCTAAAGGCCCGACCCGCCTAGCAATTGATCACTGTTCGCATCGATTACCGTTCGCATGTCATTTTTTGTAACCAGCACCACTTTTCGTAACAATCACCACTTTTCGTAACGATTCACCAGTTAACCCCATGTGTCGAGCATGCGTAAAGAAGTTTTACTTTAAAAAAATGGGGCATTTGGGACTCTTGTTTTTTGTATCGTATAATAAGGGACAAATAAAAACATTTATTTTTAAATATAAAACTTTTTGCATAAAAATATTCAATGAAAATGAAATTCGGTCAACCCTGTAGATTTTACGAACGTGAAACAAGGAATTCGTATGTATTTACATTTCGTTTCCAAAATATTATTTCAAACTGTTGTAATTCAGAGCGACGCGGACACGTCCTCGTCTGGCCACGTTTCGGACCGTAATGAACTGCGAAATTTTGTGTTTCGGCGCTATGATAAAATCGTCAAATGCGAAGCTGTTAATTAATTAAAATTAAATGCTTCCCAAAATTATTTTTCGGTCAAACTTATTTATGATTTGTCAATAATGTCTTAGCACAATAAGTATGTAAAAAATATGAAATATATTAGTTTATAAGTGCGCAAATAAATACACAAATGGACCAATTTTCGTCAAGAAACACATGTACGTACATATTTTTTAATGATTTTATTGAAATTAAAATTAAAATTCTAATACATAACTTTGCTAGATAATGTATTGATTTATTTCACTGCATGATTACATTATTTGAAATGGGTGTGGTGTAATACAAAAACTTTTTTGAAAATTTAACAAATCTGCCAACGACCTATGGAATAACCTTATTATACTAAAAATTAAAAAAAATTCTAAAAATTTATTACATAACTATGCTAGATAAAAGAACAATCTTTCGAAATCCATTTATAATTTTTTGTGGAAAAGAGTCAATACGTCTAAAAACTTTTTTGAAAATGACATATTTCTGGGTTTCTCTACCTATATCCTCTTAAATGTAATGGAAGGTTCAGAGGACCCCTCCCCGCCCCCCGTTTAGAGAGATTGATAGGGCGGGCCTTACAAAGGGTTTGCCACGGGCTTTCCGAGCTAAGCCGACTTTCTGCTTTTCGTGTGTTGGACCAGAGTCTGGAGTCGAGTATGGTATGTATAGTACCTATAGGGCTATAGAGAATTGTACGTTTTTTGCGGTGTTATAAGCTTGAGCTACGGAAGTAAGGCGACGCATGTAGCTAAAAGTAGGTATAAAGCTAGTAGAAGACAATGTGATGAGATAAGAATAATCATGAAATAATCGATTCATATTACTCAACCCCTCAGGCCTCGGGTCTATTTGGTCGGAAAGTCAAAATATTTTTTGAAGTGAAACTTATTTAAGTAGGTACCCCATTGCGATTTGAAATTCGGATGAAATGGAAATGCTTCACTAAAATTTATTATTGGACGGGTTCTAATATAATGCGGTAAATTCACGGCTCCGAGAGCGTAGCGGCGTAAAGCGCTTGACAAATCTCAGCGGCCAGAGACATTCAGCGAACTGAGGTTCGAATCCTACGAAATCCAAAAACAATAAACATTTTTATTTTTGTAAAATTAATATCCAATCTTCAAACCACTTTAAAATAAACTGGCAAAAAAAAGAAAGCGACATCTAGCGACTTTCTAGTTTCAATTCCACCGCGTGTGAATTGCACACTCTGATATTTTTTTTTATATTTATAGTAATAAAATCCAAATAAATGGAATACTTCTGAATGCATTCGAAAACTAAAAACTACTTTGAAAGATGATGAAAGATGCTTTCCAATTTATTAAAATATAAATGTTTGCTTTAAAAATGTTTTAAAAATGGCTCACGTTTTTTTCTAAATTCACACATTTTAAGCAAATTTGTTATAAACGTTACCGTCAACTCACTTTTTTGTCGTTTCACATAAAATTTTTTTTTTTCAAATTCTCAAAAGTTTCATTTTTTTCAAATTGCGGTAAGAAACTTTGATTTCATAAAGGTGTAAATTTTAACCATTTTGTGGTTAACTTTTAGATTTGAGTATAAAGCGGGATGTTTTCTCTTTCTAATACCATTTACATCATATTTATAATCATGATAGTAAGGGAGACACTAAATTTTTATAAATTTATATGAGACATACACGGGTTGTTCCGAAAAGCGAACAAATTAACCTGAAGGATTAACATGATTTTGGAAATATTTATTTTGACAAGATAATAATTATGACAATGTCATTTTAATGCAATCGTTTAGTTTCTTTAGATTCCTGCATCTTGAATTTGAACTTATTGGCTAACTGACCACTATAACCACTCGAGAACTTCCACCATGTTTGCTTGATCCTTACTACATCAAATTAATAATAATAATAATAATATATATCTTTATTAAATGCAATTTTCAAGATTATAACTAAAAAGTACATATTCAGTGTTATGTTTACAGTGGTTTAAAATTACATAAGTACAAAAGGATATCAACAGAAAAAATATAAATATGAACAGTAGATAAATGAAAAATAGAAAATAATTATAAATTTTGGTTTTTCAGTATACTGCCTCACTAGGCTAGCCTGTGTTGAGGCAGTAATTTTTAAATCAATTTATAATACTTATAAACATACCTACACTTTTATTAAAAAACTTATCACATAATAGATTGGTTACATTAATAATAGTTTTAAATAAAAGCAACCAATACAATTGCTTGTATATTTCCACTGTATAATACCAAATCATTAATAATTTCGAATTTGGATGAGTGCACCGGTAAAGGCCCTATCATTATTTTTGATCCAAATTTTTAGGTTATTTTTTTATTATTATATGAAATTTTTTTAGGAATCACATTTTTTTATTCTATCTGGAAGAATGTTGTAAAGTCTTGTTGCAAGGTATCTGAAATTTCGTCGACCAAAAGTAGTATGCGTTTTGGGGATTTGTAGTAAGTCTTTGTAAAATAAATTTAATAATTTATATTAAATTCTGAGAGAACTTCTTGAAAGACTACGCCAACTCTTCAAAACTTTTAAAAATAGCCTGACGACTCTTCACCTTTAACCATCGTATTTCTTCACGTCTTTTTCAAAAATAAATATGAACTTTTATAAAATGCTACGAACTTGACAAACAACCTAGTGTATTTTAATTTTTTATGTTAATTATTGATTATACCTTCGTGTTGCAAAATTAAAATTTCAAATTTGAGAAATTCCTGCAAAAAGCACAATACATAGATTTCATATTGAACTTTAGCTCAGATAGGTAACAACCAAAATGACGCATAATCGACGTAATCATACACACTTTAAATAATGAATACGGCATTAGGATAATTTCCTCGCTCAGACCGTGTCAGTCTCGAGTTGAGATCGAGAACACTCTGGAACTGTAGCACATAAGCTCGCCTCAGGGCCTCCCGATCGATACCAACACAACTTGGTGTATATAAACACGGTTTACCTCATCAAAACTAGCGTGACCCTTCCCTCATAATAGCCTTCTGTGTCCACACCGACACGCAATATCATCGCAACTAAAACATCAGATATTGCCCATCTAGCGATCAAAGATTGAAACAGAAATAATTAAACTATTTACAACAACTACAAAAAGCTTTAGTGACCGAGTTCGACTGAGAGTTTATTTGGATTTTGCAGACTCTATGTATCTTACGACTCGTATGAGATCAGTAAACTAAATATCAAATGAAAAATATTTAAAAACTTTTTTAACAAATTCCTTCCTACAGCCCTCTCGAGGAGGGAGGGAGTCATTTCAGTGTCATAAATTAAATAATAGCTGTAAAAACATTAATTACGTTCCTAATCATTATTTGTTATCATTGTTAATCAATATATATTATAAAAGATAGTGTAAAAAAATATGCATCCCGCTAAAAGTCAGAAACGAGTCCCGGTACGATCGAGGGAGTTATATGATGTGGTAGACCTCTATACCCCATCCATTAAAAAGGTTCCCGTTTTTACCTGAAGGGCGTGCTTTTGAAGATACAAGGGCTGGAAGTTTCGCCCTCTGTACATTTCTAGAACATTCGAGAGTATTCCACAACATTCCAAAACATCAACGTTCGGGAACATCCCGGAACATCCCAGATCATTGTGGAACATTCCAAAACACTCTCGAATGTTGTGGAATGTTCTGGAAAATTGTGGACCATTCGAAGCCTTTTTTGTATGAACGGAGCTACCCATTGGTAGGGGCATATAAAGAAACGTTGGTTTGAACGCCAGTTCAATCTCACATCAACTCCCTGAGCGAAGCCGGGGTACTCCAGCTAGTATCTTCATATAAATGCAGCTATTCCGAAACACGCCATTAAATTTTGCTCAACATTCTCTTCTTTGATATTGTTTGTACGCGGGTAATAAAGGTTTGGACGGTAACTATAATAATAATATTAGAAAAGAGATGGCCGCTTGTGACGAGAAAACAAGATTAACAAATCTCTACATTGTTCTCTTTATCTGAAACGTGATTTTGAAGAAATACGCTTTCCGCAAAAAGAAAATGTTCGTTTCTAATACAATATTGAAAGTAAACAAAACAAGTCGGGGATGTCATAGGAATGCACGACACGATCAAGTGAATCAAAACTACTCGCTTTGGGTCAGGTGGACGGACGTAGCTTTGTTGATGAAACGAGGAGTGTGTTATTTTAGTCTATATTTCGCATTTCGGAAATGTTAAACATTTGGAGATTGAAGATTGCATTCGATTACAGTCAAGTTATTTCTGTACGCCAAAATATTACAAAGAGCGTCGTAATAAAGATTTAATCAATTTGTGTAAAACTTGAAGAGCCTCTGCATTAGAGACAATTTGAAATTCGGGAAGTTGACACGACAAGTGGAGATCGAATCACCGGCAGCCTTCCGTGACTCGAGGTATTCCCAGTTATACTCGAAACACTTACACGAACCGGAGGCCCTACGGGCTTCCTCTAAAAATACTACTAGCGAACCGACTACAATCATAATATAATATACAATAATACCACCTCGCATGTATGGTATTCACTTTACGCCAGTTGGAATCCTTTTCTCTGGTAGCGTAATGGAGATTCAGTTATTTCTCGGCAAGTTATGCAGCACTCTGGGCGTGCTGCATACTGCACATAATATTATGTATCTGCGACCTCATATTTCACAAATGTTAAATAATATCATATCTATGTATTCTTTGAAAGAAAAACTAACTTGCAGCGTCAGACATTAAGGAAGCAAAGGCTCTCTCATTTCATGCTTTTAAATAGTAAAATACAATGATATCGAACAGCATTAATACGGTAGCGGCTGCGTGGTTAATTTCAGAACCCTGCTTCGAATGCATGTCTGACGCCATGCCAAACGCGCCGCGCCACAAATAACATCCATGTACGTGGAATTTCACACAAAGCTACCGTTATAATTCGGTTTCGAATTCAACAATTCGTCACAAGACGTCGCTACTTCCGTCAGCAGGTCGGATGGGGACGTCTCCCCCCTAGGTATGATTGCTACGAATTTGTGAATATGTAGTATCTCTCCGGATATGGAAAGATTGACGGTAATACATAATTGTATCAAGCGGCTATGTATTACATACGACTACGACGTCATTGCCTGTCTCGGTTACTTTGTCCCGGTGAATAGCTACACTGGATGACAGTGGATCCGAGGAATGGGCTATTTTTGGAACCAGTTCCTAATCGATTTATAAAATGGTCACCAACACTAACTTGGCGAAGCCGAACTAAGAGCCACCCGCAGGGCCTAGCAATAAAAACCTGCGGAGCGGGTTTTTAACAGCTTGTCTCTAATTATTGTATTTCAATATTTGAACGCCTTATAAAAGATGTGACTTTATATACCGATTTAAAGTAATTGCTTCTTAATAATATATACAGGCATATTATGAACCTATTTATATAAATTAAATTTGTAATGCTTTAATGGTAAGTACTTTTCTTTCCGAAATGAGTTTAAGTCAACTTATTGGGAGTATTATCAGCACATAAATTAACACAGATCGGCAATGGCAAATTACTTCAATTAGTTTTCCAGCTACGCGCCATAGAAATAAATAACGATCACTTTACTAAAACAATTTGATTTAGTAAAGTAATCTAAAGTAAACTAAATTTGCTAAAAGAACGATCGCAACAACGATTAATCGTTTACTGGCATTCAGAGGGTTAAATTAACACCCTTTACGGGAACATAGCGGAATCGATATCCATAATCATGTAGTAAGGAGTTAAATTTATAAAGCTGACTGGAAAATTTAAAGTCTAAGACAACGTAGACATCAGAAGGAGAAACTGTTGGATTGAAAGTACATATGTAACTACATTGATAACAATGTGAAGACGCGCATAGTATAATGATGCTGTGACAGTAAGTAAAACTTTACCGATCTCAGGTTCATCGACCATAGTAATAATATGATGTACTCAGTGATCTGGAACGCGGAGGGAAATCGCATTTTTTCATAATTCAATTTCATACATAAATAACCAAAACGAATGAAACATTCACAACACTAACGGGGGAAAACTTAGTAAATAAATTTATGAAATAATAGTTTAGAGTTTAGAGCAAGCAGTCACTTGGTGCGCACGGTGGAGTATTTTACCTCGAAAGTTGGACAAAACTATGGAGTGTGTTCATTACAGATTCACGAAAGAATGTGTTTTGGAGGCATGCTTTTATATTTTTTTCACCAATCACACAGAAATCAACAAAGGCCAATTTTTAATATATTTTTTTAAGAATTTGAGAAAAAACGACGAAAACCCACCATTGCAAAGATAAACGACTAGATAGACACTAATTATATGAAAGGGTTAAGCCATTACATATTCATCAATTTTGTATTATTTATTATTTAAGGGTTCGATTTCTGTAATGCCAGCGGTCTATTACGTTTTCAAATTTAACTTAAATGGAATGGAAAGTGATTTTTGAGCAACCTTTACCACTTTCTGGGCATTAATTGATTTTTTTTAGAAAGACAATAATTCCCGGAGTTACGAAAAACCCAACAATATTGAAAATGTCCAACTACCACCACAGTAATCCGTAACTGTTGCTTGTATCGTGATAGAGAACTTGGCCAACCGAGCCACTGATCGGTGTTGAAGCATATATTCCAAAAACGTATACTTTTATAACATTGCCATTTGAACATTGTTTTATAAGCTCGTAAATGAACTTTTCATAAAATTTTACATCCCCGGAATTTCTAACAAAAAGTAATACATAAAATTTTGAGAAAATCTTTTTTTTCGGAATTTCTAACAAAAAGTAATACATAAAATTTTGAGAAAATCTTTTTTTTAACCTACAAAAGAGATAGTAAAAATGGCGCAAAAAGCGTAACGTGTTTTAAACAAATATTATCAGGAATAACCAAATTTTACGTAGTACCTAACAATAATAATATTTGTAAGATTTATTAGCGCCGTTTTTTTAAAAATCACCTCAAGGGCGCTGTCATTGTAAGTGAAATCGACTAAATCTACATAGATACTCAAAAATTTCTAATGATGATGCATTAAAAGATTTTGAAACAATTGAGTAGGTACAGATGATTAGAAGTAAAACTATATCGACTACAATACTAAAAAAAAATATTTTTAAATAAATTGCATATCTTTTACTCATATAACCAAAACAACTTTAGGTAACTCTACTGACAACATTCTCAAAACATTAATTTAAAAAACGCAAGCGACGAGAACAAACAAAGTAACAAAGGCGATTCGCAGATCGACTGCGATTAGACTGTTTTCCAGTAATGTAGTATGACAGGGTGATATTATAAAAATAGCCGTCATGTGATGTGATGAATGCATACATTTTTTGAGTTTTCAACAAAGTTAATGTTTCCGACTCGTGGCCAATTTTCTTCATAGATGTTCTTCTGTGCGAGGTGAAGATAGTGGTGGAGAAAGCTTATTTCAGTCGAGCGTCAAACAAATTAGGTGCGCGAAGTAGAAAGTCGCAAGGCATTACTTATAATAATTGCGAGTGACCCTGTGTAAATATAAACTTTGCGTCTTTTGTAAACACAGCATTGCTGTTACAGGATTACAAAACACAGCAAAATGGTTCAATAAGAAGGGCTCAGAGGTTTTCAAAGCTCTGATAAGAAGCTTACCACTTTTATCACCAGTTTTAGGCTACTATCACGGACTCGAAAAAGTGTAAAACGAGAAATGGTTCCCACTGGATAACATAATGAGGTCACTATCGCAAGAGTGTATTGCGATAGTGACACCTGAATAGTGAGAAATCTAATTAGGGAACGTACCCATACTACGTGACCAACTTTTTGCAATTTTAAACCCCCCCCCCCCCCGGTGACCAAAATCCTAAGCAATCTGCCGCTCATTTGTATGGAGCGTGACATTTTGAAGACCCCCCCCCCCCCTAAAAGTGTCACGTAGTATGGGTACGTTCCCTTAGATGAACTAAAGCCGCATCTCCAGCGACAATATTCCAACAAACATTGAATGAAATGTTTGTTCAAACATGAAAAATGTTATTTTATTGGTCAATGATATAACATTTCTTATCACTGTCATATGTGAATGTATAAATACTGTTTATAACGCTAATAAATAAAATAAAATAAAAACATACAAGAGTTTGAAATTTTAAAATCTCTCATAATGCTATTCTAAAGACACAAAAACAAACAAGGCTGATTCTACAGGTGTCCGGGGGTAAAGTGCATTAACTTAGGGAGGTGATTCTACATTATGGTAGGAGTAAAAAGATTAACAGCTTTTTCCGAAATTCCAACATTTTTTCCCAAATAAAAAGACGTACCTACTAAAAATCCTTAGTGAGAGGTACGATCTTACTTGCTGAGAGCCTGCCGGGGACTATAGTGGCAACATTGCATGGTTGTGATTGTCCCGTATCGTAACAGCGGAAAATAATAAAGCTGGCCGCACACGCCGGTCTAATTTTATCTTTTACCACAAAACTACCCCTAAAAGTTAGAATTTCGAAAAAGTTATTTATCTTTTTTACTTATAATATCATGTAGAATCACCTCCTGAAGTTAATGCATTTTACCCCGGGACACCCGTATAATATGAAACTTAACCTAACCCATTAAAAATATCCATACCATTTCAGTTTGAACGTCAAATTTTCAAAAGCATTTATCTCCATTGTCCAAATTTGGGGTTAGGCCACTCTTGCACCAGTGTCTTCTTTTCATTGGTTAAAATAATATGTATTAAAAATAATAGGAACTCTCGGTGTAAGTTTGTTGCATTAAATCCGAAAAAATATTAGGATATATGGTGTACATTAATTAATTTCAGCCCGAGAGTAACGAAAGACATAATATCGGTTCATGGCATCGCAGAGCTACGGCGCGCGCGCCGGTGTTCGGGTACAACCAAAACTAACTCAGGCCAGGTCAGGACAGTCAAGTTGGCCTGCTGTTTACATAAGATCCTCATATATACATATAATTATCTTATAAGCCATTCTATCTCAGATAACTACATAATATGTACTTAGTACCCTGTAGTCTGTACCAGATGTGTACAAGGGAATCCAACCAAATAAAAATATTTAGAGTAATACTTTAAAAGAATATTTTTTAAGAACGTTTAAGGGTGAAACTATGTAATTTTCTTGTCATGTTCAATTGTCTTGTTTCTTTTTCTCTTCTTTTCTTTTCCATTTAGTTGTAATCATCCATATCTGTATAACCTTGTTCCTTTTTTCTTTAATTGTTTTCTGTTGTTGTCTCAATCTGTCTTTTATTTTTCGTCTATATTGTATGTGAAACTTATATTTTTAATAACTAAATTCCTAAGTAAAATTGTAACTGTTTCTCCCACCCATGAATTGTATGTTCCTTCTGTCTTAAAATGAGTTCTGTAACTCATCGGGATTGCTCTAGCAAGAAATAAAAACAATAAAAAAAAAAATAAAAAAAAAACTTTAGGCATAATCCATACTAACATTACAAATGCAAGAGTGCGTGTGTTTGTTTGTTACGCTTTCATGCCTAAACCACTAAACCGATTTTTTTAATTCTTTCACCAATAGAAAGCTACATTTTCAGCGAGTAACATAGACTGTATATTTATAATGGTAAGCTCTGGCGTTATGAAATTTGTATAAATAAAAATGTGTGTATTTCATATATTTTTGCGGCAGGGAGGAAAGACAGGGGGAAAGTGGTTCGCGGAGAGGGAAGGGAGGGGAAAGACAGGGAAGGTGGAAGGGAACGGGGACGCACGGGAAAGGAATGCCGATTTCTTTTAATGGCATTGCAACGCATGCCGGGTACCAGCTAGTTTCATTATACAGGAGTATCTTGCATAAATATTAGGCCGATTAATTTCAGTCTCCTGGCCTGGTTTGCGGTGGTTATTGTACAACGGGTACACTGCACCGCGGCCACGCAAGTCATTCATGCCTGAGCGAAAGAATCCACCATTAAATTGAGCATCGAGAGAGTGCAATGTATCGAAAAAGACGCTCGTAATAATATACCACTGAAAGAATAAGAAGTGATACCTATACCTGCATAGAAAAGAACCTAAATGTCGCACTGTCGCAATTACACTGCTATAAATCCAATTGTTTTGAGTAAGTAGGTACATATCTATTAGGTTTGAAAGTAAATCTTTGAAAGAAGAGCCAGCAGAAATATCAAAACTTAGTGAATGAATTGCTGCCCGTTTGCGTTCCTAAACCATTCATCTAACTGCGATTGGTGATTTGTTGGGCACAGGCCCTCGAACATTGATATATATACATAGATGACTAATGACCGCGCCAAAGCGTTGCCACCGTACATATGTCCAAAAGCAGATGCTCAGCTAATGTCAGTTTAGTGCTCACTGAGACGCCGACCAAGTTCAACCGGAAGGTACGCGATCAAAACTATCTTTAAAATGGTTAAATGCGTCGTGAAGAAGTGCAATTCAAGGTCAGAAAAACATAATAAATCAAGCGGAATTACTTTCCACGCGTAACTTTATTGTTTACATATTCATATTTACTTAAAAAGCACAGAAATTGAAATAAAATGTCAAATTCCATAATATAGGTTCAGTGTTGCCACTAAAAAGTCATTTTGGTTTTCCCATATTAATGGGAGAATACATCATTTATGTAATAAGTGACTATGGAGGTAACCTTTGATTTTAAATATTTCGTGTATTTCACATTTTTAGAAACCTGAAATTTGCGTGCACTAGTCCCTTGATGAATATATTTAACTTTGGTTAAGTACATTTTAATATTGTATTATAATATTTATTTTATGTAATACATAATTTTATAATTATATTAATTGCTGATGTAAACTGTCATGGCTTATTCAGAGTCAAATAATTTCGCACCGCGCGAAGAAATGTACTCGAGCCTACTTAAAAAAAAATTCTTGTCATTAAAAATTTAATTTAATGGTTGTTTTGTTTATTTACACAAGTGATTCCCAAGTGGGGCGATATCGCACCACTGACTGGGACGTTGATGAGCTTCCCCTTGCAAATGTAATAAAACTTTCACATTTAAAAAAATTTCGCCTGCGGCGCTTTTTCTATTCGTATTGTCTCGCATTTCATAATGAAGGGGGAAGGGGCGTTAAAAAGAATACTATACTTGGATAGTGCGCAGTGAGCCCGATAAGGCTAGGAACCTCTGATATACACTGTACATTAGTATATAAACGTTTGAATAGATATGGATACAGCATGCATTTTATGTTTTGTAAACCCCCCCCCCCAAATGTTTTTTTCTGTGTGCGCCACTGTTCTCCGCATAGGTTTCAGATACTGTTAGTTTTGTAATGTCTATTGGTAAAATACAAAATATTTAAACAAAAAATGTCTTAATTATTTCATTAGTTATGCTTAGTTTTAGTCATATAATTAAAAAACACATATTTCAAATAATTTAAATTAGTTTATCTTATTACAAACTAACGTTAAAAAACCCCTCTATTTTATTGCTTATTTTGGGTAAAATTTCATAAGGTATGCAACACTACCGCGCCATCACAGGTTTGGGTTTCTGTCTTTATCTAATCCTAGCGGCGGTGTTATTCTCGTGACTTGTGTAAGTGAGACAAATGTATTTTTGTTAAAATGTTTCGTGTTCTCAGAGCTACGTCGGCGCGGTTTTAGAATGGTTACGCTTTTTTGGAAGCGCGGTAATGAAGTTTGCTTCTCTATTTATTATACCTCAATGCCCTCGAAGGTTTCTATGTAGGCTATAGTGAGCTCTGGCGTTATGAAATTTGTATAAATATTGTGTGTATTTTATTTATTTATTTATTTATTTACGGATAAATAGTCCAATTAACAATATAACAATAACACGAATAGAAAAAAAAGAGAGATCACAATGAAAGGAGATTACATATAGATGAAGAGCATTGACAAAATACATTTAATATAAAAGTACATAGAGAAGATAACTATAAGTAGCTTTAAGATGGATTTAAAAAGAATTTAAAAAACCGCATTACGTAACGACTGCCGAAAGTCATTTAGGCTTACACCAAAAAATTCAATGCTTTGATTTGCAAGTCTTGATATTCTGGATAAAGGAGAATGATATCCATAATTAGTAGAATGTTGATTGAGGAACAGCAATTCATTATTTCGGAGTCTACGGGAAGGAATGTTTAACTGGATTTGTTGTAACAAAGCAGGTGTGTCAGTAATACTGTTGATAATTTTGAAAATGCATATTAGATCAGAGTCCTTTCTACGTTTTTCTAAAGAGGAAATGTTTAAAATTTGTTCAATTTCATCATACGAGTATTCTCCACTTTCAAGTCCTAACCTCCAAGCAATTCCTCGTAGGAAGCGATGTTGTACAGATTCGATGTAACAAATGTGGATAGCATAAAAAGGAGACCAAATGACACTAGCATATTCAAGGTGAGGGCGGATTATATACAGTTTAGCCACAGGGAGAGAAAGCAGGAGGGAAGAGGACGCGGTAGGGGAACTGGGGTGGGAACGGAGACGAAGGGGAGGGACTGGGGAAGAGGGAGGGATTGCAAAGGAGACATAGTAGCGGTAAGAGATAGCAGGAGGTAAATTTGGAAAATCCATTTGTGTATTTCAATAAACCGAATTAATACACAAACACTTTCTTTGAGTGTCATTGCAACGCATGCCGGACACTAGCCAGTTTTATATGTATTTTATAATGTCACACCCCAATATTTGCTTCCTTTGAAAAAATCATTATTTAATAATTCTTTTTAAATTATAATACACAAAAATTATGTTGCGTCATGTTCATAGTAACATATCCACAGTGAAGACGGAAAACTTTCAAATCCAGTGTAATGTCAGTGTAACATGTTATGATTAAATCACTTTGTATCCACCTCTTATTTAATCAAATAAGATAAAATGATAAAATAATCTTTAGTTAAAATGAAAACTAACTTGCCGAAGATTTCATTGGTTTCGAAACATGTTGATAATTTTGATTAAATGAGAAGTGTACACAAAGTGATTTGTTTTGATTTAATTAAAATGACGCCACAAAGTGAATTTGCGAATATTGAAGAAGTAACATATATTTTGATTTACTACAGTGCTGTGGCGGGCGTGCAATGAACATATTATATTATTTAATTCTTTCGTATTTGAATCACTACCTATTATACTATAGGTGTGGTTAGAATCCACACAAAACAAAAAATAAAAAGTATTTTAGACACACGGGGAAAAAAGGACAAAGTAAACAACCATCTTTCCAAAATCTACCTCGCTCCAATTGGACCCTTTTCTCGCTTGATTAAAATTCGCTCGAAGCGTTCGATTTTACTTTCCTCCGGAACTCAACAGACTCCGGACATCAGTAGCCAGTCCAGCTCGGCAGTCTAAAAACCGCAAAATACTTTCCCACACTACTCAGGAGAGATGCATACTCTGTGTATATACAGTATACACTGCTTTGGGTACTAAACTAGACTATAAAAGCGGCTAAGTACCAGCGAATACCCACTCACTGGCTATCACAGTAAGCAGAAGAGGGAATTGAAGCCACCGAGCAAAAAGCTCCACGCCATTTGGGGCACATTTCGGTAAACGTGCTGATGCTATTACTTCGACTTTTTGGGTGAAGCCTTCATTCTTCTTCATAATGAGAAACTGTAAGGTCTTCTAAAAACTAAAAAAAAGTTCTAGTTTGATAAAAAAATTGCCGATGTGACAGGACCTTATTTTCATTTAAAATACAGAACTAAACCTGCAAGTCCAAAATTTGAAGAAATTAATTTTTGATGCAGACTTGTACATTATGTTTATCAGTGGCAGAAAGATACAAGTCCTATCATGAAGAAAAATAGGATTTTCAAAAATGTATACGGATGCAACTACCTTCGACGCAACAACTATCTTAGAAGCAGAAAGATGTACATGGACTTGCATCTTTATGATTTAGTTGCATTTTGAGTATTACGACTCAAATCCATTTGGATCCTTCTGCCTCTACGCTTTCTATGGAAGTAAACAATTTTCAAACATTGATTCTTTCATAATACACCACATGTATAAAAATATTCAATTTCATTTTGAAGCAGAAGGACTCAAGTCCGTGTTTTTGTAGCGTTTTTTTAAACAATATTTTTTAAAGGCTTTGCTCGTATTTAAAACCAAACTAAATGATTTAATAATTACTTTTTTGTCGTCTATCGGCTTGCATGTCCGAAAAAGTTATGAGACCATAGTTACAGAAAAATAGTTTTTTGACTCTCCTGAACATTTACCCTTCTGGACTTACATCCGTATGCTTCCCGGGTACAGAAATTTCATAACAAATCATGTTATTGTATAAAGGTGGTCAGCTGGGTAGTAAATCTGACTTACGAACCCTAAAAAATCAAAATCATCGAAAAAAACTTCTTTAAAAATATGCACAGTTCCTCAACAAAAATCAGTAGAGGTATTTCGTTCGCATGACAATTATCGAAAGTGCACTTGGATAAATTAGAAAACAGATAGGTATTAGAAATGGAACTGTAACCTATTTTCCCCGACGATCGACCTGATCCACAAACAAAATTTCATGTATCTTTTAGGCAATTCTATGATTCGATCAGAAGACAATTGACTTTGACAAGAGTTAACTTTACAATATCGGATCGATGGGCGTAACTTCTGACGATTTTATATCGATGTTCCAAGCACGGTTCAACTGTTGACAGCCAAACCGAAATTGACAGGAAATAAATAAGAAATCGGTATACCTACTGGCAACACTGGAGGTGCTTTCTTTGCACATAAATTCCGAATCGTCAAATACCAAATAATTACGTAAAAATATTACTTAATTGGCAACACTGAATTGAAATACTAGCCTATATACGCGTTGGCAGTCCGCATTTATTCTTTAACACTAAACGGAAGTTAATCAGTTAATAAGATCTTTTATCTTTAGTAATATTTCAACCACCTCCGTTTCTCAAAGATCGAACGGAATAAATAGATCGCGTCTTAGATGCATTATTTCCTCCTTCCTACAAAATGGGTCTCTTCAAGACCAATGTTCATTCCTTCCTCTCCTCAAAAAGACCCTCCACACAGGAGGCCCTGAGGAAAATAATTCCCCTCAGGGCCTATCTCATCTTTGGGGATGCTGTGTGGAAGGTCTTTTTAGGGAAAATAAGGAGAGGAAATAGTGGGGAAAAGATGAGGGGTGGATAGGAATCTGGGGGTCAGTGTGCCCAGGAGTGACGAACGTATGAATCCATCCCTCCCACTGAGGCGAAAGGCGAGGTTCAGAGAGAGTCCTGCTCGAGAGATCTACAGGTCTCCCTCAACCAGTCTCTCCCGATCCGGCCTGCCACGCAGTTGGTGGGCAGGTGCATCCGCCGACAAGATCCGGACACCTCATGAACCCGGGATCCCCTGCTAAATCACCAAATGTAGCAAACCACTTGGAGTGACCTATGGCAGAGGTGTTGGTGATCCAATAAATGGTAACCACTACTCTCCTTCTCTTATGTTTCAACATTACTTTTATGATTGAATAAATTAAAACATGAAATAAATGTGAGGTCTCGTCCTTTTATAGATATTTGGAAGGATATTTAGATAAATAATTACGTTAAATTTGAAAAAACTCTGATTTCAGTGGCACATACAAATATATATATATATATTTACATTTTCATTATCAAAATTTAAACATTTAAAAATCAAATTATTGATTTCTAATATACACACTGGAAAGATTATTTTATGTAGATTTTAGAACAATTTTTTTTTTTTGCAAAGTGATAAAAAATATCCAACACAGAGGTGTATTTAAAATGTAAATTGTCACTACCGCGACTGAACCGGTAAAGGTTTTGAAAATACGCATCCAGGTTATAGTGCAGTCAACGGGTTAGATGTGAAGAAGATTTTTTTTTTATTTCTCACAAATTCTGCTTATTAAATTCTTGTGTAATGCTTGGAGAAGCCTCTTTTGTAGCCAGCTGTCTTCCATCCTTAATGAATTAGTCTACATTTGCGATTAACATGTCAAAATTTCGTTTTAAAATTTTCATACCCTCTGTTAAAAAAAAAACAATATTCGTACAGTATCATGACATGTCACTACGAAATGGGAGATAGTACCTACCAACATATTTTCAAATTTAATCTAACCTTCCTTGGTTGAACCTAGTGAGATGAATAATTCATAATATTATAATCTTCTATTAGCCTGAGCACTTTCAGTAAGCTTGTGTGTATCCTGCAATTATTGCCATCTCAGAGTCGTTTATAAAGTGCACGTGGATTATGTTATTTATCATCATTGTACCGTTGATATTTGCGCAGTTCAATGATTTGGCCGGAATCGCAACGGGTCATTGTGCGAGCGATTCTCATTCTCCCAATGTGAAAAAAGCATTTTCGATAAATGCTCTTACTAAATTCCGATGCCGATATAGTAATCTGGTTACTCGGCTAATTTGCCATGCACGACTTGAAACAAATACGTAAGTATACTACCGCCTCCTCGGCTGGGTAAATGGGTATTGCCAAAATCACCTCAAACTAGGCCAGGACACTGAATCGAGTTGGTATGCTATTTATATACATAGTATACTACTTCTTCCATGTATAAATATGGAAAATAATTTCCCTCAGGGCCTATGTCATCTTTGAGGATGCTGTGTGGAGGGTTTTTTTTAAGGAAAGGAAGGAGAGGAGAGTTCTGGGAAGGAAAAGGGTTTAAGGGGTGGGTAGGAATCTGGGGTTCAGTATGTCCTGGTCATCCGCCTCCAAGACCTAGACAAACCTCACCCCATGAACCCGGGCACCCCTGCTAAATCACCAAACGTAGCGAACCACTTGGGGTGACCTATGGCAGAGGTGTTGGTTATCCAATAAAGGTTCCCGGGGCGGCGGTACCCATTCCCGCCTCCCAAATTGCTGGGAGGCAAATTGCAATGTTAATGTAAGTACTTGCATACTGCTTACTAACCCCGTATGCATGGACATTAGAGGGTCTAGAGTCGTTCAAATAAATGTAACATCGTTCAAAAAAAAAGTAAGAGTCTTGGCGTGTGCGTTGAAGGAGGAAACCATACGTTTCCTTATAATGCCGTTGGGAAAGTGGTGGGGTCCCCTCCAATACTTCTTCCATATAATTTATTTTACTAGACAAGATATCCAAATTAATAGAAATGTCCAACATGAAATCTGGGTACTATTTCGACGAGCTGAAGCCAAACCACATGGCCATATTTTTGGCACCGGGAGAGTTCGAGAGTGCTTTGAATAAAGTATGAAACCAGTCATACATTGACCACCGAGAGCGCACATTGAAATAACCAGACCAAGCGCAGAAAGTAAGGCAAAGGTTGGCAGCGCTGTCCATTGTGGGACTTTTCTGCGCACGATCTGAATGTTCGTTCTACAAATGGCCTGACTTAGCGAAGCTAAAATTGAGTGTGGTGGGTAGTTATAACACATTTCTAAAAGTGTCTATGTAAATAGTGTAACCAAATATTAATTTCGGAAATAAGTCCGAACTTTTGCCCGTCGTGGTGGAGATTCAATTATTGAGAAATCACAGAAAGGGGGCGGTCACGCCGCGCATGTCGGTTGTTCTCCTTTTCCTGATTGGCTCGTCTATTAATTAGAATACGTACGGTTACAAGCCATTTTATCTTATATTTTATGGTATTTTTTTTTACGATTTTGTGGTATTTTTTATTTTTATTTGACCTTTGTTTTTGAGTAAATCGTGTTCAAAGTTGGAATTTTCTTGGTCTAATTTAAAAAAAGTCTAATTTATATATATTGTATTGTTTTTTTAAAATGCGTTGCAACGTAGACCCGAATCCAAAAGTTTAAACCGTTTAATCATCGAAAAAAATTAATAAATTGTCTAAATACTTTGATCTAAAAACCAGTTTCCCGCTTGTACTACGAGTTTTCGGACACCGTGTATAAACAAGGTAGAATGGCTTTTAATATAATCATGTAGAAGAATCTTATATTATACGAGCAGGCCAACTTGATTCAGTGTCCTGGCTTGGGTTGAGAGGGCTTTTATATTACCGGGTATTATGTACCGGATAGTGTATAGTAGAGATACAGGAAACAACGCATTAAGGTACGGTGAAATAACGTACGGATTTTACGTTACAAAGTTTTAATATCCTATTAAACTTTGATTTTATATTATTAGTAATTTATTCAGCTATTTTAATTACCCTTTGTTTCTATAAATCTTAGCTGAAAATATGTATGCACAATATCTAGAACTATTTGTTCTTAAGAAATGAATAGTAAATTAAAATATAAAAATATGTCGTATTTTTCAATTGTTTGTGTTTAAGTTAAGATTTCTCAGTTTTACTACCCTGCTTTGTCTAAGTTTTCTAAGCTTAGACAAAGCAGGGTAGTAACTAGGCTAGCCTATTACGAATTATAACGGGTAGAAAATGTATTTAGCAATGCACTTTTCCTAGGGTGAATTGCCTTTTTCAAAAAAAAAAAATATATATATTTGTATGTGCCACTGAAATCCGAGTTGTACGGCACCCGCTCTTAGTATTTTCAAATTTAACGTAATTATTATTTCTCTATCACTATGTAGGATGTTAATTACACTCTCTCACTCTTACTTTATATTATGTTTTGTCTCTGTCTGTATGTATATATAAGCTCACACAATGTATTTTTTCATCAGTTTTAATTTATACCCTGAAGATGCTTGTATTAAGCGAAACCGGTCGGTAAATAAAAATTAAATCAATAAATCGTGGTTACAAACAAACTGATTGTTTTCCTTTAATTAAATAATATTTTCTTTTAAAAAGTATCCTACAGAGCCCTAGTTTTTTTAAAATTGTGTGGGTGATTTAACTAATTTATTTAATGTTTTCTTGTAATGTATTTTTGATGTTTGACGCATAACATTAAAAAAAAATGCTTCATAAATAAAGGATACAAATGTATTATAATAATATACATAGACATTTCATAGCCAAAACAATAATAATATTGTTTAGTAATAAAACGACAAAATATCCACTACAATACAATACAATAACAGCTGATGATTCTAACGGTAACATTGGTAGCATCGCAATATCTCGTCTCGCGGGGGTCATGTGCGTGTTACAAATCTAGCATGGCCTCGCCTCTTGGGACGGACCATAACTGGACTGGTAATGGAGACCCACAATAGTCGGGAGTAATAGAGCCTAGAGACGGTCGGCTGGTTCACGGTGTCGTCGGCTGCTCTAGCGGGCGATTGTTGGCGCGAATCGCGGAACGTTCACCTCTACAATTAAGCAATATAGCAGTCGGTCCCATACGGCAGCTCTAGGTTCTATATAATAAGCTAGGCAGTAGGTAGTAGGTAGATGACATGCAGCAAGCAGCAGACAGCGGTGGTAGTGCAGCGGTAACGGGATCGGAGCACCGGAGGACAGCGCTCGGAGCTCGGAGCTCGAAGGCGAGACGTTGCCCCATTGCAGCCTGCGACCGGGCGCGGGCGATGGACCCGTGTCGTCGGGGATTGTTCGCTTTTTGCGGAAGTAACGTTTTAATAGTAACCTTAGCAGGGACGGATTCAAACCAAACCTCCCAACATTAAGGCGCCGCATCCACGCTCAAAAAGAAGAAGATGGAGAGATATGTAATTACGAATGTTAGAGGAGCGCGCTAATATTTAAAGCGATAAAATCGATGCGAAAATTGTGAAAATGTTTAATAAAACACGACTCGTTTAAAATATAGCAAAAATTTCATGGAAGGCGTCTTAAGCTCATAAAGAAACATAGTGAATTTTTTCACAACTATAACTTGTAAGATAACTGAAACAAACGTGTTTATAATAATTTTTGGAGCATACTTTGCAATTTTTTTTCTATCGAGGGAATTTCATATAATAATAATAATAATAATAATGATTTATTGTCTTCATTTCTTAGTAACAGTAGAGATAATGATATCCTCATAATTAGCGTTTCGGCGTGGAACGCGTCTAGATATCTTCAAAAATAACATATATATTTTTTAAGTGCTTAAAAACTTCAAATGTTTAAGGGAGATATGTAAAAAAGCGGTAGAAATTCGTAGCGGCGCCTTAATGCTGAAGACTAAAATGCGCTTTACTCTAACTCTAGATAGCGTATATTACATTACAATAATTTGTTTTGAAAATCATTTTGTTTGACATAGGTCTAAAAATTTACATAGGGTTGATTTAAGGCGAAGGTGTGCTAAATCAATATTTTAGATTAATATTTACTTAGAATCGGTTTACATTGTAAATACAAAAGAAAACGCTTTGGATAAATTGAAGCTTTTCCTACAATTTCTATTGAGCAGAATTAAAAAAAAAACAATTGTCAATTAGTTTATAAAAAGTACCAGCGTAAACTACTAATGATGTATTTTTTCATTAGAAATGCTCGAGCGCTTATAACAAACAACTTTAAAAAAATGCAATTTTATGGCTAAAATTATCTGTGACACTTTCCATTGATTAACTTTCTTTCTTATAAAATTATTCACAAAATGAATAAAACCCATTTTGCGCTTGAAATCGTCACTTTTAGACTCCGTTTGCCAGGCGATTTTTATGCTACTACCTCTATATTCGTGGCGATATAAGGCACACCAAGAAAACATACACTTTTGGCTTGTGGCTTCCTCTTAAGGTCAGTTTAATAAATTTCAATGATTTTTAACCAATTTTGTGGCCATATTATGATATGTGTACAAAGCATACTAAATATGTTTTTCCCAAATAGTGATGTGAGCGGGGCCCCTGAAATCCGCCCCTGAACCAAAACACAGTAAAATCGTTATATCGTGGAAGAAATCTTTCATTAAGTACAAACCTCTTCAAACTAACATCACCACGAGACATCCGTAGCAGCCTGGCGCACTTGACTTTGACTCGAAAGTTTGCGGGTACCATGCTTTCAATGCAGAAAATACTTAGATTGTATTTCATTCATTTTATAAGTCCAGCCAATAGGTACCTACGTTTTGGCAATTTGGCATTTTGGCAATAGATTTCACAAACATTACAAAAACGAATTTCAGCTATCGTTACGAATATTTAAAAAATATACGAAATTTAATTAATTAACTACTAATAATTATTTTAGACTACGTAGCCGTTTTAAAGCTTGGTAATTTAATTACAATAAATAATGATTTTAATTGACTCATCTACATTAACATAAACACTGATAAACATGACACATTTTTGTTAGCGGATTCTTTATCTTTATATTTATAAATTCCGACACAAAATTACAAAATGGATTTAAGACCAAAATAGACAATACTACCAAAATATCATAGCATAAAATAAAAAAAAATTAAGTAACACACAAAACCAACTTAAAACACAAACACACAATACTTATTAAAAATATCGTTTTTAACCTTATACATATAATATTATTTATTTTCAAATTTACATTAATTTTAAATCTCTACTTTTTAAGTTTAATTTATCTTAAACTTAAGGAAAACTGTCTTTTTTCGACAGCGAGTTTAAAGTTCTACTGTCCAAACATAACCTAAATGATCCATCCTTCTTGGGAACAAGTAAAATAGGACTATTCCACGCACTATGACTCGGTTCAACGACACCTAACTCTAACATTCTATCTAATTCTTTGTGTACCGCCGGCAGCAAGTGTGGTGAAACTGGGTAATATCTTTGTTTTACCGGTTGAGCATCACCTGTGTCAATGACGTGATACTCCAAATCGGTTTTACCTAACCTGTCTCCCGAGATATCTTTAAATTCGTCTATGACACATTTAAGCTCATGCTTCTGTCTATCTGATAAATTTAAGCTGTTTTCTAATCCTTTTATCTCTGTGACTGATTTCGGCTCAGATTTTGATTCCCGTGGTGATATATATTTGCAAATTTCTGGACAAATATTAAAAAGTTTCCAAAAGTCTATACCTAGAATTACATTTGAAGTGATCTCAGGCATAACTACAAAAGTGAAATATTTGACAATGTTTTTATATAGCACCGGAACTGTTATCTTTTGTGTACATTTTACTGAGTGACCTGTCGCAGAAGTTAGAGAAAATTTTTCTTTTAAAGTCGCCAATCTAAATCCTAATCTCACAAAATGTGTATGAAAGTTCTTTCCCAAAATAGACAGGTGGGAACCTGAATCTAGCAAACCAGAAAATTTAGTATTTAGAACCTGAAATGATATGTGAGGACGGCCATCATTGTTACCCGCTCTCTCCGCCTTTGACGTTCTAAGGTCCTGGTAGAATTTCTCCACGACAGCAAGCCAATTAGTCCACTCCGGGTCACACGGCACAGTAGATGAAGACGTCTCCTCGCCCACTGCACAGGCAACCCGAGCTGCTAGTTTTTTCGGTTCTTGCATCTGCAGTCAGGAGCCTTCACACCCGGTTGACCACAGCGGAAGCATCTCACTGGTTCTACCACGAGAATCTGCTAATTCTTCTACACGTTCTATGAAGTTGCGTACGCATGTGGATCCGTCAAAAACCAGATTCCATTTGTGTACGGGGAATGACTTGCAGGAAGACGATTGCGTTTCCGCCTGTAGCTCCGGCGAAGCTTCATTTTGTTTCACCATTGTCACAGAATCCTGAATCTTGGCCTGACTCCTCGTTAGAATTTGCGGTTCCGACATCACACGAAGAAACTATGCTATGTAGGTATGAAAGAAATAATTAGCACATGTACCAAATATTCACGACAACAATAACCTTGCCTCGTTCATAAAAAATAAAAAATAAATTTGACTACAGCGTACTGTAAGTCAATAAACAGTAAAAAGCGCAGAGCGCTAGAGCTCCAAGGGGGACATTCAAATATATTAAACTGTGTAAAATTATTATTTAACTTAGGAATTTCATCACGAAATGGATCCACCGAGCATCAAAACCGCGAGCGACTGTCATCATATATTCACAAATTAGCAAGATTACCACTTGAAACTTTTAACTACACATAAAACATTGTGCAAAAATTTACATCCTACCCACAAAATAACAGATCACTAGGTTTAATCCACGCTGGGCTGCCAAATGTACCAATATTTTCTCGTGTAATACTTCTGGAAAGTGTGTAAAACATGTATTTCATGTGTAGGACAAAATTAAGTAAGGTTAAATGGAATTAAAGAGTTATGTAGTAATGCTAAGAACAAATTTTATTGAGGTTATATTCATAATTCCTTATCATCAATTATCTACGAAATTTAATCAATTTAGAAGGCAAGAGACTCTACATTTACAATGAATATCAGGGCATGTTCAGATCGATAAACTAAATCTGACTAGTGACGTGTAATAACAATTCTAATATGCTGATCTGTGGGTATGTAAAAGAATCAAAAAGGTTTAAAGTTTCAAATCTCAAATAGTAATCCTGCTTTAGATACTTAGGGCGCCAGTCCTTCCTAATAATTATTTGAAGAACAAATTTATAAATACAGTAAACCATAATGTGAGAATCTATCGTAAGATGATGACAATCGCTCACGTGTCTGATGGCGCAACTCTTGCGAATCCTTTCCGTGATGTACTTCCTGACAGCTGTCCAACCTCTCTGGAACTGATTAGCAATCTCCGATTATGTACTCGGCCGTTGCCGTGTTCGTAACTGCACGGTTGTAAAATTAATATGTCCTTCTCAAGCGCTTGATACCGGGGCGAGTAGTTTTAAATCGTTACAATATGTTTTTTTATTTACTTTATTCCGTTTTATCACCAATATTATTTATATGTATTGTATAATTTTGTGTATAATTTATGTGTATAATTTTGTATATGAAATGGAGGCCTCAGCACGGGTAAACCACCCAGTGAGGCCAACATCATTGAATTGTTTTTATAATGTAAATATATTGCATCAAATAAAAAAAAATAAAAAATATATATATATATATAAAAATCTATTGCTGTTCGTTTGTCTCACTAAAACTTGAGAACGGCTGGGCCGATTTAGCTGATTTTGGTTTTGAAATGTTTGTCGTAGTCCAGGAAAGGTTTAAACGGTGAGAAAATATGGAAAAATTGGGAGGAAGATATTAAGAACAACAATTTCATTTTCCCATATAAACTGTTCTACCAACTTTCCAGTCAAACATTTGACGTTCGTCCCTTCGGAACGGTAGACTCGGGTCCACTCGAATTGAAGCACGTATTAAATTAAGGGTTTTGAATCGACAACATATATCCACATTACTCGGATTATCACGTACTGAAATTTTAATATTTTGATGGTTATCATTTGTTACGTTACGGAATTGTTTCCCGTGCGAGCTAATAGCGAATTGACCCCTTGCACAGGCCCTCCGCCCCCTCTCCCCGCACCGCGCGACGCCCGTGCCAAGCGCCGAGCGGCTCCCCGCTCCCATTCCTTCGCCGGCCTTCGGCAGAATAACTGTGTTCCCCGTGATTCGCGCTAGGCGCTCTCCGTAAACGCTCACGATGTTTTACTTTAATTGTGTATTGTGCTTAAAGAGGTTTACGCCTACCCAGAATCCTGTCTGCCGACCGCCTATCTCCTGCTTGTGAGTACCAATGAACCTTGCTACCCCTCTGTGTGCTAAGAACTGACATTTAAATTCACTAAACACGTGTAGAGAGAGTTGAGAGAAGCTTCCCCCGTTATGATAGAATTAATTAGAGATAGCCAAATACTCATGTGTGTAGTGCCGATGCTGGCCTTTTGTAGAACCCTGTTCACCTTTAATTGAATAAAACCCTTTTTCGTGCATAACAACTGTGTTCTGATTGAGGAAGGAGACCTGGAGATTTTGAGGAAAGGAAGGGGAATAGGAATTAACAAGCGAACCACAGGCACTCGCCCTGGGTTTAAGAGGGACCTTGCTCGCGCCGGCTGTGCAGAGCTAGCCGCCGGCTTGTTTATTGCATGTCCTTTCCAGGTTTTGGGTTTAGCGTTGGCCGCAAGTAGCGCCAATGCTAGCACTGGCGCCCAACGTGGGGCGACACGGGGAACACAGTTATTCTGCCGAAGGCCGGCGAGGGAATGGGGACGGGGAGCCGCTCGGCGCTTGGCACGGGCGCCGCGCGGTGCGGGGAGAGGGGGCGGAGGGCCTGTGCAAGGGGTCAATTCGCTATTAGCTCGCACGGGAAACAATTCCGTAACGTAACACATTGTTGGTTAGTTCAGAATAACAAAATTGCAAACGTCAGAAGAAAAGCAAACAAATTGTTGCCTTGGAAACGATGTTTCTTTTTTTTTAATTAGGCAATTCACCCTAAAAAGAGTGCTTTGTTGGCGTCGTAGTTAATATCTATCTCTAAAAATGAATCGTCGAAATGTATATACGCGCATAACTTCCGAACGACTGCACCAAATTGGATAATTCTTTTTTTGTTTGTTATTTTGTATAAAAAATTGTAATAGGTAGCACGCGAGCTGTTTGAAAACTGAATGTATAGGGAATGAATTTATGGAATGTAGAAGGGGGGAGGGGAACCCGGGAGGGCGGGGAACCCGGGAGGGCGGGGAACTCGGGAGGGAGGAGTGGAACTCGGGAGGTGGATCCGCGGGAGGGAAATACGAGATGGGGGAGGGGAACTCGGGAGGGGTGTTCGCGGGACGGGGGAAGGGGGGGGGGAGTATAGTGAGAAGAGGGAAAGTGGAGGAGGAGGCGTGGGAACGGGAGTGGGGAAGGGGATGCGGAGGAGGAAGGGGAGGAGAAAGTTGAACGGGACGAATGGGAAAGGACGCGCAGGGAGAAACAATTTCTTTATTAAATGGCATAGCAACGCATGCCGGGTACCAGCTAGTTTAAAATAATTATTGGTATCTACCTTCGCCGCTTTGGTTAGATACCACACAGAATAGGTTGGCTATATGGTGATAATAAGGAAATAATTTTATTTAAGTAATTCAGTGAAAAATTTGATTTTGTTATTTGTTGTTTGTTAATAACTTGATTTAAACGTTCTTCTTCTTAGTTTAATAGAAACATCACACATTAACATATTAATCTAATTAAGGAAGCAATAAAGACAACTCAATTTTAATCTATTGAGTAATACCGTGATAGGTTGACAATACCGCGATTGATAATATCGTGATAAAATAGTGAGGTTACGGATTCAATTTAGAGGACAGACTCAGGTGTTTTTAAGGGTCCGTTCATATCCACCACCACATCACGAGCATGTGCCTAGGCATGGTGGTCGAAAAATCCTAAAATTGTGAAATTGACAATGCAATGAATAAAGAAAAAAATATATAATACCTACATATACGAGTATATCATCACCAGACAAATATTATATTGTAGAAATAACTACGTATACATGCATATATCGCACCTGAGCGATAATAGTGGCTCAAGTAAAAAAAAAAATGCATTTTTGAGTTAAGTATGCAGAAATGTTCTTGGATATCTATTATATCTTCGATAAAAATGACACAATTCTTAAAAATATTATTGTGGCCTTAAAAACTAAAATGTTATTGTTATATTATAATATTTCTACTCGAATTTAAGCAAACATAGTGGCACAATGATCATTTGAGCTGAACTATCCACGATAAGTAACGAAATTACATAACGGCTTCCCAACTTTTGTAAAAACAATAATTTTTTGTTGGTTAATAAACTGATTTAATACACTCAAACGAAATATTCAAACTGCTCTCCTGAAAAAAGACGAAGTTGATTTGCGCCATTAATATTCCCCAGGTAATATATTATGATGGTCGAAGGAAGAATGGCTACCCACCCAG
Organism: Limnephilus marmoratus; assembly: GCA_917880885.1. Classification (NCBI taxonomy): domain Eukaryota; kingdom Metazoa; phylum Arthropoda; class Insecta; order Trichoptera; family Limnephilidae; genus Limnephilus; species Limnephilus marmoratus. The sequence goes on along the minus strand of OU862911.1, from coordinate 59,041,521 downwards.
GTCTGGTAAAACCATTTTCCACATTAAATGCATTCTATCCATTTAACCCCTGAAAAACATAAATATAACGAAAATTATGACGATATTACCGTATATTACAATTTAGCCAACTTTTACTATACGAACGCTTAATATTTTAGACATATTTATGTTTAAAATATTTTCGACACTGGCGTCCTCAGTGACGTGTGACACATGCTTTCAAAATGACGGTTCACGTTTCATATTTACACGTCTGGGGTGTTTTCATGTTGTTTTCAATTGAATAAACCTCACAAAATACAGGGTGCGCCATAAATTTTGCGCTTTTGATATCGATCTTGCGGGGGATCCGGCCAGGGGAAGGCACCAGCTTTGATGATACTCGCATCAACTTTGGGTTAAAAAATAAATTGAATTTACAACAACAGTACTTGGATACAGCAAAATAGGTCAACCTGCCATAAATCCAACTGTATCGTGTTCCCTAAGAAACTGACATCGCTAAGGGGTAACGGCCCATTCGCAGTTAGACTTGACACCGTAGATATTTTTGCTACACTCTTTGGGAACCCCTGACGTAAGCATAAATACTAAAACATACTGTGGACCATTTGAGGCATTTTTAAACTATCGTTTATTTGCTTCCCTATCTTCCTCTCCACATATATTTCTTTTGAATTTATTTAACAAACTATCCCTACCACTCGTACGAACTACAACAGCACAGCAAACAGAATCAGCAACATAAAATTATTCAATCGATTACCTCTTGATATACGAACAGAAACAAGATACGCAAGTTACAAAAAAAATTGCAGTACCACCATTGTAATTTTAACATTTTCTTCGATATATTGTATCGAACACGCGACGCCCGGATGGGACCCAAGCGCTATGCCCACTCGACCACTGACCGGTCAAGTCTTATATATTATCTTATAAATTATTCTTTCTCTTCCAATGCATAATGTGTCTAGTTTATTGTCTTCTAAAATGGTTTAATAATGATATTAGGGAACGTACCCATACTACGTGACCAACTTTTTGCAATTTTTAACCCCCCCCCCCCCCCCCGATGACCAAAATCCTAAGCAACCCGCCGCTCATTTGTATGGAGCGTGACATTTTGAAGACCCCCCCCCCTAAACGTGTCACGTAGTATGGGTACGTTCCCTTAATAGTCTAAATAATTTTAGATTAGAAATTCACAAAGATAATTAATTATTATTATCCGTCACTCAGGAGACACTGACCCCCAGATTCCTTCCCAACCCTTATATCTTTTTCCTTCCCAGAACATCATCTCCATTTTCTCGTAAGTCCCTCCACACTGCATCCCCAAAGATGACATAGGCCCCGAGGGGAATTATTTTCCTGTGATGAAATCTGCTTCATCAGGGAAGAGTATATGTAACAAAAAGTAAATCAATATTATTATGATGAAATAAAGTTTACGGAGAAAAAAAGATGTACCTATACATTTTTTTAAATCTTGTTACCTTCCCCTCACCCTTCAGCCTCACAACATACCCAAATTGGGGTTGCCATAATTCGACTGTCAGTAGTTGTGACTCGTGTGCGGTATTCACATAAATCAACTGAAAATACTCGTATGTCAAATGTCAGCGAACGTCCTTACCGAAATAAAACAATTTGATAATTTTTTGTCAAACGTCACTTCAAGATTGCCTAAGAGAGAAATGTGCAAAAAAGCAAATAGAAGTTAAAATGATTAAGAAACACCGATAATAATATTATTCTATAAATAAAATCAAACACAAGGCACCGATATTTTTAGACGATACAAAGAACGTAAAAATAATTACTTTTGGCTGTGAATGCAATTAATTTGTTATTGTCTTTTTATATGAATACCGCACAAGGGTCCCAAACGCCTGGGGTATGTAACGAGATTAAAGGTAGTGGGGAGGCGAAGGAGATGGGAAAGGAAGTTAGGGTAGTAGGTACCTGGCTATTCAGATTTGGTCATCAAACACGGCTAAAGCCATATCAAGCAAGGTTTCAATTCTAAATGGTGGTCGTTCACCAGGGCGATACTCATAGTATCTTCCAATCTGGAATGAGCCGCAAATATACTGAATATTATTTTTAATGAATTAATTGTGCGACAATATAAATGAATTAAATAAAATTTACTTGCGTACGAATTGAACGCGTGACCTCCGGACTCGTAGCCGTAGAGCCTTATTAATTAAATAAAATATGATTGCGCACACTTGGCGGCCCCTAGACGATCAATTATATTGCTCAATATTACGAATTGTGCAATATTATTGACCGTTTAGGGTTGATATTGAAGATTGCTCCATGATTGAACAAAAGTTTGGGCGAGTTTAATTTTTATTGCATCATATTTTTCCATTGCATCGTGTAGGGTCAGTATTGCGCAATATTTTTTCAATTATTAGTTTTATCAACTCGAAAACATTTGAGCAGTTCGTTTATTGTGCAATATAAATGATCGTTTTATTGTGCAATTTAATTGAACGTTTGGATTCTAAGCGCCTTTCAATCTTATTGAACAATAAAATAAATTGTACAATGTTATTGTAGCGTCTAGGGGCCGCCTTAGAGTTGAAATCGCGACCTCCGGATTAGTAGTCGTGAGCCTTACCCTGCAACCACGGACTTGTTAATAAAAAGATCTAAATATAGATCGCCTTCTAAGGAAGGTAATGAAATTATTTTTAACCTATAAAGGGTTTCTGATGGGAACTTTTGTCTGAATTAATTGTTTGAATTTTTTAAATGAATTTTACTGAGTTTCTATAAATATGCATAAGAAGCCTACCAAAAAATATAAACAATAGCAAAATAATATCACAAAAAGCCTCTGTTACGGGGGAAAATATATTTTTATAGCATGTCTTGTTAGGCATTATAATACGAGTAGTATTGATATATGTATAATTTAACGTATTTCAAAAAATCAAGAATCAAATTTTATATGTGTGCATGTATGTATGTATGCATGCGCACAAATTAAATATAAAAAGAATTATGTTTTTGAGTATGATCTAATAGATTAACAATCTTGTGCATAACTTTCTCTTTTCTTTTCTATTTTCTAGTTTCCATTAAAACAAAAAATAATAATAAAAATTCTCATTATAAACTTTTTACTATAATTTTTCTAATTTCCAAAATGTTTATATAATTAATCAATTTGTTCACACAAGACTCCACAAAATAACTATATTCCATTGGTAACCAAGAAATAGGCAGCCGCCTAGTATGGTGATGTAATTGTATCATATACATGAAAATGTTTAATGTGTTATCGTGTAATTTATAAATAAAAAATAGAAAAATAAAAGTTTCATCCTCTCTTATTACCTCTTCGAGAAACCGAGTGATTGGTTAGATTACTTGCCTACTGAGCGAAGTATAAAAGCGTGACAAAACTGACGGTGACAGATAATGCAATTTCACTATTGGAAAGAGAAGGAAAAATTAATGCTAGAATTTCGAATGCGACTCCACCGTCTGTTCAAGTAAATTCAGATTTCGGACCATATTTAGAAAACTCATAATGATAAAGGAAGGTACAGATTGACATACTTACCTTTGCAGGAAGTCGAAAGAGGAACTAACGAACGAAAAAAGAATTGTCTTAGTTCTACTGTAGAAGCTGCGGCGAACAGAACTTATTATTGGTTTTCAAATCAAATTCAGATCTTTGTCAAATTATTTTCCAAAATTTTTCTATGATAATTTTAAATTCGTGGAAATCGAATAGGTATGTACTAGCTTTAGTAGCCGGTTTCGCCGGCAATTTTGAAGTAAAACCTTCGTTAGCACCGTTGTGATTCGAAACTCGATGAAACGAAGAAGAGACAAACACATACATCTATAGGATTTAGCCTGCGAAAGAATAATATAGTATACTCTATAATATGCGGTGCTTCGTAGCCTCCCCACTCTTGTCTACTTTAGTGTTCAGAAGGTTTCACTTCTACCCCGTGTGAATTGCATTCTGATTTTTTTACCAGTTATATCGAATCCTAACACTCGACCATGGGTTTTTTCATGGGAATTCGCACAAGAGTCCCAACTACACCCAAACGTCTGGAGCCAGTGAGAATATGGCATCTCCAATTGAGGTATGTTGTGAGGCTGAAGTTAGAGAGGAGGGGAAGGAGGTTGGGAAGAGGAAAGAGGGGAAGTACTTAGCTATACAGATCTGGTCACTGAACACAGCCAAAAGCCATTTCAAGCAATGTTTCGATTGTTAATGGTGGTCTTACACCAGGACGATACTGAGAATATATTCCACTCTGGAGTGGGCCGCAAATACACACTATATTATTTTTAATTATTAAATTGTGAAATAAAACAATTCAATGAAATAAAATTTATTTGCGATCACCGGGATTTGAATCCGCGACGTTCGGATTGCTAGTCGAGAGTTTTACCACTCGATAACGGAGCCCGTCGAGGTGATGTTATGTTGAATTATATTCATTTCCAGCAACTTTAGGTGTTTTCGATGCTCAGCTCGTGATTCAAACGGCCGTTGTTCCCAATCCGACTGATTTTAGCTGTTGAGCCGAAATTTTGGCTCAAATGCATAAGTTCTTCCCAACGCAATTCTCCGACCAACAGGTGAATCGAACATTATTACTAAACAAATCACATAAATGATCGGAGACTCAGATTGATCGATCGAAAAGTTGGAAACAACAGCCGTTATTATCAAAAAAATAATTTGTAAAAGTGTCGCAACTAGGGTTCCCAGATCAAAAAATCAAAATCCCGGAGAAAATTCTTGACATTTGATAAAAATTCCGGACTTTCAAAAGTTATGGAATCAACAAAGTTATGCTCTTATATATTTGCGATGCAGGCACAAAATGCCAATGTTGAAAGGGTATTTTCCTTAATGGGAACCCAATGGCCAAAAGAAAGGAACACGCTTTCTGTGGAGTCTGTCAAGTCGATTCTCTTAACACAGTATAATTAAAAAATATATGACCTGCGAAATGTTCCACAAAACTATTATTAAAAATTCGAAAGTGTTGAACAATATTTGGGAGCATTAAATATCAGAATTGATGTTTTAACTTTGATTTGTAATAAAAATTATTCGGTTTATTTCATTTTTATATCAATCTCCACTTAATTGTAGAAATTCCGGACTGTTTAGGATTCCCCCGCATTCCGGACAAAGACCTATAATTCCGGACTTGTCCGGAAAATTCCGGACGTATGGCAACCCTAGTCGCAACCCTAAACGTCTTTCATAAGCCAAAGAAATAAAAAAACCAACAGAAGGAAAAACTTAACTAAATTCAAAACTTCAAGTACTAAAACTAATGAGTGATAAATTGATGTAGTTAATCCAATTATGAATTAATGAATTATTATTAGTGGCGTTATTGATAAGGAGAGTTCACAAGGTTTAAAATTTAAATACGCCACAAAGGTGAAAATGCGCTGAAAAGCGGAAAATATACTTGTGACTTTGAGATACAATTTATTTGTTTTGTTAAGATCTTTACTATCAGTCAAAAGAGTCAGAAATCTTCTTACGATTATTCTCCCTGGATTGCATCATCATCATTAATTATCCGATATTATAATTTTATTAATAAAACTAGGAGATAAACTGTGGTAAAATTAAATCAACACACGGCATATAACTAAGGTTTTTAATACATTTTTTTGTACACTGTATGCAGAATCCAGTAAATATGAATTTAAGGTATATTCAGTAAAATCTGTAAGATCGGGTATTTCTGTTTATGATACAACAGTTGCAACATTCAAGATTGCAAAACTCAAGTTGATCCAAGGTATCCCTTACGTTTTTAGGAGAATTTTGTGAATTGAAGGAAGTCTTTGAGTTGTAGGAGATGGGGGTTGGAAAGTACCTGGATAGTCGGATAATTTAAAAAGATTTTTCGAATCAGAATAACGATCGTTTCCCATGTGCAGGTGCATTAATTTAAATTAAAGGACATAAAGCAAATTTAATAATTAATAAATTTGCTTTATGCCCTTGAATGCAGACCGATATATAATGTTTTTGATTTTAACTAATAGGTTATAGGTTCAAAATTCTGTGAAAGCTAATGCACCTGCACATGGGAAATGATCGTTATTCTGATTCGAAAAATCTTTTTAAATTATCTAACTATCCAGGTACTTATTGAATGCTTTTATGGCATGGTATTTATTGTGTCTTTGTCCAAAGCTTATGTTTATCGTCAGAGTTTTCATATTTATTTGTACGCTTGTCTAACTAGTCTGTTAGTGAGAGTTTGTGTTTCTTGAAATTTGTTTTTTTTTCAAAATTAATTTTTTTGCACAAACAGTAGTGTTTTAACTTATAATTGGCGTATATCTAATATGTACGTCAAACTTGTGTTAGTATCGAAAGAGGCCATGCCTTCCGGTACAAATCACAAATGCAGCAATCAGTGTCATCTATTGATACCAAGGGCGTGTATAAGGGGGAGGGGGGGTGTTAGGGGTTCAACTCCCATCGGCCTCAGTATTGCTTGTGAAAAATCGGATAAAGCCAATAGCTTAACCATTCTCAGCGAAAACTTACCACTTTTGTGATTAGGTTGTTTTTAATATTAATTAATTCATCGTTTTTCCTACTGCATAACCTGATTTAAAAACTTCGTGCACTCCACCGACGATGACTCACGGCCACGAAGAGACTAGCTCGAGTCAGGTAAGGTACGACTGCGCAATAGCCAATAGCCCCTCGCTCCCGTGTATTCAACGCCTCGACAAGAGGCCAGGGGGTGGGGGGTGGCTAGCACTTTGTGGTGATATATTTTACTATCTCCGAGATGTCGTGTGGAAGATAGGGAACCGAAAGGAAGTAGGGGAAAGAAAACGAGAAACCTGTATATTAAGATCCAGTTACTTAAATCCAACACAGAAACGCCATTAAGGTAAGTTTCGTCGCTAAATGGTGAACTTTCACCATTGCAAACTGAAAATAGATTTCTAAGAATGAATTTACTATGTAGTAAAAGTTAAAGTACATCATATCGTAGACATTGTAAACACATATAATATTATTATGTGTCTTGAATCATACCTTGGTGATATTATAACATTGATGTAGATGAGAAATAAGCATGTAAGGTCACTCTGTTATCTCGAATTGTTACCTTCGTAAGACAGAGTTCCAGCTTCTAACCACAGTTTCACTAAAACGTTTTCTGTTGCTTGAATCGAAAAAACACAACATCAACTTTTTTTAACAAAAATTGACAGCATTTGAAACTCTATTCACTGAGGATGGGGTTTTTTAAACTCTTGTCACCTTTGATTTACGATGAAATCGACGATCAGTTCATTTATGGATTTAGACATTTGCTTCCGTTAAGTGCCGTTTCTCGGCCGGTTTCATGATAAAATTGTGATTAGCGGTTAAGCATAATGGTCTGTTTGACATTCTTTACAAACCTTAATGAGATACTAATAGGTTACAAAATGCAATCGAAAATGTCTGAGTACAAGCTTTTGGGATCCTTAAACATTATCTTTAAACAGTATAGGGCAAGGGTCACCAAAAGGCGGACCGCGGTCCGGATCCGGACCGCCGACCTATTTTGTGCGGACCTTGTGTTAACAATACAAAATATTTTACACGTGTAACTTGAGTATGTAATTTGATATTTTTTCCTGCCCTTTGTCTTTGCTGCTTAGCGATAAACAAAATGTAACATCTATTTCTTTTTATCAGATATTTTTACTCATCAATGATCTGAACCTTACACTCCAAAGGAAAGCTTGTATGGGAGCTCCTGACAGAAGTAAAAAGCTTTTTGCGAAAACTCGGTTTTTTCGACATCGATCTTGCACTTCCCTAATTTAAAAAAAAACGTCAGTGACACCGAGGTTGACGTCGGCCAATACAAGACGTTCATTAAGGATCTTAAATCGGAATTTGAAAACAGATTTACAGATTTTAAGGAAATTGAGATGGTCGTCGACATCCTCAGTAACATTTACTCTCTGCATCCTGGTGATGAATGGAGTAAAAAGCTGCAAATATTTTCGGGAGTAATAAAGCTGCTCTCCAGATGGAAATAATCGATTTCCAATAAAATACGGTTTTAAAACACCAAAAACAGGAAGTTTCTTGTTAAGAGTTTTGCATAAAATTTGTTTGTGCTAACAAATACCCAGAATTTAAAAAAATAACCTTGAAACTTCTCACTTTGTTTGGGTCAGCATATGTTTGTGAAGCAACATTTTCCAAGATGAACTTCATTAAAAATAAATTCCAAGCAGACTTCTCCAACATCTCCAAGATTTAATGACAATAGCCTGCACAAACTTTGGACGGATAGTCCAAGGCAAAAAAGTTAATTTTTCTCATTAATATCACTGATATTGTATCTACACATATTTAATACAATTTATTATTTCTATTGTTAAGCCGGGAGGGGGGGTGGTTAGGCTTTTCCCTTCCGGACCGCGACAGTCATGTTATTTTAAAAACGGACCCCTAATGAAAGTAATTGGTGACCCCTGGTATAGGGTATGATTATTTGTAAAAGTTCACGTCAGGTTAGGATAGGATAGAAGATACTGACGCATAACTTCATTATTCGGAATCATTTTAAAAGGGGACGAAAAGCGGTATTGCTGTATAGTAATTTGAAAAAATCGTATTATTATAGTGTAGACTTTCTTAAATAAATGCGCCTGTCCAAATCGAATAAGAAGTAATGTCGGGAAGCGCGGCAAACGAGCGGGAGGGAAATAAAAAAAAGAGAAGAAAATAAGCAACAAGAAAGTAAAGGGAACAAGAAGCAAGGACTAAAGGAGAGAAGGCCTATCTGACCATAATCAATTTTACGAGAGAAAGGAAGAAGCTATTTATGGCTCTGCTTTGGCTGATTAACCGGTAAATTGTAAAAAATACTTTAAATGCGGTTTTCTCAGAATTATGTTTTACAAATTGTCAGCCACGATACCTAATTATTGCCCGATAGAGCTCACATTTGGTACATAAATTCAGAAAAGGTTTTTTTTTATCATAATATTAATTTAATTAAATGAAGACAATATAAGCGAAAGTCAGTCGAAAATCTGAGAACAGAAAAATCAGAAAAAGGTATTGATACCTCTGGGACTTATATTGGGCTTATATTGTCTTCATTTAATTAAATATTACAATTTGAGGTTTTACTCGTAAAAATTAAAAATAAAAATAATATTAATTATTCCGATCTGACCGCTCTTTGGCTATTTTATTTTTTCATCAAAGTTCGCAGAATTGGGTCGATACCATTTTCATTTTATTTTTTATAACTTGAATAAGTTTAGCGAGCCGCCATTTGTGAAAAACAACACACGTATGGTTGAATCTGCGATCACAACACATGCACAACATATGAATATGTTCTTCAGGTAGGTAAGTGTTTTCTGCGCACCGTTGCATTCAAATGTATGAAAACAACGTAATTTTTTTTTTCGATAAAATTTTTACTCGTTTTTATCACATTTATGTCCAATACCTTTAACTTTTTCTGACAATTTTTTTTACGTTTTTAAAGGTCTAATAAATATGTGTACAAAATTACAAGAAAACTCGGAATGTTTTTGAAATTATTAAATACTAAAGAAGATCTACAAAACAGTTAAGGTTTTGGTAATTGATAAAATAAAACCATATTTAGTTGGTATCGCTGTCCGCCATTAGAACCCAGCAATAGCAGCCTCGCGATTTCTAGATAGTTGAAGCACTAAGTACCTTCGAGGAATTACTTGGACATTAATTCGCAGGACCGAGGAGGTATGCGGCGAATTAATAGTACGACCCACGTCCAATCGGATGCAAGACAACATTTAAATTAACAGTGGAAACCACAAATTATCAGTAATTAGTACTTTGACCATTAGCTTTAGATACAAATGTGTTCACCTAAATATTTATATTGTTTCAAAACAATTAAATGACCACCTCCGTATTTCAGTGGTCGGCGTTTGGGACACGGGTCTGGAGGTCGACATTGAGATCGAATTCAAATACATATTGCTCAAATCTACTAAAATACACACTTTGTTAATATGTATTTCTCCACACAGGAGACCCTGAGGATAATAATTTCCCTCAGGGCCTATGTCATCTGGGATGCTGGGTAGAGGGTCTTTTTGAGGAGAGGAAGGAATGAACATTGGTCTTGAAGAGACCCATATTGTAGGAAGGAGGAAACACAGAAACACAAGGGAAACACAGAGGTAATACAAGCAATACTACAAATTAATGAGTTACCTATAAATGTACTCTCCATGGCTAGTTAGGAGATAATTTAAGGTTTGCAGATAATAAAAATCTTCAACTATAACCTTTAAATTCTATGTGAAATACGTACTGGAATTTTAGGTAAAATTCACAATGACAAGGAATATTTTTGTATATTCGTACCTATTTCACAGAATTTAAAAGATCCTAAAAGTTTAAGAAATTTACACTGGTAACCTTAGAAACTAAGTATATGAATCAATTACACACATTTATAAGTATTACAAAAGAATACATCACAACAAAGATTAAAAAATACATACAATAACTGTTTTAAAAACATTGCATATTTTAGCTCCACTACAGTCAAAAAGTTTTCATGCGTGCGTTAACCAATAATAAATCCCAAATTTTCTCAAAACTACGTGATCATTAATGACAAATTATCTGGTCGATGCACAATATGCATTCTTTTTGTCTATCGGCGTTGAGTGAACGCTAAGTCCAAAATGTGTTGAAACTAAATTGAGTAATCCTTCACAATTTTTTCCGCAAACGGTAAATTATACATAACTTTACATTGGTTTATACTTTATACGGCGATATTCTACCACAATAAGTACCTACCAACCACCTGTCACCCCAATAATTGCAATTTGTGTCAACCCCACTGATTTGTGATCGAATTCAAATTCACTTACGTGAGGAAATGGTTGTGAACCAAAATTTTAGATTGAAATATAAATAGTTTTTCTTAATATACACACTGGTAGGTAGATTCATTGTAATTTTCCGATGACGCAATAGATAAGGTGATTTCCATAAACTTTCCAACTCCATAGTAGTACAATAATTGCTGATGGTGGATTACTCGATTAATTCAATGAAATAAAATAGCATAAAGTTGTTGAAAATAAAGAAAGATTGAACACGGTAGATCGGGCAGGATAACTAGATTGAAATCAATACAAGGAACACTGTCACAGCTACCAACCATTATTACGATGTTTACACTACGGTTAAACAAGACATCAGTACAGAAACAACATTCTTACACGACAATACAAACGAAGTTACTGCAAGAACATGCTGACTTTAAATTTTTATTAAAAAAAGGCTCGAAAATAGTGAAACTCAAAACTTATCCCTTCTGAAAGCAATATGGATACTTATATCGTACAAGCAAAGTACGAGTACACACACAATAATACTCTACTTATAAATACGAGTATAATAAGTATATGAAAATAAATTAAGTATAATAAGTTCAAAGGTGCCAATAATTCACTTAATGGTTCTATACAAACAAGTTAAGTCATTAACTATTCTACGAACCGATTGATAATTTTAATTATTTTAGTTGACACAGTAGATTATCATAACTGATACACTCTCTTGTTATACACATTCTGAAGTAAATACATATTAAGAATTCATTTTGAATTCTTTCTATGATGAGTGAATGAATAGCATAAATGTATGCCCACAATATTGAGTTGTACTAGATTTGACTCCTAAATAAAGACCAGTACAATTTTTTAATGTTTTGAATATGACAGGGGCATTCATTTAGGCACCTACTTGCGAAGTATGTAAACAATATTATAGTAAAAATAATGGAAAAAATAAAGAAAGTATTTAATTATTTAGCTAGTCCGCAGTACCTACTATATTACACATTTATTATACATATTTATGAAAATCATTCATAAATCCTCTTTAAAATAAACTGATATACCCCCATAGTGTTATAATGCATTCTTTCTCATAAACGTCACCAGAATTGGATGGGGTCCTCATCATGGGTAAAGCACCCAGTGAGGCCCACATTAGTCAAATATGTAACACACATGTATAAATCAGGTGAATCAAATAAAAAAAATTATCACAAAGAGAGGTTGCGACAGAACTCTCTCAGGTAGGACCAGACAGTTTTTAGTTATTTTCTAACATTGTAAAGCGCCCATTGTGGTGAAGCGTCACATAATTTTTAATACGAGATGATTTTTTACAAAAACGGCGCTCTACAAATTATCCAATTATTATGAGATAACCACGACTTGAAACATTCGGAATAGGACGAAATCACACACTCCTTACGCGGATGGCGATAAGGTTGAAGTTCCCGCGTAGCATCTACGCAAAAAAACATCCGCAAAATGTTTTATTGGTAATTTAATTTTCAGAAGTTCAGACACAAACATAAAAAGTCTAAAGTCAAGAGAATTTAATTCGCCACATTATCCGATAAAACCATTTCAGAAAAGATGTTCGTAAGTAAGAAATTTCACACTTCAAAGCATTTTTGTAGACCTCATACTTTATTTTTTCTATGCTTATAAAAATCTTTAAAATGCTCTATTAAAGCAAGGACAAGATGTGTTCTACTCGCAGTATTTAATTAAAGCATCTATTATATTTCTTGGCAATCAAAAATTCCAACCAAAAACACACCATTTTGCGTTACTTTGCCTAATTATAAAAGTACTACAGAGCAAGTACAGCAAGGTACAGAGCAAGTAGTAAGAGAAAATCGAAAATAATCAAGGGATTACGCATACAGTTGGGCACCATCGGCATCGGTATAACTAATATAATTCCTACATTACACCCATCCTAGAACGGGAAACACGAACTTTTGGATGGTCGTGCATTAAATCCACTGGCTTACCTGACTAATTGATTAGCAGCTCAGAGCTAAGGTTCAAGCGCTTTTGTTTTGACAGCAATTGAGTGATTTGCATACCACTGAACATTCGGATACCGTATGCAGCGCATACGGTGTCCATAAGGTGGTAAATTTTATTAAATCGGAACTGAACAAATAATATCCTTAGTACGGTCTCTTGGTTCGTCTACTAATGATTTGCTGGCAGCTGAATCATGTATTTAAATCATTTTTTTATGTGTAATATTTACGCGGAATCTTCTTAATTTTGAACAACAGACTACTGTTTTACATACATATTTTCAATGTTGTTATTTTGTCCTGTGCTATAAAAGCACCGATCTAGTTAATTGAATCTCTTTACTAATATATTGCTTTGTATACTCCTGTTTGATATACATATTTTCAATTGTGTTATTTTGTTAATGATTCTGATCTTGTTAATTGGATATCTTTCTATTGCTTTGTATACTCCTGTTTTACACATGTTGTTGTCCTATTCTATAAAAGTAGTGATCTGGTTAATTGGATCTCTTTCAATTGCTTTGTATTACTTCGGCTTTATATACATATTGTCAATGTTGTTATTTTGTCGTATGCTATAAAAGCACTGACCTTAACTGAATCTCTTCTATTGCTTTTTATACTACTGTTTTACACACATATTTTCAATATTTTTATTTTATCCTGTGCTGTAAAAACACTGATCTTGTTAATTGGATCTCTTTCTATTGCTTTGTATACAGATACTGCATTTTATCGATAGTAAGGAGCATTACAAGAGTAATTTTAAGAACATGACCACCGAATGACTGAATGCGGTTGTTAAATCATTATTTATAATTTATTACATATAACAAATTTTACTTGAAATGAAATAACATTGCGCAATGCAAATGTTATATAATTGTTACTTTAAAAATTATACTAAAAATATAATATCAATTATTTACGATGGCAGACTGACAAACTACCACTTTGTGCGGGAGAGCAAGAACTGGCAAAACTGGATACAAGAACTGGCAAAACTGGATACATTTGAGGGAAACTTAATTTTCAAAGATGGGCAAGAGAAAGCTTATGACGAAGAAGAATAAGTTAAGTTAAGTCACATTCACACCATATGTGTTTTTGACATACATTATCTATAAACCAGTTGTCGAAAACCCAAAATTCGTCCGGTCCGCAAACTTAAACAAAACACGAGCGGAACTAAATTACAAAACTACACCAATTTTAGTTTTCACTTCATCCGTTTATTTAAAAGTCTAGTTGCTTAGGTAAAGGATCGTTTCATTGTGGGAGATCAGTATTTATATAGAATCTAAAACATAGAAAAATAAGTGAAAATCAAAACTATTTTGAATCGTTAAAGACTTATTTTAATTTTCACGCCCAGCAGGGCTTTTATTTTTTTTAAAACATAGAACATCTAAATGAGCACAACAACATAAAAACTAAATTCTATACATTGCAAGATAAAAAAAGGAATAGTATAAATAAATGAAAATTAGTGGAAGCAGAGGTAGTGTGTTCAATTAGATTTGTTGTTCTGCTTGCCGATATAAACTCTACTAAGAACTGTTTATATTTGGTGATTGATGCGTTAAAAATGTCAACAACATCCTTATAATCATTACTCAAATACTGTATACGGCGAACAGAGTATACAGTCGTGATACAGTGTTGGAGTTATCAGTGTTATCACAATAAAACGGTAGATATTGCCTCGATGTTGTTCGCTAGGTATAGTAAAAGAAATCAAGTATAGTATATAAAAGAAATTCAGGGCGGTCAATTAATAAATTAATGATTTTATATAAATAAGTCTTTAATTATTTTACGTTCTGATAATTTTATTTGACACAGTAGATAATTAGAATTGATATAAAGTGGGTTCTATAGTTGTTGTTTGTATATTCTTCTTAATTGACATCTGTATCAATCTGTATTTTCTCCTTAATAAAAATAAATAAATAAATTTTAAAAATCCCTTGTAATAACCATTCTGAAGTTAAAATAATTAAAGAATTTATTTTGAATTCATTCTATCGCGAGTGAATGAATAGCATAACTTGGTATCCACGCTGTTGAGTTGTACTCGATTTGACTCCTAACTAATTACATGTAAAAAAAAATTATGTTTTGAAAATGACAGGAGCATTCATTTGTAAATATTATCGAGAAGGGTTACGGAAATTTTTGTTAATGTTACTTTGTTATTATTCAATTTTATGATACCCAAAGAAAAAAGTATACAGACTTAAGAAAATCACATAGTACGAAGTATAAACGTTTGCAGGTATCAAATATCTTCACAGTAACCGTATGACGCGTAATTTAAAATAAAAAAATATAGTTTGTAATTGCTCCAAGCATGTCGAAATTGACGAAGCCCGAATGAAAGCCCTACGTGGGTCGACAGTTTGCGTACAATGACATAACCGACTGAGTTTTTTGTTGTTGACCAATAGCAGCACTTAGTGACAACAATGGCGACTATTTCGGTGGTCGTCATTGGATAGAAATAGATGAAAGGCTGCACCACTCAAAAAGCATGGATAGGAAACATTGAAAAGGTACGAAAAAAATATTCAAAGGATTGAAAAAATATTGATATTTCACTGTTACATTACGAAAATTTACATAATTTAAGATGTTTTGAGAGAATGTTCATCGCCAGTACTAAGTAGATAATGCGCCCTAATGAGTTCGAGCACAGCAAAGATGCCTCCGCTAGGATAGAGTATAGTCCATCCGATCCCATCGGACCACGCTGGACGGAGTCGGGCTAGCTAGAGCGGGTGGGTGGGCGGCGAGGGGGGTGGGGCCCCCCAATCAATACTCGCTGGGAGAGAAGGGGGCCGAGGGCGGGTGCCGTGGGCGGGACACCCTACTCAACCATCCAGCAACCCACCTCCCACCCAATCCAATCTCCTAATTGCGCGCAACCCCTAAGCCTTGGCGAAGCGATTTCAAGATGCATTTTATTTCGACCCTTTCCTCTGTCTCAGACAGCTTCAAATAAAAATACACACTTCATGTAAATGAAACCACTTTATTTTATCGGTATAACCTCTATGGATCTGCAGTGTAAATATAAAATTACATCTATGTGCATATACACAAAGGATAAATTATCAGAATAGGTATAAACTTTGTTATTGACATTTGAGCAGTTCTTTTCTAACCATTTTAGAATCTTTTTGAACTGATAGTCAAATAGTCAATAAAGTCAAATCTGCGCTAATGAAACGACAACAATGAAAGCCCTAATTCATAGACAAGGTTTACTTTTTAGTTTAACTTTACTAGTTAGTTTCACATAATTAATTAGATTTACATTATTAGTTAGTTTTTCACATCATTTTGTTTTTTTCGCACTGTTTAGTTTTACATAAACCGTCAAATTAAATAATACGTGTCATTACAGAGTGGGCATTGTAGGCAACGCCACTTAACAAATAAAACACCGTTGTAAAGTTGTTTTCAAGTACTAACAAAATCTATTTATTTAAAGAAAAATGTCTGTGGCGGGCGGGCGGTGCGGTTTTTTATTTACACACAAATCTACAGTTTTATTCAGAGATTGATGAAATTTTAAACACTTGTTCAAAATAAGAGGAAGGTCACCGTCTAAGTCTGAAAAACTCCCTGTAAAGCCCGAGCAACGCCCGGGACTTCAGCTAGTTAATCATATTAGGGAACGTACCCATACTACGTGACACTTTTAGGGGGGGGGGGGTCTTCAAAAGGTCACGCTCCATACAAATGAGGGGCGGGTTCCTTAGGATTTTGGTCACCGGAGGGGGGGGGGGGGGGTTAAAATTGCAAAAAGTTGGTCACGTAGTTTGGGTACGTTCCCTTAGGTACATCTTGCATTATGGACATTGAAAAATCAACCGAATCATCAATAAACGACTACATAACATCGGGAGGACGGGCCAATAAAAGTGATCTTCCGTTCAAGAAACAAATTGGACATTAAGCTTCCGCATTCCGAATTTCTACTGATTCTTAACATAGATATTTCTCATGAACACCTTAAGTTTTTAAATTCCTAAAAAATATATGTTATTTTACATAACATCTTTACATTTGTAGAGCCGAAGGGAATTATATGAAATTCCCTCCGTAAGTGTATGTTCCGAAGTATGCTCCGAAAATCATTAAAAACACATTCTATTCTGTTTTTTAACTAACTAACTAACCATCACGCCGTTTCCCCGCAGGGGTAGGTAGAGAGGACGGACCGCCAAACAACTCGGTCTTGGCACACATTCTTTACCTCATTCACATTCATACATCGTCACATACATACTCTTCTATTATTCTTACTCTTGACATGGCCCGTCTCAAGTTACTGATTCACTTGATCGTGTCATGACTTCCTCGGGCGTCCCCGACGTCTTCTACCATTCACATTTGCGTTATATATTCTTCTTACACTACTTTCTTCGTTCATTTGCTCTACATGCCGAAACCATATGAGGGTCCCTTTCTTAATCTTACTCATCACTTCGTGGAAAATTTGTCGAAAGATTTTTGCTCTATTTTAAACTAGTCGTTTTTTATGAAATATTTTCACAATTTTACCGTAATATTGTCGATATAATATTTAACCACCAAAAGGCCAAATAAATGACCGTAGGATGCACCTAACAAATCCCAACTCTCTCATGTGGAAACCAAAATTTCGAAACACTACCAAGATTCACATACCTAGGCTCCCTGATAACAAACGAGAATAATACCACAGAGGAGATCCAGAAGCGCGTAGTGAACGCAAATCGCTGTTATTTCCGACTACAGAACCAATTTAAAAAAATGACGAGCGATGAAAGAGCGAGCAATGGAAGTTTTTGAAAGAAAAATTTTGAGGCGCATCTTCGGACCGGTTCTAGAAAATGAATTTTGGGCAGACGTTATAACAATGAGCTCTATACTTTGTTTCGAGCTAAACGTCGCAAAATTTATAAAACTGGTAAGACTTCGGTGGCTGGGTCATGTGGAGAGAATGACCGAGCATCAAGCACCAAAAGTCCCTGCTGAACTCAAGACCAATAGGGCGAAGGAGCCTGAGAAGACCAAGACTAAGATGGAGCTACAACGTCCTCAAAGACATATCTATCTTGGAGCTTCTAAACTGGAGAGAGCTGGCACAAAACCGAGATGAGTGGAGGAAGACTCTTGAGGAGGCCAAGACCCACCAGGGGTTGTAGAGCCAATATGATGATTGTCGATTTTTTAATATTAGCGCGCTTCCTCTATCATTTGTGTTTATATTCCACACTTCTTCTTTTTGAATGCTTACTACGGGATCCTTAAATGTTTGATCAATTTCACTTGAAATAAGGAAAATCTGACTTTTCTTCGGGCACACGGACATACCTGTAAGACATTTCTATCAGTGGCAATAATCATAAGCGTTTTTCAACGTTCGATGCCACAAAACTGTAGCAGGTCAAAGATAGCGAAAAGAAACACAAATCGCGACAGGTTGTTTGTTAACCGCCAAAAACGTGGCATTGAAGCGCAAAATATTCTAATTTTGACACTAATTCATATCGGCTAATAGCCGTCATGAACACGTGTTGAAATCAAATATTCTATATTGATACTCACCATTTAAATAATAGCTATACACATAATAATTACTAGAAAATCGACTATTGATAATATAATTGAGTCAATTTTGTGAGCGAAGATTAAAAAAAGGATTTCAACACAAATATTTAAAATAATTTTAATATTTTTGCAACGAAACTGGTTCTCTTCTTATGGGCGCACCGCTGATAGCTCCAATTTTATCTCTCCGTCTTTCTTACAAATGTTGCATATACTCGTATATGACAAAGAGGTTATAAAGCAGATTACCGTCGCAAGAACACGACGAAAATTGAGTCAACGTAGTATTAATCTACCAAAGACAAGGAAAATAGATTATCAACAAGAATAATTATTTTAAATAATAGTAAATTGGTAAATAGTTTAACCAATTCCTCTGGCTAATTTGTTCGCTTTCGCTACAACTCGTGCAGTTCTTACAGAAATCGTTGTCTCCCTTACTATTACGATTAGAAATATGAACTAAACTGTGTTAGAAAGAGAAAACACCACGCGTTATATTCAAATCTAAAAGTCAATCCCAAAATAACTAAAATGTACACCTTTTTGTAATCAAAGTTTATAACCGCAGTTTGATAAAAAATTGAAACTTTGGAATTTTTTTATTAATTATTTTTAAGTGAAACTACAAAAAGTGAGCTGAGAATTAAGTGTATAATGCCTTTTCATATTAAAATATATGTGTTAGTAATTTTAGTTGCGAAAAACGTAAGGTGGGGGGCATTTTTAAAGGTTTTCTACGTTTGCGTTCACAATTTTTATATTTCAAAAATTATTTGTTTAATAATTTTTGTTTTATTTCGAAATATAAAATTTGAAAGCGTATTTCATCACCTTTCAAAAACAGTTTTTAGTCTAAATATTCCATTTATTTGGATTTTATTGCAAAGCGGAAATATTTTGACATTCCGACAAAATAGGCCCGAGGCCTGACGAGTTAACTAAAACGAGTTCCCTTCAAAATCTTTCCTTCTGCGATTTTACGATGAATTCGAAAGATTGAAACATTCCATTATATTACAGGGAATACAGATAACATAAATACTCGTACGTAGATAAGGCTATCATCTCTCAGTTACAAAGGAGCTCTCAGCAGCAGGACCATATTGATATTCGAATCAATAGTCAGAAAAATTGCAATGAATCACAAATATTCAGAATGATTGCAAATATGCTTTGAAATATCCTCCATCATCGTTATCACCAAAAATACTAATTTCTGTTGTCTGTGCGTCCTTCGTAACTCTGGTTCAATGAACTCAAAATTGGTTTGAATTTAAGTGTCATTTTCAAAATTGGAACTGATTTTTCTAGGATCTGCTCTAGTTTTCTCATAAACGTTGCATTCATTACAAAAAAGAAAATTGAAAACGGACCCTTCTTCATTGAGAGGAGCACATTGATAATTGAGTCAATATAATCTATAAAGGCAAATAAATCACGAATAATCCAGATTATTCGAACATTATTTATTATTCATAAGTAAACTGTTGATGTTTAAATAATTTATTGTTGCTGCAATTTGACAGTGAATTCAAATGGTACAAAATTCGTGAGTTGACATGTCTTAAGGGGCACAGAACGCACATAATAACATGTATTCATTCTCCACATTAACCATGACAAATGGCCCTGTTTTTTATGTGCTCATCCTCCGCATACCTTTCCAGCCAGATTAGAGTATTGTTCCGAACCCCGAATTCTCGGTAAACGAACCGCTGCCTGCCGCATCACAGCCATCTCATACAAGCCTAACAGGACGAGGTTTTAACCGAAACTTTGTCATGATATTAAATAAAATTAGTGAAAGGGCCAGTTAAAAAAAAGAGGTGAACCGATTAATACTTTGAACTTCTTGAGCTACTTACTGCAACGTTACCACATTTTTATCGGGTGCACAATTCACGTAGTCGCTAAGTCAGATAACATTGAAAATATTTTTGAATCAATCAACGCGAGAACGGTGGAACAGATAAGACCCTAAAACCCACACTTTTTATGCGCGTGCAAGTGTATTTCAACTTTAAAGCACAAAAAACATTCGAAGTAGGTGTCCTTATACTTGCACGATTAATCAAATTTCAATCTGTCTGCCCCTTCAAGGCTGTTTTAAGCTCGCAAAACCATTTCTACAATGAACTTTGAAGTTTTGAAATATATACATTTTTTTAAATAATAATATTATTGATTAAAACCTCAAATTGTAATATTTAATCATTGAAGATTAGCAACTCACAAACAAAAATTTGAAACAGAAAAATCAGAAAAGATACGGTCGCAAATCCATGAATCTTGCAATCATAGATAAAGAAAGCAGCCAATAATTTTTTTTTTTTTTTTCAGTATCTATAGCAAAATTTGTACATAATGTATTTATAAATTATATTATATTAAGGTATTATATAGTACATTATTATTTTATTTTTCATGGGTACCGCCGCCCCGGGAACCACTTATTGGATAACCAACACCTCTGCCATAGGTCACCCCAAGTGGTTCGCTATTGGTGACTTAGCGGGGGTGCCCCTGTTCACGGAGAGGTTTGACCAGGTCTTGGCGGCGGATGCGTCTACCCACCTGCTGCGTGGCGGGCCGGATCGAGAAAGACTGGTTGAGGGAGGCCTTTTGACCTTTCCAGCCGGACTCTTTCGACCTATCGCCTTGCACCGATGGATTCATGTGTCTGTCACTCCTGGACACACTGATCCCCAAATTCCTACCCACCCCTCATACCTTTTTCCTTCCTAGAACTTCCTACCCTTTCGTTCCTTAAAAAGATATAAATAAAAGATAAAATATAAATATAGATAAAAGAAGAAAAAAAGAAGAAAGGGAAATTATTTTCCTCAGGGCCTCCTGTGTGGAGCTAATGTAAAAAAAAACTATTAACTTAGTATCAAACAGTTAAATATGATGAAAGGGATAGGGTCGAATTAGCTGAGTGGTAAAAGCACAGCCCCGGCGAGGCTAATCGAGCGGCGAGATCCTGGGTTCATTTCCTAGACGTGACCGTATCTTTTTCGAATTTTCGTTTGAGAGTCGCTAATATTGTCTTCAATGATTACATACATTTAACTATCCAAAAAAGTCAACTCGCCATATTGTTTGCATATATTCAGGCGCGTAGCTACCTAGGGGCTACGCGGGGCAGTGCCCCAGGGCCCTCAAGCTCAGGGGGCCCTCGAATCCTTACCAGAAATCTCGATCGAACTGAACTTTTGAAAATTTCTCCCATTTTTAAAATAAATATGACAGGTTGCAACCCCGCTTTAATCATGACAACTCAGTTGAGAGAAATTCAAAAGTTATGCCTAGGGAATTCCCCTAAATTCTTTCTGTAGGTTGGCAGTGTTGTCAATTTGACGAATAGTGATATGTGCGTCATTCCCCAACGACACTTGTAGCGTATCAGTGTGTTTCTCTTTCCTTTTATTTTACTTTTAACGTCGTCAGTGAACAGTGAGTACCTACCTACTCGAGCACAATCTAATATTGTATTGTTTAAATAAATTAGAAAACTAAAATTATGGATAAAAAGAAGAAACTCAGTGGTGCATTTAAACGCAAACAACGCCAAGAAAGAGAAGATAGTAAACAAAAATTGCCCAAAATTGACAAGTTTTCTAGTCAGCCTTCTGCAAGTACATCTGGCCAAAATATTTCTTGAATCAAACCCTTGAATCTTCTCTATTTCGTTTTATTAGCCAAACATACACCAAGTATTAATTGTAATTTATGTTGTTAATGTTTAATGTTTGTATTACCTGCCCTGCAGTGCACAAAAAAGAGCTTAAGTGGCTTAGCATTTTCAAAGTATTTGTATATTTCATATTTTTATTTGATAAAACCTAATCAGTTTCATAGCAGTGGGGCCCCATTTTCTAATTTGCCCCAGGGCCCTTGGTTACCTAGCTACGCCACTGCATATATTCACCATAATTTCCATATTAATATGCAATAATTAATTAATAAATAAGAACAATGATTTTTTAATGATGTTACGGCGCGCGAAACCGGGTACCTAATTACTATTAGTTTACAAGAAATGAGAAAAGTAAGCATTAAAAAAAACACTATTTAAAAACCTGAATTTCAGCACATACATTTTTTCATGTCCTATTATGAATTTCGTTAACAATTTAAGAACAAAGAACGAAACTATACAGTTAACAGTAGCATTATTTGATGTGTAAATCAATGAGACGGTGCAGCAAAGCGCGGTGCTTTTTATTCGAAGGAAGTTCGTCTAGACCGCCAGGTAAAAAAAGCTCGCCCAAAGAGCTTTCAATATAAAAACACGAACCAATTTTGAATGGAAGATAGCATAGCGTACGGCGCAACCACCTTATCGGCTGGAGAGAATCTTAAACAGAAACTCGAGTAAACTAAACTGCTTATGACTTTTGTTGCACCAGAGTGGAAGATACTGTTAGTAGCGCCCTGGTGAGAGTTCGCCATTAAGAATTAAAATGTTGTTTGAAAATGCTTTCTTGTTCTTCTTCATCTGTCTGCTTTCGCTCCACATTTATTTAGGTTCAACAACATTTCCCTAATTGGGGATAACGAGGACCCACTGGTTCCGGGCAGTTGGGAGTATTTCAGGTTCGTTTGCACATAAAATATCAATACGAATAACGTTCAAACAGTGAAATAAATAATAAATTATAATATATAAAATAATATTAACATTTTAACGCAACAGTGCGTTCTTTGGTCAAAACATTACCCTTATTGGTTTGTATTGTTGAATTGTTTTGAACCAGTGCATGCAATTTGTTAGCCATAAGTTGTTATTGTAATAGATTGTCTCGTGTCTAGATAATTTATAATTAGTAATAAGATTGAGCATTGAAAAAATATGTAAGTACTATTTTTCAGAAAACGGCGGTATACAATACATCCAAATATTATTATTATTAATAACACCGTGATCATTTGTAAAAAATCACAAAATATTGATTCTTTTACAAAATATGAGAAATAATGATGATCTAATCCTTTTATGAAAGCATATAAAAAAATAAAATAAAGAATGAGTACTGACATAAAGGTAAGTAGTTCTAATTCTCTTTTTATAACACGTGTACAACATTGGATTTTTGAAAGTGGACGAGCGTTCTTTAAAGAATTCATGAGTTCTTAACACTACATTTTAATTATTAATTTTTGCATTTAAAAATTTTAATTTCCATTTTTTATTTCTATTTTTCTTTAAAATGTTTTTTTTTCTCCGAGTTTTTTTAATAAATTTTATTTATTTTTTAATTTTAATTTATATGTTTTAATTTATATATTTGTACGGAACATTTGAGTTCTTAACATTTAATCTTTATTATTAATTTTTATATTTCAAAATTTTAATTTTCATTTTTATTTCTACTTTTCTTTAAAATATGATATTTTTTCTCTTTATTTTTCACTTACTTTTAAGTATTTCTTAATTTTTATTTAGTATATTTAATCATCTGTTTTAATAAAATAGTATTTATTAAATCATATTTAAAATATTAAATGTACGACTACCATAACAGGGGCATGAGCCTAGTGTGGTAGCCAAAAAAAAACAAATATCTGTAACTAATAAAAAATTTATGAAATTAAAAAAAAAAACAAAAAAAGTATTATTCGTGTTCAATGAACCTTTAATTTTCAAAATTGGAACTGATTGTGGGAACGGAGCGATAGAGTAGGTACTAAAATTATATTTTCAAATAATAATTCCAAATTTGAAATAATAATAAATGAAAAATCATCTCAAGGGCGCTGTACAATTTATTATGAATTCTTAAGACTGTATCTAATTTTATTTTTCACAAATCGATACAGAAAACATACTTACCTTACTTATCAGGTCACTTACGATTAAATTGGAAAGTTCATTTATTATGTTTTGAAAAGATATGGCTTTGCACACGGAGTACATTATATTTTAAACTTTGGACATTACATGATTTTACATTTGCTACACCCTTCACTCTTAGTATTACATTTATAAGAAAATTAGTGGCAAAAGTAGAGTTGATATTTATTTTGAAAAACTGGAGAATTTAGTACTCTTTAGGGCTGGAGAATTTTCATGAAATGACCTTTACAAAAGCTAACAAATAAGAATTTTTTATATTTTTACTTAATTCGTTATTTACAACGTCGCGGGCAGTGAAGGTTCATAGGGAACGTACCCATACTACGTGACCAACTTTTTGCAATTTTTAACCCCCCCCCCCCCCCCCCCAGTGACCAAAATCCTAAGCAACCCGCCGCTCATTTGTATGGAGCGTGACATTTTGAAGACCCCCCCCCCCCTTAAACTTGTCACGTAGTATGGGTACGTTCCCATATACTCACACATATACTCACTGACACAAATTCTTCCTTTTACCATTCTGCCAAAATATAGCATCACCACTGCCATCCTACAAATAATTCAACACTCCTCACACACCAACACTAAAGCAGCCTTTAATTCCGATATACACCAGTACAAAACACGATCACAAAATCAAATACACCTATCGTCATCTACTCACACAACTAAATTTGGCATTAACTCCTTACAATACATCGCACATACGCAATACAACGCATTAGGGAACGTACCCATACTACGTGACACATTTAGGGGGGGGGGGGGTCTTCAAAATGTCACGCTCCATGCAAATGAGCGGCGGGTTGCTTAGGATTTTGTTCACCGGGGGGGGGGGGGGTTAAAAATTGCAAAAAGTTGGTCACGTAGTATGGGTACGTTCCCTTACCTAATGTCCTAAAACTACCAGAATCAAACAAAAAAATATTGGCAAAGGCTCTAAAAGGATACATTCTCAGCAACTTTATTAACCAGTGACGAATTTAGCTGTCTTCCTTTGTAACTCTTGTATATTCTTTAATTACGTGTATTAAGTGTGTCTAGTCCATTTAAAATTCTATGTATTGTTCATTGATTTCCGTGTTCTTATGTAAAAATAATTTTCCTTTAGATGTATAATGTTGTCCTTCCCGAAATGAGTTATATTAGAGTAGAGTAATGTATTATAAATTTTATGTAATAATTTTGTAATACATTATCTCTAGTAAATAAATAAGGTAAATGAAGGTGAAGGAAATGTGTATTTCTTTTTTTAAAGTTTTTGACAGATCTGAATCACTAATGATTTTTTAGTTTAAACCAGTCCCAGCGAAAGATCGTACGTGAGGTTATCGTTGTAGTATTTTTCGTGTTCAAACAAGACGCGTGACAAGGAAGAGGACGAAAGTCGATGTTGTTTTCACGAGCTCTCGCTGGAAAAAGTTGACTTATTAGTTGAATTATAATGTCCCATGATTCTTCAAGGGATTGCGCTAGTCTACAATAAAATAATAACACTAATTTAAGGTTTTTGAAAATTCAAATATCTACCAACGATATTTTTAAGATCCCATTCATTTTGGATGAGTTCTTGAACAGTCATGCGTCGATGGTAGTGTATTGAGTACCAAAACTTGAGGGCCAGTCATAATAAATTATTTTTTACTGCCGTCACTCGCGGGAAGTATATCTGGTATTTCAATACCACTGACAATAATGACGCACAGTTGTAAATTAATCAAATATTGTCGTAAAAAGTAAAATATTGTTTTTAAGGGTTCCGCGGAGCAATTTGTTTCCAAAACCGCAACTCTGTATGAAAAAAATATTTAATAAATAAATTGTGGTAAAAATCAGCTGATGTTTCAGAAGCTGTTTGTTCAAATAATGCAGCTTTTCTGGATTCCGCAATACGTAGGAATATAAGTAAAAAAAAAAAAAAAAAACAAATTAAAAAACCCCTTTTTCAAATCTCTACATACAGTTTAACTTGCGTTTAAAAGGGGTTTAGAGGATACCCGGGATGCGAACTAAATTCACCCCACTGTAAGATGCGTACATCTTACCCGCTGTGCTAACCACCAAATCTAAACTCTAATGCAGTACACACATAGCTATAATATATGTGGCTCGACGTATTCCAATTGGGAATGTATGGCGAGCGATATGCCGAAATACGTTACGCCACGTGTATTAAGCTGTGTGTACACAGCTTAGAGCTTGTTCTTGTTACATACGAGGAATATTTGTGGGCCTGGCGTATCTCACGATATCGCTCGACCTTACAATCCCATGCAGTCGTCACAAACGGGTAATGTAATATATATGTGACGGTTGTACGGGATCGTATGGCCACGTCCACAGTTGTTCAATTATTTTGCAAAATACAGTACCTTTAACAACCAATACATTACAAAAGCTTCAAAAATATTGAAAATAGAGTTAAAACAATACACAACAACACATGCAGGTAGTTAAGAGTAAAAGAATACTTTGTACTTAAAGTTATTGACGAGTGTGGAAACTATCCACATTTCCAGTGAGGCCGTTAATCAACCTATTGAGTCTTCCCAGGAGCATCGAAATTGGCAAGTTAGTTCTGCACATGGGAAAGAATCGTAAGCCTGTGTTGGCGGCCTCGCGTGAAATTATCCGGGACATAGAATCCTATTTAGACAGGATGTTTGGGATTGAAAAGAAATCGTTAAAATTTTATAAGCTATCAGCAGTAATGCGACGTCCCTAACTTTATATTATATTCCTCGTGTGTAACAAGCTAAAGTGCTATATTTATATATTTCAGCGTTCCTACCCATTCTACAAACCGAAAATGCAAAAAAAAGTTATTAGGAGTAGCACAACTTTTTTTACATCCGCTCCACAAAGGAGACCCGGAGGAAAATAATCCCCCCCCCCCCCAAGGTATTTGTCATCTTTGAGGGTGCTGTGCGGAGAGTCTTTTTAAAGAAGGGAAGGAGAGGAAATTCTGGGAAGGAAAAAGGTGATGGGTAAGAATCTGGGGATCAGTTTGTCCAGGAGTGACGGACGTGTGAATCCATCCCTCCCACTGCGGTGCAAGGCGATGTTCCCAGAAGAGTCCTGCTGGAGAGGCCAAAACGTCTCCCTCAATCCGTCTCATTCGGCCTGCTACGTAGTTAGTGGGCAGACAGAACCGCTACCAAAACCCGGACAAACTTCACCCCTATGAACCCGGGCACCCCTGCGTCACCAAACGTAGCGAACCACTTGAGGTGACCAATGAGAGAGGTGTGGGTAATCCAATAAATGGTTCCCGCGGTGGAACCCATACTCACCTCAAAAGATATTGAATACAATCAATATCTTTGCTCGCTTGCCAAATTGAAAGCCGAAGAATAGAACCTCAAAAAACGCCATAAAAGTATAAATTAGGTTTAAAAAGAAGTAATAATATTATTATTATGATGATATAATTTGGGTGATTTAATAATGCACTATAAGACTTTCTGGTTCTACTATTGCTTAGATATTACAAATTTTAAAATACGACCGTTAGTGGTAGGTACAGGTTGCAGCGATGAGTGGCTGAGACAGTCATTAACGGTTTGAAAGGAAAGTGATTCACTTGGCTTGGAATGTCTTTAAATTACCAACAAACTTGGGTTGTAACCAGTCTGAACAATAAACAAGTGATTGCAGAAAGAGCTATCATCTCATTACCCGTCGCTGGCCGACATAGAGCGATGCCTGCATTAGCCAATAGCCAATAGGATGGACCTACTTTGCATGGAGCTAACACGGTAACTTTCCAAAGCGGCTCGGCGACCAGCGGGCGCGACACATGGCGAGACGTCACGGGTAAGGTTGCTTATTTTTTTTACATTAACTTCACACAGGAAGCCCTAAAGAAAATAACTTTCCTCAGGGCCAATGTCATCTTTGAAGATGTCTTTTTGAGGAAAGGAATGAGTGAACATGGATCTCGAAGAGACCCATGTTAAAGATCTAAACACAGAGACCGGCAAATCATTCAACAACCTAGTTGTTGAACTCAAGAACGAGTCGTAGAAGCAACCCGTTCTCATGTGACATGTCAAGCGTGTTTATGTTGCTGTGCACCGGTGCCGAAGGGATCAATGACGCTGGTTAAGTTAGGGGAATCCATCAAACGGACCGCAGGTTTCTGCACAGTCGAGGGTTTTTTCCAAGGTATTTTGGGGCTTCAGATCAGAGGTGGCTGCCAAATTCAACAGTGGGGCGCACTGTCGATTTGTACAGGGTCAGCATTTGTGTACTATTAAAGTAGCTGCGTTCCCTGTAGAGTACGCCCAGCTTCTGAGATGCTAACCTAACTCTGGCTTCAATGGAGCATGATGGTTAGCACGCTTATACACAAACGAGCCGAATCTGTCTCGGTTCGCAAATGTATTCGCACCATTACATGTAAAAACTTTGAAACGAATCTCTTCAGGCGCGAAGATAACAAATCATTTTCGAAATTTCTCACAGATTTCAAAAAGTTTGCCCGATGATAATAATCTAAAATATAAATAAAATTAATAATATTTTTTGAAGAGCAAGACTCGGTGAAAAATAAAGAAAACCGCGAAACGGCAGATCAAACCGTGTTAAACACAAAATAACTGATTTTTTTGAAACTCTTTATTTTAATAATTTATTATTGCTCTACCGGCAACGGAAGGTACCTTCGATCATTAGGGGAATATTAAAAAACATCCACTCGGGCCACGACAAAATAATATCATGTCTCAAATATTACCGCTCGACAGTTACAAATAGATCAATGTTTTTTTTTAAACTTATTTAAAAATAAAATACTCTCTAAAACAGATGAAACACTATTTCAGAGTAATAAAAACTGTTAAAAATTATTATGCAATTAAAATTTTGAACGCAAACTCAGATAAAATTTTTAAAATGGATTTTATCATGTAAACCGTAATTAACTCACACTAAACTAAAAAAAACATTTTTAATTAGACAAAGGTATTTCAAAAATTATTGCTAGTTCACTATTTTCCCTTTTATAAAAATATTAAGTATTTAATTTTCCGGGAGCGTCTGCGTTAAACTTTCGTATGCAAACTGAACTGTTGTGTTCTCTGTTTCTAACGCTGTTTATCATATATCTCACCATTATGTAAAATGAGATAGCATGAATATTATGAGTCCGGAGTCCGAGTCATTCTGAGACGAATGTCTGACAAAAAGTCTCACGGGGTGAAAAGTTTTTGAAGTGAAAACTTCTTTAGCACGTTTGAAACTCTATGAAACAAAAAAACGGCGACACTAAAAAGAGACAAACACATGTATGTATACACCTATAGGATTTAGTCTGAGAGAGATTGAGGTAGACTAATCGGTCTCCTCTTTGTGCGGTGCCTTCCGACTCTTGTCTACTTTAGTTTTCTGAAGGTTTCACTTCTACCGCATGTGAACTGAACACATCACACTGATTTTCAAGAAGGTCCCTTCCGAAAGCAGTAGAAGAATAATTACTGATCAAAGTGATTTCAAACAAATTTACAATTGCATTGTGTCTTATTTTCATTGGTGTTCAGAGAAGGTGCAATAGGTACCAACTACCAACAACTGTGTGATGCTCCGTTTTCCTAAATCATAGTCCGTTTAAAAAATCGAAATTCAAAAATGAATCCAAACGAAACCCAAAACATACCCGATAGCGTTGAATAAATCAGTCTGCAATGTTTTAAGCCGCGTAGTACCTATTTTATCATTTTCTAAAATATGGCATGTGTTTGTACATCTACCTCTTCCTGTCCACATGTTCCCATTGCACCAGCGAAAGCATTCCAATCGCACACATGATAAATAAAGACATTATAATATTTTCCAATGCCATCACTAGTTCTCGACACAGAATGGCGCTCCGACGGGGGCCAACTCTATAACACAGTAACCTCCTTCACAGCGACCGCCGATATATTGTAAACACATTGCTGCAGCTTGCACATAATAATAATAATAGTCATATGGACGAGTGCTAGATAGGCTAGACGAGTTTTACATATTATCAGCGAGTTTCTCTTGAATCGGTTAAAATGCATCGCTAGAATGAAGGAGTGTCCGTGAATGTTTCAGCCAAGTGCTCAGGAATTTTTCAGTGAAGTGTCCGTAAATGTTTCCGGCTTTGGCCACGGGTCTGCCGGCGCTGATCCGTGAAGGTTTCTCGAACATTAATTGCTAAATTGTGATCGCTTTGCAATTTTACCCATTTTGACTCGAAGATGACGGCTTCTCTGAACCTGAACCCCTGGTGATAAATGTAGTGTAAGAATTTCCCAATTTGAAATCCACCAGTATTACGAAGAAAATAAGTTTACTTTCGTGTTATTTGTTCCTCACGCTAGCTGTTAAAGTGGCGCCATCTTTTGGCATTATTTTTTTTTTTTTTACATTAGCTCCACACGGGAGGCCCTGAGAAAAATGATTTCCCTCAGGACCTACGTCATCTTTGGGGATGTTGTGCGGAGGGTTTTTAAGGGAAGGAGAGGAGAGTTCTGGAAAGTAAAAGGGTTTAAGGGGTGGGTAGGAATCAGGGGTTCAGTGTGTCGTGGCAAACCTCACCCCATGAACCCGGGCACCCCTGAATCACCAAACTTAGTGAACCACTTGGGGTGACCTATGGCAGAGGTTTTGGTTATCCAATAACGGTTCCCGGGGCGGCGGCACCAATTCCCGCCTCCCAAATTGAGTACTTGCTTGAATTTTGTTCTATTACAAAAGTTTTAACAAACTTCAAGTACGAAGATGGTTTTGCATAAGGCGCGGCGTCAGAGATGTATTCGAAGTCAGGTTTTTAAATTTCAACCGTACAGACGCAAGGCTGTTAATAACGTCCGATAGCGCCCTTTTTGCGAAAATTAAGGGCGCAGCACAAATGTGACTTCCTAGGCTCTTTTTAACAACAATCCAATTTACATTTTATATGAGTGATTTTAAGTAGACTACCGACTAGCCTAGCTATGTTATTTGGACCACTTATTGTTATGATTGTCTGAAAATAGATGTGTGTGTCTCACCGTTTGAGGGTTTTTCTGCTTCATACTCACAAATTTCCTGTTATTTATTGTCATCAAATTTAATTTGTAGAGCATCATTTTAATCGTAAGTATTTTAAATATCAAAATTAGTATTTTATATAAAAAAATTGTTTTATAGTTAAGATTGCGTACCTATTATGAATAAAACAATAAGTACAAAACTATCCGGAAATCCTGCTAGTATAGGCAAAACAAAGCGTGTTTACTGAAAATGGAGAAAAATAAAATAAACGGTAGGAAAACAATGATTATGCACGTAAAAACGTCACTGAAGGTAAATATTGTCGTAACGCAAAATGGCTGACAGGCAGAAATTATAATTGACTCGTGTTTACTGTTTACAAGTTTAATTCACGGTCACAACTTTATGCAATTACCGTGTTTTATTGTACTTTGAGTTACTATCATAAACTAGTTAACGAGCTACATTTACAATATTAACTAATTAATAGTGACCGACCGAAGTTTTGGTTTCGGACAGTTTCGGCCAATAAACGAAATTGTGACAAAAATTTGTTTAATATGTTCAATGTTTAAAAATTTGTAATTTTCAAATAGACAAAATATCAATTTTAGCCTTTTCCAATTTGGGAGACTGGAGTGGGTACCACCGCCCCGGGAACCATTTATTGGAAATACAACAACTCTGCCATAGGTAATCCCCAAGAGATGAGCTAAGTGATATTACAGGGGTGGCTGAGTTCATGGGGTGAGGTTTGTCGAGTCTAGATCTTGGCGGCGGATGATTTTGCCCACCTACTGCGTGGCGGGTGAGACTGGTTAAAAGGGAGAGCTTTTGACCTCTCCATTCAAACTCTTTCGACCCATCATCTTGGACCGCAATGGGAGGGATGGATTCATACGTCCGTCACTCCTGGTCACATTGATGACCACAGATTCTAACCCTTTTGTCCTTCTCAGAACTTACTCTCCGGCCTTTCCATAAAAAGGCCCTCAACACAGCATCCCCAAAGATGACGTAGGTCTTCAGGTAAAATATTTTCTTCAGGGCCTCCCGGGTGGATCGAATTTACTACACTTATATCATATTTATAATTTTTACAGCATTCTTTTCATTATTCACCCCTAAAAAGTCAAATATGCAGATGTTTATGAACTTCTTTGATTTTAAAAGACTGCAAAACTATATTTTGTTTTGCATCGAGTTGTTATAGTCTTAATTTGGGAGGCGGGAATGGGTACCGTCGCCCCGGGAACCTTTATTGGATAACCAACACCTCTGCCAAGGGTCACCCCAAGTGGTTTGCTACGTTTGGTGATTTAGCAGAGGTGCCAGGGGTTCAAGGGGTGAGGTTTGTCTAGGTCTTGGAGGCGGATGACCAGGACACACTGAACTCCAGATTCCTACCCACCCCTTAAACCCTTTTCCTTCCCAGAACTCTCCTCTCCTTCCTTTCTTTAAAACAACCCTCCACACAGCATCATAGGTGAGCATAAAGATGACATAGGCCCTGAGGGAAATTATGTTCCTCAGAACTTCCTGTGTGGACCTCATGTAAAAAAAAAAAAATAAAGTCATCGGTACTAATATAAAACTTTAAGGCTTCTTAAAATCTGTAAATGATAGTTATTCTGGTGTCTTTGGTAGATTGAATCAATAGCGATTTATTTTATAGCATTTTAAATGTAGCTAGGTAGCTTCGCGCACGAACTTCTTTGCTTCTGGAGGTTCTGTTGGGAAAAACGGGATAAGGAAACTTGAGGACGTACGTGAGTTGGCACCTGTCAAAAATTTATAAATAACTATATGGGCGCCAGGATGGTGACCGGACAACTCAAAAAGTCTGAATACGAGTACTGAATAAAATGATTCTACATCAGAAGTAAATACAGTTAAAAATAATGGACAAAACATATCGATGACTAGAGACAGTAAGTTTATGATAATGATATGCATTTTGAAGTAGAGTTTAAAAAAAAAGTGAATACCGCAC
This sequence comes from Limnephilus marmoratus, assembly GCA_917880885.1. NCBI lineage: Eukaryota > Metazoa > Arthropoda > Insecta > Trichoptera > Limnephilidae > Limnephilus > Limnephilus marmoratus. The sequence goes on along the minus strand of OU862911.1, from coordinate 59,008,139 downwards.
AAGAGCCTCAACTGCTACCGTCTGGTTCCATTGACACAATGGCATCCCCAATTGGGATATGTGGCGAGGCTGAAGATAGTGGGAGGCGAAGGATGTGGGGAAGAGGGAGGTGAGGAAGTACTCGGATATTCAGATCTAGTCACCAAACATGACTAAAGTCATTTCAAGCAAAGTTTCAATTCTAAATGGTGGTCTTAAACCAGGGCGATACTGAGAGTATCTTTCACTCAGGAACGTGCAACAAATATACTATACAGGGTGTTAAGGGACGTACTTCACCTACTTTAACCAGTGATTCCTGACATTATTTGGAGTAATGAATGAAAATGAAATTTTGGTCTCTGGTGACATTTTTGACGTTTTTTTATTTATTTTTTCTACAAAAACATAAAAAAATGGTTGGTGTTGGACAATTGGAGGCGGGTGAGAGGTTGGTCGGTTACTCGGCTGAGTGACCAGTGACGACATGCGAAAGAATATTTTTTTTTTGATTGTGAAGAAAAATATTTAAAAAAAAAAAGTCACCGGAGACCAAAATTTCATTTACATTTTACTCCAAATAATGTCAGTAATCCACTGGTTAAGGAACATACCCATACTACGTGACCAACTTTTTGCAATTTTAACCCCCCCCCCCCTCTCCCCCGGTGACCAAAAACCTATGGCCCCCGCCGCTCATTTGTACCAAGCGTGGTATTTTGAAGACCCCCCCCCGAACAGGTCACGTAATATGGGTACGTTCCCTTAAAGTAAGTTAAGTACGTCCCTTAACACCTTGTATATTATTTTAAATTAAATAACACATTAGAATAATATGGTTCAATCAACTAGCAACAGAGCTGAGGTTAGAACTTGATTATAATAAATATAAAAATAAAATAAACTATTCTGTCATAAACAATTTAGTTAATTAGAATCAATTGACTTCGTATTTTTCTTATTCTATTACTTTTTAGTGTATGTAATACTATTTTATTTTTATTTTAAATAATTTTTTTTAAATATTTAACTTTATATTATTACTAGCTGACCCGACGAACTTCGTACCGCCTCAGAATCAATAGCTGTTGAATTAAATTCAGTTTTTTTTTAAATTAAAAATTACACAATGAAGCAATTATCAATGCGCAACTGTCCGTGTTTTGTTTTTGTCAGTATCAGAGATGGCGTTGTTTAAGGATTTATATTTTTGTGATTTTCTTACTTTTACAATTACTGCGAATGGGTGCCGCCGCCCCCGGAACCATTTATTGAATAACCAACACCTCTGCCATAGATCACCCCAAGTGGTTTGCTACGTTTGGTGATTTAGCAGGGGTGCCCGGGTTCATGAGATGACTTTTTTCTTTGTATTGGCAGTTGATGCGCCTGCCCACCTGCTTCGTGCCTGCCACCGACTGGTTGAGAGAGGCATTTTGACCTTTCCAGCCGGACTCTCTCGCCCATTGCCTTGCACCACAATTGGAGGGATGGATTCATACGACCGTCACTCCCTTACACATAGATTCCTACCCACCCCTCATACCTTTTTCCTTCTCAGAACTTTCTATCCTCCCCATTCCTTAAAAAGATCCTCCACACAGCATCCCCTTAGATGACATAGGTCCTGAGAGAAATTATTTTCCACAGGGCCTCCTGTGTAAAAAAATGCGTTTCATTTCAGAGAATTATTATAATTATTGTATTTTTACTTTATAGGTTTTCAGACATACGTTCACCATTTGTCTCATTTTCGACTATTAACATTAATTTTATAAGAAAGAAGGGCAGCATTATATGATTAAAAACAAATGCATAATAATCAACACATTGACATTTGACATTTTTGAATGTTTGGAATTCACGCACAGTTCAATATTTATACCTCTCAGAATATTGCTGCAGTTCTTTCAAAATATGTAAATTCTTTCCATACAAAATTTATAGAGAAAATAATTTTCTTTATAACTATTTATTTCGTTAACTTTTGTAATGTTTTAATAATTATTCTGTTATCCAGGGCGGAGACGAATCCAACAATTCAAAGATCATCAAAATCAGCCCAGCCGTTCTCGAGTTATAAATAGTGTAACTAACCCGACTTTGTTTTATATATTATGATTTTAATGCCTCACCATAAAAAAAATAAAAAATTTGTCCAAAAAAAAAAAAATAAAAATTCGGAGTGGAACACCCTTTACTTTTAGGGGTATGAAAAATAGATGTTGGTCGATTCTCAGACCTAACATATCAAGCATAAAAAATTTCATCAAAATTGGTCCAGCCGTTTCGGAGGAGTATGATAACAAACACCGTGACACGAGAATTTTATATATTAGAAGAAGATAGATATACCTACAAAAAGTTCTTTTCACTTTTATATGTACATTTTTTTTTTGTTTTTTTTCTTCACACTAAATGTTATGTTATAATTTTTAGTTATTTATTAATTTTTTTCCCCTTTACGTACGAGTTTAAACACTCGTAAAGGTAAATATGTCTAGTTTATAATTTGAAATAAAAATATTATCATGTTAATTAAAGTACCGTTATGATTATAATAAATAAATTTAAAAAAAAATAAAATTTACTTGCATACGCCAGGAATCGAACCCGCGACCTTCAGATAGCTACTCGAGAGCCTTACCCATCGACCACGGAGACCGTCAGTATAGAGTTGTAGTAGGTACGTTACAAAAGAAAAATACAATGGAGAAAGACTACTTAACCTAACTTAAACATAGTTTAAATATTAAAAACACGTAACAAAAAATATGTTCGTGCTAACAGTGTATGAAAAAGTCAATTATCAGCATTATTTCAAAGCTTACAATGTTATTAGTGTTATTACGTTAGCATTCTTTCGTCGGCGTAAACATTGTTAGAACCATTCAACCAGAAAACATCTTCACCGACGTTTAGGTCAGTTACACAACGTGATTGATTATTCAATACGCCGTCTGTGCACGTGAAGAAAAACCTAGGTACTTTTTCCTTTCCAGTATTTCCACCAGAACAATAATACAGTTTTGTACGGAGGTGGAAGAAAAATGGATGCAGAGATGTAAAAACAAGATGAAGCAATTTCAAAATGTGTCCATATCAAAATGCCGCAGTCTCACGGGGGTTGATCCGTTAACATAATAAAGAGATAAACCGACAGAAGGGTGTTGCTAGCGTGTCCGTGTGCCCGAAATAATCTTTATTTTTCATCAATTCTGATGAAATCGATCAAACATTTTCAAATATCGAAATTCTTTCTTATTCACTTTCTCAGGGGTCTATGAGTCGAAATATCTTGTGTAAATTCACGACATCGGTTTTCGTATCAAGGTAAGCGCAAATTTTCCTTACTTCTTTTTTTACATTAACTTCATACGGGGAGCCCTGACAAAAATAATTTTCCTCAAGGCTTATGTTATCATTGGGGATGCTGAGTGAAGGGTATTTTTTTGAGGAAAGAAAGGAGTGAACCTCAGTATTGAAGAGACTCATATTGTAGAAGGGAGGAACCACAGAGGTCGGCAAATCGTTCCACAGCCGAGCTGTTGAACTCACAAACTAGTCGTAGAAGCGACCCGTTCTCATGAGACAAATGTCAACCGTGTACAAATGTTGGGCACGCGTTTGTAGTGTTTCCCTGTGCTCTTCCCTACTGTGCTCCGGTGCCGTAGGAATCAATGACGCTAGTTCCGCGGAGCAACTTACAATTGAAATACCGGTAGAACAAGGACAGCGTTCCCACCCAACGGCAATGCTCTAAAGATTCCAATCCGTTTAGTAAGATAGGAAAATCTATCAAATGGATCTTGACTTCTGGAGTGGGACTTAATCAATTTAAAAAATAATAAAATTGTAATTTATCTCTTGAACAGATTCTCACTGACCAGTATGGGGTCTAGGGGTCTAGGTCTAGTCCTGTTTAAGTGACGAAATCAGTTATCTTTCACATTGGTATAGATCACGCTTCTTGGGATTTTATGTTCAGCGCGAGAAGAGTATTACGAAAATGACATTCGGCGATGAAAAACAAAATGACATCTCGGGCATTCGAAAGCGCCTCTCTTCGCGAGTATTGTGTAACGCCGAAATTTGTATATGAAAATGAGAGGTGGGTACAGAGTAGGTAGGTACTGGGTATTTGGTACTCTACATAGAGAGTTGACAGCCGCCTGCGCCTGCCAGTTCACCAACAGAACTAAAGAGAAAGGCAACACGCGATAACAGGATGTCTCCAAATAGCTGACAACAATTGAATGAAATTTTACCTGTATTCAAATTTTCTACGGAATCTGAATAACAGAATCAGATGGCAAACAGCGAAAGGCTTGACAACTAGTTACGATTGTATTGTGTTTTAAAACATAAACGGTTAAGAATTATGAATTTCGTATCCATGACCAATAGACTAAATTTTTAAAATAGACTGAATTTTTAAAACCATATTGAAATAAAAATAATAATAAAGATATTAAAAATATCATTTTTTGAATTTTTTTTGACGGGGTTCGGAAATTTCCGTCGTTTTTCGGACGAACGCAGCACTCATGGCGACGGTGGGTTGGTTGTTCGAACGTTCAACTACTATGGACTATTAGACAATCTTAAAAGGACTATTATCTATTGTTATAAATTTGTACAAAAATATTAACACGCGACAGCGGTGAGGGGCACCGCGGCAGGTTTCGTAAGTGGTTTGGCGTCGAAAGGCTCGCGTAAAAATATAGTGAAATAAAGAGAAACGAAAAATTAAGAAAAAAAAAAACTTTAAAACATCGTACAAAAAAAGCAGCCAGGCTGCTGGTCGGCAGACCAAGAAATTCTTAAATGGAATGATCTGGACTATAGTTATTCGTTGGTTTCATTCGTGTACTCGATGACGTAAAATTTACTATTTTTTACCCCACTTTGACGCCGGCTGCCTGCGAACGTGCCAGGCTGCCGGTTGGCAGACCTGCTTTTTTCTCATTTTCTAATCGACCTTTATCATATGAGACCATTCCCGTTCGCGTACTCGATGACGTAATTTTTTCGAAAAAAATCGCTGACTATTTATTTCCATGACTGCGCGGCCCCTGCCAAGAGCCGCACCGGCAGACCAGTTTTTTTAAGGTTTTCTAGATGTCCATTATCACTACAAAGTAGTTTCATCCGTGTACTCGATGACGTAGGGTTTACCTATCTCGCCTCCCAGTCTACAAGACTTTACACAAGTCAAGTGAAAATTTAAAATTAGTTTTACATTTTGACCTAGATTGAATCCCCTTTTTCATTGAATTAGGCAATTCACCCTAAAAAGAGTGCTTTGTGAATCTCCGTTTCATGTCATGTCTTCGTTTCAGGAAGGGCTCTACATTGAAGTTTTGATATTTGAACGATTAAACGTCGATTCTCAAACAGTCAGCGATTGATTATTGTTTTAAAGATTGTTTGCGATTGTTTAATCAATGACTGATCAAACAACCCAACTTAAAATTTTAAAAAAAATCAGAATGTGCTAATCACACGCAGTATAAGTGAAACCTTTAGAAAACTAAAGAAGACAAACGTGGGGAGGATGATTTTTTCCATATTTTGGTCGTCGAATTCCATTTGCACCTTTTCCTATACATTTGGTCATCTTATTAGTATCTTTTTGTGTTTTCTACTTCGGAGTCGCTAGATGTCGCTTTCTTTTGCCTGTTCATTTTGGGGTAGTTTGAAGATTGAATATTGATTTTACAAAAATTGTTTTTTTTTTTGGATTTCGTAGGATTTGATCCCTGGTCGGCTGAATGTCTGAAAATGTTCGTCAGGCGCTTTATACCACTACACTAAAGGGGACTGACTTGGGTGGGACGTGGATTTATCGTATTATATTGGATAGGTTATATAGGATAATATATTTATATGTATATCTCCTAGGCTAAATCCTATAGATGTATGTGTTTGTCTCTTTTCAGTGTCGCTCGTTTCTGTTTCATCGAGTTTCAAAACACAACGGTGCTTTTACTTCCAAAAGGAAATATTTTGAGTTAATTGTTTGCACATTGGTACACATAGCTTATGTCATCAGTTCAAAAACCCAACCAAACGAACTTCAACATAATTTGTCACCTCAAACATCATTATCAGTGACCTTACTATTTTACAGGATATAACAGTTCATTTAAAGCTGTCCGACAAAAGATTGGTACATATATGATGTCATTTTCTTTAAAATCATTAATTCCCTTATTGACAGCCCTGCATTATTGCAATTGATTTCATTTCACGTTCCTAATAGTCACACGAACTTAAGTTTTCAGTAAAAGAATAGTGTCAATACCAATTCGTTTATAAACTCCTTTGTACCACGCATACACAGATTAGATAACCAATGTGCAGGAAGACCATTTTTTGTTACCTGCCCACGCCCTCCTTGTGCCATCTCAACACCCCCTAATTTTCTCTGGGTCTTCTACCGCCCCCCTGACAGACTGAACGCCACCTAATTTTCTCTTGGTCTTATGGCCAGTGGTTTGGCCACAAGGGGGCTTTATCGCCCACGTTGAGAACCTATGCTTTAAATCATATTAGTATAGGTATGCTTATATACACTGTATAATTGTTTTGTAATCCATTTTTATGTAAAAAAAAGTTTTATTGTATATTTAAAGATATTTGTACAGTAATAAAATAAAAACGAGCGTGTGGTTGACATTACTTAATCCATTCTTGGATACAAATTATTTTTGCAACACTCTGTCGGCGCGCAATTCGCAGGGAGAGAGGGACAGCACGAGCCATCGGGAATGCCTCTAATTTATGCAACGGCGAGATGCTCAATGAGCAACTTCAACGGAACCTGCATCCGCGTCGAGCGAGACAGAAGATAGCGCAAGCCCGGAGAACCCCGGATGATAATGTTGCCAGCTTATTAATTATTAAAAATGTTAGTCTCCGCACTTGAGGTGAACTGCAAACTGAACTCACTGTGCTGATTGCAGTCCGGGCTGATGTGCTTTGAATAATTCTACGATGGGAGAGCGGAGAACGACCTACAAGGGCACTTCTGAAAACATTTTTATACCTATGGTCATTAAAAATGATGCGACTATCAGGTGAAAAATTAAGCATGGCCAACATGAACGTAGATTGTAGAAATAAAGGGAGGAATGGCATGGAAGATGATGGTATGACTAAATTACACGGACTACCATAGCAGCGGAGCCAATCAAAGTTAACAGTCAACATACCACACTCAATGCTGGGAATCATACATAATTGATGCTTGCATTCGCAATACAACATTTTTAAATTGTTTATCATTTACCCACAGGTTGTACCACATCATACGCGATAGACTAGACCAGCGATTCCTGAACTTATTTTGTGGGGAAAATGACGTGTTAGTCTTCGATGACATTTACCTAAAAGAACTAAAATAAAATTGTACCTTGCCATTAGGTCAAAGCTCGCCATCTATCAATCGCCACTGGTCACTCAGCCGAGTAATATGCCTACTGTTCAATGCTACGTATACCGTAAACCACCTTGTATGTACGTGGCACAGAAATATATTAATGTTTTTAATTAAAAAAATAAATGTCACTGATCAGTATATATACACGATACCTACTTTGATTGCTTCAAATAAACTCAGGAACCGCCTTGGTAAATCTTCTAGAGGCGAATGAAATAAATTCTTTCCTATAAGTACATGCGAGTGTATCAGTTTATTAATTTGTACATTATAATACATATATAGACAAATACTATATTTGTAGCATGCCGCCAAAATCGTAGGTAATTACTTCAGCTGTAAAAATAACGACATTTTAGGCACGAATCAAGGCATAACCACGGATTTAAGTACCAATCAGTTTAACCGTATTTGTTTGATTTTATTGCCATTTACTCGCCGAATAGCGCCAATAAAAAGTAAATAAATTCAATATTAAATTATAAGATATACTAGTGGAATGAAATATTTTCCTTGAGGAAATATCACATTATGATCTAAGCTAATAAATAGACCTGAAGGTGTAATAGGTTTAATATTATTCAATAACGCGTTCAGGACGGCACGAGTTTGTTTATTTATTTAAAAGATAAGAAATAAGGCCCTAGAGCTCGTGCCCTACAGGTTCCTCTCAGAATGTAGACAGCATGCGCCACCTTGGAGTGGTTGAGTGTGTACATAATCAATCAGAATCAATAACTATCTTAGAATTTGCTTTAAATTAAGTATGTTATAAATTGGGTCAACTCTCTTGGAATCTCAACTTCCTGAAGAGGAAGCATTTACAAAATGAAATATTTTATAAACAAAATAAAATGTGGGAAAATATTTTTACGTATTATTTTTAAATATTTAGAAAGTGGTAACATGAAATTATTATCTCTTTACAACTTTACATAAAAAGCGTTGGAATCAGTATGAAAACAAATTACCATACAAACTTCGAGATTTCAAGCGAGGATAGTATCTATTTTATTTTATTTTATTTATTTTAAATACATAAACGGCTATACTGCCTTTTATAAATAAACATATAATAGAGTACAAAAGTAAGAAAAATAATATCATTACATAATAGTAGTTTTAACCCTTCGAATAATAAGAAAATAATTTTCTGTCAACTTTTGCCTATCAAGGTTTGCGCGCAAAATTCCTGGTTCTTCCCATGCATTTTAAATGTTCCTATTTATTGGTTTTTTTTAACGCTTTTGCAAAATCAAAAATTGTTCTAGAATCTAGATAAAATAATCATTCCGGTGTGTTTATTAGAAATCAACATTTTTGTTTCTAAATATTAAAATTTTAATATTGGAAATTTAAATTTGCTAAAAAATGAATTCCTGCGAATATTCGAATTAAAGGAATTAAAATAGAATAAACTTAAAATTTAAAATACAGACGCCTTTTCAAAATAAAATTTGTAATAAAACTATCACCTCACTTTTTATCACTTTCATACAATTTTATTTAAAAATAAATTGTGTGATACGTCACAAATTGGCGAAAAATTAAACTGTCACTTTTGATCGGGTTTGTAAAATATCTGAAAAACCTAGCTCATATTATTCTAAGACAATGAGAAGCATTATTTCATTCCGTTTCTAACATAAAAGAAATCACAAATATTCGCATGACAGGAAGAGAGATATCTAACTTTTAATAATGTACTGTCGCTCTGGGACAATCTGGATCTCCTGTTATTATAACGGCATATGATGTTTTGGGACAACTTGGGTCTCCTGTGATTAGACGGGTTAAACTTAAAAATAACATACAATTATTTTATGTATCACAACAAAAAATAACAAAAAAGAACAATGAGAAATATCATCATTTCATTTCAACATGTCCATATTGCGTATATAAAGTTACATTATGGAAAACAAAATAAAAAAAGTATAGGATAATAGTATCTATCCTATAGTTCGAAAAAAATTTATAGAAACCTCTTCCAAAACAAAGTTTTTTTCAGGTGCCTACTTTCAAATGCGTTTTTTTAAACGATTATAGATATCATTGAAGAAGAAGATAATAATAATAATCTAAACGAAAATATAAAAGAGAGCAAGACACAGAAAAAGATAATGGTCGCAACTGGGACTCGAACCCAGAACCTTTCTTCTATCCAGGATGTGCGTTTACCAATTCCGCCATTGCGCCCTACTGTCAAACCGTCATAATACCCAATCACATATTTCAAATTTTAGAATTAATAATACCTATTATCTTCAACTAATTTATTTTCCATATCATAGGCAACTATCCATTTTATAAGAAACAATCATTCTAAGAATTGATTTGTAACCTGGATAGCGTTACGGATAAATATATCCGATTTTATTTAAATGGAACCCATTATCTTTTTCAGTTTTTCTGTGTCTTGTTCTCTTTCATATTTTCGTTTAGATGATTATTATTATTATCTTCTTCTTCAATGATATATTATCCATTCTAAGAATTTTAATAGAATATATTACATTGATGGGAATAACCTTAAAAAGTTATAAAAAGAGAGTTTTTCTTATAAAAATTGATTATAGATATATTTTATTTACCACTCAGAACCATTGTCCTTTTCAAAATATGAAGAAAAAAAACATAAAATCGTAGCTGCAAAATCAATGATCACAATATTTTGCAAGAGTCAAATGGAAAAACACAATTTAAAATCCTTTTTTTACATTAACTCCACAAAGATAATGAGGAAAATAATTTCTCTCAGGGCCTATGTCATTTGAGATGCTGTGTGGAGGGTATTTTTAAGGAGAGGAAGGAATAAACGTTGGTATTAGAGAGAACCGTGTTGTAGGAAGGAAGAAACACAGAGGTCAGCAAATCGTTCCAAAGCAAAGTTCAGTTGAACTCAAAAACGAGTCGAAGAAGCGACCTGTACTCAGAAAATAGAAAATAATTAAAAGAAAAATGTTTTTGAGTGATAAAATATGCAGCTTTTTATTAATTCCGGGAAATTCCGATTGAAAACAGGATGAAATAGATAAATAAATAAATACTTACAATTATTATTTTTAGTCATTATAATATTATGTCGTGCAAATATTAAGTATAAAAAGCCGGTGCCAGCCGTTTACCTGTTATAATATTTGTTTGCAGGAATTTACCCACTATTTAGTGCTGTTAGTTAATCTCAAAATAAAGCAGTTTAGACGGCGCGTGTTTTCCAGGCAGGGTAAAGGCGTGCGGCCGCGAGTATGTCGGGGCCACTTTAATCAACGGATGAGGTTTGAAAAACGACCCCATCGCGGAGTCTCCTCGCCCCAGCGCGTATCCGTTTACCGCGGGGGTGGCGAACCATCGTTGAGAGGAATTTAAACGCTAGTAATATTTCGAATCTCATGCCTGCAAAATTTTAAAATCGAACGTCGTATTTGGTTGACGAAAAAGTGGTTTTTATTTATTTTGCGCATAATTTTATATGAACAAAAAATTTGAACATGGAAAACCTCAAAAATAGTCTTAGCCATAAAGGGGTATTTTTTAAAAATTGTTTCTTGTAGTTAAGTTAGAAAGTAAAGTACTTTTGTATTTGAATAGTTAAGTCATGAAAAAACATTTTTTTGTGGTTTACGCTTATACTTTTTGTTACCTAAATAATAATTTTATTATAATTCCAATACATAGAAAAGCTAGTAAAAGCTTCGATTTATCCGTAGCAAATTTTTTGATGTTCATACTGTAAGCCCATTCGTCGTAAAGATTAATCAAAATAGTATCTAAATAGGATTTCACGTATAACTTCATCTTAATAACAGTTTACTGTTAATAAATTACACAATGTAACTTTGCGTACATCATCGTATCACTTTATTATAAATTAATGTAAAAGTTAAAGTAAGAAAACTATTAGTTTTGGATTAATTTAAAACAAAGAAATCTATTTTTGATACTGGAAATTCGTGGAATTCCATTATAATAACATATTCAAACAAATTTAAAACTTTTTCCACTTAGATAAGTTTGAAGATTTTCACGGCCAGAAGCATTTTCGTTATATGTTTTTGGGGTGTTGTGTCGTGTTGCGCTACCTCCTTCTTTAGCCAACGTTTCGGACATCGTTGCAGTGTCCATCATCAGGGCAGATCCGGTAGATGTGTAATTTTTAGTCGTGAAGTGTGTGCTTATTTACTTCGAAGCGATACCGTGTCGCCAGCAGCACTAACTTTCACCAGTACAAAATACTCGTGACAAGCAGTGGCGTCATCGCCGCGGAACGGAATAGAAAGTTCATTAAAACGTGGTATTTATGCTAGCCAGGGGCAAGTCCGTTTGCGAGATGCCGACGGAAGTGGCTCCATCTCTTAATGAAATCTAAAATTAGAAATCACAGTGGTAAGAATTTAGGAAAAAATAAAATAAAATAAAAAAATTACAATTGTTAACTTTCACCAGTACAAAATAATCGTGACAAGCAGTGGCGTCGTCGCCGCGGAACGGAATAGAAAGTTCATTAAAACGTGGTATTTATGCTAGTCAGGGGCAAGTCCGTTTGCGAGATGCCAACCGAAGTGGCTCCATCTCTTAATGAATTCTAAAATTAGAAATCACGATGGTAAGAATTTAAGAAATAGAATTACAATGGTTAAAGCGAATTTAGTCAATATAAATCAAAATGGTTTACCACGAGCTCGCATTACTATATACTTAGACATGGTTTTTTAGCTCTATTAATAATAAATGAATTTTACTAGAATTAGAATTATACTGGTTAAAGCGAATTTAGTCAATATAAAGTTATACCACAAAAAAATGGTTTACCACGAGCTGGCCTTACTGTATACTTAGACATGTTTTTTGCGTTTAGCTTTGGTGTAGCCGTCAATCACCGGATACCAAGAGCTATTGAGCTTAGCTCCGTCGTCTCTATTAATATTAAAAGGATTTTTGTAGATTTCAATTGCCTCCGTAATTAGGCGTGCTCTATAAGTTTTAGGTCTTCCCAAGACCTCAGGAACAAATCCAAAGTAATGGCCGGTTTCGATTAAGTGCTCAGCGATTGCCGATTTATCAGGGTGGCCGAGTTTGCAAGCACGAAAGTGTTCTGCTATCCTTTTGGAGATCGTCCTCTCTGTTTGGCCTACATAAACCTTGTCACATCCGGAACAGCTGAGTTTATACACTCCATCTGCTTCCAGAGGAAACTTAGTCTTTGCAGACCTCAGCAGGTCTTGAATTTTAGTTGTGGCACCGAAGACAGTCTTGATGCTATCTTTTCTCAACAGCCTGGCGATTCTGTCTGTCACATTGTGAACGTAAGGCAGGAAAGCGCAGCCTTTTAACTCTTGTTTAGCTCTGTCTTCATTTGGTGTAGATTTGGCTCTTATGATTTGCCTTATCTGACTAGCTGGGTAACCGTTGCGTTCCAGTGCATCGGTCAGCTTTGTAAGTTCTGCTCCAATTTTAGTTTCTTCACATATTCTGGTCGCTCGCGTCACCAACGTATGGATAAGTCCTCTCTTCTGCGCTGGGTGGTGATGCGAATCGGCATGTAGATACCGATTTGTGTGCGTTGGTTTTCTATATACAGTGTGTCCTAGATTACCATCTTCTTTTCGCATCACCTCCACATCTAGAAAAGGCAGGATTTTCGCATCGTTTTCTACTTCCATTGTGAACTTAATTTTACTGTGGAGTGAATTAAGATGATTCAGAAATTCATTCAGTTTCTCTGTTCCATGAGGCCAGATGGCGAAGACATCGTCAACATAACGCCACCATACCTTGGGAACAGCTGAAGCTGTGTCGAGTGCCACTTCTTCAAACTTCTCCATAAAAAAGTTGGCAAGTACTGGCGACAATGGACTGCCCATCGCAACTCCTTCCACTTGCTCAAAAAGTTCACCCTGGAATGCAAAATATCCCGTTTTGAGACAGTGTTCAAAAAGTTTGCAAATGTCGTCCTCATAGATCTCCCTGAGCATTGTCATGGAGTCTTCTAGAGGCACATTTGTAAAAAGGGACACTACATCAAAACTGACCAGGATATCGCCTTCCTCAGTCTTGACCTTTTTTAGCTTACTGATCAGATCTGTGGAGTCCTTGATCCAAGATTCAGTTTTACCAGTTTGCATCTGTAGTAGTCTGGAGAGGTATTGGGACAGTTTGTAAGTAGGTGCACCACTTAATTTATTTGTGATCGTAACCGGTTTCAGCCTGTTAAGGCCATCTTCAGACCGGTTGAAAAAACTTCGAATAACGCAGAAAATCGACTTGTTTGTACAAGGTGTCCAAAGACCGTGTGGAGTTAATGTTAAAAAAAAATAACAATACGAAAAACAGCACTTTGCGTCTGATATTTCTAGACTAATACAACAGCTCGGAAAGCCACAAAATAGCCATTAACTGTCAAAAAAATAAGACAAGATCCCAAATTATTTGGTCCATACTCTTCAAGTATTCAATGAAAAAAAATATTTCGAACAAAGGGATTGAAACTGTGGCGGCAAACTGAAAGCCGGATTGTAAAACTAGTGCATATTAGTATCATATCATAACCCATAAAATGTCAAACATAATTATCTGCCAATCCCAAGGGAGACACGCCGTGATGATGTGTTTGTGTGTATTTTTATAAGCAAGCCGAAGGAATGCACAATAATGCCATAATTCGCCTCATTAATAATATGGTGGATGAAGGCTTTCGTGGTCGTGACAGAGCAAACATCGTCAAATTACACGATACGCCACAAACAGAAGTTAAAGCACCTATAAAATAATATGCTAATGAATTATTATTGCATCTAAAATAATGAAGTAATGGCCACAATGCATCGCGGCACGTACTACAAATGACTTCATAACAGTTGCACAATCCGAAGTTATAAATTCAGAGCATCATAATATCTAGTTCACAAACGCTTTAGTAGTGAAGAAATCAATAAAAACATAATATTACATTGCACCTATCAATATGAAATTTTTCACCGAATTTAGGAATATTTCCAAAGTATTTTAAATGTACTATATATTTCTTCTTTTTGAAGATGTCGATAAAACAAATACCATTTTATAAAATAAATAAAAATACTTTTAGATATTTAAAAAAACTTGAAAAAAAAAATCCACATATTTTTCATCCAAGTCGAAAAATTGTAGAGTATAGGAAATTTTGAAAACAAATTACTCCTTATTTAGGGAATCTGCGAGAAAACTACCACCTCACCCTTTATCTCATTTATACAATAAAAAAATATATAAAAATTATTATCATAATTATCAGAGAATAACCAAAAAAAATTACATTTTGGATTCGTTGTTTGCACAACATAAACGTTGATTTCTTGGATTCATATTTACCTGTACATGGATAAGCCATTTATGTTATTAAAATATGTGAGAAATAACCGAATTTTTTCGAGACGGGAATCCGTCACCTTTACAAAATGCGGCGTTGCTAGTTGTTTCGCAGCCAATTAAAGGCGTGTATTGTTTTATTGGTAAGAATTCGAAACAGAAATTATGTAGTCTTTATTCAATGTGTAACTAAAACACCGTTTAACGGTTGGGAAGGGTTTTTTTATTAGAAAGGCTGTTAATATATTATACTTTACATCTGAGCCTATATTGTTATTTACGAGCGTACGAAACACTAAACATTAACAATTATTTATTATTTTTTATTAATTTGAACTAAACATTATAGTAATAAAAAGAGACTGTGGACAATCAAACACACTTTTAGTCCTTTCTCTCTCGTTCCGTCTCTTCCATAGTAGACAACAGTCACACGGTTGATATTTGATGTTTAAAAATGATAGCGGAGTACTATGTTTTGAAATCTTATCCTTCAACATCCTTGTTTATCAATATACATATACGTGTATTTTTTTAAATACGGATGTAAATAAATAATTAACGCGTCAGAGTTGCACGCCCCTGTTTCAACAATCATTGTGGGAAGCGACGTATTTCTATTGCGGCAATATTCCTAGAGATATTCACTCTCATACCGAGTCAAAAATCATCAAAATATTTGCTAGGCATCTCATACAAAAATAAAACAATTCTATCGCCGAAAGCCGCGAGTCTTGTCGACAAACTGAGCAATTGAATTACTATAAAACTTTGTAACATCACAGTGTCTGAGATATGACGTAACACTTAGTAAAAGTAAAACTGATTCGTATTCAACGTAGATCTATGAATTAAGATATCGTACATTTGACGGTAAAAGGTTCACGGTGAAATTTACGGTATTTGATGAATGATGCTATTTCAACAAACAGAAATGATAAACGACTTCATTATATTTATGTAACGGCAATTTCAACACCGATTTAGACGGAAGAAAGACGCGAAAAAATAATATTAAATTACACAAGGCATATTTCGTAATTTTAAAACATTGCCTTTTTAAATCTACTGATAAATTGTTATGGAAAATAATACATTTCTCACAGCAGAAGTGACTCAGCAGGGTGGGGTGTGGAACGAGTCGTTAGTTCGCTGCTCGATAGCGAGTACCCACCCTCCCCCCGCTGCCCGCATGTGTGGGGAGATATATGAGGGCAAGGGTATCGTGTGTCGGCCACCCTAAGGGTCTCATTTGTCGTGGAATCCATTTTGATTTTCCCCAACACGGCATTATACGGAAAGGGTTAACAACAGGACAAAAGACAGAGGTACTTTAGAGCACAGCGGATAATCTTTAATGCTGAGTACGAACTGAAAGAAAGAAAGAACAGAACATCTATAGAGTAGGTAAATGAAGGTGTCTGTTGACTTACCTGAATGCCGTGCGAGGGATGAGAGATGTGGAGGTGTTGCGCCTGGTTGATGTGTAGGTTGCCCGAGGAAGCCTGTGGCGGGGGCCCTGAGGGCGGGCGCGGTGGGGAGGGGCCGCCCAGCGGGGGGCGGGGGAGGTAACCCGGACTGCCGCCCGAGCTGGGACTGCCGTACGGTGAGTACTGCTTGTAGGAAGGCGGGTAGGACGGTTCCTGCTTCACCTGGTCCTGCTTGCGGAAGGCGCCGCCCGGCCCGGACAGGTAGTCCTGCAGTTCGGCGTACGGGGAGCGGGCGGTGCGCGGCCCGAGCCCCAGCTGCCCCTGCTTGTGCTGGTGCTGCTCGGCCATCTGTTTGAGGGTCTGCGCGGCCGGAGATAGTTCCCCGCCCCCGTAGCCCCCGCCAGGTCGAGGCCCGAAGCCCCTGTTGTTGTTGCCTTGCCCGGGGCTCTCACTTCGCCTCATCATGCCCTGCCCCCCGTCCTCGATTTTCACTCTATTGTCATTCAACAACACTCCGCGATCTTCGAGACCGAGGTTATCGCACTTGTCTTCGAAATTGAAGTCTTTCATGAACTCGGGATAGTCTGATATTTCGGAGATGAGGTCTTTAAACGCGTCCGACATGATGATCTCGTTGCCGGCCTCGTCCCCGATGAGGTCGGTGAAGCCGGGGAAGTTGGAGGCCGCGTCGCGCTCCACGGCCGCCGCGCACTGCTCCAGGTCGGGGAAGTCATGGTCGGGCTCGCGCTTGCACTCCAGCAGGGGCGTGCCGGCCTCGCTCTTCACTGAGGAGTTGGTGAGCGCCTTGACCGTCACGTTGGTGGAGATCTGCTGCGGCTGCGAGTCCGCTGCGGAGGTGAACTCGAGTTGCTGCACTATCTCCACGGAGAACTTAGTGAGGTTCTCGTTGCCGCCGGAGCCGACGCGCTGCAGCTTGCCGGGCGGAGAGGCCCCGCCACCGCCCTGCCCGCCCTGCCCGCTCCCCGGACCCACTCCCGAGTCAGCGGGCCGCTTTAGGAACTTCTGTTGCTGCAAAAAAAGAATAGCGGTATGAGTCAACAAGCCAAATCGCTTTCATTTCATCAATTCAAATTCAAAATATTTTTCCTGTAGTACAGAAAAATAAGGCTGGTAGGGTGGCCTATTAATTTCTAATGGCTAACCTAAAAAGGTTACAAATGAAAATGACGTAAATTTAAAAAAAATATTGTAGTTTAGAAAAGAGAAAGCACAGCTAGAAAAGAAAACAGGAAAAATTAATGTTCTATCGACAGTCCAATGATAAAGTCGAAAGTAATTAATTTATGGGTTTGATGTTTGATGTTTGAAGCAGTTTGTCAAATTTTATGTAATAGAATGAAATGTGAAAATATTTTTTTTTTAATCACTGAAAACAGACAATATTAACGATTCGCAATCGTAAATTTTAAAAAAATCAGGAAAAGATACAGTTGCATCTAGGAATTAAACTCAGGACCTTGGCGCTGCCCTACCACTTAGCTAAAGGAACCCCATCCCCTCCAGTCAAATATGACTGCATCATCTTAGACAAAAAAACTATTGACATTATCTTAATTTTCTTAGCGCATATTTTATTGGCTGCTATCTTTTTGTACGATTACAAGATCTAGATAGGGTCTTGAATAAATTTTACGTTCACGTTGTGAATATTTCAGAGAAAATCCTGAAGATGACCGACAAGTAGGTGTAACTTCAAAACGCTAATAAGATAATTAGTGGCAGATAGTAATGTTGGTCATGTAATATGTTCAATAAATTATAATATGATACTTGCGTTCATATCAGCAAATAATGTTTGGTTTTGGAAGAAATGAAATAAATATCAGTAGATTAGAAGTTAGCTACCTAACATAAAATTGCCTATTAAAATAAAGCCATTTTATAACAAATTATTCTAATGAAACATTATCTCTCCAGTCCCCACGTGTCACGTCGACTTCCAAAACCACGAGTCCTTTAAATGGCCATTGAAAACCTGAATCATGTCACGGTTCGTAAAATTTTATGTCCGAAATTACTCATATTTATACTCGCCACTTTCTGGCAACGTTCAAGCCGAATAATAATTGAAAGCAATATGTACATGTATCGTCGATCTTTCACTCCTTTGCCGCTTTGTCATCGGCACAAAGTGTGAATTGCTAGAAACCTTGAATTTGTAATGACAGTCGCTTATGAACTTAAATGCAGAAGTTGCTAATTAACAAGTCGGAATAATAGTCAGACAATAGGAAATATTAATTTAATCAAAAAATCAAGCGAACCGGATCAAAACTGCTTTCAATAAGAACTCGACGAAGGCTTAGAAATAAAATCATTAGAACTTTATTTGCTGAATACTGAAAAACACATTTTTTTACATTAGCTCCCCACACAGGAGACCCTGCGGAAAATAATTTCCCTCAGGGCCTATGTCATCTTAGGGGATGCTGTGTGGAGGGTCTTTTTAAGGAGGGGAAGGATAAGAAGTTCTGTAAAGGAAAAAGGTATGAGGGGTGGGTAGGAATCGGAACAACTATTAAACTAATTAAGGTGAAGTATAATGATTGATCACTATTTCAGATAAACTTTTACTACGAATCGTTATTATTATCAAAAATCGTTATTTACATCTATAAATACAAATAAATATACTTCGGATAAATTGAAGCTCTCCCTACCGTTTCCAATGAGTTGTGACAATATTTTTTTTTTTTATTAAAAACAATATTTTAGGATTAAAAAAGGAACGCTCCGATGGTTTGGCCATGTAGAACGAATGAACGAGGAAAGGAGTGTAAGGAGAATACATGTCGCAAATGTGAATGGTAGAAAGAAGTCGGGGACGCCCGAGAAAGACATGACACGACCAACTGAATCAGACACTTGAGTCGGACCATGTCAAGAGTCAGAATAATAGAAGAGCATGTATGAGACGATGTATGAATGTGAACGAGGCAAGGAGTGTGTGCCAAGACCGAGTTGTTTAGCGGTCCGTCCTCTCTGCCTACCCCTGCGTTAGTTACAATATTTTTTAATTATTTATAAAAAATATAAGCGTAAACTACTAAAAAAGGTATTTTTTCAATAGAAATCTATGAACGCATATAAGAAACATAATTAAAAAAAAACACAATTTATCTGTGACAGTTTCCCTTGGTTAATTTTTGTTGTTGTAAAATTATCAAAAAATAAAAAAAACCACTTTCGCGCTTGAAATCGTGACCTCTAGTCTCCGTTTGCCAAGCCATTTTTATGCCTATTGCCTATATTCGTGGCGGTATAAGACACACTAGAACACAAAACATGTTGGCTTGTGGCTTCCTCTTAAAACCCAAGCTTGATAAAAACGCAGACAAGTTGTAAGAAAAATAAAAATAACAGAAGGATTTGCATGGGTATGCAAGGATGTGCTAAGACGAAGTTGTTTGGCGGTCCATCCTCTCTGCCTATCCCTGCAGTAAACGGCGAGATGGTATGTTAGGTAGAAAAGTATATCAGAACCATACCACCTCAATGAGCAAAACTACAAAACGAAATTCAACCCGAGGGCACATTGAGGTTGTCTCCTAATTTTTTGAAGTGAAACTTCTTTAGCTCCGTTAGCGATTTGAAATGCAGATGAAACGGAAATGCGTCATAAAAAGTTATTATTTGACGGTCCTCGATTCTAATAAAAGGGAACGTACCCATACTACGTGACCCGTTCAGGATGGGGTCTTCAAAATACCACGCTTGGTACAAATTTAGGTTTTTAGTCACCGGGGGGGGTTAAAAATTGCAAAAAGTTGGTTACGTAGTATGGGTACGTTCCCTAATGCGGTAAATTCGCGCGCCGGCGCAGGCCTTCGATAACGCAGTGGGCAAGGCGCTAGACAAGTCTCAGCGGCCAGAGAGACAGACATCAAGCGAACGGATTTGAATCCTACGAAATCCAAAAAAATAAACATTTTTATTTTTGTGAAATCAATATCCAATCTTCAAACCACTTTAAAATAAACAGGCAAAAGAAAAGAAAGCGACTTTTTAGTTTCACTTCTACTGCGTGAGAATTGCACACTCTGATTTTTTTTTGTAAAGATTTATTTCATTTTAAATTAGTTTGTCGATATCTTCAAAAATGACGAAGTTATGAGCTTTAAGTGAACTTTGGTAAAACGTATGCAGTTGTGTCTCGTAACGTCACACAAGACACGAATCAGTGCAATTTAAAATTCGAATTTAATTTTTTATTTTATTTTATTTTATTTATTGGCAGTACTGCAGTACCGTGATGCCACATGATTTTCGGCCGGTCGCAAACATCAATATTTGGACGAATAATTTGATATTTTCAATAATTCAAGAAGTTCTGTCCTAAGCAATCGCAACATGCTCTAATTAATATTATGAATATAACTAAATAACATGAAATTTCGTTGAAGGAGGCGACCTCATTGAATTTTGGAACAAACCATATGCCACGCCATATTTTTATTACCTATCTATATCAGAGCTCCGTGGCTAAATTACGGGAGTTTTTCTGCTGTAGATATTTTTCGGCTTTATTGTGAATTAATGTCACTCACTCACAGGAGAGCAAAGGAATCATTTTTGCGAGTGGTTGAGCTATCTGCCATAAGTTAAGTTCAGTTAAAGCCTGGACTTCACATAACATATATTTATAATTATTTTGTATTTAGTTTATCGATTTGTAATTCCCAGTGGCGGCCCTGGTTACAACAACCCGCGGGGACACACCGATACATCGGTCATACACCAGCGCGGCCCTGGGCCGTGAGATAGCAGCAATCGGTATTCCGTCCGGCGCACACAGCACCCAAATCAGAAAAACATGGTCGAAAATATTCTTTCAAACTTCCACAATTTACACAAGATAACGGCGCTGTCTATATTAAGATATTATAATTATAATATTTTATACAAGATATTATAACAGCAGTTAACTTTGATGTGATTAAGAATTTTGACGTAATTTTAAGAACAATATCTATCTGATGGCTACATTATTGGTAAAATATGCCAAAAATAGTCCATAAAAGAATAATTCATGAACCTACATCATCTACTTTATATCTTCAAATATCACGTACATTCATATCTTCAAATACCTACTACCAATTGGGCAGTTATCAGAAGAGGCGAAAGAATATACGGAATGAGTTTATTTATTGTTCTGTTATACGTGGTGGAATTATATTGTATTAAATTGAAATTAAAACAATTTTTTAACTTATTTCCACATATTTATTTTTATGTGGAAATAAGTTAAAAAATTGTTTTAATTTCAATTTAATATACGGAATGATTTGTTGGCGAATTCGAAATTCGAAATAGGAGAAAACAGACGGTGGGAGACACGTTTATATATGCTTTTAGCACATCAGTTCCAATCATATCTAGTATTCGAAAACTTCCCTAAAGAAAAAAAAAAAACCTTCGCTAAATTAAAACACTTCCAAGTGAGGTAATGGGAGATGTCACTGCTTCCAGGAATAGGCGCATTTCCAACGGAATCCGACGATGACATACCTATCCTCTAAAGTTTTTTGGGTACTCCGAGAAGATAAGAGAAATTATATATTTATGAACAAAACCGATGTATTTATAAAACCTTATTTTTAAGTCTTCCAAAGAAAGTTATTTCCTAAAACTTCTTTATCCCATCACTTAGATATATTTCTTAACATTTTATTTGTGATTTTGTATGTTAAAAATGCCTTTATTAATGCCTGATTTAAAAATTAAAAGCTAATTGATGCCGTGTTTTACCGATTTTGGCACGAGAGAGGCAATATGAAACATCAACTATTTAACTATAGGAATCGATAACTATTTTTTAGGCCAGGTTATGAAATTTGCTTTAAAACACGTATGCTTAGATTATTAAAACACGGTTTTTTTATTTACCACTTTTCTTTCCGTCCGAGTGAAATGGTAATTTAAAGGAGTTTTACATCGATTGTAAGATCCATTCAATTTTTTACCAATGAAGTTGTCTTCTACAACGATAATTCATATTATTTACAAATGTATCATATTAATTAGAGCACGTTGAGATAAAATCTTTTAGTTTTTTTGTAAAATACCGAATAGTACCGTCTTCGGTACTATATAGCCTCAAAAAATTGATATTTGCAGCCGAATGAAAAGCGAGAATGTGACGTCACAGGACATGTGTGGTGGAAATGCAGAACTGCCATTCGAATTATGAATATTGTGAATGACTTCACGGGACACTATTGCACACTTTTCACAAATGTTCATATTGA
This sequence comes from Limnephilus marmoratus, assembly GCA_917880885.1. Taxonomy (NCBI): domain Eukaryota; kingdom Metazoa; phylum Arthropoda; class Insecta; order Trichoptera; family Limnephilidae; genus Limnephilus; species Limnephilus marmoratus. The sequence goes on along the minus strand of OU862911.1, from coordinate 58,985,667 downwards.
AAGCTAATAACTTTGTCATTTTTTGAAAACATCGAAAAACTAATTTTACTGCCGATATTAACTCTTTAAATATATAAAACATTTTCATCAAAATAAAAACATAAACCTCATCCAACCGACGCAAAAATAAGTATTTGAAAGCTATTTAGTAGTATTTTTGAGAGCTTGTATAATAATCTTAGATCTGTAAAAAAAAACACAAATCTCGATACTTTAACAACGACAACGACTGCGACAAAACTACATTACACTTAGGTATGTAACATTATTACCATCAAATTGGCACCAAATTAATAGTAAAAATATATTGAAATTTTGATTTATAATACTCTTTATACTTTTTTAATGTAAAAATGCAACGTTCCGTAAATTTTGATACATTTTTTAAATATTTTAAATCCATCTAATAGTCAAGTTGGTTCAACTGTGCGGCGAGTTATCAGCGAGACAGACACCACGCGCAGGCGCGCGGCACGGCGGCACACGCCGCTGTGCGAGCGAGAAAGAACTCCTACGATGAGTTTATATTGTGGAAACAAGTTTATTGTATATTTTTGAATGAATTCTTATCATCAAGTAATATTATGTCAACAATTTCAAGTAATAAATTGTCAATATCTTTTTCCGTCTATTTGTAAGTAAATCACAGGACTGATCTACAAGCCATTGTGTATAATAATTTTTTGGAATTTTTCAGTAAAGCGTAAAGTGTCGAGGAAAAAAGGCGATAAAAGTCCAAATGAATAAGTCAAACTAAACAACAAACAATCATGCACATTACGCAAGGGTAGGCGCCTTGGACATCCCGTTGCTTAATACCTATTCATGAATAAGTACATCGCCGGATGACTTTTGGCTCGGTAATATTTATTTTAGTTTAACAAATTTTGAACCTTTGACAGTTTTTACACTTTGACAATTTTTTACATTTTTACAATTTTTAATATTTTGACAATTTTTTAAAATTTTGACAATTTTTCAAATATTATGCAAAACTGAATAAATATTTCGATACTAGTGACTGACCGAAGGTTCGGTATCGGCAAGTTTCGGCAGAAAATTCTAGTTTCGGCATCACTTTCGATTTCGGCAGAAAATCTGCCGAAACTTCGGCCGCACCGAAACTCTACGTTCGTGAATAGGCCACTTGCATGGATTTCATAACGACTTGGAAAAAATCATGTGGATAGATCTTTTTACTAAGATTAAGAAAATGTTAGTAAAATTGTTTAGAAATGTACAGTTTTTGTTATTTTTAAATAAATAAATCCATTATTTAGGCTCGTGACGTCACTACATGAAAATGTCCCGTCTCCGAAAATGTTCCTATTATTTTTTTTAAATTCCACATTGATTTTTTTTTTATATGGCATCACTTTGATTTCAGGCGAATTTTTGAATTCGTTCACTAGATTTATTGTTTGTTCTCTGCGAACTTATCATTTGGTTTCACTTTTTGACAGATGCTCTGAAGAGAACCCCGTACTTTTAATGATCTACGGGGTTCTCTTCAGAACGTGCAGACGATGTCGGTACGTGTTTTAGAGATATAATGATTATGGTGCTGATTTTAACAAAATTAAATTTTATAATATTCTTATTATTATTATAATTTACAAGTACAAGTATATTACATTGAATTTAGTAATATAGACGCTGTTCATTATAATGATTTATGGTCAATAAGATGGATCAAGGAAAAAAAATATTTATGAGATGTAATATTTTTGGTATGCCTCGTTAATCTCCTGTGCCATTCGTGTGGAAAACGTTATTTTTTTAAAAATGATTTTCGGCTATGTAATTATCGTTTTTTCACACCTATAAAATTATGTCCCGTCTTTCCGGTTTATAAAAAATGGTCTGATTTATCGGATTGAAATTTTCAAAAAATCCCCAGGGTTTCAAAAATACGATTAAAAAAAAATAAAAATACAGAATGTCTTAGAATATTTGCCTAAACCGGAAAAAAATATTAAAAAATGTGATTCAAGTGGCCTATTACCGCGCGTCGTTCGGGTGAGTTCGTGGATCGTGTGTCACCCGCCATCATCAGCTGAGTTCGCCGGCTGGTCCGGCGTGTTTGTGTTGTGAGTTTATGTTTGTAATATAAACACAATTTTTGTTTGTTTTATAGCAGTTAGGTATTTCAAAAAAATAAATAATTATTTTTTCACATATTTCAATTACTTACTTTTTTTATTTCATTTAATACGTGTAATAGGAATGTTGTGACCGTCAATACTCAATTAATGAGGTCCTTCCTTTATAATGTAAGTGTTGATTATTGACAACATTTGTTCCAAGAAGTACTTAGTTAACATGATTTGTTAATTTTTAAAAATTTTGTTTGTTTTATAAGCAGTAATAAAAAAAAATATATTATTATATTTTTACATACTTCAATTATTGTTTTTTTTTATTTCATTTAACACGTCGTGTTAACTATCTGTATAAGTATAAAAAATAATCCAAATTTCGGTGAACAGTAATTTTTTAACATGTCTAAAATAGTTTTGGTTTCGGCTTTGGCCGAAACTGTGACACATACCGAAGATTCGGTTTCGGTTTCGGTAAAAAGTCCTGTTTCGGTCAGACACAATTCGACACAAAGAATTTTAAATCGAATATCAAGTAGAATATTTTTTTCGTATTTAATCGAGGCTTCTGACTCACACAATGTTGTCATTTTTAGACGAAATTAATATTTAAAACATACAACTTTTTTTAAGTGAATACTGCATAAGAGTCCCAACTGCTCCCAACCGCCCAGGTCCTAGAGCCATTGAGACTACGGCATCCCCAATTGGGGTATGTTGTGAGGCTGAAGGTAAGTAATACGGGGAAGGAGATGGAGAAGAGGAAGGGGAAGGAGAAGAGGTAGGGGGAGAAGTATCTGGCTATTCAGATCTTGCCCGACTAAAGCCATTTAAAGCAACGTTGCAATTATGAATGATTGTCTAATACCAGGGCGATACTGATAGTATCTTACCCTCTGGAACGTGCAGCAAATATTATAACTTTTAGTTTTTTTAATGATTATATTGTGAAATCACAATCAAATATAGATATGAACCCGAGTCTTGGTCTTTGACCACGGAGGTCGTTTATACGTACAGTTTAGAAAAAAAAGAGTGTGCTTTAGACCACACGACTGAAGTAAAACTTCACTAACTTATATCTCCCTCTCAACTTCCGTTTCACATCACACTTTTCATAACGCTCTCGTCACGCATTCACCAGCTTACTCCCCAAGTCAAGCGTGCGTAGGGAAGTTTTACTAAAAAACACAACAATGAACTAACATAAAGTATTTTCGTTATTTGTTTTTGGGGTGTTATGCCGTGTTTCGGCGCTACCTCCTTCTTTAGCCAACGTTTCGAACATCGTTGTCCGAAAGTGTCCATCATCAGGGCAGATCCGGCAGATCCGGTAGATGTGTGATGTGTGTGTTGCTTTTGGCCGTGAAAATCCATAAACGTATCTAACATAAAGTAGTTGATTGATTACCTATTCCGTAAGCATAAATTATTTTAATTACACTTAAAATGGTATAAATATTATAATCGGGTGATATGTAATGCATTTATCAAGTATAAAACAAATGAACTGACTTTTATACGTACAGCAACAAAAAATAAACACAACATTACAAAAATGTTTGAGTGTTGCTAGGCGTGAATGGAACGCAGCCGGAGGTTAGTGTTGGTGTAGTGATTACGATTAGTGATGTGACTTGGCAACATGGCAACAGCGCATGTGCCGGGCCGTGCAGGTGCGCGCGCCCCGTGATATATTTGAATTCGGAATGACAAAAACGGCGCCATCTCGAGTTTGCGGATTTAAGATTTACGCTAATCCAACAAGACGAAACTGATAAGTGAGGTTATGTTGTGTTGTTTTGCATGCAATTATTTGTAACTAACTAACTAACCATCACGCCGTTTCCCCGCAGGGGTAGGCAGAGAGATCTCGGCACACACTTCTTGCCTAGTTCACATTCATACATCGTCTCATACATGCTCTTCTATTATTCCGATTTTTCACATGGCCCGACTCAAGTATCTGATTCACTTGGTCTTTCCATGTCTTCCTCGGGTGTCCCCGACTTCTTCTACCATTCACATTTACGTCATATATTCTCCTTACACTCCTTTCCTCATTCATTTGCTCTACATGCCCAAACCATCAGCCTTGCATTCTTCGCGGATCTCCATATTTCTCACACGGTCGTACATGGTTTTACCACACGTACGCCTCAGGGATCTCATTTCCACAGCATTCAGTCTACTTTCATCCTTCCTCTGCCAGTTCCATGCCTCACTGCCATACATCAGGGAAGGTACTAGCACTCCATTACGGACGGCTAACTTCGCTTCTTTGGACAGTTTTTTGTTTGCCAACGGCGTTCAGTCCTCCATTAATAGAGTTGCCTGCATTTACCATTCTTTCGATAACTCTGATCAGTCTTCCCATCTCTCGTAAACATACTTCCCAAGTACACAAACTCATCCACCTGCTCCAAATACTCTTCATTGACAACTATGTTGCACATTGTTTTCATACTCTCTCTTTCAAATACCATGACTTTAAAAATTATTTGTTCTTCGAGAAAATCTTTAAAATTTACATAGATAATAATTGATAGATTATTATCTACCTACCTATCACGATGTCTAGTCGTTTCATTACCAAAATAAAACAAATACAAAACTTTTGACGTTTTCGTTTTTAGAACGCCGCACAAGAATCCCATGGCACCCATGTATAATGAATAACGAATATTGTGAGGCGGAATGAAATGGGAGAAAAGAAATGAGAAGCATTTTCATAAATATCTCAATGTGAAGTATTTGCGAAATTTTATATTGAAAATATAAATTTTATCCGAAAATTTCTCAACAAGTTTAAAAAATACGTGACAATTTGGGACCGCCACCCCGGGGCCCAATTATTGGATAATCAAAAACTATACTACCGTAGGTCACACCAAGTAGTACGCTACGTTGGGTGACTTAGCAGGGGTGCTCGGGTTCGTGGGTGAGGTTTGTCCGGGTCTTGGCGGCGGATGCGTCTGCCCACCAGCTGCATGGTAGACCGGATCGGGAGAGAATGGTTGACTTAGCCGTACTCTCTCGGAAAATCGTCTTGCACCGCAGTGGGAGGGATGGATTCATACGTTCATCACTCCTGGACACACTGACCCCCAGATTCCTTCCTACCCACTCCTAATACCCTTTTCCTCCCCAAAACTTCCTTTCTTAAAAGGACCCTCAACACAGCATCCCCTAAGGGAACGTACCCATACTACGTGACACGTTTAGGGGGGGGTCAAAATGTCACGCTTGGTACAAATGAGCGGCGGCGGGCTTAGGTTTTTGGTCACCGGGGGGGGGGGGGGGTTAAAAATTGCAAAAAGTTGGTCACGTAGTATGGGTACGTTCCCTAAGATGACATAGGCCCTGATTTTATTGGGGCCTCCCGTATGAAGCTAATGTAAAAAAAAACATTAAATTATAAAATTTAAAAAAATTAGGAGAAGTAGGCCTATAATTATTATCGTATCGTATGTTCTTGATAAGACGACTACTAAACGTGGAATACGCAAAATTATTTTCTTACGTTAAAGTAAACAAAAAAGCTAAAAATAAGTTTGACGCGCTTAAAAATAAAACTAGATAACAAGGCAACTAATTAACGTAGCTTTAAAAAATAATATCGTGTCGTTCATGCTAATTTTGAGCTGCTTTCGGGGAGGTTTTCCAACAGCAGTATTCCAAACTCATTATTTAGTATGTAATCTGACAGGAGAGTTCACACGGCAGTTGCAGTCCGAACGTGTTTTTGCCTTTGTGTATATCATAGGTTCTCAACGTAGGCGATAACGCCCCCTTGTGGGCGTTTGAGAATGTCAGCATGGCAGTAGAAGACCCAAAGGAAATTAGGAGACGTTAAGAATGCACAGTGAGGGTTTTGGCAGGTAAAAAAAATATTGTAAAAAATACAAACATACGCTAATCATGTCCTTACTAGGGGGCGTTGAGATGGCACAGTGAGGGGTTTTGGCAGGTAAAAAATATATTGTAAAAAATCTGAACAATTTCATTACATTCAGATCTACATTAAATAGGATGATACGATTTTTTTAAATTTATTTTTTATTATATAATATTGTCAACTTACGTGTATTATTATTATTGAGAATTGACACTTTATCATGAATACAAGGAAGCAATAATTTTAATCGACTTATAGAATTAGCCCCCCCCACCCCATAAGTAAATTAAGTATTAATATTAATTAAGTAAATTGGGGGGCTCTAGAAAAAAATATATTCTCAAAGTGGGCGGTGGGCGAAATAAAGTTGAGAACCGATGGTGTATACTGACTAAATCTCCGTACGCCGAAGTTAACTAAAGATCGAGTATAAGCACCAAGAATAATCCAAAGTTGATATAATAATAATCATGATTATTCCAACTAAATTTTTCCAAATAAATTTAATATCAACAAAATATGAACACGTTTAAAGCAAGTGAACGCCCACCTCAAAAACTTGGCGGAGGATCTTTTTAGTTTATCTTTTCTAGTCTGAACGAGGCATTAGTCTTTTAAAGATAATTTATTTTTTTTAATATTTTTGAATGCAGTGATAGTGTTATTTTATAAAATTATTAAGCTCAACAAAGGCCAGTGAGATTAAAAATTGAATAGTAAACAGTAATACCATGTGAAGAAACAATAGGCAATAATATAACACGAGATACAGACAACAAAAACTATAAAAATCATATTTAACTGTAATAAACAGATAAATTAATCGAACTTCATAATATTACCATGGCGTTATTAAAAATGATTCAACTATTACGTTATTTTTCTAATTTTAGCCCTTGAATCTAAAATTTGTGGAATTTAGTCAAGTACGAATAATATTCAAAACATTCAAAGATTTATACTGGCCTACAAAAATATTTATCCTCAGGATAGGGTTGTCCTTGAAAAAAATCGAATTCACAATAAATAAATCGAATGTCAAAGAAATCGCAGCACGTGACTGGTACACCTACATACTCATATCTAGGTACGAAAGATATAAAATAATCGAACAATTGAAACAGCGGCATTCGTAATAATTATTTGTTTTGTCTTCCAACTGCTTATCTGCCAAAAAGCTACCTACATAAAAGAATGCTCTTTAAAGTGGAATGAATGAAGTTGTGCACTCATTTGTTTTCGTTGTAAGAACATTCTGTGTAACGCCCGTTCCGAACAGCCCAAGAATGCAACTTTCACGACACAATAGGTAGGTACACTGTGACTGTACAATGTATGGTGGTTTGATAAGAATGCCCACCGATTCTCGGAGTTTCAAGTAGTGCTGGAAAGGAATTTAGGAAAGGTTCTTGTTCCGTCTCCAACCTCACCTATCATAAATACGTTCTACAGGACAATGATAATGGAACCTGTAGTAACTACTTACGTACAGGGATATTGGATACACGTACAAAAGGGTGACGAACGAATCTGAGACGGCTCCGAAGGGAAACCTACACTACTATATAAATTAGAATAATAAAATAAGTTGGGAAGGTTAGCTGCGTGAGCCCGTAGGTACCTAAAGACTAATGAGGTTTAAATGAAATCATTATTTATTTTCATGTAAATATTCCCACAGTGTTTGAAGCAGTAAAAACAATTGAATGGCGGCTATAATCAATTTTTTTCTGTTGAATTTCTAGGTAAATGCAAATATTTGCAGTAGGTACCCATAAAAATGATAAAAAACAATAATATTTTTCAAAAATAATCAATAAAACACGGTTTTGCCGTTAAGTAATTAATAGTTACATGAAACGTTGCACCATAACGGATTTCATTAAAAAAAACACAAAAATTTAAAAAGAAAGGGAGAATTTTGCAATATTGATTTATTTTATATGACAACCGCCAAGTTTCAAATGCGTCACCACATTGTGCATTTCTGTAATCAGTCCAAGTTAAGCTTGTATTGTACTCACTGCATTTCAATTATTATTACCCCCTTATAACTATTAAACAAACAAAAATCACGAAGTTCAAAGGATCCGTTTAGCCTGCTTATTGTCGACTTCCTGCGACGAGCTTCGGCGGGCCGACGCTAGATGTCAGCACGCGGCCCACCTGAGGCCTTACTTTTAGTAGCTTCAAGATCGAACGGCCGGATAAAAAATAACTTACCCCAAAGGGTTTACAATGATTTAACGCTGTTTGAACAAGGTGCCATAAACGCCGCGTTTTGGGGTCTAGAAATATCAATTCACGAGGGATAGTGCGTAGACTAAAAAAGAGCTTCTTGTTAGGGAAAAGGGATCGCACCAAAACATCAAGAAAAAACAGGTAGGTACCTAGGTACCTTGTGCTATTTGATCTTTGTAGTACTTATCATTATGCCTACTGTCACTTCCAAGTTTGAATCAGTTTACGATGTAAGTAAATAGCGACTAGCACATTTTAGAACGACTTTACTAAATATAACTCGACTAAAATAATAAATTTAGTAATCGTGCATTTTGTAGGCACTTGAAATAGGTAGGTAATCAATAACGATAGGTAAATAAACACATGATACGTCGTAAGAACGGTTAAAAAAAGCTTATTTCGATTATAAAAATGTCCATCACCAGCGTCCATTTGAATAAATTTTTGTCAACTTTTTAGACCGCTCAATAACAAGATAATTTCCAATGAGGGTCCGTAGAGTCGTTATAGGTACTAAATAAAACACCTTTTTTTATTCTGCAAACTGCTCTGACATAATAATGTAAGTGTTTATTAGAATTGTGTAGACATCGGAAAAACCGATGGTCTTGGCCAGGCGCGGCTGGCGCTAACGTGCAATGGTGCGCTGAACCGCCAAAAAAATTGAACATCATTTTACAACTCATCGTATTTCTACGTAATGTGTTTATTTATAAAATTGAGCACAATCTTTAAATTCAATTATAATTATTTATCAATCTAACAATTAACAATGTATTACGGCCAAATAAACGCATTGTTCTCACCCGCCCGCGCCAGTTACGGCGGCTACCCGCTAGGAGCGAGGAACCGAGGTAGGTACAATGCCAAACCGTGCGCCAGAGTAAGCGCCCCGTAATTTGAATGATGCTCATAGTAAAAAATCCCAAAACGTCATAAACATGTCATACTAAAAATTGGCTCACCGGGCGCCGCACGGCCGGCCGACCCGAAGAGCTTCGGCATTCTTCGGAAAAATTCCGAAGCTTTGGTTCCAGCGATAGTAAGGTTTGAACAAGATAATATTAAGTAATAATATTTCACTTCTAAAATGTAACCATTAGTCAAAGGGTCAGCTATGCGTCTCGTGTGACATTATCTTGTTCGAGCCCTAGGGATGTACCTTTTTGACATTATTTTTTGTTTGTCACCCATTGATCGAAGTTGTCACCTATTATTGTGAACTTCACGGGTCAGTAACGACAGTAGCGATATTGGCGATCACGCCGCAGAGTGAAACGTTTCTTGTGTGTTAATTATTATTGGATTATTGTGTTATTGTTATTATCTTTGGAAGGTTGAGTATTTTTAAATGGATATCACATCCACCCTTTCCACTAACCTTCTAATAGATGTAATATCAATAGTAATGGAGTGTAAAATGTTTCTAAAAATATTGATACCAGAATAATTCTATAATAATTGGATAATTTCTAGAGCGCCGTTTTAGTTATGTTGCGTTGTACAATTTATTATGAGTTCCTAGGCTATATGTATTTTTATTATTTAAATTTACAAACAGATACATAAAACATAACTACTTACCTGGCAGGTCAATTCCCATATACGCATTTTTATCAGAATTTTTATGATTGGAGAAAACACGACTTTGCAAGCATAGGATACTTTATTAAACTCTAGACATCAGCATGTTTTTACATCGCACGATATTTTTACTATTACAGTTACATGATATTTTTAGATACCAAATAATGTAAAATTATGCATGATGTCTAGATTTAAAAAAAAAATATAGTATCAACCTTTTGTTTTTGATGAATGGCTTGGTGAACCACCTACAATTTGAGGCACCGGCCGCGCCTGGTCTTGGCTAAACCCGAACGATCCGGGCTGAATCCGGAAGATCAGAACTAAATCCGGGCGAAATAGGATATTCACGGTCACTCCTATGATCCTGCCGCTGAGAGCTCGGTTGTAAGTTCTCTATCGGTTACAAGCGTCATTTACGAGAAAGAAGAAGTTACAGCGGAGCTATAAGTGGTTGCTTGGATACAACAATAAGGTACAACTGTGTGACCTATGAACCTAGAACATACTGTTACTTAGAAGTGCACCAGATAAGGATCGGATGATCGTATTCGTTCTAAGCTTACGGAATAAGTCGTGTTATAAAAGCGGATGATTGAATATTAGAACAATGAATGTCGGTTTAACGAGCACTTAACACAGCTGGACACTGGTAATTTGTGTACGGATTTCCAAAGTTAAACAAATAATTAATGAACAACCCATTAACCTGACTTACTTGCTACAAGAACAAATAGGTGGGAATAGTATACATGTCGAATGTAATGTCGTGAACGCGCATTTATATTCAATACTAGCTGCAGTTTCCGACGTCGCACGGGTTTTACACAGAGTTTTTCGAAATCAGATGCTGACAAAATTTTCCTCTTTACTTATGCAAAATTTCAAAATTCTGCTTTAATGTGTGGGAAAGGGGGATTGAAGTGGTTTTTCGAAAACTCGTATAGACAGCGACCTTCCTCTTGTTTAAAGATGAAGCGTGAAAAAATTCTGTACGTGTTGTATAGAATACCTAACAAAGCCACCCACAGAAATCTTAATTATATACAGGATGTTAAAGGACGTATTTGAAATACTTACACCTGCGATTCCTGACATTATTTTGAGTACAAAATGTAATTGAAATGTTGTTTTTTTTTTGTGTTTTTTTTGTTTGTTTTTTTTTTTCAAAACCTTTCTTGGTCACTCAGCCGAGACACCAACCGCCCAACCTCTCACCTCAACCCAACCTGCCCAGTACCAACTATTTTTTGTTGTTTTAAGTTGAAAAAAAAGTCACTAGTGACGTTAAAGGGCGTATTTGTATTTGACATAGGTACTTTAACCAGTGATCCCTGACATTATTTTGAGCCCAAAACGTAATTGAAATGTTGTTTTTTTTGGTGTTTTTCATTTCCGTTTTTTTTTTTTAAAAACCTTTCTTGGTCACTTAGCCAAGTAATAGTAGAGTAACCAACTACCCAACCTCTCTCCTCGACCCAACCTGCCCAGTACCAACTATTTTTTTTTTGTTTTAAGTTGAAAAAAAAAATGGCACTAGTGACCAAAATTTCATAAATATTATTTTACTCCAAATAATGTCCGGAATCACAGGTTAAAGTAAATCAAGTACGACCCATAAAATATGTATATAGATATACAAATTTTTATATAGATTGTAGAACGATAAACCTATTTCGCAGTGACCAAATTTGAAAAGTTAGGTACCTACTTAACAACTTTCCTCTTCGTGATATCCTTCGCTTCCTCACTTCTTTCAGAATCACATCATACCCCAATTGGGGACGCCATAGTCACGACAGTTGTGAGCAGTCGAGATTTTTGTGCGTATTCAAATTAAGAAAAAAATAAGAAATCTTTCACAGTTCTTTCACAACAAGCGTAAACTATGTTTGTTCCATTGCATGTTACATTATTAAAAATGGCCGGAGGAGAGTTCAAAGAGTGGAAATCGAAATTCCTGAAAGCAATCTCACGCCGGACAGTGATGGATACCTCGGGGCTGGAAGGCCCGGGTCTGGAGGGGTGCGGTGGGTCGCGCCAGTCCCCAGTTACCTCCGTATCCTGCCACGGAGGCTGTAAAACCCGGCTAATACCGCCACTTGTGTAAGGGGTATCGACCATCTAATCTGGACCACGGCCCATCCCTTCTTACATACGAGGAAGAGGCTTAATGGACATCGTAAAAAATACCAAAGTTCATGCTACCCGTCGTTAATGTTTTACAAATAATTATAATAGGTATATGGAACTTGAGAGAGCAACAGTTATGAAATTAGAGTAATTTTTTCATGACTCAAGTTTTAAAAAGTACATAAATGTCAACTGATTTTTCAACCTCATCTAATCGATCGAATGCCGATAATATATTTGCAAAGTTATACATATAAAAAAAACAATACAGGGTGTCCGGGGGTAAAGTGACTTCGGGAGGTGATTCTACGTGGTACAAGTAAAAAAGATAAATAACTTTTTTCGAAATTCCAACTTTCAGGGCTAGTTTTGAGGTAAAAAGATAAAATTAGTCCGGCGTGTGCGGCCAGATTTATTATTTTCCGCTGTTACGATACGGGCCAATCACCATCGAGTCGAGCGCCCGGCAGGCTCTCAGCAAGTAAGATCGTACCTCACACTAAGGATTTTTAGCAGGTACCTACGTCTTTTTGTATGGGAAAAAAAAGTTGGAATTTCGGAAAAAGTTGTTAGTCTTTTTTACTCCTACCATCATATAGAATCACCTCCCAAAGTTAATGCACTTTACCCCCGGACACCCTTATAATGGTCAACTAAAAGTGGATCGATAACGTTTTGCCATGTAAAAATACGATTGGTTATCTGAAAAGTTCAGGAAATCCTACGAAAAACTAAGATTTCAAAAAACTATAAGCAAAGCAATCTAACATATATGTACAGTCGGGAGAGCTGTCTTGTTGTTAAATAGAATCGCTTCGAATATCGATATGTTTAACATCAATGAAGCATAATTCAGACAGCAAGCTTTGTTGCTTTTAGTCTAACTGTGCTTCATTGATTTTAAATTGCATAAATCTGCTTATCTAATCATTTTCTCTGTTTTAAAACGCTTTGAAATTAAAATTTTGTAATGTTTTTAAAATGTATAAATTGAATTGAATTGAAAATCGTGTGATTTTGGTTTAAAAATTAAATCGCTTAGAAATATTTTCCATGATTTAATTAAATAGATATTGCAAGTAAAACAGATATTTGCCTTTGAAATAATGCATTATTTTTAGTAGTCTTTTTATAAGCCCAGAAGTATCAGGCCCCTAAAAACTACTTAAAAGTTCAAAATCTCCTACTCACAAACCCCTTTTCGGTTATAGTTGAAAACTAAATTCTTTAGAAAATGATCGCATGGTGTGGGTATACATACTCGCCCGAAAAAAATAGAACGAAATGGATTGACTCTATTAAAGAGCTGACTAAACCACTCTACTAACATTATGGTGTTCGGACGCGTTTAGTTAATAATATACTCGCGACTCGACTAAACTACTTGCCCCGTGCGAAGTGCGAAGTGCAAACGGCTCTTTAGGGTCGACCATCGCGCATCGATACGGCCACAAAGTTCGTTACAAGTTGAGCGACTGCGAGAGCAATAAAAGTGCATGTGAGGTGGGTTAATTATGAATACAGATGAGTTTCTTAATGAACTATTAGCGGCTTATCCTTCACTTGGGCGCATAATTACAGCGAGGGGTCAGAGGGCGCACGGGGCCACAAGCAAACAGGGAGGGCCGCAATTAGGGTTGCCATCTGTCCGGCTTTAGCCGGACATGTTTGGCTTTTTTAGTTCGTGTCCGGCTAAATATTTATATGTCCGGCCTGTCCGGCTTTTGTTAGGCTTTTTTGGTTTGCGCGGGTTTTGTCTTCCGAACTTCTGAAATTGGCGGAATATTACTTTCAAAGAGTTTTGTCTTTAATAAACACCCAGTGGACCAAGGAACGCAATAAATTGCAAACAATTGCTAAGATGGTGTACACATTGTATAATTTAAAAAGACATGTCAAGGATTTTATTAAATGATTTCCAAAGAAAACGACGTTTTGGATAAAGTAGGTGAAAACGCCAAATGTACAAAATGGTAGATTTTTGTAATTTTTGAATAATTTTGAGAAGTCGAGATTTCATTTTAATTTATGTTTTTCGTTTTTTGTCCACAAAGATAAATATGTTTCATTTTATATCTATTTAACGAAAAAATTTAGTCAACTGTTTAACCAGAAAAAAAGTTATTTTTATTTTATTTTATTTTTATTTTTATTTAAGTTTTTATTCCAGCAGGACTGGGAGGGGGTAGTGCAATCCCAGTCTGCCATATTACATAAACTATAGTATAATATATTTTAAAGAGCAATTAAAAAATCTAAAAGAAATAAAATATGGTAGCGTATTAGATTATGTACCTAACGAAAACAATAAAAAAACAAAAAATGAATATAAAATTCGAACATAAATAATAATAATAAAAATTAATCACAAAATTAAAAACAAAATAAAATAAAATTAAACAAAAATTTAACAGAAATTAAAATTAAATAAAGAAATAATAGTTTTTTTATCGTCCATCAGGGAGGTCGCCTCATCATTTGCATCCATCGCTCATTTAGTGGGGAACTGAGCCACCCGGATGCAGCCACGACAATGATGTTGTTTGACCTCCGTGTCCTGCTCCAGAAGCTGGCTAGCCGGTGGCGAAGTAATGCTGGGAATGAGTGCACCCTCCCTTCGGTGAACATCGTGGAGGCGCTGCAGAACCTCGGTAGTTGCATAAGTTGCCTGTACGCATTGTTGTAGCACACCCTCAGTTTGTCCCATTGCGCTGCTGGGTACTGCGTCCACAGTTCAGACGTATACAGGGCAGTGCAGTATGTCTTGAAGAGTAATTTTCTGACGTCGTCGCTACAGTGGTAGAACCGCCTTGAGAGCATTCCCGCCCGAATGTTAATTTTGTTTGTTTTATAAGTTTAGTATGTCTACAGACAGAAGACTCAACATTTTTTTTATTTTGTTATTGACATTATATTCTATACAAATGTCTACTGATGACAAGGATAAGACTGATTTATGATTGTTGTTATTAAATTGGTTAATGCGTGATTAATAAACAACTGTAACTTGCAACAGATTTTTTATTATTACGTATAAAAGTTATGTCCAAAATCATGTACGTACGTCCGGCTTTTAGGGCAAAATGTCCGGCCTTTCAGAGCGCAGAGTCAGGCTTTTTTATTTTAGAAGATGGCAACCCTAGCCGCAATACACAATTATAAGGGAACGTACCCATACTACGTGACACGTTTAGGGGGGGGGGTCTTCAAAATGTCACGCTCCATACAAATGAGCGGCGAATTGCTTAGGATTTTGGTCACCGGGGGGGGGGGGGGGTTAAAAATTGCAAAAAGTTGGTCACGTAGTATGGGTACGTTCCCTAACACCTATAATATACTTCTCTTTGAAATCAGTGGGTTCGCTAGTGTAGAATTTGTGAAGAAATAAACAAAAATTTTAACAAAACACAAAAACGACTTCAAAAAATGCACTAAAAAGTAAAAAAAATTATTTCGTATTCTTCTACAACTTAATAACTAACTTAATTTTTCTACTCGTCAATATGTAGGTACGATTGTTATTTTTGGAGTCGGTGTCAGCCAAGGTAGGTTTGTAACTACATACATAGTTATAGGCGAGATGTGCTTGTGTCGTACGTGCGAAATGACGAGGTGAGAGGCGAGAGCGGGCCGCGGCGGGAGGGGAGCTGTCAATTGAACACGCAGGGCCGGGTACCTTGGCTGACACCGACTCCAAAAATAACAATCGTACCTACATATTGATGAGTAGAAAAAGTAAGTTGATTATTAAGTTGTAGAACAATACGAAATTATTTTTTTACTTTTTAGTGCATTTTTTGAAGTCGTTTTTTTGTTTGTTAAAATTTTTATTTATTTTTTGTTTTTTAGTGAATCTGAAGTACACTAACTAATTCGATTAAGATTCGGCCAAGTATCGTTAATTTGCTCTTAAGAATTGGAGAGTCCCGTTACTTTATCATGGATCCCATAATCAGAACCTAACCAAACTCTCATCAAACCACCCTTGAAGTACATCTTTTCCAATAATAAAAGAATCATCGAAATCGGTTGGCGTGATATTGAGTTATTCGTCCATTTGTCGCGCACGTACTTGATGCAAATTTAAGACTTATATGATTTTCTCGTGGATGCCATTGTCAGAACTGGACCAAATTAAAAGGGAACCACACGGAAAGCACCAGCTTTCAAATAAAAAAAGAATCATCAATATCGGTTCACCCAGTCGAAAGTTCTGAGGTAATAACATAAAAAAAATACAGTCGAATTGAGAACCTCCTCCTTTTCGAAGTCGTTTAAAAAATCAATCGATTTAAAGATTTTTGTAAATTCCTTATTTAGCCATCTGCAAAGATAAGTGTGTCAAGCTGTGCCCACATGAATATTATATATTTCCATGTTATAATATGTCTACAGATGTGAACACATCTATTGGATCTGCCGGATCTGCCCTGATGATGGACACTGCAACGATGTCCGAAACGTTGGCTAAAGAAGGAGGCATAACACCCCAAAAACAAATAACGAAAATGCTTTTGGTCGTGAAAATCTTAAAACGCATAAAATATATTGTACAGTGTTATTGTAGCGTCTAGGGGCCGCCTTAAAGTGTTATAATGTTTTTAAGATCGACAAATAAACTTCAAATGTGGTTTCTTTGTTAATAGAGCAGCACATGATTTGTGTTGTCATTACCAATAAAAAATACAACAAATAGTCTTATATATATATTTAATTTCATTAATCATTTTGCGTATTATATTAGAGGCACTGCTGAAAACCAGCTACTTTTCAGGAGAAATCCTTAATTATAGCTGAGCAGTGACCTTTTTATCAATAGAATCAACGATGAATGAATAAAGAGTGTAATATTGTAAAAAATCTATTGATGAATAAACGTTTTTATTATTATTATTATATTGTGTTATTTTTTTATAATTCTGTAAATGAGAAAGCCTTAGTCCTAAATAAATCAAATATATACTTCATTGCTTCATGGCACGAACTTCAGGGGCCCCTAGAGGTCCTAGTAAGAGAAACAACTACCCACATATTACATTATTAGCTAAAGAGGAATGCCAAGAGGATTCTAATCAATGTTCAAAGATCAAACAGATCATGGACAAATAAATACCTTGTTGTTGGGAATTGGGAACTATCAAATCACTCCGGAGCACATTTATCCAGCTAAACCACATCAACCCAGGCCAGAACACTGAATTAGATAGATATTTTATGCTATAATATGTCTACAAGATCCTCCTTTCTTAATAAATATATAAAAAATTAATGTTTCTTTTTCGTTATTTGTTTTTGGGGTCTTATGCCGTGTTTCGCTACCTCCTTCTTTAGCCAACGTTTCGGACATCACTGCAGTGTCCATCATCAGGGCAGATCCGGTAGACATCTACTAGCCCTGATGATGGACACTGCAACGGTGTCTGAAACGTTGGCTAAAGAAGAAGGTAGCGCAACACGGCATAACACCCCAAAAACTAATAACGAAAATGATTTTGGCCGTGAAAATCTTAAAACGTATCCGAATGTTTCTTTGTTTGTCCCTTATGCGTTCCTAAACCATTCAAGCGATTGCGATTTGCGTTTCTTTCTGTTTTGGGTTTCTATATACTGGTGAGCTCTGGCGTTATGAAATTTGCTTAAAAAGTTACAAAAGGTGACACGTGAGTTGGTTGAAAAAATGTGTGCATTTCATTTAGTTTAGCGGCAGGGAGGGGAGGAGGCAGGACGAGGGAAAAGAGGGGAAGGAGGGGGAGATAACGAAGGAGGGGAGGGGGATCGCGGGAGGGGGACCAGGGAGGGGAGAAGGCAGGGAAGGTGGAAGAGAAAAGCGGGAGGGAAACGCGTGGAGGAAGAGGGGTTCGCGGGACGGGGGGACGCGGCAGAGTGGGAGACGGGGATGGTAGAAGGGGAACGCGATAGGGGAACGGGGACCTGTGGGAAAGGACACGCAGGGAGAAATTATTTCTTTCTTTCACATTCTTTGCAATGTTTCGTCTTGCACAAATCAAAACAGACGGCTGGTGAAAAGCAAGAATTTAAACCTTATCTCCATATAAATAAGGAATATTATGATTAGCGGCCAGATTACAAACGTTACACGGCGTGGTACATTGCCTTCGTTATGTTACTAATAATGTAAGCAGGTACATACATTACGCTTTTGCAAAAAGTGTAATTATAAATTATTACACAATTGAAACTCTAAAACATAATAAGAATATTTGGCTGATATGTACAGCACCATTGTTGTGAAAATTCACCTCAAGGGCGCTAATATGAAATAATATTATGCTGTTTTAGGCCGGTTACAGTGCTCGACCGACGGTCAGTGCGTACGTCGGTCGCGCCTGTCATTTGTATAAAAATTCATAAATCGTTCAGTGCAGGACCGACGGTACGCATGCATATATCGCTACGCAGTGCGTATGAGAATCGTCGGTCGAGCGCGTGCGCATCCGTACCGTCGGTCGACCGACGAGCTAGAAATGCTCTCTGGGCGACGATCGGGTGTACGTGATATCTACGTCTTCTGTTCCTAATACGTCTACGAAGATAATAAGCAGCTATTAATTAATTAATTTCGCGTACGACGTCCGGTCAGCTTGTTGGTCAAGCGTGAACTGACGGTACGCACCGACGGTCGGTCGGTGGTATGCGTATCGTCAGGACTGACTGTGCGCATGCGTATCGTCAGGACCGACCGTACGCACCGACCGTCGGTTGAGCACTGTAACCGGCCTTAGTATTTATTGTCGACGGAAGCGTCGAAAACGCACTGGTGGGTAGGTACCTACCGATATAATTTTTTAAACAATTAATCCAAATAGCAACACATCAATTTGTTACCCGTAGGCAATATTAATTAATCACATTTGTACACAAAATATTAGCGACTCTTTTCGTCCTGAATATGGAGGTAGGTTTGAAAATGATACATTGGGATGAAAAAACTATGAACTATGTTTGGTCGCTTCCGCTCGGCGCACATGACCCTAGTAATTCAAGCCAGGATAGCAAGCCATTGCTAGTAACGCTAGCTAAGTGTAGACAAAATTAGCTTTGTTTTCAACCTAGTAAGCTAGAGAGGGAGTTAGTAAGCTAACGTCGCAAAACAGGTTAGTTTAATAGGATGTGGTTCTATTATTTGAGCTAGTAGTGCTCCCCAACAGCTTATCCTAGCTTTGTATTTAGCTAGCAAGCTAGTACGCGATCGGCTAGTGTACGGTGATGACGCGCCTTTTTTGGCACACGATACGATTCTAAAAATGTCAAAACTCAGTAACGAGATTAATTAAAAATATGTACAATAGGCCACTTGCATCAATTTTTTTAAAAAAAAATTCCGGTTTAGGCAAATATTCTAAGACATTCTGTATTTATTTTTTTTTTTAATCGTATTTTTGAAACCCTGGGGATTTTTTGAAAATTTCAATACGAAAAATCAGACCATTTTTTATAAACCGGAAAGACGGGACATAATTTTATAGGTGTGAAAAAACGATAATTACATAGCCGAAAATCATTTAAAAAAAAAAGAACATTTTCCACACGAATGGCAAAGGAGAATAACGAGGCATACCAAAAATATTACATCTCATAAATATTTTTTTCCTTGATCCATCTTATTGATCATAAATCATTATAATGTACAGCGTCTATATTACTAAATTCAATGTAATATACTTGAACATGTAAATTGTAATAATAATAAGAATATTATAAAATTTTATTTTGTTAAAATCAGCACCATAATCATTATACCTCTAAAACATGTACCGACATCCTCTTCACGTTCTGAAGAGAACCCCGTACATCATTAATTGTACGGGGTTCTCTTCAGAACATCTGTCAAAAAATCAAACCAAATGATAAGTTCGCAGAGAACAAACAATAAATCTAGTGAATAATTCAAAAATTCGCCTGAAATCAAAGTGATGCCATATAAAAAAATAAATCAGTGTGGAATTTTATAAAATTAATAGGAACATTTTCGGCGACGGGACATTTTCATGTAGTGACGTCACGAGCCCAAATAATGGATTTATTTATTTAAAAATAAAAAAAACTGTACATTTCTAAAACTTTTTACTAACATTTTCGTAATCTTAGTAAAAAACTCTATCCACACGATTTTTTCCAAGTCGTTATGAAGTCCATGCAAGTGGCCTATTGTACCGTGATAAAGAACGTCCGTGACACGCTAGTATTCCATTTTATAAAGTCTAAGTACGAAATTTAGCATTAAAAAAAATTGTGTGCAATTCACACGCGGTAGAAGTGAAGCATTCAGAAAATTAAAGTAGATAAGAGTGGGGAGGCTACGAAACACCGCACTAAAAGGAGACCGATTATTCTATCTCATTCTCTCGCAGGCTAAATCCTGTAGATATATGTGTTTGTGTCTTTTTAGCGTGGCTTTTTCGCTTCATCGCGTTTCAAATCGCAGCGGTGCTAAAGAAGTTTTCGTTTCAAAATTATACCGAATTGATGACAATAGGCGTAATAATGACCTTCTACGTTTAAATTTTAGTTTCCGTAGTCACTGCAATGATACTGGCTTAAAATGTCCTAGTATCGTGTAAACAGGAGAGTAAGCCAGTATCTCGCTGGGACAGGGCGCTGGGATACTAGGTTGTTATCCTGGCTTGAAAAACTAGCCTCGTGCGTACCGGGCATTATGGAGAATTACTAAAGTAGAAAAATTGTTACATCGCGAAATCATCGCCAATACCATTGACAGATCGTGAGTTTGTCTACTAAGTTTGTCTACTCTTTGCATAAATGGTAAAAGTACGTTGATTTTAATGTTTGCGTGTATCAAAATATTACACCATTTTCGGTCTTGTTGATGATGGCTGATTGTTAAGATTTACAAACCAGACAGGTTTACATTCACAGCATTCATACGGGACATGAAGAGATTTTATTAAAATATGCAAATTGAGAATCTTGTGCGAAATTATTCGCCTTCGTCTTTGAGTGCCCGAATGTGTTCATTTCAAAAAACTTATGCCAAAGAAAGGTAACCGATTTAAAAAAAAGGATTTTATAATTTAAATTAATAAATTACTTCGTTTTTACCACTTTTATTATCAATAAAAAACCCTGAAGAAGTGAGCATTGCTCACGAAACATGTTGGTTTTGTAAACAATAAAAGTGGTAAAAACGAAGAAATTTATTAATTTAAATCAAAATGGTGCCACAAAATAAGTTTGCTGTGTTAGAAGAAGGGATTTTATAATGTTGGAAAAGGGGGTTAATATAATAGTGACATAGCAGGAGTGCCCGGATTCATGAGGAGCTCTGTTCGGGTCCTGGCGGTGGATGCGTCTGCCCACTAGCTGCATGGCAGGCCGGATCGAGAGAGTGGTTGAGGGAGTCTCTTTGACTTCTCCGGCCGTACTCTCTCGGAACATTGCCTTGCGACGCAGTGGGAGGGATAGATTCACACATTTGTCACTTCTGGACACACTTACCCCCAGAATTCTATCCACTCCTCATACCCTTACCCTTCCCAGAACTTCCTCTCCTTCATTTCCTAAAAAAACTCTCCACACAGCATCCCCAAAGATGACTCAGGCCCTGAGGGGAATTATTTTCCTCAGGGCCTGTGTGGAGCCAATATAAAAATATAAAATCCCAGAGAGAGGTCGTACGTGACATCATGGTTCTAGAATCTTGTCTTTTTTTTCATGCAAGACGTGTAAGTCGATGACGTACGTACGACCGCTCTCTCGGACTACTTTATGGATAATTATGGGTTCAATTAGTGAAAATCAAAACATTCATTAAAAAATAATCTGCAATATACAATTAGCAATAACGGATCCTTTACCTGTTGGCCAAGAGGTTCATTACGTAGGGCAGTGGTCTTCAACCTTTTTGAGCCGACGTACCCCTTGTCTCTCACTACAAATTCGTTATTCCCCGTACCCTCTATCTATTTTTTATACGTGTAATGAAAGACGTGTTTAATTTGTAATTTTTAATACTCTAATTATAACATGAATTTAACAATCATGTCACACAAATAAAATTAAGTAATGCAATTTTATACGGAGTGTAACACGACTTCAGGCATTTTAACCAGTGATTCTAAATGCGTGCGACGTTATTGCGTACCCCCAACCAGGCTTCGCGTACCCCTAGGGGTACGAGTACCACAGGTTGAAAACCACTGTTGTAGGGCATTTAGCGAAATAAATTAGAAATGAGTGCATGTAAATCTGTAGAAAAATGTATGTTTGGTGTTGGGGTTGCAGTACTGCAATTTCCACTTGTTGGCGATTTATAGCTTCGATCTTCGATTGAATATTAGATTGCGCAATCTTAAGAATTCTGTGGTCGTTAACAGAATTAAATGTAGAAAAATGGTTACAATTCATTCCAATGGATAAGAAATACCCACTTATGTGAAAATTCTCTGAACTGTAAGAGAATAAACGTTTTCTAATAATGATTTTATATTTTCACGGCCAAAAGTGTTGTAGTGATTTATTTTTGAAATATGATTATGTCGTGTTGCGCGGAGGCGTCTACTAATATCTACAGGAATTCCAAAAACTGAAAAAATCGAGCTAATATCTATGAGAATCAAAGTGTTGACGAATATCTACAGCTCAAACTGTTGATTAATATCTATGAGAACCAAAGTGTTGACGAATATCTACAGCACTGGCAGAGGTTGGATTTGCAAGTATGTACAGCATATTGGAATAACGTAATATTGCGTATGCAGTTTAAAAAACTTAATTTATGTAAGTATGTATGTAAAAATCCCTAATATCGGACTATTGGACACATTTAGCTGATTAGTCCAACCTACGCTCTGTAGATATTAGTTCAACCTACGCTCTGTAGATATTAGTCAACACTCTGAAGTTCGTAGATATTAGTTCAACATATGAGCTGTAGATATTCGTTCGACATACAGGCTGTAGATATTAGTATCTGGAGTCGTGTTGCGCTACCTCCTTCTTTAGCCAACGTTTCGGGTAGCGTTACAGTGTCCGTCAACAGAGCAGATGTGTTCAGGTGTTTCTAATAATATTTAAGTACAATATATGATAAGATAAGATAAGAGATTCGATTAAAAAAATCGTATAAAAATAAAAGTTAGAATCAACTTTAAAAAATCCGTCTTCTTGTGTTGCTTAATTTATGTAGGTATTATTTATTGTTCGAAACATTTACAGAGTGTTCACAATTATTATATTAAAGAAATTGCCAATGGGATAATGATGAATGTAAGTCTAAAGTCATGGTGTTTGAAAGAGAGAGTACGAAAACAGTGTGCAATATAGTTGTGAATGATGAATACTTGGAGCAGGTAGATGAGTTTGTTTACCTTTGTAGTATGTTGGTAGTACGAGAGATGGGAAGGCTGGTAGAGATATTAAAAGAAGGGTAAATGCAGAGGAATGCTGAGGACTGAATGCAGTTGGCGCTAATAAAAAACTGTCAAAAGAAGCGAAGCTAGCAGTGCACAATGGAGTCCTGGTACCTACCCTGATGTATGGCAGTTAGGCATGGAACTGGCAGAGGAAGGATGAAACTGAATGCTTTTGAAATGAGATCCCTGAGGCGAATGTGTGGTAAAACCATGTACGATCGTGTGATAAATGTGGATATCCGTAAAGAATGTAAGGCTGATGTAATCATAATGAGTAAGATGAAACCCTCAGATGGTTTGTGCATGTAGAGCGAATGAAAGAAGAAAATAGTGTGAAAAGAATATATGACGCAAATGTGAATGGAAGAAGTCGGGAACGCCCGAGGAAGACATGGCACGGTCAAGTAAATCAGATACGTGAGTCGGGCCATGTCAAAAGTCAGAATAATAGAAGAGTATGTATGAGACGATATATGAATGTGAGTGAGGCAAAGACTGTGTGCCAAGACCGAGTTGTTTGGCGGTCCAACCTCTCTGCCTACCCCTTCGAGGAAACGGCGTGATGGTTAGTTAGTTTTTTTTTTAAATTACTAATGGGATATGCATAGATATTAACACTCCATTGCGTAAATGAAGGTTTAGTTGTTACCAGGTGGAGATGTTACTAGTGAAATAACAGAAATAAAATATAAAACATAATAATTATGTAGTAGGTACTGAGAAAGAGAATAAAGAAAGAAATGACATAATAAAAAATGAGTGTACTTTAGACCACACGTCTGAACTAAAACTTCTTTTTACTCCATCTATATGATAGGAAGAGAGAAAGAAAATGTGCGCGCGCACTGCTCTCTCTTGCTCCTACACTGTGATACAGACAATAGGCCTGCACTGTGTCTTAGATATACGAAACGTAACTGGCTATGAGAGAGAGAGAGAGAGAGAGAAAATGTATGCTAGCACCTCTCTCTCTTGCCCCTACTGTAATATACGAAACGTAACTCTCTCTCTCTTTCTATCTTCACTAACTTATATCTCCCTCTCAATTACCGTTCGCCTCGCTTTTCGTAACGCTCTCGTCACGCATTCATCAGCACCCCAAGTCAAGCGTGCGTAAAGAAGTTTTACTTCTTTTTGCCATGACGTCATATTAGCTTAAAGCTAATAAAATTAGCACAAGTTTTTTTTTAATTGAGGCTTTTTATAAATGTGTCTATTTCGTCACATTCTATGGCATTATACGATCTACACATTCGAGACATTGTATTGAAATAGGCAATATTTTTTTATTAAAACATGAAGTAAGATAGCAAGTCTCGTCTAAGAGCTGAAAAATAAAATACACAGTTATATAATCTTGGACTATACACGCACTCGTCAATGACGTGACAGTCGATTATGGACTATCAGAACACCTTGAACACAATTATGTATTACAAATGTAATAATTACAACTCATTTCCTATTCTATTCTCCTTGGGGTAAGGCCCGGACAGGCCTGGGCAATTCTTCAGAAAACTGTGGATGTAAAACCAAACCAACATGCAGCGTGATATAGATATTTTTGTATTTTGTTCAAAGGAAAAACATTTTGAACTGAGATACACTAACGGCCGTTGTTCGCAATCCAACTGACCAACCGTTAAGCCGAAATTTTGGCTCAACACTCTTCATATGCACGTGCTCTTCCCAATGCAACTCTCCGACCAACAGGCGAATCGAGCTTTATGAAACAAATCACTTAGCTGATCAGAGACTCAGATTGATTGATCGAAGTTGAACAAGAGAACAACGGCCATAACTTTCCGTATGTAATTAGGTCTTCAATATTCCATTTTCAGATTTCATCAAAAAAAGCATCACGTAAGTACATATCTACCTCTTTCCAAACGAATATTACACAGCCAAACATTACTTATCGTCCGTTCAAGAAATAATGAAAAATTTCCGCAGAAAAAATCTACACCAGCAAACACACCGAGTACATCATGTAGATATAATTCTGCTTCCACTAGATTACTTCATACAGAAAACAAAACAAAAAACAAAAATTTTAACAAAACAAAAAAACGACTTAAAAAATTGCACTAAAAAGTAAAAAAATAATTTCGTATTCTTCTACAACTTCATAATCAACGTGTATGTAGTTACAAACCTACCTTGACTGACACCGAAAAATAACAATCGTAACTACATATTGATGATTAAAAAAGGTAAGTGGATTATGAAGTTGTAGAAGATTTTTTTACTTTATAGTGCATTTTTTGAAGTCGTTTTTTTGTTTTGTTAAAATTTTTGATTTTTAGTGAATCTGAAGTACACTAACTAATTTTTCTGAATATGGGTAAACCCACTAAACGTGCTGCTCATATGAGACAGATATAATTTGACCATAACGACGTTAGGGTCAAATTAAGATATTCGGCCGAGTTTCGTTAATTTGTCATGGATCCGATTATCAAAACCTAACCAAACTCTCATCAAATTACCCTTGAAGTATATCCTTTCCAATAAAAAAAGAATCATCGAAATCGGTTGTCGTGATATTGAGTTATTCGTCCATTTGTCGCGCACATACTTAATGCAAATTTAAGACTTACATGGTTTTCTCATGGATGCCACTGTCGGAACTGGACAAAATTAAAATGGGACCACACGGAAAGCACCAACTTTCAAATATAAAAAGAATCATCAATATCGGTTCACCCAGTCAAAAGTTCTGAGGTAACAAACATTAAAAAAAAGAAAATAAACAATACAGTCGAATTGAGAACCTCCTCCATTTTGAAGTCGTTTAAAAATAAGACCTTAGGGTGAAGCACCACGTCGTATAAAATTCAGGATCAGGCCGCAAAGAATAACACTCCTTATGTAGATGGCGATAAGGTTTAAATTTCCGTTGAACAACAGCCGCCTATTTTGATTTATTCAAGAAAAAATATCGCAAAACTCTTATTTTATTTTGACAAGTTCAGGCACAAATATTCAACTGTTTTGCGATCATTTTGTAAAGAATTTAATTTCCCACATTCTATCTACAACAAAACCACAA
This sequence comes from Limnephilus marmoratus, assembly GCA_917880885.1. Taxonomy (NCBI): domain Eukaryota; kingdom Metazoa; phylum Arthropoda; class Insecta; order Trichoptera; family Limnephilidae; genus Limnephilus; species Limnephilus marmoratus. The sequence continues at coordinate 58,959,261 of OU862911.1, read as the reverse complement.
TCAAAAAGGGGTTCGTAAGTAGGAGATTTCGAACATTAAGGGCCCGCAACCCGAATTTCTACCGATTTCTTACATATTTCCCTTAAACACGGTAAGTTTTAAAGCTCTTAAAAAATATATGTATTCTTGAAGATAATATCTAGATATTGCCCGCGCCGAAACGCAAATTATATAAAATTCCCTCGATAGAAAAAAATCGCAAAGTATGCTCCAAAAATTTTTATAAACACGTTTGTTTCAGTTATTTTACAAATTATATGTATGAAAAAATTCAGTGTTCAGTGTACAATGTCCACGAGATTTTTGCTCTATTTTAAACGAGTCGTGTTTTATTAAAAATTTTCGCTATTTTCGCATAGATTTTGTCGCTGTAAATGTTAGCGCTCTCCTCTAATATTCGTATCTCTCTATTTTCTTCTTTTCGAGCCCGGTTGCAGAGCCTTAAAGCAGTTTGTATAGACCTGATACTTTATTTTTTTAGGCTTACAAAATGGACGTATCGAAAAAATACTCGATTATTTCAAAGCGAATGCGTGTTCCACTCGTAATATTTAATTAAAGCATCTAAACTTAGTAGTGAATCATTTAAGTGAGTTTTTAACTTCTTATATTAAATTTTAGTGTTGATTGATCCTTGTAGCTAGATAGTCGTAACCTTACATCCTTTCTCATGTAGGAAGAGACGCTTGAACAGAAGAGCGATAACCCTTAACACCACACGGAGAAAAATGGTTTTGCGTATTCATTCGGAATTCTCGCCTGTTTATTCGTAATTACTGTTAAAAACGGGACTGCAGTTGTTACGAATGAATTGACAGGAATTCTAGACCGCATAAAATATTCGGACGAGGACTGCCAAGATTTCCTGATAAACTTTTAGTAAATTACGAATATATTATCATGACTGCTCGCAATTTTGACACCATCTGCATGACAATACTAATATTTTTATATTACAATTACGAATGTCTTAAAGAGTATTCATGATATTTTACCCGTAGTTACTAATATTTTATTCGTCCTTGTACAAAATTTTTGACAGGTCTCCCCGATATGTCAGTAAATAACAACCATTTATTCGTTCTTACACCAAAGTTACTAACATTTTATTCGTTCTTGTACGAAAACTCTAAGGTCTTACTGATATATCATAGGTAGGACGAACGTTTTATTCGTTCCCACACGAATTCTCTATAGGGCCTTCCTGATATTCCATAGTTAAAATACTGATAAGTGGTTCGTTCTTGTACGAATATTTTATCGGGTCTTCCTTTGTTAGTTTATGCGTACTGTCATGTTAATTGCCCTTTACTTACTGATAGAATATTAGGACTTCTAATATTTTTAAAGATTACACTGATATTACATCATTCCGGTCCAAACTGGACTATGACTGGAATTATGTAATGTCGGAGCTATCATTAAAAATGTAGCTAATTCGTCCTATAATATCATTCTATCAGTAAGTAAAGGGAACTAATTAACATGACAGCATACATAAAAAAATCCATAAAAATGTAACAAATAAAAAATACTTACACTCTTTAATATCTTCCATGGAGCCTGGGGGATTATGGTATCCCATTTTTAGTATGTTGTGAGGTTGAAAGTGTTGGAGAGAGGGTAGGATACGGGGAAGAGGAAGATTTATCAGATAATGATTAATAAAGAAGTATTTTTTTTATTGTGTATTTAATTATTAATCGCAAATGACATATTGTGTAAATTATAAATTTCAACGAATGTCGAATCTTAAATTACTAAAAATAGATAAAAATAATTACAGATTATACAATACCATACCAGAAGTACGATACCTAAAGCAGTCACAGCCTGGTCCTGGTCAAGGATGATTTCCAATGATAATAATAGGCAGGTACTCGGATGATTTATGCAGCACGGCCACCTCTGTAGTTCAGGTATAAAACGCTGGTGTCTGCCGTAATCCATCCGGAATTCAGAATCCTCCTCCGTCTTATTCAGTACATCCAGATCTTTAAAAAATATATTTACATATTTATTATTTATACTGACAAGAATTATTGTAAATGGTCGCAAATTGACGCGGGGTCGTACGCAAAAGTAAATTTTCATTTTACCAATTGAAATTTTGAAAGCATTATTTTCCATCGCCCGAATGCAAAAAGGTGTCTTATATATCTAGTAATTAAGTTGAATCTAAAGGTTTTTCTTTAAAATATTCTTTTTTAGCACTCGAAAGTTATATAAGGGCAGCTATTGTGCCAGAACTACTAATACGATAAAATTTACTAAGTACTTATAACATTATTGAATATTAATAGGTACAGGTACTTACTTCTTGATATTCTGCAATTCTCCATTTTGCTAACTAATCCAGAGTGTGTTGATTCATGTTTAGTAGGTTATTTATAGCTTTATAATGAAAATAAACTAATGGTAAATGTTTAAGAATAACAAAAACAACAATGGCTGTCACAGCGCGAGCGTCAAGCGGACTTAAGACTGAGGTGAAGTTAGCCCTATATGAATGCGGCAACGCACTTCGCTGCATAGTATGTACGGAGAGAACGAATAGTTTATCCGGCCAACACCGCAATATATTTTAGGAATGACATCGTAACGAAATTGCCGTTCTGTTGACGAATAGTTTATCCGTAAAACACCGCAATATATTTTAGGAATGATATCGTAACCAAATTGCCGTTCTCTTACTCATAATTTAACAGGAAAAATTAATAATCTATTGAAACAGAGATACTTTTGTACAATGTAAATATTAAGACGTCATGATAAATGGACAGAGCATTCGAGAAACGTTGAATTATTAGGACGTTCGAATATCTTATTATAAAAATGACTGAATAAATTATTAATCCTAAAATTTAGAACTAATATAAAAGTAGTGCACCGTATTTTTCAAGGGGATCGCCAGGATATATTGTCATAACAGACGGATAATATATCTTTAGATTGAAGTTTTATTCGTTAGACATGTTAGTTTATCGTTACGGCAAAAATCGATTTCTCTCCGTGCACTCGCGGGGGAGTAGAGTCCCCCACCAAGCAGGTTATCGCAAATATTTCTTTTCTTTTAGCTTCACTATTCCTAGTATCGCCCAAGAGGTCGATACTAAGAATATCGCCCGGGCTGACCTGACCCCCACGAGTAATATAATATAATATTATTTTTTATTACATTTTTATGCATTGGTGACTCGGAAAATGATAGTATTGTAAATCTTAGTGACAGTATCTCTAATGCATTTTATGGCAAAATCAGATACAAATAAGGAAAAACACAGCCATCGCGGTCACGAGTTCGAATGCATAACATTATTGCGCATTTGCTTGGCCTAAGAGGTCCTGCTCGATCGAAATCCCAAAAAGCGCTTATTTCTATTTATATGAAGCATAAATTTATGGGGGACCTAGGTCCCCCACAAGTGAATTTGTGTAGGCTGAAAATAGCGTGTCGCTAAGGGATAATATCAGAGATTTCAGCGGTAGTGCAAAGAATTTTTGCCATATTGGTTTGAACTTTGAACTACCACAGACGTCCGGACATCAATTATTATTGTATGGTTGGTATATCTCGATGAAATTTTTTAAAAATCAACAGCAAGCTACATAATAAATGAGTTATTCATTCTATATTTATTATTTCCGACTTTCCATTAGTTTACGTCACGGTACGACAGAGACCAGAGTCGTCCACTCGGTAATTATTTGATACATCCGCATACCGCGTGTCTGTGTGCCTATGTGTCAAGGGCAATCCTGATTACTGTGTTATGAATTACTTCTAGGTGGTCCCATAAATATGAATGTTGACATTAAAAGCAACTAAAACAATTAGCCACAGACAGCAGCAAAAATACACGAACACCGATAATTTCACAGGCGTTCTGTAATTCAAAAATAATAATAATAAACAAGACGAAGTCCGAAGTGAAGTAAGAGAATTAATTTAGAGCCGTTTAATTACAGTTTTTTCAAGGACTTAAATTTAATTAAAACGTAAAAAAGGTGAGATTCACCAAAATGAGAATACAAAACTCCAAACCACAAAGTGCGCCAAGGTCCCAGGTGTTTAGGAGACTCGACGTTTATTGAACTGGGGACAAACAGGGCAAGGAGAAATGCGAAAATACATGAATAAGGGAAACTCAGGGACGAAAAAATAAAGCTTACGAGAATCAGTTGCATAACTTGTATTACGTAAATTCGGAAAGTAAGATAAAATATTCGCGAAAATTGGCATAATTTGGAGTGATCAAAAATCCGGTCGGTAGGACTTGCGGTGCTTGACAGCTTAGTAAATAATAGTTAGCTCTGTGAAACACAGAGTGCACTACCGATATTGTGAAAATTTACAATATCAAGATAAATAGCATTGCTCTTCAAGGTCATTGCTTAGGCCCTCTTGCCGCGGGTCACAGATGACAGAGCATCTTCCATTGAAATATCGAAAGGACAAATACAGCATTACCACCTGACGTATGTGTTGACAGAAGTTTATTTAACCGATTACTCTTCAGTAACGAAATATACTAATCAGTGAGATTAAGATTTTAATTTCTGGAACAAAAAAATTCATCTAAACTAGAAAGAATCTTCTAGCACAATATGTAGCAATGTAAACAAAAAATATCTTTCACTCGATCGAGTAACCACACAACCCTTCACCCTAATCCTACTTCTCCAATACCCACTTACTAATTTAAATTTTTTTTTTTTTTTTTATGTTTTGGAGTCCAAAATTCCATTAACATTTTTTTTAGTGTCTAACCGAAACGGGACTTTCCACCGAAACCGAATCTTCGGTGTCTGTCTGTTTAGACATGTTAAAAATCGATCGTTTACTGTTTACTTGGCTTATTTTTTTCACTTATTCAGACAGACGCGTGTTAAATTAAATAAATAATAAAACAATAATTAAAGTATATGAAAAAATAAAATAAAAAATATTACTTCTATAAAACAAAAAAAAATATTAAAAAAAACAAAACATGTTTTATAGGAAGGACCTCATTAATTGAGTATTTTGCTGATGATGGCGAGCGACAAACTTACCCGAAATCAGCCGAACGAGAAGTTCCAAGAAGTAGTTAACATGTTTTGTTATTTTTTTATAAATTTTGTTTGTTTTATAGAAGTAATACAAAAAAATATTATTTTTTCACACGCTTCAATTATTGTTTTTTTTTATTTATTTAATTTAACACGTGTTAACTTTCTGAATAAGTGTAAAAAATAAGCCAAATAACAGTAAACAATAGATTTTTAACATGTCTAAAAAACTGCCGAATCCGAACCTTCGGTAGGTCACTAATTTTTTTACACCAAGTAATGTCAGGAATCACTGGTTTAAAGTAAGTCAAGTATGTCCCAAACACCCTGTGTGTTAGTATATGTATACAATTTTTTTTTTCGTCGCTCAGTTGCATGCTCTACTTTTGTAGAATCTGCGGGTAAATGGAAGAAATGTGAGAAAGCAATTCGAGGATTGCCTATAAGCAAAGGAACCCGAGCCATTTTAAGGAGGGCGAATAAGGATGAATGCAGGCTACGTGACCGACTTTAGTAAAGGATTAGGGCATAGGTCAGAGGGAAGTCAAGTGGGCTTTCACTATTGTCCGAATAATAATGTATTGATATATGGTTTTACAATAAATATAATCTAATGGACAATCATAGAAAATCAGCCGTGAAAACGTATTTTCTAAATTGATAATAATAATGCCTACAGAATTGAAATGCGACACACTGAATACAACACAAGGAGGAAGGAAAGACGTAAGGGGAAATTGAAGGAAGAAATCTGAAAAGTGATAGGGTTGACTACACTGAGCTCACTGCATTTCTACCCACCCTCGAGGGGTGCTCAACACCTTCTTCCTTCCTACAACTTCCTTTCCTTAAATAAAAAAGACACTCACAACTCACAATACAACATTCCCAAAAGAAGACACACGAACTGACGAAAATTATTTTCTTCAGGAATGTAAAAAAATATTTCAGACATGGAGAGACTGTTCGTATGAATTTAATAAATTTTAATTTTGACATCTTTAAATTTTGGACCCGCTACCTCCGCGCGAAGGCGAAGTTCGCGAAGCATACCGCTCTACAGTACCGTACAGTTTCCATATAAACATTTTTTCATTTCGCTTTTTCATATGGAATTCGGAATGAAAAGGGGCATGATTAAGGTGGCGGAAATTATTTGACATGTATCGTCTGTCATTGTTTTACGTGATGTGTGGAAGTGTTGCATATTTAATTTGTATTATATTTAAAATATAGATTTAAATTTTTTTATAATAAGTGTTTATTACTAATTGTGAACTTAGGTGTTTATTACTGTTCGGTATTGTGAATTCCGCATCTATTTTTGATGATTTGTTGTCGGCAACGGCAAAGGCAAACGACATAATGCTTTCATGTGATCTTTGGTTATGCTCAAAGTATTGCCATTTTTGATGACTTAATACCGTTCCGAAATATTATTTCTTCTCTAATGTTAACAATCTATATGAAATCGTAAATATGAAAATAATGAACGTGTAAAACAAAGATGTTTCATATAGGTCCCTAAATAATTATCATAAGGAAATTGGTATGAAAAAAAAGCATCGCGTAAAACGTCCAATATAGTGTATTTTCCGCTACTCTAGATCGGAGTGGTTTAATAAGTATGCATGTGTTGGTCGCCTTAACTCCGTGACCAAAACGACTCAACCTCAGGTGGCGTACGTACGGAACAGTAATGCCAACCCTGAAAGCCGGACATAACAAAATATATTTTTAAATTAACGACAAACAGCCGCGTGTTTGTATTATTGGTCCGCTGTATTATTTATTTATACCCACAATCCAATCCAGCGCCAGCGGGAAAGCGAGACAAGCGAGTATGGGAACTAACTAACAACAATGGCCCGAGAGTTGTGCGAGTCTGCCTCGACGATTACAAACATAATTATGTATGTATTTTGAAAGTATTCATTTCTTTCTGCGCGACATGCCATTATTACAGAAATGTACACTTTCGCGTCCGCACTCGTTGAGCGCAACACTCACACACGGATATGTTCGGCGGAAGTGTCCGCCCAGCGCAGCGTGCTCGGCGGACAGATCTGTCCGTCTGTCCGTCACAAGCCGATTCGTGTGTGATTATATTATACACAATGGATGTGCTTGCCGAGCACAGACTCATTCGCAGTCGGTTGCTAATGCCCTTGAGTTTAAAAAAAATTCCCTAGATTTAAAAATGAGTTTGTACTTACGTACCTACTCACTTCCCTCTGAACATTTATTTACACCCCAGAGGTAGGCAGAGAGGACAGACCGTCAAACAACTCGGTCTTGGAACACACTATTTTCTTCATTTATATCGCCCATAGATACTCTTCTATTATTCTGACTCTCGACATGACCCAACTCAAGTATCTAGTTCACTTGATCGTGACTTCTTCTACCGTTTACATTCATGTCATATATTCTCATTACAATCATTTCTTCGTTCATTCGCTCCATATGTCAAAAGCGTCCTTTCTCAATCTTAACCATTACTTACGGCGATGGGCCCGCTCCTTTCATTCCCCGGCGGGATTGCTGAAGTCCACAGGGCAACGCCTGAGGCCCTAGATTATCTCGCAGATCTAGATGTACCGTTTTGACCCTCCACCATACGAAAGAAGAAGAATTACGCTTACCCCAGCTTAGCATTCTTCGCGGATCTCCTTTTCTCTTAACTGTTCGGAATTTTAGGTTCTTCAGAATTTCAAAGTTTTCATAAATTTCTTCAGATTGGCTTAGAGATGTTTTTACTGCCAAACTAAAATTAATAATTTCTCTAGTTTTTGTGCTCTTTCCCTTTTCCCTAAAAAAAAAGTTTTTCCTAGACATACCACCACTGTATGAGATGCTCGCCGCTCGGATGACCGAATGCGTGTGTGTTGCCGTCGGTGGATCGGCTCGGCGGACAGATTCGTTGAGCAAATCTGTGAGAATGACGAGCATGCTCGGCGGACAGACCCGAGGTCAAATTCGTATGTGAATGTTGCGCTTTAGTCAGTACTTACCCGGCGATGGATTGTTTGTTGGTTCGGCTACGGTACTACGGTGTCGGCTTCTATACATGGACGGAGTTGCAAGTTGCAACACAGTTGTTTTGTGTTTAGCAGCGTTTACCATTGTTTCTATGTGCTAATGCCGAAAAATGTAACTATAGATACTATCATTATTTTAATATATTTCAACGTTTTTTCAAATATTTGAACGTTTCAACGTTCAAATATTTGAAAATTCTCAAAGAAAATAAAAAAATTCTATCATTTTTCCTTATTAATTACATATTATGGTTACATTGCGCACTTGAAGTGAAATATCACAAAACTGCGCTATATAAATACTACGTTATTATTATTATTATTACATTATTTGTGGATTTTTGGCTGATGGTCGATTAAACATATATTTTTAATAAAATAAAAAAATACGTATATCTTATCTGTGGCCCTGCCGTTGAGAGCTCCGCTATATAGCTCTGCTGTATGAGCTCCGCTGTATAGCTCTGCTCTCGTTCTTATACGAGTATCGTTCGAAAGAAAGAAGGAGAGGGAGGTGGCGGCGGAGCAATTGACGGTATGCTTTTATAAAGCAGAAAATATTATTGTTTGAAGAAGGAAAAACTAACATAAGGTCAATAGAATTCAGTGGTCAAAATTTGCACAAGTCAACGATCTAACAATATCGTAACTTCCATCATGAACTATGGGAGCTTTGAAGTATTCTTTAAAATGTAAAGAAATCATAGTAAAGCTAGAATAATAAAATGAATTGCAGAATAGCTGCAGAAAGACAACCGAGGAAATAGATAGACCCAAATGTGTGAACCGACATGCACCAATGCAAAGCTAAGGGAGCATACATTAAATGCGTGAGCATAAAAGGGGGGATGGGGGAGGTCCCTCAAAATCTCACGTTACTTGAAAAGATTATATGAAATGGCCCAAATTTATCTCACCGAGGAGGGGGGAGGGGTCGAGATTGGAAGAATAACTGCTCACGTAATTAATGTACGCCCCCTAAGATGATGCTCGATTTTGATAATTTCACTAATCTAATCTTGACGTGTTCAACTGCACTGAATATAGTAGTTAGAAAAATGCTATAATAACATACCTCAATAATAATAATTAATGTTGCATGGTACTATTCTGCAACATAGGTACTATATATATATAATTTAAGCGGTTCCATCAAATCAACTCAACACCACTTTGAAAAGTCAATAAAAGCCATGAAAAAATAATTTAAAAATAGCCCATAACCCTAACCTAACGTAACCTATTTAATCAAATTTTTATCACTTTTAATGACTTTTCAAAAGAGGTCCTGAGTTAACTTCATTCCGAGTTGTCCGGTCACCAATTTAAACAGCATATTTTACTTCATGATTACTGATTACCACAAAATTATTATGTATATCACATGTTTGTGAAAGGGGCCATTCAAGTATTACGTAAGCACTACAGGGGGGGCGGGGGTCTTCGCTTTGATTATTTTTGATGACATGGGGGGTGGGGGAGTCTGGATGATGATTACGTCGGCAGTATTAATTTATTTTTTTACTTTTTCGGATTTTCTTCAAAATTTAGTCGTTTTTTGTTTGAACACATATGGCAATCCAACTTGTCTAAGCTCGAAAACGAAACGCATTTAAGGGGATTCCCGAAAATAATGGATACCTTTGCTCTCTTAAAACCAAATATGAGAATTACCGCGCGATATTCACTTGTCTAAATTTCTGCTGCCAATCTATTGTTTCGTTTTGCTACGATTGACGATTTGACGTATTGTAAGTTAATGCTTGTTTGTCATTGATCCACTTTTGCCTGAGTTGAATGTTTTAAAATGTCGTTTAAAATAGACAAATCTAAGTTAGGCGTCGTCCATTAATCACGTGATGTTTTTAGCAACTTTTTAACCCCCCTGGTGATATGTGGTGAGGTTTTAGACTACCCCCCCCCCCTTCCCCCAAAATCACTTGTATTTTTTTAGTACAAAGTATTTTGATATTTTCAGAATATTATCACAAAAAATGAATACACGTGATATCTCATTATACCCCCCCCCCCCCCCTCGTGATATTTCGTGATTTTTTCCGAACCCCCCCCCCCCCTTTTAGAGCCTCACGTGATGGATTAATGGACGAACCCTTATACCAAAAATTATTCGAGGTTTCAAAAAATCTCAAACAAATATAAAAATACAAAATGTACAGAAGTTAGTTAACGAAGTGTGGCGTAATTATTCGTTACAAGCAAAGTCTGACAAGGAACGAAATGTTATTGTGTCTAAGAGAATTGAAGAAGAATAAAGCAGCGACTAGAATAAATCCAGTCTACTAAGTTTTTTTCCAATGAGTGGAGTTGAGCCTTAGACGTCCCTAATTCATAAAGGATACTAAATATCGAAACGATGATACGATTAGGGGTCGTCCATTAATCATGTGAGGCTCGAAAGGGGGGGGGGGGGTTCGGAAAAAATCACGAAATATCACCAGGGGGGGGGGGGTAAAATGAGATATCACGTGTATTTATTTTTCGTGATAATATTCTGAAAATTTCAGAACACTTTGTACTAAAAAAAGTACACGTGATTTTGGGGGGGGGGGGTTAGTTTAAAACCTCACCACATATCACCGGGGGGGGGGGGGGGGTTAAAAAGTTGCTAAAAAAACATCACGTGATTAATGGACGACCCCTTACTTATCGCCTATTTAATTCATTTTTGTGCGACATGTAATTATTTAAATTTTCATTGTAAGTCCTCTATTCCAAGCCTATTCCTTATTTGTAGAGTTATAAATGCTGCTCATGAATCAATGAAGAAACCAGAACACATTAAAAGCATGTACCAATGTTTACGTAAGCATTGGAGGGGGGGGGGGGGGTAAGAGCTTTGCTTACTTTTGCTGACGAGGGGGAGGGCGGGGGGGGGGGGGTTAATAATTGCATTACGTAATATTTGAACGGCCCCAAAGCATAGGCGTATAATATTTAAAAAAATATTTTTTCCATGATTCACCCTTACCAATCACTGTTTCATAAAATAAATCTCAAATTAATATCTATATGAAGTCTCCACTCTATATTATGACGTACACAAGTATGTACAACAACCCTTAAATATTAATGGAACTTTTCAAATTTCGAATTGATGGATGAGAACACCCTTAAAGGGCGAAAGTCAAATAAGTGAAAATAAAATGATTTCCATCGAAGAAATGTAACGATTTAAAGTACAAGCACTTATCGGGCTGTCCTGAAGTACCAAGCCGGAAGCCGGAAGTCGGAAGTAAAAGCTTCGCCACTGAAGCGTCAATAGTGTCTTTCTAAAGGAAATCTATTTAATATATAAAATCTACGCGTATTACGAATGAAGGGATCCGAAAACCATAAATCAAAATACATTTACCATTTTCCAAAAATAGCCTGTTCCTCGGATCCACTATCATCCAGTGTAGGATCAGTGTATGATCCACTATCATCTTGATGTTAATAAAGCTAGTGGGCCCGACGGAATACCTGCCCTGGTATTGCAGAGGTGCGCTGCAGAATTAGCTCCAATTTTGACGAAGCTTTTTAAACTGTCCCTGAAGACTGGCTCTGTGCCCTCTGGTTGGAAAAAAGCGGTTATCCATCCTATTCCAAAGAAGGGTGACCGCTCCAACCCGGCCAACTACCGCCCCATAGCGATCACATCAGTTCTGTCTAAGGTGATGGAACGTGTGATCAACGACAAACTGCTCACATACCTCGAGAAGAACAAAATTATCAACGACCGTCAATACGGATTCCGGCGGAACCGCTCGTGCGGTGATCTTCTCGCGTATGTGACGCATGTTTGGGGGCGATGCCTGGAACGTTTCGGTGAGACCCAAACGGTTGCACTGGACATCTCCAAGGCCTTTGACCGGGTTTGGCACCGAGGACTTGTCAACAAACTGCTTTCTTACGGACTTCCCGCTCCTTGTGTACGTGGATTGCCGACTTCTTGAGGGGGAGGTCGATTCAGACGGTAGTCGATGGTTTCACCTCTTCCTCACACTCGATAAATGCTGGCGTCCCGCAGGGATCGGTTCTGTCTCCAACTTTGTTTTTGTTGCACATCAACGACCTTTTGTCATGTGCACCAATTCACTGTTATGCGGATGACAGTACAGTTCATGATAGCTTTTTGTTTGACAAGCCCCCAAAGGGCTCACAAACTCCAACAGCTCGTAGGGCTTTGAAGCAAAGAATGGACGGCTACCTCGAGAGTGTTTTCTCTTGGGGTAAAAATAATCTCGTTGAATTTAATGTTTCAAAGACTCAATCTTGTCTGATTACGTCCAAAAGGGATCGAAATGAAAATCTAGTCTCTTTCAACGGAAGCAATCTTCCGAACAGGCCCTCCATTGATATGCTTGGTGTAACCCTAAGTGACCAGCTCAGGTATGGGGGCTCCATTGAAGCCAGAGTAAAGCTAGCCTCCCAAAAACTGGGCGTGCTGTACAGGGCCCGCAGATACTTTAATAGTACACAACTGCTAACCTTGTACAAATCACAAGTACGCCCCACGGTTGAATTTGGCAGCCATCTCTGGTCTGGAGCTCCAAAATACCTGAAAAATACCCTCGACTCTGTGCAGAAACGGGCGGTCCGTTTGATAGATTCTCCCATCTTAACAGACGGATTGCAATCTTTAGAGCACAGGCGTCGGGTGGGAATGCTATCCTTGTTCTACCGGTATTACAATGGAAGATGCTCCGAGGAACTAGCATCATTGATCCCTTCGGCACCGGTGCATAGTCGGGAAACACGCCAAACGCGTGCCCAACATTTGTACACGGTTGACATTTGTCACATGAGAACGGGTCGTTTCTTCGACTCGTTCTTGTGTTCAACAGCTCGGCTGTGGAATGATTTGCCGGCCTCTGTGTTTCCTCCTTCCTACAACATGGGTCTCTTCAAGACCAATGTTCATTCCTTCCTCTCCTCAAAAAGACCCTCCACACAGCATCCCAGATGACATAGGCCCTGAGGGAAATTATTTTCCTCAGGGCCTCCTGTGTGGAGTTAATGTAAAAAAAAAAAAAAAAAGCTAGTCACCGGGACAAAGTAACCGAGACAGAGCAATGACGTCATATGTAATATATAGCCACTTGATACAAAATGTATTACCGTCAATCTTTCCATATCCGGAGAAATACTACATACTACTTATTCACAAATTCGTGAACATGTAGTATGTAATATGGAAGTAGCGATATCTTGTTACGAATTCTTGAATTCGAAACCGAATGATAACAGTAGCTTTGTGTGAAATTCCACGTACACAGATGTTATTTGTGACATGTACTCGAAGCTGGGTCCTGAAATTCAACCACGCAGACGTTACCGTATTAATACTGTTCGATTATGCACCGTAAGCGTAATTATTGAAATAGACAAGAGAGTGATGGCCCTTGTAAACATGTATGATAGCGGATAGATGGAGAAAAGAGACAGGAAAAATAAACGACGACCAAGACAATAGCGGACAAAAGAAGTCGGGGACGCCTCAGAAAGACAAGACACGATCAAGATAATATTATATAGTTGGAATAACCCAAAAGTGTACATAGCACGATGAATAAATGTGAATAATTATCTATCTTCTATATATATACATATATAAATAAAAATGAATCGCCGAAATGTATGTACGCGCATAACTTCCGAACGACTGCACCAAATAGGATAATTCTTTTTTTTGTCTGTTCGTTATTATCAGGATATGGTTTGTATAAAACTACTGGTGAGCTCTGGTATTATGAAATTTGAATAAAAAAATACAATAGGTGGCACGCGAGCTGTTTGAAAACTGAATGTACCGGACTGAATGTATGGAATGCGGGAGGTGGGAGGGGGGAGGGGAGTTCGCGGGACGGGGGAAGGGGGAGATTGTAGTAGGGAGAGGAAAGGTGAAGGAGACGGAGTGTAAACGCAAGAGGGGAAGGGGACGCGGGAGAGGAAGGGGAGGAGGAAGGGGAACGGGAACGGGACGAATGGGAAAGGACACGCAGGGATAAACAATTTCTTTATTAAATGGCATAGCAACGCATGCCGGAAACCAGCTAGTATTTAATAAAACACGACTCATTTAAAGTAGAGCAAAAATCTCGTGGGAAATGTCTTAAAGCATTTAAAGAAACACTTAATTTTTTCTATAGAGGGAATTTCGTACAATTGCCGTTTCGGCGTGGGTAATGTATTGACATTATCGTCAAGAATAACACATATTTAATAAGAGCTTTAAAATTCACAGTATTTAAGGAAAATATGTAATAAATCGGTAGAAATGCGGGAAGCCGGGCCGTAAAATACTGTCAGACTAAGCTATAACGTAGCAAGCATTTTTAGACCTGGCCTATTTTAGCAAGTATTGTGCTAAGGCACAAACATTCCTATCATTGGGAATGTATGGTGAATGATATGCTGAAATGGTTCCATGCCAACTCAGAATTAAACCAACTCAGAAACACCTCGGAAAGGTCATTAAAAGCTATGAAAAATAATTTTAAAATAGCCGGTAACCCTAACCTAACTTAACCTATTTAACCAATTTTTTAAATATTTTTATCATCACTCTTAATGACTTTTCTGAGGTGCTTCTAAGTTGGTTTCATTCTGAGTTGTCCGGTTACCGCTGAAATAGACCTAGCGATGAAAGCATAGCGTGGTCTAACACAGGCATTAATAAAAAGTACCACAAGAATACCAAGCAACGCAAACGAAAAATAACTCAGAAAAATAATAGATTCGTATTATTCGTATAAATAAACCGCCATTCGACAATAATAATGTATTAAGCGTCTTGTCCCAAAAAAACAATGTAGATAGATACAATCATTTGCATGTTCGAGTTGAAAGTCGACGGACAATAATTGTGAAAGAGGACGTATTAAATTCAGTGAACGGCAAATCAAATTGCAGCTCGGCGGGCAACAATAGGCGCAAAGCGGAGGTTGCGACCTAGGGCCCTAATTACTCTTAATGGCAATTTATTTATGAATCAGAAAGTTTGGAGTGGACGCTTGCAACAGTCACAGCTGACCGGACATGGGGTCAGCGAGGCGGCCGGGGATTACTGAGACAATGTTCATTACTGGTCGCTGTTCTGTTCACTGCCCAGTGCCCAGTCTTCAGTCTCAGCAGCGCGCACTCATTCCGAGTCTCTATCGGTTTTATTATAATCAGACTCTATCTCTGCCTCGATCCCCTGGCGACGCTTTTCCACACTAGCGAACATTTTAAATGGAAGGAAAGGTTGGATTGCGCATCATTTGAGGGCATTGGACATGGGTAACGAAAAATAATGTCGATTTCAAATTTATTTCAAACGTTAATATCACCCAAGTGGTTTAAGGTCCGGCTTCCCGCATTTCTACCGATTTATTACATATTTTCCTACTTTTGTTTTAAAGCTCTTAAAAATATGTTATTCTTGAAGATAATTTATATAGGTACATTCCCCACGCCGAAACGGTAATTATATGAAATTCCCTCGCTAGAAGAAAATAGCAAAGTATGCTCCGAAAATTATTCTAAACACGTTTTTGTAAGTCATTTTACAAGTTATTTATGTATGAAAAAATTCACATAGTTTCTTTGAATGCAATTTTATACATTTCCCATGAGATTTTTGCTCTATTTTAAACGAGTCGTGTCTTATTAAGGGCCCGCAACCCGGATATGTACCGATTTATTACATATTTCCCTTAAACACGGTAAGTTTTAAAGCTCTTAAAAAAATATATGTTCTTCTTGAACATAATATCTAGACTTTGCCCGCACCGAAACGCAAATTATATAAAATTCCCTCGATAGAAAAAAATCGCAAAGTATGCTCCTAAAATTATTCTTAACACGTTTGTTTCAGTTATTTTACAAGTTATATGTATGAAAAAATTCACAGTGTTTCTTTAAATGCTGTTTAAGATAATGCCCGCGAGATTTTTGCTCTATTTTAAACGAGTCTTGTTTTATTAAACATTTTCGCAATTTTCGCATCGATTTATTCGCTGTAAATGTAAGCGCTCTCCTCTAACATTCGTATCTCTGCATCTTCTTTTCGGGCTCGGTTGCAGAGCCTTAAATATTTTCACAATTATCGCTTAAAAATTATCGTTTTTAATATTAGCACGCTCCCTCTAACAATTGATTGATTCTGAGTTGGCATGGAACCGTAATACACTTCATGTTGTATCTCTACAAATTATAAATTAAAGTCCTCCATCGCGTCCGTCTGTCTGTCTATTCGGGATAAACTTAAAAACTATTGAAAGGATTTCCATGCGGTTTCCACCAATAGATATAGAGTGATTCATGAGGAAGGTTTAGGTATACATATAATTTGTCAAGATTTTGAGTAAATTGGTTGAAATATAAAGGAGAATGTATGTGGTTGACGAGCGGGCCGGCAAGCGGCGACGTGGATTTGATTTGTACACAAATTTACAGTTTTATGTCAAGGTTCATGAAATTTTGCTTATATATTTGTTCATAAATTTTGCTTTGAGTACTGACATAAAGTCAAGTAATTCTAATTCTCTTTTTATAACCCGTGTACAACATTGGATTTCCGAAAGTGGACGAGCGTACTTTAAATAATTCCTGAGTTCTTAACATTACATTTTAATTATTAATTTTTGCATTTCAAAATTTTAATTTCCATTTTTATTTCTATTTTTCTTTTAAATGTTGTTATTTTTTTTCTCTTAACTTTTTCACTAAATTTTATTTATTTTTTAACTTTAATTTATTTATTTGTTTGTTTATTTAGTACAAGATTACACATGTATATACATAATTCATTAATTTTTTGACTGCCCAACTAGGAGTATTCCCGTTTTAGGACAGTCAAATTATTATGGGTAAAATGGAACATGATTTGTATCTGTACAAAAAAGAAAGAAAATTGATGAAATAAAAAGAACAAAAAGAATATAAAATAAAATAAAAAAAGTTTAAAACCTAGTAACTGTTATTTGTTTAGCATAGTTATTAAAATAATATAAATTTAAAAAAGAAAAGGTAAATAGGTACATGTAGGTCAACTAATAGAAATTAAGAGGGTTAAAACATTTGGTAACTTTTGTATGCATTGCATATTATAGTCCTACATACATGTGTTGTAGAAAAAAAGAAAGAAAAAGGAGAAGAGAAAGAATAAAATAAAAATTTATTTATTTATTTATTTACTTATAGATATGTTTTAATTTATATATTTGTATAGAACACTTGAGTTCTTAACATTTAATCTTTATTATTAATTTTTGTATTTCAAAATTTGAATTTTCATTTTTATTTCTACTTTTCTTTAAAATATGATCTTTTTTTCTCTTTATTTTTAACTTACTTTTAAATATTTCATAATTTTTATTTAGTATATTTAATCATCTGTTTTAATAAAATAGTATTTATATTAATTTAAATAAGTATTAAATATACGACTACCATAACACGGGCATGAGCCCAGTGTGGTAGCCAAAAAAAACAAATATCTGTAATTAATAAAAAAATTATGAAATAAAAAAATAAATAAAAAAATGTGACTTTCAAAACAAGAGAAAGGTCACTTACATTTGATTCGAAAACTCTGTTTAAAGCCCGGGCATCATCGGGGACTTCAGCTAGTATTTAAATAAAATATTCTGCACTCATACACTTTTGCACTCGGTGTGCAATTTATGACGGTTTCTCGAATATTCATTCATTCACAGGTGGCACCGAGCGCGAAGTGAAGATTTTTCCAGTTTCCCGCGAATTTTTCAAATTAAATACAGATAGAGTTGAATTGACACAACGACAGACAAAAAGATAGGCAAGTCGAACCGCATTCATAGCGTTAATAGTACCGAAGATAATATTATGAAACTAAGATTAGATTATCAACATCCTTTCAAATAATCATTATCGTTTTAGTATGCAATTAAGAGAAACGGCTGCGCGTACTTTTTCGTATAAAACGTAAATTTGAATTTGACGTCAAAATACCAAACCAAACTGAATAATTATTTTCGAAAAATTAAAAAGGTGGATAACTAACTAACTAACTAACCATCACGCCGTTTCCCCGCAGGGGTAGGCAGAGAGGACGGACCGCCAAACAACGCGATCTTGGCACACACTAGTTGCCTCACCCACATTCATACATCATCTCATACATACTCTTCTATTATTCTGACTTTTGACATGGCCCGACTCACGTATCTGATTCACTTGATTGTGCCATGTCTTCCTCGGGCGTCCCCGACTTCTACCATTCACTATTGCGTCATATATTCTTCTTGCACTACTTTCTTCGTCCATTTGCTCTACATGCCCAAACCATCTGAGGGTCCCTTTCTTAATCTTACTCATTACGCTTACATCAGCCTTACATTCTTTGCGGATATCCACATTTCTAATACGATCACACATGGTTTTACCACACGGTGGATAAAATATCTTATAAATATGGATATGGGAGATTGAATATCTTATAAATATTAAACTTGGGAGGCGGGAATGGGTACCGCCGCCCCGGGAACCTTTATTGGATAACCGACACCTCTATCATAGGTCACCCCAAGTAGTTCGCTACGTTTGGTGATTTAGCAGGGGTGCCCGGGTTCATGGGGTGAGGTTTGTCTGGGTCTTGGAGGCGGATGACTAGGACACACTGAACCCCAGATTCCTACCCACACCTTACCCTTTTCCTTCTCAGAACTCTCCTCTCCTTCTTTTTCTTAAAAAAAACCCTCCACACAGCATCCCCAAAGATGACATAGGGCCTGAGGGAAATTATTTTTATGAGGTAAAAAAAAGGGTCTAATAAAGACAAAAAAAACACGCTAATCACTATTATTATTATTGAGAATTGACACTATACATAAATACAAGAAGGAAGGAGGTAGCAACCCGGTACTTTAAAAAAAAAGTATTGCTTTTGTAACCTGCTATGCAAGAATGTATAATAAATAACTTAGCCCCCCCCCAAGTAAAAAAAATGGGGGGCACTAGAAAAAAAATTCTTAAAGTGGGCGGTGGGCAAAATAAGATTGAGAATCTATGGAATAGATAGATACAAAAGAGTTAAATCGAAAATTATGAATACGTAATCTCTAGTAAAATGATAATTTAATCGCTATTTTGCCGAGTTTTATTCCGGCAAAGTGGAAATGGAACAGATATAATTTGTATCTGCCGAAACGACGCTCTCACTTTCGCAGTGTGTCGTCGGTGACAAAAAATTTACGTATGTTAAATATTAACCCTTTGCGGCGTATTCCAAACTGTGTTTAACAAACTAAAATACATAAGGCTAAATAAATATTTTTAAGAAGGCTTCTACTTTCCATCATTTCCATTCGAGCGTGTATCTCTGTTTGTATTGTATATTGAGAATATTTCTAGTTTGTTATTAGAACCATATTCGAGTTGGATGATATTTATATTAAAATAATATTGACTTGAATAAAGAGGCCTAAGGCATTTTCTGATGATCAGATACAATGTAAAATAGAATATAAGGTGGTCGTTTAATGTTTAATAATTTAACACTGGGGGGAATTAAATGTATTAGTGCTCGATTTGCACAATTAATTTTGTATAATCTTTACGTAGTATAAAATGAAGTCGCTTCCGCTGTCTGTGCGCTTAGATCTTTTAAACTATGCAACGGATTTTCATGCGGTTTTCACCAATAGATAGAGTGATGCATGAGAAAGGTTTTTAGTTATATAATTTGTCAAGGTTTAGTGTAAATTGGCTGAAATATATAATAAAGGGAGCAGGTTCTCATGTGACAAATGTCTACTCTGTACAAATGTTGGCGCGCGTTCGGTGTGTTTCCCTACTGTGCACCGTTACCGGAGGAATCAATGATCCTAGTTCCTCGGATCATCTTCCATTGAAATATCGGTAGAACAGTGATAGCATTCCCACCCGATCCTATTACGATAGGAGAATCTACCAAAAGGACCGCCCCTTTCTGTACAGAGTCGAGGAAATTTTCAGGTTTTTTTAGGGCTTCCGACCAGAGGTTGCCGCAAAATTCAACCGTTGGGGGCACTTGCGATTTATGCAGGGTAAGCAGTTGATTACTATTAAAGTATCTGCGGGCCCTGTACGATACAATTGTACACGATTTTGTCGAACAAACAAAAGTAACTAACTAAACTAACCATCACGCCGTTTGCCCGCAGGGATAGGCAGAGGACGGACCGCCAAACAACTCGATCTTGGCACACACTCCTTGCCTCGTTCACATTCATACATTGTCTCGTACATGCTCTTCTGTTATTCCGACTCTTTACACGGCCCGACTCAAGTACCTGATTCACTTGGTCGTGCCATGTCTTCCTCGGGCGCCACCGACTTCTTCTACCGTCCACATTTGCGTCATATATTCTCCTTACACTCCTTTCCTCGTTCATTCGCTCTACATGCCCAAACCATCTGAGCGTCCCTTTCTTAATCAATAACATAATAACAAAATGTATACAGGGTGTTAAGGGACGTACTTGACTTACTACCAGTGATTCCTGACATTATTTGGAGTAAAAAATGATAAAATTTTGGTCTCCGTTTTTTTTTTCTACAAAAACATAAAAAAATGGTAGTTGTTGAACAGTTGGAGGCGGGGTAAGGGGTTCGTCGGACACCCGGCTGAGTGACCAGTGACGACATGCGGAAGAAATTTTTTTTTGTTTGATTTTGTAGAAAAATTTTTCAAAAAAAAAAAAGTCGTCAAAAAAAGTCACCGGAGACCAAAATTTCATTTACATTTTTTACTCCAAATAATGTCAGGAATCACTGGTTAAAGTAAGTCAAGTACGTCCCTTAACACCCTGTATAAATAAGTCAACTGTGTGTGGCCAAATCACAGTTTGATCATATGTACGATAAGCGAGAACCGGAAAAAGATAGTACGGAAACTATAAATTAATAAACGCAAATTAAAAATTTGATTAATAAACGGAAAACAAGTGGGAATATTTGCGTCTGCGGTTCGTAAAAGGAAATTTATGTATATTTTGTATACCGTAATATTATATAAACATGATATTACTTTCGTCATGTGACCGTCATCGCACGTAATCGTCATGTGACGTCAAGGTTAACGAATTCAGTTGCTTTCGGCACTCTAGGGGTTAAAAAGTAAAACGATTTGTCGTAAAAGAAAGTGACACTGGCGCAGCCTCAATCAAAGGTTAAGGATGATGAGGTGTCGGCTCGGGAGATAAGTCACGAATAATTTAAATAAACAATTTGTATTTTATAAAAAAACTGTGTTGTATCCGTTGCGACTAGCGATGTGCTAAGGAGAAAGAGCTCATAATAATATATTATCGACACGCGTTATTAATGTAATTATGTAATATACGCAAGTAACACTCGTTTAACTTTCTGAAAGTAAAACCACATCTTGTATTATGTTTGTAGATAAGACATGGAGCCATCGTGAAGATATTGATGTCATACATTATTAATTAGCCATGAAGAATATTTTTTGGGACATAGTGTTAGTTGTAAAATTTCTTTCGTGACTCATTTGTCCGTTATTATTCAGATGAGTTGTCATGTCAAAAATTGCGTTTAAAAGTTCGCCTTTATTCCAAGAAATCTATATATAGACAAATATATCGATCGTCCAGTTGATTAGTCAGACATCTCCGAAAAATAAAAAAGTGAGTGAGTGTGCAGTTATACTTAAAAGTGTACCCTATGTATCTGGTACAAAACTCATAAACACCTCCAAATCAATTATAATGCAGAAAAACTTGTAGTGAATTACACAAAATGTTGATGTTTTCTTGGCCATTAGTAAGACATTTCAAAATGTCATACTAATATTTTACAGCATTTTTAACATGTAAAGTACAGACATGTGTAAATAATATTTCATTAATGGTAAGCTTTCGAATATTGCTTTACCCCTTATCTCAGAGGTTCCCAAAGTGGGTGCCGCGGCACCCTGGGGTGCCGCGGACAGAGATCAGGGGTGCCGCGAGGCGTCCCTGATGTCTCAACTAAAAATCAAAATTGACATGAACGAATACAAACATTTTATGGAATGAAAAATCACCCGCGTGGCCGGTCCGCGCTCTGGGGACAGATTGGGTGGGAGGCACAGGAGTGGGGATACGGTAGTGGTGCTGCGCTTGCAGCGTCCGTGTGTCGCATCGAGACCAAGCTCCCCAAGATTTTACTATGCAGGAAGAAGAAAATCTAATGGACCTCTTGAGCGACAGCAGCCTAAAAACAAAATACGCTTGTTCGGATTTGACGGAGTTTTGGATATCAGTCAAAAATCAGTATCCGATTCTAAATGCAAAAGCTGTAAGGGTCCTCATTCCCTTTGCTACTTCATATCTGTGCGAAGCTGGATTTTCAGCGGTTGCGGTTATAAAGAGCAAATATCGCTCGAAAATAAACGTGGAAAAAGAAATGAGAGTAGCTTTATCAAGACTTATTCCCCGGTTTGAAAAGTTGTGCAGCGAGCTGCAGGCTCACCCGTCGCACTAAACGGGTTTTGTAATTATATTTGCTTTTTCTTTGTAAGTTTTCCTACCAATAAATAATGTACTTATTCATTTTAAATACGAGTTGTATTATTCAGTGGAGTAGATAAAAAAATTGGTCCGTCCCGGAAGGGGGGGAATGGCTTTGCTCTTGGGGGTGACACTTGGTCCCGGGGCTACCACAGATAGACATTATATGACCGGGGTGCCGTGAGAAAGTTCAAATTTTCTAAGGGTGCCGCGACTTGGAAAATTTTGGGAACCCCTGCCTTATCTCAAAACTTAGTATTTGGAGATATCTGACTGAATAATTTAAATGTAACGCATATCTATCTATCACATCTAAAAATATTTTACATTTATTTCATTTTATTAAAATAAGGCTAAACTATTCGGCATTCGTCATTATCTATCAATTAGTGCAAAATGTCCATTTTTGACAGTAAAATTATAGACATTTTGGATGATCTTGATTATGGCGGTACGCATAGTTTTGGGCATAACTTTACTATAAATACATCAATCAGAAATAATGATTAGAAACTTTAAGAATTAAAGAAACAATTAAAAAATATTACTATTTTCAATAAATCAAATTCAAATGACAGATTACGGTACGAACGTGTTTTGATTTTCGGTTGGTACAACCTTGAGCTTTAAAATATGAAATTTAAACTATCAAATGTCGAAAATCATCCCTTCTATATTTAAAGGTCTGCCTCGAGAAATAGGCCTAAATAATATTACACTTGACGAACCTATCACAAAACAATACTTGTTGGAGAATGTGACTCTGATGCCTAAAAATAACACAGATTGTGATGATGTGATGAGTCAACCAAAATTATATGTAAATTTAAACTCATTTTATTTTAAATATGATCCCACATACGGTACACACACATTCCGCACACACACACACACACTGGAAAATATAATAATAATGCTTAGCAATTTTTTTTTTGGCATCTTGTTGTGAAATAATATCACATCAGTGGCGCTTAAAAAAATAAATACAATTACATAATCCAATAACTTATTTTATTTTTTATTTATCTTTACATAGTATAAAATGAAGTCGCTGTGTGCGCTTAGATCTTTTAAACTACGCAACGGATTTTTATGCGGTTTTCACCAATTGATAGAGTGATTCAAGAGGAAGGATTATATGTATAAAACATACCATATTATAGTAGAGAAAAGCCGAGAAATTCAAAGATTCTATTCAGGCAGCAGGCAACGGGCAGGGTTAGCCACAACAACGTGTGGCCGGGTCTGCTAGTTTATTTATAAACAGAAACAAACATTAAATTATTTACAGTGGTGAAAACAATTTACAATTATTAAGTATATTTCATGGTGGGTACCTATGGTGTGTTTCTTTGTAGTGTCTTATTTAGTGTATATTATTATATTACCGGGTGATGTGCGTAGTGGAAAGGTGTGTGTGTGTGTGTGTGAGGGTGTGTGTGTGTGAGTATGTATCTATGTATTTATATGCTTTGAACAAATTATATTATTGACATGATGCTCTTTTTAAATTTAGGCAGTAAATCGAAGTAAATGTCGAAGTTAGAATTTAGACTAATACATAAAAGCACGATTGATTTGCGAATTACTTGGATTATTATGGAGAAATAATAGGGAAAGAGGAAGGTTAAGAAGTGCCTGGTTATTCAGATCTATTTCCTAAACAGAAAAGGATTTTCAAAAAAAATTTCGATTCTGGATTAATGCATTTTACCTGACATCGACCGCTGTGTTCAAAACCAAAGCTTTATGACCATTTCTTTTAGAACTCGCATTCCGAATGTCAACCGCTTTATTATTTCTACCACATCCCTTGCAAACTTTAAGATTATTTTTTTAAATGTATGTAATTTTTTAAGATAATCACTATACCCCAAGTGGTTCGCTACGTTTGGTGACTTAGCAGGGGTGCCCGGGTTCATGGGATGAGGTTTGTCTAGGTCTTGGTGGCGGATACGTTTGCCCAACCACTGCGTGGCGGGCTGGATCGGAGGACACTGATTGAGGGAGGCCTTTTGACCTCTCCAGCCGGATTCTCCGACCCTTCGCCTTGCACCGCAGTGTGAAGAATAGATTCATACGTCCGTCACTCCTGGCCACACTGACCCCCAGATTCCTACCCACCCCTCATACCTTTTTCCTTCCCATATCTTTTTCTCCTTTCTTTCCCTTAAAAAAACCCTCCACACAGCATCCTCAAAGATGACATAGGCCCCTAGGGAAATTTTTTTCCTCGCTGCCTCCTGTGTGGAGCTAATGTAAAAAAAATACATTTGCCGAGTTGAAAAAGTAGATAATTATACGAAATTCCCTCGATAGAAAAAATCGCAAAGTATGCTTCGAAAATTGTAAAAACACACCTGGTTCTGTTATGGGGATGAAAAAAATCACTGTGTTTCTTTAAATGCTACTTAAGACATTTATTAAAAAAATATTAGAGCACTCCCTCTAATATGCTTAATTACATACCTCCCTTTCAAAATATCTTCTTTTTCTTTTTGAGCGCTTACTACGGATCTTTATCAATTTATTTGTTCAGAACTATAGTTTTTTTTTTTTTTTTTTTTTGATAGTTTTTATCTGAATAAAAAACTATAGAAAAATGAAATAATTTAACTTTGTATAAACCACTTATTTGATGCGCAAATCCGACCGGTTTCGGAACAAACGTTCCTTCGTCAGGGAAAGCTTATACTAATTTGACAGTTTCGAACAATGTTTTATTATGGTAGGGGTGGAGCTGTTGCTAGATAATAATGTAGATTGGGTGGGTAGGTATTAGTGTAGAGTGGGTGGGTAGGGGAACAAATCCATGATTGGGCTATATGACAATGTTTTTTGTTTGTTGATAATAGATTCATTATTTTTAAGGGATTTTTTAATTTCCAAGGCTTCTAAGTTATCTAAACGTTTTCCTTTATGATTAATATGAAGAATATTTATCCCTGTATTTTTTTCAAAACTATGGTTATTTTCAATGATATGGTTAGCAAACTCAGAAAAATTATTATTATTAAGACACCTTAAATGTTCTTTGATTCTGATTTCAAAATTACGAGTGGTTTTTCCAATATAAAATGAGGGACAATCATTGCATTTGAGTTTATATATTCCGGAATTAGTCAATTTATGGTCTTTATCTTTAGTATTTCTCAAAAAATTGGACGTTGAAACAGCCCTCTCATACTGTCCTAAAACATTTCAATACAAGAGTGCGGAGACTATTAAAAAAGAAATAAATAAACTTTCCATAAACAAGAATCCGGAAATCTTTCACCTTAAAAACTTAAAGAAGAAACTTGAAGATGAAAATCTGATATTAACAAAGGCAGACAAGGGAAATACTGTAATCATTATGGACAAATCTGATTATCACAACAAAGTGATGGACTTTATAAATAGTGATAATTTTGTTATTTTACCAAAAGATCCAACATATAAATTTAACGAGAGTGTATCAAATGCTTTAAAATCTTGTAAATCGGACATATTTAAAGATGATAACATATTATCAAAAAATCCCAAATCACCAAAATTATATGGGTTTCTCAAAATCCGTAAAATAAATACCCCCATAAGACCTGTCGTTTCATCATGTAATTCGCCAAGTTTTAAACTATCGTCATTAATAACTGATTTAGTTCATAAAAGTAATGTGTTTACACCAAAATATGTAATTAAGAACTCTTATGAACTGATTGACTTATTGAAAAATTTTGTACTTCCCATTAATGCTAAACTTGTGTCTTTTGGTGTCATTAATCTATTTCCTAATGTGCCTATTACTGAAAGTAAAACAATTATTTCCAAATTATTGAAAGATTCTAAATTACCTACAGATCTGTCTAGTGACCTAACTCGTTTATTTAACTTAGTTTTAAATCAAAATTATTTTCAATACAATAATGTCATATACCAACAAAAAGAAGGTCTTCCAATGGGAGCCCCCACCAGTCCTCTTATTGCTGATATATTTATGAATGATTTGGAAACAAGTGTTTTTAATTCAAAATCACCTCTTTTAAACAATGTTTTACTATGGAAGAGATATGTGGATGATATCTTCGTCATTTGGACAGGATCTGAACGTCAACTCAACAACTTTCTTAACCTTTTAAATTCCTTTCATAACCAAATAAAATTTACTATAGAAATAGGCAATGAAAAATTAAACTTTTTGGATTTAACTTTATCTATTATAAATAATAAAATCGATTTTAGTATATATCGCAAGCCAACATACACTGAAATAGTAATTCATAGGACCTCCAACCACCCGGTCTCACAAAAACACTCCACCTTCCATTCCATGATACACCGCTTAGTAAATGTCCCAATGTCTAATAATAATTTCCTTTCTGAACTTTCAATAAAAAAAAAACAAATTGCTATAAATAACGGATATGAACCAAAATTAATTGATAACATCCTAAATAAAAAACTTATCAAAATTTCAAAAAATAAATATCTATACAATTCTAATAATATTAATGATAAAGAATGGCGTAAAATTTTGTATATTAATAATTTTTCAGTTCAATGTTGCAAAAATCTTCCTTCTAATATTAAACCAGCGTTTTATACAAGAAATAATATCGGTAATTTTTTGAGAAATACTAAAGATAAAGACCATAAATTGACTAATTCCGGAATATATAAACTCAAATGCAATGATTGTCCCTCATTTTATATTGGAAAAACCACTCGTAATTTTGAAATCAGAATCAAAGAACATTTAAGGTGTCTTAATAATAATAATTTTTCTGAGTTTGCTAACCATATCATTGAAAATAACCATAGTTTTGAAAAAAATACAGGGATAAATATTCTTCATATTAATCATAAAGGAAAACGTTTAGATAACTTAGAAGCCTTGGAAATTAAAAAATCCCTTAAAAATAATGAATCTATTATCAACAAACAAAAAATATTGTCATATAGCCCAATCATGGATTTGTTCCCCTACCCACCCACTCTACACTAATACCTACCCACCCAATCTACATTATTATCTAGCAACAGCTCCACCCCTACCATAATAAAACATTGTTCGAAACTGTCAAATTAGTATAAGCTTTCCCTGACGAAGGAACGTTTGTTCCGAAACCGGTCGGATTTGCGCATCAAATAAGTGGTTTATACAAAGTTAAATTATTTCATTTTTCTATAGTTTTTTTATTCAGATAAAAACTAAGCGAATTTATATGGGAATAATAGAGAAACATTTGGATGTTATTGATTGTTTGTAATTGAATATACTCGTACATACTTCAATTTTCAAAAAATCAAAAAGTTTCTTAAAAACTATTAGATTATTTGGGTATCGAAATTCTGGCATCGTCATCGACAAAAATCATTCAGGTTTTTATAATACAGTGTTTCAGAATTGGATTATTTCGATTATACCATTCGCATGCCACACATAATCACGTTTAATGCAACCGAAGCAGTATTTTTCCTACATATACAACAATAAGTAAGTACCTCCATGTATTATGTGGAAATATGTATAGAAATATTCCGATGCAAGTTTTATACAAATAAACGTGAAGACACCGCTTAACAAAATGACAACATGTCATGCCAAGGGGTGACACATCGCCTGTTATCAATATGAAATGGTTAATTGTGAAAAATACGCAACAGGATGGATGAATGGCAGGCGATAATAAGGTGTAGCAAATTTTATGCATACAATAACGATAATATAAGTAATCATCGGATGATGTGCACTTTAAATGTTAAAATATGCGGTAATAATGTTAAAATATAAATACGATTAAAAAAATCATAATTAATTAGAAAAGTAAATAAAGCATATAGCTCGCTCAAATATGACTGGTTAGTGGCTGTGCTGGCATCGCGTTTGGATGACTCCAGATACTAATGTCTACAGAACTTAAGGTCGGACGAATATCTATGACGGTCCCAGTGGTGGCTAATATCTACAGAGGGCAGCTGAGCAAGAGGTTGTACGGAAAAGCATAAATTACTTCAATTACGACGTTTAAAGTACGTACATGAAGTTTTTGCATAATATTACGTATTTTGCTGTTTATGAGGACAATAATTTATTGAACAAACATGGAGGTCATAATATAAAGATATTTATTTATTTCGAAATACACGGCACCACAACCTAACCTAACTGACGTAGAAATGGTCATGGTAACAGACTAAATAATTTAGAAGCACTCGAAATATAGAAAGCTGTTAAAACAAAAACCCAAATCCTTAATAATCAGCTAAATGTGTCCAATAGTCCGATATTAGGGATTTTTACTTACATACATACATAAATTAAGTTTTTTAAACTGCATACGCAATATTACGTTATTCCAATATGATATACATAATTGCAAATCCAACCTCTGCCAGTGCTGTAGATATTCGTCCACACTTTGGTTCTCATAGATATTAGTCAGCAGTTTGAGATGTAGATATTCGTACGCACTTTGGTTCTCATAGATATTAGTCAGCAGTTTGAGCTGTAGATATTCGTACGCACTTTGGTTCTCATAGATCTTAGTCCGATTTGTTCAGTTTTTGGAATTCCTGTAGATATTAGTAGACGCCTCCGTTTGGATCCCATCCAGAGGTCGTGTGTTCAATTCCTCGGCTGGCTAACTCGGCTGGCTAAGTTCTCCATCACAACACAAGCAACATTTTTCGCTCATTGTGGTGGTAGTAGGAGGTTTTCAAGGTTATTCGTAACCCGGGAATGTTTGTCTTTCTTTTAATGGTACGGCCACACTGAGGTCAACTTCCAACTTCAAACGTTTTGACGATTGTGTAGAGCGGTAGTTCGTGCGTTGGAAGTTCGAGTTGGAATTCGAGTTGGCCCTGGATCGCCTCTGAGGCGATGGTTGGTTCGTGCGAGTTGGCCCAACACATCAGTCTGCGCAATATTATTACGGAAGAGTGGTATAAAAATTGTTTGAAATTATTATTTTTTTAGCTTTACGAATCGAAATCCATATTATGGAAACCGAAGCATCGCCTGCACAATTGTAGGCAACTGAAAAGATACAGCGCCGAATCAGCTGTTCGACGTCTGGAGTTCGGAATTTTAATGCAATGCAAAAAAACTTCTCTGCGGAATTTAAAGGTCAAACGCGAATATTTTCATCAAGAACTTATTCGAAATCGATTAAATAAGCAGGCAGTCATTATAATGATTATTTTTCAACGTAACGAAACTACCCTAACCCAACCGAACTTATTAAAATGTGACAAACAAAGAAAAAGAAAAAGAAGTTAATAAAACCATCTACCTATAAAAATCCGAAAACTTCAATATCTTGGACATGTGATGAGACATCCAGAGAAGTATGAGATCTTGCATCTCATGATGCAGGGAAAGATTGCCGGAAGACGAGGCCCTGAAAGAAGGAGAACCTCACGGCTGAAAAACCTGAGACAATGGTTTAGACCAGCCAGTAAACAAAATCCGCGTAGCCAACATGATAACCAACGTCCAGACAGGGCACAAGAAGAAGAAGATAAACAAGGTGTCAACCCTATTACAACATTTTATAGTTGTCTACTAATTTGGCTGGCCATTGGATCGATTCAACTATGCGATCTATTACAGGTAGTTCTAAAGGTCACTACTTCCTGATGGTAATATCTCATAAGAATCTTTAAGTAATAAGAACAATTTAATTACTGGAATCATGGTGCAATAATTACATTAAAATTAGTTTTCATCCAAAATTTCCTACGAGAGGTCATCATGGAAATTTTTAGGTCACCGAATAGATATTGTGGTTTATGTGACGAAGCGCGGACATATTGGACTCAATGCGGAAATTAATTATGTTACAAATAAATATATACCTAATATATTATAGTTGTTAGCTACATTCATAAACAAGATATTCAATATAATTTAGAGTCAGACACCTCACTGAATACTAAGAATGAGTCAATACACCTTATTAAATATAATTCCATTTAAATCTATACTACATTCGAGAATTGACCTTCGAGTAAAATAATGCACTTCACCAAAATAAAATGTTAGTACGCTGATGTTTCATATAATTTGAGTTCATATTTTTACGTTGACCATAGTTGCAGAACGATAAATCTTACCTCTGAACGAAGAGGTGACCGGACAACTCAGAACCTCCTTTGAAAAGTCATTAAAAGTGATGAAAGAAAATAGTTAAATAGACTACGTTAGGTTAGGATTATGGGCTATTATAAAATTATTGTTTTCATTGCTTTAAATGACTTTTAAAGAGGCGTTGAGTTGACTTGATTCTGAGTTGGCATGGAGTCGAACGAAGATATTAGGTACAGTACCATACAGGGATAGGATCTATGACAGAAAGAGGAATGGAGCGCTGTAGACGATGACCGCCGATAAAAACAAAAAACACCAACTAAAGTATAAAAATGAAATAAAGAAAATCAATATTACTTTCGAAGAGCAACAGAGTGTACGATAATTTTATTTAGTCTGTCTTTATCCAACACAAATAAGCTCGATGGTTTGCCCACGCGAGAACATGATGCCGAATTAAATATCAAAATGACGCGACGCTTCTCGTGAATGTCTTGCGCATGTGTGAATGAAAGTTCGATGAGGCGGACGTAGCGCCAGCTGTCATTCAACAACATAAATAATTTCTTGGGTTTGAAATACGAAAGATGGTTAAATTTTTTCATTCAAAAATACTAAAATCGCGATTAAAAATGGGAGGGTGGGGGTAGGAGAGTTAAAATTTGGGGTTATGGGTATTTTTGACGACAAATAAAAAAAAATACAAAACAAAAAAATGGTCAAATTTTTTTTTTCTGGATAGGGACACCGTAATCACCTAGCGGTATGAAATATACTTTAAAACCTACTCCCATACATACGAAAAATACATAAAAATCGGTCAAGCCGTTTCGGAGGAGTGCGACCACAAACACCGTGACACGAGATTTTTATATTTAAGATATTGATATATCCAATATATTGCAAAAATAAAATTATATCTATCGTCCAGTTGATTAGTCAGACATCTCCAACTACAAAGTTTTGAGATGATGAAAGAAATATTCGAATGCTCACCATAAATCAAATATTATTTACACGTGTCTGTGTTTTACATATTAAATTTTGCTATAAAATAACACCGGGAGTCTTAACAGTCCAGTACATTAGAATGACAATTTGAAATATAATACTAGTGACTTAACAATGAAAACATTAAAATTTTGTTATTCACTACAGGTTTTTCTGCATTATAATGGATTTGATGGAATTTTAACAGAATGTAGTAATCTGAGTATTGCACCAGATAGAGTACCTACGTATAACTGCATACTCAACTAAAATTTTGATATTGACGATCGATATTTACGCCTAATGGAAGATACTTTCAACATCAAGCCATTGTGAAACATTGCCACAGACATTTGTAATGGCTTTAGTTATGTTTGGGGGCCAGACATGAATAGCCTGGAATGATTGGCACTTAATCGCATTTCCCTTCTCCACCTTCTTTCTTTTCCTCCACAAAATTCCACCCACATACGATTGCCACAGTTCTACTTGTCTCTTAAAATCACAATTTAAAAATACATATACACTGACTTATCTGATATTACCGCATGAACGTTGCAAAGATCATTGAGAGATAAATAATATATTTTTTTAATACCACATCCTCTTTAGTTCTTCCTATTATTGATTTAATCTACAATCTGAACTATTATAATACGACTGCACGCGGAGCTATTTATCTGTCGAAGATCGAAGTTGTTTCAGGAAACGTAATCCTGATTCCGGATAACGTATTAGTATAACGAACGTAATGGTACGGTGGGTACGTGTGCATAATAAACACGTCAGGCGTTCGTTCATACTAGGAGGTAATTACAATTTCTCTAGAAATGTGCGATAAAAGTTACGTTGGAAACAGATACCATAGAAAATAATTAGAATAATACGTTGTAATGATAACATAAATAATAGTATAATATAATCACAGAAATTCAAAATACCTATTCTGGAAAAGTTTTAATATTATAATTTTTAAGTGCGGATAGCCAAAGTCTGTTTCATTTGCGATAAAATATATAAATATCTTTACTTGCTGCCTTCTGTGGGATTCGAACTCGAGCCATCCAACTGACCGCCAGTGTCCCTCCAATGGGGCCTTCAAATACCTCTAACCCACAATAAGATACTTCAATATATACTCACAAAAATGCTTGAAATACCATATTCTAGTATATACGGGGGTGCTATTCAGGATAGTCGAAATGACTTGGTATTATGTATATTGACCTATCAAGACCAAAATCCTTACAAAGTTGATGGGAGTAATCGAAATAGGTAAGTAAATGGAATAAAACAATCGAATAATGTTTTGAAAAGATCAGTTACACGGACTAAAAGGACGCCAGAATATCGACGTCGTCGACCATTTCAATCTTTTGTTCAATTTAGAAATCGATTATTCATTCGAATGAAATTGAATTCGATTATTATGGAAACTAAGTGAGCGAAAGAATTTTAAACGTTTTCATTTAGAACTTAACGCTTCGAATTAAATATTAAATCTTTGTATCTCCCTTATTGTCAAGGTGAGAAATATATATATATAAACGGTGTTAGAAAAAGAAAACTTTATATTCAATTCAATGCTTTATTTCCAAATCTTGAATTTATCCACAGAAAAAAATAAATGTGCACCTTTATGGAATAAAAGTTTCCGATAGCTATTTGAGAAAACATAAAATTTTGAGAATTTTTTAAAATAATTTTTTTATGAAACGACAAAAACGTGAGGTGATAATAACGTTTATAATATATTTAGGTACCTAATAAAATATGACTGTATTTTTCTCTTGTTTTTCGTTATCAATAATTTAGGATGGGAAAAACGTAATGTGAGCCACTTTTAACACTTTTTGATGTTTGTATTAAAAATGTTAATATTTCAGAATTATACGTTTATTTATAATGATAACCTTTTGAAAGTATGTCCCATCACCTTTCAAACACAGTTTATAGTTTTCGGATACATTAATAAATGTTCCATTAAATTGGATTTTTGCAAAACGGAAATTTTCTGACCTTCTGATAGAATATGCTCGAGACCTGGTGGGTTAGGGCGCAGCTTCCCGCATTTGTACTGATTTATTACACATTTTCCTTAAGTACTTTCAAGCTCTGTTTTCTGTTAAAAATAAACGTTATTCTTGAAGATAATATCTACACATTCCCCACGCTGAAACGCCAATTTTATGAAATTCTCTCGATAGAAAAAAATCGCAAAGTATGCTCCGAAAATAATAATAAACCCGTTTTTTTCAGTGATTTTACAAGTTACATTGTATGAATAAATTCATAATATTTTTTTAAATGCTATTTTTTAGAGATTCCCAGGAGATTTTTGCTTTATTTTAAGCGGTCGTGTTTTATTTAACATTTTCACAATTTTCGCTTAAATATCATCTTTTTTAATAAAAGCGGGCTCCCTCTAACATTCGTATGAACATATCTCTCAATTTTCTTCTTTTTGAGCGGGTACAGCGGGATTTAAGAAATTGTTAAATCGAATTATTTTGATTGACAAAGTCTCGATTATGTCCATCGCTAACCTGCAAAAACAGAGGGGTAATGCGCGATTCATCACTCCATTCAGCAAAAAGCAAAGCTAATCAATCCCCAACAGCGACGGAGCAGCAATTATTCGCTAAAAGCTTTACGCGCCCAGCGCATTCATTATTCAAAGTAGAATACAAATTATTGTACATTTGCCGACGGAATACGACATTATTGCCGATGGGTGAAGTGGTTTTAACGGAGGCGTGACGTGTCGATGCTGGGTGTCCTGACATAATCGTAATTTGATAAAATCAAAACCAATCCTAATGAAAACGATATCAAATATAAAGGTGTTCCACTGATAGTTTCATTATAATCTCTCACTCTTTCTCGTCCACATCGTTGCTATGCCACTTAATAAGAAATTATTTTTACCTGCGTGTCCTCTCTTCATTCGTCCCGTTCCCCTTCACCTCAAATCCCGCATTCATCGCAATCGGATGAATGGTTTAGCAACGCATAGACATCTCACATAAAAATTGTTTCTCCCTGCGTGTCCTTTCCCATTCAAAATCAAAATCAAAATCAAAAAATATTTATTGTAAAATGAAAATTACAAAAGGTGTAGCTTTTTCGCTCATTCGTCCCGTTCCCCTTCCTCTCGCGCGTCCCCTCCCCTCGTCCTGCGACCCCCCCCCCCCCCCTCCCCGGTTCCCGTCCCCCTCCCTCCCGCGAACCCTCCTCCCGCACTCCATTCATTCAGTCCCGTACATTCAGTTTTCAAACAGCTCGCGCGCCACCTTTTGCAATTTTTTTATACAAATTTCATAATGCCAGAGCTCACCAGTATATGTATATAGAAACCTTCGCGGGCAGCATACATCAAATCCCCAAAGTTAGAATGAAATGGGTAAAATCGTTCGGAAGTTAAGCGCGTACATACATTTAGGCGATTAATTTTTATTTATATAGATAGATAGAAGAAAGATAGAAGAAGAAGAAGAAGATAGATAGATGGAGCTCTCAGCTTTAGGCCCATAATAGGACTATAATATCTTATGACGTTTTCATCAAGGATTCTGCATCGGTTTTGATAGTTTTGCCGCTGAAAGCTCCGCCGTAACCTACATTTCTGCCACACACTTGTATTAGAAGAAAGAGGGAGACGTTACAACCTAGTTATCAGTGGTTTCCCTATAAAAGCTGAGTAAAACTCGACGCTGACACGCAATGTACGCTGTAATTTGCGGATGTTTAATTTGTGACACAAATAAAGACGAAAAAAATGCCCAAGAAACGCATTAAATATTCATTCAAGTCTTCATGATTTTTTTACATTCGTTTATTATTAATTATTATAATATTATATGTTTAACAGTAAAATACAAATTATGTGTAAACCACGGACATATGAATATATCTGGACCTGCCCTAAGTGATAAAAACGTATTATTTCCCCCTCCACATGGCGCCGGCTGTAGCTCCTCCTTGGAACCGGCTCGCTCCATGGGGAGGGGATATAGCCTCGCTTGAATCTAAAATGTGTGACGTCATCATTCTTGCCGTGAACAGCGAGAAGCTGACATCCATACATTTAACGAAATAACGGCAGCTTGTGCTATACAATATATCTACGTATCAACATGCACATAGCAAATGTGGGCGGTACTCCAATGTGCTCGTCGCTGGTTACAGGGGTAAGTAAATTATGAAACATTTGTAAAAGTGTTTTAACTAAACACGGCAAGAAAATATTGATATGTGTATTGGCGCGAGTCTTTTTGGGGCGAGCATTTGGCCTTAGCAAATAAGTTTTGAATGTGGCAAGCAATTCGCGCTCCCATGTAAAAAGGTCTATTCATTCAAAGCAGATTTTGCTTTTAAGAACTAAATGGTGATATTGTAATGCGAGATGCCTATATACTGTCAGATTGATTGTTCAACGAATGACAGTCATCTTTCCCCTCTTCGCTCTCCATAGTTTGGTTTTACCCCTCATCTGTAACTGCTTGTCTATCCATTTGGATGTCTATGGTGTAAACATATTTTTAGTGGGGGAAAGGGTAATTGGACAGGGGAAGTTTAGAATTACCTGGCTATACAGATTTAATCACTAAACTCAGCCAAAATCCTTTCAAATTAAGTTTCGATTATGAATGGTGAGAGATCGTCCACTCCTTACCCGTTATGAGTTAAGAGTATTATCATTGGTATGACCAGTAGAGAATAATATGGTCCATTTTTTACCATCTGAAATAAACTATGAGTAACGCAACAGTCACCCAAAACTCTGCTTACCGTTTAATCGGAAATGACTTCAATAATAATTCTCAGAATTAAATTAATATCATCCGATGGGAAGTAAAATAATATTCAGACACATTATTATAAAGTAATACATTATATTCTTAAGTTAGTTACACAAATTTACAAATATATGTTTTTTATCATTCCAATATTGTATTACAGGATGCCATTGTTTGCTTTGATCATTAATAATTACACGTGTTCTTTACTTTTATTTACTATCCTTTGCTGTTTTACACGCTCGTAAGGGCTTTTTATTAGTTACGCAATAGGCCACTTGCATGGATTTCATAACGTCTTGGAAAAAATCGTGTGGATAGATTTTTTTACTAAGATTACGAAAATGTTAGTAAATTTTTTTAGAAATGTACAGTTTTTTTTTTAAATAAATAAATCCATCATTTGGGCCCGTGACGTCACTACATGAAAATGTGCGGTCACCGAAAATGTTCCTATTAATTTTATAATATTCTACATTGATTTATTTTTTTTATATGGCAACACTTTGATTTCAGGTGAATTTTTGAATTTGACATTTAACGTTCACTAGATTTATTGTTTGTTCTCTGCGAACTTATCATTTGTTTTGACTTTTTGACACACGTTCTGAAGAGAACCCCGTACATTTTACGCTGTCTGCAAGTGTTTTAGAGGTATAATGGTAGTGGTGCTGATTTTAACAAAATCAAATTTTATTATATTCTTATTATTATTATAATTTACATGTGCAAGTATATTACATTGGATTTAGTAATATAGACGTTGAACTTTATAATGATTTATGATCAATAAGATGGATCAAGGAAAAAAATATTTATGAGATGTAATATTTTTGGTACGCCTCGTTATTTTCTTGTGGAAAACGTACTTTTTTTAAAATGATTTTCGGCTATGTAATTATCGTTTTTTCGCACCTATAAACTCACACTAACATCAAGCCACTTTACAATCAAGACTTCCACACTCACAATACTCGAAATAGCAATAAAATCCGCATACCTCAAACACACACTACAAAATATGGGATAAAATCTCTGAACTATGTTGCCTATACACTATATAATTCGCTACCAGATATGTACAAGGGAATTCAGCAAAATAAAAAAAATCAGAGTAATGCTTTAAAAGAATATTTTTTAACTATGTATAAGGATGAAACTTTGTAATTTTCTTGTCATGTTTCAATTGTCTTGTCTCTTTTCTCTTCTTTTCTTTTCCATTAAGTTTGTAATCATCCATATCTGTATAACCTTGTTCCCTTTTCTTTAATTGTTTTCCACTGCTGTTTATTCTACTCAACCTGTCTTTTATTTTTCTTCTACATTGTATGTGAATCTTATATTTTAATATCCAAATTCCTATGTAAAATTTTAACTATTACCTCCCACCCATGATTTGTATGTTCCTCCTGTCCTAAAACGAGTTCTGTAACTCATCGGGATTGCTATAGCAAGAAATAAAAACAATAAAAAAAATATATATATATAAAAAAAAAAAAAAATTATGTCCCGTCTTTCCGGTTTATAAAAAAAGGTCTGATTTTTCGGATTAAAATTTTCAAAACTTTTCATTTTCAAAAAAACAAAAATACTATAAAAAAAATACAGAATATCTTAGAATATTTGCCTAAACAGGATTTTTTTTTAAATGTGATGCAAGTGGCCTATTCTCATTTCAAGTCTTATACTATGTAAAGCGTTAATGATTTAGATAAATAAAGCATACAAGAATTCATCACAATACGACTTAAAAAACAGATATAAACAGAATTTAAACGAGATTTGCAATTCAACACTTTAAAACAATGTCTTCTTGGAATTTCGGTGGCTATAACGCACTGAGGATAAAAACTGAAAGAAGTATGATCTGGGTGTATCCTTGTGGGCGAAATAAGCTCAAATTTACCTTACTTCTGGAGAAATTGATCAAACATCGTCAAATAACAAAATTAATTAAAAAAACGCCAAATTTATCAGCCTGTCTAGATCCCAAAGGTCGAAAGGTCTTATGTAAATTGGCGACAACGGTTTTCTTTCCAAGGCGTAAAATGGTAAAATATTTTCAGATTTTCAATTTGAGAGGCGGGTATGGGTACCGCCGCCCCGGGAACCATTTATTGGATAACACACCTCTGCCATAGTCATGCCAGTCTGCCCACCAGCTGCAAGGGAGGCCAGATAGGGAGAGATTGGTTGAGGGAGTCCCTTTGACTTCTCCAGCCGTACTCTCTCGGAACATAACCTTGCACCGCAGTAGGAGGGATGGATCATACGTCCGTCACTCCGGGACACCCTGACCCCGAGAATCCCACCCACCCCTAATACCGTTTTCCTTCCCAGAACATCTGGTTCCTTTCCTAAAAAGATCCTCCACACAGCATCCCCAAATATGATGTAGGCCCTGAGGGGAATTAGTCTCCTTAGGTTCTCCTGTATGGAGCTAATGTAAAAAAAATCTGGTCAAACAAATATCGTGAAATTTGGTAAATATCATTTATCATGAAAACTGGTAAAAAAACGTCAAAAATGTCACAGATTAAACTTCCAGGGATAGTCTGATCAGTGCTCTAACGAAACTCAAAGCTGTGAAAATTTTACAGAAAAATTATATAATTTGTAAATGTTGAATCCGTGAGATTTTGTCACCGTTTGGCAACAGAGCGTAATTTGAGAATATGTTAATTTAGCAAATGTTCATACATCACAAAATTATAAACTAGATTAGGCTGGTAACGGCTGACATTCGTTACTATAGTGGAAGTTGTAATAATAAAACGTGTGTTGTTTTTACAAAAGATAATTGAATAAGAGATTAGAAAATATCGCAGAATCGAATATAATTATTGTAATGACATACTACATCAACGATCGGAAACAGACCAAAATATTTTAAAAATTAAAAAATTACGCAACCGCCACTATATTTACAAAACTATTGATAACCGTTACTTCTTATTTTTGATGCAGAATTAACTATCGGTGAGCCCTGGCGTGATGAAATTATCAAAACTTTTGATCTGGAATGTCAAGGTCATCAAATTTATTTTCAGTATGCAACGTCATCATTACCATCAAGAGATATAAAATGTCAAAGGTAAAACAAGACGCAATTTGGGAGGCGGGTATGGCCGCCCGGGGAACCATATTGGATAACCAACACCTCTGCCATAGGTCAACCCAAGTAGTTCGGTATGTTTGGAGACTTAGCAGGGGTGGCC
The DNA here is from genome assembly GCA_917880885.1 of Limnephilus marmoratus. NCBI lineage: Eukaryota > Metazoa > Arthropoda > Insecta > Trichoptera > Limnephilidae > Limnephilus > Limnephilus marmoratus. The sequence goes on along the minus strand of OU862911.1, from coordinate 58,919,571 downwards.
GGGTTCATGGGTTGAAGTTTGTCCAGGTCTTGGTCAGTGAGACTGGTTAAGGGAGGTCTTTTATCCTCTCCAGTCGGAATCTCTCGACCCATCGCCTTGCACCATAGTTGGAGGGATGGATTCATACGTTCGGCACTCCTGAACACACTGACCCCCAGATTCCTACGCACCTCTCATACGTGTTTCCTTCCCAGAACTTCCTATAATTCCTTTCCTTAAAAAACCCTCCACACAGCGCCGCCTAAGATGACATCGGCCCTGAGGAAAATTATTTTTCTCAGGGCCTCTTGTGTGGTGCTAATGTATTAAAAAAAACTTGTTTAATATAAAAACTATGCACAGAAATATGGGCGAAATCGGGTAGTAAGTAAGTATAAAAAGTTTCCATAAAAGGATAAAAATATGATAGGTACCTATATTTAAGTATAATGCTCCCACAAATACAAATAAATACCCATGAAAATCGCTAAAAAGCTGTTACCGATTGCATAAAATAAATATTAGTAATAATTGTTACGTAAGTAATCTCGCTATATAGGTATTCATCAAAGAACAAAGAAAAACACATTCTTTATTCTATGGTATTCATAGATTTAAAATCTACTTACATTTAGTTTTTCGATCGGAAATCTCACAATGCTGTAAATAAAGGCGTGGCTAATTTCATAGATTGGAAAACATTATTAATAATTATAATGACTGCCTATCTTGTACCTATTTAAATCCACCTTATAAATAACAAAGAAAATATTACGTAAATCAGAAAACAAAGAACAAATGGGAAATTGCATAATAGGAAACCGAAGTTTACCAGAAGATACAAATATTATTCGAAGGTTCAGGTAATAATAATTATTATTATTGCAGATAATATATTACAGAACAGTAGAGTACATAAAAATATGAAATCGGTGGCAGATATACATTCATTAAATTTATTTATTTATAAGTGTAAATTTGGCGTCATTCAATTGTTGCTTTAATAATGGCAAAAGAAGTTTCCCGGCTAAAGAAACTATGACCGCCAACACGATTTCTTATATAATAATTATATATTTTTTATTATAACTTCACGCAGGAGGAAACACTTCCCTCAGGGTATGTAACATTTTTGTGGTTGGTGTTTATTATAAAACTAGCAGACCAGGCCACACGTTGCTGTGGCTAACGAAACACAACGCCATTTATTACCCAACCTTTACAAAAATCCATACCACTCATACATTGAATATTTGAATTTCTTGGCTTTTCTCAACTATTATAAGCATGTATTATACATATAAACCTTCCTCTTGAATCACTCTACCTCTTGGTGAGAACCGCAGGAAAATCCGTTGCGTAGTTTAAAAAATCTATGCGCACATACATTTTGAGCGACTTCATTTTATACTATGTAATGATAATGATGCCGCAGACCTGTGAAAAATCTTTAGATAATCTGAATTCTTGATATCGGTTCCAATTTTGAAAATGACAATTAAAATAATTTATCCGCTATAATATTATATTATGGGCAGGTAACTATTAATTTTCCTGAATTATTGAAAAAATCAGTTCCAATGTTGATTAAAAAAACAAATCGGAGTTCATTGATCCAGACTAATAATATAGACATACAACCAAAATTAGTATGTTTTGATCTGAATACCCCACAAAAGTCCCGACTGCTCCCGTCTGGAACCAGTGATTCTATGGCAACCCCAACATTGGGGTACGTTGTGAGACTGAAGGTAGTAGGGAGGAAAAATGGAGTGAGAAATGTGGGGAAGTACCAGGCTATTAAGATATGGTCGTTAAACACGACTAAGGCATTTCAAGCAACGTTTCAATTCGGAATGGTGGTCTGACAGCAGGGTGATACTGAGGGTATCTTCTACTCTGGAATGTACTGCAAATATACTACACATTATTTTTAATTAAAAAAATTGAGTGCAGTTTACACGTGGTAGAAGCGAAACTTTACCAAAACAATCTCAACCAATACTTGAAAAGTGAGGTCATAATCAAAGCGACCAATGAGCGCAGACCTGGCGTAATTTCCGTTTCATATCTCAACGTCAAATTTAAAAGTGACAACATTATCAAAGCGGCCGTTGAGCGCAGTTGATGCGTCGCAGGTGCAGTAATCGTCATTTCCGTTTCATCCGAAATCTAAATCACAGCGGTGCTACAGAAGTTTCACTTCAAAAAAATGACGCGAAACCGAGACATATTTTTCGAAAAAATCACGCAGAAGAATATAATGACAAAATAATGGCACAGAGAAGCTACATCACCCATAGTTATTTCATCAGTCAAATCAACTGGCGCCGGTAATAACAGCAGAGCTGTAACTTGTAGAATCTTGCGAAGGTGAGTCTTGGCGTATTTTATATTTCGTATTGAGTTTAATCTACTTCTGAATCATGTTAAAATATCTCTAATATTGTAATAATTACAAGATTTATCTTACGTTATTTTATCTAAATCTAATCTGATCTACAACAATAATAATTTAGACAAACCATTTACGAGAAACATTTCTTGGACGTCGGAGATTACTATTATTATTATTATTGCATAATTAAGATATTATTTCACAAGTCATGGTAAAATGTGGTTCCATGACAGTTTGGTTGATCCATCGAAAGTTCGCCCCTGGCATATTTATATACAATATGAGTAGGTTTAGGGAAAATACGGTAAGTATACCTAATTACACCAAATGTAACTAAGTGTCCCCGAAGTGGTATGCAGAGAGGATATATCGTAACATAAATAATAATAAAAATATAAAACATATTATCATTCAAATGCAACAAGGATAAAACCACTTGCCGTTATAAAGGATAAAACCACTTATTTTTTTTTTTTTTTTTTTTTTACAGTGAATACCGCACAAGAATCTCAACTGCTCCCGTCTGGAGCCAGTGAGACTATGGCATCCCCAATTGGGGTATGTTGTGAGGCTGAAGGTAGTGGGGAGGGGAAGGAGGTGGGGAAGAGGAATGTTGGGAAGTACCTGGCTATTCAGATCTGGTCACTAAACACGGCTAAAGCCATTTTCAAGCAACGTTTCAATTCTGAATGGTGGTCTTACACCAGGGCGATACTGATAGTATCTTCCACTCTGGAACATGCCGCAAATATACTATATATTATTTTAAATGAATTAATTGTGAAATAACACAAATTAATCAAATAAAATTTATTTGCGCATGCCGGGTTCGAACCCGCGACCTCCGGAATGTGAGTCAAGAGTCTTAGCCACTGGACTACGGAGGTCGTCATACCAGCGAATAAGCACAAAAAATCGACACTGTAAATAAATTCGTTTGATATCCATTTTCAGAGTGGAAGATACTCTCAGTATCGCCCTGGTTTATTCAGAATTGAAACGTCGCTTGAAATGGATTTAACCGTGTTTGGTGACAAGATCCGTGCCCAACATTTGTACACAGTTGACATTTGTCACATGAGAACGGGTCGTTTCTTCGACTCATTCTTGTGTTCAACAGCTCGGCTGTGGAATGATTTGCCGGCCTCTGTGTTTCCTCCTTCCTACAACATGGGTCTCTTCAAGACCAATGTTCATTCCTTCCTCTCCTCAAAAAGACCCTCCACACAGCATCCCAGATGACATAGGCCCTGAGGGAAATTATTTTCCTCAGGGCCTCCTGTGTGGAGTTAATGTAAAAAAAAAAAAAAAAAAATCCGAATGGTCAGGTTAATTCCTTCATCTTCCCCATCTCCTTTCCTTCCCCACAACCAACATACTCCAATTGGGGATGCCATAGTCTCACTGCCTCCAGGCGGTAAGGAGCAGATTCTTGGGTCGTATTCACATAAGAAAACTGAGCAGATTATTGTGCGGTATTCACATTATAAACTACCAACGGGGATTCAAATTTCGGGTCACCGCAAAAAGTATACAGAGAATATGTTTGCTTTTGCATTTATCTAACGGCAGTAAACAATGAGTAGGTACCTAACAACTATGAGATCTAGTTATTAGGTTTTGGATTCAGTTCACTTAAAATATGTATTCAAAATTATATATTATAAAAAAATGTGTAGGAACTACAATGTGCGTGCCGCTAAAACGATCCCGAAACGACCAATGGAGTTATAATGGTGTGGTAGCCTTCTATCCCTCATCCATGAAGAAGTTCCCGTTTTTACGTGAAGGGCGTGCTTTTGAAGATATAAAGGCTGGAAATTTCGCCCTCTAGAAATTTCTAGAACAGTCCAGAACATTCGAGAGTATTCGAGGGCATTCCACAACATTCGAGAACATCCCGAAACATCCTGGAATATTCGGGAATAGTCTGGAACGTTAGGAAACGTCCCGGAACATCCCAGATCATTGTGGACCATTCGAAACCATTTTTGTATGTGTGGGTCTACCCACTGGTAGAGGTATATAAAGCAAGATCCGTCGTGGGTTCGAACGTCAGTAAATCTCATATTAATTCCCGGAGGTAAACCGGGTGTACCCCAGCTAGTACAATTATAATTATAAACTCAAATATTCCATTTAAAATCCCATCAAATGATACATCTTTCTTAACACCTGGTGACCGAGAGGGCTTTCCGACCTGCGCGCTGCGGTTCTTCGTATGGTGGAACTCCCAATAAACAATAAAATAATAACGAAAGTCATTTAGTTAATCATGAACCCACGTTTGAATGACTAGTGACTAACGCAGCATGAATTATACAATGCATACAGTAAACATGAATTATGACACTTTCTCAAACAAAACATCACCGCGATGAAGTGTAAAGATACAAACTACAATCCAAATGTGCACAATCATGATTCACGAGTTGCCTACTGTTAAATGAGCCTCCACCCACAACTGGCAACGAGGAATTGCGCTTCTATTAAGAGAGAGGTTTCACATCGGACGGAATCCACCTAGAAACTAAACAATACAACAAATTAATAATAACTAGCTGAAGTCCCCGGCGATGCCCTAGCTTTATAAAGAGTTTTCAAAATCAAATGTGTGCAAAATTTCATCGAACCTCGGCATAAAACTGTAGATTTGCATATAAATCAAATCCCCGCTTGTTAGCCCGATCGTCCACCACATACAGACCTTCCCCTTTATATATTATATATTACAACCAATTTACCCAAAATCTTGACAAATTATATACCTAAACCTTCCTCATGAATCACTCTATCTATTGGTGAAAACCGCATAAAAAACCGTTCAGTAGTTTTTGAGTTTGTCGCGAACAGACAAACAGACGCGGCGGAGGACTTTAATCTATAATATTTATAGATGATAGCTGTTCTCGGTGTAGGTGAGTACAAGCTCGCAACCAATAATAACTGAACTGAACATACTGAACAGCGTAATACCCTAAATACGGAAAAGGTTGAATTTTACGCTTCTGGTTAATTCACGAGAATTTTTTTTTTCAAATCAAATAGGTACCTACCTACTTATATTCAGTGGTGTAGCGAACGATAGGTAGCCTAGGAGCTCAGATCAAAGCCACAACAAAAAAATCTGCCTGCGGTGCTAATTCTCCCTGTTACCAGGAGATTTGAAGTGAAAACATCTTAAGCACTGTTGTGATTTTAGACTCGATGAAACGAAAAATAGCGACACTAAAAAGAGACAAACACAAACATCTATAAATCTATAGGATTTAGCTTGCGAGAGAATGAGAATAATCGGTTTCCTCTTTGTGCGATGCTTCGTAGTCTATCGGTCTCCTCTTTATACGGTACTTCGTAGTCTCCTCACTACTTTAGTTTTCTAAAGATTTTACTTCTACCGCGTGTGAACTGCACACTTAGTTTTTTTTTTTAAATAGCTCCAAGCAGGAAAAAGGAAAAAAAATCCCTCAGGGCCTAAGTTATGTATGGAGATGCTGCGAGAGAATGAGAATAATCGGTTTCCTCTTTGTGCGATGCTTCGTAGTCTATCGGTCTCCTCTTTATACGGTACTTCGTAGTCTCGTCTACTTTAGTTTTCTAAAGATTTTACTTCTACCGCGTGTGAACTGCACACTTAGTTTTTTTTTTTAAATAGCTCCAAGCAGGAAAAAGGAAAAAAAATCCCTCAGGGCCTAAGTTATGTATGGAGATGCTGTGTGGAGGGTCTTTTGAGAGAAAGGAAGAAGAGGAAGTTCTGGGAAGGAAAAAGGTATAAGGGGTGTAAAAGAATAATGTGTCCGGGAGTGAGAGAAGTATGAATCCATCCCTCCCACTGCGGTGCAAGTGCAAGAGATCTAGATTATGTCTGCATCAAGAAGTCTCTCCCGCCGCGCCATGCAGTAGGTGAGCAAACGCATTCGTCACCAACTGATGACTGATGACAAACCTCATCCCAAAAACCCGGGCACCCCTGCTAAATCACCAAACGTAGTGAACCATTTGGATGACCTATGGCATGGATTGATTCATTCGAAAGATAAAATAAATACAGTTCACAATCGTTGAAAAGGAACGAGAGAGGCTTAATTGACTTAACTTAACCTGACTTAACTTAACTTCAACACTTTCTGCCAAAACAGGGATACATGCCTAATTTTATTATAAAGGTCAACATTTGCCAAAACCGTTTCTGTTACTGCTATTTGTATAATATAGTATGTTATATTACTTCATTTATTTGGAGGAAACATCATTTTTAAAAATCATTTTATTTTATTTTTAAACCTAACATTTATTTGTACAAAAATTGGTGTAAAATAATGTACCTACCAATATAACCACGCACATTTAGATTCTCAACGTAACAAAAATCCTTTCTCATGTGCTTACCATACCTACTCTTATTTTATATATTTATAATTACATACCTTTGTATTCTTTCATTATATGATTTCTATGTTTTATACTTTTCATATTATTTAATATTCTACTATATTTTTCCTAACTCTTTTATATTACTCTAGAGCAATTTACATTGTTTTATATTCTTTTGTATTATTTAATATTATATAATTTAATGTATATAATTTCTTAATTCTTTCACATTCTTCATATTTCATAAGAATGCACCTACTGTATAGAAAATCGACCACCACAACACGGGCATGTGCCTAGCATGGTGGTCGAAAAGTCCCCTATGTGTGTAATGAAAAATTTAATGAATAAAGAAAACTTAAAAAAAAAAAATAAGAGGAAATAAAACGCAATAACACTTCCTGGATACGATTTTATATTCAATTTGCTGTTATAATAATATAAATAAATTTTGGCTTGTTAAATTGTTTACTGTTCGTCGAACCCTATCGTAAGTACGTTTTGTTATTTTTATTAAAGTCCTTTCACGGTTGTTTACAATTTTGTCGCGAAAACAATGAGATTGTAAACAAAAAATAGATTCCTATAATTAGCTATAAATATTTTGATATTTTTAAGACAACAATATTATTATTATCATAACATTTTTGAGCTGCATAATACTACTCGCGATAAAAGTAGGTGGAAAAACATGCTCACTTTTAGGAAAAAATGACAACATCAGGCTGATTTGTTCTAACTCGTATTGAAATCTTGCGTCTCCCTTACGAACTATGACACTGACGGTGTCAGAAAGAGAAAACACCACGCTCTATATTCAAACTTAAAATTTAACCACAAAAGAAGTAAAATGGACACCTTTATGAAACCGAAGCTGCGGATCGCAAATTGAAAAAAAATTATGGATATTTTTTTATTAATTACCAGCTGGTACCCGGCATGCGTTGCAATGCCATTCAAAGAAATGAACTGAATCTCCCTGCATGTCCTCGTTCACATCACGACTCCCCCTGCCCTCCCGCGTTCCCCTTCCACCTTCCCAATCACTGTCGCCAACCCCCCCCCGCTAACCCCACCTCCCCGTTCCCCTCCCCCTCCTGCCGCTAAAGTATATGAAATACACACATTTTCATTTAAAAAAAATTCATAACGCCAGATCTTACTCTTATACAATATAGCCTATAACCTTCGAAGGCGTGCACACAACAAATCTCCGAAGTTTCATCGCAATCGGATGAACGATGTGGAGGCACATAAAGAACGGACAACTATTGATTTTTATACCTATAGGTATAAGATTTTTACAAGATGACAAAAAAGTGAAGTGACAATAACGTTTATAATACAATTGTCTAATTAAATATGCATGTGTTTTTTTTTCGTTATCGGTATTTTAGTTAGAAAAAATGTAAGGTGGTGAGCTATTTTTAAAACTTTTTTTTGCTTGCGTGAAAAATTTTTATATTTCGAAGATTATAAGTTTTTTTTTCTATTTTTAAAATTTGAAAGCGTATTTTACCACCTTTCAAAAAAGTTTTTAGTTTTTGGATATGTTCATAAATATTCCATTTATTTGGATTTTATTGCACAGCGGAAATATTTAGATCCTCTGACAAAGTACGGTCGAGGCCTGAATGATTAATCCAAAATAGTGTAAATCGATCACAAAATGTAAAGAGACTCCAACAACATACATTATTGGATCATTCGTTTATAAGGAGTTCCTATGATTTTTATATTGTGATAAATGCGTGCCCTCGGCAACAGTACAATTGGTTCATGGCTCAGTTTAGTAATAGAGATGAATCCCACATAACAAATTGTGCAAGATAATCGGCATCTTTCCAGCTATACAGCCAACGACATTGTAATAATTCAATACAGGTTATATTCAATGTAATACAATTTGGGAGGCGGGTATGGGTACCGCCGCCCCGGGAATCATTTATTGGATAACCAACACCTACGAGTCCTACGACATAGGTCACCCCAAGTGGTTCGCGACTTGGTTGATGACTTTGCAAGGGTGCCCGGGTGCGTATTTTCAAAACCTATACCGATTCAGTCGCGGTAACGACAATTTACATTTTAAATATACCTCTATATTGGTTATTTTTTATCACATTGCAAAAACAAAAATTGTTCTAAAATATTAATAAAATAATCTTTCTGATGTGTATATTAGAAATTAATAATTTTATTTGTAAATATTTAAATTTTAATATTATTCCCATATATTGTAAATATACCTCTATATCATAGGTTCCCAACGTGGGCGATAACGCCCCCTTGGGGGCGTTTCAGACCTTCAGGGGGGCGGTAGAAGGCAAAGAGAAAATTGGGGGGCGTTTCAGACTTTCAGGGGGGCGGTAGGAGACCCAGAGAAACCCATAGCTAGTTTGCTAGCACATATCGAAGAAGTCAAAAACATGCTAAAAGAATACGAACTGCACATGGTGATGATGAGCGAAACCTGTATTACCGAAGAAATTAACCAAAATGAAACAACATTTCAGAGCTATTCGACTATTAGATGCGACTCATTTAGCAGCAGGCATACAGGTGGAGTTATCACATTAATTCTGTAGGGTATGTGTGTGAGTGTGTAAACAACATCTCTTACAAAGTCACAACAAATGCGGTACTAGATAAAAATAATAGCTGGATACCTACTGGCTATTGAAGGATTTTAAGCTGGGAACCTATGCAGCTATTTATCATTCCCCAAATCAAAATGATACAAAATTCTTAAATTTTTTTGAAGAATGGTGCAGTTAGCAAATAAATACAAGAGACTTGAAAATCATCTGTGGAGATTTTAATATTCAATATAAAAAGCACATGATTACAAATCATCAAATTGTCTGGGTAGGAAGCAATTTGTCAAAAATTATACAAGAATATGAAAAAACTCTAAAGCTATGATTAATTTGGTAATTTCAAATGACTTTTACGCGGAAGTTAATGCTGCGGAAGAATTTAAAATCAATCTGATCACGAAACAATTATTACAAAAAATAGATATAATAGTCTGAAGCCTCAGGGAACACGAAGTATAATATATATACAGGAATAAAAAAAACTATAATAAGGATAAATTGTGTGCGGCATTACAAAACAAAAAGTGGATCTACGATAACCAAGGAAATTTAGACAGAAAAGCCGATGAACTAATAGGACACCTGAAAACAGTAGTAAATGAACTAATGCCTACAACGAATATATCTTCTCTTATATATAAAAATGAATCGCTTAATGTGTTGCTAAGCGCAAATCTCGAGATCAGCTGAACCGATTTCGCTGATTATTTTTTTAGAATATCCCTTGAAGTACGAGGATGGTTCTTACGGAGAGAAAAATTAAGAAAATTGCGCAGAAAATTGGATAATTTTAGAAAACCTATTACTAACCTAAACGACTATCGCACGTTTGATATTTTGCAAAACAATGATTGTTAAATAAAATTCTATTTTTGAAAATCTTTAAGTTGATAAATTTATTTAAAGTAGTTACTCCCCTAATAGTTTGAATCGAATCAAGAATTTTAGATAGTTTAAATAGGTACCTATGTTAGGTACTAACTTTAATATACATGAAAAATGGAAATTTGAATAAAAATTGTAAAAGGTGGCACGCGGGCTGTTTAAAAACTGAATGTACTGGGATTGAATATATGGAACGCGGGAGGAGGGTTGGCGGTACGAGGGAGCGGTAAAGGGAAGAGGGAAGGCGGGGAAGGTGAAAGGCGAAGACGAGAGGGGGGAGGTGAACCTGGGAGGGGGAGGGGAACGTGGGAGGGGGAGGAGAACTCGGGAGAAGGGTTTGTGGGACGGGGGAAGGGGGGGGAGTGGAGTGGGGAGAGGGAAGGTGGAGGTGATGGAGTGGGAACGCGAGAGGGGAAGAGGACGCAGGAGAAGAAGGGGAGGCGGAAGGTAAACGGGACGAATGGAAAAGGACACTCAGGGAGAAACAATTTCTTTATTAAATGGCATAGCAACGCATGCCGGGACCAGATAGTAAGTATATATAAAATGAATTCCTGTTTCCCTTGGTCACGCCTTCATTTCACTTTTTTTTTAAAGTTTCTCAATACTTTGTAGAAGGTTCTTACGGGAAGAAAATTTAAGAAAATTGCTCAGAAAATTGGATAATTTCAGAAAACTTAACGACTATTTTAACTTTCCACGTTTGACAGTTCGCGCGTTCGACGAAATTGAATTGTGTTTTCGAACGTTTTTTTTTTGTTAAAAAAGAATTATCTATGGGTTATTTAAATTATAGATATTTTAAATATATACCTACGTTAGGTACCAAATTTGATTGATTGTTCTTATAATATATAAAAATGAAAATTTATTTTGAATGAAAAGCGAAAATTTGAATAAAAAAATTGTAATAGGAGGCACGCGAAATGTTTGAAAACTGAATGTACTGGGACTGTTATATAGAACGCGGTATGGGGATTGGCGGGACGGGAAAGTGGAAAAGGGGAGGCGGTAGGCGGAGAAGGTGGAAAGGGAACGCGGGAGGGGAAGGAAATGCGGGAGGGGAGCAGGGAAACAATTTATTTCTTTAAAAATGGTATATCAAGGCATGCCGGGAACCAGCTAGTAGTATATTAAAAGATACAAATAAATAGTATACCTACGGAATCCCTAAATCTTCTAAAAAAACAAAGGGATACAGCTTATAAAGCCTGTAAAATAAAATTTCCAGAAGAAAGGTGGGAAACCTGTAAGAAACTTAGAAACATGTATAGGTACAGAAATAAAACATACCAAAAATTCGTATTCGAGGCTAAAAATTATTACCTCTCAAAGAGATTCAAGAAAACCAGTATGGATCAGAAGAAAAATACAAATATAAAAATATAATATATGTACAAAAGTAGTGTTCTTGGATTTTAGGTCTTTAGACGTGTTTTTGAAACGATGGAAAGAGAAATACTAATAATAAAATTAAAAATAGAAAACAAAGAAACAAAATTGGAGATGCTATATCTGAAGAACAACAAGTAATCCTCGGAGTTCCTCAAGGATCTGTATTGGGACCGCTCCTATTTATTAAGTATATATATTAATGATATAGTGAAGTGCCTAAAGTACTGTTCTATCAAACTTTTGCTGATGACACACTTTTATATATTATACCAAATAACATCGAAGATGCATTGTCAAAAAAAGCTTTTTTTTAAAGAACACTTCTATATTATATATTAAAGTTTTTTTTTCTTCGAATAAACTGAAAATAAATGTAACTAAAAGTAAATTCATGGTATTAGAGAAGAAACTCAACGAAATTACTACCCTTAATATAGTAAATCAAAATATTGAAGAAGTAGAAGAAATTAAATACTCAGGAATCATAATCTATAACAAATTAAAACCAAACACTGACTTTGAAATGTTAAATTAAAAAATTGCAGAAAAGATTAAAATGAAAAAGAAAAGTAGGATAAAGGGAAAGTTAGACGTCAAAACACGGAAATTGGTTTACAATACCACTGTAGCGTGTCGCGTGAATTACTGCACAAGTGTAATCTTTCTGAGCAATAAAACCCAAGTAAAAAAAAATAAAAATAATTCAGAACGGTTCCATGCCAAAAAAAACGCATCTTGCCTCATCCTATCTCCCCCCCCCCCCCCCCCCGCCCCCTTTGGTAAATATAATCGTGACGACAATTGCTCTTTCAGATTTACGAGTTGGGGGGCGCTAGAAAAAAAAATATTCTCAAAGTGGGCGGTGGGCAAAAAAAGGTTGGGAACCTATGCTCTATATTGATAATTTTTTATCATTTTGCAAAAAAAAATTGTTCTAAAATCCAGATAAAATAATCTTTCCAATGCGTGTATTAGAAATTAATAATTTTATTTTTAAATATTTAAATTTTGATATTGAAAATGTAAAGCGACTGAACCGGTATAGGTTTTGGAAATACGCTGCCCGGGTTCATGGGGTCAGGTTTGTCAGGAAGTTGGGGTCAGGAAATTGGCGGCGGATGCGCCTGCTCACCAACTGCGTGGCAGGCCGAATCGGGAGACACTGGTTGAGGGAGATATTTTGACCTCTACAGCAGGACTCTCAGCAGGATTTGGACCGCAATGGAAGGGGTGAATTCATTCGTCTGTCACTTCTGGGCACACTGACCTCCAGATTCCTACCCACCTCTCATACCTTCCAAGAACTTCCTTTCCCTAAAAAGACCCTCCACCCAGCATCCCCAAAGATGAAGTAGGCCCTAAGGGGAATAATTTTCTTCAGGACCTCCTGGGTGAAGAAAAAATGTAACGCCGCTTACGAAAAGGAGAACCATTCAAAGAATATGTATATGAACGAGCCGCTCAAGTATGTAATACGAGCTGTGAGACTCAGTTATTCCTATTTCTGCTAAATGTGTCAAGTGATAAATTGGGAGAAGTTACAACGGGTTTATCAACAGTACCTACGCTGTAAAGGATTTCAAACATCCAAATAGCTATTACTTGTATTCAGTAAAAAATTAAAATTTTGCTGGAGACGTAGAATCTTCTCCATTTTGGTTTTCTTCCTTTGCAAACCTGTTTGGGTAGAAGAGAAGGTAACATTTAACCTCTCAGGTCTCGACCATATTTAAAAATATTTCGGCTTTGCAATGAAATCCAAATAAATGGAATATTTTGAACATATCAGCAAACTAAAAACTGTTTATGAAAGGTGATAAAATACGCTTTCAAATTTTATAAATCAAAATAAACATAAAAATAAAAAAGTATAAAAATTTTGCAAACACACTGAAAAAAGTTTGGAAAGTGGCTCATTTTACGTTTTTTCTAATTTATTTATTTATTTATTTATTTAAATACATGTTACATAATTAGACATTTACATAGAATTGGATACATTGAATCACCATACTAGGCGGCTGCCTGTTTCATGGTGACAATGGAGGATATTTACTTTAAGTGAAGTCTATTGTTAACATATGGAACTATTAGTAATGTAATGATGTTGAAAATTGGTAAAGTTATAATAAAAAACTAGTAAAGAGAAAAAGAATTGGGTAAGGATAAGTTTGTGAGAAGATACATATCCTTATTTTAAAATTTATATGTGTGAGTGCATACGCATACGTATATACAGGTGCACACATCCATACACACATAGGCATATACACACACACACTTACACATATATATGCGTCTAGGTACATGAATACATTAATATGTATATATACGGCCATGGACACAGTACCAACACATTTACACACAGTTGTAATTTTTTTTTTTTTTTTTTGAGATGTATGAAGGTGTAATTGGAATGGAGCTTGAGTATTTGCAGTAAGTATCTTTCCAAATAGTATTGAGATATATGTTAATAAAAGAGGTGTTATTTTCTAACATGGTGACAGAATATATAATTAATAAAAAAAACCTTAGATAACGAAAAAACACATACATATTTTATTAGAAAAATGTATTATAAACTTTATAGTCGCCTCACTTTTTTGTCATTCTATGCAAAAATAATTAATTTCCAAAATAATTCATTTAAAAAATTCCCCAAGTTTCATAATGTTTTTTCAAATTGCGATCCGAAACTTTGGTTTCATAGAAGTGTACATTTTACCTCTTTTGTGGTTAACTTTTGTATCTGAATATAAAGCGTTGTGTTTCTCTTTATAACACCGTTTATATCAGATTTCTCACTACGATAGTAAGGGAGACACAACGATTTCTATGAGAACTGTAGAAGTTGTTCCGAAAAGCGAACGAATTATCCTGATGGTTAACAAACGAATCCCGTGTTGTTTTGTAAAGCGTTTTGTCAATCATCATTACATAGTATAAAATGAAGTCGCTCAAAATGCATGTACGCATAGATCTTTTAAACTACGCAACGGATTTTCATGCGGTTTTTACCAATAGATAGAGTGATTCGAGAGGAAGGTTGATATTTATAAAACATGCTTATTATAGTAGAGAAAAGCCCAGAAATTCAAATATTCATTTCAGGCAGCCGGCAGCAGGCAAGCGGGTGGTGTGGATTTTATAAAGGTTGGGTAATGGTGTTGTGTTTCGTTAGCCACATCATATTTACCTTGACAATATTTCAAACAGTTTATTACAATTCAGTATTTAAAAGAGTTTGATATAATATAAAAGTGCTTTCCATTTATTCATTGAATGGAAACTGATGTAGCCACTGACCTAGTACCTTTTGATTCTAACCCCGAGAGAGCCAATGCAATTACAGCGATCTGTCTATCTTACACTGTATGACATCGTACATGCGTACATCGCATTACATTTGATTTTGAATTTAGATACCAAATTTCGGAATTTGAAATTTTATTCCCGAATGGCCAGGGCCAGACTTTTGGATTACGAAACACGCTCACATGGCACTTCTTTTAGTCACAAGGCTTCAATTATATTTTGCGCGTGAGAATCACAAAAGATTGACATGTGAAAAACACAAAAGGATTCACACAAAAATAATGTAAATAATAATATATTCAAACACAAACTTGTATTTTATCAATAAAGAACTCTTTTTTTTGCCAATTTCACAAAGAAAAAATACATTAAAAGATATTTTTAAAGTTTTACTTTAATAATTAAAATAAGGCCGTTTAAATAGTTGGTTGAGAATATTACTAAAAATCTGCGAGGAATACGCAAATAACCACAACATGATGTACAACACCAAGAAAACGGAGCTAATTGCATTCCACCATGGAAAAAATCCCGAGAAGATGCTCCCCGTACAACTTAACGAGGAAATCATAAGCACATCCACGAATGTAAAATACTTGGGGCACATCATCACTGAAAACCTCTCGGATGATGGTGATATTGAACGAAAGAGGGAAGTATCAGTGTTTTGTCAAATATGATTGCCCGAAGATTCTTAGGATGCAGCAATAATGTTAAAAAAAACATTATTTAATGCATTCTGCACTAGCCTGTATACATGTGAAACATGGTGTCAATACCGAGTAAGCTCAATGGAACGTCTCCGGATCCAATATAATGATGCGTGCAGAATCATATTGGGACTCGGAAGGTATAGCAGCGCTTCAACAATGTTTACAGAATTAGGACTCCATGGATTCGCCAGCCTGATGAGACACCGGGTCACTGGAGCCACGTTGCGGCTAATGGCCTCCGACAACACGAGGACCGTGACCGCAGCCGTCCAGCACCAAGCGCAACTCCTGAGTGAGCGATGGGCCCGAGCGCACTAAAGATCACGCCCTGCATAATAATTGATTATAATGGTTATTTATTTTTGTTATTATTAATTTTTATTATTTTTTTTTTCTATTTATGTTCTTATTTCTTTACTGTGTAAATATATAAATATGTATAACTATATGGGACGTGTGGGATTGCACTATCCTCCCACACCCTGGATTATTATTAAATCAATCAAATTAAAATTAAGTACCTACACTAAAATACGTTTTATACGATGAACGCACTTTTCTAAATAAACTCCCGTCTTACTCATAATCGCGGAATAAGATATTACCACGATAATACGAACGGCTTAGGTGAAATTGTTGTAACAATGCAGTAGACCAGTGGTCTTCAACCTTTTTGAGCCGGCGTACCCCTTGTCTCTCACTACAAATTTGTTGTTCCCCGTACCCTCTATCTATATTTTTACACGTGTAATGAAAGGCGTGTTTCATTTGTAATTTTGAATACTGTAATTATTACATGAATTTAAGAAATACAATTAAGTAATGCAATTTTATACAGAGTGCATCACGATTTCAGGCATTTTAACCAGTGATTCCGCATGCGTTTCACGTTATTGCGTACCCTCAATTGGGCTTCGCATACCCCCACAGGTTGAAAAACACTGCAGTAGACACTGACATTACTAACAGTCTAACGCCAAGCGGATATTAAGGACGGATTGTTTGACAGAATTTTAACAAACTCATAAAATTTCAAAGTTAAAATTCAAGTTTTGAAAAATTCTATTCCAGTTATTATTTTTTGATGTCATTATGTGCCAGTTGCTTCACAGAACTGAAATAATAACATAACTTGAATAGAACTTTCACGGAACTTCACAATTAACTTAGAAATTTGATGAATTGTTCAAATTCTGTGAAATAACTGGCCCTTAGTTTTAATTCAAAGAAATATATGGTTCAACTATTTATAAGTGTGGGTAGGCATAGTACATGCCAAACTTTAATACCGACCTGACGTTGATACAGATATGGCCGCAATAGGCGAGATTAAGATCGGAAAATTGACGTGCCCCCTCGCCCACGCCTTTCTCTATCGCACCTATATTTTTACAGTTCCATGCCAACTTAGAATGAAACCAACTCAGAACCACCTCAGAAAGGTCATTAAAAACTATGAAAAAATAATTTTAAAATAGCCGATAACCCTAAACTAAACTTAATATATTTAACCAATTTTTTTATATTTTTTTATTATCACTCTTAATGACCTTTCTGATGTGGTTCTGAGTTGGCCGGTCACCGTTTTTACGCATCTCTTTCTCTTTCACTTAGGGTCATACTAAATTCAGTAATGTGACTACCTGCGCGAGAATGTGAGAATATCAAGTTCAGGTTGGTAAATTTATATCATAATATGTATATGTACATTGGTGACACCAGAGATTTAAAAAAATATATAAAAAAAAAAAAAAAAATGGAGTTCGACTAATTAAACCCAAAAATAATTAATAAATAACAGAGACTTGTTTACAGGGTGATGTGAAATGTAAAAGTAGGTATTTCAGTGATTTTCTGTACAAAATAATCAATCGGAATGTAAAAAAACCATTTAAATGTAACAGCAATTATATTATGCTTGTAAATGAAACAGTAATAATACATATTAAAGTAATATTAGTTTTCCATCGCTAGGTGAATACAACAAACACAGCACACAACAAATGGTGCGCACCTTGACACGGTTTGAATTGAAAAGTGGAGATAATAAATGCTATAGAAAACGGTGAATAATGAATACACTTCGCATTTATTTACAGGCACTATCATCTCTGCCTGTTTGTTCCGTTCGCTTTCACAGTCTTCTTCTTTTATTTAACACAGCGACGTAATACAACATGTCATTTATCTTCGGTCGACAAATTGTCTGAAAGTATTAACCGAGAGGCAACTGCGATACATTAATTATTTTTTGCAGATGCAACTAACGGATTAAAACACTATGCGATTTGACGTGTGAACGTGGATGAAGCGAGGAGGAGTGTGTGTTAAATTAAATATATGAAGAAAAACGATGTCTGAATACGGATGAAGCGAGGAGTGAGCGCCTACAAAGGGAACAGGTAGTCGACGAACGGTTTAGCAATGCATAATTTCATGATGCCAGAGCTCATTATTTTATATAGAATGAATCGACTGGATGCGCACATCAAATCCCAAAAGTTTCATCGCGATCGGATGAAAGGTTTAGCAATGCATAATTTCTTGATGCCAGAGCTCACTATTGTATACAAAAACCATTGCGGGCATGCATACATCAAATCCCCAAAGTTTTATCATAATCGGATGAACGGTTTAGCAATGCGTAATTTCATTACGTCAGAGCTCACTATTGCATACAAAAACCATTGCGGGCATGCACACATCAAATCCCCAATGTTTCATCGCAATCGGATGAACGGTTTAGCAATGCATAATTTCATGACGCCAGAGCTCACTATTTTATATTAAAAAAAATAATCGAGGGAATGCGCACATCATAGTGGAAGGTACTCTCAGTATCGCCCTGGTGTAAGGCCACCATTCAGAATTGAAACGTTACTTGAAATGGCTTCAGCCGTGTTTGGTAACCAGATCTGAATAGCCAGGTACTTCTCCACCTTCCTCTTTCCTATCTCCTTCCCCTCCCCACTGCCTTCAGCCTCACAACATACCCCAATTGGGGACGCCATAGTCCCACTGGCTCCAGACGGGAGCAGTTGGGACTCTTGTGCGGTATTCATGTAAAAAAAATCAAATCCCCAAAGTCAGAGAAGCCAGATCCAGAGCTCACCATTTTATACAGAAAGAATCGAAGGGATGCGCACACAGTGTCCCCAAAGTTTCCTCGCAATCGGATGAACAGTTTAGCAATGCATAATTTCGTGATGTCAGAGCTCATTATTTTATATAGAAACCAATGAATTGTTCCCGGGGCGGCGGTACCAATCCCACATTGAATGATTATCATAAAAATGAAATATACAAAAAAGCGCTATATAAATTTATCATTTTTGATAAAAAATATATGGTACTAATGTTTAGAGGTACCTGCACATACGTAAAAAAAATATTAAATATATTTAGGCTTGGTTGTTCAAAACAATATTTAAAAATCTCCAATTTTTCAAGTTAATTTAAACGTTCTGTGAAAGTTCTGTTCAAATTCTATTCAAGTTCTGTAATTATTTTATACATTTACAAAAAAATACATAAGCAATATCATCAGATGATACAGAGTTGTTATGTGCAGGTTACCTGCACGTATGTAAAAAAACATATGAAATATATTTAGACTGGGTTCTGTGAAAGTTCTGTTCAAATTCTATTGAAGTTCCGTAATTATTTCTGTTTTGAAATAATGAGTATAAATAAATAATAATAAATATAATAAGTTTTGATGTTTTGAATAAATAAAACTCGCCCATTGCGTGAAAATAAACTTGACTAATTTGAAAATAACGTTCCTACCAACAGTGGTTGTCAAGAAGCAACCTCCGTGTACCCACATATTTCAAAAAGTGACCATCTAGGGTGATTTTTTCATTTCATAACATGAATTTTCGATTTAAAATTTAAAGGAAAGAATATCCTCACATAAGCCGGTACCTACCTAGTACATACCGAGAAAAATAATATTTGTGTAGGTACCTACGTGTTTTCTCAATAAATACTTGGCGAATTTACAATAATTCGATAGAACGGTAGGTACCTACCGTGTTATAAATGTAATATCAATGCTGCATTGCCTACTTATTTGATTTTCAATGGAATTAAGTACCTACGTAAGTACCTGATTTGGTTTCTCAAAACCTCAGATAATATGAATGCTGCATTAACTACTGTTTATTTTCTATGTGTAAATCCTTCATATTTTAAACGCCAGTAGGTACCTACCTCGAGTTCATATTAACTGGCTGGAAAATTATGCATTGTCGATGATAGATCGATTTCGGCAAATGTCAGAAAAATTTCAATCTTTAATGCAATATAGTGTAATATTTTGAATGGAATGCGGTACATGTCGCAACTTTAAAAGTTTCTAAAACTTGTATTTTTACAATTTATTGAAAAACATCTCGGCCAAAATATTTTTTTACGCTGTAATCTGCGTTCCCGCAAAGAGCCTTTAAAATGTCCATTTTTCTACGTTATTTTGAATAAAGCCGTAAAATTAATAAATCCCTAGCAAATACAGTTTTGTATGGGAGGTGAACTTTTCTGACGCACTGAAATATTCGACATTTTTTAACGGGTGAACCTGTCGGCAGAAAATATAACTGAGGCCGAATTTCTTCGTCGGTGAGAGATCTAATTGTAGTTTTCGCCGTTGGGTGCGCTGTTAATCCTGCATCATCTTTTTTGTATGAAATCTGGTCCTCAATCGGGACACGACCCTGTCTGAATCCGCTTCGAGCGAAAGTGACCCTTAAGGTGGTTGAAACGTAAAGGGCAGAGTGGTCGTTTTTAGCGCGGCAAAAAAAGTGAGGTTTTCCAAAACTGTGTATTAATATATATACTAGCGGGGCCCGTTGCAGAAGCAACTGACGGGTTAAAACACTATGCGATTTGCGTGTGAACGTGGATGAAGCGAGGAGGAGTGTGTTTTAAATAAAATATATGAAGAAACCTGAGGTTACAGTGACCTTGCAACGCATGCCGGGTAACCATTGTATATAATGTTATGTAGTGCAGCGCTTGCATTAAAATGTAATTTTCCAGGAATTGGAATGGAACCATTACAGTTAAGTTGACCCCGAGGTTACAGTGACCTTGCAACGCATGCCGAGTAACCATTGTATATCATGTTATATATTGCAGGCACTTACTTTAAAATGTTATTTCCCGGGAATTATGATGGAACCATTACAGTAAAGTTGACCCCGAGGTTACAGTGATCTTGCAACGCATGCCGGGTACCCGTTGTATATAATGTTCTATAGTACAGGCGCTTGCATTATAATGTGGTTTTCCGAGATTTAGGATGGAACCATTACAGTTTAATGGACCCCGAGGTTAAAGTGGCCTTGCAACGCATGCCGGGTACACGCTGTATATAATTTATTTATTTACGGACAAAAAGTCCATTAACAATATAAAATACGTCACTAACTTATATCTCCCTCTTATCCTTTCCCTTGTTACCATAATTATTGGAAGGCTTTTGACCTCTCCAGCCAGATTCTCCCAAACCTTCGCCATGCGCCGCAGTGTGAGGAATAGATTCATACGTTCGTCACTCCTGGCCACACTGACTTCCAGATTCCTAAACACCCCTCATACCTTTTTCCTTCCCATATCTTCTTCTCCTTCCTTTCCCTTAAAAAACCCTCCGCACAGCATCCTCAAAGGTGACATAGGCCCCTAGGGAAATTGTTTTCTTTGGAGCCTCCTGTGTGGAGCTAAAGTAAAAAAAAAAATTAACACTGCATAATTTCATCCTGAGTTCTCCCCAAGGTTACAGTGATTTTGCAACGCATGCCGGGTACCCGTTGTATATAATGTTATGTAGAAATACAAATCCCTAAAATTGACCTTTATTGAATAACCAACACCTCTGCCGTCGGTCACCCCAAGTGGTTCGCTACGTTTGGTGATTTAGTAGGGGTGCCCGGATTCATGGGTGAGGTTTTTCTAGGTCTTGGAGGCGGATGACCAGGACACACTGAACCCCAGATTCCTACCCACCCCTTAAACCCTTTTCCTTCCCAGAACTCTCATCTCCTTTCTTTCCTAAAAAAAATCCTCCACACAGCATCCCCAAAGATGACATAGGCCCTGAGGGAAATTATTTTCCCCACGGCCTCCTGTGTGGAGCTCATGTAAAAAAAAAAAAAAAAAATGCATATAAATTCACCTTTCCTGTCTATGTCAGTCTTAAATGATGACCTACATAGAATACCCTTGGATGGTGAAAGCCAGAAATAATTGAAAAAAAAAAAACATTTTCTTAATATTTTTTCCCTTGCTTAGTTCTGCACTCCTGGTATTTATCCTTTTTTTACATGAGCTAC
This sequence comes from Limnephilus marmoratus, assembly GCA_917880885.1. Taxonomy (NCBI): domain Eukaryota; kingdom Metazoa; phylum Arthropoda; class Insecta; order Trichoptera; family Limnephilidae; genus Limnephilus; species Limnephilus marmoratus. The sequence goes on along the minus strand of OU862911.1, from coordinate 58,897,580 downwards.
ACACAGGAGACCCTGAGGAAAATAATTTCCCTCGGGGTCATTTCATCTTTGGAGATGTTGTGTTGAGGGTTTTTAAAGGCAAATAAGGCGAGGAGAGCAACGCTCAGTGGTTAAACATACGTATGTATAAGGCCACCCGCAGGGCCTAGCAGCTGAAACCTGTCAAACAGAAGTATCTAGACGCCATCGGAGGCATGCACACATCAAATTCCCAAAGTTTCATCGCAATCGGATGAACGGTTTAGCAATGCATAATTTCATGATGCCAGAGCTCACCATTTTATACATTAAGAATCGAAGGTCCCCAAAGTTTCATCGGAATCGAAGAAGAATTAACACAGAACGTGAAAATTAACTTAAAAAAACTGTGCTTTTACCTGCATAATTTGGCAAAAAATTGACCATGTTAAGATATTTAAATTTATTCATTTTCATAACGTTGCTTGAAATGGATTTTGCCGTTTTTGGTGACCAGATCTGAATAGCCAGGTACTTCCCCACCTTCCTCGTCTCCATCTCCCTCCCCTCCCCACTACCTTTAGCCTCACAACATATCCCAACTGGGGATGCCATAGTTTCACTGACTTCAGTAGTTGGGACTCTTGTGCCGTATTATCATTAAAATTTAGTTAATAATGTATAAAACAATTAATTTCCGTACAATTTTAAAGTACCTACACCATTTGAAAAAAAAATTGTGCCATCTTTGCTATTAAATTTACACAATAAATTAATTTCTCATTATTTCGACAACAACGTTCCCTCATAAGTAGGTACTGGCCATTACTGGTATTATTATTTAAGAATGTCCAAAAAGAACGAAACTTTACCTACACATTCATAAATGAAAAATATTTTGATAGGTTCTTTCAAAAAAATTTAATAATTCTTTAAAATTTTCAAGTTAATTATCACGTTTTGTGAAAGTTATTTTAAAGTTCTGTAATTATTTCAGTTTTGTGGTGCAACTGGATAAAATGATATAACAACAGAACTCGAATAGAACTTACGCAGAACGTTAGAATTAACTTTAAAGAAATGTTGAATTCTTCAATTTTATTGCAACAACCCGGCATCCAACGTTAAGTACCTACATAATTCGTCTAGGTACCTACTCATTTTCGCAAAAAAACCACGGTAGTAAGTCGGTAAGCCGGTAGGTAGGTACCTAAGCACTTATTTCCATCACTAAGTTGCATGGTTTATCTGTGTGTTCTAAATAACAGGGTCCGCCAAAACTGCGTTACTCATTTTTGGTAAAAATAAATTGATTAAATAATAATATTTTTTTTAAAATAAAAATAAAATCGTCTTTTTTTTAAATATTTTTCTAGAAATGACATCGGTCAAACATCCAACTTTTAAATTCACGAACGCGCATACTACTTTCGTAATAAATAATTATTCACAACCTTCGATTGGTCGAAGTTCACAACGATACATGTATGGAAAAAAACGGAAATTCTAAGCATCGTCATTTGAGAAATGTTTCTACGCCGCTCAAACGTTAGTCGTGAAGGCCCGACTATATTTTCGAAAAAAAAAATATCAAGAAAATTATCATTCAAAATAATTAAAAAAATAATTATTATATTTCGAGCAGTATTTTTTTTACCACCGTGTACCGGCATAATAACGATTCATGAATGATGAAATTCGATTTTAAAACCTGCTAACAACGCCAATTTAAGACACTCCAATTTTGTTTCGCGTTCGAATTTGAATTTTAGTCTATTTTTAAATTTTTCTAATGAAATGTTTTAATTCTATGTCCTGTCGACTGGCGGCGCCGTGAAAACAGTACATAATTTTAAAGATTAGTTTCAATACTCGACTTTTATGTTGTTTTTTTGCACATGTCAGTTTTGAAACGAATATTACAACGATGTTTTTGAGAAAAGTGATAATTACGACGGTCAATTGACCTTTGAAAAACTCTTGTTGACGGAATTTCACTAAATTTTGGCTTCCAAGCGTGATATTTTCGACAAAATCGCGTATGCCAGTCGGCCGGTGGGAAAACGAAAAATGAAAGATGACATTTAAAATCTGCGTACCTAGCGAAATCAGTTTTGTATGGGAGATTTTCGCTACATCTTTCTCAACTTTTGCAGGCATTTGAAAAGAGATAGATACAATGAATTCGCTTCGAAGAAGAGTGAACCGTGGGGCCTTTGAAATCGGATGAGCTTAGAGATCAATTTGGCTTGCCAAATTTTACCAAATTTTCGCAAGCCAAAGTGACCCGTGAGGTTTCACCCACCCGAGGGGCAAAGTGGTCGCTTTTCCCCTCAAATCGAAAGTGAGCTTTGACCCTTACCAAACGGCCGCGAGCCAAAGTGACCCTTGTCGTTTCACCCACCCGAGGGGCAGAGTGGTCGCTTTTCCCCTCAAATCAAAAGTGAGGCTTTTCCCGACCTACCCCAAAACTGAGATATTATTACGCTGCTAATTAAATTTATTTCGTAACGATTTGTGAAATTCCAATGGAGTTATCTTCGTTTCTAAAGCAAAAAACGCGAGATCATTTCTTGAGCTGTGCATGTGATTAGTATAATAGATAAAATAAAATATCGATTTGTTTAGCGTTTTGTTATTGGAGCGGAATTTAATCGTAATTTTATATCTTTACATATATAATATAATAAACTTATATTAGAGATAAAAGCAGGTGAAAATCTGATTCTCCTAGGAGATTGGAATGCTGTTGTAGGAGAAGGACGTGAAGGAACTTGCATTGGGCCCTTTGGGCTGGGTGCAAGAAACGACAGAGGAAACAGATTGACAGAATTCTGCGAAAAACACAAATTAGTGATAGCAAACACTTGTTTCCAACACCACCCAAGACAGCGATATACCTGGAAATCCCCTGGAGACAGACAAAGACTGCAAATAGACTATATAATGGTTAGACATAGATTTAAAAACCAAATAAAAGACTGTAAAAGCTATTCCAGTCCAGATATAGATAGTGACCATAATATGGTAATGGCCAAAAGTATTCTAAAACTGAAAAAAAATAAAAAAGAGAAAAAATTTCAAATGGGATACAAAAGTATTAAAGATAAAAGAGATCAGCGACAGTTTTAGGGAAAAAACGCAAGAATGCAACCTAATGGAAGAGGAGAACGTGAATGCGATCTGGAAAGTGATAAAGAAGAAGATCATAACTACGGCAGAGGAAACTATAGGCAAGGAAAAACCCCAAGCAAGGAAGGAATGGATAACCGATGAGATCCTAAATATGATAAAAGATAGAAGAGAGCTCAAAAATGATAAAAGAACTGAATCACAAGAGAAATATAAAGTGCTGAGAAACAGAATAAATAGAGAGTCAAGAATAGCCAAAGAAACATTCTACCAGAATAAATGCGATGAGATAAACGACGACCTCAAGAGAGGAAATATAGAAAGAGCTCACGCTGCGGTGAAAGACTTCTTTGGGATGAGAGTTGGAAAGGGTAATGCAATAGAAGGAGAAGACGGCAAAATACTTTCCGAAAATGACCAAATAGAAGAGAGAGATGGAAAAGATACCTCGAAATGCTGTACAATGGGAAGGGAAATAGTGACAACGAAACATTGATAGAAAGAGAAAATGAGGTAGACGCAGATGATTTGGGAGATCCCATCACTAGAGAAGAGTTTGATCTCGCACTGAAAAACCTCAAAAACGGGAAAGCACCCGGAATCGATGACGTTCCGGCTGAACTAATTAAACCAGCAGGAAAAGGAACTATAGATGCCCTGTTTAAAATGATACAGACAATGTATAAGACTGGAAAGATACCAGAGGATTTCGAGAAATGCCTAATTGTTACATTACCAAAGAAAGCAGGCACGACGAAATGTGAACAACACAGAACTCTTAGCCTAATATCTCATGCCTCAAAAATATTGACTAATATCATTCTAAAAAGAATCGAACCAAAAGTAGAGAACATCCTTTCCGGAGATCAGTATGGCTTTAGAAGAGGTGTAGGAACCAGAGAAGCAATATTGTCGCTACGAATACTACTTGAAAAAAGAATAAAAAGAAACCAAAACACATTCATCGCATTCATAGACCTGGAAAAGGCTTTCGATAAAGTAGAATGGAAAAGACTCTTCGAGATTCTGAAGAGAATTGATATCAAATATAGAGATAGACGAATAATCCAGGCGCTATACAAGAATGAGGCCGCTATAATTAGATGTGACAATGATACAAAAGAAGCCAGTATAAGACAAGGGGTGAGACAGGGATGCTCTCTGTCATCTGTTCTTTTTAACGCTTATATACAAAGTGCGATTGACGACTTGAGAGAGAGAATGAGTCACAGAAAAGGTGTAAAGATACACGGGCAAAAGGTGGATATGATAAGGTTTGCTGACGATATTGCATTGGTTGCTGAAAGCGAAGAAGAACTGCAAGAGGCCTTAACAACCATGCAAAGCATTCTCCAAAATAACTATAACATGAAGATAAATAAAGACAAAACAAAGCTGCTGACTGTAGGCCGAACGCAACATCAGATGCGAATAGAGATGTCAGGAGTTCCACTAAAGAACGCCAAGGAGTTTGTCTATCTCGGGAGCAAAATAACATGGGACGGTCGGTCTAAGAGCGATGTCGACAGCCGTATACACCAGGCTAGGCTTGCTTTCAATAAAAGGTCGAAAATAATTGAATCAAATAATATAGACCTAAAGCTGAGAATACTCCTCATCAAGACCTATGTATGGAGTATCTTGATGTACGGCTGCGAAACATGGTGCCTATCCAAAAGAGATAAACGGAGACTAGAGGCTTTTGAGATGTGGTCCTATAGAAAACTATTAGGAATTTCCTGGAGAGACCACATTACAAATGAGGAGGTTCTCCAAAGAATCGAAGGAGGAAGGCACCTGCTCAGGACCTTGTCCGAAAGGCGTGCAAGATGGATCGGCCATGTAATACGACAAGAAGGCCTCTTGCATTCCATAATGGAGGGTATGACCGAGGGGACAAACTCTAGGGGACGCCCACGCCGAGAGTACCTGGAGGACCTGCTGGTGGACGTGCGCTGCTTATCATATGCAGACCTCAAAAGAGCCGCACAAGACAGGGAAGAATGGAAGAGGAAACTAAAGGAAATTGCTGCAAACCAATCCCAGGATTGAAACCAGAGAGAGATAATATAATATATAAAACAAAGTCGGGTTAGTTACACCATTTATAACTCAAGAACGGCTGGACCAATTTTTATAATTTTTGATTTGTTGGATTTGTCTCCGCACCGAATAGCAGAATAGCTATTAAAACATCGGAAAAATTCACGAAAAAAAATTATGAAGAAAATTCTTTTCTCCATATATTTTGTATGGAACGATTCTGAGTTTAACTGGAACCCATTACAAAAATTCAAAATAGATCGTCGCTTTGTGAAGTCAAATATGACGGTCGGTCAAACAACTGGCCCTTAATGTATAGATTAATACAAGTATAAGTAGGATAGAGTATGAGAACGTAATTCAACGCTGCTGTGCAGTTTGGAGGTGAGCCGATGACGAATAAATGTGACGGTCAGTCAAACAACCGGCCCTTAAAGTATAAAAGTATAGATTGAAGAAGGTATGTTAGAGTAGTATGAGGCGGTAGCTCACCACGTGCACGCTGCTGTGCAGATTGGAAGTTAGCTGATGGGCGTGCGGGTGCAGCTGCAGGGGCGGCTGCAGGGGCGGCTCCTGCTGCCGCCCGCCCTGCCGGTCCCCGCCCTTCTTGGCCGCCCGCTTCGCCTTACCCTCCAGGAACCTGCGTTGCAGCGCGCTGGTCTCCAAGTTCTGCTGCTCGCACACGCCGCTGAACGACTGGTCGAAGCGCGGCACGCACTCGCTTTGCCGCCGGCGGTAGCTCTCGATTCGTCGTCTGAGGAATAAATAAATAAAAATATTTTAATAGGTTTCAGAACATTGCAGATGGGAGAAAAGTAAAAAAAAAACAACAGACAAACAACAAACCATACTTGGGGCCATCCATAAATTACGTCACACGAATTTCATGATTTTTGACACCCCCCCTCCCCCCGTCCCTGTCACACATCGTCACCATTGTAAGACACCCCCCCCCCATTCAGGTGTGACGTAATTTATGGATGGCCCCTTATCCGGACCAAACCAAACCAAACCTGACCGAAACTATCGTACTCTGTTTTAACCAATGGACATTTTAATAAGATAAGTAACTTCCAACTGTGATACACAGAGGGTCGATAAAATTTGCAATTGGGTAATATTTCATTCAGAACCTTGCCAAATAAAAATGTACTTATTTCATGATCTTCTAGCTAAAAATGTTTTCTCGTTCTTTATGAAAAAAATAACGATGATTCAACGGAGCTTTCTTCCAGGATTACGAAAAACCTGAAAATAACTGAATTCCTCCCAGGGCCATCATTAAAAGCATAAAATGTTGCTTGTGCAATGATGTAGAACTGCAAGTTAAAACTGTCAGTGCAAGTCCCAAATGAACCAATCAACTGCACAATATCAACTCCAGAATCATTACTCTGTGTAGAAACACATGGAGGGGGGACTAAGAAAAGCAATTTTAAGTGTGCTCTTATAAAGGAACGGATTTGCAATGAAAAGCTCATTAAAATATTGTGTGGGATTCTGAAACCTTAATATACAGTAATAATAAAAATATCCAATTATTATTATCTACTCAAAGCGTGGAGACACCGATGGAAAGGTTTTGTAGCAGAGTTGCATCCCCAATCTTTCCAGGGTATCTAGCATGGTCGATCGATATAGGTTTTATCGAAAATGTCGGTAACTTGTCATCGCTCCTGAGCACGACTGCACGCTGCTAACGAACAAATAATAGTTCACAACGACAAAGGGTTCCTAATTTATTTGACGTCAACTGTTATTTGTTCGTTAGCGGCCTGCAGCCGTGCTCAGGAACGATGACAATTTACCGACATTTTCGATAAAACCTGTATCGATCGACCATGCTAGTTACCCTGGTGTTCATTAAGTCTCATAGGTGGTACAAAACATAAACCCCAAGAGACTTAGGCAAGTACCCAATATGGATGGAAACACGCTGAGGGAGCGGGTAGGTCTATTAACAGGATACTGCCACCTCAATCAATACCTCAAGAAATACGTGCAGTTGTTAGAAACGGAAAGCACCAACAAGAGGTCGAGGATACATCGACCCTGAAAGCTTAGATACTGGTGAACTTTATTAAAGGGATTAAGCAGGAGTATTGTCAAAGGGATAAATAGAAACAAGGAAGATAAACAATGGACATAATATTGTCTGAGAACTATGGAGTCTGAATCCATATCAACAATAATATGAACACATGGCCACAGATAAAAAATTGAATGTTTAGTACAAATGTTCAGGGGGAATTGATACATTATTACGTCAGGGGTAAAGGACATTGGCGTATTTATTATTTACGTGAGAACAATAAATAAAATATATTATTTACAGTTATATAATCGAAGATATATAATCCACATCAGTGGAAGGTAGTCAGAACCTTGACACAACCGGAATTGTGATGGTGTTGGTGAATAAAATATATGTAGGTAATAAGTGAAACCAGTAGGCTAAAAATATTGCAATACAATTAGTGGAGTTATACAAAGTGATTATTTACAAAGTAAATATTTCATATAAGGTCAAACCCCAAAGCGATAGATATTTTTCTACACAATACTTCTAATATAAATGAATTATGTTTAGTGAGATATGTCAGACTTGACATTTTATAATAAACAATGCAAATACGAATCACTATTGAAATAAAATAAAACTGGACAAAAATAATTATTTGCTGAATTCGAGCGTTGTAGGCAGTTGATAGTAAGTAGTAGGAATTAAGAGGGGATTCGATAAATAATAATATAATATAATGACCAATAAAATTATTTTAAGAGGACCGAGAGGCTGCGCGGCCTTTTTCATACAAAACTAAAATTTGGATTAGAGCCCAAAACATCCAACCAAACTGAATATAATTATTTTTTTAATCAAACGTGCTATTGTATTTATTTGTATATCTCTACATATTATAAATTAAAGTCCTCCGCCGCGTCTGTCTGTCTGTTCGCGATAAACTCAAAATATACTGAACGGATTTCCATACGGTTTTCACCAATAGACAAGAGTGATTTAAGAGGAAGGTTTAGATATATGATTTAATTTTTCGAGAAAACTTCTTCGGAAAGGTTTTCACTTCTTGTGATGGCATTATTTATTTTAATGAAAAGACAAATAACTTTGTTTACATCACTTTTATTTATACACAATCAGCATGTTTCGTGAACGATGTTCACATCATCAGGATCAAATGTATACTTAACTTAAAAATTAAACATAGATCACATATGGGAGGAAGGGGTAGGAGGAAGGGGAAGGGGTAAGATTGGGGGGACTTTATTAAAATTGGGGATTTCAAAGTCATTAGCAGGGAAAGACCGGTTAAGTGGGAAAAGGTTCAAAAGAGGGTTTATAAAAAATTGTTGCTTATTAATTATGTCTGCTTTATTATTTACATTTTTCCCAATTTCTAAAATCTCTAAATTATTTTTCTGTGATGCCTTATACTTTAATTACTTTCAATTCAATAATACAATATTTAAACAAAAAGATGGCTTAGCGATGGGTAGTAGTACGAGCCCTTTGATTGCAGATATTTTTGTTAATAACATAGAGAATAAGATTTTTAATAGCTGTGCGCTTTACTTAAAAACGTTTATTGCTGGAAAAGATATGTCGATGATATAATATTTATTTGGTTAGGTACCGAAAGGCAACTGAACATGTTCTTGAACTTTTTAAATAAATTTCATAAAAACATTCAATTCACACTAAAAATAGGTAAAGAGAAGAGTTTAAATTTCTTAGATTTAAATTTAACATTAATAGGTAATAAAATAGATTTCAATATTTTCAGTAAAGATCGTACATCGATATTGTTATAGATAATTTATCAAATCATCCTTTTTCTCAAAAACTCGCGGCCTTTCACTCTATGATTAATAGATAATTACGATTCCTTTGTCTGTTCCGAATTACACTTTGGAATTAAATCTTATTAAACAAATAGCAGTTAATAATGGTTTTTCTGCTAAATTAATAGATCAACTAATAAATAAAAAGAATAAACAGAAATTCTTAAAACTATATATTTACTCTTTTTCTAAACAAATAAATAATCAATGGCGTAGAATTCTATTTGTTAATAACAATATGTCAAAAATAATTAGTAAAAATATTCCCGGTACTATACAACCAGCATTTTATACAAATAATAAATTAAAAAAGTTCATCCAAAAAATCGGGCGTTCATAAACTAAATTGTAAAGACTGTAATTGCTTTTATATATGTAGGTAGAACAAATAGAAACTTTGAAGTAAGGGTTAAAGAACATCTCAGGGCATTAAATGGTAATAGCGAATCTGAGTTCGCAGATCATTTAATAAAAAATGATCATAATTTGGACAAAAACCATGGACTTAAAATATTACATACGGGTTATAAGACATCACAGATAAATAATTTAGAGATTTTAGAAATTAGGAAAAATTAAAATAATAAAGCAGACATAATTAATTAACAACAGATTTTTATAAACCCTCTTTCGAACCTTTTCCCACTTAACCGGTCTTTCCCTGCTAATGACTTTGAAATCCCCAATTTTAATAAAGTCCTCCAATCTTAGGGAACGTACCCATACTACGTGACACGTTTAGGGGGGGGGGGGGTCTTCAAAATGTCACGCTCCATACAAATGAGCGGCGGGTTGCTTAGGATTTTGGTCACCGGGGGGGGGGGGGGGGTTAAAAATTGCAAAAAATTGGTCACGTAGTATGGGTACGTTCCCTTACCCCTTCTTTCCATATGTGATCTATGATAATTTTTAAGTTTAGTATACATTTGATCCTGATGATGTGAACATCGTTCACGAAACATGTTGATTGTGTATAAATAAAAGTGATGTAAACAAAGATTAAAATATATAATTTGTCAAGGTTTTGTGCAAATTGGTTAAAATGTGTCTGTATGTGGTAGACGAGCGTGCTGGCAAGCGTGCGGTATGGTTTTTAGTTGTATGCAAATCTACAGTTTTATGCTGAGGTTGATGAAATTTTGCACATGTGACCTTCAAAACAAGAGGATGGCCAATGGCCACTGTCTACATTTTATTTCGAAAACTCTGTGTAAAGCCCGGGCATCGCCGGGACTTCAGCTAGTTAAATTATAAAATATAGTTTTAAATGATTTTTTAATCTCTATTTCTATTTAAATACGATAAAATATAAAATTAAAAGAGTTTAAAAAAAACATTTTAAGGGGTGTAAATTTAAATTACAAACGACGGATTTAAGTTTGACCACAAATTTGTATTTTCGTTATAAAGTTATAACGAAAATGCTTTTGGCCGTGAAAATCTTAAAACGTATCCCACAAATTTTTAGTATGAAAATTAAAACCACTACAAAAAAACGCTTTTTACAAAATTTTATTTAAAGACAATATTATTTTATAATAACTACAATTAATTCGCAAAAAAAATTAAGAAGTTACTTCTAAAATCATGCAAAGTTTAATTCTTTAACATCATAATTTAAAACGTGAATAAATAAAAAAAAAACATCGTATCGGTACTAGATATTTGCTATAAGTAGGTACCTTTCGATTCAAAAAATATTATTTAGTTTAGTGTGGTTTTTGGCCAAAAATTCAAATTTATGATTTGTATGAAAAAGGACCAAAAATATTATTATTACTCATATTTTTTTCAATGCGATGTACATTGCTTTTTCTCTCAGCTGGATGGTATAAGAAATTCCTTCAGACATTTACGTCTACCACAGGAATCTATGAACTTGCTTAAACAGTCGGGTATCTAACTAATATTTCTGCGAAACATAACCCGAACCTAACCACTATTCCTGAATTATATGAGATTTGAATTTCCCTACTTAACTTAACCTATATATTATTTATAACGAATTCACCTACCGAACCAAACTATTATTTCCACAGAATTTGGCGAGAACCAAGCCCAGAAGCCGGCGTAACATGAGATTCTTCTCGCAATATCGGCTCGGAGGATATTTACGGCGGCAATTTGGTTTGAGAAAGATAGTCAATTAGTCTCGCGAACCCGGACCCGATTGGAGATGAGAATTTATCTCATTAGGGACGCTGAAAAATAACTAAGTCACATTATTTTTCAGAATGAAATCATCGATTCATTTTAGTACATTTTTCAGTGCGTAGAACTCACGCAATCTTGAAGTACTTGAGTCACCAATGTGAGTCAGGCATAAAATGCGTACAAACAATAATATTTGTTCATTTCCGGGCGAGCAGTCAATCACAAACGAAAATAAATGTACAAAATTAATAATCAGTGTACATACTAATCCGCGATAAATTCTTAAAATAGACAGACAATAAACAACTTATTTATATGTGGAGCCGTTCATTGAAACCATTTAAAAAATTCTCGAAAACATAAACTCGCATGTATTGGGCAATTTTATAACTATATTATAATGCACGTGTCACACACAGACTATAAAAGATAAAATATCATTTGGCTTGGCGTATTTCGGCAAATCGCTCGCCGTACATCTCCAATGGCGAGCGATATGTTGAAAGAAATTTGGCGAATCTTTGGTCTTTACGCATACTATTTTCTGTAATTCAGCGATTCTTAACTACGACTATTCATTTACAAATTAAGGCAATGTACTACTAAACCATGCAAAATCGTTTGTTTTTGATTTGAAAATTACTTGGATCGCTTAGAAATAATTAGATGCTTTAATTAAATATTAACTAACTAACTAACCATCACGTCGTTTCCCGCAGGGGTAGGTAGAGAGGACGGACCGCCAAACAACTCGGTCTTGGCACACACTCCTTGCCTCGTTCACATTCATATATCGTCTCAAACATGCTCTTCTATTATTCTGACTCTTGACACGGCCCGACTCAAGTGGCTGATTCACTTAGTCGTGCCATGTCTTTCTCGGGCGTCCCCGACTTCTTCTACCATTCACATTTGCGTCATATATTCTCCTTACACTCCTTTCTTCGTTCATTCGCTCTACATGCCCAAACCATCGGAGCGTTCCTTTCTTGATCTTACTCATTACTCATCACAAGTAGGTAAATAGAACACATATTTGCCATCGAAATAATCGAGTTTTTTTTAATTAGTCTTTTAAAAACCGCTTTAAAGTTCAAAATCCCCTATCTTCGAAACCCCTTTAGGCTATGGTGTTATTGTATAATTAAACATACGAGTATGTGCCCGAAGTTCTCAACATAAAATAAATAAAAAAAAACGCTTTTTTTTAATTAATCAAACAGGTGGCTGATCCTGAATTTTACATGACGTGGTGCATCGCCATAATGATTGCACTGAAAAAAATTATTACAGAAGTAAGAAGGATGAACAGAAACTTAATTGTTGTCAATTTTTTTAACCAGCGAAATTACTTATCCGAAAATTTGAAATTCTGGCAGAAAATTGCAATTATGAAAAACTTTACGATTCTTATAACTTACGGTAACAATGCATATAACAAGTTATATAACAACACTAAAAAATAATGTTTGAAATTTTAAATGCAATCAATCGTTTTTTTCGGTGACCGGACAACTCACTAGCAACTCTGCTCAACCTCCTTTGAAAATAAAAATTATGAAAATATATTTAAAAAATTGGTTAAATAGGTTACGTTATGTTAGGTTATGGGCTATTTTTCCAATTTATTTATTTATTTATTTTTTCAGCTTTTAATGACTTTTCAAAAATGTGTGGGGTGAGTTGATTCTGAGTTTTCATGGAACCGTTTATTTTCATAGCAGAAAAAAAACATTTTGTATGGTATTATCAGAATTTTTAAGAAAATCAGTTTTTTTTTTTTTAATTATTGGTCTATATAAAGTACGTATACATTATATTATTCAATGCCTGTCTCACTAGGGTATACCTGTGTTGAGATAATATTTTATATATTGTCTCAATACAGAATATTTCCAAAAGAATAACATTCCTGATAAATGTGGTAAGTATAAATTAATATTTTGTACAGAAAACTGCTTACCTAGACGGTTAATGTTATTACGTTATTAGTTATTAGCTGACCCGGCAAACGTTGTACTGCCATATAAATTATTTCTAGTGAATGTTTGGTTGTTAAATAAATAAATAAACTGTAAGTTTGTGGGGATGGGATCTATGACAGAAAGAGGAATGGTTGTGATACATAACAAAAGCCGAATGAAATGTCAAAATGACGCGACGCTTCTCGTGAATGACTTGCGCATGTGTGGATGAAAGTTCTATGAGGGGGACGTAGCGCCATCTTTCATTCAAAAACATAAATAATTTCGTTTGAAATACGAACGACGGTTAAATTTGTTCGTACAAAAATACTAAAATCGCGATTAAAAAAAGGGGGGTGGGGGTAGGAGGGTGAAAATTTGGGGGCCATAGATATTTTATGCAAAAAAATTGTCAAAAAAATAGGAAAAAAAAATCTGGATAGGGACAACCTAATCACCTAGCGGTATAAAATATACTTTACGACGTATTCTCATACCTACCAAATATACATAAAAAAGTCATAAAAATCGGTCGAGCCGTTTCGGAGGAGTGCGACCACAAATACCGTGACACGAGATTTTTATATATAGGTATAGATTACGATTAAATATTCTGTCGTTAATGCGGAGTAAAAAAAATAATAAGATCGGAAAACCAGATATAATTTTTAATCGCTCAGATTGCTCCTCGATTCTGGGCAGTATCGTAGCATCAGACCGGGAAAATTGGGCATTTTGAAAAACGTCGTTGATATTGCAAATTGCAATATGTCATAACACGCCATTCGACATGTGATGAATTGGATTATCCTTGGTGAGAGACCAACTGAAGAAATAACAAATTGCAGTTTAATCTGTAGGTAGGTATACAGTCCTTGCATACAACCTTTTGTATACAAATACAAATTTGGATACTTTCCCATAAAACAAAAAAAAAAAACAAAATACATTTTTGGTATACGACATATTCCAGTATCAACGACGATAAGTGATAAAACGCAGTGTGTTAGCCCAATTCTGTTTCGACTTTTCTGAATTGTTATTAGTTGAAAGGGAGTTAATTATTATGACTTCTCAGTGTTGCTCGGTGGACTAACTTTTGAACGGCTTCGGAGCAAAGGAATTACATAAATACATCATATTGATTGGAAAAAGAAAAGCCAACTAAATAAACGGGCGACAAAAATAAATTTCTTCAAGAAGTTACAGCACCCGTTGAGAATTATGTATGGGTACATTTAAAATACCAATAAGAGTATAAAGAATGAGTTGGGACATATTCCAGTACCTACCCACTACAAAAAGTAGCTTGGTTTATGGATAATGTGGCGGTTCTACGCATCTAAATTAACGTCTAATTTATGCGGGTCTACTCTTTAGAATCGCTGTGCAATCTTTCAAATACGAAGTTACTACCTAGTCTACTTTTCAAAATGAAAATACATAAGTTATAAAAAAACATTTAAAATTAATATTGTCAAATATTGAAATGATCGCATAATAATGTAATTTGAATATTCACGAATTAGATCATAACATTACTTATTATCTAGATCTTGAGGACTCCAGATACTAATATCTACAGCTTGTATGTCGGACGAATATCTACAGCTCATATGTTGAACTAATATCTACGAACTTCAGAGTGTTGACTAATATCTACAGAGCTTAGGTTGAACAAATATCTACAGAGCGTAGGTTGGACTAATCAGCTAAATGTGTCCAATAGTTAGATATTAGGGATTTTTACATACATACTTACATAAATTAAGTTTTTTAAACTGCATACGCAATATTACGTTATTCCAATATGCTATACATAATTGCAAATCCAACCTCTGCCAGTGCTGTAGATATTCGTCAATACTTTGGTTCTCATAGATATTAATCAACAGTTTGAGCTGTAGATATTCGTCAACACTTTGATTCTCATAGATATTGGTTCGATTTTTTCAGTTTTTGGAATTCCTGTAGATATTAGTAGACGCCTCCATCTTGAGGACCATGACTTCGAGTTATATCTTGTTATTGTTACTCTATGGTCTTACCTAAAACCTGGTGGGCTATCTGCCTTCCAGTGGTGTAGTTCTTTATTATTCGCATGTCTCCGATATAGATTCAGAGAGATTTTGAAAAATTACATATAGTATCACTCCATCTGGTATGGAATCGTTCACGCAACCCTCTCTCTCTACTCCACCCCTTGCCACGAACTTCACCCATTTAATGTTTAAGGGTGTCCTGAGAACTGAACAACGGGTCGTACGAGATACACTTTCTCGGCGATAGCCACATAACTTGCTCACATATTCTTCAATACTTTTACATGCACTGAGCGAGGTATTGCACAAAGCACGCAGCAGACCAACCCGGCGTTTCAGCCCGGAATCATCAAATGCCGCTGCCAATTTATACCACACTCCTTTTGCCGTGCTTTCATATTTTATGTGTACTTAATTAATAGAATCGACAAGAATAATTTTTTGTTTTTACTTTATAATAATCCTAATGCGTAGGCTACACGTTCAATATTTATTGTGATCCGTCAATATTTATCAATTATGATGATATTTATTGAACGTGTAGGCAAGCGTATTGACAGATCACAGTATTTCTAGATTCAAATATCGATTAATATGAATTCGGAATTTCGAATCGTGATAAATATTGATAGTGAAACTTACGCATCAATATTTCACGATCCTTGGGTTCACTACACGGAATTCAGGAATCTAGACACCTGCGATAAATATTTGATTCGTCAATACAGTAGCCTACAAGTTCAATAAATATCACAATATTTGATAAATATTGATGGATCACAATAAATATTGAGCGTGTAGGGTTCGCCTAAAGGAAGTCTCAGTATTTGATCTATTTCTTATCCTTTTTATTTATTTTTTGCTTCGTGGTGTCTTCTCTTCCATACAAACATTAAAGAAGTAATTTTCATTGATCAAACCCTCTAATTAACGATTAAAAAGGCACTCCTTTCTTAAAGGATATTATTTGTCCAAATTTAGTGCATAAAGTTGTAAGCATTAATTGTAGTACGTAGAAAGTTAATTTCAGTGAGAACGTACCACTTGCTACCATTGCGCGTGGAAGATTGTGGAATGCTTTTAATTTGCTTTAATAATCAGGTATCAGCACACACAGAAGGTACATACAGGTACAATGCATTAAATTGAAGATTTTAGTTCACACAGAAGTTGATTGCTTTAATAAAAACTCGGTGCAAAATGTTCACATTGATTTTGATGTAATTAATTCTAGTTCGTTAACATTAACGGCGTATTCTTATAACAGGTGTAAAATTACGGAAGGATTAAGAGGAAGCCATGAGCCAAAAATGTATGTATTCTTAGTGTGCCTTATATCGCCACGAATACAAGTAATAAGCATAAAAATCGCTTGGCAAACAGAGTTTAGAAGTCACGATTTCAAACGCGAATGTGATTTTTATTTATTTTATGAATAATTTTATAAGAACGAAAAAAAAATCAATGGAAACTGTCCCATATGATTTTACCCATAAAATTATATTTAAAAAAAGTTGTTTCTTATCTTTTCATACATATCAAATGAAAAAATACATTTTTTAGTAGTTAATGCATATATCTATAATATAAAAATGAATCGCTAAATGTGTTGGTAAGCGCAAATCTCGAGATCAGCTGAAATGATTTCGCTAATTCTTTTTTTAGAATATTCCTTGAAGTACGAGGATGGTTCTTACGGAGAGAAAATTTTTGAAAATTGGGCAGAAAATTGGATAATTTCAGAAAACCCGCACGTTTGAAAGTTCGCGTGTTTGAGAACGACATTTTGCAAAACAATTACTGTTCAATGAGAATGAGAATTCTATTTTTGAAATTCTGTAAGTTGATAAATTTATTTAAAGTAGGTAGGTACTCCCCTAATCAAGAATTTTAGATATTTTAAATAGGTACTTATGTCAGGTACCAAATTTAATATACATGAAAAATGGAAATTTGAATAAAAATTGTGAAAGGTGGCACGCCGGCTGTTTAAAAACTGATTGTACTGGGATTGAATATATGGAACGCGGGAGGAGGGTTGGCGGGATGAGGGAGCGGGAAAGGGAAGAGGGAAGGCGGGGAAGGTGGAAGGGAAACGCGGCAGGGTGGAGAGGCACCTGGGAGGGGGAAGGGGAAATCGGGAGGGGGGTTCGCGGGACGGGGGAAGGGGGGGGGGAGTGGAGTGGGGAGAGGGAAGGTGGAGGTGACGGAGTGGGAACGCGAGAGGGGAAGAGGAAGCAGGAGAAGAAGGGGAACGGGACGAATGGGAAAGGACACTCAGGGAGAAACAATTTCTTTATTAAGTGGCATAGCAACGCATGCCGGGACCAGCTAGTTTTTTATAAAGTAATTAACACATTTTTATATTCTCCCCGATGAAAATTGTAGCAAAAGCTTCAATTTATCCAAAGCATTTTTGTATTCATATAAACCGATTCGTAGTAAAAATTAATCTAAAATAGTGTGATTTAGCATTAAGCTTCGCCTTAATTCAGGTTCAATCGATTTCAAAAAAGTCAAAGACTCCAGATAATTAAAAATGAATAACTAATCGCATAGGTAGGTAGATGTGTTTTGGAGATGGATCAACACAATCTCGTAGGCTCATCGTTTTCGTAAGAATGTAAGTAAATACCATTAACTTTAAATTAAAATAGTAATATGTGTTTAGTTGAGGTGGTAATTTAGCTAGACAGTTTGTTTCCGAGAACGTGGTTAGCATAATGATCAAGGCAAAAGGATTCTTATATTAAGGTAGTATAACGCTCGTGTTGGGGTGAACGGTGAACGGGTCATGGAGGACGTTGAGCTCTCGTACTCCCGGACTCCCTACTCCCTACATTCTCTACCTCTACAGTTCTACAGTCCCTACTGGCTCTAGCCGTGCGAGACCAGTGGCGTATGGACTTCAAATTCCCATACTGATTTTTTACGAATTTCATTATATTCCATAGTGGTTTTTTAAGATTTTTTTTGCGAATTTCACGTTCCGTATTGACCATTTACGAATTTCAAGAAAAAATTATAAATTTCCATGCAGTATTTTTTTTTTAATTTTGTGAAAATCCGTACCTATTTTAGTGATTTAAAAAAAATATATAATTTTTCGTTCAGAGTATTTTCATAAATTTCGTAAATGAAATAATATTTAGACGCTGTTCTTTCGTGTTTTTTACACATATATTTTTGTGGCTAACCAGTCCATTTTTAAGGTTTTAATCATATATAATTGCTTTAATAAGATACCTAGGTACTTAATTAGAATGTTAATTAACGAACACTACAGTATTGCGGCTTGATACATTTTTGTTTTATTTTGTTATCAGTAATATTATTAAATGTATCAAATATTATGTCTTTTTGTGGTTTCGTAATTTTGTCTTTTAAAAATACCGACTTTTCATCCTTGCATTAGGTATGTACTTACTGTACGTAGGTGACGAAGTTATTTCAATCTCGTATAATTTTCCTGTTACGTAAAATCTGATAAAATCAGTGCACATCACTGGTTGTAACAGTGTTGGTTTATGTCAGTTTACAATATTTACATGAAACGGTTAGCTGTGGGAAAGCCCTGAAATATGTTTACAAAACTTGTGTTACATACCTACCTATGAGAATATCAATGTTACATAACATTGCAGAAAATTTTGCAGACTTCTTTGATGAGGGGGTAAATAAGTTATTACATGTATGTGATGTCCGAGCGTCAGAATACACGCCGGAATATTTAAATCACACAATGTATCTACCACGAGCAAATAAAAAGCAAATCGAATTAATTATCGGAGGTATGAAAAATTCCAAGACACCAGGCATAGATTTAATTCGTATGTATGATTTGAAAAAACATGTTAAATTACTTAGTCCTATAATCGCACACTTAATTAACAGAATAATTGATACGGGCCATATTCCCGATGAACTAAAATATAGCATTGTAAGGCCTATCTTTAAAAATGGAAATCACTCTTTAATAAACAATTACAGGCCGATTTCCTTACTTCCTGCATTAGAAAAAATCTTAGAAAAATATATATCAATAAATTTAGATAAATACTTAAATAATCTGAGTATCATTGATGAATGCCAGTATGGCTTTCAAAAAAATAAAAGTTGCGATAAATTGCTCGAAAAATTTTCTAATCATATAAATTCACAACTAAACTGTAAACAACATGTATTGGTTCTATTTATTGATTTCTCAAAAGCTTTCGACACACTTAGCCATTTACAAATAATTAAAGTACTTGAATTTATAGGTATCCGGGGTAAACTCCTCTTATTCTTCAAAAACTATTTGTCAAATAGAAAAATGAGTGTGAAGATTCTAAATATAATTAGTAAATCAAGATACATCAAATCGGGAGTACCGCAAGGGTCAATTCTAGGTCCAAAATTATATATTATATATGTAATTGCTATGTGTAAGATTTTCAAAAAAGCTCGTCGATTCATTTTTGCTGATGATACTGCTCTTGTTGTATCAAATGAAAATCCTGAAATAGCTATACAAGAATTACAAAGAGATTTTAACGAGCTTCTCAAATGGGCTCATGATGTAGGATTAATTATTAATGTTAAAAAAACCAAATGCATGTACATAAAATCACCAAGTTTGAAAATGTGGAATGTTCCTAAAATAACCGCTCATAGCTTTGACTGTATACATAGAGGAATTGTTAATGTTTGTGACTGTGAAAAAATCGATTTTACAAATGAATATACTTATCTGGGAATAATTGTTGATAACAATTTTAAGTGGGATAAACAAGTGGCTAAAATTTGTAACCAGCTCAGATCCTTAGCTAGTATTTTTTACAAATTAAAATTTATTTTGCCTCATTGTACTCTTAAACTCATATATTTTTCTATGGTCGAATCTATCCTTAGATATGGTATTCGAACTTGGGGACATGCAAGCACTACTTACATTAAATATATTGAAAATTTACAAACTGCCATAATTAAAAAAATTGTCACAACAAATATTTACAAACAGAGACATAACTTAAAATTACTGTATGGCTCAGAGAGCCTACTTACAATAAAAGGTCTTCACTGGTTCACTACTATTATGGACAATATGGGGGAAAGCCCTTACAAACACCTACTTGTACACAAACATACCACAAGATTCAGAGAAGGAAAGGGCCTAAAAACTCCTCGAATATTAAATAAATATGGAAGCCGTACTCTTGAATATCTAATACCAGTGATTTTCAATAAAATTAATAAAAACATAAAATTTGAAAAAAATGAGAGACTATGTCCTAAAATGATAAAACTATGGTTAATGAACGAAAACTCCATGTATCTTTGAATATCTTAATATAGCTGCCTACATATCTTGTTATTAGGCAGGTATATTGAAATATCTTATATATTTATAGCTGTAAGTTAAACTATCTAATATTACTATGTGATCTATTCTAATGTTTCCTTAAAAATATAAATGTATTTACAAATATTTTCTTAGATATTATATTAAGAATGTTTAAATTGTTAGAACCTGCAGACAAGCTGCCATATGACAGCTTTGTGGGTCTACTCAAATTTTTGTACAAAATGTATTCTGAAATTTAATAAATAAAAAAAAAAAAAAAAAAAAAAAAAAAATTCAACTATCTAAACAACTACACACATACAAATATGATGATTGATGATTAATGACCGTCTTCTTTGCGGAAGGGAAGGGTTTCAGAAGGGGTTAACATGCAGGTAGGTAGGTAGGTAGGTACATAAACAATAAAAAGCTCTAAAACTTTTTCCGACCTTCAAGTTACGATACTTATAGAACAAAACAAGATAAACTTTTGAAAACATTGTCTGGAGCGATAAGATCTCAGCGGGGGGCACTTTGCCCGCACATTCCACTGGCCGGATTCCAGCTGTACATATAGGACGTGGAGAGAGCTCCTCCTCTGAGAGGAATGTCAGCAATACTTAATAAACAATACTATATATATTATAAAGTTTGTAGATACCTTAATCTTTCAACAACGGCCTGTCTCTTGGGTGGCAGACCATCTCCGCAGGGTCCCTGGAGTCCCTGCAGTCCCTGCTGCGGGAGGGTCGGGGGAGGGGGAGGGGGGCGCGGGAGCAGGCCCCCAGCATCCACACACCCGCCCCCGACTCCCACGATGTGATCCACCGTGTCCAAATACACCCTACGACACTATCATTACCACCTCACACGCAAACACTTGCAAACACTTCCGAATCCCTATTCCCGCGAATCTGGAATCTTCACTTATCATCAGACACTTTCGTCACTCAAGTCCGCATCTTGACAGAAGGAAGCGGCGGGACTTTCAGATTTGAGCAAAAAGCCAAGTTCCAGCGGATCTAGCGTTGACAAGAAGTTGTAGTGTATTGATAAGATCGCTGTCACCGATTTGTACGAGAGTGCGCGCAACGGTCGCACGTTTCAACTGACTTGTTTGACTTGGCTCCGTTTATAAACTTTAACGGCAATCAAAACATTTATGAAAACCTATTTATTAGTAATTATTGGTACAGAATGATACTTTACACGATAACTTTGAACACTTTGTATTACAGAAAGTAGTCTACTTGTCGAGAAAACAAAAACAACGAGTTAACAGGTTGTTTATACGTTTGTGATTTATGAAACTATTAGCTGTCAAAATGTTTACTTATTAAATATTGGATGTATTGGTCGTTGGTGAAGCATTTTAAAGTCAAAATGACTAAAACAAGTTCTGATAAGTCACAAAATCCGATATAGATCACTTATTCACGATATTTTGATAGAAACAATATTTCGTTAGTATTGTTTTTATTCCTTTGGGCACTGAACATTACTTTCAAAACGTTAAAAACTTTATCTCTAAGGCGAGATGCACAAAACTGTATGAGAAATATTTTTTGGCATTAAAGGTAGTCCAATTGACAATGATATTAACAAATCGAAAGTTCTTATTAACAACACAAACACCAAACCACCCATTGAGATGTACCAATAGCAGGGTTGCCAATGCTTATGTTCTAAAATACCCGCAAAAATTTGACAAAATCCCCAAATTGGGGAGAACAAATTATCAAATTCCCCGCAAATTCCCCACAAGTTTCTTCATAATTCGGCCTTCAAAATAAAACAAAATTGTATTGAAAATAGCATTTCTTATTTATTTATTATTTTATTTGGAACATGAACCGGATTAAAACATATTATTACATACATAATATAAGATTAAAACATAGGTTACAGCCCAATATTGAAGCAAAAATAAGGAAACATAAAAAAAAATTAAATATAATCATACAAGTGGTGTGCCAGGTATGGCTAGGAGAAAAAAAATAACTAAAAACGACAAGTAATTTAAATTAGACAAAAAAGAGTTAGTTGAAGAAAAGAAGATAAAATAATATTTTAATGTTACAACATAATTTTAACCCATATTTAAAATGTATATTGAGATATTGAAAAAACGATAAAAAAGTACATATCTAAGAAAATTATCCATAAAAGATCTAGTCTTTGAGTTAGGGTCCCGAACTTCAGGAATCCCCCGACATTATTGTTGAAAAAATAAATGTCACAATGCTGCCATAAAATAAACAATGAAATCTTTCACCGAATAAACGGAAACACGAGCAATTAACTTATACTTAAAGTACCTAATATTTTTCAAAAAGGTTAGATAATCAAAAAATGCCCAGAATCCCCGCATTTTCCCCACAAAAAGGTGTTCCCCGCAAAATACCCAATTCTTGAAATATCCTAAAAATTCCCCGCAATTTGGGGAATTACCCACAAATCGGCAACGCTGACCAATAGGTACTAGCTAACGCTGGTGGCCATTTTCCTATGTAACGTCTGAGTTGCCAGTACGAATATATTGCCATACTATACGTTACGCCAACGCTTTTTTTCCACGAAAAAAGGTAATCCAAGATGGTAGTCCGATATTTTCTGCAAAAATAATTATGTCGTCATTTTTAAAAATTTCTTTGGTTTATCTGTTTTATCACCTTGCCTATATTTTTAAAGACCAACGGTGGGGCAACTACTGCAGCTGTTATATTTTCATCACAAATAAACCTCTATTCAACTGTGATTACCATTAGTTTTCGGTACGCATTTAGTAAATGTGGCTGAATTTACAATTAATTAGGTATTTCACTTTATAATATCGTTGATTCAATGTTAATATGTTTGCTTTCTTACAGACGTTCCCACATTAAGGTATGTACAAGCGTTTTTTTTATTCCGTTTTTCTCAAAAGAAGATTGGGATGATTTTCTTTTGTTTTGTATTTTTTAAATCTGGAATAATAAATATGTACATTCTCGTTTCAATGCCGATATTCTAATCGTAATAGAAACAACTTTGTCTAAAGCATATACAAAAAATAGCTGTGCATAAAAAATTCCAGCAACTAGCATCTTTGGTTACGTTTTTACGATAAAGTTCTAGATGGGGTACTTTTTTAATATTGTATAGAATGCTTATTGTGGAGATGTAATTTGACAGCTGTCAATGTTTGGTGTGGCGTGTGGCAAGTAGTTGATGTTGATAATAATGTGATGTGATAATAATTTGCCGGTAACGATCGCAGCTCGTAGTGAACGTAGATAAATAGATAACCGAAAGACCTTGCTGGGCTAGGAGCATTTTTAAAACCGCGAATTATTACAAAAAGAAAATAACCTCTCGTTTTGAACAAATGCTGACAAAAAAGATTTATTATTTATCTCGTGAAGACAAAACTTGAAGATGCAGATTAAAACGATCGTTCTGTACTTCATATCATTCACGGTTTGTTATTGGAAATGTTTATTTTTAAAGTGGTTTATAACAAATTTATATGTTTTATTGTAAATTATGGCGAACGACAAAGTTAACGCTTTTTACAAGTGTGTTAATTTTCTAAATGCAATAATGAGAGGAAGATAAAGTTATTTCAGTTATTGCCACTATCAAAATATCATTATTATTTTTGACCGTAACTAATTAACAGTTATAACTTGTGTAAATCACATAAATATTCAAAATATATTTCATATTTCCAGGATTTAGTTGCCGTTGGATTGGTGGTGCCTTTAATCAGTGCTCATGTGACGTCTCTTGGAGGGTCCCACTTTATTGTGGGGCTAATGGGGTCATTCTACTCTGGTTTGCAGCTGTTTTCTGGACCCATTGTTGTAAGCTCACTCAAAAATAAAACTAATGCAATATCTAAATTTAAATATAAGTATCTTCCCAATTAAACGCAGCGATTTTCTATCTACTTCTGAATGAAAATCTCCTCAAGCTTCCTCCATTATTTCCAGTTCCATGTTTTGTGCTGCTTTATAATATGTTTCTGTCTAGCTCCAAATATCGTCATTCCAAAGGATTGAGTTGTCTTCATCCTTTTGAAATATAAACATCAGTTGCCCATCTAAGTTTATACCCTAACCCGTGGAGAGCCTGAACAGAAGATGATAAACTTTCGGGATGATTGGACATGCTTAAAATGAATATTTTTTAGGAAAAACTTTTTGATTCATCTTAATTACTATAAAAGACAACTATCTGCATTCGCGGCAATGGAAAATAATACTGCATTAAAAATTTCAATTATGTAAAATGAAAACTTGCTTTCGTTTCGGGATGATAGCCATTTAATATATTTTCAGTCCATATTCTTTGACATTTTGTTATGTTGGTATTCCTGGTACTTTACGAAAGGCTAGAGCCGACTTCATGCGAATAAGATGAATAATGATGCGTAATTTGTGTACTTTTTTTTTTACAATGGCTCCACACAGGAGGTGTGGAAGAAAATACCAGCTAGCATATTATAAGTTGCCTGCCTCACTAGGCGAACCTGTATTGAGGCAGAATTTTTAGTAAATTGTTTCTCGCTTTGTATGTTAAGATATCTTTTGCAATCAATTTATTATGCCGGATGGCATGCCGGATACCAGCTAGCATATTATAAGTTGCCTGCCTCACTAGGCGAACCTGTATTGAGGCAGAATTTTTAGTAAATTGTTTCTCGCTTTGTATGTTAAGATATCTTTTGCAATCAATTTATTGTAATAATTTCTCTATTCATTTCTGTTACAGGGCAGTTTTAGTGACATCAAAGGAAGGAAGCCAGTCCTTATTGCAACACTACTTTGTTGTAGCGTAGCGTACTTACTATTTGGCTCTATTTCGTCAATTTATGTTTTACTGGCACTACGAATTATTCTAGGTTAGTACAACACACCATTCAAAATTTTTGTTTACTAAACATTAAAAATACGCTATCTAATGCTGTGACTATTATGGTTCCCATAGATTTAAGCACATAAAAGATTTTTCACTGACTGTCTTTCGATTATTTAAATTCTTCAGCAATATACGTACGCAGACACTTCGATAAGAAAGGAAAATGAGGAAATAGTAAAAGATGTCCTATTATATATTGTACACAAGTTACCTAACCAAATATTGAAACTTGTCATGTTGTTAGAACAGTGGTTCTTATCCTGGGTTCGATCAAACCCCAGGGGTTCGGTGAGTCAGTCTCAGGGGTTCGGCGGAGGTCAAGACACACCCCCGACTAATACAATTCATTCATTGAAATTCAACTTTTCCAATTAAGAAGTGTTCGGTGAATGGGCATATTAAACTGGTGGGGTTCAGTACCTCCAACAAGATTAAGAACCACTGTGTTAGAAGAATGGAATAGCATTATTTATTAACCCTTTGAGAAATATCGCCGCACGTATGCGGCAGCACTCGAACGATCCATTAAGAGTATCGCCTCATATGTGCGGCCGTATGACTTTATTAAATTTTTTCTAATAATTTTTTTATTATTCACTGAATTTGTCCAACTATAATTTATAATGCAATAAGAAAAGGTTAGTAATAAAATAATGCTCCGAAATTAACTTGTGTAGTAAAAAAAAGTAAGAAGACAATTATTTTTATCGATTACCAAATTTTTTATTTTTAATTGATAAACTAACGTTTAACTCGTTGAATGCCGGGGAACAACACGGAAATTTCACGACCTTGAATTTGAATTGAATGTTTTGTGGATTAATTTTGAGCTATTGTATACTTTATTGACTGAAACACGTTCACAACACAATAAACTATCTACCAAAATAACATTATTTGCGTTAATTACGTAAATTAATAGGTTTTACGATGTTTTAGCCGAGTAAGACGCATAAATTATGACGCGGCAGAAATGACATTTCGTGTCCAGCGATTCTGACACTGTCCTTGAAAAATTTTGTACATAGAAAGGTCAAAATCGTAGATAAAGGAATTTTTCCCGCGCATGCGCAAGACCTGCGCACATCCCCGCGCTCCGGTAAATTATTAATATAAATTATTTGGAGCGACTAGGCGCATTGCAGGTTTCGCTATGGTAAAGGGCGATAATAGAGCAAGCGATTCTGACCGTGTTCTTCACACACTTTCTTTATACATAAGGGTCAAAATCGCGTGTAATATCTCAGACACACCGGTGCACGAACGGCATTCAACGAGTTAAGACAAGATTTTTATGCATAGCACAAAGGGTAACAATTATTATAAGCAATGTAGACATAATTTGTCTCGACGCCACCTAGCGAGAGATTTAGCACTAACAATGCCTCTCTCACAAAAATAAAGTTGGTTGTTTTCAGGTGGAAAAATGTAATAAACAGTAATTGTTGAATGAAACACTAGTATATATTGAATTATTTGGCGGGTATTAGATAAGCCGCCATAGCTCGGTGGTGAGAGCACCTGACCGGCAATCAGAAGGACACGGGTTCAAGTCCCGTTGGCGGCATGTATCTTTTCTCAGAAGATTTTTTCAATGTAGATAAGTGTTTCAGGCTGATAATTATTGCTTATAATAATGATTACTTAAAATTAAGAAAAACTTATTAACTCACTCCAACGATGTAAGTGATAAAAAATGAACTCACTAATCAAAGGGTTAATTTATGATGATGTATGAATTCAAAGGAAGCAAGAATGGCGGGTTTAGAGATTTTTGTTGAATAGTTTTAACTTTTCTGTAATATCATGACAATGTCAGCTTTAAAATGTAAATAAACACACTTACATACAATTGCTTAGATGTTCACTGGGTCAGAACATGTTCTTGATGTTTAGCGTTGCCAGGCCTTACATGTGCAAATAAAACATTAGTTGCCTTTATAGCCGAACATTCTAAGCTTTAGCTTGGTATCCAGGCGCAGAAAGCTAGATCGTCTATAATAATAAATAGTCCAAGTCCAGCTTTTACAGCTACAGGAAGTATAAAAGCTGTCACATTATCTGTAACTTATCAACTAAATTACTCTACGAATGTCGCTTGACCTGTGTTGAAATGCCTTATAATTTAAATATTTGAATTGATTTTCCAGGTATATTCAAGCATACTCAAACATTAGCCAAAGCCGTTGTTAGCGACGTTGTGAAGAATGATGAACAAGCTGATGTTTATGGAAAGATGGCAGCCGTGTCTGGAATCGGAATATCTCTGGGACCGATGATTGGTGGTCACATTTCAGAAGATAATCCTGAATCAGGGTTTTCAATTGTGTGCTCCATCACTTGCTTATTATTCATACTCAATGCCGGTAAGTTGGTTTTATGATTTATATTGACTATTGAAATGATGTATATTGACATGTTTTTACTAAATAATTCTATCAGATGCTAATTATTTTTATTTTTTAGGAGTGGTATATTTTATCAGTACATCTCCGAAAAGTAAGAAGGGATCTCATCCTCACTCTAAACACCACACTCCCGACTACCTGGAAGTTATCGCCGATGGATGGACCAAATCTATCCAAGAACTCAAGGAAGTGGAGTGGCATAAGTACTGGGACATCTTCTTGCTAAAAGCTCTGGCTAGCTTCAGCATGGGAATATTTTATTCCAATTATTCACCCCTGTTGAAGAATATATACAGTTTATCACCCAAATGGATAGGGTACACAATATCATTCCAGGGGGTTATCGGGGCTGTATGCTGTTTTTTTATTAAGTATATTAATGCAACTTTCTATAAGAAGGATTTAGAATACTCTGACAGAAATTTGCATTGCTTCTTAGTTATAACAACAACATTTTTAATGATAATATTTTGTAATTCTTGGTTTTTATTTGTCGCCTTAATGATTCCTATGGCTGTAGGAAATGCAATTCTACGATTAGTCGGTTTAGAAATAATTGTACATAAGTCCCCAAACAATCAGAGGGGATCCCTGATTGGTGCTTCCAACAGCGTGAGGTCTATCGCAGGAATAGTGGCTCCGGCTGTTGCTGGTTATTTAGGAGATAAGTTTGGTTTGCAAAATGTTTTGATTGCTTCTTTAATCTCTTCTTTCATTGGGACAATCATTGCTTTAGTCTATAAGATGAAGGCAACTAATAAGAAAGTGCCATTGAAGAAAAAACAGTGAAGTGTAAGTAAGTCGTCGCCTTAGTTCTTATTTGTCCAATAAACCATTTTAGTTTTTGTTAATCACTTATCTAAAAATGATAGTTATAAGAATTATTTAAACTACTGAGACTTTTACCTTTACGGAAATAGTTTTTTTTAAACACCTATCATAATATTTCATTGAAATAATGAAAGAAAACCTTCTCCTGTAAAATTTTCTAATGTTCTGTTGGACAAATACGAACCAAGGCGACGAAGTTGTTAGAACCCAATTAAGTACTAAGTAGATACATAGTCAACTTGGTTATAACGAGCACGAGGGGACCGACTAAATTTACATTTATGTTAATGAAGATAAGCCTGAACTAAAATATGATTTGGTAATTACTCATTATAG
The DNA here is from genome assembly GCA_917880885.1 of Limnephilus marmoratus. Lineage (NCBI taxonomy): Eukaryota > Metazoa > Arthropoda > Insecta > Trichoptera > Limnephilidae > Limnephilus > Limnephilus marmoratus. The sequence goes on along the minus strand of OU862911.1, from coordinate 58,868,623 downwards.
CCGTGAAATCGCTATTGCCATGATCGTTCTAACCAAGTTTGACTGTATTAGTTTTTAATAAAAATTTATGTGTACAATAAGTATGATCAACTGATACAAAATTTTACAAAGAAATAGGTACATTAATTTATTAAACAAACTATACACAATTATTATATTAATTACCAAACCAGTTGCCAATACAAATAAAAAAATATTGAAATTTACACTAATGTATATGCAAACAATATTAAATTACATATTAATCTATTTTACGAAGTCAGTTTAATGCCAATCAAAAATTAGCTGAGTTCGGTACAAATGCCAATAAAATACCATTCCTACAAATAGTTTATAATTATTTTGTTTGTTAATGTTGTGTGTTATCATATCAATAATATTATTATACAAAATATTAGTCTTTTTTGTGTGGACAAACCTGTGGCTATTCCTTTGTAGAAGTGGCAGGGCTCAAAATTGAATTATATACCAAATATGCATACATTTATATATATTTTTTATCAATGACTGTTTAAGGTACGTTTTTACGTGTTCTATTATTAAGTATAATATTATGTAATAATTTTTTTTTTTAAATTTCATCTTTATAAATGACATTACACGGGTAATGTACTGTACCTCTCTCGCCAGGAATTCCCGTTTTTGAGAGCAGGGACAATTTACAACATAGTCAGTTTACATCAAAATTAAAAAGTAAATCATGTTTACAACACAATCACAGGTTACAACAAAATATTACATTAAGAATAAAAGGCAATCAACATTGTACCATTGGTTATATATAGGTACATATAAATAGGTTTTAATAAAATCGTTAATGTTTGATCCGTCTTTGTGGTGATCCAAGACCTGGTGCGCAATATATATTTAGAGCAGGGTTTCCCAACCAGTGGTCCGCAAGAGGGTAGAAGATGATCCGCCGGTCAATAAACGAGCCAGCGCGCGGGCGGTCCCTGGTCGAGAAAACTGAATAAAAAAAATTGGGACCATATTCAGTTTATCATTATTGTACCTCGTGGTCAGTGGCCATTATGGTATTCCGTTTCGCCCCACCCCATCCTACCCCCTCTGTTGTGTCTGCTAGAACCCGTCCCACCCTATCCCATTCCGCTGTGGTAAATATTCTGCTAGAACCCGTCCTACCCTATCCCATTACGCCCCTCCCATTATGCTATCCCTTGGGTGGCACGAGGGAACGGATAGGGCAGATAACGTGGTGTCATCCCCCCCCCCCCCCCCCCCCATTAAAGTTGACAAAACACAAATTTCGACTTCATAAAAAATTGGTCCCCGTCCTGGGGGGGGGCTAGAGAATTGTGGTCCTGGGGGTGAAACTCGGTCAGGTGGCACCCGGGGCGCCGCCCCCTCTCGCTACGCCACTGCTTGTGGTCCCTGTCGAAAAAATAAATGTGCAAGTGGTCCCGGGTGAGAAAAAGGTTGGGAACCACTGATTTAAAGTAATTTGTGCTGTCTAATGGCCATTGGAATTACGTTGTATAGTTTTGTTGCAAAGTATCTAAAATTTCTTTGATCAAACATTGTTTTAACGAAGGGAATAAGAGATGGCGCCCTTTGGATCGAGAATCACAAGCAGTTTGGACATTGCCAAAAAAAGTTCTGTGTTTGAAGAGGTATGGCTAAGGACAGGTTGTTTCAAAAATTTTGAACAATTCATCAAATATTTGAAGTTAATTTTCACGTTCTGAGTAAGTTCTGTTGTTGTATCATTATAGACCAATAGCTTCATAAAACTGAAATAATCACAGAACTTTCATAGAACGCGAAAATTAATTTCAAATACAACCCATTCTAATATTTTTTGCCTAAAGTTCAAAACACAGATCTCCTAAAGATTTCATCTAAACTGCTTGTAATCGGTAGCTTTAGAATAATCTTTATAACCATTTTCTGAGCTTTAAAGATGGGATCAATGTCGGCAGCGGTAGCTCCTCCCCACTCTATAGTACCACACTCTATTAAAGATTGACATAGTAAATTGTTTTTAGTTGCTTCAAGTTAAGAAGGTTATGAGTTTCAGTTATTGATTTTTACACTTTATTTACGGTTTTAAAGGTAGTTTTAAATATTTCTAAGGCAGCTCACAGACATCTTGATTTTAGTTGCGGAGACAGTTGCATTGCAACATAAAAATCCATTAGGCTACGTCCGCACAGGCAGGCGGCTGGCTTAGCGCCTAGAGCCTAGTGGCAAAAAACTAACACGTTGGTTTACCTGGATACACGCTAAGCGACTATCTACTACCTATCTAGGCTCTAGGCGCTAAGCAAGCCGCCTGCCTATGGACGTAGCCTTATGGTATATGGAGGTGCGCACATGAGAGACTTTTTTGAATGTTGGAATAGTTTTTCAACTGTCTCCGCAACTAAAGTCTCTCTAAAGGTGCCCAAAGTTCATTACTATTTATTCCAATGTTTCTGTTTATTGACAGTTTGGAATCTGAGATAGTATCAAATGCTTTTCATAGGTCTAAAAGTATTGGCAAGCATTTTGAACCCTTGTCATTTTGACTAAAAAAACTGTAAGTGTTGCGATGGCATCAGAGATGCCTTTATTTTTCCTGAAACCAAATTGGTTGGGGGTAGTATATTATTATTTTCAATATATATTCAACCAGTTGATTTATACTGACTAGGGATTCCGGTGCTGAGGCGGACTGTAGGTTGTTGTGCTGGTGTTACGTGTACATACATACTAACTTATAAGCTGTCTAATTGTCATAATTTCTTCATCTTAATATTTAATTAACCGTATTTTGATGTTTTTGAAAACTGTTTATCTCTGTGGTATTTTTGTACTTACACTGTCTTCATAATTTGTATAATCTCCTCATCTTCACGTTTTCTTAACCTTATTTTGATGTTGTTTTTTTTGGTATCTCATTTATATCTCATTTATTTCCTTGGTTCAACACCAGGAATAGGAATAGTAGTTGCATACATATATTAAAAAAATTATTTTCTAATTAATTTTAAGCTCTATACAACTGGAAAACATAGTAAAGTCTTTAGAGCCCCTGTTTTTCTTAGGATTGGCCATGTCCGCCCGTCCTCTACCTAAAAGGGATTGTGATACTTGATTCCAGGGTTTATTGTACATAAAGTTGAAATAAATTCGTTCAGTTCTTATGATTTTGCATCTTGTTTATTAAAGTTATATTTTATTTACATGTTGAAATATATTCATATTTTTTCACAAAAACACTTTGTATTATTTATCAATTTAACCAAAAAATTAAAAGAAATGTGCTGCTGCGAATACTGAAGAAAAGTGAGAATATAATAAGCAGTTTGAAGTAAAAAGACGAAAAATTTTAATCATAATGTACATAAGTCGTGCAAATTCCCCAGAAACTGATTTCGTCATTTGATACTACGTATATACTATATTTCCGGATAAACTAATTTAATCCTTTGTAATGTAAAACAGTATGTAATACTATGTATTGATCATTGCATCATCTCCAAGTCATCTCAAGTTTTTGCACCAAGTAATTTTTCTGCCTTCAAACTCAAAATATTGAAACCTCAAAATGAAAACCTTTCGTAGAGTTCCCATCAATTAATTATAAATAATATTTAATTAACGGACTAGGTAAACCCTAAAATAATACAAACTACCTATACACAGTAGCGTAGCTAGCATGGGTGACACCCGGGGCGGAGTTTTGTCCCCCCCCCCCCCCCCTATCAAAGTTGACTTTGAGAAATTCAAAACGTAAATTTCGACTTCATAAAAAATAAATAAAAATTCCTGGGGAGAAAAATTTCCTAATAAATATAGGCTGCTTGCCTATAAAGACCGTCTCTTCTTCCGTTTCGGGGCACTCCACGGGTATATATAATAGACCGTAATCAATATTTTTGTGAAAATATCCTTCGTAATTTTTTTTCCACAGTCACCCATCGGGTGGTACCCAGGGCGGACCACTCCCCCCAGCTACACCACTGCCTATACAACACGTAGATACTTCGTATGTGAATGCTCTTCAAAAACACTTCTTATAACCTTTCAATAGCTTAAATATTTAAATGGCCAACCACACGAAAATAATGATGCAATCACTCAATTAAAAAAATATATGTCTGCACTCTGATTCCTTTACTGCAAAAGTAACACTGCGGTGTAGTCACCATGAAAAAATGTCATCTGACAATAGCTACATAGTCCCTTAAAGGTAGAAATAAAATGAGATATTTACAATACATGAGATTGTTAAATGGCTCTGAATCAAACCAGTTTTTTTTTTCTCTTTTTTAGTTAGTGTCCAAATATGGCTGGTGCAGAAAAGAATTTGCATCGCCATTATACTAATTTTATAATATTAATATTGCTATTTAATAAAATATTTGTGGTCGATTCTCTTCGCTGTTCTTAAATCTATAGATTACATTTAATAATTTTTTTTTAAAGTGACTAACAATAACATTGTTAATGCATACCTATTACTTAATATTTGGAATGCAGTTTTTTTGTTCATGGCTGCTATTTATGTATTAAATCGATATCTACCACATGATAGATTCTGCTTGAACTTTCAACAAGTAATCTGAAAATGTCTGCAATCTATTTGTGAGTGAAAGTGCATCATCAGCTAATTTTCATGCCATTTCATCCCTCTTGGAGTTGTAATGGTGGTGAAGCTTAGACCCTGGGCTGTAAAAGGTATCGGGCTGTATGTAAGTGTCGGTGACAGGTCTTTCTATTGTGAACATCTTGTTGTGGTAGATGTTCTCCGTATTCTTATTGTTTAATGGTTTGATAATGAACGAACCAGAATCCTTCCTCCTCTTTCGTAGTTTCACGCACGCCAGGATTGTACTGAATAGTACCCCAAATTCAACCAGTGAAATTATGAGAATGATAATCAGGAATCCAATGTATTGCTGCTGATACCAAATCTCCACTTTTGTGAGACATCCCTGGAAAATATCAAGGACAGAATAAATACAAACTTCTACATCTACTCAAGGAAAATAATGTGTGTGTAAGGGAAGAATGTTCTGACTGAAGAATTTATGAGATTCACTGTTTAGAATGGCTGCCCTCAAATGAAAATAGTTATTAATAGTAACTTATTAACTAGGATTAGGGTTATTACCAAAGGACACAAAATCAAAGCAGAGAAATAAAGGAAGACATACCTGCCCATATCTAAAGGGAGTAAAATGCTCCGGCAGCAGCTCTTGGCAGATAGATTCGTTGGCTGGTTTGGGATCCAAGTATGAGGAGGTTATTTCAGCAGGCACGCAGCAGGTGAGGGGCACAATCAGGTCCCGGGGGCCCAGCCTATGGAGCTGCCACAGAGACATGTCGTAGTTTCTTCCATCGGTCATTCCACAGCATTCAAACTGAAAAATAATAAGTAGAATGTTACATTTAGATATCGATATTTTGCAACTTTATCAAATCAATGTACATATTTTGAAATCTATTAAAACTGTCTAATAAAGTAAAAGGAAGAAATTACCTCATTGAAAACACAAACTATAAAATTGTCAAGATCATTCCGAAGCAGGTCAACAATTTTTTTTGTAGATCATTGTAAACATTAGTATTTCCAAAAGAACCACATGCATTGGAGAAATACAGCTCTTCTGGTAGTCACAATAGTTCTATGGTTAGAGTGAACTACTGGATAGATAAAGTCCGGAGGTCAAAAATCACTGATTGCAGCAACATCCTTTTTTTCTCGCGTGTTTTTACAATAAAGACGGTTTGATGAAGTGTATTATTTCAATATTTAATATTTTCAAATATATTGAAGAAAGCCATGTTTAAGAAAGAAGGTAACACACAAGTAATTATTTGAGATATCAAACACATGAATTATCAGGAGGATTAGATACAGGATATCTCAAGTCAAACATATTTTAACTCGTAACATACCAATGTCTGCGCCAAATCCAGTGCAGCAGTGAACTGCTCATGTCCCGGGACCCCGTAAGCTGCCTGCAGCGTCCCCACGGCGCCTCCGCGAGCCCCCGCCAGCCCCACGCAGCCCGGCCAAGCCACCACCACCACACACGCCGCACACTGACACACCAGGGATATCAGTACCATTAGGAAGTACTGAAATCATCATTTTTATTTTACATTAACCTTTCAAAACCTCAACATGGGACATTATCCTTCCTTATCAAAGGTTGATAGGGGCGCATACCAAACATATGATACGATCATGTGCCAAAATTAAAGATTGGTATACAAGCGTTCAGCTCAAATTCAAATCCCAATGAAAGTCTCTGTAGATAGAGCACAACACACACTGATTTGTTGAAATTATGGGTTACTTTCTTAGTTATGATTGGTTCATAGATGGGACCATTAAATTCATAGATGGGACCATTAAATTCATAGATGGGACCATTGAAGCATTCTTTTTGGCTAATTGGAATAAAATTCATACTATGCAGATTGTAGGAAAAAGTCCCAGGGTTTAAAGTTGGTAAAGCAAAGGACAAAAAATAAGACTGTAAAAAACAGACTCTGGAGAGTCCAGTCACTCATTCGTTAACACAGCCATTTGTGTACAAAAGTAAGTCCAGCAGCAGAAATTGGGCTCTCTGCTTCCACACTAGTTGGTGGGACTATCATCACAGCATGTTTTTGGTGTAAATTTAATATTTTTTCAGTTCCATGACAATTCAGAATCATGCAATTTAAACACCCCTTTGAAAAGTCATTAAAAATTAAAATAGCCCATAACCTAACCTAACCTATTTAACCAATTTTTTTCCCATCACTTAATGACTTTTCAAAGGAGGTGTTGAAGTTGCATGATTCTTAAGCCTTGATTACATTGAGCGAGTTTACAAACTATAAACCGGCGAATTCACCATCTGTTAGTAAACTCGCTCAGTGTAATCGTATTACTATATAACTAGCAGATTGTGAACAATCTATGAAAAAAGTTGAAAGGGGGGCTACTTTGCTCGCTACTCGCTAGCGTGTGTGGCGGACGGCAAGGTGGCGGCCCGCCAACAGCTGATTTCATAACTGTCAATTTCTACTGCTTGATCTGGATTATTCGTTATCTGTTAAGCCTCGATTACTTGAGCGAGTTTACAAGCTACTTGCCGGCAAGTAGCTAATGGCGGTGAGCTAGCTGCGAATATCTCAGTTATCTACAAAATGTCGACAGAATTAGTTTGTGCGGGAGTCGTTATTTTAGCTCACTCAACTCTCTAGCTAGTTCGCTATTGAGCGTGCGGAAAGTTTTATGTGTAATCAACACTTTGTAAACTCGCTTAATGTAATCGAGGCTTTAGTCACCCTTTTTTCAATCTTGCAAATCCCGCAAATGTATTAATAACATCTGCAACTATGCAGGATTGAGGGATTGCAAATCCTAGCCATAGCCCCACCAGCCCGGTATTAGGGAGCAGTTGGGTCTCTTGTGCGGTACCCACATTAAAAAAAAAATTCTTACAAAAGTGAGAACGCAATATCCTCTCGCATAGGTGGCCCAGCATCCAGTGGCTCCCGCAGCCGTCATGAACAATCCCGCACCGATAATAGCGAGGGAGGCATAGTAAAACGGGGGCTGTGGGGCCTCATCGTCAGGGTAAGTCAGGAGCCGAGACAGCAGTATCCTCGGTGAATCGCAGAGCAGAAGGAACCCCATCACAAGGAGCAGTAAACCACATGACTAAAAATTAATAATTGTCGTAAACATGTTTTAAAAAAATAACATGATATTATAATTATTGTTGTGTATGAGTGTTACCACATAATAAAATAATATTATTATTTTTACCAACAAATTTTAAAATAAGAACATACAAACAATTTTCGTTATTTGTTTTTGGGGTGTTATGCCGTGTTGCGCTACCTCCTTCTTTAGCCAACGTTTCGGACATCGTTGCAGTGTCCATCATCAGGGCAGATCCGGTAGATGTGTGATCTGCCGGATAACACCCCAAAAACAAATAACGAAAATGCTTTTGGCCGTGAAAATCTTAAAACTTATCATACAAACAATTATTTAAGTGTTGTTTTTAAATTTACCACTTGACTAAAAATTATTAATTGTTATGAATGATGATAGACTTTCTTCAAGTGTTTTGTGTGCATGTCTGTCGGCTCGAAGTAGGGTAAATTTTATCTTACTTCGGGTGAAATTGATCAAACATTTTCAAATATGGAAATTCTTTCTCGGACGTAATCAATTTCATTGGCATATCTGGGGCCTAGAAGTCGAAATGTCTTATGTAAATTGGCGACCTCAGTTTTCTTTAAAATCAGTACATATTACACTTCTATCTGATTATCTCTACAGTGCTCAAAGCCATTTGAAAATAAGAACATTAGGGTAATAATTTTAAATGAAAAAATATTGTATGGCTCGTTGTTGAATAAAATAAAATAAGTGACCGGTCAGTGGTTGAGTGGGCATCGTGTTTGGGTCTCACCCAGGCGTTCCGAGTTCGATTCCTCGGCTGGCTAAGTCCTGCATCACAACTCAAGAAACATTTTCGGCTTATTATGGTGGTAGTAGGAGATTTTCGAATATTGTCGGGTTATTCGTAACCCGGTAATGTTTTCTTTTTAAAAAAAAATTAAATTTAAACTGGAACTTCTTAATAACTGTGAAATTCCAAAATGCTTACAGTAAAAATCTTGGTGTTGTTTGCCAAACTCATCAACTTGCAGAAAACTAATTAAATTGCACCCAGCTGGGTGTTATGAATGCATTACGAGTTCTTTTCATACATGCTGTTCTTAATTAAATATTTATGTATTTATTTATAATCAAATAAATATTTTCACAAACATGTTGTGATAGTTTAAAAAATATATATCATACTTGTGGTTATCCTGAAAGTGACAAAATATAATAATTACCAATTTGGTTGTTTTATTGGAGTTTTCATTAATATTCCTAACAACTAACTAACCATCATGCCATTTCTCCGCAGGGGTAGGCAGAGAGGACGGACCGCCAAACAACTCTATCTTGGCACACACTTTTTGTCTCATTCACATTCATACATACTCTTCTATTATGCTGACTCTTGACATGGCCCGACTAGAGTATGTGATTCACTTGATCGTGCCATGTCTTCCTAAAATAATTCCATTAATATTTCAATTCACTTAAAAGAGCTTTTTGTTTTTGTTTTCATAAATGAATGAATGCAAATCTTGGAAGCTGAAATTATTCCACTTCCCGACTCTTTGTTGATGACAATGCATTCTATCAACTTACGGTGGCACTCACGCACACACATTTCCCTGAAATTGGATGAAATTACGGCACAACTATGTCACGACGTTCATTGAAAAAAAACTTTGTTTTTGTTACGGGTTGATTTATTTTCTTGTGTATTTTATTCAGCTACGCCCTTTTTACTTTTTTATTTGGACTATTTTAGTTGGATGATTTTTATAGCGCAATTTTCGTGGGAAAATCACCACAAGGGCGCTAAATTAATCTAGTGTACCTATATCAAGCAATGCACCAATATTGTATTCATTATGAATTAAAAAAAAACTTTAGAGAAGAAGATAACACAACCGCAAGCCTAAATAATACAAAAGTACCTGATAAATTATAAGAATTAAATATTACAATATCTACAAGATGGATCTAGATGCCCTATGCTTTCCAGTTACAGACACAAATATTATCAGTTATTATTGAAATGGCCCAATTTCTTTTAGAAATATAAAACTATACAAAAAAAACACTTCTGGAATAATTTTATAGATATAGTATTTATATTTATTTAATGCATCCCACATGATACCACCCATCATTTCTCCACAAATTTTCGAATCCAAATAGGCTATTTTCGCCAATTAAATTATGTCCTTATTTTATTTGATTCCGCCAGGAAATCCGTCATCATGTAAATACTGTCAGAGAACAACATAATGTAATTAAAATAAATGAAGTTACAAAATTTATAGAGAATATATTTAATTAAAGCTTACTATAAAAATAATACACATATGTGAGATATCGTACTCACCAAAAATAAAAAATTGAAACATCCTAGCAATACTTTAGAACTGAAGAGTTTATGGCACCTCATGTTTATTTATATAAATTTGTGTTTATTTACATAAATACAACAAAAACACTTCCGCGAAAAGATAATCCAAACACAAGATATAATTCACAAAACACAAAAACACTTTTAAAGTTATTCAATCAAAATGAAATCAACAAAGAAATTCCATAAATCACAAACACCACGCAGCACTCCCTCATTGTTATGAACGTGGAAGTGAATTTTAAAACACAATAGGAAGGAAGTGTTCACTAGCAAATAGAACTGCTACTATATTATGTGTGGGGACCAGGAATGGGAACTAATTATGTTCATAGGCACAAATTGTATTGTTAAAAACGGTATGCAACTATATTATTCCAAGCCAAACGACCGGTGTTCTATTTATTTTGAATTAAGAATGGCAACAGTAAAGTTTGAATGGGCTGGTAAAGTAAGTACTGGTCTGTTGGAGTGATACAGGCAGAGTGGTTTGTGTTTTTGGCCAGCAAGACCATAGGCTAGGGGAGACACGCTCTGTCGGACATGAAGGGTGACTAATTACAGTTGAAGCTGCTGAATATATTACACACATCAGAGTGCACAAATACTTTAGCCTAAAACAGATCTAAAAACAGACCGAATTCAGTAAGTTACAGGTAATGTGCTAGGTATAATTTGCATTGTTGAAAAAAATAAAGCAATTAGTTGGTCTGGGTGGAAAGCAGTTGTAGGTCAATTCTATTGTGTTTGAGCTAAAGATGTCAGCTATTGGGGAAGCCAATAGGCAATCAAATTATAATGGTTATTTACTTTAGGTAGGGTCACTAATTGCTTAATTTTATGTTTGCTTAGCTTTGTATTAAAAAAATTGAATTCACTACTTTTTTTGGCCAGTGCTACCACAATAAATTGTCAGGTCCTTAGATATTTGATAAATTTCCCCTATTATGTCAATAAAATTAAGAGGGGAAAATTTGTGTGACAGGTGGACATTTTGTGTATTAAAATATTGTGTGCATTTGAGCGTAATAAAGCGGACCCTTTAAAGCAGTGGTCCCCAACCTTTTTGTCAAAGTTTGATAATTTTACCACGGCCCTCTGGGGGAGGGGGCACATTGGCGGCCCATGGGTTGGGGACCACTGCTTTAAAGGACTGGACTACACCACTGCCTCTGTCATACTATGTAATTTGTCTATGTTTTTAGACATCTTTTAAATAAAAATCGTTGTTTACAATAAACAATATAAAAAATCTTTATTACAATAATATTTTTATTAATTATTATTAGTGCACAATTTTTTTAGAAGTCTATTTTACTGTTTCCAGATCCTCCACAACTTGATCCCACGTCATCTTGTTCCCTCTCACTTGAGTTTTGTAGTTCTGTAAAGGTGTAAGAAAACTATGAATAATTTATTTGTCTTATCAATGTAATTTTTTTTACTTTTTCTTAAATGTACAGAAAAACATCGCCTCGTCCAAGCAATGACCAATACAACATTTACATAATAAATCTCTGACAAGTGAGATGAATGTAAAGTTTATAAATTATTGAAATTAAAAATGAATAGGTTTATTCAAGGCACCACATATGGGTGCAATCATATTTGTGGAAGAACTTTGCACTCTCATACAAAGATGGAAGTCAATATAAACATGGGAAATAATTCAAAAATAATATTAATAATTTTCAAGGGTAGTACGAGATTGATAAAAGTAATATTCACAGCGCTCTTGCGGTGATTTTTTGCAATAACAGCGCTATATAAGTTGTCCAAATTTATTATTATTAATATAATTCAATAAGGTCTCGATAGCTCAATTGGAAGCAACGCCATTTCCGGATAAACTAAAGCAGCGGTCGGCAATTAGTTTTGGTGGCGGGCCGTATGAATATGTAATTTTTTTAGCATCGATGTCACTCTTGCGCATGCCACCCTGCTCAGTCAGTGCACTTTGTGACTGTTTATCTGATCGCTCGTCGTCATGGTGCTTCGTGTGTTGCCTAGAGGCTAGCATTTAGCGCAATATCACAACCGACCGGTTAGTAGCATGGTAGTTATTAACTGGTAACTATTGGTTCCCACTCGGGCATTGCTGGTTCGATCCTCTACTGGTTTAGTCCTCCATCATAGCAGAAGCCACATTTTACACTTAGGGAACGTACCCATACTACGTGACACGTTTAGGGGGGGGGGGTCTTCAAAATGTCACGCTCCATGAGCAAATGAGCGGCGGGTTGCTTAGGATTTTGGTCACCGGGGGGGTTAAAAATTGCAAAAAGTTGGTCACGTAGTATGGGTACATTCCCTTATAATGATGGAAGTGGTTGATTTTCAACATTCTGAGATTATTTGAAGTACCACAGCACATACAGAAAAAGTGCCTATGCTATGTTTCCTTCACAAGAACTAGATATGAAAAAATATATGATTGTGACTGATGGTGTGCGACTGAAGTATGGTGGCAAGGAATAATCGTCCATTCAAAGACTTCGCAGAGCAGATCTGGCATGCGGGCCGCCAATTGCCGGTCGCTGGACTGGAGGTTCTGAGTTTGAATTTCAGTGGGGACCGTATCTTTTTTATTTTCTATGACTTTTACTGTTTCGTACTTTTATTGAGGATAAAATTATTGATAATAAGATTGCAATCACAGTTGGAAAATGTTCAAACATCACTGAGATGGAAGGTGATTTCACATACACGGAGGTCATCAGAGATATATCTGGTGAGCTATAATTATTTATAAAAGAAATGCAAAACATATTTCATAAAATAAACAGACCTGGAGGAAGGTGCAGCTTCTCAATTAAAAACTTTTTCCTTCTCAGTTTGAAGGCGAGATCCAACGTGGACGGTATGTACGGGACCAGTGAATTGATTGAGGAAAGTTTAGGGATGTAGAATAGTCCGTGGTAGTCTCGGAGAACCGGGTTAGATTCCTTATCAGTTCCCGCAAACGCATCTAATCTTACAGCGGAGTCCACTAGATGTCTCATATGAAGAACAGTATTGGGATTCTGCAAAAAAGTTCATTTTTCAAAAAAGTTCAAAATTATTTCAATTTAGACTAAATACAAAATGAAAAGCAAAAACAATGGTGAACTTTTGAAAGGTTGTGATAATGTTAAAGGAATACTGTTCTTCTTGTGTCTTCTCTTACTGGAGGTTGGATGTCTTTCACCCTGCAGGTTGCAGCCAGGAACAACTCAAGGATTTCAACAACTCAACACTAAGACACTTAAACACCTCCTTTGAAAAGACAGTAAAAGTGATGAAAATAAAAATGGTTAAATAGGTTAGGTTAGATTATGGGTTACTTAAAAAAAAATTAAAATAACAAAGCTTTAAAATAACACTACTCACTTCACGTATCGTCAATACAAAATCCATTTCTCTAATCAGGGGCCGCTTTTCAAAAGAGGCAAAAATGACTTCTAGAATTTGACATTTATACTATTATCATGGTAGGGTGACTTTTATACTATTATCATGGTACAAAGATATTGAAATATAAGAGATTTGCTATCCGCAGTTTTTATTGGATGGTACTGTGTTTCCTGGCGTTGCCGATGTTGTTAACCAATACTACTGCACACCTTCAAAAAATCACCTAATTGAATGAATTCTTTCCGTATTCAAACTATATTGTTAACCAATACTACTACACACCTAATCAACTCAATGAATTAATTCCGTATTCAAACTATATTGTTAACCATAACCCTCACCCTTACAACAACATACAGTCCGCCTCGGAACAGGAGACTGTGAACAAACTGCTTTACCTTTTTTTTTATATTGTCATTAAATAAAAAAAAATAAAAACCAACCAAACCAAAATCGCACACCTTAAAAAATCAATTAAATGCACGAATTCTTTCCATATTCAAACGATGCCCATTAGTCCGCCGACGGTCGGGCAGCCATCGTAGCATATCTCTTGTATTTCAATATCTTTGGTAGGTATACACATTTCTTCACCGTTGCAGCCATATTTATTCAATAATATTTTTTCCAGCTGTATATAGATACAAATATATTTTTTAATTTGTATTATGTTTATAACTACCTCAAAAAGATGTGTTGGAATTGTCATAAACACAACGGCACAAGCTGATCTTAAAATTGCTCTCAGACAGAACAAGAAATTAATAAGTTCCTTTCCTTCTTCAAAACAATCATGTCCTGCTTCATGCTTCTCAAAAGCCTGCCAAAGGGGAGATCCCAGAGATTCAATGCCAACTCTTAAAACATTGCTATTTGCGGCAGTATTTGATTTATGAAAACCTCCATTTTGGATTTCATTCTTGATGAAGATTAGGAGATTGTTGTACGCTGTATTTCCATTACCTGAAAATGAAGATATGGTAAAGTTATTTTTAGTGTCCGACCGAACTTTCGGTTTCGGCCTAGTTTCGGCCAAAAAAAGTTCGCCATCCAGTCGAAACTACGGCCGAAAGCGAAACTGAATTTGGGAGATTTCGTTCTGCGATCGGACATGTTCGGTGAACGAGCCACAAAGTGTCATTTTGCTGCGTCCGCACTCGTAGTCGCGTCAGGACTTAATTAATTTGTTTGTGTTCGCTCTGCAAACTTTGCGATAGTTTGGTTTATTTGTTGTGAAATTGGAGGTGTTTATACTTAACATTATTTCGAAATAGGTAAGTTTTATTTAGTTCATGATAGGCCCTGAGGAAAATAATTTCCCTGAGGGCCTATGTCATCTTTGGGGATGCTGTGTGGAGGGTTTTTTTTAGGGAAAGGAAGGAGAGGAGAGTTCTGAGAAGGAAAAGGGGCGGGTAGGAATCTGGGGTTCAGTTCCTGGTCATCCACCTTCAAGACCTAGACAAACCTCATCCCATGAACCCGGGCACTCCTGCTAAATCACCAAACGTAGCGAGCCACTTGTGGTAACCTATGGCAGAGGTGTTGGTTATCCAATAAAGTTTCCCGGGGCGGCGGTACCCATTCCCGCCTTCCAAATTATTTTGTTCTTAAGATGAAAAGAGTATTTTTTGTTTAGTGTACCTAAAGAAATTAAGTTTAAAAAAAGTAATTTTGTTTTCTACCTTTTATTTTATGTTATTTGTTAATAATGTTCAAATAGGTAATACCTACTATTTCTTTTTTTAATATTATTTACGAAGCGATTTATGATTACGATTTCAAAAAGTATAAATAATTTATATGAAATAAGGATTGATAATTATGTAATGTTTATTTTATGTTCAAATATTAGAGACTGAATGATTAATATATGATTTAAAAATAAAGGCTGATTGATTAAGATTGACTATTTTTTTCCACGAAAACATGACCTTATATGGAAGTTTCGGTTTCAGTTTCGGTTTCGGCCAAACCTAAGATCGAAGCCAAAACTCAATTTCGGTTTCGGTTTCGGCCGTAAAAACTAGTTTCGGTTGGACACTAGTTATTTTACATAGTAATATTGATTGTGTTGACGTTATAGGTGGTAACTACAAATTGCTGGCTATGCACACCATCTCCACATAAATAAAACATAAAGTGAAGAGGAGGACTTACAAGTATCAGAAACTGGTTTAAAATCAAATTTCCACAGTGATTTGGAGCAGCTGTTAAGTAAAGACGCATCCATTCCTTTACTTAAATCATAAAAGTGACCGAATTGTAACTTTGTTCCTAAGATAGAATCCACAGGGGAAAGGTCTTTGTATCTCCAGGCTATTTTAATGTCATTCTCATCATCGCCCTTGCGCTGGGGTTGTTCAGAATTATCCGACTCTAAGCTTGTTGGAGACGGTAACTCTGAAATCTAAAAAAAGAATTTTATTTAGATAAAATAGACAAATTATTTAAAAAAATATATATATGTATTATACTCAACTATTTTTTCAGAGTTTGTATCCAAAGACGCCAGTAAAATAGAATGGTTGCTGACTACTCCTTCAGCTAAATAATATTTCAGCATAACTTTGGAATAATTTGCATACACATCTTCTTCTGAAAGGTTAATTGGAAAACATTATAATACATTCTTAGCAAAGTTTATAAAAGGTTTGAATCATTTCTGAGGAGAAAGCTTTGACAAAGCTTTCAACTGCATGAAATTAAAAAAAAAATATTTTCTCTATTGAATATCTAACATTAAAATTACCAAGTAGAAAGATGCTTCCAATGGGGAATCCACCGCCTGAAAAAAGAAAAACATATTACAGTAGAATTCGGATATAGCGACTTTGCTTACAACAGCTTACCGTTTTTAGCGACGACAATGTAAACTTATTTTAGGTACTAGCAAACATATGCGTTTAGTACGACTCCGTATTAAGCGACCAAGTGCTTAAAGTGACCTATTTTAATTATAATTCGTTCGGTTAGAACGACGCGCAATGTTTTGTTTACAAGACCTACGCACCAATACTTCGCCGCCCCGCGTCTCACCTACTCGGCTACTCCCCGCGCGCTAACACCTAATAGCAAGCGTAAATCACCTTGTCAATGTTCATCATCTATTGTGACTAGGTTAAAAGCTCGACACAAAGAGTTCAGCGAAGCAAGAGTGTTTTTCAATTGAAGAAAAAAATTCTATATACACCGTTTAGAAGCCGGTGAATCAAATGTAACCCTCGCGAAGGAGTTTGGCGTATTTCATGTTAAAACAAACTTAAATTATCAGGCCGTTTTGTGAGTTTTCCGGTTAGTACGACAAAGTATCGCCGGCCCCTTGAGGGTCGTTATATCCGGGTTCTACTGTATTTTTTCATTTACAGTAAAAAAATATTTTTAAGAATTTACAGAAGATATTACACTTAAAAGGATATTTCAGAAACGGAAGAGTTTGTTCGGTGCACCATAGTGAACTAAGTGAAATGTTAGACTGTATACATAAGGTCCGGATCTTCATACATTTAAAAAAATATATTTGTTGAGTTTAATTTTTTTTTTTTAGTTTATTCAAAATATTTTTTTATTTCCTTTCATTCACTTTAAGTAAAGTATACTGTGAGATTGTGGAGTTTTCAGGGGTAGATACTTTTAATAGTATTTATATAAAACAAACTAGATACAGTAAATGTTCCACAAGCTGCCGCACTTTTATTAGGCAAAGATTTAAGAAATACGTTTCAAGTTAATTACTGCAAGAATCAACTGCAAAAAGGTTAGGTTAGGTTAGTAGGTTAGGTTAGGTTAGGTTGGGCTAGGTTAGGTTAGGTTAGGTTAGGTTAGTAGGTTAGGTTAGGTTGGGCTAGGTTAGTTTAGTAGGTTAGGTTAGGTTAGTTTAGGTTAGTAGGTAAGGTTAGGTTAGGTTAGGTTGGGTTGGGTTAGTAGGTTAGGTTAGGTTAGATTCAATATGAGTCAAGACGTTATTTTTATGCGTTAAAAAAAGATTTTTATATTAGTTATTTTCATTCAAATTTTTTCACCTTTACATAAAGTAGATACTATTTAATATTTAAAAAAAAGTGAAAATCAATGGTTTCTAGCCGTAGGTTTTTTTCTCTGTTTGGTATCAATAATACAACATAATAAAATGACAATAATCATTACAAATTGCATATGGTGAAGCGTTGTGTTTAAATACGAAAGCAAATTTTCAATTTACGTAACTAAAATTAAAAATTTAACATTTTCAACTTCCCCGAATGCAAATAGTTGTCTTTTATGGTAATTAAGAAGCATCTTAAGGTTTTATAAAAAAAAGTGTGTATTAACCGTTGACATTTGTTCCGAATATTTACCTTTAGTTTATCAAAACTAAGAATCTCATAACCTATTTTGTGGGGTAAATAGTTGTTTCATTAATTTATGGATAAGCCGCCGCATTTTTTATGCACAGATTACGGAAATCATACTTAATTTTAACAATTATTACAAGAAACAACTATTTACGAACACAAAATAGGTTATTAGGTTCTTAGTTTAGGTAAATTAAGTAATTCATGCGTCTTTAGTTTGAAACGAAACTTCGCAAATGTCAAATCCATACAAAAAACATGGCCGTAATCAATGACGTTACATACTATATTAGACGAGGGGTAGAAATCTCAAAGTGGGAAGACAATGGCAAGACAATTGTACCGGTCTCGATATCTAGTACTTTAGTACTAAACTGCTACGCATCGAGTAAGGTTGCGTCTTACCAGTACTTACCAGTAAGTAGATTGCATTTTAAAAAGTGTCAAAATGCCCTCCTGTGTGATGAGAAAATGTTTCAATTACACTGCAAATAATAGTAAAGGTGAAGGAATAACACTTCATTTGTAAGTACACGCAAATTACTTAATATTATCGATTATTATAAATATTACAATTAATTTTCATGTTTCCCGCTCGCGGTTTTACACGTCATTACGAGACAGAGAATGTTGCATCAAAAAGTAATGAGCATAACAAAGACAACCTGCTAACAGTAGGTCGGTTCACACAGCGTCCCTCACTCGTTTTCTTCTAATTGGGAAAGATGGGGTAAAACGTATACAGGGTAAATCGTTAATTAATTTAATTATGTTTGAATTGTCATAACTCATAACGCTCGAACCGAGCTTCCTTGCTGACAATGACAAGACACTATAATTTAATACACGTAAACACGCTAGTTGTAGTTAAGCTCTATTAATAATTATAATTTACGCTGTGACTTTATAAACGTAAAATGACCGACAATTAATTCAATATAAATTTATTATGACTCATCAAATATGAATTTTAGGTTTCCCCGTGATCAACTACGACGACAGAAATGGATCACTGTTGTTCGCATTCAAAGATGCGAACATGATTGGACACCTTCGCTTTACAGCACAATATGTTCAGTTCATTTCAATAAAGACGATTTACATACCACGGTCAAAGGAAAGCCTTTTATAATGTCGTTGGTGAAAATTGTAAATAGATTTGTATGCTCATTTGAACCTATGACCTGTACTGTATAATAAAATATGTTTTTAACAATACTACTATATTAGTACCAATATTGTATTACTAATGATAACTCATATAATTATAATAAAAAATATTTGCCCGTGTGTCTTGTTTTACCCGCCTTTACCCTCCCCTGTGCGCAGTGTAACCGAGTGAGAGTATCTTGTTATCTCAGTCACACCCGTGATGTGAAAACAGTAAACGCCGTCCGCTCATTTATTTATCCCATTCATACGCACGCATTATTTGATTGTCTATCTTTATCACACAGGAATAAACTTTTGAATTAAGAAATTACTGAAAATAGCTGAAAACAAAAGAGTGTTCCTTACTTTCCACATTATATTGTGAGTATGTGAGACTATGGCGAGTCTATTTATCTTATATAACGTCATTGGCCGTAATCTATGACGTTACATACTATTAGACGAGGGGTAGAAATCTCAAAGTGGGAAGACAAGAACAAGACAATTGCACCGATCTCGATATCTCGTACTTTAGTACTAAACTGCTACGCCTCGAGTAAGGTTGCGTCTTACCAGCACTTACCAGTAAGTAAATTGCATTTTAAAAAGTGCCAAAATGCCCTCCTGTGTGATGAGAAAATGTTTCAATTACACGGCAAATAATAGTAAAGGCGAATGAATAACATTTCATTTGTAAGTACAGGCAAATTACTTAATATTATCGATTATTATAAATATTACAATTTATTTTCATGTTTCCCGCTCGCGGTTTTACACGTCATTAGAGAAAATTCAGGTCCTACTAAAGTAAAGGGTCTGGACGCATAACAGCCAAATTTCTGTTGCTAAGTAAACTTCACTGTTTTAAAGTAGACTAATCAGCCTAAACACTCTGTTTATTTGTTTGCTTGCGGTAAAACAACACATAAATCAGTAGTTTTAACAAGTATTGATGACAATCGCCACCATTTGAAAAATGTCATTGCCCTATTGTATTTATTGCATAGCTCGACATATCAAACTCCGACAGGCAGCCGGACCTTTTATTCTAGTGGGCCTCAAGAAAAGGAGACAGCGAATGTTCCATCAAAAAGTGACAAGTAATACGCTGCCCGCTCATATATCCATGTCATTCATACACACACATTATTTGATTGTCTATCTTTATCACACAGGAATAAACTTTTGAATTAAGAAATTATACTGAAAATCGCTGAAATCAAGAGTGTTTCTTACTTTCCACATTATATTGTGAGTATATGCATGAGACTATGGTGAGTCTATTTATTTATATAACGTCATTGGCTGTAATGGAGATGGTGATTTTTAAACTTTTAATGAAAATCGAATTTTAATGCATATTTTTCCGTCTCTCCCGACTGAAACCGATGGGACTTGTGGTAATTAAGTTTAAAAGTAGTTTACTTTTCAAATTGTTTGCCTATTTAAAGTGTAGCGGCATGCGGCGGCTTGTCCATACTTTACCGTTGTTTCTTACAGTAATTGTTGAAATGAGTTGTGTAATTTCCACAATCTGTGCCTAAAAGTGCGGCGGCTTATGGAACATTTAATTTTATTTCGAGAATTAGTGCGCATTGAGAAGTAAACGGAGTACGGAAATTTTACCAATTACTATTTTTGTAGCTAAGCTGACTTCAAATCCTGCAATTAGAAAGGTATTCTAGAGGAAATGAGCAATTGAGAATTCTAAAAACAGAGTTTTCAACAAACTTACCAACAACATGATCCAAAGACGGTACTCCAGAGGAAATGAGCAATTGAGAATTTTGTTGGGATGCTTTGGTGCCAGGAATTTTTCTTGAAAACATTGTCTCACATTAGTAACAATTTTAAAACGAGAATTCTCCGACTCAGGATATATTATTTTGAAACAATAATAAAACCACGATACTGCTGTCATCTGTCACTTTTTACCCATAGACATAAATATACTAATCCCATAGATAACAGATTAGTGTTGGGCATTGGTTGGCACGTTGGCAGTGATGGAATGATCGATACATTTACGTAATCGACATATTTATATCGATACATCAAAAGTATCGAATGATTTATCGATTAATCTCCCAGAATTCGGGAGCAATAGCCACGGTCAGGGGCAGTATTTTTTCTCTCATCGCTCCATGTTGATAGGTACTCAGCCCTCAACCAAGGGCCGATCCAGGGGGGGGGGGGGGGTCATGGGGGTCATGACCCCCCCCTGGGCTGGGTCCAGGACCTAGGTGGACCTACTTTTTACTTGTATCTATTGTTATAAAAATTAAATTATAACTTCTAGTGACTTGACCACAACTATGTGATCACCCCCTGGCGCTATGTGACCCTTCCCTGGCGCCAAAGCTGGATCCGCCCTTGCCCTCAACCTACTGGTCGGCTGTTGCTCCAGGTAATTCAAATATTGGAATATTTACAGGTTCTTTTGTTTTTTGAAGTGAAACTTCTATGGCCCCGATGTGATTCGGACGAAACGGAAATGACGATTACTGCACTTGCAACGCATCAACTACTAGCTCTGACAACATACATCGAATCTGGTTTCCAGGAACGGCTTAAGACTGCGGCAGCGTTCATTGATCTCTCTGCGGGCTTATGACACGGTGTGGCACAAAGGCCTCCTTGTCAAGCTCTACGACACCACAAAGGATGGCAACACAGTACGACTTATTGAACAACTGCTAACTGGCCGTACTTTCAGGGTTTTCTAGGCTGACTAAAAAGCAAAAAAATACCCCTGAATAATGGCCTTGTCCAAGGCTCAGTGCTGGCCCCATCGCTCTTTAACATCTTATACTCGAGATCTTCCTCACACTGAAAGCAGAAAATTTGCTTGCGCAGATGACTTCGCTATCACAGCCCAAGCCAAAACCCTCAATGCAGCAGAAGTGATCCTTAATTTTGGGGGGCGGTGGGACGGGAAGGGGCGGTGGGAGGGGGCGGGAGGGGCGATAAACGGGAAGGAATTTATAGTTTAAATTGTCCATTAAACAATATATCAAAATTTATATACATCAAACAATTACCTAAATTTAGATTGATCAAAACTTTTGACAAAACTTCCGATCAAAACTCTTGATCAAAACTGCTGATCAAAACTTCGACCAAAAACTCCGATCAAAAACTCCCATCATAAACTCCCATCAAAAACTCCCATCAAAAACTCTCTATCGGTACTATTCAGTATTTTCCAAAACTACATTTGCAAAATAACATGAAAATATCGTTGTAGCTTGGGAGATGTTGTGGGGCTGAATGGAGTGGGTCAATAGGAGACGAGGAGGGGAAGTTTGTACCTGGCTATTGAGATACTGGTGACCAATAACGGCTAAGCAATGTTTCGTTTCTAAATGGTGGTCTTTCATCAAGGCGATACTGAGAGCATCTACCGCTTCTCGCCACCAAAATTCTACATAATTTTAATCTACTCTAATTACTTTACAATGTCATTCTTATAACTTGTTTAGGTTAATACTCTGTAAATCAGGGGTGTGAAACCTGCGACCCGCGAAGCTTTTGTGTGCGGCCCGCGAGCACTTCTGGTGCGGCCTACTGAAAGCACCACAAAAATTATACTTCGAAAGCTAGGACGATTTTCTTTCACGGTATTTCAGATAAGATTTTAATTTATTAAACAAAACCAAGAGAAAGTTTGCTGACATTGTTTATACGTACGAACCTATATTACTAGAAATCAGTTTAGACACAAATAAATATGAGATCCAACATCCTTTTAAAGTTTTATTTTAATTTTTTTATTAATTATTATGAGATAGTGAAATTAATATTGAAAAAATATCTCGGTATTGATGACAACGTGGGTGGTTTGTATATTTATGATGACAACTCTATTCAGAAAGGAAAAAAATGATGTGCGTTCTTTTGATATTACCTCACTTCTGCCATAAAAAAATAAAATAAAATCGTCCCGTGTAAATTATTGCAAATAGTAAAATAAATATGAAATTGTGAAAATTTTATTGCAGCCGATAAAATTGCTGTGAAATGCGGTAAAACAGTTCACGTGTTCTGAGTACAATATTATTTAAGTTGGTAGACCATTGCACTCCAACGCAGATTCATTCCCAAGTTTAAACCAGTCTTATGTTCATAATACAAGTTCCAGTTGCGTATTCATCTGCTGACGTATATCAAAGGAAACCATCCACGTGTTCCAAGTGTAAAAATCGGAGGAAACCGTTTTCTGGGCGTACTATCAAAGCTGGGGACTCGCCTTCAGATTCATTATTAAGTTACTAATTAATCTGCTAACGCATTTCGAAGAAAACCATTCTAATAGTCAGAGTGGAATCAAGAAATTTGTTTCAAATCATGAGCCAAGACCGAGTTGAGTGGCATCGCGTTTGGATCCCACCCGGGCATCGCGACTTCGATTCCTCAGCTGGCTAAGTCCTCCATCACGACACAAGTAACATTTTCCGCTTGGTGTGGTGGGATTAGGAGATTTTCAAACACTTCTGGGTTATTCGTAATCCGGAAATATTTATCTTTCTTTTAAATTAAAATTTCAAAAAAATTTGAAAATGCTGCAAAATTCGTGATAAAAAGAAAACTACACGCATATTATGAGAGTAATACTAATTAGCTGGGGCCGTTTCAATTTGGGAGGCGGGTATGGGTACCGCCACCCCGGGAACATTTATTGGATAACCAACACCTCTGCCATAAGTCAACCCAAGTGGTTCGCTACGTTTGGCGACTTACCAGGGGTGCTCAGATTCGTGGTGTGAGGTTGTCCGGGTCTTGGCGGTGGGTGCGTCTGCCCAACCGACTCAGAAGCACCTCAGAAAAGTCTTTAAGAGTGATGATAAAAAAATATTTAAAAATTGGTTAAATAGGTTAAGTTAGGTTTGGGTTACTGGCTATTTTAAAATTATTTTTTCATAGCTTTTAATGATCTTTCTGCGGTGTTTCTGAGTTGGTTTCTTTCTGAGTTGGCATGGAACCGCTGCAAGGTAGGCCGGATCGGGAGAGAATGGTTGAGGAAGTCCCCTTGACTTCTCCCCTTGACTTCTCTCTTGGAACATCACCTTTCACCGCAGTGGGAGGGATAGATCCATACGTCCCTGACCCCCAGATTCCTATCCACTTCTAATACTATTTTTCTTCCCAGAATTACGTCTTCTTCCATTCCTAATAAGACCCTCCACACAGCATCCCCAAAGATGACATAGGCCCTGAGGAGAATTATTTTATAGGGTCTCCTGTGTGGAGCTAATTTTAAAAAAATATATTCAGTCTTCATTTTATTTTGTGTTCAGAATGTAAAGATTAAATAAATACTCACATTCATCCGCTGACACATTTCAAAGGAACCATTCTCTTGTTTAAATGCAGCAGAGTGTAGTTTTAGGCCCAGATTTAATATAAACCAGTTTTGTGTTCAGTATACCGAGTAAAGCTTAATATTTAAGTTGCACACCATATCCTGCAAAATATTGAGAAATTAACTCTTCGTGTGTAACAGTGTTTGTGAACTCCGAATCAATCTTAAATTAAAACCTGCCTTTTTTTTTTAAACTCAATGCAAAAATTCGAGATGCGATATCCTCGCAAGGTCATAATTCATAATACATTTCTACCCCCTCCCCCACCCCCGGCGCTTGAAAATCTCTGTGCGGCCCGCGGGTGATACTACAAACATCCAAATGGCCCCCGCAGGAAAAAGGTTCCCCTCCCCTGCTGTAAATGATCAAAAACAATAAGTAAATAAATAATATTTTGTGAAATAATGTCCCGCAATGGCATAAATTAAATAATATTTAAGAAACATAAAAAAAGCTTAAGAATAGATATACCTGCAATGAAAACGCAGTGCAAATATTTTTTTAAATAATGGGCTTTTTGGTTTAGTACATATATATTGTCTATTTATTCATACACCTGAGAACTTTGACTGTTCAACTAAGGATTATTAAGAAAGGACCGTTTTAGTACAGTCAGATTTCAAATTACCTTGACCCCAAGGGAAAAAATTCACTCAGGGCTTAGGTCATCTTTGGGATGCTGTGTGGAGGGTCTTTTTATGCAATGGAAGGAGAGGAGAAGTTCTGGGAAGGAATAAGGTATGAGAGATGGTTAGGATCTGAGGTTCAACCTGTTTCTTATACTCAGATAGAGGTGTATATATTGTTTACATGTGTGAGGAAGAAGAATATATGTGTGTTTACGTGCAGGTATGTATATATGTGTACGTGTTGGTATTGCGTACATGCCTGTATATATATATATATGTATGTATTCATGTACGTAGGTGCATATGTGTGTGTGTGTATGTTTATCTGTAAGTATATGGATGTGTGTACCTGAATATACATGCACGTACGCACGCACACATATAAGAATAAATATAAAAATTTTAATATTGATATGTATATTTTCATAATCTTATCCTTACGCACTTCTTTTTCTCTTTTCTATTCTTTATTATAACTTTACCAATTTTCAACATCATTACATACTAGTACCATATGCTTACAGGTTTATTTTATTTACATGTTTATTTTATTTACATGTTTATTTTACACACTTCTTTTACTCTTTTCTATTTTTTATTATAACTACCAATTTTACCATGTGTTTACACTAGACTTCAATCAAAGTAACTATCCTTAATTGATTACCATGAAACAGGCAGCCGCCTAGTATGGCGATTTAATAAATCTAATCTACGTAAATGTCTAATATATATAACATGTATTTTATAAATAAATGTGGCCAGGATTGACGGACGTATGAATCCATCCCTCCCACTGCGGTCCAAGGTGATGGATGGGTCGAGAGAGTTCGGCTGGAAGTGAAAAGGTCTCCCTCAACCAATCTGCAACCAACTGCATGGAAGGCCGGATCGGGAGGGAATGGTTGAGGGAGTCCCTTTGACTTCTCCAGCCATACTCTATCGGAACGTCGCCTTGCACTGCAGTGGGAGAGATGGATTTATACATCGTCACTCCTGGACACGCTGACCTCAGATTCCTACCCACCCCTAATACCCTTTTCCTTCTTAGAACTTCCTCTCCTTCCTTTCCTGAAAAGACCCTCCACACAGCATCCCCAAAGATTACCTAGGCTCTGAGGGGAATTATTTTCTTCAGGGCTTCCTGTGTGGAGCTGAAGTAATAAAAGTCTCTCGGCCTGCCATGTAGTAGGTGAACAAACCGTCAAATCCGTCTCCAAGATCCCATCTCATCCCATGAACCCGGGCACCGCTGTTTTCTTTGATGTGAGGTTCAAATTACGACTTCTTCCTCTCCTCAAAAAGATTCCACACATCATCTTCAAAGATGAAATAGGCCCTGAGGGAAATTATATTCCTCAGGGCCTATTTCATCTACAAGGTTAATGTAAAAAAAGAAGTACAATAAAAGCAGAATAAACAAATTACATATTGACGGCCCGAAGAACAATATCAGATGGACAATTTCGTAGTTATGAAATAGATCCGTTTAGTTTCATTTTTGCATTTTTATTGTTGAGGTCAAGAAATATTGTATTATTTTGATATTTTTTTCAAATCATTTCATTCAAAATTACAAAAATGCAGACATAGTCATCAAAAGGAAATTAAAATAAAGCCAATGAGACGATTTTCAATTTTTAGCAGATCCAACATTGTTCTTCGAAAACGTCAACATGATCAGCACTTTTTGGTCAAGAGTCCCAACTGTTCCCGGCTGTCCTGGAGTCAGCAGGACTATGGCATCTCCAATAGGGGGGTATATTGTGAGACTGAGGGAGTGGGGAAGTGGCTATTTCTGCTTAGGGGTCATCCATTAATCACGTGATGTTTTTTTAATAACTTTTTAACCCCCCCCCCTGGTGATATGTGGTGAGGTTTTAGACTTCTTTTTTTTTTTTTTTTTTTTTTTTTTTTTTTTTTTTTTTTTTTTTTTTTTTTTTTTTTTTTTTTTTTTACATTAACTCCACACAGGAGGCCCTGAGGAAAATAATTTCCCTCAGGGCCTATGTCATCTGGGATGCTGTGTGGAGGGTCTTTTTGAGGAGAGGAAGGAATGAACATTGGTCTTGAAGAGACCCATGTTGTAGGAAGGAGGAAACACAGAGGCCGGCAAATCATTCCACAGCCGAGCTGTTGAACACAAGAACGAGTCGAAGAAACGACCCGTTCTCATGTGACAAATGTCAACCGTGTACAAATGTTGGGCACGCGTTTGGCGTGTTTCCCGACTATGCACCGGTGCCGAAGGGATCAATGATGCTAGTTCCTCGGAGCATCTTCCATTGTAATACCGGTAGAACAAGGATAGCATTCCCACCCGACGCCTGTGCTCTAAAGATTGCAATCCGTCTGTTAAGATGGGAGAATCTATCAAACGGACCGCCCGTTTCTGCACAGAGTCGAGGGTATTTTTCAGGTATTTTGGAGCTCCAGACCAGAGATGGCTGCCAAATTCAACCGTGGGGCGTACTTGTGATTTGTACAAGGTTAGCAGTTGTGTACTATTAAAGTATCTGCGGGCCCTGTACAGTACGCCCAGTTTTTGGGAGGCTAGCTTTACTCTGGCTTCAATGGAGCCCCCATACCTGAGCTGGTCACTTAGGGTTACACCAAGCAAACTAACCCCCCCCCCCCCCCCCCCCCCCCCCCCCCAAATCATGTGTATTTTTTTTTGTACAAAGTATTTTGAAATTTTCAGAATATTATCACGAAAAATAAATACACGTGATATCTCATTATACCCCCCCCCACGTCGTGATATTTCGTGATTTTTTCCGACCCTCACCCCCCCCCCCCCCCCTTTAGAGCCTCACATGATTAATGGACGACCCCTTACGTAATATTTGAACGGCCCCTAACACAAATTATTTATTTATTAATAATTTGTTATTCTGGAATTTGAATCCACAACCTCTAGATTCGGTCGTCATTTTCACATGGTGTCTGGAAACTAGTGGTGCAAGCGGGAAACTGATGAATCAAATTTGCATTTGGAGTCAATTTTGTGGTATTACTTTTTTCTAATTTGATATGCGCTTTCGTTCGCTAAAGTTGGATTTTTTAAAGCGAAATTTGAAAAAAGTTATTATTATCAGCTGTTTGTCTTTTAAAATGTGTCGCATAGATCAGGCTGCAAAGTTTTTTAACCCTTTAAATGCCGAAACCTTGCAAACGCTTTAAAATCCGAAAAACGGGGAAAAAGTTTTTTTTTAAAATAGGCAATTCACCCTAAAGAGTGCTTTGTGAGGGAAAAAGTTAAAAAAATTAAAACTCAAAATATAATCACAGATTGAAAAAATGGAGTTTTGGAGAACTAGTGGTACCACTAGTTAATAAATAACAAGACCACATGATAACATCTTATTTTAGATTTATTTTACAGAACAGATTGGCTACAAATTTTCTTGCATAGCATGAGCAGTCAGCTTAAACTTTTAATAACAAATATAAGTGGAACGCCCACTGCTCACTGGAGGCAACGCGTGTGTTGTGCCATTCACACCTCGTACCTCCGATACCTCCTGGACCACTCCCATTCAATCTCTCTCATCCCTCAGCGTTCAATAATCTCTGTAACTCTAAATTCAGAAACGACTTTGATTTATTTGCCAAGCTAAAATTCACAACCAAAGTCGCAAGGAAAATGGCAAGATTTTATTTTCACTCATGAAAATTCTAAGGATTTTATTACATATTATGTATCTGAAATCGATTTGATTACTATCAAAAATATATACGAGATAAATAAGTACATAGTGACCTGTTTTTTGTAGAATACAAACAAATGTAATTTTAAAAAGAGTTATGTATTTGTAATTAATTGACGATTTTTTTGAAATGTTGTTGGTTGGTTGGTTTTTTACATACTTATAAAGAAACAAACACGCATTAATTTTTTTTACAACTGTATTGAAAGTTATGAAAACAATTTTGCTAGCACCAGAGGCAAGAATATTTTAGGATTGCAGGGCTGAGGTATACTCAATGCTCATGTAATTGATTATGTTACCTACATTAAAGTCATTGAATAAAGAAAAACACAAGAAATGTCACTGTGGATGTGTTTCGTGATCCAAAAGTCTGACTATTCAATACTTACATACATTTCATATACAGAAGAGTTATTCTCTATCTTTGTGGGAATCGTTATCGAGATAACGAATGTGATCTCCCGTCAGATTTGTGTGATTTTTCCATATTAACTGTCACATATTTTAGTTTAGATCGTTTTAAACACGAATTCCTGCAAGTACGCATGATTATTTATTAATTTATTGTACGTTGTACATAGAAAAAGCAAATAAATCACATAAACCTGACAGGAGATCATGTCCGTTATCTCGATAGCGATCCCACAAAATATAAAGATTAACTCTTCTGAACTGTCTTTCACCATCATGAATCATGACATTTAAATGAGATGGCGTGTAAGATAACAGAGCGCATGGTATAAGGACTAGAACCAGAAGGTATTAAGTCGGTTGCGACATTGGTTTTCATTCAAATCTACATGGCAGGCTTTCTAGTGTTCTTTATTCTATGCTAAAAGCAGTTTTTAAAAAATTATATTTTTCTTAATTCACTAAAGTCACTTTCAAGATGGTTGGTTGTAGATTCCACTCCTACAAAACTAAGAAAAATGAAGAATACTTTTCTAAGTTAATATTTACAGAGATTATTGACAACAGGGGGTGGATGTTGGTTCTATATTATTTACAATATTTCAACAGGAACAGTAAATAAAAATGTTCTTTATTTGATATTTTAGCCTCACCATGTCTAAGATAGAAACACAAGAACAATAGAAAAAGAATAAATATATCGAAACATTAAGTTCAAAGAAAACGAAAACATATTTTTGTGGCTAAAATATAGATACATGGATACTTCAAAACTAAACAATTCAAAAGTTCATTTAAAACTTTGGGTTTTAGCTAAAAGCATGGTGCATAATATTATTTTTACTATTTTATTATTATATTTACGGAAACAAAGCTTTAATGGCAATTAAAAAAAAGAGTATCGGAAAGCACTGTTTCTCAAACAAAGTATGATATTTAACAATAAAGGCACACACATTTAGATTGGTTAATGGTAAAAAAGACATCAATTTTATGAATAGTTGTAATAAACCATCAAAACGTCAGATTGAGGAACAGAAAGAAGGAAGGAAACGCCACGACAGGACAGACACAACTTATTATTGCCAATATAACTTTAACCATACCTCATGAAAGAAAAGTGTTTTGCATTATTGCAGTTTAAATAATAAATAAATTATCACTGAAAAAATCCATCTCAACATGAAACGTCCTTTCTCCACAGATTAAAAATAAGCTTTGAACATTTTTCTGAATGTTGCCACAGCACTGATAAAAGAATTGCCACATTATTTACAAAACCTGCACTCGCCACATAATCATATAAGACAGATCACAATGCAACTAATACAATCTTTACAATTTACAAAACTAAACAATTTCAAAGCTATAAGGAACAACCAAAAATGTTAATGCTAAGAAGCTTAAAGTCACGTCCGAACTTCATTGAACCTTATGGGATGGGTTTATTTTCTTTTCCATTATTTATAAAATAAACCAAAATGAATTTTCTGGAAGCATGAAAATGGTTTCATGGCATAACATTTACAAATAAATTTACAGATTCATCATCGTACAATAATTGACGGATTGCAATATTCTTTTGAGAATTATCACGTTAGTAAGGAGATCATAAACACAGATGACAAAATACACTCATAATAAAGAATAGATAAACCACCCGGCAGGAATACAAGAATTATTTCAGCTTCACAGATGCTAGGGTAGAGTACAAATTATAAGGACGATCCACAATCTGGCAGGCTGCAATCTGGCAGGCTGTAATCGCGGTAGGATCAATAATGGTTTCAATTGCGTGTCGGTGCACATAGTGATTGCAATGCAGGAAGAAGAGTAAAGTTATCTCTATAACATTCAATTAGAAAAATAAAGTGTTTAGTATAGAAAATAAACAATTTCAGCAAAGGTTTGCTTGCATTCAGCATATTGAAATGTGAGTCACATGCTCAAACAACAAACACTAGGGTGTCGTGTATTATTACTAGTATGCCTAGTCTATTCAAAGATTGAAATGATAAAGCAAAAGTAGTCTCTAGCGGTAGTGAGAGTGATAGTGATACTGTTGCTGATACATTGCTACTACACTACAGGAGCCACTATAATAGTAAGTACAAGCAACTAGGTACTAGGTCAACCTCTATACAACAGTAGATCAACAAACATAGTATCCTACGCCAACTATACATACAACTCCCCTCAACATATCATAGCATTGTTTGCAAATATAGATCTTTTTACTTCTGATTATTCAAATCCACAAAGTACCTTACTTAAAAATC
Source organism: Limnephilus marmoratus (assembly GCA_917880885.1). Classification (NCBI taxonomy): domain Eukaryota; kingdom Metazoa; phylum Arthropoda; class Insecta; order Trichoptera; family Limnephilidae; genus Limnephilus; species Limnephilus marmoratus. Next base: position 58,837,333 of record OU862911.1, on the reverse strand, counting down.
CCACAAAGAATAATTATACTTTTATACACACCAATCTGCTAAAGGTCACTTTTTGATAATACACTTTTAGATAAAAGAATAAGTAAGTATATTTAATAATTCCCCCCTACGTAGATTCAATGCAAGGTATTGGTTGATTGATAACAAGGTGGTTGGTTTGTTGTTTGTCGTTTGTTGCTTCACCGCCATGCGAATGAATCAAGTGTTGTTTGTTTGTTGTAAGGTCATGTCGCGGAGGGAGCGGGGCAGGTAGAACGCGTAACACGCACCGCTCGCACTACCGGCATGTTCAGGCACTAAGCACTTCCGGCCGACTAATTGCAGCCAGCTCACTGGCCAAATGGTCTACTCGTATCGTACAATACATATTAAATTCTCAATACTACATATTTACATCTAATTATATATAATATATATGTTCATATATATTCATATATAAATTCAACTTACATAGATTTAGACTTTTACCATTATCATAACGTTTCATTCTTTTAATTTTTTAAATCTTTTTCATAGGCAAACATTACATTTAATTAAAATATATAACTTTAGTATTTAGATAAGTTTAGTAACCGTGGAAGGTCTTCTAAGCAATTAAATCATTATATCACACTAGCTCATTTCAAAAACGAGATTTCTTTAAAAGTAAATAATAGACTGTGCGACTGCGGGCGGTGTCATTTCTACGTGGTATCACATTGTTACAGCGTATAAATAATTTAATGAAATCTATTGAGAAAATATAATTGTTTACAAATAGATGTAATCAAATAAAAATGACACTCACGCGCAACACAATACACATACACTGACAGGGTCACAAGATCAATAACATCCCATATTCAGAATCATCATATTCCAGTACAAATTACATTTGCCACACTTTGCAGAGAAACCATTCCAAAAGATTAAAACAATAATGATTGACAATTGACATACACATTAACGTGATGTTATTTATCCCCGTCAGGTACGTACTCGTTAAATAGGGCAGACAGTTCCCCGTCCCCCGTCCGCCGCCCGCTTGACCGTGCAAGCAACCCGCAGGGCAACAAGTGGCAAGGCTCGTGGCATGCTAAGTCTAATAGCTCCTTCTAAGGACTACGACGTAGTGAATTACAAATTGAATTGAAAAATTAGGAGATCAACAATTCTGTCGCTCAAAAGTTCAGCAAACTTGCTCACATTGTTTCCCGTGGTAATGGTGTATAACCTAACACTTGGCAATTGATTAAATACCCAATACTCAAACCAATGTTAACACTTCTTTAGGACCTGGTCAGTTGATCAAAGTAGGCGGTAACGCATTACCAAGGTCGGAATAAACGGGATCACATGCCGTGACAGACGGAGAGGAACGGGGTGAACCGGCAGATAGAGCTCACGGGTGCGCAAACTATCCGATCACAGAATGCAAAAGTCAGTCCCGGGTCACAGGTCGTGATAAGGCAGGCAGCAGACACCGAGCAGGCCGAGCAGACCGGGCGCCAGGGCCAGCGCGGCCAGCATCGCGGCCGGCCACTAGGCAGGCGCCGGCGCCGCGGCCGCCAGCCGGACGCCGGGCTGCTCCACGATGGGCCGCAGCGACGCGTCCCCGTCCACCAGCGCCCCGCACCCCTCCTCGCCTGCACCTGCTCCCGGCCCCGTCCCCGTCACCGTTCCCGTCACACCCTCTGCACACGGGGGCTCATCCGTCAGGCGGAGCGCAATCTCCAGGTCGCGGAGCACCTCCGTTTCTTTGGGTTCTATGAGGCCAAATCGCCTGAAATAGATAAAAAAAAGATCTATTAAAAAACATATCTCAATAATTATAATCCAAACATTTATTTGATTTTTGCGATAAATTCCTCAGGCCTCAACCATATTTTGTCAGAGGGTCGAAATATTTCCACTTAAGAATAAAATCCAAATAAATGGAATATCTCTGAACTCACCCGAACACTAAAATTAACAATTACTGATTACGAAAAAAAAACACACACACATATTTTATTACACAAATGTATTATAAACGTTATTGTCGTTTCATGTAAAATTAATTAATAAAAAATTTCCAAAGTTTAAATAATTTTTTTTCAAATTGCAATCCGTTTGGTTTCATAAAGGTCTAAATTTTTACTTATTTTGTGGTTAACTTTTATATACATGAATATAAAGTGTGGTATTTTTTCTTTCTAACACCGTTCATATCATATTTCTAACCATGATAGTAAGGGAGATACAACGATTTCAATGAGACCTATATGAGTTATTCCGAAAAATGAACAAATTGATCATAGATATTAAACTTTTTTTTCTTCAATGTACTACAACTGTTAATTAAAAAAATATTTAATAAAAACACGTTTGTAAATGGCACTTTGTGCCGTTAATTTAAAAAAAAATTAAAAATTAGCCTGACGGGTTAAATCCATTTACATAATCCAGAATTTAATACATAATACGTAGGAAAACAATTAGAAATATGCATAGATTATCTGTAAATTTAAGTAAATAAAAGAAAAGGAAAGAAAGTTGAATCTTTACTAAGGTATTGGTAAGATAAGAACAAATTAACTTTAAAATAAATAAATAAATTGGTAAATATTTTTGCCCTATTCAAACACAATAATACAACGGAAACAATTTTGGCCTATACACAAAGGCCACAGGTTAATGTAGCTTGTGTTTAATACTGTGTGAAAACAAAAACATTTCACAACAATATTCTAAAATGTAAACAAATTTCACAGACCCTCCGGCAGACACAGCTATCCCCAAAGACCAACTGGATGACTTGAATTGAGGGTCGTAAGTTAAGAATAGGAGAAAAGAAATGTAATAATGACCTATTGAGGGCGGTGAGGTGAGCGAAGGTGAGGTTGAGGTGGGCGTGCAGACTGAGCAGCACCACCTCCCTGAAGTGTGCGGCGTACAGGTGCGCCACCACATGGAACAGCAACCTCAGGATCTTCCGCACTATACTTTCAAATGACGTGGGGAACTCGTTTGCTGGAAACAAAAGTCATACAACGTTACTTCAAAACATAAACAGTTAACACAAAATTTTGGAATTTATAACTAGGCTAACTAGAAATTTTAAAAACATAAAGAATACTGTTATATTTTGTCTTTGTTAGAAGTCAACTTGAGTACAATTCTCCCATCTGGAACCCACATTATAATATTCATGTACAAGCTGTTGAAAGAACACAAAACAAGTTCTTACATTTTCTAAATTTAAAAATGTTATAGTTCAACATAATTTCCAGCAATTATGTTGAACTATAACAACTTAAATGATATAAATATGCTTAAATTGTCAGACGGAAAGATTTTCACTAACTTGATATTTGTAAATAAAATTTTAAATGATATTGTTCATGGTCCGGTATTGCTAGCATTGATAAGCTTACGGATTCCACTACATAATACTAGAAAAGTCGGATTTATTTCAGTGCAGAAATTCTGGAAATAAATACCATATGTATTCCTTTGCCCAGAATACTAATGGAAGAAAATAATTATACCAAGTCAGTGGACATCTTCAATTGGTCTTTAAACTAATGTAAAATATTGTTACTGAGGTAGTTCAGTCGTGTACAATAAATACGGTGTAATTTTTACAATTCATAATAAGTAAAAGCCTCTAAAAAGAGTGTAAATAAATAAACACCATCATGGTGCTACATTCTAATGTTCTGCGCCGGCTCAGGACCCTTTCATGTGAATACGCACAAGGGTCTCAAGGGCTCCCAACCGCCAGAAGCCACTGGGATTACGGCATCCCCAGATGGGATATATTGTGATCAGTAGCGTAGCGAGGGGGGGGCGGTGGGGGCGGACCGCCCCGGGTGCCACCCGAAGGGGGGTGTCACTCGACCAAGATATTGATATTGCATACACATGAACATGGTGGAAAGCCATTTCACGCTACGTTTCGTTTCTGGGTGGTGATCTTTCACCAAGGTGATACTGAGAGTGTACAAGGAGTTCGGAAAATAGTAATTAAAGCGAGAATCTGGAGAATTTACATCAAAAATAGAGAACCAAAATAATGTTTTTTTTTTCATCGTTGAACATTTTGGTTTAATTTATTTTGTACTCTTCCTTTTTTTTGTGGCATCTCAAAGGGTTAAAAAAAAACTGGAACCGTGTCTATGCTTGGACGTGTTTTAAAAAGAAAATAAACCCCTAGAAACTAATTAAAAAACAAATTGACCTATAAAATTTCAACTTCGGGCTGTATTTATTCGATAACAAAAGCTCTAGTCAAACAGTTATGCAACAAATATCGGCTACAAATGTGTGTAGATTAACCAGTTTTCAGCTTATAGCACTCGTTTGCGGGCATCACAAATTGATCCCCCAACTGTAGCTAGTTAAAAGAATATTTTAAAAAATTAATGAAAGAATTACATTTACTGTAATGAGTAAATTAGGTTAGGTCGGGTTAAGGTAGGATAGCGCTAGGATAGGCTAGGTGTGATTTTATTTTGTTTAGAAAGGTTGGGTTAGTTTAACATACCATATTTGGTGGGAAAGATGTTCTCGTCGCTGACCGTCTTCTGCGTGAAGGTCATGACGTAGTCTATGTACTGGGGGGCGGCCACGCGCGTCTTCTTGCCCTTCTCGTCGAACCAGGGGTAGGCGCGCGCCCCCGGGCCCGCCATGTCGGGGCACACGGCCGGCGTGCAGAACTCCGACACCGTGCCGTAGATCAGGTTAACATGGTCGAATAACGCCAGCGCTGGAAACAGGTAAACATTCAATAATTAATTAGTGTCAAAAATCAAAACAATTTTATTTATTTTAGTAAAAAAAAGAGTAACAAATATCTATGAAATTATTGTCATCTATGTACAGTGGATTAATAGTTAATTTATTGTATTGGTATTTTTAGCATTCCTCCTAAAACTAGCATGTTTTGACATTTCAAAAAAATAATAAATAAAAAAATTCCGAATTTTATACATTTTTCTCAAATTGTTGTGAGAAACTTTAGTTTCGTAGAGGTGCACATTTATTTTTTTATGGTTAATATTTCTCTCCATGACAGTAAGGGAGATACAATGATTTCTATGAGACCTACGTGAGCTGGGACAAATTTGGTATCCTGTGATTAAACGGGTTAACTATTAGCTTTTAACCGTACTGTAACCAAGTACACAGCACCGGATCTCTAGTTTCTAGAACCGTAAGGGAAGGGTTAATGATCTTTCGACCCCACACGTTATTTATGTGGATCGAAATGATAACAATATTAATTAATCAATTTAAAACATATTAATTTATTGCAGACTTCAGTAAGCATTGTTTACAAACATCGTGAATTGGTAAACTGTTATTCTTAGGTCGAGAAAAATCACCGTTCACTAACCAGATTTGCATATAAGAGATACGCGGTAAAGAATCTTATGGAATAAACGGGAAAGTGGCGATTCCAAATCACATTCGGAAATTATCGTCCAAATATAATCCAAATATAATCCACCGTTCGTTGGTATTCATTTTATGTAATAAACTCAATCAACCAATCGATCTTCAACAGAGCATTGTAATTAGAAGAAGAAAATACAAATTGTGAACGGCGAGAATGCATTTCAATTACGAAAATATACATTTAAAATAGTTAGTCCAGCCGGCTTCCTCCGATTTTCAACATTATTTTGATTTATTGAACAATACAAAATAAAATAAGGGGGCATCCATAAATTACGTCACACCTTAAGGGGGGGGGGGAGTAGAAAAGTGACATTGTGTTACAAGGGGTATGGGGGGTCGTCAGCTCTGCGACGTCTCATGCAAAAATTTTGAACCATTGTTTTGATCATTTTAGATGTAAAATTTCAAATTATGTGACTTTAGTCCAGAGGGGAGGAAGTCTCACAAATGTGACGATGTGCGACAAGGTCGGGGGGGGGGGGGGGTCAAAAAAATCATGAAATTCGTGTGACGTAATTTATGGATGGCCCTGGCCCCTAAGGGATAATTTCTTCAGTAGACAATTGACTCTTTTTAGGGTGAACTGCCTTTTTTTACATGAACTCCAAACAGGAGGCCCTGACGAAAATAATTTCCCTCAGGACCTATATCATCTTAGGGGATGCTGTGTGCAGGGTCTTTTTAAGGAAGGGAAGGACAGAAAGTTCTGGGAAGGAAAAAGGTATGAGGGGTGGGTAGAAATCTGGGGGTCAGTATATTCAGGAGTGACGAACGTACGAGTATCAATCCATCCCTCCAACTGCGGTGCTAGGCGATGGGTCGAGAGTCCGGCTGGAAAGGGCAAAAGGCCTCCCTCAGCCAGTCTTTCTTGATCCGGCCCGCCATGCAGCAGATGAGCAGACGCATCCGCCGCTAAGACATAGACAAACCTCAACCAATGAACCCGGGCACCCTTGCTAAGTCACCAAACGTAGCGAACCACTTGGGGTGACCTGTTTCAGAGGTGTTGGTTATCCAATAAATGGTTCCCGGGACCCATACCCACCTCCCAAATCTATTTAAAAATTTGTTTTTTAATTGCTAATTAAGAAAATAATGTTGCGAGCTTAAAAAAGTTGTGTTAACTAAGAATTCTAGTCAGAAAAATCTGAGAGGAGAGTTCATGAGAATTTTAGCTGCATCATACAAACCGATGTCTACTCTAGGTATAGCAAAATGCTATTTCTCTTTCTGATCCTTGATACAGGATAGTTTTTTTCGACATTAGCCACAAGTTTATTGATAACCGTTTATTATGCATCGAAAAATTTACTTCTTTACAGATAAAATATATAATATTTTTGTAGAAGATTATTGTTGTAAAACTGAAGCAAACAAAAAACTTGATAATATTATGCATACACTACAACTAAAAAATAATACAACGCCTGCAATATTATACACATTTTACGTGCGAAAAGATGAAAACGCGTCTTTTGTAATAACAGAACGTGGGAATAATGTGTGACGTTATGAAGGTCATTGCATATCTCATGCGTAATTTCATAATAATAATATTATATTATTATTATTTTAAAATAGAAAATGAGGTCTCATTAAATGGATAAAAATGTCACGAAGGTGAAACAAAAAACCGAAGAATATTGAAAATGTGTGGGTGGAAGTCGAGTCTTTATGGTAGTATTGGCTAAGAAATATTTTTGTCTTACCGAAGAAATATCGTATCAGTTGTAAAGTAAGAAAATAGCAACAATCCTTTTCAACGAAAAAAGTTTAAACTTTAAATAAGGCCAGACATACCGAATTTCTTCCAATTTATAACATATTTTCCTTGAAGACTACGTTTTTAAGTTCTTAACAAATTATATGTTATTTTTTAAGATAATTTCTCTACAGCGCCCTTGAGGTGATTTTCTCACGAAAATGGCGCTATAGAAGTCATCCAATTATTATTACAGATTTGATGAGCCGAAACAGTAATTATAATATGAAATTTCTTCGATAGAAAAAAATAGCAAAGTAAGCTCCGAAAAAGAATAAAAACACATTATTTTCCAATAAAAAACACATAAATTTGTCTTCCTTCCTGACGAAGGAAGGGTGCTTCTGAAACCGGTAGAGTGTTTTAAAATAAAAGTGGTCTTAAACAAATTTATGTGTTTTTTATTGTAAATTATGGCGAGCCACAAAGTTAGTGCTTTTTACAAATACATTATGTTCCGTTATTTTACATGTTATGGGTATGAAAAAAATCACAGAGTTTCTTTAAATGCTACTTAAGACATTTGCCGAGAGAAGTTTGCTCTATTTTAAACGAATCGTGTTTTATTATATTTTTGCTTAATTATTATCATTTTTAATATTAGTGCGCCTCCTCTAACAATCTTATTTACATATCTCCCTTTCAAACCACCTTCTTATTTTTGAACGCTTACTACGGAGCCTTAATCTAACTGTAAAAATAGAGTCAATAGTGCCATATTGTTCGTTGCACATTTATTATTAACAAACAGTGTTTGTCGGGTATATAATCGCTTTTTTAGTTGCTTATATAATTTCTTTTTATTATATAAATTGTTTTGGAATTTGGGAGCATTGAAAAAAAGTTGAATCTCTGGCTTACATAACTTTTCACTTGACCCACGATGGTCTGAGCCATTTTAAAGTCGGGTAATGGTAATCTTATCAAGTGAAATATCTCACTATAGTTTCAAAAAGCCAGCCATTGCAGGGATTTGTTATTCTATTAGACTGAAAAGCGTTGAAGAAATCTCAAACCACTTTCCGATATCCGATGTAGTCTCAATTCTCTATGAACCGACACAAACGGCCGCGGCCGGCCAAGAGAACCGGTGCATGAAACGGTACAGGCACATAAAGGCCCACCGCCGTAAATAAAGCTCGGTCCGTTTGCGGGCTAAATGCACTGCCGCACGTTATCGAAGCCGAAAATAGGTTCATTACACTATTATTAGAATATTAGGTATACACTCTTCGGTTCCAAACCGAAATATTCAGCTACTCCGAGATTTTTGGCACTCTGTGGCCGGCCCAAAATAATTCTTGGCAAATTTATGCGAATCCGCGAACGGTGATTTATGTCTCGTCAGAATAAGCCGAAAATATCTTTTAATTTACGATCTAATCTGATACTATCACAGAGATAGTTGATTGCGGCCTGACACAGGAAAATGTCGGAGATGGTTTATCTAGAAATCTAGTTGACCTGTTTTATCATAATAATAGTATACTTGACTAATCTTTACAGCGCCATTTTTGTGAAATATCATAAAACATAGATAGATACAGATATGAGGAACGGCTGCCCGACCTTTTTAATACAAAACTTAATTTGGGATTTAAGGCTTAACTGAATATTTTGTTTAAATCAAAAGGTACGGGTATAGCAAATATGTAGCACGGGTGTGAGCTATTTGATTTATTGAAATTATAAAATAATACTAGCTGATCCGGCGAACTTCGTACCGCCTCAGAATCAAAAACTGTTGTCAACTTATTTAGGGAACGTACCCATACTACGTGACACGTTTAGGGGGGGGGGGGGTCTTCAAAATGTCACGCTCCATACAAATGAGCGGCGGGTTGCTTAGGATTTTGGTCACCGGGGGGGGGGGGGGATTAAAAATTGCAAAAAGTTGGTCACGTAGTGTGGGTACGTTCCCTTAGCTGAATTTATCTAAATTGTTTCTCCCTGCGTATACCATACCTTGATCTAAATTGTTTCTCCCTGCGTATCCTTTCCCCTCTCGCGTTCCCTCTCCCTCTCCCCACTCCACTTCTCCCTTTCCCCCGTCCCGCTAACCCCCCTTCCTGAGTTCCTTTCCCCCCCCCCCTCCCTAATTTTCTTCGGAGTGGAACACCCTTTACTTTTAGGGGTATGAAAAATAGATGTTGGTCGATTCTCAGACCTACCAGATAAGCACACAAAATTTCATCAAAATTGGTCCAGCCGTTTCGGAGGAGTATGGTAACAAACACCGTGACACGAGAATTTTATATATTAGATAAACCAAAAAAAAGATTTTTCATGATTTTAGAAGTAACTTGGCAATTGGCAAAAATTGTTTTTGCGATACCTAAGATGTAAACATGAACATATGAAATATAATTTAATAATATCCATACCAGATATTTTATATACATTTTTAACAAAAAAAAATTCAGTTCGGTTTGAACATTTTGGCCTGAAATATAAAAAAAACGGTCGCGCAGCCGTTCTTCTAAACGGGACCCAATTCGTACTTAATCATGGACCCCTTAAGGCGCCGTAACCGCGCTCAAAAAGAAGAAGATGGAGAGATGTGTAATTACGAATGTTAGAGGAGCGCGCAAATATTTAAAGCGATAAAATCGATGTGAAAATTGTGAAAATGTTTAATAAAACACGACTCGTTTAAAATAGAGCAAAAATCTCGCGGGGTTGTCTTAAAAAGCATAACTAAATAACTGAAATAAACGTTTTTATAATGATTTTTGGAGCATACTTTGTGATCATTTTCTATCGAGGGAATTTTATATAATTTGCGTTTCGCCGCGGGGAATGTCTAGACATTATCTTCAAGAATAACATATATTTTTTTAAGAGCTTTAAAACAAGTGTTTAAGGGAGATATGTAAGAAATCGGAAGATATTCGGGTAGCTTAAGGCCGGGTCTCCTGCGACCGTTTCCAAGAATAATACCTCAAACATGGGGCAGGGCTACAACGTTTTTTGTTTTCTATCAGACACGAAAGGCAAAAACATTGTAACCCCAACCTAACTACAAAATGTGTACTTTTTGTCGGAGGAGGGTGGCTGTAAGGTTTTATGAAAAAAATCGCCTAAATGCATCGTTTTATTTAATTTTGTGAGGTTCAGGCACAAATATGTTTTACTATCATAATATAAAGAATTTAATTTGCTCTGTAATATGTTCAATACAAGCTTATCCGAAAAGGAGTTCGTAAGTGGGAGATTTTACGCTTCAAATCATTTTCTGTAGGGTTTGATATATTATTTTTTTGTGGAATATAAAAAGACTTGATTAAAGCAAATTACTAAAATAAAATATTTACAGAAATTTCTAGCTGCGAAGGGATTCAGATTTGTGGGATCAAGAGCTTTACTGCCACGAATTAAATAAATTAAAACCAAAAGAAGATCCAAATTTGCGTCCCAGAACAAAAAGAAAATAATGTATTATAGAATTGTACGGGCTAGCGCTGAAATAAGGTTTCACAATTATTATGCATTTACAGATATGTTCTGAAGAGATTATTTTAGAGTTTTCCTTTGAATTATTTGTCTTAGTTCATGTGGAAGTCAATTCCAAGCTTTAGTGCCAGACGCTAAATTCCGACGCTATATTCAACAGAACCCTCAAAAGCGCGATCTGCAAACTTCTGTGTATGGGATTGACAGAACAATATTATATCTAAATGAGCCAGCCCCAGATTTCGCGAATTTGGAAGTGTACAATTGTTAATTAAAATCAAAACAGCGAGCTGTGAAAACAAAGGTGATTCGAGGAGGATTGAAAAGGCTTCGAGCAAAATTATTCGCAGTTAAATAACTCGTCCAATATTTTGGTAGTACGTTACATTAATTACTAGCTGGTCCCCGGCAAGCATTGCAATGCCATTCACAGAAATAAATTGATTCTCCCTGCATGTCCTTTCCCGTGCGTCTCCGTTCCCTTCTACCTTCCCCGTCTTCCCACTCCCTCGTCTCTTTCCTCACCGCGAACCCCACCTCCCCCATTCCTATTCCCCGTGCCTTTCTTCCCTGCCGCAAAAATATATGAAAACACACACATTTTCATTTATACAAATTTCATAACGCCAGAGCTTGCCATTACATATAGCCTACATGTTATTCTGATGAATGAGCTATATTATTGTAAAATCCATTCAGTAGTTTTTGCGTGAAAGAGTAACAAACACACATATTTCGCGTTTATAATATTAGTAAGATTGTATTTTTCCTTTGGAGGGGTGCAGACATACGTTCACCGTTTGTCCCATTTTCGACTATTGACATTTAGTGTGAAAGAAAGAGGGGAAGCATTATAATGTTTAAGAACAAAAGCAAAACAAACAGCGCATTGACATTTGACGTTTTTGATTTTTTTGGAATTCCCTCACTACTCAATATTATACATTATTGCTGCAGCTCTTTCAAAAGATGAGAATTCGTTCCATACAAAATGTATGAGGAAAATAATTTTCTTCAAAATTATTTTTTTCGTGAATTTTTACGATGTTTTAATAGCTATTCTGCTAATCGGGGCGGAGACAAATCCAAGGGGGAAAAGCTTTAATAAAGAGAGGTTAACTTAAGAATCAGCGGTTGGTCCAGACATCCAGAAGTAGCCTCTTTTAAGAATCAAGACACTGTTCATCTCGGTCACCACTGTTACTAGGACAACAGCGGGACGCTGTGTGTGGAGCAAGCGATGCCAGCAAATTACCGTACCGCGGCGGACAAACAGTATGATTGACCCCAAAACTGACCCCGTTCGTTTAGGGAGACAATTGGAAACCATATTGAAGAAGACGAACATTATTTAAATTATTATAAATCATCGACAGACCGAATGTCACTGATGACTTTATTGAACTCGAAATAAATTTGTTATTTTTATCTCATTTGTAAATGATGATCGTTTGCGAACAAATTGGAATCAAAGGACGCTTTTATTATTACCGTGACGATCCACGTTTACGGTACCGTGACGGCAAAAACGGCAATAAACATTCGTTCCTTATCTCGATAATGCTTCAGCTCTTTCTTTACACATTAAATAATGGCGAGATAAAAGATGAGACACACAAAATACGTATGTCTGTTTCTTTAAAAAAAAATCCTTTGGGGGAAACATATATATCTTATTGGATCTACGGGCGGCGACGGGAATTGCGTTTCATTTTCTTGACACATTTGAAGGAGATATATGAAAATGATTAAATGTTTCCTTTGGGGGGGGGGGGGGGGGGGGGGTGCAGACGTATGTTCACCCTTTGTTTCATTTTCGACTGTTGTTATTTAGTGTGTAAGTAAAAACTGCAACATTATATGTTTAAGAACAAAAGCTAAACCATCATGAATTTAGAATTTTAAGAATTCATTCACACTTCAAGTATTATCCATTTTTTTAAGGAAAGACAAACATTCCCGGATTACTAATAACTAATAACCCAACAATGTTTGAAAATCTCCTACTACCGCCACATTAAGAGGAAAATGTTATTTGTGTTGTGATGGAGGACTTAGCCAGCCGAGGAATCGAACACGCGACGCCCACTCAGCCAAAACTAGTAGTATTGTAGGGGTCTACGGAGACGTCACGGTGCGGTGTGTGAGAGAGATGCAAGAAATTATTTTTTTTTTCCTTTGAAGGAAACAGACCTACATATATTGTGTATCTCATCTTTTGAAAGAGCTGCAGCATTATTGTGTTGTGTACACGTATGTTTACTGTCTTTTTTATGCCGTCGCGGTACCGTAATCGTGAATCGTCACGGTAATAATAAAAATGCTCAAATTTGTTAATTTTATTCCGATCGGTTATCGGCATATGAAACAGATCCAGATATTCTATTCCAGAAGGTTAACTAAAACATATCTACATTTAGAGATAATAAATAGAATTAGTTAAGTGTTTTTAAATCATCCTTCGAATAAACGATTATTTTGAAAACGAAATATTTAAAGAGGATTATTTTTAATTCATTACCATTTTATGATTGTAATAGATGGTGAAACTAAGAAAATATATTCCCGGCAGATACCATCTAATCAGCAAAGTAGTGTAAAAATCCTAATAATACTTATTTATCTATTAAAAAGTCAGGGTAATCCGTTAAAGATATGATTTGTTTTCCGAGAATGAAATACTAATGCTTAGATAACCGCTTTATCAAAATACACTAATATGCCTATTGACTTGCTCTTATCTTTCAACCTAATAAATCTAATAATACACATTTATTTATTTTTTTTAAAACTATCTAAAAAATTACCCATTAAAACGGATTAAACCTTCAAAGTTTTTAAATTTGTTTTATTACATATATAATTGGTACCCTAGAGAAATTATATATTTCTCTAGGGGGCATACATTTATTACGTGAGCAGTTTTCTTCCAATCTAGTCCCTTCCCCCTCCTTGGTGAGATAAATTTGGGCCACTTTGTATATTCTTTTCAAGTAACGTGAGATTTTGCTGGACCCCCCCCCTTTGAGTTCACGTAATTAATGTATGCCCCCTCTAGTAGTAATATTAAATACGTTACCATCTCCGCCCGCTTGCCAGCCCGCACCCATTATATATACCTATTATATATTTCAACCAATTTACACAAAACCTTGACAAATTATATACCTAAATTTTACTCATGAATCACTCTATCTATTGGTGAAAACCGCATGAAAATCCGGTGCGTAGTTTAAAAGATCTAAACGTACAGACAGCGGGAGCCACTTTGCTTTATACCATCTATTAGATAAACACAAATTTTAATTACGATATTTATAACGACATAAAACGATTAACGATTTCTTTATTCATTCATTTTAAATTAAATGAGTAACCATCTTTGTTTACACATATATTTTAGAACGGGGTACCCTAGAAAGGGCACAAGACGGTCTCCGCGGCCGAGGGGTAAGGGTCTCGGCTCGCAAACCGGAGGTCGCGGGTTCAAACCGCGGGGATTAATTTGTGTTATTTCACAATTAATTAATAAAAATAAATAATATAAGATTTATTTGCGGCACGTTCCAGTTCCAGAGTGAGAGATACTCTCAGTATCGCCCTGGTGTGAGACTGTCACATATGCTTCAGATGAGAGTAATTGGAACTCCATACATTAAAAAAAAAAATTGAAAATATTTTTGATGGGTTTAAAAACTATAAAACCTTCGACATTTATGTTTTTATTGAGTAACGCTACGTTAAAATGTAAACATATACGATTTTTGTGATTTTTCAATGGTTTTATTATGACTACTTTGATAATATTTATAAATTTAATAATCTTGGATTAGTTGTTTATTTGCAATGAAAACATTTATTATCAGCGTATTTCTTATCACGGAAACACAGGTACCACATGAATATAAAAATAATCGCTATCAAAATGTGTTTAGTTGTTCGTGTTGCATACAATATTATTTATTTACGATGTTTAAAGATTGGACTTATCTTGCGGATTCGTACTTACAATGATACTTAGTATGAATAGTGTTGAGAATTGGAGCAGAGTTCTTTTAAAATGAATGAGGACCCACTGGAGCGATTATGGTCGAAAAATGGATCACTTTTATTTTTCTGCGATTGATAGCGGTCCAAAATTCGACCACATTTTCCTACCATTCGTAAAACATTTATTGTAATTATTTAAAACATTTCCATTGCAAGCCATTTATTTTAAAGCGAAGCTATTAAAATGCTTTGTCTATTATGACCATAGATGTTGCAAATCCGAACTTCGTAGACTATTTTAGAACGATGTTAAAAATAATTTTTTTTAAATATTTTTTCCGGCGAATTTTTGATCAGCTGATTGCGGTTAAAATTAAGTCCTATTTCCACAGACAACATACCGAAATCGAAAATATTCTATGTTGACTCGAATAAGAACCCCTCACGAAAGATTAAAAGTAAAAAATACGCAGGATTCGCACGGTTTTTTTATATAGTTTTTATAAATCCTACAAATATGAGATAAATGGTAAAATACGGGTTGATTCATTGGCTATAAGCACGATAATAAGTTTTTATGTCTCCATGTCAAAATTCGGAGGTACGATTTTTTTTAATGTTGGTGAAAATTAAAAAAAATGATTCTCTGGTAAATCTCGAGCAATCGAAGCAAATTTATTTATTTCGCGTGATAGCTCCAATGGACAAGAAATTCATAATCTGCTCGTTCATTGATGGTGGTAATTTAATTACGAATATTTGAGGAAAAACCCTTCTTGCAAGTTATGCTGTAAATATGAAGTCGAATTCTTTGTTCGCGCCCATAAATGGTATTGTTCATAATAAACAGTTTTGTTAGTATAAAAACCAATTCTTTATAAAAAGGCATACAAATACAATATTGTACCGTTGATTCAATCCAAATTCAATTGATTCAAGGCTTCAGATCCAGTCACTAAACACGACTAAAGCCTTTTCAGGCAAATTTTAGATTCTAAATGGTGGTCTATCACCAGGTCGATGTCAGGAACGAGTAGCAAATGAACTGTATAGTAAGCGCCAAACTTTAATGCCGACCTGATGTTGATACAGAAATCGTGACAATAGGCGAGTTTAAGGTCCGAAAAGCGACATGCCTCCTCGCGCACACCTTTCTCTGTCGCATGTATGTTTTACGCATATTTCTCTTTCGCTTACGGTCATTGTAAAGTCAATAAAGTGACTGTACCAGCGCAAATGGATCGTATCAAGCTCAGGTCGGCATTTAAGTTTAAAATTTAAAAAAGTACTCACTGTGTGACGCCAGCCATTCGTTATAATCTATCCCCTCCGGTATCTCCACCACCTGCCTCATGTCGAGTTCAGGAAGCTTCCTCTCCAAAAGGGTTCCTTCTAGGTAAAGCTTGGGGTCGCCTTGAGACCCATCTCCTTCGCGCTCCTTGCGTCGCGCCTTTCTGCAAATAAACAAAACAACAAACCCCGTTAGTAACGTCATTAAATATATTTATTTATTATAATACTAAATACCTATAATCAATTTTATAATAAAGAAACAACCAGGAATCTAGGTATTTCAATTAATAATAATTGTATCTTTGAAGCGAACGCTACATAATACCGTTTGTGCTTCATATATGGAGAGAAATGAATGTTATAATATTATGAAACGACAGGTAACTGGGAACTGCAGGTAGTTAATGGGTACGTATGTAATGTAATGTTTCCTGTCATTTATTAGATAGACTGTTATTAGCGAATGAAAAAAATCATTGTTACTTATATTACCGATACAATAAAATATCTTATGATAATTGCAGTCAATTCATCTTGAAAACTTTTAATTTTAATAAAGGTAAATCGTTCTAATTTACGTGTAAGGTGTCTTACTAAAGCCGAAAAAAAGCAATAAAATTTGTATGAATCAAATTAAAGGCTTATATTAATTGCGCAGCATTAGGTACCTAAAATTAACAAACTAACTAACCATCACGCCGTAGGCAGAGAGGAAGGACCGCCAAACAACTCGGTCTTGCTTCAATCATATTCGTACACCATCTCATACATCTATTATTCTGACTCTTGACATGGCCCGACTCAAGTATCTGATTCACTTGATCATGTCATGTCTTCCTCGGGCGTCCCCGACTTCTTCTAGCATTCTTCGTTCATTCGCTCTACATGCCCAAACTATCTGAGCATCTTACACATCACGCTTACCTCAGCCTAGCATTTTTTGCGGATCTCCACATTCCTCACATATACGCCTTAGGGATCTCATTTCTACAGCATTCAGTCTACTTTCATCCTCCCTCTGCTAGTTACATGCCTCACTGCCATACATCAAGGCAGGTACCAGCACTCTGTTCTGGTTGCTTCTAGACCTTAGGGATCTCATTTCTACAGCATTCAGTCTACTTTCATCCTCCCTCTGCTAGTTCCATGCCTCACTGCCATACATCAAGGCAGGTACCAGCACTCTGTTCTGGTTGCTTCTAGACCTTAGGGATCTCATTTCTACAGCATTCAGTCTAATTTCGTCCTCCCTCTACTAGTTCCATGCCTCACTGCCATACATCAAGGCAGGTACCAGCACTCTGTTCTGGTTGCTTCTAGACCTTAGGGATCTCATTTCTACAGCATTCAGTCTAATTTCGTCCTCCCTCTACTAGTTCCATGCCTCACTGCCATACATCAAGGCAGGTACCAGCACTCTGTTCTGGTTGCTTCTAGACCTTAGGGATCTCATTTCTACAGCATTCAGTCTACTTTCATCCTCCCTCTGCTAGTTCCATGCCTCACTGCCATACATCAAGGCAGGTACCAGCACTCTGTTCTGGTTGCTTCTAGACCTTAGGGATCTCATTTCTACAGCATTCAGTCTAATTTCGTCCTCCCTCTACTAGTTCCATGCCTCACTGCCATACATCAAGGCAGGTACCAGCACTCTGTTCTGGTTGCTTCTAGACCTTAGGGATCTCATTTCTACAGCATTCAGTCTACTTTCATCCTCCCTCTGCTAGTTCCATGCCTCACTGCCATACATCAAGGCAGGTACCAGCACTCTGTTCTGGTTGCTTCTAGACTGCTAGCTTCGCTTCTTTGGACAGTTTTTTGTTAGCGCCAATTGGAGTTACCTGCATTTACCCTTCTTGCAATATCTCTATCAGTCTATCAGTACATCATAAATTATAACACATTGGTAGCCGAACGGAGTGAGGTTTTTTGGGTCTTTCATCAAGTTTTTAGCTGATAAGATCCGATATTTTCTCCTGGAGATAAATATTCTTCGAAGCAAGTAACATTCCTAGTAACAGATTTCTTCACACAATTAGTGCGATACTGCATCTTCTGAGGTGAAAGAAAATAATCAAATTGAAATACCGTAATCACCTTAGACATGACCTTGCTTGCATTTAACATCAACATCTGAAGCGTATAATTAGATGGTAGTTAGCCTGGTGCATGTGATGCACCAGATGCTAGCACTCGCGCTGATACAGAGTTCGATAGTCGCAGCGGTTAGGTACCGACTTAGTCCATTATCAAACATACCTACACAGTGAAGTATTTATAAATACCAAGAAAACATCAAGATTATGCTTTACAAATCTCCATAGACCATTGTAAGGGCACATTGGATAACCCCCCGATACAAACGATATTATGGCTCCTTTACATAGGCAAAATACTTAGCACTCGTGAAAACGTTTTCAATTTTCATATTCGAATGAAAATAAAAATAATAATATGGCAATATATAATTACATAATAAATGAAAATGCATAAACAAGGATTGTTATAACGAACCAAAAATAAATAAATAAAAAACGAATACAAGGAATATTGCAGATAAGATATTAAATGGAAGTATAAGAAGATACCAGTGGCGTGCATTGCTCTAAAACCAAGGGAAAGTTGTGTTTAATTTTGAGTACGAGTGTGATATGTGTACTGAATATTTGAAAATAACCACCATAATCATTATCTTCCGCTGATTGTTTGTAGTGGTCAGCTGAATAAATGAACTGCGCTTGAAAATTGTCTTTTAGTTCGTTTTTCTAAGGGTTGGTACTTTCTAAACGGTAGATAGATACTCGAACAATATTATTATAACGAGGAAGCAAATTGAGATTCATCAGTACAAAACTTCAATTGAACCACGAATGCAGAACAAGGCAGAGCGAATTCTAAATAATAATTTATGCTGCCTTTCAATTGACCAATTTATAATATCAATGTCGATCATTATTATAATCACTCGTCGGAACCCGTCAAGTTCATGAATCAATGACAGTTTTAGTTCTCTGATAGTAACCGACCATACAGACTTCACGGGGTAACCAGAGAAGCAAAAGCATTAAGTACATTACAAATACTTACTTTTCTAACAAGATTTTTTAGTATAATTTGTAATTGTACATACGCTTGACGGACGAATTTATGCCGGTTTTCAATTGGCCATATTATTAAGATCAATGTCAACTATTATTATAATCACTTAACTCAAGTTCACGAATCAATGACAGTTTTAATTTTCGAATAATCGACTAATACATATTTGATGTTATTTACCAATATACACGATGTTATTGAAAACTTTCAAGCGGTAGCAGAGAAGCAAAAGTATTACAAATAGAATAATTATTTTATTACCCTTTTGGTTGATACAAAACAAATAAAACAGTGTAACGTCGAACCTATGTCTAAATGTGGTCATAAAATGGGACGCTTTCTTTGTACCGGACACAAAAACCCACAACTTAACCGAAAAAAAACTGATAAAATATATACACATGTGTACATTTTAACGTTCTTTTCTCATTCATGTCTTCCTTTTTCCTTATTTCGGCGTATTTTTAGCCCAACCTTCATCGATTGTTTCACTTTCTTATTTTACAATTACCTGCATTGTAATAATACAATATAGAACAATATTAAAAACTGTGTTGTGTATTCAAACATTTATCTAAGTAGCATTAAAGCTCTGCAACCGGACCCGAAAAAAAGAAGACGGAGAGATACGAAATAACGAATGTTAGAGGAGAGCGCTAACATTTACAGCGACAAAATCGATGCGAAAATTGCGAAAATGTTTAATAAAACACGACTCGTTTAAAATAGACCAAAAATCTCGCGGGCATTATCTTAAACAGCATTTAAAGAAACACTGTATTTTTTATACATATAACTTGTAAAATAACTGAAACAAACGTGTTAATAATAATTTTTGGAGCATACTTTGCAATTTTTTTTCTATCGAGGGAATTTATATAATTTGCGTTTCGGCGCGGGCAAAGTCTAGATATTATTATCTTCAAGAATAACGTATATTTTTTAAGAGCTTTAAAACTTACCGTGTTTAAGGGAAATATGTAATAAATCGGTACAAATCCGGGTTGCGGGCCCTTAAAACCAAAATCAGGTTTATTTGATAATTTTATTTACATATATAAACTTTTCACATCTGACAACATAAAAGCAGAAAATGTGTTTGCGTGGAGCAGCAAAAACTCTCAAAAGGTAAGGTCTGGCGCTTCAACAAAACCCATTTTCAGCTAGCAACGTCATTTAAAATTGATGCAGGTTGTGGGAAGGCAATCGAGCACAAAATCAGCGACAGTTTCTATCGGAGTAATTTCAATCTTCGATAACTCTGCTAGCGCCGCCATCTCAGTCTCGTAGAGGCAGGCCAGAGGGAGAACAAAAGTTTGTGCCAATACCGCTCCGACGGCCGGCGTAGTGCAGCGGCAAGGCGCTTGACTCGCATTCAGAAAGTCGCGGGATCGAATCCCTGCGTGGCAAATAAATTTTATTTGATTAATTTGTGTATTTCACAATTTATTCATTTAAAATAATATATAGTATATTTGCGGCACGTTCCAGAGTGGAAGATACTCTCAGTATCGCCCTGGTGTAAGACCACCATTCAGAATTGAAACGTTGCTTGAAATGGCTTCTGCCGTGTTTGGTGACCAGATCTGAATAGCCAGGTACTTCCCCACCTTCCTCTTCCCTATCTCCTTCCCCTCCCCACTGCCTTCAGCCTCACAACATACCCCAATTGGGGATGCCATAGTCCCACAGGCTCCAGACGGGAGCAGTTGGGACTCTTGTGCGGTAATCATGTAAAAAATAAAAAATTACGCTTAATATTTCATCTTAATTATAATACATCAAAGTACGAGTATATATCCCAAAGCGGTCAGTGTTGTAAGTTGTAAGCAATGAAAATATTTAAAATCAAGGGAATTTCAATCGACTTCTAATAACATTAAAATGCATTTGGTAGTTACGTTGTGTGTTACATCACGGCGGAGATTTTATAGATGCATAAAATCAGTTACTGATGTGGAAAATTAATTATTATGCACTGCCCTTTAAGGAAAAACTGGTTAGTGTCATTAATACGTAGGTACCTACTTCTAAAGAATTCATGGTTAACAAATGAATGAGCAAATGCAAACACGTTCTAAAAGCAGACGGAAAGACAATAGACAATATTGTGACGCACGATTGCAATTAATTTTAACCATAAAAACTTATACCTGAGTATTGAAATAATAAATATCATTACCACCGCGTTGATTGCACATTACTTGCTGCTAACTACCGCTGCCCCATGCCGATATACCTTAAGTAATAGTTAATTGCAAAACGTAACAAAAAAATATTAAGTTGCGTTATATAACGGATTTAGTTCGCTGGATAAGGCCACTTTCATATTTTAAAAATAAAGTAATTGATTCGATAAAAAATCTTTTATACAATGTGGGCATAATTCGCGTCTATAACAGCAGGTCAGTTGGACTCAAAAACAGTTAATATGCGGACCAATGTTCAAAGAAACTTTTAAACTCAAATGACCTCCTTTATCGACCCCAAAATACGTATCTTTCGTTTTGTTTGTATATTACACAGCCAATATAATTGTAATTAATAGGTTGTAAACATAAAACACCATTAAGTTTTCATAAATTCAAGAATAAGCCATAATAACAATTATCTTATTGAGCGAGGTAAAAAATAACCACAACAAGCAAAATTTTAACCGTTTTTAATGGAAAGAAACACAACAAATGTCGTCAACATAACATTTCTTCGGTTCCATGACAACTCAGAATCAACTCAACTTAACACCTCTTTGAAAAGTTATTAAAAGCTGTGAAAAAAAAAGAAAAATATTAAACCAATTTTTTTCATCACTTTTAATGACACTTCAAAGGGGATGTTACGTTGAGCCGAGTTGTCCGGTCACCCATTTTTTCAATGCAGTTTATAAATACTGCTTCTATAATTGGCCGACAGACCAAACTATTGAAAAAAAAAACAATATTTCACTGAGAAAAGACGCAAGTTGACATTTGAATGTAATTAATGTAAATTAACATGTGAACAAACAGTTTCACGATCTTTGCAAATGATAAAATACAAAAATACCCGTGTTTCGTTGATTAAATTTTATGAAATAATGAATTCTTGTTTACTATCAGTAATAAAAAAAATCTAATGAGTAAATATTACTGCGACTGAGATTTGAACTCGGGAACTTCCCTTATCCGGAGGATCTGAAAACTACTCAACCCCCGAGGCCGTGAGTGACCGGTGCACCGATGGGTACATTGAATATTTCACAATTACTTCGCTAGAGTCCTTCACCTTTACAAGTTGCAAAAGAATATGCGATTTACACTATTTCATTGCAAAATATTATTTTTCTAATGTAATTTCCTCAAGGTTAAATAATGATAAATATTATGTTTCTACATACACGGTGCGTTCTGCATAATATTGAATCTGATCTTGTACGTATTAAATTTATAATTAATTGTATTATAAATTAATTGCATAATTTGAAAGAAATCGATGGTCTTTGAAGAGCTCGCAACAACTTGTAACGCCTGGAATACGCATTATCGATATCCGGGAAGTTGACATCCGTATTCCGTAACGAGGAAGTATTGATTGATAAAATGGTTTATTTAATCAAATTTCGTCGAAGGCGTACAACACTGCAAACCTTGACGATAATTAAAAAGAAAAATTTTACTACTATGAGAATGATTTTAATCAAATCGCAAACAATGGAAAACATATTCCACAGCAAGGGAAATCCCAATAAGGAAAACTTTGCAATAAAATAATATTCAAAGCAAAACAAATTAATGAATGTTAAAATTCTAATACCAGTAAAGCTAAAAAGGCTATCAACGTGAAAATATAAGTTTAGAATTTCTCAAACAAATGTTATACACACATCAAAATAAAGTTTCATTGGCAATAAATAGAGCACAAGACAATGACTGGCTATTCCAATCCGGATGAAATAAAAATGCTAAGTGGAGAAATTGAATAAAGCGTTTTGAAACAGTTCTAAATACAGCATGGAAAAATACTGTCATTTCACTGCCAAATAAATCATTCACATAATTAACTGAGTCATTTTCAGAATTTCACTCTTATCTAAAAATCTAATCTTAGTATAAATATTATGTACCTAAAAAAAAAAGCAATGTATACGTTGATTTATCAGATGTCTAGCAGTCTAACAATCCCCGTGTATCAAATGGTATCTATGTTGATAATAACATTCATTTCTCGTAATAATAAATTACATAGCTGGAAGCAAGGCTTTTTAAGTAAAGATTATTTACTATCAGAGATATGAAAATTTCACGTCTAATATCTCGATTGAAAATAACATAACATTCATTACAGTCCAATCAATTTAGGAGGCTGGTATGGGTACCGCCGTCCCCGGAAACATTTATTGGTTAACCAACACGCCTGCCGTAGGTCACCCCAAGTATTTCGCTACGTTTTCATGAGGTTTGTCTAGGTTTTGACGACACACGCGGTTGCCCACTTACGGCATGGCGGGCCGAATCGGAAGAGATTGGTTGAGGGAGACCTTTTGGCCTCTCCAGACGGACTCTCCCAACCCATCGCCTTGCACCGCAGAGGGAGGAATGGATCCATACGTCTGTCATTCCTGGACACATTGACATTAAATTCCTATTCACCACTCACACCTTTTTCCTCCCAGAACTTCCCCTCTTTGCTTTCCTTAAAAATACCCTCCACACAGCATCCCCAAAGAAGATATATACTCTGTGGATTTTTTTTTCCTCATGGCCTCCTGTGTGGAGATAAAAAAAAAGAAAGCAGGCAAAGGAGCTGCCCTAGGCGAGTCACATTCAATGTATTGCATAAGGTAGAAGATGAACAAGGTTGTTGTTTGGGTTGAGGGAGTATGGGAGATGGGAATATGTGAGTGCTTACACCGGACAGAAGAGCGAGTAGAGGGTGAGGTGCGCCACCCGCGCCAGGGTCGTGACGGCGCCGCCCACCTTGCGCGTGAGGGGAGCCCACATCAAGCAAGCCGCCCTACATCCCTCCGCCCATTCCGCCCATCACACTAACCGCACTATCCTATCCCGCAGCCTCCGCAACAACACTGGCACTGAATCCGTGTCGACTAAACACACAGAGAGACGACACGGAACTACGATCGCACCGTAACACTTCAACCACTTGCGAGACACTTTTAAATATCGTATTTATTCATTTAGCGCACTCTTTCCGACAATGGAAGTTTATCGATCATGAAATCACTCCGTTTAACAGCTCGCTTTAAATTTACCGGTTCGGAAACTTCTTACATATTACATCCGTTCTACCTAATCCGGTTAACTTCGTGTTATAAATATGCATCGCATCTACATCATAAAAAATAATATAATATGTTAGTTTGACAAAGAAAGTCGGCGCTACGTACTACTACGATAGTACCGTACTCCGACAGGTGGCCACCGTGAACACATCAGAGTAACTTTAATTAGTTAGGTAACGCGTTATTAGCACAGTTGTTCTATTATTTCACAGTTTTAATGGTTTGTCTTAAAATATGATTTTTAAGAGCAATTACGTTTTAATGCACTGACACTTGGTTTAATCCAAGAAAGCGGTCGCTCCTGGGTTAACGGTTGACCGATAGCACGTCCAGATAGAAGTTTATCACTATTTTGTCTACCGGGTCGCGTCCTCTATTAGTGGGTCAGTCCGGAAGGTGATCTTTTGAATACATAAAGTCTTGACAGCCGGAGAGTGACTGATCACTGACAACAGATGACTACTAACTGAATACTGATTGCTACGAGTAATGGCAGTGTCGCGGACTACCGTCTAGCGCGAGAACTACACTCATACTGCCTTCGCCTTCAGTGCCATTCCGCCTCCGCCTACTGGCGCGGGTCGCCCGACATTAATTTGCAGAAGTAATTGTCTCGGCAGGTCCGTGTTGTTAGTGGGTCGACGGAAGAAACCAGGTCAAGTTTCCAAACCTTCGTTGATGAACCTGCCGTTAAAGGCAATTTGATGCAACTATCCGACCCAGTATCGCACAGCTTTTAGAATCCGGAAAGGGAAACTCGCGAAAACAAAATAAACGTGTCTCAAATTTCGGAAGATAAACAACACTAAAAGCTCATTCGCAAACATTAATCCGACGAGTTTGCATTAACATATTTAGTGTTTATAAGATTGAGTAGCAATCCGCGTTTTACTACGCAAAACAGATGTTATTGGGTGATCAATTACGAGTACCATAGTTAAATTCTCCACTTGTGAGATGTAAGTTTACCCACTCTCTCGGACAAAGAAGATTATAATTTTAATTGAATCTGTTTTACCGTAGCCGGGTATTGAACCACTTGTGTGACGTGTTTCCTGTTTATCAGGTTCGGATGTCAACTAGTTTACGTAACGAGGTTCACTTTTATGGTCGCGATTGCTTATCTGGTTTAACATCGATAGATTTAAAGCCACGATCATACGATAGGTACTAATAGAAATCTGGGAAAGTTAAGGTAAGTGAATTGCATATACGAATATTTTATTTCCTTTTTTCTCAGAATAAATTTAACTGATAGTCCCATATTTTGTTTATTCCGTTAACCTCCGCTGAAACAGTTTCCTCCCCCTTTACCTATCCCCCCCATACTGTATTAATTTGTTTCCCTATTTTCTATTTGTATCTCTTTCTGTCGCCTATAAGGTGTCTTCTTTTCAATTTTGAATCTCTTTCACTCATTATTTTATTTTCTTATACATGTGTCTGTATTTAATTATCTTTAGTTAATATAATAAGCCCCGACAAAGCTCTAGATAAGCGAAACCTGGTCGGCTGTCATTTGTTAATTCAAATAAAAAGTGGTGTATTACAGAGTGTGTTTGTGATTTAATATGGTTTATTTCCTGATAATATGACAATTTCAAATTATGAAAGGTAAATTACACAAGTGATGCAAAAAATACCTAGGATAAAAACATTAACTTTGAATCATTCTTTTTTTTGTGAGAGTCTGGGAGTCCCATAATTACTATTTGACGAGCAAATTAATGTTACAAAAGATTCCATTATACACAGGCACAGATCTCGTAAAGCCAGCGAGTCTTATCCTAAAAGAGATTCGATAAGATAAAAGAAAAAAATTAAATAAAGTAACTAACTAACAATCAGGCCGTTCCCCCGCAGGGGTAGGCAGAGGACGGACAGCCAAACAATTCAGTTTTGGTGCACCTCCTTGCCATGGCCCGTCTCCAGTATCTGATTCACTTGATCGTGCCATGTCTTTCTCCGGCGTCCCCGACTTCCTTTACCTTTCAGATATGCTTAATGAACAATTGTAATGAAAGAAAGGTTAAATACGTAGTGATTTGAAAGTCTGGAAACTCATTCCATTCCTGTTATGTTACGAAAACCAATATAAATCCGGTAAGGAGTTTTTTTAATGGTAAACAAAGACATTATCACTACGGCGTAAAAATTTTGTTGCTAAGAACAGAAGAACCGCACAGTGCACAATACATAATCGAAGCAGCTAACACAGTACAGCATTTGACAGACACTTTCTCATGGCCCATTCGAAACAATCTATATTGGGAAGCCGAATAAAAATAGACGATTAACTTCACTGTGATTTACATAATTACTTCATCACTTCGCACTAATCACTTTTTGACCGTCAGAGCCGTAACCTCCACTTCCGAATCAAATATAACTTGAGCCTAAACAGGAATGGAAACGACCAATCATTTGATCATGAACGACGGACAATACCTCCGGCTCGAATAACCAGAGACTACTAAAATCGACACGGCCAAGTGACGGGCACCACTTTGATTCCATACAACTTCAGCTATCAGAGAGGGGTCGACCTTGCTTTTGGCTGCACGGATACAAAGTCAGGACATTTTCGACTACATTCGTTGAGAAACTCCAAAATTATACACAACAGGTTATGTTTAAAAAAAATCTGAAAAGGTTCCACCAATTTTGTACGGCGATGTTTCAAATGCCTAATAGTATCGTAAAGAATATCAATATGTTTATTTTTTACCAATGGACTACAGTGTATGGCATCATCAGTCAACGTGGTCGATTTCACTTTCGTGTATCGTGGTGCCCGCTTATGATTGCTGATACAGAGTTTTGGCACGAAAAAACAAGTTTAAAACCATCCGTGGATGACACGTACCTACATACTATACACTGGCATGGTTTTTTTTACTCACGAACGAGAATATCAAACAAAAATTGATTAACTACATGCCTTAGAGATATTTTTTTATCTAGATTCATTGTTTTGCATTTTCTGGGTCGCCACGTGCCCTTCTTTCCAACGGTGAAAACCTTTTCAAAATTAGCATTGTTAGAATGACGGTTTTAGGGAGAGCACAAGAAAATTAATGGTGTGACTAGCAGTTAAAAGCCCGCTCCGCAGGTTTTTACTGCTAGGCCCTGCTGGCGGCTTTTCATTCGTTGGTAACTATTTTATAAATCCAATAGAAACTGATTAAAAAATAGCCCGTTCCTCGGATCCACTGTCATCCAGTGATAGCTAGTCACCGGGACAAAGTAACTGGGACGGGCAATGACGTCATATGTAATATATAGCCGCGTTATACAACTAAGTACTACCGTCAATCTTTCCATATCCGGAGAGATACTACAAATTCACTAGGACTTATACCTATACGGAAGTAGCGCCATCTATTGACGGATTGAATTCGAAACCGAATTACAAAGGATTTGTTTGAAATTCCACGCACACAGATGTTATTTGTGGCGCGGCGCGTATGGCGTGGCGTCAGACATGCATACGAAGCCGGGTTCTGAAATTCAACCAGGCAGACGTTAACTGTTCGATGGTAATTATCTAACCACGAAAAAAAAATTAATTACGAAGAAATTCTAGTGAAAAACTATCACGACTAAATTAATTTAAATGATGAGTTCCCTGATGGCATAAAAACACGGAATCTTTTTACTTTTTATCCCTTCAAATTCCAGTACAAAACTTAGGAAGTTACGTAAGCTTTCAATTAAAAAGTTTAGATTTGGGTTCTTATTTCTGGAATACGCAAAAGCTTTCGATCGAAGTCAGTTCTACGAACCTAATGAAAAATATTATCATAATAATATGACTATGTTTGCGTAAACATTGCGCGATAAAAATGTTTTCCGGGTTTTCAATCTACTTTTCCTTTTCATTAGATTACACCGGCACTATTGAAGACTTAGCTTTGATCAACAAATCAATAGTTCTACGGACGAGTATAATAGAACTACTTATGATTAGAATCACTCCTACTCGAATTCGTATATCATAAAAGTATCAAATTAAATAATAATGAATACTTTGTTACCCACTGGCCTTGCTCAACTTTATTTATTACTAAAGAAAAATCTCACCACATTAGCTTACACAACAGCATGCGCAAAATGTTAAGAGAATTTGTAATTAAGAACAGATTTTTAAATTACCCGACAACGTTCGGATTTGTAAAATGCTTTTTGTAATCAACTTTTCATACGCATATTAAATTTTGCATTGTTAAAAAAAAACTTATTACTGGGGCAAAGGAAATTGAGAAAAGCTTTTAAGAATAATGCGGTCTCTACACGGGGAGTAAAGAGTATCATCACAAGAGAAGCAAATAAGAGTGAATTTAGGTTAGGAACAGATCAAAAATAAGATTAAAAAATGCGTAAGATTAAAATCAAGATAAATTTGTATGGAAAGGATTTCTAAAACTTCAAAAAAACTTAATTTTGTTGTGTTTGAAATATATAATTTTGTCAAAATTAGTGTAGCTATGACAAAATAATATTTAATGGAACGATGAAGCTGTGGAAAATGGAAGGAAGGTTTTTATTTTTTTCATGGCTATCCTTTTATATGTAGTCTGAGGATCTTCACTGAAATAACTTCTACAATCAAATCGTAAAGGCTGCAAAGTCATTACATAACTCATCGGATTGTTTGAAAATATTATTAATTTATTTAACGCCCAAAGGGCTTTTACATGTTTGGTAGTACAATTAATTCATGACAGATGATTTTTAAACAGATAAAGAAATAATAAAAATAAAATTAGATAAAAAAGCACACAAGTCATAAAAATACAAAAATGCAGCGATTTCATAGGTTTATAAAAATACAGATATGTTTAGGAATAGTTTTGGAATAAGTTTTTTACAAGATCAACAAAATTCGCCAAGTTTAAATATGTCAACATCACCTAAGTACTGATTTCCCATAGTGTGAAATCGTTGTATCGGAGCGTGGGCAATGTAGTTCCGCTTATGAATGCTACAGTAGAATAGTGTATTTTGTCGTGTAGTTACTGTCGGTAATCGTAAGTTTATGAATTGCAGGAGTTCGCAACAGTCAATTTTAGAGTTAAGTATTTTGAATAAAAACGTTAAGTCGTTTATTTTACGTCTGTCTTCTAGTGTGTGTATTTTTAGAATATTAAATAATATATTATATTTTAAGTCTTCTAATGGGATATTTAATTTAAAATTTATAAAACCCAGAATTTTTTTTTGTATTCGCTTAATGTTAGTGAATTTTGTAAGATTGAGACCAAACTACCGAGTTATATTCCATTAGGCTTCTAACTAGAGATACATATAATAATTTAATGGCTTGTATGGATATTGAATATTCGTCAGCTTTTAACGACTTTTACGCAAATAACAGACAATGATGCTAGAATTTCTAAACGAATTGAAATTTAAGAGGAAACACGGTCGCCGAGAAATTTGAATAATAGGTATTTTATCACTCTATTTATCCCCCCCCCTTCCGACCCCAGAATACTGAGCGAAAGGGATGGTTTCCCAACCTTTATTTATTTTTTTTTTTTTTTACATGAGCTCCACACAGGAGGCCCTGAGGAGAACAATTTCCCTCAGGGCCTATGTCATCTTTGGGGATGCTGTGTGGAGGGTTTTTTTAAGGAAAGGAAGGAGAGGAGAGTTCTGGGAAGGAAAAGGGTTTAAGGGGTGGGTAGGAATCTGGGGTTCAGTGTGTCTTAGTCATCCGCCTCCAAGACCTAGACAAACCTCACCCCATGAACCCGGGCACCCCTGCTAAATCACCAAACGTAGCGAACCACTTGGGGTGACCTATGGCAGAGGTGTTGGTTATCCAATAAAGGTTCCCGGGGCGGCGGTACCCATTCCCGCCTCCCAAATTGTTGTTATTGAATTCAATTCAATTATTTATTAATTTTTAAACATTACAAAATAAAATTTTAATGCGTTTTAAAAGAGATAAAGAATAATATTTAAGATTTAAACAGATTTAAGCAATTTATACTTCAATGAAGCACAATCATACTAACAACAACAAAGCTTGTTGTCTGAATTGTGCTTCACTGATATTAAACATATCGATATTCGAAGCGATTCTATTTAACTACAAGACAGCTCTCCCGACTGGCATAACCACTGCCATCTGTTAATTTGCACACAAATGAAATCCACACCGCCCGCCAGCCCGCTCTCCACCACATACATTCTGCTTTATATTTCAACCAATTTACACAAAACTTAGATAAATTATATACCTAAACCTTCCTCGTGATTCACTCTTATCTATTTTTGAAAACCGCATGAAAATCCGTTCAGTAGTTTTTGAGTTTATCGCGAACAGACAGACAGCCGCGGCGGAGAACTTTAATTTATAATATGTAGAGTAGAGATAAACAATTATGTTCGTTTGTTTAGTATAAAATATACGGTAACAAGCACAAAAATGGAAATTTATATTTGATTAATGTTTACAACAAAAACATGCACAATGCAACTTATTTCTAACCTTGCCAAGAGGAAACTATGGGATACATCCGTCTTCCGCATGTAGATATTGGCATTACTTAAATGAAATAATATTGGATCACTCGGCGAACAAAGTACAAACACATAATTAAATCAGGAACAACTTATTAATTTGCATAAGAAAAAATCGAACAATAAAAATAAGTTCTATAAACGAAACGCAATAAATATCCAAACAAAACGTTAAATAAAAAGTTCTCATGCATTAAATATTATTGAGGAAGTAAAAAAATACAAGTATCTAATTAAATTAACGATTTCGATATATTAAAAATACATTAACCCCTCAGGCTAATTTGTTCGCTTTTCGGAACAACTCATATAGGTCTCATAGAAATCGTCTTGTCGCCGATGAAAAATATGATATAAACGGTGTTAGAAAGTGAAGACACCACGGTTTATATTCAAATCTAAAAGTTAACCACAAAAGAAGTAAATTGTAAAACTTTATGAAACCAAAGTTTCGGATTGCAATTTTAAAAAGTATTGTGAAAATATTGGAATTTTTACATTGAACGACAAAAAAGTGGGGTGACAATAACGTTCACAAGCCATTTGTCTAATAAAATATGTATGTGTTTTATTTTTTCATTTATCAGTAATTTTAGTTAAGAAAAATGTTAGCGGAGCCATTTTCAAAACTTTTTTATGTTTACATGCAAAATTTTTATACTTCAAAAATGATATGTTTATTTTGATTTATAAAAGTTAAGCGCAGTTTATAATTTTCGGATATGTTCAGAAACATTTTATTTATTTGGATTTTATTGCAAAGCGGAAATATTTTGACCCTCTGACAATTGGTCGAGGACTGAAGGGTTAACGTTAAAACACACCATTCATTTATTTTGATGAGCAAAGATTCCGTTAAAATCTTGACAATCAGCTCCATTTGAAGACGGACAAGTGGCATGGGAACGTACCCATAGTACGTGACCAACTTTTTACAATTTTTAACCCCCCCCCCCCCGGTGACCAAAAATCTAAGCCCGCCGCCGCTCATTTGTACCAAGCGTGACATTTTGAAGCCCCCCCCCCCCCTAAACGTGTCACGTAGTATGGGTACGTTCCCTAACCTCAATAATTAGGGAACGTACCCATACTACGTGACCAACTTTTTGCAATTTTTAACCCCCCCCCCCCCCCCCCCCGGTGACCAAAATCCTAAGCAACCCGCCGCTCATTTGTATGGAGCGTGACATTTTGAAGACCCCCCCCCCTAAACGTGTCACGTAGTATGGGTACGTTCCCTTATTGTGTTACGGGTTTTGCCGGAGTTCCTACGTGCGAGGTAGGCGATAGGAAAAAACAAACTGTAGTAGGAACCAAATATGCTGTTGAAGAGGACCTTTGGGGTTCTGTCTGTTAATCGAAAAGGAAGTAGAAACCTTGAGCTTGGTCTGCCTTTCTAATAAAAGCCTGCGCGAGGACAACCCACTACCACTCTTAATTATTCTTCATAACATGTTTAATCCCAGACTAATAAATGTATTATTATTATTTTGCATATCATTAGTCTGATAGGTGGGCACACAAAGTAAACAAACCTCCGCCATCAGCAGGTTATAATAATATGTAATATGTTACTCCGAAGGTAATAAAATAACAAATATTCACACGGTTAGAAAAGAATCAATAAAATTCAACACGTAGGTTTCACATTCACGCTAAAAAGATTAATGTTAATGTATAAAGATAGTGAAAAAAAGATTTCAATAAATAAAAATACATGGGGCTTTTTCACAATCTCTCAATAAGCAGTCAAGTAATTAACATTAAATAGCGTTGAAATAAAGTCACACCTCCTTAAAAAGTCATTAAAAGCTATGAAAAAAAACTAATTTTAAATTACCCGGTAACCCTGACCTAACGTAACCTATTTAACCAATTTTTTGTACATTTTTATCACTCTAAATGACTTATTTGAGATGGTTCTGAGTTGGTTTCATTCCGAGTTGTCCGGTCACCGAAATAGATCAGTGGTTTTCAACCTGTGGTACGCATACCCCTTGGGCTACGCGAAGTAAAAATTGGGGGTACGCAATATCGTGGCACGCATGTACGATCACTGCTTAAAAGTCCGAAGTCGTGTTACACTCTGTATAAAATATAATGAGTATTTTTGCGCCTTGATTGTTAAATTCACGTAATAATGAGAGTATTAAAAAAATTACAAATGAAACATGTCTTTCATTGCGGTGACCAGACACTCAGAATGAAATCAACTCAGAACCTCCTTTGAAAAATCATTAAGTGATGAAAAAAAAATAGTTAAATAGGTTACGTTAGGTTAAAATTGTTATTTCTAAAATAATTTTTTTCATAGCCCTTAATGACTTTTCAAAGTTATGAGTTGACTTGATTCTGAATTGGCATGGAACCTTTCATTACACATTTACAAAAGATAGATAGAGTAGTACGGGGTAGGTACAACAAATTTGTTGTAAGAGTCAAAGGGTACGCAAGCTCAAAAAGGTTGGCAATCGCTAAAATAGACATACAGTCAAACGCATGCCCGAATTTGTCACATTAGAATGGGTCGTTTCTACGACTTGTTTTTGAGTACAATAGCTCGGCTGTGGAAAGATTTGTCGACCTCTGTGATTTCTCCCTCATGGGTCCTCTTAAAGACCCAGGTTCACTCCTTCCTATCCATAAAAAGACTCTTCACCAAAGATGACAGGCCCTGAGGGAAATTATTTTCCTCAGAGCCTCCTTTTGGGAGTTAATGTAAAAGAAAAGTAAAATAAAATTACTCTAACCTCATTTGTGAATTTCATGGGTATTAGCCAATATTTACGCCGTATAAAATAAAATCAAATTTATTCTTCACTCTGGACGAATGTCTCAACGAGACTTATAAAGAGCCGAAAAGGCATGACTTTTGCTTCACTCTATAGTACCGCGCAGTTGTTGCTTGGATTATTATTGGGTGCAAAAATACAGCTGACGCGAGGAACAGCGAGGCGAGGACACCTATCATTTGGATCCCCTTTAATGGGCTTACCCAGACTTGACGAGGCATACTTTGAGGACGCATTACGAAATGAGACTATTTAGGGCTGGCAAGAGGTTTATTGGAACCCTGGTCACGTCCATTGTCATAACCTCTGTGAAAACACAACGCCCGAAACGGTATGCAAATCGAGGGTCCGTTATGTCTCGCCAACACGCCGTGACGCGGAACCTCTGGGGTCACGGGCTCGTCACTCCACCTGCACCTGGCCAAATATCCGACTCCTACGATGCACTTTCTACCTCCGCTCTTTCTTGTCAAGAAAGGGGAAAGGAAACACCACAATGAAAATAGAACGAGAAAATAAGAGCTCCAGCGAGATCGAGATTAATAATGTGTAAGAAACTGCGCAGCTTTCAGCGATGACACCGTTTAGAGTTAATTGCTAAATTATTATTGTTCTTCTGTAGAGAATTGAACCGATGAGAATGATGGGAGGCGGGTGTTTATTTATAAATCATTTATTGGTTAATCAACGCCTCGGCCATAGGTCACCCCAAGTGGTTCGCTATGTTTGCAAGGGTACCTGGGTTCATGTGGTGAGGTTTGTCCGGGATCTTGGAGGCGGATACGTCTGCCCACTCACTTTGCGGGTCTGCCCACTACGTTCGAGAAAGGATGGTTGAGGGAGGCTTTACGACCTCTCCAGTCAGACACTCTCGACCTATCGCATCCACAGTTGGAGGGATGGATTCATACATCCGTCACTCCTGGACACACTGACCCCCAGATTCCTACCAACCCATCATATCTTTTTCCTTCCCAGAACTTCCTTTCCATTAAAATTACATTCACACAGCTAAGATGACACAGGTCATGAGGGAAATTATTTTCCTCAGGGCTTCCTATGTGGAGCTAACGAAAAAAAAAATTAATATAACCACCTATCTACGTCGATTCTCAAATGTCGTGTCTCACCAACCGTATTGAATTTTAATAAAAGGTTTAGAACACAATGGTATAAAATGACTATGACAAAAGAGAGAAGCTATAAATATTGAGAGGGTATTTCTTTTGTTTCCTACGCTGTTATCATACTCAAACAATCCTCGTTTTTGATTATTTTGAGGACATGGTCTATTAAGGTTTCCAGTATAAAAAATGGTTTTAAATTATAAAGCGTGGGTACTAAAAAAATTATTTTATTATTTTTACGTAAAGAAAAGCTTCCAGGCAAAGACATTAAATTGTACACAGATAAAAGCACGTTTCATAATGGACAATGACTATTTAAACGCGGAATATTTCAAACTAGGTTTTATAAATACTAAATGAGAAAATTATGTATTAAATTCAAATGACTGTTTAAAGCCAAGGCTTATTTTTATTACTTATTTCAACATTTCAGGGTCGTATTTTCTCATTAAGAACAGAATAAAACTATCCTTGAAGGAGCTCAAATAATACAATTTAACGTACTGTAAGTCATTACACCGACCTTAAAAATAATTTGTTAGACAAATAATAATGTCAGTGCTCCTTTGTTCAACAGATAAGGCTTTGTTCAATACCAATCCATCCAGCGGAGGTGATATTAAAATATCATCAGCCGAGGAGATTTAATAACAATGACCTTAGCTATATAGGACAGTGGAGAATAGAGCTCATAAAGAACCAGTGTCTACCTGGTACCTGGTCTGATGATTTCGAAACATTAACACAACACATCAGTCGTGTGTCGTAAATGACATCATGACGAGCGTTGAAGAAATTCGAAAGCATTCAAGGATATGACTAACAGGGCACATGTTGAAAAGTAGTTCGTTGATCTTTTAACAAACCTCTCCTGTCACGTGCTTTAATCCGAGAGATTAGAAATTCATTAATCATAAAGCTAAGCTCAGATTAACAAATAAGATTTATTATTATCATCGAGAGTGCAAGTAAAATAACGGTTTGAATCAGAATAAATAATAATATAGAATTATTTTCTATTAAGCAATTTCACAAAGAATAATGACACTATGATTCAATATCAATCAAAATCCAGATATGGTAATGATACAACTTTGTAAAAAGAAATCATAGGTAATTAGTGAAAGCAGAAAAATAAAACAAAACGAATCGTGCTGATGGTATTTGAACTATCAAAGTCTTGAACGGTGAGTTCTGGTAGAAATTCGCAAGTTTATTGGTAGGTCGTGAATATCTTAGTACGCAACTGCTTTCAGCTTATAAATGTCAATTTAACATGAACAATGAAACATTTAAATGTACCTACAACAGCAAGAGTATTTTTTTGTTTTCTTTTTGCTGTTTGCAGGAAAAAGGACAAAAACGTTTATAATTCAATTGTAAAAAAGACCGTTGAAACTTCTTATAACTAAGTATCTATCTACTACTAATTTTATGGTAGGTACTTGCGAAATTATTCGAAATCTTTTTGTAAAGGTTCAATGATTTAGGTTTACGTTTACAAAACATCTTTTTTTACAATAGCTCCACGCGGGAGGACCTAAGAAAAATAATGTCCCTCAGGGCCTATGTCATTTTTGGGGATGCTGGGGATTTTAAAGGAAGGGAAGAGAGGATGTTCTGGGAAGGAAAGGAGTATGAGGTGTGGGTAAGAGGGCCCAGAAGTAGCGGACGTGTGAATCAATCCCTCCTACTGCTGTACAAGGCGATGGGTCGAGAGAATCCTGCAGGAGGGGCCCAATGGTCTCCCTCAACCAGTCCATCCCGATCCGGCCTGCCACGCAGCAAGCGGACAGACTCATCTGCTGCCAAGGCCTAGACAAAGCTCACCCCATGAACCTGGGCACCTGTGCTAATGATCAAACGTAGCGAACCACTTGGGGTGACCTATGGCAGAGGTGTTGGTTATCCAATAAATGGTTCCCTTATCCGCCTTCCAAATTGATAAGATATTTCACAGACATTGTTTTTTATTCAACCCTCCTTACAATCACATGCTTCGTTCTGAAAAAAAAGCTGTAAATGTTCTTGCAAGAGATAGGTTTATTATTAGAGTTTAAAAATAATACCGGATAAGTTCTAATTATAAAAATATAATTTGGATATTTTGCATTGCGTTCTTAAAATAGCTAGGTTGTAAAAATAGACTAATAGTTATAAAAATACGACGGGATATAATTTGGTTACAATTTCATTGTGTTCTTAAAAAGACTTTAGTAGGTAAAGTGTATGGGATGTAAGACTTAAGTGGAGCAAACATTGGATTAACAAGTAACAAGCGAACTGTGTCATTCGCATTTACCGAGAGAAACGGATTTACAAAACCGTTAGTTTCATTTCAATACAAACAGAGTAAGTTAAGTTGCGCTGTGTATAAACTGTATAGTGTTCACATTCGATCGTGTTTTAACGCTTACCCGAATGCTAATATAAATAAGAGTATGAATCATGAATCGATAATGCCTACCAGTCTTTTGTCAAGTACGAGTACATTGCATAGCTACCGGTGTGAAAATGTAGACTATTTAAGTAATTTACCGTTAGGATTTGCATTTTCACGAAATGATTCTTAATTTAGCACGGCTGAAATAAATAACTTGGTATGGGATCACAGCCATTAGCGATTTTTAACATGCCACGACAAAAATGTATATGAAAAAGTCATTAAAATGGTGGAAAACAAAAAAAGCGTTTAGCGAAGAATTCAGTAAAATCGATTATTTCTATAACGGTTAACCTCTGTGAAACTGTTGGTCAATGAAATGGTTTTCAGATGACTTACGTCATTTCTATCATGAGCTGTGAAGCTTAGAAATATCCGTTGATCAATCATTTTTTTCCATATTTTTTTTAACTAACTAACCATCACGCCGGCGCCGTTTCCCCGAGGGGGAAGGCAGAGAGGACGGACCGCCAAACAACTCGGACTTGGCATACATCTTCGCCTCATTCACATTCATACATCGTCTCATACATACTCTTCTATTTTTCTGACTCTTGATATGGCCCGACTCAAGTATCTGATTCACTTGATCGTTCCATGTCTTTTAGGGCGTCCCCGACTTCTTCTACCATTCACATTTGAGTCATCTTTTAAAGACATCTTATATTACTACATTTTACTTTTTATTGTTTAATTTGTCACTTTTAATTTTTTTTTACTTTTTACCTAATACTTTATAGTTTGTATTTTATACTTTACACTTTATAACATAAATACATTTATACTTTATACTTTTATACATTTTACCTTTAACTCACTACTTATTACCTTTTTTTAATAAATTTAACTTACATTAATACTGTTATTCTTCATGTTGTTGTACTATTTATAAGTAATATCAATTATGTTAATGGCACACATATATATACATATATATATATATTCTCCTTACACTCCTTTCTTCATTCATTCGCTCTACATGCTCAAAAAATCTGAGGGTCCCTTTCTTAACCTTAGTCATTACGCTTATATCAGCCTTGCATTCTTTATGGAT
Organism: Limnephilus marmoratus; assembly: GCA_917880885.1. NCBI lineage: Eukaryota > Metazoa > Arthropoda > Insecta > Trichoptera > Limnephilidae > Limnephilus > Limnephilus marmoratus. Next base: position 58,799,087 of record OU862911.1, on the reverse strand, counting down.
CTCCGCATTTTTCACACGATCATGAACTAAGAAAAAAATCACGTAGATTTTGAAACCATGAATTGTTATATTTCTATACTACGTCTTCCATAATTTTTCCATCGGATAAAATACTCGTATAATATACCAACAAGAATTTTAAGCAAAAATGAAGACGGGTTTCTAGTACCTTAGCGAAGCTAACAATAATATTTATCATTTAAATTTATAAGTGGAAACTACTGTTATTTTTCGAAGAACATAAGTTTTGTAACGGAGCGCATCCACTAAAAGCTTTCCACCGTTATTAATAATTCTCAGATCTCTTATTTACGTTCATGCCAAAATGCACTTTTGCATAATTCAGAAATGGCGTGTATGAAATACATTCAGTTGATAAATGGTTCATTGGTCTTTGTTAAACGTTCAGTTGTCACTCCTAGACTCTAGAAGTATTATAAAGGTATTCGGAAAACTTTGCGGAATGAATATAGAACAAAGCGTGGAAAATAGCGCATTGCAGTGCCGAGAATAGGTCAGTTGTGTCGTACAGTTAGCAAACCAAATTTTATAATCATTTTTACATCTTTATTATTATTACTAAGTATCTGTATGTGCGCTTAGATCTTTTAAACTACGAAACGGATTTTCATGCGGTTTTCACTAATATATAGAGTGATTCATGAGGAAGATTTTAAGGTAGGTACATAATTTGTCAATTGTGTAAATTGCTTGAATATAATATAATATATCTGGCGGCAGCGGGCAACGAGCAGCGGGCAGGGTGGTGTGGATTTGATTTAACAGATGACGTGGTTATAAAGGTATCGTTAGCCACAGCAACGTGTGGCCGGGTCTGCTAATCTATATATATATATATATATATATATATATATATAAATCTCGTGTCACGGTGTTTGTGGTCGTACTCCTCCGAAACGATCGATTTTTATGAAATTTTTAATGTATATTTGGTAGGTATGAGAATAGGTCGTAAAGTATATTTTTTCATACCGCTAGGTGATTAGGGTGTCCCTATCCAGAACAGACGAGCGGGCTGGCAAGCGGGCGGTGTGGATTTAATTTGTATGCCAATTAAGAGATGGCGGTATGAGTTAATTTGTCGTGGTTATAAAGGTTGGGTAACCATCCAATAGATGGCGTTGTGTTTCGTTAGCCACAGCAACGCGTTGCCGGGTCAGCTAGTAATAATATATTATGTTAGGGAACGTGCCCATACTACGTGACACGTTTAGGAGGGGGGTCTTCAAAATGTCACGCTTGGTACTAATGAGCGGCTCGGCGGGCTTAGGTTTTTGGTCACCAGGATACACATAGATAGATTAAAGGTAGTTGACAATATTATTTTCCCACTATAAACGCACGAAATCTCTCAGGCCTCGACCGTATTTTGTCAGAGCGTCAAAATATTTCCGTTGTGCAATAAAATCCAAATAAATGGAATATTTCTGAATGTATGCGAAAACTAAAAACTCTTTTGGAAATGAAATACGCTTTCAAAGTTTATTATTCGAAATAATAGTATATTTTTTTAAATATAAAAATTTGCATGCAAACATAAAAAATTTAAAAAATGGCACACCATACGTTTTTGCGAAATAAAATTACTGATAAACAAAAATATTAAAAAAAACACATACATAATGCATTAGGCAAATGTATTATAAACGTAATCGTCAACTCACTTTTTTGTCTCTTCATGTAAAAATAATTAATAAAAAATTTCTGAAATTTCTTCTTTTTTTTTCCAAATTGTGATTGGAAACTTTGAATTCATAAAGGGGTACATTTTAATTATCATGCAATTAATTTTGATTTGAATATAAAGCGTAGTAGTTTCTTTTTCTAATACCGTTTAGATCATATTTCTAAACATGATAGTAAGAGAGACGATTAACGATTTCTACGAGACCTACGAGTGTGCGAGTTGTGCACTGATATTAATTTCGTCGCGAGTGTTTGATGGGTTAATAGATACATGTAGCTACTTGCACATGCTTGTAGAGGTAGAGGATATTTTTAATGACAGGTAATGACGCGCTCCATTAACCCAGCGAGCCGTGAGTAATTGCCATCATGACATTAGTTCGTTGTGGAATATAGTCAGGCCCCAAGAGTCACTAGCACTAGCACTAGCCTTGTCCGCATCAGTTACCTAGCAGCAGGCTTCTACCGTATAATCAGGTAACTTGTATAATTCCCATTCGATCTAACTGGCCATTTGTGTGATGCTGCAGCTTGTCACGCTAAATGAAAATAGGTTCAGAACTTGACTGTTATACTGCTATTTATTTATGTGAATAAGGCACAAGAGTCCCAACTTCTCCCCATTGTTCGGAGCCGGTGGGAATATGGCATATGGCATCCCTAAGTGGGGTCAGATAGAAGTAAGCAGGATAGGTAAACTGTGTGCCAATTCATCAAAAAATGTTAAAAAAAGCACTGCCACTGCGTGGCTTTATCAATACTTTCGCGTTCGCTTTGAGTTCTTCTTCTTTTTAATTGCCCTTAGGGAACGTACCCATACTACGTGACACATTTAGGGGGGGGGTCTTCAAAATGTCACGCTCCATACAAATGAGGGGCGGATTGCTTAGGATTTTGGTCACCGGGGGGGGGGGTTAAAAATTGCAAAAAGTTGGTCACGTAGTATGGGTACGTTCCCTTATCACCAATCCCTACATACACTCCTATCTATATTTATTTATTTTTATTTATTACATTACTTTAGATACATTTATACAATGACGTTACATACTATAATAGACGAGGGGTAGAAATCTCAAAATGGGAAGACAATGGCAAGACAATTGTACCGGTCTCGATATCTACTATATCTAGTACTTTAGTACTAAACTGCTACGCGTCGAGTAAGGTTGCGTCTTACCAGTACTTACCAGTAAGTAAATTGCATTTTAAAAAGTGTCAAAATGCCCTCCTGTGTGATGAGAAAATGTTTCAATTACACTGCAAATAATAGTAAAGGCGAAGGAATAACACTTCATTTGTAAGTACACGCAAATTACTTAATATTATCGATTATTATAAATATTACAATTAATTTTCATGTTTCCTGCTCGCGGTTTTACACGTCATTACGAGACAGAGAACGTTGCACCAAAAAGTAACAAGCATAACAAAGACAACCTGCTAACAGTAGGTCGGTTCACACAGCGTCCCGCACTCGTTTTCTTCTTTTGGGAAAGATGGGGTAAAACGTACAAAGGGTATATCGTTAATTAACTTAATTATGTTTGAATTGTCATAACGCTCGAACCGAGCTTCCTTGCTGACAATGACAAGACACTATAATTTAATACACGTAAACACGCTAGTTTTAAGTTTTTTCAGTTAAGCTCTGTTTATAAATATATTTTTTTGTCATTTCATATGAAAATAATTACCTAATAAAATCCCAAAAATTAAAAAAAAATTCAAATTGCTATTCAAAACTTTACGTTTTACTTTTTTGGTGGTCATTTTTAGATTTGAATATAAAGCGTGGTATTTTGTCTTTCTAACACCGTTTAGAACATATTTCTCACTCTGTTAGTAAGGGAATTACAGTGATTTATATGAGACCTGTGTGAGCTGGGAAAAATATGGTCTCGTGCTATTCAACGGGTAAAGCCTGTACAGATCTTTTTGTAATTTAAAGCAGTCAATAAGGCGTTAATAGGAAGAAATATTTTGATGTCATCAGCGAAGAGTAGAACATTTGCATAATGGAAGCATTTTATAATGTCGTTGATGAAAATTGTAAATAGATTTGTATACTCATTTGAACCTATGACCTGTACTGTATAATAAAATATGTTTTTAACAATACTACTATAATAGTACCAATATTGTATTACTAATGATAACTCATATAATTATAATAAAAAAATATTTGCTTGTGTGTCTTGTTTTACCCGCCTTTACCCTCCCCTGTGCGTAGTGTAACCGAGTGAGAGTATCTTGTTATCTCAGTCACATCCGTGATGTGAAAACAGTATTCGGCGAAGAAATTAATACGCCGCCCGCTCATTTATTCATCTCATTCATACACACACATTATTTGATTGTCCATCTTTATCACACAGGAATAAACTTTTGAATTAAGAAATTACTGAAAATAGCTGAAAACAAAAGAGTAATTATTACTTTCCACATTATATTGTGAGTATGTGAGACTATGGCGAGTCTATTTATTTTATATAACGTCATTGCATTTATATAGCAAAAATAACAAAGTAATAATATTGCAAAATAACGGACCAAATGCTGGTTAATATATTTATGAAATTGCCAAAAATTTATTCTGTAAAAAAAAAGAAAAATGTTTTTATTTTTTTAATTTAAATATATATCTACTAATTTTTTTACTAAAAGTTCCGTGTGAATAGGCCATGTAAAATTTTAAGTGACATTATTTAATAGTTTTTCAGATTCCACCCTACCCAAGCCAATCAACCATTTAGTTATCATTGAACAGATGTGGGACATTTTGCAAGCTTTAATATTTAATTCTGGGGGGATTTTATTATAATATTTTGTTGGATGTTTTATAGATAAGTACATGATATTTTGATACTTTGCCGTATTGTTTTATACGGTGGGTTAGGTTAGATTTGGAAGAGAGGCACACCATGCATTCAGATTTTGAGCACGTCGATACATTCGCGTAAAAATTTGCAATTTTATTTTCGATTGTATTTTTCGTATGTAAGTACAACTATGAAGAAACCATTATAACCTAAGGTTCATCCGCTGGAAACCCCACTGAACCCATTTCTGTTACACATGCTGTGATAAAGAGGGTGATAACGGAGTTATCAGTGATTTTACAATAGAGAATAGTACAAAAAAAGAGAAAACAAACTAAATTTCAGATTCAGAAAGGTGAAGGTGGGAGTAGTTGTTCACTCACGATTACTCGCTAATGACAACAACTAACGCTTTCAAGCTATTATTAGTTCTTGTAAGGATATTTAGTTATTTGAATAATATGATTTTACTAATTGAAAGCCTGTTATTGACTGTGAGAAAAATATGAAATTTACTCACGTGACAAAGCTTCACACGTCGTTTTATGTTAATACTTTATGTTTTGCGTTCTAACGATCAATTCAATCAAATTAAATATACGTCTTACAAGGAGAGTAAGTAATCCATATTTTGTACGAAATATTATGTTCGATCGAACAAAGTATCTAATATTCACTTTGTAAATAGTGTAGTCTTAAGTATTCGTTATTCTTGAAGAATATTGAATGGTATTATGATGAAAGCTCTATTAAAATGTTGCGCAATAAATGCGAAATTGTTTTTAAAACATAATGTATCTACTACGGAAGTAAGGAGGCATAACATAAACATAATTATAATACGCCGCGCCGTGCTTATTAAAGCTCTGGGCTTTTAAACAATAAACAATACTCGATACATCAAGCAGGAAATAAATAAATTAGCATAGTAATTAGATAAAAACTTTAGGAAATAGGTACGTTTAAAGCACATTAAAGTAAATAAGCAGGCATAAAAAATAAAAACCATAACCTTATTAGCTCAAAATCTTTTAAATAAATGTTACTAGGTACATATTTATCATCTACAGCTACAAATTTATCATCTACAGGTACAATTTATCCACAGCAGTGGTTCTCAACCGGAGGTCCGTGAACCACAGGTGGTCCACGAGATCTAAAAAGTGGTCCACGAAACATTTATTCTTTTTTTTTACATGAGCTCCACACAGGAGGCCCCCCCTGAGGAAAATAATTTCCCACGGGACCTATGACATCTTTGGGGATGCTGTGTGGAGGTTTTTTCTTAAGGAAAGAAAGGAGAGGAGGGTTCTGGGAAGGAAAAGGGTTTAAGGGGTGGGTAGGAATCTGGGGTTCAGTGTGTCCTGGTCATCCGCCTGCAAGACCTAGACAAACCTCACCCCATGAACCCGGGCACCCCTGCTAAATCACCAAACATAGCGAACCACTTGGGGTGACCTATGGCAGAGGTGTTGGTTATCCAATAAAGGTTCCCGGGGCGGCGGTTACTACAAAAACCGAATCGAAAGGTATTCAAAAGCTGATTCATAAACCTTTTTGGTATTAATGATGGAGAGGTTGCTGAAGAAGTCCAAGAAGAGGACATTCAATTGTAAAATGATAGAAATTGCAAGGACGCGCTTAATTACGCGATTATCACTATTGTATCTTGTGGTCCCTGTGAGAACAAATAAATGTAATGGTGGTCCCTGGTCAAAAAAAGTTTGGGAACCACTGATCCACAGGTACATATTCTACGACTCATTCTTGAGTTGAACAGCTCGGCTGTGGAACGATTTGCCGGCCTTTGTGTTTCCTCTTTCCTACAAAATGAGTCTCTTCAAGATCTCTTCCTTTCCTCAGAAAGACCCTCCACGCAGCTTCTTCAAAGATGACAAAAAAAAGTACACGCATCATCTACAAGTACACGTTTACATCAAATGCAAGGGAAAAAAGAAAGAAAACAATTCAACATACCTGCTCAAAAAATTACCTTAACATACCCATCACAAGCCCCATTAAAAGCGGGAACGTTAACGAGCACCATGTCGAACAAATTGGCAATAATTTGCTTATTGAAGCCGCACACAAGGCGGTGTTTTCGGTCAAACGGACACGGAGCACAGCGGAGCACGTGACAATGCCACAGTTCCGATTGTAGCTACTCGTATAATAAGTAAGTATGTATATGCAATATAAAAACTTCCACAAAGAGGTGCAGTAATTCAATTAGCCACCACTTACAAACAATAAGCGTTGCACAGAGCACATGGACTAAGGCGTGAGGCAACTGCCTCGCAATAACGCTCATGAACGATAATTATTCTTAAACCCCTACAGACCACTCCATTCGGTCGAATCAACGTATGTCAACCGTTGAGTGTTTCGTATAGACGGCGCGATTATTGGTTCAATTTTGTCAGTTCAACTCCGGAGAACACACGCAGTAGGTACACCTTCTACGTCATTAAAAAAAAAACAAAAAATGACTTATAAAAAAAATATCTTTCTACGGTTTTGTTCGTTGCATACTTTTCAATACATTTGAACGGTTCCAAAATCATCACAAGAGCTTCGTTCCTGTGGCATCTTTTCAGAGTATATCTTGCTTGTAGTATCCCAGAAGCAAGTTAAATCCTTATATAATATGAAAAAAAAATATCGAAACTTCACGTTTACTAGTCATGAATGGTTTTTTATTTATTTGTATTCGTTGACTGTACACTAAGGTGCGTCATTTAAAAAATGATATTTTTACATTCTAAGAGCGATAAAAGGGTGCCAAATGGGTTCAAAACGACAACTAAACGACCGTGTTTAAAATTTTTCAAATTTCTGATACGATCTTTTTCTTCCGGATTCACTTCAAAGTTACGAAAATTTTCATTTTAAGGGGTTATATATACCATATTTTTTTAATCTTCCATAGCAAATGTAGTATATATTTACGAAATCATTTACAAAAAGTTCGAATATTGAGTCTCGCAAAATAATGCCGAAATTGAGCGTAAGGAGGATTTGGCTGGTATTTGAATACACCTTGAGATAATTTGAATTATATTCATATATTTTTAAAATAAATAAATCAAAATATTCCATCTATTTCGTAATTTATTGAAAAATAGTACATTTTTAATGGTTTATCTTACATTTTTTTTAAGATTTAACAAGGGTGGGTTTTTCACTATTGTGTGAAATTTCAAAGCCAATCCTGAGGAAGAAGATGATATCCAAATATTATTTAAAAAAACGTGATTTTATATCTTCATTTATCACCCTTTTATCACTATTAGACAAATTAAAAGAAGATTTTTTTTCCCGTAAAGTCGTGACCCACCTTATGTACACTCACGGACAATTGTGCCCGATGGGTGCAGGCAGACTGAGCAAAGTTGATTCAACCGCGATATAGACTATTCAAGTTGGTTGGATACTCTGGCGGTACAACCATTCAAATTGATCCATGCCCCCATGTCACATACAATGATTCTGCAGAAGGTTCAAATTTACGTTTAACCATCCAGATTGATACAACCGCTCAACCAAATTGAATGGTCTGTAGGGCCCATTCCGCAGTCCATACAAGTTGTAAGGAGCGCTGAGTGAGGTGACTAAGCAGTCAGCATGTCCAATAATCGAGTTAATTTTGGTTGCGACTTGCGCCTGCATACATTCATTATAGATAATAATAATTGTCCTAACATAACTGTAATTAGAAAAACACAAGTTTAAGATGTCATTGTAAAAAAACTGTTTTCGATATGTTGGTGTATAAAAAAATTATGTTCAATATCAACTTTTATAATACGTTGCCAAAATTCAGGATTTTTTTAAATACCTACTAAGAACTTGTGAAAATCAGATTTACTTACCGTTTGTGATAATATTACACCAAAAACTAATTACTATTAAAAACCTATACCTATAACATATTTGACAATGATGACCAAACCGATGATAATGAGGTCTAAATTCCAATAATAAAGCTTACGACCCCCACCCAGAGATATATAGGTAATGTGTAATCTAATAGGCCATTAAAAACAAGTAAGCTCCATTGTTACATATAAAATAATATCATACACACACAGTAAGAGGATATTGAAAATACAATTTTGTTAACACAATGCGATTCTTTTTTTTTTTACATGTACTCCACACAGGAGGCCCTGAGGAAAATAATTTATTATCTTAAAATAATTTATTAGCCTATGTCATCTTTGGGGATGCTGTGCGGAGGGTTTTTTTAGGGAAAGGCAGGAGAGGAGAATTCTGGGAAGGAAAAGGGTTTAAGGGGTGGGTAGGAATCTGGGGTTTAGTGTGTCCTGGACATCCGCCTCAAGACCTACACAAACCTTACCCCATGAACCCGGGCACCCCTGCTAAATCGCCAAACGTGGCGAACCACTTGGGGTGACCTATGGCAAAGGTGTTGGTTATCCATTAAAGGTTCCCGGGGCGGCGGTACCCATTCCCGCCTCCCAAATTGAAAATTGCGTATTGTGTTGTTTCGACAATATGTGAGTAAACCAAACACTTAGATAATTCCACAACATCTGCTGCTGTCAGTATGTCTTCCACCTCAGAGAAAGCCTCTACCTACAATATCAAATCATTTTCCCTTATAGCCCATTCACACCATTCATTTATCGTTCATTTCGTGATTTCATTCCGCCTCTTTCCCTCGAAATAAACCGTGTGAACACGAAAGTGAATAGAGACAGTTCCGAATGAAGCATTCCAACAATGTTGGAATGCTCAAGTGAACAGTCTTTCACTCGCAAATCAGTCGGCCGAAATGTTCTGGCGTGAGGACGAGTAGCCGGAGCGGCTTAAACGTCAAAATGCTCCTTTTAGTTCGCTTTTCGAAATAACTCCTACACGTCTCATAGAAATCGTTGTTTCTCCCTTACTATCATAGTGAAAAATGTGATCTAAACGGTATTGGAAAGAGAAAATAATGTTCTATATATTCAATATAACAATTAACCACAAAAGAATACGAATGTTCACTTCTATGGAACCAAAGTTTCTGTTCGAATTTGAAAAAAAAAATTATGAAATATTGTGAATTTTTTATGAATTATTTTTATATGAAACGACAAAAAAGTGAGGTGACAGAAACTTTTATAATTTATTTGTTTAACAAAATAAGTGTGTGTTTTTATATTTTTTTTGTTACCAGTAATTTTAGTTAGAATAAAAGCAAGTAGAGCCATTTTTTAAACTTTTAAAAGTTTACATTAAAAATTTTTCTATTTAAAAAATTACGTGGTTATTTCTAATAATAAATTTTGAAAGCATATTTCATCACCTTTCCAAAACAGTTTTTAGTTTTTGAATACGTTAATAAATATTCCATTTATATGGATTTTATTGCAAGCCGAGGCCTATTTTGGAATAAAAATATTCTCATGGTGCAAAAATACCGGTAGATATCAGTTTGCAGGTTATTATTTAACCATATGTTCATTTTATGGTGCTGAAATTTATTTACTGTTTACAAGAATCGCCAATTTCTCGTAATTTAGTTCGACGTTATCGGAAATGTCAATTGAAATAAATATTCCCGAACTTAGCCGTCAGCGCCGGACGAATTCCAATGCGGCCGCGACTACTCTCGACGACTTCGTAGCGAGAATGTCGAGTGAACTCTTCCTTCGAAGGAACCGTGTGAACACTCGGTGAAACGAGAATGGAACATTTCATCGAGTAAACCTTCTTCCGAGTGAACCTTGTGACTTCAGCATTAGCACATGCATATTCTCTTTCCTAATATTACATATCTTAACATACTCCTAAAATTCTACTTGCACTAAACATTCTCGAATAGTGACAAATTATACAACTTTTGTGTCTGGAATTTATCATCTCGCAAGTTCATTTCCATCGTAAGTTATGGAGCTTTGAAATATACCAAGTTCACAACCACAAAACAAGTCAAGACACCAATTGAGAGATTGTTCCATATTTTTTCATTCGAATCACGGGCAAAGCGTACTAACAGTGGTGTATTACTAAAAAAAGGTTTACAGTAAAGAACGAGTCACCTGAGACTTTTAACATAATGACAAAACGCTGGGTGAATATGTAGGATGATCATGATTACCGATACGGTTCAACTAAGATTAAAAAAACCAACACCAAAAAAACATTGGAAGGCAAGAAATTAGAAAGCGGGTCGGTTCCTTGGTTAGGAGGACTTGCACTATCTAAGCGGATCTGACCCGGAACACTATTAATTTATAATCTCAGTAATCACAATCACCATTGCTGTGAGTGCTTGCAATTATAACGGATTAACACTATTTCACTGGTTCACTAGTTCGGAGAAATCCCGCTAGGATTGTGTCCATAAGCAAACAATAATTAACGTGGTAAATAAAGTAGCCAAAACCCACTGAGCGCTTTTATTATTAGTATTATTACCGTGGCGATCCACGATTATGGTACCGTAACGGCACAAAAAAGGCAATAAACATACGTTCCTTATAACAGCTCTTTCAAAAGATGAGATACACAATGTACTTAGGTCTGTTTCCTCGAAAAGAAAAAAAAAACATTTTCTAGCATCTCTCTCACACGTGACCGTGACGTCTCCGTAAACCCCTACGATACTACTAACCGTGATGATAATTTTGAAAGTATGGAATACAATTACAAGCGTTATAAGGATAATATTGAAGTGTAAGTGAATTCCAAAAATTCAAAAACGTCAAACGTCAAGACGCTGATGATTTTGCTTTTGTTTTTGAAGTGAAACTTCCTTAGCCCCGTTAGCGATTCGGAATTCGGATGAAACGGAAATGACGCGTACAGCACCTGCGAAGCATAATACTCCTATCAAGGCTTCTATTGGTTGAGATATAAAACGGAAACGACGCGAGGTCTGCGCTCATTGGCCTGCTCACTGCGCTTTGATTGTGACCTCACTTTTCAAGGCGCCTTGTTCTTCATAGTTTGAGATTGTTTTGGTAAAGTTTCGCTTCTACTGCGTTTTAACTGCACTAATTTTTTTTTTATTTTGATTCAATATTTTATATTTTCTAGTATAATTTAATAATGTTGCCCTTACTGGGTGGCTTATCTATTTATGAGATTGAAAAAATATGTGTAATATAACTTCTTAAATAACAAGAGAAAAATAAATAACTTATTAAAATTCAATGACCGTTCATTGGATATGTGAATTAAGTTGTTATACTAACGGAATATAAAGTATACAATAATGTTATTAAAAATGCAGTTATAATAAACACCTGTGTAAATAAACTGAAATAGCGCTGGCAAGGCTGAATATAAAACAACATTGAAGCCTTCAATAGAAAAATTATAGACATTGAATTAGTGTTAATTATTATTGATGAAGGAAGATGCATTATATAGATACCTTCTCATAAATAAACAAATAATATTAACGACATTCAAAATAATTATTCTTTAAAAAACGCTAATCATCCTCACTGATCTCCATAGATTAAATGGAATTATTGATGAGTAAGCCGGTTATAATCCGTTAATTCCTTATCTTAATATTGAACAAACATTCGAATTAAGTACCTACCTACCAAAGTGCCGATTTTTTAATAAACATTCGAATTAAGTACCTACCTACCAAAGTATCGATTTTTGAATAAACATTCGAACTAAATACCTACCTACCAAAGTACCGATTTTTGAATAAACATTCGTATTAAGTACCTACCTACCTACCAAAGTACCGATTTTTGAATAAACATTCGTATTAAGTATCTACCTACCTACCAAAGTACCGATTTTTGAATAAACATTCGAATTAATTACCTACCTACCTACTAAAGTACTGATTTTTTAATAAACATTCAAATTAAGTGTCAACCTAGCAAGGTTTAATGTAAATTCACTGATTAAAAACAAGTACCTACCTAAGTATCGATTTCCCGTTCAATATCAGTAAATTAAAAAACAAAACATTTAATCAGACTGGTGTTGTGTGCCGTTACATATGAAAGCGAAATTATAGAATTGATACCACCCACACCCATTGCGTGCTGTACAAATTCATTGAGCGACGGAAGGTGGCGGTGCAATGTATGGGGCGGGGTAGGTCGGGGCGGGTACGGGCAAAGGTCGAGGTCACAGGAGGGGGAGGGGGAGGGGGAGGCGGGCCGAGTCGCGTCAGGGTGGGCAAGGAGGGTAGGAGGTAAAAGTGACCCCGTGTCAGGGATTTTTAGCCCGCAGCGGGGGGGTTTTCATGCTGTTCATTGCGACGGAAAGCTTTACATTTACCATACTACAACATCACAAATCTAAATTTAAATTTTACTTTTTATGGGGTACGATTTGACAGGTAATTTTTTTGCGACGTATTTAAATGCGGCGATATCAGTACGTAAAAATATACAAATTCAATCATAAATATGTACACCGATATCTTGTCGATATTGTCCAACAACGTTATCAGGTTATTAAAATAGTAAAATTTTGGAAATACACCGGACACGGACACGTCAATAATAACCAAGCATATATTATGTATAATTCGACAGAAACTTTCGAGTTGTATTATTTTTACCTTGTGCCTAATATGTTGTAGTAATAATGGTTTCAAATATTCAATGTCGAATATATCCGGGTGCCGTTGAAATGATAATAAACAATAAACGTCTACTAATCTAAAAAATCTAACCAAATTTATACAATCGATAAAAATTTGGATCAAATAAAACGAACGAGCGATATCGAAATCAAATCAGTCCGAAGATACTCGTATGATACACTGGTAAAAATCATCTACCTAGCATATTAAAAATGCAGTTTTCTCACCGTCGTATGTCATTAAATTGGGGCACAATGATTTAATGTTAGTGGTTGTACCATTGCGCAAATGTAGACACAAGCCACAGACCTTTCAGTGCGAATATTTTGAAGTTAATTCATTCTGTTTTGGAGTCGAAAAGGTTCCGACGTCTTTTTTCGACCAGTGAGAAGGCAGTGTGAAGTATTTTACTATCTACTAATACCCCCAGTATGAAGACATTTTACTACCGAAAAAGGCAAGCTTTGGCCCTTTTTCTGATTTTCAAGAGGTAGGTATTTTATTTAGAGTAAATTGGCAGCCAAGGAAAAACACTTAAAACTGAAAAAACATCTGAAAGAGTATTTATTTTCTCACTTACTTTCATTCGAAAAATTTGGATTTAATAAAAAAAAATTATAAGAATTAGTTTTGTGCTGGAAAATCGCGAATATCGAAAGAAAAATCGCGGCACTCCACTGATCCCTCCAGGGGAAAACGAATAACCTCTATCTAGGCCATCTGGGTTATAACCAAAAGTGGCATTTTGTAGAGCGGTGGCACGCATCTAAGACAAAGACACTGACGATTCAGAGTGAATATCAAACAAAGCGACAGGATTTGCCCCACATGTCATTTCCCGGCCCGCCCGTGATGCGTGCCCCCACCGCAGTGCTGCCCCACCATACCGCACACCGAGCAGCCAGTCAGAGAATGCTGATGGATAAACTTACCCCGAATTTGAGCAACGTGACACAGTTTTGACAGAACATGTGGCGCCGGAATCGTGAGAGGAAGTTAAATAAGCGTATTTCCGACCATCTATCATGTTACATTAAAACATTATATCGATTGGCGTGAGAAAGTCTGTGCCTTTGAAGCGGCCCATACAATATTAAGTCAGGAACGGTAAATAACACTCTCCCGGCGAACATGCCTGAAATAAGCAATCCTCGAAAGCGATCAATTAGTTTCAGTCTACCTAAGGTATAAATATTTTATAAAAGGGTTATTAGGTAAGTATACGATATAAGTAAACTTATATACGAAATTAGATTACATCAGAAAATCACACCATAAAGTGGTAATAGCCTTAGAAATGAAGAACTATTAATTAGGATTAGGGCGAGGCACTCGTATGCCGAAATTGAACAAACTCTAAACATTTTTCCTTTAGAAGACCGTCAGAAAAAATCTGATCTCATTTGTCTCTACAAAATTATTAACTGTTTAATCGATTCACCTACATTACTACAACTGATCACATTCAATAAGCCTTCTCGTAGACTCAGAAATAAAGACCTGCTCTTCCTCAATCAGCACTCGACTAATTGTTATAATTCACCACTGTCCAGAATATGTAGAATGGGCAACTCACGTCAAGACCTTGATTTTTTGGTATAATGTTAAATGATTTCTGTCGCTCTTTAAACAATTGAAGATATTTTATATTTACTCTAATTTTTGCAGTCTTGACTTGACATTTCTATTTTCTCTGTTTGTCTTTGCTTGCATGTACCATTCTTTATCCTTACTCTGTTCATTTCCATATTTAGTGATACTTTATTGTACATTGGACGTAAGTCCGTTAATAAATAAATAAATAAATTTCTTCTCCCTAAGAGCATGAATGACATATCTCCCATATAGCAGCGGATCGAGCAATTTTTTAAAATGTAACGGCCATTTCAAGCACAAAAAAGAGAATATTGGCATCCACCCTGGTCCAAACTGGTACTTTATAATTCGATTCAAGCTTTCCTATCGTAATAACTTTAAGGAGACAGTATTTTTGAACTTTTCTCTAATGTGACAAGAGTGTCCTATATAATATGGAACAGACTTCCATTTTTGAACTTTTCTCTAATGTGACAAGAGTGTCCTATATAATATGGAACAGACTTCCCTCAGCTCTTACTAATCCAGAACTTGGCTGAATTTAAAAGAGCTTTAAAAACAAAATTATTTAAAAAATCATACCTTTCATGAATTTTAACTGGTTTTCAATTTACTATAATAAGCCATGTTCCTCAAGTTTCTGGTAATTGTTTGGTATCGATTACCTCCTTACTATAGTTTTATGTGCACTCTGTTATTATTATTTCTAAACGTCAACTGCCTCTTATTCTTTATTATAATTTAGTTTTAATGATTCTTGTTGTTAATATTGTTCTTTAGGAATTGTTTTGTATATACTGTATATTCTCTGTTTCACACTGTTACTCTGTGCACTCTGTTATTATTATTTCTAAACGTAAACTGCCTCCTATTCTTTATTATAATTTAGTTTTAATGATTCTTGTTGTTAATATTGTTCTTTGAGAATTGCTTTGTATATACTGTATATTCTTTGTTTCACATTATTTAATCAATTTTGTAAGGACCCGTAAGGAACACTATAGGATTAATTTTAAGTTTATTATAATTAAGCGCACTTGAAGTGAAATATCACAAAACTTCGCTATATAAATACTACATTATTATTATTATTATATCGTGCTGATGTTTATAATTGTTTAATGTCTTTAGTATTCTTTAGGTATCTGTACGTTTCTCGCAGAAATTGGTGTTCAAGCTTCCATTATACACAATGCATGGAACGGATATACCATTTCAGCATTCGATAACAAACAAATCCGCTCAAATAATTGCAACCGTTATAACTTATGTATTGGTCTTATTACTAAGTACTGCGGTTGTTATGAACATAACCCATTTACCGGTAAAATAAATAATTGGTATGAATTAATGGCTCGTTGTTGCATGGGTGTTCTAGTTCCTCGAGTAATACCGTTACATTCGTGTTCGTGCGAGAATACGGAGTAAGGTGATGTCTTGCGCTTAATCAGGTCATTTTCAGTGGATACCCACTCCGGCCCTACTCAGCGCTCGGTACTCAGTACTCAGTACTCCGGTACCTTCCCAACTCCCAACAAGGTAACATAGCGGTAAGGAAATGTCGATATCATTCAAACAAATGGCAGAGATAAATCTCTATGGTGCAATTTAGTGATGTTTCACTTGAATTGCGCTTTATCCTAAATGGAATAAACTAGACGTACGATGATGCACATTTATATAGAAAACCGATTCCAGGATTACAAAATGGTGAAAAGAAAACAATATATTAACAAAACCAAAAACAAAACAAAAATAAGAAAACGAGAGATCGTTTATAACAATAAAATAAGATGCCTGATAAAATATCTGATCAAAACCTCTCATTTTTATGAATTCGTCCAGCCAAAAGTGATTAGTTTCTTCTATTTTTTTCTTCGATTATTCAACTGTGCTCGCGGTCTAATCAACCTTGTTTTCTTTAAAGAGGGTGTAATTTCACTTTTTATTTTTTTTTATTACTATTTAAGATATACTTATTATCATTATATTTCATGATATATTTCATGATGTATTTATCTTACTTTTTGCTGATGACCTCAAAATTTTTAGAATAATTCAAAATATTTACCATTGCAACATTCTTCAAGATAATATCAACAAATTGTTAATTTGGTGTAATGAAAATAGACTTTACTTAAATATCTCAAAATGTCATATAGTTAGATTTTCTCGAATAAAAAATCCAGTGATCTTCAATTACAACATTGATAACAATACTCTGGAGACATTAACACAAATTAAAGACTTGGGCATCACTTTTCAATCTAATCTTTCATTTGTTAACCACATAACAGAAATCTCTAATAAGGCCTTAAAAATGTTGGGATTTATAACTAGGCTAACTAGAAATTTTAACAATATTAAGTGTATAAAACTGTTATATTTTCCACATGTTAGAAGTCAACTTGAATACAATTCTCCCGTCTGGAACCCATATTACAATATACATGTACAAGCTGTTGAAAGAATACAAAACAAATTCTTACGTTTTCTTAATTTTAAAATGGGTATTCCAGCAATTATGTTGAACTACAATACTATTTTGAATGATATGAATATGCTCAAACTGTCAGACAGAAGAACTTTCACTGACTTGGTATTTTTGTATAAAATTCTAAATGATTTAGTTGACAGTCCGGTATTGCTAGAATTGATAAGCTTCCGGATTCCAATACGTAAAACTAGAAGTCAGGATTTATTTCAGTGCAGTAATTCTGGAACTAACTACCATATGTATTCCTTTTTGCCCAGAATACTAATGGAGGGAAACAATTATACCAAGTCAGTGGACATATTCAATTTATCTTTAAACAAATATAAAATATTGTTACGAAGGCAGTTCAGTTATGTACAATAAATACTGTGTATTTCTTACTATTCATATGTAAAAGCCCCGAAAAATAAATAAAATATAAATAAATAAAATATTTTTTTTTAGGTACCGCGTTTGTATCGCCAACTACAAGGTAAATTAATAAAGGTTGAGATACGCGCGCGAATGTTCTCATTTTCACTTGAAAACAAGTCATTTTAAAATAAGTTATTTGCTGAATTTATATAACTCCATACAGGAGTGATCACTAATGTGATAAATGTCAACTGTGAATAAATGTTGGGTAAAATTATTAGACTTAAATGAACACTTCAAAAACTAATTTTAATCGTTACCCTGACTACGTCTCTGGCTCTTCTGAACAATTTGCCTGCACATAGAAAGACAATTTGAGTTGAGGGCTAATAAAAATTTCGTAAATTTAAGGTCCATTATTTTATTTTGTGTATGTAGCTTCTAAGTACTCAATTACATGTACAAACCACGACATCTCTTGACAATACTGTTTATAATTGAATCGTTGATCAATCACCCTCGTTTTGTTTGAACGGCCGTGAATAATCAATACACAATACAGTAATCATCGCCAGCCAAGGTAAAAAGTAATATTGTAATGAAATAATAGCCAAGGCAGTAACAGTGATTAGTCAATGTTAAAGGGAATTGTCAGCGTAGGCGGGCCTACGGCAAGCTTTGTTTCTCACCGGATATAACTAAACAGGGCTTTATTAGTAAATTCAGAAACGCTGTAACGAAATGCGAAACATGAAAAAGGTCAAAATATAACAACCTTAATACTAATTCTAGGAAAGGTTGGAAAAATACAGTGCGTCATTTATGATAAAAAGATAACAATTTGAAACACGACATGAGTGAGGGAAATTCTTGCAATATTGTACATTAATTTTGTATGTTACATGTTAAAAAATGAAAACAGAAACCGTGAAATTGAACGGCACGAATTCACGTCATTTAGGCAACCCTCCAAGCCTGGAATGAAACTAAAATTGGATTCGTGAGATATAAATATTCATTTGGGAAAGGGACTATCCTTAACCTCTGTCCTTCGTGGATTTTTATGTAACCCATTTTTAAAGCATACTTCGTTGACCCCACGTAGGTAATGATTATCATAATCAAATAATGTGTTATCATAACTAATCTTGATATTGGAAAAAAATGTAATTTTTGGTTTAAAATATAAAGCTCCCAAAAGTATGTAAAAATAACCTGAGCAGAGTTAAAAATACGACAATTTGGGTGAACTAGCTTTAGCTACACCTACTCCGGATGATTGACCTTTAAAGCTAAGCGTTAAAAGAGAGGAGGTATTTCATCAACCCCTAAACAAGTAAGTTTTATTTTTTTCTGTTTTGTAGAAATAGTCTAGTAATTATTATGTGGTATTTTATTATAGTGGTATTTTAAGTTTATTATTTATGCGCTCCAAATAACATATTTTCTTTACCCATCTTATTAACTACTAGCAGACCCGGCCACACGTTGCTGTGGCTAACGAAAGACAACGCCATTACCCGACCTTTATAAAATCAACACCACCCGCTTGCCAGTTGCCCGCTGCCTGAATTGAATATTTGAATTTCTCAGCTTTTCTCTACTATAATAAGCATATATTACACATATAAACATTCCTCTTGAATCACTCTATCAATTGGTGAAAACCGCATGAAAATCCGTTGCGTAGTTTAAAAGATCTATGCGCACATACATTTTGAGCTACTTCATTTTATACTATCAAGTAATGGTAAGGGAACGCACCCATACTACGTGACACGTTTAGGGGGGTGGTCTTCAAAATGTCACGCTTGGTACAAATAAGCGGCGGCAGGCTTAGGTTTTTGGTCACCGGGGGGGGGGGGGGGGGGGTTAAAAATTGCAAAAATTGGTCACGTAGTATGGGTATGTTCCCTAATGATAATGGGGCGATTACCCAATTCGAACACGAGAATTAATTTCTCAATTGATTTGGGCAGTTTTGTTAAAAAAATTAACACTTTTTGTAATTAGTTTTAAAAACTATCTGTATGTTTAAATAAGCGACAATGTCCTCAAAGACATATCCATCTTGGAACTTCTAAACTGGAGAGAGCTGGCACAAAATCGAGATGAGTGGAGGAAGACTCTTGAGGAGGCCAAGACCCACCAGGGGTTGTAGAGCCAATAGTGATGATGATGATGTTTAAATATATTATAAAGTATGTAGGTATATTAAATAATAATTACATTAAAAAATCATTTCATGAAAATTCCTTCTTGCACGAGGATTCGAACTAGCAATGGGAGGCTTAGGATAATTGGGAATGAATAATATCACTGTTAGATTAATTGATATCTCAGAAATTAATAGAGAAGAATAAACCTTAATTGAAATTGAAGACGAGATGTACAAAGCTTTGTTATAATAGAATTAATTACACCCTATAAATTGGTATCCATCCATCTTTACAATCGTTATTATAATGAATCAAATAATGAATATTCATTACAAGCAAAGCGACGAAATGAAAATAATGACGATCAAAGAGATTCATTGTTTCTTATTAAGTTAGATGATTTTTTTTAAATGTTTGGTAGCTGATTGGGAGAGGAACTTGGCAAGATATTGAATATAAATTAACAATATCGTTCTGAGATTATCAATTACCACATTCAAAGCAGTGGACATTAATTGATTTGTTATTAAAAACCTCAAAAAATGGCTGGGTGACTTCCTCCTACCACAATATTATTCATAGACAAAGCGTATTGTTAAAGTGACACGTTACAGATAACATAACATAATCACTGTGTTGACATAGTATGTCTTGTAAAATAGAGTTGTATGAATGTAAAGAGTAAGGTTTGGTGGCTTGTAGATTGTACACGAGGAAGCTCAACTTTAAACACGTTCATATCTATGTGATACGAGCAACTAGAAACTTCTGAATTAGATAATGATTTGTTGTTAGTTGTTGCAGAAATCCGTTATAATTTTATAGTTATTTGAGGAGGATTGTAAGTGATTGGAAAGTACCTAACTATTCAAATCGAGACTTCAAACATAACTTAGGCCAGGGAGAGTAGATAGGTACCTATCTTTCACAGTGGAACAAGATCCATACCTTCTGTATTCTAATGTACCAAAGAGTCCACAGTCAAGGAGCTTAAAGCTCCACTACGGAAATCGTCAGAAGCTTTGCATGGTCTTAAATTATAAATAAACATAACACTAGGTCGTAGATTACTAGATCTCTGGCAGATTCACAAACTGCGTAGAATCTTTACAAGGAAAACTGAATTTAAAAAATGATATCCACTTATTCCCATTTAAGGCAATTCCCTGTAAATAATATACGTCGTAAATATAATAAAACAGTAGCATAACGTTAATAATGTACAAAATTGGTATCTCATGAGAATAAATAATGTATTATACATGTGATAATATAATAATAATACACGATGATAGTGTGGGTACTTCCCACCAGGGATCTTCAACCGGTGAATCGCGACTTTAAAAAAAAACGGATAAAAATAAATGAGAATAATAAATTTACGAATTTCTATGGATGCAATCTCCATAATCGAAATGGATAACTCATACACTAAATCCAAACCACGTATAGCATAGAAAATCATTTCGCCTAAATACCTGTCTCAAACTGTCACTTTTATTTTAAGTAATTGTTAAAACTAAAGGTTTTTCATTGTTTTTTTGTTTAATTTTTATGCCACTTATTGTGTCACATTTGTTGTTTTGTCAAAAATTATACACGGCTAGTATTGATTAATTTTTGACAGAAGACGTGTACCTAGTAAAGACCCATAGAAGCTGAGTGGACAAAAGCGCTAGTTTCCACCAAGGCGTCATGGGATCTATCCTCTACTAGCTACGTAAGGCTTCATCATCACACAAACAACATTTTCCGCTAATAATGATGGAAGTTGAATGAATTCAAAATTCAAATATCTCCAGGTTGTTCTATGGATTACGGTAATGTTTGTCTCCCTTTAAAAAAATGAGTAATTTAATAAAATGCTCGTGAACGGGGATTCCCTGAAAAAAAGGAGTACCTACCTACGGCTGTAATCTGTACGCACTGTGTAAGTAAGTATTGTATATGGTTAGAGCATCGACGCGCAGTAATAAATTATCAGAACCGGTTTCGTGATACCTTTAACCGTATTTGTTTCCCGCTCTATCACAATAATTGCTCCAACTCTATAACGTTATTTTTTCTTCCGGGACAGTGGATATAACAAATTAATAAAAATATAGTGACGAAAACTCGACTCACGTGATACGTACATGATCTGAAAATAATAATATATATTATAAAGGATTGCCTTTTTCTATTATATCTGTAATATCTACATCTAATATTTCTCATGGATAAAGGATACAATGATAAATCAGCTCCACGTGGCGTCACGATATAAATAATTCAACTCAGAAATAACTATTTCAGCAGGGAGGGTAGAGGGGGGGGGGGGGGGCAGGAACTAAGTTAGAAACAAAGGCCTTGCTTAGGAATATAGTTCGGAAATTTCGAAGGTCCCGAAGAACAACGTCGGATGTACGATTTTGTGGTTTTACAGTAGAGCTGTTTAAAGTTTCGTTTCTGCATTGCATACTGTCTTTAAGATCAAGAAATAAAGTGTTGTTTTCATATTTTGCATATCATTAAATTCAAAATTCCGAAAATGTACTGTTAAATTAACAAAATAAGCCAACAAAACGATTTAAAAATTTTAGCACATCCGACACATTGTTCTTCGGGACCGTCAATTTAATATTATTTAATTACTGTACAATCATTATTTATGAGAGTTTATTTTTTAAATGTAAGTTCGGCAAACAAATTTTAGTAAAAAATATTACAAATTCCAACACATAACAGAGTTTCATTTATTGATTGACTTGTATCATTTCACAATTTAATCATTGAACAAAATATAATTTATATTTGCGGCACGACGGCGACGTTCCAGAGTGGAAAATAGTCTCAAAATCGCCCTGGAGTAAGGACCATCATTTAGAATTGAAACTTTATTTTAAATGGCTTTAGCCGTGTTTGGTGACCAAATCTGAATAGCCAGGTACTTCTCCACCTTCCCCTCCCCATCACTACCTTCAACCTCACAACATATCCCAATTGGGAATGCCTTAGTCTCACTGGCTTCAGACGGGAGCAATTGGGAGATTGAGACTCTTGTGTGGTAATCACATACAAAATTACATATTGGGAAGAAGTGAAACATAAATGCTTCATGATTTTTTTTTTAATTTCAAATACATGAACAAGCAAGTTTGTAATGTTAATTTTGAAGCTATGGTATTGTAGTGAAAAGTGAAAAACACGAAGGTTTATAGAGAGTATA
The DNA here is from genome assembly GCA_917880885.1 of Limnephilus marmoratus. NCBI lineage: Eukaryota > Metazoa > Arthropoda > Insecta > Trichoptera > Limnephilidae > Limnephilus > Limnephilus marmoratus. The sequence continues at coordinate 58,776,166 of OU862911.1, read as the reverse complement.
CTGAAAAAGTGTTTCAAAATCCGAAACATTCACGTATTTGTAAAAAGCATTAACTTTGTGGCTCGCCATAATTTACAATATAAAACACATATAAATTTGTTGTAGACCACTTTTATTTTATACACACTCTACCGGTTTCGGAAGCACCCTTCCTTCGTCAGGAGAATATTATAACTAAACTATGATACAGAATGTTGACAGATATACAAATCAGGTGTTTGAGTGAGAGGTAGGCAAAGGGGTGGGGGTAATTAGGGGATTTCCGGAAAGAACAGAGCGGTTAATTGGAAAAATATTTAGAATGGGACTGAAAGATAAGTTAATTTGGTTATTCAAAATACTAGCATTATTATTTAGGGATTTTCTGATTTCTAGTGCTTCTAAATAATCTAATTTTTTGCTCTTATTATTACGGTGAAGAATTTTAACCCCTGTGTCCTTATTAAAAGTGTGAAATTCAATGGTGCACCGGCTAGTAAAAATCCCTCTTTCATCTGTTAATTTCGCGATGGAACTTTCAAAAATTAAACAAATTGCTCTAAATAATGGTTATTCCGCAGATTTAATTGATAAAATCCTAAATAAGAAACTTAAACTCATCTCAACTAAAACATTTTTATTTGGTACGCCTGAAAATAATAATAAAGTAATAAATCCCGCTCAATGGCGCAGAATCTTATATATATCCAACTTTTCCTCACTTAGTACAAAAAACTTGCCTGCCCACATTAAGCCCGCGTTCTATACCGATAACAACTTAGGTAAATTACTAAAAAACACTAAAGATAGAGATCATAAATTAAGCCACTCAGGCATTTACCAACTATGTTGCAATGATTGTCCTTCGTTCTACATAGGTAAGACAACTAGAAATATAAATATCAGAATCACAGAACATTTAAGATGCTTAAATAATAATAATTTTTCAGAGTTTGCTAATCACCTAATTTCCACAGATCACACTTTTAATAAGGACACAGGGGTTAAAATTCTTCACCGTAATAATAAGAGCAAAAAATTAGATTATTTAGAAGCACTAGAAATCAGAAAATCCCTAAATAATAATGCTAGTATTTTGAATAACCAAATTAACTTATCTTTCAGTCCCATTCTAAATATTTTTCCAATTAACCGCTCTGTTCTTTCCGGAAATCCCCTAATTACCCCCACCCCTTTGCCTACCTCTCACTCAAACACCTGATTTGTATATCTGTCAACATTCTGTATCATAGTTTAGTTATAATATTCTCCTGACGAAGGAAGGGTGCTTCCGAAACCGGTAGAGTGTGTATAAAATAAAAGTGGTCTACAACAAATTTATATGTGTTTTATACCGAAACATTCAGCTTTAATTTTAATTCTTATACATAATGTGATTTTTTGTCGTTTACCTTACAAAGTAGAAAAGATAAGAAAAATAAATTAATATATTAAGTGAAAAATCAAGGATTACAAGGTCTTTTAAGACAAATACGCAATTTAATATTTTTTAAATATTGACACAAACATTCGTTTTCCTCCGATAAAATATGTAAAAAGTGATCGATCAATTTGTCACTTTTTTATTTTCTTATCTACCTAATACATAGATAGGGGTCGTCCATTAATCACGTGAGGCTCGAAAGGGGGGGGGGGTTCGGAAAAAAATCACGAAATATCACAAGGAGGGGGGCGGGATATAATGAGATATCACGTGTATTTATTTTTTGAGCGCACGATTTCTATACCAAATGCCAGTCAAAAACAACCTGCAACCTTAATATCTCTGTGGAAATTATTATCACGATGGTTTAATTTTCCAAAATTTAATCAAATTTCAATATACTTGGTACTACACGTGATTTTGGGTGGGGGGGAGGGGGTAGTCTTAAACCTCACCACATATCACCATGGGGGGAGGGGGTTAAAAAGTTGCTAAAAAACATCACGTGATTAATCACCCATTTATAAATAATGTACTGATAAACTGGCAAACCTGACTCAAGTCACAACTATATTTTGGAAAAAAAAAACAAACAATGTTTGATCTTGCAATCCAAACCACCAAAAAAGTTTTTTTCTACGCCTAAGCAGAAAAAAAAAGAATCACGTCTATAAAAAATACTCTGAAGTGCAAAATTTCCTATTTACGAACTCCTTTTCGGATATGGTTTTATTGTACAATGGAGCAAATTAAGCACTTTAGATTATGATGGGAAAACATTGTTATATTTCTTTCTGAACTTGTATTTACTTTTTTTAAAAAATCAAATTCAATCATATTTCACCCGATTCCGAATGTACACGACGTGGTGGATCACCTTAATAAATTAAATAATGTAGATATCGATAAACAAATTCTTGGCTTCCTTACAGACAGGTATTTGCAATTTTTACTGAAAAAAATTAAACACAAAAAAATGTTATTTTTTTTAAATATTACTAACAAGATATTCCTCGTAGGGAGTTTATATTGTCAAAATATTTACCCAATTAATTTACATCTTCAGTACGACGAACTATAATATCAAATAATTATTTAGATTCTTTGTATAATATATCAATATTAAAATAAATATTAGAATAGCGTAAGAGGGGAAAAGTCAACATTATGATTCGCTTCCATCACAGTCATAAAAAATCTAATAAAAAAAATGTTTACGGAGTTTTAAAAATCTGTATAAGTTTATAGTTATAAACGCAAGAGTTGTGATGTGTTGTGTGTTCACATCTTATTGTGCAATATAGTAGAAATAAATGTGAAAGGTTGACTATGACGTAGAGCGGAGAGGAAAAACAACATCATGTGATCGGCCGCTCTAAAGCGGCTCGGCCCGTGCCGGAGCGTTCAGACCTCGTCATAAGAAACGTGGATGAGGGCGATAAGGAAGTCAAAATATGGCGTGATCGTTACGTTGTATAAACAAAGGTGATATGAAAACACTGGGTCAACTGAGCTACTGCAAATATTATGATAATTCTGATTAGGAGAATTTTGAAAAGATAGTTTTAGGGCAGATGCTATCACTAATTGAAATAAAATAATGATTGTTCAAAAGAACAAAATATATTTTTTTAAAGTAGGTATAATAAAAAATTATACTGTGAAAAAATATCATCAGGGCGATTTACGAAGCAAAAAAAACTAAGTAAAATTAAGGTAAAAATTTATATGCCATTTTTAACAAAGGCTTTTGATGTTTTCAATTAAAACTGTTATAATTTATAACTGTCTGACAAATGGTTCAAATTGATGTGTAAACCGTCAAGAATGAATAAATAGAAATTATATATATAATTATATATTTTTTAAAAGAAAGACGAACATTCCCAGGTTACGAGTAACCTGACAATATTTGAAAATCTCCCTGTTATCACCACAGTAAGCGGAAAATGCGGTTTGTGTGGTGATGGAGCGCTTGGCTACACGAGATATCGAACACGCGACGCCCGAATGGGATCCGATGCGATGCAATGCCAACTCAGCCACTGACCGGTCTGATAATATTGTTGGGCTAGCTGTGAAATGGTGATCGGACAACTCAACAATGAGCAACTTCACCACTCCTTTTGAAAAGTGATGAAAAAAATCGGTAAAAAAATATCATCACTTTTAATGGTTTTTCAAAGGGGTGTTGAAATGCCACTATGTTGAGTGTCATGTCACCCTGTGAATTAGGGGTTTGAACTTTATAGAGTACATGGGTATTTTTTCAGTAACATTCGATTGAGTGTGGTGATTTAACGACTGTTCCGCCATTAATCTAGACTCGAGCCATGCAAATCAGCACGCAACTAGTTCAATGCTTACCAAGTTAAACATTGTTGTAAATAAACCAATAATAATAACGAGTCGTAATGGGCGACACGGGCGCAGGCAGCAAAAACAAAGTATCGCACATCAACAGTGCGTCACGGCCAATGGGCGATACAAATTAAATTGACCAGCAGAAATTGTTATCATTGTGCCTATTAAAAAATGACACGGAAAATAACAAGAGATCGCGCGCGAAACGACGCGGTCTGCTGTCACGGCAGTGATGACGTCACGCCGGGGCGGCAGATCGAACGACACGCGAATCAAGGGCGACCGCCCACGTGGTCCCTGCGCAAAACAAGGCGAGCGGAAAACGCGAGCGACTCGGAAAAACCCCCGTCAAAACACAGCACACAAGTAAAAATGTCGTTAAAACGTGACGCAGATTTACGAGATACAATACAGATGGTAAAGCTTTTCTACTGCTCGTTCGTAAGATTTGTCAGTGTCGATCTGAAGTCGTTGAGATAGGACGTGATGCCGGTCGGTTACGTGGGCGGATTTAGCTTGGAGCAAACTCGATATTATTATAAAATAATATATGCAACAACGAGTGTATACGTGGCACGACCGTGACAACTGAACACACCAAATCAGTACACTCGTTCTGGTTGGCTTGGTAATATTGTAAGTATAAACCGGTCGACGACTGCCCGTGTAAACTACGTCGTGGGTGGACAGCGGACATGTGACTTGATCCTAAGTTAAGACGTAAACAAGAAGGGTAACAAATAACCACCAAAATAACAAAATTACCATTTGAGAAACGAGCAAAAATTAAGGATCAGAATTAAGCTGTTTATCAGCTCTGTACCGCCGGATAACCACACATAGCCGTAGACTTAGATGGACTTACGTGGTTTATCCTTTTTAGGGTACAGAGTTTAATCATTCATTATACTGAAAAATTGAATTATAAATCATGACATATACATCCTTCTCTTGGAGAATTCTCATTACCAGAAATAAATATTTCGAAAATAAGACAGGATTTTTGGAATTTATAAGACGAAGCACTACGACGTAACGCTAAATCATGTGATTTTTTACTTGAAATTTAATTGCTTAGAAATAAGTTAGATGCTTTAATTAAATACTGCGAATAAAATACATCATGACCTTTAAAACAATCGAGTATTTATTTGCACCACGAAAAAATAAAGTACCTAATCTATATATCTATCTATCTTCTTCTATTCTATATAAATAAAAATGAATTGCCGAAATGTACGTACACGCAGAACTTCCGAACGACTGCACCAAATTGGATAATTCTTTTTTTTTTGTATTTTTTATTGTCAGGACAAGGTTTGTATAAAACTACCAGTGGGCTCTGGCATTATGAAATTTGCAAAAGGTGGCACGCGAGCTGTTTGAAAACTGAATGTACCGGGACTGAGTGTATGGAATGCGAGAGGGGGGAGGGAAACTCGGGTAGGGGTTTCACGGGAAGGGGGAGGGGAACCTTGGAGAGGGGAGGGGAACTCGGGAGGGAGGTTCGCGGGACGGGGGAAGGAGGGGGGGAAGGGGACGCGGAAGAGGAAGGGGAGGCGTACGGGGAACGGTACGAAAGGGAAAGGAGACGCAGGGAGAAACAATTTCGTTATTAAATGACATAGCAAAACTTACCGGGTAACAACTAGTAGATTTAAAATAAAACAAGCTTTTTGGGGATGTTTTTTTTCTCGTGTATTTAAGGTTTATCGCCATCTATATGAGGATTATTAGAAGCTATGGTTATAGTTATTGTTAGTAGCCAGATTTCGAATTTTACACTTTAACGATTTAGTAATTATATTTTTCTGTTAGTGTAACTCCAAATTTTGTATCTAAAAGAAAAGAATAATTGCGAAAAATAATAAAATTAATGAATGAATTTCTCACCTCCAACAAATCATTTGTATTCCTTTCAGCTATAATATTTTCGGCATAAAACTGAATAATTCTGCTCCAATCCGATTCACACTGTGATTTAGTGACGCACGAGCAAAGAGAAGATGCAGAAATAATAATATTATTATTGAGGTATGGAACTTTTTTAATATAAATATTTGGCAAACGTGCGGGAGGTATTCCAGAAATAAAATCATTACACAGCACTTGGTACAAAAAAATATTTACCTCACTCAAAGTAAACTGTTTATAGATTCAAGCAATAATAATAGTGAGTGCACACCTAAATCATCATTAAAATAAAATAATTACTAAAGCGTAACTAAAGTAGGAACCGCAGCAAATTTATAAAATAAAAGGAAGCAAAACAGAAAGCGGTTAAGTCGCTCGTTGTTACAAGGAAGTAAATAAAATGCTAATTCGATCGCAAATCTTGTTAATTCCACGCTTTTCGCAAAAAAACTTATGTCGACAATCTTGATAGAAAAAAATCGCATGAAGTTTGTTTATTTCAAATAAATGTCATGTGTAAAGCGTCGAGTAGGAATTATTATTCGGGGGCGCGGCTGCCGATCCCACAAGCTTGTCCAGTGGCGCGGCAGCAGCCAGTGTGGCACGCGATGCGACATAAATATCTTGTCACCGTCTGCTCTCGACATTGCGTGTCGGATTCGGGAGTAAAATTTTACATAATGGCCAATGCGAACGCGGATTCCTTCTTATCGCGACGCTATACGTTCTACTTTGGGATACCCGGATATAGTCTTGACCCGTCTAGGAAAAATAGGATGGAAGAAGAATTAATATATTACAATGTGATAATGTAATGTCTGTCTATTAATAAAAGACTTATCATTTTTGTTAGAATCAGTTTCGTAATCAAATGGGCGCGATTTCAGCATGGCAGTGAAATAGGTAAAATCACGAGAAACATGTTATTTTCCCGAGAAAATCGTACGGGAAATGCGTAGGTCGATAACAACGCAACGTATTATTATTTATCATAAGCACTCAGGAAACCTAACTAAAAGGGGACTGTATAATATATTAGGAATCAAGGATTGCTTACATAGGCATTAATAAGGTTTTTCCTCACGGTGATTTTACACAACTTTGTTGAAATAGAGTAGGTATTAATCACTAAATAATATATTTTTTTATATGAATACGTCACAAGAGTCCCAGTTGCTCCTGTCTGGAGCCAGTGAGTCTATTGTATCCCCAATTGGGGTATATTGTGAGACTGAGGATAGTGAGGAAGGGAAGGAGATGGGGAAGAGGAAGATGGGGAAGTAACTTGCTATTCAGATCTGGTCACCAAACACTAAAGCCATTCCAAGCAACGTTCCAATTCTGAATGGTGGTCTTACACCAGGGTGATACTAAAGAGTATCTTCCACTCTGGAACGTGCCGCAAATATATTCATATATATTATTGTAAATGAATTAATCGTGAAATAACACAAACTAATCAAATAAAATCTATTTACCCACGCCGGGATTCGATCCCGCGACCTTCGGATTGCGAGTCAAAAGCCTTACCGCTAGACAACGCCGGCCGTCAAATAATAGATAATACAAACTAAAAATATTTTCTATGTAAATTTGAATGGACTTGTATTTTGGTTCTAGCCCATTTAACACGCATTCTGTCTTACCTTATATCGTACATCGCCATTCTATTGATCGAAACAGATCAAATTGAAAATTTCATAATGACGATTGAGAGCAATTACTGTATTTGAAATTTAAGCAAAGAATGGTCAGACTTTGGGATCATGAAATACACCCACATCGCATTTCTTGTGTTCTTTTTTATTCTATGAATCAGCATCGGTCCAATCAAAATCTAATATTTCATTGGCAGTTTTATTTATCTCTTTTCTCTTTCTTCTGTATTCTGTGATATTAGATTAAGTACGTTTTTAATGTCTAAAATCTGCAAAAGTAGACAAATAGGAAGTATTAGACTGACATTACATTATCCAAAGCTAATTTTCCGGTTGTTTCGGGTTAGTGAATCACTTCAATTCAAATAACGGTGGTCATTGTTGAGCAAACTGCTACTAAAAACTGGCGTTTCCGGTAGCGCTGGACTTGATCGATTTTATTGGCCAATGCTGAGGCCAATGGTTGCGACACCAGGCCAACCAAAACATAACAGTCATTACACAACACGACACTCACTTCTTGCGGAGTGCTGTGCAAGAACTACCTTTGCTTTTAGAAGCCAGATTAAGGACAGCCTGGAAAGGTTTAAATGTCAAATATTGTCGTACCCCAGGCATAAAAACCTTCGGCATAACCTACTGCGTGATTTATGTAATCAACATCAATTTATTACCATCTATGTATAATCTATGCCTTGCAGATAGGGATACAGGCCATGTAGATATTTCTCACAATACCTGATCGTTTATATCTTATAACCCAAAATTCAAGAGACTGAGAAAGTCTAAAAAAACAAACAAAGTTTTTTCACGCTCTACGATTCTTGTTCAAGTAGAAACTAACTTATATTGTACACGTGGCATTAGTGTCGAAACTTTAAATCAAAATTAATATTATAAGAGAGCACACATTTTTCATAATTTCATATGAAATTACCACAGGAAGAAAGGGCAAAAAATTGTACATATTGGTGTAATAAAAATGGAAATATAATTAGTTGAAGATAATATTGTTCATTTTAAAATTTGAAATATGAGATTGACTATTACTATTTAATATAGATAGACTATGACGGCTTGACAAAAGATAGCAATAGCGAAATTGGTTAACGCGCACGTCCCGGTTAGACCTAAGGTCTGGGTTCGAGTCCCAGTTGCGACCATTGTCTTTTTTTCTGTTTTCTGTGTCTTGTGCCCTTCTTTTATTGTTATCTTCTTCTTCAATGATAGAATAAAAATGGTCTGGATACCTACGGATGAAGGTCAAGGTATCTCAAGGTGGTCGTACGGCCATTTTGGATGCTTCTCCCCGCATTCATTCAGTATTGCCGGGTCAAGTAAAGTTTATCTAAGAAGCAAAAGTATACTTTACGAATTCAAACAGTTCTTATTTGACAATGAGGTATTTATTTTCTGTGATTTGTTTCCGTTTCGATTTCTGTAGCAAGATTTAATGTCAGCATCATCACAAGCTTGAAGCATGATTGTTCCAGAAAAATCGTGTCCACTTTCTTGCATCACGAATCACGACGGCGGATTATAATAACGAGACGAGGCTGCCTCTCTGAGAACGCCCAGTGTGGCCGGCCTTAATTCAAGGCTCAGTTAGTCAATACTTTCCTTCAACAAATAATCTACGCCGCGGGATGTCGAAAATAAATGTGCAAAACTGAATGCAAATAGTATGTAATTTCGAAGTTTAGATCTGTGATACTCAAAGTGGGCTATATCGTCCCTCGGGGCGCTGGAGAGATCCAGGGGGCGGCGGTGTTCTCAGAGTTATGAGGGGCATTGAAGGGCAACAAGGGACAGAAAGGTCAATAAGAAGATGTTGACAAATTTTTTGACAAAAATATTTTTTCACAATCATGTCTTAGATGCAATCATCTCCCGTCTCAAGAATCGTTCATGTAGGTATGTGTTTGCGAAGACGCTGAATTTTTTCAAGGAAATATGCAAAGATGTCACAGCCGATCGTTTTTCAAGATGACAGTGCAATTCGATGGCTTAGAGTTAAAATGTTGTATCTACAAAATATGATTTAGAGTTTTTATAGTATAAAAACTAATTCCTTGTTAGATAGCAACGTAAATAGTATTAATTGAAGAGATGGATAGACGTAACAATAAAACTTTATAAAAACGTTGTTATTATTAATAATACATTTCAGATACCCATAAAGTATTTTGAAGCAGAGTTCCCATGGGGAGGAGGAGGGTTACAAAAATATCTTTGAAAACGGGGTGCAGATGAACAAAATAAGTTTGGGAGCTCTGCCTTAGGTAAACGTTTACTATGAAACAGTTTATTCTCTGAAGGCTAGTTTTTTTTAGGTTAAAAGCAGCTCTTTCTACACGTCTCATCAATTAAGATGTTGTTCTTGGTCTAGTTGCCGTGGCGCCTTTATGCAACGTTTTCCACAACAGTTCGCTTCTCATGGCATTTCAACAGAAGTTTAACTAAATCAAGACGTACAGAGCCGGTAAATATTTAAAGGTGAAACAGTGACCAACACTCGGAATAAGGTCAGATCGCTGATAAAGATAAGGGACATAAATCACCTCCACAACGATACTAACATCCAACTTTTCCGTGACAATTGCTTTTCTGAGGTAGAACTAAATTTACAGCAAGCTTTTAGCTAGCATTTTCATGCGTAAAGAAAAAATGTTATACCACCTTTCATCTAGTTGTATAAATTGTTCATTGTGTGTTCAGCCTAGCGCTAATTACCTCAATGAAGAAATTGCTGGTCAAGTACTTATGGATACTGGAAACAAATCAGTCAAGTCGTTTTTTTTTTTTTTTTTTTTTACATTAACACCACACAGGAGGCCCTGAGGAAAATAATTTCCCTCAGGGCCTATGTCATCTTTGTAGATGCTGTGTGGAGGGTCTCTTTGAGGAAAGGAAGGAGTGAACATGGGTCTTGAAGAGACCCATGTTGTAGGAGGGAGGAAACACAGAGGCCGGCAAATCGTTCCACAGCCGAGCCGTTGAACTCAAGAACGAGTCATAGAAACGACCCGTTCTCATGTGAGTAATGTCAACCGTGTACAAATGTTGGGCGCGTGTTTGGCGTGTTTCCCGACTATGCACCGGAGCCGAGGGGATCAATGATGCTAGTTCCTCGGAGCATCTTCCATTGTAATACCGGTAGAACAAGGACAGCATTCCCACCTGACGCCTATGCTCTAAAGATTGCAGTCCGTCTGTTAGGATGGGAGAATCTATCAAACGGACCGCCCGTTTCTGCACAGAGTCAAGGGTTTTTTTTAGGTATTTTGGAGCTCCAGACCAGAGGTGGCTGCCAAATTCAACCGTGGGGCGCACTTGCGATTTGTACAGGGTTAGCAGTTGGGTACTATTAAAGTATCTGCGGGCCCTGTACAGTACGCCCAGTTTCTGAGAGGCTAACTTAACTCTGGTTTCGATGGAGCCCCCGTACCTGAGCTGGTCACTTAGAGTTACACCAAGCATATCAATGGAGGTCCTGTTCGGAAGGTTGCTTCCGTTGAAGGAGACTAGATTTTCATTTCGATCCCTTTTAGACGTTATCAAACATGATTGGGTCTTTGAAACATTAAATTCGACGAGGTTATTCTTACCCCAAGAGAAAATACTCTCGAGGTAACCGTCCATTCTTTGCTTCAAAGCCCTCCGAGCTATTGGAGTTTGTGTGCCCTTTGGGGGCTTGTCAAACAAAAAGCTATCATGGACTGTACTGTCATCCGCGTAACAATGAATCGGTGCACATGACAAGAGGTCATTGATGTGCAACAGAAACAAAGTCGGTGACAGAACCGATCCCTGTGGGACGCCAGCATTTATCGAATGCGAAGAAGAGGTGAAACCGTCAGCAACCACCTGAATCGACCTCTCCCTCAAAAAGTCGGCAATCCACTTACACAAGGATGCGGGAAGTCCGTAAGAAAGCAGTTTGTTGACAAGCCCTCGGTGCCAAACCCGGTCAAAGGCCTTGGAAATATCCAGTGCAACCGTTTGGGTCTCACCAAAACGTTCCAGGCACCGCCCCCAAACATGCGTCACATACGCGAGAAGATCACCGCACGAGCGGTTCCGCCGGAATCCGTATTGACGGTCGTTAATAATTTTGTTCTTCTCGAGGTATGTGAGCAGTTTGTCGTTGATCACACGTTCCATTACCTTAGACAGAACTGATGTGATCGCTATGGGGCGGTAGTTGGCTGGGTTGGAGCGGTCACCCTTCTTTGGAATAGGGTGAATGATCGCTTTTTTCCAACCAGAGGGCACAGAACCAGACTTCAGGGACATTTTGAAAAGCTTCGTCAAAATTGGAGCTATTTCTGCAGCGCACCTCTGCAATACCAGGGCAGGTATTCCGTCAGGCCCACTAGCTTTATTAATATCAAGCCCTCGTAAGACTTGGAGTACATCCCGATGCCGGATCCTCAGCTTTTTCATATGAAAACCGCAGTGAGGAACCGACGGCGGGGTAGCACCTTGATCATCGAGGGTCGAGTTTTCCGCGAACATTTTGCCTAATAAGTTAGCCTTTTCGGCGGCGGTATTTGCTAGAGAGCCGTCAGGTCTGGTAAGAGGTGGCAGACTGGATTTGCAGAAATTGCGACCTATTGAGCCCGCAAGCGACCAGAACGCTCTGCTGCCGTGCGGGCAGGCAGCCAGCTTTCTACTGATCTGCAGGTCGTGCTCGAATTTAGACCTATTAATGATCCTCTTGCTTTCCTTTGCCATTTTGTTATATTCTGTTCTGTTTTCGGACGTTCGAGATGTGTTGTAGGCTCGGTAAGCCGCGTTTTTTCGTCGCACTGCTTCAGAGCATTGTCGACTGAACCACGGCTTTGAGCCCACACCAGTTTCTTTAACAGTGGATTGGATGAAGCCATCCATCGCGGATGTGATGACTTCACCAATTTCCTGGGCACATCTTGAGGGATCCGAGGTCCGAAAACAGACAGCTGACCACGGGAAAGCATTAAAATGTGCCCGCAGACCAAACCAATCTGCTGATCTATAGTGCCACACTTTTCTCTTCAGCCGCTCGTTTGGCGGTCTGAAGGTTACGGGGATTGACGTCGTCACCAGGCAGTGGTCGGACGATCCTAAAGGCGCTGTGACGTCAATCTTGTAGCCGTGTGGCACAGTGGTTAAAAACAAATCTAACAGATTGGAGCGGTGAGTCTGGACATCAGGAACCCTTGTCGGCCCCTGAACCATTTGCTCCAGTCCATGGCAGAGGGCAAAGGATTCCGCCTCTCGTCCAGCCGAGTCCGTTGGTCCTGAGAACTTTAACCAAGGTTCGTTATGAACATTGAAGTCCCCCAGGACCAGAAACTCTGCCGTAGGGAAGCGGGGCAAGAGGTCATCAATAGTATTACTTAGATGTTTGAAGAGTTCGGACGTATCTGAAACGCTAAGGTTCGGTGAGCGGTATAGACACGCGTAAAATCTTACCGTACTGGCAAGATTGACACGCACCCACATTACGTCGAATCTGGAGTTCTCCAGATTCAACAGTCGCACACAGTTGACGTCAGCTCGGCTGAAGAGACAGACACCTCCTTTGGGTCTGAATTTGCCAACGAGGGTGAAGCCCGGGCAATCCAGATAGGTGGCGTCTGTAGGCTCGGCTATCTGCGTTTCGGAAAGGAAGAGAAGGTTAGGGCGTTGGGAGAGAAGGTGTTGGTGGACGAAGTTTAAGTTTTTGTGCAGGCCGCGAATGTTGGTGAAATTCACCAACAGCTTTGGCCTGCACCGGGGACTCCTGCTTCTCGCCGTTGTGATAGTGATATTACTGTTGTTTGTGCAATTCATGATTTTATATGGTTTTTTTTTTTTTTTTTTTTGGGGTTATTAGAAGAAAGGAAGGTCCGGGAAGGAAAAGGTATGAGGGATGGGTAGGAAAGCTGGGGATCAGAGTGTACAGGAGTGACGGACGTATGAATCCAACCCACCCACTGCGGTGCAAGGCGATGGGCTGGGAGAGTCCGGCTGGAGAGGTCACCCAATGCGCCCCAAACGCTACTGCTGGGTCCCCTCCGGTCACGAACCGGCACAACAGCAGCGGCAGGGTTTTAGCACTCGTTGATGGGGCAGCCCACCCTCAGTCGTGAGCCTGAGGGTCGGGCCCCTGTACTACCGAGCGACCCGGACAACGGTAACCGGTTGTAAAGGGTCTCCCTCAACCAGCATCTCCCAATCCGGCCCGCCACGCAGAAGGTGGGCCGACGCACTCGCCATCAAGACCCAGACAAACATTACCCCATGAACCCGGGCACCCGTGCTAAGTCACCAAACGCGGCGAACCACTTGGGGTGACCTGTGGCAGAGGTGTTGGTCATCCAATAAATGGTTCCCAGGGCGGCGGTACCCATACCCGCCTACCAAATTAAAGTTAACTTAGCTAATTTTTATTAGAAATGAAATAAAATATTCAGTTGGTACAGTATTTTGTGCACACCCATGCCGGCAGAGAGCAATAAATTGTAGGAAACAATAGCAGTCAGCGATGGCGATAGGAGAGTTCGTCAACCGATTGTGCGAGACGGGAATCGAGGCCACGCACCAAGTCAAAACAAAGAAATAAATCTCATCGAGACGCAACATATTATGTGTATATTAAACCCGCAAGGACCATTGCGAAATTCTCTTGAAAACCAAATAAATTAGTGGATGTATTAACATAGGTTAGGTTGTAATAAATCAAAATAGAACTCCGCGGTTTTGAGTTTTAAATACTTTACTTTCAATCAAAAGTTTAGGTGGACCACTTCCATACTTGTTTTAATTTTTAGAATGTTTTTTTGTATTTCTGTGCAAATTGCCAACAGTAGGTGTAAAATCATAGTTTATTATTTGTACAGATATATTGTGGCTTTCAAACCTCAAATATTGTATAAACTTTTATTATGCATTGCGAAAATAAAAGTTCATCTATTTAAATTCCATAAAATGTTTAGTTATGACATGTCTTCGTATGTTTCTGTGTTGATAAAATCTTAAATTACTTTCGTCCACACAAATTTTGCAATGCTTTGTCCATTCTGGTAGCCATTGTTGTATTCTTTCACACACGCCAAAGCGTCGGGAATAATGGGTAACATTTATATTTGATTACGTTGATTACCTTTTAAATTATACATTCAAAACCGTAAGTACACATACACACAAAGTTACACGAGAAAGTAAACGTTAAGTCCATAAAACATGTAAACGAAGGCTAAACAAACAAATGGCATTCAATTATTTAAAACGAGCCTATTTTACCCACGATCCACAATCAAAATTAATATTATAAAGGGGGTAGAATTATATTTTCAATTATTATTCGATAACAATACAATGAATGCACGACTCACAATATCAATGTACATATACGAATAATATACATATATCAAATAGAGTATTGTGAAATCAACTGGTTTAACTTAGTTGAACTATCGCTGTTATAGTTCTACAAACAAGGTCAAAATGGTATTTTCTAGAAAACCTAACTCTGTAGTTAAGAGTGTGGTATTTATTGACCTATCCTAAAAATAAAGATAGATAAAATAGACAGCAGCTCTTATGCATACGCATGATAAAATATATCGATTTTCACTTTCCTTTTTTCCACAATCACATTCGTTCTGTGTTGTAGAAATGAGGGCTATAGAAGTAAATAATACACGAGCTTCCGGTGCGCTTTGGGCTTTGTAGTATTTTTCATTTCAAAATGTTATTTGATGGACTTCTTAGATGAAAATTTAATTACAAACATGATCAAACATTGTTAACATCAAACATAACTACTGAAAGCAACAATAATAAAATGATTCTCTATATTCATATTCACGACCATTAAGGTGGACACTATCATATTTGAAACTCCTAAAGGTAACATAATCTAACACCTCAAATATAAAGTGTTTCCAGGAAGGTGGTAATAAAAACCTACGGAAAAGGGTTTAGAAGTTAGGAAAAAACCACCCTGGTGAATACTTCATGAAAGTGTAAAAGGTATAATCAATATAAAATAATATAAAAGTTTTCTTTATTATTTATGCTATTTTCTTAATTATGTCAATTGAGCTTTTAAAATAAATGCTTTATTTAAAAAAAAAACCCCTACAAAGTAGAACTAACTATAGTGCTAATACCAGAAATGGGGACTTGTGAAAAAGAGTCTATGCAATATCGTAATGATTATATATGATAAAAAAAACCCGTCAGATGAACAGAACATAAAGAACTGACACCAAAAAAGGCAAGGAACACTAAAATGATGTAAACATTATTGGCGTTGTAAATGGTTTAAATATCATAAACATACTACTGATAACTCCATTATAACCTCGACCACTTTCTCATAAACGACGCGACTCATCTAAATCTTCAAAAACAGAAAGAGAGGCTACAACATCTAGCGAGGCTATCAGCAGCAGTACCTACCGTACCTACGTGATGTTAACGCGTTCAAGAGGAAAGTGTCGGACGGTAAACGATATTTAATCCAGTAGGCGCGGAACAATGGAAAAGAGTAACAATAAGAATAAAGAGTGGTGGTTGCGTGATATTATTACTGGTGGTGAGTGGTGAGGAGGTCATGAAACAATCGCTTATTGTGTTGTGCGGTGGAGGAACGGAGGAACGGAGGAATGAAGAGAACTCAGAGGTGAAAGATACAACATAAAGACCAAGGGATTAGGAGTTATCTTGGAATCTGCAAATAAACGCGTGATCTAAACTATCTGGAACTAATGAAGGACATAACGAGAAACTGAACGTAAAACTATTAGTTATATTCATATGAAATTTCATTATTAGATACATTATGCAACGAGATCATCTTGAATTTTTCATTCTTTCATTCTAGACAGTTTATCCCACAAATGACTGGAGCAATTACTAACAATCTCGATTTTAACTTCAAATAATGTTCAGTTTTGTTTATAATCACTTTGCGAGGTCATAAAAGAACGCACGATAATATGCATTTAAAAACAAAATGAAACATTGAAAATTAAAACTCTTCAAAACAAAAATGACAAAATGAAAGATTAGTATTCTGAAGCACAAGACGACTTGTAAGGACTTGGGAACTGTATGTATGACGCTCGTCTAACATATACATTGAAAATATCTGCAAATAAGCCACAAATATGTTAGGTTTTGTCATGCACACAATTCAAAATAGTTGACAAACCTTGCGGTTGTTAAGTCCGTTTTACTTTAGCTTAGTGCGTAGCATTCTCGAGAGTGGATCCAAGTATTGGGACCAAAGGATACCTAGGGTATGGTAGAGAATATTCAATAGAATTTTTTACGATCTCTGCCTTCAGCAGCATTTGTCTCGGGGATGCTGGATTATTTGTAGTCTTGGTTCTAGGTGGGATTTCGCATTATTGCTGATGGCTTGTAAGCTACTGAAGGATTTCTTAGACCAGACATCTTGACTGCAATAGGATTCTATATACCGGATAATTTCACGCGAGGCCGCCAACACAGGTTTCTGCTTCTTCTCAGCAATGCAGG
This sequence comes from Limnephilus marmoratus, assembly GCA_917880885.1. NCBI lineage: Eukaryota > Metazoa > Arthropoda > Insecta > Trichoptera > Limnephilidae > Limnephilus > Limnephilus marmoratus. The sequence continues at coordinate 58,759,291 of OU862911.1, read as the reverse complement.
TGCTCCTGGGAAGACCTACCAGGTTAATTAACTGCCTATCAGGAAATGTGGATATTTTCCACATGTCCTTCAACAACTCTATGCAAAAAGCACCCTTTATTTTAAGTGTACGTATTGTTACGATATACGAAACGCCTCCTCTCAAATTGGAGCGCACGCCACTGTACAGACAAACAGTTTCGCTCCCTCGCCGCAAGTGCGCCTGGCGCGCTGACGGCGGCGGAACGCCAGCCTCGGTCAGCCGACTAGCGATCCCGCCATTCTCCTCCCGAGCCCGCTCTAGGCGCACGTGTATCGTGAACCACGCCGCACTGTTCCGGAACACTCCACAACGCCGCTATGGCGGTTGTTATTTTGCCTAGTGACTGGCGGGAATGCCAAGAACGGCTAAATTCCCCTCCACATAATCGAATCTCCAAGAGACCAGCCTGCTGCTGTGAGTACCATGAGCTATTTAACCCCTCTTTATTGCGTGTGTTCCTTGTAAATTCAACGCGAAGATAAATGACCGCCCCCAGAGAGATTTTAGGGCCAAATTCACCCGATTTAGATAGAATTACTGTTGCTACCCTGTACTACTCTGCTTGCATTATTGTATCATTGTGTGTACGAAAGAATTCTACCCAATACAACTGTTATTTACCGTAGCCACTTGTTTCACTGTCTCCCCCAGCCCGTAGGATTTGAGCTTATTTCAGGGATGCCACACAAACGCCTCAGAGATCCTACCACCCTGATGATAGTCTCCTCCGCTATGCTGACCATTCTGAGCTAGTCTGTCGGCAGAAGGTAGGTGTACTTAGCAGTATCTAACTACATGTAACCTTTGTTATCTTTATTATTTTAACTACACTTTTTGCAATTTATTGGTCCTAACTGTTTTTGCAAACAAAAGTGAACCTTTTCACAGCATGACAGTCCATAATACAAAAATATGGAGAGATTCTCACGGCCAATATTACATGCCCTGATGATGGACACCGCCAAGGTTATTCCAAATATTGGATCGGTAAGGAGCAGGAAGTAAAATGCGGCTTAATATCCCAAAAGTCAAACAACTTAATAAAAATATAATGCCTCGTATTAATATACACCTGAGTGGCTAAGCATACTAAGTTAGTTTGAACGTAATATTGAGCTGTTTTTCTGGTTTATAAAGCGCTCTTGAGGAGGTATTTACACAAAAATTACGCTATAGAAATTAGTCAACCTTTAAAGTTAATAATTACTACCATCTTTATTAACAATTGAAAAATATGGACCTAAGTCTTTTATTATAAATGTGAATATCGCACAAGAATCCCAACTGCTCCCAACCTCCTGGAGTTTACGATGGCAGTTGTGAAGCTGGGAGGGGAGGGGTGGGAGATTGGGAAAAGGAAGATAGGGAATTATGTGGCTATTCAAATCTGGTCACCAAACACAGTTAAAAGCCATTTCAAGCAAAGTTTCATTTCTGATTGGTAGTTTTACACCAGGGCGATACTAAGAGTAACTTCCACTCTGAAACGTACCCCAGATATACTCGTACCTTATATTATTTTAAATTATTAAATTGTGAAATAACACAATTCAATCAAATAACATTTACTTGCGCACGACGGGATTTGAACCCGCGACTTTCAGATTGCTGGTCGGGAGCCTTACCCAACCCACCCTACCCTCGACCACGGAGGCCTTAGAGTCAAGACTGCTTTAATGTTTTTGGAAATTCAATAGATATTTGCCATAGAAACTTTCAATCGCAAATTTCATGACACCAGTTCTTACCGATGAAGTAGAGTGAGCTAAGGTAGAATTTTGTGACCTTCTATCCTCCTATTTAAAAGGTAGGTTAGGTTAGGTTGAGGTTAGGTTGAGGATACATCAAAAATTCACAAATGCAAAACCCAAAAATTTGTTAAACAACATGTTAAACAACATTTCCACGCGCTTTTCTCATTATCTACCTCATTTTTTTACATTAACTTCAGACCTATATCATCTTTGGAGATATACCTAGTTCAGAGAGTCTTGAAACATATGAAGCAAGCGATAATAATTGTTAATCGAAATTATTTATTTAGCCTAAATTTATACCACCAGGAGAAAATTCAACGGAACTTTTGTTATTACAAGTAAGGGAACGTACCCATACTACGTGACACGTTTAGGGGGGGGGTCTTCAAAATGTCACGCTCCATACAAATGAGCGGCGGTTTTCTTAGGTTTTTGGTCACCGGGGGGGGGGGGGTTAAAAATTGCAAAAAGTTGGTCACGTAGTATGGGTACGTTCCCTAACGATGTAATTATTAAATGCATAAATTAAACAATCTACTCACTTTGTTATCGGAGTGGCCAAGGCTTAGTAAAACAAATTTATTGCAATTTTCATAACAGGATGTACAAGTGCAATGAAGGAAATTTTATGAATATTGCATTTATTCACAATGCTACTTACTGATTATCGTCGTTATAAAATATAATTTTATTCTCAGATAAGGCGATGCACTACGTACTAATCCAAACCCAAGGGTTTATGATTTGAAAATTTCATAGCTTGGAAATATTTCTCAATTATATTCAGCTGTTTAAAAGTGGGTGAATCGGCGAGTGACATTGTCATGATTAGTGTTGGGTAGGACACGATATCAGGATGAGTTTGTATGAGGTACTCAAATATCGAAATGAGGTGTTGAGGTGTCCCACCTCATTTGAGGTGAGGTGTTACGAAATATTTTCGCTTAGGGGGGGGGGGGGGGGGTGGTTGGTTTCTTTCCTTCAGCTTGATTTTCTTGGTTCAGAGGTGTTGGTTTTCTAATAAATACCGGGTGGCGGTACCCATACCCGCCTCCCGTGTCTGTTATTTTTGTAATACGAAAAATGGATATAAAAAAGGCCTACCCCCTCTCCACCTTCACCACCTCTGATCCCCTCCATGCACCCCCCCTGCACCCCCCCCCCCCCTCTTTTCCCTCCCCCTCCTCAGCAACCCCCTCCACCTCATCTCAACACTGCCTCATCCTCCCTCCCTTGGGAGCTGTTGGGACTCTTGTGCGGTATTTACATAACATATAACAATAATTTAAAATAAAAATATAATTTTTTTTTTTTTGGCACAGTTGGTACTGTTGTGCGGTATTCACTTATCAATACATAATTTACAATAAAAAATATTTAGAATTAAAAAAAAAAATTAAGCAGTTGGGACTCTTGTGTTCATAAATTATTGTTAGGTGTATTCACATAACAATAATTTACGATAAAAAAATTTTCAAAAAATAAATTTTTTGGAGCAGTTGGGACTCTTGTGCTCATAAATTATTGTTTTGTGTATTCACATAACAATAATTTAAAATAAAAAAAATTTCAAAAAAAAATTTTTTTTGGAGCAGTTGGGTCTCTTGTGCTCATAAATTATTGTTTTGTGTATTCACATAACAATAATTTACAATAAAAAAATATTTAAAAAAAATAATTTTATTTGGAGCAGTTGGGACTCTTGTGCTCATAAATTATTGTTATGTGTATTCACATAACAATAATTTTCAATAAAAAAAAATTTCAAAAAAAAAATTTTTTTTGGAGCAGTTGGAACTCTTGTGCTCATAAATTATTGTTTTGTGTATTCACATAACAATAATTTACAATAAAAAAATTTAAAAAAAAAAATTTTTTTTGGAGCAGTTGGTACTCTTGTGCGGTATTCACTTAACAATAATTTAGAATAAAAAAATAAAAAATAAAAATTTCGGAGCAGTTGGGACGCTTCTGCGGTATTCACAATATATGAATTGGCTTACCCCATCACCACCTCACGGTTCTAATACAAAAATGTCATAGAATATACAAACACTTCACGCCTCACCACCTCATACATTTGTCCCAAACTATGTGTGACATGACATGTAGTTTAATACATCAACCACCTCACACCTCACCTCATATTTGTCCCATACGTGACAACGTGACATGACATGTAGTCCAATACACCAACCACCTCACACCTCACCTCAACTTGTCCCGTACATGACATGAATGTAGTCCAACAAAACAAACCACCTCACACCTCATGTTTGTCCCTCCTTCATATTTGTCCCCCCTTCATATTTGTAGTAATACAAAGAAAAAGAGTTGGTACAAATACATATTGTGAGGTGGGGGGACATTTTACGTGTTTGTATGGGACATTTGAGGTGCCTCTTGTATGAGGTACTCAACACTAGTCATGATGACACACAAAACTGTCCACTCGCCAAGCAGCGTAGGAAACTTAGGTCGCTGCTAGCGCCAGTAGCAAGAATAACGACGACTGCGTGAACTATTTCTGTCAAACAGTCGAAATCAGCTGTTTACTGGCAGCCATATTGAAAACATAAATAAACCAATCACGAGCTAGCGTGTGGCAAGTAAACTTGACGACATTTCAACTTTTTTCGTAGATAGTCAACAATCTGCTAGTTAGCAAGTAATACGATTACACTGAGCGAGTTTAGTAACAGATAGTGAATTTCTCAGTTAGTAAATTGTAAACTCGTCCAATATAATTGACCTATTAGTGTTGAAACAGCTTTGGGACTTCTCCATATATTATATCCCAAGGGGGCATACATTAATTACGTGAGCTCAAAAGGGGGGGGGGGGGTCCAGCAAAATCTCACGTTACTCGAAAAGAATATAAGAAGTGGCCCAAATTTTTTATCTCACCAAGGGGGGGGTCTAGATTGGAAGAAAAACTGCTCACGTAATTAATGTATGCCCCCCAAAACGTCCTGTTCAATGTATTGTCATCTCCCGCTGTCTCTTTCTTTCCCTCACAAGTCTTACTTGGGAAGCCGAATAGAAGATGACAAAAAACACTACCCACTTTTGCCGGTTATATTATATCCACCCCAACAGTTATTTGAATCTCGTGCAAAATCGCTCTCATATACATTTTATATGATACTAGCTGACCTGGCAACGCGTTACTGTGGCTAATGAAACACAACGCCGTCTCCTGAGTGGTTACCCAACCTTAATAACCAAGTGATAAATTAACTCACACCGTCATCTGTTAATTTGCATACAAATCAAATCCACACTGCCCGCTTTCCCGCCCGCTCGTCCACTAGGTACATACAGACATTTTCCTTTATATATTATATTTCAACCAATTTACACAAAACCTTGACAAATTATACACCTAAACTTTCCTCATGAATCACTCTATCTATTGGTGAAAACCGCATGAAAATTCGTTGAGTAGTTTTTGAGTTTATCGCGAACAGACAGTATATATTTAGAGATACTTTATGTTAACCAATGGATGTAACTATGCCAAGTGACCAGTGGATAAAGGACCAAATCATCAAACATTTGAAGGTAGGGCTCTCTTCCGTCTCTCTTTTTCCCAGTTCTTTGTTTATGTTAAGTATTTTACAGTCTACTTAAGTTGCCAATTGGACATTCAACACAGACTAGCAGTTAAAAAAACGCTCCGCAGATTTTCGGCGGGCGATGCGTTAGTAGCTTTGTAACGAAATTCACATACGAAAATCGCGGCGTCAGGCAATTCGAGGTCGGTTGTGAAATTTCAATCGTACAGGCGCAAGCGTATTGATTAATACTATCAGATGTTTTAATTAAATACTGCGAGTAGAACACATCTTGACCTTTGAAATAATCAGGCGTTTTTTCCGAAATAATCAGGAGCCTTTTTATAAGCCCCGAAAAAATAAAGAATCAGGCCTATAAATATGAACTGTTGTAAAGTTCAAAATCTCCTACTTACGAATCACTTTTCGTTTATGATTTTATTGTATAATTTGGAAAATTAAGTTCTTTATAAAATTATCGTAAAACATTTTTAATTGTGTATGTTTTTTTCTTGCATAAATCAAAGCAGGCGGGTGGTGTTACGCGGGAATTTAAACCTTCTCGCCATCTACGTAAGAAGTGTTATTGTTAGCGGCCCGATTACAAATGTTCACGACGTGGTGCATCGCCTTAAAAAACAAGATTAAGTCAATATCAGTTTATAATGGATCATTTTTATCATTCGTTGGATCAATTTAATCAATAATGGTATGAGTAAAAAAAAACATTTGAAAATTTTTGACAGTATTTTTTAGGAACGCGCTAGCAGAACTGTGGCATCCATTTTTAGGGAAGCTGAAGGACCTGGTGACTTGCAACTGATCACTAAACATAGATAAACCCATTTCATGTTCAGTATCATAAATTTTAATTCTGTTATGTGAAATAACCGGTAGCTTAATTTTTTTGTTGCCCACGCTGAATTTCAAGGGCGCTGAATTGAGGGCGATCTCCGGGTTTGGAGCCAAAGAACTTGCTGTTACGCTACGGAAGTCTTCGTAAATGTTTTCATTTTTATTAATATACCCACGTGCTGATCTTATAATTAATCAATTAGCTACAATATTATCATAGTATTATAATAAAATTATTTGCAAGATAAGACATCAAATAACATAATAATTATCGGGAAGAAAACTACTTGACCTCGCCATAAATATTAAATTCTGAAGGCTCGCAATTACCAATATTGATATGCTTAAATAAAATAAAACACGACAGTCATAAAGTAAAAATAAACCCGTTTTATTGTAAAATATTTAAATTAGAAAATTATGTTAAAAAATATATTATAATTTTATCTGAAAGAAGATTGGTATCTGGTGTCATTCTTCTTTTTAAAATCATTAATTATTTTATTGACAGCCCTGCATATTATTGCAATTGATTTCATTTTATATCCCTCGACGATCTAAAAATATCTTTCACTGCATCAATCATGTCAATATCAATTCGTTTATGAACTTCTTTATTCCACTACCAACATGCAGATGTAGCAGATTTAACATAATTTTTGAAAGCAGTTGTAGGGATTCTTTGCTTGCTGTCGCCAGGATACTTACATGGTCTCCAAGGAAGAGGGTTGCGTGTATTTTGTATCAGTGAAAAGAATTCTCTACGTTTAATAATTTATTCCGTTTTGTTAAAAGTATTTACAGAATTTTGTGATCGCGGGAGAAGTATGAAAATGAGATTAAATTCCCGAGACGTGTCGTCGGGCCGAGTTCAGTAGCTAGAATGGCGGCGCTCTCCGACGGAAGTTGGGAGCACTACATTGGTCACGTGACCAATGTGGCCATAACTCGGTTTAGTTATAGATTTAAATAATGGTTGTCAGTACTTAATCGCATTTCCATACAGTTATTAATTTGGATTTTGTTTCCAAAATTGTAAATTTTAGTTAATTTATATCATTATGTTTATAATGTACGAGTATAATTATTTGGTAATCCATTTTTTTAATATTTAATTCTGTATTTAAATGTATTTGTACCACAAATAAATAAATATTACATTCATTTAAATGACAAATGGGTAGAGAGTGACTGAAAGCTGATTCTAATCTCAGCACATTTTTTTTTTAAACTGACAAGGAGCTTATTTTGTTTCTTTCATCTTTTAAATTGTTAAAAAAAAACTATTAAAATTTTTGAAGAAGCCAGTGAATAAAACTGGTAGGTAGGTACTAATATAAATCGACCTCTGCTTGTCAAAAGAAAGAATTCATAGCAGAATAAAAAATACTGTTCGATGCCTTTACATTGAAAATATTTATGTCAAATATCTGGCAATGAACGCGATACATTTATATGCACATTTTACGCTGGCTCGCTTCCAAAAGAGAAAATTTTCAAGATTCAAGGCTAGATAGAGACATATTGAAAGAGTTGGGGAAATGTCGAAAAATGTGGGAAAATTACTTTCTTCGGTAGATACCATAAAGTCACAAACCTATGTAGAATCAGAATGGCAGATACTATCAGTATCGCACTGGTGAAAGACCACCATTCAGAATCGAGACGTTACTTGAAATGGCATCAACCATGATTGGTGATCAGATCGAATAACCAGGTACTTGCCAAACTTCCCCTTTCCCGTCTCCCTTTATCCCCATAAAATACCCCACCTAGGTACTACAATACAACATGACCACCTCATCCTGGCTCCGGACAGTAGTTATTATAGTTACGAATAAACTGCATTTATCTATTTCGTAAAAATTCTACATTAAAAACGTTTACTATAACTCCATATTAGTCAACGTTAATTATAGATTTATCCGAAAGACACTAAGATTAGGGAACGTACCCATACTGCGTGACACGTTTAGGGGGGGGGGGGGTCTTCAAAATGTCACGCTCCATACAAATGAGCGGCGGGTTGCTTAGGATTTTGGTCACCGGGGGGGGGTTAAAAATTGCAAAAAGTTGGTCACGTAGTATAAGTACGTTCCCTTACCTACTTGTACAACGGGGTTGACAGATTCATAAACTGGTAATCGACTTTCGATTTACTAGACAGAGAGGGAACTTAAAATAAAAAAAGCACTTTTTAAAAATGCAAAGAGAAAAAATAAAACAAATAGGGGATTCCCTGGAACCCGCATTAAAACACAGATAGTCACTGACACAAAATTCTACGTTTACATTTATAATATATATTTATCAGTTGTCTTACTTTCGGAAGTGAGAGGGTTAATGTAATGCTAAACATTGCAACAAAATAGGTTGGTACGTAATGTAACACGACTTAACTTTGTAACGTTCTTATCAAAGAACGCGAGATTGTATTTGATTTGTAAAATAAATATAGAAACATATTACAAATACCTATTTTAATCGAAATACAAAAATACCAAACGTAATCTAAAATTGAAATGTATAACTGATTTTGTTTACTGAGAGATTTATAATATTAAAACTTATTTAAAATCAAGGATAAACATTATATTATGATAACATAACAAGACAGAAGTCGTTTTAACAATGAGTATAAAAAATTGGTTTTAAAAAAACATTTTATTAATTCTATTTAATCTCTTATAAAAACATTGTAACAGACGAAAAGAAAAAATAACGAAAAAGAAAAGTCTCAATAAACTTCATTTTAGTGGTTTGTTATATTATGGTCGTATTGTATTCGTTTTATTTTTCCATATGTAGTGGATTAATAGTGCCAGAGCGCGCATATTGTTAGTATCGCTAATGTTGAGGCAGGCACCTAATTATTGTATTTTCATTAAGTATGAACAAACAAGACCAGGTAGAATGACAAAATTGACTATAAGGTATTCCCATTAAAACAGTAATTAAATTAGTGTAGTAATGATTTATCTGTACGTATTATTGATCTTCGCAGAATGCCGATGTGTTTAACCACCGGAACGCTTTTTGCCACAATATGGCACTATTTAAAATACCTCGGATTGCTTTGCTGCCAATTTTGATAAATTTTCCCATAATTTAAGCAGAAGTTTACGATTTTTTTTATTATAAATCCTACGAATATGTGATAACCCACAAAAGATAAGTGAATTCATTGGCTATACAGAACTATACTCAGTTTGTATGTCTCCATATTAAAATTCGGAGGTATAATTTTTTTAATGTGGGCGGAAAATATTCAAAATGATCACCAAAAAATCTCGGGCTATCGGAGAAAATTTTTTAAATTGCGCTGTCGCTCCAGTGGTTGAATAACTTTTACTTTAAATATGTCAACTATAGGTGTTTAGAAGCTTTCCCTTAAGTACCTACCTAATTAAAACAAACTTTTTGCATAAACATACGACAACAGTATTGATGGATATATTCATATATATTTTTTTTAATATAAAGCAACGAGACATTTACCAAAACAAGACAATAAAAACAATAGACTCTTGCTACTGCAATAGAGTGATATGATATTACCACCTTAACACCATTTACATGATAAATGATAACAAGGATACAAAAAACAGTCAATAAATTAGAACTTACCCTAAGTTAGAAATATCATCCCGCATGAAATACGCGAGCCAAACCAAACAACTCATCTTGGGTAGAGACCATTGACTAAATAATTGCATGCCAGACATATTGAATAATCACCGAATGCACAACACAAATCTTCCTCTGCTAAGCTAGGTAAAACTGTCATTTATAACGTCACCGTCGGACTCGCGGTGAGAAAAGGTGGGCGAAGGACGGGGTGTCGTTCAGCACTAAAATGTAATGACTTCGGGAAAAATGGCGAATTACTGATAATACGGACTTATCACATAATATCAAACTGATAAGACAACGAGCGCACGCGGAGAACATTGTACAGTTCCCGCACACGAATTATTTAAACACAAAACACACTTTTTGATAACGAGTTCACCTGACCATTGTTTTTGCAATAATATTTACTGGATAATAAAAGGGGCCAAGGTGAAATAGACATAGTTTGAAAACTACGAAAGGTATTAAGAGAAAAATAAAGTTAGAGTACAGTATTTTACTGCCGGTGCTAGCGAAACCTGGTCGACAATAAGTATAAAAAATAATAGTGGTGTTCACAAAGTTAGTGTTTTATTTTTAATTATAATGTCACATTACAAAATATCTGCTTCATATGAAAGAATATAAGTCGTTGAGATAAATTTCAATCAGGTGTGCAAGCCTTTTTGTGTCGTTTTTAGATAGAAAAAACGGCACTCTAAACCACGAAAGAGTAAATTACCAACAAAAAAACAAACAATGTATTTTACAACAGTAAAATACAATGCACGTAAAATAAAACGTCAGTAAAAACTTAACGGGAAGTTCGATAGTCTATCTACTGAATCTCAATAAAAATAAAATTAAGACCCAGACGCAAAAGTAATAAATTGAACGCTTCATACATTAAGTCGCACGTAAAGAAAGATAATTTGGATCAAGTGGGTGATTTGGATGCAAATATATATAACTAATCCGGAAGATAAGAATTTTTTCAAAATTGCTTTATCGGGATATATTAGCAAAGTGGAAGTGCTTGTTATCTCCTATCGACAAGGTAGAGCCCAGGTAAACAAATCGATGAGGTGATAATATGTCAGCGCGCTATTTTTATAATATTCCGATCAATATATTTTTCCATCGACAAAGGAGTGCACTGTACCGGATAACGGTATAGGAAATAATGAAACGAAGGTCAATTCGCAAAAGTCAACATAAAATAATGTGACTCACTGATACAAAACGTTATCTTGAAAAAAAAAACTTGGATCACGTATAATATATAATTATTATCCTATGACAACGAAAGGAAAACCTTTTTATGACGTAGAGAATCAACTCTATAGAACGCGCCTTTTTCCTTTGTCAACTGAAGCAGTGATTCAAAGAGAGACCAATTACGGAAAAAAATGGATACAATATAAACAACACATAATAATTCTAGTCCTTTATAATTAGTTAAATGTTTATGATTATGAAACGTTTTGTATGTTTCAGTCAGAGATTAATAATCAAAATCAACAATGTTATATTTCAAACACTAAAAATAGAATTATTGTCATGTTTATGTAAAATAAATTGATGATGCCATAGGTGAAATAAAATAATCAATCGAATCAAAAAGCAACCGAGATATTAAAATAGACTATAATCATCTGCAAACTCCATAAGCTCCGATGGAAATGCTGAAAAATCGTACATCTATTAGAATCAGTGACTGTAATCACATATTTTAAGAGTTGCAGAAAATTTAGATCGTTTCGCGAAACAATTTTAAAGTGAAACTTCTTTAGCACCGTTGTGATTTGCAAATCAATGAAACGGGAACGACGATGAGATAGAATAAAACTGCGCGCATTAGCCGCTTTAATTATGAGCTCACTTTTCCAGGCTATTGCTATTGGTTGAGATTGTGTGAATGAAGGTTTCACTTCTACCGCGTATGAACTGTACTCGATTTTTTAAAAAACGTTCATGGGTACAATCAACCCTGCATTCTTGGAAAGCAGGTTTGAAAAAATTGTTGTTGAAAATGCGAAAACCTGGACTAGCAGAATCTTCAAAAAATGAGCAGCTTTTGGTTCTGCAAAAAAACGATTAACTTTTGGCTCTAGCTGCAAGCATTCGCCTTTATTTTCTCATTTAAGGTCTTAGTCCCGCGAACAAAGCGTTTCCTCCGGACCCCCCAGTAACACTCCTCTCAACCTCGTCCAAAAGGGTGGTGATGTAGTTGCTGATAGGCTGTAGGTGCTTGATCAAAAACGTTACAAAGATAATTTGGCTTTCCAACTTTTTACAGAAATTAGTTAGGTATAAGGGTAAATATAATAACTGATTGAAATTAATGACTACATTAAGGGATGCCTGACCGTCCCATCATATTAAATGGTCAAATGTCTTCAAAGTACACAAAAGATCAATGTCTTTTGAACAGAAATAATATTTGAAACTATTACATTATGTAAATGTTTTGTGGGCAATCGACGTTGTTTTTTGTCACTTAGAAAAATATATACAAATAAAATTATCAAGAATTGTCTCATTCACAGAGATTCATTATTTCACGATTAGGTACATCACTAGTGAATAGTAAATAAAAAAAAGTGAAAGATCCATGATTTCTAAGGTACGGATATCAGTATGAAAAAAAATCTTTACGTATTGCAATATAATTCTGTTACACGTAAACGTAAACTAATGACATTAAAATAATAAGTTATAGTGTTGAGTGTGTTGACTTTGACATTCAAATTATTAAAAGGATGATTCACTCGAGAGTGAGGAGTGGTTTGGTGAGTGCCACTCCAGGTGACTCAGATTTGAGTATGGGAAAATGTACAAATGATAAAACTGTATAACTAAGAAGTACGCTTAAGCCATTAAACAACTATTACGTAATCCCGTTTCCATATGTTGATGATAGATAGTTCAAATTTCAAATAAAGAGGCCTTTACCTATTCAGAAAATTGTATACGGTAGTAAGAAATAATATTGAAAGAAAATATATTACTAATAGTAATTGGCATTTTACGGTATACGGCGATTTTGCTGGCTAGATTAGATAATAATTAATACCATATGTAAAACCTACAAATTAAACTGAAATTTTGCAAAACATTATTAGTTTCTAAGAAAAGGCTTCTATCTAATTAGAAACTAAAGTTCACTGGGCCATAATGTATTCACACCTGTATTGCAGCTTATCCTCGACGCACGTGTATTTATCTATGTACTCTATAATATATCCATGTTTCATTTTGGCTTACTTCTGAATATTCATAATTTTAAATATAAATTTACAAAATAATTAAAAGAAAAAAGTACATTCCTTTTGTTACAGAACGCAAGATATGTTCAATGTTGCCTTTGTGAAAGAACACCGTTGAAATCAATTGGGTATATAAGATGTAATAATCCCTTTGATTTTGGGCATTGGGACTCCTGGTGGTGCCCTATAAAAAGCGACTTTAACATTAAGGTTAAACGTCACGTACGTTATAATCTACGCATTCACAGATGGCGCCAAAAATTCGATTTTGTATCGGTGACTCAATCCAGTATTGTATTTTTCAGCCTTTCTTGAAAGATTTGGGTTTGTTTATGGACAAAACTATTTATTTATATTCATATTGAATATGAACGGGCGCAAACAATTAATTCATCTCAAAATTTTAAAGCAAAACGTGCAAAAAGTATTAAAAACCTAAAATATTTAATTGGCGCCCTCTGTGAATGCGAAGATTATAACGTAACCTTAACGAATGAAACGCGTATTATATACTTCTTACTTGCGGCTATCTCGTGGTAAACGATTCTTCACGGAGTAATTATATCACCGAGCTCTCTGGCTGATGCGGATGTCGGCAGGTTCTCGAAAAATTGAAATTGACTTACCTGAAACAAAAAGAAATCAAAATATTATAATAATTGACAATGGAAAATCAAGAGTTGCGTAAATCGATATTTATGATTGCGGAGAAAATATATCTTCACACAACATCGCCATTGCAGAAAGTGGGATAACCCGGAGGTATAACCAAACGTAATTGAACAAACCAGAAACATTAATGCACAGAATTGAATGGTGTTGCGCAGAACCGTGTTCTGTAGACCAAAAATACTTATTCATTCTGTGCAAGGAACTAGATGAAGTAATCGTCACACTCGGGTGCTTGACTACCAAATCTAATGCAGAGATTTGGCATTATACATTTTGCTGTATTTCCGCAATATCGCGATTGCTTTCTGGGTTACTGAGAAATGTTCACAAATTCTCGACAAAACTCCGGGGCTTAGCGGTAAGAACTTTCGATCTAGATCCACATTGATTGATGGTTTAAAAAGCGTCATATGCATTCAATATATTCTCTCTCGTGGAAAAGATCATGATACAGAATCAAAGTTACTTGGAATAGTTTTACCAAGCTTACTAACTAAATATGTACTTCCAAACCACTATCTACCATTTCTCTTTTAGCTACTGCCTCACAATATTCCCCAATAATTGCGGATGTCATCATCAGCAGTACGACTTATATCTGGTTTCACATAAAAAAAATCAATACACCTACTGCTGAATCTGGGTTGCTTGGAAAAAAAACCGTATTTACACAACCATGAAATGTAGGTAATGTGAAATATTATTTTTTTGTTAAAATACGGGCTTTGAAAAACATTTCATTCCTAGAATTGGTATGTTTTGGATGAAAACCGTTTATACAATATTATTCTACGGTTATCTTTAAAATAAGAGATATATATCTACACAAGCCTTATAAAAACATTAAACAATTATTCTCAGAAGCAATCATTTCTTAATACATCTATCATGGAACTAAAAAACCCAAATAACTGGCAATTATTTTATTAGTGAACCACAATATCCGTTTAGGCAAATCTCCAAAAATTACCAGTCGAGTACATCATAAGCCGCTTAAAAATGTCTAAAAGAGATTTGAAGTCAATAAATGCCTAGCGATAGTACTTTTCACTCATTTCAACGACGATAATAATTCCGGTCTAAGAGTGGTGAAGTGTAAATAAAAAAAAAACTGGCAGCCACCCAAGGAAGGAGCGAAGTGAAGAGCAAAGGTCAAGGCCTAAAACCGAGAGAATAAAGTACCTATATATCATCACGTGCGAGGAGAAGGCATCACAGCCAGCATGGTCTGATCGAGCTGCCAATATTCCCACCGAAAATAAATGGCTTGCATTTACAAAAGACTACCTACTTCAAAAGTATATAGGATGATTACTTTGAAAGATCTGCCAGCAAGAGATCCAGAGAGAGATTGCACGTGTTAAATGTCAATTTCCGTTTTGGTTTTGGCCACATAACTGCGCAAACAACTTCTCTTCGTCTATAATTTTGACATGGGAGCAGGTATTGGCAAATGAAAACTTTATTTGCGTCATAGCAAACAGGAGTCTAATCTGTCTGGCGCCGGTGAGCTATGACATCCAGAATTGGAAAAGTTACAGCAATCGAAGATGGGGAAAGATATCTGATGAAAAAATCTGACTGTTTTGATGTGGTAACTAAATATAGCCGAAGCCATTTGAAAACACGTTTCGATTCTGAATGGTGGTCGGCATCAGGGAGATCCTGAAAGCATCTTTAACTCTGAAACGAGTTATAATAAAGCATTCCACATTTGTAATAACTTATTTAAGAGGAAGAACTTTCCCAGGATTTGAACCCAGTGTCTTGGTTTTTACCTTTTTACAATGTCGTATATTAATTTTAACAAAAAAAATAGTCCCGGATCGTAAAATACAAGTCATCTAATTATATTTATTGACGTCAATGAATGCAATAAATCAGATGAAATGCGTCAGATTATTCTGAGAAGATAAACAATTTATTTTCTAACAAACTTCATTGAACAATAAGCAGATCGTAAAAACGAAATACTTAAAAGTAGTCCCAGATAGAGTTTGTAAGTGATTTCATCGTTCTAGTATCTCCACCTTTTTCTTTTTCATACAAGACAAGTGAGAAGAAAGAGGACGATCGTCGATAACGTACGTCTCTCTAGGACTACTATACACATAAAAGCAATTAAACGCTCAATTAATAAAAATATATCAAGTAAGTATACCTAGGTATTGATGGAATCAATGAATATAAAAGCAGGTAAGTCCTTGAAAAAACTCATCCCTTGTGATTTTCCACTGCGGTGAAATAATACCTATCAGTCTGTTTACTGTCAACATGTTCCCTCGCTGTGGCAGCGAAAGTGAAACGCAATATCAATATCATACCATGGCGAATATATCCGTTACCTACACAGAATCATCAAATATTAAAATATAAAAGGGGAAATCTTCTGTTTCCCTTCTGTGCTTCTCTTCTCTACTGCTGTACATATCAACACCATCCTGAATAATAGACATTTATACCATACTTTATCTAATTATACACAATCTTCGTTACTAAATTGTTACTACTAAACATAAAATACTTAGAAGTGTGTTCTATACCGAATTGAAAGAAAACTCCGATGTGGCCAATTGACATAAGACCTTTCGACTGCTAGGCCCCAGACAGCCTGATGAAAATGATCATTTGTTAAAAAAATAATTAAATTTTTTTGAGTTTTTTATCAATTTCACCCAAAGTAACAAAATAGACATAAATTATAAACAAACACATTGACACACACTTAATCGGTTTATTTCTTGAGTGGTCGGTTGAAACCACAGACATAAGAAAACAATAGACCTGCCCATAAGGGAGAGGGGAACAAAGCAGTGCGTGGAGCGGGAAGCGGAGGAGTACGTCAGTGGTTAAAACCTATTATTCTTGACGGACGTTTTTTTAAAAGAATTTCCTTCTGAAACTTCGAATGGTGGTGGGAAAGCATTAAAGAACAGTAAAATTGCGGTACTTTTGTCAATTTTAAAATTTGAAACTAAAAAACATTTAAAAAAAATTGTGTCGTAAAATTTTGTCGAATTTTGTTTTTACACAGGAAGCCTGGGGAAAACATTTTCGCAAAACGCCTATGACATCTTTGGGGACGCCTTGTGGAGGGTATTTTTGAGGAAAAGAAGAAGAGGAAATTCTGAGAAGGAAAAAGTATGAATGGTGGGTAGAGGAATCTGGGGGTCAGTGTATCGCGGAGTGAAAGGACGTATGAATATATTTATTGCATGTTTTTAAAATACCGACATATATTTAAAACTAAATTATATATTATATGTTGTGGGGAGTCAAAACAAAAAAGGTGATCAAAGTAACGGGTTGGAGCGACTTTGATATACCATTTTTGTAAGCTTATACAATTATTATTAAGCCAATCCCAACAAAATGAATAAACAAATGATGGTTCGAATATTCAACTACTGCAGGTACAATATGTAATATGGATATCGATAGAAACTGATCTGATCTGAAACAGAGAAAAATATTTATAAAAAAACAACTTCACTGTTTAACTGACAATATGTTTTATTACAACATAACTATAAACCAACTTATTTAACACTTATTTTCGAAGCGTCATTATGTATACACGTTGCCCGTAGAAAAAAAAATGAAATCCGCGATGGTCAAAGACGCCACCCGATTTAAAAGTCACCCCATAAACAAAAAAGATGCCTTGATTCACCAATAGCCTTAAGCCTTTATTCCTTAATTCACCAGTAACCTTAAGAGGGTATTTCCAGAGAAAACCAGAAATATGTCATTTTTAAATCAGATTTTAGACGTATTGACTCTTTTCCACAAAAAATTATAAATGGATTTCGAAAGATTGTTCTTTTATCTAGCATTCGCATGTTTTAAATTTTAAGAAAAAATGTTTATATTTTGGGTATAATAAGGTTATACGAAAGGTCGTTGGCAGATTTGTTAAATTTTCAAAAAAGATTTTGTATTATTTTAATTTTGAATTAAATAAAACCATTAAAAAATACATATTATAAAAATAAAACAAACACTTTGTATTTAAACACAAATTTATTATTTTATATATCAACCGGTTTCGCTATAACCTAGCTTCTTCAGGATATAATAATAACTAAATATTAAGACAGAGTGATCAGGTATATATAATGAGCGACAGAGGGAGAAAGAACATATTTAGACAGAGACAAAGTATTTGAAAGCGGTACAATAGATAATCAATTAGAGGGAGGGAGACAACAATACACATCTAATCACAAGTAACCAACAGTTAACGGGATTCAATTAAATAATAAAAGTTTGATGTATTCTACATTTATAATATAAAGGAGAATATTTAAAGCAATGCTAATTTAATAATAACTAAGGACCTCAGAATAACAATATAACACAAATATACATATCAAGGACTGGGATGGATTGTAGGGAACAAGTTAAAGATAGTGCTGTAGGCTGTATTTTTTTGATTAGATAAATTTATTTGATTATTTAGTAGGAATTCTGACATATTAGTATTTAAAGATTTTCTAATTTCTAAGGCTTCTAGGTTATCTAATCTAATACCAATATTGTTTTTATGTAACATGCAAGTTCCTGAAATTTTATTAAAACTGTGGTCTGCTGAGATTAAGTGATTTGCAAGCTCAGAGAAACCCTTTCCATTCAAACAGCGTAAATGTTCCGTTATCCTAATATTGACATTTCGTGCTGTTTTACCAATATAAAAAGCGGGGCAATCATTACAGGTTTATTGCTTTAAATATTCTCCTTTATATTATAAATGTAGAATACATCAAACTTTTATTATTTAATTGAATCCCGTTAACTGTTGGTTACTTGTGATTAGATGTGTATTGTTGTCTCCCTCCCTCTAATTGATTATCTATTGTACCGCTTTCAAATACTTTGTCTCTGTCTAAATATGTTCTTTCTCCCTCTGTCGCTCATTATATATACCTGATCACTCTGTCTTAATATTTAGTTATTATTATATCCTGAAGAAGCTAGGTTATAGCGAAACCGGTTGATATATAAAATAATAAATTCGTGGTTAAATACAAAGTTTTTGTTTTATTTTTATAATATAATGTCTAACCACAAAGTAATTGCTTCTTATGAAAAAAAATATATATATACCTACATACACGTGTTTCTTGTCGAAAATTGGTCCGTTTGTGTATTCATTTGCGCACTTACAAACTAATATATTTCAGATTTTTTTAACATTCTTATTTAACTTAGACATTATTGAAAAATGATAAATAGTTATAATAAAAAAAATACAAAAAGTACATTATTTTAATAGTTTTATCATCACGCCTTTCAACATTTTTGGATGTAGGTATAAATTAAAGCAAATTTGGAATGAAATAAAATCAATATTGAGTTATAAATTTAAAAAAGCTGATACGGAGAATAATTAATCTTTGTCATTGTAACCGCCCTGCACGATCGTAGGAACAACTTTCAACGAAATGTGGATTTTCGGGCGCTGGCTGGTTAAACGCTCTTAAGCCTTTATTCCTTAATTTACCAGTAGTCTTGAGCTTTTCTTAATTCACCAGAAGCATTGAGCTTGTTATGATGTGGATGCATCATTACATATAAATTACTTTAATTTATTACTCGGATAGGCAGGTACCTTTATTTGAAGGATGGTAATAGTTTATTCGAGATACTCGGCAGGTTGGCAGACTGAGCGGAAACGGGTTTTGTTTTTAAAACGGCACTCTGGACGAGAGAGAACACGGGAGGACGCCGTGTTTTTCTCGGGCACAGTCACCTAGCGATTTAAGTTTTATAATGTAAAATATACCGGAACAATACGACTCCGCGTTGCAAAGAGATCCGTACCTTATGTGTAAATAACGGGATTAACCTAAAGATCCGAATTGTTCGGCCCGGAATTAACGAAGTTTTCGGTTCATCAATGGCCGTCGGCGCCTCGTGCGACGAGAATAAGTAATGCCGTTTATCTAGCTGATCTGGCGACTGGGAAAGTGCAATTGGCGAACATGGACTCCCGCTACACCTCGCAAGCCACGGCGAAGTTTATTTAATTAGTGTTCGGAGTTTTAACTTTAACATCCGCCGCCTACTGAGGCGTTCATATAAAAAACCCGCGTACTTGATTTTGATACGCAGAACAGACCGTTCCGGTTCACCGCAACCCCGGATTCGTCGCCGACTCCGTCTGTCAACAAATCCCGTAGGCATCCATCTATTTGGGCTTGATGGCCTCGTAGGACGGGCATCATACTGCTGGCCAGGCTGGCGCAATACACCGGATCATTTCTCATCGTCCTGATGCTCCCAGGGGGGATTGGCATCGCGACCTCAGCAGGATCACATCAGGACCACCTCTTGGATGCTGGACGAAGCACCAAGCTCCACTACGTGCATCATGCCTGCCCGCAGGCACTTAATCCGAATTAGCTAGTTTTCAAGGTCATGGTCGCAATACAGGGGTGAGTTTTCAGTAGTGTATTTTTTCCCTTGTAAAATTGGTTTATAATACCGTATTGTTTTAAATGTTCGATATTGTAAATATAGAAAATATTGATTCAAATCTCTTTGTTATTTCATATCGATACACTGTAGTTCCTAATGATGAGTAAAGAAGTGATTGTCATAGTGCCCACGCTCCCTGGGAAGAATTAAATGCTCTCCGTCGTTCTAGGAAGAAGGCGTAGTGAATTCAACTGTGGACATATTCTGTCTTGAACAGGATTTGGCGCTCTATTATTAGAAAAGTACGCAGTTGTATTCATCCCGTCTTCTTCCCTCTCAGCTAGCCACATCATATGGCTCCTTACGCCATTTTGCACGTAATAATTGCCTTTTCAACGTGAATTATAAGATATTCACATAACATTTGGCGCCTTTAACGTGGGTTGCTCGTATAAAGACACATTCTTTACTCACAATTATATTCATCAAATCGATCAACTAAAATCTCGTTTTACAACTTGCTATTTTATCACAGAGATTTAAAACAGTATGATACTGTAATTTCATAATAATTTTCATTAATTTAATGGTGCAATGGTGTCTCGTTATAATTCAAATACAACAATGTCCTTTGCAATACGGAGTGTTGCAATTTACGTATAATTATGTCATGTATTTTGGTGTTTCTCGTGCTCAGTAGACATGTAATACAGGTTATGTTTTAAATGTCAATACGTCAACTTAACCTCAATATTTGAAATATTATTTTCATAGAAGCGTCGGGTATCACCATAGACAATATTTCTTCTATGATAAAAGAAAATTACATATGTTTATTTAAAAAAAAAAAATAGTTATTGTCTATGCTTCAAAATAGAGGCAATTTAAAAGGTAAACATCGTAAGTGTCAATTGCTGTTTATTTCAGACAAGCGAATGTCAATAGTGACAGATGGGTTTACATCAAACTAGAATTCTTGTTATGAATTTAAGTGAATTAGTTAGAATTATTAATTATTTAACAAGTGTAGTATAATGAAGGGATTGTTATTTAATGAGATTAAATTTATAATTTATTCCTTAAAACATCATCATACATAAAGGATGGTCATAATTAATCAACAACATTCAAATTCAAACAATAATACATCGATTATTGAGAGTGGTGGAATAGTTTGACATATTTAACTAAATTGTTGGAATATTTTTCTTTTATTGAAAAAATATTTTTTTTTTTTGGATTATTCTTTTTGAAATTATGCTTGGAATTTCGGTGGTAAATTCAGTAAAATACCTACGCCAGAATTACTTTGGATGTCAAGGTTGCCACAAAATACAGGGTTGCTAAAAAAAAAAAAAATTTTTTTTTTTTTTTTTCCATTCTTTCATTATTTAAAATTTTTTCTTTTTTTGGTTTGTTCTACTTATCATCAACAATCTATATTATACGTAAACAAAAATAACATCAACAATAATTATTAACATTAACAACAACTTTTCATTATTTTATTATTTTATCCAATTGTTTTAACAATGTCAACTCCTATCCCAAACATCAACAACGCCTCTAAAGAGGATCTCACAAAAGAATTATCAAGTCGTTCTCTTGAACCGGCATCCACCTCTCACGCGTTGCGCTCGCAGGCGCGTGCATTTAATAAGGCACTTAAGATGCCAACAATATCAGAAACAGATATGGATTCTTCAGATTCGGATTCTGAGAACCAGACCGTTGACAACCCTACAATAATTAAACACACAAAAATTATTTATAGAGAATCACCCACCATCAATGTGGAAAATTGGAAGATAAAATTTGATGGAAAATCGAGCATAAGAGAATTTCTCTTGTTGATTGAAGAAAAATGTAGGACGAAAAATTTTAGTCAGGATAATTTAGTTCGCGTTTTTCCTGATCTGTTAGATGGACTAGCACTACTTTGGTTCAGGTCAATATATCATCCGGACTTGAAATGGGACGAGCTGTCTAAACTTTTGATCAATCAATTTGAGGCAAATGACCTACAAACGGACTTAAAAGTAAAACTTTTCAACATGACGCAACCAAAAGGTATGTCAGTCCTTGAGTTTTCACTTAGAATGAAATCTCTAAATAACATGCTAGAAGCTAAACTTCCTGAGCAGGAACTTTTGCGGCTTGCCAAAAAGGCTTTGCTTCCAATGTACACTAACTTATTAGTTTCTAGAGATATTTTTACATTCGAACAGTTAACAACTTACGCAGGAAACTTAGAGTCTTATGCGACACCACCGGAGGAATTTGCTACTTCTTCTTCTTCTTTTTCAAACAAATTTGAAAAAAGCAATAACTATACTACTAATAAAGAAGAGAGATTTGGGCCTACCAATAAAACTTTGTCAAACAATAATACCGGTACTTATAAACGTACAGGGTTTTCTTATAATAATTATAAACAATCTTCTAATGGCAATAGTTATAGTCATGCTGGGCGTAACTACAGTAACACCAATGCGGGTTACAACAATAACAAACCTCCGTCTTCTTTCAATGGAAATAGTCTAAATACCGAAGGAACTTCTAGAACCATTGTTAGGAATCAATTTTGTCTTTATTGTAAGAAACCGGGACATGTTGTAGCGGACTGTAAAAGAAAAGCCGCAGCGGGAAATAATCCAAAAGTGGGAGCGGTTAAAGGAAGAATTAATAATAACAAGTCGGAAAACTAGGGCGGAGTCTCTCTTACCACGTCCCATCCTATGCGCAGAGGAATCGGGAATGGAAGAGTTGGCTCCGACTAGTCCATCAGTTTCTTTCAGTCCCATCACCTGGAACAGTGGGCCCACTGCCACAGGGGATGGAGATTGAAAACGATGGTCGTCCTTATGCAAATGTATATATATTTAACAATTTTTACAGCGCACTGTTGGACAGTGGCGCCTCATTATCGTGTTTGGGAGGTGATAGTTATAAGATTTTTATTAAGTTAGGTATAGAATTAGTTAAGGTTAATTTTAGTGTATCAACAGCGGACGGTGCGAATCAGCCAGTCCTGGGTACAATGTCGTTGCCGGTGACGTACAAATCAATTACCCATACAATACTTTTCTACGTCATCCCGACATTGTCACCATCGTTTATCCTAGGTATAGACTTTTGGAAGCAGTTCCATAGCGCACCGGAGCTGTTTTCAAAAGCTATTGGTCCTACTTCGGAAAACAAAATTAATGGGTTGCGGGCAATTCAGCCAGCCTCTTCCTTAAGTCCCTCAGAGAATCAGGCACTCTCTGCTATTATTAAAAAATTTGAATCGATTTCTTTCGAGAAGCGTGGCTTAGGCCTGACGCATTTAGTCAAACACAAGATTAATACAACAGGGCCTCCGATCAAACAAAGGTATTATCCTTTGTCTCCAGCAAGACAAAAACAATTAGAATTAGAAGTGGATGAAATGCTAAAATTAGGAGTAATACGTCCCTCACGTTCTCCATGGTCGAGTCCAGTATTAATCGTTACAAAAAAAGACGGTACCGGTCGTTTTTGCTTAGACTCTCGCAAAATCAATAATGTCACGATTCGCGACGCGTACCCTTTGCCATATATATCGCGGATTCTAGACAAGCTAGGTGGAGCTAGGTACGTCTCTTCTATAGACCTTTCAAAGGCTTTTTGGCAAATTGCCTTAGACAAGGACTCTTGTGAGAAAACAGCTTTCGTCGTCCCTGGACGGGGTTTGTTTGAGTTCACCCGTATGCCTTTCGGACTGAAAAACGCCCCTAGTGAGTTGCAAAGACTGGCAGATGTTCTTTTTGGTCCGGAATTCGACGATAATGCTTTTTGCTATCTGGATGATTTGATCTTAATATCAGAAGATTTGGAGTCACATCTTAATCTATTAAACCGTGTATACGAACGTTTGCGAGACGCAGGTCTTACCATAAACTTAAAAAAATCCGAGTTTTGCAAATCAGAACTTAAATATTTAGGGTATTTAGTAGATTCGCAGGGTCTCCGTACGGATCCAATAAAAATAGAAAGCATCAAAAATTTCCCAGTCCCAAAAAATGCAAAACAAATCCGGGCATTCATTGGTTTGTGCGGTTACTTTAGAAGGTTCATTAAAGGATTTTCGGGAATAGCTGCCCCTCTTACTAAACTCACAGGTTCTAAAAATGGAATTAGCAATTTCAAGTGGTCTCAGGAAGCTGAAACTGCTTTTAAAGATTTAAAACGCGCGTTGACTACGGCTCCAGTTTTATGCTGCCCGGATTTCACCAGGCCTTTCTCTATCCATTGCGACGCGAGCTCCGCAGGGATTGGAGGAGTTTTGATCCAAGACGTAGACGGGCAAGAGCATCCCATCGCTTATTACTCACGTTGCTTAAACGTTCATGAAAGAAATTATGGCATCACTGAACGGGAACTCTTAGCTGTGCTAGACTCGGTGACTCACTTTAGACCGTATATAGAAGGAGCTCATTTTTCAGTAGTTACTGACCACTCAAGCTTGAAATGGCTGGGGTCCTTGTCCAACCCTAGTGGCCGTCTTGCACGGTGGAGCTCTCGCCTTTCGCAATTTTCTTTTGACGTTGTCCATCGCAAAGGGACACAACATGTTGTTCCAGACGTGCTATCACGAATGGACCTTGCCGTATTATCAGGTGTGGACACTGAACATACAAAGGATACGTGGTATTTGAAAGCCTGGAAAGGATGCCAAGATTTTCCACAACGTTTCCAGAACTTTCAAATGCGTAATAATGAATTGTTCCGACACACAAAGACTAGTCTAGCTCTGTGCGAGGATACTGCCTGGAAGAGGGTAGTTCCGCAGGAAGGTAGACAGGCAATTCTTTCAAATTTACACGAGTCTTCGCGAGCTTGTCATCCTGGGGTATTCAAAACCTATAAAAAGGTGCAATTGCGTTACTATTGGCCTAATATGTATAAGGATGTTAAGCAATTTGTTAATCGTTGTACAGTCTGCAAGGCCCACAAAATAAGTACAGCCCCACCTAACGGCATCTCTTCAAACCCAAAAAAGGTCACACGACCCTTGCAAATGTTGTCGATAGATTTAGTAGGTCCTTTACCTAGGAGTTACTCAGGTTTTACCGTAATCTTATCATGTGTAGACGTTTTTTCTAAATTTACATGGCTATTTCCGCTGCGCAATGGCACCGCGAGAAGCATAATTAAAATCTTAGAAGAAAACATCTTTCTTGTTCACGGCGTACCACGAACTATCGTCTGTGATAATGGTCGTCAATTTGTTTCGAAAGAATTTAAGGACTTACTTAGTAGTTATAACATACCACCACCATTTTACAATTCGTCTTATACGCCTCAAAACAATGTAGTCGAACGTTATAATCAAACCTTGGGTACGGCGTTATCGATCCTTGTTGAATCAGACCACCGAAATTGGTCCAAATTTCTTCCGCAAGTTCAATCGGCTATGAATAACACGGTAAACTGCGCTACAGGTTATACACCTTATTTCCTGATGCACGGTCGGGAGCAGATACTGGACGGTGATCTGCACCGTAATCCAATAACGGATGAGGAATCCAATTCGCAAGTGGGTGCTCAACCTAAAGCTTATGCACAGAAACTAGAAGAGTTGTCTTCGATTTACGAGCAAGTCTCGAATGCTCTTCTTAAAGCTTATCAAAAAGGAGCTGACCATTACAACCTGCGCAGAAAACACATCACCTATCAGGTTGGTGATGTGGTGTGGCGGAGAAATTTTGCACAATCTAACGCATTGAATTATTTCGCACAGAAATTGGCACCTCGGTTTGTTCAGAATGTGGTAGTAAAGAAAAAATCCAATCTAATCTATACGCTTGCAGACTTAAACGGAAAAGTTGCGGGTGATTTTCATGTGAAGGATATAGTAAAATCAAATAATATACCAGTATAGTCTTATTGTGGCAATACTTCGGAGGGTCTGGCCATCCCTACCGAATACTGCAAATTATCTTATTTACTAGTTAATATTTAATGCTTGGGAGTTTTAACCCGGCCTGATCAACCGAGTTGAAACGACCCGACATTCTGACAGTCAAAGTCCTGTCACAGGAATATTTCTTTTTGTTCGTTCATGTTTTTGGAGGGGGTGCGTTTATGCAAACTCATGTAGTATTTATGATTCATTGCAATCAAAATCCACTCTAGTAAGATTAACTCGAGTTGTTTTATAAGTTCTTACTTTCGTTAGGCGTAATTATTTATTGTTATTTATTCGAAATTAATTTAGTAACATTTTTTTTTTTTTTTTGGACTGAGCACGAGCAAGCAAACAAGATGAATGACATAATTTGTTTTTATATTACGTTTGTTAACCTCGAATACAAATGGAACACATGCCCACTTCCAATTGTGTTCAGGGTACATCCCATTGAACTGCGTTCATGGTTATTAAATTTTGTATTTATTATTAAGTTTTGTCTCGAAACACACAGGGATGCCAGTCCTACACCTCTATGTGTTTTGAGCATTGTTTTCTTTTGTTTATCTCTTTCAATATGAAACATGACTGTTTTCAAATATAAATAAATTCTGAGAAATATTGTAAGTTCAACACGTAGTAACCACTTATATGCTTGCGAATATACAAAGAGAATAGTTTAGTAATATACATATTATTTTGTTAAATTTATTGATTAGTTTTAGTACCTATGATGCTACTTTACTTCATACACTCACCCGTACGACCGATTTAGGTAGAATAGGAAACTCTTCGTAGTGAACAATTTTATTTTTCCTAAAAGGGACGTAAATTCAGTGAAGTGAGGGTTGCTTGCACCCTAAAGTGTTGCCTAAATGGCTTTCTAAAACCCTATTATGGGTCAGTGATGCATTAATGCATATGGTTGTGTATAATTTTTGTGCTGGACACACAAAGGTATAGATAAGTTAAGGATGTGTTGTCCACTGATTAGTGTTTAAACTTACATAATTAATGATGATTATGCTGTATATGTAACGTTAACGGTAGTCCAAGACATAAGTCAGCCGTTCTTCACCCAGTATCTTCAATGCTGTGGGTGTTTACGGACCCCGTTCACGGAACATTAGTTCACCATGTTCTTAATATTAAGTTCTTTTAGTTTTAAGTTCTTTTAGTTGTAAGCTATGTTTAAATAAGAATGGTTGCATCGCAAGCCCGTCCATCGCGCCTTACGCATGATGGAGTGCGATCGGAGTTGCGGCACACCCATTCGCTATTACTATTTAATCTATGTTTGATCTACTAATCACTTTTTTTTTTACTGCTGTCTACTAATGATTGCTAGAATATGTTTGAATAATTTTTTTTAGGCCCTGTGACCGACCTTTTTTTTTTAGATTAGGGGTAGGAACCTTATTAGTTGTTATGTTCGTGGGCGAACATTTTTGTGGCGAGGGGGGTAATGTTATGATGTGGATGCATCATTACATATAAATTACTTTAATTTATTACTCGGATAGGCAGGTACCTTTATTTGAAGGATGGTAATAGTTTATTCGAGATACTCGGCAGGTTGGCAGACTGAGCGGAAACGGGTTTTGTTTTTAAAACGGCACTCTGGACGAGAGAGAACACGGGAGGACGCCGTGTTTTTCTCGGGCACAGTCACCTAGCGATTTAAGTTTTATAATGTAAAATATACCGGAACAATACGACTCCGCGTTGCAAAGAGATCCGTACCTTATGTGTAAATAACGGGATTAACCTAAAGATCCGAATTGTTCGGCCCGGAATTAACGAAGTTTTCGGTTCATCAATGGCCGTCGGCGCCTCGTGCGACGAGAATAAGTAATGCCGTTTATCTAGCTGATCTGGCGACTGGGAAAGTGCAATTGGCGAACATGGACTCCCGCTACACCTCGCAAGCCACGGCGAAGTTTATTTAATTAGTGTTCGGAGTTTTAACTTTAACATCCGCCGCCTACTGAGGCGTTCATATAAAAAACCCGCGTACTTGATTTTGATACGCAGAACAGACCGTTCCGGTTCACCGCAACCCCGGATTCGTCGCCGACTCCGTCTGTCAACAAATCCCGTAGGCATCCATCTATTTGGGCTTGATGGCCTCGTAGGACGGGCATCATACTGCTGGCCAGGCTGGCGCAATACACCGGATCATTTCTCATCGTCCTGATGCTCCCAGGGGGGATTGGCATCGCGACCTCAGCAGGATCACATCAGGACCACCTCTTGGATGCTGGACGAAGCACCAAGCTCCACTACGTGCATCATGCCTGCCCGCAGGCACTTAATCCGAATTAGCTAGTTTTCAAGGTCATGGTCGCAATACAGGGGTGAGTTTTCAGTAGTGTATTTTTTCCCTTGTAAAATTGGTTTATAATACCGTATTGTTTTAAATGTTCGATATTGTAAATATAGAAAATATTGATTCAAATCTCTTTGTTATTTCATATCGATACACTGTAGTTCCTAATGATGAGTAAAGAAGTGATTGTCATAGTGCCCACGCTCCCTGGGAAGAATTAAATGCTCTCCGTCGTTCTAGGAAGAAGGCGTAGTGAATTCAACTGTGGACATATTCTGTCTTGAACAGGATTTGGCGCTCTATTATTAGAAAAGTACGCAGTTGTATTCATCCCGTCTTCTTCCCTCTCAGCTAGCCACATCATATGGCTCCTTACGCCATTTTGCACGTAATAATTGCCTTTTCAACGTGAATTATAAGATATTCACATAACAAGCTTTTATTCCTTAATTCACCAGCGGCCTTGAGCCCTTATTCCTTAATTTACCAGTAGTCTTAAGCTTTTCTTTATTCACTAGTAGCATTGAGCCTTTTTTCCTTAATTCATCAGTAGCCTTGAGCCTTTATTCCTTAATTCACCAGTAGCCTTGAGCTTTTATTCCCTAATTCACCAGTAGTCTTGAGCCTTTATTCCCTAATTCACCAGTGGCCTTCAGCCTTTATTCCTTAATTCACCAGTAGCCTTGAGCATTTTATTCCTCAATTCACCAGTAGCCTTGAGCATTTTATTTCTGAATCCACCAGTAGCTTTGAGCTTTCATTCCTTAATTCACCAGTAGCCTTGAGCTTTTATTCCTTAATTCACCATTACTTGGCATTTTATGCATGAAACTGGTGGTGTGCCAATAATTTTCGGAACCTTCACCACGAATGGGTTAATTCTCTTTAATGCTGCGTCTATTCTTCTGTCTTTCTTGTATAGGTATTTTACACAAGGCTAGAGTTTCCGCACGAGTACTAACCAAGGCTCATAACACAAGTCCTCGATGCACGAACCGTTGGTAATAGTTTAATTATAAACATTATAATATACTTTGTTGCGTAAAACCAAGTTCGTTTACAGCAAAGGAAGGTACAACGCTCGAAGCGGGATCAATAAATGAACCAGTGAGGACGTTATCAGATTTTACGCCTTTATTTTTATTGGTCGAAAAGCCACAACATGTACCTAAACATGATAATAAATACAGTTTTAGGACACGTCTTTAGTGCTCAATAAATCGTTTATTACTTTTATAAAAATAACGCACCTATTTACTGGTAGTAAAAACACTCGTCCATCTTTATGGACGAAAGTAATGTATGCAGGTACACTTCGAACGTAACTCAACTATTGTTTCACGTAGTCCGATTTAATTGAATAATATCGATCGTGGAAATTTGAAATGCTGTAAAGAACAAAAAATCCAAAAAACAGTTGACTACGAGTATGTATTTTTTATCTCTGTTTTTTTCTCTCTTTCGCTCTCGGAATATTTCTACGAAAATAAGTGTGTTCTTCACGGCGTACATTTTAATGTAATTAAATTCTGTCATTAAAGAAATTTACAAGAAATGTTAATTATTCTGAAAGATCAGTTCAAACAAATTTTATAATAAAAAATCTTAATTATATGTCTAAAAAAACAAGAGATATGATTTATTGAATTGCAGATATGGATTTCAAATTTCCATGATCGATATATTGGTTGGTGTTATTTTGTATAATTTAACAATATTTGTACACAATAATGCTCTATTTAATAATGCTCTCTTCAGCTTGGTGATATTTATTTTAAAGCGTGACAGTTATTTTGCCTTTCGAAGGTAAGCAAATTATCAGTGGCAATTGTCTTTGAAAGACGTTACACCTGGCGCAAAAAAAAACATATGTAGCAGATGATGAGAACTAAGGAAACATTTTTGATTAATTAATATAAAAAAATAGGATAGTGATGAGATGATGGATAGGTACCTAAATAATATTATAGGTTAATCATTTTAAGATGAAGCTTCTGCGATGTTATTATATTTAGGATATAAAAACGGTAAGGAATAAACCTAACCTAACTTATGCATACTGAAACACAATAAAAAAAACGAGTGTGCTTTAGACCACACGACTGAAGTAAAACTTCACTAACTTATATCTCCCTCTCAACTTTTCCGTTCGCCTCGCCCGATCACACTTTTATAACGCTCTCGTCACGCATTCACCAGCTTACTCCCCAAGTCAAGGGTGCGTAAAGGCCCGACCGTTCGCCTCGCACGATCACACTTTTCGTAACGCTCTCGTCACGCATTCACCAGCTTACTCCCCAAGTCAAAAAAGTTTTACTTCAAAAAAACAGAAAGCGCCGAAACAAAAGCATTATGCACTGAAAATATATAACCTGTAGGTGCCTACAAGAAAACAAGTGTATCTATACTAGTCCTAGCGAGAGCTCCTACGTACGTCACCGACAATTGTTCTCTTCCATCACAGTCTTCATACCTTCCTTTTTTGTATGAAAACGAAAAAGACCGAAAATACTAGAACCATGACGTCACATTCAAATTACTCTCCGCTGGGACTAGCAGTCGTAATGACGTTGTGAAAGAAAACTGATATAACCAATTTACAAAACCTTTTGACTCCAAACAAATAGACCAAACAAATAGATCTGTTCCAATAAACAATTTTAGTTCTTCAAACTTCGCAATATTTGATTATAGTAACATATCCTGATGAAGACAACATTGTTGTTGAAACATGTTGATATTGTTTTAAAAATAGTGGTTTATACAAAGTAATCGGTTATTCATTATATGAAACAATTTTAGTGCTTGAAAATTTTTATAAATTTTAACCAAAGAACCATACTTCGGGCACACAGGCACGCTCACAACAAAATTCTCTTCAGTGTAATAAATAGTTTTAAAATGTGGACGAACTACTGTTTGGTACTGAATTTGAACAGCTTCGTCAGAAAGGGTACGAAATAAAGATGAAAATATTAATAGGTAGGTAGGTACCATTGTTTATAAGTTTAAGTCATTTAATACGGGAACAACACTTTAAAAATTTCGAGAAGCGCCACGGAATGCTGCAACGTAATCTTAGAGACAAAACATATTATTACAATATCTTGATAATATCATCCATACAAAGATAATTTACATAGAACTGATACCCGCCTTTATTATTGTCATTGTTTGGTACTATAAATACGACTTTGTTCCACATTCAGGGCGGGATGGGGTCACCGCGACACCAGTTCACAACAGGTCACCGGGAATTTATGCACTTTACGCGAAAACAATATTACGTTACGAAGTACTGCAAAATCAGTATTTTTGATTTGAAAATATGATCGCTTAGAAATATTTAAGATGCTTTAATTAAATACTGCGAGTAGAATACATATAGGCCTTTGAAATAATAAAGGGTCATTTTATAAGCCCAGAAAAATTAAATACCAAGCCTATAAAAACTGCTTTAAAGTTCAAAATCTCCTGCTTACGAAACCCTTTTCGGTTATGAGTATTTTGTACATTGTGAAAAAAATAATTGTTTAGAAAATTATCACAACACATTTAAATACTTGTGCCTGAGCTTCGCAAAATAAAATAAAACACGCTTTTTGGCGATGTTTTTTTTCTTGAATAAATCAAAACAGGCGTCTGGTGTTTTGCGGGAATTTTTAAACCTTATCGCCATTTACATAAGGAGTGTTATTGTTAGCGAAAAAATAGTACAAAAAAAATAAGGTATCAAGCTTGTAAAAACTACCTTAAAGTTCAAAATCTCTTACTTATGAACCTCTTTTTAAAATAAAATACACTTTTTGCGATGTTTCATAAATATAGATCACAACAAGCGGCTGGTGTTAAGCGGGAATTTAGACCTTATCGCCATCTACAGGCGTGTTATTGTTAGCGGCCTTTCAAATGTTACGACATGGTGCATCGCCTTAATGCTGTATTATTAATTTCATGCAGGCACTTGGGGGCTGATGGAATACCGAATCGCATGCTTTCATATTTTATCTAGCTTTTCCAAATTCAGATGTATTTAAAAATTTACGAAATATAGCTTATTAGCTTTGCTAAATGGCTTAAACGTAATTCTGATTTTTGCGTAATATATTATTTTAAACTTACCTTACATTTCTCTAAAAAAAAAAACTGAAATTTGTGTCCTTTAACAGAATATTTTAGTCGTTTCTATTTTCTTATAATTTTAATTAAAACATCCGCACAAGAATCCCAACTGATCCCGTCTGGAGCCAGTGAGGCTATGGCGTCCCCGATTGGGGTATGTTGTGCTGAAGTCAGTGGGGAGGGGAAGGAGATAGGGAAGAGGAAGGTGGGGAAGTGCCTGGCTATTCAGATTTGGTCATCAAACACGGCTTATGCCATTTCAAGCAACGTTTCAATTCTGAATGGTGGTCTTACACCAGGGCGATACTGAGAATATTTTCCACTCTGGAACGTACCGCAAATATGCTGTATATGATTTTAAATGAATAAATTGTGAAATAATACAATAATCAAATAAAATTTATTTGCCACGCCGGGATTCGATACCGCGACCTTCGGTTTGCGAGTCAAGAGCCTTACCGCTGGACTACGCCGGCCGTCATGTATAAAACAATACATGCAGTGGTGTCCTATTTTAAGGAATTTGAAAGTTCCATAGCCGAAAATGCGTTACTAATAGTTGCGTTGACTTAAAAATTTAAGACAAAAAAAACATAGAATAACAGATGTATACCTAATATTCAATATTCAGCCTACTAGATTTTCATCCATTATACATAAATACACTACTAAACTACATTTTTGACGAATAAATCAGATATAAACTATAATTATTCGACCAGAGAGACAAGCGTACAAAAAAAATTCAGACCATAAAAGCTTTAAACGCTTAAAAAATTAGGGCAACAAAAAAAATTCAGAAAAAATATAAAATTACAATATAACAAAAAAGGCAATATTAGAAAAATTATATAACGTAAAAAAAACAAAACATATATACGCAAAACACAATACCAACACAATGCACATAACATCATTATACCGAGCCTCATAATATTTGCCGATTTAACAAAAAATTATTACCGCCTTTATTATATTATTTTTTTTTCATTTTAGTAAGTTATTTTATTGAAATTAATTATTTTATTGAATTTTATCAAATTGTAAAATGGGGGCCTCAGTACGGTAAAGCACCCATTGAGGCCCACATTATAAGATAATGTTGTAAAATACGTGTAGTTATTGTGTCAAATACAAAATATATGATAACAAAAATTCGAGTGCAGTTTACACGCGGTAGAAGCGAAAGATTATCTATCAAAACAATCTTAACTATAAATATACCAAACCATACACATCTCAACCAATACCTGAAAAGTGTGGTCATAATCAAAGCAACCAATGAGCGCAGACCAGCGTAATTTCCGTTTCATATCTCAACCAATATGTGACTTATGCCTTTAAAAGTGACATCATAATCAAAGCGGTCAATGAGCGCAGTTAATGCGTCGCAGGTGCTGTAATCGTCATTTCCGTTTCATCCGAAATCCAAATCATAGCAGGGCTGTAGAAGTTTCACTTAAAAAAATTGTACAAATTTCATGGTGCCAGAGAGAGTTTTGCATTTCAGACAACAGATTTATTTGCTAACAAAGATTTATAGTTAACAATCAAAACTTTGAATAAATTTAGTATAGGTACGCAAGAAGATAACAATCTCAAAAACGGCGACAAATTTAATTAAATCCAAGACACGTCGTCAACCTGCGATAATTTCCGAGAAGCAATATTACGCACTGCATAAAATAAAACATTCTGCCCATGCGACACA
Source organism: Limnephilus marmoratus (assembly GCA_917880885.1). NCBI lineage: Eukaryota > Metazoa > Arthropoda > Insecta > Trichoptera > Limnephilidae > Limnephilus > Limnephilus marmoratus. The sequence continues at coordinate 58,725,033 of OU862911.1, read as the reverse complement.
AAACAAATAAAAATTTCAGTTTCCTGCTCTTGTCGTACAGTGCAGATACGATACACGACTGCAAACTGAAAGCTCGGAAACAAGCTTTTGAACAAAGAACAAAACTAATTAGTCCTCCGCAAGATTATTACTGAAGCATTTTGATTACTCGGTTTATTAGGTATTGTTTACAGTACAAATCGCATTATTTGTTTACAGCTGCGGTTCTCAGAAACATCATTAGGTTCTGCAGGTACATTTAGGAATTAAATAGGTGGTGAACCCTGAACACTTAAAGCAGCCATTACGGTGAAGAAGGTAGACCACCAACATTTCGGCACTAATTATCATTAATCATGACACACAGTCTTTGATATTATTTAATAACGCAGCAACAAAGAGGCAAATAATGACCACATCACATGAAATTAAAATAAACATTGGTACGGTGGATATGTTTAATTTCAAAACCTGACACGATCGTTAAATAATAAATATTATGAAACGTATGGCAGGTACTTATTACCATACTGAGATAATATTATATCACTTTTATGTGCTTTGTTTATGGACCAGAGAGCTTGTATCCCAGAACACAATTTTAGGGATATCATAATGATAAACATGCGGCATAATTCACGTTAGACAAATAAACACAAACGTGTACGCCGTAAACATTAAGCGGGAGATTTATCTTGTCACCTTTGTACAACAAGCAAAGAACAGATTTCTTGCAAGGCGTGTAAGGCGTCGACTAATAACGAGAACCTTTGAAAGTTTACAGAAACAGACCCAGTCGACTGTGACACTGGGATTTAACATGTTTGCCTTTTAAAAAGTACCCTTATTTTGATCGTAAAAAAAGGATGACACGATTCAGAATTGTCGCGAAACACTTTGCGGTGAGATATGGCGAGAGGGGGGAAGTCATATTGTTTCGGCGAAAACCGCAAATGGCGGCCGGCGGAAGCCCCGTCGGCCGCTATTTCCGGGAGTCGGCAGAAATTAGATAAGGCAGATTGTGAAAAGAAATCTTGGAAATATCACAACAAACAGCGGGAGCTAAAGGGCCCGACGCTATGAACTCTTTGTTTACGCCTAGTTGAGATAACATACATCGCGCATGCCGCTCTCGCAATAACTTACGACTGTAGTTTTCCGAAGAAAAAACTCATAAAAGGGTGCGAATGCAGCGCATGAAGGGGCGAGAAATCCAAACATCCGTTGCTTTATCTGATGCCGTCAGTACTATCACGGGAAGAATCGCTAACAAGAAACAATCCTTGTCCTTTATGAGCAAAGTACATTTTCTGAATAAATAACGCCGATATTTCCATTCTGAATCATGCATTGAATAGAAAGTCAAATACAAAGGCAACGGTGTTGCAACACGACCGAGACATTTATTTTCTGTACCTATCTAGTTTAATGAGTGCAGTTCAGTCAACGTGCTAGCTCGTGCAAGTGCCTGAACCGAAATTGTATGTACCGTAGATACATAATACTTACTAGTACTTACACAGCGTCTAGTGTTAACGACCCGAAGATGCACAAAGCCGGAGACACCTGTTGTGTGTTTATTATCTTATCTGGGACAAAGGTGAAGACAAATAAGTGAACACTGAACGGTCCCCTGGATTGGAACGGGGAATGTGGGAGCTTTATTCTCCAGAACGCTGGCCTCCTAGTTTTCAGCAGGAGCACGGTGCGCAACGTGGCGCGATAAAATAATAACAGTTAAGTTCTGAACCAACTTCAGACGGTAACGGAGAAACTTCAATGAAGTTTAAAAGTGCATGACCAAACTTTTGTTAAAAAGAATTTTCACCTGTATTTTACTGCGAACTTTCAATATAACCTTTGTGTACAGAGCAAACGAAATTTTTCATGAAATTCGTTTTAAATTTATCTACGCAAACCTAAAGAGAGGTTTGCAATTTTAAAGATAAAAGACAATGAAGATTCAAGAAATCAGAAGACTTGTTAATAAAACATGAACAGCGAATAGGAAGGATTGATGTAATTCACGAATCGCACCACTTTCCCGAAGAACGATAAAATAGGATAGATTAGGACAGTTTGTTTTTTATGAGTTTTATGGGGAAGGACAATCCGATACCGCTACAGAGGGGAATGGTCTGTTCCGAGATATCTGGTAGGTTAGACTCACCCTGTGTAGATAAAACTCTTCGCAGAGTCAAAATATCAAATCATTCTATAAGTTGAACAATAGATTTTAAACAAATATATCATCCCTTTAGGTCAAATGTCCGCTATGGATGTTGGAAACGAGGATCCAGCCACAAAGCGACAATCAGGACGATAAAAGCCAATGAATATAAAAAGAAATAATAATAATAGCATTTCTAGTATCACTCGAAACCTTTTCGGGAATCACTGCTTTGAGACGAATCATTTTGTTGAATCGCTTGGGACCACAGATTCGTCAGAATCAATCAGGTATGCTAGAATTGTTACAGGGCAAATTGAAGTCCCCATCGTCAATATTTAAAAAGGGTTTCATATTATTCAGCGATGACATCAAAAGAAATCCAAATCAACGCTCTACATCGCTATTGAAAGTAGGAATGCCTTTATTGAAACGAATCGCTTTGTGTCACAAACTTTGAATTAATCAAAATATCTGTCAATCGGGAGACAACTTCCAATTATTTTGACGTGACAAGTATTGGAACAAAAGGCGATTAGTATGTGGATACAGTTGTAAAATTCTATCACAATAGCACGGTGAGGTGAATCACTGGAACAATGAAACTAAACATCAAAGAGCCTGTTTTGCAAGAAAATAAGTGAACAGTTATGGCGTACTCTTTACAGATAGAGCAGCGACTAAGTAACGGCACTACTGTACATTGTAGTTTTTAGTCTTTGATATTACGGAGAATACCTGTTGCGAATCGGATACCTGACTTGTGCAACTGTATCAAAAACAATGGCACCCAACTAACTACAGACAGCAGACACGAATATCAATTACGCTATGTAACTTTTAAAAAGAATGCCTTATGGAAAGTAAATGGCGTAAGAAAAAATATTTTAAAAGCCATTATTATGTTTAATCCTCCGAATCCTGGCCAGAATTTTACGGAAGTATTTTAATAGCGTTTTTACTTTTCAATAATAATTTTAATAATAATTTTCTTACGTAATTTCAGGGGACGACAAAATCCAATAATAGATGTTTAAGCATTTTGTGTAGGCGTAAAAATCAATTCAATATTGTCCTCGTCATTAGAAGCTTTATGTCAAGTGAATATTTACCTAACTTCCTTTTGTTTTATCATTTATGCTTTATTTTTATTTTATTATTATTATTAGATACACCTAACAATACACTGTTTTCAATGTACAAATCATATGATGGCCTCCACTCCAGGAATTCACCTGACGTGTTTTAGAGTACAACCAGTGATGGTTGAAGTCAGAGGCGGCTCGCGACTGAAATTGCCAGCGTTTCACCTTAATTTTTTTTAGTCTGTAATATAAGCGTAGAAAAATATTTAATGGGGTACTGCAATTCACTCACTCCACTAAGTTACGTTTGTAAAATAATGTATTAAATAATACAGCGTCAGCGCTTACAAAATCATCTCTAGAGTGAAAGATATGCAAAGCTTGTGAATTTTTTTTCATAACTTTAAAAAAAATTTACTTTCTTTAAATTTTTAAACTTTCCTTTTAAAACTTATTTTGTTGAGTTGAGTTCATTCTGAGTTTTCCGATTACCGCACACAAGTACTTTCAATTAGGAAGGCGGGAATGGGTACCGCTGCCCCGGGAACCTTTATTGGATAACACCTCTGCCATAGGTCACCCCAAGTGGTTCGGGTTCATGGGGTGAGCTTTGTCTAGGTCTTGGAGGCGGATGACCTAGACACAACGAAACCCAGATTCCTAGCCACCCCTTAAACCCTTATCCTTCCCAGAACTCTCCTCTCCTTCCTTTCCTTAAAAAAACCCTCCACACAGCACCCCCAAAGATGACATAGGCTAAAAATAGGATAAAAAAAAGTATTCCTAAACGAAAACATTCCAGACGCATTGGATTACGCATGATCAAAATGGTGCAAAATTCGCATGCCTCCAAGGCGCTTCGCACATGCGCCGCTAGTGCACGGGATGAGTTATGTATATTGGTGGGAATTATTCTGAACCCTACTTTTGTATTTCGATGAATGGTGTACATATGATGACGTTATAACCTATGTGAAGGCTGAGTACAAGCATTGCAATGCACAAATGCACGCCTCTGGTTCTAGTAGGTACATTATGTAAGTTTTCAACAACACGTGGTGCAACTTCATTTCCAGAAAATCGGTTATTGCACAGATAAACTATTAGGTACTTAAAACAAGTTATTACCAAAATATTAAAACGTAATAGTAATTTAACCATCTGATGAGTGCAGTGTGCAGGGTGCAGTGTGTGCACGCAATCGCAAGGAAGAAAGCAAATAGCAGCATATTGGCGCATTTAACCAAGTGATGCAAGGAACTTCATGCTATTATTAATCCATTAGGTTGAAATATGGCCAATTGAACGATAAGGGAACTGCAGTGGGAGATATAAAACGAACAGTTGCGGTCAATGCAATCCCAACGGACTAATGGAAATGTGAACCAGATGTGATCACTTAGTATAAAGACCGGTCTACATAAGTAGCAAACTAATAATAAAAAAACGAGGCACAGTAGCAAATTTAACCACAGTAGAAATATAACCACAACAAAAAAAACCTACACTGAAAACTGTACCTCTCTGGTATACGTTACCTAACATGTATTGTCGAATTAATTTATGCATCTATTGACACCCCATTTGGACTTTTTAAGTTTCATTACATTGCTTTAATATATATATTTCAAAAAAGTTTTTCTTTTTCTCTTATTTCAAAAATCAAAACCATTTTTTCTCTGAAATCACAAGATTTGTAAGTAGGTACTAAAATACTTAATTATAAATCATATATTTTATGTAAAAAATAAATAAATTTGAAATGACGAATAATACAATTTGTCCCAAGAAAAGTCACTATCCCAAAGACTGACCTTTTTTAAACTTTCTTCAAGCAGGTAGTTGCCATAATATTAAAAAAATGCGAATAAGAAATTCCAAATAATTTCGATATCACATTTGAAAAAATCAACCCATATAAATAGAGTGTGTAATTCACACGCGATAGAAGTGAAATTAGAAGCGCCCTTGAGATGATTTCTCACAAAAACGGCCCTCCACAAATTATCCAATTATTATTCTTATTAGAAATTCGCTAGATATCGCTTTCTTTTGCCTGTTTATTTTAAAGTGGTTTGAAGATTGGATATTGATTTACAAAAACAAAAATGTTTTTTTTATGGCTTTCGTAGGATTCGAACCTCCGTCCGCTGATTTTCTCTGGCCGCTGAGATTTGCGACGCGCTATACCGCTGCGCTGTGGGACGCGTTTGGCGAGGCGCGAATTTACGCTTTATATTCCGACGACCCCCATAAATAAACAAAGCGGCCAATGAGCGCAGACCATCGATATAGATGTACTTGGTCGAAAGCGCAGACCTATCGTCGTTTCCGTTTTATATCTCAACCAATGGGAGGCTTGAGCGTAGTTTGATGCTTCGCAGGTGCCGTAGTGCGTCATTTCCGTTTCATCCGAATTTCAAATCACTCTAACGGAGCTAAGGAAGTTTTACTTAAAAAAACAACGTTTTTAACTATCTATAATAAATATATTTTCAAATGTCTTTTAAAAATTTTTTGGTTTGACTGAGAACTGAACCTTCCTCCCCAGGTACAGGGATAAAAAATTCTAACCCCTGAGCCAAATCCCAATTGAAGAGTATCCCTTTTTTTATGTTAACTGCTGTAAAATTAATTGTTTAATATCGATTGTCCAAAAAATAAATGATTCAGAAAGAAATCTATAAATAAAGTAATATTAGCGTAATTTTATGATTTCTCGGTTAAAAAATATAAAGGTTAGCTCGGTTTGTGACCGGAAACCGCAAATAAACAGGCGATTGACGACAGCCAACAAACCCAAATAAATACAATTTCAATGACATGGCAGTCAGTATTCAGTACGCACTTTGCTGAATGAACAAACGACAATATTATTATAAACACGAAAGACGTCCACGACCGGTCTGCCCAACGGAATCCATAAATCTGTGCCAACAAATACAACGTGGGACGACGAACCAACAACGAAATCCAAAGCACATCACCTTCTTGGCTGAACGGACAGCTGTAAGATTGACAGCAAAAATGGTATAGTACACGCAAGACATTAATACCGGCTTGTAGGTACATTGTAAGGTATATTCTCGCGCAATTACTGACTTTACAATGAACGTAAGCGAAATAGATGAAAAAAAGCGTAAAAAGATACGTGCGACGGGGAAAGGCGTGGACGGGGAGGCTTGCCATTTTTTAAACTTAAATTCGCCAATTGCGACGATTTCTGTATCAACGTCAGGCCGGCATTAAAGTTTGGCATGTACTACACTAGCTTAACTTTATTATTATTTAACTGCTACTAACCTGCTATACAATACTGCCGCTATGGGTGGAACCACAGTATCGATGACGTGGCTGTCTTTTTATTTATGACGGCAAAATAACACATAGAATGGGTTGTTTCAAAAAAATGTAACAATTCATTAAATATTTGAAGTTAATTTTCTCGTTCTATGAAAGTTCTACAAAAGTTCTATAATTATTTCAGTTTTATGAAGCAACTGGCCTATCTATGTTGGTATAACATCGAACTTGAAAATAACTTAAAACAGAACGTTTCAATAACAACCCTTCCTCTAACACATGCGAACACCTCAGCACAGGTTTTCCTAATGTGGTGTTCACAAAATACTTCTACTAACCCATTTACATACGGTTACTGATTTTTTTTATATCACTGGTACTTATTATTTATATGAAAACGAAAACATCTGTAAAATGCATGTACGAGAATAGAAATAAATAAAATAAAAAGCTTTACCACGCGGTTTCGCTAACACTAATTTCAAAAAATATAATATATAAAAAAATTCATATTTCAAATGGGAATAAAAAAATGATCACATTGAAGAATGTTAATTATTACAAATCATAGTTATAATTAATTTTGTATTTATGGTTATGTTCAAAATATTTTGTGATAATCGGCCCGCCGTCGGTTTTACGGGGTGAAATCTTTATTACAGAATATCCCTAAGGGCCGACGGTGAATTAACGAAGGGTCTCTTGACTTAAACCTTTGAGGTTTCGACTTTCGACCGCACCTCTTCATCCGTACAGTTACCCCGAGATCAAATTATAAAGAAACCGTCATTATGATAATATCTCACGGTGTCCGGAGTTAAAAAAAAAAACAACACAAAAAACTTCATTATTTATGTGTAGACTACAGATATCAATGCAGGTTCAACAATAAAACCATGTTGACAGTGGTCAAGTCTTGCCATATAAATTAATAATAATAATGTGAACCGATAGGTATTGTACACATGAGTTCCAACTGCACGGATCCAGTGGGACTACGGCATCCACAATTGGGGTATTTTGTGAGGCTTAATACCCTTTATAGGGCACAATTAAGGAATTTCATAGACAAGTGATTAACCAGCGACCTACAAGGGTTTAAGGAAGCGGGTAAGGGAAGGAGATGGGGAGGAAGAAGGCTGAAAATTAACCATTTGCGTAAATTTCAGGCAACGCTTCGATTTTAAATGGGGTTCTTTCACCAGGGAGATAATGAGCGCTTCTACCACTCTGGAACGTGCCGCCAATGTACAAAAAATAATTTATGAAATAACACATAATAAGGTAATTAAAACAAATTTATTTAACTCGCCAAGATTCGAACCTGCAACATCTGAAATCGTAATCGATAATCTAAGCCGCCCCACCACTGACCACTGAGATCGTAAAAACGAGATAATATATAATATTTTTTATTGTTATTTTAACCCTTCAGGCCTCGGGCCCATTTTGTCGGAAGGTCAAAATATTACCGCTTTGCAAAAAAATTTTTATAAATGGAACATTTCTAACGCGTCCGAAATCTAACAACTGTTTTGTAAGGTGATGAAATACAGTTTCAAATTTTATAAGTCGAAATAAACGCACAATTTTTTGAATATATATTTTTTTAACGCATACACGAAAAAGTTTTAAAAGGCTTACCTTACGTTTTTACTAACTAAAGTTACTGGTAACGAAAAAAATAAAAACCCATACATTTTTTAGACAAATATATTGTTTGCTAGCTCTTTTGCCGTTCCGTGTAAAAATAATAAATAAATAATTCTCAAATTTTCATAATTTTTTTTCAAATTGCCATCCGAAATTTTTGGTTTCATAAAGGTGTACATTTTACATAATTTGTAGAAAACTTTTAGATTTGAATATAAAGCATAGTTTTTTCTCTTTCTAGCACCGTTTATACCGTATTTCTCATTATGACAGTAAGGGAGACAAAACAATTTCTATGAGACCTACATGAGTTGTTCCGAAATCCAAACAAATTAGCCTGAGGGGTTAAAGAGGTATGTAAATATTTACTAAATTCAAGAACTCGAAGAGTGGTCTAACAAAGCAATATAATCATTTCTTTAATTGAAATCGGACAAAGCTTTTATATGGGCACACGATCAACGCAATGTGGAACGTGTGAAAATGTTTCATTGTTAGTATTTTTACAGGCAGAGGTTAAATTTGTTAAATATCATAATATTATGCAAAACATTGTATTATTTGTCAAGTCCGAAACCTGTGAAGGAGAAACTCCGATTTCCCAACAAGCAGCCATCCATGAAGGTCGCTTTATTGATACATTGCAATATATTCACAAAACGATATTATTGGTGTGAACTATCAAACAAAGACGAGTAAAACACGAAGGTTTGTTTTTGTAGCTTTTATATATCGATATTTAAAAATGCGTAATAAAAAAAGATTCGCATGATTCAGAAATAAATATCATATTATGGTTATGACGGTGAGTTATCTATAGGTAGATACTTGTAGTTCATTAAATATTCGATAAATTGTAAAGTGCTACAAAAATGATAAGAAAAGAACCGTACACGAAACAACGAGAGAGATACAAGATAATTTGCATAGAACCACCGAGAGTAGAAGCAAGGGGAGTTATGGCATGGAAGCATGCCAACTGCCGCCCAGATGCAACCAAACTACACAGACTACATGTAGGTGGAAACAAAGGCGGGACACTGCCATGCGTGGAAGTAATTTACAGTAGTAGGGTGAAAGATTTTGGCGAAACTTGTTTGCACGCGGTTCACGCCCCATCTCTCTGCTTCTATTATCTCTGCTTATGCTTCTGAGTACCAATATTTGTAGTTCAACAAATATTACACCGTATAGTGTTAACCCGGCGTTGGTTTTGACGAACCCCATCGAAATGTTTTTGCGAATATCTCTAGAGTAGTGGTTCTTAACATTTTTGATATCAGTGGCGGCGGATTACCACAAAGGGGGCGTAATGGGATAGGATGGGGGTTGTGATCACCATAATGCGATGGGGGGGGCGCAATGGGTTAAGATAGGGCGGGATGGGAAAGTGATTATATTCTTAGTAATTTTTTTTCGGGTGTGTCTTGCCTTCCACCGAACCCCCGAGACTGGCTAACTAGGGGGTTTGAAGGTTTTATGTGCAAATTCCTATACCTTTCGCCGAAATATGAAATTTTTTTGTAAACGTTTAAAAACATAACTAATGAATAATAATTAAATTTCATATTATTGTAGAAAGCAATTACTTAGTGGTTTGACATATTTAATAAAATAAAATACTTTTTTTGTTTAAAACCACGAGATTTATTAATTTATGAACCGACCGGTTTCGCTTTACTCAAGCATCTTCAGGGTACAAATTGATACTGTATTTAAAAAAAGGATTTTATTTTATTAAATAAAATTTAAAATTTCTCAATTAAGAGGGTATTACCAGAAAACATCAGAAATATGTCATTTTTAAATCAGATTTTAGACGAAAAATTAAATGGATTTCGAAAGATGGTTCTTTTATCTAACATTCGCATGATTTAAATTTTGAGAAAAAATGTTTATTTTTAGTATAATAAGGTTAGGGAACGTACCCATACTACGTGACCAACTTTTTGCAATTTTTAACCCCCCCTCCCACCCCGGTGACCAAAAACCTAAGCCCCCCGCCGCTCATTTGTACCAAGCGTAGTATTTTGAAGACCCCCCTCCCTCCCTGAACAGGTCACGTAGTATGGGTACGTTCCCTTATAATACCATAGGTCGTTGGCAGATTTGTTAAATTTTCAAAAAAGATTTTGTATTATGCCACACCCACTTCAAATCATATAATCATGCAGTAAATAAAATAAATCAATACATTATCTGGGTATCGCGTGTTTTAGAATTTTAATTTTAGTTTAAATAAAATCATTAAAAAATATATACGCACATGTGTTTCTTGACGAAAATTGGTCAGTTTGTGTATTTATTTGCGCACTTACAAACTAACATATTTCAGATTTTTTTAACATTCTTATTCAATAGACATTATTGAAAAATGATAAATACTTATAATCAAAAAAAAGTTACAAAAAGTACATTATTTTAATATTTTATCATCACGCCTTTCAGCATTTTTGGATGTAGGTATAAATTAAAGCAAATTTGGAATGAAATAAAATCGATATTGAGTTATAATTTTAAAAAGCTGGTACGGAGAATAATTTATCTTTCTCATTGTAACCGTCCTGCACGATCGTAGGAACAACTTTTGACGAAATTTGGATTTTCGTCCGCTGGCTGTTTAAACGCTCTTAATTACAAATAGGGTTTCTTAAACCCCGCCACACCAAAGGCATCGGATTTTTTTTTACCTCACTATTGCCGGGTTAAAAGAATGCTAAGAAGAGAACTAAATTTTGTACCTACATACTGTGTGGTTTAAATTCAATACCTAATATTTTTACTTTGTATTTATTTTTGTGCAAGTGTTTTAAACAGTAGTTTCCTGGATAAGTTTTAAGATTTTCACGGCCAGAAGCATTTTCGTTATATGTTTTTGGGGTGTTGTGCCGTGTTGCGCTACCTCCTTCTTTAGCCTAAAGAAGGAGGTAGCGCAACACGGCACAACACCCCAAAAACATATAACGAAAAGTAGTTTCCTGCACTATTTACTAGTATAATTTCGTTAATATTGTTATATGTATATATGAATGTAAAAGCCTAAATAAATAAATAAATAGGAAACAACAACACAGATACGAAAGATAAAAAGATACTTGCACAGAACCAGAATTGTTTACGTAATGTCGATGTCGGCAACTAGATTACTACAAGAAAGAACTAAAAAGGGCATTAGATTTGAAAGGAAGACGGATTCGTTTCGGGTGGCCCCAATCGATCCCCAGAATGTTGGTCTATTTCCTTGAGAACCTTCTTCCTCGGATGTGACACTAATTAACCCGGAGAAGATAAGGGCCCTAATGGACCAGAGAAGGAAAGTGCCATAATAAATTAACGACACGGCGCCAGCTCACACGTTTGGGAAGGGATCGAGATAAACCGTTATTTGGTTATACACATTAAAGAGGATAAAGGTTGCCATTAAAATACAATAATCATTTGGTTCATCAAATTACACATTAATTTGATTCAGATCATATAAAGATTTTTTTTCTAAAACGCCATACCTACCTACCTATGTGCATATGTGATCGGATTGGTGATTCACTAAGTCTAAGTAAAGCAAAATCTTGGGTTTTTGGTTTGAAATATTTTAGATGCTTTCAAGTAGAACATATATTTGCCTGTGAAATAACCTAGTATTTTTTATTAGACTTTTTATAAGCCCAGAAAAAATAAAATATCAGGCCTATAAAAATGTTTTAAAGTCCAAAATCTCCCTTGGAATCCTTTTCGGTCATGATTTTATAGTACAATGTGGAAAATTAAAATCTTTTCGGAACCCTTTCGGTCATGATTTTATAGTACAATGTGGAAAATTAAAATCTTTAGAAAATGATTGTAAAACATTTAAGTATTTGCGGCTGAACTTCTCAAAATACGAGTAAGGGAACGTACCCATACTACGTGACCCATTTAGGGGGGAGGGATCTTCAAGATACCACGCTTGGTCACAATGGGGGGTTAGGTTTTTATCACGTAGTCAATCTAGAAATCTTTTAATATTTTTTCCACTAACTTTTTAATATTTTTTCCACTTGTAATTATAGATATGCATGTACTCTTGCCGTCCAAAACAAGCAACGTATTAATAAATACAAATATAAGCCAATTTTTTTGTTTTATACTTTTTGTTAGTAAGAAATGATTTAAAACCATATTTATGATTTACTACGTGAAAATTGTAGGGGGAGGGGGGGGGGTTTTGGAATATACAATAGGTGGTCACCGGGGGGGTGGGGGGGGGTTAAAAATTGCAAAAAGTAGGTCACGTAGTATGGGTATGTTCCCTAAAATGAAACACGCTATTTGGCGATGTTTTTTTTTCTTGAATAAATCAAAACCGGCGGCCGGTATTGAACGGGAATTTAAACCTTATCGCCATCTTCATAAGGAGTGTTATTGTTAGCGGCCTGATCTCGAATTTAGCACGACGTGGTACATCGCTTTAACGTGTACAATAACATAAACGTAATTGATATACCTAGAAAAAGTATTAAATAATAACATTGCAAATTATTTATCTCGGAGAAATACACAAAATACAAAACAAACATCGCATCAAATAATAAATAATAATGATCAAGTTTGTGAACGGAACGCATGAGAGCATTTATTTCGGTAGACGAGAAGAAATTCACAACATAAACATCGCGAAATATGTCGCATGTTTACAAATACCCCCGCTGAAGCTGACGCTGACGCACATTCCACTCTCGATAATGAGTATGAGTATAACTTTGTGGCTTACCGCGCAACATCCGACCAACGTCTTGACAGTCGCATCTCCGTTAAGGCCATATAACCGGCGAAGCTGTCCGCTGAGCATATCCGTATGTAAATGTAGCTCTTAAGAGGAATATTAAACGCTAGAAATATTTCGATTCTCACACCTTCAAAATTTAAAACTGAGCGTCTTATTTGCACGAGGCAAGTAAGCGCCAGAGTGGTTTTCATTTATTTTGTGCATAATTTTATATGAATGAAAAAAAGTTAGTCAAAAGTAGTCTTAGCTATAAAGGGGTATTTTTTTAATCGTTTCTTATTTTTAGTAGTTTACGTTTATATTTTTTGTTAAGTAAGGGGTCGTCTATTAATCACGTGAGGCTCGAAAGGGGAAGAGGGGTTCGGAAAAAAATCACGAAATATCACAAGGGGGGGGGGATGTAATGAGATATCACGTGTATTTATTTTTCGTCGAATGCACGATAATATTCTGAAAATTTCAATATACTTTGTACTAAAAAAATACACGTGATGTATGGGGGGGGAGGGGTAGTTTAAAACCTCACCACATATCACCAGGGGGGGGGAGGGTTGTAAAAAGTTGCTAAAAAACATCACGTGATTAATGGACGACCCCTAAATAATAATTTTATTGTAATTCCGATTCATACAAAGGGTAGTAAAAGCGTTGATTCATTCGAACAACCCCATACGTTACAAGTTATAAGGCACAACCAAGGTACATTGATTATAAAATACAATAATCTTCATATTTCCCACAAAAAATATTTAGTAGGATTAGCTAGAGCTTTAGTAATTTACATAATTGACTTTTCAATAATCAGTTAATTAATACATTTGTTTTACTTTTTTCGCCTTCCCTAAGTAAATTATATGACTTTGGATTTGTTCCTGAAGTCCTGGGAAGACCCAAAATTTGTAGAGCATGCCTAATTACAGAGGCAATTGAAATTCACAAAAATCCTATTAACATTAATAGAGACGAAGGAGCTAAGCTCAATAGTTCTTGGTATCCGGTAATTGACGGCTACACCAAAGCTAAATGCAGAAAACCATCTTGAAGTATACTGTAATGTCAGCTCGTAGTGGAGTGGAGCTGGCAACACGGTTTAGCTTCGAAGTACTTAAGCACACATTTCACTACTAACATTTACACATGATGGTCACTGTAACGCAGTCCGAAACCTTGGCTAAAGGAGGAGGTAGCGCAACACGACATAACACCCCAAAATCAAATAACAAAAATACTTTCGGCCGTGAAAATCTAAAATCATGTCGAAATTATATCACTTTTGTTATAATTCTATCAGAGGCAAAACAGTTTTCGGCATAATGACTAGTATTTTCTTGTGGAACTTTTCTTATTTAACCTTTTTCTGCCCATTTTTAAACAAATAATTACTAAAAATGTTGCTAGTAAGAGCGTTGCTAATGCAAAGACGTCCGCTCACCGCCGCGTTTAGGAGGCATACAATTATTACGTGAGCAGTTTTTCTTCCAATCTAGAACCCCCCCTGGGTGAGATAAATTTGGGCCACTTCGTATATTCTTTTCAAGTAACGTGAGATTTTGCTGGATCCCCCCCCCCCCCTTTGAGCTCACGTAATTAATGTATGTCCCCTTATCCGCGCAATAGGGTTTGTTTGGCAGTGACAGTTTCGCGTTCTAGCAGGTTCAGACGATTCGATTTTGGTTAATCAACTTTTGTATAAAAACAAAATATTGTATAAAAAAAACTGTTTTAACTCATTAAAATTATATTCTTTTCATAATATTTTTTTTACCATAATTATTTATAATTTTTCAATAATGTCTAATAAACAAGTTAAGGGAGTAATTTTTTTAAAATGATAAATTCTGTATGTAATTATCGTCACAAAACACGTGCTTAGATTCTAAAAATTATTTATTTGAACTAAAATAAAAATTACGAAAAATAGGTTTCCTAGACAATGAATGATTTTTAACATTAAATGATTATATGATTTAAAATACGTGTTGTATAAATAAATACAACATTTCGTTAGAAAATTTAACAAATCTGCGCAACGGCCGTATAACTTTATTATAATGAAAAAAAAAATATTTCTTCAATATTTAAGAAGTAATTAAAGTCGATAAAATAACAATATATTTCTAAATCAATTTATGCTTTTTTGCAGAAAAGAGTCGATACTTCTAAAGTTCGATTTAAAAATGACAAATTTTCGGTTGTGTCTGGTTATACCGCTTAGTGCTCTGAACGATGCTCGTGATAACTGTGATCAAGCGACTCGTGGAAATAAACGTGCAAAATACCGTTGTCTCGATCTCGAGTGATCTTTCTTCATAATGATACGTGTTGATAAAACAACAGGTGTTATGCCTGTAGTTGTGTTGATTTTCAAAAGCATATCGCCGTTATGAAACGGTGGACTTACCCAAAAAGTTAACATATTTATTAAAAGGATTTTTTTACGTAATTGTTATATCTTCTCTACGTTAATGAATACCGCACAAAAGTTCCGACTGCACGAAGTCAGTGGGATTTTGGTATCCGTAATTATAGGAAAGTTGTGAGGCTGAAAAAGTGGAAAAAATGGGAAGGAGGGAGGTTAAGCAGTACCTGGCTATTCAGATTTGATCACTAAACACGATTAAGGCGATGCACCATGTCGTGTAAACTTCGGCATCAGGACGCTAACAATAACACTCCTTATGTAAATGGCGATAAGGTTTAAATTCCCGTTAACACCGGCCGCCTGTTTCAATTAATTCAAGAAAAAAAAATCGTCAAAACGCGTGTTTTATTTTATCTTGAGAGTTCACGCGCAAATATTTAAGTATTTTAAAGAATTTCTAGAGAATTTAATTTTCCACGTTGTACAATAAAACCACAACGAAAGGGATTTCGTAAGTAGGATATTTTGAACTTTAAAGCATAGGCCTAAGGCATAAGGCATAAGGCCTGATACTTTATTTTTTTCTGGGCTTATAAAAAGACCCAATAAAAAATGCTAGATTATTTCGAAGGCAAATACGTGTTCTAATCGCAATATTTAATCAAAGCGTCTAAAATATTTCTAAGCCACCTAATTTTCAAATCAAAAACACACGATTTTGCATTACTCGGTAGTGCATTTCAAGACAATTTCGATTGTGAATTGTCGCTTCTCCAAGATTTGTATTTCAAGCATAATTTCGATTCTGAATTGTAGTCAGAATTGTTGGTGATTTAGCAGGGGTGCCCGGGTTCATGGGGTGAGGTTTGTCTAGGTCTTGGAGGCGGATGACTAGGACATACTGAACCCCAGATTCCTACCCACCCCTTAAAAAAACCCTTTTCCTTCCCAGAACTCTCCTCTCCTTCCTTTCCTTAAAAAAACCCTCCACACAGCATTCCCAAAGATGACATAGGCCCTGAGGGAAATTATTTTCCTCAGGGCCTCCTGTGTGGAGCTCATGTAAATAAAAAAAGCCTCTTTCCAGGATTTTCTTTGTATCTACCAATGGAAAGTACATATATGTATAATGATTGCATATATCATACATCTACATATATCACATAATGTAGTAGCAAGTTGTTTTATATTACGATGCCTAGATTTTGTCAGTAACAAGTAATATTCTTGTTATTTTTAAAGGTGAGATATAGGTATTATGAGAACGTCACGCAAATACAATTGATGTAAATGCCACAGACCCAGGTGCAGTCTGGTTCAAAAAGATAAGAAATTTTCCGCGGGCTCATTTTATACAATCATAATAAAGCTACTCTTTACTGCTTATCTTGAACGACACAATGGATAAAGTCAACGCTACAAACAAAGTTAGTGCATTGTGCATATTAGAAGAATACGTATTGTATTGCATCTATTCTCCGTCCACCTTTAGATCAACTTGGGAGAGTACGAAATTTGGTTCGTATTGCGCATACCCCGCCCCCTTCTTCGGTCCCTTCACCACCGCTGTGTTACTCCGCCCATAGAATAGATCAGTCCAGATCAGTCGTTCGTCGGCTGTCGCGCTGTATGTACGTGTCTTGAAATTTTAACCCTTTCAGACCCTGTGATAAAATGGATATTATAACACAATTGTTGGTAAAAGGTTATTTATTTAAGAAAG
This sequence comes from Limnephilus marmoratus, assembly GCA_917880885.1. Taxonomy (NCBI): domain Eukaryota; kingdom Metazoa; phylum Arthropoda; class Insecta; order Trichoptera; family Limnephilidae; genus Limnephilus; species Limnephilus marmoratus. The sequence goes on along the minus strand of OU862911.1, from coordinate 58,707,993 downwards.
TAAGTTCACAGATCACATAATATGGTAAAAATAGTCACAATGTATCAATTCACTAATTAACTGAGCAAGGGATCGGAGGGAACCTTGCCGTTAGGCTTTGGGAACAACAAAAGCTGACTGTGGTTCTGCTTAGAGGGTCGTACCATAGGACGAAGCGCAACTAAGGCAGCAGTCGGGGGTCTGGTTGGTGCTTTACTTATGGTAGTAGAATACTCCTTAGAGGGTCGTGCCAGAGGACGAAGCGCAACTAAGAGAGCGTACTAGCCAAGAGCGAGCTGCAGACGAACTGACTGATTTAGGGCGCGCAGCCTGTTATATGTATAGCCCATTCCTTGTTGCGGGGTGTGGTTTATGTAGCGGCTCGAGGGTGGGAGATGCGCAGAAGGCGTCGGCGCATCCTGGTTTGCTTAGGGGTGGGTGAGCAGGATGGCGCTGTACGGGGGAAAGAGATGGTGTAGTGGCAAGCGTAAAAACAGCGCGCTACAATATTTATTATTACTAATTTTTCTTCATTCATTGCTTTTTATGGTAACACACTTTGCGGATTTTACGACAATACTTACATTTTACGGCACATGCCCGTGTTATGGTGGTCGATTATTCAAACATCAATGTTTCAGCCAAGTCCTAATTCATTAGATATCACTGTCACTAATTGCAAATAACAAAATAGGAAAGTATGACATTAATAATTATGTCCTTATATTAGAATTGCAACAATATGAACAATGCATATTTATAAAACAATGGTGTTACGTACTGTACTATAAAATTACTGAATGTTGGTGTTAATCAGTTTTATTTTTTATAGGCCGTACACAAACCTCAACTCACAATTATTATTATTGATTAATTATTATTTGTAAAAAAAAATATCCCGAGAACATGATATTTCGCAAACATCATACAAAAATCGGTGATTTCATTGAGCATATTTTCAAAAATTGATAAAATGCAGTGCGTTTATTGGAGAATCATTACAATAATTATTTAAATGAATAAATTGTTAAAACTTTTGATTGCAGGTGGGTGGAAAATAATAATTAAATAATTTAGTTAATTTATTTAATCACGGGAATCTAATGGGTTAACGCGCATTCAAGCAGCAGACGGGGGGAGGGGTGGAGACATGCGCGGTCACCGGTTGATCTTATTTTGGACGGAGAATAGATCACAGGTTTTCAACCCTTTTTGCCCACCGCCCACTTTGAGAATTTTTTTTTTAGGCCCCCCCATTTTTTTACTTATGGGGGGGGGAGGGTTCAACTGTCACGAGTCAATAATTCGATTAAAATATATTTAATTTATTAAACCTTTTTGTTTAGCAAGTTAAAAAAGCAACTGTTTATATTTTAAGGGTTTTTACTGGGTTGCTACCTCCTTCCTTCCTTCCTGTATTCATGATACAGTGTCAATTCTTAATAATAATAATAGACGTAAGATGATAATATTACATGCATAATAAAAAAATAAAAATCATCATTTCATCCAATTTAATGTCGATCTGAATGTAATGGAATATTTCAGTTCAATTTTCATCCACTTACCGAAATGTGTGAATTTCCGCACACGTGATAAAAATGATTACAATACATGCAATAACAAAATTTACCCAATATTAAAATTTTACTTTGCATACGTGATTAACGTGTTTCTTTGTCTTTTTTAGACCATATTTGCCACTGCCATATTTGACCATTGTGCCATCTAAACGCCCCCTAATTTTCTCTGGGTCTTCTACTGCCCCCCTGAAAATCTCAAACGCCAACAGGAGGCCGTTATCGCCCACGTTGAGAACCTATGATCTGGATACTGTATGTAGGTACAAGGAAACCTCATACTTTTTTTGTAGGATTTATACAATAATCTTCAACGTAGTCTTTCAATAACGTCTTTGTAACATACAACGGTTGTAGCATTTCTTATAAGAAGGTACGATTGTATATTGTATGACGTCTAACCGTTTATAACCAAATGTATGCCAGTTCAGTATGTCAGCGGGTACTAGGACAACCTCGGGTTTTGCATATTTTTTATGCTAGAAGATTTATTTGAGCGGAGCCTACACTGGCTCTGTTATATCTTGCGTAATTTGTATTTGCATTGCCGGCGCGTGTAACGTTATTATAAGGAAAGAAGATATACAATGACTTAAGTATGCAATTATAATGTATGCATTCAAGATATTGAAAATAGAAACTTTCCCTTCAATATTAAGAAAACAGTATTATAGAAATTATCTTTTTTGGTTGGAACATTATCAAATGAAACAGCGTAATTTGTGGGTGTAAATTACTGTAAATCACTTTATGTGCCTTGGTCATTGCAGAAATAGACACCGTTAAAACGATTAAAGGATCCGGCAGATGACTGGGTGCGATATTATTATTCTTTCTCGTGACCCATAAATCAGAAAGATAAGTTGCAACGGATCTCTCAGCGGCGGGACCAACTTCTCTGTCCGGTGAAGGCACGGTTGTGGCGAAACCGGTTGGCTTCCAATTTTTCATTTAATAATGGTATTAAGGCGCCGCATCCGCGCTCAAAAAGGAGATGGAGTGATATGTAATTACGAATGTTACAGGAGCGCGCTAATATTTAAAGCGAAAAAACGATGCGAAAATTGTGAAAATGTTTAATGAAACACTCATTGAAAATAGAGCAACAATCTCGGGGAAGGCGTCTTTTAAAGGAACATTGAACACTCGTACCATTTAAAGGAACATTGTGAATTTTTCATAACTATAACCTGTAAAATAACAGAAACAAACGTGTTTAGAATAATTTTTGGAGCATACTTTGCGATTTTTTCTATCGAGGGAATTTCATATAATTTGCGTTATTGTATTATCTTCAAAAATAACATATATTTTTTAAAAGCTTAAAAACTACAAATGTTTAAGGGAGATATATAAGAAATCGGTAGAAATTCGGGTAGCGGCGACGTAAGACTAATAATTATTATTTAAGTCTCCCATCAAGAAGGCACAGAACCGAAACCAGTTTACGTTTCTCATAAATAAAATTATCTACATATATATATACAGTGTATCATTTAGTAATGGGACTAGACTAATTCATTAAAAAGGTGCTCTGTTATATCTGCCATGACAAAGGAACGGCTGTGCCGAAACTGGTAGGCGTAATCTTATAAATAATAATAACGCGATGTACACAAGAATCTACATTATTATATGATCGATATCAAAAAATAAAGTAGGAAGAAACAGCAGGTATGATAATCAACATGTTTGGGTTAGATAATACACAAAAGCAGTAATGTAAAGGCACCACAATCGCATAGATTTAGTTGCATATTTGCAGTCGGCGTGGATCCGCGACCTTGCCGGCTCAGTGGCAAGGTTCAAACATTGCGCTTCCTCCTCTGACCCACTTAGAGCGTCCAAATGATTATACCAATATTATGGCATTATGCAACAAGGGGTCTGGCGCGAGTCTGCCGGTGTCCGGAGCCCGGTGCCCGGTGCCCGGTGCCCGCAGCCCTGGGGTCCGCGGTTCCTCTGGCCGCCCCGCGCCGAGTCGGCCGGCGGCCAGCGAAAGTTAAAAACCGGTCGGACCCCAACAGGTGTGTGTGAGTGAGCCAGTGGCGGAACCTCGACTCATCATCATTCTCACAGATCGTAGAATTTGTATCGTTCATGTCATAGGGTTGCCTTATGTGAATGGATGCCAGCTCAAATGTCACCTTGATCAAAGAGCTTTAGAATTTTATTCAGAACATCGTAAATAAAAAATTATTCATCAAAATCGATATGGTCCCCTTCAAAGTATCTACTCTACATTGCCTGAAACGTACTTACGCCAGCGCTTGGTCCGATCCTCGAAATACCGCTGGTAATCAATTTTCGGAACGTCCAACAGAGCTGTCTTTGATTTTTTCATGACATCCTCTCGGGTGCTGCAACCGCGTTCCGCGAAGCGGTTTTTTAAGTCGGTTGAACGGGGAAAAGTCGCAGGGAGCCAGATCAGGTGAATTTAAAGGCTGCTGGATAGTATTCGTGTTATTTTTGGTCAAAAACTCAAGGATAAGGATCGCATTGTGCGACGGTGCGTTATCATGGTGCAAAAATGTGTGTTACTGTAAAAGCCCTTACTACGGTAAACCTTAAGATTTTCCAGTAAATTCTAAGATTTACCAACTTATATTTTACCAACTAATTTACCAATTTACGGGATTTTACAGTAACATATGTAACTAACTAGCCATCACGCAGTTATCTCGGGGGGGGGGGGGGGGGGGATAGGTAGAGTTAACGTACGTTTATAAGACCCTTACTAATGCTATTTATTATGAAGAAGTTGTTTTTACCCACATGTAATCGTTTATTTAACAGGAAAAATTACTCCAAAGCAAATTTGTTTCGTTAGCAGGTAAAGAAAGGAAAATATTCACCATCCTATACCCGAGTATCTACATTATAAACTCTAGACAGGATGGACCGCCATACAACTCTGTCTTCTAGCGAACACTCCTTGCTGCATTCATGCACACTCTTGGCATATATTTCTTGGAGATTTAATAAATAAAAATATTGCACCGTATGGTATCGTTCACCATTCGGTTTTTTTTTCACAAAAAACGGCGTACAAATTATTTAATTATTATTATTATTAACTAATTTATAAAAAAAGGAAGTACCAACAAAAAGTAAGTAGGTAGTTAAAACGTGATTTAACCTCCTGTAAACTTAAAATCTGACAAGACCTCAAACAATAGATGTATTATTTCAGGTCACCACTCTAACAAGCTGTGATATAATAATTTTCAGATTGAAGAATGCGCTGATGATAGCCACCCTCCGATAAGGAGAGCACCAGAAGAAGGTGCAACATATATTTAAATACTTCGCGCTAGGCTCAGGGCTCTGCGGGGCCTTGCACCGTGTAGTTACGCTACTGGTCCCACACAGTTCCCACATCTGTAGTTATAAACAAACTACAGGCACAAACGCGCGGCCATTGTTGCACTGTGCACTGTGCAGCGATGGCTATCAAATGCTCGGGTTTCGACCTTTTCCATTATTCAAGCCTCCCAAAGGCCCGGTATATCCAATGGTGAATGCATTTAGCGGTATCACGTATGCACGAGGCTATAACTTAAACAAATTAACGGCGGTAGCAGAAAGATGACGTGATTAAGCAAATGTCTCGGTTACGTTGCAATCTCATTCATCTGAACTATAAAGAAGAAAATCGGTCAGTAAGAATGTCTTGTTAAAATCACGCCAGCGGTGATCTCTAGCGTTTGCTGCCTGAAATTCTTCTATTATTTTCGGAACCCAACGACGTTTTCCATCATGAGATATGGCGCTTTGAAATTTAAAATTAATTGTCAAAAAATAAGGCAATACGTCATATCGTTTGTTCCTTATACATAAAAAGTTAATACACTTCGACGAAGCCAGATAGTAACTGCTGGCAAGATAAAATCGTCTTTTTTAATACTTGAATGATTTAAAGAGAAGACCATGTTGTAAACTTACCTGATTAATCATAGTTTTTAGGATAAATCACCTCAAGTCACGAATTTCCACGTAAAAAAAATATACCATTACCTCAGAGACACGTAGTAATCAAGGATTTTCACGAACTTTATTCAGAACTTTGGCCAGCGTGTATATAAAATAAAATAAAAATCCTTTAGATATGAAGAGTACGGGCTCAGTCTGGACCAAAGTGTCTGGCGCTCCACAGGAGTCAATGCTCTGGAGTACAACATGTGGATGACGGTACCTACCTACAACTTACTGTCTACTGCTCACTGTTCAATGGAGGGAAGTCGATCCTCTCTCCCTCGCACTTATTACGATGTTTTTGCAACTTGCATCGGCTTACTTTGACTCCTTGCATACGAATCCAACAGAGTCAATCAACCTATCTCAGTTCTTGTACAGATCGACACACTTAACTTTGCTTCGTTAGTTCCTCTTTTCAAAGCTAAGTGGATGTCTCATGCTGTACCTGTAATTCAAACACAGTTCTCATCATGCGATTTGGATTGCGATTTTACCTTATTGAATTTTGATTATTTTCGTTGCCATAAAACAACGTTTCTTTAAATATTAACTCACCACAGAAATCTCTGGTGTCATATTTGGGAAAGCGGTGTGAATGGGGGTCTTGAAAATTCCAAAATTGTAGGAAGGAGAAACCACAATAGGCGGCAAATCATTCTGCAGCCGAACTGCCCAGCACAAGAACGAGTTATAAAAATGACCCATCGCAATGTGTATTAGTGTTGACCACACATTTTTGAAGTGAAAACTTCTTTAGCACTGTTGTGATTTGAAACTCGATGAAACTAAAAATAGCAACACTAAAAAGAGACAAACACATACATCTATATTATGATTTAGCCTGCGAGAGAATGAGATACCATGATTGGTCTCCTCTTTGTGCGGTGCTTTGTAGCCTCCCAACTTTTGTCTACTTTAGTTTTCTGAAGGTTTCTTTTTCACCGCATGTGAATCACACTCTGTTTTTTTTAACTCTCCCAGCTGTGTATCGGTTTTTGTAGCTTTTTTGTAGAATCACCTTCCAACGCAATCCCAATATATGAAACGCATTATTCCCACAGAAGTATACATTAAAAAACGCCAATCCGTCAATTAAAATAGAGGAATCTATCAAAAGTACCTATTTCGTATTCCCTAATGCAATTATACAGAACGCACGATTCTCAATTGCATGACATCACTGAGAAAAGAATACTAGTCTAGAGGTTGCTTGAAACTATAGAATTAAATGAAAGAGAATGGATCAAATCGTGACAAAACATATATCCTACTAACAATCCATCACTTTGAATCCGGTCCATAATTACATATTTAAAACCACAAGCATTAGAAAAAGAGAAAGCGAGACTCTCGTCCCAAACAATCGATTATGAGGGGTATTTATATAAATTAGGGTGTATTTATAGGGCAGTCCGTCGCGTCGCAGAGATGATCGCTGGATCATGCCTAAACGCACGAGCTCACGCGGCAGGAACACGACACCGGGCCGATTTCCCTCGGTTGAATAACACCGAGCCGTTTCAAACGTTCCCAGAGCGTACGAAACTGACTATGGACATTATTATTTATTTTCGCTGGTCGCACAGTAGGTACTTACGCCGACGTCAGACAAAGCAGAGTTCACCCAATGGTGGAGTAGGTTCTGACCGCGAAAAGGCTGCGTTTCTCTTTCTGTGAACCCGGACCTTTGACGCAAAAACGAACAGAACCATAGTTTAGGAAATGGTACTGAAATCTTACTAAGGGAGTAAAAACTCCCGAAAGGTGAGCTCTGACGTCATGAAATTTCCTAAGAACTATCTGTCTCGAATTTCTAGGTAAACGCAAATATTTTCAACTAGTAACGTAATAGTAGGCAAGAGTTTTGAGGCTTTCAAGAAATATATTAAAAATGTTTTTGAAACGGGCAAGATTTCATTAATATAATATATTCGACATTTTTTTAAGCCAAATCTCGGGCATCGCATCGTCAAGTAATAAAGTTAGTAGACTCATAAAATACAATAATTACGTAAAATTTCCAGTGACGTAAGCAAAACGAACCTACACTAGAAAAAACTGAATTTATTTTGGTATTACTGGTAAGTGGATTAAATGTATGTAAACATTGTAAACTACGTAGCAACAATAAAACGTGACTTTGACGATACGGGTTAGATTGTCAAGGGATTTTTTTTTTACCTTAACTCCACGCAAGAGGCCAGGCCCGGACTGGCCAGGTCCGCAGGTCCGCGATCGCGGAGGGCCCCCGCCGCGAGGGGGCCCCGAAGGGGCCCCATAAAACGTACAAAAAAAAATTGTCTTGTTAGTAGTTATAATGCCCGATGAAAAATCAAAAGATGAAACTGACTCTATTTCAACAGTTCAACATTACAAAATTGTATATTTTGATATTTTAGACTGTGCGAGGATGAGTATTGAAGAAAGATTTTGAGCAAACAAAGACGTTTTACAGGATTGCTCTTGGTTGGACCCAGTACCAGATTATCCCTAAGGCAGAGTAGGCAACTGTCTAGGGGCCCCGCGTCCCGAGGACTTGCTTCAATTGGTGAGCAACGAAATTTCGGAAAAAGTCAGTTTTCAAGATGTTTTCATTTTTTTATTCGAAAAATTTACAGGTTAATAACATTAGGTACACGCATTAAAGAAAACAACAAATTATAATAATAATTAGCTTATAACCCAATAAATAACTAATGTTCGTATCATGCACAAACAATAAATAAAAAGTCTATAATTAAAACAAATATATAATCATAGTTGTATTTTACTTTTCTTTCCTTCTTTTTGTTGCAACATTACTTAGTATCTGAAGTGATTGAAGGTGCCGTGCGGGGTTTATATTGGCATTTGTTTTGTTTTATTTCTAATTATATGTTTAAAATATAAATGTTGAACAAGCTTCCCCCTTAGAGAAGTTGATGTAATTTTACAAGTTTTTTATTGAGTTCAAACGCGCCTCTGACTCTGGGGGGCCTCTAAACGCCACCATGTTCCCTTGGTCAAATTCTGAACAAGGCTTTAAGGACACTGCAAAAAAATTATTTTTATTTCATTTTCTGAAAGATGCATTGTTAATAATGCTCTCAATATTTTAGGAAATTGGTAAAATTGATGGAGATACAGCATTTTATATGAAACCGTTTTAAACAGTTTGTATGTTGAATTATCCTCAGCAAAACTTTGAAAGCGTTTTTCTCGAAAGTTTTTTTTAACGCGTTTTTCAACCTGGTTGACAACATATTAAAAAAAACTATACATTCGATTTGCATGCACCAAGTAACGTAATATGTTTTCCTAGGTAGTCAGAGGGAGTTTTTTTTCGATTTTATTATTTATTTTTGGCAGCATTTTGAAGTGAAAAACGCGATTTTCGCTAAAAAATTTCGGTGAATTTGTTATTATAAAATGGTAAAAAAAAAACTCATCTCATCGGTCAAGTCAAGATTTTGAATTATAATAGTTATGATGTTCACAAACTTCAGAAATATTGTTTGCGAGAAAACCGACACGAGACGTGCGTTGCCTAGGGGCCCCGACATGGTTAATCCGGCCCTGGTTGGACTCCAAAAAGTTTGACTTTATCTTGAAAATCCAAACATTTCCCACAGAAGCTGTGCACATTGTTTCTAAACTGTGTAAAATTGAAAGAAGTCGGCTGTTGATAGAGGTGCGACGGTTTGCACAACAATACAGCCACTTCATAGCGGCAGAGTCCACTGAGAATTACGGAGACAGATGCAGTGACAAAGAAGACGATTTGGACCCAACGGCAGCGGAAACAAATGCTGACATTTACTGCTCTGAAAATAGACAATGTTTCCAGTGTTTGACATGTGCTTTTTCTGTTCTGTTTGAACTTACTCAATCTGGACTGTTTACCAACCTGCATATTGAATATAAATTTATTCTTTCCATACCTTGTACCCAAGTCACAAGTGAACGAGTTTTTTCTAAACTTAAAATCGTCAAAAATCGACTTCGGTCGTCCTTAGGCCAAGACCTTATGTCCAGTCTGCTTTTTATTAATGTTGAGAGGGATTTATTTTATAATTTGGACAAAAATAAAATAATAGATGAAGTAGCTTTAACAAGTGAGTTGCTTACAAAGAAACTGTTACTTTAGGGCTAGGAAAGCAAAATGTCGAATCATTTTAGTTAAGTTAAGCCCCTTCTATTCTAGTATACAACATTGTAAACTGTTAAACACACAGGATTTTTTTTTTAATGTTAGTATTATTTTTCTAATCCCTTAAATCCGTTTGTCATTATTTTTACTATACAAATAATTTTGACATAATTCATTAATGCTTTGTTGTGAATAAAATCCTGCCCTTTATTTTGATCTCCGTTATAATTATTGGCAGTTCTACAGCATGTGTTTAGCAGTGTTGTGGTATCCTAAAAATACTGTGAATTTCTTATTTCAATAAATAATAAAGTCAACAAAAGTAGAAAATCATAATATTCGTATAAAAACCTATCTGAATTTCTTCTTCTTTATAGGTGCCAATATAGCGTAGAAACGCTTTTTCATTGTTTTCAAGCACCTAGTTTTCAAAAATTATCCGGGGGAGGCCCCCGGACCCCCCGTTTTCTGGAGGCCCCTCCCCACCCCACGTTACGGGGCCCCTTTACAGGTTTTAGCGGAGGGCCCCAAATGGTCCCAGTCCGGGCCTGCAAGAGGCCCTGACGAAAATACTTTCCATTAGGGCTTATTTCGTCTTTGGGGAAACTGTGTGGAGGGTCCTCTTGTGGATACCATAAACTGGCCGTAGATTAGGGTGTGTCAATTATTTCAACTTTTGAATTCAGAAACGCCCGGGGTCTCAAAAGTTGCGTCTTACAAAGAAAATGAGAACTGCATTTAAATTTATTTAAAAAAAATGGTTATTAGCCCGCTAAACTGCATTGAAAATCAGAAAACAAACTCTGATTTTTTTCCGGAAAAAGTGTTATTTTCCCCTTTTATATTTTTAACCAACGTTTAAAATTTTTTTTGATACTTTGAACTGCAGTTAAGGAATAAAAAATAAGTATGGTACAAAATATAAAATATGAACCCTTTGTTTTATTTTTTTTTCCAAATCACGAAATCTTTTCATTCAAAATTTGCGGCCATTTTAGCGGGCTAATGGTGAACAATAAATTCATTTATTTTTACGTTTTCGAATAGCTACAGATCATACGAAACTTTTGAGACCCCGGGCGTTTAAATATAAGGCCACTTTTTTCTCTCTATGGAAAGCGACACAAGCTACCGTAGATGGCTAATTAAAAAAAAATTACAAACGTTGTTTAGTGTTCAAAGAGCTTCGAAGTTAAAATGATAGCTTCTAGGCAATTCGCATTGTAGTATGTTTGGAGAACCGCTAAGCATTCGCGGCTGTCGAATAGTAAGAGGGAACACGAACAGGTGCGTTATGCAATTAGCGCATCCCGTTAGGTTGTTGCCTGTTGCCTGTTCTGTTTAGTTCTGCGGCCATTTCCCACCACGGTACTTGATTTAATTCGCCACGAAGACTGAACAAGGTCGACAACATAATACCGCAAACACAATCGATAATCTTATATATAAATTTACCTAACTCCTTATTCTATGACCTAACCTAACTTTAAACCTAATTTCAAACTATCACTATATCTTCATAAATACAAGATAAGCAATATATTTTTCCAAAATGCCGGCAAAAAGGAGAGCTTCATTCTTCAAGAGTGCTGTAGCGCTGTTCTCAGCACTGGCGATAAAAAGGAGAATTACATTAACTTTACTCCAATCCAAACCTTTCGTAACGATCACAACCCCGAGCGACGCCGGGTACATGACCGCTAGTGTACTAAAAAGCTTATTTATTAGTTGTAAGGCATAATACATAAATTATGTCATAAGGTTAAAAGTAATGTCATTAGTAGTTAGTTATCGGTCAGGCACTAATATCACATCAATAATAATTAGTCAACGAAATTGAGTAGATTAATAGACGACAATACTAACAAGTGTGTAGTTATTAAAAGTGACAGTATGTTGTAAGATAATCTTGTGTTTTTCAGGCAACCTTGAGGTTTTTATCAACAAAACAAAACAGCGTTACAGAAATTATTTATTAACAGCTTTCACCCGCGGCTTCGTTCCTGTGGTATTAGAGAGACATTACCGTTTACAGAATTTGCCCAGGGGAATGAAATGTTTTTCTGTGGCGAAAACACATGACACTTCCCGGTTTTCCAACTAACCCTGCGCAAAAAAATCACGTCGATCGGTCGCTTCACTGCGACGCACGTGAAAGAAGGACAAACAAACAAACACACTTTCGCATTTATATAATTAGTCAGGATTATCACAATTTCAAAACGACGGCGACACGACCGTTTCATTATCAAATACTAAAAACAGCAAAAGACCATAAATAATATATAGATTTTTTTTGTTGTATTGTTTTTTGTGCAGTGTATACAGTGGGTGTGTATGGATATACAGTGCATAACCACAATTGGACAAGGTCCTAACTGACTTTTTTTTTTCAAAAATGACCTTTCAATGCAAAACCATTTCTTTTCCTCATTTACTACAAGCAAAATAATTTTCAGAGCCATCTGCGTTGTATTTTCATAGATAATTTTTATGACTAAGTTCTAATATGAAGTTTTTAAAGCATTCATTTATTTTACCAAGTCTTATTATCACTTTGAACCTTTTGCAATTGCCATTTTGCTTGTATCTGACAGTTGAAGCGCAGTGTGTAGGTGGATCGTCACTTTAGTTGCATAATGTTCTAACTTCTAACTTGGCCTTTTTATGTTCTGAGGTTTCAAAGTTTGCAAAGACGAATTTTTTCTCATAATATATTTAATATGTTTAAACATATTTTAAAGGAAAATATTTTTCTAGAATGTGGCCCCGTATTGGAATGCCATTAAAGAAAAGTAGTTAAAACTAATTCGTAGTGTCCGACCGAAATAGGACTTTCTACCGAAACCGAATCTTTTCGGTATCTGTCTCAGTTTCGGCCAAAACCGAAACTTTTTTAGACATGTTATAAATATCTATTGTTTACTGAAATTTGACTTATTTTTACACTTATACAGACAGCTAAAACGTGTTAAATAAAATTAAAAAAAAAAAAAAAAAAACAATAATTGCAGTATGTGAAAAAATATACATTTTTTAATATTACTGCTACAAAACAAAACAAAAATTATATAAATTAACAAAACATGTTAACTACTTCTTGGAACAAAAATTTGTCAATAATCAACACTTACATTATAAAGGAAGGACCTCATTAATTAAGTATTTTAATTTTAATTGCGTTTGAAATCACATTTTCTTAAGACCAGATTTAACATTTATTGAGATCTTTTGCAGAGTTTCGGTTCAACCGAAGGTTCGGCAGGTTTTCTGCCGAAACCGAAACTGATGCCGAATCTAGATTTTCTTGCCGAAACTTGCCAAAACTACTAATTCAATGAATTATTATTCCCAAGCTGATTGCATATGGTTCTTTCTGCACGTTTAGGTATATTATAAAATTTTAATAATCCTCCTTTTTTTTATTTATTTAATATAGTTATATAATTGTACAGTGGAGTTATGGAAATTACATAGCGGTACAGAAATTATTTAAACATTGCAATCTCACCAAAGAAGAAGCTAGTTCTTGTGCTTGATGAGCGAGTTACACTAACTATAACTGAAATAGAACAACATTATGTAATAAGTAAGTATATAATAGGATAAATTGAGACTTCTGGATCATCTAAATGTGTAGGTGTACATACATAGGATACGGTTACATACGGTTATTGTGCACTTAGGAGAAATTCGAAAAATCTAAATAAAATAGAGATGAATATGTATTAAAAATAAATAGAAAGAAAGAGAAAAACAGGTAATTATTTAGTTAATTATTCCTGATGAAGTGTAGCTTCAGTTTGAGTTTCAGTTTATTGATTTCTTTGGTTTTTTTTATTTCAATGGGAAGGTTGTTGAAAAACTTTATTCCTAAATAGACATAATTGTTTTGCATTAGTTTGGTATTAAATTTTGGTGTTTTGATGTTGTCTTCATATCTTTTTGATTGGTGAGTTTCAAATTTCTTGATGATATTATCTTTGTAAATTTGGATAATTGCATTTTTCTTGAAGATATTCTCAACTCGAGGCACCGTGAAATCTGCGAAAAGCGTTTCTGTTGGATAAGTGGAGGGTTTCTTTAGGATTACTTTAATGATTAGTTTCTGGATCACTTTGACAGGGGTTAGAATATTGTTGTATGACCCCCCCCCCATCCAATTATTCCATATTGAATTAAAGACTGGATTAGTGCATAGTATACTCTTTTTAGATTGTTGAGTTTTAAAATATTTCTTAATCTTATGAATATATATATACACTTTCTGATACGCTTAACCAATTCACAGATATGGCTCTTCCACTTCATATGTTGTTCTATTATCACTCCGAGATATTTAATTTCTGGTACTGATTTCAATGTTGAACAGCCTTGGATACATGTGAATTTATTACATTTGTAATTGTGGATAATTATTTTAGTGTCGGGGAGTGTTTTTAGTTTGTTGATTGAGAAGTGTATGTAGTATGTTTTGTTAGTGTTCAATGAGAGAAGATTTGTGTCAAACCAATGTTTTAAGATGTTCATGATATTATTTGCTTGTTCGTTTACTCTATTCCAGTCGATCCCATTCACTATGATAGCTGTGTCATCGGCATATGATATTATGTCTGCGTTAAGTGGTAGTTTAAAGATATCGTTGACATATATTATAAATAGTAGGGGGCCTAGGACTGTGCCTTGAGGAATCCCAAAATTACTTGTTAGTGGTAGACTTAGGGAGTTGTTTATCTTGACTACTTGGTGTCGTTCAAATAAATAGCTTTTTATCCATTTTAGAGCTTTATCGTTTATCCCAACACAGTTTAATTTTTTAATAAGTTTATCATGAGAAATACTATCGAAAGCTTTTTTAAGATCTATGAAGATTCCGAGGCATTTCAAAGATTTGTCTAATGTGTTCTGAATAATGTTCGATAATTTGGCAATCGCATCTTGGGTACTTCTAGTTTTCATAAATCCATATTGGTTATCGTGAATTAGGTTATTTTTGTTAATAAATTCGGTTAATCTTTTTTTGATAATTTTTTCAAAGATTTTGGCAATGTTTGAAATCAGCGATATTGGACGATAATTTGTCACTTCTTCTGGGTTGCCAGATTTATGAATTGGAGTGATGATGGTTTGTTTATATATCGTTGGGAATATTCCGCTTTGAAGACTAATGTTGATTAAATGCGTCAATGGTTTTGAAATATGTTTTTTGATAGCTTTTAGTGTTTCGACAGTAATTCCATCGAAACCTGGTGCCGATCTTCCCTTCATGCTTGAAATGATGTGTTCGATTTCCTGGGCTGAAGTAAGGGGAAACATGTCAATTTTGTTTATGATATTGACGTTAATGTTCTGTTCGTTATTAGACGGTATTTTTTGTATTTGATTTGCAAGATTTTTGCCTACATTTGCAAAAAAGTTGTTAAATATGTTAGCAGCAGCTGATGGATTTTCTTCGCATCGTATTTTGATATTATTATGTGTAATACTATGTATATCATTTTTTTTATGTTTTTTCTTATCTATAATTTCATTTACAACGTTCCAGACTTTTTTTGCATCGTTCTCCGTTGCTTCTTGTTTTCGCCGAAAATAGTTTTCTTTTGTGTTTTTTATTAAATACATTAGTTTGTTTTTGTATGCTTTTAGGTATTTTTTTAAGGTTTCGTTTGTAGGTTGTTGGATTAATTTTTTGTATATTGCTTCTTTGTGTCTGATTGATACAATTAATCCAAAAGTTATCCATGGTTTAACCGGTTTAAATTTTGATGATTGTTTTCTGGAATCAATAGAATGTGCAGTACTTACGTGCATTGATAATTTTTTTTCAAATAGTTCGAAGCATTCATTCGTATCATTACAATTAAAAATATCGTGCCATTTCTCTTTGTCTAGATTATGTACTAGGGCATTTATGTTGAGCGTTTTTCGTCGGCCGCTTTCATTCTCCGGAATTCGGGTAGTTAATGGTGAATATTTCTTTTCATAATTGTACGTAAAAATGCACCCGAAATGATCAGTGATTGTCGTTTCTATAACTGCAGATGCTATGTTTTTTATGTCTTGAATATTTGTAAAAACATGATCTATGCACGAAGGTCGTTGACCTGGAATAATTCTCGTAAATGAATTAATAATGATATATAATTTAATTCTGCCATCATATTAAGATAATTATCTTTATCATAAGACGAGTAATCATTTGCTATATTCAGGTTTATGTCTCCGATAACAATGGTTTTCTTATTTCTGTTCGCAAGAAGAATGCGTTTTAGTTCATCTACATATATCGGTAATATTGAGGCATGAGTTCTATATATAGCGAATATGCTGAAGGTATACTTTTGGTAACTGATTTCCATATTTAGGACGTTTACATTGTGCATGTGAATTTCTCTGTTAAAAGTCACGACATATTTATTTGAGACAAATATTGCGATTCCGCTGTTCTTGTTAATTCGGGTATTTGTTGCATAGTATGTATAACCCGGAATATTATAGTTTATATCGCTCGATGAGTGAGTCTCTGTTAATATTATGCAGTCCAGTCTGTTAAGTGATTTTATTGTTACCAGGAGTTCGTCTAAATGACGTTCGATGCTTCTTACATTCATATGAAATATGATTAAGCTAACTTCGGGATTCATCGCTAAAATGTTGTTTGTTTCGTTCACTGATGTATATATTCTTTCGTCTATTGACATGGTTTTATCTATAGCATTTATCACGAAATCATCCATATCGAAGAAATAATAATAATGAATGCATTAGTGGCCATGAATACATTTGTTTATTTGGGATAAGATTTTCTGGAGGACGGATTTTTTGAGAGCCTTTGCGTTTTTTTTTTATCACTAATAATAGTTGTGAAATTTCATTCATAATCTATTCTCTCTTTGGCAATTTGAAGCATTTTGTGTCTGTATGTGCAATTGATGCTATCAGCACGGTGGTCGTCCAGGATGTTCGCCCTGAATTTAAATATTTTCCTTTAAAACATGTTAAACTAAAATACTTAACACAAGATTCAAACTCAAAATCGTCTTTGAAAATTTTGACACTTCATGAAGAGGTAACAAGAACAAGGTAAAGTGAAGTTAGAACCCTGTCCAACCAAAATGACGAGAATAGAATCGAGATATTATTGTATTGATGTTAATACGAGTTCAACAAAATGTTACAAAAGATCTCACGTTCACTCCGTTGTAAAGACGTGAAGAACTAGAGAAGTTGCCTGACAGACGACACGCATGAGTTATGGCAGAAGATTTTATGAAAAATAATCCCAAGTGGATGTCGATAATAAAGGTCTTGAAATGGCGTCATCTTCCTTGTAAGAGTAGAGTGGAATGAACAGTTGAGCAGGTTGGTAGTTGGTAGCGGTCTCGAAAACGAAAAACCCACCGTCATCCAATTATGTTAGCCACTACATGTGTATGGGCTATGGGAAATGAACAAGTCCCCTACTTTGGAAACTAACAGTATCTTCAAGAGTTCAGGTAATTGAATGGTTGCTTATTACTTTAATAGGACAAAAAAAAAGTAATTCAATTAAACATTTTACCATAGAGATGTACATCCGTATCAGTGGCGGTCCGTGAGTTTTCAGAGGGAGTGCTAAGATTGAAAAATTCGACGTTATTGATTTTGTTGCAGCTGAAAAAAATTTTTTTTTTCAAAATTTCAATATTTTGTATGAAGGTTTTCAGTATATCTTAGTCTAAAAGTTGTAATTTTGAAAATAAATAAAATTCATTTTCGGCTACAACAACATCAAAACGTAGTATTTTTCAATATTAGCGCTCTAGATCACTGAGAATCTTTATGGACTTAAAAACTATATATAAAAATTATTTATATTATCATATTATTTATGTACATTGTATATATTAGCGCCGCATAAGAAGCCCGGAGGAAAACAATTTCCGTCGGGGCTTATGTCGTCTTTTGGGAAAGCTGTGTATTGTTAGAGAAAGGAAGAAGAGGAAGATCTGAGAAGGAAAAAAGTATTAGGAGTGGGTAGGAATCTGGGGGTCAATATGTCCAGGAGTGACAGACGTATGAATTTATTCCTCCTACTGCGGTGCAAGGGGATGGGTAGAAAGAGTCCGTTGGAGAGGTCAAAAGGTCTCCCTCAACCAGTGTCTCCCGATCCGGCCCGCCACGCAGTGGGTGAGTAAACACATCCGCCACCAAGTCCTAGACAAACCTCACCCCATGATCCCAGCCACCCATGCTAAGTCACCAAATATAACGAACCACTTGGGGTGAACTACAACAGGGGTGTTGGTTATCCAATAAAAGATTCCCGGGGCGGCGGTACCCACACCCACCTTCCAAATTAATACAAAATAATAAACCCGTATTTATGAGCTAGCAAGTACCTGCCTATGAAGGAGTAAGTATTTTTTTTCATTTTTGACAGTTTTTCACAAATCTGAAGCTTTTCGATGTCACCGAATTCAGTTTTATTGTTAAAATATTGTTATTTATTCTTTATTATAAAAGAAAGCAAAAAAATACTTACTGTGCACCTTCTTGCAATCTTATCAGTTCTACTATATAGGTGTAGGAAGAAACTTACCTGAAAAAAACAGAAACAAACAATTAAAAATGAATTCAAATACAATAATATTATTTATAATATACCAAAACCTTATAATTACTTATTAATATAATATTTAGGTAAGTGTATCTTCACATAATATTTTATAATTGTAATGCAAAAACATTAAACACTGCCAATGTGCCGGTTGACGATTGCAAAGAATAAAATATTAACAGCTGCAATAAAAGCAATTCTAAAATTAAGTCGTTACCTATATTAAAAAGAAGAAGAAGATGATTTTAAAGGGAGATATGTGCAAAAACGATTATAATTAATAGGCGAAAGCGAAAATATTTAGTAAAGCAAGACTCATTTATAATGGAGCAAAAATCTCTCGACAAATGTTTAAAGTAGCACTAAAAGAAGAACTGCGAATTTTTCGAACCTATAACATGTTAAATAACAGAAAAAACTTTATTTTTAATAATTTTCACAGCCTACTTTGCGATTTGTTTCTGTGGTCGGTAAATGTATAGATATTAACTTAAAAAATAACATTTCAAGAGAAATACGCAGCACAAAATAGTATCTTATTCAATGCCTATTTACGAGTAGGTATCTACTAAATGCCTGCGGTAAAGTGAGAAAGATTTTATCAAGTACATTGTATTATTATTCACTATTTTATAATGCTAATAATAACATTAAATTGACAATTTCAACAGTGCTGGAGAGCATTACAAATTAATTTCGACATAATAGTATCACGCTAACCTACCGAAGTGGTTTCGTTAATTTAACATAGTGTATAACCCAAGAGTATGGATAAATAGTACATAAATAGAGGTAAGAATAATACTTTCGTTTGTTTGTTTACATAATTAATGTGCTAAGTAAATACAAAAGCTTAGTATTTTTGATGTAATTCAACTAATATCTATATTATTAATATGCCAACGTTTGTCTAACACACTTCGCTTCACGTAATAGATACAAACGGAAGTGCTGCCATCTGTAATATTCAAATAGAACTATTGAAGATTTCAAATTATAGTTTTCCATCTTGTTTGGATTATTTGCAAGAATCCCTTCAAGGACGCTTACTACATTAAAGTTACTTGAAAGCTTCGTACAGCAATCGAGGTCATATTTCACAGAAAACAGCGCTATAAAATGATACAAGTATTATTATTAAAATTGAGAACTTTCTTGGAGATCCGGAGAACATGAAAGATAATATAAACAGAAAAAGGGTGGGTGTTTCGAGGTATGCAATACGCAGTTATGTTGGTTAAAATTATAATAAAAGGGACCATAATAAGGGATGCTTATAAAAATCTGACCGTGGGTGTAGGAAATATTCAAAGGACCGCACACTCCCTCACAGTGAACATAACCCACGCAGATCGTGTTAGCTGGCAGCACGCACATAGTACTATTATAAATAACTTTTAAAGCAATACGAAATAGAAAGTAGGTACATAAATTGATAAAGTAACACATAATTAATTTATAACATTGTTTCACCCAATCAATTATAAAGATATAAATAGATATTCACCTACTTTTGTTAACAGGTTATAAATATATACATATGTATGTTCATATATATAAAAAAAAATCGTGCGGTTTGCAAACACGAATGAACATTTGGACAACCTAATTAATTTGAAACAACTTTATTACACAAAGTACGACGACGTGAAGAACTCTGCACTAATTGATTAAGAACCTGTTACAATCATTTACAGTAAGTTCAAGTTGACCGATCAATTAATAAAAAGAACCATGATAAATTATAATAACACAACTTAATTGTTGTACGTACGTTGTAAGAGAATGTTACACAAACCTCGAAAAACCCACTCAAAATTTATAGATTTAAATCAGAGACGATTTTTTTTTTATGTGATTTTATACTTCAAGCTATCGATAAAAAATGACACTTCAGGGTTCCACGTCAATTGGTTCAGAACAAGTGGGTAGTGGTTATATTACAAAAGATTTTTACTAAAAATATAAGTAACATTAGGTACTCGAGTTATCGTTTTCGTCAGTCTTTTTAAGCTCAATTTACGATTTGGAATAAAATCCAAATTTAATGGAATATTTCTGAACGCATACGATAACTAAAAACTTTCTTCGAAAGGTAAGTTAAAAAGCAATCTTAAAAATGGCTTTCCTTACGTTTTTATTTTAAATTATAAATACCGACAACGAAAGAAATAACAATACATACATATTTTATTAGGCAAATATATTATAAATTCATCGTCAACTCACCTTTTTGTCGTTTCATGTAAAAATAATTAATTAAGGTTAAATTTATTCAAATTAGGGTCGGAAACTTTGGTTTCATAAAGGTGTACATTTTTACAAAAATAAACAATGCTTACGGTTATAAAACAATTTTCAATCGCGTTTATGGTTTATATAGGTCTTCAAACATTAATGTGATGCGGATCAGGTAGCGTGAGAATGATTGATAATTTATTCAAACGCTCTACAGAACAGATTACATAATAATATTATATAATGGTATCGAGTTCACAAATAATGTGAACCATTATTTGTGAACTCGATTGGATTCATAAGTTATCAAATTCATAACACTTAAGTATCTGGTTACCAAGTTAAATGCTGAAAATTAAATAACCATACAAATGGTAATGGTAGTATGGTGACTGTAAATGGACGAAATAAAAAGAAAATGTTAAAACAAAGTACTTTTCCCTGTGTCAATGGTCGGGGATGTCACTTTTTTATTATTCAGGAGATAGAATACTGTCAAATCAATCTGAATTATTAGGTGTTGAGTATTTTTAAAATAGTTTTTTAAGACAAAATCCTTGCACAAATATCATAAAAAATAAAATGCTATCTGGTAAACAGACGTCATACGTCTTGATTAGCAAATCTTGTAACTTTGCTTTCGCAAACCGCATAATCGTTAAACTCCATAGTTATAATGTTGAGATACACTTTGCAACTATGTTAAGGGCCCGCAACCCGGATTTGTACTGATTTATTACATATTTCGTTTAAACACGGTAAGTTTTAAAGTTCTTAAAAAAATATATGTTATTCTTGAAGATAATATCTAGACTTTGCCCGCACCGAAACGCAAATTATATAAAATTCCCTCGATAGAAAAAAATCGCAAAGTATGCTCCAAAAATTATTATTAACACGTTTGTTTCAGTTATTTTACAAGTTATATGTATGAAAAAATTCATAGTGTTTCTTTAAATGATGTTTAAGATAATACCCGCGAGATTTTTGCTCTATTTTAAACGAGTCGTGTTTTATTAAACATTTTCGCAATTTTCGCATTGATTTTGTCGCTGTAAATGTTAGCGCTCTCCTCTAACTTTCGTAATTTCGTATCTCTCCATCTTCTTCTTTTCGGGCTCGGTTGCAGAGCCTTATGTATGTAAGTACAATACGGTTGTACAGAAGGTCCAAAGAAGATTTATTTATTTTATTCAGGTTCTCCATAAAAAAGTTACACAAAATTATTACAGAGAAGATTACAAAATTTAAAATAAGTAAAAAAAGTCCGTGGGGGCAGTTTCACTATGTTGTGACGTATGTCAAAAGATAGTTACTGAACTCTCTATAGGTAACATTGAAGATCTCGATGCTCAATGCAGAATCGTTTAGCAGTTGAATTCTTCGATCATACTTATATCATACGTCAATGGATGAATTGCTTTGTTTAATGGCGCATTCTGAAAGGAAGAAGCTCTAGCTTTCGGAGCATAAAAAAGTGCGTGGGATCTCCCACGAGTATACGCGTTAGGGACATATCTATATATAATCTCCTTTAACGTAGATTAATATTTAATTAAATAATATAAGCGAAACTCAATCGAAAATCTGGAAACAGAAAATCAGAAAAAGATATTGACACCTCTGGGACTCGAATCTAGAACTTTCCGGGCAAACATTTTCGATTGAGTTTCGCTTATATTGTCTTCATTTAATTAAATATTACAATTTGAGGTTTTGCCCATAAAGTTAAAATAAAATAAAAGATATAATCTATTTTTATAAAGAAAAGTGTCCGTGGCGGACGGTACGTGGATTTGATTTTTATTTTTATGCCGAGATTGCTGACATTTTGCACACTTGACCTACAAAAAAAGGAAAAAATTACAATGAATTCAGGAGTTTTCAATTGAATACTTTAATTTATTCTGAACCTTATATAAAGGCACTTCCGAACTTCTGAGATGTTCTAACATCATTTAAAGTTATCTCATGATAACAACAATCTTTATACCTCTCTGTATAGTACGTAAAAAAAGTCTCATGAATAAATCTATTTCGTAAAAAGTAGACAAACGACCTTTGACTTGTTGCGTTATGTTTATGACAGTTAGAAAGAATGCCTATTGTAAAAACTATTGCAAAAGATAGAACGAGTAACCTTGAATTTTACATCAAAACCTTAGTAATTTTGAGCCTTGATTATATGAAGATAGTGAATTGAAAGGGAGACTTCCGATATAAATCACCTCCACATTAAACGTTAAGTACAAACACGATTTGTACATTAGAAAAAACCCCTCGAGATCAAAAAGTACCGCCGCCGCAGGTCGAAGCATGGAAGTGATTGCACAACAAAGATAATAATAATAGTGGGAGTCTGGATGCGTAGTGTGTAGGGCTTTAGGGCCAGTGTGAGTGCAGTGTAGGCTGACAGGGGTCTTTACCTGGGCCTACCTGCTCACGTGATGCCGATGCCCTAACAGCGGGACCAAACGGAACCGAGGGCTTCAATGAAATGAAGCTACGAACCACAAGCGCAAGTATTATCCCTCCGTTGTTTTAATGAGGCGCGGGGCATGCACCCGCCCAAAAAGAAGAAGATGGAGAGATAATATATAAATACGAATATTAGAGAGAGCGCGAAATTGTGAAAACGTTTAAAAAAACATGACACGAGCAAAAATCTCGCGGGGAACACTAAAAAAGCATTTAAAGAAAGGCTGTAAACATACATATAACTTCTAAAATAGGTGTAAAAACGTGTTTATAATAATTTTCGGAGCACACTTTACGATTTTATTCTATCGAGTATAATTTTATACAATTTGCTTCGGCGTGGGGAACGTCTAGATATTATATTCAAAATAATATATATTTTTTTAAGAGCTTTAAAACTTAAAATGTTTAAAGAAAATATGTAATAAATCTGTAGAAATGCGGGATGTCGCGGCTTAAGGTTCTACGGCAATATCTACTTAGAATTAAATGGCAATGTACAACACAATAGAAAAGAAAAAATCAAGGACGTATGATCTGTAAAATCAGGATAATTGAATTTGAAAACATCGATCGTCCAGTTGATTCGTCAGACATCTCCGAAAAATCGAAATTTAAGATGAGTATGCAGTTATATGGTATGTAAAAGTGTACAACTTCGTCTAGTACAATACTCAGATCACTAATAAACACCACCAAGTCATTTATAATGCAGAAAAGCTTGTAGTGAATTAAACCAAATTTGATGTTTTCTGGGTCACTGGTAGGATATTTCAAAGTACTAATGTACCGGATCGTGAAGCCTCCCGTTGTTATTTTATAGCATATTTAATATATAAAACACAGACACGTGTAAAATAATATTTATTTACGGTGAGTTCATCATCTCAAAACCTAGTATTTGGAGATGGATGACTAATCAACTGGAATATCTACTTGCAGATGAACACAAAACTACATGTTGCAGTTAAGAAAACAAACTTTGATATGTAACAAATTTTGATTGGAAATAAATGTACGTAGGTATAATCGTATGGCCACCTATGTAAATTAAAAATATATACAGTATAAATAGGTATTCCCAGCATCGTCTTGATGAGCGACCGCCATTATTGAAGAGAACTATGATTAGTGACCAGATCTGAATAGTCAGCTTCAACTTTCACTTCGCCACTTTCTAATTCTGACAAAATTTCTCAAATTAGGGATGACAAATTCATAACTAATTTATATTCCAGCTAGCAGTCCACAATGATGGCACCCTGATCAATGGCAGTAAGGTATGGAACTGGCAGAGAAAGGATGAAAGTAAACTGAATGTTGTTGAAATGATATCCCTGAGGCGTGTGTGTGGTAAAACCATCATGTGCGAAATGTAGAGATCCGCAAAGAATGTAAGGCTGGTAAGCATAATGAGTAAGATTAAGAAAGGGACCCTCAGATGGTTTAGGCATATATGATCGAAGAAATTAGTGTAAGAAGAATATATGACGGAAATGTGAATGGTAGAAGTCGGGGACGCCGAGTACATGGCGCGATCAAGTGAATCAAATACTCGAGTCGGGCCATGTCAAAAGTCAGAATATTTATTAATCATTAACGCCCTTATGGGCTTTTACATACATTTACATTTTTTTATATTTTAGTACATACAGGTGTGTTTAGATGACAAAGACAACTTTTCACATGGTACATAGAAGTAAAGCTGGTAAGTAAAAAGTATAGCATTATACAATAAAGAGAAAAAAAACAGTTTTAGAGCTGCAGATAGCATAATATATGTATAACAAATAATAATAATGAATGGGTTCTTAATATATGTGTAATTTATATGTGTTGAATACATAGCGAAGTTGATTTCAAACAAAAATACGCACTACCGACTTGAACCGCACTAAAATTAATATTCAAAACGATTCCATTTTGACCAGTTACGAGCGTTTAACCAGCCAGCGGACGAAAATCCACATTTCGTCGAAAGTTGTTCTTACGATCGTGCAGGGCGGTTACAATGAGAAAGATTAATTATTCTCCGTACCAGCTTTTTTAAAGTATAACTCAATATCGAATTTATTTCAATTCAAATTAGCTTTAATTTATACCTTCATCCAAAAATGCTGAAATGCGTGATGATAAAACTATTAAAATAATGTACTATTTGTAGTTATTTTTTTATTATAAGTATTTATCATTTTTCAATAATGTCTAAATTTAATAAGAATGTTAAAAAAATTTGAAATATATTAGTTTGTAAGTGCGCAAATAAATACACAAACGGACCAATTTTCGCCAAGAAACACATGCACGTACATATTTTTTAATGATTTTATTGAAACTAAAATTAAAATTCTAAAACATACGTTTTTGCTAGATAATGTATTGATTTATTTTACTGCATGATTTTATTATTTGAAATGGGTGTGGTATAATACAAAAACTTTTTTGAAAATTGAACAAATCTGCCAACGACCTATGGAATAACCTTATTATACTAAAAATTTAAAAAAATTCTCAAAATTTATTACATACGAATGCTAGATAAAAGAACAATCTTTCGAAATCCATTTATAATTTTTTGTGGAAAAGAGTCAATACGTCTAAAAACTTTTTTGAAAATGACGTATTTCCGGTTTTCTCTGGTAATGCCTTCTTAAATTATCGTCAGAATTTCTGCAAAATTCAATTTCAGAAGACAAAATACTTTATACTGCCTACCATGGAACATTTCAGGTTAAAACAAATAATGTCAGAATAATAGAAGAGTATGAATGAGACAATGTATAAATGTGAGTGATGCAAAGAGTGCGTGCCAAGACCGAGTTGTTTGGCGGTCCGTTCTCTCTGCCTACCCCTTCGGAGAAGCGGCGTGATAGTTGGTTAGTTGAAAAAAAATATTTTAATGGTCGGTAATAGGTATTGTACAGGAAAATGAAAACACTTAAAAACAAGCAATACACACAAACATAAAGTATCGATTATTATCAACGCTTGGTATATTATTTATCATAATAGGAGACCGGCACGTCATTACTAGGTACATAATAATAGTATATTTAATAATATGCTTTATCGCCTTATTAATGACATAATTCTAGTTGAACTGTTAATTTGTCTAATAACATACGAGACAAGAATCACAAGATAAATTATTGCAATGTTTATTGTGAGTGAAGAACGCAATATTATAAAATATTATGTTCTCTGCCTGTGATCATCTCTATCATCATCGCAGTTATTTTCCGTCGTTAAAACAATATTTACTACTAACAATAATATTATGAAAGTTTAAGAAATAAACGCGACACAATGTACTTCCTCATTAGCGTGATGATAAATTGGCAGTCCCGAGGCTAGGCCAGTTATGAACGAGCAAAGAAAATGATAAAGAACATTTGTTCATACTAATATTTATAAATTAGTTAATTTGGTTTGACATAAATTAAAGTCATCTCAAAAGTACCCGTCCTAGAAATAAATTGAAATTTATTGTAAGAAAGAAAAATAAACAGCCCATAATGGTATTAGTTGGGTGGGTGATTGGTACACGCCACTGGAGTTTAATACAAAACGTTTAATTAATCAATTACTTTGATTACGTACGATAAGAAAAATCATAATATCATTACTTCGTAATGAGTTTTTCTTTAATTTAAGATATTCAAATTTTATGGTTCATAAATTAAATCATCATAAAATGTAACAAGCAGATAAGAATGAAAGAATGATGGGATATCTCAACAAATTCAAAATAGGTATTGTACAAATTAGTGAACAGTGAAAACATGAAATAATGCGATAATAAAACAGAAAATGTACGAAAACCATAGAGATATCAATGACGAAAACTAAAAGTATATTTGTAACGTTCGAGTTCACAAGACCTGTTATAAACTTGTGTTAAAAAGTAAAACATACACCATTTAAAAATTTCAGTCTTTTCATTTCAATTTGATGGCGGAAAGAATAGGTGGCACATACTGAATACCCAGGATCTATATAGTTCAGAACTGCAGGACCAGAAAGTCACTTTCGCAGCAGCGAAACAAACAAACTTACGAAAGGTGTATTTAATTGAACGATGGTTAAGAGATGAGAAAAGAGATACACGTTGTCTATTCTGGAACAAGTAAAAAAAAAATCAGAGTGTGCAATTCACACGCGATAGTGAAACTAGAAAATCGCTAAATGTCGCTTTCTTTTACTTGATTATTTTAAAGAGGTTTGAAGATTGGATATTGATTTCACAAAAATATATATATATATTTTTTATTTCGTAGGATTCGAATATCCGTTCACTGGATATGTCTCTCTGGCCGCTGAGACTTGCCCACTTTGAACATTGTCTACCCGCGCGAAGGTGCTAGCTAACAAGACGTTATATTTACTTCTGCAGGTAGCGCTAAACGTGAAATCCAGTTATCCAACTATTATCCAACTGTTATGACCATAACCAAAACTGATTTTTTATAAACTAAAAAAAAAAAAATAGTAAATAAAATAAAAGATTATTGTATATATTGCATTTAAATCATTTCCGAAATGTTCGTTAGATTTGAAAGCAGCAAAACAAGATTAAAACGTGACCGTCATAACACGTATGGACAATGAACAGGAAAAATGGCGAGTGGGTAACTGTAATGTCCTGTACTGCAGGTAATACTGGGCCCTTTATCTCCAGTATCGCTCTTGGATGTCTTCAAGGTTATTTATTAAAAACACGTAGTATCTTTGATACACGGAGACTGTTTATTGGAATATAATATTTACAGTGTTGGCTGTAAGCCGCCTAACGAGAAAGACGCCGCACGAGCTCTGTGCTCGCTATTATATTGTGCCGATGTCCGGCCGCTTCGGCTAGGTTCGGTACTCCCGAACCTACCCGACAGATACTCATATAATCAACACTACATCTCTCCCTCCTTCAACTCTGAAGCTACTTACTTACATAACAAAATAACTTAAATAACTTAAATAACTTAAATAACAATTAACATAATATGTAATGACATGTAATACTTCATACACAATAATTATTTAAGATACACATAATTTAACCGCGGTGACTGGGTCAAGTTGTCCCGTCTCCTCTGGAAGTTGTAGGTGCCTTGTGACTTGAACGCAGTCTTCCCGACCATGGTCTCTGTTGCCGTGCCTGCTCCGACACCACCTCCTCCCCCACCAACCTGGAATCAGGAGAACAACCAGTCAATCCACGCAACAAGGTCGCAGTCTCTAACTCATGAGGCTCGTTCCTCAAAATTTCAGACGCGGGATGCTGCGCAATTTTGCCATCTTCCTTCCAGCTCACTGACATTTCCCTCATCTGGTCCACATGTCTCTTCCATGTCACATCAGTGTTCCCTATTTTAATAATATAAACTTTTTTACCTAGCTTTCTAGAAACTACACCCTTAGCCCAAACGACTTTATTATCATGACGATAATCTTTTGTCAAACATTTTTGTCCAACTTTAAAAATCCTGGTTTTTACCCCTCTGTACAACCTAACTTGATCAGATTGAGCTTTAGAAATGTTAACGTTAGCTTCCTTGACTTTTTCCGAAAAGTCTTCTCCATTTTTCACTGGCAACAAACTGTCGAACGTAGAACGCAGCCTTCTTCCTACTAACAGAACCGCTGGTTCAATACCTGTCGAACAATGGAAAGAATTTCTATAGTCCACTAAAAAATTCAACAGCTTGACATTGTAATCTAGTGGGAATTTACCGTTTATTAACAGTTTCTTGAGGAACATTTTCGAAATTTTTACTGCATTTTCTGCCAGCCCGTTTGACTGGGGGTGTTTCACCGGAGAAGTCATAAGCTTAATATTGTTCTCCTTTAAGAAAACTCTAAATTCCTCACTTGTAAAAACTGAGCCATTGTCAGATACAATTAACTCAGGGTTTCCAAAATTAGAAAAAATTTTCCTCAATTCCATAATCGTGTGAGTTGAATCTGCCTTCTGCACCTCGATACAGTCTAACCACTTCGAGAATGAGTCACAAACCACGAGAAACATCTTCCCCGCTAGGGGTCCACAATAATCTAGATGTACCCTACTCCAAGCTTTACCTGGATTTGGCCAAACCGTCAATTGACTTTTGGGTGGTGACTGTTTTGACAACGAACAATCTGAACAAGATTGAACGACTTCCTCCAAATCTTTGTTTAGAGAAGTCCACCAAAAATATGTTTTAGAAATTCCCCTCATTTTTACAATACCTAGATGTGACCTGTGTAATAAATCTAAAACTTGCCTTTGGAGAGAAACAGGTATAACTATTCTATGTTGCCAAAACAAACAATCTTCTACGATAGAAAGTTCATTTCTTTTCAACCAATATTTCCATATACTGCTGTCACGATTTACTCGTTTGGGCCAGCCCTGCCGCAAATACCTAAACACTAGCTGTAATTCGCTATCTGCTGCGGTGGCTAACACAACTGCTTGAAAATTAACATGGTCACGATTCTCAATAAAACAAACAAAGTCAGTCCCGCAATCATCCTTAAAACCCTCAACTGTGTCCTTCAACGGTAAGCGAGAAAGAAAATCTGCTTGGTTATTACAAGATTTCACAAATTCCGTTTTGTACGAAAACCCTGCCAGAATGATGCCATATCTCTGCAAACGGTTTGCTGCGAGAACCGGAATATTTTTGTGTTCCCCTAGAATTCTTAGTAACGGCATATTGTCAACGCATAACGTGAACTCCCTTCCAAAAAGGTACTGAAAAAATTTATTTAACCCGAACACAATTGCCAGAGCTTCGAGATCCAAAATACTATATTTCTTTTCGGCGGTTGTCAAACTACGAGAAGCGAACTCAATTGGACGCATTGTGCCGTCCTTAAACACGTGCATTAACGCAGCCCCGAGTCCGCATGTACTAGCGTCCGTATACAGTTTTACCGGTAAGTCCGGAAAATAATTTGTAAGAATCGTGTTGTTGCCCATTAATTCTTTAATGGTATCGACTGCTACTTTACAGTCTTCTGAGAAATTCCACTCTACCCCTTTTTTCAAAAGGTTATGCAGGGGTTCCAGTATTGATGACATCCTAGGAATGAAATTCCGATAAAAATTTAGAAAACCCAATAAACTTTTCAATTTATGAACGTCCGTAGGATACGGAGCGTTTTTTATAGCTTCAAGTTTGTTTGGCTGAGGTTGGATTCCGCTCCCCGAAATTACATACCCCAAAAATTCTACCGATTCTACAAAAAATTCGCATTTATCCGTGTTGACCCTCAACCCGCACTCTCGTAAACGCGCGCACACTGCCTGTATGTTATACACTAAATCCAGTTCGTTGACCCCCGAAATGATGATATCGTCTAAATAGAATGCCACCCCCTTCAACCCCTGAAGACAGCTTGCTATAGTCCTAGCGAAGATCGCTGGCGCTGACTTAAAACCAAAGACTAGTCTGTTATATTGAAATAACCCTAAATGCGTATTTATTGTAGTATACTTTTTGCAAAAGTCAGCTAATTCTAATTGTGAGTAAGCCTGTCTTAAATCTAGTTTAGCGAACACTTTACCCGAACTTACTTTGTGAACAACTTCATTTATGGAGGGAAGCGGGTACCTTTCCAAGTCCGTCATGAGATTTAAAGATCTCTTGTAGTCCACGCAAATCCTAACATTCCCGTTCTTTTTAATTACCGGTACAATTGGAGACGCGTATTCACTGCTGGTTACCGGAGAAATGATACCATCAGCTACCATAGCTTCTAATTCTCTCTCAATTTTTTCCTTAATAGCGAACGGAACCGGCCTCGCATTAAAAAAAAACAGGACGAGCTTCCTTGTTTACTTTGAAACTCACTTTATGTTTACTGAATTTACCCAGCCCCGGCGAAAACACTTCTGGAAACTCGTTGTAAATCATTTCAATTTTGTCTTTGATTGTTGAAACCGAATTATCCATCACTGGAACTATCTTCAGATTAAAAGCCTCCATGAAGTCCCGACCTACTATCAATTCCGAGCCATTAATCACAACAGTAAATAATAACTTGTTTTTGATATTATTGTATTCCACGGTAAAACAAGCACTACCTACAAGATTAAGTGGTTTACCATCGTATCCAGATAAAGTACGCTTATCAGGTGACAATGTTACATCCCTAAAATATCGGTTGAAAATAAAATCCGGCATGACCGACATACTGGCGCCTGAATCAATCATAGCGGCACATTTTAATTTATTAATTATTATATTAGCCCTAAACGGATTAATGTAAGAAATCCTATTAATAACCTTCTCCCGGGATTGTTCGAAAATCGGATAAACATTGTGATTCTTACAGAATTTCTTCAAATGCCCTATTTTGTGACAATTAAAACATTTTGCATTCTTAAATTTACAATATTTTTCTAAATGTGATTCACCGCAAATGGTACATTTTTTAATATTCGAGAATCCTCTCGGCTCGGGACTTTTCGACCGCGAAGATGACCTCCGGAAACCTTGAGTTTTATCCGAAAGTGAATCTCTCCCCGGCGAATACGAGCGATTAATTGAATTCACGCCGCCCGACGTCCCTACGGAAATTTCTGATTTAATTTCCGGAACCAGATTATCTAAAACTGAAACCGTTATTGCTAATTCTTCCATTTTGTTAAACGTTAATTTAGTCCCCTCGAGAAAAATTTTTTCCTTGGCTCGGCCCGGCAAAATGCCGATTGCAAAAACATCAGCTAAACATTCCGGTAAACGCGTTCCGAACTCACAAAACGAAGATAATCCTCGTAAACGCACTGCAAAATCCCTGACTGATTCACCAAGCGATTGCTTGGCCTGATAAAAATTTTCTCGTTCCTTGAACACCGATCGTGGTCTGGAACAATGTTTCTCAATTAATTCTATTAACTGATCGAATGCCACGTCTGTAACTTTAGAAGGAAAACATAAGTTGATCAAAAGAGTTAATGTCTCCGCTTCTAGAAGATTTAGCAAATATGCGCGTTTCTGTGAAGCATCTAACTTAGTCGTTTTTATGTCATCACGAATTAGAAGGAACTGTTCTAACCTCAGGCGAAACAAACTCCAATCCCCATTAACGTGAGAGAACCTGGAAATTCCGCCCGATTCCATGATCGCCCACACCAAAAAAAAACACACCCGGCAACAATAACACCTTCCAGAAAAAGAACCAAAACAACCTGACACCAGGAACCGGCGCCTTTGCAGTCCAGGCGCCCAGCCGCTTCCAGGATTATCAATACCGGGCTGGCCTTAGTTACCCAGGGTCCCGTAATTTCCTCTTCTCCACTGTATATTACCGGGCTGGACTTAGTTACCCAGGGTCCCGTAAGTAATTTTCCTCTTCTTTCCTGTATTACCGGGCTGGACTTAGTTACCCAGGGTCCCGTGATTTTCCTCTTCTTTCCTCCTTCTCCACTGTCTCCTATTATGCCCTGAAAATCTCCTGATGGATGGCACTTCAGCGATGCCCCAAGTGATTTATTGTCACCTTCGGGAGATTTTTGCAAGTCACGATCCCTGTCACGACTTGCCGCAATCTGATAAACAGTCTGGCGTGTACTCCTTTTTAGCTGCGCCACTTGTAATGTCCTGTACTGCAGGTAATACTGGGCCCTTTATCTCCAGTATCGCTCTTGGATGTCTTCAAGGTTATTTATTAAAAACACGTAGTATCTTTGATACACGGAGACTGTTTATTGGAATATAATATTTACAGTGTTGGCTGTAAGCCGCCTAACGAGAAAGACGCCGCACGAGCTCTGTGCTCGCTATTATATTGTGCCGATGTCCGGCCGCTTCGGCTAGGTTCGGTACTCCCGAACCTACCCGACAGATACTCATATAATCAACACTACAGTAACCGACCGAATGCAAATTATAATAAGCAAAGCGCATGTTGTATAAAAAAGACAACATCAACACCAAAGGGCAACGAACAAAGCAAAGGGAACAATAGACTCCGATGACTAAGGTAAGCGAATGCGGTAAGAAAGTAAATACGTCGAACTATACATAAAAGGTTACGTTATATCCATGTTATAAGTAGAGTTAAGCCTCAGTCAGAAAGGGAGAATAATTTTGAAACGATGCAATTATTTATTTTTACGATTTTTTTATACATTTAATAATAATATAACAGTACATTTATAAACAAGTTCGTTCGCCACTTCTAGACATGTTTCTTCTTCGTATGCCCTATTAAGTCCCCCAGATGTTGGTGATCATCCTGGTAAATATATGTATACCTTGCGCTGCCCGGAATAGCTCCTCGACACTTCTAATACCGGTCCACTCTCTCAGCCACAACATTTGTCTCCTACCAGGCCCTCGGCGACTCAAATATATTTAACCGAGTTCAATTATTATAAAACACTAGCTGGTTCCCGACATGCGTTGCTATGCCATTCAAAGAAATAAATTGTTTCTCGCTGCATGTCCATTATTAAGCGTCCGCGTTCCCCTTTCCCAGTCTCCTTTCAAAATGCAATGTTCTGTAAAAATTTTGAGACAATCCATCGATTAGTTTCCGAGATTTGCAGACCCAAACATACGGAACCTAAATTTTTATTTTTTTATACAAACTTCGTAACGCCAGAGCTTGCCATTATATATAGAAACACTCCTATGCTAAAATTCAATGTTCTGTACAAATTTTGAGTCAATCCATTAATTACTTTCCGAGATTTGCGAACGCAAACATACGGAACCTAAATTTTTATTTTTTTATACAAACTTCGTAACGCCAGAGCTTGCCATTATATATAGAATCACTCCTCTGCTAAAATTAAATGTTCTGAACAAATTTTGAGTCAATCCATTGATTACTTTCCGAGATTTGCGAACGCTAACATACGGAACCTAAATGTAAAACATAAAAATACAAGTTATTATAATAATTATGTAGCGGAAAAAGAAACCCCTGAGTCATCCAAATTATTCATTCGGAAACACCTCACTTTAGCGAAATTTATTCAAATTTAAACAATACAATAAGTGGGGAAACTTTAATTAATAACAATTTATAATTTCCAAAAAATTACATATACATGTAGCTAGGCGCAGTTAATAAAAATAATAGTATTACTATTATTGAATTTCATTTCCAAGATCGAAAAAGTGATAAGATCTTTTCTTGGTCTACAAAGGGGAGCGCTGAAGAAAAATCTCTCTGATCGATAGGGGGGGACGGAGCGGCTTAAAGGCTACAGTACGAGTATTCAATTAACGAATGTCATTATATGAAATTCATCTTTGATCATAGGTTGATGTTTTAAAATTAAATTTGAAAGTAAACAAATATCAATTAGATCTTGGCACATCAAATCTTCGTAGGTTTGAGAGAACCCACGGTAAAAAAGTAAGCGTTGTATACTTAAAATTTAAACATCCAAAAAAACGAGATTGCGGCAAAAAAACATGGCAGTCAATGGCCACGCGCCAACTCCAAAGTACAAGTTTAGTTTCAGTGACGAATTTTCCCTTGTCTGAATGTGGCTTTATATTACAAAGTAAATCTGCATTATGTAAATTCCGGTTAAAACGCGACGGTACGGATACAACACAATATTCAACGAACGTGTTTTGAAAATTACTACGCATAAAAATTGTTTCGAATATTATTATGATTCAAAATACTATTTTGAATCATAATGTACTAATAGAAACATGTCTTTTGCAGACTTTATTTTGCATCATAATACAGATAATAATTGCAAAACTCTTAAAATCATTGTTAAGAGATATTAGGGCGTAGGCGTGGTGAAGAAAAATAATAAGATGGAGAGATATGTAATTACGAATGTTGAGAGAGCGCGCTAATTTTAAAAACGATAATATTTAAGCGAAAATTGTGAAAATCTATATAAATAAAAATGAATCCCCGAAATGTATGTACGCGCATAACTTCCGAACGACAACACCAAATTGGATATTTCTTTTTTATTTGTGTTCGTTATTGTCAGGACAAGGTTTGTATAAAACTACTGGTGAGCTCTGGCTTTATGAAATTTGCAATAGGATGCACGCGAGCTGTTTGAAAACTAAATGCACCGGGACTGAGTGTATGGAATGCGGGAGGGGGAGGGGGGAAGGGAACTCGGGTAGGGGGTCTGCGGGAGAGGGGGGAGGGGAACCAGGGAGGGGGGAGGGGAACCAGGGAGGGGGGAGGGGAATTCGGGAGGGGGGTTCGCAGGACGGGGGAAGGGGTGGAGTGGAGTGGGAAGAGGGAAGGTGGAGGAGGCGGAGTGGGAATGCGAGGGGGGGAAGAGGACACGAGAGAGGAAGGGGAGGCGGAAGGAGAACGAGACGAATGGGAAAGGACACGCATGAAGAAACAATTTCTTTATTAAATGGCATAGCAACGCATGCCGGGTATCAGCTAGTGTTTAATAAAACACGACTCGTTTAAAATAGAGAAAAATTCTCGTGGGGGTTATCTAAAATAGCATTTAGAAAAACACTGTGAATTTTTTCATACACATTATATAACTTGTAAAATAACTGAAAAAACGTGTTTATAATAATTTTCGGAGCAAACTTTGAATTTTTTTTTCTACCGATGTAATTTCACATAATTGCCGTTTCGGCAAAGGGAATGTATAGATTATCTTCAGAATAACATATAAGAGCCTTAAAACTTAGAGTAAGGAAAATATGTAATAAATCGGTAGAAATGCGGGAAGCCGGGCCTTCCGGGTGCTGCACTACTAAGCAATGCAAAATCATGTAATTTTGGTTTGAAAATTACTCCTAGATCGCTTAGAAACATTTTAGATGCTTTAATAAAATACAGCGAGTAGAACACATATTTGCCTTTATATAAGCCCGGAAAAAATAAAGTATAATGTTTATAAAAACTACTTTAAAGTTGAGTCTAGTTTTTGCACTGATAATTAGTGGTGGAATTCCATGTATTAGAATTTGAAATTAAAGTACAAAAGTGTCTTAATTTAAAATTCTAATACTTTAAAGTTCAAAATCTCTTACTTACGAACCCCTTTTCGGTTATGGTTTTATTGTATAACGGGGAAATTTTAATTCTTTATAAAATGATCGCAAAACAATGAAATATTTGTGCCAGAGCTTTGCAAAATAAAAAAAACACCCTTTTTTCCATGTTTTTTCGAGAATAAATCAAAACAGGCGGCTGGTGTTAAACGTGAATTTAAACCTTGTAGCCATCTACACAAGGAGTGTTATTGTTGGCGGCCTGATCCAAAATTTTACACGATGTGGTGCATCACCGTGAAAATTATAAAGATTTAAGTAATGAAATAATTAAAAACACTTTGTTTTTACCACGATAATCTTTATTTAAAAAATCAATATGTTTCGAGAACGATGTTCTCTTCATCAGGACATTATATGTACTGAGTGTGTTTTTAAACAAAGTGTTTTTAGTTATTTCATTAATAAAATGGTGCCACAAAGTGAATTTGCAAAATTCGAAGAAAGTGTTTTCCCTCTATGTGATCGTATAATACAATGAAATCCCTTTGATTCAACGAAAGTTTTGGACAATTCACGCCGATGAATTGCACTTACCCTAAACGTATTTTACCAGTGTTTAGAACATAACAAGAAATCATGCAACGTCGTGGTTTTCCTTTGACGCTCTAGGGAATTATTATAATGAGAAAACCCTTCAAAGGAAAATTCAATTGATTTTTAAATGAATTAATCTCAAACAAAGTAAGAGCATCGTGACATAGCGAGAAGAGCTTATCGGTCTGCGGTTCGAGGGTTCAAAACCAAACCCCGAAGGTATGAATTATATTGAAATTAGTTTTTCACATACACAAAAGTATTTACACTTCAGGAACGCTCTGGTGGGGGATTCTATTAATTCTTGAAAGAATCTCTCCTCTGTGCATTATTAGTATGCTGGCATTAAATTTATATAAGTTTGTAATGTACAAGAAATTTAATTAAAAAATATATTTAATGTTTATATTATGTCACGATTTAAAATCGAAATTTTATCTGATTAGGCAGGCAAGTATTACCAAACCTTGCTCTCCTGTTCCAGTTCTCCGTGTACTTTCACGTAACAATTCCAGCAACGCTATTTCTAAGAATCAAAACCTTGCTTGAAATGGCTTCAACTTTAGTAACTGAATCAGAAAAGTAAGGTACTACACAACCTTCCCCATATTTACATTTTTATCTCACAAGATTCCCTCTAAGAGCTGTGCTTTCGTCCTGGGAAGAGGATGGAATCATAAACATAACAAAGATATCAACTAAAAAATTGGCGTGAATTGTAAATATTACGTTATTGTCCAGGACACCAGCGGGTTTAAAAAATATTTAAAATAAATTGATCAGAATCAAAAAGAAGCATATGGATTAAATTTTCCGGAGAAATTTGAGGCGTTCCTCGAATTCTCCAACATCCAAGACAATGCCGGCAGGGATCCACGTAACGTCGTGAGAGTAAATCCCCCGGTGTTAAACTAATTAACCGCTTTTAATTGAACC
This sequence comes from Limnephilus marmoratus, assembly GCA_917880885.1. Classification (NCBI taxonomy): domain Eukaryota; kingdom Metazoa; phylum Arthropoda; class Insecta; order Trichoptera; family Limnephilidae; genus Limnephilus; species Limnephilus marmoratus. Next base: position 58,670,535 of record OU862911.1, on the reverse strand, counting down.
CACGTCATTGGCCACTAGCCTCCTCCCCCCACCCCCTCCCACAACCCCAACCCCGGCCAACGCTCACTATAAGGTGTTCCAATAAGAGATTAAAGATTTAAATTGCGCGCCATTCGAGATTTTGATAGAGATAGTGTGCTCATATTAATTTGACAGCTGTCATTTATAAACATAATTACGTCTGTTATGGAGTTAAAACATCAACAGAACGTAATTTTGTTGTTGAATTACACGAATGATTGATAAAATTTAAATCTAGCATGAAATTTTCGATCAATAATATTGTCAGCCTACAGATCTTACAAAATACAGTTAGATTTTATAATTATGGTTAAATAGAAACGATTTTTTTAAATCTAGACTAGATACGATTCAAGGTTTAATGGCTGAGTATTTTAAGGTAATTTAACAATAGCCAAATCGATACAATTCGAAGTAATGCAAAATCATGAGTTTTTGGTTTGAAATTTTCATGGCCTAAAATTATCATCGTAGATGCTTTAATTAAACACTGCGAGTAGAACCCATCTTGGTCTTTGTTTTCATCAAACATATTTTTTGGAAATTATTTTTATAAAGTCCAGAAAAAATAAATGAGGCCTATAAAGTTTTGAAGTGTACAATCTCTTACTTACGATCTGAACTTCACCAAATAAAACAAAACAAGCATTATGGCTATGTTCTTTCGCATAAATCGAAACAGATCTCAACCTTATCGCCGTCTGCGAGTCTGCGTGAGGATTGCGTGATTAGAATTTTACGAATTGGATAACCTTAATAATTTTGTTAATTTTACGAATTGGATAATAATTAATATTTATTATGTAGTTTAGTAAAAAAATTGCTTCATAAAAATAATGTAAAAATGCAAAATATTTTTGTGCCAGAACATTTAATCTGGTCGTTTGGTCGATTATGCGTTAAACATATATTTTTTTATCTAAAGCTACAAATTTACATTGAACTATAACCACAAGTTTTATGAAAACCATGAAGCCCTAATTAGAACACTCCGTACAATACAACGCTAGGCTATTTCTAGTCATGGCTTTAATCCTCTGATTTATTATTAAAAAACATTATTTTCTGGCCTAGGTAATTTGCCAATAGCAATGCAAGTTAAAATCACTAATTTGTGATTAATCTGCCTGTTTGTCAATAACGAGGGTTGTTTTAGTTTACCATAATTACTTAACAACCGCAGTTACTATGAGAGATCCAGAGTATCGTTGTTATCGACTCTGATATGGGACTCTATGATTTATCTAGAATGCCTGAAACCCAAAACGCGCGAACATGATAACAGAAAAACACTCAATCACTGGCAGCATTTGTGTTATGTGTGAAATATAACGCAGTTTAGATCCCACACTCGGATTCATACCATTAACACAATGTAAGCAGTCAAATTGTACATCTTCAGTAATAAACGGGTTTCCAACAAAATACCAATATTTATTTATTCTTAGTAATAAATAACAGCCATAAACTATAACACAACTGTTTTAAGACTATTGTACAATTTAGCTGATTTACATTGTTGTTGAGTGTCCTATGCCAAGCTCAAGAGCTAGTACTCTTCATTGGCGTAGAAATTCATTAAACCATGTTCTTTTCATTCAATTAAAAAAAAAAAAAAAAAAAGTGTGCATAAATTAGGCTATGTGTTTTTATTGGTTACTTTTATACATTACGTTCATACAGAACTTAGTAAGATCCTTCTATGGAGAATTTTGAATAGGGACTGATTCTGTCAAAAACAGTCAAGTTGTCAAATTTCGAGTAACAAATTACCCCAGATTTTTTTGTTTGCTTCAGAGAAAGTAAGGGTCGACTCACAGCAGAGAGGTGGTTATTCTATCCAGGACTTTGATAACCTTGGCCAGTAAACAAGAATGACCACTTGAGAACCTTACGTCACAGTAGATAAAATAATGACGGTATACAAAATAATTATATTATTACTTTAACATTTTGATTAGTAAATAGGGAAAGGTATCAGCTTTTTTCATTTACCTTTGTGTTGATGAATAAATTTAATACAACGATTTGAATTAAGTTTGAATTGCCGCTAAAATGCTATGTTCGTGCGGAAAACGGTTGTGACTTGTGACGTCATACAGGTCAACGTTTCTAGGCGGTCGGGTCCTGATGACAGATGTAGGTAGCGGCCAGTAGCGGAATCTACGTCATAATAATTTACCCTTGTAAAATATCCTCCACAATACAGGAGAACTTTCAGCATGGAGGACAGTGTCGTATAATAATAAACATGTTAAAAATTTAAAAAAAATAATAATAATATGAACCGTTAAGGGAATTCGCGGTTTTAGATCGTTAGAAAAGACAATACTTATTATTATAAGACTTATTTCAAAATTATACATTTTATGCGACAATTAGAATCTTAAGAACGAAGATATTAAAGATATTCCAAGCATTTTTAACATCCCCCAATAGTGAAAACATTTCATTCTTTGTCTATTTTTTAATGGTTTCAGAAGAGTGGTGAAGTCAACTGACACAAAGGTATAAAAATGTTAGCGCATTACCATTTAACATTACAGCATCAGTCGTAAGAAAAAACAATAAAGCCCTTTTTATGGATGCAGATTTAACGACTACCCGCGTGAAGTATCGACTAAACCTCTACCTATTCAATACTAAACTGCTCGATAAAGCTAATCGTTTCACAAAGAGGATTGGAAATAAAAAACCAGCAGATTTATGGAGATAAAGAAAATGTCTGAAAAACACTTTAAAAGAAGCAATTTATCTCAACATTATGAATTATTTTGATGCGGAATTAAAGGGATTTTTTCGCTAAATATAACCGAATGAAACCAGATAAAAAATATTCGAATTGCTATTTTAAACAAGTTTAATAATGTAACTAATAAGATCAATGATTACTAAATCAATTACTCAAAGTGGAAGTACCAAGCGTAAGAAAAAACTTTGCAAAATAAGCGACCTCGAATTAAACTTCTAGTTACCTATACAACATGCATTAGTTAAGAGATTAAGACTTAATTAATATACTAGTTAGTAAATTGCTGTGGAAACGGAAGGTGGCACTAATTTGTTGCGCATGTTAAACACTTGCAGTTAAGGGTACAATTTGCAAGACATAGTGGTTATTACATTCACTTGATATATTACTTTTGTTGTTAGTCGTACGGAAACGAAAATGATTGCAGTCTTGTTACATTAGTTGTTCTAAGCATGAGCTGCAACAGAGGATTCTATAGTTCTTCTGGGCAGAACTGCAGTCTGCATTCGGACTACTCGAGTGGGTCAATTTCCATTGCACAACCGGCGATAAATCAGCCGTAATCCAGTTATAGCCCGATGCCCGATGGTCGGCAACGCTGTTTGTGCGTGGTGTTCATAATAATAACGTATTATGTGGGTTGGCTGCACTGCTCGGAGACTGCACAACGGGTTCACAAGTGGTTGCACTTAACTGTTATGCACTTGGGGCGATAGCTTCGGAAAAAAGTGCAACCTGCCGCCGACCGTCGTCTGCAATATTACACAATGCACATATGTATTTTAATTATAAAACCGCGTAAAACTCCACCAAACGCTTTTACACGGAAAAGAGTTGTTCTAAAGTTAAAATTCCTTCACTATATCGATTAACGTGTTCATTGGAGTCCAAGCCATTGCAATAGATATTAATTATTATCTTCACGCTGGGTTTACTTAACCACTAGTTTCGCTAACAGCAATATTATCATCCAACTTTCCATCAAAAATATATCTAATTCTGAAACTGCTGATAAATTATTCGTGATGGAAGTCCATTTTACTGCGTATTTAATAACTCATCAAATCAAAAATACTCATTTTGGTTGTGTCTGTCCTACATATCTCCAGTTCAATAAACTCTGTAACTCGGATTTACTTTGATTTTTTTTAAAATTAATAATTTTTTGGTACATACATTGGTAATTTCACTACACATACAGGCTTTTTTTTAAAAATAAACATTTAAAAAGTAGAGAATAATACAATTAGCAGATTAACCAAAAAAATCCCACATAGGCATCGCCAGTTCGTGGGTACACTTGTGTGTTTTTAAAACAGTTAAAGTTTACTCATATACATAGGTACATTATATCTTTGAAGAGATTAAAAAATAAAATTAAATAAACAAAAAATAAAATTAGTGTTTACTGAATTACAATTCAAATGACATGTTACGTTACATCAGGTCAGATGTGACATCAGGTCAGATGTGACATCAGGTCAGATGTTACAGCAAGTGAGTGTTTGCATCAACTGCATTTATCCAAGACTTTATAACATTTTTATATTTGCTGCAGGAGGATATGTTTTTACATTCAATTTCTGTAGTCTTATAGAGAGCATTATACATTTTTGGTGTAATAAAATACGCATGTCTTGGCGCAAGCCTAGTTTTACACAGTGGAACTTCAAAGACATTATTTAACCTATTGACTGACTTCAGACAAACAATGAAGTAACCTACATAATATAACATTTTAACAGAAAATTATTAGAGTTTTCTTTTTGAAAATTGGATCTATAATAACGCTAGTTTGATTAATAAAACAAGTGGAAATGAAGGTTTTACATATTATTACCTTCAGAGACAATGCCAACTCTTAAGGAAAGAAAACTACCCCAAACTGTCAAAAAGAACACAGTTCTTCAAATCGGCATGATCGTTGAGAGGTTGGTCCTGCAGGTTCGAAAGCCGAAATAAATCAGGTATTTAACAGGAAAATACAGACAAAACTTAATTATTGACCGGTCAGTGGTTGAGTGGGTATCGCGTTTGGGTCCCTTTTAAAAAAAATCCAAGAATTTGTAACATCGTTTAACTTATTTCTGTCAAATTCAAACGTTATTTAATTCACACGTTAATAATTTATTTTCTTTTGGAATTAACGCCTGAATAATTCAGTAGATAATTAGTAATCAATATATACCTACTACAAAAAAGGGTACAAAAGTGTAAGTCCCGCTAAAACTCAGAAACGAGTCCAGGTACGATCAAAGGAATTATATATAGTGTGGTAGCCCTCTATCCCCCATCCATGAAGAAGGTTCCCGTTTTTACCTAAAGGGCCTGCTTTTGAAGACACAAGGACTGGAAGTTTCGCCCTCTAGAAATTTCTAGAACAGTCCAGAACATTCGAGAGCATTCCACAACATTTCAGAACATCCCGGAACATTCTGGAATGTTCAGGAATAGGGAAGTGGGAACATCATTGAGGAACATTCCAGAACACTCTCGAATGTTGTGGAATGTTCTGGAACATTGTGGACCATTCGAAGCCTTTTTTTGTATGGGTGGAGCTACACAGTGGAAGAGGTATATAAAGCAATATCCGTCGTGGGTTCGTACGACAGTTAATCTCATATCAACTCCCTGAGCGAGCCGCGTACCCCAGCTAGTAGATTAAGGTGTCACCGTTGATTACATACACTCCCAGTTGTCCAATCCCACCTCAGCCGGCCGCAAGTACAAGTAGTCTCGTTAGATTTTCTGGTTTCCTGGCCGCTGCGTGTTGAGGAACAAGTAGCAAATAGTAGACAGATTGAAGTATGTGTCACGAAGAGTGATACTGATCAGTGATTATTTATCTCGGGGAAACTTGACCGCTATTTGTACTTGCCTCGGATCACCTGGCCGTGAAACACACTCTTACCGGCCGAGCCACTAGCCAGTGCCCAGTACCAGACGGGATTCGGTTTCACTAGCACAGCCGGGTCTAGCTATACTATTATAGCAGGTAATCTAGACAAATGCAAGTTGCTGCTAATTGGATTATGACATCTATGTATCTTGGGGTTGCATTCCACATTACTTTGTTATGATCATTGATCATGTCTGCAATAATTGCTAAAGGTAAAAATTAGCGGCATTCTTTTCCGCACATCATACGTCAGCCGTAACTACAACGCAGAAAATCAGTGAGCTGAAAGATGGAGCAAAAGATCTGGAACGGTGAGCACAAATTTTTCTGATTGGAAAATATTTTCAGATTGCAACGTAATTTCAATCGGTTCCACAACAACTCAACAATGTGGCATTTCAACACCCCTTTCAAAATGCATTAAAAGTTATGAAAAAAAAATTAAAATAGCCCGTAACCTAGCCCAACGTATCCTAATTAACCATTTTTTTTTAATTTTTCATCACTTTAAAAAAACTTTTCAAAGGGAGGTGATGAAGTTGTAGATATATTGTTAAGTTTTCCGGTCACTATTTCAATCATCAGACCCCTCAACGTTGCAGATTTAAAAAAAAAAATAATTGAATAAGGATTTTGAAAGTCAAATGAACCAGGGTGAATTAATTGCTAGATAGTATAAATTACCTTTCCGGACAATTCAGAGGTGTCTTAATTAGCCATGTAAATCGATAGTTTGATTTCATCGACGTTGTCACAGTCGTAATAGATAGCGTATTATGTGCAAATGTTCAGGATATCCGTCTCTCCTATTTACATTATAATTTTTCATGACGTAAAAACAACAACAACAAAACCGGCCCACCATAATAATATATTCCTGTATCAGGAGTACAGAAATCAGTCGGATCAATCATTGCCCACCAAACACAGTTGACAGGCGATGTAAAGAAATGTGCCATTAATTCTATTACCCCCGCCCCGCGCGGCCAAGTTTGCTTTGGAAATGTTAACATTCGGAAGGCACCGGACGCATTATCGTATTAAACGTCGTCGGTGGAAAGGTGAACCTAACCTTTTGACTGACATTTGTGTGTTTATTATTTTTTATGTGAGATCCACCGCACGAGACTTGAAAGAGTTTCCCGAAATCAGTGAAACTACGATATATTTTTAAGGAATGTTGTGGGGCTGTGAAGAATGTATAGGAGAAGTTTGAGAGGAAAGAAATAAAGGATAGAGGAATGTTTGGAAGCGATTCATAACTGGTCACTTAATTCATTCAAAGCCAATTCAAACAATTGTCTCAAACTGTCTTACGAGGGTAACACTCAGTGGTCAATATCGTGGGGTATTACAACTAGGTAACTCTGAAATCAGCTTTGTTGGGAAATTGAATTATAAGATGGTAATCAATCTGATAAATCGGCTGTTGTATATTTATGCTGATATGTATGGTTAAATCGTAGATTGATGTGTTGGGAACCGTAATACTTCTATTTTCGATTTCGAACTAAGCAAATGGCTAATCATTTTTTATGTATTGATTTACAAAAATGGAATGATTAACCTAGTTGTGACCTGCAAAACGCAAAGAAATCAACTTAAGCAATTCCACAAATTTTAGTGCTACAACCAGCTAAGTCTAGTTGCCTAACTGAAACATTAATAAACACTTGTGGTAAATATTACCCAATTATAAAATCAAACGATACCGTTTTTAGGAGATACCCACAAAATACATATTCAAATAACTTGAAGATTCCAATGCGTTACGACTTTTCTGTTTGTAGCATTCATAGGCGAGGAAATAGAGTTATGCTTTTAGTATGTAACTCAAAAACGATGATTTCGAAGTTACCTGTGGTAGTAATTACCATACGATATGATAAGCAAGTGAAATGTGACGATTGGAGAGTCTTTCGAGTGAGTTTATCTTATTCTCCGTGAGTGTTTATCTATATAAATGTTATATTTAATTTGATCTCCAGGTCGAAATCCATTCTAACTAATAATATCAACGAGAAAGATTAAGGATTCGATTTAATTTCATTTGTTTGAATTTTCTGTAAATATTCCTAAGGTTTATTCTTCACAACAACACTGGTGGTATGTTATTTAAATGAACGATTTCTTAAACACATAACAATTGTTAATAACAACCAAAGACTTACAAAGAACAAACGAAAAACAAAATAATTTACGAAATCATTGCACAATGTGTTTGAAAATATCGTTAGCATTTGTTGGAAATTTAATATCGCTTCAAACGTCGAGCGAGAGACAAAGACCACCAATATTGACAGTCATAATATAAGCTATACTGTGATATAAAAACCTAAAAAAAACAAGCACAACAGTGAAAGGGGTTCCATCACCACTGGTGTGTGGAGATAACGAAGACAATAGTAATATGAGATGCGCCATAAAATATGCATTACAAAAGAGCCCGCTCGAAAAAATGATTATTTGTTGGGTTGGTATCATAGTCACAATGGCTCCGGGCAGGAGAACACTTGTGTGGTGTTCAACAAAAATATGTTTTAAAACTTGTTTACGTTTCAAGGTGTTTTATTCATTTATTGAAATGTATTGTGAATCAAAAATGAAACGGAACTAATGCACAATAGATAAAAGACCTTGTGAAGGTGTCTCTGCATGTGGTGGCTAAATCAAAATTAAAACCTTGGATATTTCACAAGAAATTCGATTAGCTTTGAAAATAAAAAAAGTGATCAAAACATATAGTCGGGCATAGTGTTATTCTTTATTCTATGTAGTCGTGCCAGTAAAACTTGTTTCTTTATTGTGACCATTATTTTTTCTGATACGAGCTAAAGAAAATACAAATAAAATGATAAGAATAATAATAATTGGACAATTTGTAAAGCGCCGTTTTTACGGAAAATCATCTCAAGGGCGCTGTACAATTTGTTAAGAGGTCCTATGATCTAATTTTAAACGTAAGAGTGGGTACCCAATAGAAGCAGAAGTAAAGTTGAGGGGGACGTTACCAGTAGGACCATGTGTACAAACTACCTTTTCCTAGGCAGTATGCCAAACGATGCGCTGGAGAAATCGTCCTTTCGGCTGGTGTGAATTTTTGGTGACAATTGTTTTTTGTGTGCTCGTCGCTTTTGTAATGGCCGATTTTCAAGAACAGAATTCCAAAATGACCCAAACTTTTTATCTAAGGACGAATCATGATGCTACGGAAAGGACTGAGAGAATGCAACAATCAAGCCAATGGAAGGTCCAAATCCAATCCAAATTCGCCTCACTCCAAAAAAGCTCGTCAAGTGAAATCAAACATCAAGACAATACTAATTTGTTTTTTGATGTGAGAGGTGAGAGGAGACATCCATTCAGAGTGTGTTCTATATTTGAAAACCAAAAACATTTGTGGTACTCAAATTTGAGTTTTCCCCATGCTTGTATGCCGTTTTTAATATTTCAATTGTTTCCGTGCCAGTTTTTCAAAACTTCACTACCGCGTGCTGTTCACGAAAATCAGCCATCGCAAAAACGACGAGCACGTAAAACAACGCTCACTGCGTTTATGAGCTTACAGTCCAGCCCCGGAGATTATGTAACAAATCGAAAAACATTATATGTAACACCTACTTGTAATTTGTATCTTACATTGTGTACTCGTATCTTGTAAATTTTAAGCTATATAAATGCCAATCATAAAAACCAAAAGAACGCCCCTTCGTTTGCAGGCTTACGATTACGATTAGCGATTACAAATAGGTACCGCCCCAGTTCGATAGCCGATTATTTAAGTTCGCCAACTGGTCCCTGAAGAAAAATCACTTAAATTTAAGCTCTACAGGCCACTAACTGCAGAAACCTTCATGTTGGTTCCGCAGAACACTATTTCAGAACCGCAGACGAAAAAACTGTAGATAAATTGTCATTAGTCACCAGGAACAGATTCGTAAAGTAAGAACGCTGTCGCTTTTGGGGCAATTATCTGTCATTAATGCTAAGATAATCTCGAGTAAAAAATGATAGTCGGAATAAACGGGTATAATATGAAAAGGAAGGAAGGATTTTGTACCACGGCACAGATTTGGGATCTTTATTTCTCGTATCTGCTAGAAAACAGCGCGTGAAATTTAGATTAACGTTGTACCGTAGTAATAAAAACTGACTTTTAAGACTTGGTTCTTGATTCTATGTAACCACAACTGTAGAAGTGAATGGACGTTAGGTAGCTACTTTACTTAACACAGAAACTTACAATGTATAAAGTGAATAATTCTCGTCATCTTGGATTACTGGCTTTTGTTATAGTGTGTATATTGCACCTCTGTGTCGTTTCTCTACAGTTTTACTATCGCAGTGCAGAACTCGAACGTGCTTAAAAATATATGGGAACCAACTGCACGGGCACTTAACTTTCAAGCAATTTCACAAAGTGCTTCGAACTTTTTAAATGTCGACTCAGATTTCATGTTTAAGTACAAACAAGATTCCATTATTTTTGTGGTATTTTCTGCAATGTGTGAGAAGGTTATTTTTTACGATCTAATTACATGCGCGGGTTTGATCAGTTTTGGATAATGGAGAAAAAAATCGATAAGTAAATTGCTGACATTTACAGCGACGTTGACAGCCTTTTGCTCTGAAAGCAAGTAAAAGTTATAATAAGGGAACAAAGTGATCAAAGTACACCGGTTAAAATCATCTTACAAGTGCGAAAACAAATATGTGCATAACTATATCTTGTAATCATCGTTTATATTTCATGTCAACATTTATTTTATTGACGATAAAGATATTAAACGTGCAAAATAAATGGAAATCAAAGACATAACTACAGACGTTTGTGATTATATGATAATTTACAAACACAAACCATGTAATAATATTGTGGATAAAAAACGGATTCATACGCAAATAAAATATTTTATAGGACAAGACTTTGTAACGCACAGAGCAACACAATGATATGATATTAAGTTAACGTGATAAAAAAAATCAATAACTCGGTGCTTTGGCTATAAATATGAAGTTTTTGACTTGATTAAGTATATTAAAAAAGGACCAAATATTATTAACCCTTTAGAAAAGTTTACAACCCACAAACCTTGTTTCATTTTAAAATTCGACATTGTAATAATAAGTTTGATAACATCTAAAATCTAAACAATAATGTCTAGACAAATCAATATCGTAATTTTGGTTTTGCTACCTTGCTTAAAACACAAAACACGTAGTTTAAGTTGATAAAATGAATAGATGTAGAACTCGTCGTATTTCATTAAGCATGAAAAAACAAGATTTAGATTTGGGTCTATCAACGTAAACTTCAAGTAAAATTGTCGAGAATTGGGTCAACTTCCTACGCCCGATATAATTTGAGATGCACAGATGTAAGCACATAGATGTAAGCGCATCTATAAAGCGCACGTAAACACGCTACATTTAACTGTGCCACTGTAAATAAGCAAAACGTGCCATAAACTTCAAAACTGTTTCTAGAATTCTTGGCAAGATTGAATTTTAACAACTGAAATTCGCCAAAGTAAAGATTTTGTAATACATTTTATAACTAACTTTAAAATCAATGCTTACATCGAAGGTTATAGTATAAGACATTATTCATTTTATCCATGTGCAATCTTTACCCTGCAGACAGAAGCCGGAAAAACTCAACGAACGGCACAAATTAGTAATGCCAATCACAAGAATTCCTCTGTTACGTCTTTAACAATTTTTCCCTGGATTATCAATGTATACTGTATGTGTCCCTCATCGTGATGTGATTCAGGGTATTTGAGGATATCTATTATTATTTTGTCAAATAATACATCGCATTTTTTGGCCATTCGATGAAGAATTTCTTAATTAGTTGCTGATCTTTGCCTATCTATTTTGAGTATGCGCCTCCACTACTTCGGATCCGAATTCGGACTCCCACTACCCAATCTATTAACATTAATTACATAATGGAATATTCCGATGATCAACCCTACAACTTGTGCAAAAATAAATCAAGCAGTCATCAAAATAAATGAAGTTCTATTTTGGTATTCCCCATTAATTATTATAATAATCTGTTCAGCTACCAAACATAACAAACATGTAACTATTGTGAGAGCCTAAGTACCTGCCAAAGCTCAAAGCGACTAATTCTGCAATGACGTCATAGCCGACATTCGAGAATGCTAAATACGCAAACACAGAAGCTCAGATTTGCAATGTCAAGTCTAATGTTGCTTATACATTTGTGAACCTAGACGCGAGCCTAGCCACGAATTTTGGACAACGAACGAAAAAACCGCAAACGGCACGAAATACCGCTAGCGGTTGCTTCGTTATTCGTTGCAAATGTTACGTTAATATTACGCGAACGTAATCATCACTGAAAACACGCCAGAACGTGTAAGGAAATTAAAATAAGTATTATAAGACATGAAGACGTGTTCATATTAAAAATAAAAACACGAATCATTACAATTAAAAGTTCACGAACGGTGATCCGGCAATACTGAAATTTGCACAGACGAAGAATTTCTAGGCCAACCCAACAGTTTTCAGCTCGCAACGTCGCCGTCGTTTCCACCAAGAGCTATTAAATATTCAATAAATTGACAAAAAAACACATTTTTCAAAAAATGTGTTGAAAATCGGTCGAGGACCTGTAATAAGTAATTATAGTTGATTTAAATTTATAATAAAATCGCATCATTTTGTAAAATGGCAACTTTATGTATCAGAAAAATGTTGTGCTGCGTCCATAAAGTAATGGAAACAAAGCAATACCGACCTGGATTGTAAATAGTAACTAACATCTGCGAGTTGAGATTGTTGCGAATACGGGCCAATGCGGTATTGGTATTAAAACACGCCATACTGAGGCGCAATCCGAGGATTATTCACGGTTTTGAGGTGGACTTTTGGCACTCGTAAAGCAAGTTCATTGGCGGAATGTAAACGCTCCTGCCAGGGAATTGCAGTGTCAAGTACACAATCGGCCGATTCTGCGCGAACATTGCGAAACTGCCTTTATTATTAATACAATTCACGTATCTTCTTCGAGTGTTTGTATGCGAAATTCATACGCTTAATGAAGAATTAATTTAAGTCTGCGGAAAATAAATTACAATATTACTAATACTTAATACACGAGTCGGTGATTGAGTTCAATGACATCTGATGAAAAGACGAGACATGATATTATAATAAGTAAAAAATTGGGTGTTTTGAATTAAGTAGTAAAACGTTTGATAGTGTAAATCTTCGAAAAAACCGTCAGTAAAAAACTACTACTGACATTCATTATTCTTCTTTTTCTGATCCCCTCTCTTATCTGAGGTTGGTTGTCATCAGGGCAGTCTTTCTGCCACGAGAATTACTAGGGAGTATAGTATGGTTATATCCTCACTGCTGTCCCATAACCAACATGATTTTTTTACATTAACTCCACACAAGAGGTCATCTCTGGCGATGTTGTGGAGGATGGAATGAGATGCAAATGATGGATAGACGCATCCGCCTTCAAGACCTGAACAAACCTTAGGAACCTACTACACTATAAAAACAACATTTAATAATTTAACCTTTTTGGTCGATTGAATTCTGATAGCATGCCACAGTTCAGAGTAAATTTGATCTCTAAACACTTAATAAAATTATAAATCATATTTTCAAATTGCAAATTCACAATACAAAATTTTTAATTCATGTTTAGTTTATACATAAAAAATCTTAATATCCACGTATGTTCCTAGTGAAGATGCAAAATTTCGAAAGTCCACTATCTCAATGTGACATTATATGACTTACGGCGCGGCGGTCTAGAAGCGGGAGTTTGGAATAAAATATTTGATTAATTTCAGAAAACGATAAAAATAAATTCGAATAAGAATCCAATTAAAAAACAAAAACTAACGTAAAGTTCGTAAAATGAAGCATTAGATAATAAAATGACTTAATGAATGCTTCTGGATTACTTGAACATGCAATTAAGTATAACTACGCTAAAGAAGTGTAAGCACCCAATAAAATAAAGTACCGAAACATTTTCAAGTTTCTCTCATTAATATTGCATGACTCGTGGACTCTTGCCATTCGTTATTAGTTATTATTTTAATTGGGTTTCATTAACGTAATGCGGTTCCATTCAGCATTATGCATTACCTATTCCTGGTTAACTAACTAAACAAATTATCACAGCCCGACACGGTTAACTTTGCAGACAGTTGCGGAGAAACCAAAAATTCCTAGAGTTAGTCTTATTGGACATGTTCACCATCTGAAATTTTTTGCATATTGATGTCGCCAATTGCGTTTAACTCCAATCACCTAGACAGGGATATGTAATTGACTATCTTTTCATGAAAGAATGTCGATAGTTGAGAAGATTTTACCAGAAGTAATGAAAAGTAAGATTACTTCGAAGCAAACGGATACGTCCCAAACTGGTCCCGAGGCGGAAAAAACACATTTTCTCAAAGCATACAAGTTATTGTACCGAAAATGCTTTTATGAATAAATCAAATACAAAGTCCTAAATATTTGTTTTAGTTAATCATTCCTTAGCGTTCGACAATAAAAAATAAACTTTATTTAAATTTGACTTTACTCAAACTCTCTTTAAATATTACGCCGGCATGCGTAGAAGAGACAATAACAGTACTGAATTATCACAAGAGTTTTGAATGTCCTTAGTATTTATTCACTTTCAAAGGCTAAAAACGGATGTTGAAAACTGTAAAGGACACAAATTCTGTTATTAAAGACATATTTTATTAAAATGTTAAATATTCTGAAAGATCAATTCAATGTTTACCTGATGGTAAAAAAAATATTATACATCTACAAAAATAGGTGGTAGGTGCGTAGGTTCCCAGGGTCTGGTCTCCGGACAGTCTACCGTCAGGTGTATAATGAGCAGGTTCTTGACTTTTTCGTTTCCAAACCCAGGAAACCGTACAGTAAGAGGTTATGATTTGCGAGGTTATCCCTTGTTTTAAGTAAAAACACTTGTTTTGTACTTTGTTGTAACTTTGGTTTATTCAGAACATAACAAAGAGAAATGAGGGCGCGGCCACAGACAAAAGAGATCATAGATACAAAATGCATTGAAATGTTTTAATAAAAGGTGACATAGACGCGAAATTTATGAGTAAAGGACTCTATACTTCGAGATTAGGCAAAATGATAAAATTCGAAGTGCTCAGTAAAAAATGAAGTTAAATATTTGAAAAGGACAATCACAACACACAACAGTAGGATTTTTTGAAAAAAAAACAATTTTCTTATCGCTCTCCTGAACAATTAGCATTTTGTCCTTAACAGCATTTACATTTTCCAATGTCGATATTATATAAACAGCAGAACAACAAAAACACGGCGTCTTCTCTTTAGTTCCTCTGTTGGCATCTTATAAAGTTAATCATGTCAAGCAGTACGATCTGTGCAAGATGCTGGAGATGTAAAGATGCCAACGCGACGTCTGTAGTCTGTAGTCTGTAGTCTGCATGCACATTACCGGAATAATGGCATTAAAACATCGCACTCAGAATGCCGCAGATGAGACGAGACAAGAGACGAAGAGCAGTTTGCATGACAAAACGTTCCGCGACTCGAGGAGATTAGTTACGTTTGACGGGGAATTTCCATCAAAGAAGGCCCGGGCTTCGGGCTTCGGGCTTGGGGCCAGCCGCGGTGAAGCGCTCATGTTATGTTATTATTGCCTCGCAATGGAAGTCACTTGACATTGACGTATCTGACAGGGCTCGAGTCCCGACTAAACGTAGTGACTCGTTTAGTTCCCTCGTAAAGCTCGGTTTACATCAGAGCCCTTTTTCGTCACAATTCAACACACAAAACATAAACGCAAATGGTTTAAAATATTGGAAAACATCCTATACCACATTTTTTCGGGTTCAAACTTCAGGCAATTTTTTTTTCTTTTTAGAAGACATGGCACGGTCAAGTGAATCAAATACTTAAGTTGGGTAATATAAAAAGTATAGTATGAGATATCATATGTCAATGGTATGAAACGATATGTGAATGTGAATGACGTAATAATTCTTTCTGCCTACCGCTGGGGGAAACGATATTAACGAGTAATAATTGTATGGCTGGATTGGAATTCTTCTGACAATTTTGTATGCATTTCCAAAATGGCGGAAAAATCACTTAAGGCCTCATTTCAAATTCAATCGTCCTTTTTTAAACTTGTAATAGAAATAAATACCTGCGGTTCATTACTAACTTAGTTCATTATTAATTCCACATTTATTGTTAGCTTTACCATCGAACCTCATCGCAGACAACAACAAATACTTTTCATGCGATTGCGATCACAAATGCGTTTCCATAAAAAAGCGCTTATAAACTTATAAATGGATATATTTGTTCGGTAGAATTCCATTATTGTACATTTCGATTTCCAGCATGCATAAAAATAATTAACCCCTTAGGCTAATTTGTTTGCTTTTCGGAACAATTTATTTCACAATCAATTCCATTTATTTGGATTTTATTGCAGAGCGGTAATATTTTGACCTTCCGACAAAATACGCAAAAATCTGACGGTGAGCTCCAGAGTCGTAATTGGCACAGTTTATTTTATCTCTTTCAGCACTAAACAACATTTCAATAATTGTCAGCCATGGCGATTTCAATTATACATATATTTAAATAAAATAAAACTAGACAAGAAGCCATATTTATTGTTTTTTCCAAATTTGACAACCGTTTGAGTGCGATATAAAAATTCTGAAAAGGCCTTAGGAAAATAGGAACGTATAAATTGCTCACCGTTTCAGCAGGCTAGAGCCGTAATATGCCAAAGCATGCAGACGATATTAATCTCGCCAATAAGAAAACAATCATACACTTAACACCACGAGAAGCGATTAACATGAACATCTCATTTAAAACACAATCACGTTCTTTAACTTTACTTTAACTTGTAACCGACGACAGACGTAAAAGAAATGAGCATAATCTTAGAATTCTAAGACCAAACGAGTGTTATTCTTTTAAATGCATATACGATTTGCATTTTAACGGGAGAATTAGATGAAGCCAAAATAGATTATTCTTCTCAAAGATCAGTCCCCTGAAGTCATTCCCACAATTCAGTGCGCGTGTAATATTTTCCCAATTTAATAAATTTCTAAAATCAATAACCCAATCAATCTGTCATTTTGAAAGAGCTAAAACCTAATTGGTCCGATACGGTATGCCAATGACCAGAAAAGTTTTAAAATAGAATAACAAAACAAATTGTCAAGATTAAGTGAAAAGAAAAATTAGGTAATTAAACTGTTCTTAATGGAGTTCTGATGATTGTTACTCTAAGTCCTGATGTATAGTAGTTAACAGAACTCATGGAAATGGGAGAGGAAGGACGAAAATACAAAGAATGTTACAAAAATGAGATCCCTGAGACGTGCGTGCGTGTTACGAATGAGGATATGTAAGAAGGTGCGATTGACAAATAAAGGAGTGTCAAGAGAATGCAAGGAGCGCAAGTGGATGAAAGAAGTCGGGAAGTCACAGGAAAACATGTAGAGTAAAAAATATATTTTAATCGAGTGATGTAAAGAGTCCGAATAATACATAGGAAATATATGAATGTGAATGAAGGAAGAAGTGTGCCGCAACGCAGATTTGTGTGTCGTCACTTACATACTCCCTGCGTAACCCTTCGGGGAAATTGGGTGATAATTACAAAGCGAACACAAACAATGCTTTTTTTTAAAACTTTGTATGACAAGAGAAATAGCAGAATGGACGTAATATGTTAAAAGATCAACACATTATTGTAATAAAGTCAAGTTATAATAATAAAACGAGAGTATTATTATAATAATTAGCACCACTTCATGTCATGAAAAAGAAAAGCTATGCGGACATTAGAAAGCGACTACACAAAATGGAAATATTCACAGAAAGGAAAAAAAAGAATCAAACCATTGTGCATGAAGAAAAGATAAAAATGGAAATTCAACAACACAAGAAAATAAATAAACACATAAAAATACAATTTACAATACAAACTATTTACGTACATGAAAGGATCGGACATTCGAGTGTGCACATAGAAATTTTCTGAAATAACTTTCAAATTTTTAGTTCACTACAAAAAATGTACCGGGAAAAATGCACGTTCAACAACAACGCAAAAAATATTTTAAAAAACTATTTTTCAGGCTAGTTTAAATACATAAATAATTTGTGAATATAAATAAAAAAAATATTGCAACTAACATAGCCAAAAGAGGTAAAACGTAATTTCTGTTTCGAAGAACAACAAATCAATAAATTATTATTATATATAATACTAGCAGACCCGGGCACACATTGCCGTGGCTTACCCAACCTTTATAACCAACGCCATCTGTTAATCTGCATACATATATCAAATTCACAGCGCCTGCTTGCCAGCTGCCTGAATTAAATCTTTGAATTTCTCGACTTTTCTCTACTATAATATGCATTTTTTATACATATAAACCTTCCTCTTGAATCACCATCTATTGGTGAAAACAGCATGAAAATCCGTTGCGTAGTTTAAAAGAGCTAAGTGCACATACAGTGGGAGAGACTTCATTTTATACTATGTAAAGATGTAGGTATAGCAAAGTATTTTATGAAAAAAGACGTTGATTTACAGGTATAAGCATATGTAGAATGTAATTCTAATAACAATAAATGAATGAGAACATTATTCGCATCAAAAGTAGACACACATAAGGAAAATCTAAGGCTATAATGGTCACTAAATCGTAAATTCTATTTGCGCTATTCCACTGACATTAGAAATTAGAAATTACAGATTGCAGATTTATTTCAACAAGAGCGTCAACAATTTGTTAGAAACACTCGTGTTGCAATTAAATAAGTTATAATAAAGTATGTCCCGCAGCGGAATAATTTGCGAGGTGATTGATGGATTTGGCAAATGAGTTTTCGCGTGCCATAAAGCTGCATGTCTTTTAAATATACATAATGTTACACTTTTAATAATGATTATGATGATAGCGTAGTGTTTCTCAAACATTTTCGTAATCTGAAAACCCTAGGCTTCCTGGTACGTGGCTTTTATACTACGCGTCGCTAAGCAATGCCATGTGCCATTCTGCGCTTTGCTAGCTACGCTAATCGTTGCTGTAAAAATCATCCAAATATTATTACCATTATAAGGGCTTGCATAATATATTTATCAATGTCACTATAAGAACTTGTAAGATTTCACAGGTCATTTCATAAAAATTCTCCAGTCCTAAAGAGTCTTAAATTATCCAGTCTTTCCAATTAAATATCAACTCCACTATTCACACTAATCTTCTCGTAAATGTAATATCAACAGTAATGAGGGTAGCAAATATAAAATCATACAATGTCCAGTATTTTAAATATAGTGTCCTCCGCGTGCAAAGTCATACTTCTCCAAGAGTAAACTTTCTAATTAAAGTTTGTTTATCGGAAATGACCTGCCAGTTAAGAATGTTTTTTGTATCTGTTTGTAAATAATGAAATTAGAAAGAGCCTAACAAATAATGATAAATTGTACAGCGCCCTTTAGGTGATTTTTCACAGAAACGGCAAATTATCCGATTATTAATATTGAAGGACATCCTTATAATGATAATAATATTTAAAAAAAAAACATATTTCAAAAAGTTCAGAAAAAAATAGCAATTTTTTATTTCTTGCTAAAGCAATCCCGATGAGTTACAGAACTCATTTTAGGACAGGAGGAACATAAAATTCATGGGTGGGGGGAAATAGTTAAATTTTACATAGGAATTTAGATGATACATATATACATATTTATGAATTTGTAAGATACGCAGTACAAGTATATTATGAATTTACAGAGCCGTCCTCACTAGGTTCCGCTCCAAGGCAGACTCAGAAGTTATTTGAACTGTAATTTGAACATCTATTTCCATAAAGTAAAAAGAACTTTTTGATATATCCGATATTTATATAAATTTCACGATTATTCCTATCCCTGGTAATTTAGACCGCGCAGTTTAGACCGCGGCCCCAGATGAAGAAGCACTGTGCAGCGGACGGAGAGTTAATTTGTTCCGGTCCGCGAACGCCTCTCATATTTTAAAACAGCCATTATTAGCTTTGCGTTACGTAAAATAATATATCAATTATCTAACACACCTCGTTGTACGTAGGTACTGAAATCCTACATGATAAATTGGAAACACGGGTCGTCAATGGGCAGAGCCGTAGAAAGTTAATGCATAATAATTAATATTAAATAGTAAATAAGTGATTAAATGCATAAATATACATAATTAAAATCTGATACAATGTTACACCGACAATTAAATTCGGAGTTGCGTAAATTATCGGAAACCCCGAAGAGGAACGGCATTTTTTTTACAACACTTAAATTACGATGTGAGTCTCAAATACCAAACCAAACGGAATAATATTCTTTTTAATCAAAAGGTATAGCAAATTGTTAGTACGAAAATGTGCTTTTTTAATTATTTTCGTTTTAAATTATTAAATTTAGCCACTAAAAAAATTTATTTTGCATGACTTTAGAAGGAACTTTGGCATTTATTTGCGAGTTGATTATAATTATTAAAAAATAATCTTGTCCTATCTACAGTGTATATCAATTTTAATTTAAACACGACAAATTTATGTTCCAAAGAAAATCGATCACTTGTAACATATTTTAAGTCCATGGTTTTTGTCAATAATAATAATAAAAAATGATCATAATTTTGACAAAAACAATGGACTTAAAATATAACACGCGGGTTATAAGGCATCACAGATAAATAATTTAGAGATTTTAGAAATTAGGAAAAATGTAAATAATAAAGCAGACATAATTAACAAGCAACAAATTTTTATGAATCCTCTTTTGAACCTTTTCCCACTTAACCGGTCTTTACCTGCTAATGACTATGAAATCCCCAATATTAATAAAGTCCCCTCAATCTTACCCCTTCCCCTTCCTCCTACCCCTTCCTTCCATATTTTATTTTATTTTATATGTGATCTATGTTTAATTTTTAAGTTTAGTATACATTTGATCCTGATGATGTGAACATCGTTCACGAAACAGTAGGCTGTGTACAAATATAAGTGATGTAACAAAGTTATTTGTCTTTCATTAAAATAAAAAATGCCATCACAAAGTGAAAACCTTTCCGAAGAAGTTTTCTTCGAAAAATTATTGTTTCTCCCTGAATCACCATTCCCGTGCGTCCCCGTTCCCCTCCCGCGTCCCCTTCCTAGCTAGCGACATAAATTATACCTATATGTTATTCTGAATTCTGATGTATGAGCTATATTGTTGTAAAGTTTCATTAAAATCCATTCAGTAGTTTTTGCGTGATAGAGTAATAATCACACATACATCCATACAAACTTTCGCGTTTATAATATTAGTAAGATTTCATCACGCATAGTTAATGTAGCAAAATTATTTTTTAAGTACCTAACTATCATTAGCACACAAATAATTGCCAAAGTTAGCTCTAAAATCATGAAAAATTGACAAATTAATAGCCTAAAATTATAACATATCCGTAGATATTTGCTATAAGTTTTGATTCAAAAATTATTTTTTCAGTTCCGTTGTCCGAGTTTTGTATGAAAAGGTCGCGCAGCCGTTGTTTCTCAAATGATTTTAAAAATAAAGTACACAATGAGTATTTTTATAATAATAAATATTACATATAACCCATCAATATTTAGGATACAGATAATAACAATGAAGGAACGTGTACTGAACGTGGCTTCAGAGCGTGTAAAGATTTGTATATTCACTGTGACGCAGGTAGTTATTATTGTTATTTATTTGGCAGCTGTTTGCAAGACGTACATCTATTAAAGTACGTACATTATTTCAAAAATAAAACATTATATTTATTTGAAAAATGCATGAGAATAAACGTTGAATTGTAGTGTCGAGAAAAAATCCACAATTTAAATTAGCCACAGTTATTTTAAATCTAAATTTGTTTGGCAATTCTTCAATGGAAAATTACTTGTAGCGTCAAAGTACAATAGTATCCCCAGAGAGAGGTCATATGTACGTCATCGACGAAAATCTTCCTTCTCCCACGTCTTACATGAAAACGAAAATATACAGAAGATACTACAACGATGACGTCACGTACGACCTCACTCTGGGACTATTGTGGCTATCTTTATTTTGAATATAAATTTGTTTGGCTATTTTGCAATGGAAAATTACTTGAAACGTGCATCTGTCAAAGTATAATAGTGTTCCCAGAAAGAATAGTGTTCTCCCACGTCCTGCATGAGAACGAAAAATCCACTAATACTAGAAAGATGACGTAACGTACGACCTCTCTCTCTGGGACGACTGTGCCCATATTATAATATATCTGGTTGGAAATCAGATTCCCCTTGGGAGCATTAAAATCGTACCGGCTACGCAAACGCAAGTGTAATGAACGATAAGACAGTTTTAGGTACCGTACCAAGATAAGAGAACACATGTTATTAACTTTGGTAAACATTGTCATTCAAAACAATTCTGACTACTTCCATTCAAAACACACACAGACAAACAACCTCAGTACCAATCTGCTGTCTGCGCACGCACCGCTCGTCAAGATCTCTCTTCCATACACGAAATTAAGAATACTAAAATAATTTTTTACAAAACATATTTTTGATAACAGTTTGTTTTAGTTGGTTCATTAATTTGTTCAAAACAATTTGGAGTACTTTCATACAAAACACATAGATAAAATCCTTAGATCAAATTTTCTCTGCGCACGCGGCATTGTCTCCCCCGCACTCTTCCACACAAAACCGTCTAAAATACAAATTATATTTGAAAAATCTGGTGAACACTTTATTATAATTAGTCAAAAGGTTCAATATAGCCACATTTTACTGGCTTTCATTTCCCAAAACTCAAAAGAACAATAAATTAATAATGCCTTGTTAACAAACTAAAACTAACGCGAAGACAGGTGATTAAAAATGTATTTAAAGCATGGAAGCAACCCGTCTATCTGTTGTCATCGCCGAATAAAAGAAAAGTCAGAAACGAGCTATCAACATCAACCAACGTCGAAATTATTTCAGGTGACTCCATAAATCAAGCTCTGCATTTAATTGACGCCGGTCACAAATTAAAAAGGACAGCCCTCATCTGTGTCATTGAATATTTAAAAATAGCGGTTCCGCATTCAGGGGTATTGGCCAGGGTCCAATATGGCCAAATGTATTAGTGGCCGTAAAGGCGGCGCGTCTGTTCGCTGACGGCCTGGCCGCGTGTCACCGACTCACTCCCCGTCACTGCCCGTCACTGCCCGCTACTGTCAGGTGTGACAGGGGGCGGACTGAAGCCCAACCAACAAGCGGAACTGTCGCCACTAGACTTATAGAGAAAGCTCAGCCAAGAGACAAACAAATACCAAGATCTAATAACCGAGGCCAACTTGGAACAGAAAAGTATATATTATTATTTATTATAATTGGTGAGGTAGAACAATAATTAACTGGAAATTAGTAACTATATTAACTGCTAGCTGACTGAACTCCAGAGCGTTGTCCGAGTTTTATGCATATTTTTGGAAATCAAATGTAAACCATAATTTTCCCCTAATTATGAAGGTTAGGTGTGCAAAATTTCATCAAAAAGTATCAAAATACTGCTTTAAGAAGTAGGAAAAAGTAAATGGGGGTGGTTTTTGTGTTGTTGAGAGTTTTGTCAGTGACCTTTCCACAATTTTTTTTATTTTTTATTTAGTAACTATATATTTATTATTTTTTACATTTTTATATGAAAGTCAAGTATGCAAAATTTCATCAAACCCCGAATAAAGCTGTAGATTTGTATACAAATCAAACAAACAAGTTTTATTTTTTTTAAATACTAATTCTGCGTACATTATTTTATTGCAGCAGCGGTTGTCTACCTCTTTGAGCCTGAGTACCCCTTGACTCTTACTACAAATTTGTTGTTCTCCATACCCTCTATCTATCTTGTTTACACGTGTAATTAAAGAAATGAGTTATTTTTTACAATACACGTTATTACATGAATTTAACAATCAAGTCACACAAATACAATTAATGCAATTTTATACACAGTGTAACACGACTTTGGGTATTTTTAATTGAACAAAATACGATATTGCGCAACCCCACTGCTTAACCCAATGGGTACGCGAACCACAGGTTGAAAACCGGTGGCTTAGAGCAACGCACAAACTGGTCGTCATGACGGATATAAACTTCAGTTTTGGTGGTTGTGTCGACATAAATATTATATATTTTTTAGACAGATTAGTATCCGAGTTGATAAACGCGTCGGGTGGCCACGAGTTTTGGGTTCAATTCTTCTGCTAACTCTGTCCTCCATCCTCCGCTTGAATGATGGTTTTGGAGTTTTTCAATAGTGTCAGGTTATTCATAGCCCGACAAAGTTTATGTTTTTAAAAAAGGAAGGAAATTATCATATTTAGTTATTCAGTAACATACAATTTAGTTCAGATATTATGAAGGAACCACCAGAACATACGCCCACATATTAGGGGCCACCCATAAATTACGTCACACCTTAAGAGTGCAGGGAGGGGGGGGGGGGAGTGGAGAAGTGTGACATTATGTTACAAGGGGTACAGGGGGTCATCAATTCTGTGACGTCACATATAAAAATCTAAATTATTAAAATGCTAAACTTTTTTAGATGTAAAATTGCAAAATATGTGACGTGTGACGTCACACTAGGAAGAGGGGGTCTCACAAATTTGACGATGTGGGACAGGGACTGAAGGGGGGTGGGGGTCAAAAAATCATTAAATTTGTGTGACGTAATTTATGGATGGCCCCCTGTGGCGGTTGAAGTCATAAACATAAATTAACTCAGTTACATACTTTTAACAACAAATATTATTTATTTCATGGCGAATATTATTATCACAAGATGTTTGCTTGAATAATGTAAATCCACATTAATGGCAGGTTTCAAACAAAAACCATAATGGAAAAGATAATCTCAGAAAAGGGCCAATCGACCGTCAGTATTTCTAGAAAAAGAGATTTCAAACTTTCAAGGAAGGACTGAATTAAGCCTTGATTAGATATTCGTAGTACATTGTTCATAGGTTTAAATACGAATATTTGCTAAAATTCAAATCCAACATTTTCTACCTTTACCTTTACGATGAATTCTTTTAAATGATCTTTCGGGTAAGTCAAGTTTAATCAAACAGAGATTAAGCGTATGAAGAAGTAATAATAGAATAGGTAATGGACCATCTCCATTGGTTCTATTACCTATGTGGTTAGATTACTTTTTGATTTTATTTTCATGTAAATAAGTAATAAAAACGTATTATTCGTTTAAAAGACAGTTAGATATAGATTGTGGGTTAGTTGTACGGCTTTACGAGTGAACCCAACATTTTATTACGACTCTTTAGTTTGGGTAATAAAATCGGACAAAATAGGAACTCACCTAGACTGCGAAATGATATCGGATTTGTTGGGTTTAGCGATGGATCTCTCTCTAGTGAATTCTGAGTGGAAACGATTCGAAGCAATTTGCAATCGTTTCGCACGGTTACACAAACGGGATAAAGTCACATATAAAAAATAAACAAAGACTTTGATGAGTGTAGACAAAAAAACATATTACAGCACCTATCTGTGCAAGTAGAAAGATTATAATATATTATATTACATGTTCAATCGTTATGTGTGTGTGTGTGTGTGGTAAATATTTAAGAATCAGGGGTCGGCAACAGTGACGGATTTATACTTTTCAAAAGTATAGGCGACTTTATTTGCGCCGCCCCTTTCCTCCTTCTAAAGAGCGCCTTCCATTGCGAGCGGAAAAGAGTAGAGCGGAGCGGAGTGGGAGCTGAGCGAAATAGTTTTGACCTTCCATCAAAAAAGAGTCACTTAGAAGATAGGTGTTTGCCTTCCACTGCCTGTGCGAGAGAAATGAGCGGGGCGAGCGGAGTGAGGTCAATGAAAAATGAGAAATAGTTTTGCCCTTCCATTAAAAACGAGTCAGTATCGCTTTGTTTCGAAGTGAACGGAGTGATTTTTGTGATGTCAAGTACTGATTCTAGTGAATATGATTCTGACAGCATGTATGCAATGAAAAAAAATGTTACGTATGAATTAAATGTACATTTATAAAAAGAATCTCATCTCAAATATGTAAAAACTTTAAAAAATAATTTACTTTCTTATTTCCGTCAATATCATCTCAATAATGGTTTTCTAAGCCGAATCCTTTATGTTGACAATCTTTGCTAGTCGTATCCTATAAACGAAATTGGCAAACGGCTTCAATAAACACCTCCATCTCGACAAAAATGCAGCGAGGCAATTGAATTGGCTACAGTTCTTGAGCGGAGTCCGCTAGAAACTAGTCGGCGATGGTGTGCGCGAGCGGTCTCTTTCGGACCTATTTTAACAAGTTCGGTCCGCTCCGCTCTCCTCGTTCCTGATGGAAGCACTTGTATGCAGTTAACGTGTGCGAGTCGAGCGGAGATCGTACGGAGTCCGCTCCGCTCGCATTAGCGGAGCGGACTCGTTCGAAACTATTTAACTCGTTTAGTCCGCTTCGCTGGCCTCGTTCTTGATGGAAGCACTTGTATGCAGTTAACGTTTGCTAGTCGAGCGTATTCCGTAATGAGTCCGCTCCGCTCGCAGTGGAAGGCGCGCTTTAGAAGTTGCTACCTATCATAATCACTCACTTGTAGGCTGTCGCCCCTAGGTCGCGGCCTATACGGCCTATTCACAAATCCAGAACTGGTCGGGAAACTACTATTAAAATTATTTATTGCGTTAAATCTAATTTTTCATCTCATTTGATAGGTAATAAAATAATTCGAACTTTTAAGCGTGTTGTCTTTATTTTTCTTACAAACAAAAAAATACAAAACTACAGGCTTACTACAAGCCGCCTCAGAATAGGAAACCCTATTGAGGACTGTGAAAACAGTGACATTTTTGTTACACATATTCCTTCATAACATTTTCAGTAATAATTATGTACAAACTTAACGTAAATAGAAACTGATAATAAAATAATAAAAAAGGACTGTAGGCATGGTAACCGGACAACTGGCCATGCAACTTCAACGACTCCTTTGAAAAATCGTTAAAAGTGATGAAAAAATTTACTTCTTCTAACACAGCAAACTTATTTTGTGGCACCATTTTGATTTAAATTAATAAATTACTTTGTTTTTACCACTTTTATTGTTTACAAAACCGACATGTTTCATCAGCAAAGCTGACTTCTTCAGGGTTTTGACAGAACTAGTAATTTATTGTATTTTAAGTAATTTAATAATCTATTAATTTAAAAAAAAAAAAATTGTTACATAGTTCACGTTAGGTTAGGTTATGGGCTACTTTTTGTATAACTTTTAATGGCTTTTCAAAGGGGTGTTGAAAGTGCATGATTCTGAGTTGTCATGGACCTTGTTGGCTCCGTTGGTAGGTTTTTTAATTGAAACTACGTAGTTTGAAGGATCTTTGTGTTTTCTGGATTGTGTGGAATATACAAAAATTTCAAAAGAGCCGCTGAAATTTCGCTACGCCAGAGCACACCGTCCGCAAGTTATTTGTGAGATATAAAAGCCGATATCAGGAATTCTTCATTGTTTTCTGTATATAGCTTCGTTTATAAATAAATTCTCTTTTTGATTAAATTCATTTTACTCAAAAAAAATTTTTACTCACGTTAATTTGCACAAATTTGCATAAAAATAAAATCAGTTCCTTTCGGTTTATACACACGTTTTATTAAATTCGCGAATTGCAAGCCGTCAGAGTTCCGTGCCCACGTGTCTGATATCGGAGTGTTTTTTTCCATCGCGCGCGAAAACATCTGGCTTCGAGGTCCTTCCCGCCATTTTGAAAGATGTGAAAGTTTTAAATCAATTCAGTGTTCTTTTACCAGTCGACTAAAGTAGTAAGCAGATTTTTTGTTAACATTTCGTTGTATTTTCCTTTCATTTTGCATAAATTAACTTATCACTGGCAAGGGGGACAATCTTCCTCTCCAAATAATGATAAGCCCACGACAAGTCCGGTCTTGTCAGTGGATGAAATTAAAGAACCCATGAGGTACGCTCGAGTTACTCGTCGGAAAAACGGACCATCTCAGTCCACCACAGCTCCGGTCACCGAGAAGAATTTCTCATTGGTGGTCTCTGGGATATCCCCTATTGCTAGTGAAATGGAGTAAAATGGAGCGGCATGTTGACTCCAGGACTTCGTGATTATTATTGGTCGGCGACTTTGCCTACATATGATCCGACTTGCAGAAACCCGACATATTGGGTTCTGCAAATTGGATCAGATAGAGGGTCGCCGAGGGCCCGGTAGGAGACAAATCATATTTGGGAGTAAAAAGGAGAGGCATGTGCATGTCAACAAAATACAATATTTCGTTAATATTTACATAAAATGTATAGAAAGAAGCCTGCAGTGTGCTGATTTAGCTATATAAATGTATTCCCCTTACTCTGCATTACATTTTATGTGTGTTTGTTTGGTTGGGAAGGGCGATTAGGCCCCCCTGGGAAGCATCCGCCACCTCCAGTTAGTGGCCCTAGGGCTGGTAGCTAATTATTATTTCTAGGTTCAAATGTTGAAGCGAGATAGTATTTATATATATTCCGATAATCTTGAAATACGTACATATAAAAATATATTTTATTTAATTTATTGGGGGGCTAGAATTCCAATAATCCATGCGCTTGATAGCTGCAAGACGAGTGGTTATCTGGCCTCCTACATAGTTAAGTAAATTGAAATACGTACATATAAAAAGATATTTTGTTTAATTTATTGGGGGGCTGGAATTCAAATAAACCATGCGCTTGATAGCTGCAAGACGAGTTGTTATCTAGCCTCCTACATGATTAAGCAAGTTGAAATACGTACATATATAAAGATATTTTGTTTAATTTATTGGGGGGCCAGAATTCCAATAATCCATGCGCTTGATAGCTGCAAGACGAGTTGTTATCTGGCCTCCTACATAGTTAAGTAAATTGAAATACGTACATATAAAAAGATATTTTATTTAATTTATTAGGGGGCTAGAATTCCAATAATCCATGCGCTTGATAGCTGCAAGACGAGTGGTTATCTGGCCTCCTACATAGTTAAGTGAATTGAAATACGTACATATAAAAAGATATTTTATTTAATTTATTGGGGGGCTGGAATTCCAATAATCCATGCGCTTGATAGCTGCAAGATGAGTGGCCTCCTACATAGTTAAGTAAATTCTAAAGTAAATTCCATGCTAATTTGTACAGCGCTCTTGAGGCGATTTTTCGCAAAAACAGCGCTATATAAGTTGTCCAAATTTATTATTATTATTCACTCTTTTCCAAGTGAAGAGAAAAACCCTGGAGATCCAACACATTCCCGAGAAGCAGGATTTTAGAGAAATGTATATTTCCACCCAGATTACAAATAACAACAATGCATGTTTATTTTGCAATATGCAAAAACGTCAGGTGGTATTGTATTGTCTGACAAATTTGTCCCGCTGTGTATTATCATTGTATGTTTAATGTTTATTCTTAAAATTATCAAATAAATACTGTTTTGCATGCGAGGTAAAATTTAATTACACTGTTTTATTGCAAAATATGTGCATTTTTATTGTTTTGTCGAAAACATGTGCTGCGCTGTTGAAATGTACAAATGTGTTCAAAGTACTTCCGATACGATCTACGTTCAAATAACGTCCATGTGATGTAAATCTGCAAGGAAATCTATTGCATTGTTTTTCGAATAGTACTTTTTACGTAATCCAGTTGTTAAAAGGCGAAAGTGTATGTAATGTCGGTAACGACGAAACGTACTGCAAACCTGTTATAATGACTGACGTTTATCATATCATCTAAACCAGGGGTCGTAAAACTTTTCCTGGATATTACCTAAACATTTATTATCGCATATATGATTTACAAGTTGTTAAAGGACAACTTGACATACTTTGACATTATTTGGAATAAATTTTATAATTTTTTTTTCTCATATTCAAACAAAAAAATCTTCCACATGTCAAGGTCACTCTGTCGAGTACTCACTCCGCCTCCAACTGTGCAAAGTCTACTGATTTTTTTATGCTTTTTTTGAAAATATTATTTACATTTTTTTCTCCAAATAAAGTCAAGAATCACTGGAAAAAGTAAGTCAAGTACGTCCCTTAACACCCTCTATGGTATTATAACCCCCAAGAAAAGAGACATTTTCTTTGGTTTTATACAAAGACAAATATTATTACGTATAATCTGGCAAAATTTTAAAATCTCCTACTAAGTGGAAAATTGTGATGGGAGGAGCCAGCCGAAAAATTGAACTCACGACGCCTGAGTGGGATCCAAACGCGATGCCAACTCAGCCACTAACCTTAACATATTTGCGTTACTTGTTTTAATAATAAATAATATTTAATCCCGTTGTTTTATTTGGCAATTAATACCATTTTATTACGTGGTTTGCAACATGTATGCAGTATCCACATTATTACAAGCGATCCGAAACTATCTCTAAAGGGCCCTAGAATGAGCGGGTCAAAGAGTATCCGATCATGGAGGCGTAAGAGATAATAATATATTGGCGGTGGTGCATATTTTATGCGAATCGTGGCAGTTCAGAATTGTAGATGAGCCAAACGGGCAGAGATCCGGTACCCAGCACGCTACCGCAGCACCAGCGGCTACCAATAAGGGAATTGGGAATGCACTTCGACCACAACCAATTATTTATTGGTACCATTATTTTCAATCACTTAATGAATATTAGATAATATATCTTTGAAGGAGGTTTTAAGTCTTATTTTTCCCCACGGTGCGATTCTAATGGAACTATGGCATCCCCAATTTGGGGAATATTGCGTGGATGAGGGAAGTGGGAAGGGGATCGAAATGGAGAATAGAAAGGTTGGGAAAAACATGGCTATTCAGATCTGGGCACCAAACAAGGCTAAAGTCATTTCAAGCAAACGTTTAGCTATAACGAGAGTATCTGCCAATTTCAGACCAATATTGAGAAAACGTTATTTAAAATTAATCCACAGAGTTTTAACCGCTTTTATTGTTTAAAAAACCAATATTTTTCTTAAGCAATGCTTTTACTTCATCAGGGTTTACTTAAAACTAATTGCAAAAACTGATTTAAAGACGTGAAAGGATGGACGGGAGTAGAAGGGGACAGGGGGGAGGGGAGATGGGGGGGGAGGGCGTAATTTACAAAGGGAAGAAATTTAACAAGGGGTTATTGAAATATTTTTTTGATTATTGATAATATTTAAACTCTTCTTTATATTTTGCCTATTTTTTAAGATTTCGAGTTTATTTAAAGGGATACCATTAATATTACAGTGCAACAACTCAATTTTGCTATTGTAATAAAATACATGGATTAAATGGATTGACTCTAATAATTTTTTTTATTTATATGAATACCGCACAAGAGTCCCAACTGCTCCCGTCTGGAGCCTGTGTGACTATGGCATCCCCAATTGGGGTATGCTGTGAGGCTGAAGGTAGTGCGGAGGGGAAGGAGATAAGGAAAAAGAAGATGGGGAAGTACCTGGCTATTCAGATCTGATCACCAAACACGGCTAAAGCCATTTCAAGTAACGTTTCAATTCTGAATGGTGGTCTTACATCAGGGCGATACTAAGAGTACCTTCCACTCTGGAACGTGCCGCAAATATACTATATATTATTTTAAAATGAATAAATTGCGAAATAACACATATTAATCAAATAAAATTTATTTGCCACGCCGGGATTCGATCCGCGACCTTCGGTTTGCCAGTCAAGAGCCTTCCGCTGGATTAATAATAAGAAAACTCTGGGAAACCTTATTTCTTCTTGATTCTGTGGCGTCGATAACCTGGAGGGTAAGATGGTGATAGCATTAAATACCCACAGCGGGTACGGGACTTAATCTATTTTCAACGATCTATTTATTGGATACGATTTTAGGTTTTCACGGCCAAAAGTATTTTTGTTATTAGTTTTTGGGATATTATGATATTATGCCGTGTAGGCTAAAGAAGGAGGTAGCGCAACACGGCATAATATCCCAAAAACTAATAACAAAAAAGATCTATTTATCGTTCGATGATGACTTTAAAGTAGGTACCTTCTTTAAAACTAAAGATTTGAATTAAATCATAATATATATCTACGTAACGTTATGAAAGTGAATGTGAGATATTCCATACAGCCAGAATTAGCTATTGACGAAATATACCTACCTACATGGTAAATCGTTTTAATATGCACACACAATTTTAATAGTGCATCCAATGAGGAAATACTCGTAATTTATGCATATTATATTCAAATCGGTTTATAGGTCCATTGCACTACTGCAGTAGGGTTTAAACACTGCACAGATAATCTCTAGAAGTGTGATATACATTAATATTATAGATTTGAAACAAAACGTTTGTTGCTAATCTACAAGATCAAAGACCACAGACCCAATGATAAAAGTAATTAATGAAAGTTGATAAATTAATTTTTAAATACCGACAAGTTCAGTTATTTTTTCAATTCTGTGAAGCAACTGGACCATCTTGAATAGAACTTTCAAAGAACTTAAAAATTGACTTTGAAATTTGATGTTTTGTTCAAATTCTGTGAAACGACCTGTGCTGGCGAAAGAACGCCATTTAGAGTTGCTTAAAATGGCTTTAACCGGTTTCGGTGACCAAGACAAGTATTCACAAATCTTTCTCTTTCCCATATTTATACACCTAGATCTGTGCAGAACCGGGCGGTCCGTCTGATAGATTCTCCTAATTTAACAAACGGATTGCAATATGTAAAGTACAGGCGTCGGGTGGGAATGCTATCCTTGTTCTACCGGTATTTCAATGGAAGATGCTCCGAGGAACTAGCGTCATTGATCCCTTCGGCACCGGTGCATATTCGGGAAACACGCCAAACGCGTGCTCAACATATGTACACGGTTGACATTGGTCACATGAGAACGGGTCGCTTCTTCGTTGTGTTTCCTCCTTCCTACAATATGGGTCTCTTCAAGATCAATGTTCATTCCTTCCTCTCCTCGAATAGACTCTCCGAACAGCATCTCAGATGACATGACATGACATGTGTGGAGTTAATGTAAAAAAAAATATAAATATTTAACGACAATATAAAAATAAATTTTTAGTAGTTTATTAACAGTCCTCCTCACTAGGTATTCCTGTTCCGAGGCGGACCGTAGGTTGTTGCATGGTGGTTGTTGATTGTTAATTATGATTTCCTCATCTTCGAGTTAATTGGTTTCCTCAAAATAAAAATAAAAAATGGAATAAAAAGTATTCATTTTGTCTTGTAGATTGCGTTGGTGTTATTTCATAATTTTGATGATTTCCTCATTTATTTCTCTTTATTACTAGTTCCCCTGACTCGGCACGGTCGGGGGCAGTTGGAAATCTTGAGCTTTATTCACACAAAAAACAATAAATGAAAATGTTTCATCAATAATTATTATTTCATTTAAGTAAGGAAAGATTTAGCTTAGTACACAATAATAATAATTATACTTCTGTGGGTTTTACATGTTCATTTGGTTCAAATTACTCGAGGCGACTGCGCAGGCGTCAGGAGGCCGATTCATCACCATTCATTCAACTTATCCAAGGAGACGATTCAGCTCCGGTGGAGAGAATGAACGGAAAGAATTACATTTATGTGATTTATCAGGTTTCGCTCGAAGAAAGTGAAGTAGGAGAAAATAAGGGACTCATTGTCCAGTCCATTCATCGGTGG
Organism: Limnephilus marmoratus; assembly: GCA_917880885.1. Taxonomy (NCBI): domain Eukaryota; kingdom Metazoa; phylum Arthropoda; class Insecta; order Trichoptera; family Limnephilidae; genus Limnephilus; species Limnephilus marmoratus. Next base: position 58,637,072 of record OU862911.1, on the reverse strand, counting down.
CGCCCGATATAATGGATAACTTAATTAGGTAGGAGCAATACCAACTCACTAATGCGTGAGTTATGGAAAGGCACGCAGAATAAAGTATTTATGCATAAAACAGTCTCGATCGGTGAACTCCACGAAATTTGTTATAAAATTTGCACAGTCTTATTACATGACGTACCTATAAGAAATTATAGAAAATATTTATTAGTGTCATAAACAGTCTTTATAAATTCATATATGACAGTGATAAGGATATGTTATGTCATTGACCAATAAAATAACGACAAATTGAAATTTAGGATTGGGCATAATCTATTAAATGTACTACATCTTATTCTTATAAATACATTTTCAAGGTAATTTGTATTGCTCTTAGGGATATAAAATGTGTCCGGAGATCGAGAGGTAATGGACATCTGAAATGAATACTTTGTAATAAGTATGGGCTATCAATAAAGTTATGAATTATCTTATATAGCATTAATAGGTCTCTGATATCACGGTGTTGTTACCCACATGTTAAACAACAGAACAATGTGTTTTTATTAATTTTCGGAGCATACTTTGCGATTTTTTTCTATCGAGGGAATTTCGTAAAATTACTATTTCGGCTCAGCAAATGTATAGATATTATCTTAAAAAATAACACAAAATCTCTTAAGATCTTAATAACATAAAGTGTTCCAAGGAAAATATGTTATAAATCGGAATAAATTCGGAATGTTAAAATAAAATACTACAAAAAGAAAGGACATTTAAGAAAATTCGAAAGCAAGCCATTTATAGCTAATTCCATCCAGCACCGAATTTTGTACAATAATGATTGCGTTTGTACAATAATAATATTACGTTCGCTAAATCAGTGATTATTGTTTAACGTCGAAGCAGAATTGGCAATTTCTCCGCAGTTTAACAGTGTCGATATTAAAATTTAATATTTCACGCTTGGCGAATTTCATTGTTGTAAGTTGTAATGCTCCATAAGATTTCCCTATAATTTGCACGTGTTGCAAAGCGGCTACCTCGACCCAGTGTGGAATCGTTTAGCCAGCGCGTGCGTATCTACTCTACAACACAGACATGCTCTCCATCCTAAGTAGATTTCAGATATTTAGAAATCTATGTAATTCATCCCCATATCATAAAGAAATCCTCAAAAAATAGATTGCAACATTAACACAGAATATTAAAAAAAAATATCAAATTAGCAAGAAAAAGAAGATACTGAATTACAGAATGAAAAACTAACTAACTACCTGCGGTGCTTACTATTTAGTATTTACAACTACTTAGTTACTGGAATAAAATGACGAAATGAGAATGGAAAAAGTGTGACTCTCAGGTCAGGAGTTTTGATTCACCTATCCCACAGTATGTCCACAATCAACTCAAGAGGATTTTTTTGAGGATTGAATTCTTTAAATATTATGTTTATTATGTTCAAGAGTTCCAATTGAGCGAAGCAGGTGAAGCTAAGGTGCCGCAACAGGGCTCAAAAAAAGGAAAATGGAGAGATATGAAATTACGAATGTTAGATGAGCGCGCTAGTATTTAAAGCGACAGAATCGATGCGAAAATTGTGAAAATGTTTAATAAAACGCGACTCGTTTAAAATAGAGCAAAAATCTCGCGGGGGTTGTCTTAAAGAGCATTTAAAAAAACACTGTGAATTTTTTCATACATAGAACTTGTAAAATAACTGAAACAAACGTGTTTATAATAATTTTTGGAGCACACTTTGAGATTTTTTCCTATCGAGAGAATTTTATATAATTTGCAGTTCGGCGCGGGGAATGTCTAGATATTATCTTCAAGAATAACATATATTTTTTTAAGAGCTTTAAAACTTAACGTATAGGAGATATGTAAGAAATCGGTAGAAATTCGGGTAGCGGCGGCATCGCCACTTGCTCTACGCCATATCGTTTTTCACAATGGCGATGTCTTATTTAAACGATACCGAGAGTACCATCTACTCTGAAAATAGGTTCAAATAAACAACATAATAATACAATGTTGCATATCTCAATTTGTTGATTAATGTTTTTACTAAAACTCGGCCAAAAAAAAAATACAGACCCCTTTTTTTTACAAAAGCGGTGCTATACAAATTATTAAAATATTATTATTAAAAAATATATAATATTGTCAAGAAAACTGGAACTCTACTCGGGTCGGCATGGTGGGTAATAAACCAGAGAAATTTAATAATAATTCCAGATTCATCTGAACGCATAACAAACAAACCAAGAATGGCGAAATCCGGCATTATCAAGCAATCGGGAGTCGTAGTCGCGTAATATGCCGCGCCATTTCCGCTCGTACAGGTCGGTCTCTTTATAGAAGAATGCACCCAAGAAGAAAAAAACCCTAACGAGGTTCTCGATCCAGGAAGCGAAGTAGTTTCACGTGACTTTAATGCAAAATTCTACAGGAAACCTGAAAATTATTTACAATTTTATCAAATAATCTTCCCCTCTCCGTCAGACAGGTCAAACAGGCAACAGCAGTGGTACAGTCAACGCGAAATTTAGTGCATTTGTAGAAAAGGTTTGGCAGTTATTTCAGGTAAAAGGGACAGATCGTCAATATAACAATGGGTCGTAAAGCTTTGAGATTGATGAGACAATGTACAGGAACCATAACTTAAGAGTCAGGTATTGAAGAGAAGGGATGATACCTGAATGGAAATTTATCACGGTTGAATGTTTTAACTATGTATAGTGCAACGTGGATACAATGGTCCAGAGGTGACAAAATAAGAGAAGGCCATAAGCACGAACATATTATCAAATATGCACTTTACACCGAGTACCTACTTAGCTAATTTCTAGTACCTAAGTAAGTAGTTACCATTTTAGTATATAATAACGTTAAATTACCGTAAATACCGTAAACAACTCACTGATACATCAAACATGGCGTTAAAACACAAATGAAAACAGGTTTTAAAATATGCACGTAAAGATGTCGCAGACTGTCAATGCTGTGAAAAGTGTAACATCGTAAAAATTCTATTCTGAGATGTTTTGCAGGTTGTAAAACGATACAAATTCTAACAATATATTATGAGTAGGTAGGTACCGTAAACATTTCCTAAATAAGGTGTCAACTTCTCAAGTACAATATTTTTCCATTGTGCTAAAAAAGGTGTATTCATCGGCCTCTACTCCAGAATTCACTTCCGTTTTACTATGACAATACTTCAAGCAGCTTATTATCTTCCGGGAAAAATATATTTTTGGAGTGAGTTTGGTCCGAAAAAAAACACCTTTTTGAACAATGAAAATTATAAGTCTCGGTTGGGGACTGAAATTGCGAGATTGCCAAACAATATTAAATTCAATGTTACGTCAAATGAAAATAAGCTGATTCACTGCGAATAAATAAGTCAGTAATAGCGGTGGGTTTTTTTTTTCGAAATATGAACTGTATAACATTGACCCCATCTCGACTAAGAAACACGAATCTAAACGGTGTTATATTTCAGGAAAATTTTAATTTTGTAAAAAAAATAATATTTACAGTTTTTTAATTAACATGGCGCGGCACACGGTCCAATGAACAGCCGGCAAGCAAAAATTAAATGTAATTAAAAGATAATTAAGAAGTAAAAAGAGATTCACTCGAAAACACTCAGTCGCTTCCATAGAGTGTATAAAATAGCATACGAAATGCGGATATTTTATACGTAATTATCGGGGACGACATAGTCGCACGAGCGGGAGTCATAATGCGGTTATTGCAACATGTTTATTATCTCTTGGAGCAGCTAAGTAGCAGGACTGCAGTCTGTCTGTACTGACAGTACCGGTCAACAGCAGGGCCAGCGGAAGATGTAAGTGACCACGGTTCAGATAATATAATCCGAGTGCAACGAGACGCGTCCGTCTCCAGTCAGTCCAGTCTCCATATAAATAATAGTGAATAATAGCTGTCGGCGACTCGACGGGATCGATGATGAGCGATGCAGACTGACAAGGTTAGTATCGAGTCTAGGCAGAAAACGAGTTAAGTTGTTTAGGATAATTAATATAGTTTCCTGTTATACGACGAGCGGTCGCACCTCGCATCGGACAGTGAGAGCCGGTCTTCTCATTAACATAAAAGCAGTTCTGTTATTTTTTAGACTGGTTTTCTCGTCGCTGTGAAGTTACGAACGGGCTCAATGTTGTCACAGGTCAGTCGTCTGGACGCAACTGGATACGCGGGACGCAGAGGATGGAAGAACAAAGAAGCTTGTTTTGTGTCGGCAGCGCTCGCTTTATCTATGCGGTTGATGGCGGTCCATACAATAGAATCCTTTTTTGCTTCGCCATAACAATACACGTCGCTCCACTTTGTATATCGTGTCTCTGCAAAGGGAGTTCGCTAATTTATTATTTACGCGAGTTGATTAGAAGTTTCGTAGAACGAAGAAGCGACGTAACAATGTGAATTATAAGGGTGACTTTCCTTCTAAACATTGTAAGGTAGTACGATGTGATGACGATATGTTGAAAGTCAGTGAGGAAGCCGGATAAAAGAAGGCAGATTGCGTACACAGTACACATCCCATATGGAGTTGGGCTAGATCGATTACCGTGCAAGACCGGACAAAGGAAACGTTCGACAGTCGGTCTCACATCAGCTGTTGCCACGCTCTAGTGACTGATCAGCGAGCAGTGATCACTCCACGCGCCGCTCGCCCATCTATAACAGACTGCAATAACTAAAATTACTATAAATCCATAACCTCGCTTCATGAACAGTGAACACGCCATCCAAGCAAGCAAGCACGATGTTCTATACGGTTTATCGTTAGTCGTGCGCCTATAGCTTTTTAACACCTCGTTCTCATTGGACTGATCCAGGCGAATACGCGATACTTGTTTCAAGATGTACTCGTACCTACAGATATCAAGCTTAACTTGTGCGGGAGTAAGAGAATATCAAAACCCGCTATGGGATTGGAGCACGATTTGTCGGATTGCCAGGCAAGTGTCCCTACCCACCGGAAATAAAATGTAATTTCCCTCAGACAAAAGTCATCTAAGGGAATCTGTGAAGAGGGTCTTCTTAAGGAAAGGAAGGAGAGGAAGTTCTGGGAAGGAAAAGGGTATGATGGGTGGGTAGGAGTCTGGGGGTAAGGGTGTCCAGAAGTGAAGGACGTATGAATCCATTACTCCAACTAAGGTGCAAGGGGGTGGGTCGATAGACTCCAGCTGGAGAGGTCAATAGGCCTCCCTCGACCAGTCTCTCTCAATTCGACCCGCCACGCAGAAGATGGACAGAAGCATCCGCCGCTAAAACCTATATAGACCAATTCAGTAATAATAATGATTATTATAACGAACATTTGTCTATGTGGTGTAAGTAAGACAAAGGATTGTTGATGACAATTGGGCATGTGTGATTCGAAAAGGTCCAAAAATTGCTTGAACGAAAAAAAATAAAGAACAAAATTGAAGTTTCTAATCTTAAATTGTAGTCAATAATCCAAAGAGTCATCAATTCAAAGAGTACGTCAAAGCACCCAGTAATTAAAAAAGCAGGGAAGTACAGAAAACAATAGCGGCATAACGGTGATTCAAATTTCAAGTGACCATAAACTGCCATTGTTAAAAATCGAGGAGTAAGAGAGAGGGAATGGACCCAAAAGACAACAATTCTTGAATGAATGTATAAATAAATGAATGAATTACAATGTCATGCATAAATATAACGAGATCATTGCTCTCTGGGTTCATCTTCCTATTTCACGAAAATTTTGACGAAAGCACACCCCAAATTTGTTTGTAATTAATGTATTAACATGTTTTACCGTCTATTGCTTCCACATTTTAGATGCATTTGGTAAAAAAATTTAAAGAGGTAAAGTCGATGATTGCTAATGTCAATGTCCGATATGCTGGAATTATTTAGTAATGTATACCTTCGTGCGCCGGCTGACAGAATCAACTACTACTACTACTGTTTGTCGGCTGATTTGCCTCGCCCATTATCTGCAAGTTTCTAATTACAACATTATCTATCGCTATTGCTATTTGCCGTTGTTGGCGGCTACCTAATTAAATGGGTAAACTGCAGAAACCATCGCTACTTTAACGGATGGCCTATTTGCCTGGTTAAATGAATACTGCGGTGGATAACTACTAACTGCCCACCAATAATTATCATTAAACAATAAGTTTATTATTCTTTGCAAACAGTTTTAGCTTTTTGTATGATACCGCACTGATGAGGATGGGTCCATACTATTGAAAAATGATACAACTGAAGTGTTTTTAAAATTTTACATTTCAGGTAAAATAAAATTACCAGTGATCTATTCGATTTGAGAAAGGAATGCAATGTACTCTGTTATGGTAACATTAGTTAAGTCGACGTGTAAAATCTACCACAGCAAAGTACATTCTACTCATTGAATCGGAACGAAAAATGAAAAAGAACAAGACATGGAAAAATAAAAAGCTAACGGTCGCATTTTTACAATCTATTCTTCTATTGCATCGCCAATAATTTTGTAAAGCTGAAGAAAGTAAGGGTTTGGAAGTACATAAATGTTAATTTAGAGCTAAAGCCATTTTCATACGAACTAAAATCACGCCAGAACGAGGCTGCAAATACCTAACGAAGAAGAGCACAAACGTCGGAAGGAGATTCCACATGATGATAGAAGTAAAGAAGATAAATAGCTTTTCCGAAATTACAACTTTTTTTTCTCACACAAAAATATTTTTGGGTAGAAGAATATTATTTTAAAACAATTCAGCTTTTTCGTTATTTCTTTTTGGGGTGTTATGCCGTGTTGCGCTACCTCCTTCTTTAGCCAACGTTTCGGACAGCGTTGAAGTGTCCATCATTAGGGCAGATCCGGTAGATGTGATTCAACTTTTTTTCACGAAAACTAGGTACCTTCAAATGTTGGAATTTCGAAAAACGTTATTTATCTTACACGATTATGTAGAATCACCCCCCGAGATTTGTGCACTTTATCCGCGGACACTGTTAGGTATATTGTGAAACACCTACGTGAATGAATACCTAACACAGGATTAAAACACAAAACTGAAACACGCGTTATTTGCCTAGCGTTTAGGTGCCTAGAATGTTTTGAATGATGTTTTATTTATAAAACTGTCACCTCAGCGAGGTCGAGTCAAGGACTTGCACATAAGTGCGAAAAAATACCTCGCAGCGACAACTTCAATGAATTCGATTCGCAATGCTAAACAAACAGATTTAACAGATGTGTGAAATGGATTATACCGGTGCTAATGGGAAAGCCGTGTTAGTAAATCACGGAGAAGAGGAAGGAAGAGTTATGAAGTATTAGTACGTCTAAATGACAAATAACACTTATAGCATTACCATATAAAACGATATCGCAGAAATAGCCGGAACATTCCAATTACTTAGCATTGTGACTGGGGAGAATAGACTTTGTTGATAAGCCAGCGCTATATGGAAAACAGCAAACGATTTGATAGTGTTAAGGCCCGCTTGTTTTACTGATGGTGATTAAAACCTTTGATTATTAATTTGTTTAATTTGGAACACAAGTTCACCATTCCGAACACATGATTTTTTGGCTAAATTAACTAACGTATTCCATCGCAACCATTTCGATAGTAACCATCCATTAGAACACGAGGTAAACATAGTGGTAGATACTCTCAGTTTCACCCTAGTGAAAGAACACAATAATTTATAAACGAAAAGTAGTTGGAAACGGTTTTCGGTTTTTTAAATATGAATACCTCACAAGAATTCCAACTGCTCCCGTCTAGAGCCAGTGAGACTATGGCGTCCCAAATTGAGGTATGTATGTATTTATATATGTATGAGGCTAAAGGAAAGTGGGAGAGAAAGGAGGTGGGGAAGTACCCGGCTATTCAGATCTAATCACCAAACACAGCTAAAGTCATTTCAAGAAACGTTTCAATTCTAAATGGTGGTCTTACACCAGGGCGATACTGAGAGTATCTTCCACCCTGGAACGTGGAAGATACTCTCAGTAATATATGCAAATATACCTTTTATTATTTTTAATTATTCATTTGTGAAAACACAAATCAATCAAATAAAATTAATTTGCGCACGTCGGGATTTGAACCCGCGACCACCGGAATGTGGTTGTTAGCTCTGTTGAGTAAACATATCTGAATAGTATTTCCCAATTTTCCACTTTCCAATCTCCTTCCCTTCCTGTACCCTTCAGCCCCATAAATATTCGGATAATCAGTCCCACTGTCCCAGTCACTCTTTTATACTAAAAAATAAACCAAAGACGTACCTTATACGCGTACTAAGGTTGAAACAACCGAACCTAAGTTGTGAAACATTATTATACATTTTTTAATTTTTTTTTATTTAATTTTGGAAAACCAACAGTTACATTATTTTCTTAGGTGTATTTGCATATGTACATGTTATTGAACCAATAATAGGTTTTCACTGGTGTGTATTAATTAGAGAGATTAAAAAGTTATAAAAATACATCAACGGATGCAGACTAACCTGATATAATTATGTTATCAGTGGCAGAACAGAGCCGTACAACCGTCCAGTAACTTGATACTAACGTTCACCTAGCAACAACGGTTTAAACATCTGGCCGCTGACTCGGTGGACAAGCACACTTACCTGTGGAAACACTTCTGCACATCGATGTTAAATAATTTTACTTTATTTGCATATTGAATTCTTGTTACGGTAACAGTTTATCGCATCGTGATATTCATAATCACGTAGGGCATCGGTTACAAAAGTACCAACGATAAGAAAACAAAATAATTTCCCAATTAGTTGCGCGCAATGGGCAAAAAGCTAGTCATAAAAAAAAATACAGTCGAATTCAGAACCTCCTCCTTTGTGAAGTCGTTTAAAAATAGTTAAAAGTACGTACCTATATCATAAAGTATCATAGAAATACCACAACTTCTTGTATTGTCGAGCAAGTCATTCCAATCTGTATCAGAATTCACCCAGAACTTAAATACGGTAGCCGGAAGATTTAACAATTTCTGTGTATTCTTTAAAACCTTACGGTGACCACATTACATACATAGGTACTAAGGACATTACTAACAAACGTAATTTAACTTTTGCACAACAACTGTAAACTACCACAATCCATGATAAATGGTTGTTTAAGAATTGTGTAAAATTTAAAACACGTTTAATAGTTCATTTATTTGTAGTTTTTGAAATGAAACTTCTGTAGCCCCGTCGTGATTTGGAATTCGGATGAAACGGAAATGACGCATACAGCACCTGTGAAGCATCAAACTCCTATCAAGGCCCCTATTCTATCTGCGCTCATTGACCGCTTTGATTATGACCTCACTTTTCAAGGCTCCTTGGTTTGTTTTGGTAAAAATTGTTTTGTTTTGGTTAAGTTTCGCTTCTACCGAGTGTTAACTGCACTAGAATTGTTTAAATAGCTCAATACAGGATGTTAAGGGACGAACTTGACTTACTTTAACCAGTGATTCCAGACATTATTTGAGTAAAAAATGTATTATTTTGAAGAAAAAAAAGCATCAAAAAATCACCGAAGACCAAAATTTCATTTACATTTTTTACTGCAAATAATGTCAGGAATCACTGTAAGTCAAGTGCGACCCTGAACACGCTGAATGTGTAAATATTTTGCATTTTTTTAAATCAAAACTATCTTGTAAGTTTCCAACCTTTTAAAACAAAACTCCTACATTTCTCGCTCCTTCCTGATGGGCATTGAACATAATAGTACGGTAAAAGCACTGCTCGAATAGAAGGCTTCGAAGGTTCAGATTTCATCAACCACGAAGTGACGCAGCAGAGTGCAGAGTCGAGAGTGGCCGAAGGCTTCTATGTACTTATAGGTTACTACGAGGTATTTATTAAGCGCGCATTATAGTAGAGCACGATAAACAAGTCCATTATCTTTTTAAAATTATGCTGGAAAAGTTTGTGGCGCATAATTAGAGAGAGAAAATATGTTTAGTGAATACGATATTATCATAACAAATAAATTATTTTAGTCGTAATGCTACTTATTAGTATTAGCGATAGCACTATGCATTTGGAGTAAGTGGCTACTAGATACAAATGCAAAAAGATGTGATACAAGCCCTTGGTTGGTGTTTAACCCACTGTTTTGGAAGGGGGTGTTCAATTTATAGATCAGACAAAACACGGGACTCAATACAGATTAAACTCCTGGTTATGATAAGGTGGTAATAAAATTGTTCATTGGTAACTCTGTTGTAAGCACTCCATCTTTCTCATAAACTATGTATTTTATTTTATTTATTTATTTATTGTTTCTTTACACTGTAGGTAAAAATGTTTACAATACAATTTGTTACCTCACTAGGACAAGCCTGTGTTGAGGTTAACAATAATTATACAAGTTAACAAAATAACACAAAATTATACAGATTTTGAAAGAACAATATTGTTGTATGTATGCAACAGAAAGAGTGATCCCATCTCTTCTGTACAGTCTTCCTTTGCGTCAATATCAGTTCTCCTACTATTTTGGCAGTATCTAATAAAAATAATAATAATAATATTTATTTCGCATAAAATTATACAATGAAACATATGTGGAAACTTTGACTAGCCAACTAGGAATGGATCCTGTTTTAGGCCAGTCAAATTGACAAATTTAGTTCATATCATAATTTCATATTACATTGATTAATTATATAAACATATTATTTATTGAATGAAACAAGTGTTACGATTAAATTCCTCGTAGAAGCTTTAGTTAATAACTACAATTTTGAACTCGTAAAAAAAAAGAATAAGCGAAGAGAATCTGTGTTACATGTCTCTAAATCACACATTAATTTTATTGTTCCTATAGTCCCTTTGCTGATAGTTCTGTTGTAACATCTCCATCTCTCTTATAAGATGAGGCATGTAACAAAAAGAGAGGTTATACAGCCTGCGGAGCTTTCAGCGACGGGATTATAAAGACAAAAAATATATGGTCACGGATACAGCCAAAATAATAACAGCACTGATATTCGTGCAATAACATTATGCTAAACTGAAAATCAGAAAAGCGAAGACTGTTGAATACATGGGATGACAATTTATAAAGATGCAGAAGGCTAAAATGGCAGGCCTTGGCCCAAAACAGAAAACATTCTATTCTTCCTCTTCTTTTGTATGATGTGGGGATTCAGGGGGGATATCTGGGTTAGCGAGCCAATCTAGAGCCTCAGGGGTCGCCCTGTGGACCTCATCAATCCCCGAGGGGAGTGAATGGAGAGGACATTTGTTGACCACATGTTCTGCATAATTGTCACTCATGTTTTCAACTATCTTCTGGAGTTAAATCTGTCCGGATAAACCGAGATTTCGGGATTTTTTGGAGAGATACGACATTATTGTGCAAATGAAGTCCGTACCTACGCAGAAAAGTTTAAAGATGTTGGGATAGGAAACCGACGGAGAGAAGTATAAGGGAATAAGTGTGAGGGGAGTAAAGACTTACGCAACGAGTCCTCCTAGGAAGGCCACGGGCCCCCCGCCAATGAGGCGGATTTTCCTGTGGCAGGTGTCGAAGAGCGACAGGCGCGGGGGCGCGGGCGGCAGGCCCAGTAGGGCGGCCGGGGCGCCCACCGTCTGGTGGTGGGCGGGCGAGCGAAGCATCCCAGGCGAAACAGCTACCAGCTACCACCCACTCCACACCACAACCGCATCGGTACACTGGATGCCGACCAAACAGACAACCAACCAACCAAACTGATCTAATCTGATACACTTGTTATTGTTTGCTGCACACTTAGTACTACTTCTTGATACACTGAGCGGATTGAGGCAATCTCTTTACATAAAACCTTCAAACATTGAAGTATAAATGTTACCGTGGAATTTAAAATCTTTCTCCGATTTGCATTATTTCGTTACGGATAAAACGATGTAGAAACTTATGATAATGTGTACCTGAAGAAAAAAAACTATTATAAAAGTTGTTCAATCTAGGTATGTTGATAATATTATCTTTTAGGGAACGATTTAGAATGATTACTGATTACTCTTGGCCATAGTATTGTTTGACCCCGTTGGACGCGTGCCGTGACTTTCATAGATTTTTTACATCACGCTGTTATTATTTCCCAAAAAGGTAAGACGTCGTGAGCTTTGAAGGATTGTTCATCATCTCGTTTCGTAAACTATTACATGACTAGACTGGATAGATTGCGTCGACTCTTCATACGCCATCAAAGAAAAATGTTCATATATAGCAAATATCCACCAACTCTGATAATAATAATAGTATTTATTTATTTATTTATTTATCTATAAAAGGTATGTTTACATAACATTATTCGATGCCTGTCTCACTAGGGAATACCTGTGTTGAGACAGGCGTAGAGGTACATAAATGAGTATCATACATAAGAATATTTAATTACAACATGAGAATATTTAAGGTAAGATACATACTGATTTATACAATTCAAACAGAAAGATGATTAAGATTGAGGGTTAATATCATAAAGAGAGCATTATATAGTAGAAAGGTTACTATGGAAAACTTCGTTATGATTACTGATGCACAAGAGCCAGTGAAACCGTTGGAATCCCCAATTAGAATTAAATTGAGGGGCTTAATTATATGGGTAGGGGAAGAAGATAGACGGCGTGGTCGAGCGGTAAGGCTCTTTGACTCGCAATCCGAAGGTCGCGGAATCGAATCCCGGCGTGGCAAATAAATTTCATTTCATTAACTTGTGTTATTTCACATTTGTAATAATAATATATACGTATATTTGCGGCACGTTCCAGAGTGGAAGATACTCTCAGTATCGCCCTGGTGTAAGACCACCATTCAGAATTAAAACGTTGCTTGAAATGGCTTTAGCCGTATTTGGTGACCAGTTCCGAATAGCCAGGTAATTCCTTACGTTCCTCTTTCTATCTCCTTTCCCTCCCCACTGCCTTCAGCCTCACAACATACCTACCCCAATTGGAGATGCCATAGTCTCACTGGCTCCAGATGGGAGCAGTTGGGACTCTTGTGCGGTATTCAAATTTAAAAAAAAAGGAAAAAGTTGGAAAAAAAACCTGGCTATTCACAAATGAATGGTGGTCTTACACCAGTGCGATATAGAGGATATCTAAGGGACATTTTTTCGAAGCAACTATTTTATTTATACATCGCAAAAGAGTTTCAACTGCTCGGAGTCAGTTGGACTATGTCATCCCCAATTGAGGTATGTTGCGAGGTTGAGTAGAGTCGGGAAAGGAAGGAGACGAGAAGAGATAGGTTGGGAAGCGCTTGGCTATTAGTAGTATATGGTCACTAAACACGTCTAAAACACGTCTAATGCCAAATCAAGCAACGCAACGTTTTAATTCTAGGCGATGGTCTTTCATATCAACATATCAATCAGTATCGATTATTTGATAAATTATAATTTATTTAAGTTTCTCTGAAACATGTTGAATGTCAACCGTGCAGGCAGAAGCCATATTTCACAACGTGTGTATACAAAACAAAAATACAGACGTTAATAGCAGTTGGTATGATCTACAGGGTAATCTACTTTTCAGAGCACGGGGATATTCCCATAACGTACATTCTCATTTTGTCAACAGGATGAAAAACTATAACTCAAGGTTGTATGATTTATCGTGTTGTTCGAGAAAATTGTACTCTCCAGTCTCCAGTAGGCAACTACCTACAACCTACGTCGTTTCCTCAGTAACCGAGGACTCAATGGGAGGCACGCTAGACTCACGTACGCAACGTAAGCAACGCATTGATACATCGGGACAAACTTACAATACATACATTTTCTATGAAAATAGATGTTTTAGAAACACAGTTGTCACACGTAACGCCGATTTGCGCTGTTCAGGTCGGCATAGGACGTGCGAAAGAAAGATGGATATGGAGAAAGACCTTCCAACGAATTGATTTGTCGTTTAAAGTTGTTTGTTTTGAGATTTGGCGTTTATTACCATTTAATGCTGGTTTTGTTGTTAAAATGGGAGATAAACATTAAAAGACATTACGAAGTGATTTATAACGTAAAATTCATTGAACATCGGGATACTACAATAGTGCAACTACGTTGGCCTGGGATCGTAGTATTGCATATGTTGCGTACGTGGGCCTAGTGTGCTTTGTCTTTACAGTATCTACTTACACCAATCAACGAACTGCTCGTTACCTGAAGGAAGATTGTAATTATTTATTGACCTAGTTATTAGGCGGTGTAAAACAAGATACGACTAGGTAGGTATATCCAATGAAAGTGTTAATTTACGCATTTATTAAAATTTCTGTTGCGTTTTTCACTTTCATTTGTGATTTATTGAGTTGTTTTTATTACTTATAAAAAGTTCCCGTAAGGCGTCGAAAATATTCTTATGTGAGAATTACTTCGTAATTCAAAAGGAAACTTGAATCCTTTGAGGAAATATTATATATCATGAATCAGTAATCATGAATAATAAGTCCTAATGAGAGATCGTACGTGACATGGATGCCCAAATATTTACATACATTTAATAGTGGGGAGGGGAAGGAGATGGGAAAGAGGAAGGTGTGGAGGTACCTGGCTATTCAGATCTTGTCACCAAACACGGCTAAAGCTTTTTTCGTTATTTGTTTTTGGGGTGTTATGCCGTAATGCGCCATCTCCTTCTTTAGCCAACGTTTCGGGCAGCGTTGCAGTGTCCATCATCAGGGCAGATCCGGCAGATCCAGTAGACACATCTACCGGATCTGCCATGATGATGGACACTGCAACGTTGTCCGAAACGTTGGCTAAAGAAGGAGGAAGCGCAACACGGCATAACACCCCAAAAACAAATAACGAAAATACTTTTGGCCGTGAAAATCTTAAAACGTAACGGCGAAAGCTATTTCAAGCAACGCTCCAATTCTGAATTGTGGCCTTACACTAGGGCGATACTGAGGGTATCTTTCACTCTGAAACGTGCCGCAAATATGCTATATATTATTTTTAAAGAATTAATCGTCTTTTCCGAGAATGAACCTAGATGACGTCCGTACGAGCTCTCGCTGGGACTAGTTTACTGAATGAATAAGCTGTCACTTTTCTTTTTTCATGTCAAAAATAATCGCTGAAAACTGGTTGTAAAGTTTTAAAAGGTAAACATTTTGATAAACACAATTTTGGCGTCAGGATTTACGTAAAGTCAAGTTTCACAATATTTTGAGTCGCGCGTATAATACCTAGGTAGGTACCTACCTATAGCCGCGACTGATTTCACGATCGTCACGACGACGTTTTTTACTTTGCAATAAATCACTTTCTTTAATCTTGCAATGGATATAAAAACCTTAACCGCACAAAAAACGTAAATTACATCCACTTCAAGCAATCAGTATTGTGGATAAGCGTCCATTATTATTAATTATTTACTGAACTAGCTGATATCGGTCAGAGTGATATGATTACATTGCAATAGCAACTAGCGATTGATTGACACTCGCTGATATAGAAACATAGGTCGTATGATCGGTTTGTCATAATATTGTATAAAACAAAACAAAAAATGAAGATCATTACGACGCTTTGAAAAGTATTGTATTTGCTTAGGCAATTTCGAACCTTGGCGTATAGAAGTAGGTAGGTACTTTCGTTTGCTTTACCTCGGTTCAACAATAAACAGTTTGGTGTTCCTTAGAACAAAAGTTGCGATCAATCAGCAATCAGCATTAGCGTGGGACCTTCGCCATTGACAGACATCACAAACAATGGCAAGTCGAGTAACTGAGGACCGAGGGACACGCGGAGAGGCAATCTTCGTGGGAGTTAAAACTCTTTTTTATGCGTTTAGTGAGAAAGTTTCGAGGTATATTTAAAAGGGCCACTGGCCTCGGGCTGGCGATCGAAATAGCCGTCTTCGCGATTGTCGAATATCACGCAATCATGCTTCGCGGATATAATTATCTCCGACAATGAAGCGAAACAACGGTCGTGCCGCATGCCCCCGGAGCCAAACAATCCAAAATCCGCCCGAGTCTCGGTGAGATGTCACAAAAACATCCGCGGAGAATACAAAGATTGAACAACAAAAAACACATCAAATTGAGGAAAAAGCCACAGCGGAACACTGGAAATATACCAACTATGAATCTAGTAAAGCTTCTGAAACATCACTGGTTGCGACCAAAGTAAACTGCGGAGGGAAACGTATAACCACGAGCGCCAGCCGAAAAATAATGGTGTAATGTTTTGAAATTCGAATGCCGGCAATGAAACGTCAGTATGACAATCCGCGGTGCGACGTGAGACTAGCGCTTCCCGCGACTACTTCACTGCGGCGCGGCCGAAAGGGGACTGCCGCAGCACAGCTGATGCACGAGTCGCGCGCACGCGTCCACACCGCGCGCCACTACACCAGGTAAAATTATCAGACACCACGGCAAAAGGTTAAATTACATTAACCGCATTCGCTTTGCACGCCGAAAACCGATTCCACATTTTTATGCAGAGTTGCGTCTTTCTCTCATGTTACTGGATTATTCGATTTTTGTTTGGACCGCAATGCCCGCGCAGCGACGTATGGTCTGATCTACTCGAAGCCGAGCAAAAAAGGTAAAAGGTTTTTTCCTCTCTTTAAAAAGTGTACGTGATTGAAGGAAATGTAACTGTAAGTATATAAAGAAGATGCTGCGCTTGACGTTTAATATTTTATGCAACTGCTCTAATTTGGAAATCCAGTCTGGTATGAAGCCGGTTCTATAATGATGTCGGCGGTCCGAGTACGAAAGTAAGTCAACGAAAAGATGATTAAAGTAGCTATGCAGGTGCCAGGCATACAAGATGTTTCCTATCTTAAAATTTACTAAGCTTTACGTAAAATATTCATAGAAACCAAACAATTTAGAAAATAATAATCGAAATCTATGACCGATAGTGTTGCTAGTAAATAAAATCATGAAAACGTGAGGAAGACCTAGGTAGGTAGGTAGGTAGGTATATGTATAAAAAAAAACTTTACCAATTCAGAAGATTGATAGAACGTAAAAGACGCTTGGGTTTGACGGAAAATTATTCTGTCGTACTGGGTATGTACTAAATTTGATATTCTTTTATTCGTTTTCGGGAAATCGAGAGTTTAGTTTTTAAAATGTTAATTTAAATTAAATTTAATAATGTTTTTGTTAAGATCTGCAAGTATTTTCGTTTTTTTTTTAAATTTTTATTGTGACAGCTGTTTTGGCCTACAAGACCCTCCACACAGCATCTCAGATGACATAGGCCTAGAGGGAAATTATTTTCCTCAGGGCCTCCTGTGTGGAGTTAATGCGTAAAAAATTAAAACAAAGTGTTAAACCACTTTGAGACGACTTATTTAAGAAGGTACATGATTATAAATTTCAATTTAAGGTGGCTAAATTGATTTATTACCCATTAAACCGATTTACTGAGAAAATAATAATGACAATAGATTCTCCATTATTTGGGGTACTTTGAAATTATGACGACATATTTTAACGATAGTTTAAATTTCATCAGTTTGCACATAATTAGTACACATTTCCTATGGATTTTCTCATGGTGATTGATAACTTAAAATAAAGTTATATAAAACAAAAAATTGCTCAGACAAATAACAAAAACATAATTAATCACGAAACAAAAAATCTTAAACAGAAAATAAAATCTTAAACAAAAGATCTTAAACAAAAAATTTATTTAAAATTTTTGACATCCCAAAAGTGTTGTTTAAAAGGCGTTGTTTTAAAACTTTGTAAAGTAGGTACCTACCTAGGTACACTTGAGTTGATATTTCACAAAAATGGCATCGCATAAAATATCAATTTCTTTAATATTTGATCATTATAGTAAATGATTTGAAAGCATCTAAATGGTGTTCATATTAAATTTTCCTTCTTCAAATTAATAACTAATACGAAGTTTTCGACAAGGATGTACCAATTTTGAGAAACCCAATCAAATCATTTAAAAATATAGATATTATATAGATCATTTTTATTCTGCCATTTTTGGAAAAATCACTTCAAGGGCACCATTAATGAATTTACTGAAATAGAAAACGTATTTATCCACACTAACGTAATTTTAAAGAAAAAAAATTATATTATTATTATATCATATAATCAATTTGAATGCAACGACAAAATGAGGAAGTAAAACGGAGGGTACCAAATTAAAATGACTTTTCTAGAACAAAATGTTAATATTCCTAATTTGCGGAAGAAATAAGTACACAAATACGTACACATTCAACGCAATAAAGCAATAAAGCGTTTTAGAAGAACTATAACAAACTGAATAAAATGTGAATAATTTAAACATAAAATGTCCGTTTAATGTTGTGTTCACCTGACACGCATCGGCAACGTCACGCCACATCAGCTGATCGCCTCACCTGCGTCAGTGTGTGAGCGCGTATGTATGCGTAGGATGTGTTTGTGTGTGTGTGTGTGTGCGTATGTTTATATATGTGCATATATGTCGTGTGGGTGTGTTGGTGGAACGTTCCTTGCAAAGTAAACAGGTGGAAGTGCTTTGCACAATTTAAAATATCCCCATCAGCCACTGCCGCCGAGAGATCCGCTGAACTTCTCTTTGTATTGCGTACCAGATACCGTTCTGCGACATGCAATTAACATAATATTTTTATAAGGTTTCGTATGTAAAATTTATCTAATTATTTTTTAAATATATAAACTTTGGTAGGCACAAAATATTCGCTCTTACGTCTCTTTCTGTTACAAAGGCGAATTAGAATTTTATTAGAATTTTGAATTACTCGAATTTTATTATTGGCAAATGGCATATTTAACTATTTACATTTAAATACATTGTAAACATATTATTGTAGACTCTACTGTAAGTCCGACAGCTTTGTTTTTATAGCCAAATATTCAATTCAATTGGTATATATACCAATACTGTATAATATCAAGTACAATTATATAATTATCCACTTGGAAACTGGTTGTCAAATGCGGAGAGGTTTAAGGAGAAAAAAACAACTCTGCAGAAGTATGTAGAATTTGACAGGAGCATTTTAAATTTTATAAAATATTAAATTAACAGTAAAAAATAACAAAAAAGTCAATATTGTGCCGGATCAAAGTTTGTCAACGTTGGTGAGAGATGTTTGACTCTACCAAAATATGCTAAGCATACAACACAACAAGTGTGTATAGGAGACAGGAGTTGATAAAGATGTATTAGTGAACAAGTATGATAGTGTAAGTTTGGCATAAATAGCCATAACAATAAAATGTAGATATTGCGTTGGCAACCAACTCACGAAAACAAAAGATTTCATGCATCAACTAAAGGCCCTAAGCGAACCTGACATCTTATTATGACAGGAGTAAAAGCTTCGCGACACAATGTAAAAAGTTACATAAGAAAGCATTTCCCGTTTAAATTATATACAATTCATATAATATTTTGTCTTGAGGTGCCCTTGGTTTTATCGAACGTTTTTGCAGAACCGGGAAACACTGCAAGAACGAAAAGGTCGATGAAACGGTAAAAGAAAGGGCAAAGCAGGAGCAAAACGCACGATACCTCACTTTTTTAACTGTGGGAATTTACCAAACAATCAAAATTAAAATATGCAACAGTCAGGGCTAACTGTGAAAGAAATCCTTATTTGGAGGTCAAACAATGATACAATGATAAGGAAAAAATAGATGCGTGCAATAATTTTCACAATAATTGGATGCACTGCACAATATTTTTTTGGAATTTTAATTATTTATCTTGATACCCTGTTTTAAATTCTTTTGTTTACGTCATTGACGTGAGATGAAGAGTAAATGAGACAGCAGGGTCATTTTAATTCCTCCGTTCCTTCTATTTTTCTCTTCTCCCACTATGTTACCGTCATCTATATTATCCGACGCATTTAGACTCTAGAATGAGAATCAAGGACCAGACCTGAATAGTCAGGTACTTCATAACCATTCTCATCTCCCTCCCTACTGCAATTCTATCAGACATAAAATATCTACATTTTTGAATCTTGTTCCAGATTAAAATATTTTCTAAGCATTGACCTTGAGAGCGACCACCATTTTTTTAGAATAGAAGCCTTTATTTGGAAATAGCAAGTGGAAATATTTTTTCTCTTTTTTAATTCCTTTATTCTTCTTTGTGTGCCGTATCAGTTCCCCTCGACGTTGGCGATCACTCTTGAAAATGTCTCTCTGTTTTGCGCTGCCCGGAATAGCTCCTCCACACTTCTAATATCGGTCCACTCTCGTATATTTCGCAGCCAAGATATTTGTCTCCTACTAGACCCTCGGCGACCCTCAATCTTGCCTTTCAATATTAAATGGAGCAAATGATACTTCTCCCCTCGAAGTATATGACCCAGATATGAAATTTTCCTGATTTTTATTAATGTAAGCAGTTCTCTATCTACTCTAGCCCGCCTGAGAATTTCTGTGTTGGTGATCATGTCGGTCCATGGGACCTTGAGCATTCTCCGGTGAAGCCACATTTCAAAAGCCTCTAACCTGTTCATGGTATTTACTTTCAAGGTCTAGGTTCATTTCTTTGAATGGTTACATCATTTATGGATTTTTATTCTGAACCTACATCTTTCCCACATCTTTCCCCGACCCATATCCTTCAGCCTCAAAACATTTCTTGAAAGAGGGTTTAATAATTCGACCAGATCTGGGGCACTCTCGTAAAACAACGAAATTAAATTAGTTTTATTTGCTTATTTCTCAGGCATATCCCCCTCAAAGAAAAAAATTCTAATGAAAAATGAACAGTAATTAATAAGAATCAGAGAAAATGCCTGCGCGGATGTAGTTACTATTCAGAAAGGATTTCCCACGCTCTCACACCAACCCATCCCCACCGATCAAATAATAAATTATTGGGCGAGGACGGTCTATCGAGGCACGCACGAATAAATAAACAAGAAAAAAATGCAATAGAATCTACAGCATTTTAAAATTAAATGAACTAAATACATATAAGATACTATCAGAGTGGAAGATACCAGATATATACCAGAGTGGAAGATACTATCAGTATCGCCCTGGTGTAAGACCACCATTCAGAATTGAAACGTTGCTTAAAAATGGCTTTAGCCGTGTTTAGTGACCAGATCTGAATAGCCAGGTACTTTCCAACCTTCCTCTTCCCCACCTCCTTCCCCTCCCCGCTACCTTCAGCCTCACAACATACCCCAATTGGGGATGCCATAGTCTCACTGGCTCCAGACGGGAGCAGTTGAGATTCTTGTGCGGTATTCACTGTAAAAAAAAAAAAAAAATATATATAAATCTAAGTGATGAGAATAATCTCAGAAGCAAATAATAATCGATGGTGACCCGACAGTTGATCCGCCGACAGTTGATCCACCGACAGTTGATTCGCCTACAGTTGATCCATCGCAGTTGATCCGCCGACAATTAATCACCGACAGTTGATCCGCCGACAGTTGGCCCCCCGAAATGATATTTACTATACAATTATACATTTTTTTGCATTATTTATCAATTACAAACGTATTTATACACACACAGTATACAGAGAAGCAGAATTTTCCTTGATGCATTTGAATGAAAATGATTTTTTACTTTTATTATTCGGCGGAACATCGTCTCTGCACATCCCTTTAGGGTCACTTAGTTACAATGTTGTGTAATTAGGTATACCGTATTTTCCATAAATCGACTGTATGTACATTGTATTTAAGTACGCCCGGGGGGGCAATTGTCGGCGGATCAACTATCATGGAACCATAATCAATAATGAGCTATTGTAATAGTTTCATAATCGCAACATTTGGTTTCTTACAGATAAATTGACAAATAAGCAAATATCCAAGTAGATATTTATTTTATCTCACAACAAATAGCGCACTTTATTCTTTTTATATTTATCTTTGTACAAAGTGTGTTCCCAAGAGAAATGTTTGCATTTATTTAACGCAAGCAACGATCCCAATCGATGGGCTAAACCTGACCCAACCAAAACATAAGATAATGATATGCAGAAGAAGGCCTAAATAAACGGATATGTATCGCCTCCTGAAGGCAATTACACTGTCAAAGACATTGATTAATTGTTGAACAACGCCTCGGGGTGGTAAAACAGGTCTCGGTGCTAATGAATACATTGTATATCTACCTACCTAAATTATATAAGACAAAAAATCGCTTATGATAAGTAAGGAAAACATAATTATTCATAAAAAACTAATTAAATCGAAACCCTTTGTGAAGTAAAACTTCTTTAACGCCGTTAGTGATTTGAAATAAGGATGAAACGGAAATGCGTCACAACTCAGTTCTACACAAATACTCGGTTTTAATATAATGCGGTAAATTCGCGCTTCGATAGTGCAGTATGCAAGACGCCTGACAAGTCTCAGCGGCCAGAGAGACAGACATCAAGCGAACAGAGGTTCGAATCCTACGAAATCAAATTTTTTTATTATTTTTATTTTTGTGAAATCAATATCCAATCTTCAAACCACTTTAAAATAAAAGGGCAAAAGAAAAAAATGCGACATCTAGCGAATTTTTAGTTTCACTTCTACCGCGTGTGAATTACACACTCTGATTTTTTATTTTGACATCCCAAAAATTAAAAATGTAATCGATATGCAATCCGTAAATACTACCTACTTTTCGTTTTGTTGTAAAAGGTCTTGTTGTAAAATAGATTGAAATTATAAATTACGCCAAATTATATACCTAAACCTTCCTCATGAATCACTCTATATATCTATTGGTGAAAATCGCATGAAAATCCGTTCAGAAGTTTTTGAGTTTATCGCGAACAGACAGACAGACACATGAGGCGGAGGGCTTTAATTTATAATACGTAGAGATTTGAGTGCTCCCCTCCACGGAAATTTTTAGTAAAAGGCGAAAGATTCGTTATTTAAGGGAAACCAGAGTAAATACAACATAAATATCCTTAATATTCGATAACATCTATAGAGTTTAATAAATATTACTAGAGACACCACTTAATACATTTTTTAGTAGTGAGTATTAACTATTGCCATAAAGGCCCAAAGTAAGAAACATGGTACGGTAGTCGGCACCTATTCCTCTTATAAAGTGATTATTTATTTATTGGACATACACCATACAAAACGCCAAGGAAGCCCCGTAACGGGATAGTAACGTCCCACGCATGTTGATATGGACGGATCAATATTGTTCAACCCGCACATACTAAAACCATGGAGGACGCAGAACGACAATAAAAAATTATTAAAATGTAAATAATAAAACCTTATTACTAACATTTTACCCATGATAAAGAAGTTGGTAAATTTGGCTGACAAGAGCATCCGAAAAAATCATTGATTCAAGTGTCATACCGCCCCTGGGGCGCTGCTGATACTCGGGAGAGGGGCCGTTGGTGACCCCGAGGGAAACAGAGGTCATAAGAGACGAGGAGGTTAATAAGAAGGTGCAGAAAAAATGTTGTCGGCTAAAATACATTTCCTTAATTTGTAAAGCATCATCTCAGATGGGGCGGGATGGAATGGGATGGGTTTCTCTCAACTTTACTCAGAAGGGTGAATCTGTATCTTTCGCGACAGCGTAACAATGTTAAATCATCATCATAAATCAATACATTTTGACAGTTTTCTTAATAACTCTTAAAAGCAGTTAAACTAACGCCCGCGATGACGGCGCGTATTGCCGCGTAATCCTCGTTAAGAGATGCCAATCATTAAAATAATCTGACAAACAGATAATCATTTATGAAAGCCCATAAAGCTTATATGTAAGTAGTTATAATAACTAATAAACAGAAATTCATATTTTTAAGTAATTGTAATCCACACCAACGACGTCAACATAAACAAACCATTGAAACCCGTAGAAAATGGAGGCGTCTACTAATATCTACAGGAATTCCAAAAACTGAAAAAATCGAACTAATATCTATGGGAATCAAAGTGTTGACGAATATCTACAGCTCTAACTGTTGATTAATATCTATGAGAACCAAAGTGTTGACGAATATCTACAGTACTGTCAGAGGTTGGATTTTCAATTATGTATAGCATATTGGAATAACGTAATATTGCGTATGCAGTATAAAAAACTTAATTTATGTAAGTATGTATGTAAAAATTCCTAATATCGGACTATTGGACACATTTAGCTGATTAGTCCAACCTACGCTCTGTAGATATTAGTTCAACCTACGCTCTGTAGATATTAATCAACAATCTGAAGTTCGTAGATATTAGTTCAACATATGAGCTGTAGATATTCGTCAAACGTACGGGCTGTAGATATTAGTATCTGGAGTCGTAGAAAATCACAGAAATTTGACAGTCGATAACGCACGACGGACGCCTTTCGAAATTCGACGGATTTTGCTTTTTCATCTTAATTGTCTCGTAACGCAGACTTAACGCAAAAGATAACAGATATCGAAATGAGATAAAATGAAATCGAGATAACAAAAGATACAGAATCACTTATAGATACAGAATCACTTCTGGTCTTAATAAAAACACGTTAAATCAATTTCAGTTTCAATATTTACATTATCAGTGTCGAAAAGCGATGACGTTTTCCAGGAAGGGAGTGGGGTGTGAGTCAAACAATTTTGCAAACTCTGTACACAGATGATTCGAATTCCATTATTTTCTTTCACTAAAATAATTCTTTCACTCGTGTGACGTTTGCTCTCTGAACTTTCTTACATCAAAGAACCTCATTAGAATTTAAACATAAATAAGAAGTTGGGTATTTTATTTCCATCGGTTGATCGAATCCAGTGCACAAAACAATATCCATTCATGTGATGTTTGCCCTCTAAACTTTAGCTTTATTCAGATTGGCTTGTTTTTGTACTGAAAGTTCCTTCCCCAGATCAAAGGCTTTTCAGTAATCCATTATTTGAAATGATCAGATGAAGTTTATAAATAAAATTCAATTAATTTGAGAAAAAAACATATGAAATCACATCTATTGCGGATGTTTGTAAATGCCAAACTAAAAAAACTTTTAACAATGCGAATATACATGTTTTGGATTCATTTTATGATTTCAACCAGGGTTGTTGCGAAATCCGCGGATGCGGATTATTAGAGATTCACATCTGCGGATGCGGATGCAGATGTCTGAATTAATGCGGATGTTCCGCATTTGCGGATGCGGATGCGAATATTCGTAACACACCTGATTTCAACAACACTGCAGAGGTAAGTTTGCTCCATGAAAATGTAAGTGATGACTTCAATAGCACCGCAGGGGAAAGTTTTTAAACTAACAACACGTCTTTTCCCGCAGGGGTAGGCAGAGGAAGATTGACCGCCCAAACAAGTCCGTATCGGCAAACACATTCATACTCGTACATCATCTCACATATACACATCTGTTATCAGGACTGTTGAAATGACCTGACTCATGTTTTTCTTTCACTTGATAATGAAATGTCTTCGGGCGCCCCCGACATCTTTATTCACAATTGTGTCATATTATATTCTCCTTACACTTCTTTCTTCGTGCATTCGCTTTAGATGCCGCCCAAACCACCTAAGAAAATTGGCTTCATTAAATTAACACAAGGTTTAATGGTTTCAATAACACCGCAGAGATAAGTTTGTTCCGTGAAAATAGAAGATTTGATGACTTCAATAACACTTCAGGGGTAAGTTAATTGTTATAAGGTTTTCACCTTTAACTGACCCACCATAATTGGCATTGTAGGTACATCTGATACAAATTTTAAATTTGAAAATCACGGAACCCCAATAAGAGTGCATGGGTATTGGAATTGAAAAGATACCCTTTCCAAGTGTGTGTGGGTACCTACCTACACATAAAGAACAAAATATTTAATATTAGAAAAGTAAATCTATCTACCTGTATATAATGAGCAGTTGCAGTTTGGATGCTGTATATTGCGGGACGTGCGCTCTGGCAGATGATGCCAGTGTAAAGGCAATGTAATTTCTATAGTGTTGGTAAGTTGGTATCTCCAATTGAAATGGTATTCAACACCTTTGTTGATTGTTACCTCGTTGGTAGTTACCTCTTTGATAGCTGGAAGTCTGCAGCGTTACAAATGCTGACCGTCGATCAACAATAACAAAGAATC
Source organism: Limnephilus marmoratus (assembly GCA_917880885.1). Lineage (NCBI taxonomy): Eukaryota > Metazoa > Arthropoda > Insecta > Trichoptera > Limnephilidae > Limnephilus > Limnephilus marmoratus. The sequence continues at coordinate 58,611,018 of OU862911.1, read as the reverse complement.
AAAGAGAAATTTTAACCGGCTGCAAAGTTTTTTTTTTTCATACAAAAAGATGTAGGCGCTCGTACGTAGGTGGGTATTTTCATTCAACAGCTTGAAATCATCGAGAGAAATAAGGCAGGGGTAAATATTTATAATTTAAAATATTGTGGTAATATAGCCAAAAGTTGGTAAGCTTACAAACTGTTAATTATCAAATCCGCAACTAAAAACCCAAACCGGCAAAAAATTATAGCTTCTCAAATGATGATCTCTGGATCTTGAAATTTTTAGGTCAATATTAGTAAAGTAACCAATTATATACCTACAGTAATCAACTTAACTTCTTCAAGAACAGAGAGCCTTACAATATTCATTTTATTGTCAAAAAGATACAAAAGCCATGACGCCATATTGTTGGTTACATATTTTTCAATTGTTATTTATTAAAAATAAAAAAAAAAAAAGAATTTGAAAAATAGACAAAGAAACTCGCACGAGCCAAGATAACATATTTTTTATTTGCGAAACCGCACAGAGTAGGTAGTGTTATATCGTAGCAATGAAAATTGTCAACCACTTTCTAAGCGAATGTTTTATTTATATTTTATACAACTTGAGGCATTTTCGCCACAGCTAAGTAGGTACGTTGCATTTTTTGTCATGTCTCACGATTTAATTGACTTTTTCCTAGTTATGTATTACATAATATTGGAAAACTATATATCTTTAAAGTGAAATTTTATTAATTTACTTTATTTAGTTACATACAACTGTCAAAACAGTATATTTATATTTACAATGAATTATTTGGATCAAAAGAAAGTGATTTTTACTGAATCCCATTTCTCTATCTAATGAAACAAAGTCTAATTTCGTAGGTAATTAATTTTAGGTGTGTTAGGTTAATTTGGAGGTAACTTAAATATATTTCATAATTTCGACAAACATTGAAAAAAATCACACAATTTTTTTTAAGGGCTTTTACGTAGGAATAGTTATAAAATTATAAACAATTTACCATTACACAGTTTTTTTAATCTTGTACATAATTGAATGGATCCAGAAACAATATTTTGATTCACAATATCAATTATAACCCTCCATTAGTATTCTGGGCAATGTGAAGCACCTACATAATTATGGTAGTAGTCACAAAAATTTTGCACTGAAAAAAAATCCCTACTTCTAGTAATCTGAAATTGGTGGAAACCTAAAAAAATAAAACGCAAAAGTAACGGATTGGAGGTTATCCACCACTTACCCGACCTGGTATAAGTAACAGATAGTTACTCTAATTGTTTTGAATGAACGAATGTACATTTAATTTTGAAGGAATCTAGATATCCAGTGTCCCTGCATACGTTGTTAGTAAGCAGTTTGCAAGTGCTTAGCGGGAAATCATGATATAATAAGTGTTAATAAGAGTAACGGACTGGAAAAAACATGTACAATCATTGGCGAAAATGCCCCTTTACGTTCTAAAAATAATTATGTATTGTTAAAGTTTCATACCTTCTGGGGCCAAGAAAACTGCAAGGGGCAAAGAAGGTTTAAGAAAACGTAAAACCTCAAAAGTAAACAATATTTTGAAACAGTCAAGCATATTTTTTTTAATATTTTGAATTTAACGATAATATGGCTACATTTTAGGTATAAATACTAATAACTGATCCCAACAAATCTATTAAAACTATAATAAAAAAAGCAGCACAAATTTTTTAGATAATGTCAAACATACAATCAGTATTTTCACTTTTGTTGTTGTGGTTGAAATGATTATTGCATTATCCAACTACTGAATTATTGTAGTTGTCATTGTTAACAACTAAACCATTGTGCGACACTCAATGGCTAATTTGCAGAAATTATAACAACGTCATAAATAAAATATCTTGGTCTTGGCTTGACAGATGCCCTATTATGATTTATATTAGGTACAAAAAATTATTATTTATAAAATAAATGAATAAAGAAGCGTGATTTTAGAACGATAACGATAATATTGGTATAATTCTGGAAATTAACTGAATAACTTATTAAGTGTTATGATAGCTTTTTTAGAGGTAGGTGGAAAGGATGAAACGCCACACAACTATGTTTTAGCACGCACTGACTAAGTCAAAATATTTAGTGAATCAAAAAAATAATATTATAGTGATTAATAAAATTGGAAAGTGATTAATGAAAATTCATTAAAAAATTAATCACATAAATAACAATATTTTTATTGTAGTGTGAGCGTGTTGGTGTGTCTAAAATAAGCTAATTTTTCCTTATTTCTGGTGACATTGATCAAACATTTTCCAGGAACTAAATTCTTTCTGAAACAAATTGCCTGTCTGGGGCCTAAAGGCGTCACGTTAACTGGTAACATCACTTTTCTGTCAAATCAGTTCATTGGATTAAATTGGTAAGCGGACAACTCAAAATTGTGCTACTTCATCATCCCTATGAAACGTTTTTTTTATTTATTTATTTTTTATTTCATACAATTCTTGAAAGTATACTATTATGTTTTTTACAACCATACTAGGCTAATGCCCGTGTTAAGGTAATCATAATCATAACGTTATTAAAAGTGATGAAAAAAAATTGGTTAAATATGTTACGTTAGGTTAGGTTACGGGCTATTTTAAAAATATTATTTTCATCACTTTCAATGACTTTTCACAGGGGTGTAGAAATGCCACTTTGTTGAGTTGTCGTGGAACAGACGAAAAAAGTTGTATCTAGGAAAATTTCACCCAATCAAAACTTAAAGTTGCTTATACGATATCTTGTCAACATTAATAAAAAAAATATAGAGATGAATTGTTCCATAATTGATAAAAGAGACTTGATTGATCAAAAACATTGATTTACACACGCCTATATTATTTGATCCCATCAACATAAAATATATCTGACTGATATTCAATAAATTGACTCGACTCTAATATTATCAGCTTTTCTTCTGGCCTGACAGTTGTTCTGCAAAGGCTGGCGTTATTTTCACTTTGAAGGATCTGACAAGAAACAAATTGGCAAGCAGTGTGTAATGGCTCTCGATTGACCTATGGTTGGGTCCACTGAACAGATAAACAGATATCAGAGCGTAGATGGCGTGTCGGTGTGCCCAGAGTAAGTTAAATTTTTCCTTACTTTTGATCAGTAAAGGTTTTCCCTGTGCAGTGGATTTCAACAAAAAAAGATAATAAAATAAGACAAACATGTATTATAATTTTACCACACGTGAAATAGTGCGGTATTCAAATTCCGTGTTTAAAAATAACACCCGTCCGCGTTCGAGTGAAGAGCGAGTCCGAAATGAATTTCAAATAATCCAAACCCATACAAACATTATTATTTTTTTTATTATTTCATACAATTCTTGAAAGTACACTATTATGTTTTTTTTTACAACCATACTAGGCTAATGCTCGTGTTAAGGCAATCGTAATCATAACGTTATTAAAAGTGATGAAAAAAAATTGGTTAAATATGTTACGTTAGGTTAGGTTATGGGCTATTTTAATGCGTGCGTTATGAAAATGAGCACGTAATAATTTTATGTGGGACCTTCTGTCATATTTATTAGGTTCTGACATCTGACAAAATATTATAGTGGTGCTAAAGCGAATCAGTGCACAGCGACCACGAGATTTTAGAATATAATTTTTTTAATGTGATTATCGTGTTTTAAGGCGCCGAATCCCCGCTCAAAAAGAAGAAGATGGAGAGATATGTAATTACGAATGTTGGAGAGAGCGCGCTAATATTTAAAACGATAAAATTGAAGAGAAAATTGTGAAAATATTTTAATAAAACACGACTCGTTTAAAATAGAACAAAAATCTCGTGGGAACATCTAAAATAGCATTTAACGAAATACTGTGAATTTTTTCATACATATAACTTCTAAAATAAGTGAAATGAACGTGTTTATAATAATTTTCGGGGCATACTTTGCGATTTTTTTCTATGGAGGGAATTTCATATACTCGTAATTTGCGTTTCGGCGTGGAACACGTCTAGATATCTTCAAAAATAATATTTTTTTTTTCAGAGCTTAAAAACTTCAAATGTTTAAGGGAGATATGTGAGAAATCGGTAGAAATTCGGGTAGCGGCGGCTTAAGTTGTTATTAAAATTAGTTAATTACGAAACATGTTACCTACTTTATTTATTATATAAAAAAATAGTCTTGTTTAATTGTTATTTTCGTACTTAAAACTATTTTTCGTAACTAGAAAATTTTAAAGAGTGTTACGGGTCGTACTTTACTTATTTTAACCAGCAATTACTGACATTATTTTGAGTAAAAAATGTTAATGAAATTTTGGTCTCTGGTGACATTTTTTTCAACAACAAAAAAATATATATATATATAATAAGTATTGGACAGTTAGGATAGGGTGAGAAGCTGAGCGATTACTCGGCTGTGACCAGTGACAACAAGAGAAGATTTTTTTGTTTGATTTCGAAGAAAGATAAAATCACCGGAGATCAAAATATCATTCACATTTTTTCCTCCAAATAATGTGAGGAATCACTTATTAAAGTAAAGTAAGTCAAGTACCTTCCTTAACGCCCTGTATAATTATTATATACTTCACCCGTTACAAAACCAGAACATCCCTAGCATTTATTTACATACTGAATATATTTTTTTTGCATATTTTTTTTTAAATACCATTATTCAGCCTCACACGTTTAATTAATCGCCGAATTGTATTTTGCTGCTAGATCATTAGTTTCTGGTGCAGTGACATAATGAAATTCATATAGATTTACGAAAAAATATACATATTATTATGGAAAGTACTAACACTTAGGGTGGGTTTCTTCATTTACCGAGACTGCTAAATGCAATGCTAATTGTAAAAATAAACGATCGAAATTTAAAAATTTCAATGCATTTGACCGTTTACTTTTACAATTAGCATTGCATTGAGCATTCTCGGTAAATGCAATGCCAATTGTAAAAGTAAACGATCGAAATTTAAAATTTTCTATGCATTTGACCGTTTACTTTTACAATTAGCATTGCATTTAGCAAAATGAAGAAACCCACCATAAGATTATTTCATACACCTGAGAGATTTTTTTTCTCACTTTTAATCACAGATTACACTCCCAATAACACAGGCCACTGATCACCAACTGATTCTGATCAAAAAAATTCAAAAACTGAATATTTTTTCTTGAAACGAACTGTCAGGGGTTCTAGAAGTCGTTCTAGTTTCGGAGTCAACACTTAGCTTTCAAATCGGTATAGATCAAATTTCTAGGGATTATTTGTTCAGTGATCCGGTCATGAGGTGTTCGTGCAGAACGGACAGACGAGTTTCAAAATATGTGAAAGCTAAATAAATCACTTTTAAATTTTCATTTGAAGAAGTTCAAAGTAATAATTAAAAGTTGAAGTCCTTGGCTAATTACGATAGCAAATATATTGACGAGTGGGCAGAGCTGTACCTATATTCACATAAAGAAGAGTGTCATGAGAGAACGATTTTTATACAAATCTACACTTTTATTCCAAGATTGATAAAAGTTGGCACACATATCCTTCAAAACAAGAGGGAGGTCCCTGACTACGTACATCTGATTTCGAAAAACACCATGTAAATCCCGGCAAAGACGGGGACTTCAGCTAAATAACGTCTCATTCAATCCAAAAAATGAAATTGTAAAATTTCCATCTACAATATTTAACCTGTAAAAATAAATGTAATAATATGTTCATACGTTAATAATATATTATGTTAATAATATCTCTTCATATGTTCCATAATATTGGTCTTAATTCTAACATCCACATTTTTTTCGATTCAATGCCCAAATTTAAAAAAGCATCATGTCAATAATATAAATTGTTCAATGCGTATACATACACACACACATACTCACCCTCACACACACCTTCCCACTGCACACATCACCCGGTAAGTACTTAATATGCATACCATAAATAGACACTACAATGAAACACATAATAGGTACCCACCATGAAATATAGGTACTTATAAATTATAAGTAATTTTTTTTTCACTTATGTAACTAATGTACTGTTTGTTTCTGTTTATAAATAAATAATGCAGATTACGGTACAAAACTAAGTAACAACTATTTAGAAGCACAAAATAGGTTATTACGTTATTATTAGGTTCTTACTTTGGGTAATCAAGTAATCAATGTGTATTTATATTGAAACAAAACTCTCGCAAAGTCAAACCATACAAAAAAAACCAATAAAATGGCGGCAAAGGAATCGTTTTATACGGAAAATTTTGAACTTTGATTGAATAAAAATGGAATTTTAATGCATCTTTTATCATTTACCCAAACGTAATTCTCTGAACTATGTTGCCTATACACTATATAACTAGCTACCAGATATGGTCAAGGGAATCCCACAAAATAAAAAATTCAGAGTAATGCTTTAAAAAAATATTTTTTAAGTATGTTGGATGAAGCTTTGTAATTTTCTTGTCATTTTCAATTGTCTTGTTTCTTTTCTCTTCTTTTCTTTTCCATTTAGTTGTAATCTTCCATACCTGTATAACCTTGTTCCTTTTTTCTTTAATTGTTTTCTATTGTTGTTTGTTCTACTTAACCTGTCTTTTATTTTTTCGTCTATATTGTATGTGAAACATATATTTTTAATATCAAAATTCATATGTAAAATTTTAACCATTTCCTCCCACCCATGATTTGTATATTCCTCCTGTCCTAAAATGAGTTCTTTAACTCATCGGGATTGCTCTAGCAAGAAATAAAAACAATAAAAAAAATAAAAAAATAAAAAAATTAGACTAATTAGGTAGTTGCTTCTTGTAGTACCTAATAAAGTTGAAATGTAGTGTAATTTCCAAAATCGGTGCCTTATAAAAGTGTGGCGGTTAGTGGAATAATTATCAAAATAACAGTTACTGCGATATACTAAACTTAACAAATATTATTATAATTTTAAGTCTTATTAGTACATTACAAGGATACACATTAAATAAATAAATGTGAGTAAGTACTTTCAAACCATTGAACTGCAAATGTTATACGATACATCACGATCATCGACAATATCATTATAAATAATATTAAACAAATATTCTTGCTCCGATCTCAGCATCATGGTGACGAATATTAAATAAATATTGATTTTAGAACGCCAATAAAGCAGGCTTCAAGTCAGGACAGATTTGAAACGATTCCTGGGTGGTAAGTTTACATCGACTTGGAAGGCTGAAGTAACCACAATAATTAAAATATCTCACTGTAATATCGTTTCACAGGCGATCCCGATTGTTAAAGAGTTAATAGTAAGAACCGAGGGATACGCCGAACAATGGAGAATCTAGGAATGAAGATCGATGAGAATTATTGAATGACTTGACCACACACAATGAGGAATGCGTGACGGAATAACTTTCAGGAATGTAAAAGACGCCATGGAATAATGCTACAACATTTATTTTCATTAATAAATATTATCGAAATAAAAATCCCAACTCGCTAATGAAATATCACACCGTTTCCCGTAGGGGTAGGCACAGAAGATAGACGGCCATGCAACTCTGTACCAGCACACACCCATATACATCGCCTAATACGTATCTACTCTTCTATATTCTGAAAAAGTTTTGTATACTTCATTAGTCCGGAGTCAAATTAAGTATAACTCACCTATTTGGTCACCGCATTATAAGGTTCACTCAGATTCTATTCAAAACTATAGCATAAATTATAGACACAGTTATGAACTATTGAAAATATAAACTACTAGCTTTTTCTCGCGTGGTATTAGGGGGGTTCCCCCTCCACCTCCCCCCTCCATCCTCCCCCCTCCCCTACCCTCCCCCCTACCACACTCCCTTCACCTCTCCCACCACCCCTCCGCCCACCAACCCCTCCCCCCTACACCCTCCACTTCCCCCCTCCCGCATTTATTTGAAGAACTCCCTTAATAACTTGAATCAAATAAAGAATTATAGATATCTTACAGCCGTTGTGTCCAACATTTTCGGATGATTAATCCGAGTGAAGCTGAGCCTAGCGCCTTGCGCCGCTAAGCTAAGGTATGTTAGAAAAATGCTCCATTTTAGCTGTGTCCAACAACTTGATCGTAGCGCTCGGTGTGTAGCCCCATTTGCTTTCGTACACCAAAAAATGACGTCAAGTTAGCAACTTTACATGTTAAATTAATACCGAAACGTTAATTAATTGTATTTATTATTAATACAGATATTTTCTTTTAAATAGTGTAATACATAAACCGACATTTTACATTTTTAAAACAAACGTATTTAATATGTTAAAAATAAGGTGTTAATTGACTTACCTTTTTTGTTTACGTGCGTTTGAAGTTTGACATTAGAATCAGTTGAAATTTTGTATTCAAAATGGACAAGGCGAAGCGTTCGAAAAATTTTACGCCAAACGAAAAAATGAGACTTGTAGACCTAGTTACCTCGTCGCAGGTCATTTTGTCGAAAGCGACAGGTGGCCCAAACTACGTTACGCTTGTAAAATCAAAAGAAGCTGCTTGGAATGACATTGTCCTCGACAAGTGCTAATTATATTCCACATATTATTACAAAAATGACACTCGAATAAGTCAAAACTTTACCTTTCGCTTGCGTAAGTTAAATTATCTTCTACTTGGCTCAAAACATATAAAAAAACACGCTTTTGTCATCCTAAAGCGGTTATAAAAATCGCCGTCATTTAATACTTCCATAAAATTTATATCGGCATCTTGCCGCCGCCTATATAATCCAATATTATCGTCAACCATATTCACTATATTCAATATAGGATTCATATTTCAAATTGAAAAACCAAATAAAAAAAGCCGACAAAAGAGTGAACTGATGACAGATAATTACGATAATTAATTGACATTGACAGCTCGATTGTTTTCGCGGATTTTTGTTCGCTCTGTTGTCAGTTTTTATAAGTAGGTCTTCCTTAGCAAATTTAATCCACCCGGCTACCTTCCTTACATTTGAGTGTGGTGGGACGATCATTGTGTTTCGACACAGCGTATTTGGGCATTTGAGCAGGGCTGAGCGGAGATCTCGGCTGAGCATAGGTTGGACACAACGGCTGTTAGATACTAATCGTGCAATCTATTGCAATTTTTTTGAATACAAATTTCATAATGCCAGTCTCCGAGCTATACCTATATATTATTCTGATGTATGAACTATATTATTGTAAAGTTTCATTAAAATCCATTCAATATTTTTGCGTGACAGAGTAACAAACATACATACATCCATACAAACTTTCGCCTTTATAATATTAGTAGGATAACTGTCTAACGAAAAATCGAAAATCAACAACCTAGCCATAGATAGAAGAAAACAATATTCTATTTAAAATTTTCTTCTATCTAAAATATTTCTTTTTAAAATCGTTAAATCCCTTACAATGACAGGCCTGCGTTATTGCAATTGATTTCATTTCATGTTCCCAATAGATTAACATGAACTAAAAATATCTTTCACTGCGACAATCATGTCATTAGTCATTATACCACCAACTCGTTTATGAACTTCCTTATACCAAGCGACCACAGCTTAGGTGATCAATATGCAGAAATAACAAATATTTTCAATAGCACCGAAAGAACTTAGAAAAAAGCATTTAACATATATTTTGTAAATAGTGATAAGTTATTATTTACATTTGTTTCTGAAATTGTAACTTTTAGTTAGTTAAAATCACGTGTTTACACTATAATACGACCAATCTACATTGTATAATTGTTTTGTAATCCTCTTTTATATTAAAAAAAAAGTTTTATTCTGTATTTAGTTAAGAGCAATTGGGACCCTTGGGTGATATTCTGTAAAACAAGAAAAATTAAAAACTAAATATTAAATACGGGCTCAATGGCGTTTAACAACGCTAGAAAATTTTATAAGTACTCTTTTAAAAAGCTCTATTCAGAATCAATTCAACGATGATACTAAAATCCTAATGAGATACGTTGAGTTATATTTTTATGCCCAGTGACCGCCAATCCCAAAGCGACGACATTGAACTTTTCACCTCCCGCGGACTGCAGGCTGCAGGAGGTCGCATTGCAGATTGCAGCCCGATCTGCCTGGGATTGTCATAACAGAGTTATTATTCCAGTCCAATCTACACTACCCAGTACCCACTATACAGTACCCAGCAGGTACCCACAGCTGCAGGGTACAACGATATACAGCCGGGACGTTTTGCTAATTCAATTATACGCAAACTTCATACGGCGCTGTTTTAGCGGGGCTTTATGGACGCTAAGTGCAAACTGATGGTCGTTCATGGTTGTGAGCAAATTTAATCGTTTTTCTAAATTGCACCTAAGCGAGGTTTTCCGCAAAAACTATCGAAAAACCAAAGTAAATTTTCAAATAGTTCTTACAACTTTGTAAATGCACAGTGGTTTACATTTTTCCAGCTGAGCAATTCCTTTTTTGGTGTAGTGTGATCATATAATAGTGATCATGGTTTCACTATTTACTTACTTAGTCACGCACGTAAACAGTATTAACCATATTGTAATGATTCATATTTGGACATGATCTGTGAGGGTAGTAATTCGTAGTTGAACAAATTTAATTAAAGATAGGTAAATACTACCCCCTTAGGTAAGTGTCCCCCATTCCCACCCGCGTCCAATTCTCCTCCTTCTACCTTCTACCTTCCCTGCCTCATCCCCTTCCGCCTTCCCTTTCCACCTCCCGCCACTTACCCCTTTCCTTCGTTCCCCTCCTCCTTCCCAAATTCCCCTCCCTCTCCCGCCTTTCTCACCATTAATAATTTTACAAACAACTCACACGCCACCTATTGTAATTTTTTTTTACAAATTTCATCACGCCAGAGCCCACCATTATGTATAGAATCCTTCGCGGGTTTGCGCACAATTACTCATCAAAGTTTCATTGCAATCGGATGAACGGGTTAGGAAATTATTTTATAACGCCAGAGCTTATCTTTATATAGAAACCTTCTCGGGTGTGCGTACAACAACTCATCAAAGTTTCGGCCCAATCAAATGAATGGTATAGGAACGCACAAGGGACAAACAAAGAACCATTCATTTTTATTGTCAAAAAATTGTTAAAGAATTTATTCATTTTATTTATTAACTGTATTAAAAATATTTGAATGATTACATGCTGTCCGGGTCCGTCCTATTATTCAAAAGCGAAACGCAATAAAACAAATTTTACAAACATTTAATGTAAATTAAAACTAAATATTTTGAAGGAGCTCTCTGGTTTGGTTTCCAGTTCCTACAACAGGAAGTTTTTTAATTTCATTTACATAATCGCGATTCATCGAACAGCCAAGAATATAAACGATTTGCGAGGAAAAAAAGAAATTGGTAATGTTGAGTATAACTTCGGATACAGAATTAAATAACATGGTTCCTACCAAAGATATTGAAATATAAGTAGATGTGCTATCTGCCGTTTTTACTATGTGGTTCTGCGCTTCCGGGTGTCGCTGATATTGTTTACCAATTAACAAATAAACTAAAATAACAAATAATTAACGAATAAACCAAACGAACGTTAAACTAAATGAACGAATTCTTTCCTTATTCAAAATATATTGAACCAATATTAATGCACATTTTCAAAAAAAAACGAAATGAACAAATTCTTTTTGTATGAAAACTACGCTAATTAGCGCGTAGTCCGGCGACAGTTGCGCGGACACCATAGCATATCTCTCTGTATTTGAATATCTTTGGTTCCTACACATCAGACAAAGAAGAATAATTTTAAGATAAATCGCCTATAGAAGTTTTAAGCGAAAACATTAACATAATATATTACAGCAATGTTCTAAATTATTGTAGTTCTGAGGCACTCGTTTCTCAGAGTAGGTATTTAAACGGGGAGTATGTATCTACTATTGTAATTTTGAGTCATTCGTTTCTCAGTGAAGGGTTTTAATGGGAATATGTATGTACTATTGTAATTCTGATTTACTTGTTTCTCAGTGTAGATGTTTAAAAGGGGAAGGTGTATCTACTACTGTAAATCAGAGGCATTCGTTTCTCAGTGCTAGGTTATTAGGTGTTTAAACGAAGAATTTGTATGTTCTATTGTAATTCTGAGTCAATTGGTTCTCAGTGTAGATCTTTAAACGGGGAATATGTAGGTACCTACTATTGTAATTCTGAGGCATTCGTTTTTCAGTGAATGTTTTTTAATGGGGAATATGTATGTACTATTGTAATTCTGAGTTATTTGTTTCTCAGTGTAGATGTTTAAAAGGGGGAGATGTATATACGAGTACCATTGTAATTCAGAGGCATTCGTTTCTAAGTGTTAGGTTATTAGGTGTTTAAACGGGGAATTTGTGTGTACTTATTGTAAGTCTGAGTCATTTGTTTCTCAGTGTAGATGTTTAAAAGGGGAATATGTACCTACTATTGTAATTCTGATGCATTCGTTTTTCAGTGTAGGTGTTTCAACGGGGAATATGTATCTATATGCGCGTGATGACAGTTTTTCAAAGAAAACACACTTTTGCTATAAAACAACAGTACTACATCCACGAGATGCGGCGACCCATGAATGTTATTAGGTGAGGTGAGGTCTGTTATTTTCGATACAGTCGCTAATGCACGTGGGTACTTAATGAATATTTAGTTGAAGTGGTTTGTTTAATAAAAAAATAAAAATTGTCTTCAATCCATCTAAAAAACACTTGACTTCACCCCCATTCCCTTTTCCCACTCCTAAAAGCAGAATTTTTACAAAACTTCTTGAAATTTTGCACATTTGACGTTAAAAATAAAAGGAAAATTTTAACTACATCTGATGGCGAAAAACTCTGCGTGAAACCCGCCCAACGCCGGGGAATTAAGCTAGTTTATAATATTATATAAGGTTTTATATAATATCATGGTTATATTCACATACGCAGTGTGACATGTAAATTTTTCATAATGCTATAAAAAATACCCTTAAATAAACACACAAGTAAATTTTTAAAAATATATAAAAAATTATTTGGTACTTATTCGTAAAATATTTTTCATGTGAATACAATGACGTTGTATAAATAGACTCGCCATAGTCTCACATATTCGAAAAATAATGTGACAATAAACAACACTCTTTTGTTTTCAGCGGTTTTCAGTAATTTCTTAATTATATTAAAAATATATGCTACTTCCACACTAATGCCGAACTTCCAACTCGAACTACCAACGCACGAACTACCCTTCTACACAATCGTCTGAAAGCTTGAAGTTGGAAGTTGGCCTCAGTGTGGCCGTACCATAAGGCAATCAAAGATTTTTTTTCTCTAATGACGCATAACGCATTTACATAATGAACATTATTATCATTTTTTTGCATGTAAAATACTCCTCCCATAAACACGAGCTCCTAGAGCTCAACTTATGGAGTATTAGAATAAAACATGAATTATTTTGTAATCTTGCATATATTATCATTGTAATGTATAAACAAAAATCTTGAAATAAATAAATAAATAAATAAAATTGTCGGATGGGAAACATGAAAATTAATTGTATTGCTTATAATAATCGATAAAAATAAGTAATTTGTGTGTACTATTTGCCGTGGTAATTTTCAATTTTCCTACTGGTAAGAGACAACCCTTACTCACGAGTGCAGTTTAGTACTAAAGTACTAGAAATCGAGACCAGTGCAATTGCCTTGCTTTTGGCTTCCCACTTTGAGATTTCTACCCCTCGTCTATTTATATAACGTCATTGTATGAATATGATAGTTTTTACAACATTTTTAGAATGACAATATTTTGAAAAAAGCCTTTTATAACCCAAGTCATTGAACTGATTGTTCTAAATACCACGCAATGAATAAAACTTGAAATTATTGTTAGCACCAGTTATATTTAGCGCGCATTATTATACAGGACTGTTTAGGAAATGAAGTCATGGATGCGGTTTATTGTTTTATATCATTTCCATGACAAAAGATAGAGTAAATATTACTTCTGTTCACTGCAGTAATAACAGTAAAATTGGGGCCATAAAATTTATTTAGAGCCGATGATACTAACGTTCTCGTTAAAATATGAAATAGCTCATACAGTCATCCGGCGTGTCGAAATGATTTCAAAAGTACGGTAATCAATATATATTATAAAAGAAAGTCCAAAAAAGCGTGCGGAACGCAAAAACTCAGAAACGAGTGCCAGTACGATCAAGAGAGTTATATGGTATAGTAGATCTCTATCCCCCCTAGGGAATAAGGGTATTCGTTTTTACCTAAAGGGCTTGCTTTTGAAGATATAAGGGCTGAAAGTTCTAAGAAGACTCTAGAAATTTCAAGAAGAGTCTGGAAGATTCCGGAAACTTCTAGAAAATTCGATAAAACTCTGGAATGTTCTAGAAGAAATGGAGGAGTATGTCAGCGAGTCTAGAAGGTTCGGGAAAGTTCAAGAAGGTTCGATAAAGCTGTAGAAAATTCTGAAAGGAGTGGAGGAGTGTCGGTGTGTCTAGGAGGTTCCAGAAAATTCAAAAAAGTTTTATAAAGCTGTAGGAAGTCCTAGAAGGTTCAATAGGGCTGTACAAAGTTCTGGAAGGAGTGGCGGAGTATGTCGGTAAGTCTAGATGGTTCCGGAAAGTTCTAGAAGGTTCAATAAAGCTGTAAAAAGTTCTGAAAGGTGTGGCGGAGTATGTCGGTAAGTCTAGAAGGTTCTGATGGTTCAAGAATGCTTTAGAAAATTGTGGAAGGAGAAAGTTCTAGATGCTTTCAGAAATAATAGGCGGCGAGTCTAGAAGATTCCGGAAGTTCTAGAAGGTTCGATAAAGCCGTACAAAGTTCTGGAAGGTGTGGCGGAGTATGTCGGTGAGTCTAGAAGGTTCTGATGGTTCACGAATGCTTTAGAAAATTGTGGAAGGAGAAAGTTCTAGATGCTTTCAGAAATAATAGGCGGAGAGTCTAGAAGATTCCGGAAGTTCTAGAAGGTTCGATGAAGCCGTAAAAAGTTCTGGAAGGAGTGGCGGAGTAAGTCGGTGAGTCTAGAATGTTGTGGAAAGTTCTAGAAGATTCGAAAAAGCTGTAGAAAGTTCTAAAAGGTTACATAAGGCTGTAGAAAGTTCTGGAAGGAGTGGAGAAGTGTGTCGGTATGTCTAGAAGGTTCCGGAAACTTCTAGAAGATTCCACAAAGCTGTAAGAAGTTCTAGAAGATTCGATAAAGCCGTGCAAAGTTCTGGAAGGAGTGGCGGAGTAAGTCGGTGAGTCTAGAAGGATCTGATGGTTCACAAATTCTTAGAAAATTGTGGATGGAGAAAGTTTCAGAAATAAATGACGGTGAGTCTAGAAGATTCCGAAAGTTCTAGAAGGTTTGATAGAGCTATACAAAGTTCTGAAAGGAGTGGAGGAGTGTCGGTGTGTCTAGAAGGTTCAAGAAAATTCTAGAAGGGTCCATAAAGCTGTGGAAGTTCTAGAAGATTATATAGGACTGTACAAAGTTCAGGAAGTAGTGGCGGAGTACGTCGGCGAGTCTAGATGGTTCCGGAAAGTTCTAGAAGGTTTTAAAAAGCTGTAGAAAGTTCTAGAAGGTTTCATAAGGCTGTAAAAAGTTCTGTAGGAGTGGAGGAGTGTGCCGGTGTGTCTATAAGGTCCCGGAAAATTCTAGCAGGTTCCATAAAGCTGTATGAAGTTCTGGAAGGTGTAGCGGAGTATGTCGGTGAGTCTAGAATGTTCCGGAAAGTTCTAGAAGGAGTGGAGGAGTGTGTCGGTGTGTGTAGAAGATTCCGGAAAATTCTTCAAGATTTCATAAAGCTGTAGGAAGTTCTAGAAGGTTCGATAAAGCTGTACAAAATTCTGCAAGGAGTGGCGGAGTAAGTCAGTGGGTTTACAAGTTTCCGGAAAGTTCTAGAAGGTTCGATAAAACTGTAGAAAGTTCTGGAAGGAGCGATGGAGTATGTCGGTGAGTCTAGAAGGTTCTAGATAGTTTTGGAAGGTTCCCTAATGTTCTAGGATGTTATGGAAGGAGAAAGTTCAAGAAGCTTTCAGAAATGAGTGGCGGAGAGTTTCAGTGAGTCTAGAAGGTTCTGGAAAGTTCTAGAAGTTTTGGATAATTATATTATTAAAAAAACAATTTTCATGCCGCTAAAACTCAAAGACGAGTCGCGGTACGATAACGGGAGTTATATTGTGTGGTAGCCCTCTATCCTCCATCCATGAAGAAAGTTCCCGATCTTACCTGAAGGGCGTGCTTTTAAAGATATAAGGGCTGGAAGTTTCGCCCCGTTGAAATTTCTAGAACAGTTAAAAAAATTCCAGAGTATTCTTGAGCATTCCACTACATTCCAGAACATCTCGGAACATTCTGGAATGTTCGGGATTAGGATGGAACGTTCAGGAACATACTGGAATAGCCCAGATCATTGTGGAACATTCCAGAACATTCCTGAATGTTGTGGAATGATCTGGAACATTATTCTGGAACATGTGAAGTGTTTTTTGTATGGGGCTACTTATATGGGGTATATAAAGCAAGATCTGTTGTGGATTCGAACGTCAATTCAATCTCACATCAACTACATGAGCGATGTCGGACACCCCAGTCAGAGTATTTGAGAGCATTCCACAAGGTTCCAGAACATCCTGGAACCTTCTGGAAAATTGTGGAATGTTCGAGAATAGGAAATCGGGAACATCAATGTGAAACATTCCAGAAAACTCTCGAATGTTTTCCTGAGCGAAGCCGGGTAACCCAGCTAGTGATAAATATATCTTCATGAAATATAAACAGCTGGATAATAATTAGCCTGTGGCGCATCGGATGAGCATTCAAATCGATACTTGGAATAAACAATGAAAGATCTTCATCTCGCTGCTACTGCGCACAAAATACTCGTATCTATAAACAGTACAAGTAAAAAAAACAGAAACTTCTTTCGTCTTTGAGACTATGGCATCCCCAATTGGGGTATGTTGTGAGGCCGAGGGCGGTGGGGTGGGGAAGGAGATGGGAAGTACCTGGCTATTCAGATCTGGTCACCAAACACGGCTAAAGTCATTTCAAGCAACATTTCAATTCTGAATTGTGGTCTTATACCAGGGCGATACCGAGAGTATCTTCCATTCTGGTATGTGCCGCAATTATACAATTTTTTTTTTAAATATAATTTTTAAATGAATTAATTGTGAAATAATGGGGTATAGGAAGGTTGAAGGTAGTTGGGAGAGGAAGGAGATGGGGAAGAGGAAGGTGGCTGGCTATTCAGATCAACAAAAACACGGCTAAAGCCATTTCAAACAACGTTTCAATTCTGAATGGTGGTGTTACACCAGGGCGATACTGAGAGAATCTTTCACTCTGGAACGTGCTGCAAATATACTATATATTATTTTTAACGAATTAATTGAGAAATGACACAAATTAATCAATAAAATTTATTTGCGCACGCCGGGATTCGATCCCGCGACTTTCGGGTTGTGAGTCAAGAACCTTGCCCCTTGACCTCGGGGTAAGGCTCTTGACTCAGGAATTTTGAATTGAATTGAAACTCTCCAATTCTGCTTGACGAGGTCGTCAAAAGTTAGTTGTTAGATGAGAGTATTAGCTTTTTATACAATTTTAACTCTTTGAGGTTAAAAAAAAAATTGAAACTGCTGCAGATCGTCAATCTTGAGATATTTACGTTCGCCAAGTTGATATCGGGCAGGAATCCTGAAAACCAATTCGACTAATAACATTCATGAGTATAATGGAAAATCGACCGTAGTAGGAATCCTAAATTTCAGCCGAATCGGCCCCGCAGAGCAAAGGCTAAAAATCTAGTTCAAATTTCGCAACCAAATTGAAAATACATAATATAAGTTATGTGTACAGATTTGTTTTTTTTTAATGAATTAAAGATAACTAAAATACCAATACAAGCAGGTGTACGCAAGGGGCACACATTAATTACGTGAGCTAAAAAGAGGGGGGGGGGTCCAGGAAAATCTCACGTTACTTGAAAAGAATATACGAAGTGGCCCAGATTTATCTCACCAAGGATTGAAAGAAAAACTGCTCGTAATTAATGTATGCCCCCAACAAATACGAAAGATGTAACTTTAGAAATTCGACAGAACTAAGGGCAAAATCAATTTTACATTAGCGCTGAAGTTTCTGCGTCGGCACGTTTCATCCCCAGCATTACAGTGAAATAATACAATAATTAAATACATAACAGCAATTGCCCAAAACTTCCGGGCAACATCTGGCCGGTAACCAATCCCTCCGGAACTTGACCAAGTGCGGAATCAACTGATGGCCGGTACCTTCTACAATCCATAACTCTATACTTCGAGACTCGCAGTTAACATTTGAGATGTCGATCTTCGATGATTTTAAAACAAGAAAACTTCAAGTAAATAGTGATGAAAGCCCACTTAAATTGGAGTTGTAGCTGAGTGTTGATCGAACTGAGAAGGTTGCTTTACACCACCGCAACCACACTGCCATAAGTAAAAAAATTGTTGTGTTTGGTAGTGTAGAACCTAACTTTGAAAGAATACTCAGTAAAATGCTACATCTTAAGTAAACAAGATTACTACTGATACGAGCATGAAGAGTGACCCAAAACCCCGTCACTAAAAAAATAAACGCAAAGGAAATCAGCCTACCTAGAGAGCTACCCAGTGTAGTCTAGGTACTTTCGTACGGTGGTTACACAAATCCATTTTTTTAAACGCACCAGAATTCGAATTGAATTGTTTTGTTTTGATTTTTCTTTTTTTTGACAGATAGGAGTTTTTTTTTTCAGAAGCGTCATGTGAGATTGTAAATAAAACATTAACTGATATTCTTATATTGTAAAATAAACTATCGTACCGAGATACTTGCATTTTGTTTCTGAGCCCACTAAATTGATACTCGACCTTATCAATTGGCGCCCAACGTGTTTGTCAGATCAATAAGTTTTAACGAATAAATTCAAAGACAAGAGAGGCAACAAACCGAACAAAAGTGGGCTCAAAACACTGAAAATGCCACAAACACGTAGCACAACAGCGGGCAATGCTACCACAGTGGAGAATGAGGATAACAGTTCTCAAGCTCAATCCTCAGCGGATGTACCAAATGGAGAAACCTTCACGACAGACACCCAGACGACACGAATCCTTGAAATGTTAACAACAAAACTCGCTAACATAGCCGTGTATCAAAGGGAGCCTCGCCTGGAGGCAATATTTTCTGGGAGACTGGAAGAATTTCCACGACTTTTCCTGGAACGGTGCGAAAAGTATTTCCAAATAGCTAACACCTACGAGGAAAACAAAACGAGGGTGGCAACGGCCCAGCTCCGGGACAAAGCGAAGGACTGGGCGAATACTTATAAACACCCAGAATGGTCGATTTTTAAAAGATTTTTCCTTCGGGAATATGAGGGACCAGAAGTGGAACTCCGACTTCAAAACCAGATCTACCATAAAACACAAGAAAACACGGAATCCTTGGCAGAGTTTATTGCTAATAAACGAAGAATGTTTGCACGACTCTATCCGACAAAACAATTATCGGAGTTAGATGTATTCGTGCCTGCGTTTTGTAATAGCCAAATGTTACCCCAGTACATACACATATATGCCACCACCATGGAAGAGTGGATGAACCAGGCCATGAGGTTTGAAAATTCTAAAGGCAGATATAAGATCCTAGGCCAACACCAAACAAGAAGCAATTTATCTCCTCGCCGGTCAGCTCAACAATATTCTCCACGTCACCGTTCACCTCAGCGCAGTTCACCTCAGCGTCATTCACCGCCACGCCGTTCGCCGAATCGCCAATCGCCATACCACCATCCTCCGGCCCAGCGATCCCCAGCTCAACAAAATAGAAGAGATAGAAACTCGGGAAACCGGTACCGCCCGGGAGCTCGTTACTAAAACGGCAACCCGGGCAAAGAAGGAAGAAACCGAAACAAACCGCAGAGTGCCACACGGCAATAGCAGGTTCCTTCCTTCCAAGGGTGAGAGTCACCATAGAGGGACAAACCTATCAGGCATTGGTAGACTCTGCATCTTCACACTCTATAATAAGAATGGGCATCGCCCAAAGTACCAAATTACAACAATCCTCGATTCCATGCCTCAAGTTGGCGAACAAAAGAAACGTGATGCGAATAAAGGGTATGATATCGATAAAATTCGACATCCAGAATACAACACGGGAATGGAACTTCCTCGTGGGAGAGAACCTAAGGGAGGAAATCATCTTAGGACGCGATTGGCTGTCCAAAGAGGAAGCTTCAATAGACTTCATGCGGAACTGTTTAAATTTCGGAAGCTCAATCAGGACATCCACCCACTTTGTGCCCGTTCGCCAGGGACAAAATAGTAACGTAAATAGTAATGGATCTATTATCCGAATATAGTGAAGTATTTTCCCCCTTGACAGGCACAGCGAAAGTACCACCGCATAGAATCCACCTGAACACCGACAGACCAATCTGCGTTCCACCACATCGCCTTTCGGACGAGAAGAAAAAGGATTTATACAAACAACTGGAAGGGATGCTAGCGGATGGAGTAGTAGAATCCAGCAGATCCCCATACAGTTTCCCAGTAGTAATGGTGGCCAAAAAGGGAAAAGAAGGGCGACGATTCTGCATAGACTACAGAAAGTTGAATCAAGCAACAATAACTGAACCCTCCCCACTGCCAATCATCCACGAAACACTTAAAGACCTGAGCACAGCCAAGGTATTCACAGTACTGGATCTTAAAAGCGGGTACTGGCAAGTGCCGATGGCACCAGAAGACAGAGAAAAGACTGCCTTTACCACACCAGATGGGGGCAGTTACCAGTTCAGAGTAATGCCATTCGGGTTAAAAGGTGCACCCAAGACATTTCAAAGAACCATGAGCCAGCAAGTATTAGCCGGGTTCCTTAGAAAATTTGCCATGGCCTATCTGGATGATATCGTCGTATATTCCGAAAACTTAAAAGACCACTTACGACACCTCCGCCTCATCCTAGAACGATTGGCAGAGTTTGGTTTAAAATGCTCTCCAGAAAAATGTATCATCGCCACAGATGAAATCACATACTTGGGACACACAGTCAGTGCCACGGGCAACACTCCCCAGAGGCCACACGAAGAAGCCATTAAAAATACACCATCACCTAAAACAAGAAAAGAACTTCGCAGTTTTCTAGGATTGTGCAACTGGTTGAGGGAATACATACCAAACTTTGCCGAAATTTCAGCACCCTTAACAAATCTTACCAGAAATAAGATAAAATTCCAATGGACCGGAGAAGCCGAAGAAGCCATGCAGCAAATTAAAAATGCAATGGCGGGGCCGCTGGAACTCAAGAGACCCGATTTTAGTAGGGAATTAGTGCTACAAACGGACGCAAGTAAATTAGGAGCCGCAGCAGTACTCTTCCATAAAAATGAAGATGGTTCACGAGATGTGATATCATACGCGAGCACCCGGTTCTCACCAGCTGAAGAAAGGTACCATAACAATGAACAGGAAGCACTGGCAGCAATATGGGCTATTAAGAAATACCGGCCTTACCTAGAAGGGAGACACTTTAAGCTCATCACAGACAACCGAGCTCTAACATGGCTAAACGAGGCAAAGAATGAAAGAGCCAAACTCACAAGATGGGCCCTACTCCTACAAGACCACGACTTTACTGTGAACACTGTCCGGGGAAAGCTAACGAGCTCGCCGACGCGCTGTCTAGAAACCCAGGACCAACGCAAATGATACTCGAAACGGTTACCGGAAACACACGAGAAAGCTATCCGGAAGTCGGTGGAGATAACGGCATAAACCAAATAGACCCAGAAGAGGAGGAAGAGCAACAAACCCTAGCAAGCGCGGTAAAATCAGGACAACCGACAGATCGGGAAACACGAAAAAGAATAGATCGATGGAACACTCTAAACGACAGAGAAATCCTAAACAATGCCATCGATATAAATCACTACACAAGGTATAACGTCCACCAAGGAATACTTTGGAAAAGAGACGAAGGAAAGATGGACCGGCTGTTCGTCCCTCGAAGCACAATTCCAAGAGTTCTGGAAGAATACCACAACTCGGACACCGCAAACCACCCGGGAGCAGCAGAAACAACGAGAGCAATATCAGCACATTACTTCTGGCCAGGAATGAACGAAGAGATCCGCAGACTGGTACGCCAGTGCATGACATGTGCCACATCAAAACGTGGCCCAAATAGACCCGCGGCTCCTCAAGGAGGCACAAAACCAAATAGACCATTTGAAGTGGTCGCCGCCGACATCATGGGACCGTACCCAAGAACCCTGCATGGAAACAAATTTATTCTTGTAGTAACAGACTTATTCACAAGATGGGTAGAAGCATTTCCGATTAAGTCTAGTATAGCAAAGACCATAATCCACCAGTTAGAAACTGAAGTATTTCCAAGGTACGGCTACCCGAAACGCATTCTCACGGATAACGGGCGACAGTTCATCCACCGCCAATGGTTAGCCGCAATAGAAAGATGGCAATGTAATCATTGGACAACAGCTATATACCACCCACGCTCAAACCCCACGGAAAGGAGAAACCAGGAAATCAAAAAAGGCTTGAGAATTCTCCTCAGAAATTCACCTCACAACAAATGGGATGAGAAACTGCCGGGAGTAATAATGACGACCCGCAACAGAAAGAACGAAGCGACAGGCGTATCACCCAGTCAAGCACTACTGGGATACGATATACCGCGACCAGGAGAGTGGCAAGCTTTCCCAGAAAACGCGAACGAGGCAATCGTTTTACCCCATCAGCGAGAACCAGCAGATGAGGAAATAAGAAGGAATCAAGCAGCGTACCAAGAGAGGTACGCCCCAGCGGTGGAAGCCTTACTTAGATACCAACAAGGAGAAGAGGTGTTAGTAAAGGAACACCAATTATCTGGGTCTCCAGAAGGAAATTTCGCAGGGTTTGCACCTAAATGGAGTGGACCTCACAAAATCCTCATGAAAAGTGGAAGAGGTAATATATACTGGGTAGATAAGAGAGGTAAACTCACTAAAATCCACGCAGATGAATTAAAAAGGGTACCAACAATCCAAGAAGTCCGGGTGGAGGATCAAGATCACGAGGTTTTGACTCAAGAAGACCGGGTGGATTGATACGAGCATGAAGAGTGACCCAAAACCCCGTCACTAAAAAAATAAACGCAAAGGAAATCAGCCTACCTAGAGAGCTACCCAGTGTAGTCTAGGTACTTTCGTACGGTGGTTACACAAATCCATTTTTTTAAACGCACCAGAATTCGAATTGAATTGTTTTGTTTTGATTTTTCTTTTTTTTGACAGATAGGAGTTTTTTTTTTCAGAAGCGTCATGTGAGACTGTAAATAAAACATTAACTGATATTCTTATATTGTAAAATAAACTATCGTACCGAGATACTTGTATTTTGTTTCTGAGCCCACTAAATTGATACTCGACCCTATCACTACAATACACTAAATTAAGTAATTCGAGACACAGTTTCTTTGCTTTAATTGTTGTACTGTTAGGTTCATAGATAAATTAAATAAGTTTTCTCTAAGGAGTGTGCAGTGAACTCCCAAACACTAGTAAAGACGAATAAGACAAACATACCTACATTATAATGCTGATATGATTAATAAATAAATAATATTACTACATTTTGAACAGCACACATTCATAAATCCGTTCTTGGGTGCGGAATCCAGAACGCACCGACGGACAAATAATTCCTATGAAATTTTTCGAACAAACAATATTCGGTCTCGAATAATGAGAGGTACATACCTCTTTATCTCCAGGGCCAAAATATTTGTATTCTCGGCTTTTTCGAATAACAAGGTTCCATCTGTCCCAGTAACGTCACGCGATAATGGGATCCATAGTAAGCTAATTTAGAGTTCATTATTGCATGCCGTTACTGTAACAGTGGAACCTTGTTATTCCAAAGGGTCTTTTGTCGAGGGGTACCGTTCACGAGCTTTTATAAAATTATCAGATGTCACTTTCGAATAATATCATATTTGTGTGCGCCTCGGATGAAAGCGAAACACAGCACATAATTTAAAAAAATAAATTATTGGTTGCAAAAAAAATTGTTTTGCAATATAGATGAAAGGAGTTTTTATCACTTTTACAACATTATTAATTATTATAGGTAGGTACGTGAACGGTGATTTAAATTAATTTGTTATTCCTCTCTAAACTTTTAATGAACCCTATTGAGAATGACCACGAATCGCCACTGGCTAATTAGAACTATAAACACGTGATACAACATCATTGTACTAGAGCGTTTAACGAGCCAGCGGACGAAAATCCACATTTCGTCGAAAGTTGTTCTTACGATCGTGCAGGGCGGTTACAATGATAAAGATGAATTATTCTCCGTACCAGCTTTTTTAAATTTTAACTCAATATCGAATTTATTTCAATTCAAATTAGCTTTAATTTATACCTTCATCCAAAAATGCTGAAAGGCGTGATGATAAAACTATTAAAATAATGTACTTTTTGTAGTTATTTTTTGATTATGAGTATTTGTCATTTTTCAATAATGTCTAAATTTAATAAGAATGTTAAAAAGATCTGAAATATATTAGTTTGTAAGTGCGCAAATAAATACACAAATGGACCAATTTTCGTCAAGAAACACATGTAGGTACGTACATATTTTTTAATGATTTTATTGAAACTAAAATTAAAATTCTAAAACATGCGTTTGCTAGATAATATATTGATTTATTTTACTGCATGATTATATTATTTGAAATGGGTGTGGTATAATACAAAATCTTTTTTGAAAATTTAACAAATCTGCCAACGACCTATGGAATAACTTATTATACTAAAAATTTAAAAAAAATCTCAAAATTTATTACATGCGAATGCTAGATAAAAGAAAAATCTTTCGAAATCCATTTATAATTTTTTGTGGAAAAGAGTCAATACGTCTAAAATCTGATTTGAAAATGACATATTTCTGGTTTTCTCTGGTAATGCCCTCTTAAATCGAAATGAGTTTTATTAAACTCATTGGGAGTAATGTATTATAAATTTTATGTAATAATTTGGAATATATTATCTCTAAATAAATAAGAAAAAAAAAGAAATTATACTTTCAAATTATAAAAAATCTTTAATCATGTTTATATTCCGCAACACATACAGTCAAACGCAAAACATACAAGTCCATCAATAGTAATACAGCAATGTAATTGCTGGGGTTCGACCTAAAGGTACGTTTTGAATTATTTAAGTATAACAGAACGAAAAAAGTAACTCTAATGTCAGTCTATTCTATTCATACTCCTCAAAGAAGTAAGCTATCAACCATTTTAATGGTCCATCATTATGATGGCATCGGTGACGATAAACGACCCATCCCATAATGACTGGACATAGAGATATGAGCAAACAAAATGTTAAAGTAAAGAATGTTTAGTAACCCAACCCATCCAGACTCGGAGACACGGAGAGCCAAATAAACCCCAATTCATAAATGAAATCATAAAGTTAAATTATGATCAAATAAATTTATAGATATTTAGGTTCATACAATCTTATATGTAAATTTGCGTGTAGATAGTATTATTTTTCATCAAAATGTCTTTAAAAATGAGAGATTCGCCTACCTACGTCTACCGCCAGGATGCAGTAGCGATAAATTCATCACTGGCGGTAAAAAAGAGGGTTTGGTTCACGAAATTTACTCCAAATCAAATCATCCATCCCGAGCAATGCCGGGTACACGACAGCTAGTCCTATACACATATTCCTATCAGTGGCTGAGTTCACATCGGGTCTGGTTCCCAGCCGGGCATGGTGAGTTCAATTCCTTGGCTGGCTTCAAGTCCTAACGACATAAGCAAGTTTTCCGCATGTGATGATAGCAGAAGGGTTTCAAATACTGTAAGGGGACATACATTAATTACGTGAGCAGTTTTTCTTCCAATCTAGACCCCCCCCCCCTTGGTGAGATAAATTTAGACCACTTCGTATATTCTTTTCAAGTAACGTTAGATTTTGCTGGACCCCCCTCCCCCCCTTTGAGCTCACGTAATTAATGTATGCCCCCTAAGGTTATTCGTAGCTCGGAAATGTTGTTCTTTCTTTAAAAATAAAACAAATATTTATGGATAAAAGGCGCGAAACGATTTTTTTTCAATTTGGGAGGAACCATTTATGGGGTAACCAACACCTCTGCTATAGGTCACCTAAGTGATTCGCTACATTTGGGGACTAAGAAAGGGTGCCCGGGTTCATGGGGTGAAGTTTGTCCGGATCTTGGAGGTGAATGCATCTGCCCACCAGCTGTGTGGCAAGCTAGATCGGGGGAGACTGGTTGAGGGTGACTTTTGACCTCTCCAGCAGGACTCTCTGGGAACATTGCATTGCAATGAGAGGGATGGATACGTCCATCACTAACTAACCCCCCGATTCCTACCTACCTCTAATACCTTTTTCCTTCCAAGAACTTCCTCTTCTTCCTTTCCTCAAAAGACTCTTAACATTGCATGCCGAAGATGACATTGGGCCGAAGGGCCTCCTGTGTGGAGCTATAGTAAAAACATAATTTTGGTTCAGCTCGCGGTAATACCTACATGTTTACACGCAGCATTAGATTCTCAGTTCAAAGTGGCCCTGATGACGGTGGGCCTGTTACGGCGAAATCACTTTCGATATTATTTCTGAAATATTATTTTTGGTTGAGCAGAGGTGCGTGTCGGTCACCTGCGGTGCCGCGGTGCCCAGTGGCTTTATTTTTCGGCGGTCGCGACGGTCCAGCGCGTTTGGCCCAACACGAAATAAATCACTTCCGACCGATCATTAGTGGAATGAAAATAACAAAAAAATATATACAAAGTTAGTGGCTAACCGAAGAGGAGAATGAAGAAGGTCTATGGGAAAAAAGCTCTGGAGATAATTCGATTTATTCCGATGTAAATAATATAACATTTAGGCAAAGTGAAATTACGAGGGTCAGTCAAAAAGTAATGCCTCCTATCAGGCCCGGACTGGGACCATTTGGGGCCCTCCGCTAAAACCTGTAAAGGGGCCCCCTAACGTGGGGTGGGGGGGGGGGCTCGAGAAAATAATTTTTGAAAATCAGGTGCTTGAAAACAATCAAAAAACGTTTCTACGCTATATTGGCACCTATAAAGAAGAAGAAATTCAGATAGGTTTTTATACGAATATTATGATTTTCGACTTTTGTTGACTTTATTATTTATTGAAATAAGAAATTCACAGTATTTTTAGGATACCACAACACTACTAAACACAAGCTGTAGAACTGCCAATAATTATAACGGAGATCAAAATAAAGGGCAGGATTTTATTCACAACAAAGCATTATGAATTATGTCAAAATTATTTGTGTAGTAAAAATAATGACAAACGGATTTTAGGGATTAGAAAAATAATACTAACATTAAAAAAAAATCCTGTGTGTTTAACAGTTTACAATGTTGTATACTAGAATAGAAGGGGCTTAACTTAACTGAAATGATTCGACATTTTGCTTCCCTAGCCCTAAAGTAACAGTTTCTTTGTAAGCAACTCACTTGTTAAAGCTACTTCATCTGTTATTTTATTTTTGTCCAAGTTATAAAATAAATCCCTCTCAACATTAATAAAAAGCAGACTGGACATAAGGTCTTGGCCTAAGGACGACCGAAGTCGATTTTTGACGATTTTAAGTTTAGAAAAAACTCGTTCACTTGTGACTTGGGTTCAAGGTATGGAAAGAACAAATTTATATACAATATACAGGTTGGTAAACAGTCCAGATTGAGTAAGTTCAAACAGAACAGAAAATGCACATCAAACACTGGAAACATTGCCTATTTTCAGAGCAGTAAATGTCAGCATTTGTTTCCGCTGCCGTTGGGTCCAAATCGTCTTCTTCGTCACTGCATCTGTCTCCGTAGTTCTCAGTGGACTCTGCCGCTATGACGTTGTTATTGTTGTGCAAACCGTCGCAGCTCTATCAACAGCCGACTTCTTTCAATTTTACACAGTTTAGAAACAATGTGCACAGCTTCTGTGGGAAATGTTTGGATTTTCAAGATAAAGTCAAACTTTTTTGGGTCCAACTAGGGCCGGATTAACCATGTCGGGGCCCCTAGGCAACGCACGTCTCGGGTCGGTTTTCTCGCAAGCAATATTTCTGAAGTTTGTGAACATCATAACTATTATAACTCAAAATCTTGACTTGACTTGACTTAACCGATGCGATGAGTTTTTTTATACCATTTTATAATAACAAATTCACCGAATTTTTTTAGCGAAAATCGCGTTTTTCACTGCAAAATGCTGCCAAAAATAAAAAAAGAAATCGGAAAAAAACTCCCTCTGACTACCTAGGAAAACATATTACGTTACTTAGTGCATGCAAATCGAATGTATAGTTTTTTTAATATGTTGTCAACCACGTTGAAAAACGTGTTAAAAAAACTTTCGAGAAAAACGCTTTCAAAGTTTTGCTGAGGATAATTCAACATACAAACTGTTTAAAACGGTTTCATATAAAATGCTGTATCTCCATCAATTTTACCAATTTCCTCAAATAGTGAGAGCATTATTAACAAAGCATCTTTCAGAAAATGAAATAAAAAAAATATTTTTTTGCAGTGTCCTTAAAGCCTTGTTTAGGATTTGGCCAAGGGAACATGGTGGCGTTTAGAGGCCCCCCAGAGTCAGAGGCCCGTGTGAACTGAATAAAAAACTTATAAAATTACATCAACTTCACTAAGGGGGGAAGCTTGTACAAAATTTATATTTTAAACATATAATTCGAAATAAAACAAAACAAATGCCAATGTAAACCACACACGGCACCTTCAATCACTTCAGATACTAAGTAAGGTTGCAACAAAAAGAAGGAAAGAAAAGTAAAATACAACTATGATTATATATTTGTTTTAATTATAGACTTTTTATTTATTGTTTGTGCATGATATGAACATTAGTTATTTATTGGGTTATAAGCTAATTATTATTATAATTTGTTGTTTTCTTTAATGCGTGTACCAAATGTTATTAACCTGTAAATGTATCTAATAAAAAAAATGAAAACATCTTGAAAACTGACTTTTTCCGAAACTTCGTTGCTCACCAATTGAAGCAAGTCAGTTTTTCTCGGGACGCGGGGTCCCTAGCCGATGCGGGGCCCCTAGGCAGTTGCCTACTCTGCCTTAGGGATAATCCGGTACTGGGTCCAACCAAGGGCAATCCTGTAAAAACGTCTTTGTTTGCTCAAAATCTTTCTTCAATACTCATCCTCGCACAGTCTAAAATATCAAAATATACAATTTTGTAATGTTGAACTGTTGAAATAGAGTCAGTTTCATCTTTTGATTTTTCGCCGGGCATTATAACTACTAACAAGACAATTTTTTTTTGTACGTTTTGTGGGGCCCCTTCGGGGCCCCCTCTCGCCGGGGGCCCTCCGCGATCGCGGACCTGCGGACCTGGCCAGTCCGGGCCTGCCTCCTATTTTTTCTAAGTGAGCTAAGTAAAAGCTAAGTGAAAATTTTGAATTTGGTGCAATTCCTCAAACCTTCTACAATCTACTGCAGTAGTAACTTTTTGAATCAACAGGTGGCAGCACTGCAGTCTCTTGAAAAATGGCGGATTTCGAAGTTCGTATTAGACAACGTTCTGTGATTGATTCTTGACTGTAGATTGTGAAACGCCCATTCGCATTTATGAAAGACTGAAAAATGTGTACCATGATACAACAGTGGATGTCAGCACTGCTAGACGATGGGTTCATAGCTGTAACGATTTTTATCTTTTATTTTGGTAGGCGGGAATGGGTACCGCCGACCGGGGAACCTTTATTGGATAACCAACACTTCTGCCATAGGTCACCCCAAGTGGTTCGCTACGTTTGGTGATTTAGCAGGGGTGTCTGGGTTCAGGGGGTGAGGTTTGTCTAGGTTTGCCTGGAGGCGGATAACCAGGACATACTGAATCCCAGATTCCTACCCACCCCTTAAACCCTTTTCCTTCCCAGAACTCTCCTCTCCTTCCTTTAAAAAAAAACCATCCACACAGCATCCGCAAAGATGACATGAGGGAAATTGTTTTCCTCAGGGCCTTCTGTGTGAAGCTCATGTAAAAAAAAAAAAACAAAGCTGAAGGACAAACACCGCTGACTGACGCAGACCGCTTCGCTTTATTGCAGTGACTGCACGCAACATTGAGTAAGTTGATGGCATCATTCGTGGTGACCCTAGATAACTACAGATATCGCATTCTCTTCCTCAGTAAAAGCAGTGTGGTGACGATTATTCGACAACTGATTATTCAACAAAAGTTTGTGCAAGGTGGGTACCAAGAAAGTTATCCGGCCAGAATAAAGAAACAAGAAAACAATACCCTGGCAACCCTTGCAGCGCTTAGTTTCTAATAAAATTTGTGACCGGAGACGAAATATGGGTTCATTATTTTGAACCTGAATCAAAGGGGTAGCCAATGGAATGGCATCACACAAACTCACCAATGATAAAAAAAATCAAAAATGTGTGATCGGCGGGGAAAGTTATGGGGAAGATGTTATGGGTGTGGCCGTGCTTTTTACAACCTTATGACGTTAAAAGATGGATCAACGCTGTGAAAATGGATGGAGATTATATAAAAAAGAGATTATATAGAAAAGTAACAAATTAATCATCAATAATGTGGTTTTCAACCCATAAAATTGCATTTTTTTTCTTGAAAATTAAAGGAGAAAAAAATTGGAGGCATTACTTTTTGACTGACCCTAGTATATCGAAATTTAATTAAATATATTAATTCATTTAAGACGATGCTAAAATATACAAGTCACCTATTATGATAACAAATTCATTTATGCAAAGCATCCACCGTGGCAGAGCGGTAGGCATCTTGGCTCAGGGCCCAATAGTAGTGGGTTTAAAACCCGACTTGAA
This sequence comes from Limnephilus marmoratus, assembly GCA_917880885.1. Classification (NCBI taxonomy): domain Eukaryota; kingdom Metazoa; phylum Arthropoda; class Insecta; order Trichoptera; family Limnephilidae; genus Limnephilus; species Limnephilus marmoratus. The sequence continues at coordinate 58,580,121 of OU862911.1, read as the reverse complement.
CACTTTTCACATACATAATGTGAATAACTTAAAATATAGTAGGTATTGGCATCTCCTTCCATATTGGAATATACTCTAAAGCCCAGTTGTTTCATAGAATTTCAAATGTAACATTGTCATCAAATGGTTATTCAGAGCCATTTTGTTTTTTTGGCATTTGAAAGGTACCTAATAAACGCCGGTTTGTAATAAGCCGACAAGCCTCTTCCGCTGATCACAATTGGTTCAAAAGCTGAAACGGACTTAGAATCGGGATTTAACACGAATCTTTCAAATGTAAAAAAACAAAATGGCACTGAGCGGCCATTTGAAGACTTTGTCACACGTGAATTTCTGCGAAACGACTGAACCTTAGTATCGTCCTGGTAAGAGGCATCATTCAGAACTGAAACCGAAATGGTGTTAGCAACGTTGTATGAACCGGCCGCGTATTTACAATCCCTAACGCGTTTGAGTCGCTTTAAATTTTCAATATCAAAATTTAAATATTTAGAAATAAAATTATTAATTTCTAATATACACATTGGAAAGATTATTTTATCTAGATTTTAGAACATTTTTTTGTTTTTGCAAAGTGATAAAAATTATCAATATAGAGGTGTATTTACAATATATGGGAATAATATTCAAATTTAAATATTTAGAAATAAAATTATTAATTTCTAATAAACACATCAGAAAGATTATTTTATCTAGATTTTAGAACATTTTTTGTTTTTGCAATGTGATAAAAAATAACCAATATAGAGGTATATTTAAAATGTAAATTGTCGTTACCGCGACTGAATCGGTATAGGTTTTGTAAATACGCGAACCGGCCCCCTAACAAGCATATCGAAGTTTCACCGATAGTGTCGGAAATGAAAGTTAATTATTTGTAGTTTGTTATCATCTTTCTGCTTTTTATGGTTTGATAACTGTGTGACATTTAAGTTTATTATTTAGGTTAATTATTGTTATGCTTTAAGTTGAGTATTTTTTTTAGTTTATTTTAATTTATAAAAATTTATCCACATTATAAACTTTTGTGGCGCTACTACGGTAATTTAAACACGAGAAATCATTTCTCAATTGATTTTTGAAAAAAATAACCCGGGAAAAACAAAGGTTTATTTCTATTATAATACTAGCAGACCCGACAGACGTTGTCCTGACTTAGCTATGAATATTAAATTCGAAATAGAATAAATAATAATAAAAAAATATTATTTCAAAACATTTTTATTTTGTTTATTGTAATGCTTTTTGATACCAAGTCAAGTTCCCCTTCCGTCTCCCCTTCCTCTCCCGCGTAACCTTCCCCTCTCGCGTTCCCACTCCGCCTTCCCTCTTCCTACTCCCCTCGCCCACTTTCCCCGTCCCGCGAACCCCCCCCCGCCTGAGTTCCCCTCCCCCCACCCGCATTTCATACATTCAGTCCCGGTACATTCAGTTGCCTATTAGCTCGCGTGCCACCTATTGCATTTTTTTAATACAAATTTCATAATGCCAGAGCTCACCAGTATATATAGAAATCTTTGCGGGCGTGCTCGCAACAACTCACCAAAGCTTCATAGCAATCGGATGAACGGTTAGCAATTCATATTTCATGATGCCAAAACTCACTCACTTTGTATATAAAAACCATCGCGGGAATGCACACATCAAATTCCCAAAGTTTGAATGGAATAGGTATAGTGTTCTGAAGTTATGGCGTGAGCAAGGGAAACAGGGATTCATTTTTATATATATATATATCTATTTTCAATTTTCAACCTATTTGCGTAATCCCTTGGGCCGGCTATTAGTCAATTTGATTTTTTTTTGGTTTGTCGTGCTCGAGAACGATAACAAGTTGTCGAAATTATCGATGTACTCGTACTAGGAGGCCAAATCTAGGTATTTTAAAACCTTCCTTTATGCTTAATTTTCCCCTCCTCTTCCTTCACAAGGCTTCAAAATATTTCCGAATGCACAACTGAATGCGGGCAATTGGAACTCTTGTACATTGTACAGTTTACCAATGTTATTCCAAGCGAGGAAATTGTTGTCTTATCTCCACGGCTAAAGTCGGCATAGATAATACACCCAACGATTCTAGCGAATGTTGAGAAAAGTACAATCACACGAGGAAGTAGTTAGTAGGAAATGAGTTCATTCCGCGGTATTGTCCTACACAAAGAAAATGAGCCAAGTGGAAAATTTTTCCAACAAAAAAATGCTAATCCGGGATAAGAAACAGTCTTTGACGTTGACAAATTGATAATGCGACTGTCAATCAAACTGTAAATAGCTTACACAATGTAAATTGAGACATTTACTCGTTTAGAGTTCAAAAAAGAAATAGATTGGCTGAAACGATAATACCACAACTCAAGGAATGTTTTTTTGGTAAAAGGAGTTGGAGAGACAAAAAAAGAACCAAATACTCTTGAGACCGTCATTTCAATTCCATACTTATTTGTTAACGAGATTTTTATAGGCCCATGAAAATTACATATCTTTTGATTTACAACAATCCAAAAAATAAAAGCAGAGAACAAGCAGAAGATCTCAAACAGGATGATTTTTTTAACAAGCCAAGTTATTACCTACGCTGAATTTTCGTGTGAAAATATTTCAATAATTCATGATCGTTGCCTACGAATCATTTGCTTACAATATATCAGAAAAGAAAAAAATCGTATGCTTACAATATACCAGCTGTACTAACCGGCTTCTATGAAAATATGGCGCCATGTTTTAGAAAAATGGATATTACAAACTTTCACGATGGAAATGGCGCAGCGAACTGAAAGAGCTCGCGCTGACTTGAAAATTTCAGAAACAAAAAGATGTTTCTTCAAGAGAGTTTTTTTTTTCTACTTGCGAATAAACGGATATCTGCTTTATTTAGTGAAAATTCTAAGATATACCCTCTTGTTTTCCGATGTATAATTTTTTTGGACTGAAAACATGTCGGGTCTAAAATAGTAAAGATCAAAGGATGCACGCCGTAGAGATGGTAACCAAAATAATATAAGCGATTCTCGGAAAAGTCGGTAATTATTATTACTTTTACTTGGGCATGGAGGCGTGTTTACCGGCCGCGGAAAATTTTATTTTGGCAAAGCTTCCCGGAACGCAGAACGCAGAACGCAGCTGCGGCACAAATAACTGCGTCATAAAGGAATCCCAACATGGGCGTGCTGGCAGAATACATACCTACTCACGTGCGATGGGCTTCAGTCTTTGGAATGAGGAATTCCAAAATCGGTGTAAAATATGTGGATTTAGCACCTTCTATTACTATATATGTATGATTAAACGACTTGATGCTTGACTCAGCGGTCGTTCGTTTACGAGAATATTCTTAAGGCGAATGTTAAGACAGCATTTCGCATTTTCCCTCTTACTACATGCATATATTTTATTTGTATTATTTATACAGCAATTGTAAAGTTTAATGTTTAAAGTGGTTGTAATTAACATTATATAAGAAACAATGTAGGATTTTACTATGGATGACGATAAAAAATGTCAATGCGAATATTTACCAAGAAAGAGATTAGACAAATTAAGAAAAATATTTTTTCCAACATCAAAATCAATTCTTTCTATTCATCGATTCAACACTACAATTGATTTTACGTTACAAAGCTTTATAGCTTATGCCGAAAACTACCGTGATAAGCTGAAAATATTCATTCTAAACCATATATTCTAAACAGAAAATGCTGTGCAAATTTAATAACGCCAATGCTTACTGTTCTAGAGTTATCCTGCTTTAAAAAACAGATTCTTTTTCGCTAAGACATATAGTTATACTATTTTACAATATGTATAATACACACAACTGAGTATAGCCAAATAGTTATACTATTTTACAATATGTATAATACACACAACTGGATATAGCCTGGCGGTTCACGTGAAAAGTTCGTCTCATTCCAGTAACACGGAAACAGCACGCATAGGTGTGTGATCAGTGGCAACATGTGAATGAAAAATATCATCGCACAGTAAAATGACATCTACCTTTTTTACTCCAAATATGCTCAGGAATAGCTGATTAAAATCCTTCGGCTTCGGCTGTTACACCCTGCATACATAATATATCACTTTAACAAATAGTTATACACGGTTCATCATAATATCACATGCCTATAAAACATGGAGCTAATTGAACCAGGGCGTAATAAATAAGACGCATCTTCATTAAAGCTAATTAAATTTCATGCTTTTTCAGTAAATTTATGGCGAAAAGAGATTTTTCCTAAGCCTTGTAGGACCTGGTGAAACAAAAACTTCCTAAGCCCTGCTACCTGCAAAACAGCGATGCTTACAATATTTCATGTTATTTTAATACACGAATAATTTTTGCGCAGAAAACTTACAAGACCTAATTTTTTTCAGGAATTAAAACGAAATTAAATTTACGTTTAAAAATAATGAAGTTTTAGAAAAATAAAAGACTTGAATGCCTCGGAGAGGAAAATCCCAGTAGGAAATACATAGATCACGATGCGAAACGGGAGTCAGATTTCGCTGAAGCGTTAAATTAAAGGGAAAGTAGGAATTACGAAGATAAACTTTGCAATGCATGTAGGCAATTTAGAAGACTGGCAAATCATGAAAAGTTAAAAAAGGTCTTGTCACTGAAGAGTCTTCGAATAAAAATGTTAAAGTCTCATTAGCCTTTTATTAAACGTGAATCCTTGGCCGATTTTCGAATGAACGACAAACCGGAGAAAAATCGGGAACAGTGCTTTATAATTATGTATGTACATCCCTAGATAGTTTTGGTACCTCAGTGGATGGCCACACTGATCGAGTTGAAGGTTGAGATGTTGAGGGTTCGATTCCCGCACAAAAATATATTTACATTTAGATATTGCATATTTGGTAATGTGAAGATTTTTTTTCTTTTAAAAAAAAAAACAAGCATACCCAAATACCCACACATGAACATGATAATATTTGAATTTTTCCTACTACCATCATAATAATTGGAAATTATTACTAGTTTTTTGTTTTAACCCCACACAGGAGACCTTTAGGAAACAGTTTCCTTAAGGTTCTATTTCATCTTGGGGGGGGGGGGGGGGAGGGGGGGGGGGTGCTGGAGGTTATTTTTAATGAGAGGAAGGAGTGAACACTCTTGACGAGCAAATTTTTCCACAGCCGAGCTGCCGAGTCGTGGAAACGACCCGTTCTCATATGAAAAATATCAACCGTGTAGAGATGTTGGCGTATTTCGCGACTACGCACCGGTGACGGAGGGATCTATGACGCTAGTTCCTCGGAGCATCTTCCATTAATACATCGGTAGAACAAGGCTTGTGCAATGATGGAGGATTTATCAGCGAATTGAACCCTCCACGTCTGCGTGGTAACCCGACACTTAAAAGCCGCTGGATCAACAAACCGATCTGAATTAGATCAAAGAACGTTACAAAATGGTTTTATAACTGTGTTGAGGAATTGAACTTGTTAAGGATTTTTAGTGAAGTGTTTTTTACCATAATATAACAATTTTTTTTTGCAGCGAATTTTTAAAATATTTTAATGAAAAGACAAATAACTTTGATTACATCACTTTTATTTATACACAATCAACATGTTTCGTGAACGATGTTCACATCATCAGGATCAAATGTATTATCACAAAGTGAAAACCTTTCCGAAGAAGCTTTCTTCAAAATAATTTTTTTTTTAAATATCTTAAAACTTAGACTGAGAATTGAACCTTCCTTCTGAGGGATTGAAAAACAAGTGAAAAACCGAAAACGGCGCTAGCACCAAAGCCAAATCCCAATCGGATAGAATCGAGATTTATTTCGTATATTAAAACTATAAATTTATTAACGTAATTTCAGAGAAATGTATAAAAGTCCGCGGGTGTATGCGTGATTATCACCAAAAGTTGATAGAATGCATTGTCATTGACAACGAGTCTATCTGCCGAGCTTCAGCGCGATCGGTTATCGGGAAGTGGGTTAATTTCCACTTCAAAGATTCCATTTCGTTCATTCAAGAAAACAAAAACGAAATTCAAATGTAGGTATTTAAAAACAAAATAAAATAATACGACAAGACGTTATATGGTTTTTATTTTCAATTAATCAACTATCGAATGAAAAAAAGATATCGTAAAAAGAGCGCAGAAGCTCGGGTAACTAGTAAATACAAATGGGACGCGAATTGCTATCGCCTTTACGTTAATTTGATAAAATGCCACTTGAGCGAGGCAGGCGAAAGAAATGCCTACACTTTTTTCGTTAAGTACACCGTCCACAAAAACCTAGAGAAAGCTATGGCCATTCTCCTTTAATGGGTTGACGTTTGACAGACCGCCGCACAGTGGGCGGAATGAAGAAAAAACACGAATTAATTCCTTGCTGACTAAATAGTAATGCAATTTTTTTTTTTTAATTTTATTAATGAATTATAACTATTTTGAAGTAAAAATTATTAATTTATTCTTCCGTAGAAATTTACAACAACAAAATAATACATTTTGAAGATATACAAAAATCTAGGCAAATAAAACCTATTAAATTTTACAAGAAAAACTCTATTTTTATAACTTTCGAAGGTTATTCGCATCTTCTAATATATCATTGAAGAAGATAATAATAAAAATCTAAACGAAAATATGAAAGAGAACAAGACACAGAAAAATAGACGAGAGGTTTTGGGTTCGAGTCCCAGTTGCGACCATTATCTTTTTTTGTTTTTCTGTTTCTTGTTATCTTTCATATTTTTGTTTAGATTATTAATATTATCTTCTTCAAAAAAAAATATAAATTTTAAATATTAAATATTATATTTCACATCTATGAACACAAAAAGACGGGCAATAATTAGGTACACACATATTTTAATTGAAAAATGGTAGAAAATCAAAAACAAATTTTTAGTAGGCTTAAAGCTTCAGGAGGTAAACAGAACCTTTTTTTAGGAAGTGGTCGCAATATGCAAAATTTATTTCTTATTATCTCGGGAGTTTCTTTTTTGAACTCTGATTGGTTTGCAGTACCTTGTAGATAAAGACCCAGGGTTTTGCCATATAATAGTCTTGCTTTTAGTTTCCTTCGCTGTAGAGCTGAACTGGCATGGCACCTACTATGTTGTAGGGAGATTAGAGTCATCATGATATTCTCCATCACTATACCTTTGCTTGTACTTGCTGTGACTACCTAACCATCGCAGCCCCATTTTACATTTGTGCAAACTCACATCTGCTGCTAACTGAAGTTCATCAAGAGTGCGTGACTCTAACAGATCATGCACTTTTTTCTTCCTTGATGTAAAACCACTTTCTTGAAATAGTTTTATTAGTCTACCCAAAGATTTGAAGACAACTATCATTTCTTGCAACCACTCTAAATTATGTTTTTTAAACGTCACAATAATAACAACGGCTTTTACTCCATTTCTTCATTGATTGTAGTGAAAAATACTGAACAGTTTTGTAAAATGTAGGGCTTAAAATGTTCGAACCTGCCACCATGTGGTATTTTTGTGTTAGGTAATTAATTAAAAACTTCTTTCATCTCACAGAAGTGGCATTTAATATACCCTGTACATTTAATACCTCGAATAATTCTCTCCGGGGAAAGCTTATAGGCCTTCCTGAAAATAAAAACTTTGTTCAACGGAGGACAAAAGATGATCACAATTTATATATGATATTAAAGGTGAAACTTTAGTCTACAATATGTACATATTCATAAATGGGTACAAACGATATTTTGTTTCTAAATGCTAATTGAAATAAGCATTTTAACAGTAAAAAAATATAAAAATAGTGGAAAATTAGATGTGAGTTCAAATCTCACACACATGTGATATTGATATATAATTTAGGAAATTAAATAGAAAATACCTTGAAAAATATCAGACAAAAAAAACTTTTGTATATATATCTAAACGTCACTTAATACACAACCGTATGTGCTCACGCGTAGGAGAGAATGGAAAAACGCGATGTCGAACATCAAATTTACGACACACTTTGCGGCCTTGCCAAACTTCCGTCAAGCGCTATTGACATATTTAAATAATCACATAAAGTGCAGAAACTATTTAACTACACTAAAAAAAATATACACATTTAAAAAATTAACTTTTGCAAAAACCACTTAATTCGCGTTTTTTCTTCATTCCGCCCACTGTGCGCCGCGCCGGAGGCATTAACATAATAAAACATCACAATGGCCGTCGGAAATTTTATCATCATTCGACGTTGATAAGTTTGGATCGAAAAAAATGCCTCCGATGCCATCAAATAAAATTAAGAGCCGTAAAGTAGATGTTAATAGAGGGAAGGAAGGAAGGGGATATTATGCTTAACAACGGTTTTAAGAGGGAGAAAATATCCTTTTTAAAATACACTTTTTAAATCGAACATAATTTTACGATCGAAGAAAAACGTTTTGCGAAATTCTCGAGATATCTAAAAATAGTTATTTTACACAAAATTATCTCTACATTTATAAATTAAAGTCATCCGCCGCGTTTGTCTGTTCGTCTGTTCGCGATAAACTCAAAAACAACTGATCGGATTTTCATGCGGGTTTCACCAATAGATAGTGATTCATGGAAGGATTAGGTATATAATTTGTCAAGGTTTTGTGTAATTTGTCAAGGTTTTGTGGTTGATATATATATCTGTAAGTTAGTGGTGGACGAGCGGGCTGGCAAGCGGCGGTGTGGATTTGATTTATATGCAAATCTACAGTTTTATGCCGAGGTTGATGAAATTTTACACCTGTGGCCTTCAAAACAAGAGGAAGGTCACTGTCTACATTTGACTTCGAAAACTCTGTATAAAGCCCGGGCATCGCCGGAGAATTCTGCTAGTGTTCTCATAAAAGAGGCCTTTTTTAAATACTAATTGAATTTCGATTTTATATTCTTGATTGAATGAATAAGGAATCTTGGAAGTGGAAATTAATATACTTCCCGACACATGATCAAGCTGAAACTCGGCAGATAGACTCTTTGTCGATGACAATGCATTCTATCAACTTTGGCAGCACTCATTTCTCTGAAATTGACTACTAGCGGCCCAACAGGTGGCCCGAAAACTGAAAGTAGATGTATTGTCGTAAAAAAGCCTTTGTTTTTACTAGGGTTGATTTTTAATGTGAATATCGCACAAGAATCCCAAATGCCAGCGGGACTATGGCATCACGAAAAGGGACCATTAGGAGGGCTTGGGAGAAGGAGACGGGGTAGACGAAGGTTGGGAAGTACGTGGCGATTCAAAACTGGTCACCAAACATGGCTAAAACCGATGCAAGTAACGTTACGATTCTGAATGATGGACTTTCTCCAGGGCGATACAGAGTGTCTACAACTCTGAAAATTTCATTTAGGCATATGGTCACTATAATGGTGATGTGATGAACCTAACAACAAAGATAGAAACTCTTGAATTGCCCTGTTGAAAGACCACCATTAAGAACCGAAACGTTGCTTGCACTGGCTTTAACCGTGTTTAGTGACTAGATCTAAATAATCGGATATTTTCCAGCCTCACTCCCCATCTCCCCATCTCCCCATCTCCCCCTTCCAAATCTCTTCAGCGTCGCAACATAACCCAAATGAGAAAGCCATAGTCCCACTGATACCCGACAGCCGCTGTCGTAAGGAATAATACTGAATAAATAAATCTCCTAGTAGCAGGTAGTCCGTTACAATTGGTTTCACCGCCACGTCTCAGGTCCAGTATTTCTAATGCATTCGATCTACCTTCGTCCTTCCTTTTCCAATTTCATTTATCACTGCCATTCAGCGGGCTTGGTATCGGAACTCTTGCAAGGAAAGGTTTGCTATCCTCGCGTTCCTTTGACAACTTTTTTGTGGCCACTGCATTCGGACATCCAATAAAATTATTTTTGTAACGTGAGAATACATGATTACATAACTAACACACGTAAAAAAAATGATAATAAAAATTAAAACACGTACTTTTCCAGGAGAGCTCACGGCCGCCGCTACCCGAATTTCTACCGATTTCTTACATATCTCCCTTAAACACGTTAAGTTTTAAAGCTCTTAAAAAATATATGTTATTCTCGGAGACGATATGTTTGGGAATATTTCTTTCCTGGTCCCTTTCCTACATACACAGCTACCTGCCTACATACTTCTTTCTACCTACGAATGACATTAAAATTCAGTGCTGTGACAACTTTCAAACCAGCAAGCCATGATTAAGTGTCTATGTGTATTATTCGAATTTAAATGCTAAATTACAAACGAATTAAAAGTCTCAAATTCTAACTCTTGGTGACCGAACAATGTGAACACAATTTTTAAAATTTATGTGTAATATGAACTTCTTATATGGACAAGAACAATTCAGCCTGCCAAGTCAGCCTACAGTGAGTTTTACGTTTCCTTAATTTCCCACCTTCTAAGAAAGTTTCCTAACATACCCCATTTTTTGGTCCCTCGAGCCGGATAAAGTGAACCATTTAAAGAGAATAGTTTGCTTGAAATTGGGATGCGTAAATACCGATTAATCTTAATAGTTTGCTGCTTAGAATACCTACAGTATTTGTCCCTACAGTATCAGTTTGCTTCTTAGAATACCTATTTAGATATTCCCCGCGCCGAAGCGCAAATTATATAAAATTCCCTCGATAGAAAAAAATAGCAAAGTATGATCCAAAAATTATAAACACGTTTGTTTCAGTTATTTTACAAGTTATATGTATGAAAAAAAAACGAGTGTGATTTAGACCACACAACTGAAGTAAAACTTCTATCCATGTATATGATTAGAAGAGAGAAAGAATGTGCGCCCACACTGCTCTCTCTTGCTCCCACAGCGTGATACAGACAATAGGCCTGCACTGTGTAACGTAACTGGCTATGATAGAAAGAGAGAAAGAAAATGTTTGCATGCACCTCTCTCTCTTGCCTCTAGAGTAAAATACGAAGTCTTCGCCTTGTTTTTCGTAACGCTCTCGTCACGCATTCGCCAGCTTACTCCTCAAGTCAAGCGTGCGTAAAGAAGTTTTACTTAAAAAATTCACAGTGTTTCTTTAAATGCTGTTTAAGACAACGACCGCGAGATTTTTGCTCTAATTTAAACGAGTCGTATTTTATTAAAGATTTTCACAATTTTTCGGATCGATTTTGTCGCTTTAAATACTAGTGCGCTACTCTAACATTCCTAATTTCATATATCTCCATCTTTTTCTTTTTGAGCCCGGTTGTGGCGCCTTAAGTAAAGTTAATTAATTAATTGTTCGTAAATTGATACCGAAGAAAAATGTATTTACTACAAAACAAAGTTACACTGTCCAGAATTAGCCGTAATGTCCTAAGTTCCGTCGGAAACAAATTCAAACTGCGCTATAACTAAAATGGGACAAAACAAAATCGGGGCAAGTAGTGCGAGACTCCAAACTTTCAGGAAATCTGGTAATGGATGAGTTTTCAAGTACCTATTTAAAATCTTTACAAGTGTGAGAAGACGGTAAATACAGTATCTACACCTTTTCTAGGGGGGTTGATGCGGTAACAATGCAATAACCTTATAAGACTTCTTTCAGTAGCCGGACACAACTGTAGAGAAAATGGGGCAAGTAGTGCAGGACCCCAAACTTTCAGGAAATCTTTAGATCTTTATTTTTTATTTTCTTATTTATTAGAGCGGCAACGGTTTACGAATAGTCCCCGTGAGCACTAGGCCATATCTCCAATTTTACCACTTTCCTCGGCCCATTGATAAAGTTCACCAGGGTTGTCATTGCTCTGTCTTCTGCTTTCACAATGTGTCTTCCCAGGGATCTGAGCCTAGTTCACCATAGGATCGGCAGTATCCCGTTAAAAGGTCTTCCAGTTCCTTCAGTTAGTTTCTGTCCATTTCCCCCCCTAGTTTTAAGTCCCTAGCATGACTGCAGATCGCCAACGATTTATTTATTATTAGCCTGGTTTGTCTAGGGTCTGGCCCTCTTACACGGTCGTTGATCATATCAATCCTTATCGATCGACCATGCTAGATACCCTGGTCCGTTCATGAGTACTTTGGATTGCCTCATTCCGGGTGCCCCCTTCCATTCCTTCCAGTCCTGGGATTTGAACCACCTTTCAAAATATTTAATTTTTTCTTTTCTAAATTCAATAATATTATTATTCACATCTACCGGACCTGCCAGATCTGCCCTGATGATGGACACTGCAACGCTGTCCGAAACGTTGGCTAAAGAAGGAGGTAGCGCAACACGGCATAACACCCCAAAAACAAATAACGAAAATACTAAAAACTATCGGAAAACGACCTTACTAGTATACTTAAAACATCTTAGAAGTTTATGAAAAACCTTATCCAAATAAGTTAAACCATAGAAGTCGCTGAAAAACTTATCCAAAACATAGTCCCCCTCAGCACAGGATCTCCTAGTGAGGAGGACTACGAATATATTTTCTATTTTATATATACATCTAACATATTTCATATAAAAATGTAAAAAAAAATATTATATAGTTACTAAATAAAAAAAAAAAATAAAAAAACTTTTGGCCGTGAAAATCTTAAAACGTATCGTATTATTATTCAATTCATAAAAGAGTTTATTTATAAACAAGTTCTGCTGTGTAATTATTATTACGTGTGACAGCTATTTCGCCTTCTGAAGGCATTGTTAAACCGTAAAATCTGTACTTTTATTGTGTGGGTAATCCGGAAAATACAACGCTTGTGTAGTCAGATTGTTGCAGTAGTAACAGTAACAATGCAATAAAACTATAACACTACTTCAGTAGCCGGACACGGTGGCAGAGTGGTCTGGTGTTGAATAAAATACTGCGCGCTCTACTTCTCTCGCGGATTTCCAACTTCAGTAGAAACTACTCGTCTATGCGGAGGAACCGGCACCTTTCAGGTGGGTGCGATCTATTGGCTCAAAAATATCTTTTTCTATATTTAAAACAGGGTTTTCACATAAACTTGCTGTTTTCTTTCTAAAACACAGGTAACAAAAATAACGAGTGTGCTTTAGACCACACGACTGTGAAAGTAAAACTACAAGAAAAACCTCGCCCAATTAACCCAGGCATCCCTGCTACGTTAGGGAACAAACCCATACTACGTGACCCAACTTTTTGCCATTTTTAACCCCCCCCCCCCGGTGACCAAAAACCTAAGCCCGCCACCGTGTACCAAGCATGACATTTTGAAGACCCCCCTCCCCCCCTCCCCCCCTAAACGTGTCACGTAGTATGGGTACGTTCCCTTACCAAACGTAGCGAACGGGGTGACCTATGACCTAGGGGTGACATATGACATTGGGGTGAAATATGACCATGGGGTGACCTACGACCTTGGGGTGACCTACGACATTGGGGTGACCTACAACCTTGGGGTGACCTACGACCATGGGGTGACCAACCTTATCCTTATCATTCCCCAAGTCAAGCGTGCGTAAAGGCCCGACCGTTCGCCTTGCAATCGATCACCGTTCGCATCGATTACGGTTCGTATGACATTTTTCGTAACAATCACCACTTTTCGTAACGCATTCACCAGCTTACCCTCCAAGTGGAGTGTGCGTAAAGAAGTTTTACTTCAAAAATCATATTATTTTTCTGAGGATAATATTTTTTTGGTCACAGAGCAATGTTTTTCTTATCTCAATAATTTTACGTGAAATAATATGATATCTAAAAATATATCGAATTAATTTACTGTACACAAAATCAAAATAATTTTTGAAAATATTTTAAACAAACTCAAAAATTCAATATCGAAATATTTTTAACACTTAACCAATACCCAAAAATGGGGAACGAAGTAACATTCCTGATTCTTTCCTTTTCCTTAAAATAACGTAAAATTATTAGAAGCGACTAAGATATAAACCTTTTTGTAATTGCTCATAACTCTTAAATAATTTTATTTTGAGTGTCCGTTTCTCAACATCAACTAATTATTCAAGTTAGAATATTGTGTTTGCAGGCGTCCGGCACAGAAAGTTTACCCATATTTGCTGTACGCTATTTGTTTCGCACCCTCTGGTACGAAGGTTGTCGCAAACATTTTCAACAACCATTACAAAAGTGGGAAATAAAAAAAATAGTGGGAAACACAGCGTAGGATGTTTTTAATAAGGGTGACCGCGCAGGCGAGACGCATAAGGGCCCGTTCCCAATTTCATTTAAAAATCGAACGTCGTTCCGTTTAAAAAACGGATGCTATAGGGATGCTAATGTTTTATACGTGATATAATGAAGCTGTTCACGTTCACACATGTCCGACGCGATAAAAAACCGTTCCGGCACGTTTAGTCAGATGGATAGAGACAGAGCTGCCCGTCCGTTTAAAAATCGTTTCGGAACTCGCTCGCTCGTAGGTTTGTATGAAGCTAATTACACAACCACTCGACCCGTCCGCTCCCAGTCGTAAGGAAGCATGCATGCGGCGCTGCGTCTGTGATATCATCTGATTTTTTAGATTTTTTGCTAAGTGGGAACGGGCCCATACTTATTATCTATTAGAAAAAGAGTAGATACAAGTAGTAATAACTTCGCTAATTGCAGGCTTTGATGATTATTTTAACCTCTGGTATTAAGGTCCATGGTCTTGCGATCGTACCTTTGCAACTCAATAGGGCGGTTCCGATGAGAAAGATTGATTATTCTCATAGGTATTCTGTAACTCATTATCGATTTTATTTCATTCAAAATTTGCTTTAATACATACCTACAATCAAGTTAACAATAAAAATTCTCTAACGCGTGATGATTAAATTTAAAAAATATGTACAATTTGTAATTATTTTTGAAGTGAAACTTCTTTAGCGCCATTAATGACTTGAAATTCGGGTAAACGAAAATGCGTCACAACTCAGTTCTACACAAATACTCAGTTCTAATATAATGCGGTAAATTCGCACCCGGCGCATACCTTCCATAGCGTAGTTGGCAAGGTGCCTGACAAGTCTCAGCGGCTAGAGAGACAGATATCAAGCGAACGGAGGTTCGAATCCTATGAAATCCAAAAAAAAAACTTTTTAATTTTGTGAAATCAATATTGAACCTTCAAACCACTCAAAAAACAAGCAAAAGAAAAGAAAGCGATATCTTGCGACTTTCTAGTTTCACTTCTACCGCGTGTGAATGAATCATGATTTTTTGATCATAAGTATAATAATTTTTCAATAATGTCCAAGCAAAAGAAGTGTGTAAAAATATCAGAAATGTATTAGTTTGTAAGACCGTACATAAAAAAAAAACAAACTGAAGTATTTTTGTCGTAAAACACATGCGCGGATTTTTTAAAATGATGTTATAATAAAAATAAACATACTTTTAAAATCAATATAGTGTTATTTTGCATTTAATTTCGTTTCATTCTAAATTCCGAAAATACAGACCATTAAATCATCAAAAGGAAATTAGAATAAGCCAAAGACTTTCAATTATTAGATTCGACATTGGTGTAAAATGATTTTGAGGCTGATTGAATTGCTTAACATAGAAAATGAATCAACGGAAAAAACGTTATCGAAACGCTTGTAAAATAAATCCCATTACACAACTCTGATAGATTATCGAAATGACAATATGATGTAACGAGCTTTCCCCACCTTGTTACCTTTTGGTTTACAATTTCAGGGGAAACGGAGCGGATAAACGATGAACGAGTTTTCAAAAATGATCTAACGTTATGTAATACAGATCCAAAGTATGTAAATTAGGACTTCCATTGTAGTGTGGTGTGATATCGCGCCAAGGAGGCGAAATAGAGATGGAGAACGAGTTTCAAGGTAAAAAGTCAATGTGAAAGGGCGGTGTGATTGTTTTAAAAAAAAATCTAAATAAATCCACTGAAATCATTCAATAAGCCCCTTTTCATTCCTTCTTTTTTTCACACAGTAAGCCCTGAGGAAAAAAATCCCTCACAGGTACAGGTGTTTCAAACGTGGCTATCTATTAAATGGGAATAAAAGATATGTAAAAAATACTTGTGATGCGAACGCATTTTCTTGAAGAATTCAATCAAAAAATTAATTGAAATCTTTTTTTTTTACATTCTGAAGAAGGAGAAGTTCTGGAAGTAAAAAGGGTATGAGAGGTGGGTAGCTGGGGGTTAATGTATTCATGAGTGACGGATGTATAAGTCCATCCCTCCCACTGCGGTGCAAGCCGTTGGTTCAACAGAGTTCTGCTGGACAAGGTCTAGGTTAGGTTTCCCTCAACCAGTCTTTCCCGATCCGGCCCGCCAGGCAATAGGTAAAAAAACGCATTCGCCGCCAAGATCTAGACAAACCTCACCCTAAGAACCCGGGCATTCCTGCTAAATCACACAAATGTTACGAATCATTTGGGGTAACCTATGGCAGGGGTGTTGATTATCCAATAAATAGTTGCCGGGTATAAAGGTACATCAAAACTAGTGTCCGACCGAAACGGGACTTTCTACCGAAACCGAATCTTCGGTATATATTTCAGTTTCGGCCGAAACCGAAACTTTTATACACATTTAAAAAATCTATTGTTTACTGAAATTAGGCTTTTTTACTCTTATACAGACAGTTAACACGTGTTAAATGAAATAAAAAAAAAAAAACAATAATTGAATTATGTGAAAGAATAACATTTTTTTATATTCCTTTTATATATGCTATAAATTATAAAATTAACAAAACATTTTACTTCTTGGAACAAAAATTTGTCAATTAAATATCAACGCTTACATTAATTATAAAGGAAGGACCTCATTAATTGAGTATTTTAATTTTAATTGCGTTTACAATCACAACATTCTTATTGCACGTGTTAAATTAAATAAAAAAAAAAACAATAATAGAAGTACGTGAAAAAATTATAGATTATTTTTTGATATTACTGCCATAAAACAAACAAAAATTATAAAAACTAACAACATGTTAACTACTTCTTGGAACAAAACTTTGTCAATTATCAAAACTTACACTATAAAGGAAGGACCTTATTAATTGAGTATTTTGCTGATGATGGCGGGTGACACGGGAGCCACGAACTTACCTGAAGTCAGCGATAATTCACAAAGGCTGAGTTTCGGTGCGGTCGAAGGTTCGGCAGATTTTTTGCCGAAACCGAAACTGATGCCGAAACTTGCCCAAACCGAAACCGAAACCGAACCTTCGGTCGGGCACTAATCAAAACGTCCCTACCGTGCTTAATATTATTGTCTCATTCTTTAGATTTTTGTTCGGCATTCATTATTTTGTAAATTTATTGAAGGAACACTTCTTTTCCAATACTTTTTCTAAGAAGCTATTTTAGGATTCCACAATTTTATGTCTTCGGCGTGTTAATATTTACAACATCAACTTAAATCTTTTAGATTATGCCAAGCAGTCTGCGTTTGCTTTCATCAGCTTCGTTTGGTGCGCCTTCCATCTGGACTCGCGGTTCATTTTTCATTGGCATTCTGAGCAAATATCTAATATATCTCATCCGATTTTTAAATTATTTTATCATATTTTTACTAATTTCGGTTGTGCCTCTACCTGCAACTCCGGTTCAATGAACTCTAGAACTTTTACTTTGAATAGGAAGTGTTTTTTGGAAAATCCAGATAAGTGATAGAGCGCCTACCTGTAATATAATTTTTTTGTAATAGAAAATGATTTCAATTGTCGACTTTTTGTCGGGAAATCAGACAATCCTCATTGAAATATTATATTTAGATTAGACAACACAAAGCGAAAAAAATGATTCCACTTGTTTACATCCAATTCGTTCAATTTGCGCCGAATGGCCTGAAACTGCTGAATCTGGTCCCTGCGCGCTGCTACCCGCGTGGTAATAGTGAAACACGTTTCGATGAGAGACTAACTAGTACGAAATGGCGTCTCTATGACTATCCTGTGATTTTTCATGAGTCTTTGCTAGTTTTAATAAAACCATTTTATTTTTACTACTTTATTCCTAACTCGTCGAGTCCCATATTATGACTCTCAAAACTCTACTAAAAATTCTGATTTCGGCAGTCTGGACACAATCACAATTTTTCGTTAATCATCCCACAACCGTTCCATCCCACAATCAACTGTGAATGCGAATGAGGAATCCCGTCCAGTTCAAAAAGAAGAAGGAGAGAACTAATATTAAAAACGATAATATTTAAGCGAAAATTGTGAAAATGTTTAATAAAACACGACTCGTTTGAAATATAGCAAAAATCACGCGGTGAATGTCTAAAATAGCTGCGACGGTATAAAATAGAAATACTGTGATATTTCGTACATATAACTTGTAAAATAACTGAAAAAAACGTTTTTACAATAATTTTCGGTGCATAGGTAGGTACTTTGCGATTTTTTTCTATCAAGGGAATTACATATAATTGCCGTTTCGACGTGGGAAATGTGTAGATATTATCGATTAGATTTAAAACTTAAAGTACAAAGGAAAATATGTAATCGGTAGAAATGCGGGAAGCCAGGTCTTAGGTAGATATCAAATTCGCATCTTTGTGCTGCATTCTGTAGGGTTGTATAATCGTGAACACATTCATGTAAGCGAGGGGATTGAACTAGGATAAATGGAGCGGCAAAGGTTTCGCAAGGCACACCGCTTCACCGGGCACTCCCAAATGTGCTTGTTTGATGATCATTCTATTCTAACTACCATACTAATAAAGAAAATTAATTAATAATAATAGGTAACAATACTAATAAATTGATCATTCCGGTGATTGTTTCAATTAGATCTCTAAAACGCATGCGAATTGCACACGCATCTACATTTTTCAGAATCGTTTGAAATGTACACAGTTTTTGAAGTGAAACTTCTTTAGCCCCGTTAGTGATTTTAAATTCGCATTAAATTTATTATTCGTGTCCTCGGTTCTAATATAATGCGATAAATTCGCGCGTCGGCGCGGGCCTTCTATAGCGCTGTGAGCAAGACGCTCGACAAGTCTCAGCGGCCAGAGAGACAGACATCAAGCGAACGGAGGTTCGAATCCTACGAAATCCAAAAAAAATAAACATTTTTATTTTTGTGAAATTAATATCCAATCTTCAAACCACTTTAAAATATACAGACAAAAAAAGAAAGCGACGACTTTCTAGTTTTACTTCTGCTGCGTGTGAATTACACACTCTGATTTTTTTTTTACATTATCTTTGGGGATGCTGTGTAGAGGGTCTTTTAAACCCTCAGGCCTCGGGCAGATTCTGTCAGATGGTCAGAGTACTTCCACTTTGCAATTAAATCCATTCAAAAGGAGTATTTCTGTACCTATCCGAAAAATATGAAGTGTTTTTGAAAGGTGATGAAATACACCTTCAAATTTTATATAAATATATAATTTGTGATATATGAAAATCTTGAGTGCAAACATAAAAAGGTTTTTAAATTATTTAACTTACGTTTTGTCCAACTAAAATTACTGAAATTACTGATAATGAAAAAAAACACGTACACTTTTTTTAGACAAATGTATTATAAACGTTACTGTCATATCACCATTTTGTCGCTTCACGTAAAAATAAGTTTCACCCTGATTTAAGGGAGACACAACGATTTCTATGAGACCTACATGAGTTGTTCTTAAAAGAAAACAAATTAGTCTAGTATTGAATTAAAGTACAAATAAACAAATTCTAGTACAAATTAGCGCACTTGAAGTGAAATGTCACAAAACTGCGCTATATAAATATAATGTTATTATTATTATTGAAGGAGATGAGAATTCAGAATTTCAGTTAAATAAAGTTTTTCATCAATTAACGTAAAAAAACGTCATAAAAGTCGTACCATAAGTAACCTAACACGATAAAAACATTGGACGTCACGCAAAAATAAGTCTTTATTATTTTTTTTAATATCGAATCTTTAACGATTATTATTTAAAGCTGGTGAAAACCAGTGGTGGCTGGTGACTTTTCTTGTGTTTATGTGTGAAGATTGAAAAACTAATATAATTGATAATTTTGTTTGTTTGAAGATATTCCGGAATCTTGTGCGAAATTATAAACGTATGTGTAGTATATAAATATTAGCCCTCTAGTACGGAAAAGTAAACACCGACCGTCCCCGGTAAAACAAATAAGTAAAAAAAATTAACCCTTCTCGTCACGGTTCTACGCATCGAACGACCTAGTTGCGCCAAAATTTCATCCAATTATAGAGAAATACGAGTGTGTGCGAGTGTGAGTGCCACCAAAAGTGCAATGCATTTTCATCGCCAACGAGTCTATCCGCCGAGTTTCGGCTCGATCGGATTTCGGGAAGTAGGTTAATTTCTACTTCCTAGATTTGCAATCATTTATGCACTCATTCACGAAAACTAAATGAAAATTCAAATAGATGTATTAAAAAAAAGTTAATGATTATTGAAATTTTTATTTATTACTTGTGCATGATGTGCACATTAGTTATTGGGTTAAAACATAACCTAATAATAACCTACCTATCTGTGGCGGTCTGCGAGTTTTCAGTGAGCTAGAGTGCTAAGATTGAACAATACGACATTTCTGATGTTGTTGCAGCTGAAAATGAATTTTTTTTTTTTTTTTAAATTTCAACGTTTTGTATGAAGATCTTTCAGTATTTGGTTGCGACGCTGAAAGAATCCTGAAGATCTTCATACAAAAGTTGAAATATTGAAAAAAATCAAATTCATTTTCAGCTACAACAACGTCTTACGTCAACGTATTATTCTGCTACCCTATTAACCTGTTCCTATTAAATAAAATAAATCACAATAAACAAATTGTATTTCGGTATAAATATTATACGACCTTAATAACAGAAATGTTTAGAATATTGTCGAGACAAACATCGTAAACGTAAATGAACTCGACAGAAGATAAGAAACCCCAAACACGGTTACGCGAAGTATTTTTGACCGCATAAAATCAATAACTCAGACCGTAAACTGCCTCATGCGGTACTCAACCCAAATTGTATTAATTCAAGAGACGTCCTACCCTAATAATAATACGTAAGGGTTGTATAATATTTGCAAAGCAACTCGATAAAACCACTTAAGCGCTTCTGTTCCGCAGTGTTATGGCACAGCCCTGGGGAGTTAGGGAGGCCACCGCGGTACGGAATACCGATCAATCATTAATTGCCTGAGAAAGCTCCGCATTTACTAAAAGCGCTGTTCGGTGATTTGTTAATAGCGATTAAAAATTTATAGGTGAGGTGAAAAATTAATAAAACGGTTTTGTTCCAATAAACTTTCCGATCAGAGGCGGGTTGATAGTAGTTGTAGTTGGTATCTACCACTTAGCGCAAATGGAAAAAATGCATAACGTGATCAAAATGCACAATATCCAAAAAACATAGTTGGCGGTAAAGAATATTCAACGGTTTCTGTTCTTTTAAAAGGTTGTAACGAAAACTTCAGTTTTTCTTAAATGTATTGAATCAGCCGCTCAAAATAATAATAAAAAAATTTACGTACATAAAATTTTGTGGTTCGACCTCAATATGCCCGACAGTACGAGGCTAGTATTTAAAGCCAGGATAGCAAGCTATGCTTAGTGAGCTAGTAATTCTTATTACTAATAAGCTAGTAATTCTAGCTAAGTGTAGCTTTGTTTTTAACTAGTAAGCTAGTGAGGAAGTTAGTAAGCTAGCGTCTCAAGCCAGTTTATTAGGATGGGGTTCTAGTTTTGAGCTAGGAGCGCACTCCACCACCGAAGTTACTATTCTGGCTTTGTGTTTAGCTTCGCGTGGGCACCCGAAGCCACGAAACCAGTACATGATCGGCTAGTGTGCGGTGACGACGCAATGTGTTTTTTTTCTGACATGACATATTTAAAGGCTTCCGTTTTATAAAATAGAAAAGTTTTCTTGGCAAAATTTTGTTTAACTTTCCGAATGAAAACAGTTGCCCAAAACTGCAAGTAGATATTTTTAAAACGTTCTTTATTTCAGAATGATAAAAATTGACAGCATTTTTATTCGTTTGGCATTGGAGATTTTAAAGAAATGGCGCTTTGTAATTTGCGTCTTATAATTGTTTATTAAAAATTACCGTTTTAGAAAACATAAATAAGTTCGCGAAACCACCGACTGCACATTAAACAATGTTAACTTGTATGTGCCCTACCTCACAATAGATAAATTGGCCCTCCGATTAAAAATCCTCCTGTGTGGAGTTAACGTAAAAAAAAAGGTTGATCATCACTGTTCTAGGCGATCAAATTTTCAAACCAAAAACATATGATTTTTGCATTGCCATTTGCATTGCACAGCTGCCGCCGCTACCCGAATTTCTACCGATTTCTTACGTATCTCTCTTAAACGTTTGAAAATTTTAGGCCTTTAAAAAAATATATGTTATTTTTGAAGATAATATCTATATATTATATTATAAACACATTCATTTCACTTATTTTAGAAGTTATATTGTATGAAAAAATTCATTGTTTCTTGAAATGCTCTTTTAGATGTTCCCAACGAGATTTTTGCTCTATTGTAAACGAGTCGTGTTTTATTGTGATATAACACTGAATTTTTTCATACAATGTAACTTCTAAAATAAGTGAAATGAATGTGTTTATAATAATTTTCGGAGCATACTTTGCGATTTTTTTCTATCGAGGGAATTTCATATAATTTGATTTTCGGCGTGGAACACGTCTAGATATTATCTTCAAAAATAACTTATTATCTTCAAAATAAAATTTGCAGGTAAAAGATCAAAAATATAACCTGTTTTTTGTTGGTGTTTTGGATTATGTTTTAAGGGTGTTTTAAAGGTAAATAAAATATAAGGGATTATTTATGGTAGACCAAATTAAGGAAATGGTATATTGGAGGGAATAAATATAGTATTTTCTGTAATAGCACCTACGTGAATACAAAGGCACAATATGATAAAATTGGATAAAAAATTATAAATAATTTTTTGGATTTTAAAGCTTTATATTAACATAAAAAGTACTGCGAGAAAGGTAACTTTTTAAATGCGGTTGTTTTATCGCTTTCTGTTAGAAAGATTATGAACGTACGCAGTTCACGCATAGTTAACTAATTTCCCTTTATTGTGACCCTTAAACCCAAGAAAAAATACATTTTCACATTTTAAGATAAAAGTATCACGCATTCAACCTAGTTTTCATAACTAATTTTAGAATAAACTAGTTGTAAAAAAAACAATGAACAAATGCTTTGCATTGTATTAAACTAGCACGATATTTCACATTCACGCCATTTTAAGGCGGTCAGGACTCAAATCTTTTCCCAAGGAGAAAAATACATTTATAACCTCGCCAGAGATTTCTATACAAAATCATAATCTTATAAAACATTAACGTGGAAAATCAAGCGTTACTGAAATGACCGGATCAAAAAATTATTTATTAAAAATAGTACATAATAATTTACCATTAATAGTACCTAGTAACTAACAGCGATGATAATAAACATACTTGGGAGGCGGGTATGGGTACCGCCGTCCTGAGAACCATTTATTGGATAACCAAAACCTCCCTCACGAGTCACCCCAGGTGGTTCGCTACTTTTGATGACTTAGCAGGGGTGCCCAGGTTCGTGCGGTGAGGTTTGTCCGGATCTTGGCAGCGGATGCGTCTGCCCACCAGCTGCACGGCAGACTGGATCCAGAGAGAATGGTTGGAGGAGTCCCTTTGACTTCTCCAGACGTATTCTTTCGAATATCGCCTTGCACTGAAGTTGGAGGGATGGTTTCATACGTCCGTCACTCCTGGGCACACTGACCCCAGATTCCTACCCACCCCTCATACCTATTTCCTTCCCAGAATTTCCTATCCTTCCTTTCCTTAAAAAACCCTCCACACAGCATCCCCTAAGATGACATACTTCCTGAGGGAAATTATATTCATCAGGGTCTCCTGTGTGGAGCTAATGTAAAAAATATTTTACCATCGATAGACGTAAACCACCATTAATCATAATTGGCCTCTTGTTTTTTATAAACTGCTGGACATCTCAAAGCTCTACCACTCATGATGGAAATAGCGCTACGACCTAGATATTTCTGCGCGAGTTCATCATTCGAGAGTTATTGCTGCTTGAGATATCAAAAATATATATTTTCTGCCATCTAGTGCCGTAGAATCGATACAAAACCCCTTTGACTGCAGAGTCATAAAGCGTCAATAATATTTCGAAACATAACCGGAGTTCCCTGGAGCGTTTCGGTGATAAAGATAACCTTTTCGTTCGAATGAACCCCGAAGCTTTTCATTCTACTCGGCGGTTTTACATGTGGTCATATTCTGCCCTGAGCGGGACCGGGGTGGGTGAGCCGCCCACCCGCCTTACCCAGGGGCGGCCCACACTACAGACCTACCAACTACCCTCCCACTGGTCTAGGGGTAACTAACAATGGAACGAGAAATCCATGTGTTACGCGAGCTAATGAACATCGGGGTAACACGTTAATCTAGGTTTATGCGAGCTACGGAAAAACTGCGGATCACGTAAAACTAGTGTTACGGGAGATATTGAAAATGTGTTAAGCGAACTACTGAAATCTGTTATATGCACATATAATTTAAATATTGCCATGTTCTCCCAGTGGGTTATAAAATCCAAACCAAGTATTAGTCCATCGCGTACCACTCATATATTAAGTGCTGTGCGGACAAATTAAAGTGATAGATAAAAACACAGAATTTTGTATTAGACGTAATTAAAATATCCAAAATGTTAAGATTGAGATAAATACGGAATTGGAACCGACTGTAAATTGGTAAAATACTCCAAGACACATTTTTTGTTTCATATACAGAATAATCAACATCAAAATACAATATGGTAAAGTAAGTTTTGCGGATTAAGACATTTTTTTATAGCCTACTTAATGAAGTACTTTTTGGTTATTTCGAGAAAACCTTAGATAAAATTACTCTACCTTCAAATCATTCATAATTATAAACGGAAAGAACTGCAATACTTAGCACAAAACAATTGAAAAACACATTTTCACTATCACGCAAATTTCAAGAATAATCTTTGTTATTGTCTCCTGAAAAGTTTTTATTTTGCTGCTTTTTTTTTACATGAATACCGCAAAGAGTCCCAACTGCTCCCGTCTAGAGCCAGTTGGACTATGGCATCCCCTAATTGGGGTATGTTGTGAGGCTGAAGGTAGCGGGGAGGGGAAGGAGATAGGGAAGAGGAAGGTGGGGAAGTACCTGGCTATTCAGATCTGGTCACCAAACACGACTAAAGCCATTTCAAGCAACGTTTCAATTCTGAATGGTGGTCTTACACCAGGGCGATACTGAGAGTATCTTCCACTCTGGAACGTGCCGCCAATATACTTTATATTATTTTAAATGAATAAATTGTGTAATAAAACAAATTAATCAAATAAAATTTATTTGCCACGCCGGGATACGATCCCACAACCTTCGGAGTGCTAGTCAAGAGCCTTACCGCTGGACTACGCCGGCCGTCAAAGTCAAGAGCCTTATCGCTGGCCGCCGGCCGGTGCTTGAAGCGTGTTAGCTATTATTTTTTTACATTAGCTCCATACAGAATGCCCGTAAGAAAACCATTCCCCTCTGGACCCATGTCATCTTTGGAAATGCTGGATGAGGGGTCTTTTTTGAAAACGAAAGGAAGTTCTGGGAATGAAAAGGTAAGTCTGAGGGATGGGTAGGAATCTATGGGGAACATTCGCAATGAATTCATCCCTCGCACCGCGATGCAAGACAATGTTCAGAGAGAGTCCTGCTGGAGAGGCCAAAAGCTGTCCCTCAACCAGTCTTAATTAATCCAACCTTACATAATTAACAGCAGTTGGGGATTTTTTGTAAATAACCATAAAATCACATATTGTTTTGCCATCCATCACCCACACAACTTTTATGTATACAAATAAAAACTATTGACACAAGAGGATATTATAAAAATATTATGAACTTCGAACAAAAAATGTACAAAAATTAATTAAAATGTTCGCGTTTCCCTCCCTTACATTTAATACAGGTCACGAGGAATAACGCCGAAAACGTCTCGGTTATTTCATTTGACATTTTAACTAGATACATAATATAAAAGGCTAAACAAATAGAAACTTCTTAGTTCGAGTAATCTGGCCGTCCATAGGGACCAAAGTGAAGGTTATATAAATTTATTTTATAACAACACCGTTATAATCAGAACTAAGTTAATTACAGAAAATTGTTCGCAATATGGTCAAATTTAGATAGAGTGCTATAGATAGGTACACTCGATAATATAGTGAGATATTTTTTTTTTTTTTTTTTTTTTTTTTTTTTTAAATTATTTTTTAGCATATAAAATATAATGTACATTTAGATGATGTATTAATTTGCTTACATGTTCATATTCAAATATGTTAATACCACTCTTCCATGGAAGCGTTAGCTTGTGTCTGGAAGAGTAGTGTACATTTTTTAATGCTATATTTAAGTTCTTAAATTACAATGTGAATGTAAAAAACAATAAGTTGTAAGTTCGGTGATATGTAATTATAAGTATTTATCTACTATTAAAACAATTTTACTGTTTGGATAATGTGTCCAGAATTATTGTAATTAGTTGCTAAAAACAATACAAAATTTAACTTATTTGAAGAATGGAGTATCACTTGGAAACTGAGTTATAAGTAGATTAGATTAGTCGGAAACTGTTTTTTTTTTTGAGATTATCTTTAAAATATTTTTTTACAGTGTTTATTAATTGGATTTTATCATGAATTTTTCTAATTTCATCCGGTAATAGGTTGAAAATAAGTCTTCCTTGATAAGTATAATAATTTTGTGCAAAGGAAGTGTTTAATTTTGGGCATGAAAAAATATATTTATGTCTAGTACGGTTTTCAGTTATAAATTGATATTTTTCTTTTTCTTTTATAATTTGAGTCAATGCATTTCTATTGTATAGATCTTTGAAAGATGGTACTTGAAATTCCTTAAATAATTGATCCGTTGGGTAGTCAGAAGGTTTTTTTAATATGATTTTAATTATTAGCCTCTGCACAACTTCAATTGGGGAAAGATTAGTTTTGTATGCGGATCCCCAGCTAATGATAGCATATTGTAAAGTTGATTGAACCAAAGCGTAATATATTAGATATAAGTTTTTTACAGATAAAAAATTTCTGATTCTTAAAAATATATAAATCAATTTTCTAATTTTTTTTACAACTTGACAAATTTGTTCCTTCCATTTCAAATTTTTATCGATAATGACTCCTAAATATTTGATTGTGTTTGTTGTTTTTAATATTGTGCAGTTTTGGATACAATAATTTTTACTATGTGTTTTGGAATTATCATGGATGATGATGTCAATGTTTTTAGGGGTATCATTTTTGTGTATTGCAAATGGAATTACAAATGTTTTATCACCATTTAGTGATAGTAAATTTACGTCGAAGAAATTCTTTAAAATATTTATGTCTTCGGTGGCTTTAAATGTTACTTTTTCCCAAGTTTTATCGCTAATTATTAGTACCGTATCATCGGCGTATGAAGTAATTTGGCCATGTAGTGGTTGAAAAAAAATGTCATTAACATATATGGTGAAAAGGATTGGTCCGATTACTGTACCTTGAGGGATTCCAAAGTCTGATATTTCTTTATCGCTATTAATCTGATTTATTTTTACGACTTGCGGTCGATTTTTTAGGTAGTTCGAAATCCATTTAATTGCATTGTCTTTTATACCTATATTGTTTAGTTTTTTTAGTAGAATCTCATGGGATATACTATCAAAAGCTTTTCTGAGATCAATAAATATACCGGCACATTTTTCACCTTTATCCAATGATTCATTGATGTATGAGGTTACATTAGCAATAGCATCTTGTGTGCTGAGTGACTTTATAAAACCAATTTGGTTTTGGTGAAGAATTTTATTACTTTCTAGGAAACCGACCAATTGGTTTTTCACAATTTTTTCAAAAATCTTTCCAATGTTTGAGATTTGACAAATTGGGCGGTAGTTAGTTACTTGTTGAGGATCTCCAGATTTATAAATAGGTGAAATAATTGTATTTTTATAGTTTGTCGGAAATATTCCCTCTGTTAAACTTAAGTTTATCAAATGAGTAATTGGTTTTACCAAATGAATTTTCATGGATTTTAGAAAATGTACTGTAATAAGGTCAAATCCGGGAGACGAACCTCCTTTCATGCCTTCTATTATTTTTAAAACTTCACTTTCTGAGGTTGTTTCAAATTTTGATAAATTATTTTGATTTTGTACATTTTCAATCGTTTGTTTTTTCGGGTTAAAAGATTTATTGATATTTTTCGCAAGATTTTTTCCTACATTAGCAAAAAAAGAATTAAAGATGTTTGCACATTGTTTAGGTTGAATATTAGCATCTATTATTTTATTTTCATGTTCAATGTATTTTATTTTTTGTGTTTTTTTAGTGTTATCCATGGCTAAGTTGACTGTTTTCCATATTTGTTTATTGTTATTGTCTGTAGAAAGTATTTTATTTTTGAAATAGTCTTTTTTATTTTTTTTGATACAGTTTGTTAATTTATTTTTAAATTTTTTGTAAAAAGTGTATGCTTTTTCATTTAGAGGATTTTTCAATGCTGTTTTATAAAGTTTTTCTTTGTTTCTAATTGATATTATAAGTCCTTGTGTTATCCAAGGCTTTAAAATTCTTAGTTTAGATTTAATGCGGACTGTAGTTTCAGTAGTTGAATTTTTTATGTGTTGAGACAATATATTTTCAAAGTTTTTTGAGCAAGTCTCGGTATCATAACTATTTAACACGTTGTTCCATTGTTCATTTCTTAGTTTTTTGGATAAAATAAGTCATATTTGTGTAGGATTTTGTCTTTGTTAGATTAAATTTTTTATGTTTAATTTTGTTATCATAGAGAAGAATGCATGCATGGTGGTCAGTTATATTCGTTTTCCAAACAATTGATTTGATTTTGTCGATATCTTTAATATTTATGTTAGTCCATATATGGTCTAAACAAGATGGAGTGTGATTTTTTATCTCTCTCGTATTTTTATTAATGCACGATATGAAGTTAAATTCAGTCATACAATTAATATATTCATTTTTGAAATTATTTTCTACGTTTTCATTAATGTTTAAATTGAAGTCTCCTGCAATAAAGCAAAGTTTATTACTAAATTTTAACAGTATGTGTTTAAATTCATTTATAAATGACGAGATATTCGAACCGTGTGTTCTGTAAACAGCTATTATGTGGTAGTTTGTTTTGTCGAGTTTTAATTGTATTTCAATACAGTTTACTAGGTGTATAGGATGTTCAGTTATTTTGACAATACTAAATTTATCGTGAATGAATATGACGAGACCACTATTTTTATTGATGTTTATTTTGGTTGTAACATAATTATATTCTGGTAAATGATAGGTGGGTGATTCGTCATTAGTAAAAGTTTCTGATAATATTATGATGTCAGGTTTTTTATTTAGATTGTTTAATTTTAGAATTAATTCATCCCAATTTCGTTCCATACTTCGTATATTACTATGAAAAATGAAAATATTATTGAGATTCTTTGAGATTATGTCATTACATGAATCGGTGTATACACACTCATATTCTTGTATTTTAAAATTATTTTATAATTCATTAGCTATGAAGTCATCCATTTAGTAAAAATATTAATGTGATATTGATTTCTTTTAAATATATAGAGTATTTTCAAAGTAGAGTGTGACATAGAGTTAGTAATACAAATACGGATTTTATAATGTGTAGAGATTGTTGAAGAATGTTCCGGTTTTTTATTGATCATATATTGATTGATCACATTTTTATCATTACTAGCATAATCATTTACAATATTTAAATGCATATCTCGTATAATAATATTATCTATATTTCTAAAATTCAATAAAGCGTTTTTTGATTCTACTATAAATTGTTGTACTGTAGACTTATGTGTAGGATAAATAGCAATATAATGCGATAATTTATTTACGTCTTTAAATTTTATATTTAAAATATTAACATCATAATCATTAATTACTTCATTAATATTGAGAACATTATACTGGTTGGAAATAGATATTCCAATATCAGAGTTTTTGTTTATTCTTATTATTGTTACCTGGTACCCTGGAATGGAGTAATTAGTTTCGCCAGTAGAGTAGGTCTTTGTAAACCCAATCAAGCCCGGGAAAAAAAATATTTCTTTTAAAGATATTATTAATTTTTCAAAAAAAATTTTTACGCTTTTAATATTTTTATGAAATTGAGTAAATCTTTTTTCAGTGCAAATAAAATAGAAATCTCTTATAGAGTGATATAAGTTTTCTTCAATACATATTTTTTTATCTAATGCGTTACATAAAAAATCATTCATTGTTAATTTATAGATAAGAGTTTGAGGAAATGAAAATTTACAATATTTATTCGTAGTCAATGCGTTCTTTGGCAATTCGAAGCATTTTTTGCCGGTAAAGGCATTTTATGCTATCGACTCTATGATCGGTGGAATAGTTCATATCAAACCTTTTGTTTTGGACACAGCAGTTGTTGCAGATTGGAGTTTGTTCTTTGTTTTCACATTTGGATAGTATATGTTCCTTAGTGCAATGAGGGCAAATGGGAGGCTGCGTCCTGGCGAGACATCTTTGAGCTGTGTGGCCGAACTTGAGGCAATGGTAACATTGTGTGATCGGGCTGCAGTCGTTGACGTACACTCTTTGGAATTTGATGTTTAATTTTTTTTTATCAATTAGTTTTTTCCTTAATTGTCCAGTTGTTTCGATAATGTAGTTAGTGGTGTCGTTTTCTTTTCCTTCATTGTACTTATTTTTTAATTCCTTGATAAGCTTAATGTCTTTTTTGTCTTCTAGGGTTAATCCTTCATTTTGTTGTACAATCCCGTCTATAATTTCTTCTTCAGTCAATTGGCATTGCAGGCTTTTCAACATTAAGCACGGTTTCCTTTTTTTTATTTCTTCGGCCGATACTTCTTTTCCAATTACTTTATTCATCTCTTCGGTTAATTTTTCTGCATCTTCTTTTTTTTGGCAAGAAATCACTAATTTTTGTTCTCCGATCTTTTTTACTCCATTTACTCCAACTTTTATTTTTGTTAAATTAATATTTTTTTGAATTTTTATTTTTATGTCCTCGGCCTTCAAGGTGTTTTTTGAGGTAATTAAAATGGCGTATTTCTGTTCTGCATTATATGAAGTTTCTGCGAAGTTTTTATTGTTACTTAGTGCACTCGCGTATGATTTTTTGTTATTTTGATGGATTTCTTCGAGTTTCTGTGTGTAGTGATGATTATTTTTAATATTAATTTCTTGTAATTCTATGATCTTCTTTTGTAGACTAATTAGTTCGTGATGAATTTTTTCTTCCAGTGATACAATATTTTGTTCCAGTGTTAATTTTATTTTTGAGTCTTTCACTGAAGTGATCTTATTAACTAAGTCTTTAATATTTTTAAAAATTTCTTCGGTTTCCATATTAAATTAATGGAATCGCCCAGGTGGGCGAGTTATTAATGTAAGTAATTATATTTATTGTTTTACTTCTTACAAAATAACGCGACTGTACTCGTTCATATATTCTCATGTATATCTGTATACATTTACATAATGAATTCATTTACACAATCCAGACGGTGATCCGACAGTTGATCCTCCGACAGTTAACCCCCCGAAATTATGGTCACTAGATTTTTTTTTTGCATTATTTACCATTAAATTAAAATCGCCTTCAAAAATATGGTTTGTGTAAGTAGGTACACCGTATTTCCCTAAACCGACTGCATATTGTATATAAGTACATCGCAAACTGTGGCAATTCAGACATTGCAATAGTGATAAAACTATTCAGACTTTTCAGCATCTGATTAAATGAGGGCCCCAACACGGGTAAGCCACCCAGCAAGGCCAACATTATTCAATTATACGATAATATGTAAAATATTGGATCAAAAAAAAAAAAAATTATTCTTCAGACTTGAAAAACAAAAAAACATCGGTACAAATTCAAATTGTAACTATGTATTTTAAAATGACGTTACACTTCACAAAATCACCCGAATGATAATATTATAATCCATCGAATTTGAAGAGGAAAAAGTGTTGAACCCTATTTTGCGACGCCAAAAAAGACAAATAAATATACACCTTACCGTAGAATGAAAGTTACCAATAATTAACATGCTTCCTTACCTGTGGAAATAAGGCAATAGACAGATAAAGGTATTTAAAGTAAACAAGTTTTTTTTGTACCGTATTTTTAAAGTCAACCCGTAAAAACAAAGTTTCTTAACTGTAAAACAATTTAAATGTCTGTTAAAACTTAAGAAAAATTGGTTTGACCTTGTTACCCAGGAACTGCAGTCCAGAGTCTGCAACCGCGCTACCAACTGAGCCAAATCCCGTATAAGACCGAGATTTATTTCGTATACTGCTGTAATGTCATCGAACTTCAGAGAAATGCGTGTGTGTGCGTGATAGCAGCCAAAAGTTGGTAAAATGCATTATCATCAACAACGAGTCTATCTGCCGAGCTTCAGCTCGATTGGATCTTGGGAAGTGGGTTAATTTCCACTTCCAAGATTCCACTTTATTCATACATTAATTCAATCAAGAAAAGAAAAGAGAAATTCAAAAAGATGTATTTAAAAATAACATTTACTCCCTACTTAATTATTACAGTTTTCACATATTTTCTTGATTTTGGGGTGTAGTTTTTATAAAATTCCCTAAAATTTTAAGACATTAACCTATCTAGATAGTTACGCTACAAATTTTACGTTGTATTATTAATGAACAGAAAAAAATAATTGCATAATTTTCCCACGCAATTCACAGCGTGATAAGAAATAAGAACTTCTGTGTTACCTTATGTATTTCAGACCGATCGATTGGCATTTTTCTACACAATACAGATTTTCGAATAGAGATTTTTTTATGAATGAACTGGAATATAAATGTACCGATTTAAAATGCAGAGTGACCATTTAAATAAATACATAAACACAGCGGAAGAATTATAACAAAAGCCGTATAGAATAAATAATAAATCACTGGGAAAAATAACGCTAGTGGCCTTTAACCGAGAAAAGGTTGAACAGAGGCCGCGGGATAAAAACTAGAACAACCATAAAAAGGTTAAAAATATGTAGACACAAACCTGGCAAATAGATATTTTTGCGCAAAATTTTACCAGTTCTACTAAACTAAGCAGCCACACATCAGTGGTGTGCTCTAACTATAATTAAAGGAAGGCTGCGTGTGGTTTTTTTAATGTTCGGATATGAATATAATTATTATTGTCCATTGAATATTTTAAAAGTATAGTATTTCGCTGATTGTTATGGTCTACTGAATAAATGAGCGTACAAGTTTCTTGCCAAATTCATGGAAAAAATAATATTAATCAGAAAGTCGCATTTTAATACTTTTCTATAATTTCATTATAGATATGGATATGTATCTATCTATCAACTTATTGTTAATTTTTCTATTTACCCTTTGGACTGCTCGCCACTGCGCCCTCGCTACACACACAAAAACATTTCGGTGCTCCCTATTACATTAGGGCCCAGTGAATATATGAGCTTGAAGGTCTTGCATAAATCTCATGCCAGAGCTTGTAAAAACTGGAGTAACAAACGTTCAGCTTTGGTTGCGGAACGAAAACTGGCATAATTACGTTATAAGTTATAAAAAAAACCAACACAGAACTTTTTGTTGTAAATTTTCTATTTTTAACAGGAAATTATGTCAATCCGCTAGGGAACTCTGATTACGGAGAGTCGAGACCCAAAGAGTCTAAAGTCAAAAGCAAAAGTCCAAAATCTCTTTAGTACCTACTCGTAGCAGGAACAACGCACACTTTTCTGTGACAAGGTGCGTGCGCAAATCGCAAGTCAAGATTCGCAATTTTATAATACTTTTAGTTACTAAGTCCAGTAAAAGTTAATCGTATAATGGTAAACTATCTCAATTTCCGATATTATAAAACGATCATTGAAGTAGAAAAGTTTCGGTTTCGAATTTATATCCTTGGCCCGCGCCAGTTTTCGGATTTAATGCCCGCGCCCAGCTTTTACCACTGCCCACCTACACACCATTTCTCTTTGTTCGGCTAACGATTCATAGGAAAACAACTAGCATTCGAAGAGTCGTTGTGTCGTTCCAAAACGGCATTATGTTTCTATTGTTTCAAAAATATTGAGTATGCGCAAAATCAACTGTGGGAGGTTCGGTAACGCTCTAAAGTACATTTAATTAAGAATTCTTTTCAGATATTAATTTACTGTGGTGACGAGTGGGATTTTACGAAAACCATAAAAACATTGTTACGGACCCAACAAAATGTTATTAATTATTCCTCGTTTGTTTCTACTTTATAATTCAGGACTTTCTGTTGCCTTCACATTGTCGGATAATTTAAATGGACATTAAAACGAGTGCAATTGCGACTGTAAAATAAGTGATAAAAGAATTTGATAGCGACAGAAATATTTTTCCATCCGTTGCATTGCTTCGGGTTTTAACATCGGGCAATAAAATATCTTTCGTTTGAAGGTGGTTATTTTTTCATTGAGCATTAAAAACGCTGTTTCGCTTATAATAAATTCGAATAAAGTTCTTTCGTATTACCTTACAGGTACTTAAAACAGCAGGGCCAATAGCATCAAGCAAGGCTTTAGATATTCAATGGTTTTACGGAAAAAAATAAACGTTCAAGTTTTTAATTGGTTGCTACTTTACGAGTTCATTTTAATTGTGTCAATCTTAAACACGTGCCCAAATAACGTACGTAAACAGAAAGTTCTCCGAAACAACATAAAGTTAAAAAGATCAACTTTAATTTATAAGAGACAAATTTCCCGTTATTAAGTTTTCACGAAAGGGATTGCAGGCATTTTCTTGTACGTGGTCTATTTATTTAATCCAAAACTGCGCATACCGAAATATTTTGTAATAATTGAGTATATTGCCACGACACTCTTTGTGTAAAGGAAAAAGATTCGTTTACGGTGCCATCTTACGTAATGAATTCAGTCGAGCGCGTGTTGACACGGTAAATATGGAGAACGTGTGTAGGTATATACTCGTATGTATGCGATGGAGGCAAAGGCATATGAATATTAAGAAGACTAGAAAAAGCAGAATGGTTGTTGACAGTAAAGTGTCACCGTCCATGAATTACCAGGCGAGGCGAGAAGCCTCGCTCCGCAGCGTGTTCCTGCGGGCGTGACCCGCTCCTCCCCGTTCAACCACCGCCGCACTTCTGCCGCCCTGGTACCTGGTACCTGGTACCTGGTACAGTGGTACTGGTGCAGACAGAGGAGTAGAAGAGAAACCAACTCACCTGAAACAACAAGAGCACCATTGTTAGTACAGCACACTTCAAATATTGTAATAACTACTCGCATTGACAAGACATGCGGCGCGGACAGCCCAGCGTGTTACCTATTCAAATTGTTATTGATGGTAAAAACAGGTCTCCAAATCTTCATCAAGCCTCCACCTATAAGCGAGAGAGTTAAGTTTAACCAAGCATTACAATGCTTATTTCAAATATGTACTAGAAGAATGATCCAGATTATCGGTGACGTACTTTACAACCAGTTTGCACAAGAAATAAACAAATAATTAAACATAGTTTCAAGAATGGTCAGGACAGCTATATTTTTCGAGTGCATACTGCATTTATCTCGACCGTTGCTGGCTAATTTATAATAATTATTTTTTACTACGAATGACTAATGATGCTGAATGCCAAATTCAAATACGAAAATTATGGTTATTCTCAAAAGCGTCCACATTTTGACAAATAGTAAGCAAGTAGGCAAGTCATGACGCTTAAATTGCTTTCGTGGGCATCACGGATAGATTACACACAAATAATGTATAAACTTTAAACAATTTCTCCAAAACCATAAAAGTGCTGGTACAAGGCACGTCCAATTATTTTGAATTGCATACAATGATGCCAGTTTTATGATTCATTGTTTTCTTTATACGGCTGATGTTACTGTGCAAAATGATCTTAACTCGAATGACCGTATTTCCATATCAACCCGCACAAAAATACCAACTCTAAAAAACAAATGGTATTTTTTACATTGTTTTGTTCACCTAGGACCTAAAAACATATGAAGGACGTAAAAAAACAGGAATGAAAAACACATTTTTTACATAGATAATAGAATGAAAACTTTTCTGAAAATCTATTTCGTATAATTTGTTCAAATTTAGTTGGAATAGTTTTGCTTTCGTGGGACGGGATACCTGAAGACTCAACACACGTCAAAACAATCTATTTTGAAATTAGACGAAACTGCACAGAAGCAGTGAATATAAATTATGCAGATAGATCGTTCTTGTTGAAATTCAACATAACGCCTTTACTTCGCGAATTGTTTCCATGCAAGCGCGAAGATGTTATTTCTTATTCAACTTTTACAGAAACATACAGAGAGATGTGTTCTAATAAATAATTCCTTCGACCAAGTATACATTTATTAAGACGCTGTCTGGAAGCTATCTGTAAGCTATATATATATTTTTTGTATTCAGATAGCTGATTACATTTTAAAAAATAAAGTCCGTGGCAGCAACCCTCTAGAATTTATGCAACTTGGTAATTTTTGTGTTTGAAAAAGTTAAAACTCGCTCAGGATGAATGGCAGACCAATTAGCTTCACTGTAGACCAACAAAAGGTAAAACGCAAAGCACAATGCCATCTAAATACTGCAATACAATATACGCACTTTTTCATAAAAGGTCATGTAAACCAATTGAATTTTGTTCTGGCATCATTTTTAACATTCACAGGGCTCGTCTTGATATACTTGGTCAATGCTTCAAACAGAGTTTAAGTCAATCCTGAAACGTTTTGCAACGCTTTAAAATTTTTCAGGACTAGAAATTTTATAAGCTGGAGGAATATTAAATTCACAACGGATTCAAGCATACGAGGATTATTATGAATAGGAAAAAAACACAATACATTCGTACACACTCAATGAGTTACAGTTATGTAATACTTGGTGTAAACCTATATAATATGATCAAAAGGATATGATAACTGCATGCGAAGCAAACAGAAAACGAGAGAAGAGAATGCGTGGTCTACTCATGCACCGCAAGTGTATTCACTATCCACACAGCAAAGATAGCAATTATAACTTGGATAGGTAGAAACTTATGTAGCTACATATGAGGCCACATCACCAACATCCAATCGACATATGTTTTTATTAACCGCCCAATTTATAGTGCCAATTGAATAAATAAACCGAGCAACGGTCCGTTTAAAATTTAAGTTATAAAAAGTGCACGTGTTGATAAGTAGATATTACACTCTGGTGAAGCATTGTTCGTGCAAACAAGAAAGTTGCTACCGAGTTGTTTATTGTTTGCTGTCAACCAATCTGATATTTTGTACGTGTCTGTTTGTCTGTAAGTACTAACGGTCTATAAAAAACCCAAGTTCAGGGTTCTTATACTAAAAAACTTAACACTTGAAAACTGAAATCTGTTCAGATTGTTTTTATGACGTGACTCATCGATATTCAGCCGCTTTAAATCTAACTATGTAAACGTTTACATTCAATACAATGTTGTTCTGTACTTACATAAAAGAAACGTTTTATCAATATCGAATGTCCAATTTGTTGCTTTTTAATTTGAGGCCTCGATTTTGCAAGATGGAAGAATTTAAATATAATAGTTATAATTAAGAAAATAGTTATAACTACGATTTAAAAAAATAGGAAAGTAATACTAGTTTCTTCTGCATGTGGGTTTTTCTTTTTGATCTCCTGTTGCAGGCCATTATTTACCAGGCAAGTTTTGTAAAATAAAATGAAATTAGAAAAATTAATGATAAAATCCAATTAATAAACACTGATAAAAAATATTTTAAAGATAATCTCAAAAAAAAAAAAAAAAAGTTTCCGACTAATCTAATCTCAAGAATAACTTATAAGTCAGTTTCCTAGTGATACTCCATTCTTGCAAATAAGTTAAATTTTGTTTTGTTTTTAACAACTAATTACAGTAATTCTAGATACATTATCCAAATAATAAAATTGTTTGATAGTTGATAAATACTTATAATTACATAACACCGAACTTACAACTTATTGTTTTTTTTTTACATTCACATTGTAATTTAAGAACTTATGATATAATATAGCATTTAAAAAATGTACACTACTCTTCCAGACACAAGCTAATACTTCCATGGAAGAGTGGTATTAATTAAGATATTTGAACATGAACATGTACGCAAATTATTACATCATCTAAATGTACACTATATTTTATATGCTAAAATAAAAAAAACAAAAAAAATAAAATAAAATAAAAAAATAATCCACAATGCACCACGAAACGAAAGAATCAATAATTTCTGTAAATAATCAATTTGGGAGGCGGGTACGGTTACCGCCGCCCCAGTACCGGAACCATTTAATGGATAACCAGCACCCCTGCCATAGGTCACGCCGAGTCGTTCGCTACGTTAGGTGACTTAGCAGGAGTACACGGTTTTTTTTTACATTAGCTCCACACAGGAGGCGCCGAGGAAAACAATTTCCCTATGGGCCTATGTCATCTTTGAGGATGCTGTGTGGAGGTTTTTTAAGGAAAAGGAAGGAGAAGATATGGGAAGGAAAAAGGTATGAGGGGTGGGTAGGAATCTGGGGGTCAGTGTGGCCAGGAGTGACGGACGTATGAATTTATTCCTCACACTGCGGTGCAAGGCGAAGGGTTGGGAGAATCCGGCTGGAGAGGTCAAAAGGCCTCCGTCCAGCCGTGGATCCAGCCCGCCACGCAGTTGTTGGGAAAACGTATCCGCCACCAAGACCTAGACAAACCTCATTCCATGAACCCGGGCACCCCTGCTAACTCACGAAACTTGGGAACCAAGCGAACCACTTGGGGTGACCTGTGGCAGGGGTGTTGGTTGTCAAATAAATGGTTCCCAGGGCGGCGGTACCCATACCCGCCTCCCAAATTAAAAATCATTTCATCGGGTGAGATGTGTTCAGGATTTGGCGGCGAAAGCACCTGCCCACCAATTGCGCGGCGGGACGGATCGGAAGAGGCCGGTTAAAGTAAATCGTTTGACCTATCCAGTTGGTCTCTCTCGACCTTGACCCATCGTCTTTCCTTTCTGTAAAAATATCCTCCACACAGCATCTGTAAACATGACATAGGACCTTAGGGAAATTATTTTCCTCAGGAACTTTTGTGTGAAAAAAAACTATTTTCACGAAATAAGAAAAACCTTTCTTTTAAGCTTCCGTAGCACCCCGGACATCTTAACTCCTACATCGATTCGGCATTAGACATAAACAAATTACGATCTACAAAATTGTGAACAAAAGTACATAATAAGCCACAATAAAAAATTTAGAGGTACGCTGCATGAAACATGCTGTATGAAACGCACAAAAATTAAATGAATTGCTTAAAGTCACTGTAAAGGCGAACGAGGATATCATTATCAGCGAACCGGGAAGGAAAACTGTTAGAGAAGTACTCAAATAGTTAGATAATAAAAAAAAACACAAGACAACAATATTATTATCACGAAAAGAATTGTAAAATTGTGTAGTACGTAGTATAAGTTAGAGACATTCAGTAGGACATGGCTTTATGTCTTAAGGACACTAAAATAATAAAAATTCATATAAAAATTGTTAATTGAATTTCTTATGGGTAGTTTCATAATGGTATATGGGAAGTATGGGAACCTCATATGCCGAAATACATCCTAAAAGCAAATACATATAGATCAGAGGAAACATGCCTAGGTATATTCACATATCTGTCAAAAACCATTGATACAATACACTACCAAAAACTGTCCATTAAGCCAATAAATATCGGAATCAAGAAAACAGAACTTATTGTCAATTTATTGAAAACAATATGGAAAATGGCACCCAGCAAACCTCAATAAAAAACAACAATGTCAAGGAAATAAAGTATCTTATGGAGTATCCCAAGGCGGTGTGCTTGGTTCAATCGTATTTTCTTTATTTCAGTATTCCTAATTAGGTATTAATAATTGTACTAAAGTTAATAAATATCTAAAAACACAATGAATAAATATTTATTTATTACTCTTTCATACCCACATTGGGTTTTTATATTTGGCACATATGGTTACAATTTTGTTAGTAATAATAAACGATGATTTCACATGGTTTACAATTGGATAAAATTTAAAATATATATATCTATAACAATATTATTTTTTTAAGAAATAATACCTATTTTGACACGAAATATTAATTTAATGTTAAAAATGACGATATTATTTGTATATTCATTTGCTTAACCATGTAGGCGAGGAACTTGCGAGTTTGCTACATATTTTGTTTGTGAAAAGTGAAATAGGTCCTTACGCCTAGTGTGGAAAAGGTAC
Source organism: Limnephilus marmoratus (assembly GCA_917880885.1). Lineage (NCBI taxonomy): Eukaryota > Metazoa > Arthropoda > Insecta > Trichoptera > Limnephilidae > Limnephilus > Limnephilus marmoratus. The sequence continues at coordinate 58,539,789 of OU862911.1, read as the reverse complement.
TCTTATATTAACTAGACTCGGGAGTTTGCAACAGTCGTGCTTCGAGTTTACAATTTTAAAAAAGAAGCATAAGTCGCTTGTCCTTCGTCGATCCACTAGTGACTAGTGTATGTAACTTTATTCGAGGTATTTAATATAAAAGTTTATTTCATTTGTTCTAAGGGAATATTCAACATAAAATTAATAAATTGTAAGAACTTACGCTGAATTCTATCCACATTTTTGAGGTGAATTTCACGTTGGGGTGACCAAGAGATGAAATTAAGTTCTAATTTTAAACGAACTAATGAGACAAATGAAATTTTCATAGGAAGTGAATTAAAAATTTCTAAGCAAAAATCCTAATGTTTTCATACTATTGTTTGCAATGTGATTAATGTGATGTACAAATTCTGGTTGTTCATAAAATGTAACTCCGAGATCTCTACACGTATAATATTGTCTATCGCAACGTTTCCCAAAAGGTGTTCCGCGGAACCCTGGGGTTCCGTAGAAGCATCACAAGGGTTCCGCGTTCCGTCCGGATTGTTGCAAGGATCATTGCAAGGAAGAAACACAAATACTTTTGCAGTAAACGACAAAATCTCTTCTCTCAGAAAGAAACTTGTCTTCTGGATAGAATGTGTTGAACAGAAACAGTACCAATATTTTTCTCTTTTAAACGAGTTTCTGGAAAAAAGAGTTGCAATTAACCACAGATATTGAAAAATGCATTTACGGACATTTGATGGCCCTCAACAAATCTCTGGAAGAGTATTTTCCTGAAAAAAACCTGCAGGACATTGACTGGGTACAGAATCCATTCCTAGTTCACAGGAAACGTACAGCAACAGAACATATCAAATGTTCTTCTTCCTTACAACAAAAGTTTAATTCAGAAAAACTAATCTGGATGAGTTTTGGATTGGACTTAAAAACGAATATCCAGAAGTCGTCGAGATGGCTATCACAGTTTTGTTACCGTTTGTGACCACTTACCGGTGTGAAACTGGTTTTTCGACTTACGCTTACACAAAAAAACAAATACAGAAACGGACTGGATGCAGCTCCAGATCTTCGTATTCAGCTGTCTGACACAAAGCCTGATTTCAATGCTATTTTAACCAAAAAATTAAAAAGATATCACTCTCCACATTATTGTAAGTGTAACACAAAATTTTTGATTTTTCTTTTCAAAGTAAACATGAAAGTATTTAAACTACGAGTTTATCTTTTTATTATAAAAATAGGGTTCCGCCTAGAAAAGTATGATCGATAGGGGTTCCGGGGCGAAAAAAAATTGGGAAACGCTGGTCTATCGCATAATTGAACAGAATTGGAGGTCTGTTTCGTTAGAAAGTTATTATTGAATTAAATTTGATAATATTTAGAAATAAATTCTTAGTTAGGTACACACTAATTATACAAATTATTTAAATTTGATTGAAGCTTTTGGCAATCATTAATTTGGGAAATTTCTTCGTAAAGCATCAGAAAAGAGGATAAATTTAACACTGTTGAAGCAGGATGTTAAATCATTAATAAAGAATATTACAGGACCTAAATGGCTACCTTGCGGTAAGCAACTACAGGCGTAGAATTCTTTAGATTTTGTCATTTCACTTACACAAATTATTTTCTTTCACACAGATAGCCTATCGAACCAAATTAGTAATTTGATATGTTTCCCTAAGGCCTTTAGTTTGTGAAGAAGTAATTTGTGTGATATTTTATCACATGTTATCTTTGATATTATTTTGCATGTACTTTAAATGGATAATGCACTTCGATATAATTAAATTCCAGTATTTTTTGCTACTTGTAACATTCCTTTGAGATAAGAATACAATCGTGTTCATAACCTTTCTTTGATGATAAAAAAATAATCAACATCCTTGTTTGTAATATATTATAAACAATGAGTAATCTAAAACCTAATCTAATTTAAAACATTAATTACCTATTAAAAATGATTAGCTTACTGAATGAGATATGTCATTCAGGTGACACTATCAAAGTTAAAACTGTTGACAATAGTTTCAATATGTATACCAAATGGGAAACTTTCAGAATTACACATTGTTTTTGTTAAATACAGACTCGAGTGTAGGCGAGGTTATTGTATAAATAATGCGCGTATTGGCGATATGGATATTTATTATAAGTAATGGCTATAAATACGTCCTAACTAACGTGTTGGCGGTTGGAAAAAGAGAGTGAGGAGAGGCCTGCATCTCCTTTTATATGCGGGATCACCTGTCTCGCTCTTGTATGGCCGGAAACAGGTGTGCCACCCTAAAACCTCTCTCACATCCTCCCCTACTTAAACGGGAGAATCCTGGCTACATAAGTGATACCTATAGCTACATATTTCATACAATATATTTTATATTTCATATTTAAAATTAACACATTACATTTAAAATTAACAAAACATTTGTTTTTGTTCTTTCTGTTTCCCTTCTGTCCATTTCTGTCCATTTCGACTGCGAAGTGCTGTCACCTGGGCCGAAGCCTTCCTTGCCATGGGTTAGACCTGAAACATGGAGAAACAGAATTAGAGACACTTCTATTACGTAACATACCGGAGAGATCTAATTCGTCCGTCGACAATTCCAACGTGTCAGACGCGAATTCCTGGTTATCTTCCTCCTGCCATGAAACATGTAATTCCTTTAACTGGTCTAAATGTCTTTTCCACACCATATTAGACTTGTTAATTTTTATGAAATATATTTTACTACCTTTTTTATCCACAATAACCCCAGGGACCCATAACCTATTACCCTGAGATCTGAAATCTCTAGTCATTACTTTCTGACCTATATTAAAACCTGATTTAACTCTACCCTTATATTGTCTTTTCTGATTGTTTTGGCTCTGAGTAACCTTTTTTATTACTTTGTTTCGTCGAGTAGAACCTGAACTACCCGTTCTATCCTCAATTTTCCTTGGAATCCGAGAGTCAAATACTGTTCTAATTTTTCTACCCATTAATAATACAGATGGCTCACATCCTGTTGTTGCGTGAACTGTATTCCTATAGTCTGCTAAAAAGTTACCTAACTTTTCTTTATAATCTGAAGGAAATCCATTATGTTTACAAATTTTTTTAAGGAAATTTTTACAAGTCTTTACTGTAGCTTCAGCTTGCCCGTTGCTACTAGGGTGATTGACTGGACTAGTGATATGTTCTATCCCATTTTTCTTACAAAAATTTTCAAAATCCTCAGAACAAAAACACGTACCATTATCACTAACTAAAGTTGCAGGAAAACCAAATTGCGAAAATAATCTATGAAGTATTTCGATATTTTCTTTTGAAGACAGACTGTTTACTTCCAGACACTCAATCCACTTTGAAGAAGAGTCTACCACCACTAAAAAATTTTTGTTATACAAACTACCATGATCAATATGTACCCTGAACCATACTTCAGGTTCATATGGCCACACTGCTAAAGAACTCTTTTGTGATTCTGGTTTAATTTCTAAACAATCTCTACAATTTTCCGTTATTTTCTCCAAATCTTGATTAATTTTTGGCCACCAGACAAAGCTTTTTGCAATACCTTTAGTCTTAAAAACCCCTAAGTGAGATCTATGTAACATCTTTAAAACCTCTTGTCTTAAAGACTCAGGTACAACAACCCTATGTTGATATAAAACACACCCATTTATCAAAGACAATTCTAACCTTTTTTCCCAAAAAATTCTAATAAAGTTACCACTTTGTGCCTTTTTTACTGATGCTGGCCAACCTTCGATAAGAAAATTTTTTACTTGACCTAACACATCATCCTTTTCGGTTTCGCTTTTTATCACGTCTAAAGACAAATTAAACCCATTATTCTCGAAATAATTAATGTAATCAGACTCTATCTCATCTTCACAGCTAACCTTTTCAATCGGACACCTGCTCAGAAAGTCTGAACAATTATTTTTCGATTTTACATATTCAATTTTAAAATTAAACGAACCTAACATAATAGCATATCTCTGTAACCTTGACGCGGCAATCTTAGGTACTTCTTTATTTTCACCTAAAATTCTCACTAACGGCTGATTATCCACAGCTAAAATAAATTCTCTGCCGTACAAATATTGATAAAACTTCTTAATTCCAAAAATAATTGCTGTTGCTTCAATATCTAGAATAGAATAATTCTTTTCCGCTTTAGTTAAAGTTCTGCTTGCGAACCCAATCGGTCTTTCTACGCCATTTTGAAACCTATGAAGTAATGTTGCTGCTACCCCATTAAAACTACCATCTGTGACAAGTTTCACAGGTATATTTTCGTCAAAATGCGTTAAAATCCTATCCGAAGTTAATATTCTTTTAATTATCGCAAAACTATTTTCTTGTTCCGTACCCCATTGAAACTTAACATCTTTTTTAAGTAATTCGTATAATGGTGACAATATATTTGCCATATTTGGAATAAAATTACGATAATAACTAATCATACCTAATAAACTTCTTAAATTATTTAAATCACTAGGTGCTGGTGCATTTAAAATGGCTTCTTTATTCCGTTCACACGGTTGAATCCCTTGTTCACTTATTTTATAACCTAAAAACTCAATAACTTTTAAATTGAATTCACACTTGTCACTATTCACTGTTAGATTACAATGTTTCAACCTTTCTAACACGACACATACGTTTTTCTCTAAATCGTCTTCGTCTTCCCCTATCACGATAATATCATCCAAATAAAACGTCATGTTCTGTAATCCTGACAAACAATTTGCCATTGCCTTTGCAAATATAGCTGGCGCGGGAGATAACCCGTACACTAACCGCTTATACTGAAACAATCCTAAATGGGTATTGATTGTTGTAAAACGCCTACACTCCTTTTTTAAAACAAATTGACTATACGCCGATTTAAGATCGATTTTTGCAAAAACTTTCCCACCATTTACTTTCGTTAATAGCTCCTCTATCCTAGGTAATGGATATTTGTCAACTAATAACTGATTATTCACTGTCGATTTATAATCACCACATAATCTAATACTACCGTTTTTCTTAATTACTGGAACAATTGGACTTGCAAACTCACTAAACTGGACTTGTTCTATAATACCGTCTGACAGTAAACTATCTAACTCCCTTTCGACTTTTTCTTTCAAAGCGAACGGCATAACTCTGTGATTACGAAATATCGGAATAGCGGTCTCTTTTAAAGTTAAATTCACTTCGTACTTATTAAATTTTCCTAGTTTATCCGTAAAAACTTCCGGGAATTTTTTTACTAATCGCTGCTTCAAAGTATTCTGTTTTATACTGTTTACGATTCCGTTAATCCCGACGTTAAAAAGATTCATAAAATCACGCCCCACTATCGATAACGAAGCACTTGTGACAACAACAAATTTCAAATTGTGACACTGACCGTTAAATTCCACTTGTGGCGTAATTGTACCTACCACTTTCACGAGCGTATTGTCAAAACCCCGTAGACTAATGTCTTCGTGCACTAGCTTGATTCTACTGAATTTACTGAAATAACACTCCTTGGAAATTACGCAACAAGATGCTCCAGAATCTACCATGAATTTACTCTTGATCCCGTCTAGTGAAACTTCAATAAAAAATGGTTCGACACTATTAACTTCACCCAACTTTGTGTCCGACAACAAAGTATTCACACTCTTACGTGTTGAGGAACGCTTGCACTGTTTTGCGAGATGACCCTTCGTACTGCAAATTTTACATAAATAATTTTTATATCTACATTCCGTCGCGATGTGATTATTGTGACCACAAACGGTACAATTTTGTTTCACAGCGTTCGCTGGCGACTGTGACCGTGCCCTGTTGCTATGCCCGAAACGCTTCACGTCTCTGTCTTTCACACGCGAATTATTAAAAGAGAGTCGACCGGCCTTGAGCTGTACATTAGCGTAAACCGTATTATCAACTCGGGACTGCGCTTGAGTTGAAGCTACGAGGTCAATGCACTCGGCGACTTGTAAACATTTTTCGAACGAGTATAATTCACCCTCGAGAAATAATTTTTCCCTTACCTTTCCTGGTTTACAACCCAAAACAAAGAAATCCCTTAAATTTACTGATAAACTATTCCCAAATTTGCAATTAGTAGAAAGAGACTTTAACCGCACTGCAAACTCACGGATTGATTCGTCATTTCTTTGTTTAGCACTGTAAAACTTAGATCTCTCTTCAAAAAAACATTTCGTTGAACAACAATACTCATCAAGTTTAGATATCAAATCTTCTAACTTAATATCTGTTACCTTTTTAGGAATGCACAAATTAACCAATAAGGAAAAACAATCATCTTTCAATGCATTCAGGAAAATAGCCCTTTTTTTATCATCCGATGCAAACTTTTCATCATTCACGAGGAGAAATTGTCCGAGGCGGACCTTGAAGTTCTCCCAGTTCCCGTCACGCAAACTGAAGGACTCCAATCCTCGAGACTCCATGTTCCCAATGCCCAGAAGGTACCCAAATAGAGAGAAAGAAAACAGAAAAAACAAAAACTTCCCAATGAGGCTTCTTCTTCTGCCGTCTGCTCCCTGGACCCTGCTCCGGAAACTGCTCCTTGACCCTGTGAATTGATGGCTCCTTCCAGACCCGTCACACAGTAACACCGATGGCTACCCCAGATCACTCCTGCGACCTGGATCTCCGATCCTTGACCCTCAGAGATGTCGATTGACGCTGGACCTCCCGTGCTTCCCCCTTCCGAAAAGCTGGCTGGCTCCAGTGTCTTCTTGCACTTCACTCCTTGCAGTGAAGTGTTGGAATAATTTCGGTCCGGCCTTTCTTACCGACCCGAAATAATAATGTTACCGCGTATTTTGCCAAATTTTTGTGCCAAATTTTTTTGCGCGTCGATTCTTTACGCGATCTGCCGTATTGTCAGAATCGTGTACCGTAGGCTGCGCCACTGTTAAATACAGACTCGAGTGTAGGCGAGGTTATTGTATAAATAATGCGCGTATTGGCGATATGGATATTTATTATAAGTAATGGCTATAAATACGTCCTAACTAACGTGTTGGCGGTTGGAAAAAGAGAGTGAGGAGAGGCCTGCATCTCCTTTTATATGCGGGATCACCTGTCTCGCTCTTGTATGGCCGGAAACAGGTGTGCCACCCTAAAACCTCTCTCACAGTTTTGATAACAAGCTTCAAATATCTATATATCAAGTTGCAAAACTGTCTTCATATTAATACTGTAAAGCTCGTGTAAGCGTGTTTAAAATTTTACACAACTGGTATGTAGGGTAAAAGGTTATTTATCAGAAGTGTAAAATTAAAGATACTTTATTAGTAAGGTCCTATAATTTACAGATTTGTTCTAATTCAAATCATTCGAATTTAATTGACTATTGACGAATTTGTACCTAAGTTTCGTACTGTAGTAGGGTCGACGATGGCGTGCATCTGATATACCAAATCCGTCGCTTGGCCTCTTTTGACTTTTTAAATTAAAATGGGTGGTACGTACTAAGTTCATACTACATAAATATCTTAATAAATGAAACAAAATCGGGTTAATTACACCATTTATAACTCAAGAAAGGCTAGACCGATTTTTATGATCTTTGGTTTGTTGGATTTGTCTCCTGCTCCGAATAGCAGAATAACTATTAAAACATCGGAAAAAATGAAAAATAATATGAAGAAAATTCTTTTGCTCCTACATTTTGTATGGAACAAATTCTGATTTTTGAAAGAGCTGCAGCAATATTGCGATAAGTATAATATTGAATAAGTGAAATCCAAAAATTCAAAAAGTCAAATATCAATGCGCTGATTGTTTTGCTTTTGTTCTTCAACATACAATGCTGCCACTTTTTTTTACACACTAAATGTCAACAGTCGAAAATGAGATCAACGGTAAACGTATGTCTGCACCCCTCCAAAGGAAAAACACAATAATTAAACGAAATGCAATTCCCGTAAGTAAGTTGAAAAGTAAGAAAATCACAAAAAATATAAATCCGCACACAACGCCATCTCTAATACTGACATAAACAAAACACACACAGTTGGGCATTGATAATTGCGTCATTGTGTAATTTTGAACGTAATAAAAAAACTGAATTTAATTCAGCTAATAAGTAAACACAACAGTTAACGATTCTGGTATTGGTACAAAGTTCGCCGAGTCAGCTAGTTATATTATAATCTCAAGTTCAAACATATTATATTCCCTTACCTTGAGGAACAATTAGTAAGTTTGATAATCAAACAGTATCATCAATAAATTGTATTATATTTTTTTTATAAAATGATCTAAAACCGTGAAAGTTAATTCAATGTGTCAGAATTCGTGTTCATTGAAGTTCCAATAACACAGAGGGAAAAAATAATTGACATAATATCTTAATAAGAACACACATTAACGACGTAATTAATTTTAGTGTAGGATGGTCAAACCTTGATGCTTTGCGGTTTTGCGATAAATAAACTTTATTACATTTATACTCGTAAACTCCCTTCCGCTGAAGATATTTTTCTGACCTACTTTACGGCGGTTAATTAATCACCTACTGTAAAATAATTAAATTAAAACAAGAATACTGGTAGATACCTACAAAGTATAATACAAACTATCATGTCATCACAAATGATAATGTTAGGTACGCGAACACATCTCAGGGAATGAAGAAAATGAAAAAAAAAAAATACAGAGAAACCTTCGGAAAACTAAAGTAGACAAGAGTGGGGAGGCTTAGAAGCACCGCACAAAGAAGAGACCGATTATACTATATCATTCTTTCGCAGTCTAAATCCTATAGATGTATGTGTTTCAGTGGCGGTGGGTGAGTTTTCAGTGAGCTAGAGCGCTAAGATTGAAAAATATGGCGTTATTTTTTGTAGCCGAAAATGATTTTTTGAAGATCTTCAGGATTCGTTCGGTCAAGGGATGCGCCGCATCCAGATACTGAAAAATCTTCATTCAAAAAGTAGAAATTTTGAAAAAAAAAATCATTTTCAGCAACAACGACATCTGTAATGTCGTATTTTTCAATCTTCTGTGTTTGTCTCTTTTTACTGTCGCTATTTTTCGTTTCATCGAGTTTCAAATCACACAGCGCTAAAGAAGTTTAATAATGGAGTGAAACCTATCTACTTATGACAACATAACATTTTGTGAATTCAGTGCCAGTAACAAAAATAACACTAGCGTACGAGTATGTTAAACGTTTTTACTCATCAGGACAATTTGTTCACTTTTCGGAACAACTGACAAAGGTTTCATAGAAATCGTTGTGTCTCCCTTACTATCATAGTGAGAAATATGATATGAACGGTATTGAAAGAAAAAAACACCATTTATATTCAAATATAAAAATTCACCAAAAAGAAGTAAAATGTGTGATCGGATCGCAATTTGAAAAAATATTAAGAAAATTTGAAAATTTTTTATTAATTATTTTGACAAAAAAGTAAGGTATCTAATAAAAACGTTTATAATACATTTGTGTACTTAATAAAATATGTATGTGTATATTGTGTATTTATATTTTTTCGTTATCAGTAATTTTAGTCATAAAAAATGTAAAGTGAGGCATTTTTATGTTCGCTTGCAAAATTTCTGTATTTTAAAAATTATATATTACTAGCTGGTAATTGATTTTCCCGGCATGTCCTTTCCCGTGCGTCCGCGTTCCCTTCCACCTACCCCGCCTTCCCCCTCCCTCGTCTCTACGCTCTCCACGAACCCTATCTTCCCCCTGCCTTTCCTCCCTGCCGCTAAAATCTATGAAATACACACATTTTCATTTATACAAATTTAATAACGACAGATCTTATCATTATATACAGCCTATGTTACTCGCCGATAATGTAGCTTTCTATTGGTGAAAGAGTTTTTAAAATCGGTTTAGTGGTTTAGGCGTGAAAACGTACCAAACAAACATATACACTTTTGCATTTATAATATTATTATGGATTACGATTTATAAAATTTGAAGGCAATCTTCATTATCATTCAAGCATCAACCTTTCAAAAACAATTTTTAGTTTTCGGATAGGTTCAGAAATATTCCATTTATTTGGATTTTATTGTAAAGCGGAAATATTTTGACACTCTGAAATAAGGTCGAAGCCTGAGGGGTTAAGTAAACGGGAAAATTGACAGAACTACAGACCTGATAACTAGAATTGGCGAAGTCGTGAACTTTCATGAGACACGTAAGTAAGAAAAAAATCATAGCACACTGAAAGTGATCTATTGATTGCACTGAATAGATAATTCTTAAAAGTATGAACTATGATTGAAAAAAAAAACTGTTGTCATCAATTTAAATAAGACTTTAAACTGAGAGGCGGGTAGGATATCGTCGCCTCGGGAACCATTTATTGGAAAACCAACACCTCAGCCATAAGTCACCCCAAGTGGTTCGCTAAGTTTGGTGACTTTGCAGGGGTGCGCAGGTTTATAAGGTGAGATTAGTCCAGGTTTTGGCGTGCGGGGCAAAAACATCGTGGCTTGACGGGACGGATCGGGAGACTGGTTGAGGGAGACCTTTTGACCTCTCCAGCCGGACTCTCTCGACCAATCGCCTTGGATGAATTCATGCGTCCGTCATTCCCGGACACGCTGAACCCCAGATTACTATCCAGCCCTCATACCTTATTCCTTCCCAGAACTTCTCGTCTCCTTTCTTTCCTTGATAAGACCCTCCACACATAATCCCCATATATGACATAGGACCCTGGGGAATTTTGTTTTCCTCAGTGTGGAGCGATAAAAAAGACAAATCAACTCCTATATCCCACGTATGCCAACAAAATTGATTTTCTGCTAAAGAAAGAATTTCAATGTTCGATAACGTTTATCAGAAGTAGGAAAAAATGAGCTTGCTTCAGGCACACGGACACGCTCACAACATAGTTCTAACGGTTCAACTCTTCAGTGAGTCGGGCTGAATAATAATATAACCTAGAATAATGAAATAATTTTACTTTGTATAAACCACTTATTTGATGTGCAAATCCGACCGGTTTCGGAACAAACGTTCCTTCGTCAGGGAAAGCTTATACTAATTTTATTTAGCTTTCCCTGACGAAGGAACGTTTGTTCCGAAACCGGTCGGATTTGCACATCAAATAAGTGGTTTATACAAAGTAAAATTATTTCATTATTCTATAATGGATAACCACAAAGTAATAGCTACATTCAAAAAAAAAAAAAAATAAATAAATAAATAAAAATAAATAAAAATAAAAAAAATAAAAAATATATAATAATATAACCATTTATAAATAATATAAGGGTGGATTTCTCCGTGTAATTCTATCCAAGGTCACCTAAGCAATGCCTGGCAGACGAGAAAGCCGATATTCCGTGTAGATTTTCATAAACCATTTATAACACATTATTTACGATAGAAAATTGACAGTGTGACAGAGCATGACCTTAAACGCCAGTGGTATTACGACGTGACCTTCGCGAAACCTTTATGACAACATATTATTATTAACTCGTGGGAATAGATTATTATCGAAGTAGCTTGTCTTTGCAGGGAAACTTCCAGGTTATTGCTTCATTTCACGTCGATGGAGAGGAACTCTTAGGCTCTTCTTCCAGCAGGGATACGCAAAAGTATCCGATACTCAACGACTCAAGTATCTTATATATACTACCGTCATGCATCTGCACAGAGATTTATAAATACTCTTATAATAAATTAATAAATTATATATTTATAAATACTGCGACATTAATCTCTCGACCAGCCGGTCGAAACCGTTACCACTCAGGTTGTAGAGACTTTGAACATGGTGGAGCGATTAATAAATATGGTAGTCAAGCATAAATGATAATCTCATCTTTACTTGTGTCAGACATTTTGTAACAATGCGTATGCTTCAATCAATGCTAGAAAATAAAACAGTTAACAGAAAATGACAGCTACAGCAGTTATGAGTGAGGTTATGAAAGCTATTTTTGACGCTTCGAGAGGTGGTGGCGACAAGTTGTTTGCGACGTGTTTTTTTTAACATTAGCTCCACACAGGGCACTGAGAAAAAAAATCCCTTAGAGCCTATGTCATATTGGGGATGCTGTGAGGAGGGATTTTCTTAGGAAAGGAAGGAGAGCATGTTCTACAAAGGAAAAAGGTATGGGGGATGGGTAGGAATTTGGGGTTCAATGTATCCAGAAGTGACGAACGTATGAATTCATCCCTCCCACTGCAGTGCACAGCGATGGGTCTAGAAAGTCCGTCTGGGGAGGTCTAGGTTAGGTCTCTCTCAACGAGTATCTTGATCTTTAGATTCGCCTATATCGCTATATGGGCAAAGACAAACCACAGACAAACCTTACCTCATGAATCCGGGCACCCCGATCACCAAACCTCTCTGCGAACCACTTGGGGTGACGTATGGCACGGGTGTTGGTTATCCAATAAAAGTTCCCGTGGCGGCGGTACCCATACCTGCATTCCAAAATGAAAAATACACAACACCAGTACCAGATATTTACGCATTCCTGTGGAAGAAAGGCCTTACTAGTGGGTATTTCGAATCCGGAAATCCTTTGCCTTAGGATTAATTCGTTACACGCTTTGACGCCCACCCTCGCAGTCTCGTCGTGGAGAGGCAGCCATCGATATATATGTATAGACAGCGCATGACATAAGGGAGGCACCTTATCTTGGTGTCCAAACTAAGATTTCATTAAATCTTCACATGTAGCATTTAAATTAACCCAATTAAATAACTATGTTTCAATTCCACTTTATTATTTCGATTTAATTTTCCATTTTATTATTTCGATTTATTTAATAAGATTTCATTACTCCACAACATATTAATTATGTCATATTTAAAAAGAAAGTTTAATTAGAAATTAGAGCTGACGATAGGTGCGACGAACTAGACATTCCGAAAAAAAGCTTTGCGCATTTCATGAAGCCAGCGCTCAATATTCGCCAATTTTATTGAGATAAATATTCGGCTGAACTACTGACTCAATTACTGGCGATGGATTTATGACGAATTCGTAAATCATTTTTTATGGCAAATATGTATGATCGAGTTCTGAAAAGCCATTGGCAAAATTCGCAGTAATGTTCACTGTAGTCCATTCATTCTTCACAAATAGTTAAAGCTAATAAACAGGCATAAAACGCCTGACAAAGAATATATCCGTAAAGCGGGAAAGAAAACTCGTGAATGTCTTTTCAGAAAACTTCGTAAAGAAATACATACGAGTATTATATAATAAAAAAAAGTAATAAGAATGCCCAAGGAGCAAAGTCATGTTATGAAATTAAAAAGATCTCTGGAGTTTACTGTTTCAGAAACAGAACTTTTTCCATTCAAAAATATTTTTCATACAAAAATGTGAAAAGTTTTTTTCATGCAAAGAATTTTTTTCATTGGAACAACGAAAAACGGCGTTAAGGCCTTTAACCAGCCAGCGGCCGAGAATCCAAACTTCGTCGAAAGATGTTCTTACGGTCGTACAGGGCGGTTCCAATGAGAAAGATTAATTATTTCCCGTACCAGCTTTTTTAAATTATAACTTATGTAATATCCATTTTATTTCATTCAAAATCGATGTGATGATAAAACTAATAAAATTATGTATTTTTTGTAATTATTTTTTGATCAGTATTTATAATTTTTCAATAATGTCTAAGCAAAATAAGAATGTAAAAAAAATCATATTAGTTTGTAAGACCATAAATAAATAGACAAACTGAAGTATTTTCATCACAAAACACGTGGGCGGATCTTTTTTTAATGATTTTATACTAAATTAAAATTCTGAAACACAGCTTTCCCAGATAATTTATTTTACTGCATGATTATGTGATTTGAAGCATGTGTTGTATAATACAAAATTTTGTTTGAATATTTACAAATCTGCCAACGACCTACGGTATAACCTTATTATACTAAAAATAAACACATTTTCTCAAAATTTAAAAACCTTTACTAGATAAAAGAACAATCTTTCGAAATCTATTTATAATTTTTTGGTGGAAAAGAGTCAATACGTCTAAAATTTGATTTAAAAATGACATATTTCCGGTTTTCTCTGGTTATTCCCTCTTAAATTTGTTACGTAACAGAATCGGCTCCCGAGCGGAAGGTTAAGTGAATCGTCCCCACTACACGTGCCTACCGTTTCCTCTCCCCGCACCGCGCGACCACCCCGCGTCAGGCGCCAAGCGCCGGGCGGCCCGCCGGCCGCCACTCCTTCGCTAGCTCTCGGCCAAGCAACTGTGCTACGCGCGATTTGCGCTGTTTGTGCTCCACGATATTAACTCCGCGATGTATTGTTTGAAATTGTGTGGTGAACGGAATCCAGAAAAGATGGCAGACCACGCATCTAGCTATGTGAGTACCAACTCGCTTCCTCCCCCCCACCGTGTGCTTTGAACCGTTTGTAACTTCATTTAAACGCATAGAGAGAGGGAGAAATCCTCGTTAGGTCAGTAGGGTAGTTTAACTTGTGTTTTGTGCCGACACTGGCCGTATGTGTATCACCCTGTTCTGTTATTGAATAAACCCTTTAAATGCAAATACTGTGTACTGATTGAAGAGGGAGTCCCGGGGATTTTGAGGAGAGGAGGGGAAGGAAGAATTGACCAAGCGAACCACTGGCACTCGCCCTGTTTTTTTTAGGAGGAATCATGTTCGAGCCGGTTTGAGCTAACCGACGGCTGTTATTGTGTGTGTTTTACAGGAATAGGGCTTGGGGTAGGCCACAGCAGCAGCGCCCCCAGCACTGTCGCCCGACGTGTGGCGGGTTTTTTTTTTTTTTCTCCTCCCTCTTCACAGTCGCTCGCCTCGTTCTTCAATCAGCCATTGTTTAAACTGTATAATCTATAATGTTTTGTCTTGTTTTTTTTCCCAATTTGTCTAGCATTACCATCAAAGAACATCGACGCGAGTGTAACTTCGAATTGCAAATTTAAACTATCGCGGGCACATTCCTTCATTTTCGAGTCGTCACTCGACAAAACATTATCACCGGTATTCCTACGTAAAGTGCTCAACCAAGAAAGTTGCCGTCGTGAATAATATAGTGTTTACAAGTGTCGACCGACTAAATTTGCTAGTTTCAAATACAAGATTAATAGTGGAAATGTACACAAATATTTAAAACAAAGTTATTCAACAATTAAAATCCTGTATATGATAAACCAATTACCCGCTTCGTTTCCCGAAAGTTAATTAACCAGTTTTTATTAATAAACTTATTCCGCAGTGTGCTGGTCTGTATTTGATATCGACATATTCTGCGAATAGGGGACTATTTCGCAAAATACTGGCCTGTATATATAACGGCATATTTTGCAGCTTAAGGGAAACAAGTGGATTAAATTCTTTCTACCTTTTGACAATTGAGCATTTTTCTAATTTTGCCGCCTGTTTCATCATTTAGCTTTTTTTTCTTTCGTAAGAAACAGACGACATAATTTGAAAGACGTTCGGTTCGCGTTGACGTCGATTCCTCGAGTCAGGCATTACATTACGTATGCACATTTCTGCATATAACTTGTTATGACAAAAGGAAGTCGGCGGATAAATACCAGTAATGGTGTATGCTCAAATCAGGCTGCAGTATAGCCACGTTAAATAAAGAACAATTCCCCAAGACATTGTTGAATTTTCAAACATACTTCCACGAAAACTTGTATAAAAGAAAAAATATTTCCTTTCCTTTCTAAAGAACCCCCCCTTTGGAAGGCTAATCGAAATATTCCAAAAAACATGTTCATTTAAGGCGAACCTCGTTTCCGTTTTTTTATTTTTTCTTTTCCGGACTTTTGCTTATTTGCAAACCTTTTTCAAAAACATCGGGATTTTTTCTCAAAATTACGTTTTTTGAGGGAAACCGCTGCCCAATTTTCTCTCGTTCCGGACTACATCAGGATTTTTTCTCAAAATCACGTTTTTGTAAGGGAAACCGCTGCCCAAATTTTTTTTCTCGTCTATGGACTTTGAAAATTTTCAACAAATTTTCAAAACATCGGGATTTTTTCTCAAAATCACGTTTTTGTAAGGGAAACCGCTGCCCAATTTTCTCTCGTTCCGGACTTAGAAAATTTTCAACAAATTTTCAAAACATCGGGATTTTTTCTCAAAATCACGTTTTTGTAAGGGAAACCGCTGCTCAAATTTTCTCTCGTTCCGGACTTAGAAAATTTTCAACAAATTTTCAAAACATCAGGATTTTTTCTCAAAATCACGTTTTTGTAAGGGAAACCGCTGCCCAATTTTTTTTCTCGTCTATGGACTTTGAAAATTTTCAACAAATTTTCAAAACATCTGGATTTTTTCTCAAAATCACGTTTTTCGAGGGGAACCGCTGCCCAATTTTTTTTCTCGTCTATGGACTTTGAAAATTTTCAACAAATTTTCAAAACATCTGGATTTTTTCTCAAAATCACGTTTTTTGAGGGAAACCGCTGCCCAAATTTTTCTCGTTTTCGGACTTAGAAAAATTTTCTACAAATTTTCAAAACATCAGGATTTTTTTTCCCAAAATCACGTTTTTTGAGGGAAACCGCTGCCCAAATTTTCAAATAAACCAAACACTTATAAAAAACGCGTTTTTTTTTCAAAAACTTTTTGTAAAAATACGTCCCCAGTGGTCAATCTCTGCCCAATTTCTTTCCAATTGCGAGTCTAGTTCTCACTTTTTCCAACATAAGGTCACTCTGATACGACCTTATACACCATGGAAGTTCCTCAAGTCACGCTGGGTATAATCCCGCACGTCTTTACTTCAAGAAAGAAAGAACTACTACAGGCCCTGAGAAATAGAAAGATTTCTCCTAGGAATAATTCCAAAATGCCTTACTGTGACGGAATCAGTAAATTCCATCACATCAAGTTCTCAGGCGTTATCAAATTGGCAAAACTCTTGTCATAAGTGACGTGAGTTACATGTAAATATTAAATGTAAATAATCACCCACATGGGCATTCGTAAGGAAATCCTTACACCCGAAGGCACATTAATGTCAACGGTAGCCTAACTCCTGTACATTTTTTTTTTTTGTGCATAATTTTATATGTTCTTTTACATCCTGCGCGCCTTGCCTGCTGTACCACAAGAGCACCTCTTGGGGCACTGTTTTCATGCTTGTATGCATCCTCTTCCTGAAATTGATCACTTCGGGAAAGGGACTCCTTTTTCCTCCTACCATCAACGGTTCCAGAAAACTCTTGCTCCAAGACGTCGTTTTCCTTTCACAATTCTTGCAGCATCCGCGCGTTTTTTTTTTTCTCACCTCATCGCCTCATCTTGTCATATCACCCCTTTTTTTAATTTTTTGTTTTGTGTCGGGTTTTGTCGTACCAGTACGTCCCTACCCTAATGTTGTAAATATAAAATCATAAGCACAAGTCTGTATAATAACCATTGGTTTCAGACCTTTGCCGCGGGCTCGCTACTATGGTCACAGCACCATATTGTAAGAATGTCGCGACGATTTCTGTTATAATAGGAAATCCTCCCGTTTTTTCTTTCTTTCTTTTCCCTCTTCACCCCATCCTACACATTCATAGTAATGTTGTATATTGGGAATCGTTTCGAATACACCCAATGTACTCACCTATCAGGTCACATTCGCTGGATTCGAGACAATTCAAGAGCAACCTTGTTGCTATTTGTGGTTTTTTCTTCTTTTTCCAAAAAATTAGAATGGCGCTCAACCCAATTGCTCTTATTTTTCTAGAATCATATTTTGTCGGATTCGGAAAAATTTTTTTTTGTTGTTATAAAAGTGACAATATGTTTTGTCCCTTCATTAACTTTGTTCCTTGTACATATACAACTTCATTATGAGGTACACATTTTATCATGACATCAGTTTCTTTTGTCCTTTATTGTACCATTATTCTAGTTTGAAGTTTAAAATCTTGGCCAGATCTTCAATAAAATTTGTGTTTATCGCCTTTTGGCAAGTCTTGTAACGTATGCTAATATGAAATTATTAAGCTACAGCAGTGCCGTATTAATTACATCATTGCAAAAACCGCCGTCTGTATTGAATGGGGACCCACATTTTCGAACGTAATTGGGCTACTGTCTTTCAATACTGGGCAAATTTGTTGTAAATCGTTCATTCCTGTCACGTGAGACGTGAAAACGTGACAATATCTACCATCATAGGAGAGATCCTCAAAACATCCGCCATGATACGAGAAGCTCGTTATAATTACTTTATACTCATAACTAAATGTTACTAAGTTGGTCGTGTGTCCTTTGGCATGAGAACCGCTTAACCCGCCGTCTGTATTGAATGGGGACCCACATTTTCGAACGTAATTGGGCTACTGTCTTTCAATACTGGGCAAAATTTGTTGTAAATCGTTCATTCCTGTACATGAGACGTGAAGACGTTACAATACTCACCATGAATCGTGCGAACGAAATAATATCTACCCCATGTTTGTGTGACCTACCAAGCGTAGATCACACGCCTTTTATTTTCTGTTATCAGAAAATTATTGCTTTTGCAGCAGAGTACTCATTAACATGCCCGTGGACTTCCTGTCACAAGAACCCAGGAACTATCCACTATCTCAAAAGGACTAATCATACGCTTCACTCATGATTATGGGGCATCGTGTCGTAGGAGTTAAGTTGATGGACACAAAAACACCTAACTCGTTGTCTGGGGGACGAACAAGAAAACCCCCAGGTTTGTGAGATTTGAGCAAGGGTCTGTCATTTCTCGCAAACAAGTAGGAGAATAAAACGACCTTCTAATCTTCTGCCCAATACACGTAGTGGATTAGACTCTTTTTGTCAGTGTATCCCTTTTGTCCCACTCTACCAAATTGTATTGTAATGTGCCAGGAAAGTTGCTGTAGACCTTGTTTCACCTTTCACTCAGAGGTCGAATTTCGGAAATAGCCGAGTCCTCAGCAGTTTTCTTCGTTCAAATGTTCCCAATTGTCACTCTTTCCTTTCCTCGAAATTATCCGTGAATGGGGATATATGCGTTACGCACTTGGCGTTTCGTTTGTCAAATGGGACAACCTTCATTCACGGATCTTTTCAACTTCCTACTCCTTTCCCACTTTTCATAACTTATTTGTACTCAATGTTTTGTTCTTCGAAAGTAGAAAAAATGCTACCGTATAGACGTGAGCATAGGTCATGGAAGACCAACTTCTTTCGAAAAGGGGCATTTTGTCATACGTACAAACCCTTACCTACGTGTTCTTGGAAATGTATTTAGTTTAAAAAAAACTAAATGGGTTAAACAGAACCTTCCTTGAATACGTACCTTTGTAATATGTATAAGTCTGTAGTTACACTTAGTTAACTCTCTCTCCGTCTCTCTCTCTCTCTACACGTCAAACAAATCCAATCTTTCTCAAAATGCACACCTTGTTTCTCTCCAAACCTTTTCATCATTGGTCTACCAGGCAGGTAAACTTCAAGAATTTTGTTCTAATAATAATTTTTTCGCCGGATTAATAAGAAGACCAGCAGCTCTTCACCCTATCTACACCTGCGCCTCTCTTCATGCTGCCTTCACTACCGTCACGGAGGTCCCATGCCTTCAAACCCTACGTACCAAAAGCACCCGACCACACCTAACATAACCTAGTGTGAGTCGTGCGTGTAGTTGCGAATTGTATCATCACAAAACCATCACTCAAACAAACCCGAGCACGTCAGCTCTAAGTTGGTTCATGTTCCTGTTGCCATTGTACAAATGTTCCTGCGGCACCTTGCAAATGTTCCTGTTGCCATTGTACAAATGTTCCTGCGGCACCTTGCAAATGTTCCTGTTGCCATTGTACAAATGTTCCTGCGGCATCTCGCAAATGTTCCTGTTGCCATTGTACAAATGTTCCTGCGGCATCTCGCAAATGTTCCTGTTGCCATTGTACAAATGTTCCTGCTGCATCTTGCAAATGTTCCAGCTGCACCTTGCAAATTGCTCTGTTGCCATCATGCCAATGCTCCTGTGCCCTTGCGCAAATAACAATACCAACAATTGTTCATCCAACAATCCCACTGTATACAAACCAGTGTACCAACCACCATCACAACAACGGCTGTCATGCACACAAACCACCTCCTCTATAAAGGACCAACCACCAATTACAATTCCACTCTCCAGTACCTCAATGACGTCATACTGGCCCACCCACAGGATCCGGAAGCAGCTACCTTTTTGACCTCTGTGACAGGTAGAACCCTCTCCACCACCAAGAAGCCTCATCCTGCGTTCTCTTCTTCGTGTTTTCTTTAAGGCCCTAGTGTTCCTTGAGTGTAATCTCAAACGGGCCAGGTTACTGTGACAAAGTAACCGTGTAACTTCAGTGCAACGTCCCAACACCCCAAACATCCTACGCAAACCACGCTACGCAAACATAGCTCACAGACCAATGATACAATTAGAGTCATTTTTTTTCTATCACTGCATAACCCTTGTACCTTCTCCAACAGGTCCTTGTTTATATTTATGTATGTCACTGCTCTTTCTTGTTCATTCATGTATAATTCCTTGTTCACCATGCTTTTTTCTCTTTTGTTTTTGTTTCTACTATTTTGTAGCTAGCAACCTTTTTCTCTCTCTCTCTCCTTTTTTCTCTTAAATTTTTTTTTTTTTTTTGTTTTGTTTTGGCACAAGTGCTAGAAGGGTAAGAGGATTTCTTAGCCCTACTGCTCCATTACCACGTCGCTTTTTTTTGCGGCGAGGGGGGAAGTGTTACGTAACAGAATCGGCTCCCGAGCGGAAGGTTAAGTGAATCGTCCCCACTACACGTGCCTACCGTTTCCTCTCCCCGCACCGCGCGACCACCCCGCGTCAGGCGCCAAGCGCCGGGCGGCCCGCCGGCCGCCACTCCTTCGCTAGCTCTCGGCCAAGCAACTGTGCTACGCGCGATTTGCGCTGTTTGTGCTCCACGATATTAACTCCGCGATGTATTGTTTGAAATTGTGTGGTGAACGGAATCCAGAAAAGATGGCAGACCACGCATCTAGCTATGTGAGTACCAACTCGCTTCCTCCCCCCCACCGTGTGCTTTGAACCGTTTGTAACTTCATTTAAACGCATAGAGAGAGGGAGAAATCCTCGTTAGGTCAGTAGGGTAGTTTAACTTGTGTTTTGTGCCGACACTGGCCGTATGTGTATCACCCTGTTCTGTTATTGAATAAACCCTTTAAATGCAAATACTGTGTACTGATTGAAGAGGGAGTCCCGGGGATTTTGAGGAGAGGAGGGGAAGGAAGAATTGACCAAGCGAACCACTGGCACTCGCCCTGTTTTTTTTAGGAGGAATCATGTTCGAGCCGGTTTGAGCTAACCGACGGCTGTTATTGTGTGTGTTTTACAGGAATAGGGCTTGGGGTAGGCCACAGCAGCAGCGCCCCAGCAAATTCAAGACACGTCCCTCCTGCCTCGGAGTAATTAAAATATTATTATGGGCATATCGTTGGTAAATACTAAAAATATGTAACTAGTAAATATTAAAAATGGCTGTAAAACTAGTATAACATTAATTTCGGCGCAGCAAGTTGATGTCTTGAAATCTTGATGACTCCATTTCAGTCGAGTTCTCATAATGTCCCGAGCCGAAAATAACAATTTTATTTCACTAGCACATTTAGCATGCACCATAATAAACAGTGTTTTTAAAATTAATTATTTCTTAAATCGAATATAAAATATTTAACGGCCGCATTCGAGCAGAAAAAACAAAAATCAGATATGATTTTAGATGTTCACGGCCAAAAGTATTTTTGTTCTTTATTTTTGGGATGTTATGCCGTGTTGCGCTCCTTTAGCCAACGTTTCGGACATCGTTACAGTGTGATCATCACATCACATCACATGGATACTGTAACGATGTCCGAAACGTCGGTTAAAGGAGGAGGTAGCGCAACACGGCATAACACCCCAAATATAAAAACAAAATCAGTCTTTTCGTAGCAATTCCGGCAAGTTATCTCCCAGTGTCCCAGTAGGTATACGGAAAGTAATTAAGTATGTTACCTAATGATGGAAGAATTACGGTACCTTCTTTTAATAATTCGATTTTTGTGCTAATACCTAGTTTCATTTTGATATATTGCATGGACAGACTTTTTACTCGAAATAAAATACTTCGTTCGCAGAAAATGCTTAAAACAAATTAAACTTACTTAAAGATTATAGAAATACGTGCACGGCGTTAGAATATTAAAATAAATGTATATTCCCCCCCGGAAAGCAAAGCGGATTATATTAAATAAAAAAGAATTTAATTTATAACGTAGAGAGAAATTTTTATGAAAATCGAAAGTGGGAAGATTCTCAGAAGGTTTTCAAGTAATTTGATAAAATCGCTGCTCACATTAAATAGAATCCTTAATTTTGTTAACTATATTTTTTTTTTCAAATAACCCTGACGATTTCAAATGAATCTACATCGTTTTATCTATAGAATCGCCGTAAATAAATAAGCATGAAAGTTTTTTTTTTGGCAGCTCTTAAATAATGCTTCTATAACATAATTAAGCCCGTAAATACTAAAGCGAAGAAAAAAATTGGAATGGCTGCCGATGTTCGGAGAAAATTACTCTAGGAAGGATGCAATAAATATATTACGGCTAAACGAAATTCGGAGATAAAACCACGCGCATTTATGACATGAAAAATGATAAAAATGAGTTTTTACGACATTTTACATTCTGACTTGAGATAGATAAGCTATATAAAAATGTTTTCAGAATTAATTTGAAATGTTCGTTGAATAATTACCGCTTGATAACAAACCACAAACAAACACAGCCTACGTGTGAAAACCATTGTTCAACATTAAAAAAAAATTATCTTGATTTTATTGGCTCCTGGAGACAAAAGAGTATTCGGTCGTTGCACTTGGCACTTTAAAACGGCACAATTGGCACCAATTTATTAATCAAACACGCGCTTTTGGGGTCAAGTTCAAATAATAATGCTTGTATATTGTGTGCCAGCATACTACGATTATTGTTACTCTGAGACTTGTTTTGTTATTTATTCTATGTACAACAGGGAGAGTAATCCATGTATTCATATTCACACACAGTGGATATTATTCCATGTTGATAAACAGAGAGGAGTATAATATCCATTATTATTATAATTTGCGTATACATATGTTGTACAGTATTTCTTAGAAAAGATACGACCAAAATGTCTATCATTTCAATTTTCGTTCCTTGTTTACACCACACAAAAGTTCTAATTTCAAATGTCAACTGCTTGTTTCTAACCAGTGGCGGTTGGTAAGTTTTTGGTTAGGTTAGGTTATGTTAGGTTAGGTTAGGTTAGGTGTAAGTTTTTGGTTAAAAAAATGTTAGAAAAAATCTTTTTTCCTGGAGCAACAAATCCATAATGACAAACAAACTTGTTTCATGCACAATATTCATCTCTACATATTATAAATTAAAGTCCTCCGCCGCGTCTGTCTGTCCGTCTGTTAGCGATAAACTCAAAAACTACTGATCGGATTTTCACGGGATTTTTACCAATAGATAGATTGATTCATGAGGAAGGTTTAGGTATATAATTTGTCAATGTTTTGGGTAAATTAGTAGAAATATATAATATATAAAGGGGAATGTCTGTATGTGGTGGCCGAGCGGGCTGGCAAGCGGGCGGTGTATGTATTTGATTTGTATGCAAAGGAATCTGTCTACATTTGATTTAGAAAACTCTATGTAAAGCCCGGGCATCGCCGGGGACTTCAGCTAGTCAAGAATAAGTTTTTTGAAATCATAGGCCTCTCTAGCAGACAGTGCAAAAGTTAATGATCGCCACTAGTTTCATCACCAGTGTCGTGAGGCGAAAGTACTAGATACGTTAAAATTATCAGAGACGGTCCTGCACAAGCACAATTGGTCGACTTATCAAGGCGCCAAGTTAATACCAGCTCCAGGCGCCATTTGGCCCAGGGCCGGCCCTGACTCCAGTATAGGGTAGGAGAAAGGGAAAGAGCAGCATCATGTGTGTACTAGAGAGTAAAGAAAATCACACAAGAGACAATTCCATTAAGTTTGGCTAGAAACATAAAACGAAAGGGTCACATATGCGTAACAAGCAGAGGTCACCATTTTCTTAATCGTCACCTTACGGCACCATAGATACTTCGTATCTTTGTGGAAAGGTGCTATTTATTTCGTACCAAAATTAAAATCGAAAACAAATAATTCCAGTGCAGTTAACACGCGGTAGAAGCGAAACTTTACCAAAACAATCTAAACCGATGAAGAACAAGAGCATGAAAAAGTGAGCTATTGAAAAGCGGCCAATGAGCGCATACCTAACGTCATTTCCGTTTTATATATCAACCAATAGGATGCCAATAGTATGCCTTGATAGGAATTTGATGCTTCGCAGGTGCTCAATGCGTCATTTCCGTTTCATCCGAATTCCAAATCACAATGGGGCTATAGAAGTTTCACTTCAAAAAATTATGTTCACTATAAAGAGAAATGAGATCATGTTGGTTGAAGTTTTTTTCAGATGTTACGCGTATTTTTAAGGCTATTTCACTGATATTATTTAAAATTATAATTTAAGATAAAATACCATGACGCTCAAAAGAGGGCTTTGGAAAATCAGTTTAAGCAATGCAAAATCATGTACATTTGGTTTAAAAATTTGACTGCTTAGAAATATTACAGATGCTTTAATTAAATACTGCGAGCGGAACACATCTTGGCCATTAAAAAATTCGGACACTTTTTCTTCGTATTTTTATAAGCCTAGAACAAAATAAAGTATCAGGCCATTAAAAATTGCTTCAAAGTGCAAAATCTTCTACTTACCAAGCCCTTTTCGGACACGCTTTTATTTTTTGACGTGGCAAATTGAGTTATTTAGAAAATGATCGAAAAACAATATAAAATATTTGTGACTGAACTTCACAAAATAAAATAAAACATGCTTTTTGGCAACATTTTTTAGCATAATTTTTTTTTTTTTTTTACATGAGCTCCACACAGGAGGCCCTGAGGAAAATAATTTCCCACAGGGCCTATGACATCTTTGGGGATGCTGGGTGGAGGTTTTTTCTTAAGGAAAGAAAGGAGGGGAAGATTTTGGGAAGGAAAAGGGTTTAAGGGGTGGGTAGGAATCTGGGGTTCAGTGTGTCCTGGTCATCCGCCTGCAAGACCTAGACAAACCTCACCCCATGAACCCGGGCACCCCTGCTAAATCGGTGTTAAGCGGGAATTTCAACCTTTTCGCCACGTACTGCGAGATTTCGCCCGATTCCGAATGTTCCAGAACTTACGAACGTACTCGTAAGTTTAGGTTAAATTAGGTAAAATATTTATTGCACGTAATATTCTTAAGGTGGTGATAACTTCAAATAATAATATAATCTAAGAAGATGAAATGCTTAATATTCTGCTGAAATAGCATAAGTTACGCGAACAATAGTCAGAATCATTCCCAGAGGAAATTAATGTTATATTGCCGCCGAGAATAATAATTTAGAACGACTCAGTTCCATATCACATAAATTTTACCATATCTACGATAAAGCTTTTAAAACAAACATGAACCAGATCGGAATGGGTAGTTATTGCAATAAAAGGTTTTATGGACAATGTCAAAGTAAGGTAAAGCAATAACTAAATCCCCATGGCTGAATAATGTATATATTTTTGTCTCGTAATGTATGTTTTTCTAAGTGTTTTACTTCTAACTAATTCCTAACATTACCAATGTGTTTTTAATTATATTTATCCCATTTAGATTCACTTGTCAATATATAAATAAATAATAATTAATCTCGATGATGTCCACTGTTATACTACCCATTGATATATCTTTATACTGACATATCATTTTATAAGCAGGTACACCAAATAATAGTCTTCAACCAAGTATATCAATAGAGTTCATAATATATTGCCAAATATTAGTGAGTTTGGTGTTATCAGCTAAGAAGACAAATCATTTAAATCTATACAAATAAAAATATTTAAAAAAAATGAATCGCCGAAATGTATGTACGCACATAACTTCCGAACGACTGCACCAAATCGGATAATTCTTTTTTTTGTGTTCGTTATTGTCAGGACAAGGTTTATATAAAACTACTGGTGAGCTCTGGCATTATAAAATTTGTATAAAAATTTGCAATATTTGACACGCGAGCTGTTTAAAAACTGAATGTACCGGGACTGAATGTATGGAATGCGGGAGGGCGGAAGGGAACACGGGAGGGGGGTTCGCGAGACGGGAGAAGAGGGAGAGTGGAGTGGGGAGAGGGAAGGTGGAGGAGGCGGAGTGGGAACGCGAGAGGGGAAGGGAACGCGGGATGGGAAAGGATACGCAGGGAGAAACAATTTATTTATTAAATAGCATAGCAACGCATGCCGGGAACCAGCTAGTATCAATATAAATTACACGAAAACACATTTAAAAAAATGATTTTGTTTAAATATTAGTTTCCCATAACACGTGAACAATAGTTATTCAATGCATTAAAAGGCATAAAATATGTACATGTTGATACTGCTCAATAAAAACTTGGGAAAAGAGGTGCTGATATTATATAGCTTACACAGCCCTTTTGACCGAAATTTCACTATATTCAGCTAGCGACTTAACTTCGAGCACAAGCTATGGAGCTTGGAAAAACTACTTTTCTGAAAAAGAAACTGTGATTAGATTCCATATTATGATATACTGAAACCATTTAAAACTTTTATACACTTTATTTATTTATTTTGTCAATGCCATTCAAAGAAATAAATTGTTTCTTCCTGCGTGTCCTTTCCCATACGTCCCCGGTCTTCTCCCGCGTTCTCCTTCTACCTTCACCGTCTTCCCCTTCCTCGTCACCCCTCCCGCGAATCCCACCTCCTTCGTTACCCTCCCCCTCCTATTCATACAAATATATGAAACACACACATTTTCATTCATTCAAATTTCATAACGCCAGAGCTCATCATAATATATAGAAACCTGCACAACACAACACGCGTCAACAAATCACCAAAGTTTCATCGCAATCGAATGAACGGTATGGCAGCATATAAAATATGAACAAACAAACCAAAAATGATTTTTACATAATATTATTTTATATAAAATAATTACAGATAACTGTACTACCATCACGATCAATAAGTTGTCCGACAAGATTAGTCATTTTAATGTTTTATTAACACATATTGTATGCCGTTTGCGGTTGCTTCATTCTTTCCCCATAAGTGGTTATGCCGGCGCATTTTTCTCCTGTTTGTACGCAGCATTAGGTTACAAGTATCAGGTCATCACCAGACACGGGTAAACATTAAGAAGGAGAAGACTAGCGATCCATCACCAGGCTCGCCCATCTCCTAGAGATCTCGAGTGGTACCAAATAATGATGTCACGTGTGCCAGTTACCAGCTGCCAGAGAAACAATACAATGGCAAGGACCCGGTGAAGTCACATCACTTATTCACTGTCAACCGAGCCGCCTAACTAATAATCTGCCAAAATAATACCTGCTATTAAGTTTTAATGACTTCAATCAACCGTCACTCGAGTCTCAGAGTTGGTTTCTAATATAACTCGAGTGATGTATTTGCTTTGCAAGAGTACCATAATATTAGTCACACTTAAATAAGGAAAAAACGATAATAATAATAATAAATTTGGACAACTTATATAGCGCTGTTTTTGCGAAAAATCGCCTCAAGAGCGCTGTAAATGATGAAATAATGAAACTATGAAGTGTATTTTTTTAATACTACTGACGTAAACCCAAGTGACTTCTTAGAAACACAAGGATGTATTCAGTATGTGGCAATTAAATATATTACTTATATAAAAGCACCTACATTTTATGATGGGATTACCTATGAATATCATCAAAGAAAAGAAATACTGTCGTTACAAGTAAAGCAACTTGTCCGTTGCTGAATAAAATTGTTATTATGCAGTGGTGTTAGAATCGTCGTAAAGCCACTAGATCCAGATAGATCGAGACAGCAAAACTTATGGAATCTCAGGCTCTTCTTCCACAGGGATACGCAAGTATCCGATTTTTTTTTTTTTTACAGTGTATACCGCACAAGAATCTCAACTGCTCCCGTCTGGAGCCAGTGAGACTATGGCATCCCCAATTGGGGTATGTTGTGAGGCTGAAGGTAGTGGGGAGGAGAAGGAGGTGGGGAAGAGGAAGGTTGGGAAGTACCTGGCTATTCAGATCTGGTCACTAAATACGGCTAAAGCCATTTTCAAGCAACGTTTCAATTCTGAATGGTGGTCTTACACCAGGGCGATACTAATAGTATCTTCCACTCTGGAACATGCCGCAAATATACTATATATTATTTTAAATGAATTAATTGTGAAATAACACAAATTAATCAAATAAAATTTATTTGCGCATGCCGGGTTCGAACCCGCGACCTCCGGAATGTGAGTCAAGAGTCTTAGCCACTGGACTACGGAGGTCGTCCGATACTCGACGATTCAAGTATCTTGGCGACCACCGCGGTGTGCCGTACACAGGCACGCTTTGCCGACATTTTGTAAACGACCAGCAGGGAAGTCGTCCCTATTCATGTCGTCGAAACTTTAAACATGGCTCATCACTCTTCAGGCATTTTGTAACAATATTTGTGCTTTAGTTAGATCAAAACTAGGAACAAAATAGTCAACAAAGAATGACAGGATATAAAATGACAGCTATAGCAACTGATGTTTGGTTGTAATAGAGGATATGAAAGCATTCTAGTATTGATATTTCGAGAATTAAACAATGTTTTTTTTTTTAATATGTTTATTTAGTTATTAATTGTACAATAACTTATCTAACTTAAATCTTACAAAACTGATCAATCAGTTTGATTGTAAGAAATCTCTTATGTTTCCTATTTATTTACATACAACATAATAAAATGTTTGATATTTTGGTGCGTAATACGTATCTAGTAATTACTTAATAATATAATTAATCTAAATTAATAAAAATGAATCGCCGAAATGTATGTACGCGCATAACTTACGAACGACTGCACCAAATTGGATAATTCTTTTTTTGTTGTGTTCGTTATTATCAGGTCAAGGTTTGTATAAAACTACTGGTGAGTTCTGGCATTACAAAATTTGTATAAAAAAATTGCAATAGGTGGCACGCGAGCTATTTGAAAACTTAATCCACCGGGAAAGGGGGATGTGGAGTGGGGAGAGGGAAGGTGGAGGAGGCGGAGTGGGAACACGCGGGAGAGGAAGTGGAGGTGGAAGGAGAACGGGACGAATGGGAAAGGACACGCAGGGAGAAACTATTTTTTTTAAATGGCATAGCAACGCATGCCGGGAACCAGCTAGTACTTAATATTAAAATACTTAACTAATTATTATAATATTTAAATAAATGAAGACAATATAAGCGAAACTCAATCGAAAATCTGGAAACAGAAAAATCAGAAAAACATATTGACACCTCTGGGACAATAATATATGCGTTAAAGAAAATGAAGATAATGTAGGTGGTTCTTAGTCGAAGTATGGTACAGTTAAACATGACCGAATTTCATATCGACACCGTGGCGCAGTGGTTAGCGCGTTTGCCCGGAAAGCAAGAGGTCCTGGGTTCGTGTCCCAGAGGTGTCAATATGTTTTTCTGATTTTTCTGTTTCCTGATTTTCGATTGAGTTTCGCTTATATTGTCTTCATTTATTTAAATATTCCAATTTGAGGTTTTACTCATAAAGTTAAAATAAAAAAATAAAATAATTATTATAATGCTTATCATAATAATAATTTCATTTTGAACAATGGTTAAAAGATCTAGGTACCTATTCGTTCACAATATTATTAGTTTTCAATATTATTTGTTTTCCATATTATTTGTTTGTCATAGATCTAGGTATTTGTACAGAATATTTTTTTTTGATTGGTACACGGACTCCGTGTGACAAGTTGTTTGCATCGTGATTACACAACACAAGGAGATATCGGATACTTATGTATCCCTGTGGAGGAAGAACCTTAAACTACAAGTACAGAGCAGAAAATATATTATGTATTGAAGCAGGACATATCTACTCTTGAATGGTGAGGCTTGTAGATTGTATTTCATACTAGCTGGTTCCCGGCATGCGTTGCTACGCCATTCAAAGAAATAATTTTTTTCTCCCATGTCCATTATCTTGCGTCCCCGTTCCCCTCCCGCGTCCCCGTTCCCCGCCTGCGTTCCCATCCACCTTCCCCGCCTTTGCCCTTCCTCGTCGCCATTCCCGCGAACCCCACCTTGTAACCCTCCCCCTCCTGCCTTCCCTCCCTGCCGCTAAAATATATGAAATGCACACATTTTCAAACCACTCACACCACCTGTAGTATTTTTCAAATACAAATTTCATAACGCCAGAGCTTACCATTGTACGTACAAACACTCTTCTGCTAAAATGCAATGTTCGGTAAAAATTTTGAGTCATTCCATCGATTACTTTCCGAGACTCGCGGACCCAAACATACGGAACCTAAATTTTTATTTCTTTTATACAAATTTCACAACGCCAGAGCTTACCATTGTACGTACAAACACTCTTCTGTTAAAATGCAATGTTTTGTAAAAAATTTGAGTCAATCCATCGATTACTTTCCGAGATTTGCGAACGCAAACATACGGAACCTAATTTTTTATATGTATAGATTATAAGTCAAAAATCAATTAAACCGTCAAAAAATTATTTCAAAAATAGAGTATTGACATTCTAACGAAGTCGGGAAGTTGCTAGTAAGGCATTGAAATCTAATACCTAAGTATTTAAGTTTTTAAAATTGTTAAGTTATTAGTTATCAGTGACCTTTGAAAAGGTAATGTACATTTTACATGTAGGTATTCACATAAAGAAAGGTAGCAATTACAGACAAAATATTACATGATACGAAAACAAAAGATAATTTAATACATAAAACAAAAAATAACGGTTGATAGTTCTGTGAAGAGCAGACCTCGCGCCTAAAGCAGAATGTTTATAATTTTCTCTAATTTTAACAAATCAAAACCAAGTTTCCTGTGAAATCATAATAATTGTTAGTAGACACTTAAATGCTGCCTACTTACCTGCTTAATTATAAATCACGTACTTTATATAACCTTTAAATTTTAAATAAGGAATTACTCAATTTGTCCAACGAAGCGTCACTATCTCAATGACAATTCATTTTTTCAAATTTTTTTCAGGCAGGTAGGCGATATTTAAAAATCAGAGTATGCAATTCATACGCGGTAGAAGTGAAACCTTCAGAAAACTAAAGTAGACAAGAGTGGAGAGATTACGAAGCTCAGAACAAAGAGGAGACCGAATATACTATCTGATTCTCTCGCAGGCTAAATCCTATATAAGTATGTGTTTGTCTCTTTTTAGTGTCGCTATTTTTCGTCTCATCGAGTTTCATATCACAATGGTGCTAAAGAAGTTTTCACTTAAAACACGACGACTTTACATTTGAAAAAATAATCTTTACTGAACCATTAAAACGTCCACTACCTTGAAACGGAAACGGAGCGCACAAACAAATTCACAGACAGACGAAAGGCAAAATATTCGAGTGAAAACAGAACAGCGCTACTCTCAGTCAATTGCAAATTTTATGAGGCTTTTTACTTGCGACAGTATAAAAATTGATCAAATAAAACGGCCGCTATAAAACTACATAGGAAAACCGCAGATTTAAGCAAAAGATTTAATAAATTTATCTCTCTGAATAAATTCAGCTCTTTGCCCCTTCAACACAAGGACGGGATATCCGCGAACGGTAAACTTCTCAAAGCTCTATGTCTGTATTCTGTATACATACGGAACATCATACTACTTGCCCGGAGTAGAGCTTGACAGGCAAGCCGTGGGAGCTTTATTATAGCTCTACGGTGCTACGGTTCTACGGGCTACGGCTAAGCACGGTGTTAGCTTCGTCCAACGCTATGCCTCTGTCGACGTAGAAATTTTTAAAAAATGTCAACGTAGCGGATTTATTTCTGGTGCTTAACTAGTTTTACATTGAGTATGGGGTATGTAGACTTATTTAGAGTCAATGGGAAGCTAAATAAGTACACATAGTAAAAAACTGAGGTTTTTTTAAATGTGTCCCCTATGAATAGTTCACCGCGTACGATACTTTATCATAATAGATAATATTATGTTTTGATAATAAACGTGTTGGCATGGAACCGTTGCAGAATGTTAGTTTCATAGTCAGTTTTTGGCAGGAAACTGCAATAAAGCAATCTCTTTGTATAATACAGCTTCGTTGTTTTCTTTGATTGAGGGCAAATAAATATATTTATACCTACCGTATATTATGTTCATTTTATAAAAGTTTTTTTTGGTTTCAACATTTAAAACTCTTGTTGCCTCTGCATCATATAAGTACCTACATGAGATTCGCATTTAATAATGTCTAAAGAATCGTCTGATTAAAATAATAGACTTTGTTATTTAATTAGGTACGAAAAAATATTAAACTGTAGGAAATTCTATTTTCCAAATTAGATCGTTACACAATTTTCGCTCCCACATGGTAAACTTAATTTTGGTGGAAATGAATAGATATTAACGTAAACGATTATTACCTTCCCTGAGCTACAACGCACATAAGAAACTAATAATTACACCTCTACGAATACCAACATATATTATATGCTAATTACATTATACTACATAACATTATTATATCAAACACTCATCTGATGCGTAACAAGCCACTTTTACACCAATTTTGTACTAGATACAACAAAAAAATAAAAAAGCATATTAGTTCTCAGCAGCATCTAATCACTTAAAACAACTTAAGATAACTCAGAATTGCATCATAAAGACCATTCTAAAGGTCCCCATAAGGACGTCAACAACAGAAATTTTTAAACAGTTTGATGTTCCAAGCATACAGAAAATCTATGCCAAAAACATTCTAGTTCTAGACCTAGAGAAAGAAACATCACAAGCTCATAAAACCAGAGCCAAACAAACAGACACACTTAATATACCAAAGTGTAACTCTTCATTTGGTCAAAGAAGTTCTGAATTTTTAGCAGTAAAGTTATATAACAAACTCCCACTTAGTATCAAACAAATTAAAACAAAAAACAGCTACATTTAGGACATTAAATGTTGGCTGAAGGAACTACCGGAAAATGACCTTACTAGTATACTTAAAACATCATAGAAGTTTCTGGAAAACCTTATCCAAACAAGTTAAACCATAGAAGTCACTGAAAAACTTATCCAAAGCATAGTCCCCCTCAGCACAGGATCTCCTAGTGAGGAGGACTTCGAATATATTTTCTATTTTATACATATATACATCTAACTAACATGTTTCATATAAAAATGAAAAAATATTATATAGTTACTAAATAAATAAATAAAGTTATTTGATATTAAGTGTTATGCCGTGTTGCGCTACCTCTTTCTTTAGCCATGGTACATCTGCCCTGCTGATGGACACTGTAACGGCCTTAACTTAGGGACCTTTAACTAGCCAGCGCCCAAATTTCGTCGAAAGATGTTCTTACCATCGTAGAGGGCGATTCCAATGAGAAAGATTAATTATTCTCGGTACTAGCTTTTCAAATTATAACTCAATATCGATTTTATTTCATTCAAAATTTGCTTTAATTTATACCTACATCCAAAAATGCTGAAAGGCGTAATGATAAAACTATTAAAATTCTGTACTTTTTGTGATTATTTTTTGATCATAAATATTTATAATTTTTCAATAATGTCTAAGCAAAATAAGAATGCAAAAAAATCTTAAATATATTAGTTTTTAAGACCAAACATAAACAGACAAACTGAAGTATTTTCGTTACAAAACACGTGCGCGGAACTTTTTTTTAATGATTTTATTTAAACTAAAATTACAATTCTGAAACGTAGCTTTCCCAGATAATTAATTGATTTTTTTACTGCATGATTAATATGATTTGAAATGTGTGTTGTATAATACAAATTTTTGTTTGAAAATTTAACAAATCTGCCAACGACCTATGGTGTAACCTTATTATACTAAAAATAAACATTTTTTCTCAAAATTTAAAACATACTTTTACTAGATAAAAGAACAATCTTTCGAAATCAATTTATAGTTTTTTGTGGAAAAGAGTCAAAACGTCTAAAATTTGATTTAAAATTGAAATATTTCCGGTTTTCTCTGGTTATTCCCCTCTTAATGAAATCTAAATATCCCGAAGCAATGATTTTTCTGGAGTTCCGATATCACCGGCCGCAATTAATAAACATTTATAATAAGTTTCAGAGTTGTTTAGAAATGACTGAAGCATCAAGTGTAATAATTGAGTAAGCGAACTTTAAAGATCCAGACTCTCCAATGAGAACCAAGAGTATGAGAGTTTCCGGAAACTCTTGGAAACCCCGCAGAATGACAACACTGTCATACCCCTTTACCCTCATGGCCGTGATAGATATCACGTTACAGTGCTATGATCGCTCACCCGTGTCTGTTCAATAGAAATGTGAAATGTTATTGTCATCGTCTAGCATGTGTCATCATGACTGCCATTGTGTGTAGACTGTATGGCGTACAATCAAATGAATCCCATTCATGAAATATATAAACATCGACACGCTGAAATGATGTTAAAAAGCAATAAAGTCCAACTGTCCAAAGTTTCACTATTCAACTTTAAAGACATTATTATTACATTGTACCTACTAATTTATTTATTTATAATTCCTTTTTAACCGGCAAAATATAATATATAGTGAAGCGGTATTGCATTAAAAATAAGTTTCGCAAATAATAATTCATCTAAGTCTGCGAATTAATTTTGAGAGTTCGGAAGAAATAAAATACATTTTCCAAGATTTAAAACATTACGTTTTAATTTTATTCTAACAATAAACATATTAAAATACCATCAGAGAAAACTAAAATATCTAACCAGGTAATTTAATCACTCGGTTTACTCTCACTTTTATGTAATGATTTTTAGAATACAGAATTGTGGAATGGTACTTAATATGCATATTTATTTTGATTAGTTTACTTTTAATTATGTATAGTGCCAACGTATTAGCAATTTCGCTTTATTGTATTTTATTATCTATATTAATAAACAATTTGACTAGAGTAAACAATTCATTTTCTTATCTACCATTGCCAGTAACAAGGCACAATACCTTCATTCACGAATTCAAGTTTAAATGCTTGACAAACAAAATACAGTCGTATTCTAAATTAACATCGGCATATATATTTATTAAGGTCATTAATGGTAGGTACTACTTAATAATAGGTAATAAGACCAACATATTATTTACAAGATGGTAGAGACCCGCTAAGGAACAAAACAATTTAGAAATCAATAAAAACGGCATTTTTATTATTATAATCGCAATCTGAAACACCCTAAATCTGTGGCTTAAAGATTACCCGATGTGGCTTAATTCGTGACATAATAACCCAAATAACCGACAAAGTAAGGGAGGTTAGGAATCCACATACCTACCTACTGTTTTCCGAAAGAGCACTTTGCTCCCCATAAGAGAAATG
Organism: Limnephilus marmoratus; assembly: GCA_917880885.1. Classification (NCBI taxonomy): domain Eukaryota; kingdom Metazoa; phylum Arthropoda; class Insecta; order Trichoptera; family Limnephilidae; genus Limnephilus; species Limnephilus marmoratus. The sequence goes on along the minus strand of OU862911.1, from coordinate 58,504,322 downwards.
CAATGCAAGTTTGCATTTTGTGCCTCAGAGTATGTTCATACTCTAGTCTATATATGTTAACCTTTTAACGTGCAAAGCAAAGGGTGCCAACAAAGCAGGAATTATAACTACAGCGATCATGAACCATCAACCTGCGAATAAAAAAACCACGAAATGCTCAAAGATTTGTATTAAAAAAATACATAAGTGCTTTTTCTACAAATGCTACGTTAAAACTTAATACTGAGATTTGTCCTCTAACTAAGAAAAATTGTTACCGTAGTGTAGGAAATTGTTATACTCTTCTCTTGTATGATGATGTACGGACGACGTTGTACTGATTTCGTATAGAAGAACTAGAGTCCAGAGCTGCAATTCCATAGTTATGTTTTTAAACTGAGAGATCTCGGTAATTTCGGGCCCTTTATGTAAATACTGTAGGTACACGAGTCTCTACCGGAGTCATTGTCCGGAGTCAGTGGAACTTAAGAATCCCCGATTGGGGTATGTTGTGAGGCTGAAAGAAGTGGGGAAGAAGGGAAGGAGATAAGAAAGAGGAAGGTTGGGAGTATTGCGACTCTTCCAATAGTGCGAATAATACTAATAATCAAACTGTTCAAGAATCTCAGAAAGTTTCTCCTAACCTAACGTAACCGACTAACACAATTAGATAAACACGAAAATACAAGTACCATGGTACTGCATGGCGGTTTAACTTAAGCGGGTTGCGTCATCAATAAATCTGAAATAAGTTTTCCCGCAAAAAGCGTTGAGGAGCCCGCCTCATTAATGCGCACTTTCCGCCAACAAACAGGTTTACATCTGAACCAAATCCCACCCCTCGCAGCTGCTTCCGAGGAAGACATAAAGCGAGAATTCGAGAGGTCGCGGCTTCATACGGTTAAGAGGATGCTTTGAGGGCAAAACACGAAGGAATAAAATACCGTGGTAAAATGGTATACAACTCCTAGCTTTTTCACCGATGAATATCATTTTTTAAATGTTTTGTTGTGTGATACACCTCACTAGAGACAAAACAGATGTGTAACATTGGCCCTATGACAACCCCCATTTGTAGGGAATGTTGAAAATTGGTTTCGAGGAGCCAAGTGTGGGATGGAAGGAAAAATGGGGTTTTGGAGTACGTAACTACGCACTATACAAATATATGATCACTACAAAGCTAAAGCCATTTCGAGCAACATTTCGATCCTGAATTATCATGATATTTTATCAGGGTGTCACTGATAGTACCTTCCACTCTCAAAAAATCTTTATTACAATTATTTTTCAAGTATTTAAATTAGTAAATTACTGCATGTACATGACATGTATTTGAACCCTGGACATTTTAATTGAAAGCAAGGGCACGCATCGACACAGTGAGGTCGATGGCATTGCCTTCGCAGCGCCAATAAACAAGCAATTTAATTACATAACGCAGACGTAGAAATTAAGTAAATAAGGTATAAATTCACAAATATTAATTTCCATGGAGGGTCTTTACAAAGAAAAATCAAAAACTTTCTGTTACGGAAAACGGAAAATAGTGAGATTCAAAAGAAAATCGATTAAAGTGAAATTAATACCCATATGGAAAACTGTACGAAATATGCTGATTTTCTCTTCTTATTTAAGAAAAATATCACAATTTCTGAATAGCTATGTTCTTATCAACAACTATCCTATTTCCCATCTCCTACTACTCCCCACGTCGTTTAGGGGGTATTTCACAATTCTCCTCATAGATTATCCGTACCATAACGTACATTTTCGATTAATTAAACACGATCTATTTATTTAAAAAGTCCGAGTTTACTATTCGGAACTTAAACTTATAGATAGTGACTATATTTAGGATAAATTAGCTGAGTTTTTTACCTGTTGCGAGTATTTATTTGTTTATGTTAAATATATTTTTATATTTATGTTAAATATATTTTTTTGTTTATGTAATAATTATTATTTATTATTACATAAACAATGTATTTTATTATTTATGTAATAATTATTATTTATTTATTTGTTTATGATATAATTATTATTAATTTATTTGTTTATGTTATAATTACAAATTGGGAGGCGGGAATGGGTACCGCCGCCCCGGGAACCTTTATTGGATAACCAACACCTCTGCCATAGATCACCCCAAGTGGTTCGATACGTCTGGTGATTTAGCAGGGGTGCCCGGGTTCATGGGTGAGGTTTGTCTAGGTCCTGGAGGCGGATGACGCGGATGACCAGGACACACTGAACCCCAGATTCCTACTCACCCCTTAAACCCTTTTCCTTCCCAGAACTCTCCTCTCCTTCCTTTCCTTAAAAAACCCTCCACACAGCGTCTCCAAAGATGACATAGGCCCTGAGGGAAATTATTTTCCTCAGGGCCTCCTGTGTGGATTTCATGTAAAAAAAATTATATATATATTTATTGTCGTATGGATTTTCTAACAGGAAAATGGTGAAATACCCCCACAGCCTCATAACGTCAAAACACACAAACCTGTCCCAAATTTGGGATGTCATAGTCCCACTAACTCCGAGCAGTTGCGACTCTTGTCCCGCGTCACATCAAAATAAATTATAAAGTATTATATCGGTCACAATAAAATGTGCACCATTTACATTTATTTAGGACGACATTTGCATTTTCTACTTGACTCACAAGTTCATAAAACAAAACTATTTATAACGAACGAATTTAGAGCTAGCCACGCCATCTAACGATTAATTCTCGAAATAAATACTCTATCTCGGTCACGAAGAAAACAAACGGAGCGAGCAGCGCTCTGCGGTTAAACTGGGTACTAAGTACCTACGTAATAATAACAAGCAACTAAGAAAATACAATACTGATTACGTACATTTTTTAATTATTATAAAAACATCAATTTGTATAATAATACAAGCATTGTTCTTGGCCTGTGTTGCGAATACAGACAATTTTATTTACGTTAGATAATAAAGTAAGTGTAATAATGACAATTATGTTGGGTAACAATGGCTTCGAAACCTGGACTCAGCCCAAGCATGAGCATTGGAATGGAATATAGAAGTTTTCGAAGCGTGGAGTAAGTTCAAAATACCCCGTAACCAGTGCACAAGTTCCGCCCACACAGCATCACCAAATATGACAAAGGCCCCAAAGTTATTTGTCGAATGGGACGAATGCAGAAATTGTACAAGATGTGTACAAATAAAACTATGAATATCTTAAATTGAAAAATATACACAACACAATTGATAATACATCCAAGGGAAAACGTGGTGGAGGAAGATAGACTTGTTGGTGCAAATTCATACTTGTATTATACAGGGTGTTAAGGGACGTACTTGACTTACTTTAACCAGTGATTCCTGACATTATTTGGAGTAAAAAATGTAAATGAAATTTTGGTCTCCGGTGACATTTTTGATGTTTTTTTTTTTTTCTACAAAAACATAAAAAATGGTAGTTGTTGAACAGTTGGAGGCGGGGTAGGGGGTTCATCGGACACCTGGTTGAGTGACCAGTGACGACATGCGGAAGAGATTTTATTTTGTTTGAATTTGAAGAAAAAAAATTTGAAAAAAAAAAAAGTCGTCAAAAAGTCACCTGAGACCAAAATTTCATTTACATTTTTTACTCCAAATAATGTCAGGAATCACTGGTTAAAGTAAGTCAAGTACGTCCCTTAAGCTGGTACCCGGCATGCGTTGCAATGCCATACAAATAAATATTTTTTTCTCCCTTCATTTCTTTTCCCATGCGTCCCCGTTCCCCTCCCGCGTCCCCTTTCCCTCCGGCATTCCCCATCCATCTTCCCCGCCTTCCCCCTCTTTCGTCATACCTACCGCGAATCCCACCTCCTTCGTTACCCTCCCCCTCCTTTCTTCCCTCCCTAGCGCTAAAATATATGAAATACACACATTTTCATTTATAAAAAATTCATAATTATTATTATATTAATAATTATATTATATTATTATATTATATTAATAATTATATTATAAAAAATATTAAAAATTATTATTATATTATTATTATTATATAACGCCAGAGTTTACCATTATATATATACCTATATATATAAAAACCTTCACGGGCTTGCCCACAACAAATCACCAAAGTTAATCGCAATCGGATGAACGGTATGGCAGCGAATAGACAAGTCACGTACAAACATATTTTGATTTTATATAAACTAGCTGAAGTCCCCGGCGATGGCAGAGCTTTACGCAGAGTTTTTGAAATCTCATGTAGACAGTGACCTTCCTCTTACTCTGAAGGTCAAGTGTGTAAAATTTCGAATCAATCTCGGAATAAAATTATAGATTTGTATAAAAATGAATGATTTGATTTGTATAAAATTCGTAAGAAACGTCGTACTTAAGAGCGTTTAACCAGCCAGCGGCCGAAAATCCACATTTCGTCGAAAGTCGTTCTTACGATCGTGCAGGACAGTTACAATGAGAAAGATTAATTATTCTCCGTACCAGCTTTTTAAAATTATAACTCACTACCGATTTTATTTCATTCCAAATTTGCTTTAATTTATACCTACATCCAAAAATTCTGAAAGGTATGATGATAAACTATTAAAATAATGTACTTTTTGTAATTATTTTTTAATTTTAAGTATTTATCATTTTTCAATAATGTCTAAGTTAAATAAGAATGTTTAAAAAATCTGAAATATATTAGTTTGTAAGTGCGCAAATAAATACACAAATCGACCAATTTTCGTCAAGAAACATATGTACGTATATATTTTTTAATGATTTTATTTAACTAAAATTAAAACTCTAAAACATGCAATACCCAGATAATGTATTGATTTATTTTATTGCATGATTGTATGATTTGAAACGGGTATAATACATTTTTTTTTTGAAAATTTAACACATCTGCCAATGACCTATGGTATAACCTTATTGTACCGAAAATAAACATTTTTTTCTCAAAACTTAAAACATGCGAATGCTAGATAAAAGAACAATCTTTCGAAAATCATTTATATTTTTTGTGAAAAAGAGTCAATACGTCTAAAATCTGATTTAAAAATGACATATTTGTGGTTTTCTCTGGTAATACCCTCTTAACTTACTTTAACCAGTGATTCCTGTAAATACATGGAGTAAAAATTATTAATGAAATTTTGGTATACGGTGAAAGATTGATTATTTTTTTCAACTTAAAATATTTAAAATCAGCAGGTATTGGATAATTACTGTCGGTATGAGGGGTTAGGCGTTTACTTGGGTGAATGACCAGTGGTTTTGAAGAAAAAAAATAAACATCCAAAAGTCTACAGTTTTATTCAGAGGTCGATGAAATTTTGCACACTTGACCATCGAAACAATAGGGAGGTCACTGTTTAAGTCTGAATTCGAAAAACTCTTCGTTAATCCCGGGCAACGCTCGGGACTTCAGCTAGTTTTTTAAGATAAGTCACTGCACGGGGGATCGATTTACCCATCGGTCGATAAAAGACAAAAAATTGCGTACTTTTAAACATCCATTTACTGTGCATCGATAAAACTTTTGACAATACGAGGGTAATTAATTAACAGATAAGTAATAAATTAACAGTAGTTTAATTTCATTCAAAGTGTCATCGTCATCACGTTTTATTGGAAAAGTAGATTAAAATTTGCTCAAAATAAAATAAATTTAATTTTAAAGATCAACATCAATTTATTTAGTCGCTAGGCTTTTACTTTTGACGTATTCAAACTTAATTTGTAAAACCCGAGTGCTCTAATGCTTTTTCGTTGTCAGTGTAAAATGTAGATGAAAAATGTGTCACATTTATTTATTTATTGTTCATTGGAAAAAGAAATTCATAGGTTACAGTATTGGGCCAAATAATGTATACTCGTACTTGGGTGTAGGATATATGACAAATGATATAACAATAATATAATAAAATATAGCAAAAAGAACGTCGAGACCTAAATACATTATGGCTCAGTCAACATTAGTTTCTAACTAGGCAGTGCCTGTTCTAAGAAACTATTCATAACATCCATTTTTGTTGCTTGGTACGAGTAGATACCTAAGTAATACCGAATTGTATTTTTTTAAATTTTTAATCACTAATAAATGGCGAATAGAAAAATAAGGAAAACAATATTTTTTCAGAGAAAAGAAATAAAAGCGGAGATACATAATTATCAGTTTATATTTTTATAGTATATCCGAATCCGTCCTACCTAAATATATTAACCATTTTGTTATTTCTGCACCGAAGGATGACAATTCACAAAGTTTCAGCTGTGAAGGGATTTTGTTAAATATTTTTGGTCCGAGGCATGAGAATTCTTTTCATATATCGCTGTGTGGTTCGTTGGAACAGAAAAGTCATTTCTACTCTTAGTTCTGGTCTGATGTTTGTGTCGACTGTTATCATTTTCATTCATTGTATTTAAAATTCAACTACTTGTTCTTATGTGCATGGGAAATGTGCAAATTTATTAAATTTTAGAAAATATAACTATAGCGGTAATTTGAAATTCTGTAAAGGACAATAAATACAAAAATGTGTTAAATATGTAATTTTTCCCCTTTTTCTTTCTCTTGCAATCTGCACCGTGAAATATTTCCAGGAAAATAAGTGCGTTTTTTACAACGTGCATTTTAAGTGGGTCTTTTCTGAAAATTTAAAACCGTTATAAAAGAAATTTACGAAAAACGTTACGTATTCTAAAAGATCTATTCAATATTATTTTAAAATAAAAATTCATAATTATAGTTCGACAAAAACAGTATAAATGATTTATTGAAAATATTTTTTTTTTGGGTTTCCTGAACAATTAACATTTTTTCCTTTAGAGCATTTCGAACTTCCGTGATCGATATGATTATGATGTTGTCAACATGTACTGAATGTTTTTTATTAGTCCTCTTTTGCTGAGTGTTTCGAAATCGTTCGTTCAAAATCGCATCAATCTCGGAATAAAACTGAAGATTTGTATAAACATCAAATCAACGCCCCGCCGCACACACTTCTACATACTTTCATATACATAAAATAGATAGAACATAGATTAATTATTATTAACGCCCTGATGGGCTTTGTTATAATTTTTACATTTTACATAATTTACTGCAAGATACAGAGAATAAAAGTTACACAAAAGAACAAAACAAAAAATAACATAATCCTACGTACTCGTAAGTGTTAGGTAGCATTGACAAGATATTGATCTCTGCCCCAATCGAAAAGCCATTCAGGACGACCAACACTTCAGTTCATCCACTGTAATCCACGGTATAATTTAGTCTTCACTAAAAGGACTCTTCAGAGCGATACTCCAAAACAAGGGTCCAAATCCAAATTCAACTCGAGAGAAGGTGGCGGGGGAGGAGGGTATCTGCGCCAAGGGGAAGAAACGCAAGACAAGTGGGGTGTCCCTTGAGTACACGAAAATTAAAACAGAATATTATTTATTTTTTTATCTCAATGACGTTTTCATTACGCAAGAATGCGCAGGTTAAAATATATTATACTATGATAAAAGGTTAAATGTCGCATTGATTTTATTTATGAAAATATAGCCATAATATTTATTTCATGTGGAAAATTTTTAATATATTTTATTACATTCCATTTTTTAACAATCACGGTAAATACAGTGCAGTAATTAGTAATAGGCTGTAAGCTCGTAAAAGAGCATAGCCTTTAAGTAAATGTCTACAATATTATTTTTTTATCTCAATGACATTTTCATTACGCAAGAATGCGCAAGTTAAAATATATTATACTATGATAAAAGGTTAAGAGGAAATACTAGCTGCGCTTTTCTATACAAACGTATTCCCCGTTTATCTCTCTGGATTTTGACCCTAGAGCAAAATTTTTTTTACATAATATAGATATTGACCACTAGCGTGTCGGTACGTTTTGTTTTTTTTGACAATTTACTTCTCATAGAAGTTACGACCTTCCAAAAATGAATAAAATTGCCTAATTTAAACGCCGTCAAAAAACGTTCAGTATACAAACTAAACAATGTATTTTGAAAAAAAGCAAAACGTACCGACATAGAATATTTTCTTTTAATACAGTTAGTGAAAAAAATTTTTTAAATCCGTCCAGTTTTGGAGAAGAAAAATGGGGAATACAAAACATCGATTTCGAAGATTTTATTTAGGTATTTTCGGCCCGACGTGCAGGTGTCCCTTTCGCTCATTTCTCCTGAGGGGGGCCGGGGAACGTGGGTTTTGACAAATACATACATATAATGCGAAGTAGTGATGTAAAGAATTTTATCGGTAGACTAGTGTTGTCCTTGCCCGAGTAATCGATATTTTTTATTCGTTTTTTTTCTGTTTAGTGACTCATCGCGGTATACCAATACTGACCGAGCTTTCATACTAAAATTGTGCAAAATTAAATTTTTTTATGTCAAGTACTATAATAAATTTTCAATTTGGGAGGCGTTTTAGGTACCATCGCCCCGGGAACCATTTATTGGATAACCAACACCCCCGCCACTTGGTCACCGCAAGTGGTCCTCTATGTTTGGTGACAGAGCCTGGGTTCCCGGGTTCACGGATGAGGTCTGCATGGGTTTTGGTGGCGGATAATTTTGTCCACTTACTGCGTGGCGGGCCGGATTGGGAGAAACTGGAAGAGGAAGATCTTTTGATCTCTACAGCTGGACTCTCCACCATCATTTCATACTTTTACCTACCTTTTCCCTACCCAAAACTTCCTTTCCTTCCTTAAAATACCCTCCACACAGCTTCTCCAATGATGTCCAACAACTTCTCCAACAAAGTCCCTGAGCGATTATTTTTCCTCGGTGCCTCCAATGTGAGGTTTATGTTTTTAAAAAAAATCTGTTTCAAATTTTTAGTTGAGAGTCGCTTACATTGCCTTCAGTGATTAATTGAAATTTTTTGTTTGTAAACACTTTATTGTACAAAATTTTTTACCACTATACAATGAATTTTAAACAATTTATGATTTAGATCTTTCTCTCGCCGGTAAATTTCTTGATATGCGACCGTCAATTGTTTCTGGTAAAAGGCATTGGTGGTAGAAGTTTTTCTAACAGTGGTTCAATTTTTTGCCAGATTGAATCGTCCCTTAGAATTTTTTCATACGGCAAACCTTTAGGACTCCACACGACAAAATAACAGTATTTACGACGAGTAATGTGTAACTGGCCTTGTACTTGGTAGAAGTAATTGTGATTCCGTTTTAATGTTGAAGCATTGTCTTCAATTTTACAGTTATCAATTTTTTTTGTTCAAATCCTTCTTCTGGTGACATATTTACTATACTATATGGGCATTTCACTTCAATTATAGAATCCTTGCCAAAAAGGCCATCCGGACTTGCCGCTAAAAAGTTTTTGTTTTCATCGATAAATAGTCCACAGGCGAATACCTCTAATTTTGTTTCTTTTGTAAATTGCTCAATTGCTTGGTTTTCATTTTCTTTCCCATAATTTGTGGCCATATTTCCTTTAAATGGCGAGTACAGTAGCGAGTTTAATACTCTCGCAACTGAAGTTTTTGGCCGTAGCTTACATATTTTTGTCCAAAGTTAGAAGCTGTAAGCCGCTTACGCCTTTCAATTGTCCACAAATTATTATTGCTTTGGCCCACCGTATTCCTTTCGAGTTCATCCTTATTCGATGGAGATAATTCTTTGAAAAATTCCTCTTTATCGTTTCAAATAATTCAGCTGGCATATCTGGATCTAATTCCAATTGACCATAATTTTCATCAGGCCCTGTAACTTTTTTTCTCTTTTCTGTCGTGTTTTCGTAATACCTTAGTTTTATTTTTCGACACCTCTGTATTGTCTCCTTCGAACGTCGTTTTCTTTCAATAAAATGCTTCGTGTAGTTGCCAGGACTGTGGCCTTGGATTTTTTTTGTATTCGTGAATGGGTTGTCATTTCACTATTCCACGAAGTTACTGCTCAAGAAGCTCAACTGCTGAAGTTATCCCATTTTTGTAAAATTTGCTCTTTTTCCGCCTATAAATTTGGCTATAACGTTGTTGAATTGCTCCACAGTGTTATTTGTCACGTTAATAATAAGACTTTCTGCATTTGCTATTAGAGACGACAATAATTGTTGAATATCAGTCCTGTTCCACAATCTTGAAGATCGCTTACTAAATTTGGATCATTAGTATACTTCTCCGACTTGCAATAGTATGACGAACATTTTGTATGATCACCAAAAACATGGTTTGCGGCATTTTTTTGTCCATTTTCAGATTTTTTACTTTATCACTTTGTGCCGTGTTTTCTTGCTCTTTTCTGTAATTTACTGCTCAAACTATAGCTTTTCTCATACGTAAAACGTTTGCTTCAACCTTTTTCCTTATGTGAACTGGTACAAAGCCTTTAGCGTTGTTGGTTTTTTTTCTAAGTGCTTTTATTTTATTGCAAAAATTGCGAAGTAAGTGATTTTTGCACTTTTTTTTGTACTATGAAGTTGGGCCTGAAGCCTTGGGTTGAAGTTTCGCTAATATTGTCTTCATGTAATTAAATATTACAATTTAAGGTTTTATAAAGTTGAAAATAAAAATAAAAAGTTTTGAAGTTTAAAAAAATTATATATTTGTTTCCTTTATTTCAAACTGACTGTAATAAATATTTTAAAAAAATGTGTAGGTAAATCTATCTATAGGTAAAAGACCAACATTTTTGATTGAATTTTGAACGAACTAACACATCCTTTTTTGTATTTACTGCTTAAAGAAACTCAACAATACAGGAGTACAAATCAAACCTCAGCAAGCGATATATCTAACATTTTAAGCATTATTATTTACAAACATGTCAACTCACACGTATGATACACACAACACAATAAATCCATTTAGATTTAATTGTCTAATAAAATATGTAAGTGCTTTTATCTTTTTCGTTATCGTAATTTTAATTAGAAAAAAACTTAAGGTGGGCTATTTTTAAACCTTTTTTATCTCTACATATTATAAAGTAAAGTCCCCCGCGCCGTCTTTCTGTCTGTCTGTCTGTCTGTCTGTCTGTTCGCGATAAACTCGAAAACTACTGAACGGATTTTCATGCGGTTTTCACCAATAGATAGAGTGTTTCGTGAGGAAGGTTTACGTATGTAATTTGTCAAGGATTTGTGTAAATTGGTTGAAACATAACGATAATTGTTAGAAGTGTCGGAAAAATTCCAGCCGCCTGGTAGCTTTCATCGAAAACGCTGCCTAATCCTTTTGGGATATAACAAAACAACGCTTGGTGGGATATTCCTCTTTTATAGATCTACAAAAAAGTCCGCGATGGCATATATCTATCTTTTACTATACGCATTCTATCTTCTTATCTTATTATTCTTATCAATTGCATTTTAGATATAATGTGTATAGTAAGCTATCCGTAAAAGATAGATATATGCCTTCGCGGACTTTTTTGTAGATCTATAAAAGAGGAATATCCCACCATTATATGTTTTGTTATATCCCAAAAGGATTGTGCAGCGTTTTCGATGAAAGCTACCAGGCGGCTGGACTTATTTCCGACACTTCTAACAATTATCGTTATGTTTCAACCAATTTACACAAATCATTGACAAATTGCATACTTAAACCTTCCTCACGAAATACTCTGTATATTGGTGAAAACCGCAGGAAAATCCGTTCAGTAGTTTTCGAGTTTATCGCGAATAGACAGACAGACGGCGCGGGGGACTTTATAATATGTAGAGATAGAGATAATCGGTCAAAAATACATTTTTGTTGCATATGCATTTTTGAGTTTTTTTTTTTAATAAGATAGGTAAGTGCCAAATTATATGAGTAGAAATTTAAGTTTTGTGGTATCATCATTACATAGTATAAAATGAAGTCGCTCAAAATGTATGTGCGCATAAATCTTTTAAACTACGCAACAGATTTTCATGCGGTTTTCACCAATAGATAGAGTGATTTAAGAGGAAGGTTTATGTGTATAATAAATGCTTATTATAGTAGAGAAAAGCCAAGAAATTCAAATATTCAATTTAGGCAAAGGGCAGCGCGCAGCGGGCAGCTGGCGAGCGGATGGTGTGGATTTTATAAAGGTTGGGTAAATGGCGTTGTGTTTCGTTAGCCACAGCAACGTGTGGCCGGGTCTGCTAGTTATTAATAAAATAAAAACAAAATTATATGTTTATTTCGAATTATAAAATTTGAAAGCGTATTTCATCATCTTTCAAAAACAGTTTTTAGTTTTCGGATGCGTTCACAAATATTAAAGTTATTTGGAATTTATTGGAAAGCGGAAATATTTTGACTTTTCGAAAAACAGGCCCGAGGCCTGAGAGGTTAATACTAATTTTCAATAATAACTAATGTATCATAGAGAATAATCATATGTATGTATATAATAATTCGATGTAGTTGGTTTGACTGCATATTTATAAACGCAAATACAGTGAAAACTTTAAAACTACTAACCTACATAGAGTTCTAGTAAAATAATTCGTAATTTGTCGGTTATAAGCGTGAACAGAAGACATTGTTACAATACCTATCGACGATATTTATAAATAACCGACAATAGCAGACCTCGTGCGTTTAAAAATAATGGGCCCTTTTTCTGTCACACCGCAAGGCCGATTCAAAAACTTCATTAGCGACGAAATAAGTCGAAACATGCTTTATCTAAACAGAATATTGGATATGGCGGTATGAGGCGAAAGACGGTAGGCATGAGACGCAGAGGGGGCGAGAGGGTGTACAAGCCAAACACTCACGTGGTCTCACCAACACATCGATAGCTAGTTCTTTTTTGAGCGCGGTGCGATAGCGAGAATTTTTTAAAATACCTACCGTCGAGATTTCTCACCGGTGCTATTACCTCTTAAATGTCGCATTGATTTTATTTATGAAAATATAGCCATAATATTTATTTCATGTGGAAAATTTTTAATATATTTTATTACATTCCATTTTTTAACAATCACGGTAAATACAGTGCAGTAATTAGTAATAGGCTGTAAGCTTGTAAAAGAGCATAGCCTTTAAGTAAATGTCTACAATATTATTATTTCGCAGAAAACGGTCCAATTAAAAATATGTATTGTATGGTACATTAAGGTAAGAAAATTTCTAAACAAAATAAAATCAAAACCACGAATAGAACCTAACATTGATAATTAAATGTATAAATAATATTTCTAGTAGAAGTACCTACCATGTCAGTTTTGGTCATTTGATTTAGGTACCGGAAAGTACTTATTTGAATTCTATAAATACCTATGTTAGCTCTAGATTGATGAAATAGTGGCCTGTCTAATGTAGAAGTAAAAATTTTGATTGAGCGGTTTTTACGCCAAGAAATCGATAAACAATCTTCATCCCCGGGCTAACCAGAAATTTGAAATAGGCACGTCTAGCATTAAGCCCCAGATCTTTTTAATGTAAAATAGTCATAGAGTTAATTAGCGAAGGCAAATACAGATATCAATTTGTGTAATGACAACAGTGCTCTAAATAAGCGCAAAAACAAATGAAATTTCCTAAATTCTATCGTGATTTGTCAACTTTCAAGATAGATAAATATGTCACAGTAATTTACAGCAAAAATAAACTAGTACGTTGCGCACTTGGACGCTCCGTTTCGTCTGAAGACCGACCGAGACGATCTCTCAGGCCAACTAGCTTGGGCGGCCCCGTTCGGGCGGCTCCACTTAGGGCGGACCGCATTGCCAGTTACCAGTGGAGCAGTTTGCAGCGAAACTGAGATCTTCGAGTGGCCAGCTTCTCCGTCATTCCACTTGCCGTTGACACTAATCCTTGCACAAACTACTTACCTACTCCAGTCAGAATGAGCAGTGCTGTGCATTGCTATTTGTCCCGGGGTAAATTGCATTTTTCTAAAGTTTCACTCCAGTAAGTTGCATTTATAAAATAACTGAATAAATAATACTTCTCCATCAGCGTTCGCTAGAGAGATCTAGAGATTCTATAGAGTAAAAGACGCGCATTCATCGCTGAAAATCTTGCGTGTGAATGTTATTGCGCTAACATTGTAAGTTAGTATTCCCAAACGAATACATTCCAGACGCATTAGATTACGCATGATCAGAGTGAAGCAAAATTATCTTGCCTTCAAGGCGCTTCGCACATGTATCGCTAGTAGGGATGTGAAAAAATAATCTATTATGAAAAAAATCGATTTTTCTCCAACAAAAATCGATTTTTCATGCTAAGAAAAAATCGATTATTTATGTAAAAGTCACATCCCTAATCGCTAGTGCACGGAATGAGTTATACAGGGTGTTAAGGGACGTACTTTAACCAGTGATTCCTGACATTATTTGTAGTAAAAAATGTAAAAGAAATTTTGGTCTCCGGTGACTTTTTTGATGACTTTTTTTTTCTTCTTCAAAATCAAAGAAAAAATCTTCCGCATGTCATCAGTGGTCATACACCGAGTAACTGTCCAACACCTACCATTTTTTTTATTGTTTTGTAGAAAAAAAAAACAACAATAATGTCACCGGAGACCAAAATGTCATTTACATTTTTTACTACAAATAATGTCAGGAATCACTGGTTAAAGTAAGTCAAGTACGTCCCTTAACACCCTGTATGTCTGCACTGCTCTAACACTTGATTTGCCGTTATGAGTATAAGGGAACGTACCCATACTACGTGACCTCTTCGGGGGGGGGGGGTCTTCAAAATGTCACGCTTGGTACAAATGAGCGGCGGTTTGCTTAGGATTTTGGTCACAGGGGGGGGGGGGGGTTAAAAATTGCAAAAAATTGGTCACGTAGTATGGGTACGTTCCCTAATCTGTCTCTCTCATGTCACCGTTTCGGCCTGCCGAGCTGCTGTCTTGATACCGAGAGTTGCGGTCCCCATAGTATGGTAAAACAAAATGTTGTGCACATTGGAATATGCACGACGCGTTTACGCTTGAATAATGTCCTGGCGGGAATTGTGATTGGAGCGTACTTTCGTATACCGATGACTGGGGCACAGATGAAATCGTTGTAAGCTATGTGAGGGCTGAAGACAAGCAGTGCAATGCACAAATGCACGTACCAAGGAACCTCCTCTGCGTGCAAGCAGAAAGGTAATAAAATATTTAAAAAATGGATGCAGAACGGTTGTAATTTCTTTTCTTACATGACGTGGGTAGTTTTGCTTTGGCATGTAAATTTTGAACATTTATAGATTGTCGCACGCCACTGAATGTCAGGATCGCGAGTGGAAGCAACTTAAATAAGAACTCGACCTTGTAATAGGTTGGATCAAAATGAAAGGCAAACATTCATTACGACGTTAAATGTCACTTAAATATTATCGGAAGGTATGTAAGCTATTTTTAAAAGACAGCAAGGTAACTAAAGGAAAGGGTAGCAAACACTGTAATACATTGCATTTAAGATTACGTCTACAAGTATTGACTTAACGTATGTAATATTACGTAATCATAAAACAATGATTCTTAATCATTATACACTACATATATTATCATGGAATATCGAAGAAGTCTCGATCAAGTGAATTAAATACTTGAGTAGCGTTAAGCAAAAAATATAATTACTGAAGAGTTTGTACTCGAGTATGAACAAAGTATGTGAAGCAGCTCTGAGAGGCTAACCTGACATTGCTTCGATGGAGCCCCGGTGCCTGAGCTGGTCCCGTAGGCCCAGTTGTTCCACAGAAATTCATGCGTAACATCGTCATGAATTGGCGATTTGGCGCCATTTTTTGTTTCATTTTTTATTTGAAGTATTATTCTAGGTGCGTTTCAGCTTTCACATTGTAATAAGCTGACAAGCTTAAAACATAATAGTTGTCCTCTTTTGCTGCTCACAATTTGTTCAAAAAGCTGAAACGGACTTGAATCGGCTTAGGACACCTTTTAAATGCAAAAAATGGCGCTGAATGGCCATTTGATGACTGTATCCCCCGCTTCAGATTATCGTAGAGAATCATTTAGAACGGACGTCAAGTCCATTTAGATATTCATTGTAAATAGGTTACGATAATAAACAAGACTCGTAATCTAGACGAACCGAAGTATTATTGTAACTCCCGATCATCGAGAGGAAACAACATAACACCACAGATGGCAATGTTATATATATTTGAATATCTTTACATAGTACAAAAAGAAGTCGCTCCCGGTGTCTGTGCGCTTAGATCTTTTAAACTACGCAACGGATTTTCATGCTGCTTTCACCAATAGACAGAGTGATTCATGAGGCAGGTTTTTAGATATATAGTTTGTCAAGGTTTTGTGTAAATTGGTTGAAATATATAAATAAAGGGAGCGGGCTGGCAAGCGGGCAGCGGGCTGGCAAGCGAGCGGTCTGGAGTTTTACAATCATGTCCATGGAAGAATTCTGATTTAGAAAAACGGTTTCTCAATTCGGAACGAGATGTAAACATAGGTAGTACTCATCTTACTTATATTTAATATGTACCAACAGTAGCGTAGCGAGGGGGGGCGGGGGGGCGGATCGCCCCGGGTGCCACCCGACGGGGAGGGTGACACTACACCCGACGGGAGGTGACACCCGACCGTTAAAAAATTACGAAGAATATTGTCGCAAAAATGTTGAATATGGTGTTATTTATATTTTGGATTCTGCATTCGTGCATTCGTGGAATGACCCGAAACGGGGAGAATTTTGTGCCTGACGGTCTTCTTATTGACGAAAGTAGCCTATTTCTGAAATTCTCTAGCCACCCCCCTCCCAGGATGGACCAATTTTCAACACATTTGTGAAATCGAAATGGGGGGGGGGGGGTGATACCACGTTATCCGCCCCGGGTGCCACCCATGCTAGCTACGCCACTGTGTACCAACACGCAATATTTAAAAAAAAAACGCTACCTCCGGGTTCAAAGCAAAGGAGCTTACCAGCTCTGCCACGTTTGACTACATAATAGGCGATGAAAACTCGTAATTAAACGCATTATAGATACAACCAGACGAAAGCGCAAAAAAGACTTTGCAAAAACTACGGTAGCAGTTGATTATATAAAGTTCCTACCTAGTCATGGTCATAAACTTGCGATTGAAGAAAAAGAACAGCCGGCGAACAGAGGCGGCCGTAGAGCGGTGAATAACCGTTTCATCACCCGGAACTTTCCTTAATAATTCCTGGCGCTAATTCGATGTCGTCAGCAGAATCTGGTCGCGACTATCGGCGGTACAATCTGAATCTGTACACTACGTTCATCTCTTTTCGCTTTGCCACGCTACGTTAAGCACGTAATTAGAGAAAATAAGATAATATTATTCTGAAAATAGGAGAATATTAGTTGAAAAATAATATTGCAGATATTCGATACAATTATACTCGTACATGGTGAAATAGAAGATGTTTGTTATAGTTTTTAAGCCAATGCAGCAAATTTTAGAGTGGTTATTCATGAAGTCTAAACACAAATTCATACCCAGGCACCAGGCCAATGTAAAAAAAATATTTGTCTTTTATTTTAAAAACTTTTTCATTTTCTGAAAGATGCATCGAATACTATTAATACCGTAGCGTCTGCGTGGTTGAATTTCAGAACCCAGTCGGACGCCACGCCATACGCGCCGCGCCACAAATAACATCTGTGTACGTGGAATTTCACACAAAGCTACTGTTATAATTCGGTTTCGAATTCAAGAATTCGACACAAGATGTCGCTACTTCCGTCAGCAGGTCGGACGGGGACGTCTCTCCCCTAGGTATAACTGCTACGAATTTGTGAATACTTTGTGATTACTTTGTCCCGGTGACTAGCGACAGTGGATCCGAAGAACGGACTGTTTTTGGAATCAGTTCGTATTGGATCTATAAAATGGTCACCAACACTAACTGGGCGAAGCCGAACCAAAAGCCGTCCGCAGGGCCTAGCAGTAAAAATCTACGGAGCGGGTTTTTAACAGCTGGTTTGTTATGAATGTTCTCACTTTCTCACCAAATGTTTTAAAGAAATTCGCAAAATTGACAGAGATACACCATTTTATGTGAAACCGTTTGAAACAGTTTGTATGTTGAATTATCTTTCAGCAAAACTTTAAACGCGTTTTCTCTAAACATGGTTTTCAACCTGGTTGTCAACATATTAAAAAAAACAGTACATCCGATTTGCTTGTACCAAGTCTGTTCGAAAATTCAGTTTCAGCACCACGTAGGGATGTTTTTGTATAAGACCCCCTCCTATTTTTTATGAACGTTTCCATAAAAACCGGAAATAAGATCCGCTGGTCCGCCATTTTTTTAGCTATCAACCCCTACGTGGTGCTATAAATCTATATGTCTAGTTTCTAAATATATTTTTATATTATTTTTCTGATGAACCGTATAAGCATAATCGCTGTCAACAGCCGAACAGCAATTTCTTCGAAGTGTCCTGTTGAAAGTTGAAAGCGGCGAAAACCGCAAACTCTAGATTCGTGTACAAAAAATTGTATACAGTCTTCTATATGTACATATATATTCACTATGAGTATTAATAAAAAAAAAATCATTCATCGTTTGCTCGAAAATAATTATGAAGGATACACCCTTGGACCGCCCACGCACCGAGGTGTGGTGCCTTAAAGT
The DNA here is from genome assembly GCA_917880885.1 of Limnephilus marmoratus. NCBI lineage: Eukaryota > Metazoa > Arthropoda > Insecta > Trichoptera > Limnephilidae > Limnephilus > Limnephilus marmoratus. The sequence continues at coordinate 58,485,812 of OU862911.1, read as the reverse complement.
TTTCCACTCAAAAATCACACAGAGAGATATTTCAGAGTCCACAGTTTTTAAAAGTCCAGTATTTTTGACTGTAGTAAAGTTACGCTCATATTAGCGTGTGCTTGATTAGCACCTGGAAGATGGGGGTAGTTGCCTGGAAATCTATGCCAACCGGACACAAATAAAAAAAAGTAATTGCATCTTTTATATTTAGACCTTAATAAAATGCTTACATTTTTTTTAAATCATGAACCGCCTGAAGTTTCACGGTACGACCTGATAGTAGCCGAGTTGACAAATTCGTCAGGTTCTCATCCAAGCATCGTGGATTCAATTCATCTGTTGGCTAAGTCTTCCAACATTGAAGTATTCCCTCATGTTAGAGAAGATTCAGAAGATATTTCTGAGATAACTGTACAAGAGGGAGTATGGCTACCGGTGGCTCTATCCTACTGACTTTCAAAGGGATATGCTCGGAATGAACCATCTAAGGGTCAAAAGGAATGTGCACATTTCTTCACATTTCTGCAGACTTATTCGTGGATGGTTCGAAAACTCGATTGTTGACAGCATTAATTCATGTGTTCCGGAGATGCTAGTTCGTAGCCGACTTCATGCGGATACATGAAATGACGAGTAATTTTAAAAACACAAAAGTCTTTTTTATTTAAAATCAGGTTTTGAATGGTTTTCACGGCAAGCAGGGTTTGTCTTACGAGTACGTGTAATTATTCGAATACCTTTCTTTTTCTTGAAAGCCTTTTTATTTTATTTTATTTCCAGAATTTCGCCAAACCAGGGGTATCCTAATATGCATAGTGTTAGGTAGCAGATTACGTGCTAGCTCCTCGTTATGTTACAGTAGTATATCGGGAATACCAACAAAACAAAATGACAGAATTATTGTAAATGGCCGAGAATAGATGTGATCTCGTACGCGAAAGCAAATTTTCACTTTACGCAATTGAAATTTTGAATGAATTATTTTACACTGCCCTGAATTCAAAAAGTTGTCCTTTATGGTAATTAAGATAAATCTAAAGGTTTTTTCTAAAAAATATTTGTATCAAGCGTGTCCAGTTCGATCGAAAGATCACCCAATTTTTCATTGCTTTAATCAGGTACAACTAATTTGTAGCTAGTACTGTGCTATATACTGTGTTATTATTGGATAGCCTATAAATAAATGCAATAAATGAATAAATAAAATAAATTAAAATGATTGTTCAATGCCTGTCTCACTGGGATAAATAACGACATTTTTATGTTTGCATTCAAATATTACGTGTTTATTTCGAATTATAAATTTGAATGCGTATTTTATCACTTTTTAAAAACAGTTTTTAGTTTTCCAATACATTCTTCAGAAACATTTAAGTTATTTAGATTTTATTTAAAAGCTGAAATACTTTGACCTTCTGCCCAAATTTACTCGAGGCCTAAGGGGTTAATTAACATGGTGAACGCCTTAACAAAAAAATAACATTTAGAAGCAAATTTCTTTTCTACTCAGCTCCATTAGAAAAAATACAATGATCCCTCGATTCCCGATTCACCTGTGTCAAAACAGACGTATCGTTATCATTAATATAATCATTTATCATTGCACGAACAACGTTTTTTTCCCTAATCACAACGGTGGTAATAGGAGTTTTTCAAATATTGGCAGAATAGTTGTTACCCGGAAAAAAATAAAAAATGAGCGAACAAACAAGCAAACAAGGTGCATAAATTTGACTAATATGGGATAAAGTGGCTTAAATTCTAATTATTAAATATCAATATTTATTAATATGATAAAAAAGTGATGTTAACGACGTAGACCAAAATAAAAACTCAACGCTGGGGTAATTGCTGACGAATTAAATGTAACGAAAACTCAACGCTGGGGTAATTGCTGACGAATTAAATGTAACGACCGTACAATTTGAGGTGTCTTCCTTCACAAGACAAAACTGATTGACTGGCAGATTGCGAAAGCTGTCTCGTTGTGAGAATGACAAAGTGTAGTTATTTATTTGATAACTTTCAAAAGTAATAACGGTTGTTATGAAAAGCCAGAGGTAAAATACAACAAACAATAGAAAATGCGATATTCTGAAGACACTGAACTTACGAAATACTTGCATATTCAAAATGCAAGGGTCGATTTAAAATATTTATTATTATTTTTAATTGTAAAACTAACGTTTTTAAGACAAGATTTTTTATGCATAGCACAAAGGGTAACAATTATTATAAGCAATAATTATCAGCCTGAAACACTCATCCACATTGAAAAATCTTCCGAGAAAAGATACATGACGCCAACGGGACTTGAACCCGTGTCCTCTCGATTGCCGGTCGAATGCTCTGACCACTGAGCTATGGCGGATTATCTCGTACCCGCCAAATGATTCAATATATGCTAGTGTTTCATTCAACAATTACTGCTTATTATATTTTTTCCACCTGAAAACAACCAACTTTATTTTTGTGAGAGAAACATTGTTAGTGTTAAATCCCTCGCTAGGTGGCGTCGAGACAAATTATGTCTTCATTTATTGGGGAAATACTGAAACTTGTCAAATATTAATTATTATTTTTAATTGTAAAACTAACGTTTTTAAGACAAGATTTTTCCATAAAGTTGGTTGTTTTCAGGTGGAAAAAATATAATAAGCAGTAATTGTTGAATGAAACACTAGCATATATTGAATCATTTGGCGGGTACGAGATAAGCCGCCATAGCTCAGTGGTCAGAGCATTCGACCGGCAATCGAGAGGACACGGGTTCAAGTCCCGTTGGCGTCATGTATCTTTTCTCGGAAGATTTTTCAATGTGGATGAGTGTTTCAGGCTGATAATTATTGCTTATAATAATTAAAATATTTATTTGAAATTTTGATTTGCAACAACTTATGTTGGAAGAAATACACATTTATACGCTGTCGAAAACATCAGATGATATTTATATAGAGAGGTATATTATATGTAGATACTGATACTTTACAGTAGCGAACTTTGAAAAATCTTTCTCGTAGGTACCAACGTAGCTTTTCCAAGTATCCTTAAAATGAATATTTGAAAGTATTATTGCACAATCTCAAAACCATGAAGTATAAAATTTGCTTGCCTCCCGCAGTAACTCTTTTCTATGTAGGTCAACGCAACTATTTAAGCTCGAAACGTTATTTATATAGTGAGCTATGGAGCTTTGCAATATCTATTTAATTCTAAAAAGACGACACGTTATCCAGGGTGTAAATACAACGTTTAAGGATTTAAATCGCTTTAACATCGATTCCTGAGCAGATTTATAGTAAAAAAATGTAAATGTTATTTTGGTGTTCAATATTTTTTTTCAATCAAACAAAAACATATTTATACTTCGCCACTGAACACACTGCTACACGCCACACGCTATAGCCCGTGCTGCTGGAACGAGACGGAGTCCGCATCACGTGCCCCCTGTGTACCCAATTAGCCAGCGGCGACGTGTAATGGAATTTTCAGTTGATATTTTTACTTGAAAAAAATCATCGGACAGCAAAATGACACCCACTTTTAAAACTCCAAATATGCACAGGAATCGGATACTTACGTGCATAACATTATTTATGGTTTATTACAATACGTCTAATAAGGTGAAAAATATTATTTTCAAACACGGGCATTCCCGGGAAATAATTATATTTTCATAAAATTACGAAAAAACTAAAAAAATCTCTCCTGCAAAGACAGTAGTGGGCGTTGAATTGATTTAAGTAATAAAAATGACCCTATTTCAGAGATATGCCATTTTGTTTATTACGTGTTTTTTACATATTTGGCATCGTTTCGAAAATTTGACTCTGTAATAATTTCAACAAACAACAAGCGGCTGATTTCCCACGGGTGTAAAATTTTATTGGAAAAACGAAAGTACTCGTCTTGGCGCAGTATTATTTATCGAGGCTGGATTCAATTAATGCAAAAATGCCTTACATGTCCTGAACGCGAAAGGACGCGAATCATATTTTGACGGTTAAGTTTTATGACGCGTTGCATTATTGTGCCAGAGACAGACACACTTAGCTTTGTAGTCAATGGGGTCGCTACTCTAGGTATTCGGGATACTAGTGCAAAATAAATACTTGGACCAGGAAAATACGACAACCAACCATAAATCAAAATCAACAAAAATTTTAACAAAACAAAAAAACGACTTCAAAAAATGCACTAAAAAGTAAAAAAATAATTTCGTATTCTTCTACAACTTTATAATCAACTTACCTTTTCTACTCATCAATATGTACGTACGATTGTTATTTTTGGAGTCGGTGTCGGCGGGAGAGGAGCTGTCAAGTGAACACGCCGGGCCGTGGGTACCTTGGTTGACACCGACTCCAAAAATAACAATCGTACCTACATATTGGTGAGTAGAAAAGGTAAGTTGATTATAAAGTTGTAGAAGAATACGAAATTATTTTTTTACTTTTTAGTGCATTTTTTGAAGTCGTTTTTTTTGTTTTGTTAAAATTTTTGTTTATTTTTTGATTTTTAGTGAATCTGAAGTACACTAACTAATTCGATTAAGATTTGGCCGAGTATCGTAAATTTGTTTTTCAGAATTGGAGAGTTCCGTTACTTTGTCATGGATCCCATAATCAGAACCTAACCAAACTCTCATCAAACTACCCTTGAAGTACATCCTTTTCAATAAAAAAAGAATCATCGAAATCGGTTGGCGTGATATTGAGTTATTCGTCCATTTGTCGCGCACATACTTGATGCAAATTTAAGACTTATATGATTTTCTCGTGGATGCCATTGTCAGAACTGGACCAAATTAAAATGGGACCACACGGAAAGCACCAGCTTTCAAATAAAAAAGAATCATCAATATCGGTTCACCCAGTCGAAAGTTCTAAGGTAACAAACATAAAAAAAAAAAAAAAAAAAAAAATACAGTCGAATTGAGAACCTCCTCCTTTTCGAAGTCGTTTAATAATCTCTCATGTGTAAATATTTTCTGCGAAGATGGCAAAACAATCTAAACTGGCGGCCTATTATTGGAATCACAGGGACTTTTAATAAACTATGATTTTGAGGGTCTTTCACTGGGGATGCTTAGAGCATCCACCAGTTTGATTTTTTTTTTTTTTTTACGTTAGCTCCACACACAAGGTCAAATCCCCCAGGGCCTATGTCACTTTTGGGGATGCTGCGTGGAGCTCTTTTTAGAAGAAGGAAGAAGTGGAAGTTCTGTGAAGGAAACAGTATGAGGGGTGGAAAGGTATAGGATCAATGTGTCCATGAGTGACGGACTTATGAATTCGCCCCTCCCACCGCGGTACAAGGCGATGCGATGGGTCTAAGTAAAAAGGTCTCCCTCAACCAGTCTCTCTCGGTCCGGCCCGCCACGCAGTAGGCGGGCAAACGCACGTGCCGCCAAGACCTAGACAAACCACAGCCCATGCTATGAATGCTTCGTGCAACACCTTTCATACTTTTCCATCCGTTATTGCGGCGATCACAGCAAATCAAAAGAACCAAACACGTTTTTATTTTACAGCCGAATAAGAAAAAAAACACGTTGTCTTTGGTTCCGACTGCAAATTTAACTATCTCAACCTGTATGCATGTCATATACCTACCACAGGAATGGAGCCATGGAAATAATTACGAGGTGACATTTGCGATAACATCATGTGCAACCACCATAGATGGATCAGGCATAATATGAAGCAGAATAATGGCTGCATATCCCCGTTAACAAAGCTACTATGAATAATTTTAATGATCCCGAGTGGTATAGGGGGAGTGGTATGACAGTGGTATGACATTGTTGAAATAACGATGCAACACAATGTGTCTTGGCTAACAAGTTTGTATGTGAAAACCTAAAGGTAATTAAATAATAATGCATACGTAACGCAAGCGGTTTTAATAAAACACTTTGCACTGATGCATCACCACTGAACAGAATCTTAATATCTAGAAATGTGATCTACAGAAAACCAGTTGACCGGACAACTCAACAACATGTAACTTAATCACTCCTTTGAAAAGTATAAGCGATGAAAAAAAATTAGCATATAACCTAATCTAACTTTTTTTTCTCCACTTTAAATGATTTTTAAAGGGATGTTGAAATGCCACTTCGTTGAGTTGTCATGGAACCAGAAAACTGATGTCGATAATTTACGTAGGACCATCCGAATCCTTTGCGCCACATAGGCTAATGGATTTGATCTGTTCAAGAAATAAATCTATTTTGTTGATAAGAAAAACTCTCTTTTTAAAACTTTTGAAGGTTATTCCCAACTATGATATATTTTTATTTTAGTAAGGCGTATAACGTATAACTGACTGTTTCGATTAATGCGAATTTAGTGTGCTAGAAAAGATTTCTTAGAGGGAGGGAATCAAAAAATATATCGGTATTGGTGCTTGTTTAAATTGAGTTGAATGTTTGAAGGATGCGGGAATTTTATTATTGGCTATAACACATTTCTATCGATTTAGCTCTTCAGTGGGGGACACTATAAACTATAATATATACTACAACACATAATCGTTTCAGCACACCCATTACAATGTTATTATTAGCAATAACACACTTCTATGATAATAATACAAATCCATGAAAAAATATTCATTTGTAACAGAAAATTTTGAGTGTAACAAAATTAAAGATAACCAGGAACATTGTACTTAAGTACAAGGAATATTTTAAATAAGGCAAAAATCTTTAAAACGTGCTCATCTCAGAGGGTGAACGAAACTGAAGGAACACATCAGAGGACAAATTACTATTTTTATTTAACAGGGACATAGAGAAATACTACTTATCAAATTAATATTTTAATAAATTGTTCAAGTTCAAAAATTAGTAAATACGAGAGGTGTTATTTTAAGGCACTGTAAAAAATCTACAGTAACGTTATGATACAATTATAGTATCTACCTAATAGTAGTTAGTTATTATTGAAGTGATATTTACATCACACCTCAGGGACTTGTTGCAAAGCTGGAAAATTATTTAAATCTAAGACATTTATTTATTTATTTATTTATTGTTTTGGAACATTTACAGGGTATTGACATAAAAAAAGTCATTAGATTAGCATTGTAAAAAGCGTAGATGTTAATAGTCCACTTAAAAATATTCAAAGAATGCACAGTTTAATGGTTGTTCTTCGCTATGTATACATAGAAGTTAACAGACATTAGAAATAGCAAAATATAAACAGAGGTATAAAAAGAGATAACAAAAATAGTGATGATAAAATATAGAGATGACAAAGATAAAAAAAGATCGATATACGATGTAAAAAAACAGAAAAACAAAAAAGTACAAATAGAGTAAGAAACAGCCATTCACATTTAAGTTCAAGATCAAATATAAGTATTTTCAATTCTCAATTACTTGTTAGGTTAGTCTATTGTTAATTTGTTTTTTAAAGTAAGTGAGACTATTTGCATAGATGTCTATATGGTTACATTTAATGGAATTATACAGACGACACATTCGAGACAGTGGATTGAAGTGTGCAATATTGTTTTTAAATAATTCGAGATGAAATATATTCTGACTCCTTAAATTACGTCTATTGGGGACCTTAATAAGAATATTGCTCAGACAATGAGTTGTTTCAAGCTTATTATGATGTATGATTTTGTATAGACTCATTAAGTCAGCAACTTTTCTTCTTTTTTCCAGAGTTGTAAACTTAAAATATAACGTAAACAATAATTGCAGTACAGATATCGGAGGTTGAATTTTTTTTTTATATTTGCTAATATTTTCTATGTATAGCATATGTACATAGACAAAATTAAATAATTATTTATTTAATTGAATAGTCTCCGCAACTAGTCTCTGGTCTGCGAGCGCCCTAAGTCAATTATAAAATTCTGTATCTAAGAGTGATTTAATTAAATTCGGCAGACTTTGTTGCAAACGCCAGCGATCTACGTAAAATAATTTCATCCGCGAAAATATAAAGGTAAATTTAGTCTACAGGTGGCAAATAACCCCTTGTGCTACGATAGAAATGTAGATTTCCTAAAATTTATTTGTAATTATAATCGTAGAGATTAAGGGTTGTGGGTGTTTCAAAACAAGGTAAAATAAACCGCAGTACCAGGACCAGGTACACGACTCGTATAATCCTAACAAGGAAAGTGTAATCGAAGGTTAATATTGGACTGGTAGCAATTAATAAATTACATCCTCCGATTAACGGTCTGGGATTAAGGAAAGTAGTACCTAATAAGGTGCGCTTTATTGGAAACTGAAAAAGGGTATTGGATAATAAACCAACAAAATCGTATTCATTAAATACTTAAATTTAGTTAGTTCTGACGAAGGTTAAAATGGAATTAATAATTAATATTCTTCGAGTAATTGAAAAAAGATTTTATTTGTCTCTCCATTTTTTTAAATGTGCGCTTTACGACAGTTGAGAAGCCTTCTGGCAGAGTTCACCAATCATAAAGCAAGCCATTGAAAAAACCATCAGAAAATCTTCATCCTATTAATATTATAAAGCCGAAAATTTGTATGAGTGTATGGATGTCTGGATGTATGTATGTTTGTTACTCTTTAACGCAAAAACTACTGAATGGATTATAAAAATTCTTTCACTAATAGAAAGCTACATTATTTGCGAGTACTATAGGCTATATATATTGGTAAGCTCTGGCGTTATGAAATTGTTTATTATACGTTTATTGTCCAGACGAAAAGCAAAGCGTCGCTAAATAATTGTTTGACATGCGCTGTCATTTTGTTATTTGTTTAGGTAACTATGGAGATCCCTTTGATAGTTAAAATTTACTGCGCGTGTTTGATTGTTACGTTTTAATAGGTGGCACGCGAGCTGTTTGAAAAGGAATGTAACGGGTACGTTGGGGGAGAGGGGGGGGGGGGGGGGGGCAAGCGAAGCCGGGGGCAAAAGCTACTAATATAATATTTGAGAAAAACCAACAAAGATATTTGTTAACTGATGAAAATGTCACAGTAAAACGTCGGGACTCAGTCAAATACGTTTACCAATACCAACATTGTAACGAAAATCGTCTAAATTCTCGAAATAGTTGGGAGCACAAAGTAAGGTATTCTATTCCGAACATTTCATTGAATTAATTTCCTTTATCTTGGCATAATAAACGCACATAATAAATTTCAGGGAAAACTTTTACGCTGCCCCCTTGTTTAACCAACAAAAACAAGTTTCGAAGATATTTCAAAATCGTTCCGTTGTAAAAAAGCAATAAAACAATAAATTTGCAAGCAAACTGAATAACACCGGTTATTTTTTCATCGCGACGATTTAGTGATTTAGCCATCAAGTTTCCTTTCCAAAAGCGGACGGACTTCCTCGGTGAAATAACCATAGACAATATGTTACATTTCAAGTAATTTTTTCAGCCTACAATACCTATAAATAATTCAGTTTGTTCAACCCTTAGCCTTCTGCCAGGTAAACTTTAACCGGCACAAAAGTGTAAAATTGTTTCATTGGTCCTGATCACATAAATTTTTTGAACCCACAAAATACAATAGATAAGATTTTGTTATTAAAACATTAAATATAACACGTAGATAATTCGTTTTCGTATATTTTCGTATTCGTTATTTGTTTTTGGGGTGTTATGACGTGTTGCGCTACCTCCTTTAGCCAACGACAATGTTACAGTGTCCATCATCAGGGCAGATGTATTTTCGTATAGTTATCCTTTCAAGATTCTCACAATAAACATTTTTTAATAATAATCATAAAAGCATACATAAAAAATAAAAATTGATTTTCTTTGGTTTATAAAAGGTGGCGCGAAAGTCACGGTCCCATCTGAAGATTATTACTTATTACTCTCATATTTTGCAAATGGAGGCTAACGTCTTCCCGAATTTGACATTTGTGAAGTAAAAATAAGCAGAATAGACGTTGATCAATTCAAAAGCAAGGATCGCTATTTACTCCTCAAGAACGCGGAAGTGTCATAATAATTATTTTTATTTACAAAGTTATTGCCTTAGGGAAACCGAGTGAAGACTTTTCGCCAACTTGAAACATGAACATAGTGGGAGGATGATGTCAGGAAGGATGAAAGAGGACTACTCCATGTTGCAGATTGGAAGACGACGGCCGAGGCTACAGGGCGGTGGAGGCTTATCTTGAAGGAGGCCTAGGCTCAAAATGGGCTGTAGTAACGCCATTGAAGAAGAAGAAGAGTGTAACATGAGCTGGACCAAACAGAACAGCGAAAAATAAGAACACTTTTGAAAAGTGATATAGTCATTAAAAGTGATAAAGTCGGGATAAGTTTTCAAGCATTTTTTGCATCTTATTTATAAATATTTTACACGTGATCATTCAAATGTGATTTACCATTGTTGTATTTAGTCATTGAACCGAGAAACAACATAACAATATGAAGAAAATATAACATTTTCCAGCACTTTTAGTTTAACGACAACGGCAAACGCTCAGTGACATTTCAAATGTTAATGTTAACTGCAACCATCTTGAAAAGTTTGCTACCGATTTTGATTACACACTTTAATCGCTTGACTGCAACTCTAAAGTTCTAACCTCCGACCACTCGACGTACCGGCTTACGGAGCTCGATGCCACGGGAGTTTTCCGATAGACGTCGGGGCGGGGAGGCGCCAAGGCGGCAGTCGCTGGGCGGGGGCGGGGGCGGATAGGGCGGGAGGAGATGCAGGGAGGCTGTCGTGACGTCAGCAAATCTCGCTCTTGAACTTCAGAGTTGAGCCCGTGAGGTGGTGTACCACGGCGATAGGTACGGATGTAACCGAAGAAATATTTAAAGAAGTAGAATTTAGATGTTTTTAAGAATTTACTGAAAATGTTTTTGTGTATTGTTCACGAAAACATGTATTACGATTACTTTGAGCAAATTCATTGGCAATTTCACAGAGAGCAATATTATGTACATCAGTATTCTTGGGGTGATTTTTCAACAAAGATGACACTATCTATGTAATTAATCATTTATTAACACAGGAGATCCATGCACAGCTAGAAGAGGCCTATTCCGAAGTCTTATAAAAACACAAACAAATATGCGTCCGCGGTACGGCGTACGATCGAATTCACCCTAGCGGCATGGAGATTCGACCTTTCCGCCGGGTTCACTTTAATTAATTCTGAAGAACGTGTTACTAATATTTAAGATGTTTCCCAATGAATACCTCCCGAAGTTATTAATTCATCGTCTAGAAAAATCAAATCAGGTTCTCACCGCTAACTTTAGTTGTACAACGTATTACAATTTTTTAAAGGCGTTGTACGTTTTAAAAATTATGGCAACGTACTGTTTTTATTAATCTAAAATATAAATAACTCGCATCCCTTGTGAGGCATGGAAATAAAAACGATAATTCAATTACGAATTCGCCGAAATAAATAAAACTGTGAGCCTCAAATCCCCGATAAACGTGGTTATGTCTCGCCTTAAATAGATTTAAAAGGATTAAATAGGTTATGTTACGGGCTATTTAAAAAAAATTTCACTTTCAATAACTTTTCAAAGGGGAGATGAAATGCCACTTTGTTGAGTTGTCATGTTGTTGTCATTATTGTTGTCATTATTGTGCCCTAAAGCTGTCCATATTCAAAGGCAATATAATTATTTTATTCAGCAACTTTCCCAAGGCGTTTGGCTGAAACATGCATATATTAGAACGTAGATAGAACGTAGACTACTATTCCAAAAACTCTACAAGTAAAAATATAAGTAGGTAGATATTTTCAAAACATTTTTAGTACATAATTCAAGTAAACACAACATTGCTAGTACCTACGCGATAAAATTTTAGCCTCGTCGTAATAAATTAGGAACTACCAACAACTTAGTAGGCACTTGATAAAAATAATTCATAGTATTTAGTTACTAAAGCAATAAAAAACATTCTAGCACAAACCTTCTTCGCTAATTGGAGTACCATCAAACTTGGCCCGTACTGTAAGTGTACAATAATATAATATATCGTGACATTCGAGTAGCAAAAGTATATTTGTTCAAATAATTGCTTCCAAAGAAACGAGCAAATGTATTATTTCTTTCGAATCCAAATATGTACCTCTATCCATTAACACAGTTTATTTGCAGTTTTTGTGCCAACATTTCAAGCACGAATTTACGGTCACTAAAATAATTTTACATAAATTTTCCATTAGACCAATGTTTTTCATTAGGTAAGTAGGTAGGGAGATGAATTATTCAACTTTTAAAAATACCTATATGCAAACATTATTTTATACGTGGTATACATAATAGCATATTGCGGCACTATATTATTTGTTAGTCGTCAAAAGAAAACTTTTTTGAAGAGCTTTAACTATTACGTATTATCGTTATACACAGGGTTAAAAATATATCAGAGTGTGTAATTCACACGTGGTAGAAGTAAAACTAGAAAGTCCCTAGATGTCGCTTTCTTTTCTTTTGTCTGTTATTTTTAAGTGGTTTGAAAATTGGATATTGATTTTACAAAATAAAAATGTTTTTTTTTTTTGGATTTCGTAGGATTCGAACCTCCGTTCGCTTGATGTCTGTCTCTCTGACCGCTGAGACTTGTCAGGCCCCTTGCCCATTGCGATATCGAAGGCATGCGTCAAAGCGCGAATTTACCGTATTATATTAGAACCGAGTATTTGTGATGAACTGAGTTGTGACGCATTTCCGTTCCGTCCGAATTTCAAATCATTAATGGCGCTAAAGAAGTTTCACTTCAAAATACGAGTGCAGTCACAGGCGGTAGAAGTGAAACCTTCACCCACACAATCTCAACCAATAGGAGCCTTGAAAAGTGAACTCAAAATCAAAGAGGCCAATGCGCGCAGCTCGACAGAGCATAAGTACTGTACGTAGTAACGTTTCATTCTATCTCATTCTCGCAGGCTAAATCCTATAGATGTAGGTGTTTGTCTCTTTTTAGTGTCAATCGTTTCCGTTTCATCGAATTTCAAATCACAAGGGCGCTAAAGAAGTTTTACTTCAAAAAGTAATAAGTACGTCACATATAATTCCACAAAACCTCATTGGCAAAAGTTAGATAGACATTTTAATTTGGGGAGTTGATAACAATCCTGAAGTGATTTTTGTAAAGATTTAAATAAATAAAAAATTTTGTTATCAAAAAGTTCTTTATTTACACAACAGCCGTTACACTCTTCGAAGGCATTATAATAATACTTAAGAAGAACCAAAATGTCACGGGATATTATGATTCCAATTTTAAAAAGAATACCTATAATTAAAATAATTTTTTGTTAAAATATTACATTAGAGGTAGGAATCTACTTTATCGCTTGTCTGAATTTTTCTTCACCCAATCATTACCAATTTTGAAAATGATACTTAAATTCAAAACAGTTCATTTAATGTGAATAATTTCAAGCATATCACATACAACCGAAATCAGGTAACTTTAATAAGAATAGTTCGGCCAAATTCATATAATTTTTTATATTGAGAACAAATATGTACACTTATTCATTTATCGAGCCCTTATCATTACATTATGATGACATGTTAGGAGGATTTAGTCAAAATAATATAAGTAGCAGATAATTAATCATTGAAGAAAAAGACAATATTAGTAAATATAAGGGATACATATAAGGGGTACATAAAAGAGTATTTCTCTGATGTTTCATGAATATGTTACGTGTCTATGTTTCTATCGTTTATACTTTAAGATGAAGTCATAGTAAATAATGCAAAATCATATGTTTTTGTTTTGAAAATTTGATCGCTTAGAAGTATTGTAGATGCTTCAATTAAATACTGCGTGTAGAACATACCTTGGCCCTTAAAAATATCGGTCATTTTTTTTATAAGTTTTTAATAAGCCTATAAAAAAATAAAGTATAAGGTCTAAAAAACACACTTCGAAGTCCAAACTCTCCTATTTATAAACCCCTTTTCGGATATGGTTTTATTGTGTAATGTGGCAAATTCAGTTTATTTTATAATAATCGCAAAAAAAGTTGATATTTACACCCAGTCTTCCCAAAATAAAATAAAATATGCATTTTCGCGTTGATATTTTACAATACGGCCGCTAGTCGACGAATTCGGTTATTCAAAGTGACCCCTATGGCGTCCACCGAAGAACTACTGTCCACGGCACAGTAATGAACTAGTGGATCGCCTTAATTATGTTATGATTTGATTTATATAATACAACCTGGCTTCTTATGGTTACCAATGTATTGATATTTTATGTAAATTTTAGTTTTATATACTTAATCCTTTGTTTTATAAAATTTTTGATCTCATACTCCTTTATTATAAATTTGATTAATTAAATTTTTTTATTGTGCTGTTTAATCAGAGGTAAAGTCACAAGGAGGAAATCCATAATTGCTTTTATTTTGGCTATACAAACATGTACAAACTGGAAAAATGTAAACTGTCGATTTCACGAAAATAAATAAATGTAAACGAAACACGAAAAAGAATAAGACGAAATAAACAAAAAAAGTAAAAGGTAACGGTCGCACATGGGATTTTTTTATGAGAATAATTTTACTTATACATCAAAGGACACAATGTGATGTCATAAGTTTGTTAAAAAAATATTATTATTTTTATTGGCGAAGTTTGAAGAAGTAAATATTGGTATAGTTTATTTGTATTGCAATTTACTACACTATCAACTGATGACAATAATAACAGTCAATATTATTCGGATAGTGTTTACTCTCTGAAACGGGGATAGTGATAAGTCACGAAGGCAAAGTCAGTAAATGAACTAACGTTTGGTGAAGTAATTTGACACATTCTGTTTTTAAATATTATAAGAGACGATGTATGAATGTGAACGAGGCAAGGAGCGTGTGCCAAGATCGAGTTGTTTGGCAGTTCGTCTTCTCTGCCTACCCCTGCGGGGAAACGGCGTGATGGTTGGTTAGTTACATAAATATTATCATTCATTCAGCTAATAAAATAAGGTATAAATTCTAACCTCATTTAGTTTTGAATAGTTTGAAGATAATTTTTCATTATAATGTTAAAGTGAGGCAGTATTGTTTTGGACGGGGTATATATGAATTTAGAATATTTAGGTATTTGTCCAAAACTGTCGAAAACATCGCTTTTTTAACTTTTTTTAAACACGGACTTGAGTCCTTCGGCTTCAAAATGAAATGAAATATTTTGTTATGCCGTGTGGTGTATTATGAAAGGATCAATGTTTGAAAATTGTTTACTTCCATAGAACGCGTAGTAATGTTAGAGGCAGAAGGTTGTAAATGGATTTGAGTCATAAGTCATAATACTCAAAATGCAACGAAATCAGAAAGATGCAAATCCATGTTCATCTTCCTGCTTGTAAGACAGTTGTTTCGTCAAAGGTAGTTGCATACGAATACAATTTTGAAAATCCTATTTTTCTTTATGATAGGACTTGTATCTTTCTGCCACTGATAAACATGATAATTTACTTCAAGTCTGCATCAAAAACTCATTTCTTCAAATTTTGAACTTTCATCCGTATGCTCCTCGGGTACAGATATTTTGATTTCAAAAGTTTGCAAACCTTCGAAAATTATATTTTGTGATACAAAAATAAGACTTTACTTCCATACTACAGTATCTGTATAGTAAATTACACAATATTTTGGCATGAACTTTCGTTTAGCATAAAATTATTAGTTTTTTTTTTTATTTAAAAAGAAAGACAAACATTCCCCGGTTACGAATAACCCAACAATGTTTGAAAATCTCCTACTACCATCACAGAAAGCCGAAAATGTTGCTTGTGTTGTGATGGAGCACTTAGCCAGCCGAGGAATTGAACACGCGACGCCCGGATGGGATCCAAGCGCTATGCGCTAGCGATGTGTCAGTTCAGCTGGAATGGGCTCATGTGATCCGCTCCTTTGCGGGAAGCGGTTCCTACTCCCACTCCTTTTTCAAATCGACTACTCCCAGAGAACCCGGCCCAGTCCCAGTACTCTCCGCATCCAAATAAATCCGGCGGTAATCCGGCGGTCCGAGCAACTCAACGCCGAAGCGCGAAAACCGCACTCGAATACAAGTCCCGGGTTCCTTTAAACCCAAGCGCCTTGTTCCAAGCTACGTGAATCGCGACACAATCCATTCATTTCGCCCACTCCCGGACTCGCGCGAACTACTACATTCCTGACTCACCCCGTGGCCGCCGCGCCGGCTTGCTCCGCGATCCACGGTCCGGCGTCACTCACCATTCCACTCATGAGTCGCGGGTCTCGGTGAGTTCCCGACACTCCCCGCTACCCGCGGCCGGCCAACTATGACACTTCCCCTTGAGTCACGTCACGAGCTGGGCGCTGGGTGGGCGTTCATTCGATCGCTGTTCGTTGATCGACACACACGTGCGTGACCCCTTCGGCTAGGCACGGAGTAGTTTTTAATTAGAGCGTCTTATCTGGTATCGTTAATCAACGGGTGACGTGCATTATAAAATAATAGTTTATAGTAAAGCATTACAGCTTATTAATTTACTTATTTAAATTCTCAATAAAAGACCGTGCAGTGTAGATACATTGAATGTACCTACATTGCACGGGTGACGGGTCCTTGTTCTCGTACGGGTCTTGTCCGACTCCGGGGTTCTGAGTTCTCGTGTGGGTTCTACGAGTAGGTCCTGGTTCCGAGTTCTTTGAACCCGTGCGTCCCGTTTCGGTGCGCCGCAACAATACCCAGTGCCCAGTCCGCACCTAAGAATTCGGACCCGGGACCTGCTCCTAGAACTCGTGTACTTTTAAAAGGAAGCAAGTCTCGGAGGCTTCCGGAAAAATGCAGAACTTACCCACCTCTACTATGCGCACTCAACCACCGACCAGTCAAAATTAAGAGTCTCAAATTACATTGAGATACAACACGTGAGGTTATAAAAATATTGTGGAGGCTTTACAATATATTTAAATGCGTTTATATCTTTGGGAAGGTAAGTTTAGGAGACGCAATATTTGAACCAAAAAATGTATGCTATCTCTAGTACAGTTCAGTAGGTACTTGACTAATTTTCGACCAACATTGGAGATACAGTGTTTTCACTCTAAGCCACTGAAATGTAAACGAAAGAATGAACTAAAAGAGTTTCGTTGCGTATAAAATGTATCCCGGAAGAAACAACACGGCCTAAATAATATTTCGTATTTCGTGAATAATTTAAACGTGTCGTTTCTTTATATTTCAAAATTCATAATAAATAAGAATCTAAAAATGACAACGGTATCAAAATGAATTCTGAATCCGTGAGACTATGTCATGATTTGTCATTGAAACAATACTCTACGAATTCAACAAAATCGCGTCCTAGTAATCATCCAGGGGTTAACATCTGAGATAATTTCGCACAAAACATAGGCAACTATAAATAGGCTGGTACATTTGTATCAGGGGTGTTTATGTATTAGAGGTACAGCTGTATCACAGGTTTGCCTGTATTTGGGGTAGTCTGTATTAGGGGTATATCTGTATCTGGTGTATTTCGGCCTACTAGGAAGTAGGAACATTGCCGGGACTGCAATGCGGTAATAAATATCTACAGCCTCAACCGCACCGGGAGTGGGACACCGCAAAAGGGTGCAATACGTCAGGAAAATTCATAGCCGAATTTTCCATGCGACGACAAACTGCAAGCGGAATGAAATGGAATATCGCCGAAATCTCTTAACAAAATAGAGCGTTTGGGAGGTAAAAGAATAAATGATCGATCACGTTAGTAGTGGGTGGAAATTTTAAACGAAATATAGATACACATTAGGAATAAGATCAAAACCATTTATTTTAAATTTATATTTGGGGATTAAGTCAGATTTATCCTGTAGGCGCTTTCTTTTAAATTCCATAAATTTCCATAAAATAATATGAGGTAGGTAGGAACTGACTTTCATAATTAAAATTAATTTTAGTGTTTTTTTATTTTTTTACTTAAAATTGTAACATAAGTAATCCAACATTTATTAAAGTAAGCTCCCAAGAATAATTTCCAAATTTCTGAGAAAGTAATTCCATAAATCGTTTATAGTGATCTATTTGTTGAATTCACTGGAAACTTCTATATATCATGTTAGACATTGTATTTCTGTAACCTCATACCGCTAATTGGTACAGTATACGTGTGTTTTGATCATACAAATAAAACATTAGTAAGAATTAGAAAGAATACTAATAAATAAAATAAAAACAACCAGTATAAAACGAAGTTATTTACTAAAACACATCTATTTTCAATTTTCAACCTAGTTGCGCCATCTCTTGGGCCGGCGAGTAGCCAATTTCATTGAGAAATATTAAAATATATATATACATAGGTATAACTTTTTGTATGAAGCTAAACTGAAATGTGGATGCGGCGCATCCCCAAACTGGAATAATCTAGAAAATCTTCATACAAAATATTGAAATTTAAAAAACAAAAAATTCATTTTCAGCTACAACAACATCAATAACTTCGTATTTTCCAATCTTAGCACTCTAGCTCACTGAAAACTCACGGACCGCCACTGATAGGTATAAATAAAAAATTTGGCTTGACTGAGAATTGAATTTCTCCCCAAATATTTGGCTCTTAACTGCCGTGAACTTTTAAAACGGATTTTAAAACTTAAAAAAAAAAAGGTTTGACCCAGGGTTTGAATTAGGTTTCGGGGGAGAAACTTCCTACTCAGGTCAGGACTCACTAAAATGAGTGAACACCGCTAATCTTAAGTTGAAAACGATTCTATCTGCCGAGTTTCAGCTTGATTTCCACTTCCAAGATATGCATTCATTCATCCAAGAAAAAAAAAAGAAATTCAAATATTGAAAAAGACCGAATGCGAAGGATGTACCGGTTAAAGCGAAAATAGTAAAAATAATGAGACACATTCCGATATAGAATATCAAATAGTAATATCATTTTATGTTTCACATTACTATAAGTACGCGATTTACGAGAAAGGTCATACATCAGCATTACAAAACAATAACCGTTTTTCTTCGTTTGAAAGACCCTTTTTCATTCAATTTTTTTTAACTTTTACTACGCACTAAAACTGATAAGAGGCTATCAATTTATTCCCCAAGTACCATCCATCCTGATCTATTAGCGCGTTAAAAAATTACGGAGAGCGGAGCAGAGAGTCACGGCTCTCTTAATAAATCTCAAATCTAGACGTCATCTAACCTTTAATAAGGATCGTTCACCGAATTCCTAAGTGGTAATTAGTAAAAGATATGCTATGGTGCCCGCGCAACTGTCGCCGGACTACGCGCTAATTAAAATGTACAAACTTGGTTTCGATCAACAAACGCTTATATTCTTCGCGTCCTATTTAAAAGCCAGAAGACAATACGTAATAATAAATGGACATGAATCTAAACAATTCCCGGCGTTATCAGGTATTCCCCAAGGTTCAAACCTTGGTCCTTTGCTGTTCCTTATACTTATAGATGACATCCAGGTTTGTGTAAAATATTGCAAATGTCTTCTATTTGCAGATGACCTCAAACTTTTGATGGAAATAATCTGTTACTATGACTGCAAAAAATGCAATCTGACCTTGATGCTATTGCAGAATGGTCAGTAAAAAACAAATTAGAATTCAATATAAAAAAATGTGTAACTATGACATATACCCGCTCCCAGAAGCCCATAGTTTTTGAATACAATATTAAAGGGAAAACATTGTGCCGAGTCAATAGCTTTAAAGATCTCGGTATCGTCTTTGATCCCAAACTGACATTCTCGGATCATATATCACGGCTCACTCCAGCATGCTACAAACTCCTGGGTTTCATCATCAGAATATGTAAGCAATTTGATGACCCAGATGCAATGATAGCCATGTTTGATGGAGTCATAAGAAGTAAGCTGGAGTATGCCAGTGGTGTGTGGACTCCGCACCAAGCGAAGTATATTAATATGCTAGAACAAATTCAGAAAAAGTTCCTTAGGTATGTCTATATGCGGATGCATGGAACGTACCCGAGATTCATGCACCATATGGAATTACTTGAGGCAACAAATAGATTTAGCTTGGAAACTAGACGTTATGCAAATCTTGCAATTCTTAGTTTTAACATAATCCATAATCGTATTGACAGCCCATTCCTCTTGGAATGTTATGGCTTATACGTGCCTGAAAATTTCAGCCGTAGTCGTCGACACGACTTGTTCAAAATACCATACGGCAGAACAGATGTTCTAGCACAGCATAGCATGACAAGAGGAATGGTGCTGTTGAACGAAATATCGGAAACACTAGATATATATAACTCTTCGTTAGATAGCCTTAAGATTTTTTTGTATAATAATCATCTTCCTAGGTGTTAAGACTGTCAAAATGAGAAAATTGTACAGTAATTGGATAAAAATCTGTTGTACAATATATAAAAAAAAAAAATAATAATAATTATACGTAGTTTTCATACAAAAAGAATTTGTACATTTCGTTGATTTTTTGAAAATGTGCATTAATGTTGGTTAACAATATATTTTGAATAAGGAAAGAATTCGTTCATTTAGTTTAACGTTCGTTTGGTTTATTCGTTAATTATTTGTTAATTGGTAAACAATATCGGCGACACCCGGAAGCGCAGACCCACATAGTAATAAACAAAAATTTTAACAAAACAAAAAAACGACTTCAAAAAATGCACTAAAAAGTAAAAAATAATTTCGTATTCTTCTACAACTTCATAATCAACTTATTTGTTCTAATCATCAATATGTAGGTACGATTGTTACTTTTTTTTTATTTTTTTATTGTATATTTTATTTAGATATAAAATTTGACATCTTATATCTAATGTTATCTTTTCTATGACTACTACAATATTATTTACTACCTACTGACTAAAATTTGGACTTTACAACATTAAGACATAATCCACGAAAAACTGCAAGACTTTTAGCCTCCTTAACATTTACAGGGAGTTCATTGAACATTTTAAAACCTTTATAATAAATATTATTTTGTGTTCCCGATTTGGAGTCGGTGTCAGTCAAGGTAGGTTTGTAACTTCATACATAGTTATAGGTGTAATGTGCTTGTGTCGCACAAGCGACTTGACGAGGCGAGAGGCGAGAGCGAGGCTGCGGCGACGCGGGGAGCTGTCAAGTACTTTTGAACACGCCGGGCCGGGCAC
This sequence comes from Limnephilus marmoratus, assembly GCA_917880885.1. NCBI lineage: Eukaryota > Metazoa > Arthropoda > Insecta > Trichoptera > Limnephilidae > Limnephilus > Limnephilus marmoratus. The sequence goes on along the minus strand of OU862911.1, from coordinate 58,464,707 downwards.
CTTTGCTGACACCGACTCCAAAAATAACAATCGTACCTATATATTGATGATTAGAAAAAGTAAGTTGATTATGAAGTTGTAGAAGAATACGAAATTATTTTTTACTTTTTAGTGCATTTTTTGAAGTCGTTTTTTTGTTTTGTTAAAATTTTTGTTTAATTTTTTGATTTTTAGTGAATCTGAAGTACACTAACTAATTTGTCTGAATATTGGTAAACCTACTAAACGTGCTGCTCATATGTGACAGACATAATTTGACCATAGCGACGTTAGGATCAAATTAAGAGATTCAGCCGACTACTAAACGTGCTGCTCATATGTGACAGACATAATTTGACCATAGCGACATTAGGATCAAATTAAGAGATTCAGCCGAGTTTCGTTAATTTGTCATGGATCCGATAATCAAAACCTAACCAAACTCTCATCAAATTACCCTTGAAGTTCATCCTTTCCAATAAAAAAAGAATCATTGAAATCGGTTGGCGTGATATTGAGTTATTCGTCCATTTGTTGCGCACATACTTAATGCAAATTTAAGACTTATATGGTTTTCTCATGGATGCCATTGTCGGAACTGGACCAAATTAAAATGGGACCACACGGGAAGCACCAGCTTTCAAATAAAAAAAGAATCTTCAATATCGGTTCACGCAGTCAAAAGTTCTGAGGTAACAAACATAAAAAGAAAAAAAATAAAAAATAAAAAAAAAATACAGTCGAATTGAGAACCTCCTCCTTTTTGAAGTCGTTTAAAAACAGCAGATAGCACATCTACTTATATTTCAATATCTTTAGTAGTGACCGACCGAAGGTTCGGTTTCGGTTTCGGCAAGTTCGCCAAAAAAATCTAGTTCGGTTTTTTCCGAAACCGAAATCGAAACTTCTTTAGACATGTTAAAAATCGATTGTTTACTGTTATTTGGCTTATTTTTTACATTTTTTTACACTTATTCAGACGTTAAAACGTGTTAAATTAAATAAATTAAAAAAAAAACAATTATTGAAGTATTAGAAAAAATAATATTTTTTTATATTACTTCTATAAACAAACAAAATTTATAAAAGAATAACAAAACATGTTAATTACTTCTTGTGAACTTCTCGTTCGGCTGACTTCGGGTAAGAAGTAGTTAACATGTTTTGTTATTCTTTATAGATTTTGTTTATTTTATAGAAGTAACATAAAAAAATATTATTTTTTCACATACTTCCATTATTGTTTTTTTTTATTTATTTAATTTAACACGTGTTAACTGTCTGAATAAGTGTAAAAAATAAGCCAAATAACAGTAAACAATCGATTTTTAACACGTCTAAAAAAGTTTCGGTTTCGGTTTCGGCCGAAACTGGGACAGACACCGAAGATTCGGTTTCGGTGGAAATTCCTGTTTCGGTCGGACACTAGTTATTAGTATTAGGTTTCATATTAATTAGGGGAAATGATAAAGTATCGGCAGACAGAATCATTAATAGCTTTAACACAAACAAGCCATGAAAAGCTACGGAGGAAAACTACCAAAACACTTTGACCGTGATTGCATTATATTAGATAATAACACGTTAAGAGATATCTAGGTTCAATTTGAAAAAAAAATATTGCTTCCGAGATTCCATTAGTTTATTTTGTAAATATGATTTCACTAATACAATAATTATAATCCAGGACAGATTTCAGCCGAAACAGAGATTTTCCAGCCAAGATTTTATTTACAATATTTTTCTAATAACAATAACTTAATTTAAATATTTGCGAAAGGGAAGTTCCTGTTTTGGGGAAAGAAATATACCCACACAAGTTGGTGTAAATATTATTATTTATTTGTCTTTCCTTTAAGGAAAAAATATTTTGTGAAAATAATATATGGAGAATATTTTGTTGATAGAATGAACGATTCACATTTGTAAATCTCGATACTCGATTTAGTCCTAAGTCCTAAAAACATAAGCGCTTTGTTGTAATGTTCGTCATCCTGTTTTTTTATTGAAATCCAGCTTACTGGTTTTTGCCTACGTGCCTAAATGCCCTAAATATATATTTTTGAACTGTATCTTCGAATAACGAATGATATTCTAAAATAATATATACGTTTGAAACAAAATTCCTTTTTGATTTAAGTATACCAATAATCCAACAGTAAAATATTGAGGAAAATGGGATTGTCGTCGTGTTCTGCGTTCCAAGGTAATATTTCTGAGCAAAAAGTTACCAATGGTCGACTATTGACCAAATTAATGTGTCCATTGCAAAAGCATTTTAAATAATAATATTTTAACATAAAACAAACCTCACATGACAAGAAAACAACGATATTATTTGACAATGGCGTTTAGTCGTTCTATTACTTCGCCGCCGAATACATTACAAATAAATACACCATTCGTAATAGTTTTTCTGCAACTTTCCCCTACAATCCTGAAACATCTCGGTGTGTATTTGACAAGGGCGAAAGCAAATTGACAAGGAAAACATCACCGCGTTTGCATAAATTAATTTAAAACCGTTCGGTTCAGGGTGAGGGCTGTTAAATTAGATCGTAGAATGTAAAGGAAACAGGAAATTGTGAGACTCGGCTGCCGGCGGAAGTGGCAACTTGGGCGCCATCTTTCCACCCCCGGTATAGGCCTGCCAATCATAGCCCAGTACGACTCATCTCAAACACGTGTTAAAACACTACTTTATAATTCAAGTCTTTCAAAAAGACGATCATGACTTATTTCAGAAGGCTTGTTGCAGAAGTTGACGAATCTCATCTTTTCTCTTGTTGGTGGAACTACACCTATCCTTAAGAGAAACGTCCGCGCGGCCTTTTTCATACAAAACTTTAATTTGGATTTTAAGCTAAAATAATATGTTTTTTAACAGGTGTGTACAGTTTTATATACGAGTGCTTTAAATTATGATCTACTAGCAGACCCGGCCACACGTTGCTGTGGCTAACTAAACACAACGCCATTACCCAACCTTTATAAAATCCACACCACCCGCTTGGCAGCTGCCCGCTGCCTGAATTGAATATTTGAATTTATCGGCTGTTCTCTACTATAATAAGCATGTATTATACATATAAACCTTCCTCTTGAATTACTCTATCTATTGGTTGAAACCGCATGAAAATCCGTTGCGTAGTTTAAAAGATCTCTGCGCACATACATTTTGAGCGACTTCATTTTATACTATGTAATATAAATAATAAAATAATGATGATAGGCCTTTACAGAATTCAATTTTACATGATTTCAGAGGCAACTTTTTTGCATTTCTTTGCGAGTTAATTGAAATTATTAAAAATATAATCTTGCCCTATCTACTGTGTTAATGTAATGAAAAATAAAACATCGTAAAAAAGATTTTTTTGTGTAGAAATTTTACTTTGTATGCAAAAAATTTGTGCCCAATTCGGTCATTTATTCAAATATAAACCCACAAAAATACTGTTTTTATTCTTTTTATTTTACATTTGATCGGATTTATTTAGTAAATAGAGCAAAATTATAATTTTTAATTTGTTATCATTAACTTACAAATAATTGCCAAACTAGCCTCTAAAATCATGATAATTTAATTCTTTAATTGCCTATAATTTATAATTTAAAATACAAATAAATAAAGTAGCAAATATCCGTATTAGATATTTGCTACAACTTTTGTTTCATTGGGTATTTTGACCTCAAATCCAAAAGTTTTGTATGAAAAAGACAGAGGAGCCGTTCCTCTTAATACCTGACGGGGGTAGGTTTCACCCAGACACAAGGTTAATCAAGGAGACAGACTTTAAATAATGGAAGAACCTAATTACCAACTGTTCCCGGTGTCATTTTGTACTTACTACAAGGGAGTTTATTAAGTTTTGTTTCATTACTGAATCTTAATTTAAAATGGTCTCACGAAGTTGTAACTTGTAACGTTGCTCGCGTGTTTGTAAAGTGAGGTGGTACCGTCCAAGAATTCATTATTAAGCCCACGCATTCCGAATTTTCACTAATTCTAAGTTTATAAGTTTAACAAAAAAAAAACAGTCTTTAATGAAAATTATAAAAAAAAACATTTTTTTCTGTTATTTAACATGTTATAGGTCTGAAAAAAATAACAGTGTATCTTTAAATGCTACTTAAGATATTTGTCGGATATTTTTGCCTTATTTTAAAAAAGAGGACGGTGATACAATCTTGTGCAACATTTTCACCAAACTAGAGGATAAAACAATTTCAAATGTACTACATACAATTTTCAAAATTTATCGCACATCCTAAATCGATTTTCGTCCTCTCGTAACTGAAACATTTCAGATTCAATTTTGCGGATGTTATTTATAAAAAAAAACGATAAAGTAATAATAACAGCATGCTAACGATGTGGTTAACCCCTCGGGCTAATTTGTTCGCATTTGGAAAAAACTGATATAGATCTCCTAAAAATCGTGTCTCCCTTACTGTCATGGTGAGAAATACAATCGAAACAGTGTTAAAAAGAGAAAACACCATGCTTTATATTCAAAGATAAAAATTAAACACAAAATAATTCAAATATACACCTTAATGAAACCAAAGCTTCTGACAAAGAACAACTTGAAAAAAAAAAATGAAACTCTGGGTATTTTTTGATAACTATTTTTACGTGAAACGACTCAATAATGAGGTGATATAGTAACGTTTATAATACATTTGTCTAATAAAATAAGTGTTTGTTCTTTTTCGTTATCAGTAATTTTAGTTTGGAAAAACGCACGGTGAGATACTTTTAAAAGCCATTTTTATGTTTGTGTCCAAAATTTTAAGATTCAAAAATTATATATGTATTTATTAAATTTTAAAGTGTATTTTATCACCTTTCGTTTTCGGATACGGTCAGAAATATTCCATTTATTTTGATTTTATTGTAAAGGCGCAATATTTTGACCTTTTGACAGAACATGCCCGAGGGCTGAGGGGTTAAAATGACTGTCTAAAAATACAAATAACGACAAGTAATTTCGCGCTTTTTGAGGGACGCCATGTCTCATCAATCACGATTAGACCGATATCGGGCCATTTGAGTCGGCAAAGTAATAAAGATCATATTGGCGTGGGTTTAATTAGTTACATAGTGCAGGTCAGTGTTTAATAACGGCGGGCAAACGAGTCGTTTTACGGCTTAACGGCAACACTAATTGGACAGGTCGAGAATATCCAGTACCCAGGACCTACCCAAAAAACACCTAACCTACGTAGAACACATGCAGCGGCGTAGCAGCGCGTAAGCCCCGGAAAAGGAAAGGGGCTCGCGCCGGGGTAGGATTCAAATTTCGAATGCGCAAAAATTAAAAATATTTTGTGAATAATAAGTAAAATATATGCCTCTGAACGTCAAATAAAAACGTCCTTTGAATCAACACAATGAATTAAGAAATAAATCATAATTGGTATTTACAGAAGATGCGGACTATGAAAAGTTTGAACTTACAAAAAGAGAACTTACAAAGTTAAAAATGCACAAAATATACAAATTTGGGTAATAGAGCCATAAAAACATTAATACGAAAATATTTTTTTAATTTATTATTTGCCAGAAAACCGGGCGTTTATTGATATAACATTATCATATACAAAAAAGTAAGTAACCTGCCTCACTAGACGATGTCAGTTCTGAGACGGGTACATATACATGCATATACACACATATATACGCATATATTCACATACATATACACATACGTATTCGCGTGCATGCACATAATCGTACATCATCATAATATAATAATTTCAAACTCTGTAATCTAATACGGATATACCTTTGTAAAGAGATTTGCTAGTTAAGGCTGATAACCTTATCCCAATCGCAGATTTAAAAAATTAAAACTATGATGAATTAAAAAAATAAAACTATGAAAAAATGGCCGGTATCTAGAATTTACAAAATTTATGGAAGGTACATATTGACACTGCAAATTATAATTAATTTAAAAAATAAACATAACTTGTCAAGGGGCGGAGGGCCGAAATTCGAAGATTACCAGGGTCCGTATATTTATTGCTACACCACTGGCACGTACGTTACATGTGCGTACAACATATATTATCGTATAACATACGACTCGAAGACTGCGGTAATATACATCGGGCAGAATTTAATGAAAACATCGTTGCCCTAGAATTTAGAACGGACCTATAACAAAAGAACGTAAGTGGCGGGTAAAAATTTAATCACAAGGAAAGTGCCGCGATATGATCGCACACGTGCACCATCCATGCACTTCCTATCTCAGCACTTCATTGATAGTCGATGAGATAGTCATTCAAGTCAATAGCTTGAAAGGCTGACAATACATTGCTAGCGGTATACGATATAAGTAGGTACTGAAAAACAGTTGATATGAACTAGAGATGATTCTAAAATCACGGAACTTTGACATTGCCGAAGCGATTACAGATATGCAATATGCAATACATATGCAATCGCAGGTGGTGACGTGTAATATAAAATGAAAAATCCATATCTCATGCATGCTCTACTCTCTCGGCAAGATGTCTTGATTCAGCTAGACATTTCCCCAGGGTGAAATCGGAGATCTGCGGTACTCACAGTGGATGCCTCACCTTAAACCAACCACAGAATTTAACTAAGATATTGCAAGGATGGGGTTGTTTCAAAAAATTTTTACAATTCATCAAATATTTGAAGTTAATTTTCACTTTCTGTGAAAGTTCTATTCAAGTTGTGTGATTATTTCAGTTTTATGAAGCAACTGGCCTATAATGATACAACAACAGAACCAGAATAGAACTTTCACAGAACATGAAAATTAACATAAAATATTTGATGATTTGTTCAAATTTTTTAAACAACCCGTCCTCGTGTCCTTGGGCGCTATCTAAATAGTCTTGATTACCGTATATAAAAAAAAATATTGTAGATTTACGCAATATTACTAGTGCATGACGCGGTACTGTCCGATGACAATATGATGCATGCCAAAAAAAGTCATTGGAAAACCTAAATTATTGAATATTATTAAATTGGAAATTGTTATTTTTGTAATACGTGATTCCATCAATCGGACTTGGTTCGGTTAAGCATAATGATTTTTTCATCTTCACTGCGAACCTATCAAAATGTTGATATTGATTGCATATAAACGTACCACAAATAGTTTAACTACACAAGCAGTCACACGCATGATATTAAAGTGCAGAGTTCAAAGTAGTATTCTCTGTCAAGTGAAGGGGGAAGATCCCACATCCTGTCACGTGCGAGGAAGGAAACAGGAACAGGGAACATTCTGTCAAAGGGAAACGCCACCTTGCCCCGTATTGGTTGCCCCGTGCAGGTGTTCGTATTCATGCTGACAGTGAACAGAACTGGTGATCAGGAAGACAAATAATAACTCATTTCATGTACGTATCTCTATGAATTGCGACGCTGTCTTCATCTATTACCTACAAGTCATGCAAGTAAAGTAATTTATAGTACTTTAGTTTGACTACTGAAGAGAACAAAGGATACATTAATCATAGACCTATCGGCGTAAAAATTTGTCCATAAAATGTAAAAAATATGTTCTTATTTTTAAAAGATTGCAACACGAGCCGGACAAGGCAGAGAGACGCTGTTGGTAGGCAATGGGTTAAATATAGCTCGTTTGTTTTATCATTTTTTATACCACTGTTTTTTATCTCCAACAGAGTCTAATAAAGGAATATTCCATTGAGATTCATAATTTATTTGCACGCGGACGTAGGAAAACCGCAATGTTAATTATTATACACAAAACTTGATCAAAGAAGCGAAATTGACGATAGAAAATGGGAATGATAATATTGCAAATTGTACCTACAGCTCATTGACATCTCGGGCCATTTTGCATCAGATGTGAACTACGTGCCTCAAGGCATTATAATGAATGCTAATGAAAAAGTAGCATCAACACACCAAAGCAAATACACTAACAGGTGATAACGAGTCGGTACAAATGGTACACAGTCATTGGCATAATGAAATTATCAATTCTACAATGATGCTATCGTCATGTCTTTACTGTTCGAGCGAACGTTATCACTTTACATGACACGTTTTTTCTAAGGTTTCACTCTACATTTCCGCAAGGTTTAACAATAATACTTGTGCAACAACAGAACGCGTACCGAATTAATTGACCTTGAAGCATTCCGAATCGATATATCCGGTTTGCAAGTTTTTAGCAACCTCCCACTTCTCTGCCGAAACACCTTATCAGATCAGTAACTACCATAGTCAACAGCTACAGTCTGGAGGTTTGATTACTTTTGCAAAACTTTCGGCTCAAGAGAAACCTTTAATCGAGTTACTAAACAAGTAAAATGACAAATGTCATTTCGGACGAGGGGAGAGATCGGATTCGACGAAAAATAAACAATTTAAAAAAGTTATTTAGTGTCAACGAAATGAAGAAAATGTAACACAAACAATTTACATCGAGGAAAAATAAGCGATTTTCAGTAGGTACCACAGACATTCCTATCATCATCATCATTTATTACATAGTATAATGAAGTCGATCAAAATGTATGTGCGCATAGATCTTTTAAACCATGCAACGGATTTTCATGCGGTTTTCACCAATAGATAGAGTGATTCAAGAGGAAGGTTTATATGTATAATAAATGCTTATTATAGTAGAGAAAAGCCGAGAAATTCAAATATTCAATTCAGGCAGCGCGCAGCGGGCAGTGGGCAGCTGGCAAGCGGGTGGTGTGGATTTTATAAAGGTTAGGTAATGGCGTTGTGTTTCGTTAACCACAGCAACGCGTGGCCGGTTCTGCTAGTCAAACTATAAATGTATTTTATTATGTTATAGTACGTACAAAAACACACCTTTTAAAATCGTGTTATAATAATAATTGAACATTGTCAGAATGTGTAATATATCAATGTTTCAAAAAAATATTTACACTAATTTATAACATTACGAATAATATTTGTATAATTTGACAATGGACATTTAAAAGCTGTTATTTCTCCTAAATCCATTTCTCTGCATTAGCGCTTAATTTTAAATATAGTATTAAGGGTGGTAAAACAAATCAACATTTCGTCAAACCCGTCATTCTAATATTATTAGAATAAAGCTTTTGTTAGCTGGAGAAACGTTTTTTTATTCGATAGATTGAAAAAAAAATTACACAGGTTTACACACCCTGGTAAATTTTAATCAGATTGTGGATGACCTTGATTTTGACGGCACGCACTTGGTTTCGCATTTATTACCATAAATCAATAATATTTTAATAGCCTAAATATATTGAAAAACTTTCACTTAATTCATGTAAATAACTATTGAACTTCGATATAAAGTATTAAGAGCGTAAGCAAGAATTCCAAATATTACAAATTAAAAAACATTTGTTTTAATAAAGGAAATTTCAAATTAAATTTAAACATAAATAATGCGGAGTAGGTACTAGGTAGTTAGGGAACGTACCCACACTACGTGACCTGTTTAGGGGGGGGTCTTCAAAATACCACGCTTGGTACAAATGAGCGACGGGTTGCTTAGGTTTTTGGTCACCGGGGGAGGGAGGGGTTAAAAATTGCAAAAAGTTGGTCACGTAGTATGGGTACGTTCCCTTACATGGTCTGTGGATATCATCGTGTCACGAAAAGACTACCATCTATGGAGCATCTTTATCGTAATCTTAAAATAGTGGTCCGAATAGTCAAATCATTTTATACTACTTAGTGGTGTTACGAGAAATAGCCTAACAGATTAGTAGACAGGAAAATGGTGATCGTGTAGTTACCTGCAGAAACACGTGACCGTCTCCTCAACGTCCAGCGGGAGAGCGAATCCTCGGGAGGGGGGCCCCACGGTGGTGTAGCGCACGTGGATCGCCCGCGACGAGGCGCCCCGCCCGAACATGCCCGAGGGCCACATGGGGCCCGGGCGCCACCAGCCCCCCGGCTGCCGACCGCCCACCCCACTCGCACAAGGGCAAAATCCAATACCAAAGAGCCGCGAACGAAACACTGCGTCGAACTAAAAACGAGCGAGAAAACCTTTCAATCTGTCATTGCGAATGCCATATATTTGCTCGATTCACTGCACTGGTAAAAAAACATCGGGGAGGTTTGACGTCGTACAGGGTCTAGGCACGACATCTGGGGGAACGAGTTTAGCGAACGTAACACAGCACTGTTGTAAATTTTTTCAACTGACACTATTTTTTGGATGGTAAATTATATTTTTACACACTAAATGTCACGTGCTTCCCACACCATTAGAAGCATATTTTTTTTATTCTTATATTGATACGAATCGGCAAAATAAAACTATTGGGCATGTTCGAATGTGTTATCACGGCGCGAATAGAATTGCTTGCATTCCGAACAAGCTAATATATTATAATCTGTATTGAATCACCGAAATATTTAATGGCCTAACAAACATATTATTAACTTTTTACTATTCTCAAAGTAACAATGGATATTCGCATAGGCACAACGAGCACGCGCGTTCGCGTCGTGTTTGTTAAGATAATGGTATAGAACACATTGTTACATACAATGTTTATACAACAGTGTTCACGTGACATACGATTTTTTTCCATTTACGCAGGTGTATTACTTTCAAGGTATTCGTTCAGAACAAGCCGGCACTTTCCATTAATTTAATAATTAATTAACGAACAGAACACCTTGGTGAGATTCATTTACCGAAATTTTACGCAAATAATATCCACTGGCGGTTCGCGACGAGATTACAATCGAATAAATCAAAAAAAGGCAATAAAAAAACTGTATGTCTGTTTGGTGTAGTACAACAAGATTTTAAAAATGTCGTACCTACGTCATACAACATACATTTTTTACAAGGATCGTATAGAAGGCGATTTATAAATGGTTGTGTTACCTATTCATAATCTCATCAGTATAATATAGTATTAATAACGACCTATTTGGTTTTATTTACGATAATTTATAACCCAATGGTATTATCACACGCAAAATAAGGTTTTATGTTTAATGCAAGTCATAAATCGATAACTCTCTATTTTATTAACCATCTTAGATAATTTTGAGAATTATTTTCGTAGATACAATACGAAAAAAATGAGAACTATCCAAAAACAACTGTTGAATACCTCGTTTGCTGCATAATATTTAATTTTTGAGATTATTTTTTTTATAGAAATGTTCAGTGTACCGCCATTGAACACACTGAACCTAAATAGCCGAAAAATAACGTTAATTCAACGTGTTCCGTGAGGCATAAACCTTTTGTGAAATCGGTGTCCATTGTGAAAAGCGAAGCAACAACTACTGTGCATTATCATTGTGCATACATCATAACACGCGGATACAATACCTATGTGTTGCTACAAATTACATGTAAAATCAAATACAACCACACAGATACTTTAAAATTACACTACTGCAGAATAATGAATCACTGGAAATGTTTTATATTATTGCCGGTTGCTGGATTTATAAAAAAAATGATTAGATTCTTTGCAGATTGGGAGAACGCGCCAATTAATGATACATATTTTATTGAAGAATGCAAGACAATTCACACAGTTACATTTTAGATAATTAAGATAATTGGAAATTATAAAGACAGCGAGGAACGAACATGAATACGCATCGAGAAACTGAATATAACGTACCCCACTTCGCGGAGAGGCTAGACTGACAGACGGATACCGGGAACCGGGAAGATAACAGCCGTGATAGAATCAGATAAGAATTATTGCCAACGCGACCATCTACCAATGAGTAGATAGTTAAAACAATGCTACGCTATAAATGCGCAAGCGCGTACTGAAAAGATAACGTATCGTACGAATAATAATTCTTAATCCCACCTGTAAACATAAAGTTAGAACACCGGCCGCACGAATTGGTCACAAAACATATCACCATCACACCTCACACCTCACACACGGCACAGCGGTACGGAGCGACTGTTGGAGCTCGCCGGATAGGTGAGGTGGTCTTGCCGTACTTACTTACTAGATTTAGACACGATAATATGCAATAAAAGCTGCCAATAATAAAAGAGTGCAGGTTCCTTCCTTGCCGCGGGAGAAGAAATAATAACACCTGGATTACGTAACACCTGCATCTCCTAGTGTCCAATTGAAGTCACGGTGATGTCAGAACGTCGCGCGTCGTGCGGACACGGCGACACGGCCTACGCTATTATAATGCATTGTGCAATGAAAATTATCTTTTTATTTTCAGAAAAGTAGCTGTTACTAGTTACTACCCGGCTTCGCTAGAGATATCAAGTCTTTTCTTATTGAACAATTGAAAAATGTGGAGTTAACAATATGGGATCGTGCCTTATTTATCAACATCCAAAAGCTCCATAACTAATGATGGAAATAAGGTCGCAAGCTGAAAATATTTGCATAGACCATTGCATTTGACGGCCGGCATAGTCCAGCGATAAGACTCTTGACTAGCACTCCGAATCGAATCCCGGCGTGGCAAATAAATTTTATTTGATAAATTTGTGTTATTTCACAATTTATTCATTTAAAAGAATATATAGTATATTTGCGACACGTTCCAGAGTGGAAGATACTCTCATTATCGCCCTGGTGTAAGACCACCATTCAGAATTGAAACGTTGCTTGAAATGGCTTTAGCCGTGTTTGATGACCAGATCTGAATAGTCAGGTACTTCCCCACCTTCCTTTTCCCTATCTCCTTCCTTTACCCACTACCTTCAGCCTCACAACATACCCCAATTGTGGATACCATAGTCCCACTGGCGCCAGACGGGAGCAGTTGGGACTCTTGTGAGGTATTCATGTAAAGATAGACCTATAAATTACAAACATAATTATATCTCTATATTTTATTATGTAGAGATCAACATCATACTAAAGTAGTCCCAGAGAGAGATCATACGTACGTTACTCCATCACTCTAATAATTATAATAAATAAGGCCTCCGTGGTCTCAAGGTAAGACTCTCGACTCACAATCCGAAGGTCGCGGGTTCGAACCCGGTGTGCGCAAATAAATTTTATTTGATTAATTTGTGGTATTGCATAATTAATTAAATAAAAATAATAACTAGTATATTTGCGCACTTTCCAGGGTTGAAGATATTCTCAGTATCGCCCTAGTGTAAGACCATCCATTCAGAATTGAAACGTTGCTTGAAGTGGCTTTTGCAGTGTTTGGTGACCAGATCTGAATAGCTAGGTACTTCTCCATCTTCCTCTTCCCCATCTCATTCTCCTCCCCGCTACTTCCAGCCTCACAACATACCCCAATTGGTGATGCCAAAGTCACGTACGACCTCACTCTTAAACCACTATAGATTAAGTGCATTGTTTTAAATATTAGGAACTGTACAGAAACTGATCGGAGTTAGCTAAGGGAACGTACCCAAACTACGTGACCAACTTTTTGCGATTTTTAACCCCCCCCCCCCCCCCCGGTGACCAAAATCCTAAGGAACCCGCCGCTCATTTGTATGGAGCGTGACCTTTTGAAGACCCCCCCCCCCCCTAAAAGTGTCACGTAGTATGGGTACGTTCCCTAACCTAGTTTATTACAATGACAGAATCCGCAAAATTACAATTAAATTAACTAATTGCAATACACAGTTGCTACCACACTTTCAGAATTACAGATTTTATCGAATTCACCACCTACCTAACACGGCATATATTTAGATCCGGAAATTAAACCTGTTCCTATTAGAACGATAGTGAATCTGAATAAAATTAACCCAGGCAAGCATTCACTAATTAAGTGACCTGGAATAAAAATAATATAGGTATACATAAATCCCCAAGATAACAGTAAAGTTTTTTCCACTATAAAACTGAATACTTACCTAGTAATAGATGTAATGTAGTAGTATTATAATTAAAATATTAGGTGTATCCAAAATTCTTTAACATCAACAAGACGAGGAAAAAACAAATAAATGAACAATGGAATTCACACAAATACAAACGATAACGAGCAGTATAAGAATTCCTTGAATATCAAAACGTAGCTTCAGAGTCGTTAGGATGAAAAGTGTGATCTGAAGACATAAAAGCATGAACGTATTGCTTTCGTTAGATTTATTATCACGACAAATAAGGCAGAATAAATCACAAATGACCGGATCCATATTGTTAAGGTGTGCGATGTTTCAGCAGAGATAAAATTCAAGGCTGCGGACACCAGAGGAGGGAAGAGGTCCTCAATAGTCTTATTATTTTCCCAAGAAGATTTTATTACATCTCTCATGCGCATTTAATTATTATTACCGACCCGAAAGTATCCATTAAATTATTATGGCCGAATCGCAGCGGCGTGCTGTAACTTTTTCAAATTCCGAATTTTCCAGAACAAAAAAATGACCTATTTGTCATATATCCTAATTAGTCTACGATTGGTTCTCGCATTGTCACATTGTCTCGTTTCCCAGATGTAAGGGTCGACCGAGACATGTTTTTCGTTCTCGGCCGAGACCGAGACCGAGAATAAATTAAAATCTCGGCCGAGACCGAGAGCCGAGACCGAGAATAGATAAATTGAGAAAAAAAATGAAAATGCGCTATTTTGGCATAATATAGTATAGATATTTAAGAATGTAATAATAATTTGTTTTAAGGCGCCGCATCCGCGCTCAAAAAGAAGAAGATGGAGAAATATGTAATTAGGAATGTTAGAGGAGCGCGCTAATATTTAAAGCGATAAAATCGAAAATATTTAATAAAACACGACATCATTTAAAGAAACATTGTGAATTTTTTTCACAATTATAACTTGTAAAATAACTGAAGCAAACGTTTTTAAAATAATTTTTGGAGCATACTTTGCGATTTTTTTTCTATCGAGGGAATTGCAAATAATTTGCGTTTCGGCGTGGAAGGCGTCTAGATATTATCATTATGGTTATAAGTAAAACCCGCCTAGCTGCCAGCCGACCAATCACAATCGACAGCTCTCTCACGCACTGACACCAAGTGACAAATGTGAACGCGTGCGGTAGATTTGAATCCCATTATCCTATACCGTACCTACTTACAACGGTCTCGGTTATGGCCGAGAATCTCGGCGATTTTTCGCCGAGAACCGAGACAGAGTTCTCGGTAGAATTTGTAGCCGAGAATGCCGAGACCGAGACCGAGACCGAGATCTCGGTCGACCCTTACCCAGATGTGCAGAAGGTAGATGTGCATAGATTACATTTAAATCAAAAAAATCGGATTTATTTGATTTAAATTATTAATTTATAAATTTCAAAATCAATATACCAGTCTCTCCAAAATGTCATTATTTTTATTTATTTAACATTTTACTGTACTTTGAACATTATAACATTAAAAATTAACACAACATAACAAAAAAGAGCATAAAAGGTAAGGGTTTGTCTTTTAAAGAAATTTATTCCAACCCACCCACCAGAAATTTATTCCATACGAAATTTCCTTGGAGATTTGTATTTGCTTATTCAATAAAAAAATCAACAACCAAGAAAATTAAAAAGACTTAAAAGTAAGAATATTAACAATGAAATTAAACCATTTGGGTATCTTGTTTATATTGGTTTTGGATTTGTCCAAATTTAGTCTTTTCAAAAGGAAGACTAATTTGCCTGCCTTCTCATAGCCTATTTCTTATTTACTATGCACCAAATTGAATGCCGAAAATATTCTTTCGATCCCAGCAGAAGAAGCAACTGCAGTTTAGCGGTTGCTTGATTATTTCCAATTTTTCTTCAGTTATACATTTTTTCATATTAGGTATATATTACTAACCACCAATCAGTAGGCGCTTTTCTGTATGATTTATTTATCGACCAATATACTCCAGTGAAAGGTTTAACTTTGGCTTAAAAACGACTAATACTATTCATCAAATTAACATGCCATAGTTTATGCCGGGGAAGTCCCTTGGCACTTTAGGCGGGTGATTTGGTTGCAGTAAGAATTTTTTGATTTAAATCATGATTTATAAAAAATCATTATAATTCTAGAGCCCCGCAGACAAAATCTAACTTTCAGTCAGAAAGGACGTTAGTCCTCCAATTTTGTTTTAACGTTGACTCCACACAGGAGGCCCTGAGGAAAATAATTTCCCTCAGGGCCTATGTCATCTTTGAAGGGTCTTTTTGAGGAGAGGAAGGAGTGAAGATGGGTCTTGAAGAGACCCTGTCAGACACTGTGTTACAAAGAACAAGTCTTTCAATAAGCATCATGTAGTACTGGAGAGTACTGGTCCAAGTAGGTACTTAGAAATAACGAAAGTCTCTGGAGAGAATATCGGAGACATTACTATTGTTCAGAAACTATTCAGAACCATTGTTCAAAAATTATTGGTCTAACATATTTCTTTTCGGATTTTTACTATTATCGTGTAATTTAAAGAGTTATAATCTGCGAAATATGTTACTTCATATAGGAAACTCGCAAGTTTGTTTGTAATTTTTGTCAAAAAATATTCTGAAAATTTGGAATTCAAATTAAATAATATTAAATACCAGTTCTAAATATTTTACTGGATATACAAAACTTCAATGAACGCCCTTATAAGAAACAGATTTAAATATAACCTACCTGACGTTGAACCCGTAGGTAGGTACATGCAAAAAACGAATCTACCAAAACCGTTTTGTTTGCAAAAATTGCACATACTTATGTAGGTGGGCGCGCCACTGCTGAACTGAAACTATCAACACCCTGAAATATTTTCTTACCTTGCCGTAAAAGCTATTCTACCATATAAAATTGGCGTGGGTTGAAAATGTAATGTTGAAAATATCCGTGAATTTCTGCTGATGAACATTTTCGTTGTCCCCTTTTACGTGTGGAAAATTAGATTTATGAACATAAATACATATCAACTTTACTTGCATATAGGTACAAAATACAAGTAAATAAAAGCTTGGAATCTTGTATTGCTTTATATTACAAGCAATAATTTATCTCTAGTGATATGATGAAAATATTTCACAACATTATTATGTTAATAATAATACAAGATTTAATTAAATGAATTCGATATTAGCGAAACACAATCGAAAATTTGGAGACAGAAAAATCAGAAAGAGATATTGGCACCTCTGGGACACGAACCCAGGACCTTCTGCTTACATGGCAACAGCTCTACCAACTGAGCTAAGGTGTCTATATCCAATTCGATCACTTTTAACAGTATCGCACTTCGACTAAGAAAAAATAAAAATAAATATTCATTCTAGACTTGCAGAAAAGTCAATATATGTCGCATATTAAAAATAAAATTGATAAAAATTTATCCAGACACTATCTAGAAAGCACTTAGTTCGGGTTTGAATCTTGCAATCATATACAAAGATAGCAGTCAATAATATGTGCGTTAAGAAAATAAAGATAATGTTGTTAGTTCTTAGTCGAAATATGACACAGTTAAAAGTGACTGAATTGGATATAGACACCTTAGCTCGGTTAGTAGAGCTGTTGCCATGTAAGCAGAAGATTCTGAGTTCGTATCCCAGAGGTGCCAAAATCTTTTTCTGTCCCCAGATTTTTGATTCAGTTTCGTTAATATTGTCTTCATTTAATTAAATATTACAATTTGAGGTTTTACTCGTTAAAAATACAAATAAATAATACAAGTGATCTTGTCACGTGACTCGTTAATGGACACAACAACCCTTAATTTGGTACCCCGTGGTAAAACCAACATAGCAATAATTTTTTTTTTTTTAATTTTAAAACTACTTATAGCCAAATGGAGCGAAACGCCGCGCCGCACAGTGGGCTGAAAATCGCCTTTCATAGACATAGAGACTTGAATTTTCAAGGGTCTTTATTTTTGGCTAGAAATGGATTCTGCTGATCATTAATTACTATGCTATAAAATTTCGTATGAAGCAATTGCGTGTACAAATGAAGGAGTTATCATTTTTTTAAGAAAAATTTGTATGGCACTGACATTAAAAATGAGGCTATCTCTGGAATCATAAGGTTGGCCATTATATCCTTACACACAGATAATACTACTATTTATTTGTATTTTTTTGACATACTTCGTATTGTGGCGCAACTTGCGATTTTTTTTTAAATCTACTACTACTACTATAGTTAAATTTCACCAAAATACGTTTTCAATCAATTTGACTGCTTGTTGTATGTTACTTTTAACTTTTGTACTTACTTTCCGAAAACCGATAGTTACTCTAGAGTTACTCCGCCATGTTGGCACCATTGGCATATTTGACAGTTCTGGTCGAAGCAGGTAATGTACGGAAATGTGTGCTTCAACATTGATTATTATTAATCAGTAATCATGATAAATATTGTAGAGGAGGATGATAATGCATTTAAGCATTAAAATGAATCATCAATATAAAAAAAGTTTTTTTTTCAACTTTCAGGATTTAAAATAAAAATCGCAAGTAGCGCCACAATACGAAGTAAATAAATTAATTAATAAATACAGATAAATTGTAGTATTATCTGTGTGTAAGGATATAATGGCCAACCTTATGATTCCATAGATAGCCTCATTTTTAATGTCAGTGCCATAATTTTTTTTCTTTAAAAAATGATAACTCCTTCATTTGTACACGCAATTGCTTCATACGAAATTTTATAGCATAGTAATTAATGATCAGCAGAATCCATTTCTAGCCAAAAATAAAGACCCTTGAAAATTCAAGTCTCTATGTCTATGAAAGGCGATTTTCAGCCCACTGTGCGGCGCGGCGTTTCGCTCCATTTGGCTACGAGTAGTTTTAAAATTTAAAAAAAAAATAATTGCTATGTTGGTTTTACCACGGGGTACCAAATTAAGGGTTGTTGTGTCCATTAACGAGTCACGTGACAAGATCACTTGTATTATTTATTTGTATTTTTAACGAGTAAAACCTCAAATTGTAATATTTAATTCATTTGTAGACGCAATTGCTTCATACGAAATTTTATAGCATAGTAATGATCAGCAGAATCCATTTCTAGCCAAAAAAGACCCTTGAAAATTCAAGTCTCTATGTCCATGAAAAGCGATTTTCAGCCCACTGTGCGCTGCGAGCCGGGTTTGCGGGAAAATTATAAAATCCGATCTTATTTAGTCCGGTTAGTCGCGGGATGCGAGACAAAAAACCGTTCTGAGGAAAAAATGTTTGCCAGTGTGCGCCATTTGACCAGTAAGAGTTAAACTGAGGTTAAAGAAAACAAAAATTAATTAAAACAAAACAAAAAAAAACATAGCATTATATTTTTTCAGACTCTCAAAAACACACCATTACTTACACAAAATTGAAATAATAAAAAGAGTACCTACAACCAACGATTCAAAGTTTCCTTGTGGTTTATTCATAGTATGACCTACGTACTGATGAATACCATGAATATATGTATGTACATCTTTTAACATAATATTATGAGATTTTCAATCAATATCAAATTTCAATAAAAATTGCAAAAAATCCGCCACATTCGAACCACCGATACGTAAACACACGGAAAAATTAAGTCACCCGGAAAATAGCAAAATGCCATCGGCGGTATGCAAATAAGCACTGGAGAAGTGGAAACGCGAAGTCCGCGGAATGGCGAAGAAGGCGGTGGGGGAAGCGGTCAGGGGAGGGGGGGGAAGAACTTCAAATCCGCTGAAGCCTTCCTCGACCAGCGGATAGGTGGAGGGGGCGGGGCGGAGTTGCAGCACACCTGAACATAACATCACCAATACTAAAAGAAACATTACTTGATTTAACTGCTAATCAAATACATGTGATGGAGCCTAGTAAGTAATATTAGTTATTGTCGAACTCTGCTTACTTGGTGCCCGAGAGCAAGATATTAGCAAAATCGATGAAAGGTGGGTAGATTGCTTGCTTTACTTCCTGCTCATTAATTATTAACCCCTCGGTCCGCGACCATATTCTGTCAGTTGGTCAGAAGATTTGTGAACGTATCGGAAAACCATAAACTGTCTTTGAAAGGTGATGAAATACACTTTCAAATTATATTATTAAAAATAACCATGTAATTTTTAAAATATAAAAATTTAGAATGAAACTTAAAAAAACATAAAAATGGCTCACCTTGCGTGTTTTAATTACAATTAGTGATAACGAAAAAAAAACGCACATATTTTGAAATATTAGATAAATGTATTATAAACGTTATAATCATCTCATTTTTTTTACTTAATAAAAAATTCATTATTTTTTAAAAGATTTATAATTTTCGTTATTTGTTTTGGGGTGTTATGCCGTGTTGCGCTACCTCCTTCTTTAGCCAACGTTTCGGACAGCGTTGCAGTGTCCATCATCAGGGCAGATCCGGTGATCCCTGATGATGGACACTGCAACGCTGTCCGAAACGTTGGCTAAAGAAGGAGGTAGCGCAACACGGCATGACACCCCAAAAACAAATAACGAAAATACTTTTGGCCGTGAAAATCTTAAAAAACGTACTTATCTGATTCATAATTTTTTTTTTCAAATTGCGGTCGGAAATTTAGGTTTCATAAAGGTGTACATTTTAATTCTTTTGTGGTTAACTTTTAGATTTGAACATATAGCGTGGTGTTTTCTCTTTCCAATACCGTTTAAATCATATTTCTCACTATGATAGTAAGGGAGACAACGATTTCTATGAGACCTATACGAGTTGTTACGAAAAGCGAACATAGCCTGAGGGGTGAAAAACAATATCTCAGGGGGATTAGGACGGTTTTTATTATTCAGTTCTTAACTTGGTGACCGAGTGCGCGTTCCAATAATCCAAATCAAATGTAAATATTTAAAAAAAATAATCATTAACGCAGGGGTTTCCAAAGTGTGCGCAGAAAGTAAAGAGGGGCGCCGTGAGTCGATCCTCTATCATTATCTGAAACCACAAATATTCGCGGGTACCTATAAAGCAACAATTCCTATTTTGAGCTCTCGCATCTTTAAAGAACATAGGTACATACTCGTCGCAGTGGCTCACTCGCCGAAAAGTTCCTACGCGCTTGAAAATCGTTGATAACCGCACGGCAACAACACGCACATTCTGAAACTATCGGAGAGAATTACGGCGTTTAGGCAGAAACTGCAGTTGTGGATAAAAATGAATGAGGGCAGCGGTTAAGATTGCTTCTCGCAATTGTACAAATATGCGGCATCCAATGAACTGGTTGTCTCACAACTTTGCAGGTGATGATGTCGAAAAATTTGCGTGGATCCAAGATCCTTCCGTGCACAAGGTCCGCCAGTATTCACAACACAAGAACAAGAGTGTCTCATTGAACTCTCCTGCGACAACAGCCTCAAAACTAGATTCACCAGTTCCTATTTGGTGTATTTTTGGTTATCGATTCAAAATGAATATCCAAATTTATCTTCGAAGGCTTTAAAAATTTTCATTCCTTTTGCCACATCATATTTGTGAAGCTGGATTTTCGACTGTAGCTGTAAACAAGAACAAAAGTATCGCTCAAAGATCAATGTGGAGCAAGAAATGAGAGTAGCAGTCTCAAGTCTTATTCCCCGCTTTGAAAAACTGTGCGGAAATCATCAAGCTCACACGTCACATTGATTTGACTGAGTAACTATAGTATTTTTTTTTCTTAAGTCTTTTTTATTGTTCTCTGTTCCAATTCTGAATTCTTATAAATATAATAAAACTCAATTTGATATTGTGGATGTTTTAATTTGTGTTCCTATCTACCTAACTACTATTATTGTAGATATTTATTTCTTTCGACTATAATATATATGTAGTCACTATATCTATTCCAAATAGCTTACTAAAGTATGGCGCCGTGACAAAATACTAAGCTTGTAAGTGCGCCGCGGGCTGAAAAAGATTGGGAACCCCTGCATTAACGTATAACTAATTGACGGTGTTGCAATATCTTTATTATTATAAAATATCGACAATAATAAAATTCAACGGCTAGTTTTTTTGTCGTTTTTAAGAAATACTAAAAAATAATAATAATTACATTTTGGAACACAACAGAAACAATAAACATTTCCTTGTGCTATTTTAATTTTAATTCTGAATTCACGGACACTCTTCATGATTCCTTTACATTTACCGCTTGGATTTAATTGTTATGATTTATGTGTTTTGCGTTTCTGTAATATGTTATTTCTTTTATTTTATTAACATTTATTTTATTATATATTAGGATTTATATGTTATATTTTACATTTGCGTTATTATATTATTTTGTTCACTATGTTTTAAAAAAATGTATATAATTGCCTTGCGATTTGTTTTGTTAATAATTATTATACTACTGTTAATTTATGCCATGTTCCTTGTTTTGTTTTGTTTTGTTTGTCTTTAACTGTTTCAATGTTTTACTGGATGAACTAAACTCCAATTTTTTTTTTCTCCCCTATCCCCATACGGGGGTGTGCTGGACCTCGTCCCTGCTTCATCTTTAGTTACATTACTAATTTTGCAGATCCTTCTCAAATCTATCTGCGCCTCCCCCAATGACATGTGCAGGCTTGAGGCTTGATCAGACGACCTTGACTATCCTTTGTCCTGCCTCTGACTACCCAACGCTGAAATTTCTTTTAGTCTTCGGGTATTTTACCCCAAATATTCAGCTAACATTCTTTGAGGCTTCACTGAGTGGTTGGCTAAGGGACACGGAAGCTAAGTGTAGTTTATGATCAGACCGAAAGCCATTCACATTTTTTGTTGGTACTTGCCAATTGATTTGAGATTTATTGTATTACTTATGTTCTCTATTTTATGCAGGTGCTTGCGGGTTTTTACAGATGCAATGCCGCCTCATGGAGCCTCATGAATGAGTTTTTCTTTTGCCCTGTTTAATTATCTTTGTCTTACTAACCTATTTTTTGCATTTTGTTTTTCCTGTTAAGCACTTGCATACTGCTTACTAACAACGTATGCATGGACACTGGAGGTCTAGATTCGTTCAAAATAAATAAATGTAGCTTCGTTTAACAAAAAAAATTAGAATCTTGCGAGAGCCTTGAAGGAGTAACCATCAGTTACTTATACCAAGGCGGGTAAGAGGTGGATTACCTCCACTGCGCTATTTTAATGAAGGAAAAATGTCATGAAAACAATTCTTAACTTCGGCACAGAAATCTTTCTTAATTGTAGAAAACAATATCTAAATTAAATCGTAAAGTAAAGTAAAGTAATCCATTAAAAATAATTATCTGACAGTCTAATAAAGTAAAAAAAGCGCCAAAACCCTGGCTTTTTTATAATACATAAATATCGCACATCAAAAGGGTCGTCAGTCAAAATTTTCTGTTTTATAAAATTTTATTTTTATCTCTAATTAATAAAGTATTGGTGATTTGATTATATGTGACCCACGAAAACCGCAATTTAAGTTAGATCACAATTTAAGTTGATGTCGCTAGGGTCACTTCAACGGGACCGCTTGTTTCGTCAACATTGTATAGTAAATAATGTATATTTTTTAATCATTATAAAATAATAAATAGCCAAGGTTATGCCATCAAAATATGCATACTTTATTTATATCATCCGTTTTTTTATTTACATAATTTGAGTGATTCTGATTACAGGTTTGTTTGCTAATTTTACAATCCTAGCGCCTTCCACACGCACACTTCGGAGCGACCGAGTCCCGCGGCACTTCAGGCCGCCGCACAGAAAAGTCACACAATAAACTGCGCTGTAAACAGATTGGTCTTTACTTTTCTGCGCGGGCGGCGGCCTGAAGTGGCGCGGGACTCGGTCGCTCCGAAGTGTGCGTGTTGGAGGCGCTAAGTATTATTAATAACATAATTACTACCTAAAGTCCCCGGCGTTTCCAACAAAGTTTTTAGAAATCTAATGATCTAGAAATCTAATAAGACCTTCCTCTTGTTTCGGAGGTTAAATGTGCAAATTTTCATAAGACTAGGAATAAAACTGTAGATTTGCATATAAATCAAATCCACACCGCCACGCCGTCCACTCGCCACGGACGTTATTCTTTATAAAAATATACAGAAAGATAGAACTTTCTGTCATGGAATTAATATCAATTTGGGAGGCGGATATCTCTTCCGTAGGTCAAGTGGTTCGCTACGTTTGGCGAAGTGGTGGGGGTGCCCGGGTTCACTGGATGAGATTTGTCAGGGTTTTGGGGAATCTCTCGGATCATCGCCTCGCACCGCGGTGGGAGGGATGGATTCATACGTCTGTCACTCCAGGAGATACTGACCCCCCAGTTTCCTACCCACCCCTCATATCTTTTTCCTTCCCATAATTTCATCTCTTTCCTTTCCTCAAAAGACATCCCCGAAGATGACACGGGTCCTGGTGGAAATTATTTTCCTCAGGGCATCCAAGGCTTAAAAAAATAATTAAAAAATAGCCCCTAACCTAACCTATTTAACTATTTTTTACATAATTTAAATGCCTTTTCAAAGGAGGTTCTGTGTTGATTCCATTCAGAGTTGTCCGGTCACCAGAAAATCTACATGTATATTTTTTTACATTACCTATGTGGGGCTTATTATTATTTTTTTTTTTCATAGCTTTTAATGACTTTCAAAGAGGTGTTGAGTTGACTTCATTCTGATTTGGCATGGAACCATATTTTCGTACCTAATTACCCTGAGCCTGCGTTTATATTTTATAGCTACCTAGTTCCTAATGTTTCTATCGAACCTCGCATCGATCATCTTCCACAATGTGATGTGAAATGTGCAGGATTTTACGTTAATATTAACATCTACGAAATTAACATTAAAAAGCACTATTTTCCCTCATCGTATACTGAAATAGGTAGTAATTTCTTGTTGTCATGTTGAACCAGAGGTTTATCTTTTTTTTAAATGCCCAAAACGGTGAATTGTTATACCCACCTAGTTGTAGGTAAAAGTTTATCATATTCTGTAAACCAAAAGTTCGCCGTTCCCCGACATTTTCCTCTTATGGAAAAATCGAAGAAAAGAATTTGGCAAGGTAGGTACCTAATAATTAGAAACTTATCTATGGCCATTATGGTTTATTGTTATTGTAGTAATACTTCTGATAAACAAGCTGATATAAAGTTACAATAAAATGGAATCGCCACCAAGGGCGGATCCAGCTTTGGCGCCAGGGGGGGTCAAATAGCGCCAGGGGGGGGTCACACAGTCGTGGTCAAGTCACAAGCAGTTATAATTTAATTTTAATTATAATATACAAGTAAAAAGTAGGTCCACCTAGGTCCTGGACCCTGCCCAGGGGGGGGGTCATGACCCCATGACCCCCCCCCCCTGGATCCGCCCTTGATCGCCACTCATTTTAGTTGCTCGATTACCTAATATGTAGGTGCCTACTTATAACGTCATAGGTGCCCACAAAGTTTATTGGGTGAAATGCAGATCCCGCCAATGTCTGGGAATCTAATAAAAAGGCACTTTTTAGATGAGAAAAGTGTGGAGAAGATGAATAAAAAATAAATTAAGGCGCGCTCGGCAAAATTGAGGGAGATACAACCGTTCAAAGTATTTAAAATTTCACTTCGCGAACAGATATTGACAGTTCGTTCGCCATTATTTCACTGCTTATGTTGGATCCCAGACCTAATACAGAATTAATAGTACGCCAGAATCACAAACCATGTTACTCAAACCTAGCGTAGCCGCTAAACCACTTGAAAACTGGGATGTTTTTCTTGCCTTGACGCGAGTAGGCGTTATAAAGGGGCACTTTTTTTGTATCACAAACCATGTTTAGCGTATTAGGTTATAAAAAAAATGGCGGGCGGACTGTCAATATCAATTCGCGAAGTGAAATTTTAAATACTTTGAACGGTTGTATCTCCCTCAATTTTGCCGAGCGCGCCTTAATTTTTGTTTTATTCAGCTTTTCCACACTTTTCTCATCTAGAAAGTGCCTTTTTATTTAATTTCCAGACATTGGCGGGATCTGCATTCCTCCCAGTTTATTAGAAATTATTTGAGGTATGTTATCATTTATCATGGGACGATACAATTTTGATAAGGAAAAAATATTAAATGCCGTTAAAATAATTATGATAGGTTTGGTCGAATATGGTCATTAAATTCAAATAAGAATTTTAATATGGCCAAAAACTTATCAAGAAACCTGTTTTTAGCCTTTTATAAAAAGGTCAGAAAAAATCAATAAAAATCACCATGGCAACGATATAATAATACCCCACCAAACTTGATTTATGCACGTTCCGTATTTGCTACAGGAAATTTTATTACTATTCCGTATTTGAGGTGATTTTTTAAATCAGATAAAACAATGTTCAGGTGTTTCGTAATCAATTGTAAACATCTAGGTACCACTAAAATATGCATTTGACGCTGCACTACTAGCGTTTGATAATAAAAATACATTATGAAACATGCATTACGTACCCCATAAACCAGTCGACAGTATCCCTTAAGTATTCTGGTAAGCGCTCCAGCTTGACGAAAATTTATATATCGCCTTATCTCGCGAAAATAGTCCGGGAAATCAATTCCCAGGATCACCTGCTGTAACTGTCAATAATAATTCACAGGCTTGCGTCAAAATTAAATTGCACTTCACTCAAATCAACCAAATTACGTTAAATCTGTAAACACGTGTACTCAATATATTAATTTAACGTCAACGCAATTGAAGAACGCGGAGACGAATTCATAAATAATTTGTTTTTCATGTTAAATTCAACGCTGTGCATCGCCATTCAAAGGCTAGCAGCTGAGCGAAAAATCGCCATCTTGTTTACAAAGTTTTTCTTAGATATTTGAAAATGCTGGTGGAGAAATGTATTTATTCTGCAGCCATATAAATATAGATGGGCTGAGTACCGCCTTGCCCAACAGAACGGGGTCAATTGTTATTTATCTTCTCCACCACATTTTATATCGCTGGAATTTTTGTCCTGTCTTTTTTGTTTTTTGCTGGTGGTAAAGACATTTTGATTCACAAAAGAAAGAAAGAAGCCCAATGGACAAAATATAAATATTGATACATATTTTGCCGATTCAAACATATTTATCTATTACTTTCGAAAAAAGGGACGAGTTCGGAAATCGGATGACCGCCATTTGAAATAATTTCGTTAAGCCTCGATTACATTGAACTAGTTTACAAGCTACTAGCCGGTAAGTTTAAAAGCGGGTGAATCGGCGAGTGAGATTGTCATGTTGACACACAACACTGTCTATTCGCTCGGTCTCGGTGGCGACAGTAGCAGCTAAAATAACGACTCCCGCGCGAACCAATTCGGTCGACATTTTGTAAAAAAACATGAGCTCGCAGGTAGCGCCACACGCTAGCCAGTAGCGAGAATAACGGCTCCCGCGTGAACTAATTCTAACAGTCGCAAAATCAGCTGTTGGTAGGCCGTCATCTTGAGCGAGTAGCGAGTAAAGTTGACTACCTTTAGCCTCAATTACAATGAGCGAGTTTACAAGCTACTATCTAGGAAATTCACTATCTGTTAGTATACTCGCTCAGTGTAATCGTAGTACTTGCTAACTAGCAGATGACTATCTACGAAAAAAGTTGAAAGGTCGTCGTTGACGACCTTTCAACTTTACTTACTACCCGCTTACTCGTGATTGGTTTATTTATGTTTTCAATATGGCGGCCAATAAACAGCTGATTTCGACTGTCAAACATCTGACAGAATTAGTTCACGCAGGCGTCGTTATTCTCGCTATTGGCGCATCAGCGACCTACGAGCTCAGTTTCCTACGCTACTGAGCGAGTGGACAGTTTTGTGTGTCATGACAATCTCACTCGCCGATTCACCCGCTTTTAAACTTAGTAGAGAGTAGCTTGTAAACTCTCTCAATGTAATTGAGACTTTTCAACTTTGTTCGTAGATTGTCCTCAATCTGCTAGTTATATAGTAATACGATTACACTGAGCGAGTTTACTAACAGATAGTGAATTTCCCAGATAGTAGCTTGTAAACTCGCTCAATGTAATCGAGGCTTAACTCAACGATGACTGTTGTCTTTATAATATATTTGATATTTAATTACGAGAAGTGTATTTTTTGATACATATTGTCATTCAGGCCTAACGGCCATATTTTTATTTTAAAAATAGACATGTAATCTTGAAGCATGTAAGTTTATTAAAGATATCTTGTTATGATTATAGTCTGGAGCTGGAATTTTCCAGTGCGTTGTAGATTGATGTGTACCATAGAATAAAGAAGAAAACTAGAAGTGCCTTCCGTACAAATTCGAATGAACACAAATTTTCCATGTAACCCCTTTAGATCGCGCTCTGTCTCACTTAACACCGTAGATCTCCGTCCCATTTAAATTTCATATTCATGGTGAAACACAATTTTGTATTGGAAATTTAAGGCCCGATTGACCAAATTTGTGTTCTCCTTTATGCTTTGATCATCATACAACCGGTCAGTGGCTGGGTTAGCGTCGCGTTTGAGTCCCACTCAGGCGTTCAGTGTTCGATTTCTCGGCTGGCTAAGCCCTCCATCACGACACAAGCAACATTTTCCACCTACCGGGGTGGATGTAATCTCAAGGAGATTTTCAAATATTGTCGGGTTATTCGTAACCCGGGAATGTTTGTCTTTAAAAAGAAAAGAAATCATAAACAGAACAATCCCCCAAGGTTCATCGAGGGGATAGAACGGTGATTGGCTAGAAATTCGTGACGTAGCTTGAAGTCCATGTAAAAATAAAAAAAATAAAAAAATAAACATAGGGAGATTAATTGATTGCATTACAAGATACAGGGTTTTACTTCAAGCTGCGTCACGCGTTCAAAATTTCGAAAGCAGCTTTTTTCGATAAAGGCCCGTATTTTACATTAACTCCACATAGGAGGCCCTGAGGAAAATAATATTAGCCCGTATGAGCTAATACTTCGTTAGACTCCAGATACTAATATTTACAGGCTGTATGTCGGACGAATATCTACGGCTCATATGTTGAACTAATATCTATGAACTTCGGAGTGTTGACTAATATCTACAGAGCTAAGGTCGGACGAATATCTATGACGGTCCCAGTGTTGACTAATATCTACAGAGCACGGGCGTAGCCAGGTTTTAGTTTCGGGGGGGGGGTTCAAGAAAATAAAAGTCAAAACTCGCGTCATGGGGGGGGGGGGTATTGTCGGACTTTGTATTAGGTCCTTACATATGAAATTGGCGTTTTGCCGTACTGGCAACTTTGATCTCAAATATCTTCTCTTTGGTTAGGAATTACAAATTCAAATTTATACAGCTATTTACTCATGTATTTGTGTTTCGAAAATTATAATTCATTTATTATTTCCTTAATTGTTTTTTTTTCTTTGCGTCACTTAGTTTACAAAATGGAAAACTTGATTATTGACGTTGATATCTTAACTTTTCGGGGGGGTTTGAACCCCCAAACCCCCCCCCCCCCTGGCTACGCCCATGCTACAGAGCGTAGGTTGAACTAATATCTACAGAGCGTAGGTTGGAATAATCAGCTAAATGCGTCCAATAGTCCGATATTAGGGATTTTTACATACATACTTACGCAAATAAGTTTTTTAAACTGCATTTGCAATCTGCTTTGAGCACTCACACAGAGCGACTCAATATAGCCCAAAAAGGAGTACTGAAGACAATACTGAAAGTTCCGCTTAGAACTCCGACGGAAGAAATATTTAATAACTTTCAAGTCTTCAATGTACAGAAACTTTATTCAAAAAATATTTTATTTAAACTGAAAAAAAACATATATGTATACTCCACTGCCCAACATAAATACTCAACCAGGTCAGTAAGCAATAACATCCTGGTTACTCCCAGTTTGAACACATCTTTTGGACAGAGAAATAATAAATTCCATGCTATAAAATTATACAATGCTCTACCAGATCAAATCAAAAATATAAAGGAAATGAATATATTTAAAACAAAAGTAAAAATATGGCTGAGAGATCAAAGTGATAATAAAATTACAAACATCATGAAGACGATATAAAGACAATCCATAACCAAATACAAATATTTTAAAAAACTACAGGCCACCTCAGAACAGGAAATCCTAGTGAGGAGGTCTGTGAAAAAAAAAAAGAATCTATACTTATTATATATATCATACATACATGTACAAACCTTGTTATTGAAACTAATAATAATAATAAATTACAAATCCAACCTCTGCCAGTACTGTAGATATTCGTCAACACTTTGGTTCTCATAGATATTAGTCAGCAGTTTGAGCTGTAGATATTCGTCAACACTTTGGTTCTCGTAGATATTAGTTCGATTTTTTCAGTTTTTGGAATTCCTTTAGATATTAGTAGACGCCTCCCTTCGTTAAAAGCATTTTCTACGAACCTTGCCAATCCCTCTATGACATGCACCATGTTGTATAATTTTGCATTATGGTTTCGCATAAACAATAACCACAGATAAAAGCACCAGCAACTCAATTGTCAATTTTTCGTGAAACGCCCGCAACTTCGCACTTGGCCAAGCTGTCAATTGTGGTTTTAATTGATTGAAACAAAATATACTAAATTGAAATGTTCCGTCTACCATTGGGAGAGAGAGTTGACCCGGCAGAAGAAAAACGCAAAGTGAGGGAAAATACAATCCAGAACTTCCTGACCTTTGCCGTGCTCGTAGGCGCTATCAAGATAGGTAAGAATTTTAGGTTAATCCATTTTCTTGACAAATGCCTTGCATCAGCTCATTTTGGACAAAAATAAATAAATATATACCCCAGTAGATAGGTAATAATTAGATGTAATTAATTCCGTGAGCGGAAATTGAAAATAATGTATATTATCGTCAATTTCTTAAATTTAAAAATACGAAAATGTCATTTTTCAATGACTTCCATGTTGTTATCTTTACTTTAAAAAACAGCCTACGTTTTTAAATGGTTTGTCTGGCTACGCAGGGTTTGTCTAGCGGGCTTGTGAATATTATCTTAACTTTAAAAAACAGCCTACGTTTTTAAATGGTTTTCTGGCTACGCAGGGTTTGTCTAGCGGGCTTGTGTGACAGATCGGCCGCGCCATGTCAGTTTCGAAGACGCGAAGTGAATTTTGATTTTACGCAATTGAAATTTAAAATGCATCATTTTCCGCCTCCCCCAATGCAAAAAGTTTCCGAAATACGTAATTCTAACAATTATTCAACTTCTGCAAAGTGTTTTTTCGTGAAAAAGTGCATATTACCGCTTTTGCACTTTGAAAAATGACATTTTCGTATTTTTAAATTTAAGAAATTAGCAATAATATACATTTTTTTCAATTTCCGCTCACGGAATTGATTACATCTAATTATTATCTATCTACTGGGGTAAAAAATTAATTTTTTTAGTGTAAAATGAGCTGGTCCCGGTTTTGTATAAAATTAATAAAAAGAAATTAAGGCGCGCTCGGCAAATTTGAGGGAGATACAGCCGTTTAAAGAATGTATGAAATGACACTTCATGAACAGATAATGTCCGCCATTTGATACTAATTTGTTGGTAGGGATACCTGATATAAGAGCCTAGATACGATTGTAGGGAATAAATAATAAGGCGCGTAGGTACTGGAATGGAGACAAACCATTCAAATCCTGGGATGTTTTTTAAAATAAAGATAACGTACACAATCCCGTTAGACAAACCATTTAAAACGTAGATTGTTTTTTAAAGTAAAGATAATAGGTATTATACACAATACTGCTAGACAAACCAGTGCCTGAAGTGGCGCGGGATTCGATCGTTCTGAAGTGTGCGTGTAAACGGCGCTTTACTATACATACGAAGGGGGCACTTTCTTTTCTATCACAAACCATGTTACACAAACCTAGCGTAGCCGCTAAACTACTTGAAAACTGGGATGTTTTTTTTGCCGTGACGCGAGTAGGCGCTACGAAGGGGACACTTTCTTTTCTATCACAAACCATGTTACACAAACCTAGCGTAGCCGCTAAACTACTTGAAAACTGGGATGTTTTTTTGCCGTGACGCGAGTAGGCGCTACGAAGGGGCACTTTCTTTTCTATCACAAACCATGTTACACAAACCTAGCGTAGCCGCTAAACTACTTGAAAACTGGGATGTTTTTTTGCCGTGACGCGAGTAGGCGCTACGAAGGGGGCACTTTCTTTTCTATCACAAACCATGTTACACAAACCTAGCGTAGCCGCTAAACTACTTGAAAACTGGGATTATTTTTTGCCGTGACGCGAGTAGGCGCTATAAAGGGGCACTTTCTTTTGAATCACAAACCATATTACACAAACCTAGCGTATTTGATGTTTTAAATAATTTATAAATAAAGATTATTAAAAAACATTACAGCTTATCATTTATTCATTATTATTCATTATTTTTACAAAAAAAAAATTTAGGGGTATTTTCAAGTAATTTGCCGGTTTCTAGGGGTTTTTGAGTTTAGTTTAGGGATAAATATTTTTGGGAGTTGGTAACACTGACTTTCTTTTCTTAGGTTAGTATGACTGGTTTATTTATAAAATGGCGGGCGTACTGACATAATCTGTTCGTGAAGTGGAATTTTACTTAACGTAATTGAAAATTAATTAGTTATTCAATTTTTTTTTTTATTGCTTTCCGCACTTTTTTTCACCTTCCAGGTTAAAGTTCTCAACTTAAAACGCGGTGAAAACATGGTTTTCTGCCAAAAAAAAGTGGTGCCCGGATCTGCATTCCTCCCGGGGATTTTAATAAAAATGCACTTTCTAGATGAGAAAAGTGTGGAAAAGTTGAATAAAAAAGAAATTAAGGTGCGCTTGGCAAAATTGAGGGAGATACAGCCGTTTAAAGAATGAATAAAATGACACTTCGTGAACTTATACTACGCCATTTTGTTACTATTATGTTGGTATCTCAGACTTGCTATTAAGGAAGGTTGATACGATTGTAGCCGACTTCATGTGATAGATGTGTAATTATGAAATTTTTCTAGCGGACTTTTTTTCAACGATTTTTTAAACTGTTTATACCTTCCAAATTAAAGTAACCTAACCTAAGACTACGCTAAACATGGTTTGTGCCCCTTTATAACGCCTACTCGCGTCAACGCAAGAAAAACATCCCAGTTTTCAAATAGTTTAGCGGCTACGCTAGGTTTGTGTAACATGGTTTGTGCCCCTTTATAACGCCTACTCGCGTCAACGCAAGAAAAACATCCCAGTTTTCAAGTAGTTTAGCGGCTACGCCAGGTTTGTGTAACATGGTTTGTGACCATTATTAATTCTGTTTTTCATAATTACGTGTATATCACACGAAGTTAGCTACAATCGTATCAACCTTCGTTTAAAGCAAGTCTGAGATACCAACATAATAGTAACAAAATGGCGAAGTATAAGTTCACGAAGTGTCATTTTATTCATTCTAACGGCTGTATCTCTCTCAATTTTGCCAAGCGCGCCTTAATTTCTTTTTTATTCAACTTTTCCACACTTTTCTCATCTAGAAAGTGCATTTTTATTAAAATCCCCCACATTGGCGGGATCTGCATTTCACCCCAGTAGAATAATATTCATAAAATACGGATAGGCTTAAAACGCACATTTTATTTTTAAAAAATACACTAGTTAGATAATAATGATAAAAGTATTTCAGTTTTCGGAAATGGAAAATAACGCATTTTAGTAGCTGCCTATTTCGTTGATAATTTTAGGTCTCTTCTTCGCGCCATGTTTTGACATAATAATATTTAAATAGTTGGTAATTATCGGTTCGGACTGGCCACGCTTATTACGAATAATTTTTAGAAAAAAACTTTAGATTCGCCTTAATTACTATAAAAGGAATTAATTTTTGGGGATCGCTGGCAACGGTTAATATGCACTTTTTTTTTAAAAAACCTTTTGATTCACCTTAATTACATTAAAAGGCAACTATTTGCATTGGGGGAAGTGGAAAATATTTCATTCTAAATTTCATTACGTAAAATTAAAATTAGCTTTCGTCTTGTGAGATTGTACGCCAGAATCACAAACCATGTTACACAAACCTAGCGTAGCCGCTAAACTACTTGAAAACTGGGATGTTTTTCTTGCCTTGACGCGAGTAGGCATTATAAAGGGGCACTTTCTTTTGTATCACAAACCATGTTACACAAACAAGCCCGCTAGTCAAATTTCATAATTACGCGCCTTATCCCACGAAGTCGGCCACAGTCGTATTAGCTCTTGTTAATTTATCAAGGATACCAACATAACAGTGACAGGTACGGCCGCGGATTTTCGCTGTGTCGGTCGCGAAGTGAATTTTGGTTTTATGCAATTGAAAATTAAAATGCATTTTTTTCCGCCGCCCCAAAGCCAAAAAGATTCCTTTTATAGTAATTAAGGCGAATCTAAAGTTTTTTTCTAAAAATTATTCGTAATAAGCGTGGCCAGTCCGAACCGATATTTACCAAGGAAACTTTTTGGCTTTGGGGCGGCGGAAAATAATGCATTTTAATTTTCAATTGCATAAAACCAAAATTCACTTCGCGAACCGACACAGCGAAAATCCGCGGCCGTACCTGTCACTGTTATGTTGGTATCCTTGATAAATTAACAAGAGCTAATACGACTGTAGCCGACTTTGTGGGATACCTATATGAAATACCACGAATCACAAACCATGTTACACAAACCTAGCGTAGCCGCTAAACTACTTGAAAACTGGGATGTTTTTCTTGCCTTGACACGAGTAGGCGTTATAAAGGGGCACTTTCTTTCATATCACAAACCATGTTACACAAACAAGCCCGCTAGACAAATTTCATAATTATGCGCCTTATCCCACGAAGTCGGCTACAGTCGTATTAGCTCTTGTTAATTTATCAAGGATACCAACATAACAGTGACAGGTACGGCCACGGATTTTCGCTGTGTCGGATCGCGAAGTGAATTTTGGTTTTATGCAATTGAAAATTAAAATGCATTATTTTCCGCCGCCCCAAAGCCAAAAAGTTTCCTTTTATAGTAATTAAGGCGAATCTAAAGTTTTTTTCTAAAAATTATTCGTAATAAGCGTGGCCAGTCCGAACCGATATTTACCCAAACTAACATTAAAACTTTGACATCAATAACAATGGCCGCCAAGTGAACAATCGATTTTAATATCAAGGAAATAACTATAATGCATTATTTTCCATTTCCGGAAACTTACTCGGTTCTCGTTATTATCTAACAATACAAAATGTTGTTTTTAAAGTACATATTAAGCGTGTCCCTATTTTCTGTATATTTACCCAAGAAATAACTATTTATGGAAGAACATTATCAAAAAAGGTTATTGGTTTTTTTATGCATATTTTCTAACCTTCAAACTTAACTTAAGACAAACATCAGAAGATACAAATTTTAATAAAAAATGTGGCGATTGCATGAGAAATTTTGAACTTGGATTGAGAAAAAATGGAACTTTATTGCATCTTTTACCACCCCCCCCCCCCCCCCCCCCCCCTGACAAAAATAGTTGTTTCTTGTAGCAATTAAGTTAAAACTATGTATTAAGCATGAGGTGGAATTCGGCAAGAATTACTGCACACCTTTAAATAACCATAAATTATTTAAAAAAAATAGACACAAAATATTTAAAAAATCAGTTTCAGTCACCGGAGATGGAAAATAATGCATTTTAATAATTATGTAATTCGTTAACCTAAATAAGTTTCTTAGTTCGGGTTTAAAAGAGAAAAACCTTTTTCATATTATTTCTAAACATGGCAGATACAAAAGATGTCAAATTATCCTTACATTGAATGAAATATCTATTAAAATGCAATATTTTTAATTTCCTATGAAAGTAATAGTTATTTCTCATTGTTATTAACTTTTTAAATGATGAGTTCCTGCGAAGCAATATATTTGTGGTGTGCCGATGTAAAACTTTCACTTTGAAGAATGTTTCAGTAGTAACTTTGTTATTATTTTTAAATGGCCGCTATTCATGAAATGAAAAGCAAGAACTCGCTATATATTTTGTTGCCAATCGAATAAAATTAAAAGAACAAGACAGACAAAATAAAAAGTTAACGGTCGCATCTGGGAATCAGAGCCCAGGATCTCTTGTCTTACCGGAACAAAAGCCTTAACAAACCCGTTAAGACGAGACATCCTGGAAATTTTGTTCCGGCAAGACAAGGAGATTCAAGGTTCGATTCCCAGTTGCAACCGTTACCATTTTATTAGACTTAAACTGTAGTGTTTTTAAAATAATTTGTTCGTACCGTGTCCAATAATGCAGATTTTTCCAAAGTGCGGGGACAAATTTTCATATGCCCAGAATAAAAATTGGCAAAGTTTACCAAAATTGATACTTGTGAAAATGTTTTTAATTTTCCCAATTTTTTGTTTATTTTGCTTTATTCATAAGTCCAGATGTTCTAGTTACTATTAAACTTTTGCAAAAAAAAAACTTCCATCATTACGGAGGAATAATGACTGACATGATATCCAACTACACTAGCGCCAATGGATGATTCGAACATTTCAGATTACCTGCCATTGTATGTATATATAACAATAAAATATAATAAGCAGTCAGCGCAAAGCAATTTTAATCTTTTTTACAAGTTCAAGGCCACTTATGAATTACCACCAGGTCATTTCAGAATATGCATTACCTTAACCACGGCGATTAAGCATATCACAAACACAAAAAGGCTGCTTTATGATCGTTTCATCGGCATGGAATTTTCTTACCTCAATTGAATGAACTTAATTAACCTGTCGTTTTTGTTGTTGTTTCAGCTCCCTACATCCTGGAAACCTTTGAACTGGTCTGACACTCAATACCAATACCAAGTAATATAAATATGTTATGTAATTAAGAGAACGCTGAGCGTTTAAGATGTAATGTAATAAATAGGAACAAGAAATAAAACAATGTTATAATAAATTACACCAAGGCTTTTAATGTTTAGATTCCAAATACAAGTAATATGTTGTTTAAGAGATTTAATCCTTAACGAGCCTCCCAATCCCATTGATACTATGAATGGTCACATAATTCAGACGGGGCACAAACTATGTTAGATACAAGACTTTTACAGGTATTTTTAGAATATTATATTAATTGGCATTTTTTGTAGAAAATATGGAACGTGAAAAGAATATCAATATTGGAAATAATTAAATCATTATTATTGGTTTTCTAGTCATTTAGGTTTGTAAATAGATCAACAAAAAATACTTTACTACATATACAGATGCTTTGAGACAAGAAAGAATAATACATGATGTATGGATGGTAAATGTATCAAAAACTAAAAACAAATACATATTAAAATATATTTCACAAAGTATCAAAATACATTAAAAGGTATACACAGAAGATTATTCCGGATGCACTTTAGGTGAGTGCACCTCACAAGAAATGTTCTTTCGTCCTGACTTAGTAAAATCTTAAGGCAGGAATTCTACTTTTAAACTAGTTTTTCTAATGATCTGTAAAAACCGTTACAATTCATTTCAAAACATAAACCAACGGGTAATTCTTTGTCGGAAGAAGGAAAAGTCAAGTCAGAATATAATATTGCTGTGACAGAGATGGATGGAGTTATGTACTTGTGACCTGGTGTATTTAGAAAATAGAGAACCCCGTTGGTTTGTTCCAGAAGTAGGTAACGGCGGGGACATATTACAAATGCCGCTGTAAATCTAGTGAGTGAATAGTATGGCGGAGGATATGCTATCGCTATTGTAACGTACTTACTAAGGCTCCTCTCTACCTCTACCACAGACTGGAGTGTAGAAATGATCAAAGACAGAAATAAACCATTATTGGACTAACTATATGTGACAACATGC
Organism: Limnephilus marmoratus; assembly: GCA_917880885.1. NCBI lineage: Eukaryota > Metazoa > Arthropoda > Insecta > Trichoptera > Limnephilidae > Limnephilus > Limnephilus marmoratus. The sequence continues at coordinate 58,427,056 of OU862911.1, read as the reverse complement.
ATGCAACCTAATTTCATACCAAACATTCAAACGACATATATTTGCCTTCTTAGATCAGTCAATGGCAACTTAAAATTCACACCACATGAACAACTGCTGGTTGAATATTTACTTGAAGACAATACAAAAGTAAAAAGATGCGAGATACTTAAGTGTCAAACTTACGAAGGAATTTAAATATCTAGACAATATTGTGTGTAATTATTACTACCGGATTTCACATCCGCTTTAAGTTCCCGTCGAGTGATCAGAGTAGTTGGCAATTAACTTACAATGTAATAATTGAAATGATTACTAAACTCAATTTCAGATGATGTATATATATAGGTATATACTGCCACATTAGAATTGGCGTGCATCAAATGAAAATAATATTATGCAAGTAAAATTATCTAGATAAAATGATTTCCCATCCATTTTCCAACGGCAACCAATCCAAGTGACTATTTCCTCCCAGTTAGTATCCTTTAGAAAACTAAGTACCGTATCGCTGAGTGAGGCAATACAAGAGAAAGCGTTTATCGGCTTTATCTCCTTCTTGCTAATTATTTACTGTTAGGTTGTGCTAGGTTTAGGTTTCAGATGCGAGATACATTATAAATATTAAAAAATTACGATACGGTTAATAATATTGTACATTCGGAATATGTTGTCTGCCAAATCCAAACAGAATTGGATAATATTCATAACTGTGTGGGAAATTTATAAGATGATTCGGTTTAGACAATATAATTCTGTTTTTGATTTGGCAGGGAAGTATTCGTGTAATGTTCACATTTATCATGATTTCATAATTTAACATGGCATCGTCGATGCAAATTATTAAATGAAACTAAAAAAATCGGAAGAACTTAAATGCTTCATCACTAAGTAAAATAAAATTCGAGTTTTAAGAGCCTGATGTAATTTTTTAAATTTAATTTAATTTCAGAGCTGTAAATTTATAATTGATTGATTTTTTGTCAAGATTGATATAATTAAAAGACATTTTGTGTATTTGGCCACTGGCCGTGGTGGGTGGTGGTGGTCGGTCGTAGCGGAGGAGAGCGCATTTATTTCTCAGTCTCGTCTGAATCGGACACGCTCTCCGCCTCCTGCAGCCAGATGAGCCAACTGTTGACTTGGAATAGGGCTTGGCCTTTGCCCGGGTAGGTGTCTGTGCAGTCCTCCTTCCACATGAAGAATGCGTCTTCCTCGCAGATAGCTTTGTCGTACAGGGCATCGAACCACCGGAGAAGCATTCCTGCAACCAAAATGAAAATACCTTATTTAGCAAAAAATTGAAAAAAGAGGTGATACATTTATGCGCACCAGAGTGTAGTGCGATCGTACAGAAGGAGAAATGAGATGGATCAGTTCATGCAGTACCAACATAAATGCCTAGCTTCCTAGTAGTGTAACCAGTGTTAGATGCTTGCGCGCCTTGTTCCAATCCAATAAACAATCATTCTAATTAACATACTATATTACAAACACATGTAGGTTCAAGCTTCGCTCAAGCTTTTCTGCTTTCTATTAAAAATCCCAAATATAGTAACCTTTTCACAATATTACATCACTCAAATCATCATGTTTATTTGAATATTCTGGTATGTTGCGGAAATTTACCAAAAGGTGCAAAAATTCAAATTTTTGGATGTTGGATTTTATCAATACGATGGTACTTTGAAGCATCAATCAATGTACAGGCTTGAACATAATTTTAGAGTCATTAGAATCCAAAAATCATGAAACGTACAAAAAAGAGATATTGAACAAGGAATCATAAAAATAATTCAGCTGTAATGTTATTAGTTATTTTAGTATGTAAGAAGTGAGGTTCAAACAAGACGGCTTCTGCCCTAGCCTAGCCTATGCATTTAAAGACAAACACGTACCTTTGGGGAAACCAAGAGAGTAGCAGAACACCTGCAGGGAGTGGATTGCCATGAGCTGCAGCTGCTGATTGTGACGCAGGAAGGAGCGCAGCACGGGCGTGTACTGCTCCAGCAGGCCGCGCTCCTTCTCCACCAGCGACTTGTCAGGGGGGTTCACCACGGCCACTCCGGGCACCAGGGTGGACTCCTGCGTAATGTATTTGATGAGCACGGTGACGAGGGCATTGATGAAGCCAGGGTCCGTGTGGCAGGCGGGGTCCAGGTTCTCCTTGATCCATTTGTAGAACTGGCCGGGGTTGGGGTCGGCTTGCAGCTGCTTGGCCAGCTCCGCCTGGATCCGTAGCAGCGGGAATAGGAAGGACAGCCCGCGCTCCTCCAGGATCTCGGCAAGGCGCTCTTTGGTGCGCTCGCTTGCTGGCAGCAACGACATGAGATTCACCTGCATCAAACAAACAATCATGTGAGATTAATGTGCATCAAATGAACAATATTTATTTTTAACTTTATGAGTAATAACTCAAATTATAATACTTAATTAAATGAAGACAATATTAGCGAAACTCAATCAAAAATCTGGAGACAGAAAAAGATATTGGTACCTCTGGGACTCGAATCCAGGACCCTCTGCTTACATGGCAAGTGCTCTACCAACTGAGCTAAGGTATCTATATCCAATTCGGACACTTTTAACTGTACCATACTTCGACTAAGAACTACCAACATTTTCTTAACGTACATATTAGGGAACGTACCCTTACTATGTGACCAATTTTTAATATTTTAATTAACATTGCTCCTATAATAAACCTGCACAATGGTGTTTATAAAGTTTTTTCATAGGTAGTGGCAGTTACAGCAGTATTGCTTTCTTGCTATTGTTCTTAATATTATTACTGAAGACCTCTCGGATGACAGTGATATTGAACGACAGCGGAGAAGTATCAGTATACTGTCTAATATGATTGCCCGAAGATTCTTCAAATGCAGTAACAATCTAAAAAAAACATTGCTCAATGCATTTTGGCAATACTTGTGAAACATGGTGTCACTACCGAACCAGCTCAATAGAACGACCCCGGAACCAATATAATGATGCTTGCAGAATTATATTTGGATACAGCAGCACACCTTCAATGTTTACGGAGCTAGGACTACACGGATTCGCCGGTCTGATGAGACACCGGGTCACTGGAGCCAGGATGCGGCTAATGGCTTCCGATAACACAGTGGTGATCGCAGCCTTCCAGCACCAAGCGCCACTCCTGAGTGAGCGCTGGGCCCGAGCTCACTCCAGACCACGTCCTAAATTATAATTGATTATTTATTTTATTTCTATTATCATTTATGTTTTTTATTTATTTTATTTTATTTTATTCTTCTCTTTTCTATTTACTTTTTTTACTTTATCTGTTGTGTAAATATGTACAACTTTATGGGACGTGTGGGATTGCACTATCCTCCCCAAATCCTGGAATAAACATTATTATTATTAACCTCTTATTTGCCGGAGACATGCGGATGCGCGCAGAAAAAATTTCGAAAAAAATATTTTTGAATGCGATTTGGACCCTTCTGTGTACAGAATTTGTATGAAGAACAAGGTCAGAATCGCTTGCGCCAACATCGTTGATTATACAATGTGTCCGGAAACCCATAGTACAAGCGGGAAACTGGTGAATCTATATCACGTAGAGAACCCAAAAAACTTATTTCTTTCGATCTAAGCATTTCGATTTTAATATATATTTTTTTATATTTTTCCATTTTTTCGGCAATTAAGAGCTTGAGCACACAGAGAGCGGTCAGAGTTCTGCGTTCTAGTGACCGTTGACCGCTCAAGAGTTCCGAAGAACACAAGCGGCGTTCAAATTCTCGCGTTCTAGTTTCGTTTGGGTCTTTGCACATGCAACATGTCACTAGAAAGTTCATCATCCGATGAAAAATTATTGTTCCAGTGGAGCTTAGCAGCTTCTAAAAAGAAAAGGAGGTATTGGGTGCACCCAATCAACACAGCGCGAAAAGAACAAGGCAAATTTAGTAGTACTTTTCAGGATTTACTTAAAGATGAACAACGATTCTATATTTATTTTCGGATGTCGATTAATAGTTGTTCATCGAATTTATTTGTTAATCGAATTATGTAACGAATACGATATGTTTTCGTAATATTCTGTAAGGTTTCCAGTCAACTGCCGGGTTTGCAACCTCAGAAATCGTGGCGTTCTGGCGTTCTCTGCCTCGGCGGGAAAAGAACTCTTAGAACGCGACGTTCCGTTTTGACCGCCGCGGTCTGACTGCCCGCTGTGTGCGTTGTTGTTATAGTATCAGTACATTCTAATGAACGCCGAACGCGGAACTCGGAACTCGGAACTCCTGACCGCTCTCTGTGTGCTCCCGCTCTAAAGGGTTAAAAAAAACTTTTGAGCCCGGTTTACCCTTCGATGCACTTTATAAACATTATACAGCTGAAATTAACCCCCTAGTGAACAATTTTTTCAAATTTAACCAAAAAAAATTCCATCTTCAGACCCGATTTACTCGAAAACGAAAGCTCAAATCAAAAAAGTTATATCACAAATCGACTCCGAATGTGATGTAGATTTACCAGTTTCCCGCTTGTACTACGAGTTTCCGGACACCGTGTATAGCCACTGGTTTCATTCACCTGGCAATACTAGAATATTTTAAAATTATTTTATCTGTGGCATCGAAATGTCAAATTTGCCGCGATTAAATCTGTCAAAGTCCGATGCGTGATACTTGACGGTGAAAACATCGTAAAACCCATCAATTTACGTAATTAACGCAAGTAATGTTGTTTTGGTACATAGTTTATTGTTCTAAGAATGTGTTTCGGTATTGTGTATAATTTTGTGTGTGAAATGGAGGCCTCAGCACGGGTAAACCACCCAGTGAGGCTAACATCATTGAATTGTGTATAAAATGTAAATATATTGCATCAAATAAATAAATAAATAAAATATACGATAGCTCAAAATTAATCCACAAAACATTCAATTCAAAATTCAAAGTAGTGCTTTGTTAGGGAATTTCTTGTTAGGAACCGGCCCTTCACAGGTTAAAATATACAAAAAATATCTTATAAAAAAAAGAGTAGTTAGTTCTTATTGTATACAAAAATATCTTATAATACCCATACAAGAATATTTGTAATACATGAAAAATGAAAATTTTAATAAAAAAATTGTAATAGGTGGCACGCCAGCTGCTTGAAAACTGAATTTACTGGAATTTAATATATGAAACAATGAAAGGGGGTTGTCGGGGACAGGGAAGTGGGAGAGGGGTGAGGGAAGGCGGGGGAGGGGAAGGACATGCAGGGAGGAACAATTTATTTCTTTGAATAGAGCATTGCAACACATGCCGGGAACCAGCTAGTTTCCTTATAAATTACATTTTAAAAAAGAGGGTACGTCTTATTGAAGTTTTAATGTTTTCTCAGAATAATATGGATTAACAGCATAATATAATTCATCAATTCAGGATGTAGCTGCACATTAAGCGAGGGTAAGAGACAAGGTGTCTTACCGTAGGTGTCGCGTTTCCTCTCACCTACAGGTTTAATTCTTATTTTCCTTAACCTCTTATCTGTTGCTGGCCAAAAAATTTTTTTGTTTTTTTTTTTTAAATGCGATTTTAATCCTTATGTATAAAGAAACTGCATGACGGACAAAATCGCTTGCGCCAACATCTTTCTTGATGTAACACTTCATTTGATTAACTTTCAGCAGCTGTCGGTGGTGAAACAATATTTTACATTTTCAAAAGAGTATCAATGTCATTCAGTGAAAATGCTATTCTAAAATAAATAAATAAAAGAGTTGCATACCTTACTGCTGTTATACATTTCAGTAAGAGTTTGTTTGCCAAGTGTCTTGTTCATCTGTTGCAGAACTAGCAGGAACAGAGGGTAGTGGGTGCCATTTTCTGTCAGGGCAGCTATTTCTGCTAGTGTAGTGAGGCCCTGAAACATACATTTATTTATAAATTACTTATTCATTTTATTTCACACACTCACTTACAGAAATGTATTGTAATGCTAATTATTATAACTATAATTTGTATGAGGGTTGTCCAATAATTAAAGACCTTTACTATTTAAAAAATCAGGAATATGTTATTTTTATACAAAAACATACAACATTTTAGGTACATTTTCTGCTTCGAGATCAACGTGGAGGAAGAGGTGAGAACATTTTAGATGAAGTAACAGCAGAGTTGTATGAGAAGGGAACCAAAGACCTAGAGCCACGGCTCACCAAGTGCATCGATCGTAACGGAGACTACGTCGATAAATGGTGTGGATATGTACTTAGATTAAAAAAAATAATTTTGTAGTTTGGTTTGGCTATTTTGGCCTCTAATTAAGTTTTGAATGAAACGTTCCTCTTATATAACGACTTCGCTTATAACGACTTACCGTTTTTAGCGATGACAATGTAAACTCAAGTTATCTTTCATAGTTAGGTACTAGGAAAACATATCTGTTTAGTACGACTCCGTTTTAACCTCTTATTTGCCAGAGACGCACGGGCGCGCGCGTATTGCACATGCGCGAGAAAATAATTCGAACAAAACATGTTTGTCTGTGATTTTGGCCCTTCTATGTACAGAATTTGTATAAAGAACAAGGTCAGAATCGCTTGCGCCAACATTACCCCATATGATGGGTAAAAATTTCATTCACCTTGCAATCTCAGAATATTTTTAAACGATTTCATCTGTGGTATGAAAATGTCAAATTTGCAGCGAATTTTATCCGTCTAGGTTGATGCTTGTTCCTCGACTAAAACATCGTAAAACCGATTAATTGACGGGTTGAAAACCATACTGGTATAAGCAAAAAATCAGAAGAAAAGAGAAAATGACATTTTTGTGTTTTATTTTGTAACACACTACATACAGTGTCAGTTAACCCAACCAATAATAGATAGCGTTGCGATTTTTCTCGTTCATACACTTTTGGCACAACGAAAAATACCACCTTTACTATAACTTCTCGCACTAAACTCATTTTTCTAATTTTTGTCACTTGTACCGGTATGGTTATCAACCTGTCAATTTACGTAATTAACGCAAGTAATGTTGTTTTGGTACATAGTTTATTGTTCTAGGAATGTGTTTTGGTCAATAAAATATGCGATAGCTCAAAATTAATCCACAAAACATTCAATCCAAAATTGTGTTTTGTTACGAAATTTCCGTATTTTTCCTGGAATTTGCCGGCCTTTGACCGGTTAAGCGACCAACTGCTTAAAGCGACCTATTTTAATGATAATTCGTCCGGTTAGAACGACCCGCAATCTTTTGTTTACAAAACCTACGCACCAATACTCGCTGTCTAACTAACGCCCATCTTTATCAGCTCGCGTAAATCACAGTCAGTGTTTATCATCTGTTACAACCTCGTTAAAAGCTCGACACAATGAGTTCTGTGGAGTGAAATTTTCAATTTAAGAAAAAAGTGCTATATTGCACCGTTTAGAAGTCGGTGAATCAAATGTAACCCTCACAAAGGAGTTCGGCGTGTCTTAAGTAAAATAAGCTTAAATTATCTGGTCGTTTTGTGCGTCGTCCGGTTAGTACGACAAAGTATTGCCCGCCCCTTGAGGGTCGTTATATCCGGATTCTACTGTATTTTGAAATAAATATTGTTGTGGCCTGTAAAGATTTTGTGAATTAAGTGTGATATTTTAGGTGATGTGTGATTTTTGTATTTAAAACAGATATATTATTACCTACTGGTTCCGGTCGTTTGGGATGTCAGTATGGTATTCACAAATAAAAAAAACTACACCGGCAATGCTATCAACTGCAAAGTTAACCATGTCAAGCTGTATGTACCCTACCCCATGCGGCCCACAAACATATTAATAAATTGGACATCCAGCCAAGCATCACTGGTTTATAACTTCGTCTTCTTTCATTCTATTCATCTCATATATATATATACCCTTTGTCTTATTTAGGTAGGAGACCCATCGTTTCGATAAGAGGCCTTCAGGTACCCCTGTTCTGGGTTACTTCTGTCAGCAATCTTTATTTCTATTATGAATTAAATATTAAGAGGGCATTACCAGAGAAAGCCGGAAATACGTCATTTTCAAAAAAGTTTTTAGACGTATTGACTCTTTTCCACAAAAAATTATAAATGGATTTCGAAAGATTGTTCTTTTATCTAGTGAAGTTATGTAATAAATTTTTAGAATTTTTTTAAAATTTTTAGTATAATAAGGTTATTCCATAGGTCGTTGACAGATTTGTTCAATTTTCAAAAAAGTTTTTGTATTATACCACACCCATTTCAAATAATGTAATCATGCTGTAAAATAAATCAATACATTATCTAGCAGAGTTATGTATTAGAATTTTAATTTTAGTTTCAATAAAATCATTAAAAAATATGTACGTACATGTGTTTCTTGACGAAAATTGGTCCATTTGTGTATTTATTTGCGCACTTACAAACTAATATATTTCAGATTTTTTTAACATTCTTATTAAATTTAGACATTATTGAAAAATGATAAATACTTATAATCAAAAAATAACTACAAAAAGTACACTATTTTAATAGTTTTATCATCACGCCTTTCAGCATTTTTGGATGAAGGTATAAATTAAAGCTAATTTGGATTGAAATAAATTCGATATTGAGTTATAATTTAAAAAAGCTGGTACGGAGAATAATTAATCTTTCTCATTGTAACCGCCCTGCACGATCGGAAGAACAACTTTCGACGAAATGTGGATTTTCGTCCGCTGGCTGGTTAAACGCTCTTAATGCTGACCTGTTGCATAGAGTTGGTCAGAAGTAGAGCCACGGCCGTGCCGATGCGAGGAGTGGAAGCCTCTCGCTGGGAGATGACCTGCGCCAGAGACCGGATGCCCTCGTTGCACACAGCAGTGGTCAGCATACCCTCCTTCTTCAGGGCAAACAAGAGGCCCACGCACTTCTCAGACTGTTCATCTGCAAATTCATTTAAGTAATTAATAAACTAATAGGATGACAGTAGGTTGTAAATTGATGATCAAGTAGGAGTATTGAATCATGTGTTTGATTGGTGTCTTTGAATTGAGCAAGTTATATCATATAAAAAGAGAAAGACTCTCAACAGCACAGGTTGTGTACAATGAACCATCCTCTAAATTAAACGTATTTCACAATGTTGTCTACTCTAAATCAGATATATTTCAAATGTATTTTCCCTTTTAAGGGTATTCCTTAAATATTTTTAGAAACTTTTCACCGATAGATGGTGCTATTTTCAATATCGTCTAATAAATCACTTTTAACACGTTATGCTTTTTAATATTGAGATGAATTATTGATTTGCGGCCGTATATAAGTAATATTAATCTGTATAAATTTTTTTGGTACCTAAAATTTCATAATCGAAGAAAACGGCTGAAAAATACACAATTTTATTGCAAAAAATACGTTCAAAAGACTTTTCTCACAGCTCCGCGCGCGTTGGTACAGAAACACATTTGCGAAAAAGAGTGAATGTCAAATATTATATGATATTTCGCACGGGTTGAAGAGAGACGGAAGAAAGAGGTTTGTTAAAAATCGGGCAATTCAGTAACTGAATCAACGCGTGGGGAGATTGATAAAAGGAGCCAGCTGTGAATAAAGGCATGTGTGCCGGGAGCTGGCGTTAACTGGACTCTTTTTTTAGAGGCCGCTTTTGCTAAATAGCTAAGGGCTCTCCTCTCGACGCGGCATAGAGTCCCTGCATGCATCTCGTTCTAGCGGCTCTTTAACAAACGAGACAGCGCTAGTTCGCGCAACCCATGCTCTCTGCGTGAAGCGTGTCGATGCCAAGCGATATAGGTACATACCTACAAGCATTATCTCGGTTGTTTGCTCGCAGATATTGTGTGAATAAGTCAAAAAGTTACATTTTTTCTTGTATTTCTGTGGGGCGCATTTATCAAACCAACGAAGTGGTTAGAATTGTCAGAAGGAGAAACAAATTAGTCGGGTGCTCAAGTCAGGATTTCTTTGCTTCCCTTTTATAACAAAATACATAATAATATAGGTAGACATTGTGATGTTATTTTTGTGTCAACATCCTGCACTGCCGTGATATTTGAGTGACAAGACACTGCCTACAGTGTGCATATGAAGTCATTTTTCACATAAACAAAACTTTTTGTATTTTTTTAAATATATTTTATTTTCACAAATGATAAGCATGTCACGTTAAGAGAGATGAGGATTAAAAATAAAACTTTTTTTGTACAAATATCTTATACACGGTGTCCGTAAACCAGGGCTGGGCAAAATACATGCTTTGCTGTAATTGAAATACAAATTACAAAATACTTTTTCGCATGTATTTAAAATACGAAATACAAAATACTTTCAAGTCATGTATTTGAAATACAAAATACAGTATTTTAACCATTTTTTAATTTAAAATACAAAATACATTTGATTTTGGTAGAACCTTTGGTTGCAATAAATTGTCGTAACTGCCCTGTAATTGGTGAGTATTCATAGAAGCAAAGCTAAGCAGAGTGAAACAGAGACGTGCAAAAATTGATCAATCATATTGTTCAGAAGACACATCTCGTCTCCGCTCCACATTTAAAGTTTTGTGGTACAGGACTTAGGTGTTAGATAATAATAATTATTATTATTATAACACTAGCTGGTTCCCGGCATGCGTTGCAATGCCATATTAAAATAAAATTGTTTGTTTCTCCCTGCATGTTCTTTCCCGTGCGTCCCCGTTCCCCTCCCGCATCCCCTTCCCCTCCCGCATTCCCCTTCCACCTTCCCCGTCTACCCACTCTCCCCTCCCGCTCCCCCGTCCCGCCAACCCCTCTCCCGCGTTCTTTATATTCACTCCCAGTACAATCAGTTTTCAAACAACTCGCGTGCCAGCTATTACAATTTTTTTGATTCAAATTTTCATTTTTCACATATCAAATACATATTTTTTGTATATTATAAGAACATTAATCAAATCTGATACCTAACATGGGTAGGTAACTATTTAAAATATCTATAATTTCAAAAATCCATAGAAAATTCTTTTGTTACAAAAAAAAAACAGCTGCCTGCTAAATTCAATTTCAGTTAAAATAGTAGTTAAGTTTTTTGACGTTATCCAATTTTCTGCTTAATTTTCTTAATTTTTCTATCCGTCAGAACCTTCTACAAAGTATTAGAAAACTTTAAAAAAAATCAATGAAATAGGTAAAGTCGTTCTGAAGTTATGGAGTGACCAGGGGAATCAAGGATTCATTTTTATATACATAGATAACATTTATATAGCGCAATTTTGTGTTATCTCACTTCAAGTGCGCTCTACAGTTAAAAATAATCTAGTATTCAGTCTAATTATTCATGTAGTGCTTGATCTAATACAACGATACAAAAATGTTCAATGCAAAGCAATGACAATAATAATAACTAGCATGACATAAAAAAAAGTACAGTACATTATAAAGCAATGATAAGAGAACTACAAATAATCATTAGTAAGAGTGCTATAGCACAGGAAAATAGGACAATATTCCAGGATAGCGTTTTTGTCTATGTTTTGTCTATGTATGTCAGTTTATTTTTCATTAGCAGTATTAAGATCGCTAAATGCATTTCAAAATGTATTTTGAAGCCATACGTATTTGAAATACAAATTACAAAATACCTTAGTAGCAGGTAATTGAAATACCAATTACAAAATACATTTTTAGGAAGTAATTGCAATACAAATACAAAATACGAATTTGTATTTCAAATACCTACGTATTTCAATTACAAGTAATTCAAATACTGCCCAGTCCTGCCGTAAACTAGTGGTAAAACTGGTGAATCTCCATCCCAAAAAACTTTTTTCGGTCTGAACACATCGTTTTCTTATTTTCGGCAAGTAAACATTTACAGCCGGATGCACGCTTAGGTAAAGTACGCGGGTTTTGGCTTTCTGATTGGCATTGAGTTGGCGCGTGAGTGGCCGACTGGCACAGGAGCGCCGACAAAAGTGTGACATGTTTTTTTTAATGAAATACAAACTTTCCGAGTTTCGAAAAACCCCACAGTAATTAAAAATCTTCTACTATCATCACAGTAAGTGGAAATCGTTGCCTGGGTCGTGATGGAAGAATTAGCCAGCTGAGGAATTAAACTCACGACGCCTGGGTGGGAACCAGACGCAATGTTTACTCGGCAAGTGACCGGTCTTATTATTAACGTATGAGACCGTACATAGTAAAAGCAGGTTCAGATTTTTGCCTGCAAGACTTGTGTAGTGTATATGAGAAGTGTCAAAATGAATTGTTGTTTTTTACTCAAAATATTCAGAATTCGCAGACAATGGAGGAATAGAAATACCATCTACTATAATATTATTAAATCCCTACTTAAAATTTTAAATATGAACCCCCATGCCGGTCCTAGCGAATAAAAACTTCTGTCATGAATATCTGTTCTTATCGTTAATTTTTTCTGACAGTGAAGCATTTTTTTATTTACTTATTTCTTTAATTCTTTCCACATATTCTGTCCATATTTCTGTTTTTTTTTTATTTTTTTTTTTATTGTAAGTTCCTTTTTCATTCAATGGCTGTTTTGTATGTTTTTCCGAAAGCTTGAATTGATCTACTTTATCCATTTTACTTTACTTTATTTATTTATAATTAATTATCTTTGTCACTGAGAAGGTCCATAGTTTTTATCGTTCTGCCGCTTCTAGGTTCATTTCAGCAAAAAGTTTCTTCATCAATTTTTTTTCTATACACGATATTAGGCGATGTTTTAGATATTTAAGTAACTCGGCCGAATATGGAACTTTAGGTGATACAGTAATATTTTTACGAGATTTCAGCATTTTAATTTCTCTCTCTGAATCTGAATATTTGTTTACTTTATTTCCGCGCCAGTGTTTGTGAGAACTAAAAGGTATAATATAAAGGTATACAAAAATAAGCTATTATAACTTTTATAACTTTTTAATCTCTCTAATTAATACACACCAGTGAAAACCTATCATTGGTTCAATAACATATACATATGTAAATACACCTAAGTAAATAATGTAACTGTTGGTTTTCCAAATAAAATAAAATAAAAATAAAATTTTTGAGCAACATTAAATACGAACCACCCTATACCCATCGAGCGATATGGGTGATCGAACAAGCATAAAATTGTTGACAATTACTACACATAGGCAACTAACTGGCAGAGGAAGGACACAAGTAGAAATGAGATCCTTGAGGTGTATGTGTGGTAAATCCGTGTATGATTGTTCTATAAGCGTCAAATAGATAATATTATAAAGTATGTGTTTAGGTACTAGGTACCCAGGTAGGTATATCAAGAAAGAATGCAAGACTAAAACCGGGATTCCACATGATTTATTTCATAAAATCTATGAGAAATATCCCTATTGAGAACCGGCTTTCTGTACAATAGAAACCCAAAATTGAATCGGCTTCAACTTTCGTTCTGTGAAATCTAACAATTTTTTCCGTTATTGTGATACCTACTAACATTATACCTAGTATAGGTAGTGTCTCTTGAGATCATTTTTCGCAAAAAACCGGCGCAATAATCAATCGGCGAATTAATTATTTGAGAACAAACAGTCGGAATAAAAGTAACTAACTAACTAAGGGAACGTACCCATACTACGTGACCAACTTTTTGCAATTTTTAACCCCCCCCCCCCCCCCCCCCCGGTGACCAAAATCCTAAGCAACCCGCCGCTCATTTGTATGGAGCGTGACATTTTGAAGACCCCCCCCCCCTAAACGTGTCACGTAGTATGGGTACGTTCCCTAACTACCATCACGCCGTTTCTCCGCAGGGGTAGGCAGAGAGGACGGACCGCCAAACAACTCGGTCTTGGCACACACTCTTTGCCTCACTCACATTCATACATCGTTTCATACATACTCTTCTATTATTCTGACTTTTGACATGGCCCGTCTCAAGTATCCGATTCACTTGATCGTGCCATGTCTTCATCGGGCGTCCCCGACTTCTTCTACCATTCACATTTGCATCATATATTCTTTTTACACTAAAGTAGAGATGTATGATCGCGTTTTCTTCCCATTCACTTTCAACTCTGACTCTACCCATCCTAGGTACCTAGGTATCAGCGACAAAACGGGGATAGATAATTAGTCAACATTTAACAATACTATAATAACTAGGTTTTGCCCGTTGCAGAAGCAACTGACGGGTTAAAACACTTTGCGATTTGCGTGTGAATGTGGATGAAGCGAGGAGGAGTGTGTGTTAAATTAATTATATGAAGAAACCTGAGGTTACAGTGACTTTGCAACGCATGCCGGGTACCCGTTGTATATAATGTTATAATATAGTGCAGGCATTTGCAAGGCGCTTGCATAATAATGTAGTTTCCCTGAACTTGGAATGGAATACAGTTAAGTTGATCCCGAGGTTACAGTGATGTTGCAACGCATGCCGGGAACCCTTTGTATATAATGTTATAATATAAAACAGGCGTTTGCAAGGCGCTTGCATTATAATGTAGTTTCCCGGAACTTGGAATGGAACCATTACAGTTAAGTTGACCCCGAGATTACAGTGATGTTGCAACGCATGCCGGGTACCCGTTGTATATAATGTTATAATACATTGCATGCGTTTGCAAGGCGCTTGAATTATAATGTAGTTTCCCGGAACTTGGAATGGAACCATTACAGTTAAGTTGACCCCGAGGTTACAGCGATGTTGCAACGCATGCCGGGTACCCTTTGTATATAATGTTATAATATAAAGCAGGCGTTTGCAAGGCGCTTGTATTATAATGTAGTTTCCAGGAACTTGGAATGGAACCATTACAGTTAAGTTGACCCTGAGGTTACAGTGATCTTGCAACGCATGCCGGGTACCCTTTGTATATAATGTTATAATATAAAGCAGGCGTTTGTAAGGCTCTTGCATTATAATGTAGTTTTCCGGAACTTGGAATGGAACCATTACAGTTAAGTTGACCCCGAGATTACAGTAATGTTGCAACGCATGCCGGGTACCCGTTGTATATAATGTTATAATACAGTGCATGCGTTTGCAAGGCGCTTGAATTATAATGTAGTTTCCCGGAACTTGGAATGGAACCATTACAGTTAAGTTGACCCCGAGGTTACAGTGTTGTTGCAACGCATGCCAGGTACCCGTTGTATATAATGTAATGTAGAAATACAAATCCCCAAAGTTGTCCTTTATTGGATAACCAACTTCTCTGCCATAGGTCACCTCAAGTGGTTCGCTACGTTTGGTGATTTAGTAGGGGTGTCCGGGTTCATGGGGTGAGGTCTGTCTAGGTCTTGGAGGCGGATGTCCAGGACACACTGAACCCCAGATTCCTACCCACCCCTTAAACCCTTTTCCTTCCCAGAACTCTCATCTCCTTCCTTTCCTTAAAAAAAATCCTCCACACAGCATCCCCAAAGATGACATAGGACCTGAGGGAAATTATTTTCCCCACGGCCTCCTGTGCGGAGCTCATGTAAAAAAAAAAAATTAAATGCATATAAATTCACCTTTCCCAAAAAGCCAGAAATAATTGAAAAAAACATGTTCTTAATATATTTTCCCTTGCTTAGTTCTGCACTCCTGGTATTTATCCTTTTAAAATTTTGTTTTATTCGAGTAAAAAAAAGAACAGAAAAAATATTCTTTCATAGCGTACTCTACCCCCCCCCCCCCCCCCCTTCCTCCATCCCACAAAACCCCTCCCGGGTTCCCCTCCCCCTTCCCAGATTACCCTCCCCCCTCCGTGGTTTTTTCCCCCCTCCCGCGCTCATTATTTCATTGCCGTTACATTTGGTTTTCAAACAGCTCGCGTGCCACCTATTGAAATATTTTTATGCAAATTTCGTAATGCCAGAGCTCACCAGCCAATAAACAAACATAACAAAAAAAAATTATTCAATTTTGTGCAGTCTTTCGGAAGTTATACGCGTTCATACATTTCGACGATTGATTTTTATGCAAATTTCATAATGCCAGAGCTTACCAGTAGTTTTATAGAAACCTTGTCCTATCAGTAACGAAAACAATAAAAAAAGAATTTTCAGATTCGGTGCATTCGTTCGAAAGTTATACGCATATATACATTTCGGCAATTCATTTTTATACAAATTTCATTATGGCAGATCTCACCGGTATTTTTATGCAAAACCTTGTCCTAACAGTAACGAACCCACCAAAAAAACAATTATTCAATTCGATGCATCCGTTCGAAAGTTATGCGCGTGCAAACATTTCGGCAACCATTTTATACAAATTTCATAATGCCAGTGCTCACCAGAAGATCAATAAAAACCTTATCCTAACAATTACAAACACAAAACAAAAATAATTATCCAATTCGGTGCATGCATTCGAAAGTTATGGGCGTACTTGCATATCGGCGATTCATTTATAATACCTATATCAGTTTCTCAGGCACCTAACGATTTTATAGTTTTTCATACAGTTAAATATTCCTCAGTCAATTTCTGCGCTCCTGGTAGGTACCCTGTAACGTTTATACAGAATGTGCAATGCAATTTTTCACAAAAATGGCGCTTTAATTTTATTTTTATAATTTTATAATATATCAGTTTCTCAGGTACCTACCGATTTTACAGTTTTTCATATAGTTAAACATACGTATGTATAAAGCCGCCGACAGGGCCTAGCAGCAGAAATCTGCCAAACAGAAGTATGTAGACACAATCGGAGACATGCCATCATCAAATTCTCAAAGATTCGTCGCAATGGGATGAACGGTTAACCGTGTATAATTTAATGAAGCTAAAACAACATATTATTATCTCGGTCAATTTCTGCGCTCCTGATACTTTGGATCCATTATTTTACAAAACCTAGGGTTTTTTTTCACAAAAATGGCGCTATAATTTTATTTTTATTATTTAGGAAAACAAATTTGGTCATCGGGATAAGCACCTCATTTTATTTGATTTTATTAAATTTTGTATTAAGTACCTACTTAGTATTTAAATGGTTAATAATATTTCATTTATATGGCAACACAACCGTTAAACTTTGTCTCAACCACCTCAAGCACAGCCTGAAAATCGAACACCTGCGCCCGTTTTAGAACATTTTACATACAAATTACGTCAGCTAAGGCTGTCAGGGCCTCGCTGAAAACTTGCGGTGGTTTTGAATAATGTTCCATGCTTAGTGTTGCAAGATTCGAGAAAATTTAATAAAGATTATTATTTACCCTCGTACGAATACAATCAATTTGAAACTTGTTCCATCAGTCGTTGAACAACAGCATTTTTTTCGCGCTAGGATCTGCGAACGTTCCAATTTAGATTTCGACACATTTTTGAATTTCTCCAAGGAAAAGCTGCGGTTGTAGATTCTGTCGATAGGCGTCTCCGTGTAAATTGTACCTATTTTTAAACATTAGTTTCAAAATATGACTTTTCCGTAGTTTTTTTCGCAAATGTCAGTTTTCAATCGAATATTACAACGATGTTTTTGTGAAAAGTGATAATTGCGATGGTCAATTGACCTTTTAAAAAGTCTCGTTGACGTAATTTTACTAAATTTTGGCTTCCAAGCGTGATATTTTCTAAGAAATCACGTATGCCAGTCGGCCGGTGGGAAATCGAAAAATGAAGAATGACATTTAAAATTTATGTACCTAGCCAAATCAATTTTGTATGGGAGATTTTCGCTACATCTTTCTCAACTTTTGCAGGCATTTGAAAAGAGATAGATACAATGAATTCGCTTCGAAGAAGAGTGAACCGTGGGGCCTTTGAAATCGGATGAGCTTAGAGATCAATTTGGCTTGCCAAATTTTACCAAATTTTTGCAAGCCAAAATGACCCGTGAGGTTTCACCCACCCGAGGGGCAGAGTGGTCGCTTTTCCCCTCAAATCGAAAGTGAGGTTTTCCGTGACCTTTCCCAAAAGTGAACAATACTATATATATAATTATAACCTAACTATAGAATGTACCTAGAAAATGTGGATAATGAGTAAGATTAAGAAAGGGGCCCTTATATGGTTTGGGCATGTAGAGCGAATAAATGAAGAAAGTAGGTAGGTACCTAAGAAGGTAGGTACCTAGTGTAAGAATAATATATGACGTAAATGTGAATGGTAGAAGAAGTCGGGGATACACGAGGAAGACACGGCACGATCAAGTGAATTAGATAATTTAGTCGGGTCATGTCAAAAGTCAGAATAACAGAAGTGTATGTATGAGACGATGTATGAATGTGAGTGAGGCAAAGAATGTGTGCCAAGACCGAGTTGTTTGACCGAGTAATTCCTGTATTCCAATTCGCCGTGCTGACGTTTCATCCCGTTTGCACTAAGTCTTGGATTCACTCTCTTCCCGGAATAGCTATGTTTCTTATAAAGGGCACGCCTCATTTTTATAGAATAACAATAATGCGCTGCACAAAATTTTGTTATTCTTGTAGGCAGTAAAGTCTTCAAACTTCTAAACCCTTGGCAACAGACATAAATCAGAGAGAATAGTAGGTAACCAGCTCGATCTATGCATTTTATTGTTTAGCACGTCTCAATAACAAAATAACTAGGCAGGCGTCTAGTGATAGTTACAGATTTAAGAAAGTTCTAAATAATTACAGTCGCTGTCACCATAATTATATAGTTAATTTTACCTTTTTTACTGCGTGCCCTTAACCGCAAATGTTCTTTGCCCCAAGTAATACTGGAACATTCATAAAAAAGCAAAACGAACATTCTATCAGAATAACAAATCAAGCCACGCAAATTGGCATTTTTACTACAAATATACTGACCACTTTAACGCCGTAGGAATGGGTTGAAAGCGTGCACGTGAAACCAATGGCTCTCACATAGGTTTGTCTCCTTCTAATACAGATTAGTGCATTTTAGCTGGCGGTGTTTGCATAAAATAATTACTTTTGTTAATTTAATTACTTGGTTATTATTAGTGATAGAACAGTGAAATTTTGGTTCGCGGTAATGTCATTATTAGTATTATTTTTCGGCACTAAAATAAATAAAAGGTTATCTGTAGTTTTCAAATGCGGCTGAAAAATAGATTGTATGGGAATTGTCACATCTGTTTCACCTTAACCACCCACATGATAGTGAGTTCACATGCCCAAAATTCACTTACCATAATTATGTACAATAATTTATTTAAGGCCGGAATTTTAGTTGCTTTTTAAGCTCGCTATAAGAAATATTTATGTCTGTCAAGTTGCTCTTTGGTAGAAGCCCCGACAAGAAAAGTCAACTGATATACCCTGAGTAAACTGACATAGAGGTACTAAATAACAAAAAATTATACAGGAACACTATTTTTATTCGAAAAACATGTTGAAAACAATGAAAAACTAGTACTCCTCAGGGCTCCAGGGGCAAAAGGCCTGCGCACATCCCCGCGCTCCGGTAAATTATTAATATTAATTATTTGGAGCGACTAGGCGCATTGCAGGTTTCGCTATGGTAAAGGGCGATAATAGAGCAAGCGATTCTGACCGTGTTCTTCATACACTTTCTTTATACATAAGGGTCAAAATCGTGTGTAAAATCTCAAACACACCAGTGCACGAACGGCATTCAACGAGTTAAAGTAACATATATCCTATATAAATTTTCAGTTTAAAATGTGGTTTTTTTGGTTGATTTTTTAATTTTCTTTGTGTATTTTTTGAAGATTTGTTTTGTTTTTATTCAGTATTTGTTACTGCTTTTTGTGAAGAAAAAACAGTGTAATTTGATTGATCTCATACTAATAAGTAATACGTAAGTAAAAGTGGAGTTAGTTGATTTAATCACTCTTTTTGTGTGATAAATAAACAGTGTAATTTGATTGATCTCATACTAGTAGTAGTAATACTTAAATATGGAGTTAGTTGATAATTCAAAGGGTTTTTGTGATAAATAAACGGAGTAATTTGATTGATCTCATACTAATACTTTAATAAATGTGTAGTTAGTTGATTAATTCATTCTTTTTTTGTTACAAATAAACGGTGTAATTAGATTGATCTCATATTAAAAGTAATATGTACGTAAATAAATGTAGAGTTGATTAATTCATTGTTTTATTTGCCTTATTTAAATGTGAATATTTTCAATATGCGGGATCCCGCAAATACCGAGATCCCGCGGGATTGAAAATTCTTAGTCCCGCAAATACGAGCATTGAATTCAGGCTGCGGGATTGGAAGCCGCGTTTGGAGAAGTGCGTTGTGGTCAATGGAGACTTACTTTGAAGGTGATCAAAATTTGATGTAAAAATAAGTTATGACGAAATTCAGGTTACTTTTGGGTCCCACCTCGTATATAACAAAGTATTCCGACTTTAAAGGCTGAAACCTCACGAATCATAATATATTTATGTGACAGATATGTATGAAGTAAGCTCCAGCAAATATCAGATTAGAATGATTGATCACATACCTAATTTTTCCAGGGCATAATTCAGAACAGTGAAGGGAACATCCTTGACAATCTTGTCGGGAACTTTGAGTTCCTTGTATGCAGCAATAGCCACATCCATCGGGTCGTCTGCGTCTTTTGGCTGGTCATCTTGCACCACAGGGGTGGTGAGGGCATCCAGTATGCCGGTCACTCTCTTCAGAATCTCTTCCCTGTTTGGACCCTGGAAATAAAAGACGGCATTTGAATAAGGCCGGTCACTCTCTTCAGAATCTCTTCCCTGTTTGGACCCTGGAAATAAAAGACGGCATTTGAATAAGGTAATCTCTGGAGATGTTTAAATAGTCCAATGGATAGTAAATTATTTGTTGGAAGATGTCAAAATAAACACAAACAGGTATTATAGGTTATGTTGGCCATTGATACAATTTTACAGAAGAGCAAAAGCAAAGTTTTGAAATTGATTTAGCTAGGCGCAGGAGAAGTATTTTATGAAATAAAACAACAATTTTATATAACACCACTGATTTACCGGATTATATCTAGCTTTAGTTTTGATGAAGCTTTGGTACAATCAAAACCGTTGGGCAAACTACAAGTACAAGTTAGTGATGTTATATAAAATTATTGTTTTATTTCATTAATCACAAAATGATGAAAACCATATTAATTCGAACAATTTTTAAAGACACTTCGAAATTATAGAAACTGTATCTATTTATACCTACCATTTTTATGTTTTTACAATAGCTTCACACAGGAGGCCCTGAGAAAAATAATTCCAATCAGGACCCATTTCATCTTTCGGTATGTTGTGTGGAGGGTCTTTTTTAAAGAAGGAAGGAGAGGAAGTTCTGGGAAAGTAAAAGGTATGAGGGGTGGGTAGGAATCTGGGTGTTAGTGTGTCCAGGAGTAACAGACGTGTGAATCCAACCCTCCCACTGCGGTGCAAGGCGATGTTCCCTCCAAATGGTCTCCCTCGACTAGTTTCTCCCGATCCGGCCTGCCAAGTAGTTGGTGGGCAGACGTATCCACTGCCAAGACCCGGCCAAACCTCACCCCCATGAACCCGGACACCCCTGCTAAGTCTATTACTACTGCACAGTACAAAGCATGATTCTTACTTCTTTAATGGTTATCATGATGTATAGAAACCGTATCTATACCATAATATTACAATTACACAGTACCAAAGCATTAGTCTTACTTCTTGAAGGGTTATCATGATGTATACCTTGGCCTTTGCCTTGCTGTTCTTGTCCTGCGCCGGTTTGATGGTGATGGCGGGCTCTTTGAGCATGGCGGCACCACCTCCCGTGTGGGAGCCGGCCGGGGCCTTGGGAGGCGCAGGCATGAAGTCCACCCCACCACCACCCCTCTCGCCTGAGTTAGGCCTCAGATCTATAACGAACAAGACAAATCAGTTAAATATACAACATTTTCGGCTATAGTATTCAAAGTCCATTATTACAGATGTTACAATATGGAATGTTGACAGAATTAATAAAAAAGAAATGTGTTATCTTAGTGTATGTACTAGACGTTTGTACATAAACTAAATATAATAGGGAGCTGGCCACAATGACACGCCAATGGAGTTTCGTACGCCAGTGGATTTTGGAATGCCACTGGTCTTTTAAATGAATTTACTACTTTGACAAAAAATGCTTCTAGGTATAATGGCAAAACTGATTTGAGTACTGTATTAAAATAAATATTTTTCACTTTGGAGACTGTGGGAGACTGGGGTTTTTAGGTTACTGGGATAGGTAAACTGAATCTAAGACTGATTAAAACACTTGAAAAGAGGTTTGAACTTGGAGACTGTTGGTATCTTGAGTTGGTATCTTTCTTCTTGGCTGATAGTTTTGAACTGACTTCCTACCGGTTTGACTTCTATTTTTATAGGGCAAACTCAGGTCGGACTTTTGGGGGACAGAACCTCCTTAATTTTTCTAAGGTACTTGTTTTAGGTAATTTCCCTAGTCGCTACGATTGGAAGTCAGCTGTGTCAAAATTATGTGTGATAGTTTTTGCCATGATCTTACCAACTTAGGATACCAAAGCCTCACATCATTTTTATTGTGTTTACAAGAAAAGGTACAAGTATACATATGTGATATAAGGTACAATTTTAAACAGTAAATATTTTTCTTAAAGTGCAACAATCACTGATAGACGTCAGTTTTTGGGTTGTTTTTGTAGCATATACTCATTTTTAGGTGATGATGTTTATTTCTTGATCCAAATTATTCCCAATTTCTCGAAATTGAGCTCCAAATTTTTCGGAACATGAATTCGCTGTCGTAAATATTTACGATTCAGATTTATCCTTTGTTCAGAATTGACCAATAGTGGCTCGGCTGGTCGCATGGTGGGGGTGACGTAAATAGACAGCCAATTCCTTGGCGTTGATCATTGCTGTCTAGACTCCCTTGTGGAAGTATTAGGTGGTTATTTAGATGTGTTTTCCAGTCCAATGAGGCTGCCGCACGTATTCATTATCAATTTCATTAATGTTTTCAATTGATTAGTTAGTTAAAGGACATAATTGCGTTGTAGACAAATCATTTGGAAGGGGCACCACATGCATATTGTTCCGCTAGCCAATAGCAGCACTCAGATTGTCGTGCTCGCGGCACGGTACTCTGTGACAGCGTAAATTCCAATCTTGAATTTCCAGGGTTGTCATATGCTTTCGCGCACTCATTCAATGCACACGTATTCCTATGACACGTTCGATATAGTGTAGATAAAAGAAATAAGGGAGAAGAACCATGAACCAATATTAACTGCGTCGCACATTGGTGTATGACCAAAGGCAGGCTGTGCGTAATTTTTCAAGTTCGGGTATAAATCGTGCTTTGAAAATGTATAATTCACTGGATTATTGTAGCCAACTGAATAAAATGAACGTACAAGTTCCTTACCAAATCAAGAGAAAAAATATATTGATAAAAAATATGTCATATATAAAATAAATACGGTTTGATTTGTTTTCCTAATTAAATAATTACACGGTTTAAACAAATTGATTCTCTTTGGTTGAATGGTGCAGAAGTGAAAGGGTATGCTGCGTATATGTATCCTGAAGAAGCGAACTACTCAATTCAAATTTCAGAGGATATCTTCGAATCGGGTCGCGCACTTTAATTAATGAAAAAAAAAGCGAATTAATTGACGAAGTTGATTGGTGCGACCATGGATATTAAGAAGACAGGACTTGGAAGCTTCAAACTGTTCATTATTAGAATTTGCAGAAGAGGATCCAGATTCATACATCAATCATCTTCGAATGAATGAAACAATGAATTTGGTTGCTTCATCCAAATTGAAATGCAGAAGTGAATCGTGTAATATCACCATTAGGGTAGGCACAGATTTTCAACCTTTATGAACTGCACGCCACTGATTATTAGCACGAAACAGGGTGCCCGAAAGTGTCACCAATATCGTTCACCCATACTACTGCAGATCACTTCAACGCACAGCGGCACCCTGCCTTTATTTCTACACATCAAACGCTTAACTTTCATTGACTGGCCGCTATGATAGTCCATGCATTTTGGTCATAGCTCGGTGACAGTGTCGAGCTGCTTCCATATCTCCCCTTGTTTCTATTTTATCTAGACATCTTGGATTCTCAAAAATCCAAATTGTGTGCTATTTTTACAGCGATCAATTGAATTCCATGCTTTACAGGGGAATAATAATAATTGTAACTATTTGATTGTCACATTTTTGTTACCAGGAGTTGCAAATGTAACAAGGACATAGATAACTAAGTGTATGCGTAGGTCAGTTCTGAGATAATCAACTCTCTTATGTTTTATGTGAAGAATATCAAGCGGACTTAAAAAGAAACTTATCAAAAGCCAAGCATGTATTTCAAATACTTTAAAGAAAAGTGTTCCTATTTATAGATGCTCCTAAAAGTTAAGATGAAGCCATACTAAATAATGCAAAATCATACAAAATCGTATGTTTTGTTTTGAAAATTGGATCGCTTAGAAGTATTATAGATGCTTCAATCAAATACTGCGTGTAGAACATATCTTGGCCCTAAATATCGGTAATTTTTTTAATAAGGCTGGAAAAAAATAAAGTATAAGGTCTCTAAAAAACACTTTCAAGTGCAAACTCTCCTACTTATAAACCCCTTATCGGATATGGTTTTATTGTATAATATGGCAAATTCAGTTTCTTTTATAATTGCAAAAAAAAAATGATATTTACGCCCGAACTTCACAAATATGCATTTTCTCATTGTTATTTTTGACATCAATCAATATGGCCCACACTTTACGAATTTGGATACTTGAAGTGACCCTTATGGCATGGGCACAAGAACCATACACTGGGCACACCTATTTCGTATCAGTCACGCCCCGGCCGGAGTGGGAAATGGACGTGTGACTCCGCGTCGCTTAGTTTCGTGAAATAAATTTTAAATATCCGTTTTGTTACAATAAACAATGCGTAAAAAAGAAATTAATATTTTTTACAGGCCTTTACAAAATCAACCTGTAAAAAAAATTCTCAAATACCTTTTCCAACCTTTCTTGAAGCTTTTTTTCAAGTATTTTTAAACTCCCGCCATAAATGGCGTGAATTCCAATTTCAATGTTTTCCTGGACTATTGGATCGCCTTAAACAGATCACTAGGATTGCAACACATTTTTTTAAAAGATGCAAAATTAACATTAAAAGGTCAGCACCAGCAAGAGAAGCAAGAAGTCAATAATAATTATCTGCTCACAACAATAATTATTAAAAAAATTTTATATTTAGAAAATTAAGTCAACACCCTAAATTCTAAAGCTGGAATGGAAAATTTGAGTAGGTACATGTTACCTTCCAATGTGTGGTTTTTTTGTTGTTGTTAAAGGGGATATCACACAAGAGTTCCACTGCTCCTAACCGAGAAGTCTAGAAGTCTGTGGGATTATGGCATCATATGGAAGGGAAGGAGATGGAGAAGATTTGGAAGCACCTGAAGATTTAGATCTGGTCACCAAACCATTTTGAGCCATCTCTCACCAGGGCGATATTGAGAGAATGGATTGACCTATAAGGATTTAAATGTGATAACTTACTAGGCTGCTGTGGGTGCAAGGGGTAAGACTGCGGTTTGAGGTTATTGGCCTTGTAGAGCAGGGAGTTGGCGGCTGGTCTCATCTGCATCTCTTCCATGGGGGCCGGGTTGGGTAGTGTCATACCCTTCTTGAATCTCGGAGCTATGTCCTTACTGTTACTGTTACCTGCCGATAGCAAATACATCATTTCAAAACAACTCTAAGGTGACAAATAAAACATTACTTATTTACGAGGATACCACTGGATGGGAGATTTAAGACATACAGGATGGCAAGTACATGATTCAACCAACACACTGAAGTAGTTACAGAGGAGATATTTATTAATACATTTCACTCCAGCGATAACAAATTTGGATAGCACCACTAGTTTTGGGTAGTCGTAGGTAGATAATTTTAATGAAATTAAATGAATTTATTTTGTACTTCCCACAATCAGCTAATATGTTCGTTTAAGCTTGATTAAGCTTCTATCGAATACCAAAAGATGTCACTAATGTTCCTCTCGTTGAATATTGTTATAGTGTTCCTGTTTCTGAAATCTTTATCGCTTAAATTTTTTTTGAAATACGCCATTTCTTGAGTGGTTGAGAGCAGAAAGTTCAATTTTCGAGATTTCGGTGGTTCAAGCAAAACATCAGATTTGTTAAAACTGTACATTTTAACTGTTCGAGGACATCACAGCAGTTGCGTTGCGATTGGCTATGCCTCGTATGCGGACACCACAACAGTTGTCTTGTGAACATGTATTGTATTGTTAACTCCTTCAACGTCATGCGTTGGAGTTAATAATAATAATTGGACAATTTGTAGAGAGCCGTTTTCACCTCAAGGGCGCTGGCGCTGAAAGGGAGTTGAATTGCAAAAAAGAATTTCTAAATATGTTGCTGGAATATTTTAACCTGATGGCTGAGGGGACGAGACAAATTAAAAGGTTAACTTACTCCTTTTTGTTGTTTATATTAATTAAAAGAATTTATTAATACAGTCGAACTTGGTTATAACGATCATGGCTATAGTGAGATCATGGCTATAATGAGCAATTACCAAATGATATTTTAGTTCAGACTTATTTTCATATAATTGTTGACTGTTATAACGAGGACGATTCACTGATATAACGTGCAAATAATTTTGTCAACACAATTTCTAAATCAAATCGTTAAATGGGTTTAAAGAAAAAACAATAATTGGGAATTATTCTTGCAGTAAGATATATCTATCAAAGGTGGCGACCATGGAGGGACATATGCCCGGTGTGCAACAGCGGCGGCTGGCGGGAATTTCCTACCCTGTTAGGGAGAGATTCATATTTTTATGGCACTACCTGCTTAAGATTGTCGGCTTTGTGAAACATTGTTATCCATCAGGTACCATGTAAAATTGTCATAAAATTTGCTAAGGTCAACGAATTTTCAGATTGCAAATTTGTTACCCATTTACATCTTCTTTTGCATTGTGCCTCATCATCAATTTTGCTTTAAAAAACAATTAAAGTGTTTATGAAGGTACCGAGCACGAGTACCTACATGGGGTAAATTTGTGATAGTGATGCACAACTTTTTAGCTTAGGGGGATCTCCGTTTTTATGAAATGGCTCGCGACCTACAAGAGGATTTTTTTGTTTTTGTGGAGCCCCCCCCCCCCCTCCAGAAAAACAAAAAAATCCTGAAGTTCGATGTCAATTGACATCGAACTTCAAGATTTCACTTTCTGGGGATTTTTTTCTGGGGTCTTCCAATTTAGTTCCATTTAGGCCAAGCAGCGTAAATTGACCAAAATGCTAAAAAAATGTTCTCTACGAGGGATTTCAGAGTTTTTTCTCTATAACCAGGGGGACAAATTCGTACAAAATTCGGGTGGCGCCTATGTCTAGGTTGAGACAAGTATAATTTTAGTTGAAAATCAATAACAATCCCACCAACTAATGATTTATAATAAGTGAGATTTTACATGCGATACAATACACACAAGCTATCGATAATAAGTTTTTTTAATAAGATTTTTAGGGATATTTTTCTTAGAAACCTCAAACCAGGTGATGTTAGATGCGTAGCTTTTTTTTGTGCAGGAAATTAAGAAGCATAAAAACGAAATCTTTAAAACAATCATCGATTAAAACAATAATTTATTAATTAGTGTACCTACATATTTTTCTAATATATTTTTGAAATATATAACACCTGCTCGCATTTTGAAGCATAGGTACTATAACATTTGCGATTATATTAGAGTAAAGGCAGGTAGGTAGGTACATAGGACTTTCAAAAAACCTATTTTGGATATAAGGAGTAATGGCTATAAGGAGCAAATTTGGTCAGTCCCCTCGTGCTCGTTATAACTAAGTTTGACTGTATTATGAAACTGAAGTCTGTAACTCGATAAGGAAAAAGAATTGATGCCCATGTTGTAAATGTCTCATACTTCAAAACGGGTGCCAACTCAGAATGAAACCAACTCAGAAACACCTCAGAATACGCTATGAAAAAATAATTTTAAAATAGCCGGTAACCCTAACTTAACCTATTTAACCAATTTTTTTATCATCTCTCTTAATGACCTTTCTGAGGTGCTTCTGAGCTGTCCGGTCACCCTTCAAATATTCTGTGAAATAGTCTTACCATTATTGTTGTTCTGGTGTTTGTTGAACCCGCCACCACCTTGCTGTCGCTGGTTGTAGTTATTGAAACCACCGCCTCCTTGGCCGCGGTGGTTACGGTAGTTGTCCCTCCCTTCGTTCTTATTGTTTCCATAGCCGTTGGAACCAAATCTGGAATGGACATTGTCAATGTTTACTTGATGATAAACTGCAATTTTATTTGAGATCATACATACTTAAGGCCCTTCTTCAAAGGAATACGCAAGTATCCAATACTATTGCATTCACGTTACGGACCCCGTACACATAGCTACTGAAATCACAAGATCCCGTTGCCACCAAAATGCCCAAGTCTTTTAATGCTGTAAACGCATTTGTCAACAGCGTCCAACGTGCAAAAAACGCTTTTAATGCTTATGGGAATAACGCACAGAATAGCATACCCACATATTATAATGAATCATTTTTTAAAGTATTGGAACATAATATTCTTCAATTACCAACCTATTTAATTAAATTATTTTTTCTTAGTAAAATGAAAAATATATTGATTTATGGACAAGTGGCGTTATTTTTTTTTCTTTCAAGTTTTTTGTACACAAAACAATCGATTGTTAATTTTTTTAATATATTGTCAATCGATTGTTAATTTTTTTTTAATATATTATTACATACAAATTTATTTGACTTTCAATGTGTACACGCTCACTAGTCAAATGTATGTGCAGCATGTATCTCTTTGTTGTGAAATTACAGCATGTATCTTTTTATTTTTTATTTAGTAACTATATGTATATTTACTATTTTTAACATTTTTATATATATATATATATATTTTTTTTTTTACAGTGACTACCGCACAAGAATCTCAACTGCTCCCGTCTGGAGCCAGTGGGACTATGGCATCCCCAATTGGGGTATGTTGTGAGGCTGAAGGTAATGGGGAAGGGAAGGAGGTGGGGAAGAGGAAGGTTGGGAAGTACCTGGCTATTCAGATCTGGTCACTAAACACGGCTAAAGCCATTTTCAAGCAACGTTTCAATTCTGAATGGTGGTCTTACACCAGGGCGATACTGATAGTATCTTCCACTCTGGAACATGCCGCAAATATACTATATATTATTTTAAATGAATTAATTGTGAAATAACACAAATTAATCAAATAAAATTTATTTGCGCATGCCGGGTTCGAACCCGCGACCTCCGGAATGTGAGTCAAGAGTCTTAGCCACTGGACTACGGAGGTCGTCATGAAACATGTTAGGTATATATATAAAATAGAAAATATATTCATAGTCCTCCTCACTAGGAGATCCTGTGCTGAGGGGGACTATGCTTTGGATAAGTTTTCAGCGACTTCTATGGTTTAGCTTCATGGTTCGGATAAGGTTAAGAAATCTAAGAACTCACTTTTTCACATAATGCTCTTTTCCAGCATAAGGGTTCAATTGAAGTTGCGGAGTGTAAAGGATTTATAGAGCTTATTTTATATACTATTTTTGTGAGTAATTGCATCTTGTTTGTGGGTTAGTCTGTAGATTTGTATATTATTTGATAGTAGGTACACATTTACTGTCGAGCATCCCTTCTAGAAAAGTTACCGACCGCCACATTGTCAACATACTTGAATCGTTGAATATCAGATACTTGCATATCCCTGTGGAAGGGCCAAAATTTTTAATTTATCCTAATTTTATAATCGTTATCTATCGGGAACAGAATCCTACCAAAGGAGAATCTAAGCCAAAAGGATGTGGTTAATTCATAATTCATGTAACATTAATTTTGACTTAGCGCAAGTGAGAGTGACTGTCACAAGTGGGTATTTAGGTGAAGTCCCAAGTTCATGCCGTCTTGGAAAGACTTGCGTGAAATAATACATAGTTCATACTCACGAGTACTTGTCAAGGGAGGCGGGCGGAATGAGGTTGGTGGAGGGCGAGCTGTGGTTCAGGCCCTGCAGCCACTCATCCACGAAGCCCCCACGGGTCTTGAGGCCGTGGCGGAACAGTGAGTCTCCGGGGGCCTCCTGGTGTCGCAAACGGTCCATCTCGCCGCCGCGCCCTCCGTAGCCGCGGCCCTCATCCTCGTTGCGACACTGCTGGATAGGCACGGGGCCCTCGCTGTTGGTAGCCTTGCGCGGCGTCCAGTTGTCTCGCCGCAGGTCTATGGCATCGCGCAGCATGAAGCGTATGCGCGGCATCAGCTCCTGGTTGCGGGACAGTTGCTCCATGCGAGAGAAGTATTGGTCCATGAGGCCGCGCCCTTTCTCCGAGTCCAGCACGCGGCCGCAGGTCTTGACGAGTTGGACCAGGCACTCCAGGTCCTCCTGCATCTCGGGCGTGCGCTTGCGGTCCCGCAGCAGCTGGGCGATGCACTTGTGGACGATGCTGTGGGACAGAATGTCCAGTTTGCCCAGCTCCCCGATGAACTTGATGTTGCCCAGCATCTTGCACTTGGTGATGTAGCGCCTCTCCTCGTCCTCCGCCGACAGGGGCTTGCCATGGCGCTCAAATACTTCGTTAGCCGCCGATCTGTTTTCAAACTCCGTGCGACACTTGTTGAGGAGCAGGATACGGAATGTGCACGGCTTCTCCGGCGGCTCAAAGTTGGGGACTTCTTCAGATAGCCTCTTGCACAGCTGTGCGTACATAGACGAGTACTTGGGTTCATCTAAGGCCTTTTCGAAGATCAGTATAATTACACCTCTAATAATTAGATCGGAATTGAGTCCGATATTTAATAAATCATCGCTCAGCTTTTGAAATTTTTCTGGTGTAAGTTTATTGAGGATGCCTCGAACCTTTCGGAAAATAACATCGTTCTTAGTTTCAAAGGTGGGCGCATCCTGGTGCCTGAGGAGCGAGGTAGGGACCCAGCGTCGCTTGGCGGGGGGGACGGCAGCCCTCCCCGAGACACGAACCACTGGCCCCGCTTGCCTGGGGCTCTCCGTCTTGCTGCTGCGGGGGCCACTCCGCAACAAACACTACTGCCGCAACTACTCTGCCTCACTCTCTCGATCTGACTTGGCAGCAGAAGGCCTCAACGGTGCTGCAAACACACAACAAAGAAAACACACTGTTATTATATTGGCAAATATAGGTCCTAAACGTCTACATATTCTACTTCTATTACAAACATTTGTTATCGGTGCTGACGTATTACCCATCTCACAACTTGCCAAATGCTTGTCTTTAACCCCTCCGAATTTTCGAGAATATTCGCTTTTGGTGTCTCTAACAAAATGACATTTTACGAAAACTTTTTGTCATTACCGCTTCACAATTAAAGCTCTATAAATGAAACATTTCCGAACGTAGCCGAATAGTAAAAACTGTTTTAGAAAGGTTACAAAATAGGCTTTCAAATTATTATATTACAAATAAATATTAGCATTTGTAAATATTAAAATTTAGAACGCAAACATTAAAAATACGTAAAAATGACTCACGTAATTTTTTTATGTGAAAACGGTACTGAAATCACAGATTATGTAAACAACAATACTTATTCTATTGTATATATGTGTAATAAACACTTTTATCACCTCACTTTTTTATCATTTCATATAAAAATATTTAATCAAATTTAAAATGTGGAGCGCGGTGGAGCAAATTTGCGCGGGTAAATATTTTTGTCAACTACACGACTGACAGCTGATTCCTGTTATGTATTCCCATAGACAACTTGATAGGGATGTGCAGCTTGATCTACTATCGACCTTTTACTTTTTGTTTTAGGGATGTAACTAAAACAATAACGGAGTTAGAACGATTTCTATGGAAACACACGCGCTGACGAATAAATACGCTTATTGTACTTGACTGCTGTCCTATTCTTAACGCTTATATCTACTTACGTTGCGGAGGGGTTAAGCGGCAATTTACATGAGTGGTTGTTCAGGTAGGTTTATGCTATATAAAAAAGTGAAACAGATTACAATTTACTTTAAAAAAAAAATAAACACAAAGATTGAAAGGAATTTTCAACCAGTTAAATTTACATTAAACAAAAAAGGGATATTAAATATTTAATTTTTCAAAATTTATTTAAATATTTAAGTACATAAACATTATTATTAATTCTGCGCTTAACAGTTATACATATTTTACATAAATATATCTTTGAACTGTACTAAACTAATGTAGTTAATGTAACGTTGCATATTGGCTTCATTATTGGCATATTGGCATATTGGCTTCAGCTTAATAAATTGTCAGTTGTACAGATGGTGTCAGCACTCTGTTTGTACTAAAGGTGGTCACACACGTGATGCACAATGCTTGCACTTGCCAATTAATCAGTCTCACTACCACTGACTATTGAGTTTGTGTCCTTGATCTAAATTGCCTGTTGTTTACGAATGGTGAATTCTTTAATGCAAAAACTATTATTAGTGTAAACAAAATTATTATTCTGACATCAACACAAAATTACAAGTGTCATGTTTTTTGTCATAATTTAAAGATAAGGTAGAATTCGGTTTTAATGACTTTGCTTATACCTACCTACCGTTTTTAGCGAAGACAATGTAAACTCAAGTTAGGTTTCATAGCTTTTAGGAGGAAAACATAATCGTTTAGTACGACTCTGTTTTAAGCGACCAACTGCTTAAAGCGACCTATTGTAATGATAATTCGTCCGGTTAGAATGACGCACAGCATTTTGTTGACAAAACCTACGCACCAATACCTCGCGGCCCCGCCTATTCCCTGCGCCCGGCTACTTCCAGTGCGCATCAGTCAGTGTTTAGTCGCGTATTCAAAACGCTATGCGAAGTTGTTACTATCGAACAAAAATTGGCCAAAAACAGAGTCAAATTACAGACTTTCTACGTTAGTAACTACATATTTACTTGCATAGAATGTAGGAACATTGCATTTTTTACAGTATGTTATGTATGTTTGTTATTATTATGTGGAATGTTTAAGTACCATTAAAGTTATAAAGTGTATAAAATATTTTATTTACCTAAAAAGAAATTTATCTATCTGTAGGTATTATTACATATTTCATAACAATAATTACAATGACATTAATATGTATCATAATAAAAACAAGCTTAAATTATCCGGCCGTTTTGTGCGTCGTCCGGTTAGTACGACTAAGTTCGCCGGTCCCTTGAGGGTCGTCATATCCGGATTCTACTGTACATCATTAAGATGTAACAAAAAGCAGTGCTTTTTTCTAAAACACCCACAAAAATTCAAGCTCAACTTCACAGGGGTCAAAGAAATGAAAGTGCCAGCATTGAATATATTATCAAGTGCTTGCGAGTGATTGTAAAACAATTATTATCACTTGCATGATCAATATAATGTACACATATCGCAGCACTGACTGCCGTCAGTCAGCAGGTTTCCGGTAACACTTTCCCAAAATGTGGAAACCAGTTGCTAAATATCCTTATACGAATCAGATAAAACGTTGCAGAAATATATTTTTGAATTATTGGTAACTGAAAAGTTAAAAAAAATAGAATAATTCCATATTGGAAGAAAAAAGACGTAACAAAAAAGACGTAAAAATGTGTAACATTACTTCCAAATGAAAGAAACAGTACAATTTTTAGAAATTCACAGAGATATCGATTAGATCTTCACTTGCTTGTGTACTACATTTATAGAAAAGAAAACCAAACTGTTAGCTAACATCCATTGTGGCTTGTGATTGTGACTGACCACTGGCATACATTTCACGCTCTAATAATTAATATTGCATTACTGCAATCTTCACAACTAAACATTCACTGTTTTGGGACCACACATCACCATGAACCATGAACAAACAGTTTAGTGAGAATTGAAGGCAAATAAGAGTTGAAAGGAAAATTCGTATAATTATTATATCAGCCTGCAAAAATATTAAAAATTATTTTTGATATTTTTTTAAACAAGGAAAAACAACTTTATATTTAAAATACCTTTACTTTTACTGGCTTTAATCAAGAATTGACATATTATATTTTAATAAAATTTCAAAGCTTCATACCTCGCAATGGAAGTGGATTTACGATCTGAGATTCGTCATTCCATAAATTTCAGAAAGAATTAGACGTGTAACTTTTGTGACAACGACAAGAGACGTTCGATCAACAATCGAGTGTTTGCTGGTCATTTTGAAATCAGACAAACCCATCTTCTAGCATGTTGGTGAATTAATTTTTGCCACCTGGCATTAAAGTTAGATACATGAACCTTCTCAAGTTTCAATTAAAAACACATTTAAACGAAAATATAATATATAAGTTATCACGAAAACGGGTAGTTAACACGCAAATTGTGATTTCATGCACTTAGCAAGATATTACTTTAGGTGAAAGTAACTCAGCGGCGCCTAACGCGAAATCATCATTTAATGAGATAGTATTTTCCATGTGCTTATTATCCCGCGTGCTGAGCCAGCTAGGGCCCGCCCACCGGCCTTGGACGGCTCGGTTACCCGCCCCCGCCCAATCTGCAGCGCGGGGATCTCGGCCCGAGGGGTGGGCCGCCCCTAGCCGACCCCCCCACAGCCCGGGCTGGAGCCGTCTGGCCAGGGTGACCGTAGTTCGCGAACTCGCGGGAAATGACCCATTAAATAAACTAACAAACTACGCTTATTATTAGACACATCACAATAACAAACCGCCAAATTAAATATTTGAGCTAGTGTAAAATATCTATCGAATTAAAAAACTGATGATTTCGTGTAAATTTATCAAAAATCGACAAATTTTTTCGTCATATACCTATTGATATCACTGCTAAAATTCAGTAGTAAAAACATTGGAAAACAATAAATAATGAAATGGAATTATTATTAGATTATAACTCACGTATTGATAAGACACTTGTCTTATTTTGGTTTTCGAGTAAACAAACAATGCACAAAGGCGAGCGGTGTGCGAAATGCGACTTAACACAAGCCTCAAAAACGATTTTGAATGAATTCAGAACTAATTCTGATAAGCAACTAAATGATGAAATAGTATTATAGTTAGAACCACGGACATATGAATATATCTGGACCTGCCCTAAGTGATAAAAACGTATTATTTCCCCCTCGCCATGGAACCGGCTGGAGCTCCTCCTTGGCGCCAGTTCGCCCCATGTGGAGGGGATAGAGAATCGCTTGAATCTAAAATGTGTGACGTCATCATTCTTGCCGTGGGCAGCGCGAAGCTAACATCTATACATTTAACGAAAAAATAACACGCCAAAACAGTAGCTTGTGCTATACAACATACCTACATATCAGTGTGCACATAAATGTGGGCGGTTCCTTAGTGTGCTCGTCGCTGGTTACAGGGGTAAGTAAATTATGAAACATTTGTAAAAGTGTCTTAACTAAACACGGCAAAAAAATATTGCTATGTGAAAACGGGCGAATCTTTTTGGGGTGTACATTTGGCCTACGCAAATATTTTATTATCGTGGCAAGCAATTCGCGCTCCCATGTAAAAAGGTCTATTCATTCAAAGCAGATTTTGCTTTTAAGAACTAAATGATGATATTATAATGCGAGATGCCTATGTACTGTCAGATTAATTTTTCAACCAATGACAGTCATCTTCCCCTCTTCGTACCGCCATAGTTGATTTTTCCCCTCACCTGTTATTTCTGGTCTATTGAATTTGGATGTCTATGGTTAGAACGCACAGAATGATAACACTTATTTTGGTTTTCGGTAAACAATGTGCACAAAGACGAGCGGTGCGCGAAACGCGACTTGGTAGGTTCACGAACGGATTTTGAATGAATTCCGCGCTAATTCTGACAGGCGAGTCGGCCGAATTTCATACGGGATCCCAGACACTGACATTGGCGTCAACATTCGCGGTGTTTATCATTTCTGTGTATTGTGTGGTCAACTGCTCTTTGTTCACTGTTCGCGTAGGTTGCAGGTAGCTTAGCTCCAATAGTCTATCAAGAGTCCCAACTCCTCTCAACCAGCTCGAGCCAGTAAGACTATGGCATTACTAATTGGAGAATGTTATGAGGCTGAAGGTAGTGGGGAGGGGGAGAAGATGGGGAGTGGGAAGGTGAAAAGTACCTGGCTATTGAAATCTGGTCACCAAACATGGTTAAAGCCATTTCAAGCAATATTTTGATTCTGAATGGTGGCCTTTCACCAGGGCGATTACGAAAGTACCTACCACTCCTAACACATTCAATTTAGTTGTGCACGCCGGGATGTCGAGAGTAGGAAAATAAATTCAAATGAAAGGCCCATGAGTCACAAGCATTTCGCAAAGATTATTAATTATCATATTGACAAATTATGTAAGATGTTGGTAAATGTTACAAACACTTCCAGGAAATATGAAGAAGAATCATTATCATTTTGACGTAGTACTTAAATATTTTTAAATTTTATTTTGTAGGAGTTCTATTTTGTCTTTACACATTTTTTTTTCAAATCCGTTTGTAAGGCGTATTATGTTAACGAAAATATTAAACCAATTTATAAATTTATTTACAGTGTATAAATTGTAAAGTATGGTCGGTGGACCGAATTATCTCTAGTCAAGTGGTGGGTAGAAGTAGAGTAGAGGGGTAGGTTGGTCGGTAGTATTACGCCGCGCGACCAGCCGACCAGCTACAGCAACTGAGGGCGGATCCCCCCATCTTGTAAAAACTGTCATTTTATCCCTTCTGTTTGTACTTGTACTACCCGTGTTCGATGTTCCCCATCCCCACCCCCTCCCTAGCGGAAACTCGGCACGTGGATAACTTTATTGCGGGCAACCGGCAACCTTGTGGGACGGAGCTGCGGCTCTTTGATAACACGTGAACCTGACTTAAATTGTTCGCGTTCCCTGTTCCCCCGGAGGAAACACGTAGAGCTTATAGACAAAGTAACCGATCTTCACGGCTGTGCAAAGGAAATGATATTCCGCATTCCGCCACTTTATCTTAATATCAATGTTTGAAGGTATAATTACGTCGGAAGCTCAAAGATAACAAAATGAATCGGTGGAGACACACTATAATTTGTGTCAAATTGAGGTCACCTTGCACAATCACTCTGTGGGTGAATAATAAACACAAATGAATATAATAAAGCAAAAATCCCAATCGTCACACGCTGTTGTTGATAAATAACACTTGGTGAGACTGACGTTCCACCGAAACACACGGTATTTTGCATAATTTATCAGACTGTAATCAATGCGTCACACTCATAATAATGATTTCACACAAGTTTTATTCGGAAGATGACGCTCAAGGGGAAAAAGACGTGGGACTGTTGACCCCCGGAAAATGCGCTGCATTTTCATTCACGGCGAGTCTATTACCGTTTACCGTCTAGGTCGGCGAACGCAGCTTTTCATTTTCTTACAAAGACCATACAATAAATATTATCTCTGCACCAACTAAGTAAATATTAGAATATCGTCTAACCCCGGCGGTGAGGCCGGTCGGTAGTTAAAATATCGCGGAACTTTCGCAATTAAAACCTGCAACAGGTATTGAAAAATCACGGCCACTCTCGCGAGTGATTGAGAAGACCGGTTTGAGAACAAAGGGTGGCGAAAAGACAGCCGGGATAGGCGCACAGCGCACAGCTGACGGCATTACCGAAACAAGAATAATTATTACTAACACAACATACGAGTCTTGATCTTGAATCGAAATTATGTTTTCACAGAACATTCAACAATAATAATAAATAATAACTGAACAAAGAATTCCTGGAATACTGCAAACCAATGTGCAAATGTATAAATAAAGGCTGACATCTCCGTTGTAACCTTGCCCCGATGCAAAAAGGATGCGTGCAAAAGAGATGCTACAGCGGAGCTATCAACGGCAGGATCATTGACACTAAAAATCGTACCATTTACTGCACACATCGCCCTGAAATCTAGGGTGACTAGCCCTTCTTCGTTTAATACTATTTAATCTTGAAAAAATCTGCGAGTTCAGTTATTAAATTTGGTACTTCTGAGCTATAGAAAGAAATCATAAAAAAGCTCAAAATCCAGGGTTGAATGACTACTCAAATATTAGAAGTCTAGACTAGGTGGACTTACTAGGAAGAGTGGGGAGTTCACCGTTCCAACGTCTGTACTGTACGATGGGTGGTTCACGTTCGTGGATATCTTTACAGAGCGAGAGAATTATCACATGGCTGAGGTACAGACTGCGGACTGCGTGCTGTCTACGTGGGAAGGATTGTTGACTTTATATGCATTGGTATTGGGAGGATGAGTCGATGCTTACAAAGGAATCCCACCGAGTCACAGTTCGGAGATAACCCACGAACAAGTCAAAAGAATGACGTTAGATTAGTACCTGATAGGTACTACATATTAGTGACGAATGCCGACACCGAAACCCGGGTCTTTCAACCAAGATGGGACACTATTACCGATAAAATTGAAGGTCGCATGCCAGAGGTGCGCTTGCTTTGCGACACAAATGCTTGTTTTCCGACGATGTCTCAATGTCTGCCTCCAAATGAGACTAGGTTCGATAATGTAAAATCCTGATAAATAATAATAATCATGCATTTTGTACATAAGTACAGCACGTTTTGATCGCGTGTCTGCCATGTTTATAGGATGCCATTCAAATTGAATAAACATAATAGCGGATTGCAGATTCAAAACAATGTGTGAATTCCAAAATATTGCTCGTAGCTACGTCGCGTCGGTTCCATTTTCAAAACATTTTATAATACCATATTCGTACCATTATAAACATTTTGTTACAACCTAGGAGTACAATCATTTCATATTCATTTTTTTACATTAGCACACTGGAGGCTCTGAAGAAAATAATATCCCTAAGGGCCTATGTCATCTTAGGGGTCGTCCATTAATCACGTGAGGCTCGAAAGGGGGGGGGGGGGTTCGGAAAAAATCACGAAATATCACGACGGGGGGGGGGGGGGGGTATAATGAGAAATCACGTGTATTTATTTTAGTGATAATATTTTGAAAATTTCAAAATACTTTGTACTAAAAAAAATACACGTGATTTTGGGGGGGGGGGGTTAGTCTAAAACCTCACCACATATCACCAGGGGGGGGGGGGGGGGGGGTTAAAAAGTGGCTAAAAAAACATCACGTGATTAATGGACGACCCCTTAGGATATGCTGGGTGCAGGAAATTTTTAAGGAAATAAAGGAGAGTAAGTTCTGGGAAGGAAAAAGGTACGGGGGGTGGGTAGGAATCTGGGGGTCAGTGTGTCCAAGAGTGACATTAGCATAAATCCTCCAATTGTAATGCAAGGGTAAAGTCCAACTGGAAAGATCAAAGGGCCTTCCTCAACTAGTCTCTCTCGATCCGGCCCGCCACGTGCAGATGCATCCGCCGTCAAGACCCGGAAAAACCACACTTATTGAGCTCGGGCACCCCTGCTAAATCACCAAACGTAGCGAACCATCTCTTGGGGTGACCTTTGGCAGAGGTGTTGGTTATCCGATAAATGGTTCCTGGGGCAGCGGTAATCATACCACCTCCCAAATATTGCTAATACACGTTTGTTCCAAATTAAAAATGTTACTAACAGGTTCAATTCAGATTCAAAATACGAAATTTGTCCTTTTCTTTTAAGGGTTAAACCACGACAGTTTCTTGTTCGGTTTTTTTAACAGGTGTATATTTTTTACTATTATTTTCCATAATTTATTCAAAAATAAAATTAAACTTGTGTTAACTTAAATTTTATTAAGTACCGTATTATTATAAGATAAAGCCCAGCAAGTAATATTTGTACAGCGCCATTGGGGTGATTTTTCACAAAAGCGGCGCTATACAAATTA
Organism: Limnephilus marmoratus; assembly: GCA_917880885.1. Classification (NCBI taxonomy): domain Eukaryota; kingdom Metazoa; phylum Arthropoda; class Insecta; order Trichoptera; family Limnephilidae; genus Limnephilus; species Limnephilus marmoratus. The sequence goes on along the minus strand of OU862911.1, from coordinate 58,387,303 downwards.
TCCCAATATTATTATTATTAACAGTCCACGAAGATAAGACTAATCCGTAATAGGAAAATCCGAGTTGCAGGCATCATAATAATCATTTATGAAAGTTATATTGTCAGCATAATTATTAGGTTTTAGGAAAGCGGGGGATGATGATCATCTTTACGGGGTAAGGTTGGTACGGAATTTAACTTCAAGTCATACATTGCTATTGTGTTTTTAATTATGGTTGAATTGATTGTGCTTTTAATTATGGTTGAATTGACGTACGACAGTGAGAGAGATTAGGTTCTTAACTTTTCTGGCTCTCGGTATACGCTGTTTCAAGAGTACGAACAGTATTTTCACAAAACCAGGATAGTGAAGAAACGTTCAAGTCACCAACAATCAAATCACAAGCGTTTGCATTATTTTCAACAGACCTTTTGACATCTTTCTGAGAAAAGGTCGAATTAATGTACATAGGCAAATAAAGTACACACATATTATTGACAGATTTATCAAACTCAGGTTCAAATGACATCCCAAAGATCTTCGACAGCTGCTTTCGTTAAGTTATTTTTCAAAAGATTTATTTTTTTATGAATACACGTTCCAAATATTTCGGATGCCTACGCTCATTCCACTTTCAAAATATAGCTAACACACTTTGGTTCAATTATCAAAATGTGGCTAATACCTAATTATATCTAATGGGAGGTGATAATGAATTATTACTACATAGTGTAACATTCAAAATATTTCAGATTCTTACGCTTATTCCGGATTCAAAATACAGCTAATACACTTTCGTTCCATTTTCAAAATGTGACTAATGCCTACTTAACTCTAATGAGCGGTGATAATGAATTATTTCTACATAGTGTATAATTATTTCATGTAAAGAGTCAGATAGAGCCGGCGCACTCTTCTTTGTTCTGGCGGAAGGATCACGTGACACCTTTATATCCCCGACGACCTTCGCTGCATTCAGCCAGGGTTGTCAGTTCTGCTGCCGGTTCTGTTCTCCCATTTACTGATATGCCCAAGCCAAAAATATATTTATTACTATCTATGCCCGCCTTCGGTGCTTAGCACACTCATTAGGCTGATTGATATAACAATTAGGTAGGAAAATGATTCGTATCTTTATGGGAAGCAATGAAAAATAATAATGTGATTTGAATTATCAAAAATACTAATTTCGGTTTTCTGTCACGTGCAAGTATGGTTCAATGAACTCTGGAACTCGGATTTGCTTTGAATTTTATGATACTTCTAAACCAAAGCCAAACTCCAAGTCCGAACTTAGTTCAGAGTTGGAAGGTAGGCCGATCTGCGACCAACCCTCCAATTCCGAATTCTGAACTTCAAAATGGCGGGCGTCGAACAGCTGATTCGGCGCTGTATCTTATCAGTTGCCTACAATTGTACAGGCGGTGCTCCGGTTTCCATAATATTGATTTCGATTCGTAAAGCTAAAAAAATAATAATTTCAAACAATTTTTACACAACTCTCCCGTAATAATATTGCGCAGACTGATGTGTTGGGCCAACTCGCACGAACCAACCATCGCCTCAGAGGCGATCCAGGGCCAACTCGAACTCCAACCTTCCAACTCGAAATTCCAACGCACGAACTACCTACCCCTCCACACAATCGTCCAAACATTTGAAGTTGGCCGCAATGTGACCCTACCAGATAAGCGTCATTTTCAAAATTGGAACGGATTGTGTGAAGAATTCAGAGAAGCGATAAAATACGTACCTAAAAGTATACAGTAAAAGTACGTAGCTAGTACAAAACTAAAGACTTAATACGAAATATAATTTTGTATGCGGTTAAAATCAGTGGATCCACATACTTAGTGCCGAAATGCTTTATTTGTAATAAATGCCAAGTAAATTAATGTACGAGTATTCATAGGGATCTGTAAAGAATGCCATTGTTTTATTTTATGTAATTTACGTTTCTCCTTGAAGTGTCAGAGAAAAAATACTTTATATATGGCTTTAAAATAATAATGAATACCCTAATTATTAAGTTAATTCACAAGCTGTAATTAACCCGGTTACTTTCGAGTGAAACAGTAGTTGTTTTTAACGAAACAAGTTCGGTAAATTGAACTTTGAATCGAAGACTTTCTAAAAACTCGGCATTGTTGGATTCAGGTGATAAGTTCGAATTATATTAGGAAACTATTTGAACTAAAATAATTTTTGGTCACCAAATTGCTTAAAATAGTTTTAAATTGCTCAACCAAATAACAATTTTTAACCACTGGAGCGATTAAGGTAAAAAATTAACCATATTTTCCTTCCATTCGTAAAACATTTGTTGTAATTATTTAAAACATTTCCATGGTCAGTCATTTATTTTAAAACGAATATATTGACATTGATTGAAATGCTCTATCTATTATGACTTTATGACCATAGATGTGACAAATCCGAACTTCGCAGACTATTTTGGAACGATGTTAAAAATAAATTTTAAAAATATTTTTTCCCGTCGAATTTTTGATCAGTTTACGGTTAAAATTAAGTTCTTTTTCCACAGACATGCATGCACCTTTCATTATCAAATATACCACAGAAACTTTATCAAACACATCATCAAATATACCACTGATGTGGACATTAGTTATTGGGTTATAACTTATAACCTTATTATAGTTTATGCGATACCTCTACATGCGAGAGTTCGGATATTACCCTTTATTGTATCCTTCTGATTTTCTCGCTGGAATGCTGGGGATAGAACGTCTAGACGTCAGGAGAAATATTGCAATGGTGTTAGTGGCGCACAAGCTACTAAATGGGCACACTTGCAATCCAGATATTCTGGAACGAATTTCTTTTTATGTCCCTGATAATTTCATCAGAGCTAGACAGCACAGATTGTTTATTTTTCCAAAGGGCAGGACCAACCTACCAATGAATCCTTTGGGGAGAATAACTACTTTGTTAAATCACATTTCTTCTGTGATTGACATTTTTAATTTGAACCAAAGAGAATTTAAGACAGCAATAAGCATACTATTTACCAAATCTGGCTAATCAGATAGTATTGATGTACTTACCCATGCAAATAAATGTATATACTTACTTATTATAAACTGTAATTTATAAACTGTTATTTGTGAAATGTAAATGGATTATACTGTTTTTCACAATAAATCAATAAATAAATATTATATTTTGTGGTTGCCTTTAATGCATGTAATGTTATTAACCTGTTAATGTTTCTAATAAAAAAATAAAAAAAAAAATACAGAAATCGAAAATATTTTATGTTGACTCGAATACTACGTACCCCTCACGGCAGTTTCCAAGAAAAAAAAACACGCAGGATTCGCGCGGTTATAAACTTTACGATATTTTTTTATAAATCCTACAAATATGAGATAAACGGTAAAATACAGGTTAATTCATTGGCTCATATACATAGCACTATAAAAAGTTTTTGTCTCCATGTTAAAATTTGATATACATAGCACTACAAAAAGTTTTTATGTGTCCCTGTTAAAATTCGAATGTATGATTTTTTTTATGTTTGCGAGAAATTTAAAAAATGGTCTTTTGGGAAATCTCGAGCAATCCAGGCAAATTTATTTATTTCGCGTGGTCACTCCAATGGTTTTAACCGAAAATTATAAAATGAGTGCTAGGTTGTGATTTAAATTAATAGGACTTCCACAGAACTTGAATATTAAGATTCTATGTCAACTCAGAATGAAACCAACCCAGAAACACCTCAGAAAGGTCATTAAAAGCTATGAAAAAATATGTTTTACTCTGAAAAAAAATTATGTACTATGTATATAAATTATGTATATTAATATTAAACGCTATGTTTTACTTTAAATTATCTATTTTTACTTCACTTATATTCTATGTTTGGGGTCGTCCATTAATCACGTGATGTTTTTTAGCAACTTTTAAACCCCCCCCCCCCCCGTGGTGATATAATAATAATAATATTTGGATGATTTATATAGCGCCGTTTTTGTGAAAAATCACCTCAAGGGCGCTGTACAAACTTATAATACATTTCTAAAATCTAAAAAACTACAAGCTAGACAAACAATTAAAAACAACTTATGGCTAAAAATTGCATACACCGGTTCATTGATCACCGATACGGAAATATATGTACAATATTTTGACCAATGAACGCGATGTTGCCTAAAATTTAATGAAAACAGGACCATACTGACCTGAGAGGTCGCTTGAAATTAACACTGTATATTGTCCATTAAAAGAAATTTAGATAGAGTTCGCATGCAGAGGACATTATTGTAAACACATGTTATTTAATCCTGAAAAATATTTTAATATTAATATGTATGTATTCTTTGACGAGTGTATTTTGGAAAGTAAAAGCAACATGTAAAGATGGGTGGTGCAGTAGTACCTATAAGGATTTGATCTTTCTAAATGTGATTCGTCAAGAGACAGATTGATGTGTAAGGAATCGAGTAATTTTAATTCAGTAAGAAAATTGTGATTAAGACATAGCACAGACAATACAAGTATGATACTCTCAAATAGGTATATTTAAATTAATATGTGGTGAGGTTTTAGACTAACCCCCCCCCCCCCCCAAAATCACATGTATTTTTTTAGTACAAAGTATTTAGAAATTTTCAGAATGTTATCACGAAAAATAAATACATGTGATATCTCATTACACCCTCCCCCCGTGATATTTCGTGATTTTTTCCGAACCCCCCCCCCCTTTCGAGCCTCACGTGATTAATGAACGACCCCTTTCCTACTTTGTGTTCACTCTTTTTAATTCATGTAACTTATATTTTGTTTCTTATATTTATGTTATTTGTATTTTGTCAACTTTTTATTTTCATTGAAATTTAAAAAAAATATATTTACTGCATTATATGTAAAAGCCCCATGGGCGTTAAATAAATAAATAAAATTAAAATAAATTGATTATCAAGTATTAGTTCGATGGCATATTTAAATATAAAGATAATAGTCACGTGACCCTACACTACTTTTAGAGAATCCTTGATTTTTTCGGCCTAAATATATTTTTGGCGGCAGAGCATCACTTATTGATCACATCACTATTAAATTAGCGCTCTGATAAATAAAAACGTAATGAATTATTATGCTTTACAATATACATATGAATATTTAGTTATTATTCGTTGGGTGACCCTGCCATCGAGATGCATCGTGTGACGTGTAGCATTCTGTTGAAATGAGCGTAACACGTACACGTGCCTTGGCCCGGACAGTTTCAGCATTTCTATTACGTAGGGGTACTGAGATTTCAACTTAGTGTAAAACAAACTCCCCGCTGAATTCACAACCTTGAAATTACAACCGGATACATACACTATAATATTTCACATATTCACGGATTAAACTTTACAAAGGCGCCTTAGTAATATACAAAAGCATGTGAATAATGTTTTATTTATTAGGATCGTCGAATTTCGATTGGCGAAGTAGTATAATAATTAATAATCGAAGGAGAAAGAACCTTTCGCTATCACTAGTGCTATAAACGCGTTCTCATTTCTCAGTTTGTCAAGGCCATCAGATGCGATATTGCATTCATAAGTGTGAGGAAATGGTGCAATGTCTGTCAACTATTTAATAGGAATGGAATGATCATGTGACCGTGGGCACTGCAACCTGCCACGAATATAATAAAAAATAAGTTATATCTATAATAAATCTTCTCAAATTACAAGGCAACAAGTAGGTATGCACCTACATATAAATACAATAACCTCATAAAAAAACATAAATTAAGGGTCCATCAAAATTAAATAAAATCAACTAGGTATCCAACAGCCGTTTCCCGCAGTGATATGAACAAAAGGATGGACCGCCACACAACTATTTTCATTTTCATCTCAACTTTTTCACCTCGAACACTCTTCTGTTATTCTCAAGTACAATAGGTATTTGATTTACTTGATGGTGCAACTTCACATTATGCATTTTTACATTACGTGTTTTGTTAATAATTATCTAAGTTAGCTGCAATAAAAAATAGGAAACTCCTGAGAGATTGTATTATTTTTTAAAGTGCAATAAATAAAATTTGTTGCTCAGTAAAACAAAAATGAATAAAAATTATCAAACTGTGTGTAACCATTGGTATATGTAAAATAATTAATGCAAAAATATATTGCTCCATACATTATTATGGTGAATGGTGACCGGATAACTCTGTATCATGCAACTTCAACAACTCCTTTGAAAAGTCATAAAAAGTGATGAAAAAAAAGTTAAATAGGTCACGTTAGGGGCTACTTTTAATCTTTTTTTCATAACTTTTAATGACTTTTCAAAGGGGTATTGAAACGTACGATTCGGAGTTGTCATGGAACCATTATTATTTATTATATGACAATATACCGAGAATTGTACAGTAGTTCCATTGGCTCGGAAGGGCAAGGAATCGACAAAAACCGAAGACCCTGCGCAGAAAAGTAAAGTTCACTACGGTTTGCAGCGCAGCCGTTGTGGGACTTTTCTGCGTAGGGTCTTCGGTTCTTGCAGATTCCTTACGTTTATCTAGTCAGTGGGACGACGGGCACAACCAAAACACGAGCGGATGATGCACATGCGCAGTGCACGTATCACAGATTAGTAGCAATTGAGCAGAGTATGGATTAATACCAAGAATCAACGCGAAAGTACCAACAGATCGGACCGACCCACGGGCGGGCATTTCAATTCAATAATGAATGAATCACTTGACACAAACTGACTATTTTGGGGAAATTTGGAAAACAGCTAAAACTCGACGCACACTATGTAAATATGTATACTTATCTATAGAAATATGTACACATTGCAGATTCGATAGTCTGTTTACATTCATTCCGCACTCTAATTAATTGACGAGTCGTAATTGGTTTGATGATACCGGGAAAACAGTTAATTTCCAATTTATGCATTTAAATAGTTCATTTGAAATATATAACTTTTAGCAAAATGAAGGCTAATAAATTAAAGGATTTTGTAAATAATGATTTGCCGAATAATTGCGGGATTTTGAAGACTAAAAGGGTTAATTGAAGACGTCGTGCTTTTTTGTCAAGGAATGAATGGGTTATTTTCCAAAATGGTGAAATTATAAATTATTAAGTTAAATTTATAACAGACGGGAAGAGCAATGTGTGAAGAGGTTAAGTGTAGTTAAGTGAGTACATTCTATAATGTAAAATGGGTTGATTGAAGAAACCAACTTTTGTTTAAGGGGAAATTTGCGAAGAGTTATTAATTTATTTGGTGAGGTGTACAGAAAACGGACAAGGGAAGTAAAGCGTGAAGAAGCGACGGATTTTGTAAAAAGTGGCAAATGTGATACACTCTGTGCAAAAAAGGACAATATTAGAAACCGAGCATTTTGTTGAAGGGAAAATGTATGGGTAACTTGGCAAAATAACAAGTAAAGCGCGAAGATGCCAAGAATCTTACAAAAAGTGGGAGATATGATACATTGTGTTTAAAAACGGCGATTAAAAGAAATCAAGCCTTTTGTTGAAGGGGAGATGAATAAGTTGTTCGCAGACGCCGAGCTGGGAGCAATAGCCTCCAACACCTGAGCGAGCAGGAACATGGAGCAGGGACACGGCGGCTGCGGTGCAACGAACCGTCTCATCATCCTTTTTACAGTATTGTGATATTACATCTAGATGACTCCTTGGCGGTGTCAGGTTATTACATTAAAAGTGTCGATTGAACAGAAGCCGCCACATGTGATACAGCACCCAAATATTGATTAACGTGACCCTTACAAGTAATAAGAGATAACAGAGTGCCTACCTACACCATGTTTGTAATATTACGCATCTCCTCTTTACAAATGTCCGCTATCGTCTGTTTATGTTTGGCCGACAGCGTGATAGGTATTACTTAGTTACATAATATTGCATATTTTGCGCAGTTGCAAAATACTGCATGTACTATTTATAATAAAACAACCTTAGGGAACGTACCCATACTACGTGACCAACTCACAGTTTGTGTGAGCTCAGGGGTCGTCCAATAATCACGTGAGGCTCGAAAGGGGGGGGGGGCTGGGGGGCTCGGAAAAATCACGAAATATCACGAGGGGGGGGGGGGGGGTATAATGAGATATCACGTGTATTTATTTTTCGTGATAATATTCTGAAAATTTCAAAATACTTTGTAGATACTAAAAAAATACACGTGATTTTGGGGGGGGGGGGGTAGTCTAAAACCTCACCACATATCACCAGGGGGGGGGGGTGTTAAAAAGTTGCTAAAAAACATCACGTGATTAATGGACGACGCCTTAACATAGTATTATCACGCTGGCTGTTTGTTCATTGAAACCGAAATTTAGATCAGCTGTTGTATATATATAATAGCTGATAGTAAATCTTTTTTATGTGAATACCGCACAAGAGTCCCAACTGCTCCCAATCATCTGAAACCAGTGAGACTATGGCATCCCCAAATGGAATAGGTCGTGATACTGAAGTTAGTCAGGGGAAGGGGATGGGGCAGAGGAAGGTGGTAAGTACCTAGCTATTCAGATCTGGTCACCAAACAAGGGTAAAGTCATTTCAAGCAGTTTCAAATCTGAATGGTGGTATTTCACTGCATTATTTGGAATTCGAATTAAAAGAAACTGGAATGCACAGTACTTCAAATATGACGATTGAAATCTTATATATATATTAAATAAAAATTAATCGCCGAAATGTATGCACGCGCATAACTTCTGAACGACTGCACCAAACTGGACAATTCTTTTTTTTTGTGTTCGTTATCGTCATGACAAGGTTTGAATAAAACAACCAGTGAGCTCTGGCATTATGAAAATTGTATTAAAAAAATTGCAATAGGTGGCAAGCGAGCTGTTTGAAAACTGAATGTACCGGGAATGAAAGTATGGAATGCGGGGAGGGGAGCCCGGAAGGGGGAAGGGGACGCGGAAAAGGAAGGGGAGGCGGAAGGGAAAGGGGACAAATGGAAAAGAACACGCAGGGAGAAACAATTTACCCATTAAATGGCATAGCAACGCATGCCGGGAACCAGATAGTTTAAAAAAAATCATCAAAAACTATTAACATTACTCGTCAAATAAAGCAAGAAACTGTTGTGAGTCACGAAGTTGATTATTATTTTTCTTTCTTTATTTACGGAGTGAATAAAAGTGAAAAATAGTAGTTTAGGGAACGTACCCATACTACGTGACACGTTTAGGGGGTGGGTCTTCAAAATGTCACGCTCCATACAAATGAGCGGCGGGTTGCTTAGGATTTTAGTCACCGGGGGGGGGGGGGTTAAATTTTGCAAAAAGTTGGTCACGTACTATGGGTACGTTCCCTTATATATTATATAGTTTATATTTATTGGAAAATGTAAGTAAAATGTATGTTATAAAAATGAACTAGCTGTAAAATAACTTCTACGCCAAGCTCAAGAGCTAGTACTCTTCATTGGCGTAGAATTTCAAAATCATGTATCTTTTCATTAAATAAAAAAAAAAAAAAATAAAAAATAAAAAAAATGTGCCCTGATGATAGTTTCATTTGAAATGCGAAAATGATTAGGTAGGTAGTTCTATGGAGAATGGAGGACACATTTAGCAGGGAAGTCGGCACGTTTGGAAGTTAGCACAGAATAAAGGAAAGAGAATTAAAATTAAAGTTGGGCATGCCCAAAATACGCATCGCGGAGTTAGTATCTTTCATGTATTTAGAAACATTAAAGAGTTTGGGTTTGGTAGCGGTCCAAAAAGCTCGTCTTATTTTGTACGCCAGCAGTGCAAAAAGGCAATGAACCATCGTCATCATCATATTATGTGGCCAGTGTGATGCGACAGTATATTTTTGCTTTCGATGCACTCACAGTTCTGAGATTTCGGCTCACCTACCCAACTGCACAAGGTACAAACACCCGCTATATATTATATTAGTGGTGTTGCGCTTGTATGAATTTAAGTAGGCGAGGAAAGACTGCATAAAAAACATGAGAGACGCAAATTGAAAACTACGTGAGAATTTTTGCGTAGGGAACTTCAGATAAAGTTCAAGGTAAAAAAATATTGCTGAGAAAAAATAACATACGCAATAAATGTTACAAACACTAGATAAATAATAATAATGTAAAACACAGAGGTGATATGCCAACGCAAGAAGCAAGCTCTATTAAATATTTCAAAGCTTTACAGATCCACCCCAACCTTCCCCCGAATCCCTCGTAATGCTAAAAAGAATAAACTTCGCTGAAAGGGCAGAAATGACTCGAGGGCCTAGAGAGCGCGACCCTCAAAGGGTGCGAACAAAAGCTCCCTTTTGCAAGGTGCACACAACCCCCGTGAATATTAGACGTCTAGACGAGGCTCACGCATATCCAATGCAGTCGGGCGGCGAACCGAATTCGCCTGGCAACAGGGCACGGAGGAGGTCGTCGACCCGCGGGGGCCCCAAGGTCCCCTGGCGGCCGGGCAGGTGACGCCCCGCTCCCCCTCTTCTGGACATAGCGAACTATTTGCCATCTACTGTTACATCTACCAGATGGCTCACATATTATAGAACATTTCCAGATGCTCGAATATATAAATCACGAATCGACATAAAAATAAGCGTTTATCATGAAAGAGCACCATTCGGTTGATAAGGCAAATACTGGCGGCCGGGCAGGTGACGCCCCGCTCCCCCTCTTCTGGACATAGCGAACTATTTGCCATCTACTGTTACATCTACCAGATGGCTCACAGATGCTCGAATATATAAATCACGAATCGACATAAAAATAAGCGTTTATCATGAAAGAGCACCATTCGGTTGATAAGGCAAATACTTGACTCGATTGATTTTACAGGTGAGTGAAATTCAGTATTTTTAAGCAGGTGCCTTTGTCATAATTTACCCGCTAGAGCCGCTCTCAGCTGTGCGATCGCGATACTAAAATCGCTGAGCGGTTTGGTTACACGCTACAAACAATGCGATGTACATTCACGGCATGCTTCATTCATACAAAAAGTAGCGTAGTAAAAACTAGTCTAGTACCTGTGGGGAGCAGGGAAATCAAATTCAGATATTAACATTTCTCTGGCATAGAGATGTGTACAAAACAACAGAAAAATATAGAAGATATTTTCTGGTGAAAGTGACAGTACGGAACGAGGGTATAAATATGACAAATGTGCCCCTGAGCAAAATGCAGCACAAATTTGGTTTAAATCTAATGTTTTCGGGATTATTTTTTAAGAACAGTTGATGAAATTACATGTTTAAATCATTCTTAGGCAGTTAATTATATTATTCTGAGCTTGCACTCTCTATTTTGGGTGCTTATAACCTGTAAAATGATATAATGTCGATAGGGGGCATACATTAATTACGTGAGCTCAAAAGGGGGGGGGGGGTCCAGCAAAATCTCACGTTACTTGAAAAGAACACAAAGTGGCCTAATGGCCGTTATACACGACATCTTTTTTCAGCCCGATTCCAATTAGACACAAAAGTCAACATTTTTCGCTCTACGCGATCGCTTTTTTCATCTCTATTTTCATATCTACAATTTCAATTGTCATCACTGCAAACAACACATAAACCACGCTGTTTGCTTTGATGCCAACTGTCATCGTAGATATGAAAATAGAGATGAAAATTGCGATGGCGTAGAGCGAAAAATGTTGACTTTTGTGTCTAATTGGAATCGGGCTGAAAAAAGATGTCGTGTATAACGGCCATTAATTTATCTCACCAAGGGGGAGGGGGGGGGGGGGGGGGGGGGGTTGGAAGAAAAATTACTCACGTAATTAATGTATGTCCCCATATGAAGAAATAATTAAACATTAGAAAATATTCTGATTTCTAATGTTAAACTATATGAAATATTATTGGCGAAAAAGGCTTGTTTGATAAATTTTAACTTTATACGAACAATTATTATTAATCTATCAGTAGCACTGAATTACAATACCTGTAGACATATTTACCTATTTATATTTACACAAATAAGAGTTAGTTTATGAAATTACGCACACTTGACATTGATTTAAAAAAATCATCAACGTCGGGTACTTCAGCCAATTCTAAATAAAATCAGTGGTCTCGTTGTAAAAAAAAGACTATGGTTAGGCCTTAATATTATGCAGCGCCGAATCTACTTCTATAGGTGCCGATATATTATGTGTAACCAGGACGGGATTTTTACGATTGTGTAATATTGTTGAATCTTAAACCACATGTGCGTAATGAATGGAATAATGGTAAATCACAGTTTTCAATACGACCTATACACAAAATTTACCAAACTGATAAAAACAAAAAGTGCACCAGTAGCGCATTTTTAACCCCTCTTCAGGCTAATTTGTTCGGTTTTCGGAACAACTCATATAGGTCTCATAGAAATAGTTATCTATCTATTTATATACTATCGTGCTTAGAAATATGATCTAATCTAAACGGTATTAGAAAGAGAAAACACCGTGCTTTATATTAAAATTTAATTTAAAGGTTAACCGCGAAATAATTCAAACGTACACCTTTATTAATTCAAAGTTTCCGACCGCAATTTGAAAAAAAAAAGAAAAAACCTATTTCAGATTGTTTTTTATTGACGTATGTATCCACTTTTAGCATACTAAGATATTACATATAGACTACCTAATAAGTTATTTAAATCAGTTTTGCTGTATTTTCAGATTGGCGGCTTGCGACAGAAATAACATTTTCAGGAGATTTTCTGAGCTGAAATATTGAAAATGAGATTAACACAAGTTTTGAAAAAGTGCTTACTTATATTTCTATTAAAAAAACTTTTCGTTCAAATTATATTTTAATTAAGATTACAACAGATTCCAGAGGCATCAACAAAGTCTGATAAAACACGAGAAGTTTTTATTTGTTTATATTAAAGCTGTGTACACCACACCTATAAAACCGTGAGCAGATAGATATCTGTTAAACCGTGAGCGCTTATGTTTTGTACCGCCACACGACGCTATCATATAATTCTTACTATGGTAGGAGAGGTGGTCAGATGAATTAGGGATCGGCCACAGAATGCACATTTCTTTGTACTGAATCTGTCAACTTGACATCTGTCATCCGCCGGTTTAGGCAGTTCCGTAATTAAAATGACCCCCTCTCCTGTTTTCGGCGGAGAAGGGGGCGCATAAAATTTTGTATATCGCATTAGGAGCGTTTACGGCGTAAGATGTGTATTGTCTATGGTTGATATGCGCATAAACCGCTTAGGTGTAAATGGTCTGAAGGGATTGTATGGAGAGCGTTATTTGGCGTGTGATGATATTTTATAGCTGTGTGTCTACACAGCTTTTATGTATTTTTAAGACACATTTTTTCTTAATTTTTCACAATTATATTAAACTTTTGCAAAAATAAAAACTTTCGCCATTGCATACATGGCATGATATCCAAGTACAACAGCGCCAACGGCCGATGCGAGCAATTCAGATTACCTGCCATTGTGAATTGCACCGAATCGTCTCGTGACGTCATGGGTGTTTTGAGCGGTCGTTTTACCTAGTTCAGTTTGAAAGCTCATACTTAACATTTTTAGAGAACAACTAAATTTACCGGTTATTTATAAATATAATTATTTTTCTTTTAAAAAAAATGGAGACCACCTCTTACGCTCCGCGCCATTTATCCTATCTGCAATGGGTGCAAAGTATTGTAGGTCAGGCCTTGTACACTAGTGTGTACACACTATTTTTTATGCCTGCAATGGTAGATCAATAATGAGGAAGCAGTACGCGACGCGATCCAAGTAGGAACTATTGATGTAAGAAATCCGGTCTTTATACATACTTGATTTCTTATTACGGAGTTATGTGTAGCAAATATTACGTCGCTAGATATTATGGTCATATGATAATGTGAGGGACCCTTTATCTCTAGCGATGCGCATACTTGAAACAATTCAGAAATACCGAAATAATCGAAAGAAGGGGGGGGGGGTATCTTTGATGAGTGTGGGAAAACTGGTAAATTAAAACGCACATATTTTTGCTTGCCGAAAAAAAAAAGAAATTGTGTGAGAACCGTTTTGCATGAGAAAAATAAAAATTATAGTAAGTAACACTTTCTCCAAGCTAACAATGGATGCGTTTATCGCGGGAGACTTATTAAAATATGTAGTAATAATTCTTCTGATAAGAGAAATCAAACGAAGCATGAAATAAAAAACTAAAAACGAGATCTGGAGGATAGCAATGAAGAAAGCGATAGTACCCACATGCAAAATGTGAAATGAGGCTACGATCAGGCCGCTAACAATAACATTCCTTATGTAGTAGGTACATCAAGGGAAAAATCTGGGGAATTTTTCAAATTTTAGCTTGGCAGTCAAAATTCTCTAGCCAATCGACAAAAAATCAAGATATTTTGGGGATATTTCTGTACACACGGATCGGCTAGTGAAAAGACAGATCTATTCATCGCAGGAAAACACGGGCGGAACCGTGTGTGAATTCTGCGCATAAGCCTCTTCTTACCCCATAACTACGTTTATATAAAGATTGGTTACAACGGATCTTGTCACCGGCAGGACCATAAATAATATTACTACGATAGGTACTCTATAATAAAAATATAAAGTCCACAACCATTTGAAGAATGGCAAACACTACACCACCACACCAGCACACCACGCCAAGCGGAGGAAGGTAACATAATGAATTAGCCTTGACAAATTCAGGTAAAGGTGCCACGGTTTTTCCCTCGTTCATCCATGTTTATCGCGTGTAGCCTCGAGCCTCGAGCGGCTTGTGTATGGCGTATGGCGACAGGCGGTAGTGGGTGACGTATAATAAGCAGATGACGTATAAATAAATTTCCGATTCAAGCCAAATATAAATTTATATACTGCCTAGTAAAGTGAGGTTACGGTTACCCACAACTCAAAACTATGACCTATTTTTTTTATAATGAAAAGCTAAGTGAAAAATCTATCTGTAATAATAAAAAAATGAACTAGCAGTTAAAAACCCGCTCCGCAGGTTTTTTCGGCTTCGCCCAGTTTGAGAGTTGGTGAACATTTTATAAATCCGATAGGAACTGGTTCCAAAAATAGCCGGTTCCTCGGATCCACTGTGATCCAGTGACAGCTAGTCAACGGGACAAAGTAACCGCGACAGGTAATGATGTCATATGTAATATATAGCCGCGTGGTACATTTATTCACAACTGCCAGTTACAATAATAATCATATTACCGTCTATCTCTCCATATCCGGAGAGATACTCAAAATTACAAATCCGTAGTACCCATACCCGCCAACGACAGGCCCTCATGCGATCTAAGTAAGTGATTGGCGCCATACTTTTGCATTATTGGCTACTTGCTTGAATTTGGTTCTATTACAAAAGTAGCCTTTTAACAAACTTCAAGTACGAATATGGTTTTGCGTACGGTGCGACATCAGAGTTGTATTCTTATCAGGATTCTTAAATTTCAACCGTACAATCTCTGGTCTATTAATATTAATACTGTCCAACGATTCAACGATAATGAAATAGACGGGTAGATTATTTCTGTGTTTTAGCGTACAATTTGTTTTGGCCCTCAGGCCCTTGTGATTCCACTTACTTGTGTATTATAAAAATAAAGATTGTTAGTTTGAACATGACCTTTATTTTCCTTATCTACACACAGATTTAAGGCCCGGTAGCGTATTTACAAAACCTATACCGATTCAGTCGCGGTAACGACAATTTCCATTTTAAATATACCTCTATATTGGTTATTTTTTATCACATTGCAAAAACAAAAATTGTTCTAAAATCTAGATAAAATAATCTTTCTGGTGTGTATATTAGAAATTAATAATTTTAATTCTAAACATTTAAATTTTAATATTATTCCCATATATTGTAAATACACCTCTTTATTAAATTTTTTTTAACACTTTGGAAAAACGAAAATTGTTCTTAACTCTAGATAAAATAATCTTTCCAATGTGTATATTAGAAATTAATAATTTTATTTCTAAATATTTAAATTTAAAGCGACTGAAACGCGTTAGGGATTGTAAATACGCGGCCCGGTAGTGTCAAAAAGAAGAAGGGCAGATATGTAAATACGAATGTTATAGGGAGCGCGCTAATACTAAAAACTATAATAATTAAGCGAAAATTGTGAAAATATTTAATAAAACACGAGTCGTTTCAAATAGGACAGAAATCTTGTGGGAAATGTCTTATATGTATAGCATTTAATGAAACACTGTGACTTATTTCAAACTTATAAAATAACAGAAAAAACGTGTTCATAATAGTTTTCGAAGCATACTTTGCGATTTTTTTCTATCGGGGGAATTTCATATACATAATTACCGTTTCGGCGTGGCATATATGTATTCAAAAATTACATATATTTTTTTACAAACTTAAAAACTGAAAGTGTTAA
Organism: Limnephilus marmoratus; assembly: GCA_917880885.1. NCBI lineage: Eukaryota > Metazoa > Arthropoda > Insecta > Trichoptera > Limnephilidae > Limnephilus > Limnephilus marmoratus. The sequence continues at coordinate 58,370,927 of OU862911.1, read as the reverse complement.
AGAGAAATATGTTAGAAGACGGTAGGAATTCGGAATGCTGGCAATGCGGGCAATCTCTCTCAGCAGAGAGGAGAGTTATGCCGAAGTTTTGCTTCAAACGATTGAATAAAAAACTGAAAGTGTTAAAGAGAAATATGTTAGAAGACGGTAGGAATTCGGAATGCTGGCAATGCGGGCAATCTCTCTCAGCAGAGAGGAGAGTTATGCCGAAGTTTTGCTTCAAACGATTGAATAAAAAACTGAAAGTGTTAAAGAGAAATATGTTAGAAGACGGTAGGAATTCGGAATGCTGGCAATGCGGGCAATCTCTCTCAGCAGAGAGGAGAGTTATGCCGAAGTTTTGCTTCAAACGATTGAATAAAAAAAAGAATAACTACATCAAAAAAATGAAAGCATCGGAAAGGTAATCGGTCCATGTCCATGTCCATGGGGTGGGTAGAAGATTAACTGAATGATTTTATGTGTAGTCATGTAAAATTTAAAGGTTTGTTTGACACCTGAGAATAAAAAAAATATATCTTAGATTTACTGTTCTTTTGAATTGATAATAACAGCATCTAGAATATATATTTTTAAAGTACTACTTGCCCGACTTTCAATAACAAAGTAATTAACAATATCACAATAAAACTGTAAGTAGGTCCCTAAGGTAATTTAATTAATTATCACAAAAAATACAGCAAATTTATATGATTCGAGTTCGCTTAGCCTCAATCGTCTCCACAAATAGCATGGAATCGATTGCAACTCGGTTTTCAGAGCTGTGAAGAGGCCAAGAACACGGAGGCGTCTACTAATATCTACAAGAATTCCAAAAACTGAAAAAATTTCACCAATATCTATGAGAACCAAAGTGTTGACGAATATCTACAGCTCAAACTGTTGACTAATATCTGTGAGAACCAAAGTATTGACGTATATCTGTATATCTACAGCTCAAACTGCTGACTAATATCTATGAGAACCAAAGTGTTGACGAATATCTACAGCACTGGCAGAGGTTGGATTTTCAATTATATATAGCATATTGGAATAACGTAATATTGCGTATGCAGTTTAAAAAACTTAATTTATGTAAGTATGTATGTAAAAATCCCTAATATCGGACTATTGGACACATTTAGCTGATTAGTCCAACCTACGCTCTGTAGATATTAGTTCAACCTACGCTCTGTAGATATTAGTCAACACTGGGACCGTCATAGATATTCGTCCGACCTTAGCTCTGTAGATATTAGTTGAAGTTCGTAGATATTAGTTCAATATATGAGCTGTAGATATTCGTCCGACATACAGGCTGTAGATATTAGCATCTGGAGTCAAGAACACAATAGGTATATTATTTTCTCCTTTTGAGGGAATGTTGACATACCTATATCATATATTATATCCATATTTCAAAACTGTCAAATCAGTATACATTTGCCCTGAAGAAGGAACGGTCGTTCTGAAACCGGTCGGATTTACTCAAATATAAAAGTTGTTCAAACAAAGTTAAATTGTTTAATTTATTTATATACTAGCTGGGTTACCCGGCTTCGCTCGGAAAACATTCGAGAGTGTTCTGGAATGTTTCACATTGATGTTCCTGATTCCCTATTCCCGAACATTCCACAATTTTCCAGAAGGTTCCAGGATGTTCTGAAACGTTGTGGAATGCTCTCAAATACTCTGACTGGGGTATCCGACATCGCTCATGGAGTTGATGTGAGATTGAATTGACGTTCGAATCCACAACGGCTCTTGCTTTATATACCTCACATGCGTAGCCCCATACAAAAAAAACTTCAAATGTTCCAGATCATTCCACAACATTCAGGAGTGTTCTGAAATGTTTCATAATGATCTGGGCTGTTCCGGTATGTTCCTGAAGTTCCATTCTATTCTCTAACATTCCAGAATGTTCCGAGATGTTCTGGAATGTGGTGGAATGCTCAAGAATACTCTGGAATTTTTTAAACTATTATAGAAATTTCAACGGGGCCAAACTTCCGGCCCTTATACCTTTAAAAGCACGCCCTTCAGGTAAGAATGGGAACTTTCTTCAGGGATGGAGGATAGAGGGCTACCACACAATATAACTCCCGTTATCGTACCGGGACTCGTCTTTGAGCTTTAGCGGCATGCAAATTATTTTTTTATTAATATAATTATCCAAACTTCTAGAACTTTCCAGAACCTTCTAGACTCACTGACACTTTCCGTCACTCATTTCTGAAAGCTTTTTGAACTTTCTCCTTCCATAACATCCTAGAGCATTAGGTAAACTTCCAGAACTATCTAGAACCTTCTAGACTCACCGACATACTCCATCGCTCCTTTCAGAACTTTCAGAGCTTTATCGAACCTTCTAGAACTTTCTACAGTTTTATCGAACCTTTTAGAACTTTCCGTAATATTCTAGACTCACCGATTTACTCCGCCACTCCTTCCAGAACTTTATAAAGCTTTACAGAACCTTCCTGAACTTTCTACAGTTTTATCGAATCTTAGAGAACTTTTCGAAAACTTCTAAATCCACCGACTTACTCCGTCACTCCTTCCAGAACTTTGTACCGCTTTATCGAACCTTCTAGAACTTCCTACAGCTTTGTGGAATCTTCAAGAATTTTCCGGAACCGTCTAGACACACCGACACACTCCTCCACTCCTTTCAAAACTTTCTACAGCTTTACGGAACCTTCTAGAACTTTTTACAGTTTTATCGAACCTTGTAGAACATTCCGGAAACTTCTAAACCCATTGTCATATTCCACCATTCCTTTCAGAACTTTGTACAACTTTATCGAACCTTCTAGAACATTCCGCAACCTTCTAGACTCACTGACTTACTCCGCCACTCCTTGCAGAACTTTCTACAGCCCTATCGAACCTTCTAGAACTTCCTACAGCTTTGTGGAATCTTCAAGAATTTTCCGGGACCTTCTACACACACTGACAAACTCCTCGACTCCTTTCCGAACTTTAGTCTTATGGAACCTTCTAGAACTTCCTACAGCTTTGTCGAATCTTCAAGAATTTTCCGGAACCTTCTACACATACCAATACACTCCTCCACTCCTTTCTACAGCTTTATCGAACCTTCTAGAACTTCCTACAGCTTTGTGGAATCATCAAGAATTTTCCGGAACGTTCCACACACACAAACACACTCCTCCACTTCTTCTAGAAGTTTCCGGAACCTTCTGGACTCACTGGCACGCTCCGCCACACCTTCCAGAACTTTCGACAGCTTTATCGAACCTTCTAGACTCACCGACATACTCCGCCACTTCTTCAAGAACTTTGTACAGCCCTATCGAATCTTCTAAAACTTCCTACAGCTTTATGGAACCTGCTAGAATTTTCCGGGACCTTCTAGACACACCGACACACTCCTCCACTCCTTTTAGAACTCTCTACAGCCTTATGGAACCTTCTAGAACTTTCTACAGCTTTTTCAAATATTCTAAAACTTTCCATCTAGACTCGCCGACGTACTCCGCCACTACCTCCTGAACTTTGTACAGTCCTATAGAACCTTCTAGGACTTCTAAAGCTTTATGGAACCTTCTAGAATTTTCGAGAATCTTCTAGACACACCGACACACTTCTCCACTCCTTTCAGAACTTTGTATAGCTCTATCGAACCTTCTAGAACTTTCGGAATCTTCTAGACTCACCGTCATTTATTTCTGAAAGCTTCTAGAACTTTCTCCATCCACAATTTTCTAAGCATTTGTGACCCATCAGATCCTTCTACACTCACCAACTTACTCCGCCACTCCTTCCAGAACTTTGCACGGCTTTATCGAACCTTCTAGAACTTCTTACAGCTTTCTGGAATCTTTTTGAATTTTCCGGAACCTTCTACACACACCGACACACTCCTCCACTCCTTTCAGAACTTTTTACAGCCTTACGGAACCTTCTAGAACTTTCTACGAACCTTGTGGAATATTCCGGAAACTTCTAAACCCACCGACATATTCCACCATTCCTTTCAGAACTTTGTACAATTTTATCGAACCTTCTGGAACTCTCCGGAACCATGTAGACTTACCGACATACTCCGTCACTCACTCCAGAACTTTGTAGCAACTTTGTAGTAACTAAACAGCCCTATCGAACCTTCTAGGACTTCCTACAGCTTTATGGAACCTCATAGAATTTTCCAGAACCTTCTAGACACACCGACACACTCCTCCACTCCTTTCAGAACTTTCTACAGCTTTATCGAACCTTCTTGAACTTTCCGGGACCTTCTAGACTCGCTGACATACTCCTCCATTTCTTCCAGAACATTCCAGAGTTTTATCGAATTTTCTAGAAGTTTCCGGAATCTTCCAGACTCTTCTTGAAAATTCTAGAGTCTTCTTAGAACTTTCAGCCCTTATATCTTCAAAAGCAAGCCCTTTAGGTAAAAACGAATACCCTTATTCCTTAGGGGGGATAGAGATCTACCATACCATATAAGTCTCTTGATCGTACTGGCACTCGTTTCTGAGTTTTTGCGTTCCGCACGCTTTTTTGGACTTTCTTTTATAATATATATTGATTATAGGGTTCCATTACATCTCAACAAGGTGGCATTTCAACATCCCTTTGAAATGTCATTAAAAATAGCCTATAACCTAACCTATTTAACCTAGTTGTTTTTCAAAACATTTTTTTAATAACTTTTCAAAGGAGTGATGATGTGCCACTTTGTTGAGCTTTCCGGTCACCCTATTCTAGATATAAGACGGGTGCCCCACACAGCTATAAAATATCATCGCACGCCCAATATCGCTTACTATAAAATACAATACAGACCTCCCACACAGAGCAGATGATGATGTGCTCGAAGCTCAAAGTTAATACGCCGTAATCTGCCGTAACCGCTGCCGAGACGATATGTAAAAAAAATATGCGGTCCCCTCTCCGCCGAAAACAGGAGAGGGGGTAATTTAAATTACGGAGCTTCCTAAAGGGGAGGATGACAGCTGTCAAGTTGATAGATTCAGTACAAAGATATGGCATTTCGTGGCAGAATTTTAATTATGACCCCCTCTCCTACCATAGGAAGAACTATTTGATAGCGTCGTGTGACGGTACAACACATAAGCTCTCGCGGTTCAACAAATATCTGCTTGCTCTTTTGGGATATTCTGGGTAAATATGACACCCACAAACATCCGATATCAAGCAGTGAGCATCTCACTACATTAATAAAATATTATTAATGTGATGAGTAGCATTCGTATTTTACGGGGGTTGCCACAGAAAAATCTCCGTAAATTCGAGGCCTTCCATACCTAGCTGAACTATTTTTCCCGTCCCGTGATTACTTACTACATACTTGCTGCTTTCCGGGAAAAATGCATAAATAATACGTGTTTATATAAATCGAACATGTTCCATTCATTTGAACATAGAATAAAGAAAGACTAATTGGCCAGTTGTTTCATAGAATTTGAACAATTCGTGAAATTTCGGAGAATTGTTCAATTGCTTTGAAACAAAACGTTTCTATACAAATTTGAAAAGAAATTAATTTTCGATTTAGCCAACCCTTCACTTCTAGCTCACTTTCGCTCGTCTGAAATCGTAGATCTACATCTCATTTGAATTTCGAAAGCATAGTTTTGCAATATGGGCATTATGTGATTCATCACGAAACACGCCCACAAGGCCCTTCCTGTGTTATTCCTTATTCTATGATTTTTAATAATCATTTGAACTGTGCCAAATGAAACGACCTTACATCAAATTGTGTATTCCTTTATACTCTAATAAATTCATAGCTTTGGCGTAAAAAAACATTTTCGCATTTTCTAATTTCGTCTATCTATTATAAAATAACACGATAAAAAAATAAAGCAATATTATTTGTTATTTAAGCACATATTGTGTATTTTTAACAAAACAATATTTTCGGTGACTCTGTTACAGCTAAACGTACTGTCACACCACGCTACAACGTAGCAAGCGTTCTTGGGCTTGGCCGGCCCATTTCAGCACATATCTCACCGTAAATTCCCATTGCTGAAATAGGCCAAGCCATGAAAGTACAGCGCGCATAAAGCGTGGTCTGACACAGGCATTACTAACACCGTAAATAGCAATCCACATTGAAACCATTGCCACCAGAAAGCAATAAAATAAACAGCCGAGCTCCATAAGGACAGTACGGGCGGTAAAACGTGCCGATAATATTAATTCGTTGTAACGGGGTAAAACAGATTTCCTGTCGGCATCATAATCATTATGCAAATATTCATTTAGGGATCAGACCAACGAATTTAAGTACCGGTTAATTCGGGACAAATAATTGTTGTGTTATAAAACCTCTGCATACTCTAGCGAGACACGTACAGATTATATGAATGAACTAATGAATACTGCAGAAATTGTGGACAATTGGTAATCTAATAGGGTGACAATATATTCACCGATACATCACTGCAAAATATAACTACTAGTCATGATAAATGCAGTGGCCCTGGGTTAGTGGCTTTGTGGTAATGCCAGTCTGTAGCCAGTAGCGACAAGCTTGTTAACCGCCACCACTTTTTTGTAGCAAATTTGAAAAGAAAAGTTATATATACAGAGTTAAAAGAAAAGTTATATATACAGAAGGAACGGTCGTTCTGAAACCGGTCGGATTTACTCAAATATAAAAGTTGTTCAAACAAAGTTAAATTGTTTAATTTATTTATATACTAGCTGGGTTACCCGGCTTCGCTCGGAAAACATTCGAGAGTGTTCTGGAATGTTTCACATTGATGTTCCTGATTCCCTATTCCCGAACATTCCACAATTTTCCAGAAGGTTCCAGGATGTTCTGAAACGTTGTGGAATGCTCTCAAATACTCTGACTGGGGTATCCGACATCGCTCATGGAGTTGATGTGAGATTGAATTGACGTTCGAATCCACAACGGATCTTGCTTTATATACCTCACATGCGTAGCCCCATACAAAAAAAACTTCAAATGTTCCAGATCATTCCACAACATTCAGGAGTGTTCTGAAATGTTTCATAATGATCTGGGCTGTTCCGGTATGTTCCTGAAGTTCCATTCTATTCTCTAACATTCCAGAATGTTCCGAGATGTTCTGGAATGTGGTGGAATGCTCAAGAATACTCTGGAATTTTTTAAACTATTATAGAAATTTCAACGGGGCCAAACTTCCGGCCCTTATACCTTTAAAAGCACGCCCTTCAGGTAAGAATGGGAACTTTCTTCAGGGATGGAGGATAGAGGGCTACCACACAATATAACTCCCGTTATCGTACCGGGACTCGTCTTTGAGCTTTAGCGGCATGCAAATTATTTTTTTATTAATATAATTATCCAAACTTCTAGAACTTTCCAGAACCTTCTAGACTCACTGACACTTTCCGTCACTCATTTCTGAAAGCTTTTTGAACTTTCTCCTTCCATAACATCCTAGAGCATTAGGTAAACTTCCAGAACTATCTAGAACCTTCTAGACTCACCGACATACTCCATCGCTCCTTTCAGAACTTTCAGAGCTTTATCGAACCTTCTAGAACTTTCTACAGTTTTATCGAACCTTTTAGAACTTTCCGTAATATTCTAGACTCACCGATTTACTCCGCCACTCCTTCCAGAACTTTATAAAGCTTTACAGAACCTTCCTGAACTTTCTACAGTTTTATCGAATCTTAGAGAACTTTTCGAAAACTTCTAAATCCACCGACTTACTCCGTCACTCCTTCCAGAACTTTGTACCGCTTTATCGAACCTTCTAGAACTTCCTACAGCTTTGTGGAATCTTCAAGAATTTTCCGGAACCGTCTAGACACACCGACACACTCCTCCACTCCTTTCAAAACTTTCTACAGCTTTACGGAACCTTCTAGAACTTTTTACAGTTTTATCGAACCTTGTAGAACATTCCGGAAACTTCTAAACCCATTGTCATATTCCACCATTCCTTTCAGAACTTTGTACAACTTTATCGAACCTTCTAGAACATTCCGCAACCTTCTAGACTCACTGACTTACTCCGCCACTCCTTGCAGAACTTTCTACAGCCCTATCGAACCTTCTAGAACTTCCTACAGCTTTGTGGAATCTTCAAGAATTTTCCGGGACCTTCTACACACACTGACAAACTCCTCGACTCCTTTCCGAACTTTAGTCTTATGGAACCTTCTAGAACTTCCTACAGCTTTGTCGAATCTTCAAGAATTTTCCGGAACCTTCTACACATACCAATACACTCCTCCACTCCTTTCTACAGCTTTATCGAACCTTCTAGAACTTCCTACAGCTTTGTGGAATCATCAAGAATTTTCCGGAACGTTCCACACACACAAACACACTCCTCCACTTCTTCTAGAAGTTTCCGGAACCTTCTGGACTCACTGGCACGCTCCGCCACACCTTCCAGAACTTTCGACAGCTTTATCGAACCTTCTAGACTCACCGACATACTCCGCCACTTCTTCAAGAACTTTGTACAGCCCTATCGAATCTTCTAAAACTTCCTACAGCTTTATGGAACCTGCTAGAATTTTCCGGGACCTTCTAGACACACCGACACACTCCTCCACTCCTTTTAGAACTCTCTACAGCCTTATGGAACCTTCTAGAACTTTCTACAGCTTTTTCAAATATTCTAAAACTTTCCATCTAGACTCGCCGACGTACTCCGCCACTACCTCCTGAACTTTGTACAGTCCTATAGAACCTTCTAGGACTTCTAAAGCTTTATGGAACCTTCTAGAATTTTCGAGAATCTTCTAGACACACCGACACACTTCTCCACTCCTTTCAGAACTTTGTATAGCTCTATCGAACCTTCTAGAACTTTCGGAATCTTCTAGACTCACCGTCATTTATTTCTGAAAGCTTCTAGAACTTTCTCCATCCACAATTTTCTAAGCATTTGTGACCCATCAGATCCTTCTACACTCACCAACTTACTCCGCCACTCCTTCCAGAACTTTGCACGGCTTTATCGAACCTTCTAGAACTTCTTACAGCTTTCTGGAATCTTTTTGAATTTTCCGGAACCTTCTACACACACCGACACACTCCTCCACTCCTTTCAGAACTTTTTACAGCCTTACGGAACCTTCTAGAACTTTCTACGAACCTTGTGGAATATTCCGGAAACTTCTAAACCCACCGACATATTCCACCATTCCTTTCAGAACTTTGTACAATTTTATCGAACCTTCTGGAACTCTCCGGAACCATGTAGACTTACCGACATACTCCGTCACTCACTCCAGAACTTTGTAGCAACTTTGTAGTAACTAAACAGCCCTATCGAACCTTCTAGGACTTCCTACAGCTTTATGGAACCTCATAGAATTTTCCAGAACCTTCTAGACACACCGACACACTCCTCCACTCCTTTCAGAACTTTCTACAGCTTTATCGAACCTTCTTGAACTTTCCGGGACCTTCTAGACTCGCTGACATACTCCTCCATTTCTTCCAGAACATTCCAGAGTTTTATCGAATTTTCTAGAAGTTTCCGGAATCTTCCAGACTCTTCTTGAAAATTCTAGAGTCTTCTTAGAACTTTCAGCCCTTATATCTTCAAAAGCAAGCCCTTTAGGTAAAAACGAATACCCTTATTCCTTAGGGGGGATAGAGATCTACCATACCATATAAGTCTCTTGATCGTACTGGCACTCGTTTCTGAGTTTTTGCGTTCCGCACGCTTTTTTGGACTTTCTTTTATAATATATATTGATTATAGGGTTCCATTACATCTCAAGAGTTGCATCTATCTGTTTTGGAAAAAATATTGTACCGCAGGCGAAAATTTATGCCATATTTGTTACGTTTCTAAAACATTCGAATTGTAGTTAATCGTAATTTTCTCTGTACAAAAGGTTTCTACATAACTAAATTTAAAAAAACGTTCATTTTCGTGGCTAAACATTATCAAGTCAAATCACAAAACACATTCAAACCAAAGGCTTTCAACATAAAAGGATAATTAATAAGGTTTTGCAAGTGACCAATAACACCACAAAATTTCAAATAGGTATGTCATTTGCTAAAAACTTGCCTCCTTTCTATAGTACCTATTGTTTACACATAGTTTATTTTAATATTACGTATTATTATTTAATTTAAAGTAGTGAGTGAAGCAACGTCAGGACAATTCAAATATTCGATTCAACAATTCGACAGCTTCGGATCCAATAACATCACATTATATGTTAAATTAAAGACTGACTAGGTACACTTGCCCTTCGATCTGAACAAGCCTCTATTCTACAGCAGTACATTTTCGCTTGCATAGTTAAATTCCACATTATGTATTATTATTTAATCCAAGGTGAAGTAACGCCGGGAGAATCTAGGGAACGTCGGATGCACCAGGCACCAGGCACTAGCTCACAGCTCAGTTGCTTGCTGCTAGCTCGCTCATCGGGAGTCGAGTCGATAGAATATTGAGGCCAAGTTGTTGCAATGACCCACATAGGCGGCTCTGTGCGCTCACACCTCTGCGCAGCGAGAGGTTCAAAAGTTTCTGCTATTCTAAAGTCGGGTCCAAAGCTCGTCATTTGTCTCAATTTGTCTTGATAAAATCTTTGACAGTCCCACAACAAGTCAATGATTTTATCAAGTTTGTCAATGTTTCGAGTTTAGTTGTGCTTCCCGTGTTCGACGGAAAACATTCCCAAAACACTTCATCCCGGGTGAAGCGGGAAGGCAGGCGGGGGGGTATAATTCATTTAATTGACAGGAGTCGCGCGGTGTGGTCGTATTTATGGAAGAACAAACCGAACGACTTTTTGAGGTTATGTGTAATGTATAATGAGCGAGCTTAAATATTCATGAGTTTAAAATATTATTATACTTACGCATAATATTATAATAAATATATTTGATAATATAATTATAATATAGTAACAAATATTAACATACTTATTCGGTATCGAGAAACGCCTGAAATATTCTCCGCGCCGCGCGGGAACGTCATGTCTTTGTACAGTAATATACAGTGCCCTTGAAATGATTTTACACAAAAACGTAAATTTCATAAACAGCCATACATTGTTATTATGTACTTTATTATTATGTTATGTAGGTACTACTTGTCAAATTGTGTTCACCATGCCAACTTGAATAATCAGGAAAGATTTCTGACTAATATCGATTATGGCACGACCTAAAGTTACGAATTTAGAGTGCGTAAATATTTACGTCAAAAACAGAATAATTATAAATATTTGATATTATATTATAATTTTATTATCAAATATATTTATTATAATATTATACATAGTATAATAATATTTTAAACTCGTGAATATGCCCGTTCATTGCACATAACCACAAAAGGCGGCCGTTCCGTTAATTCTCCCCACACGACCGCATTGCGCGGCATCTGTCAAAAAATGAATCCCCCCCCCCCGCTCCGGCCCCCGCCTGCCTTCCCGCTTCACCCGGGATGGAGTGTTTGGGAAATGTTTCCCGTCGAACATGGAAAGCACAACTAAACTCGAAACAACAAAAGTTGAGAATATTTATTGACAAACTTGATAAATTCATTGACTTGTTGTGACAAATGACGAGCTCTGGACCCCGCTTAATACTAACGATTCATTTCCACACACATGCAAAGGGTCGATCCTGGCTAAATATTAAGTTATCTACATAAATGCAAATTATGTAAGCGAGAATTTATTCGTAATCAGAAATTATACAATCAAAAAGAATTGTTTTTTTTTTTTATATTTTCATAGGATGTTTATAGGTACGCATTCGTGAACTAACTAAGGGGGGAAATTTTAGGACTAGGTAGGTTTTTTTTTTGGCGTGGAAGAAATGTCTTTAATTTATTTAAATTTTGAGGTCATTTTATACATCTATTTAAGAAAATATTGTGAAATTTTTTAAGCATTTCCCCGGAAAATGTGAAAATTATCAGCTGCTACCCGTGGAACGTAACTATCAGACTTAGCTTTTTGTGCTCGGTCGTTTGAAGTAACATTCTACCTACTAAATTTCGGCGAATGCTGTTCGTTAAAGTAGTTTTTCGCAAGTGCGCCCGAACAGTTTCCTAGGTCCTAGACTAAGAGTATGGGTCCTAGAGCATTCCTTCCAATTCCTTCGTATTCGGACTCGATCGCTACTAGAGAGGTAGTCTCTTCAAAGTGTTTTTGTGTTCTTGGAACACGCGTCGCGTCGTTTGTACTAATTCCTAGCCACCCCTCAAGCCATTTTTCTTCCCAGAACTTCCTTTTCCTTATATCCGTAAAAAGACCCTCGGCACAGAATCCACATAGACCCTACATTAAATTCACACAGGAGGCCCCGAGAAAAATAACTTTCATCCGTGCCTATGTCATCTTTGGGATTGCTTTGTGAAACACAGAGGCCGGCAAATCGATCCACAGCCAAGCTGTTGAACTCAAGAACGAATCTTAGAAACGACCCGATCTCGCTAGTTCCTCGTAGCATCTTCCCTTGAAAAACCGGTAGAACAAGGACAGCATTCCCGTCTGATGCAAATGCTCTAAAGATTGCAGTGGGAATATATGGGAATTTATCAAACAGACCGACCGTTTCTGAACAGAGTCAATGGTTTTCTTCAAGTACCTTGGGGCTCAAGACAAAAGATGGCTGCAAAATTCAACGTTGGGGCGTACTTGCGATTTGATATGGGAATTTATCAAACACACCGACCGTTTCTGAACAAAGTCAATGGTTTTCTTCAAGTACCTTGGGGCTCAAGACTAAAGATGGCTGCAAAATTCAACGTTGGGGCGTACTTGCGATTTGTACAGGGTCAGCAGTTGTGTACCATCTGCAGTATCTGCGGGCCCTGTACAGTAGGTACGCTTAACTTCCGAGAGGCTAGCTTGACTCTGGCTTCGATGGAGCCCCCGTGCCTGAGCTGGTCACGAGTTACACCAAGCACATCAATGGAAGGCATGTTGGGAAGATTGCTTCCGTTGAAGGAAATCCATTGTATGAGAGATATTGAAATCTTTGAATAAATACTTTGCACCGAGTTTAATTTTATTATGGTAGGTAGCTACTCGAACCATTGTATGAGAGCCCCATTAGAGTTGGTATAATGAAGCCGACCTCATATAAGTCAAATCTATTATTGTCTGAAACGCTAATAATGAAAGGCAACCCCCGTCAATCTCACATAATCATACAAATGTCGATTATTTTTCATTATTTTATCCAACATTATATAAATTGACTAAATATTGAAAAATAACAAGAAATTATGGGTAATAATATTTTGGTTTTCCACAAAAAACGGGTCACTTGAAAATAGGGTCATTATAACATCACACAGGCTGAATCAGCGGCAGTGAATTTGGCTGCCACCTCTGGTCTATAGCCCCAAGATACCTGAAAAACCCTCAACCCTATGCAGAAACGGGCGGTCCGTTTGATAGATTCTCCTGTCTTAATGACCTGATTGCAATTTTTAGAGCACAGGCGTCGGGAATGCTCTCCCTTTTCTACCAATTATATTATTATTACAATGGAAGATGCTTCGAGGAACTAGCGTCATTGATCCCCTCGGCACCGGTGCATAGCCGGGAAACACGCCAAACACGCGCCCAAGAATGTAGGTACACGGTTCACATCTGTTCTTGAGTTCAACAGCTCGGCTGAGCAACGATTTGCCGGCCTCTGTGTTTCCTCCCTCCTACAACATGATGTTCACTCTTTCCTCTCCTCAAAAAGACCTCCACACGGCATCTTCAAAGATGACATAAGCCCTGAGGGAATTTTTTTCCTCAGGGCCTCCTGTGTGGAGTTAATGTAAAAAAAGTGATTTTCATATCCCGAGAAAAGGAACTTAATTATGTGGTGTTAAAACTCAATTTAGAAAAAATAAGTTTAATGTTGAAATTCAAATGTTTAAATATTCTCGACCATTTTATTTCATTAAATAAATATTAATTTATAATTTACCATATTGTAATTAATATAATTTATAATTCACCATATTTTTTACCATTCAAATATTGTTTACCATAATATTCAGAAATATTGGAAATGTATTTCACAAATCTGGATTTTTTTAAAAGCTTTAACTCCTCACAGTCCCCGAGGAAAATAATTTTCCTAAGGCCTATGTCGTATTTGGGGACGCTGTGTGGAGGGTCTTTTTGTGGCAAGGAAGGAGTGAACCTGGGTTTTCAAGAGACCCATGTTTTAGGAGGGAGGAATTACAGATGCCGCACCTAAGAGAATTATATTAATTCTTATATTACCCAAATTTTAGTGAAGGTTAACTAAAATTACCAAAAAATAACAGGTACAATAATCCCAGAGAGGAGTAGTGCATACGTCATCAACGATCGTCCTCTTCCTTCTACACGTCTTGTATGAAAATATGCTAGAAGATGACGGGACGACTCTCCCTGGGACTGATTGAAGTTATAATAATATGAATATACAGGTGTCCGGGAGTAAAGTGCACTAACTTAGGGAGGTGATTCTACAATCTACTTGATGGCGTAAGTAAAAAGAAGAATTCAACTTTACTGAACACTAACTTGAAACTACTACTAGGTACACTGGAATTAGGAAAACAGTTATTTATCATTTTTATTTGTACCCTCACGCAGAATCAACACCCGTGGTGAACTTTACCCCCGGACACCGTGTATACTATTGCCCTTTACCCTAGACCATAGGTTCCCAACGTGGGCGATAACGCCCCCTTGGGGGGCGTTTCAGACCCTCAGGGGGCGGTAGAAGGCAAAGTGAAAATTGGGGGGCGTTTCAGACTTTCAGGGGGGCGGTAGGAGACCCAGAGAAACCCATAGCTAGTTTACTAGCACATATCGAAGAAGTCGAAGACTAGACAAGGACAAGACTAAAATATTACATACTGCACATAGTGATGATGAGCGAAACCTATATTATCGAAGAAATTAACCAAATTGAAATAACATTTCAAGGCTATTCGACAATTAGATATTAGCAGGCGTACTGGTAGAGTTATCATATTAATTGATTAATTCAAAACAATATCTCTTACAAAGTCACAATAAATGCGGTACCAGATAAAAAATAATACCTGGATACTGGCTATTGAAATTCAAAATGATTTTAAGCGGAGCCTATGCAGCTATTCATCATTTCCCAAATCAAAATGATACAAAATTCTTAGATTTTTTTGAAGAATGGTGCCGTAAGCTAATAAAAAATAGAAGAGACATGATAAAATCATTTGTGGAGATTTTAATATTGACATGATGAAAACCAATACAAAAAGCACAACATTACAAAGCATCATAAATTGCCTAGGTTGGAAGCAACTTGTCAAAAAATATACAAGAATGTGAAAAAACTCTTAAACCATGATTGATTTGGTAATTTCAAATGTCTTTTACGCCGAAGTTAATGCTGCATAAGAACTCAAAATATCTGATCACTATAATAGTCCAAAGCCTCAGGGATCACGAAGTATAACGTACAGGAATAAAAAGAACTATAATAAGGATAAATTATGTAATTATGCATTACAAAACATAAAGCGGATCTGCGATAAACAAGGAAATTTAGACGGAAAAGCCGATGAACTAGTAGGACATCGGAAAACAGTAGTAAATGAACTAATGCCTATAACTGTTCTTTTATAAAAGAATCCCTGTTTCCCTTGGTCACGCCATAACACAACGACTTTACCTATTTCATTCATCTTTTTTTTAAAAGATTTCTTATACTTTGTAGAAGGTTCTCACGGAAAGAAAGATTAAGAAAATTGAATAATTTAAGAAAACTTAATGACTATCTTAACTTTGCACGTTTGACAGTTCGCGCGTTTGACAGTTCGCATGTTTGATGAAATTGAATTTAGCAGGCAGCTTTTTTTTGTAACAAAATAATTGTTTAGTACCAGTTTTAGGTACCAGTTTTAATTAATTGTTCTTATTAAAATGAATATTTGTAATTTATGAAAAATTAAAATTTGAATAAAAACATTGTAACAGCTGGCACGCGAGTTGTTTGAAAACTGAATGTACTGGTACTGAATATGGTACGCGGGAGGGGGGTTGGCGGGACTGGGGAGCGCGAGAAGGGAGAGGGAAGGCGGGGAAGGTGGAAGGGGAACGGAGACGCACGGGAAAGGACATGCAGGGAGAAACACAAATGGGAACACAAAACAACATTTATCATAAATGTTTTAAAATGTTTAATGAACTCCCGGTAAATGTTAAGGAAACTAAAAGTCTTGCAGTTTTTCGTGGATTATGTCATGTTGTAAAGTCCAAATTTTAGTAAGTAGGTAGGAAATAATATTATAGTAAGTAGTTTTAGAAAAAAATATATTAGACACAGTGGCGTAGTGTGGGGGGGCGGCCCGCCCCGGGCGGCACTTTTAAGGGGAGCGGCAAATTTTCACAATAAATAATATAATTATCTTGGAAAAATTTAAACCATTTCAAATCATTATTTGAAAATGTTCTATGATACCGATACTTTCGTTTACGAATCCAACAATATTCTAGTTAAGTAAGTGAAAATGTTATTTTCTTTTTTACTGGAATAAAAACTTATGAAAAAAAAAAAAAACTCTTTTTTATTATTTATTAAAAATATTTATAATTATATTTTTTAAGCTGCAAATTTCGCAA
This sequence comes from Limnephilus marmoratus, assembly GCA_917880885.1. Classification (NCBI taxonomy): domain Eukaryota; kingdom Metazoa; phylum Arthropoda; class Insecta; order Trichoptera; family Limnephilidae; genus Limnephilus; species Limnephilus marmoratus. The sequence goes on along the minus strand of OU862911.1, from coordinate 58,354,343 downwards.
ACCGTAGGAAAACCGCACGCATATTATGAGAGTAACTCTAATTAAAGCTGATAACTCGCAAACAGATTCACTCTTAAAATTAAAACCAGTATTGTGTTCAGAATGTATTAACGAATGAATTTCAGTTGTGTATTCATCTGCTGATACATTTCGAAAGGAACAATTATTTTATTCGAAGTGCAGTTATAAAATTCTAGTTGCAGACTATTTATGTGCTGCCAGAATCAAAGAAAAAACCATTTTCATGTTCTGAGTGAATTTTTAATTCGCCGCATACAGACTTAATTTAAACCAATTTTGTGTTCAGAATGTAAATTTCCAGTTGTGGATTCATCATTTGACACATTTCGAAGGAAAACATTGTCTGATTCGAAGTGAATTTATAAAATTCTAGTGGCAGACTCTGTATGTACTGCCGCAATCAAAGAAAAACCATGTTCATGTTCTGAGTGTAGTTTTAATTCGCCAGGTACAGATTTAATATAAACCAGTTCAGAATGTAACATTCCAGTTGGTTTCATCTGCTGACACATTTCGAAGGAAAACGTTCTGTTATTCGCAGTTATATAATTCTAGTTGCAGACTGTTTATTTAATCCCAGAATCAAAGAAAAACCATTTTTATGTTCTGAAAGAATACTTGTCAAATGTGATTTAAATAAATATCCGGCTCGTGTATAAAAAGGTCGTAATAAAAAAATAGGATTTCCATATACATCCCCCCCCCCCCCGCCGCTAGAAGAACCCAAATAAGGGTGAGGCGAAATTTTCCTCCGCCCCGGTGTTCTGAGTGTAGTTACAATTCACCACATACAGATTTAATTAAAAACCAGTTTTGTGTTCAGAATGTAAGTGCCGGCAGAATCAACGAAAAACCATTTTCATCTTCTGAGTGTAGTTTTAATTCATCGCATATGTATGTGTGATGACGATGAGAAATTTAATTCTAGAATTTATAAGCATGATTTTATTGGAAGAGTACTCGGCATATGGGATTATAAAAATCGGCATAAAACAATAGGATATCTACCCCCTCCCACGCTACGCCGCCGATTAGACATAAGAGTAAATATTTTATAACTAAATAAAATGAATAACTATGTTATAACTAAATAAAATGTACAATAAAAAATCCCATATTGCTTCTTCCCATCCCATTGCGCCCCCCCCCCCCCCGTTGTGGTAAATATAATCGTGACAATTGCCGTTTAAGATTTATGAGTTTTTGGGGGGCGTTAGGAAAAAATAAATTCTCAAAGGGGGCGGTGGGCAAAAAAAGGTTGGGAATCTATGCCCTAGACCCTAGGACAGAAATAGAAGGCATTTAAAATAAAATCTATGGACATGTCCACTGTTACAAACATTGTACATGTAATTGTATAACATAGCATACTATTGTGGGCGTGCATGTTACAAGCAAATTAATATCAAATAATTTTAATGAAATTAATCAGCAAAATTAGAATAATATTTTCGATCTACTATTTCGAAGACAGACAAAGAACATGAGGTTCCTACATAACTGGATCCTACGTGACTGGATTCGTAGTATTGAACCGAATGGAAAATATGATCAAGCTTGTTAGGTACGCAGATTGTTATGTTTGTTAGGGGGAGGTTCTCACTCGCTTCACAGAAAGGGGTGGAAAGAGCAGAACGCTATTCTAGTAGTACCTGTACCTACCTACCGTCAGAACTCTGCAGAGATTTGAGTAAAGCCAGTATACCTAGGTCGCACCCACGCAAACAAAACTATTGGGAATACACATAGGTAACTTAATTTAGCAAAGTTCATAATCTGTGAACCAATACAATTAGGTAGTAGTTAGGGATGCAAGGTTTTTAAAAATATCGATATATATCGAAAGAAATCGATATTGATATATCGATATATCGGTATAGCAGGTCGATATATCGATATTCCTTCTTTTTTTAAAAGCTTATCCAATTCAGTTTTAGTTATATACGAAACGTTTATCGATTATGTATGTATGTAATTTTTTATTCTTATCTATGTGAATAATCACATATTTTGAATAAGTAGATAAAATGGTTTTTTTTTCATCAATTCATTTAAAAAAAATTATTCTATTATTTTGTACCAGCTATCGAACTTAAAAATAGTAACTTCAGTCTGCTTCCTTATAGTCGGTTTTTGCTTTGAGTTATGGTGGCTCCTGCAGTGGCGGACTAAGGGGGGGGGGGGGGGGCGGCCCGCCCCGGGCCCCCGGTCCTGGGGGGCCCCCAAACGCCTCCATGTTCCCTTGATCAAATCCTAAACAAGCCTTTAAGGCACCAAGACAACGTAAATTTTTTTTTAGCCATTTTCTTATTTCATGTTTTGAAAGATGCACTTGTTAAAAATGCTCACACCATTTTTTTTAAAGAATTTCGAAAAATTGATTTTTAACGATTTTCAACCTAGTTGACAACATATTAAACAAACTATACATCCGATTTGCATACACCAATCTTAAACTGTTTGAAAATTCAGTGTCTATGGCACCATGCAGGGGAATTTCGATATCTAAAAAAAAGATAAAAATGGCGCACCAGCGAATTTTGTTTTCAATTTTTTTATGGTTAATTTTCATCTTTAATAAAAAAAATAAAAATAAAATAGAAGGGGGCCCTTTATTAAACAATCCCTACGTGGTGTCATAGTCAGATACGGATTAAACATGTTGGGGCCCCTAGGCAAAGCACGTCTCGGGGCCCCTTTACCATAGGGGCCCCTAGCCGATGCGTGCCCCCTCGGCAGTGGCCTAAACTGCTTTGTGGACAATACGGCCCTGCCAGGGCCCCCAGGAAATGCACGTCTCGGGGCCCATTACCCTAGGGGCCCCTACCCGATGCGGGGCCCCAAGGCAGTTGCCTACACGTCTTATGGATAATAGGCCCTGGCTGTAGTGACTGGATTTTCAAAGGCAGTGCCCTATACTGTCATGGACAATACGGCCCTACCAGGACCGGCTTAAAAAAATTGGGGCCCCTTTACCCTAGGGGCTCCTATCCGATGCGGGGCACCTAGACAGTTGCCTATACTGCCTGGCAGGGCCGGCTTAAACATTTCAGGACCCTAGGCAATGCATATCTCGGGGCCCTTTTACCATAGGGGCCCCTAGCCGATGCGAGGCCCCTAGGCAGTGGCCTACACGTGCATAATACGGCCCTGCTAGGGTGGGCTTAAACATGTCGGGGCCCCTAGGCAATGCACGTCTCCAGGGCCCCCTTCCCCTAGGGGCTCCTACTCCATGCGGCGCACCTAGACAGTTACCTACCCGTCTTATATAAGCAACTGCCTACGATACCACGACCCTGGCTATAATGACTGGATTTTTGAAGTCAGTGGCCTACACTGCCTGTCAGGGCTGGCTTAAACATGTCGGGGCCTCTAGGAAAGGCACGTCTCAGGGCTCCTTTACTCTAGGGGCCTCTACCCGATGCGGGGCCCATAGACAGTGGCCTGCACTGCCTTATGGACAATCGGTCTCTGCCAGGGCCGGCTTAAACATGTCGGGGCCCCTAGGCAATGCTCATCTCGGGGCCCCTTTACCCTAGGGGACCCTACCCAATGCGGGGTTTTTCTAATATGTTATCATCCAGGTTGTAAAACGTAGTGATAAAAACGCGTTCAAAGTTTTGCTGGAGGATAATTCAACACACAAACTGTTTTAAACGGTTTCATATAACAAATCAACAAATGCATCTTTTATAAAAGGAAATAATAAATAAAAGTAATTAAATTTTACAGTGCCCCGGTGCCTTAAAACCTTCTTTAGGTTTTGATCAAGGGAACACGGAGGTGTTTGGAGACCCCCCAGGACTGTGAACTGTAAAATTTCATCAACTTTTTCTAGGGGGGAGGGGGGGGGCCTCATTCAGCTTTGCCGCCCCGGGCCTCTGACGGGCTTAGTCCGCCACTGGGCTCCTTCCTGCCTTTAAAAAAACGTTCAGAAGCAACACTTGTTGCTACAATTGGTGGATGACTCATTGACACTAAGTCTTTCAAAAGATTGGGATATACACCTTGCATCTCTTGCCATGTTTCAAGAATGTTTACTTTTAGAGTATTTACAGGAGCAGAAAGGATAATAATAGCATTTTACCCGATTTTGAGGGTATTTTAATTTGGGCGGGTTTTTCGATATTTCAATACGATACATTGAGTTTTTCGATATATCGCCGATATTGATTAATATCGATATTTTTAGGGGTAGATATATCGATATTTATCGTTTTTCCGATATATCGTTGCATCCCTAGTTGTTAAATTTTTTTTCTGCTACACTGAACAGAACGATATATTAGTTAAAATAACGGTAATTATTTATTTAACCGCCACAATTTTAGGTAACGATTATGGAAATTACACTTCGTTTCATCAATTACTGCAAGAAACTATTTAGATACGTGCGCAAAAAATATTATTATTAGGTTCTTAGTTTGGGCTAATTAATTAAGTGATTTATGCATGTTTAGATTGGAACGGAATTTCCGCAAACGTCAAATACATACTAAAAAAATCCAAAAGGGTGGCAGAGGAATCATTTTACAAGGGAAATTTTGAATTTAGATTAAAATAAAAATGGAATTTAAATACCTCTTTTACCATCTCCGATGGTCCGATGCTCTGTAGGGAACTCGCTCGCACAGCGCGGGTGTAAACTGTGCGCCCTCAAGTTTAAGTTTAGACTTACGGAATATTTCGTTTGTGTGAAAGCACTATGAAACAAAACAATACATCTCGCCCATTGTAAAAATGGTTGTTTCTTGTTTCTTGTAGTGATAAAGAAGAAATGAAGAGTAATTTCCACAGTCTATTCTTATTCAAAGTGCGGCGTTTAGGCAAATATTTACCGAAAAAGAGTATCTGAGCACTGATGCAAGACAGCAAAGTTTTTTTGTTTGTTAAATAGGTAGGTACCGTAGGTACCTACCGCTACCGACTTCTTCATACGTCCGTCATGGCTCAAAACATTAAATCCGTGGTCAGAAAACTCAAGTACCTAGGTACTGGGACCGTATCTTTGCTGAGCAAAAAAAAAGGAAACTACCTGAGAAGAGGCGGTATTGACCCTCCCGCAAGCAAAGTTAGCACACCGTATAGTATCTATAGATACCTAACTAATATCGGCATGAAGAAGTTAACTGTAATGTACCTATGTGTGAATGCTGTACCTAACCCTAGCGGAGTTTCAACGTCCGATGTGACAGTAGTTCTGTCTATTTGTGGAAACGTCATGTGTTTCAGCGTCATTCATATTTCTATTATTTTTTGTCCCGCCATAACACAAGGAACACACTGAGTACCTTTTCTCAAATCAGGTAGGTATGATGGACGTACATTCCACAATGAGTGCATCATAAAACATTATTTCATTTTTACAAGCGAGAAGACACCTTCTCGTGATTATAGTGTATTTATATTTTTAGAGTAGGATAACCAAAGTATTAAATATAATGTAAATCGTATCTACTTCAATACAGAAATTTTAAAAATCTATGGAAGCATGTATTCTATGATATACCTAAATTGATGCCAGTTAATTTGCACACCTTGGCGATTTTAAGACGTGTAACAGCAGACAATGAGTGGACGTTAAGTTATAAATTTAGTATAGTAACGGTTTATTACTTTCGTCGTTGTTCGTATAAACACTTTTGTTAGCAAAACGGTTCATAAAATACAGAAAATTGAAACAAAAAAGATTTTTATTGTTAAATGCACCCACCTAATCGTAGCAGAGATTGACAAATTCCTGAGACCACCACAGCTTCTAGTTCTAATGTCAAAATATAATGAACATTTAAAATGTTGCGATTTCACACGGATGTTGAAATAAGATGGGTTTTAAGCCGAAAGATTAGGGTAATAGCGAGAGAACTACAGAAAATGACGTACGAAAAACGGCATGACGCATCACTAGACAGAATGTGAGTGTTCGTAGACACAGCGTGCGGATCTTTGTGAAATCGCCAATGAATACACATTTCCGGTGAATCGCCAAGTATATAATACATTTTTACTCACCCCTGATATCGTAGAAATAACTAACACGCTTAAAATTAAAAAAAGTAAAATTATAAACGCGAAAATATAAATCACTTACAGGCCGGTGCTCGCTGTTAGAGAAGCTTTTCGCGACTGATCGGGCTCGGTTATGCTCGGCTACTGCCGATCGCAGGTCAAATTCAACTCTATTTGAAAATTAATTATCTTAAATATTGACTTGTTTCGATTATTTAATGTACAAATAATATAACTATTACAATATCAAATGATAATTTAAACGCAAGAACAATAAAGCGGACGTACAATTGAATAAAATTTAAAACCAAAAGTCAAACACCCGAAAGAAATACCGCAGCGGTGACTGGCGATAGATTCCAGGAACTATATCTGTTTCGTTTTCGTAATTGGCAAACTGTCGCGACCGCCAACGCAGCAAATGTCCAAATATTATTTATAATGAAGTACCTACTTGGCCAAGTTGAAAATTCTCCGGAACTCGGACCATAACCACCGAAGAGCGAAGTTTTTGAACAGACTCCTATTTATCGTGAACTCCCCAGGAGGCCCCAATAAAAATAATTCCTTCAAGGCATATGTCGTTTTTGGCGATGCTGTGAAAATGGTACACGCTTAGGCAGTGGCGTAACTATACCGCCTGAGGCCCGTGGCAAATTCATTGGATGGGCCCCCCCAGAAAAAATCCTCACGTTGTAATTGAATTTTAATAAATCACTTGAGAAGTTACCCAACAATACTGTTGGGTAATAGTAATACTAATATTGTGTGCATTTTTGTTAAATATCTAATAAATTTTATTTTCAAAAGCATATGTATTACATATTTATAATGAAAAACAATTTAATCTTTACAAGATATTTATTAGTAAAATTCTTTTCTCCGAGCTTTCTGTTGCGCAAAAGTATAGTGGCGACCACTTTCGCCTTTAATTTCTACGGCGCCCGCTTTTGCTAAAATCATTGCGACGCCACTGGGTCTGTAAGAATTTACCAGACGACATACCTACCTACAGTTATAGGTTTACGCCGCCCAGCACCGTGTAATATATCGTGAAACGTACCGAAAGGTCTGGAGTTAATGGCCGTTCATCGATACGGCAGCGGAATGTTCGAGGGCCTTCTTCACTTTGTACGTAGACGCACCTTTACTCGGCCCGCAGGTAATTATTCTATGTCGCCTATAGTCCATCCCTACGGTCGACTCACACACACCAAGCAGTGATAACAATAGTACAGTGCCGTAAGGTGATACAAGCCCTCGCGGGGCTGCCCGCAGTCAGCATCGTGTGATTTGCAAGTTTATTCAGTGTGACATCAGGAACATCTCCGTAACACCTTCGAGGCCTCCATCTTCAACCACCTTCTAGCTGTCTGGCCCATCGCGCCACGACATGAGATGCCTTCACCCGCAACTATAAAGCCTCTGTTTCTGTTCAGGTGCACCCGATCTCTGACTACCGAAACTGTTGCGTTCTGCTGCCAGAGTTCATCCTCATCGCCTCAGGTTCCTTCCTGCGTTACATATGTGCTCCGACTCACTGGATACACAGCCGCCATATCCGTCCTCACGAAGTCAATTGACCGCCTGGATCAGGTCATCCTTTTCATCACACACGGTGTAGAGCAACACGCCGGCTCGCTGAAGATCTGTGTTCTTCACCGCCGCAGCTTCCTGACCTTCATTACTCAACATCACTGACTTTGCATCCTCACTACACCTCTGTCACTCCACTCCGAGGGGACATTGAAGGTCTAGATTCGTTGCATTAAATGTAGAGCCGTTTATTCAAAAAAATTAGATTCTTGTGAGAACCCCGAAGGGGCGACCATAAGTTGCCTATACCGGGGTGGGACAGTGGTGGGTACTTCAATGTCACTCCACTCCGTTTCAACCTTCACTAAAGGACTAGACTCAACACATCGAATGCACGCCTTTCATTTAATTCCCCGTCTCTACCGACACCGGAGTCCATTTCCTCAGTATCAATAACGTCATCAAAGTTTAAAGATCAGGCCATAGAATTTTTAATAGACAGAATAGCCAAGTTACATATCCTGTCTTATCCCATTGAGTTTCTTAAATAGGTTTTTATTAATTTTAGTTTCGAAAATGATCTTTCAGCACCAGCTGTAGTCAGAGAAATGGTAATAAATAACATTAGAGAACGTACCCATACTACGTGACCAACTTTTTGCAATTTTTACCCCCCCCCCCCCCCCGGTAACCAAAAACCTAAGCAACCCGCCGCTCATTTGTACCAAGCGTGGTATTTTGAAGACCCCTCCCCCCCCCTGAACAGGACGTTCCCTTAATGCGGTACATCCTTCAGGAAGGCTGCACGACATAAAATTATTATTTATTATTTAACCAACAAGTTCTCTAACACAAGAAACCTTTTCTATTTCGTGGACCGAAAAATGAAAATTTCCCTGGCAAATGATTCAGATATGACTTTTTTATATATGTTAACAAATTCTAAAGCTTTTTTTTAAATATCAGTGCCATTTAAATTTTGCAAAGTGGCAGGTTACAAAGCACTGAAATTGGAAACAATTTTATTTATTGGAAGGAAACGCGGTTTCCCTTCCTCTTTCTCTTTCGTTTTTCGCTACCACTTAGATATTTTATAGAACTAGACATGTTAATATCTAACTTTCACAATTAACTTTACTTTGCCTCTAATTGCAGGTTCAATAAAACAAAAACTACGAAAAATCAAAGATACAAATAGCCAATTGTCATAACAATCAAACGAAGACTGCGTAGTAGAGCCCTCCGTACTTAATAAAAAATAAATCTGGGATTCCCCTAAGATCATGCGTCGCTAGTCCGCCAGCACAATGAAAGTACCGCAACAAAAAATTAAGCAACCAATGGGATGCATTCTGAAATTGATAGACATCGTTTTCTTATAAATGCATTTAAATCTTAATAATTTATTTGAATTTGTATATGGTCTTTAGTTGGGTCTTACTTTAATTGATTTTATGTACTTATATCTATTTTTACTAAATTTTGTTAAAAATTTTAGGTTACTTCTGAGCTCGCGGCCTCGGGCCGAGGCCCCGGCCCCCGCGGGGCCCGTGGCATTTTGCCAGCCCTGCCACCCTATAGTTACGCCACTGTGCTTAGGGAAACTCAGAGAAGCACATGAAATTTTGTACATAATAAACTATAGAAAAGATATGAACATTTCATAAAGCTCCTAGCATGTTTTACCAGCAGCTGTATATGTATAGTAATATCGGCATTTCATTTCATTGGCACCAACATAGACGTAGCCAGGTTTTGATTTAGGGTGGGGCAAAAAATAAAAATCTAGAGTAGGTACTGCAAAAAGTAGGCTTCCACAACATATTCAAGCTTGAGGCTCTATGAGTACAAATAATGTGAATGGAAGAAGGAAAAACCAACCGATGAAGTGCTGCCCATGGGCACCAAGTATATATTTTCCGTTAGGAAGATAAAAAAAAATAATACAATATGATGCAGAAGAGAGGATGTTTACCATATTGAAACAATAGTATATTTATGTATTGCGAAAAGGATAAAGCGTAAAAGCATTTACCTATGTCTACCACTAAACGGAAATGATAAAAGAGTAGGTTAGGTGTGTTTTTTCTTCAATGTGCTGCTTTATCACGGAACCTCGTAAAAAAGTTTCATAGTATGACGATTTGGTTAGAGAATTTCGGATAAGATAAATTCCTCACAATATTTTCGTATCCCGGGGTGAAGGAGCTGGGTGGCTGGAGAATTTCAGATAAAACTTTCCCCAGAATAATTTTTAATTTTCGCAGTATATTTCCTCGGAATTTGACTTCACATTGTCAACATTTCAGAATTTCCGTAGATTTTTCCCTCAAAAAGATGTTTTCTCCCCTAGATCTAGGGAAATTTTTCAAGACATCTATCACTGGGCCCTACTCACCAACCGATTTGCAGAACCCCGATATATCGTAGGGTAGTGGGGGAAGTTGATGGTTGCCTACACACCATCCGATTTCAGAGGTGTGTCGTTCCATTCATTTTACAAACTCGAATCCGATTACGAGTTCAGCCGATGGACTCAATTCCTTGAACTCTTTCCTTTCGTTCTGCCGGATCCACCAAATCCAGTGGAATCAACTCATTGTGTCGTTCCACCGGACTCATCGAATCAGTTGGAACAAAACTCATAAGCGGCAATTACAGGTCCACTTGGGAGCGATGGTACCGCCATTCAGTGTCACTCCAGGCCACCAAGCAGAAAGTAAGGCAACAGTTTACAGCCCAGTTCATTGTACTTATACCGCCACAGACTCGTCTTTACATGAATAGTTAGATTTAAAAAAAAATAATTGACAAGTGAAATGAAATTTTTTATTTTCAAAAATGTACATGCAGTATGTAACTAGCGCAGACTTGTGAAAAATCACGAGATAATTTGAATTCTTGACAAACCAGTTTTAATGTAAAAAATATTATTTTATAGGTAGGTACTTTATCGCTTGTCTGAATTCTACAAATAAACAGTTGCAGTTTTGACAATGAAACTTAAATTCAAAACAAATCAGAGTTCCGGAGTTCATTGAACTGGAGTTTTACCAGACAGACACCAGCAAAATTAATATTTTTGATAGTATATATATATAGTATGTAACTTTTTAAAAAGACAAAAAAAATCTTAAAAATGAAAAAAATAAATTCAATAAATATAAATTATTCAATAAGTATACATTATACAAATTAATATAAATTATAGAACTACCTCATATTAGTACTTCGTAGCGTAATTGCAAATCAACCAGTCTCGTATATATTTTGAAGTCCCTTTCCGGTTGTCCTTTGCATAGTTTTAGTTAAAAAAATGTTCATTTTTAGGCAGTTTTTTATTTGTCAAAAACATAATACATACTTGAATGTCCAATATTTTGAATAAATAAAACATACATCTTTTTCATACGTCCAGACCACAGGTTCCCAAGGTTGACTATATGGACCCCCAGGGATCAATTTTCACTGGTTTTTGGACCCCGGGGGGGGGGTTAAAAATTGCAAAAAGTTGGTCACGTAGTATGGGTACATTCCCTAACACAGATTAGTTGTAGGGTGTACATTACACACTAAAATAGATAGAAATTACTCTGATATTTGCGAATTGCCGTTGTGGCCCGGATCACTTGAACTCACTGTTTATCAGTTTCAATTGAGACAATAGTCCACTCTAAAAAAAAACCCTATTACACTTTGTCATCTGTGAAAAATGTCTTTGTCACATTTGACATTAATAGGTTTATAAAAATTCCATATTCGGCGGGCAAAGGGTCTATGAAAAAAAAGTGGTCCAGGGGGGCAAAAAAGTTTGGGAACCTCTGGTCTAGACTGTGTGATGAATAATGACTTCAATAGTGACTAACAAACTGACTATAGCTCCTGAATAACATTTCAACAATTTTTATAGCGGGTTTGTGAAAAAAAACCTCAACAAACGCTGTCATGCATTCTTTCTCTGGTGATGTAAAAAATTTATGATATCGAAAAGTACGGCGGTAGAGTACAAAAATTCCTGCATTTGGGTCGTCGGTACAAGATCACTTCCAACCTATGGAAAATTTGAGCATGTGTTGGCAAAACTCTGACCACACTGACCAAACACACCAGGCTATTCAGGATCTGTAATACCTTAGAAATGTTTGCGGAAGGGCACATTCCTGTATTCAGAGCCCTAAGAAGAAAATGCGTCGCCAACAAGAATAGCCAAGAGCGAAAACCCTTTGTGATGACAACATTGGACTACTGACAGGTCCCATTTACAAAGAATGTATGGAATTATTAGTTCATAAATACATATTTTAAAATTATCATATTTTATCACAGTCACATCTTCATATGAATACTCTTTAATTTCTACAATTTGTCAACATCTGTAATTCAAATCTAAATTTAACTTATATTTTCCTATATTTCACACTGCAAAAAGGTTAATTGCGGCGTGAACTACATTTAGTTTAACTGATGTTCTAAAATTTACCAAACGTGTCAAATGTGTTGAACGCATCGGATGTACTGAATGAACCAATGTACTGAATGCATCGAATGTACTGAATGCATCGGATGTACTGAATGAACCAATGTACTGAATGCATCGAATGTACTGAATGCATCGGATGTACTGAATGAACCAATGTACTGAATGCATCGAATGTACTGAATGCATCGGATGTACTGAATGAACCAATGTACTGAATGCATCGAATGTACTGAATGCATCGGATGTACTGAATGAACCAATGTACTGAATGCATCGAATGTACTGAATGCATCGGATGTACCGAATGAACCAATGTACTGAATGCATCGAATGTACTGAATGCATCGGATATACTGAATGAACCAATGTACTGAATGCATCGAATGTACTGAATGCATCGGATGTACTGAATGAACCAATGTACTGAATGCATCGAATGTACTGAATGCATCGGATGTACTGAATGAACCAATGTACTGAATGCATCGAATGTACTGAATGAACCGAATGTACTGAATGCACCGAATGTACTTAATGAACTGAATATACTGATTGCACCGAATGCCTTACTCCTCAACCATGGAGGTCGCTTAAATGGACCTACCTATATAATTTGGTATGTTTAACTATATATTTTGGTGGAAAGCGGTACCTAAATTTAGGCCTCGCTATTTTATCACAAATATGTACCCAATTAATTTTTGGAAAAAATTAATAACGGCAAAAAATATTCATTCGTCCATATTTTGTAAGAATATCTGTAATATGACAAATTATTAGGTCACTACCAACCACATGGAACACTCCCGTAATGAGAAATTGTGTGTTTGGTCAGAGTTTTGCCAACACATGCTCAAATTTGCCGTAGGTTGGAAGTGATCCTGTACTAACAGTTCAAAAACAGAATCAGAAACAGAGCAGATCCGGTTACTAAGAACTATTACAGCCATTTCAAGCAACCAGGGAGATAGTGAAAGTATTTATTACAACTAAGCCAAATAATAATATAACTGCTATGTATTACTGTGAATAAATAATGTATGAAATAATCTACATAAATGAAATTAAATGAGATGACTATATAATTTTATAATTAATTGGAACAGAGCGTTTGTGTGACAACCCTAAATATATATAAATCATAAAAAAAACTAAAGGCGTTCAGTCATCGTGCACGAGTTTGTTTACTGAGGGTAAGTAAAATATAAAACATTTGTAAAAATGTTTCAACTAAATACAGTAAGGGGTCGTCCATCATGTGAGGCTCGACAGGGGGGGGGGGGGTCGGAAAAAAATCACAAAATATCACAAGGAGGGGGGGGAGGAATATAATGAGATATCACGTGTATTTATTTTTCTTTGAATGCACTTTTTTTTAACCAAATATGCCAGTCAAAAACAACCTGCAATCTTAATGTCTCTCTGGAAATTTTTATCACGATGCTTAATTTTCCAAAATTGAATCAGTTTATACCTGTATTTAAAGATAATATTCTGAAAATTTCAATATACGTTGTACTAAAAAAATACATTTGATTTTGGGTAGGGGGGGTAGTCTAAAACTTCACCACATATCAACAGGGGGAAAGGGGGGGGGTTTAAAAGTTGCTAAAAAACATCATGTAATTAATGGACGATCCCTCACCTCACTTTTCACAATTTGGAATTTGCAATTATATGTTTATATTGTAGCGAGCAATTCATGTGCTATTTTATTTTATATTTAGTAATTCGAGCAGATTTTATTTAGAACTAATTGGTGATATTACAATGCGAGTTGCCCATATACTTTCAGGTTCATTTATTGACTAATCACAGGAAAGGATTTGGTGCTGTCGCCTCCTGTACACTGCCATACTTGGTTTTTCCCATTTCTCTCATCAGCTTGTCTGCTAATATATATGTATACGATAATAAGTCAAAATAAATATTCTTTTAATTTTACAAAATTGTCAATAGCTATTCCTATATTTTAAACAAATTCTTGTGCTATAAAGAAAAAAAATAATTCAGTTATTAATTTGAAAGCATAAAATCATGTTTATATTTGGGAATTATAATAACATGTAATCACTTCTGTTGGATGCAACAGACAAAACACTTAACTGGTTACATTGCTAGGATTATTAAATGTTATGCTGTTTATATTATTATTTTTTTTATGGTTAGTTGCACACACATTTTATATTAATTTCTTAAGGGCCCGCAACTCGGATTTGTACCGATTTATTACATATTTCCCTTTAACACGGTAAGTTTTAAAGCTCTTAAAAAAATATATATTATTTTTGAAGATAATATCTAGACTTTGCCCGCGCCGAAACGCAAATTATATAAAATCGCAAAGTATGCTCCAAAAATGATTATTAACACGTTTGTTTCAGTTATTTTACAAGTTATATGTATGAAAAAATTCACAGTGTTTCTTTAAATGCTGTTTAAGATAATGCCCGCGAGATTTTTGCTCTATTTTAAACAAGTTGTGTTTTATTAAACATTTTTGTCGCTGTAAATGTTAGCGCTCTCCTCTAACATTCGTAATTTCGTATCTCTCCATCTTCTTCTTTTCGGGCCCGGTTGCAGAGCCTTAAGAAAAATTATCGCATTATTATTGTGTAAAAATATGTTATACTTTGCATTATATTATAAAGCTCATGAGAATGCACCACCCTCCCTGAAATCCAGAGCAAATATAAAAAAAAATCCCTCAACTCTGGACGATAGAATTATTAATTTTAACCTTATAAAAAAAAAACTCTTAAATTTATACTACGTATCAACATTCCAGATAATACGTTCTGTGAAAATTAATTTTATCGCCGTTTACAAATCACATTGTTAGCATCAATGAGAAATACTCTAATGCTCGGACTGCTGTAAGATTTTTTGCTTGAAATTCATTGCTGGCAGGGGCTGCAAAGAAGGCAGCGGGGTTAGCATGCGGAATCTTTAACAAAACAATATCCTTTGTCTTATCTTCAGAATCCAGATTTTCCCATTGATACTCCATGCCCAACAATTTGAGTAGCTTTTCAATACGATCCACATTATCATCTGACGACTCTGTAGATTCGAGGAAAGCTACAGCCTCAATAATTTTATCTGCCTCTGAAAAATAAAACAAAAATGTTAAGTGTCTGTAAAAAATGTGAATCGTTTAGCTTATTTTTTAGCAAATATTTCAGTTCCTGATGAAATGAAATGACTTATCCGATTTGGTCACCAATTTGAAGAAAAAATAGAAAAGGATTGAAAAAGGCTTGACTTAAAGAAAGGACATTTGGTTGGTGAAACCTTTGTGGTTGCTTGAGATATTGCGCATGAAACCAGCAGGTCCGAAGGCAGCTTTAATTCCCATTGTGAATGTATGGCAAGCAATATGGTGGTACAGGCCAAGCCCACATAATATATTATGAGATTACATTTCTCATCTGTGAATATCTTTAGATCTTTAGTGTGAGTGAGTGAATAAGTGAGTAAGTGTGTGAGTGAGTGAGTTGGTATGCACCTTTATTCGAGGACCTTCACAGGCCTTTAGACCCAGAATCTGAGGACTCACACGAATCCGAGGACATCCTCGGATTCGAAAAACTGAATATGTACCTATAATCTATGCGTTCTGATTGGTCAACTGTCGAAATTTTGGGCCAATCGGAGAGAGTCCTCATTTTCATGGTGAAAAATATTGTGTTTAATTTGGCTAGTGTTAGTACTAGTACGGGTGTATGACCACCAGGGCGGCGCCGCTAATGCTTGAAATCACACACAGACCCTAAACCGAGGACTCTCTCAAAGTCCTCAGTTTCGTGTTAAAAGGTGCCGATCACCGGAATGTGAACACCAGGAGGCGCTGCAAGCTCGAGTGTCAAGAAATCTCACCTATGCCCTAAACCGAGGACCCGTCGTTCGAAATTCCTACGTGCATGTGAATATAATAAGTATTGCACTATTAAGATTGTGCCGACAAGGAATTCAGTTTTTGACAGTTGAAACAAAATTCAATATTGCGTTTAGTTCGTATTGTGAACTATGTTCTGTAATATACTGTTATTATAATTCACTGTACGGTATTGTAATATTTAATGATTGAAAGTTATTAAATATTACAAAAAAAAAATAGGACACCTGCTCAAGTATTTGATTAATCCGCGTCATATATTCTTCTTTCACTCCATTCTTCGTTAATCCGCTCCATGACCCTATTACCTACACCAAGGGCTGGGCAAAATACATGCTTTGCTGTAATTGAAATACAAATTACAAAATACGTTTTCGCATGTATTTAAAATACGAAATACAAAATACTTTCGAGTCGTGTATTTGAAATACAAAATACAGTATTTTAATTTTTTTTTTATTTCGAATAGAAAATACAAGTTACAAAATACATTTGGTTTTGGTAGAACCTTTGGTTGCAATAAATTGACATAAGTGCCCTTATCTAAAGCCTACAATACACGACAACTGTTAACTAAGACAAAAATTTTCGCTTTACGCGATCGCTATTTTCATATCTGCGATTTTAGTTGGCATCACAGCAACAATATGGTTCATGTGCTGTTTGCAGTGATGCCAATTGAAATCATAGATATGAAAATAGAGATGAAAATAGCGATCGCAAAAAGCGAAAAATTTTGTCTATGGTCTAGTCTCTATGCGGGAATCGGGCTGAAAAAAGGTGTCGTGTATTATAGGTATAAGAATGCGTTTTCATAGAAGCAAAGCTGAGCAGAGTGAAACAGAGACTTGCAAAAATTGACCAATCATATTGCTCAGAAGATGCATCTCACCTCCGCTCCACTTGTAAAGGTATAGGACCCAGGTGTTAGATAATAATAATAATATGACATTTGTGCGCAGTTTTGTATTATTTCACTTCAAGTGCGCTCTACTGTGATTAACTTTAAAATATTTTTTTATTTTTATTTTTAACTTTGTGAATAAAAATAAAAATATTCATCGACTTGCAGAAAAGGTCAATAGATTTTTTTTTCTTTATATGAGTTCCGCACAGGAGGCCATGAGGAAAATAATAATTTCCCTCAGGGCCTATGTCATCTTTGGGGATGCTGTGTGGAGTTTTTTTTAAGGAAAGGAAGGAGAGCAGAGTTCTTGGAAGGAAAAGGGTTTAAGGGGTGGGTAGGAATCTGGGGTTCGGTGTGTCCTGATCATCCGCCTCTAAGACCTAGACAAACCTCACCCCAGGAACCCGGGAACCCCTGCTAAATCGCCAAACGTAGCGAACCACTTGGGGTGACCTATGGCAGAGGTGTTGGTTATCCAATAAAGGTTCCTGGGTCAGTGGTACCCTAATTACGCCTCCCAAATTGTATGTATTAAATGTCGATGTCGCGTATTAAAAATCTAGATAGCATTTAGTTCGGGTTGAATCTTGCAATCATTTTTTTTTTACATGAGCTCCACACAGGAGGCCCTGAGAAAAATAATTTCAATCAGGGCCTATGTCATCTTTGGGGATTTTGTGTGGAGGGTTTTTTAAGGAAAGGAAGGAGAGGAGAGTTCTGGGAAGGAAAATGGTTTAATGGGTGGGTAGGAATCTGGGGTTCAGTGTGTCCTGGTCATCCGCCTCCAAGACCTAGACAAACCTCACCCTATGAACCCCTCACCCCATCACCAAACGTAGTGAACCACTTGGGGTGACTTATGGCAGAGGTGTTGGTTATCCAAAAAAGGTTCCCAAATTGAGTATCATATATAAAGATAGCAACCAATAATGCGCAATATGTGCGTTTAGAAAATGAAGATAATGTTGGTAATTCTTAGTCGTTCTTAAATACCTATGATACAATTAAAAGTGACCGAATTGGAAATGGGTTCCATAGCTCAGTTGATAGAGCACTTGCTATGTAAGCAAAGGGCCCTGGGTTTGAGCCCCAGTGGAACCAATATCTTTTTCTGATTTTTCTGTCTCCAGATTTTCGATTGAGTTCCGCTAATATTGTCTTCATTTAATTAAATATTAAAAATAATCTTTTTCATCCATTATCAATAAACTCTAGTATTCATGAATAAATACCGCAAGCAATGAAAACGACAAATAAATATTAACATATCTTGCTCTGGATTCTAGCGTTTTTAGTCTATGTATTATCTATGTCAATTTATTTTTTTCATTATCATTATTAAGATCGCTAAATGAATTTTACAATGTATTTTGAAGCCATAAGTATTCGAAATATAAATTACAAAATACCTCAGCATCAGGTAATTGAAATACCAATTACAAAATACATTTTTAGGAAGTAATTGAAATACAAATACAAAATACGTATTTGTATTTCAAATACGTTTTTCGAATACTGCCCAGCCCTGCCTACACCTCACAAAAACGCCTCTTTCTGAATTAAGGACAAGGGAAGAATATCGCCACCTGGATGGGTGATGTTGTCAAGCGGGTTAAGGAGGAGCTGTAGGAAGGGTTTTATTAATGCGGATCTTGAAGAGTCGGAAAAAAATTACTGAAAAAATTACTAAACGCAGAGTAACATTATCATCAAATAAAACATACAAAATCGTTAAAAAAAAAATTATGTTTTTTTAGGTAGTCTGACACAAAAATTAAGACAACAAAGTCGTTTATGATTAAAATTATTGAACCGTTCGTTTTACGGATGAACGCAGCTCTTACAGCGACGGTGCGTTGGTTTTTCGAACTTTCAACCTACTATGGACTATTAGACAATCTTAAAAGGAATATTAATTATTATTATAAATTTGTATAACAATATGGAAACGCGATAGCGGTGAGGGGCACCGCAGCAGGTTTCGTAAGTGATTTGGCGTCGAACGGCTCGCCTGACGGATGGGTACACTCGGAACTCTCAAATTATATTTTTTTTTATCGTTGTCGCTTATTTTTTTAAAATATGACAATCTAAGTTTTTAATATAAAACTATAATGAAATAAAAATACTTTAAATCGTTCACAAAAATTTGCCAGGCTGCTGGTCGGCAGACCGCGAAATTCTTACATGGAATGATCTGGACTATAGTTATTCATTGGTTTTATTCGTGTAGTCGATGACGTAAAAATTTCTATTTTTTACCCCACTTTGACGCCGGCTGCCTGCAAACTTGCCAGGCTGCCGGTTGGCAGACCTGCTTTTTTCTCATTTTCTAATCAACCTTTATCATATGAAACCATTCCCGTTCGTGTAGTCGATGACGTAATTTTTTCGAAAAAAATCGCTGACTATTTCCATGACTGCGCGGCTCCTGCCAAGAGGCGCACCGGCAGACCAGCTTTTTAAAGGTTTTCTAAATGCCCATAATCTCTTAAAAGTAGTTTCATCCGTGTACTCTGTAGTCGATGACGTAGGGTTTACCTATCTCGCCTCCTAGTCTATAAGTAAGAATACTATTTCGCTGGAGACCTGTCGTCGGAACAGTTCGGAAGTTTTCAGTACTTTCTGTATTACGAACGCCGATTACTAGCCGATCTGCTGTTGCACCGGGCGCGCGGGTGGAGGGGTGCACTGCCTGTCGTGTGTCAGCCGTAATGATCTCTTACCAAATTCATATATTTAGATAGGCAATTCAATTTTATTTTGAACCTTTTTTTAAGTTTTGTGCAAATTTATATTTTAAATAAAATATTTAGGAATACGATGAGGCTTATAATTTTGTTGCCTGTTCACCGCACGAGTGTACGTTAGGACGAGCCGCGCCTGCTTCCAAGATACGTGTAAGAAATTCGTTCCACACTACTTCGAGGACCCAAGACCTCAAAAAACTACAGACCACTAAAACGAGGACCTTCCGAGATCCGTGTATTTTACGTAAGTGTAATCCTGAATACGTGGACAGGCCTCGGATATGGGAAGTCCTCAGTTACCGGGTGTGTATTCCGGTTTTTTGAGGACCGTTTGCTAGGTGCTTACCGGGTGTATGATGAAACCGAATAGACAGCAACGATCACGATTAACTTGAGTATACGTATAAGTGTAGAATACATGCCTACTTTATATAATATAACAGGACCTCGAATTCGGGTAGCCAGTTGAAATCTTCGAAATCGGGATTGGACAAACAAGGGTGAGTAAGTGAGTGAGTGAGTGAGCGAATAAGTGAGTGAATCAGTGAATGAAAGCATGAATGAATGAATCAGTGGGATTTCCACCCAATACCATGCGAGCGAAGCCGCGGGTAAAAGCTAGTTGCTTTATAAAATATACATAAATAAGTGTAGTAAAATACCGAGCATTTCTTTAATACCAATGTAATAATTTGAAATTATCTGGCCAAGATTAGGTCTCCAAACCTCTGTTTGGTCAAAGTATTTCTCTTTTGCAGAATCATTTAATTTGGAAAGAGACTGGGATTCCTAGAAAAAAGGAAAAGTTTATTAAAGTACATAAATAAGTATGAAAGAATTACATAATTTTTCTACTTAGAATTAAAGTTGGAGTTGATTACTATAGGTACCTATTGCAGCCAGAGTTGACACAAACACAGTACTCAAAAAGATGCAGTGCTTGTGCATAGCGTATTTATTTAAAACTTTTTAAACAATAAGAAAATAATATAAATTAGAAATAAAGGCACAAAGGTTGAGAGAAAAATGTGTAAAACCTTGATTGAATTTATAGAGCACTTTTACACGAATTTCGTCATGCATAGTTTGAAACATGTGTTAGCTAAATAAATAATTTGGCAAAACCATTGCTATTTATGAAAAAACCAGGCAGTATTCATGTTTAACTTTTCAATGAAATCTATCCCACCATAGCGCACGTTGTGACACAATGTATGTGTTTTAGTAAAACTTCATGGCTCATTTATACAACATCAATGTACGGGGATAGCTATTGAAGAATCACTCATGAGACAGCCGCATAAATAAGGTTAAAGTTAATAATATGTCAACTAATGTAAATGTATTAAATCATTCAAAACATTAAAAATAATTGCACGTAGCTCACAGGTCTTTCAGCAAATTCAGCGATTCTGGAAGCCATATGCTCATTAAAATACTTAACAAGCAGACCAGCTGCCATTTGTTTGGCTTGTTTTTTCGTATTTGAAGTAGCCGTTCGCTCCAAAGAGGATATTTTGCACTGGACAGTGAATTGTTTTGAATGTGGTAGGCCCGTCTCATCCAGAACAATGTACTCGGGAATTGGCATGCGGAACTCGACGCACAGATCCTGAAAACAATATTAATGGTTTATTTACCTATGTAAAGACAACACTGTGAGATTATGTGAGGGGAGAGAAAAAAGTTGAAAGCATAAAGAAAGATTGATAAAACCTTATTAATCATAATCATAACTGGTCTAGCAAAATCACAAAGACAACAAAGTAGGGAACGCTGGATAAAATCGGCCTCATAACTTGTATCAGATCCTCAAAAAAAAAACTAAAACATATTTAAATGTTTTCATAAATAAAATAAACAATTGATTCTGGAAGCCATATGCTCATTAAAATACTTAACAAGCAGACCAGCTGCCATTTGTTTGGCTTGTTTTTTTGTATTTGAAGTAGCCTTTCGCTCCAAAGAGGATATTTTGCACTGGACTGTGAATTGTTTTGAATGTGGTAGGCCCGTCTCATCCAGAACAATGTTAAGTTAAGAGGCCGATTTTATTTGGTATCCCGGCCTTATATCTACATAGGTGGTTTTGTGTCTAGTGAGTAAACATAGCCAAAGTCATAGATTAAATGTAAAAAGTTCGAAAAACTCTGATATTCTCGAGGTTCTTACTTTTAAGAAAACTTCAGCTGAATACAGTACACAAGGAACAAAAACATGATGGTGGGAAGAGCAATCCTGCCAAACCAAATAGCTTCAGAAACGGAGATGCGCTTCAGTGCTGCTGCATTCAAACAGTAAGCGTTATTACAATATTAGTAAACGTATATATGCATACTATTCTCTTTTATCTTCTTTAAAACTGTCTTTTAAATGAAGCTTTATGTATCACACAATAATACGTCATATCCACATACGGTTATAGCCGCCGATGAATCACACATGCTATAAAAGCGTAGATCAGGAAATGTGTATAATTTATATTTTTAATGCCTAAGGTAAAATAGGACTGTCAACTAAATCGACAGCCCTGCCATCATTAAATTATTAAATTCCATGACCCAACGAGGAACACAGGACAAAAAGTAACATTCTTAACAACCAACTATCTAACCAAAAGTTGCTCACAAAAAGCCGAAATTATTTCTTTTTTAAAATTGCATTAATGTTGAACTCCCAATGATTCAGGACCATGTACCGCCACTTTATCAGACACACTCACTAATCAAGAGGATGCATGATTTGGACAATAAGTTTGGGGTACCATCGATATATTTACCATTTAATTAATGAAGACAATATTAGCAACACTCAATCGAAAATCTGAAACAGAAAAATCAGAAAAAGATACGGTTACACCTAGGAATCCAATTCAGGACCTTTGCCTAGCCGGGGCGGAACTCTACAACTGAGCTAATGTGACCCTATCCGATTCGGTCATATTTAACTGTATCATACTTCAAATAAGAACCAGTGGCGGACTAAGCCCGTCAGAGGTCCGGGGCGGCAAAATTGAATAAGCCCCCCCCCTAGTTTAAGAATTTGATGTAATTTTACAAGCTTTTTATTCAGTTTACAAGGGCCTCTGGTCCTGGGGGGGCCTCCAAACGCCTCCATGTTCTCTCGATCAAATCCTAAACAAGGCTTTAAGGCACCAGGACATTGTAAAAAAAAATTTTGGTCATTTTTTATTTCATTTTCTGAAAGATGCATTTGTTAATAATGCGCACCAATTTTTTAAAGAAAATTCTTAAAATTGAAGGAGATACAGCATTTTATATAAAACCGTTTTAAAGGGTTTGAATGTTGATTAAGGAACTCCAGTCCAATTTTTTAATGAATAATTAAACTTAAATAACCTTCTAACTTAAATAACTCCATAGTAACTGACGACCTCCGTAGTCCAGTGGGTAAGACTCTTGACTCACAATCTGGAGGTCGCGGGTTCGAACCCGGCATGCGCAAATAAATTTTATTTGATTAATTTGTGTTATTTCACAATTAATTCATTTAAAATAATATATAGTATATTTGCGGCATGTTCCAGAGTGGAAGATACGATCAGTATCGCCCTGGTGTAAGACCACCATTCAGAATTTAAACGTTGCTTGAAAATGGCTTTAGCCGTGTTTGGTAACCAGATCTGAATAGCCAGGTACTTCCCAACCATCCTCTTCCCCACCTCCTTCCCCTCCCCACTACCTTCAGCCTCACAACATACCCCAATTGGGAATGCCATAGTCTCACTGGCTCCAGACGGGAGCAGTTGAGATTCTTGTGCGGTATTCACTGTAAAAAAAAAAAAAAAGGTATTTATTTTTATTTTTAGAATTAGTTTTAATAGTTAAAATAATTGTCAAAAGTTTTAATTTTTCATTTCCCCTAAAAACCACCGAATGCATGGTGAATCGTGTGATGTCATCACTCACCAAAAGTTTGTTTTATTTTCAACAGGCGGTCATTTTGTATGACAGTTATATGGAAGAAGCTATGAAACGATTCAATAAGTAAAAACATTATTTAGATGAAATTATTTATTTATTATATTTTGTGTATAGTGGTATTAAAATTGTTGGAAATTATTATTTTTTCAGCTTTATGAATCGAAATCAATATTATGGAAACCGAGCATCGCCTGCACAGACAGCGCCGAATCCGCTATTCGATGTCCGCCATTTTGGAATTCAGAGTTGGAGGGTTGCGAGTAGCGTTATGATTTTTTTGTACAGTTTAAAGTTTTTGAATATTTTAAATAATAGAGATACCTCTATTTTTGATACTGAATTATTTAGGCCTAAATAATGTTTCAATAAACACAACAAATAAATCTCTATAAACAGTATGTAAATAAAGGAATAACATGAAATGTTGTTAATACCGATGGCTTGTGTCATACATTTCAATACAATGCTTGTAAAATTATGGTGAGCAGTGCCGTCAGCACTAAACATTCAATAATTTATTTATTAATTTTCAACGCCCTGATGGGCTTTTACATGACAAGTTTATATAATAGTTTAATAATACCAACTTTACAGTGTGTTTTAATGACGCAATTAAAAAAGGACTTTTTAATAATTTTTTTAAAACTCTACTTTTAATATTATATAAAAATTATATATTCAGATTCAGCATTTATTGGTCTATTTCAGTGGTTCCCAAAGTGGTCCGTGGAAAATAAAAATTTGATGTTTCGTCGGGGGAGGGGCGTAATGGGATGGGATAGGGTGGAATGTTTCCCCCATATCCCATTTCGCCCCCTCTGTTGTGGTAAATTTGCCGTCCCACCCTATCCCATTCCGCCCTCTCAGTTGTGCTATCCGCCCTGGGGTCCGTGGGCCAAAAGAGTTTGGGAACCACTGGTCTACATGAACATATTTTTTTAAAGCCATAATATTTTTCACTGGAGTTCCTTATTATCCTTCAGCAAAACTTTGAACGAGTTTTCATCGAAACTACGTTTTTCAACCTGATTGACAACATATTAGAAAAACTATATATCCGATTTGCATGCACCTCGAAGTCTTATTATCCATAAGACAGTTTAGGAAACTTCCTAGGGGCTCCGCATCGGCTAGGGGCTCCTAGGGTAAAAGGGCTCTGTGCATTGCCTAGGGGCCCCGAGATGTTTAATCCGGCCCTAACTATGACACCACGTAGGAATTGTTTTTTAAAGGGCCCCCTTCTATTTTTTTTATGAACGTTGAAAATTTTCCATAAAAGAAGAGAAAATAAAATTCGTTGGTCCACCATTTTTTCTTTTTTTTTAGATGTCGAAAATTTTTTTTTACAGTTTCCTAGTGCCTTACGCCTTGTTTAGGATTTGATTAAGGAAACATTTCGACGGTCCCGAAGAACAATGTCGGATCTGACAAATATTGAAAATCGTTGTTGATTTAAAAATCTGTAATTTTGGAATTTTTAATGAAATGAGATATAACATTAAAGATCAAAACAACACTATATTTCTTGATTCTAAAAACAGTAAAAATGCAGAAACGATACTTTAAAAAGCTATACTGCCAATTATTTATTTTTTCTTTGTTTCATGTTACTGTTTATTTATTTATTTATTATTTAAACGCCCGTATATAGGGCTATTACATACATAATACAGGTGTATCGAACATTTACAAACATTATATATATATAGAATAACATACAGTACATACATACGATGCATATTAGTACAACAAATATTTATCATTTTACAAACATACCAGTTACATAAATAACTAGTTATTTTTGCTTTGATGCAAGACGGTGAGGTTTTGAAAATATCGAAAAGGTCTGTATACGTATTGGCAGTTTGGTGAAAACGCACTAGCGGTGAATGATAGGAATAGTTAGTGCTATGATTGTCACTGTGGAAAAGGTGGTGGAGTCGAGTTGATTTAACTGGGACACAAATATTTATAACACTTAACATTTGAGGGCAGTCTATGAGATTGTTCAGTAATTTAAAAAGTATAAGAATGTCATAAATAGTACGCCGGGTAGAAAGTAGTGGTAGGTTTAGATCAGACATTAATGCATTGTAGCGGATTTCAATTACAGGCTGTCTCAATTTGAATTGAACATATCGAAGAAATTTTCTTTGTACTCTCTCCAAACGGTGTAAGTTACAGGTATAAATCGGAGACCATACAGGAGATGCATATTCCAGCTGCGATCTTACAAGAGAGCAGTAAAGTAGCTTAATTGACTCAATGTTTTGAAAAGTCCTTGTGTTACGTATTACAAAACCTAGAATTTGCATGGCCTTATTGGAAATTGTTTCACAGTGACGATCAAATGTAAGTTTCCGGTCAAAAATAACACCAAGGTCTTTGATAAATGGTACTAATGCAATTTCATTATTGTTAATTAAATACGATGTAGATATTGGAATCCGTGAACGGTAAAAACACATGTGGAAACATTTTTTTACGTTTAGGAATAATTTATTTATTTCACACCAGCTAGCAAGTTTATCTAAATTTTGCTGAAGGATAAGTGCATCATTTAAACATTTTATAATCTTAAAAAGCTTTAGGTCATCTGCGAATAGAATGAATTTGACATTATCGAAACATAAAGATAGATCATTTATAAATAAAATGAAGAGAAGTGGGCCCAGATGAGAGCCTTGAGGAACTCCCGAAGTTACTTTAAATTTATACGAAAATTTGTTATTTAATTTTACCATGAGTTCACGGTTGCAGAGGTAACTATTCAACCATTTTAGGAATGATCCATGTATACCAAGGGCTTGCAGTTTCGCGAGAAGGATATTAATATTTACTTTATCAAAGGCTTTTGAAAAGTCAGTATATATTGAATCTACTTGTGCATGAGACGTGAAAGCTTCACAGATATAGTGTTCATATAATAGAAGATTGGTTGTGGTTGACCGACCGGTTACAAAACCATGCTGTTCTGGAGTAATAATATGCCTAAACTTATCAGCAATCTTATCTAAGACAATACTTTCAAACATTTTCGGGATGGTAGACAGTATGCAAATTGGTCTATAATTTAAAACACAATTTTTATCACCTGATTTAAATACAGGTGTCAAGTGATTAAGTTTCCAAGGACCAGGAAATATTCCAGTTCGGAGTGACAGATTGAATATGTTTTGAAGAGGAGCTGCTATAAACTGAGCGCATTCCTTTAAGAATACCGGTGGAATTTTGTCAGAACCTGACCCCTTCTTACAATCTAGAGATCTGATCTTTTTATTAACATCATCCAGGGAAATGTGGCATGTTGATATATCAGTTAAATTGGTGTATTTAAATTCAGGTAAAGTCACATTATCATTATTGTGTTCATAAACACTTGAGAAATAATCAGCAAAGAGATCAACTATTTCTTGATCATTGTCAGCATGTTTGCGCCCTGAATACATTGATCTAGGACAGCCGTTATTGTCTTTAAGAGACTTCACATAATTCCAGAAATGTTTTGGATTTGACTTGATAGTCTGCTCTACATCTGTAATATAATCGGAATAGCATTTTTTAGATAGACTTTTACATTTATTTCGTAAATCAGAAAAAATTTTATAGCAGTCAATAGAGTTATTGGATTTATAGTTAATGTGAGCATTTTTTTTACATTGAATGAGTTTTTTTAGTTCAGTACTAACCCATTTTGGGTAACAATCGTTTCGTTTTACAATAGATGTTGGTATGCAATTTTCAATGGTATTATAAAGGATTGAATTAAACACATTTGTTGCTTCTTCTACGTTTGTTGACATAAAATGGGGGACCAATTGAGTGAAGACAGATATAATCGCACTTGTTTATAATCAGCTTTCTTGTAGTTTGGTGCGTGAATAGGAGATTGGGGGGTAAGGAGTTCAATGGGGGCCAAATAAATGATTGCTTGTAATGGGGGATGATGAGAGTCAATGGATACTATTGATTCTTGCGATTCGCTGACATTACTATTATTAATGTTTGATATGACAAGATCAAGAATTCTATCATTTATATTTTTAACATGATTTAATTGTTTAAGATTGATAAATGTTACATGTTTTACTAATATTGTTTCACATTTAATATGTATATCATTGTATTTCATAACGCCTAATGGGATCCTGACAGGTTTGTTCTGCTTCACCAATAGTATTGGCAAAAAAAACTTACTGTCAATTCACATAATAAGGGGCGCTCGCCGACAATCGTCCGCCAGTCTAGTTTTGGAAGTTCAACCATTCTCATGGATAACGGTTACATTATGCATTACTCCAATGTTGCCTTATCGCTAATGTGATTTGTTCTTATCGTGATTGTCGTTCTAAACTATCTGACTTAAAAACTATTAACGAATGCCTGTGAACATAATTGAGATATGCAAGTGTCAACATGCAATTGTAAGAGCAGTGGAATCAAGTGTCGGAAACATGCCCAGACAGCCCAGGAACCCTTGGTTTGATGAAGAGTGTGAAAGAAAGATAGTTGAAAAGAATACACTCAGAAAGAAGTACTTGGAAAGGCCAACAAGAAACAAAAGACAGGCGTACGAACAAGCGAGAAAAGAAACAAATAAGCTGATAAGGGGAAAGAAAAGAAAATTCCTGAATGATATTCTGCTGAAAATGGAACAGGACTTTGTTAATAATAATAGCAGAGAAGCATATAGGGGAGTAAACTTCTTCAAGAAGGGTTTCAAACCGAATACAACACTATGCAAAGACGTTGATGGTTCAATTATATCCGATAAGGAACGAATTAAAACCGTGTGGAAAAATTACTTCTATAAACTTCTCAACCCTAATAGCGACCTGAGAAGCCACCCTACTAACATCCCCACTGAATCAAGTAATGAAGAATCAGCGAATCCACCAACAATGCCAGAAATAAATGCTGCACTAAAGAAACTTAAAAACAACAAATCACCTGGGAAAGACAACCTGCCGGCAGAGTTGTTCAAATATGGAAATGAGCACCTGAGAAATCTGCTACATAAGTTAATAACAAAAATATGGACCTTGGAAAAAATCCCGGAGGAATGGCAAATAAGCATAATATGTCCAATTCATAAAAAAGGTGACAAGCTAAAATGCGAAAATCATAGAGGCATATCACTTCTATGCACAGCATATAAGATATACACCATGATACTGAAACAAAGAATTGATAAGTATGCAGAAAACCTACTGGGAGAGTATCAGGCAGGCTTCCGCACCGGTAGATCCACAACAGACCAACTGTTCACCGTCAGGCAGATCTTGGCAAAGTGCTGGGAGTTTGATATAGACATACACCAACTATTCATAGATTTCAAGCAAGCATATGATAGCATAGATCGGGAGTGTCTATATGACATACTACTTCAATTCCAGATTCCACCTAAATTGGTTAGGCTCATCAAAGCCACAATGTCAGACTCAAGATGTCAGGTCAAAATAGATGGGGAACTGTCGGAAGAATTCACAGTATCGCAGGGACTAAAACAGGGGGACGGTCTGGCTCCCACTCTCTTCAACATTGTGCTCGAACATGTAATAAGAAAAACGCTAATAGACACTGGCTCCAATATTTGTTTCAAGAGCAGTCAAGTTGTCGGATATGCGGATGACATTAACATTGTTGGAAGATCAATTTCAGCCATTAAGGAGGTCTTCGATCCTTTAGAAACAGCGGCACGGGAAGTAGGACTGCAGGTTAATGTCAACAAAACGAAAATGATGATACAGAGCAGGAACCCTTCACACAGAAGAAGAAGTAGTGCACAATTCAAAAACAACTACTTATACGAAGTGGTCGACCAATTTGCCTACCTGGGCTCCAGTCTGACAGAGAATAATGAGGATCCAGCAGAAATCAGAAGGAGAATCACAGCAGCCAACAAAACATACTTCTCTTTGCTGCCAGTGTTTAAGTCACGTAGTGTCCACAGAAAAACCAAAATAACCATATATAAGACCATTGTTAGAACTGTATTGGCATATGGATGTGAGGCGCTGACACTGACGGTAAAGATGGCTGAAATGCTGGATACTTTTGAAAGAAAAGTGCTGAGAAGAATATGTGGACCGTGAAAGAGGGTGAACAGTGGCGGATCCGACACAATACAGAATTGTATAATATATATAAGGCACCTAGCATCTCAACACATATGAGACTCCTCAGGCTGAGATGGGCTGGGCATGTACAAAGAAAGCCGGATACACGCGTCCCAAAAAGAATTTTGACTGGACACCCAGGTGGAAAGAGAAAAGTGGGAAGACCCAGACTGAGGTGGGAAGACGAAGTAAGAGGGGATGCAGCACAGCTTCTCCAGGTACCAAATTGGAAGTCAGCCGCTGAGGACAGGAGGAGTTGGAGGCGACTGTTGCAGGAGGCCAAAGCTCGATATGGGCTGTAGCGCCATCGAAGAAGAAGAAGTGTCAACATGAAGGATCACAACTTATCTGAAGAAACATAACCTACCATGAGTACCTTTTGTGGAGTACCACGTTATTTGGTTTAGGTACCACATTGAGACCCACAGGCATCGCACACACAGAATAGAAATTTAGTATCACTTTAACGCCCTGTAAAGCGGTGCCACAGTGCGCCAACCTTAAATATTGCTTCATGCTTTAAATTTTTTTTACATTATCTCCAAACAGGAGGCCCTGAGGAAAATAATTTCCCTCAGGGCCTATGTCATCTTAGGGGATGCTGTGTGGAGGGTTTTTCTAAGGAAATGAAGTAGGTAGGAATCTGGGGGGTTACGGATGTTTGAATTCATCCCTCCAACCGGTGCAAGGCGATGGGTCGAGAGATTCTGGCTGGAGAGGATAAAAGACCTCCCTCAAACAGTCTTTCTCGATCCTACCCACCACACGGAAGGTGAGCAGACAATCGGCTGCAACGACCTAGACTAACCTCACCCCATGAATCCAGGTATCCCTGCTAAGTCGCCAAAAGTAGCAAACCACTTGGGGTGACCTATGGCAGAGGTGTTGGTTATCCAATAAATGGTTTCCGGGGCGAAGGTACCCATACCCGCCTCCCAAAATCGAACCCCAGAAACTGTTTGTATAATTTTTGATAGCTCACTATGCATATTCTTTTCTTATAATCCATGTAAAAGTACAGCTGGGCGTAAAACCAAATAAAATACATGCATATACATATGTGTACCCGTCTCAGAACAGACATCGTCTAGTGAGGCGGGTTACTTACTTGTTTGTATATAATAAACGCCTAGGTTGCCGGCAATAAAAAATAAAAAAAAGTGCAAATAACACAGCTTACCTTAAGTACACCGACATAGTTGGTAACGATTTCAGCTGCCGGGGCAGAAACTAAATGCTTCGGGGGTGAAAGGTTATCGCACGTTTGAGGCATGTATTTGCCAGCTTTCACCAGCTTTTCTATTACCAATCTGGCGGCATCTTGCTTTGCATCCTTTTTACAGCGGCCTTTTCCAGTCACAAAGACCCCCATTGCTGAAGCCTTGCATTCAAAAACTCCCATAATATCAGGTTCCAGAAATTCAAAGTGCGGAACTTTGTTGAATTTCACCGCCAGTTCTTGTAGCACAGTCACGGGAGTCTTAGTTGCCATCTTTTTAAAAGAATAATGATTCTGAAATTCAAATCATGCAGCATGAAAACCATTTCAATATTTAAGATGGGTTGTTACACAGAATTTGAATAATTCATGAAATTTCTAAGTTAAAATTCAAGTTCTGTGAAATGAATGTTCTATTTGAGTTCTGTTTTTATTTATTCTGAAAAGGGATGAACAAAACTCAAGTATCTGATTCACTTGACCGTGCCATGTCTTCCTCGGGCATCCCTGACTTCTTCTACCATTCACATTTGCGAACGAATTACACAATATAAAAATACAATCAGCAAAAACTACAGAAGTTTTTTTCATGAAAAAAGACATGTATTTTAACACTTTCGTCATTGCGAGATGGCTATAGAAAATTTGAGGAGTTCAGTGCATCTCTGTACTGGAAAGCTGGTCGTAAGTTTGAGCAGTCGTTAAACAGGTATGTCGTTAAATAGAGGGGGTCCTTGTAGTTTCAATTGTTCCCAATCTTCATCAGGACAGCATAATATTCACTGAGATCTCCGAGCAGAAAATCACTACAAAGTTATCTACACCGATCAAAAAGAAAACTGTTGTCACCAATTTACATTAAGGCCTTTCAGTGAATGTTTACAATTCCACCACACTCTCAGACCACCTTGAATATTAATAGAACTATCACCTACTGCCAATGTGACATTTGACGGTAGGTACTGCCAAATTGAACAAAATATGAAGGAAAATCTCAAAATAATTAATAATAATGGATTGCTTGCTATTTAACCCCTGAGGCTAATTTGTTCATTTTTGAGAACAGCTTATACAAGGTGTCCGGAAACTCGTAGTACAAGCGGGAAACTGGAGACTCCACATCACATTTGGAGTCGATTTTGTGGTATAACTTTTTTTGATTTGAGCTTTCGTTTTCGAGTAAATCGGATCCTAAGTTGGAATTTTTTTTGTTAAATTTGAAAAAATTGTTCACTAGGGGGGTTTACTTCAGCTATGCAATGTCTTATAAAATGCATTGAAGGGTAAACCGGGCTCAAAAGTTTTTTTAACCCTTTAGTTGCCGAAAAAATGGAAAAATAGAAAAAAAATAATATTAAAATCGAAATGCTGAGATCGACAAAAATAAGTTTTTTGGGTTCTCTACGTGATGTAGATTCACCAGTTTCCCCCTTGTACTACGAGTTTCCGGACACGTTGTATAGGTCTTACTATCATGGTGAGAAATATATATTTTTTTTTTTCAGGTTCTCCATAAAACAGTTATACACCAAATTATTACGGAGAAGATTACAAAATATAAGAGAAAAAAAGGCCAAGGGGGCAGTTTCACTATGTTGAGACCCAAGGGCGGATCCAGGATTTGTTTCTGGGGGGGGCACAAGGGGCGGACGGGCAAAAAAATCAACAATTCAGGATTTTTTTCTGGGGGGGGGGGGGGGCACAAGGGGCGGACGGTTACAAGTTCAAGTATATATAGGAAGATTTATGAAAGTGTCAAAACAATAGAAAAATTAAATGTTTAATAAAGACAGTATGTACTGTGATGGAATCTCCACTGTACACAAAAATACCGTCTGGGGGGGGGCACGTGCCCCCCCCCTAAATCCGCCTATGTTGAGACCTATGTCAAAAGATAGTTACTGAACTCTCTATAGGTAACATTGAAGATGTCAATGGTCAATGCAGAATCGTTAAGCAGTTGAATTGCTCTATTTAATGGGGCATCCTGAAAGGAAGAAGTTCTCGCTTTCGGAGCATAAAAAAGTGTGTGGGATCTCCCACGAGTATACGCGTTAGGGACATATAGGTTAATCTCCTTCAACATAGGTGGACTCAGTACAGTACCGGAGATCAGCTTAAAAAAATGTTATATTATAAAATAAATAAATAATACATTTTTTTATAATGTTACATTATAAAAAAATGTTATATTATAAAATAATAATATATTATATTATATTATGTTATATTAAATATGACCTAAACAGTGTTAGAAAGAGAAAACACCATGCAATTTAATGTTTATTTCTCTAATAATAAAATTTTAAAGAGCATTTCGTCACCTCTCAAAAAAAGTTTTTAGTGTTCGGAAATATTCCATTTATTTGGATTTTATCGCAAAGCAGATTATGACTAATCTTCTACTTATAAAAACCTTCCGACAGAATATGCCAGAGGCCTGAGGGGTTAAGTGCATTATTTTCTATTTCCAATAATTTTAAAAGGTTTTTCTTACAGTAATTAAGTTGAAACGGAGTATTGTGTTTAGTAATTATTCATATTAAAAGTGTGGCGTAATAGTAAATATTTACTGACCTTTAACTTCTGGGCAATAGATAAGTCAATAAAATTGATTATCTGTTCAAGGAAGAATTTCGAATTTTTTTTTTTGACCGATTTTTTGGCCTTAAAACGGGACATTGGTAGAGATACGGGGAGGGGAGGGGGTAAACACTATGAATTTTGTTTTGAATCCCACCCCCCCTAAGTCACCGGGACCATTTCTAGACATTGAATACCCTCTGAAGAGATGGAAAAAAACAGCGCAAGTGTGTTATGTGCCCAAAGTAATTAAAAAATTTTATATAACTCCGAGTGAAAATGATGCAACAATAATAAATATTAAATGTTTTTCTTTAACAGATATGGAAATTTCATTGTCTGCCAGGGGTCTAGGAGTCGAAAGGTCTTACATAATTTGAAAACATATAATTAACTTATAATTAACATCAGTTCTATTTAACTCTGTATAGATCACACTTCTAACACCATTCATTTTTCTATGACGATATATCTAATGGTCGATTTTATAAATCCCATGGCAATGACGGCAACTGCAACGGTGTTTTATTTCTTTGATACGTATGAAGGAGAGGTACGATAATGATTATACTTTCCTTTAGGAAATCGTTTGTCTCATTTCCTACAGGTCTTTCTTACACACAATTATTAGTGTGTAAGAAAGAGTTGCAGCATTATTGTGATAAAGAACAAACGTTTTCTGCGGTTGCCACTTGCCATGCAGTAACAGTAGGAATTATGAAAGCGCCCAATGATTGCAATAATCTTTTGCTCTCAATTAAGGGTCCCCCGATTTTTTTCGGGACATTTCCGCATTCTGAAGCTTTCCTTCAGGACAGCAGGACAGGGTGCCTAAAAACGGGACAGTCCCGATCAAAACGGGACGTATGGTCACGTTAATTATACTAATCATCCAAATATATTATGATTATTATCGGGTGAAATGCAGATCCTGCCAAAATCTGGAGATTTAAAAGAAAGGCACTTTCTAGATGAGAAAAGTGTGGAGAAGCTGAATAAAAAAAAATTAAGGCGCGCTCGGCAAAATTGAGGGAGATACAGCCGTTCAAAGTATTGAGAAAATGTAACTATGACAGCCCGGCGGCCATTGCGTCACTGTTATGTTGGTATCCCTGATACAAACAAGAGGTAGATACAAACCCTGCTTTGCCAAACAAACCATTCAAAACCTGGAATGTTTTTTAAAGTAAAGATAACGTACACAATCCCGCTAGACAAATCCTGCTTTGCCAGACAAACCATTTAAAAACGTAGGCTGTTTTTTAAAGCAAAGATAATATACACAAGCCCGCTACACAAACCCTGCTTTGCCAAACAAACCATTCTAAATATATACGAATAGAGGTTTGTTAACATTATAATTCTGTTTTTCATAATTACGCGCCTCATCATGTATCCCACGAAGTCGGCTATAATCGTATCTAGCTCTTCTTTGTATCAGGGATACCAACATAACAGTGACGAAATGCCCGCCGGGCTGTCATAGTATCGGTTCGCGAAGTGAAATTTTATTTAACGCAATTGAAAATTAAAATTATTCAAAAAAAAATTCGGGTGAAATGCAGATCCCGCCAATGTGGGGCATTTTAATAAAAATGCACTTTCTAGATGAGAAAAGTGTGGAAAAGTTGAATAAAAAAGAAATTAAGGCGCGCTTGGCAAAATTAAGGGAGATACAGCCGTTTAAAGAATGAATAAAATGACACTTAGTGAACTTATACTACGCCATTTTGTTACTATTATGTTGGTATCTCAGACTTGCTTTACGAAGGTTGATACGATTGTAGCTAACTTCGTGTGATATACACGTAATTTTGAAAAACAGAATTAATAATGGTCACAAACCATGTTACACAAACCTGGCGTAGCCGCTAAACTACTTGAAAACTGGGATGTTCTTCTTGCGTTGACGCGAGTAGGCGTTATAAAGGGGCACAAACCATGTTACATTGTAACAGATTTAGAGGACGATTACGAGTGCTACCAACTTTAAGGTAATATTTAGTTTTCAAAATGGCTGACAGTATCGGTTCACGAAGTGTCATTTTATTCATACTTTAAACGGCTGTATCTCCCTCAATTTTGCCAAGCGCGCCTTAATTTCTTTTTAATTCAACTTTTCCACACTTTTCTCATCTAGAAAGTGCATTTTTATTAAAATCCCCCACATTGGCGGGATCTGCATTCCTCCCAAAAATTCTATTGCTTTCCGCACTTTTTTTCACCTTCCAAATTAAAGTTCCCAACTTAAAACGCGGTGAAAGCATGGTTTTTGTCAAAAAAACAAATTTTGGCAGGATCTGCATTCCTCCATTATTATCATATGCCTACCAAATAATTTCTTATTTTAATTTAACATAATAAAGTAAAGTTGCAGAGTTCAGCTGGACGCTTAATACATATTTGTTTTCAAAATAACTCTTGGTTTCAACCGGTTTGGTTAGTACAGAAGATGTTACACCGTACAGTAAATCATTGCTAATAAACATAGGCATTCCGATAGGCAGCTGGTAACACTATTCGATAATATGTACATATATTGCTGAAGAATGACAATAATTACATCACCATAGACCTAAAACAGTACAAAAGCGAGTTGCTATATTTAACCGATGGAGTCATAAGCCTCAAGTTGGCACAGGAGGATAGAACACTCTAGAAAAATAATTCTTAAAATATATTGAATGCGAAAACCACAAAAAAAACTGAATAAACCAAAAGTATAGAACAGGTTTTTGTAATAAATGTTTATATTTTATTGTAGTTTACCAGGTTTCCATAAATATACCAAACCACCCACCAGGTTTCTAACGATGTGACGTGTTTTGCGGTCAATTGCTTCGCTTTGTGGTACTTTCGCTGTGGTGCTTGACAATTTGACGTTTACGTCGTCCGCAAGTTTACTTGACATTGACAGTTGATAGGGTTCCCAGATCTATGGAAAAAAAAAACCGTACAGTAGAGATGTGATGGACATGGGCTCGATCAGATTCATCGAATGTTTCGAAATCGCTGAGTTTATCGGAGCAATAGGGATTGTGGAGATGAAGAGCGTCATTTGGCGTGCGATGATCTTGATCTGCGAACTAATAGAATGTCAATAAAAACGTTATTATTTTTTGTACATTTAATTATCACACTATTAATTTTGTTTATTTACCTATATCCATTTCCAATCAATGACGTTTTCCAATCCCTTCATTCAACTCTTTTCGAATGGTGTTAATAGCTCGCCGGTATCTCAAACACCGGAACACTGGTTACAGGGCTAAATGTGGTTTGGTTAGAAAGGTTTTATGGTTTCTTTTTTTACAAGTCTATTGTGTAACAGATATAAATTCTATCCCTTGCGAAGATCCCACGTTTTCCAAGTTTCAACGTCCGACCATTTTCAAAAAGAATTCGTCGTCTATTGTTTTACACATATCTGAAGAATTTGTCGGTGTCTATGATGTTTCGAAATCCTTTGTATTATCTTACTATTTTAAAAAGTTACTAAATTCTGTTTCCACATAAATCAAATCAATATTCCGATTCCGTCCGAATAAACTCAAGCACATAGGAGCTGTCACCGTGTGATCAGAATATGGTCAAAATAATAATATCTGGGTAATTTGTATACGTAGCGTTGTTTTAGTTAACTCGAGGGCTCTTCAATAATTATTAATGCATAGGATAGGCTATATTTTATTATTAACTATTGATGACTTAGATACTTCATGCACAAAATTGCAATCATCGGCTGCTGCTCGTCAATCAACAGTAAAACAAGCAATACATTGGATCGCAGAGTGTAATGCGGGAGGAATGCAGATCCGGGCACCGTCTGGAAATTTAATATAAAGGCACTTTCTAGATGAGAAAAGTGTGGAAAAGCAGAATAAAACAAAAATTAAGGCGCGCTCGGCAAAATTGAGGGAGATACAACCGTTCAAAGTATTTAAAATTTCACTTTACAAACTGATATTGACAGTTCGCCCGCGTCCGCCCGCCATTTTTTTATAACCTAATACGCTAAACATGGTTTGTGATAGAAAAGAAAGTGCCCCCTTCGTAGCGCCTGCTCGCGTCACGGCAAAAAAACATCCCAGTTTTCAAGTGGTTTAGCGGCTACGCTAGGTTTGTGTAATATGGTTTGTGATTTTGATACTATTAATTCTGTATTAGGTCTGGGATCCAACATAAGCAATGAAAACATGGCGAACGAACTGTCAATATCAGTTCGCGAAGTGAATTTTTAAATACTTTGAACGGTTGTATCTCCCTTAATTTTGCCGAGCGCGCCTTAATTTATTTTTTATTCATCTTCTCCACACTTTTCTCATCTAGAAAGTGCCTTTTTATTAAATTTCCAGACGGTGCCCGGATCTGCATTTCACCCTGTAATGCCGCCTAACATATTATTTTATGGGTAGGTCTAAAAAGGTAAGTTTTTATTGACGATTTTATAACGTTATCATTGTACAAAAGCTCACTATTATAATTTGTTTCCCAATCAAGTAGCAAAATATTTAAAATGCCGAAATTGGCCGAGCCAAATAACGCTGGCGCTTTTATAGCTAGGTGGTCTGTCGGCCCCATAATCGAATCGAACATGGAACTCATGGGTAACTACTAACTACCTACTACTTATTTCGTTCGTCTTTGACAAAGTGACCATAGAAATAGAATAGAACTATGTACAAAACAACTGTCAAAAAGCGCGCATACCATTCGAATGTACATTTAGGTTATGTTGTTGTATTAATGATTATTTGAATATAATATACGTAAAAAAAAAATCTTGTGTAATAATATTTTAGATTTGAAACATAAATACTTAAATATTGCATTAAAAATAAACGAAATGTCTCATGTTTTTAATCAAACGACGCGGCGAATAGCCAGGAGCTCTATTCAATTTAGCAGACAAACTAGGAAAAGTCTCTCATACGACATATATAATGTTTTCGTTTTGAAAAAAATACATACTACGACCGATTTTCGGCATTTTACGCAGACGAAACGAATTCATACCAAACATTTTATTGCTTCTTCCAAAACATTTTCTACATTGAGTGATGACCATTTTATAGAAGACAACGCATTCATTGACGTGTTTGATAACACCTTCGACAAAAAAGAAAAAAATGATTTAAGAGCGCTTTTGTATAAAGATGTCAATGACAACATAATGATGCAATTAAACCAATGCCAATCTATTCAAAGTGTCTTTGACTTGGTTCGAAAAGAAAAACTAAATATGAAATCTCACCACCTTTGCCAGACAATATTGGTCCTATCAGACCTCCAGAGATCTTTTGACCAGTTCTATGTACAGGAATTAGAAAATAGCGAAGTGGAGACCAGTCCACAAGATATGATGTTTGATTACATGTCTGAATTAAAAAACCACAAAGATTTTATTAGTCTACTGAATCTTATTGAAAATAATTATTCTGTACTTTCTTTGGATGAATTGTCGTGCGCAATATTTTATCTCAAGAGAATGGGAATTAACAATACAGACAATGTTTTGAATTCTATGATTGAACTATTCCATGAGAAGGTAAAATCAAATGAATTTCCCTCAATACAATCGCTAGTAAGATATACATCTGTATTTGAAGCCAGAGATTCCTTAAGATTTGTGCCCATTGCGGCTAAAATGCTGCCACTTTTGTTGACTTCATTAGGTGAGTAGTTTGATTCATATAGTAAACATTTATAATAGTATCTACTAATAAAAACCTGTGAAAAATTACGGGATGTAATAATTGTAGGGTTTGTGAAGTTGTCTCAAGATCATTGCATTTCAATTACAAACATTTAGAGGCGATCTGAAATTTATCTTTTGAATGAACGCCGTTAGGGGCCGTTCAAGTATTACGTAACACATTTTGGGGGGGGGTCTTGTCAAACGTTTCTGTGTGTTACTGGGGCGGGAGGAGGGGTTCGAACAACGCGTTACGTAAAATATTTTTTTATTTACATAAAAAACTAAGGAATTAAAATCTTCCAAGTTGGCAATCCTTTTCGTTTCGTTTACGGGGAATCCCTCGACTGTATTGTACCTCATTTTTATTTTATTTTAAGCGACTTTCCAGTACTTTGCGCAACTTAATTGTGACTTGTAGGTAAAAATAGTCACTTGGGTGTTACGTAACGTTTAGGTGAGGGGGGGGAGGGGGGGGGGTACAGAAAAAGTAATACTTGAATGCCCCCTTGGTAGTTAGAATTATTGTTAAAATTTCAGAATCGTTGGACATGTTTAACCTCTTGGAAGCCATCGAATCCTTGATACTATTAAAAAAAATCATTTCTCTGAATATGTATAACTAGCTATTCTGAGGAAACAACATCTTCTAATGGTAGATTATATACTAATTTTATAAATGTATAAACACATTAATTGTATAAACACATTGGTTTCAAAAATTCCCCCATTTTTCCAAAAAAGAAATCTCCTTACTTATTCGTATGAGAATCGGACATTGTTCCGTTCCTTCTCAGCTTTATAAAATTCATGTGCTTGACTCCCCAGATTGTACGTTCTGTGGTCTAGATGTGGGAACTTTAGATCACATATTTTTTGATTGTCCCTCTCTAAATAAATATCCTCTCTTCTATCAAGATTTATCCAAAATTGCCTCTCCTCCATTCAACATCTCATCTCTTCTAAGTCTGAACTCCACTCCAATCTTCCATAAAATTCTGAAATTTGCACATTTAAATAAAATTAATATATAAATTCACTTTTCAATTCTCTGTGATTATAAATGATGGCCTAGAACACCCTTGAAGGGTGAAAGCCAGAAATAATCGAAAAAAAAAAAAAAAAACACATTATATGGTAAGACGGTACAGTTTACAAAAAAATAATTTTGCTAAAAAACAAGTAAGTTATTACTAAAATATAATCAGGTGGCGTGCGGCAAAAATCTAGCATTGTTTAGTTAACCTTTAAACGCCCGTGCACCGCGTGCAGTAAAGGCAGCCCACTGCCCAAGCATTTTTTGTGAAATATTCGTACCAAAATCACCGGTCCCGTACAGGACCGTTGGGCATTGAACGACACAAATCCGCAGTCTCGTATGGGACCACTGGGCATCTAAAGATAAATGTTTTTTTAAATACCACTTACAATAAAATACAACTCTTCGGGAAATCATGCACATAATAAGTTATTAGGCTCTTAGTTTGGGTTGTTTAAATAATATGTTCATATTTAGAGAACTTTCTGGCAAACGTTATATTCATAAAAACAATAAAAAATTATACATGGCGTCGAATCATGGATGTCAAAAGAAGTGAAGTTTTGAATTTTGAAAGAACTTTTTTTTTTTTATATTAAGTAAAAAAAAGGAAGCTCTAAGGAAAATAATTTCCTTCAGGTCCTATGTCATCTGAGATGCTGTGTGAAGGGTATTTTTGAGGAGAGGAAGGAATGAAAATTGGTCTTGAAGAGACCCATGTTGTAGGAAGGAGGAAACACAAAGGCCGGCAAATCGTTCCACAGCCGAGCTGTTGAACACAAGAACGAGTCGAAGAAGCGACCCATTCTCACGTGACCAACGTCAACTGTGTACATATGTTGGGCACGCATTTGGCGTGTTTCCCGACTATGCACCGGTGCTGAAGGGATCAATGACGCTAGTTCCTCGGGGCATTTTCCATTGAAATACGGTAGAACAAAGATAGCCTGTGCTCTAAAGACTGCAATCCGTTTGTTAAATTAGGGGAATCTATCAGACGGACCTTTAAATGCATCTTTTACCGTCTTCCCTCATGTAAATAGTAGCTTCTAGTAGTAATTAACCTTGGAGTAGCCACGCGGATTACATATGTAATCCACTCATGCAAAATTAAAGAATCCTTAAAAATGAGTGGCGCAAAACATTTTATCTTCAGTTCAGCACTGGTGTCGGGCGCGCTTGGTTGTGTTACAGGAGCTCCGCAAAGTCCACGGTCACATCTGTAATCCGCTTGATCATAATAACGGGTCTGCCATCTAGCGTTTTTTTTTTCAACTAGTGCTTATTTCGTGAATGGTAACACTTAGCTCATGTCTGATTTGACAGATAATTAGTGTTATCCTTCCGCTGAACGAATATGGTTGTGTATACGCTTGAACAACACTGGGAAATATTGCGACATTACTTTGAAAATCATGGTAATGTTGCAGAATGTGTGCGAAAATTGCGTACGGATTTTGGAAGAAGAGAAGCACCGTCAGCTCCGTATGTTCGTTATCTTGTGAAAAAAGTGAAAGAAACTGGCATCCTCATCGATAAACCAAAGCGTGAAAAGCCAAAAACAGTGCGTACACCCGAGAATATTGCTGGTGTGGCAGAAAGTGTGCGTGAAGCGCCATCAACATCAATCCACCATCGTTCTCAACAATTGAACATTTCGGAGACATCATTGAGACGAATTTTGCATAAAGACCTTGGTATGACGCCATACAAAGTCCAATTGGTTCAGGAGTTGAAGCCAACTGACCATCCAATGCGTTTTCGCTTCGCTGAGTGGGCCTGCGATCGACTT
Source organism: Limnephilus marmoratus (assembly GCA_917880885.1). Taxonomy (NCBI): domain Eukaryota; kingdom Metazoa; phylum Arthropoda; class Insecta; order Trichoptera; family Limnephilidae; genus Limnephilus; species Limnephilus marmoratus. The sequence goes on along the minus strand of OU862911.1, from coordinate 58,312,351 downwards.
ACAGAAGATGCCGATTTTGCCAAAAAAATCATCTTTTCAGATGAAGCTCATTTTGATCTTGGCGGGTATGTAAACAAGCAAAATTGTCGCATTTGGGGCACAGAAAACCCGCATGTATACATTGAAAAGCCGATATACCCAAAACGAGTCACTGTTTGGTGCGGATTTTGGTCCAGAGGCATAATTTGGCCATTTTTCTTCGAAAATGAGCAAGGAGTGGCCGTTACAGTCAATGGCGATCGTTATCGGGCCATTTTGAACGAATTTTTGTTCACAAAAATTGAAGAGGAGGATATTGGCAACATTTGGTTTCAACAGGACGGCGCCACACAGCCGAAGCTACACTCGATGTTTTGCGCCCTGTTTTTGAAGATCGCATTATCAGCCGCAGAGCTGATGTCGTTTGGCCACCTCGGAGCTGCGATTTGACACCGTTGGACTATTATTTGTGGGGTGCCCTCAAAGATAAGTGTTACGCCGACAAGCCAGAGACAATTGACGCTTTAAAGGACAATATTCATGAAGCCATTGGTGAAATACAGCTGCATAAAATCGATAATGTGCTTAAAAATTGGACCGATCGTGTAGGCTACTGCATGGCCAGCCGAGGCAGCCATTTGAATGAAATTATTTTCCATTATTAACCGGAAGGATTGTACTTTCAAATAAAAAAATAAATTTGAGAAAATATTCAGTAGTTTTTTTTTATAGCATTTTCAAAAAAAAGAAGTTATTTGGCCGACCCGATAGAAGCACTCGAAAAATGTGTAACGCATGCAAGAAATTCATTTGTCCTGATCATTCTATAATTTTATGTTATCCTGCTCAGAAATCAGCAATTAAATTAGTATATGTGCTTACTTTTTTTTTGTTGTATCAATAAAAGTGAAAGACGTAATTTTTAGTTTAGAAAAAGAGATTAATTGTGCAAAACTTAGAAGTTATGTTTAATATATGTTGCTTAATTCTAATAAACAATGCTTATAAAATTTTGCGATTATAAGATTAAAAAATAAATACACAATAATTCTAAACGATTTCACTTATTTTTTTAGTTTAACTCTTAAACCCTACCTGGGGTACTGGAGTACCCCCCTGGTGTTTAAAATATCAACAATTTTAACAATATTGCACTGTTGCAAAAATCGCTCTAGATAATCTACTCTCGATAATTGGCGCGTAAGTACGTCAGTAAGCCGGTACCCTCCCGGCAAGTGCAGTCGCGTCCACACCCCAGTACCCCGTGGTAGGAATAGTGTTATTCCAGGAAGACCAAAAGGTGGCCCATGTGTCTCTTCTACGGGTTGCTAAATGCCGTTGGTGTCAACTCTTTAGTCTTATTCAAGCTGTCAACTAACATTGATAAGGAGAAAATAACCAAGCGGCGTGAATTTCTTAAGAGTTTGTCAATGGCACTCATAAAGCCTCATATGAGAGCAAAATTACAATGGCCAAGTTCACCCCGGGATATCAGAGAAACTATACGTGCAGTCTTGAATATTCATAGTGAAGATCATAGGCCGGTCCCTGATAATCCCAAACCTGGTCGTTGCTGCTTTTGTCCGCGCACAAAGGACAGAAAATCTCGATCTGTCTGTGACACTTGTCGCTGCCATATTTGTGTTGACCATCAATACAAAATCTGTCCTTCATGTAATGACAAAAATGTTTATTAGTTTTTATTAATAAATTTTATTGTCTTTTCTTATTACTTTGCCATAATAAAAATAATATATAAAAAAATATCAAATACTTTTATTTTATTAATTTTTTATTGCGCGGGGTACTTCAGTACCCCTTGGTAGGAATAATTACATTCCCAGAGTGGTAGGGTTTAAGAGTTAAAAATGGCCTACCTATGTAATCCACGCGACCACTGACATTACTTTTTTTACAAAGTAGGTTATAATTTTGGACAATACTTTTATAGTTGTGGTGTGGCGAGCACTACATAAAAAAAATCTTTCATATGTACATATTATTTTCAAAGATAGGTATAAAACAAATTCCATTTTCTCCTACAGGTACTTCGTTTTCGCCCGCCTGAAGTGTGTTAAGTTGAATAGAAGTATATTTAAAAAAGATATTTGCAATGTGTGTTCAGCGATTCTGAAATTTTATCGAATTAATTAAAATTAAAACAATTTTAGTACCTACCTCATCGCTTGTTTGAATTGTTTTAACAATCAGTTACATTTTTGAAAATACAAGTAAAATTGAAACGGAATTACAGAGTAACTGAAACTAGTATGTTTAATTATAGTATATTATTTTTACTACGTTTTGAAACCATGATATATAATATTTGTAATTTAATTTAATTTGTATAATTTAATAACTTATAATTTAATTTATCAACCATATTATGAATTTCTAATCTGTAAACTTCACCTGCCATAACACAGGGACATCCCTAGCATGGCAGATGAAATAACACGAAAATCTATACAATGTACAAAGTTCTTATAATAAATAAATAATTAATAAGTTTTTCATAATATATATATTCATAATATATAGTTTTTCATAATATACTTTGCCGACACGTAACTTTATTAACCTTTTCACCGTGTTCCCGATTTTTATAGAATAAAGGTTGTAGCTGTTGTGGAGGGCACAATTTATTCGCGCATGTATGTGTGTATGTACGCATGTAAGTGATATGGGCAAAGAGGTTAAGATTTATTACCATTACTTCAGTTCTTTCTTCCCAAATATTAACTGACCCACAAACTCTTGTTGCCATTTGATTTCCTGCTTTAGCAATCAGTTAATTCTTTGATGTTAAATTGAAAAATATATTACTTCGAATTCACTACGTAGTGATAAACAGAAGGAAGGTAATCATATTAAAGTGACAAACTTACTTTTTAAACCTTTTTTTCAGATTCCTGCAATTCTGCCGAAGACTTCCATGGACTCACTTTGTGTCTAAATAATATTCATTCTATAATATCTATGCCTGTTTTAGAATTATATAAAATAAAAACAAAGGAGTTGGTTGATTCTGGAATAATTAACACCAATACGGAGGCATCTATTCTGAAGGTAATATGTACTTATTTTACTAAAGACAAATAAGCAATCAATCTGACTGCTCTGGAGCAAGTACAGAATTTTTAAGTGGATTGAAGGAAGAAGGTGGAAACGGACATAGTAAATGCGGGGATTGCAAATGGCTATAACAGCAACTACAGTGTGCTGTGCGTTACCTTTGGTGAGAAAACAAGGGAAGCTAATTTTCGGAAATTACAATGTGTGAAAACACCATTTACAAATATATTATCATTTATAACTCTCTGGTATTACAATCATTTGATGTATTATTAAATCATGAAGTAGGTCTCTCGTGTGCAGTGTTAACTCTTATTATATAACTTTACTATTTTCAGGCGCTGAGCTTTCTGAATCTACCTCACTGGTCAAAGTACAATTTTGAAATTGTCAACCTCCTTTGCCAGTTGTTGAAAAATTCCATAAAAAATTTGGATGTTAGTGACATTATTTCTCTTCATAAGGTAGGACCAATAACAGATTAATATTTAATTAAAAGTTGTATCTTATCTATAACATCTCTTTAAATAAAGTTCATTGATTTTCAGGTTTTTCAGAGTTATCTCTCGCCGATGCATATAATGGTTTCAGTCAAAGACAGAGCATCGGAATTGTTAGAAAAATCTAAAAATGATGATCGCATGTCAACATTTCTGAAAATACCAGATTTATTATTTTGCCAAGTTACGGGGGCAGCTGCCAACAACCGGCAAAGATTTGAGGAGATTTCCAACAAGTTTATGAAGTTTTCTTTCCCAACTGCACATGTGCCCTTATACAAAATACTAAGATATATCAAATCACCCGATCTTTCAGTTTGTGATAAATTTTGGCTACAAACTAGCTTTTTAGTAAAGAAGTTTCCTTTGGATGATTACAGATTGCTAAGAATTAGCCAGAAATATATGTATTTTTACAGTAATGTACATGAATTGTATAGATGTGCACCCTTTGAGAAGGAAATATTTACAAAATTTATGAATGTAGAAAACAGTTTAGCGATAATGCTGCCAGGCAAACTGTCTCGCATTACGGCCTTTTGTTTAGCTTACGGCTTATGCAATCCAAACTTTGCAAATCACGATATGCTCAATCTGCTTATTACAAAACTTGAAGAAATGTCCACTCAATTGGACCATTTGTCATGTCTTATTTTGTCTAAAGGGTTGTACATATCCTCTTTGATTACTAAGCATAGATACACAACAACAAAAGAAGCTCGTTTTGTAATGCGAATTGACACAATTCTTGACAATTGCGCTAGTGTACACATAAAACTCCCTCATTATTCAACCCTTACAGATTTAAACATTATTTGTAAGACATTCTTGAACAGAGGAGCGAGGTTTGACACAGATAGATTCAATGACTTGCTCATTAAGTACTCTCAGGTGGATGAGAACTTTGCTTCGAGAACAATACGAGATGCGGCCTATAACTTGATATGTTGTTCGGTAGTTGTGCCACCGCTGTTTGATCGCTTGATTGACTACATAGTGAACCAAGGCGATGATCTGTTGGGGGATTCTGCCCAAAAAATTCTTCAGTTATGCTACATAACAGCCTACCAGCCTAAAAACGAGCGATATTTTCAAGTGTCTATAGATCTTATAGTAAGGTATAGATGGGTTATAATAATATGATTAAAATTACATACTATGACGTTTTATTAGACACACTTAAAAGCATCTTTTGTCTACTCTAGGGACAAGGAATTACTCTCTGGGCTGACGTTATTGCAAGCATGCTTGGAACTGTGCTACTTTGGCTGCCTTCCTGATCTCTTAGTCAAATATATCTTTTCAATTGAGTTCATGGAACGCTTAGATCAAGAAATGTCGCAGTGTTATTCTAAGGTAATTAATTGATTGCAAAAAATTCAAAATTAACTTTATTACTACTGAATACTTTCTATATATATATTAATTTATTAAGTACGTACTGTTCTTACTGATTTTTTTTGCTATAATTGTATTGTGACAAATTTCTAATTTTCAAAGTGGAAACTGCACAAAAATATAATGTAAATAATAATTATGTTATGTATTTTTTATAATCACAATTGTAGAAGAAGATAAAACTATAATTATACACAATTTGTAGAAAAGTTTGTTTTTTTTTCACTATTTATGCTTGGTACTGAAAATTAGAGATATGTCACTCACACCTTATTGACTGTGACAGGTAATATTTTATATTATGTTTTTTTACCAGTAGGTAATTGCAGTTTCTTCTGGGAAATTTTAAAGCTATTGTTTATTATTTTTCTTTTAGCTATCATATCCTTCTAGAATTAGGAAGCAGCTTATGCATTTAAATCGCTCCGTGTGTCTGGAACTACCTCAACATGAAATTCCATGGTTTCATGAAAAGTACATACAACAAAGGAATATTTCAAGTAAATACAATTATCAATATTTTAATATATTCATATTTTTTTGTAATATGTCGACATTTAATATTAATTCAAAACAGAAACTATTTTCTACTGAAGTAAATTCTCACCAGTAAATACTCACCCAAACCTACTAGTAAATACTCACTCAAATCTACTACTAAGTACTCGCTCAAACCTACTAGTAAATACTCACTCAAATCTACTACTAAGTACTCGCTCAAACCTACTAGTAAATACTCACTCAAATCTACTACTAAGCACTCGCTCAAACCTATTAGTAAATACTCACTCAAATCTACTACTAAGTACTTGCTCAAACCTACTAGTAAATACTCACTCAAATCTACTACTAAGTACTCGCTCAAACCTACTAGTAAATACTCACTCAAATCTACTACTAAGTACTCGCTCAAACCTACTAGTAAATACTCACAAATTACAACAACCTTGTACATCACCCTAGAGTTGATGTAATCACTATTCAGCATCATATAATAAAGAACACTAGAAATTCAATGCGGGCATGTTGCATGACCGAAAAGTCTGACCATTCTTTGCTTAAATTTCAAATACATAAATTCCTTGTTTTTTAATTTTTTTTTATATATATATACACGGTGTCCGGAAACTCGTAGTACAAGCGGGGAAACTGGTAAATCTACATCACATTCGGAGTCGATTTGTGATATCACTTTTTTGATTTGAGCTTTCGTTTTCGAGTAAATCGTGTCCGAAGTTGGAATTTTTTTGGTTAAATTTGAAAAAATTGTTCACTAGGGGGTTGATTTCAGCTGTGTAATGTCTTAAAAAATGCATCGAAGGGTAAACCGGGCTCAAAATTTTTTTTAACCCTTTAGTTGCCGAAAAAATGGAAAAATAGAAAAAAAAAATGTTAAAATCGAAATGCTCAGATCGAAAAAAATAAGTTTTTTGGGTTCTCTACGTGATGTAGATTCACCAGTTTCCCGCTTGTACTACGAGTTTCCGGACACGTTGTATATATATTTTATTCTTCATTTTAAGCACCCACTAAATTGCCAAAGCAGTTTCATTATCATTATAATATTTTCATTTCTTTCAAATAATGGAATACAATATCAGGCAGTGTAAGAGAGACAGAGCTCTAAATGAACTAGAATCAAAAGGTACTAAGCCAGTGGCGATATCATTTTCCATATAAATCTATATGGGAGGCATTTCTAGTATTTATTGTCTGTTCAGTGTGGGGGCGATGCAAAGAATTAATCAATAAAATCATCATCAGCTAATGTATGCTGATGAATAGAGAATGTAACTAATTAACCATCATGCCATTTCAAACCAAACAACCCAGTCTGGCACATAATCTTAGCTTCATTCATGTTTATATGTGCATTGTTTTGAATTATTATTTAAGTACACTATGGAAATATGAATTACCATGGTTTACTAACATGATTAACCTATATTTTTCAGAGCCCTCTCATATGTCAATATTTCAAAAAGATGTTTTGGATGTTTTATCCAAGGCGGTTGGGAATTCCAAAGCTGTAAAATCTAAATATTTCACTCCATACGGCTACATGGTGGATTTCTTAATTGCGCTTAGTAAAAACAAAATTGTGCTGCCCACGCCCAGCGCAATGCAGGACGGCTCTATAACCAAGTAAATATTATTTTTATTTTAACACACTTCATGCAGATGAATATAGATTTTGTTTTAAACTTTATCTTTCAAAATAATACATACATTTGAATGATATCATAATAATAAGTGTTGTCTGAAATTAACACTCACACCTCAACTATAAAAGTGTTGTCTGAAATTAACACTCACACCTCAACTATAAAAGTGTTGTCTGAAATTAACACTCACACCTCAACTATAAAAGTGTTGTCTGAAATTAACACTCACACCTCAACTATAAAAGTGTTGTCTGAAATTAACACTCACACCTCAACTATAAAAGTGTTGTCTGAAATTAACACTCACACCTCAACTATAAAAGTGTTGTCTGAAATTAACACTCACACCTCAACTATAAAAGTGTTGTCTGAAATTAACACTCACACCTCAACTATAAAAGTGTTGTCTGAAATTAACACTCACACCTCAACTATAAAAGTGTTGTCTGAAATTAACACTCACACCTCAACTATAAAAGTGTTGTCTGAAATTAACACTCACACCTCAACTATAAAAGTGTTGTCTGAAATTAACACTCACACCTCAACTATAAAAGTGTTGTCTGAAATTAACACTCACACCTCAACTATAAAAGTGTTGTCTGAAATTAACACTCACACCTCAACTATAAAAGTGTTGTCTGAAATTAACACTCACACCTCAACTATAAAAGTGTTGTCTGAAATTAACCACTCTGACTCATAAGTGTGTTTACACGACAATAGCAGTTAAGTAATAAGCTTGTTTTCACGCTAAAGCGTGTGTTCCCACAGAAGTCGTTATAACTGTTATTTTTCTAGTGACAACCCTAAAACAAAAGTAGAAGATCCATATTGAATTAAGCCTTACATTTCTATTCAAAGTTGCCCATAGAAGTACATAAAAAAGACTAATTTTGTAGAAACAGTTTTCACCCGCCAAATTACCTATGCGCCGTTAGACATTGTTATTTTTTATTAAATATTCTTCTATGAAATGGTAAAAAAAGAGGTGACAAAATTGTTTATTATACATTTATACAATAGTATTAGTGTTTTTTTTAACATAATCCGTGATTTTAGCACCGTTTTCACATAAAAACATCACGAGTCATTTTTACAATTTTTTTATGTTTTCATTCTAAATTTTAGGGAACGTACCCATACTACGTGACCAACTTTTTGCAATTTATTTATTTGCGTAGTATGGGTACGTTCCCTTATATACATATATTTATAAATGTTAATATTTATTTGTAATATAACAATTTAAAATCTTATTTCATAACCTTTCAAAAACAGTTTTTTGTATTCGGCTACGTTCAGAAATGTTTAATTTAGTTATAGAGTTTTAATTGAGAAGCAGAAATAACACAAAGTTTTTATAATCTGACAGTTCGTTTAAGACAAAAAAACTTGCATAATCGCAAAATACCTGAGTGATTAAAAGCTTATTTTGTAATACGACTCCATAAACTGAATTTAAAGCCAGTGTTGGGCCATTCAGTGATGTTTTATGTGCAAAAATTGGTAATTGTTCGGAACAAACGTCAACGGTTAATACGCACTTTTTTTTAATAAAACTTTTAGATTCTTCTTAATTACCATAAAAGACAACTATTTGCATTGGGGGAGGTTGAAAATGTTACATTTTTAATTTTATATACGTAAATTGAAAATTTGCTTTCACACTGTCAAATCACTCTGTTTGCAGTTCGGAACAAACGTCAACGGTTAATACGCACTTTTTTTTGATAAAACTTTTAAAATTAAGATAATATACACAAGCCCGCCACACAAACCCTGCTTTGCCAGACAAACCATTCAAAAACGTAGGCTGTTTTTTAAAGTAAAGATAACATACACAATCCCGTTACATAACCGTTGACGTTTGTTCCGAATATTTACCCAAAAATTTATGTATTTTTATTACAAAAAAAAAAATTGACACAAATCATTACAAAGAGAAACAACAATTTCCACATCTCCAGTGCCATAAGTGTAAGGATTTATTAACCGTTCTACGAGTTTAATATATGTACTTTTGTTTAAATATTCTTTCTCACAAAATATAAGAATACAAGAAGATGGGGGAAAAAAGCCTCAAGAAACAATGACATTTTTTATACATATTTAATATATTATGCATGTATAGTTGGGATTCTCGCAAAGAGATTAGAATACATTATTCATAAAAATTATGGAACAGCAATGCATTTCCCATCATTCCAGTAGGGCCGACATAAGGCCAAGGGCGGATCCGCTTTGGCGCCAAGGGGAGGTCACATAGCGCCAGGGGGGGTCACGTAGTCGTGGTCAGGTCACAAGAAGTTATAATTTAATTTTTATAATAATAGATACAAGTAAAAAGTAGGTCCACCTTAGTCCTGGACCCAGCCCAGGGGGGGGGTCATGATCTCCATGACCCCCCCCTGGATCCGCCCTTGCATAAGGCCCAGGCTACACGAGCGGTTCTCCCACCGCGGGAAACAGCTCGAGAAAGCTGGTGGCTCATATCATACTATACTGGTGGCGGTTTCTTGCAATCTTTTGTTCATTCTTCAAAATGGATCTGCCAATGATCACTGCTCTTGCAGCGTTTATTTTAATAAGAGTTATTAAAAAATAAAAAAGGCCGAAGTGTTTGGTTGGTACCAATATTAAGTAATCGTTTAATTTCAGGAATATTTCATTTAATGTTTAGTGTTCACCGAGATAATCCTCAAAAATTCTTCATATTAATTCTCCATTGGTGTAATCATTCAACTTTACATCATATAAAGCAGGCCGATCTTATATTTCTATTATGAATCGCTCCTTATTACGATCGATCAACAACACTCTCTTGCAGGAAATGATGCAATCGCGGGAAACCACTCACTCGTATAGTATGAATGTTGCGGTTATCCGCTGCGGGATAACCGCTGCATGCGGCGGTTGAATTTCTCCCGCCTGCGAACTGCGAGCAGCCGCGGCGGGAGAACCGCTCGTGTAGCCTAGGCCATACAACGTTCGTAGTTAATTGTGTCTGCTGCGGTTTACAGACGGTTTCCCGCGGCAGTAGAACCGCTTGGGTAGCCTGGGCCTGAAAGGTAGTACTACCCTCCCCGCCGGAAGTGTGTTAAAACACAATTATTTTGTATACACTGCGATACTTTTGACAGACATTTTATCTAACTCTTTACAGTGCTGGCCTTTTCAACGCTTTCTATCATGCCATATCATCGCCATCTAGAGACACATTTTGACGCAATTAATGTATTTTAGTGAAACTTAAAGAATGCGTTACATTCACATTAGGGGTTAGCCGCTGATGGATTACATAGGTGAGAGCTTCTGTTACGGTAGAAAAAGGAGGTTGGGTGTCATGTTATGGTACTTGAATTGGGGTAGGGTTTAATGTATAGGTTATTAAACAGGGTATTGGCACTGGAAGTGCTGTGTTGTGTCTGTACCTACTATGTGATCAGTTATCATGACATTTACACCTCTTATTAAGTGGGTGTATTTAATGTTAATTATTCAGGGTTATATATATGAAGGTACACAGTTATCAGCTTTAATCCCATGGGATTTTTGGACGCCAAATCTCGTGGGTACGAGATATGCTGACTGTGTCGGTAGGCATGAATACTCCCGTCAGAGCGTGGGCACTGTTATTTTAATCATTGTTGTGAAGCTTGGAAAATAAGAAATAAAAGAGTGGATGTAAAACAAGATTATTATATTGGAATATTAACATACCTGTGGACCATACTAAGAGCTAGCTAAAACCTATTATTTTTATGCGACGATTCCGGATGCCTAATATCGCACCGTGGGGGGCCCCTCTCTCCCCCACGTTGCCTCCGCGCCAGGTTTGCAAGCTTCTCCATCCATCTGGGTGATTAATACGTTTGGTACATGGTGTCCTCCATCATGTGGTTGCAGTACTAGAAATGTCCTCCATCAGGTTGTGAAAATAATCGGCGGGGACTATACGGACGGTCGTGTCCCTTTGTATAATTGAGAATCCATCTCGTCGGATGACGGATGATAAATATAATCGCAGATTACAGTAACACTGGGTCGGTCAAGCCGCCATTATTGCACCACGGGATTCCATACTGGAATACCCGTAAACAAGAATTCTCCAGTCGCGATAACCATGTATCGGCTGGGAATAAAAGGAAACTCGTTCACATTTTAAATATACTTGAAAACAACCCGCCGATTGAATATTTTACATATTATTAAATAAATTTAAGTCCACATTTTCGACTGTCGGATTTACATCCTGCCCAGGAGATGCAAATCCAAAAAGTGAGGGGAAATCGATTATTATCCCCCTATCGACCGAAAGTAAAACCACTCGGAGAAAAAGTGTAATTTATAAGTGGCCAGTAAAATAGTTGAATTCACTACTATAGACAAATATCAACAACCCTGGGGCAATTTTGAACATTATTCAATTATTTTCATAACACTTCGTAGACCTGGTTAAAATGAACTAATAAATATGTGCCCATCTGGAGCCGGAGATTATGTTAGCCGCAAATTGTTTAACATTTTAATTTGAGTGGAGTATGAATATAAAAAAAATTATCTTTTTCAGAATCGCCATATTATTACTGGATCAGAGAAATTTTGTTAAGATGTACAATTCACCAACTGATTCTGAAGACCTGGTGAAAGTCCAATGGTCCAAGACCGGCCCAACAATATCCCGGTCTCGTCACCTGGAACTGATGGGCTACCGTGTGCTTGAGATATCGGAAACCTTATGGAACTCCATGCATATGGCGGAACCACACGAGAAAATTACCTTCCTGCAAAATCAAATATTAAACTAATGACGGGCTGATGTTTACCTGATATATCGGAGACCTTACGGAACTCCATGCCTATGGTGGAACCACATGAGAATGTTACCTTTCTGCAAAATCAAATATTAAACTAATGATGGGCTAATGTTTACTTGATATATCGGAGACCTTACGGAACTCCATGCCTATGGTGGAACCACATGAGAATGTTACCTTTCTGCAAAATCAAATATTAAACTAATGATGGGCTAATGTTTACTTGATATATCGGAGACTTTACGGAACTACATGCCTATGGTGGAACCACATGAGAATGTTACCTTTCTGCAAAATCAAATATTAAACTAATGATGGGCTGCCGTATACTTGAAATATCGAAGATCTTCAAATAAAACTGATTTCTTTTTATGTTGTTAAGGATCAAATAGTTTAGATTGCTAGACTGAGTTTGTTTATTCCTTGTGATGTTTTAATGTTAAGTAGTTTATGTAGGTATTAAATATTTAATATACGATAGATGATATTTTGGGTGAAATGCAGATCCCGCCAATGTCTGGGAATCTAATAAAAAGGCACTTTTTAGATGAGAAAAGTGTGGAAAAGCTGAATAAAATATAAATTAAGGCGCGCTCGGCAAAATTGAGGGAGATACAACCGTTCAAAGTATTTAAAATTTCACTTCGCGAACTGATATTGACAGTTCGTTCGCCATTTTTTCACTGCTTATGTTGGATCCCAGACCTAATACAGAATTAATAGTACGCCAGAATCACAAACCATGTTACTCAAACCTAGCGTAGCCGCTAAACCACTTGAAAACTGGGATGTTTTTCTTGCCTTGACGCGAGTAGGCGTTATAAAGGGGCACTTTTTTTGTATCGCAAACCATATTTAGCGTATTAGGTTATAAAAAAAATGGCAGGCGGACTGTCAATATCAGTTTGCGAAGTGAAATTTTAAATACTTTGAACGGTTGTATCTCCCTCAATTTTGCCGAGCGCGCCTTAATTTTTGTTTTATTCAGCTTTTCCACACTTTTCTCATCTAGAAAGTGCCTTTTTATTTAATTTCCAGACATTGGCGGGATCTGCATTCCTCCCGATATTTTTTATGAATTAATTTAAGCACTATGATGGTTTGTACGCCTAACAAAAAAAAATACAAATAATTTAAGACCTAATAATGAAATCTTGTTATAGTTCAGAGCTACAAATATAAGTTGGCGGTGGCGTAAACATGAACTAACGCTTTATCTAATGTCACAGACCACAACGCCCTCCCTTTTCTCCAACTTATAATTGTTGCGCTGTAAGTATGTAAAATTTTTAATAAATAATTTCAAATGATTCAGATGATTGTAAGATTTGTAGATAAACATTTTACTAAATGAAAAGATAAGTGAAAGCATTACTTGGAGCATAGTTGTACAACATGTTCGATCGAGTCAAACCGTCGAACATGAACGGGCGTAGACGCAAGGCTTAGGACAGTATGCAACACTCCACAGTTCAAGTACAAGTAACTTTACAAGTACACTTCTAATCAATCGATCAACTCTTCAGCCCGCCCGCAGAAGTGTGGTGACTTTTATAACCAAAAGTAGCGTATCGGTTCAGACGGGAGGCGGATGCTGCTTTTCGGCGGGTTGTTCGGGAGGAGCGCAGGAGGAAGTGTATATGTAATTGAGTGTAGAAAAATTTTATGGGTTCGATTTATTATTATTAAATACCTATGAAGAATTTTGACAGTTGTTGCTAGCAACTAGAAATGTATATTTGGAGAAATGAAACCAAGAAAGGGCCATCTAGTCATAATTGTAAATATTATATCAATCAGACGTTGTAAATATTATATCAATTTTATGCACAGAAACAAAAAAGTATTAATGTAATGTAAAGTAAGTGTTAATTAGGTGAATAATAAATGTTCAAAAACATTATATGATCAATGAAAAAATTCTAAATAAAAAAAGCAATCAAAAAGTAGTATTCTTCTCTATGGGTACTTCTAATTATTGTAATACATTTCTAACAGAAGAACATGGAAAGAAAGGTATTAGAATAATTACACAAACCCTGCTTGCCGTACAAACTGCTAAAAACCTGGGATATATATCTATGTATATAAAAACGCGTGCGCGTTCTTCTATTTATTTTCGTTCTAGGTAATAGAACACATCCTTCTTGCCATATAAACCATTAAAAACCTGGGACGTATATCTAAATCATCTAGTCCCTCAAAAGTTAGCATTACATATAATCCATGTGATGGTGACACGCAGTTTGAACCTCAACCCAGTACCAGTAGTACCGGAAATAATTCGAAATAGGTACTTTCATTATAATGATAGTCTATATATCGTTTAGAGCCACTGGTTACGTGAATGCTTTTGTATTTTTAGGTTGACAGTGCCTATTTGCGAATAGAGAACTCCAGTCCAATTTTTTTAAATGAATAATGGACCTTCTAACTTAAATAACTGCATATATTTTTTTTATTTTTAGAGTTAGTTAATAGTTAAAATAATTGTCAAAAGTATTAATTTTTCAAGATCCCCAGAAAACCACCGTATGTATAGTGAATCGTGTGACGCCATCACTCCTGAAAAGTTACTATAGGATCGGGCAATTAGCTGATCAGCTGCCGCCATTTTGAAATTCGATGTTCGAAGTATTCTCCCTAGAAGTAGCATTACTATTTTTTTGTCCGGTAGTTTTTTAATATTTTCAATAATAGAGATACCTTTATTTTTGAAACATTATTTAGGCCTAAATAATGTTTCAATAAACATAACAACTAAATCTCTATAAACAGTATGTAAATAAACGAATAAATTAATACGATGGCTTGTGTCATACCTACATTCCCATACAATGACTTTACGGTGACGTCACGACACGATGAACAGTGACGTCACACGTCACCACTAAACATTTCAATAATGCCAACTTGACGGTGTGTTTCAATGACCCGATTAAAAATTGACTTTTTAATATTTTTTTAAAAACTGCGTTTAATATTATAATAAAACTTATATATTCAGAATCAGCGTTTATTGGTCTATATCAGCGGTTCCCAACCTTTTGTCACCAGGAACCACTTTGATTTCATTATTGTTAACAGGGACCACAAGATTAAAAATAAACTGAATCAATCTAAAAATAATCTTTAAACGTTTAACATTTATTAGTATGTATTAGTAAAATTCAAAAGTAACATAAGTTAGCAGTGTTGTTATTGAAAACATATAATTTTTAATAGATAATTTCAGTTAGGATCAATGAGATTTTTGAGCTTGCATCTTCTGTACAGGTTCTTTAATTATTGGGGTAAAATTTTTACTCAAAGTTACACGCATAACATCACTTACTTTCAATCGGTTCCTGGACTTGCTTTTAATTAGTAGTAAGGCAAAAAAACCCTTGTTCGCATAAATAAGTTGTTGAGAAAAAATAAGAGAGCGCAAAGCAATTTCTCGAATTTTAACTAACTAACTAACTAACCATCACGCCGTTTCTCCGCAGGGGTAGGCAGAGAGGACGGACCGCCAAACATCCCGGTCTTGGCACACATTCCTTGCGTCGTTTACATTCATACAACGTCTCATACATTTTCTTCTATTATTCTGACTCTTGACATGGCCCGACTCAAGTATCTGATTCACTCGGTCGTGCCATGTCTTTCTTGGGCGTCCTCGACTTCTTCTACCATTCACATTTGCGTCATATATTCTCCTTACACTCCTTTCCTCGTTCATTCGCTCTACATGCCCAAACCATCGGAGCGTTCCTTTCTTGATCTTACTCATCACGCTTACATCAGCCTTGCATTCTTTGCGGATTTCCACATTTCTCACACGATCATACATGGTTTTACCACACATACGCCTCAGGGATCTCATTTCTACAGCGTTCAGTCTACTTTCATCCTTCCTCTGCCAGTTCCATGCCTCACTGCCATACATCAGGGTAGGTACCAGTACTCCATGGACGGCTAGTTTCGCGTCTTTGGACAGTTTTTTGTTGGTGCCAACGGCGTTCAGTCCTCGATTAATAGCCTCCATTAAAACTGCTCCAACCTTCGATCAAGATACGTCAATGGCTCCAACGAATTAGATTCGAATGCGTCCTTACAGTTTCTGTCATTTTGTAATTCAATAAGTTCTTCTTGGATCTCTTCTGATACTTCTGTGGCATTAATACCCAAAAAGGTTGCGTATCAGTTTTTGGTGAACTTTATCTTCTGTATTGGTATATTCTGGGAAGTAACGATTGAATTCATCGGCCAACATTTGCAGATGACATTTAATATTTTTTGTATGCTTTCCTTAAACGTGTAATATTAATTGTCGTCAAGGAATGTCTTCAATGTTGCGAACGCACTTTAATTTTCTTCGTCAACTTGACTAATCCATAATTGAAATTTGCAAATGAAAGCACGAAGTTTATCTTCAAAGATAAATATATTAGCATCGCCTTCTAAATTACTGTTTCCTGAACCTTGCAATTGCAAGTTTAACTTATTTAGATTTGTGAATATATCCACAAAATAAGCCAGATGCATTAGAGATGTCAGATTAGAAAACTGCTCCATTAAGTCTTTTAATTTTTTCTCACCTAGAAATAAGTCGACCTCTTCTCTGAGCGCGTATAATCTTTCCAGCATATTGCCTTTCGACACCCATCGAACCTCTGTGTGAAAATTAGATCTTAGAACCCCCCACATGTTCACATCACGCACAAATAATCCATCAGGCCTCAACCATATTTTGTCAGTAGATTAGAATATTTCCGCTTTGCAATAAAATCCATATAGATGGAATGTTTGTAAACTTATCCGAAAACTAAAAACTGTTTTTGAATGGTGATGAAGTACGCTTCCAAATTTTATTATTAGAAATAACCATATAATATTTTTTAAATAGAATTTTTTTTTTTGTGAAGTTTTAAAAATAGCTCACCTTGCGTTTTTTCCTAACTAAAATTACTGAACGAAAAAATATATAATCACACACATATTTTTTTAGACAAATGAATTATAAACTTTTTCATCACCTCACTTTTTTGTCTTTTCGTGTGGATTAGTGAATCATGTGAATGCCCCATTATTAACCGGCGCGCGTTCATTCAAAGTTTGAAATCTTTCGCGGACCATATTCTAGCTCTCACGGACCACTAGTGGTCCGCGGACCACAGGTTGGGAAACCCTGGTCTATATATGAACATATTTTTTTAAAGCCTTAATATTTTTCACTGGAGTTCCTTATTGCGTTCCTTATTGTACCTACGCATTATTTATCATTTCTGAAAATTGCAACACGTACTTTTTATGCTACTTCCACACCGAAGCCAACCTTCCAACTCAGAACGGAGGCGTCTACTAATATCTACAGGAATTCCAAAAACTGAAAAAATCGAACTAATATCTATGAGAATCAAAGTGTTGACGAATATCTACAGCTCAAACTGTTGATTAATATC
Source organism: Limnephilus marmoratus (assembly GCA_917880885.1). Taxonomy (NCBI): domain Eukaryota; kingdom Metazoa; phylum Arthropoda; class Insecta; order Trichoptera; family Limnephilidae; genus Limnephilus; species Limnephilus marmoratus. Next base: position 58,294,970 of record OU862911.1, on the reverse strand, counting down.
TATGAGAACCAAAGTGTTGACGAATATCTACAGTACTGGCAGAGGTTGGATTTGCAATTATGTATAGCATATTGGAATAACGTAATGTTGCGTATGCAGTTTAAAAAACTTAATTTATGTAAGTATGTATGTAAAAATCCCTAATATCGGACTATTGAACACATTTAGCTGATTAGTCCAACCTAAGCTCTGTAGATATTAGTTCAACCTACGCTCTGTAGATATTAGTCAACACTCTGAAGTTCGTAGATATTAGTTCAACATATGAGCTGTAGATATTCGTCCGACATACAGGCTGTAGATATTAGTATCTGGAGTCCTCAGAACTTCACTAAATGGATTTACATATTGTCAGATCATAGGCTACAAGTAACAAAAATATTTTGAGCTCTTAATTTTCAAGTTAATGTATAGAATCTCATTTTCTAATTTATTAATTTTCCAATTTTTTAATCTACAGAATTACAACAAACACCTCTCTTTTACAGTTATGACTAGGGATGCAACGATATATCGGAAAAGCGATAAATATAGATATATCGACCCCTAAAAATATCGATATTTATCGATACCGAAAAACACAAAATATCATATCGAAAAACCCGCCCAAATTAAAACACCAACAAAATCGGGTAAAAAAAAGTAAGAAAAAACTGGCGGTGACGACGAGCTTACGTTATATCTTTCTGCACCCTATAAATACCCTAAAAGTAAACATTGTTGGAACATGGCAAGAGATGCAAGGTGTATATCCCAATCTTTTTAAAGTGGCAATAACTCGTCTATCAATTGTGGCAACAAGAAGTGTTCCTTCTGAACGTCTTTTTCAAAGGCAGGAGTCACTATAATTCAAAGCAGAAACCGGCTACAAGGAACAAGACTGTCAAGCTTACTATTTTTAAGTTCGATAGCTGGTACAAAATACTGGAATTATTATTTTTAAATAAATTTATGAAAAAAAAACACATTTTAAATACCTATTTAAGTTTTGTGATTGCCCGGGTTCATGGGGTGAGGTTTGTCTAGGTCTTGGAGGCGTATGACCAGGACATGCTGAACCCCAGATTCCTACCCATCCCTTAAACCCTTTTCCTTCCCAGAACTCTCCTCTCCTTCCTTTCCTTAAAAAACCCTCCATACAGCATCCCCAAAGATGACATAGGCCCTGAGGGAAATTGTTTTCCTCAGGGCCTCCTGTGTGGAGCTCATGAAAAAATAAAAAAAATTCAAATAGGTAAGTATAAAAAATTATGTACATAATCGATAAAAGTTTGATATAACTACAACTACATTGGATTTCTATAAGCTTTTAAAAAAATATCGGTATATCGGCCCTCTAGACCGATATATCGGCCTACTAGACCGATATATCAATATCGACTTACTTCGATATATATCGATATTTTTAAAAACCTTGCATCCCTATAACTATGACCACAAGTATCCAAGAAGTAGGTTTGGTAACCTTCAATGACCTTCATCTTGTCCATGCGATCTTATTTTTTGTAAAGCAAGCAAATGGGATGCAAAAGTTGGATAAAGAAGGAAGTAGCACAACACGACACAGCATTACAATCGGAAAAATGCCATTTGTGTTTACATATAAAATAAAAATTAATTAAAAATATCATTTTGATGGGTGTAATTTTAAAATACAAAATACCCATTTAAGTATGTAGGAGCAAAAGTTTGTCGTTTATATTTTAAAATTACAACCCAAAAATGCATTTTTAATGATGTTTTATTTTATCTTTCAAATTTTATTTTTAAAATTAATTTACTTAGTAAAACTTTTTTTTATGTTTTTCATTTACTCACAAATAATTGCCCAAGTTGCCTCTAAAATCACGAAACACTAAAGTCTTTAATGGCTATCTTATAATTTAAAGCAAAAATAAATAAAGTAGCCCATATCCGTAGGTACTAGATATTTGATATACCTTTTGATTACAATTTTTTTTCAGTTTAGTTGGGTATTTTGATCTCAAATCCAAAATTAAGATTTGTATGAAAAGGGCCGAAAAGGACCGTAAAATAATTACAAAAAGTAAATAATTTTAACAATTTTTAAATCATGCGTTTGAGCATTTTTGCTAACTTGGATGTAGGTATATTTTCAAGTAAATTTTGAATGAAATAAAATCGATTTTGAATTGTTACTTAAAAATGCTGCTTTGGAGAAAAATTAATCTTTCTCATCCAAAAAATTGCCTTATTTAGTTGCTAGCATAGATGTATATATTGGAGGTGTCTACTAATATCGTAATATCTACAGGAATTCCAAAAACTGAACAAATCGGACTAATATCTATGAGAACCAAAGGGAGGCGTCTACTAATATCTACAGGAATTCCAAAAACTACGAATATCTACAGCTCAATATGCTGACTAATATCTATGAGAACCAAAGTGTTGACGAATATCTACAGCACTGGCAGAGGTTGGATTTGCAATTATGTATAGCATATTGGAATAACGAAATATTGCGTATGCAGTTTAAAAAACTTAATTTATGTATGTATGTATGTAAAAATCCCTAATATCGGACTGAAGTGGACCCTGAAGCGGACAGAAAAGTCTCACAGTGAACTGCGCTGTAAACCTATCGGTCTTTACTTTTCTGCGCGGCGGCCTAAAGTTGCGCGGGACTCGGTCGCTCCGAAGTGTGCGTGTAAACGGCGCTATTAGTCTAACATATGAGCTGTAGATATTCGTCCGACATATAGCCGGTTCACACGGTTCAACTTTAGTTGATCAACTCGACACTTGAAAGCATATTGACAGGTGTGAACCTTCTTTCAACAAAGTTGAACAAGTTTTTTGTTGACTAGCTAAAGTTGACAGCCCGTCTACTTTTGACGTTCAAGTATGTCGCGCCATCTTGGTTACCATAGTTACTCGCGTGCACAACTAGACGTCAAACATTTATGTCCATATTCGTTAGACATTCCTAGTTCTACCGTCATGGAATCCGTTTCAACGAAAAAATATTTGAAATGGTCGGATGATTTGATGTTCAGATTTATGCATCCCTGTCTTTGGGATCAAAATCAAGAAGTGTACACAAATAGAAATGCCCGTGATACTGCAATAAATAATATGTGTTTCATTTACACTACCTACCCAATATATTATGATAATGACAAAAAATAACGGTAAATATTCAGAGCATGCGTCACCATTAATACGCATAAATTAAAAGAAAAAAAACTTTGTACAAATCTAATAACAATAACTACCTATGTCAAAGTATGACGTTTGGCGTTGTTGTTTTAGGTTATGGTAAAGCTAATTTTAACGAAATATGGATTATTTCCTTGCTTCTCCGGTTATTGTAGTTAGTAGTAATTATTATTAATTTAAACGTCTCTGAAAAATTTTATCGCCAATTTTGGAAAGCAGCTCATCAAATTGTTTTTCTGTCATCCATATCCTTCGGAGTCTTCTAGTTCCATCTCTTTCAAAATTGTGTTGGATGCGCCTAATTCATGATCCATTTTCTCGCCCAAATACGACGTTTTTTATGCTTTTTCATAATCTCGAGCTCATCTCGCAAAACATCAGAAGTTAGAGAGACGCACGCACTGACAATTTCAGTTGACGCCATCTTGAATGTCAAATTCGGTTCTACTTAAATTGAAACGTGTGAACATAATCTCGTTCAACTTTTTACGTTAAATAAAAGTGGATCAACAAAAATTGAAACGTCTGAACGCGCCAATACAGGCTGTAGATATTAGTATCTGGAGTTCCTTGCCCTGAAACATGGTTTTTCATTTTTGGGACATGGCAACACTGATTTCAGTTGTCAGATATCTTTTTTCTATGGTTGTCAGTGTAAAGAAAATGTCAACATGGTGTCGATATGATAAATAATTATTTGGGTTTTTGCAATTTTTTTTCCGCTAGCTATATTTAGAAGTTTTGCAAATGCAATAAATATAAATAATAAAATTAGCCGAATACAATTTTGTGCAATAAATCGCAGTTTTTTACACAATGGAAGAGGTAGATAATATAATTTTGCAAACCCTGCATCAGCTAGGAATGTAAGTGGATGCCGATGATTTACTAATTTAATTTTGATTTCTCAAATCGTACTAAATTATCTCTGACACTAACCATTCACTGCCCAAAGTAAGGTATAAAAACGATCATTGAAAACTTTGAATTCTAGGATATTCCCAGAAGATGTGACGACTCTCAAAGAATTTCCAGAGAAGTATGTTCTTCTGTCGACTATAAAATGCTTAGAAATAATTATGGGAAATAAAGATGAATGGGAGGTGCCTGAAGAAACATCCCAGAAGATTGTTATTGCAAATGAAATCATAATGCATTGCAAAGTAAGTGCCTCATCTTAGGCTAGCTTTACACTTGTAAGTTTTTCCCGTAAATCGCTCATGTAAGCGATTTATGGCCAAATTACCAATGTAAACGACACCAAAAATCACTTAACGTAATTTGTAGCAAGTTACAGAATCTGTTCTTTCGCGAGTTTTTTGACAGGTCTAATCGCGTCCGCGCGTTCTTCCAGCCTTCTTACAGCTTATAAAATCAGTTTGATAAGCTGAGAGACTTGAAGCAAGAAATAGTACCAAAATGCGCCGTTTGCTAGATGTCAAAAATTAAAAGACAGTTGTTTTCGTAGGATTTTTTCCTATAAAACTAATATTTATTTACACTTATTTCAGTTTTCTGAAATTGTGCATCCTTCTATTCATTACCGGTCCAATCCTTTTTATTCTCAATGTTTCTGTTTTTAACATTACGTATTTGAACAGGTGGTTCCAGTAAGGGTTAACAGCAGTGGCGTAGCTAGGGGGGGGTGGAAATTACTATTTGACACATGAACACGGTCTGTTATTTATATTTTCGTTCCTAGTTCTTACTATTGCTCTGTTTGTTGAAAAAGTTGTTATTCTATTAGTGTTCAAAAAACATGGTAAGGGGCCGTTCAAGTATTACGTAACGCACTTGGGGGGGGGGGTCCTGTGAAACGTTACTGTGCGTTACGAGGGGGAGGGAGGGGGGGTTCGAACAACGCGTTACGTAACATGTTTTTCTTTATTTAGATAAAAAAAACCAGGGAATTAAAATCTTCCAAGTTAGAAATCCTTTTCGCTCTCGAAATCTCTTGTTTTATTTATTACCGCAAACGCGATTAAAACAAGAAAAAAGTTATTTAAGCGACTTTCCAGTCCTTGAGAAGTTAATTCTTCAAGAAACAACTATTTAAGACGGGGGAGATGGTTAAAGATACATTAGAGTTTTATTTTTATTCAAAGTTATAAATTTTCAATGTCAAACAATCTTTTGTTGCCATTTTGTATTTTTTTAGTATTGAGTGACATTTGGCGATAGGTTTCGTTTCAATCTAATTAGGCACAAGTTTTTTAAATAACCCAAACTACGAACCTAGTAACCCATTTTGAGCATGTCCCCCAATATAAATAGTCGTTTATTATGCAGTTAACACTACGGCACACGCGCCTCTAAAACGTTTGTGAGTGCTCGCGTGGGCTTCACTTGTAGCCCATTTTAAATTGAAATATACCGAAAGATAATCATTTAATTTTTAAATAAAACACATTTATTATTATAAATGACATTTATTAAGTAAACCGAAATAAAAAAAATATCTTCTCTTTCTTAAACTTAAAATATTAACAAAATTTCAGACTTCTCAAAAAATCACATCATTTTTACTTATTTGAGATCAATCAACTTTCGGTTTAATTCTTACATTTTTTTAAAAACTTTTTTTAAAATTTTCATTCCACGAAGGACAAATTAAAATTTAGTGATCATTACATACATTTCGAGCAAGTTTTCCTTGTGCTTTCCTTGTGTTCCACCAGTGCACGCATGGGCTACATACTTAGCCCAACAACTTTAAATCGCCATTTTTTGCACATGCGCCAGCGTCGATCGCTCACGCCACACTGAATGCATCGAGCAACAACCAATCGGAGCTTAGCTAGAGACTCGAAGTTAAATTACGCGATTTCATGAAGTTATGAACAAAAACAATACCCTGGGTTACATATGTAGCCCACGCGTGTACTCTAGTGTTAAGTTGAATGAAGTGCAATTTCCATAATCTGTGCCTATAAGAGTGGTTAAGCATATATTTACCTAAGTTATGATAAATTGAATGCATCGAGCAACAACCAATCGGAGCTTAGCTAGAGACTCGAAGTTAAATTACGCGATTTCACGAAGTTATGAACAAAAACAGTACCCTGGGTTACATATGTAGCCCACGCGTGTACTCTAGTGTTAAGTTGAATGAAGTGCAATTTCCATAATCTGTGCCTATAAGAGTGGTTAAGCATATATTTACCTAAGTTATGATAAATTGCTTATCTTAGTATAACGCATAAATATCCCATTATGCACAAATATTCAAAATCCCCATTACATACATATCATATGCATTGATTTTAAAATAAATTATATGACTATCTTAGAGTTTAACAATGCTTAACAATGCTTAAAGAAACAAAAAGTAACTTTCATTTATTGAACCAGCCGCTGGTAGATTGCCAACAAATGACGAGGATGAAGAAAGAAGAAAAATTGACAAGTATGTTACTTATTCCATAGTTAAATAATAATTTGCATGCATTCATTTTCTTTCAGAAATTAGGATTCAAAGGAAAATTGGGTTATGAATTACTTCTTTATCCAAACGAAACAGATACCAGAAAAATTCTTTCCTTCTTGATCAACAAACTGCCAAAGGAAACTGATAAAGCCTATATGTATATTATGAGAGACGAGTTCTCGTTGCTTATGCAAAACATTTGCCAGAAAGTGTCTGAAGAGCTGGATCTTCCTTGGGCTCCCCCATACTGCGGGATAAGGAGTTTTAATGTGCAACCCAATGGAATGTGGACCAAGTCCGGATGTCGCCACGTTCACCCAATAGATAGCATTCCATTTAAAGTAGACAAAAATGATAACAATATTACTGAAGGTACGTATTCCATAACTATTATTTTATTAACTACGTACTAGCAAGTTCTTGCTACCTTCATTTTCACTATTATGTATACAAACCATCCAATATATTTTTAAATTATCGATCTGATTGTATGTATAGTGAAACTGTAAGCTGTATCCGATGAAAAAACAACAGCTGTAATGAAGTTTAAGATGATAACTGAATACTGAGACACTTAAATTTAGCGGGAAAAAATGTTTAGTACCACTTACCCAACGTAAGAAAGCCCTCACTCGAGGTCGTAAAAAAATATTTGTGGTTTAACAAGTGGCTGTTAAAATTGTGAGCAAAAAATATCTTATTGTGAATCGTTCTAGAAACATATCATATTTAATAAAAATTTTGTCTTCAACGTGTAAAATTTTGACAAATAATAGTGCATATTTATTTTTAAAATTTTTAGTTCCTAGTAAATATCCTTTTTAAAAGAATGGTTCAAATTTGAAGTCATTATAGTGATTTACGTAATTGTGCGAATTATTTCCAGTATCTAGGATAGAAAAAAAAAGGCTATTCGGTGTTTGGTCATTTTTGGTTGGCAGCGAAAAGCCAAATAATATAATGAGCAAAATTAAGAAAGGGACCCTCAGATGGTTTGGGCACGTAGAGCGAATGAGCGAAGAAAGTAGTGTAAAAAGAATATATGATGCAAATGTGAATGGTAGAAGAAGTCGGGGACGCCCGAGGAAGACATGGCACGATCAAGTGAATCAGGTACTTGAGACGGGCCATGTCAAAAGTCAGAATAATAGAAGAGTATGTATGAGACGATGTATGAATGTGAGTGAGGCAAAGAGTGTGTGCCAAGACCGAGTTGTTTGGCGGTCCGTCCTCTCTGCCTACCCCTGCGGGGAAACGGCGTGATGGTTAGTTAGAAAAGCCAACTAGTCGGCTTTTAGTAGTTAATCTGTCTTTTGCCCGAAGCCCGCCCGCGGCCACAAATTTTTTTTTGCTTATTTTTTTAAATGCGATTTTAACCCTTATGTGTAAAGAAACTATATAAAGGACAAGATCAGAATCGCTTGCGCCAATATCATTCTTAATGTTGAAACCGATGGTTTCATTAATCTAGCTACTCTAGAATATTTTTAAATGAATTTTCTATGACATGGCAGGTAAATTTTCGCCACTGTCAAACGCGAAAAAATCAAAGTTTTACATTTTCAAATGTGTATATAGGTCTTTATTATTTGCAAACTCCTTTGAATTGTGTTTTTTTCATGTTGGGTATGTATTTAGATTTGTGTAGAAATAATAAAATCAGTTTATATTTGTATGATTATATTTTTTGATAATTATTTCCAAAATGGGAGTTATTAATCTTTTTTTTAGTTTAGTTTTTTGTAGCTATTCTTGAAAAACCTCTACGATATTATCGCGTAATATAATATATTAACCGGTCACCAACTTAAGCAGATATATGCTTTAGAAATACGTCAGCAGTCAAGTACAATAAGCGTGTTTATACGTCAACGCTTGTGTCTCCGTTATTCTTTTAGTGACATCCCTAAAACAAAAAGTATAAGGTCGATAGTAGATCAAGCTGTACATCCCTATTCAAGTTGTCCATATAAGTACATAACAAGAATATTCTGTCATTCGTGCAATCTGACACATAATTTTTCCCGCCAAATTTCCTACCGGCGGCTCGACCGAGCTCGACATTGTTAATTTTTATTAAATATTTTTATATGAAATGATAAAAAAGTGAGGTGACAAAAGTGTTTATTATACATTTATACAATAGAATAAGTATTGTTGTTTACATAATATGTGATTTTAGTACCGTTTTCACGTAAAAACATCACGTGAGTCATTTTTTTTAATGTTTGCATTCTAAATTTTAATATTTACAAATGTTAATATTTATTTGTAATATAATAATTCGAAAGCTTATTTTGTAACCTTTCTAAAACAGTTTTTACTATTCATATGTATTTAAAGAAGGTAAAATCCGCACGGTTTTTCGAAATACGCCCGACATTCAACAGGTGTGTTAAGATTGTTTGTTTTAAAAGAAAATGCAAAGAGCAATAAATATAGTTATGTAATTACAATGAATCCCACCTAATCTATTCTATGATCTATTTTATAGAATCCACAAATCCACCACCCTGCTCTAAGCATAACCATCACGACGAATAACTCACCAGACAAAACAACTATTCTGCCTAACCTTACTTATAATTTCTCCAAAGCTGACTATACCAATATGAACCAATATCTTGCAAATGAAGACTGGTCATTTCTTCACCACAACAATAATATTAACTATAATCTTGACATATTTTACAAAATTATTAACAGGGCCATTGAAAACTATGTACCACTTTCACACTTCAAAGAAGCGAAGTTCCCGAAATGGTTCAGCGGAGAGCTTATTAAACTAGTTATCTGTAAAAAAATTGCACACAAAAACTTTAAAGAATCCAACTCCCTTAACGACTATAAGATATTTCATAACTACAGAACTCAATGTAAAAAACTGTCAAAAATATCGTATTTTAATTATATAAATGGAATTGAAAATTCTATACCCTCTAATATTCAAAACTTTTTCACACATGTTAACTCTCTTAGAAAAAACAAACAAGGTTTACCCATCTCAATGCACTTCAAAGAAAATAGTAGCACTGATATGAAAGTAAAGGTTAACTATTTTGCTGATTATTTCAAAAGTGTCTATGACGAAGATATCCCAGACAATTATGTACCACCTCCTTCCCTTAATGAGAGCATACATATCCCTGCTGTACACATCAATATAAACGACGTTAAAACTAAAATTAAATCTCTAGACAAAAACAAGAAGGCCGGACCTGACAACGTACATCCCAATATCCTTATTAATTGCATCGCTTCACTTGCTGAGCCAATTTGTATATTGTTTAACCAGTCCCTCGACACAGGTTGCTTCCCTGACATTTGGAAACGTTCTTATCTAACACCCATATTAAAAAAGGGTAATAAAAGTGATATCACTAACTATAGACCTATATGTAAGCTATCTGTAATCCCGAAACTCTTCGAAAAACTATTACTTGATCAAATTTCCCCATGTATTAACCATCTCATTGTTCCGAATCAACATGGATTTTTGTCAGGCAGATCAACTCTAACAAATCTTTCGTTATATGAAAATTATATATCAAACGCATTAGCTAACAGAACTCAAGTCGATTCCATATATACGGATTTTATCAAGGCATTCGACAAAGTATGCCATAAAATTCTACTGGTTAAGTTACGTAATCTAGGTATTGATGGAAAACTTTTAGACTGGTTTGCAAGCTATCTATCTGATAGAGTACTACTTGTAAAAATTAATTTGTTCCTTTCCGATCAATTTATAGCTACCAGTGGTGTACCACAAGGGTCTCATTTAGGCCCAATTTTATTTTTACTGTTTATAAACGATATTGTTGATATATTTGATAAAGATGTAAACGTGTTGCTTTTTGCAGATGATTTGAAAATTTTTAAAATAATTAAAACTGCCGAAGATTGTATTTGTTTACAAAATAATTTAAACAAGTTAATTAATTGGTGTTCTCTTAACAAACTTTTCTTGAACATAAATAAGTGTCATTCAATAAGATTTTACAGAATAAGTCAACCAATAATTCATCCGTATGTTCTTAACAACTCTACCCTTACCTCTGTCGAAGAAATTAATGACCTGGGCATAATTTTCGACTCGAAATTAAACTTTATATCCCATATAAACACAATCACTAATAGAGGAATAAAAATGCTTGGCTTCATTCTTCGAAATTCCAGAGGTTTTAGGAATATTTCTACATTAAAAATTTTGTATACATCCTTAGTACGTAGTCAAGTCGAATATAACTCCTCGATCTGGTCCCCCCATTTTAAATTACATTCAGATACAATCGAAAAAATTCAACACAAATTCCTAAGACATATAAATTTTAAACTCGGTATTCCCATTGAAAACATAAATTATAATTACTTAATGAAAGAATTAAATATATTAAAACTCTCAGATCGAAGAATTGTATCCGACTTAAGGCTGTCATACCAGCAAATCATAATTTCGATTCCGACTGCACCGCTCACACATCAGCCGTTGCAAGCGGACGTTTTTGGAACTAGATTTCGTTCCGCTAGAAGCCGGGTTTCACGTACCTATAGTTCACGCGAAGCTGGACCTACAGTATGGTTCAGATAAAGATGTTGAATTCTCGCTTCCAGAATTTTAATAAGTAGTAGTTATTTGTAATTTGTGTATTGAAGTGCGTAGACATAAATAGATACATAAACACAGTAGGTATAAAGTAGATACCTACACAAAAAAACAATTTGTTATATTTTTTTAATATTTTGGTTTTTGTTTTTTCATTTTATTTTACGGCCATTAGAGTGGAAGAATTGAAACGTTACTTGAAATGGCTTTAGCCGTGTTTAGTGACCAGATCTGAAAAGTCAGGTACTTCCCCACCTCCATCTTCCCTAACTCCTTCCCCTCCCCCACTACCTTCAGCCTCACAACATACCCCAATTGGGGGTGATAGTCCCACTGGCTCCAGACGGGAGCAGTTGGGACTCTTGTGCGGTATTCATGAAAAAAAGAGTACCTAATATTCAGTTGGATTGTAAAAAATATCTCATTTTGAAATATTTATTCGTGTGCATAATTTTTAATTTTATATTTATGTGAATACCGCACAAGAGACCCAAATGCTCCCGTCTGGAGCCAGTGAGACTATGACATGACTATGGGGTATAGTATGAGGCAGAAGGTGGTGGGGAAGGGCAGGAGATGGGGAAGAGGAAGCGAAGAATTACTTGGCTATTCAGATCTGGTCACCAAACACGGCCAAAGTAATTTTTAGCAACGTTTCAATTCTGAATGGTGGTCTTACACCAGGGCGATACTAAAGTATCTTCCACTCTGGAACGTGACGCAAATATATTATTTTTATATGAAATAACCCAAATTAGTCAAACAAAATTTATTTGCCCACGCCGGGATTCGATCCCACGACCTTCGGATTGCGAGTCAAGAGCCTTACCTCTTGACCACGCCGGCCGTCAATAAATAGTATCAGTAATTTGGAAGGCGGGTATGGGTACCGCCGTCCCGGGAACCATGTATTGGATTATCAACACCGTACGGGTAGCCCGGGTTCATGGGGCGAGGTTTGTCAGGATCTCGGCGGCGGTGGAATCTGCCCCACCAACTACGTAGAAGGCCGGATCGGGAGAGACCTTTTTTTACAATCGCTCGACACATTGCCTATCTCTTCTTTGGGGATGCTGTGTGAAGGTTCGTTTCAGGGAAAGGGAGGAGAGGATCTTCTGAGAAGGAAAGGGTATTAGGGGTGGGTAGAAATGTGGGGGTCAGCGTGTCCAGGAGAGCGGATGTATGAATCCATCCCTCCCACTGCGGTGCAAAGCGATGTTCCGAGAGAGTAAGGCTGGAGAAGTCAAAGGGACTCCCTCAACCACTTTCTCTAGATCCAACCTGCCATGCAGCTGGTGCGCAGACGCATCCGCCGCCAAGACCTGAAAAAACCTCACCCCATGAACCCAGGCACCCCTGCTAGTCACCAAACGTTGCGAACCACTAAGGATGACCTACGGCAGACGTGTTGGTTATCAAAAAAATGGTTCCCGGGGCGGTGGTACCCATACCCGATTCTCATGTTTGTTATTTTTGTAATACGAAAAATGGATATAAAAAAGCCTACCCCCCATCCCTCTCAACCCCCTCCCCCTCTCACCCCACAACCTCTAACCACCCTCCACCCCCCCGCCTCTTTTACCCCCCCCCCCCCTATATAAAAATCAATTGCTGTTTGTTAGTTTCACTAAAACTCGAGAACGGCTGGGCCGATTTAGCTGATTTTGGTTTTGAAATGTTTGTCGTAGTCCAGGAAAGGTTTAAACGTTGAGAAAATATGGAAAAGTTGCGAGGAAGATAGTAAAATCAACAATTTAATTCTCCCATATAAACTGTTCTACATACTTTCCTGTGAATTGCTAACCGTTCATCCGATTGCGATGAAACTTTGGTGAGTTGTTGTGAGCACGCCCGCAAAGTAGTCCAGTCAATAAATGCTCCAAAAGGAGGTGTAGAGTGCGTGAGCAGGGACCTAAGCGATTCCTCCAGAAACTTGTTTAGGGTGCTTAGGGTGTGAACATACTAAAAGTCCTGACGTCTTGGTTGTGAGCTAGGGGGAAGGGGGGGAGGGGGAGGTCCCAATTTTCGGGTTTCCGCTTATATCTCAAAAACGGTGCTTCACACATGAAAATTTCCTAAGGATAAGTAAAAAAAGCTCATAAAATTATCTACAACTTTTATTCTTTACGTAATTTTCGAAATCACGTCCATTTTTGACTTACACGCTCCACAAATGTAGATATTTTTGAAAAAAATTATTTTACCTCACATTTTTCATCAAACATTCCTTCATATCGTCTAAAATATTCATCAAAGAAAGAAATTTATTTATAAGAAGTTGTAATAAATTTAATTCCCTTTTAGAATATATATATATATATGCAAATAAGTCTCCAACCAGTAAATATTTACAGCAATTTTAAGGTTTTGCGTAAAATGTCGTCATTTTCAGAAAAAGCTGTTTTTATCTTATTACTGACACACCGACGTGCAACGACGATTATGCGACGCTCTTTTAGTAAGGCGTATGATCAGATATGACCATGGAAACCACATTGATGCTATCATTCAAAAGCCGAGAAGGCATAACAGGAGGCAGAGGTATTTTGCACAATGTACTAGAAGTGGTTAGTTGGTATGAGCGCAACTCATGAGATCTGCACTTCCCTTGAAGAGTATTGTGGAGTCTTCACGTCCAGTAACAACACAAGGACCTCGGACAAGCCCACCGAAGTAAAGATGCAGCAGACATTTTCAAACTCAGTCAGTGGTTTGATGCACATCCTCCCTTCCCACAAGCCAATGAAATAATGTCAATTCCCAATGTCTTCTGTCAGCTCGTCGATAAAAAATCACGATGAAAAGGTTGCAGTTGACCCAACATTTCTGTTTCACCGGATGTGTATAAGCAAACGATCAGATGAGGATTTGAAGAAATTCTTTGAGTATGAGTTGGCCCCATTTCCCTTGGCACTGTTCAATGAAGGTGGGATGTGGAAGACAACTAAATCTGTCCTGTACAGCTTATTCGAGCCTACCAAAAAACTGGTCTACTGTCTCAGGTGAACATAGTTGTGGACGGAAAATTTCTACTACACAGAGTAATTTGGCAAAAAGATGCCTTCCTTGTCACAATTTGTGATCGTTACATCAACTACGTCAACCACCACTATCCTGGATGACTCACACTGTGGTATTTGATTGGTACCCAAACCCAGCCAACGGTACAAAATCACAATAACAGATGCGATGATACAGACTGAGAAGGTCAGCTGACATCAATTTGACTTGGAACACTTCAATACCCGTTAAAAAGGAAGATTTGTTATCCAATCCTACCAACAAAAGTAACTTCATCTCTTTACTACAGACGAAGCTTCGGGAGAATGGGATACAGACTCTTCAGGACATGATGCTGACTTCCTTGTTGTGAAGATTGCTGTGGAACATTCCTCTCACAGTTTTGTGAGAAGCTTTCACTTCCTTTTGATTGCTTCCACTCCTCCCACCCAAGATATTCTGCTGCTGACAACGGACGAGGGAAAACCAAAACAATGCCACTGTCCATCCAAAAGATGCAGCACCGTGCATTTGAACACATCCTGTTCTTACATTCATTTACCGGCTGCGACACAACATCTGCAACTTTCAGGAGAAGCAAGGTGGGCTTCTCAAAATTGTACTTGGAGTCAGAATTCATCAAGCAAGCGGCAATGATCTTTATAACCCCTCCTCTACTCACGGCGAGGTTGAAGAGGCTGGAAATAAATGTTTCCTGAAATGGTATGCGGCGCCAAAAAGACAGACCTTCCTTAACCAGTACCGCTTTTAGTCGTTCACAGGGTTGGTGGCAAATATGAAGCCTGACATCAGCTCCCTCCCTCCAACAGAGAACGCAGTTAAACAGCATTCCCAGTGCACCGATTGAGCTGCCCCCTGAATAATGGGGGTGGAAACATGAAGGAGAGACCCTGATGCCAAATACAACAAAAGATCCACCAGCGCCGGAGGTCCTTCTAAATATGATATTTTGCCGCTACACCAGGGATTGTGCAATTGGCAAATGTGGATGCCGAAAAGCAATGCTGACCTGTTCTGCAGCGTGTCTCCGAGTCTCCTGCCAAGGGAGATGCCTCAATAGCGTGCCTGTTGCCGAGGACGACGATGACGACGACATAGAGCCCATTCAGCAAGAACCATCCAATACTGAGGATGAAGATGCCATGGATGAACAACGCTTGCGAGGACCCCCACGTCCAAGGAGGATGAGAATGTAACATGATGTTATTGAGAACAGTGATAACAATGAGATCTATAATTTTATGTGCTTAATGTAACGAAATAGAATAAACATTATGATTATAAAATACAATTATGTATTTTTCAAGTAATATGATTTTCACCTATTTTATTTAATAACTGGTTTTAAAGTGTGGTCACACATATTATTAGGCGAACGAACAAGTGTTGTGTGTCAGTAATAAGATAAAAACAGCTCTTTCTGAAAATGACAACATTTTACGAAAAAACTTCAAATTGCTGTAAATGTTGAACGGTTGAAGATAAATTTACATATGTCTATATATTCTAAAAGAAAATTAAATTCTTTACAACTTCTTTCGAATAAATTTTTTTCTTTGATGAATATTTTAGACGATATGAAGGAATTTTTGATGAAAAATGTGAGGTAAAATGATTTTTTTCGAAAATATCTACATTTGTGGAGCGAATAACTCGAAAATGGCTGGGATTTCGAAAATTACGTATAGAATAAAAGTTGTAGATAATTTTATCAGCTTTTACTTATTATTAAAAAATTTTCCTCTGCGGCGCACCGTTTTTGAGATATAAGCGGAAACCCGAAAATTGGGACCTCCCCCTCCCCCTCCCCCCCCTAGCTCACCACCTAGACGTCAGGATTTTTAGTATGTTCACATCCTAAGCACCCTAAACAAGTTTCTGAAGGAATCGCTTAGGTCCCTGCTCACGCACTCTACACCCCCTTCCTTGACTGGACTAAAGGTTTCTGTATATACTGGTGAGCTCTGGCATTATGAAATTTGTATATAAAATTGCAATTGGTGCCACGCAAACTGTTTGAAAACTGAATGTACCGGGAGTGAATGTATGGAATGCGGGAGGAGGTGGCGGATGGGAGAGGGGTGAAGGATGAGGGAGGGAAGGGGAGGGGGACAAGGGAGGGGAACTCGGGAGAGGGGGCCCGCGGGATGGGTTGGGGAGGGGAACCCGGGAGGTGGGAGGGGAACTCGGGAGGGGGGAGAGGAAAACGGGTGGGGGTTTAAGGGATAGGGGAAGCGGGCGAGGGGAGTGAGGAGAGGGGAAGGGGACGTTGGAGAGGAAGGGGAGGCAGAAGGGGAACGGGACGAATGGGAAAGGACACGAGCTCTGGCATCATGAAATTTGTATAATAAAATTGCAATAAGTGGCACACGAGCTGTATGAGAACTGAATGTATCGGGAATGAATGTATGGAATGCAGGAGGGGGGAGGGGAACCCGGGAGGGTGGAGGGGAACTCGGGAGGGGAGAGGGGAATTCGAGAGGGGGATCCGCGGGAGGGAGGAGGTGATTATGGGAGGGGGGAGGGGAACTCGGGAGGGGGGATCGCGGGACGGAAAAGGGGGGGAGTAGAGTGAGGAGAAGGAAGGTGGAGGAGGAGTGGGAACGCGAAAGGGGAAGGGGACGCGGGAGAGGAAGGGGAGGTGGAAGGTGAACGGGACGAATGGGAAAGGACGCGCAGGGAGAAACAATTTCGTTATTAAATGGCAAAGGTTGGTACCCGGCATATATATAAATGCTAATAAATGAAAATGAATCGCCGAAATGTATGTACGCGCATAACTTCCGAACGACTACACCAAATTGGATAATTCTTTTTTTGTTGTGTTTGTTATTGCCAGGACAAGGTTTGTATATAACTACTGGTGAGCTCTGGCATTATAAAATGTGTATACTAAAAATTCAATGGGTGGCACGTGAGCTGTTTGAAAACTAAATGTACCAGAACTGAATGTATGGAATGCGGGAGGGGGGATAGGAACTTGGGTATTGGTGCCGCGGGTGGAAAGGGACGGGAACCAGGGAGGGGGAGGGGAACCTGGGAGGGGGGAAGGGAATTCGTGAGGGGAGTTGGCGGGACGGGGGAAGAGGAGTGGAGTGGGGAGTCGGAAGGTGGAGGAGGCGGAGTGGGAACGTTTGAGGGGAAGGGGACGCGGGAGAGGAAGGGGAAGCGGAAGGTGAACGGGACGAATGGGAAAGGACACGCAGGGAGAAACAATTTTTTGTTGAACGGCATAGCAACGCATGCCGGGCACCAGCTAGTATATAAATGAAAATGAATCGCCGAAATGTATGTACGCGCATAACTTCCGAAGCCATGCATGCCGGGTACCCGCTGTATATAATTTATTTATTTATTTATTTACGGACAAATAGTCCATTAACAATATAACAATAACACGAATAACAAGCGAGCCTAAAGGCCCGACCCGCCTAGCAATTGATCACTGTTCGCATCGATTACCGTTCGCATGTCATTTTTTGTAACCAGCACCACTTTTCGTAACAATCACCACTTTTTGTAACGATTCACCAGTTAACCCCATGTGTCGAGCATGCGTAAAGAAGTTTTACTTTAAAAAAATGGGGCATTTGGGACTCTTGTTTTTTGTATCGTATAATATGGGACAAATAAATACATTTATTTTTAAATATAAAACTTTTTGCATAAAAATATTCAATGAAAATGAAATTCGGTCAACCCTGTAGATTTTACGAACGTGAAACAAGGAATTCGTATGTATTTACATTTCGTTTCCAAAATATTATTTCAAACTGTTGTAATTCAGAGCGACGCGGACACGTCCTCGTCTGGCCACGTTTCGGACCGTAATGAACTGCGAAATTTTGTGTTTCGGCGCTATGATAAAATCGTCAAATGCGAAGCTGTTAATTAATTAAAATTAAATGCTTCCCAAAATTATTTTTCGGTCAAACTTATTTATGATTTGTCAATAATGTCTTAGCACAATAAGTATGTAAAAAAATATGAAATATATTAGTTTATAAGTGCGCAAATAAATACACAAATGGACCAATTTTCGTCAAGAAACACATGTACGTACATATTTTTTAATGATTTTATTGAAACTAAAATTAAAATTCTAATACATAACTTTGCTAGATAATGTATTGATTTATTTCACTGCATGATTACATTATTTGAAATGGGTGTGGTATAATACAAAAACTTTTTTGAAAATTTAACAAATCTGCCAACGACCTATGGAATAACCTTATTATACTAAAAATTAAAAAAAATTCTAAAAATTTATTACATAACTATGCTAGATAAAAGAACAATCTTTCGAAATCCATTTATAATTTTTTGTGGAAAAGAGTCAATACGTCTAAAAACTTTTTTGAAAATGACATATTTCTGGGTTTCTCTACCTATGTCCTCTTAATATTTATGTTCAAAATTGTAAATGGTAAAATAGACAGTCCTGATTTAACTAAGCTCATCGAATTTCATATACCCACTAGAGCAACTCGCTCCAAAATCTTGTTTCATTGTAACAACAACAGGACTGAGTACACGAAACACTCGCTTTTACCTAGATTACATGAAGTTAGTAATAGATACGCAGATGTGGCGGATCTATTTAACTGCACGGAAACTAGGTACAAGAAGGCTATTCTATCATATATTTTCAATCAATATTAATTTTATTTATACTATAGTATTGAATGTAATTGTAGCTCTTTGTGTCATTTCTTAATCAAATGCCACAATTAATTTATAACTCTTTCTTTTTAATTATTTCTTAAGTACCTACAACAAATATTTTGTGACATGTAATATGTATTTATGGTATATTTATACCGTTAATAAATAAATAAATAAATAAAATTGTAAGAACAGGCTTTTCTATGGAATAGAAACCCAAAGTTGAATGGACCATAGATTGTCATAGAATAGATCGGGTGGAAACGTCGCATAAGATTTTATTTACTTTCCAGCATTCGAAACTTACTGGCACAAAAATGTACCAAGTAGCATTTCATCAGAAACCAATCGATTTGATCCTGCCGAATCTGAAACTAAAGCCGATGCCATAATAGAAAAGCTTAAACATTCCAAGAGCAATCAGTTCTCTAAGGAAAATATCTTCAAGGAGGGAAGTGAATCCATGAAGGGTTATCTAGATTTGTCCCATGATGGTGCATTCAAGCAAGAAATAGCTCAGTTATCATCTAAAGATGTGGATGTCGCTTTGAAACAAATTGAGAAAGAAAGTAAAACACTTATCAGAAAAATTGATGAAGCCAAAAGCAAAAAAGAACAGGTAACTTTTTGTATATTATGTACCTTTCTATTTACTGTATGTTCACTCGCTTTTTACAGAGTAAACTGTACTGTATAATGCAAAATATTAGGTCCTTACATATGAAATTGGCGTTTTGTATGGGAGGAGCATAAATTCGATTTTTTTTTTAATATAATGTATTTATTTAATCAAAGTATGTACCTTGCTATCTATGCACTTTTGCCATCTTATAGGTAGTTCATCGATCCCTTTACTAAAAAAAACCATTCGGACCAGAATCAATAAAATCTTTGAAGGCGGTTTGGACTGCCCCATCGGAGTTGAATGGTAATCTGTTGGGGCAAGGTCCGGAGAGTATGGTGGATGTCTTAGAATTTTCAATTGAAGCTCCTCTAATTTGGTAGCCGTCTGTTGTGCAAAGTGTGTTCTAATGCGCGTTTGTTGATTTTATTGAGGGAGCGGGCCGGATCGGTAGAGAGAAATGAAAGGCGTCAGTCGAAGTATGAGTCAGTCTTTATTGTGGCTACGTAGCGGAGGTCGATGCGGAGCGGGAGCGGAGTGGAGTGATGCTGCTGCGTGGTGAGTGAAGATGAAGGTCAGGACACTACGGCGGTGAAGATCACTGGTCTTCAGGGAGCCAGCGTGTTGCCCTACACCATGGCGGTGTAGACGTGACCTTGGTCCAGGCGGTCGATCGACGTCGTGTTGACGGGATATGGCGGCTGTGTGTCCAGTGGGTCGGAGCACACACGTGACACAGGAAGGAACCTTGTGAGGCGATGAGGATGCTGGCGCGTTGCCAGGTGCTGGTTGCTGCTCGTTGCAGGATGCTGGATGATGGCGCGTTGCCGTGCTGCTCGTTGCAGGATGTTGGATGCTGGCGCGTTGCCGAGTGTGGTAGCGGGCGCGTTGCCCGGTGTGGTTGTGGTAGCTGCTCGTTGCAGGATGCTGATTGACATCTCATGTCGAGATCGTAGTTGGAGAAGTGCCTCGAAGGTGCTGGAATGTTCCTGGGTCACGCTGGATAGATTGTTCACTGCTAACTGCGCGGGCCCGTGCCGGGCGCAGTTACTGCACTGCTCGGACTGTGTTCCTTTATCGATGAATGGAGACTAGGTACTGACTGACTAGCTCCGAGCCAGCGAGCGCGGCTTATATACCCGTGGCAAGTAATTTCGATGACGGTAGGTAACGTCGGGTGAATTCACGTAAAGGTGAGATATCACCCGAACCTTCTGCGGGCACTTGAACGGTACAGCCGTACGTTCTAGCTCTTTCGCGTAGGTGGCGGATTATCATTAAGGCGGCCATTATTACTACGCTGTATGTATGTAGGTAGATGTATCGCTGTAGGTATGTGCTTCCAGCTAATTCTGTGGAGGTCAGTGGCGCTGCGGTAAATTTTACAGAGCGGGTTAAGTAGCCGCTACATTATTATTGTTTTTGTAAAAATGTTTTACCCAAAAAATGCGTTGCTCTCCCGTAAAGCAATCCATTGTTATAAAATTTCCAAGAAGCGAGGAGCCACGCATAAGTTACCCCGCTCTCCTCTCCCATTCGGAATCCCCGCTAGCACAATTACAAAAGTGCAAATGTTTATGGCCCACCCTTTAGAATAAATTTTAAATACAGATTCCTTTTCTTAAGAAAATTAGTAATAAAACTGTAACTTCACTTTTTATCACATTCATACACTTTTATTTTAAAATTAAATATATGTTAAGTCACAAATTGGCACAAAATAAAACCGTCACTTATGATCGGGTTTGTAAAATATCTGAATAACATAGCTCGTATATTCCTAAGGCAATGAGAAGCATTATTTCTTCCACTTTCTAACATAAAAGAAATCACAAATGTTCGCATGATAGGAAGAGAGATATCTAACTTTTAATAATGCACGGTCGCTCTAGGACAATTTGGGTCTCCTGTTATTATAACGACATATGATTGGGGACAATTTGGGTATCCTGCGATTAGATGGGTTAAATAATGCATGTGGACACTGCACCATTTCTCAAATGGAGATAAAGTAAAGCCCTTTTAACTTATAACAATTGAAAACTGAGCCTTTTTTCCTATTATTTTTAAGAAACAGCTGGATTTTTGGGACATTTGAGAATTTGACATTTTCCGGGACCGGTAGATATACCTAGTCGAAATTTCGATTATTTTTAACCTTTCAAATCGGATGCTATTGATTTACCTACGTTACATTCCGTCGTTAACTTTATAAAACTCTCTCCCTTTTAAGTTTTTTTTTTCTTCAGTGGTCGCTCCCATCAACTGATGGTAGGATTACTGGAGATTCGGTTTATAGTGGGTTCGGATTACAACGAAAACTGTACCTGTGAGCACTATCAATTTATTATCACTTTAGAAATTCTACATCCGCCAATAGGCCACTTGCATGGATTTCATAACGACTTGGAAGAAATCGTGTGGATAAATTTTTTTACTAAGATTACGAAAATGTTAGTAAAAATTTTTAGAAATGTTAAGTATTTTTATTTTAAAATAAATAAATCCATTATTTGGGCCCATGACGTCACTACAAAATGTCCGAAAATGTTCCTTTTAATTTTGTAAAATTCCACACTGATTTATTTTTGTTATATGGCAACACATAGATTTCAGGCGAATTTTTGAATTTTACAATTAACATTTACTAGATTTATTGTTTGTTCTCTGCGAACTTATCATTTGGTTTGACTTTTTGACATATGTTATGAATTTATTTTTGTTATATGGCAACACGTAGATTTCAAGCGAATTTTTGAATTTTACAATTAACATTCACTAGATTTATTGTTTGTTCTCTGCGAACTTATCATTTGGTTTGTTGACTTTTTGACATATATTATGAATAGAACACCGTACATTTTACGCTGTGTATGTGTTTTAGATGTATAATGGTAGTGGTGCTGATTTTAACAAAATCAAATTTCATAATATTATTATTATAATTTACAAGTACAAGTATATAACATTGGATTTAGTAATATAGACGTTGAACATTACAATGATTTATGATCAATAAGATGGATCAAGGAAAAAAATATTTATGAGATATAATATTTTTGGAATGCCTCGTTATTCTCCTGTGCCCTTTCTTGTGGAAAACGTTCTTTTTTTAAAATGATTTTCGGCTATGTAATTATCGTTTTTTCGCACCTATAAAATTATGTCCCGTCTTTCCGGTTTATAAAAAATGGTCTGATTTTTCAGATGGAAATTTTCATAAAATCGCCAGGGTTTCAAAAATACAATTAAAAAAAAAAATACAGAATGTCTTAGAATATTTGCCTAAACCGGAATTTTTTTTTTTAAAAATGTGATGCAAGTGGCCTATTGGCAAACGCGTCAATACAATTTTCATTGCTTGGTGGAAATCTGGCAACTGTCGTGATGTCTTGTTTTTGTGCTGGCCCTGTGCTTGAATGAATCAAAAATTGTTGTCCACATGCAGTTTTTCAGGGAACCTGTTAAGCTATGTTTTTCAATCCTCCATGAATTGTTTAGGTGTAAAATAATAATTAATTAGTCTAACATCCTGATTTGTTCCCTTCAATCTCGTCACAATGTAACGAAATCCACCTTATTACTTATATTATGTAACTATCATTTCCCTGCCTTTAAATTATCTCCAGATTGTAATAGACCTGGCTGCTGAAAAGTCCAAAGAATCTACAATGAAGGAAAAAATGGAGACACTGTCTCTTGTTACATCCCTATTGCCCGATATTGAGATGAACATGGAGAAATTGCAGAAGATTCATGAGAAGGAAACAAATAAGTTGGTGGCACTAAAAAATGATATGGCTGCGTTGGAAATAAAATCTCGAAAAGAAAAAGAAATTTTGGAGAAACACAAGGTAATTTTTTTAATTCAGGAGTTCAGAATTACATGGAATTTTATAGTACCTATGTCCTACAATTGTATTTGGGAGCCACCTTTGGGCTGGAGCCCCAAAATACCTGATAAACCTACATTATTCTGTTCGTCTTATTGACAATCATTGTTAATAGACCAATCTCTAATGCACAGATGCCATGTAGGCATGCTGAGACTGTTGTGCAGATATTTAATACATTAATAAATCCCTTTCTACCGTCCCTACCTTAACCCGCCTCACAACACTGCCCGCGGGGTGGTGATACATTTCCCCTATTTTTACATTGTGCAGACAGGGGCGCTCTTGTGAAGTATAACATAAAAATACTTTTTGGTGATGATCCTTTTTGGATGTTTACAAGAGGGACATCCTCCATAAGACAGTGAACTGTACTATACATGTGATTTAGTCGTAAGGTTCAGGGTTAAATTCCTGTCAATTTTCAAAAATCTAGACACCATTTTTCTCATAACATGTGAGCGCTCCCAGTCTGGGTGCTATGTGTTGTTTTGTATGATTTATGAACTATTCAATATTAGCTTTTCGGATGTCAAAGTAATATTGATTAAAGAATATTTTAAAATATTAACTACTATTCATACTATGAATGTACAGGGTGTCCCATGGCAGATTTAGGAGTCTAAATTCAAATATTTGTGAAACCGTTGCACGGATAAGAGGGAAAAAGGGAGTGGGTATAGCTCAGAGCGGCATTCGTGCGGATTGTTTAGTCACAATGCCGCAGCGGACTAGTGAGCATCGCTCGTTCGCAGTAGAAGTGTATTTTAAACCCAACCATTCATGTACCATTGTTCGCGGTTCGATATTTGTCAATTAAGTGACGCACCTTGTGAAAATTTAATTAGAACGTGGGTGCAGAAATTCCGTTAAACAGGTTCAACATTAAACAATCCAGGCCCCAGCCGCACTTCAAGAACTGCAGAAAAAAATATTGAAGGTATTGCAAGCAGCATAGATGACAATCCGCAGCAGACTGTGCGCAAGAGAGCATCGGCTCTGGCGTTGCCAAAAACGATGTTGCACCGAATTTTAAGCAATGATATCATATATTATCTTCGTGCGGTACTTGAACCAAGTGATCACAGAGTGCTTAAGGAGTCCTGTGAAAACATGTTAAGCAGATTTCAAACTGTAAACACAATTTGGTTCAGTGACGAAGCACACTTCCATTTAAATGGTTTTGTCAACAAGTAAAAATACCGCTATTTGGCACCAAAAGGACAAAACCCGCGGTTAAAGCACCAACGGGTTTGCACAGTCCAAAAGTAACCGTTTATCCACGAATGGAATAATTGGACCATTTTTCTTTGAAAATTCTCATGGAGCAACCATAACTGTTTATGGCGATTCTTACCACAGCACAATAAGCGATTATTTAATGCCAAGACTTCAATAGCATCATTCATACAGTTCACACACATGGTTTCAACAAGATGGCGCCACACTTCACACAGCGAGAGAAGAGACTCCTCCGCGAACAATTCCCTAGAAAATCGATAAGTCGATATGGTGACATTGTGTGGCCACCCAGATCACCGGATCTCACCACCATGGACTTTTTTTCTGTGGGCATATATTAAGGTTAAAGTTTACGATAGCAAAGGACGTATTAGAATTAAAAGAAAATATCGTGCCAGAAGTGAACGCTATTTCCCAATCACTGTTGCAAAGGATCACTCAGAGTACTGTCGATAGATTCCGTGAGTGTGTATGCCACAATGAAAAACATTTAGAACATAATTTAAAAAAAATAAAATCTATATTTTGAATGTTTAATTTAATAATAAGTATATAATTATATTTGTATAAATGTATATTTATTTCATTTCACAAATCCTAAATCTGCCACGGGACACCCTGTACTTGCTAAGCTTGGAAAATCTGTGAACATACCAAAATATGTAGTAGAAATGTCTGTGAACATAGAAATAGTGAATACAATTTCCTGACTGGAAAATCTTTCTGATGCTGCAGTTATTTCTCCAGTTTGTGAGTACCCTGTCTGTGCCACCCTGTCTTTCTAATTATCCGAGATAGCACATTCGTAAATAAAAGTAAAAAAACTGAACTTGTATTCCCTTCATAATAATTAATACCCCTTTTCTGTTTTCCAGATCAAACATTCAAAATATTTTAAAACTATAAAGTCGTTGGAGGGAAAAGTTAAACGGCTTTCTGATGAACACCAAAAGCAATCTGCTTTGAAAGTTCAATTACGAAAAGATTGTGATAAAAGAAATTTGAAAAAGAAATACATTAAAAAAAGGTACATGTTCAAATGAATAATATCGATTTTAAACTTTTAAATGAAATTCAAAGACTTGAAGCCGAGATTTTCTTACAACATATATATATATATAGTATGTTTATCCCGTAGGGGCTAATAAGGGGGCATACATTAATTACGTGAGCTCAAAAGGGGGGTGGGGGGGTCCAGCAAAATCTCACGTTACTTGAAAAGAATATACAAAGTGGCCCAAATTTATCTCACCAAGGGGGGGGAAGGGTCTAGATTGGAAGAAAAACTGCTCACGTAATTAATGTATGCCCCCTAAGGAACTTCAATAAATAAAAATATATATTTGTTAATATCAGGGGTAGCCAACTTGATTAGACCCAAGATCTACTGTTTACTGACGAAACCCTGTGCGATCTACCAATGACATACTCCTTAAAATTTTTAAATAAAGCATAGTTCAGTATGCAATTACGCAGTATTTCTTTTATTTTGTTAAGAGGGAAAATATAGAAATGAAAAATATTCTTAGTTATGCTTATTTATATCAGTGTGAGCATTGCGTCTGAGCATCTTCCGCTAAATTACCAAAATCAGGTTTGTAGTTGGAAATTGCCAACCATAAAGAATCCAATGTATGAGCGTCTGTCAAGAATGGTGTTTATTTTTTGTTTGTTTTAAGTAGGAAAATACTGATTCACATAAATATATTGAACCAAAACACCCACGCCCAGAAATCTAGACCTGAGGATGACCTTGCTTTAAGAAATATGTCGCAGCTCAGAGTAATAATTTCGTTTTGCAATATCATGTGGTCCATTTGAAATGTATCTGTAAATTTTTTAGCCATTTCATAAATATCACTTTGATTAATGGAATTATTAAACGTATAACTGAAGAATTCCACCAACTTCTCAATTTTCTTGAAATCACTAAAGCGGTATTCGAAGTCTGATACCTCTGCCTTAATTTCATCTGTGTACTCGTCAGGAATGAAATTGTAGGTAATATTTTTTTCCTTGATGTTTGAAAATCACACAAGATGATGCAGCTCTTGTGCGGGTTCTTGTCCGGCTACGGGTCTGAGTTCTTGTGCGGGTTCTATTGGGTTCGAGTCCTTGGCCGGACCCTTGTGTCCGATCGACTGGACTAATAGCTGCAATCGACCGGTTGGCCATCCCTGTTATATATAGATTTTTTTTTAAAGCCAACACGGAGACAACACTATAATTAATAAAGTGCCTTTTTATTTTATTTTTGTCTTCAACTAACCTAGAGAGGTAATAGCCTAAGGCAAAATGAATGTATAAGGTCGACACTGCAAGTGCAGTACTTTGTACCATGATTGGGTAAGATTTTTCAACTCGAGGGTTGGGTCCTTGGGGTTAAAGCCTAGAAGAGTCAGTCACTCCCAACTTTCTTTTCCTTTGCCTTTCCAATTTATTATGTCAATCTTTAGACATTCTGTCACTGATATTATTCTTTAGCCATGAAAATCTCCTAACAATGGGTGAGAAGCACAAAACATACCTTACATAAAGGTAAAAATTTTAAGGACAACCGAAAACAATTATTTATAAACTTCTTTGCAAAAATGGATAAATAAATATTGAATTCTAAATTCCATTCGTAAGAACGACGAGCTCTCTTTTAAGTAGAATGATTTTTTTTAGTTAACCCCTCCGCAACGTAAGCAGATATAAGTGTTAGAAATAGGACAGCAGTCAAGTACAATAAGCGTGTTTATAAGTCAGCGCGTGTTTTCATAGAATTTTCATTTCCATAGAAATCGTTCTAACTCCGTTATTGTTTTAGTTACATCCCTAAACCAAAAAGTATAAGATCGATAGTAGATCAAGCTGTAAATCTCTATCAAGTTGTCTATATAAATATATAACAGGAATCTGCTGTCAGTCGCGTAGTTGATAAAAATATTTTCCCGCACATAGGGAACGTACCCATACTACTTGACCAACTTTTTACAATTTTTAACCCCCCCCCCCCCCCCCCCCCGGTGACCAAAAACCTAAGCTCGCCGCCGCTCATTTGTACCAAGCGTGACATTTTGATGACCCCCCCTCCCCCTAAACGTGTCACGTAGTATGGGTACGTTTCCTTACTTGTTAACTAGCAGATTGTTGACTATCTACGAAGAAAGTTGAAAGGTTGTCAACTTTACTTGCTACCAGTGGCGTCTCGTGACTTTTGGGTGTGCTAGGTTGCTAATATTAAAAAAATGGCATTATGGATGTTGTCGTATTTTTTTTTTCAAAAATAATTTTCAATTTTTGAAAAAAAAAAAATATTTTGTATGAAGAAATTTCAGGAAATCCGTGCGGCACACGGCCAAACTGAAACTTTTTGAAATTTTGCATACAAAAAAATGATTTAAAAAAAATATTTTTTTTTCATCTACAGCAACATCTATAATGCAATTTTTTTAATATCAGCACTCTAGCACACCCAAAAGTCACAAGCCGCCATTGCTTGCTACCCGCTTAGGGGCCATCCATAAATTACGTCACACGAATTTTAGTTAGGTCTAGCAGGAAAAACCTGCGGAGTGGGTTTTTAACTGCTAGTCATATATGTATAATATTACATATGTACCAATTATAAGTTGGTGTGTTTTGTGACATTTCACTTGAAGTGATAATAAATATAACGTTATTATTATTGTCTGTGGCTTGTGCTAAAGGTATACCGTTTACCTCTCCTTATAGGCACCGTTAGTAACTGCTCTTTTCTGACCCATGTTACCGACTGTATCTTCAGCAATATCTTCATTTTCAAAATGTCCATCTTTTTAATTGAACAACATTTTGAAACAATGAAATGGAATCCCTAATGCTACATAATTTATTTTTAGGTCTGCTTATACCAAAAGAATAATGGAGATCATAGGCAATATATCAAAACAAAAAGTTGAAATCAACAAAATTCTATCCGATACAAGAATTTTGCAAAAAGACATGAATAACATGAATGGACGGCTGGATCGATCTTTCACTGTGGTGGATGAATTGGTGTTCAAGGTATGTTTTTGCTACAAGTTTATTTACATCAATGTTCCTATATTAATTAATTAATTAGCATTAGCCAGTTTACTTCACAAAATTTTGAGAATGTATACAAACTAAACCCGAGCGTTTCCATCCGGGGATGGAGGCAGTCAAACTTTTAGTAATGGTTTCATTTGTTTCTAGGATGCCAAAAGGGATGAGCATGCTAGAAAGACGTACAAACTGATTGCATACATTCACACCGGATGTGGGGAAATTGTCAATAAAGTTAATGAGATTGGATCAAATTTAAGAGAAATTCGCGATCTTGAGAAACATGTGGAGACTGAAAAGAAAAAAAATATAACAGAGAATCTGCAAAGAGTTTATTTGGATTTGAAATATGTTCAGTCCAAAAACATCTGTGCTCCTGATAATAATTAATATTTGTATTTTTTAAATGAGTAAGTAATCATGTATATGTATAAAATAATTGCTTTCATTATAAGACGAAATTATGTAATCAGATTTTGTTTAAATTAAATAATCCAGGATATAAAAATGTGCTTTATGTACTCATATATTATTATATTTTCACTGTAATAAAGAATCCACTGCAGGATCGTTAAATGTCACAATTAATTTTTTATAGTTTTGAATCCCATCTGGTAGCTTAGTTTGCAGTAATATGTTTCTAAAACATTCAATATCATTCGCAGTGCCGAGAAAAATAGTCTTTTCTAAAAGCGACACAAGGCTAGAATGCTGAGTCTCACAAATGAATGAGTGACATTAATCTTTCTTGAATAGTAAAAGGGACAGTCGTCGTTCTTGACTGTGCACCAATGTGGACAGTGATTGCAATGTGAACGAATCATTATCTGATTCCAACATCAGTATTGAATGCTCCCAAGAGTTGTGAATGTCCTTTACAGTATTAATTTTAGCATATATTCACTTTCAAAGGCTAAAAACGGATGCTGCAAAGATTACAAATTCTGTTATTAAAGATATATACAGTGGACCCGCGGTAATCGGAACCCTGTCTAAATCGGCGCCCCCTAAAATCGACACGCCTACCACTGTTGATTGTAAATAAAAAATTACTTTTGAGAAGACTATGGGACAAAGCTTTGGTCTCGTGCTTTAACAAATTTTTAAAAAATGAATGCATATTTTATAAATTGATTGGTATAGGTAATGCAACTTAAGTTGGAAGCAATAAAAGTGCTTAGAATTGATGTGTTGGTCTATCTGTGTGAACGTTAAGCGACGCCCACTAACCCGATAAGGCTCTCTGTCTTGCTTACGCCCACTTATTTAACTAGTTAGAAGAGAGGCAAGTTTTTTCGACACCCCTTAAGACTGGGACACTTAAGGGTGTCCTATTTATTCAGTTCGTAATTTGATTTAAACATACATGCACCTACATATCGCAAGTGAAATAATTACTAATTTTTAAATTTGAAATAATAAATACTTTTCATTATTTTTAATTCGAATCTTTTTTAGTAGATTTACAGAGTGTTTTTAAAGTGTGCAAGTGTAATATTTATTACAATATCATGGAGTCCTGTTACAAAACGGCACATGGCAAATCACTGAATGGACAAAGTCGTGAAATTTTATTCCGCGTGTTTAATTATTTTATGCATAATATAAAAAACGGTGGTCAATTTTTACGCATGAATGACTTATATGATTTGACGTCTAAGGCAACTGGAGTATCGCACACTAGTATTCGACGTATCGTAACTGGAGTGGCAAAGGAAGCAGAAGCACAACCGTCATCATCGTCAACTCAACGACCAACATTCAGCATACCATGGAAGAAACGACGCAGACTATCAACCAAATCAGATGTAGATGATTTCGATAAGGAAGTTATTAGAAGATGTATGTATGATTTTCATTTAGTTCATAAGTCTTTGCCAACGATGAAAAAGATTCATAGAGTTCTGAAAGGAGACATCGACTATGCAGGATGTATAACTACGTTAAGGAAAGTTGTTCACAATTTGGATTTTCGCTGGAGAAAAACAGAAACAAACCGAAAGTTGCTTATTGAAAAAAATGATTTCCGACTTAAATGTGCCACATATCTCACTAAATTAAAAGAATACAGGAATGACGGACATCAAATTGTGTATTCTGATGAGACATACATTCACAGTACACGCACAACACCGCGTGCGTGGACTGACAACTCCAATAAAGGAGCTAAAGTTCCAGTGTCTAAAGGCAAACGTCTAATAATACTTTATGCATTCAGTGAAAATGGTTTTATACCCAACGCACTGCTAACATTTAAATCTGATGAGAATCAAAATCTGTGCTTGTTATAGACAATGCGGCATATAACAATGAAGAATGCAAAAGGATCCCGACATCAAGTTCAAGAAAAGGAGTTATGCTGACCTGGTTGGAAAAGCATGGAATACCATATCCGATTAAAAACACAATACCAATATTGTATGATATTATTAGGCTCCACAAGATACGAGTCAAGAAATACATTCTGGATCAATTGCTGAAAAAGCATGGTCACTCGGTATTGTGTCTGCCACCATACCACCCAGAGCTGAACCCATTCCAACTCTGTTGGGGAATAATAAAAGGACGCGTAGCTGCCAGGAATGTTAGTTTTACGATGGATTCTGTCCAGATTTTACTTGGAGAAGAAGTTGTCGCAATTAATGCGCACACATTCAAAGACATTTTTAGAAAGGTCTTGACCTTGAGATTCCTTGGAACAAGAAGATAAATAATTACACTGATGAATTCACAGTACATCTCGGGGAATCAGATGAAGATACCTCCGTTGGATCATCTTTGGGATCTTCAATCAGTGGGGAAATAAGTGGTATAGGTGAACTTTTAGATGATTCTGACTAATGTGCTAAAGGTCCAGTGGGATGTTCTAGGAAACAATATAACTTTGAAATGTGGGTAAATTACACTTCTAGGAAATATATCAGATTAACATTGAACATGCTTTGCAAAATAAATATTTCTGGTCAGAATAATAATTATTCTCCAAAAACAATTAGGTATAATTTCCAATTGCCGTAATTTCCGTGAATTAGGGTCATTATCAATGGAAGTTTGTTATTTACAGCATTCTTATTTATTTTTTTTTTTTTTTTAAATAATCGGAGACGGTTTACATATATATAGTTCCCGTGAGCACTTAGGCCATAGACCCATTGTACTATCTCCCATTTTACCTCATTCCTTTGACAGTAACCCAGCCCCTTTTATAAAGTTCACCAGGATTGTCATTGGAAATGAAGCTATATCTTCTGGTTCGACAATGTGTCTTCCCAGGTCTTATTTCCCCTCTTCACTCCTCCTTGGTTCCCTGAAGGCCCCATGACGGAAGAGGGCTTCATCTCTCCTCTCCACTCCTTAGTTCCCTGAAGGCTCCACGACGGAGAGTCCACCTCCCCTTGGTTCCCTGAGGGCCCCAGGAGGTAAGAGAACTTCATCTCTCCTCCCTGGTTCCTTAAAGGCCCCCCAGAGGAAGAGTTCACCAAGATGGCCTCATTTCTCCTCTTCACTCCTACATGGTTCCTCGAAGGCCCCATATGGGAAGAGGACATCATCTCTCCACTTCACTCCTCCTTGGTTCCAAAAAGGCCCCGCGCTGGAAGGGTGCCCTTCCCCTTGGTTCCTTGAAGGCCCCATAAGGGAAGAGTTCATGAAGGTGGCCTCAGCTCACCTCTCCACGGTTTCTCCTCTTGGTTCCTCCTACGGCCCTAGGAAGGAAATCCACAGAAGTGGCCTCAGCACTTCTAGGTTCCCAAAAGGCCCCTAGTTTTCGAATGGTCCATTTTTTTTGTCCCATGAGTTACCAGGGAAATAGAAGGTCCACTCCAGCAGAGCCCTGAGTGCTGGAGTGAGGTCTAAATACTCCGAGATGCGACCTTGTTTCTCGGAGGCACCGTTCGTGACGCTGTTCCCCAGGACATCAGCCTGAGCATGGTAGCTCACACCTTGGCTTGGGATGGCTATTGCAGGTTTGTTTCCACTCCCTGAGCGATGGGTTCGCCACCCTCCCTACGCTGTAGATACTTGTATTCAATAACTTTCGTACTTACCAAAAAAGCGGGGAGGAATGCAGATCCCGCCAATGTCTGGAAATTAAATAAAAAGGCACTTTCTAGATGAGAAAAGTGTGGAAAAGCTGAATAAAAATAAAATAAAATGAATGAATAAAAATATATGAATAAAATAATATTAATAAAAATAAATAATTGATACCCCCACTCGAGTACAAGGTGCAAGTAAATCCTGCTTGGATCACATCAATGTTAAAAACATTGATTTTACGGACTCGTTTGTTATACACACAACAATTTCAGATCATTATACCACAGCGCTCGGCCTAAGAAATAAGCCTTCTTCTCCTTCTAAAAATAAATATATTTCTAAAATAAACTACAACGCACTGATTGATGAGCTGTCTACAGAAACATGGCAAAACGTAATAGATCAGACTGACACTGACCAAGCAATGCAGCAATTTATCACAAAATTACAATACTATATATCTAATCACACTGTTAACAAAGTTATACCGAACAAAAAATTTAAACTCATGCTGATCACCCCTGGTTTAGTCAAATCCATCCACAGACGTAATCAACTTCAAAAATGCTAAAAGACAACCAGATAATATTCTAGTTCAAGAACAATATAAGAAATACAGAAACTTATGTAAAAAACTAATTAATTCCACTAAAGAAAATTTCTACAAAAAATATATATACGAAAACACCATAACTCCAAAACATTTCTGGGAAATATTTCGTAAAATTACCAAAACAAAAAACAGCAAATCGTCTTTCATACAATCATTGGATATTAAAAATATAAGTACTACTAATCCCAAATTGATGGCTAATTTTGCTAATCATTACTTTACTTCAGTAGGAGCCTCTCTCGCAAATAAAATCCTTGAAAAATGTAATAAAACTGAATCTGAACTAGCCAACATACCTACAACTGTTCTTAATCTTAAAACAGACGAGATTCAAACAACGACTAAAGAAGTCATGAAAATGATAGATGAGCTTAAGTCATCTAATGCCTGTGGGCCAGACGAAATTTCCTCAAATCTGCTGAAAGCATTGAAACCACTCATAGCGAATCCTATTGCATAATTTGTAATCTTAGTTTCAAGACAGGCATATTCCCAAACCACCTAAAACAATCAGTTGTTATATTGATTCACAAAAATGGAATCAAATCAGATATACATAATTATCGGCCAATATCTCTGCTCAACTCATTCTCAAAAATTATTGAGAAAATCGTAAAAAATCGTCTCACCCTCTACCTAGAAACTCATAAAATTTTATCTAACAACCAGTTCGGCTTTCGACCAGGTCTAGGAACAGAAAATGCAATTGCTAAACTGGCGGATATTATTTCCAATAATATTGACCGGGGAAAAAATCTATTGCTCTCTTCTTAGATCTTGCCAAAGCTTTTGATACCATCTCGCATAAAATACTTCTAAAAAAACCAAAGGCTATAGGTATTCAGGGACAGCTACACAAATGGATGGGTAGTTAGGGAACGTACCCATACTACGTGACCGGTTTAGGGGGGGGGGGGGGATCTTCAAAATACCACGCTTGGTCACAATGGGGGGGGGGGCTTAGGTTCTTATCACGTAGTCAATCTAGAAATATTTTTATATTTTTTCCATTAACTTTTTAATATTTTTTCCACTTGTAATTATTATAGGTATGCATGCACTCTTGCCGTCATGCAGCAAGCGCCGTATTAATAAAGACAAATATAAGCCAATCAATTTGTTAAAAACTTTTTGTTAGCAAGAAATGTATCAAAACCATATTTATGATTTACTACGTGAAAACTGTAGGGGGAGGGGGGGGGGGTCTTAGAATATACTACGCATGGTCACCGGGGGGGGGGGGGGGGGGGGGGGGGTTAAAAATTGCAAAAATTGGGTCACGTAGTATGGGTACGTTCCCTTACTTAGCTAACAGATACCAACAAGTTAAAATTAATGAAACTATTAGTGATCCGGCCCTTGTAGAATTTGGTGTACCCCAAGGAAGTACCTTAGGACCTATTTTTTTCAGTATTTATATAAATGATCTGTGTAACAGCAATTTTTCCAATCATATTATAACATTTGCAGATGATACTGTCTTAATATTTGAAGGAAGAACATGGCACGATGTACACTGCAAAGCAGAAGATGGAATAAAACAGCTAAAACTTTGGTTAGACAGTAATCTGTTAACACTCAATTCGGAAAAAACAAAATTTATACGATTTAGTGCGACAGAAGCCGGTCAACCCAAGGAAGCATATAATATTTTTGTACATAAATGCACTGACTCAACTACCTGTACGTGCTATAAATTAGAATGCGTGGACAATATAAAATACCTTGGTGTTGTATTAGACAAATATCTTAGATGGGACGGTCACGTGTATCTAATCACCACAAAGGTTGGAAAGCTCACGTACATGTTTATGACAATCAGAAATATCTTACGTAAAAAAGATGACACGTACCTTTCTCAGTTAGCAGAGAAATTCCGTTTGCATGAGCTCTCATCATCATCTCAGGGTCCTGCGTGGGATAAAAAGAAAGCTACTATCTGATGTAAATAAAAGAACTCACATTAAACAAAATGTACTTGTTATTATTGACAAGCAAAAACATAATCTACATAAATACCTTTGTAAACTCAAAAAAATGTAGAGAGAGAGAGAGATAATTCAGTTATTTTAGTAGAATCCACTCCAAATGATCATTCGTAGCTTGCCATAGTTAAAATGGCGCACCTCTTCTAACCTCAGCGACAAGGGCTCCAGATAGCTGGAGAAGAGCCCCAGAGTTGCCGCTTCGCTAGCCCATAACACAGTGAAGGAGCCGAGATTTCAGTCCATCCACAAAGGCCCGCTGATCACAATGGGTCCGATGGCCATCTCTCAGCATTGAAAGGATATAACCCGCAGTTCTAGACTGTTGACGTCATTTAAGAAGCGCCTGCAATCTACATCAAAGCTGTCCTCGGTGATATTGGATTGTACGTGGCTGCTAACACGCCCGACCAAAACATCAATGTATCAAGCTGCATTCAGTATCCCAATGGCCATTTCTCGATGGGCTGTTTGCTGCGTCATTACGAGTGTCAAGCAATATTTCTTCACAGCACCATTTTAGCATAATATATACATAATATTACAAATTTACACAATCACTTATGAGTATCAAAACTCCTTACAACTCAAAACCTCCGACCAATCCATCGTTATGTCATGACGTCGCCCTTACAACAGTTTCTTTTTTTCTAAAACAAAAAACAATCGAACAATGTTCCGGCAATTTGAATTTGTTATCAATCGTTCCAACGGCACCCGAAATTAATAAAACTCCTTCTGAGCAAGTAGGTACCGATTGAGTAACTACCATGAAAATAATTACGTTACAAAGAATTGAAACTCATTTATGATGCTATGTGCGGGTCACTTCTAGACTATGCATCCTTAGGTTGGGGTGGATGTGTAAAAACTGTTTTGGACATACTAGCAAAAGCTCAAAAATCACTACTAAGGGTAATCCTCAAAAAACCATTTAGATATCACAGTGATGCACTATTTGAAGACTTACAAGTTCTGGATGTTAGACAACTGTACATGAGAAAATTAATTTTAAACACCCATAAACAACGCCACCTCTACCCATCTATTAACCACTCTCACAACACCAGACACTCACGGAGAAATCCAATTGTAACACTCACAACCAAAACATCTCTCGCTCAAAGACACTTCACTTTCTTAGGTCCAAAACTATACAACTTCATGTCTGATGCTTGGAAAAAGGAAAGCACAGGTGTTATACGTAAATTGACCACTACTTGGTTTCAACAATTAGGGAGAAAGGAAAGTGAACTTTTACTACATAAAAAATAAAATAAAACACAAACCAAAAACAACAACAAAAATTCCAAAAAAATGAACTAAGTAAAAGATACCCTTATCTTCTAATCTATATTATTGTGTGTATCTACCTATCTGTATGAACCTACCTATTACTTTTAAATTAGAAAACAGCTGTCAATCTTATGTTAATTGCATATTTTATTTTTTTCTATCTCTTCTCTTTTTTATTCATATTTATACAAAATATGTATGTAGGCTTATAATATGCAATGTAAACACCATTATATATATATACCTATTATTTTATTATTATTTTAATTTTATGCTAAACAATTCACGGCTATTTTATGTTTTAATTGGTTATTTCATTTTTATTTTATTCTTTCTCTCTCTTTTTTTTTCTTTTGCTATGCTAAACAAATAACAGTTCGGTACTTTATTTTAAACTTTTTTATAATTTTATTTTATATTATTTCTCTTATTTTAATTTCATCAATTTTCATTCTTTTTGTACAAATCATGTTCTACATGTTCATACCCAAAATTATTTGACTGTCCTAAAACGGGATAATACTCCTAGTTGGGCAGTCAAAATTTAATAAATTATGTATATAAATGTATATTACTGTGCTAAATAAACAAATAAAAAAAAAAAACAAAAATTAAGGCGCGCTCGGCAAAATTGAGGGAGATACAACCGTTCAAAGTATTTAAAATTTCACTTCGCGAACTGATATTGACAGTCCGCCCGCCATTTTTTTATAACCTAATACGCTAAACATGGTTTGTGATACAAAAAAGTGCCCTTTTATAACGCCTACTCACGTCAAGACAAGAAAAACATCCCAGTTTTCAAGTGGTTTAGCGGCTACGCTAGGTTTGAGTAACATGGTTTGTGATTCTGGCGTACTATTAATTCTGTATTAGGTCTGGGATCCAACATAAGCAGTGAAAAAATGGCGAACGAACTGTCAATATCAGTTCGCGAAGTGAAATTTTAAATACTTTGAATGGTTGTATCTCCCTCAATTTTGCCGAGCGCGCCTTAATTTATTTTTTATTCATCTTCTCCACACTTTTCTCATCTAAAAAGTGCCTTTTTATTAGATTCCCAGACATTGGCGGGATCTGCATTTCACCCAAAAAACGATAACTAGTGCACTATTTTTGTTTCTCACTTTTCTGTCTGATGTCCGGATTCAAAGTCGAAAGTTTTCAACTAACTATGTAATGAAATTGAAGGCTTTGCCCGCGGAGGAGTGAATGAACCGCACAGATTAAGGGCCGGCATTGAGGAATGAATTAGTAACTTTTGATTAGTGTCTTGTCTCTTACCTCACAGTGACTTGATAAACTCGCGAGCTGCGTTTCGGACAGACCCGAGATTGACGTCTGACGTCATTTCTGGGTCTGAGATTTACTAGGGACATCACAAGTGTAAAAGACTTTGGTTTTAATTCCTGAATAAAGCGCTTCGGACAATCTCCGATAGCGACAAACTAGATACCTGGGACGCGGACGGGATGGCGGGGACCTTAGGACCATCTCAGGACTATTGACTATGACAAATGATTAATTCCTTGCGTGAAAGGGACGCTCGAACAACCCGGCTGAATCGCGGCCGCGTTTTGGGACGGAGATTTTGATGATCTACAGGTGTTTTTAGAATGACAGCGGTAGCGGGATACGAGTCGTTCACAATATCGTCGACCATTTTGCGGCACGCCGCCCATTGAATAATATTTAAATACCTATGAAACATTATAATATTTAAATCGTTTACGGAACACATTATTCATTGAAATAATTTATCGGTAAAATAAATGGAAATTAAAATTTTATGGTGCCGTTAAAAATCGTACGATACAAGGCCAAAGATAATGAATGAAGAATCAATTTCTTTTGAAATTGAGAATCAGATTGAGTGTGTCACAAGATTGAATTTATTCATTTAATTCGGTCATTCAGTTTTGCCCACGTCTACTTCTTATTTATTATCTAACTGAAAAAAGTGGTTTTCCCTAAAAGTGCGTATTTTGAAAAATGACATTTCGCATTTTTAAAGTTGACAAAATAACAATTAAAACGCAATATTTTCCAATTCCGGTTACTGAATTACTTACTACTAACTATTATCTACATAGTACAATTTTTTTAAATTTTTTAAAGTGTGTATTGAGCGTGGACTCAATAGGGAAATATTTTCCAATTTTTTTTTACGCATTTGACTAGCTAGTATGTATTGTTTTTATATTAATTTTTATGAAGTCAAAATGTGCGTTTTGAATTTCTCAAAATCAACTTTAACCTGTCAAAGGCCCGCAAATTCCAGGAAAAATACGGAAATTTCGTAACAAAACACGATTTTGAATTGAATGTTCGATTAATTTTGAGCTATCGTATTATTTCATTGACTGAAACACGTTCCTAGAACCATAAACTATGTACCAAAACAACATTACTTGCGTTAATTACGTAAATTAATAGGTTTTACGATGTTTTAGACGAGGAACACGCGTGAACACGCGTCAATATTGACAGCTTAAATTTGCGCCAAAAATGACATTTCGATTCCACAGATAAAAATCATTTAAAAATAATCTGGTGTCGCCAGGTGAATGAAACTAGTGGCTATATCATCAATGATGTTGGCGCAAGCGATTCTGACCTTGTTTTCATACAAATTCTGTACGTAGAATGGTCAAAATCGCAGATAAACACTTTTATTTCGAAATATTTTTTCGCGCATGCGCAAAAGCTGCGCGCATATGAGCGTTTCCGACCAATTACAGGTAACGGGGGGGGGGGGACACGTTATCTGCAGGGTGGATAACGTGGTGTCACCGTAACAGCATGGTAACAGCGTTGCCAACTCTAACGTCTTTTTATGTAGATCTACGTATGTTAGGCCTTTCCTGCACAGCTACGAACTTTAGTCCCAGAATCTATGTATGTTCTGTCAAATTGTACAAATTTGCACAATAACATTAGGCTGAAGAAGCATATTTTCTGTTACTTTACATTGGCACCCTCGTCTGCGGGGCAAATTGGCGCGGACTCCAACAAACGTTCCGTTTCATACTAGAGTCCGCAGTCCTCATCGGGGTTGGGATATCTAGGAAAATTTCTCTAGATCTAGGGGAGAAAAATAGGTTTTAGTGAAAAGGGAAATCAGCACAAATCTAGGGAAATTTCGAGCTATTACCATTTTTTTTAATTTTTATGGAGTTGTAATCTTCTACTTCCCGGTAAAATACACAATTTCAGACGAAGGCATCGCTAAGTTATGTATTTGCTAGTACTTGACCTAAACTGTTTACTCCATAAACATGTTTTTTTCCTAAGTATTGCCTATTACCCCACATTTACATCATTACCAAAAACAATATTTCGTTTCAATTTAAACCATAGGTTCTCAATGTGGGCAATAATGCCCCCTTGTAGGCGTTTGAGACTTTCAGAGGGGCAGTAGAAGACCTAAAGAAAATTAGGGGGCGTTGAGGTAGCACTTTGAGGGCGGGGCAGGTAAAAAATATGGTCTAAAAAAGGTCTAATAAAGCAAAGTAAACTTTAATAATGGTTAATTTTTGTTATTGTATGAATTGTAATCATTTTCATCACGTGTGCAAAAATTCACATGTTTCGGTAGTTCGGGAAGTGGAAGAAAATTGAATCCATTACCTCACCCCAATAAGAAAAAAAGGGGGTCTCTAGAAAAAAGAATCTCGAAAGGGCAAAATTGAGAGGCAACCTACGATTTAAATTTTGTAGCGAGGCAGCGAACAGCCATAAAATATCATTTTTGTTAGATTTTGCACATTGGTATCACCGGTCACCACTTGCCCGCTAAGTGCGTGACAACGCATTTTGTTTTGCAAAACCATTCCGGTTCTAGTGTTCGCCCTCTCTACCTGCTTTACCTCAAAGCAAGAATAATATTAAACTTGTACAAATTATTGTAACATAAAGTTTCTGTTGTAAATACATTGTGTAATGTCTGTATGTTATTGTATGAGTGCAAGCGAGATAGAGTGCTTGCGCGAATCTATATAAGGCGATGTATGCTAGATTCGTCCTCTTTTGCATTTGGCAGCTCTCCTAATAAATACCTACAGTAACCAGTTACATCTTTACTAGTGTACTACCTACACCAATATTCGCCCATATAATTGTTGGTCCACATATCCAATCTGGTAACTGCCATCACGAAGACAGCAGTAGTAGTGGACATTACAACTGGCGCAGCCACGGAAATTAAAGAACCTGAAGGCGAAAATTAAATGAAGTGAAGATTAAGGAAGAGCGCAGTGTGCGACAATAGGAAAAAATTGTTGCATGGAAGAAGACGCCACCTCATGTGTCTACAATCTAAGACGAGCATTAGAGCCTGCATCCGCAGAATATTGAGGGAGCATTTGGCGTTGGCATGTTAGCATTGCATGCAGGAAGAAGAAAACGGTGACAAGAGACAAGACAACCATCTGCGGAAGGAGCCGGAATCTGGGGCAAGGGCTCAGATTCTGTCGCTGCAGCTATTCAAGCGGGACCGGACAAAGGGCTGGATTCTGTAGCTGCAGGGAGACGGACACGGGCGATCAGCGGTCGAAAGAGACGGCTGGTGACGGAGATCCGGAAGCTGTGTGGGGAGTCACTTTGGAGCGGCGAGGTCGGTTCTGGAGCGGATTCACCCGGAAGCGCTGAGATAAGTTTTCTAATCAAAATTTGTTTCAGCTCTTATTCCCGATGGAGGCGATTTGTAAAAGTCTGGGGGCATTCTGTCATAAGACAGGAGTGTGGTCCCTGTTCAAGGAGAGACTGGACCAAGCGCTCATATTATATGATGAGAAAATTTTGTCGCCAGAACGTAAAAGAGCGTTCCTTCTGAATAATCTCACCGAAGATACCTTTTCATTGTTAAGCGATTTGTGTTTTCCAAAAAAAGTGTCGGAAACCTCATTTGAGGATTTGTGTAAACTACTAGATTCCCATTGTAAGCCCATACACAATATTTATGAATCACGGGAAATATTCTATAAATGTAAACAATCGGCTAATGAATCTATTAAAGAGTTTGCCGCGAAGCTTAAAAATATTAGTTTGTCATGTAACTTTGAAGCAAGATTAGAATCGTGTTTGAAAGATATATTTATTATTGGCGTGTTCAATGAGAAAATGAGGCACAAACTTTTTATGGAGGGCTTGAACAAATCTTTTGTAGAATGCATTAACTTGGCTTCTACGTGGGAACATGTTTTAAATATGGAAAGTACAAAGTCGAATTTAAATTCAGTTAATAACTTCGATAAATCTAGGCAGGTAAGCCGTTATAAGGATGGCAAAGTGCGTAGTAAATCACCCCGTAAGATAAATAATAATATGTCATGTTTCATTTGTGGTAAAAATAATCATGTGCAAAAAGATTGTTGGCACAACAATAAGTTACAATGTCATTTTTGTAAGAAGGTGGGGCACGCTAGCTCGACTTGTAAAAACAAATCAAGTGGTAAATACCGCTCGCATTATACGAAGCGCGCTGATAATGTGGTAAATACTGTTTCACAAGGAGATAATAACTGTGATTCATTGCTTTTAAATGTATGTGTAGATAATATTATGTTACAGGTTATGATAGATACGGGTGCCAGTATAAATGCGTTACCATATGAAATGTTTAATAGATATTTTAGTGAAAAGAAATTAATGGTGTGTGATATTAAGTTATTCGGTTATGATAATAAATCTCTAAATGTTTTGGGTAAAATTATTTGTAACGTGGAATTTAAAAATAAATGCGTACCGACCGAATTTATAATAATCAATAATGGAAGTTCGTGTATTGTGGGTAGGAAATTTCTTAAGTGTTTTGATATTACCTTGCACGGAATTAATCTGGTTAAAAAAAGTGTTGCAGATATTAATATTCGCGAGTTGTTAAAATTAAAATACCCTAACGTGTTTTCGGATAAACCGGGTAGATTAAAAAATTACGAAGCTAATATTGAGGTTAAGTCAGATTTTAAACCAAGGTTCGTTAACCCGAGACCCATTCCGTATTGTTTGCGGGAGCTAGTGGAAAAGGAATTGCTAAAAATGGTGGACGACGACGTTATTGAGAAAGTTGAAATTAGTGAAATGGCAAGTCCAATTGTTATTGTTAAAAAAAAAGATGGTACGATTAGGATTTGTACAGATTTCAAAAACACTTTGAATCCAATGTTAGCACCTTTAAAGTTTCCGTTACCTAGAGTGGAAGATTTAATTTCTTCGTTAAATGGCGCGAAACACTTCGCAAAAATTGATTTAAAAAATGCTTTTTCCCAGATTGCTTTGAATGAAAGTTCAAAAAAACTATGTGTTATTTCAACTCACATAGGTCTATTTGCTTATAAAGTGTTACCATTTGGGCTTACGACGAGCCCGGCGATTTTTATGCAAGTCATAGCTACTATAGTCGGTGGTTTAAAAAATGTGCGTGTATTTTTAGACGATATATTATTATTTGGTAATTCGAAAGAAGAATTAAATTCGGTATGTGACGCGGTAATTAAATTAAATGACCAAAAATGTTATTTTTATGTACCGGAAATTGAATACTTAGGTTTTAAAATCTCACAGGAAGG
Organism: Limnephilus marmoratus; assembly: GCA_917880885.1. Classification (NCBI taxonomy): domain Eukaryota; kingdom Metazoa; phylum Arthropoda; class Insecta; order Trichoptera; family Limnephilidae; genus Limnephilus; species Limnephilus marmoratus. The sequence goes on along the minus strand of OU862911.1, from coordinate 58,251,754 downwards.
CATAATGCCGTTAGAGAGTAAAGTAGAAGCGATTAGAAATTTGGCAGTCCCGAGGAATGTGTCAGAATTAAGAAGTTTGTTGGGAGTAATCTCGTATTATAGAATGTTTTTACGGAATATATCAGACACTCTGTCGCCACTCTATAATTTATTGAAAAAGGGAACCGTATTTGTGTGGTCAGAAGAATGTAGTGATGCTTTCAATTTTGTTAAAAAACAATTAATGTCGGAAAAAATTCTAGTTCACTTCAATCCCAGTATCCCTTTGAAACTCATCACGGACGCCAGCAATATCGGGATATCGGCAATGCTTTGTCACAAGTATGATAACGGGATAGAACGCCCAATTGCATTTGCAAGTAGGACTTTATCGGAAACCGAACGGAAATATTCGATTTTGGATAAAGAAGCGTGCGCAATCGTATTCGGTTTAAAAAGATTCTTTCAATATTTGTATGGAAATAGGTTCATTCTGTCTTGCGACAATAAACCACTTGTACATATTCTAGATACAAATAAGCAGGTACCTATTCTAGCAGTAAACCGATTGCAACGTTATGCCCTGATCCTGCAGACGTTTGATTATACGATTGAGTATATCAAATCGGACGACAATAAAGCGGATTTTTTGTCAAGATTACCGATGCAACGGAGTAATAATAATATAGAGGAATACGAGGATAATCATTATTTCTTAGATATAATTAACGATGCCGATATCGATAGTTTGGAAATAGAACGGTTAAATAATATTTCTGTGGAAACGGAAATAAATCCGGAAATATTTAAACGGAGTTCGGGTAAGGATTTAGTTATTTCAGAGATTGTAAATTATGTGAATACAGGGTGGCCTAAAAAAAAAAACTTAAATTCTGATTTATTAAAATTTTGGCATATTAGAGATAAGTTATCAACTCATGATGCATGTTTGTTTTATGATAGTAAACTGGTAGTACCAGTGGAGTTAAAAGAATCAGTTTTAAAATTTATTCACCGTTCGCACCTGGGTATTGTGAAATCGAAAAGTTTAGCAAGAAATTATTTTTTCTGGTTAGGTATAAATGCTGATATAGAGAAGGAGGTAAAACAGTGTACTAGGTGTGCAGTATGTTTACCTACTTTGTCCAAAGTACAATTGGCGAGTTGGCCAGTGAATAATTTAGTTTGGAATCGTATTCACATAGACCATCTAGGTCCGTTCGGTAATTTAAATTTTTTTGTGGTGGTAGACGCTACTACAAAGTGGGTTGATTGTCAAATAGTACCAACGGTAGACTCAGTTAGTGCAATCAAAATATTAAAGAAAATGTTTTCTAACTTTGGTATACCGGAGAAAATTGTTAGTGATAATGGAACAGCTTTCACGTCAGCTTTATTTCAGGAATTTTGTCGTGAATTTAATATTGAACATATGACGTCAGCAGTTCAGCACCCAGCTTCAAATGGCTTGGCTGAAAATGCTGTCAAAACAGTTAAAAAATTTTTAAAAAAAATATTAGTGAACAACAGATTTCCAAGAGATCTGGACGATAAATTATTGTCATTTTTAATCGATATTAGGAATACACCTTCATTATGTACGGGAATTGAACCTAGTGTATTGATGTTAGGTAGAAAAATTCGTTCAATTTTTAACACGGTTGTTCCGAAAATGAATAATGACAAGTGTAGTGATTTTAAAAAAATTGATGATAAAGTGAAAAATAAAATGGTAGCGAGTCAAAACAGTCAAAAAAAATATTACCGGGGAAGAAAATTTAAAAAATTCTTTGATTTGGGATCAAAAGTTTTGACCAAAGACTTTAGAAGTAAAAAGAATAATTGGATTTTGGGTACTATTATCAAAAGATTAGGGAGTAGAACCTATTTGGTTAAGACACATTCAACAGGCCAGGTTTGGAAAAGACACCACGATCAGCTTTCTGATAGAAAGGTTAGGTGGGGGGAGAGTGACTATTCTGATAATGTGTTGGACTTTGGTCCACTCTCAGACGTGGACAGGACCAATACTAATTCCCCTGTTCTTTGCAGATCGCAGCCACCATGGGAAGGGAGACTGCGTTCCAGACCACAACCACGCCCACGCTATCCAAAGTGATATGAAAAAAAAGAGTTTAAAAACAAAAAAAATAAGTTTGTATAATTACATGAGAGAAAATATATATGTTAATAAAATATAATAAAATATGTAGAAATTTAAGATTATATAAGTTAGGTTGAAATATAAATATCATGTAATTATTGTTTAAGTGTGGGGGTGTAATGTCTGTATGTTATTGTATGAGTGCAAGCGAGATAGAGTGCTTGCGCGAATCTATATAAGGCGATGTATGCTAGATTCGTCCTCTTTTGCATTTGGCAGCTCTCCTAATAAATACCTACAGTAACCAGTTACATCTTTACTAGTGTACTACCTACACCAATATTCGCCCATATAATTGTTGGTCCACATATCCAATCTGGTAACTGCCATCACGAAGACAGCAGTAGTAGTGGACATTACACATTGTGACTCGCGTGAATATCAAGAGTTATTATTTGAACACCTCCGCACACATTTAAAACACGCATCCAGTCTTACAGACGTGGGCAAGCTCTGTAAGCTGCCAGATCTGGATAAAACATATAAACAACATATTCACCAAACTGGTGACCCGGCAGCCCATAATTTATACTATAAGAAAAAAATAATTAAAATTGGCAAAAAATGCATTAAAAATAATAGATACATTTCAACTTAATTACTACAAGAAACAACTAATTACGTTCACCTACCCTAACTTCTTCATTTCACTCAGAAAAAAAGTACGTAGATCGTAATAACTAATAATCGTACGTAACTTTGGGTAAAGTTCGGTTTAGGGGCGGCATTCCTAGATAATAAAACTAGTTATTTTTATACTAACTATGGGCCGGAATATCCGAATCTGAAAGAATTAGGCGTCGGCAAGCAATATTAACTGAATTACACGACTTTAAAATTTTGTATACACACACAGGAAAACAAGCCATTTTGAACGCATTCTGACACTACAAGTCATAGAAAAACAAGAAAGATGTTACACCACATAAAATTAAGCGTTGCCATTAAGCAATAATATCAATAACTAATTTAAGTAATTATTTTTTATAAATTTTACTCACTTTTGTATCACAAACCATGTTACATAAACCTAGCGTAGCCGCTAAACTACTTGAAAACTGGGATGTTTTCTTGCCTTGACGCGAGGCAGGCGGTATAAAGGGGCACAAACCATGTTACACAAACCTAGCGTAGCCGCTAAACTACTTGAAAACTGGGATGTTTTCTTGCCTTGACGCGAGTAGGCGGTATAAAGGGGCACAAACCATGTTACACAAACCTAGCGTAGCCGCTAAACTACTTAAAAACTGGGATGTTTTTTTGCCGTGACGCGAGAAGGCGCTACGAAGGGGGCACTTTCTTTTCTATCACAAACCATGTTACACAAACCTGGCGTAGCCGCTAAACTACTTGAAAACTGGGATGTTTTTTTGCCGTGACGCGAGTAGGCGCTACGAAGGGGGCACTTTCTTTTCTATCACAAACCATGTTACTAATGTGTTATGTGATGAATTATCATGTGAGGAAGTATCGTGTCGGAAAGTTTTACGTTATTGATATTATTGCTTAATGGCAACACTTAATTTTATGTGGTGTAATATCTTTGGTGTTTTTCTATGACTTGTAGTGTCAGAATGCGTTCAAAATGGCTTGTTTTCCTGTGTGTGTATAGAAAATTTTAAAGTCGTGTAATTCAGTTAATATTGCTTGCCGACGCCTAATTCTTTCAGATTCGGATTTTCCGGCCCATAATTAGTATAAAAACAAAATTATCTAGGACTATCGCCCCTAAACCGAATTTTTTCCGTAACTTTTCGTATCCAACAATTTTCTAGTCTGACCTACGTCAAGGATGAACGTGGTGTCACCCCAAGTATTAGTAATCCTCAAACTAGCTTTTGGTAAATGTCATACCTAAAAATATAACCTCTCGGGGCCGAGAAACGATTGTCCCGATTTGCGTTTTCAAAATGACATCGAGCAACATCGAGACTCGAGATCATAAATAAACAATCCGTCGAGATTCGAGAGAATACCGATTTATCTATGACAATGTCTCGATTAAAATGATCGATCGACAGCACATAACGTCCGTTATCTCGAAATCCCACAAAAATAGAGAATAGCTCGGCTGGTGAGTGGTACAAAGTACAAAGTTGTTATACCTTTAGGTATTTTAATGCCAAAAATTCACGGAACTGAATAAATGTGTACCATTCAATAAGGTCGCTAGCATAGGAGCTGGCGGTAGACACAAGGGGCTTAAGCGAGCGGCGAAAGCAAAGTGGGACCGCAATAAAAATTGGAAAGTCAGGATATTTTCGGAAAGGACTAATAAAACCCAATCGCCGCGCCGAGCCGAGCGAAGGGCCATAAACCTTTTCGTTTGACCCTTGCCGCTGCCGCCGATGGAATTAGTTTTGAAGATTTACCCAAGAGCCACGAGGGAGAATTTCACCACGAAGTCAGTCACCTTCTACCCGGCCAGGGGATAGTACTCCGCTCCGCAGAGCGTCCCGAACCGCCGGGAATCGCGCGAACCGAATCCCGACCAGTGATCAAAACACTAGCGATTTGCACCCGGCCAGGGCTTTGCAAACGCTCTCAAAACTGCACGCGACCCCCGCGCAATTTCCCGACCAGGGAAATTAAGACACGCTCGCGGATTTCGACCAGGAACCGTCGATACATTCGCGAACTTCCGCCAGGAAGTCCAACCAAGTGACCGCGAAAATTCCGACCAAGGATTTGTGCAAGTTCCACTTTGCACAAATTTTCACTTCAAAGAACTTTCGCAACTTCCTATCTGTGCAATAACAAGTGAAAGAAATAGATAACTAAGTTTAAAGTGCCTAGTGACTGTATGCGTACGCGGAGACTCCATCATCAGCATCCAAAGGGAAGTGACTGAACATTTTAATTACATTAACCACCGAAGTGATTCGATTTTGAACAATTGCACAAAGACTTTACCGTAGAATTAAGCAAACAGACTTTCTAATTTTAAGGCTAATTAATTAAGTAATTTTAAGACTAACACTAGATTAATAATTAACACCTGCCTTTTGTGTCCTACTAGAATAAATGTATCGTTTCCTAAATCAGTAGCTTTTAATTTTGTTCCTCCTTAATTTTAAGATTATAGTTTTAGTTTGACCCCGCCATAAGGCGCGGGTGTATCAATTGGCGGCCCAGACGTGTGGCTTACCGGCATTTTTTGTCTGGTAGAAATCCGAGTATGGATTTCCGACCCAAACCCTGAGATTAGAGTAGTCATCGAAAAGGAGGAACAATAGTTGTTATCGATAATTATTAGTTAAATTCACAGACAGCTACAAACTCGGTAGAATCTGACTAGATGCCGATAGGTTAGCTTTCACGATACACGTCTATATTAATTGCTCTATATCAATGATAGGTATATTTTTTTGCAAATTTTCTTTTGTTTTTTTGTTTTTTTTTTTATTTTTTTTTATAATTTATGTCTGGGTTTAGTGCTTCCCGCCTCAAAGAGTATTAGGCGCCCAAATTAGTTTAGGTTTAGTTTTAAAAATAGATTTAAAATTTAATTATACATGGCATCGGCAAATACAACGCGAACCACGCGACAAACCACGACAGATGCATTGCAGGCAACTGTAGACGTCGGTAGCCTCACACCAGAGTCAGAAAAGATGGAGAATAGGGGGCAGACCTCGTGCCATTCGAGGGTTCTGGAAGATCGATTCGAAGGTTTGCCCGAGGAAGAACCCGAAGAATTTATCGTCGCGTGCGAAGAATTCTTCAGTGCGACAGGATGTTCGTCAGCACTTAAGGTGGAGAAAGCTGTAAAACAATTGCAAGGCGAAGCAAGAAGGTGGTGGCAGCCTCATACACGCGTGCGATGGAGCTGGGAGGATTTTACGATGCAACTGCGGAAACGCTACGGCGTAGTGGGAGCGAGGACCTCTCTATTAGTCACGCTGTATGGAGACCCGCAGAAAAGCGATGAAAGCGGCGTTGCTTTTTTACAGCGGAAGCGCGCAATTTACAAACGGGTTTTCGGAACAACCGGCATGGACGAATTCTGCTCCGAGCTGATAGGGCTAATGATGCCTCGTTACAGAGATCTGCTGGAGGCGGGTCTAATCTTCGGCACGTACACCATGGAAACACTTACAGCACGAGTAAACGCCATCGATTTCCCGAAGGAAATACTCTTCCATGCACCGCCGCCCCGACACCCGACACCCCGACAGGAAAGGGCGGATAGTCGTAATCACGATGCAAGGCGACCACGTGACCAATTGCCCTGGTGTCATAACTGCCCAGGAAGACATTGGAATGCAGATTGCCCAGAACTTCACCGCCACAGGGCGGAAAACTAGCATGGCCCGGGCGCCGACCAGGTCGGACAACGTCGCGTCCAGGGCCCCCATACATAGGTACGTATGAGTACCAGCATTCACAACGAGAAGATCAGACCGGACCGCATCAAGCACAAGAACCTCCACAATGCTCCTTCGCGTACGCGCCTGTCGTGGAAACACCACGGTACACGCGTGGCCCAGTTATACCGGATATCGCCTCCATTATCGAGCACAATATGCTCCCATTTCAAGAGCCCCCGCAATGTTCTATTTCTTACGCACCAGTTGCAGACCCATTATATCACCCGCGCGCAACTGTAACATCGGATATTGCCTCCGCTTTTACGCAAAATATACCCATTCTTCAAGAGCCGTACGCCGGGCCTAGCGGCTATAATATTTCCCTCCTAACAACTACGTTGGACGGAGCACCCACGCTAGAAAGCGCTCAACACACGCCTTTAACGAATATCTGGCAAAACGATATTAACGACGTGCCACCACCTGTAGATACTTACTATCCGCGTGGATCTACACAAGCGGGCGCAGATACCTTCGCCTCTACGCCAGCCGTAGAACCGACTAGCCTAGCACAAGCAATCCCATTGTACCGAATATCGAGACGATTCCCGCAATCATCCCCATTGCGCAACATGCAATCGATCTGCAGCAACCGCTTCCCAGTAATTCGCCTACAATCGCTTCTACAACAGAACAGAACCGGGTGACGATTTCTCCACCCACTGCCTCATTTCAATGCTACAGATGAACATGATGACGCTCCACAGCCACCCCCCGGCTCCAGCAGCCACAATACGCCGACGGAACCTGCATCAGGTAACCTTAGCAGACCACGCCTGTTAACTATTCCTGAAGAGGAAAATCTTTGGGAAAATCACGATATGCCATATACTCCAGCATTAGCGGAGAAACTTCTGACTATGTATAAGATATCTAATGTTTGGCCCAAATTCCCACCGAGGACGTATGAACCAATTGATTCCAGGAAGGTGCATAACCGAGGCTCTTATGACGCCAGGAAACCACCCAGTATAACATGAAAGCAGACAATATCGTACCGATAATGAGACCATTGTATTATGTAGCTGGATAGATACATACACCGTTAGGTAATATTAAGTTGTTAGGATAAGTTTATATAATTTTTATAGATAGTAGAATTGTTTTAGTTAAGATTAATAATAGTTACTTAGTGCGTTAGTAATATTAATTACCGTTAATTTTCGACGAAACACCCGGGGGCGATTGTTATACCTTTAGGTATTTTAATGCCAAAAATTCACGGAACTGAATAAATGTGTACCATTCAATAAGGTCGCTAGCATAGGAGCTGGCGGTAGACACAAGGGGCTTAAGCGAGCGGCGAAAGCAAAGTGGGACCGCAATAAAAATTGGAAAGTCAGGATATTTTCGGAAAGGACTAATAAAACCCAATCGCCGCGCCGAGCCGAGCGAAGGGCCATAAACCTTTTCGTTTGACCCTTGCCGCTGCCGCCGATGGAATTAGTTTTGAAGATTTAACCAAGAGCCACGAGGGAGAATTTCACCACGAAGTCAGTCACCTTCTACCCGGCCAGGGGATAGTACTCCGCTCCGCAGAGCGTCCCGAACCGCCGGGAATCGCGCGAACCGAATCCCGACCAGTGATCAAAACACTAGCGATTTGCACCCGACCAGGGCTTTGCAAACGCTCTCAAAACTGCACGCGACCCCCGCGCAATTTCCCGACCAGGGAAATTAAGACACGCTCGCGGATTTCGACCAGGAACCGTCGATACATTCGCGAACTTCCGCCAGGAAGTCCAACCAAGTGACCGCGAAAATTCCGACCAAGGATTTGTGCAAGTTCCACTTTGCACAAATTTTCACTTCAAAGAACTTTCGCAACTTCCTATCTGTGCAATAACAAGTGAAAGAAATAGATAACTAAGTTTAAAGTGCCTAGTGACTGTATGCGTACGTGGAGACTCCATCATCAGCATCCAAAGGGAAGTGACTGAACATTTTAATTACATTAACCACCGAAGTGATTCGATTTTGAACAATTGCACAAAGACTTTACCGTAGAATTAAGCAAACAGACTTTCTAATTTTAAGGCTAATTAATTAAGTAATTTTAAGACTAACACTAGATTAATAATTAACACCTGCCTTTTGTGTCCTACTAGAATAAATGTATCGTTTCCTAAATCAGTAGCTTTTAATTTTGTTCCTCCTTAATTTTAAGATTATAGTTTTAGTTTGACCCCGCCATAAGGCGCGGGTGTATCAATGTGATGTATTTATGAAAACAACCAACCCCGACTTTACAGCAGAAAGTACGAAGAATAAAAATAATGACAACATGGCACTACCGAAATATAGTAAGTTGGCTATGGATTTGTCCACTTGTCCATAGAAAGCAAGCTGACTCCAAAATCGTTGTGATCTATCCTAATTCCCAATCTATTCTCTATTTGCCTCTATTCCTCTTCCTCTATAGTTTTTCATTTCTGTCAATCAAGTTCACCGACTTTTTGAAAGATTTGAAAGCTTACAAGTTTTGTCTTGTTAGCCTTGTCTGAGGGGCCCCGATTTACTATTTTTCCTATAGTAAAATAGTATAGAATTTCCAGTCTTAACTTCAAAAGTATCCAAGGTATTCTAAACACTAATATTATTAAGTCAACATGTTGTGTTCAGTTGTTCACATGTTCATGTCAGTCATTGGTTGTTTAGTGTTGTGTTTTACATGATGCATTGGATTTCAGCGAAACATTCTGTCTCGATCGCTTTTATGCTCACACTCTCAGTTAATATATCTGTTTACTTATCTTTTTGTTTTGTTTTCAGATAAGCAATGGAAAAACTTTTGAGAGGGAAGTCTGAAGGTGATGACTTGTCTAAAATAGTTACAGCTTTGAACTTAAAATCTGCCACTGAAGATGACGAGACAGATGTGGCCAATCCAGCAGAAACCTCCCTACTACAAAAGATTATACGTAATGGATTAGTGGACTCTAAAAAGGATATTGAAGTTCAGAGAAAAGATCCTAATTCGCCCCTCTATTCCGTTAAAACATTTGAAGCCTTACATCTGAAGCCAAATCTTCTTAAAGGTGTTTATGCAATGGGATTTAATGCTCCATCAAAAATTCAAGAAACTGCATTACCCACGCTGTTGGCAGACCCACCTCAAAATATGATTGCACAATCACAGTCTGGAACAGGCAAAACTGCGGCCTTTGTTCTAGCTATGTTGAGCAGGGTGGATACTTCTAAAGCATATCCCCAGGTACTATGTATGAGTCCCACATACGAGTTGGCTATTCAAACTGGAGAAGTTGCCGCCAAAATGGCCAGATTCTGTCCCGAGATTAAATTAAAATACGCCGTCCGTGGAGAAGAATTGCCGAGGAATACCAAAATTACAGATCACATTATAATCGGAACTCCAGGAAAAATGTTGGACTGGGGACTGAAGTTCAAAATGTACGACCTTAGTAAAATACGAGTGTTTGTATTAGATGAGGCCGATGTGATGATCGATCGCCAAGGACATCAGGATCAGTGCATCAGAATACACAAGTGCTTACCACCCACTTGCCAGATGATGTTCTTTTCTGCCACATACGACGGAGCCATCATGGAGTTTGCTGAAATTATTGTACCCAATCCGTTGATTATACGCTTGCTTCGGGAAGAGGAATCACTGGATAACATCAAACAGTACTACGTGAAATGCAGAGGACAAGATGAAAAGTATCGCGCTATTTGTAATATATACGGAGTTGTCACCATAGGCCAAGCCATTATCTTCTGTCACACCCGAAAAACTGCCAGCTGGCTATCCGAGAAAATGTCAAAAGATGGCCACTCTGTTGCCGTGCTCTCTGGGGATTTGACTGTTGAGCAGAGAATTTCTGTCCTGGACAGATTCCGGGCCGGCCTTGAGAAGGTGCTCATTACAACTAATGTCTTGTCAAGGGGAATAGATGTGGAACAAGTCACCCTTGTGGTTAACTTTGACATGCCCATAGATATGGAACAAAATGCAGACTGTGAAACATATTTGCACAGAATTGGCCGAACCGGACGGTTTGGCAAATCTGGAATAGCCATAAACCTCATAGATTCTCCGCAGTCCATGCAAATCTGCAAAAATATCGAAGAACATTTTGGTAAAGAGATATCTCTTCTGGACACAGAGGATGCGGATGAAATTGAGAAAATTGGGGCATAATATTTCTGTAAATTTGTCATTCATTATAAAAGTGGAATTAAGGTGTGGTCGGGAACCAAACTGTCGCCACCTGACCCAGCAGCCTCTAGTAAAGTCGTTTGCTTCGAGACATTGAAAATAGTCAAAATAATACTCTACACTTTTCAGAATCACAGTGCCTATCTTTGTTATTTGTTCAGAAATATTAAGTTAATCTAGGTCAATGTTGTTTAACATGATATTTATGTTTGCATTTTTTTTTGGTTCTGAACTGTCACATTCTTTGTAATTATTGTGTAAGTTTACTTTATTTCTAATTATTATCAAATAATATTTATCATCGAATGTCCAATGTGACCACTTGAAAGCAGTGGTGGTTTGCGAGGTTGAAAAGTTGGGAGGCACAAACATTTTTTTTGAAAAAAGCATTATATATCCTACACCTATTATTACCTACATCAAGCTATAATAATAATAATAATGTGCAAACACAAGACAGACCGTAAATTGCAAATTAAACACGTCTTACTAAATTAATCCAAACAGCCGTACTCCATAGGTATTTACTACTGCGTACTATCACACAACAAAACATGATCACTAGAGCTAATCGTAAATGATCAGTTCTACTTCGGAAGTGTTAGTTTTCTGAGAAAACTAAACGCTGTCTTCCAACTCCCTTCCGCCTACATGAAATCAGAGGCGGGTCCTAACTCTGCCTCACTAGCATATTATTGTTCTGTTGTATAGTAGCTCAGCGCAGCGAACGGAAATCCTCGCATGACTGGCCGCGTTGCACTGGTGTGATGAGTTACACAGTTTAAAGATAAACTAGCCCTAGTGAAATAAGAACATGTTCACGGGTAATATTTAAATTAATGTAACTTTATGACTTATAATTTATAAATTGGTAACATTTAAATTAAGGTTTTACTATATTTTGGATGTGTGAATAAGTGTATATTTTTCCCCTTCTCTTATATATGCACAGCCTTGCCTGCCTCATGGCACGAACCGCCACTGCTTGAAAGTATACATTGTTAATAAATGATTTACAATATTTATCATTGAATGTCCAATGCGAACACTTGAAAGTGGGCATTGATAATAAATGATATACAAAAACTGTTTTCTTTTTATTATTATCATTTTATAAGCCGGTCGGTTAAGAAATGAGCACCAACAAAGTCACACCACCTTTTTTTTTGTTTTATTTTCATTAAAAAACTAAAAAGGTATTCATAAAGTCTTTATTATTTTTATTTTATTGACCTACGTTGTACAATAAATAGTTATTTGATATAAAGATTGTAATAATCCAAAGGTGGTCCTCCTTCCCGTGATAATTCCTGAATCATCAACGAGCTGCGGCAGTTTCCGGATTGGCGGCTCCGGAAATTAGTACAAATATTGCAACAGGAACGATGTACATCCACTGGAATGAAAAAATGTGTTACTTTTGATCTCAATACCGTCATTCAGATTTTTTTAAACACTGCATAAAATAGCTAAGTTTGTTTAAACCCAGGAACGTTAGGTACTCAGTATCACCCTGATCGACCACCATTCAGAATCGATATGTTGCTTAAATTGTTTTAGCTGTGTTTGGTGACCGGATTTAAATATAGCTACTTCCGAACTTTTCCCTTCTCCATATCCTTCCCTTTCTCACGACCTTCAGTCTCAAAAGATACCTTGATTGGAATGCCACAATCCTGCTGGCTTTGAGCATTTGGGTGCAGTTGGGACTCTTAAACAGTATCAATATTTAAAAAATTAAAATTAAAACATACTTATTTAAACCTAACCATCAAGACGTCCTCCGTGGTCGAGAGTTAAGGCTCTCGACTAGTAATCCTAATAGCTTATGTTGTTTCACAATTATTAAATTTAAATAATATATAGTATATTTGTGACATATTCCAGAGTGGATACTTTCAGTATCGCCTTGGTGTGAAAAAAAGACAAGCATACAGAATCGAAACGTTGCTCGAAATAACTTTAGCCATGTTTGGTGACCAGATCTGAATAGCCAGGTACTTCTACACTTTTCTCTTTCCCATCTCCTTCACCTCCCCACTTCCTTCAGCATCACGACATCTCAATTGGGGGTGCTGCAGTCTCACTCTTGTGTGGTATTCACCTTTTTTCCCCTAATCCACTTTATTGACGGGTGCCAAAGTCCGCTGGCTCCAGGAATATTCCTGAGTGATATCACATAAGAATAAAAATGGTAAGAAGTTTAACTTACGTATTTGGCCAAGAAAGAACGTGTGTCTTTAACATCTCCTTTATCGCGGGCTTCCCTCTCACGTTCCAATTTCTGAATGTAGCTAGCAGTATCGGGGCTGTGAAAAACAAAGAGTTATAACGAGGCTTAAAATTCTGCAAAATTTTGAAAACCCTGCGTAATAAATGAATTAATTGAATAATTCTGCAAATAATTAAGATAGCATATTGTGACATTTATTAAATCTGGTGTTAATAGCTAAAAGTCTTCTTGTGTCTAATCAAAGAGGATTGATATTTAAAAGATAAGTTTATTGGAGTTGTAGAATAAAGAAGAACAGAAGAAATGCCATGTGGGCGTGTTTCGTGATCCAAAATTTTGTTTTTTTTTTTTATTTTTTTTTTATGTGAATACCGCACAAGAATCTCAACTGCTCCCGTCTGGAGCCAGTGAGACTATGGCATCCCCAATTGGGGTATGTTGTGAGGCTGTAGGTAGCGGGGAGGGGAAGGAGGTCGGGAAGAGGAAGGTTGGGAAGTACCTGGCTATTCAGATCTGGTCACTAAACACGGCTAAAGCCATAAAGCCATTTTCAAGCAACGTTTCAATTCTGAATGGTGGTCTTACACCAGGGCGATACTGATAGTATCTTCCACTCTGGAACATGCCGCAAATATACTATATATTATTTTAAATTAATTAATTGTGAAAATAACACAAATTAATCAAATAAAATTTATTTGCGCATGCCGGGTTCGAACCCGCGACCTCCGGAATGTGAGTCAAGAGTCTTAGCCACTGGACGTCGTTGTTCATTCTTTGCTCTTATATTTTGCAATGTACTCCTCTTAGTAGAACTGTCATAATACAGATTCTGCAGAAAATATGTTCACATTACATTTGATTCCACATAAAATCGGTGTTATTTAATATATTCAAAAAATAAAACACTGTTCTTATAAGCAAATGAAAGACGTAGATTTTAGTATTATAATCGACAAATATTAAAAAAAAGAACTCGAGTTCTAGGAGCAGATCCAGGGTCCAAGTTCTTGGCGGCAGTCTGGGTACTGTTGCGACTACCTGGGTACTGTTAGGCCGGAGCTGGACCTCGGAGCCGGAACCCGCAAAAGAACTCGAACCCGGAACCTGCTCCCCACTCACGAGTGGCTCCGACTGCGAACAAGGGAACGCCGGTGGAAGCATTCGGGTACAAAAGGAGTAGAAGTAGGATCTGAATCTCGCGAAGAACCCGAGTTCAAGAGCCCACTCCAGCTGAACCTACACAAACATAAGCTCTTGCTAACAGACATAGGCTAAATTTCATAAAAAGTGATTTCTAGACTAAATGTCACTCAGGCAGTATTGTTTCTTCGTTGACGATACATATATGTATATTTAATGTTTCTTACACCGGAGCCAGGTCCATGTGGCGAACAAATACTTCCGTTGTGAATCCACCTGTGGAGATTCCCTCTCCGGATGGAGTGATGCCCACTGCTGCGACGGCTCCGTTGTGCAAGAACCACACCGTGATGCAGTCGTGAAGACCAGTCTCCAGGATGCTGGCTGCTTTCACGGACGAAAGGAAGGTGCTCTCCGTAAGGTCTGAGGTCTGAACCGTCGACTTCAATTGGTAGAAGTCGTCAGAGTTTGCTGAAGCCTAAAAACAAAGTACAAATCAGTTGTGATTTGAGATTTTCTCAGTTTCCAGTTTTTGTTTGCAGTTTTTTGAGTTTCCAGTAAAAGTATTATAGAGATTGATTTTGGAGATATTATGCCGTGATGCGTTCCCTCTTTCTTTAGCCAACGTTTCAGATAGCCTGCCCTGATAATGAACACTGCAAGGCTTTTTTGAACACTGACTTAAGGGCCAGCATTCAAAATTGGTCATAAGCATCAATTTGTAGTTGGCTAACTCAAGCAACAATACAAACTAGCAGTTAAAAATCAGCTCCGCAGGTTTTTGCTGCTAAGCCCTGCAGGCGGTTTTTAGTTTGGCTTCGCCCAGTTTGAATGTTGGTGACCATTTTATAATCTGATAGGAAATAGGAACTGGTCAATCCCTCAATCTCTACATATCCAAAGAGTTTCATGAAATTACAAATCCAACAGTACTTGGTAAATCCAACAGTACAACTGCCAGGCGATGCTCCTAACGCTAGCTGTTAACATAAGTGGCGCCATCTTTTGGCATTGCTTTAATTCGGTTCTATTACAAAAGAAGATTTGTATACAAACTCTATGTATGAAAACGGTTTGGCATAAGGCACGGCGTCAGAGTTGGATTCTTAAATTTCAACCGTACAGTCGCAAATCTATTAATACTGTTTGATGATGATTTACCTGTTAATTCCATACGAGTAGATAGGAAAATATAAGATTTCCAGTAACAAACATTCTTAAGCTTTATTAATTATTTAAAATTCTATGAAATACGCATAAGGACTTAGCCAAGGGGAGATTTTAAGGGTTCAAACACACCCCGAAAAATTCAAAATATTATATCGGTATATTAATTAAATGTAAAAAAATTATTCCAAAACTATTCCTAAACATATCTCAATTTTTGTATTCCTATCAAATTGCTTGTATTTTTTGACTTGTGTGCATTTTTTATCTAATTTTATTTTTTATCATTTCTTTATCTGTTTAAAAATCATCTGTCATGAATTAATTGTACTACCAAACATGTAAAAGCCCTCTGGGCATTAAATAAATAAATAAATGAATACATGAAGCAAAAACTTTGTACCCCTTTTTACGAAAATTGGGCAGACGGAGGAGTTTGAAATTTCGCACACTTATAGTTTATATAGAAAAGAATAAAAAAAATGTTAATATTTTTTTTAAATTTTGCATAAAAAATCAATAAAAAAAACATTACACTATATAATTTAAACTAATTATGGTCGAATTTCGACCATTGGGCGACCACTAGTTATATTAAATGTGCTTACTACGATACAGATTTACACGAACTAAAAATCAATGTAATTGTATTGTATTACATCGCTGTATTGTAAAAATGCAATTTTGAACAGAGTTTCTCCAATTACCGTGCCCGTGTAAAAGATAACCTATATATAAGGTCTAACCTCTCTTATTAATAAAGGTCATACAGACTGTCTTTCGTGTTAATCATATAAAGCTGTAATAGTGTAATTTCCAAAATCTGTACCTAATAAAGTTGCGGAATTTAGTGGAAAATTTACCAAGAATTATAATAATCACGCTGCTTATTTCAAGCTGCACTCGTAATGATTTTAGGTTGTAATCAGTAATCCTGCATCTTCTGTACCTGTAAAGCTTCAATATCATTTGCAGAAAGGTCATCCTGATTTATTGTGAACCCTCCTGATCGAACGCTCTGGATATTGATGTGACCTCTGTTAGTAAATAATGATCTATTTGTACCGAATGAATGCTGCAATTTGATATTTAACCAACCATCATATTCAACGTTGTTCTGAAATAAAAAAGGAAATAATTATTGTAGTCATATTGTACAAACTTTAATAGTTGAGCAACACGGTAATAACAAATATTTAAATTTTAAAAACTGATAAGCATTTAAGCGTCAAAATTATTAAAAAAATAATTTTAAGTCAGGTTAATATTTTTTGACGAAGGGTAAATTATTAATTATGGAACTAACCGCAAAAGATGATGCAAATAATGCAATGAAAAAAATCAAGGAATATTCCATAATTACGGTGACTTATTTTATTTCTAATAGAATAATTTTAAATTGAAAATATCCCGAGAACGACTAGAAAGATTAGGGCTATTTTATTATGCTACGCCCAAATGCTTGCGACAAGCAGCTTGCCGCAAGCTCAGGCAAGCTCTGACAAACGAATGGCTGGCTTCCACACACTTGCGAGCGCGCCAGTGTGTTCGGAGCATCCAAGCGCGGCGGACGTCTACCTTAGAGTATATATTGTTACTCTAAGGCTATACTATGTTTGCGTTAATCTATTTTTATTTTGGTTCCATGCCAACTCAGAATGAAACCAACTGAGAAACACCTCAGAAAGATCTTTAAAAGCTATGAAAAAATAATTTTAAAATTGCCGGTAACCCTAACCTAACTTAATCATTTTTTTTATCGTGACCTTTCTGAGTTGGCCGGTCACCTTTATTTTAACGCGAAATAAAAGACAAGGGGATAATATATTTTTAATACCATTGAACCATTGAAGAAGATAATACTAATAAAAATATGAAAAAGAACAAGACACAGAAAAATACAATGTCTAGTTCACACGCGGTAAAAGTGAAACCTTCAGAAAACTAAGGTAGAAAAGAGTGGGGAAGCTACGAAGCACCGCACAAAGAGGAGACATTATCTTGCAGGCTAAATCCTATAGATTTTTGTCTCTTTTTAGTGCCACTTTTTCGTTTCATCGAGTTTCAAATCACAACGGTGCCAAAGAAGTTCGAACTCGAAGATCACTTGTCTTTATATAATATTGCCTTGTATTATAAAAAAAAGTTATTCTAACAAAAATCATGTTTTTTTTGTAATAATACTGTATAAATCATCAATAAAATATTATTTATTTATTTTGACTCTTTAGGTAAATCCAGTCGCAATAAATTACGTTAGTGCATTAAATTTATGTACTTAAAAGAATAATAAGTCAGGCTCGCCTCATACGCCATTCATATTCATATGTCTCGTAATATTATCATAGACCGCACGGAGCAAAAAAGGCGTGCATTCGCCACCAGCTCCGAAGTTCCACTGAGCGCGACCGAGCGCTTGCCGCTTGTGGCCAAAATATCCGACCTCGATCGGATCGGCGGCAAGCTCTCGCAAGCTCTTGCAAGCCTACGCAAGCCAAGCCACACGCGCGGCACCAGACGCTGGGGCTTGTGGACGCTTGCAGAGGCTTGCCACGTATTTGGACGCGGCTTTACACTTTGGCCAACTTTGACACTTCACACATTTGACCATAAATATACTAACCCCATTTGACACTTATTTTATCTATGCTTATGAGGAGCATAAGCGCCATAGGCTAGGATTTTTTTTTTAATATTACCACTCGACACCTCTTGAAAACTCAGTAGGTACTTTACATTACGAAATTGCACGAAAATAATAATTAATATCCATTAGGCTTGTTGAAAAAGTATCGATAAATCGATGTATCGATATTTTAAATGGAGGCGTCTACTAATATCTACAGGAATTCCAAAAACTGAAAAAATCGAACTAATATCTATGAGAAGGAAAGTGTTGACGAATACCTACAGCTCAAACTGTTGACGAATATCTATGAGAACCAAAGTGTTGACGAATATCTACAGCACTGGCAGAGGTTGGATTTTTTAATTATGTATAGCATATTGGAATAACGTAACATTGCGTATGCAGTTTAAAAAACTTAATTTATGTAAGTGTGTATGTAAAAATCCCTAATATCGGACTATTGGACACATTTAGCTGATTAATTCAACCTACGCTCTGTAGATATTAGTTCAACCTACGCTCTGTAGATATTAGTCAACAAGTTCATAGATATTAGTTCAACATATAAGCTGTAGATATTCGTCCGACATACAGGCTGTAGATATTAGTATCTGGAGTCTTTTAAATTCAATACATCGATATTTTTAGCCGATATATTTTGATCCTATATATTGATACAAAATATTCAATATCGAAAATTGTAACAAAAACAATATTTTTTTTTTATAACTGTGATGTTCTTTTATTGTGGCCTTACTAGCCCACAAATAATAATAGAGATGTACACGTAAGTTCTTTCGTCTTTATTGCAATGTACAATGGATTCAATAGTACTGTATTATTGTCTACGTAGCGAGTGATTACTAAGGCTGCTAAAATGGTTCTGGCGAGCTCCCACGGACGAGACCGCTGTCTGACCCATGAGACGTTCGTCAAAGTTCGGCGGAACCCGAACGTTTCCGAATGATCCACTATATGGATAATTACATATAACACATCCTTCCCCCTGTAATCAGTCACTACAGTCTACGTATTTCAAATATTTCAAATATCATTTAAGTATTTCAGGACTCTATATAACGCAAATGCACTGTAAATATTATATTCATAATTCACACACATAATTATAAATATTTTATTCACAAAATTATATTAAATCAGAAGGCTTTCCGTTCCTTCCTTGTGGGGAACTATCTTGGTCGGAGTCTCCCCGACCAGGGACTATGTGAAGTACTGGGAATTGCCGGCTCCTGCCTTGCATCGGTTATTGCCGTGTCTGCGACCTCCGGTGACCTCTCTCCTCCCTCCGCAAATCTGAAATCAGGAGAAAACACCATTAATTCACTCCACAGATTGGACAACTCTTTCTCAGAGAGCTCAGTCCTCGTGTCATCAGACGCGGAATCTGGCAAATCTGACTCAACATCGCTCTAACTCACTGACAAGTTTCTCATCTGTTCCACATGACGTTTCCAAATTAATTGAGAATCACAAGTTTTAACCAAATATATATTTTTTCCAATTTTATGTGTAACTATTCCCTTTACCCATGTAAATTTATTATTTTTCCTGAAATCCTTAACTAAACATTTTTGTCCCACAATAAAATTTCTTGTTTTTACACCACCATAATACTTAGTCTGTTTACGTTGATTGGACTTAATATTTTTATTCGCCAAATCATGTTGTTTTGATACAACCCGTTCATTCTCTTTCGGAATGAGACTGTCAAAAGTAGATCTAAGTTTCCTACCAAACAGTAAAACTGCTGGCTCGACTCCCGTCGTACAATGTGGAGTATTTCTATAATCGGACAAAAAATGTAACAATTTATCCTTGTAATCAACCTGAAATTTATTTCCTACCATAAGTTTTTTAAGAAAATTCTTAGTAGTTTTCACTGAGTTTTCAGCGAAACCGGTGCTTTTTGGGTGCATAACTGGGGATGACATGAATTTGATATTGTTTTCCCGAAGGAATTTTTGGAAAATCTCGCTCGTAAAAGAAGTTCCGTTATCTGACACTATGAGTTCAGGATAGCCAAAATTTGAAAATAATTTTCTCAATTCAAATATAGTATTAACTGAATCTGCCCTTTGAACTTCAATACAGTCGACCCATTTAGTGAATGAATCGCAGACGACCAAAAACATTTTCCCTGCCAGCGGCCCACTGTAATCCAGGTGTAACCTACTCCAGACCTTCCCAGAATTAGGCCATACCGATAATTGACTCTTTGGAGGAGATTGTTTCGTCGACGCGCATTCTGGACATTCCTGAACAATTTTCTCTAAGTCTTTGCTCAGCGACGTCCACCAAAAATAACCTTTTGCTAACCCTTTCATCTTTACAATACCTAAGTGTGAACGGTGCACGAGCTCTAACACTTTTTTATGCAACGAACTTGGAACAATAATTCTATGTTGCCAAAATAAACAATCCTTAACAATCGAAAGTTCATTTGAAATTTGGTAGCCAAGGAATTTACTACTGGATTGACCAAACGTGCTTTTCTCGGCGTTAATGATCAAACCGTGTTTCTCAAGACGTTTTTCATGATGTTTCGAGGTGCTCCATGTGTTCGTTTTCGTCCTCGGATGCAATCATAATGTCATCGATATATGCAAAACAAAAATCCAAGCCATTCAGTACTTGATTTATAACGCGTTGAAACGTCTGTGCCGCGTTACAAAGCCCAAATTGTAAATGTGTGAACTCAAAGAGACCAAATGGTGTTATGATGGCGGTCTTTGGAATATCACTCAAACCAATGGGAATTTGGTGGTATGCACGAACTAAATCTATAGTGCTAAAAATGTTGGCTTTAGACAACTTGTGAGCAAAATCGTTCAGTTGTGGAATCGGGTAACGGTCTGGAATCGTCTGATTTGAGCCTGCGATAATCTCCGCAGGGTCTCCAACTGCCGTCCAATTTTTGTACCATGTGCAAAGGGCTTGCCCAACAGCTTTTTGATGGTCTACATATTCCTTGTTGTACCATAAGGGCAAATTCCTTCTTTGCTGCCTCTAGCATTAGTGGTGTCATTCTTCTGGCCCTAGCTGAGGTGGGTGGTCCAGTTGTTTCAATACAGTGGACCACAGAATGTTTTACTTCTACTTCTCGATTGAAGGGTCGTGTAATTGCAGGGTATCGCTGTAGACATTGGTGGTATTTGCTTGTATTGTTGACCGTAGATATACCCGTACTTGCATAGTGAATGCGCTGTCCCGTTGACGTTAGTCCCGTCGTTGCGTCAATGAGTCTCCCTTTCCGAAGGTCCACTAGAAGATTAAAATTTTCTAAAAAATCTGCCCCCAAAATTGCGCGCTCGATTTCGGCTATGACAAATGTCCATGGAAATGTTCTACGCAATCCGAAGTTAACCATCATTCGGCGTAGTCCGTGTGTCTTGATAGGAGTACCATTTTCCGCGTAGAGTGCCACATTTTGCTCGTGTTGTTTAAATGTTTGCGGTGTTTTGAATTTGCTGGGGATTACAGAAATCTCCGCCCCGGAATCAATCAAAAAGTTTATATTGTTTTGCCGGTCCCAGATGTGCAACCTTTTTCCAATTTGCTCTATGTAAGTTGCATTGACACAGAGCTTCTTTAGTTTTCCGAACTCTTTGTCGTCGGCGGCCAATCACAGGGTGCGATGCACTTTTTCGCAAGTTTTCCGAACTTGTAATGATACCAGCATCGTTCGTAAACTTTTTTTGTTTGATGCCTGTTACGCGATGGTGATCTTAATCGCCTCTGTTTATTAATTTCCATTAGCTTTTCATCGCTTATTTTAGTTGAGTAGGATGAACTAGGAAAACCTCCTTCTACGTGGCATATATCATTGCTGCTATAGACATCTGCCATTTTGTCGGCGATTTCTGCTTGCTTGTCTAAGTCCTGATCGGCCGATACAGTCAGTATAGCTTGCATGTTATTAGTCAGCCGTTGTAACCACAGCGTCCTGAAGAGTTCCGTGTTGATGATGGTGGGTCCTGCCAGTTCTTTCATCTGACGTAATAACTGAGACGGTGTATTATCTCCAAGCTGAAGTCCGTATACGAGCTTGGCAGTTTTTTTTCTCTCGGACTCTGTAAACCTAGTCACCAATGCCGATTTTAATGTGGCATACATATCCCGTGTGGGTGGGTTCAAAACGATGTCACTAACCATGGTTAGCGTTTCACTGTCCAGGCAACTTACGATGGAGTAGTATTTTGTTGCATCGGAACTAATGCCGGCTATGATAAATTGGGCCTCAATTTGCGCCAACCACAATTGACACTTATCCCTCCAAAAAGGCGGCATTCGAACCCCCACTCTTGCAACCTGATGACTAGTACCCTGGTCCGTCATATCTTTATCGTTATTTTGCTGCGTGTTAGCCATTAACTCGTTTGGGCAACTTTAATTGTGTGTGTAATGGTGTGCAGTCTCAAATATAATAAATAATAAATGTATAAATTATTACGTGTAATAATAATAAATGTGTAATAATGATATTTGAAATCGATTGACTCCGTGACGTTGTTTATTTGCATTATTTTATTAAAGCGCCAAGTGGTACCAATTATACCTACGAATATACTAGTAATCTAGACAGAACCCTACGCAAGAAACTAATTATCAGCGATATCGAAACGCGAAAAATTGTTAAGACGGCAAATAAATACTAAATACCGGTCAATAAAAGGGAGAAGGCCTTGCGTTATGCGCTCGAATACTTAAAATGCCCTTTTGAAGAGGCAATTGTACTAGGTTAGACTCGGCTACTCGGGTTTCGATGTATCGGGAACAAAATTTAGAATGCGGATACGCGAGAAAATAATAATGCGATGTCGTAAATAATATTAATTTCGCGTGTTTTTATCGGGGTCACCAAATTTATGGGAGTTGTTTTACAACTCTCATAATAATTATTCAATCTATTCTAATATGTAGGGTTCTGTTAAAATAAAATAGGAAGAATGGTACTCACTTGGTTTATTGACAAATAACAATTACTAAATAATAATTAACAGAGATGTTGCTTGGTGCACCTATTGTCACGGAGTGACAGGCCGTGCCGCGTCTCTCCTCACCTCGCGTCCCAATGGTGGTGGGAGTATCGACACTCCACAGTTCCTTTTTATCCAGAATTTCCATAATTTCTCCTCGCGTTTAACCCGTTTGGGCCACCCCTGCCTTAAACAAGTCATTACGCTTTGAATGACAGTGTCTACTTTAGTGGCTTCCATAATCGAATTAACGTCAAGATGCTCACAATTGCTAACAAAACTTACGAAATCAGACCCGTAATCTTCTCTGAATTCCTCAACTGACGATTCTAAAGGTAGTCGAGATAGGAAATCCGCTTGATTTTTGCAAGATCTTACGAATTCCGTTTTATAAGAAAAACCTGTTAGAATTATTCCATACCTTTGCAATCTGTTTGCGGCTAAAACTGGGATATTCTTATGTTCACCGAGAATTCTCATCAGAGGCAGATTAACAACACACAGCGTGAATTCTCTGCCATATAAGTATTGAAAAAAATTATTCAAACCGAACACTATAGCTAAAGCCTCTAAATCTAAGATGCTATATTTCTTTTCCGCGCTATTTAAACTTCTAGATGCAAATGCTATAGGTCGCAACGTACCGTTTGCAAATGAATGAACCAGACACGCCCCTAGACCGGAAGTACTCGCTTCCGTAAAAAGTTTAACCGGAAGGTGCGGAATGTAATTCGTCAAAATCGTATTTTTACTCATCAAATTCTTAATCGTATCTACTGCGTTAGCGCATTCTCTAGAAAAAAACCCATTTCACATCTTTCTTTAAAAGATTATGAAGTGGCTCTAGAATTGATGACATATTAGGTATAAAATTCCGGTAAAAACTGAAAAATCCTAGTAAACTTTCAAGTTGATGAACGTCTGTCGGATAAGGCGCATTCTTAATGGCTTCTAATTTATCCGTTTGAAGTTGGATTCCCTTTTCGGAAATGATGTACCCCAAAAACTCTAACTGTTTTACAAAAAATTGACATTTTTCCGTATTGACACTTAATCCGCAATCTTGTAATCGTTTACAAACTGCCATGATATTATCCATTAGATCTTTTTCGTTGATCCCTGAGATAATAATATCATCTAAGTAAAATGCCACGCCTTTTAACCCTTGCAAACAACTCGCAATTGTTCTAGCAAAAATTGCTGGAGCAGATTTAAACCCAAACACTAGTCTATTGTAAACAAACAATCCTAAATGCGTATTAATCGTTGTAAATTTCTTACAGCTATCCTGCAGTTCTAACTGTGAATAAGCTTGTTTTAAATCCAGTTTTGCAAAAAAATTTCCCGAACTAACCTTGTGGATAACCTCTTCGATCCTAGGTAGCGGGTATTTTTCTAACTCTGTAATAAGATTTAAACTTCGTTTATAATCTACACAAATACGAATCTCGCCGTTTTTCTTTACTACCGGAATGATAGGAGATGCATACTCACTGCTTTTCACTGGCGAAATAATACCATCCCTCACCATTGATTTAAGTTCACATTCGATCTTATCTCTAATAGCGAAAGGTACCGGTCTAGCATTACAGAAAAAAGGATTCGCATCTTCCTTCACTTTAAAACTCACTTTGAATTTATTAAATCGCCCTAGTTTCCTGTCAAAAACTTCTGGAAATTTATTTTTAATCTTATCAATTTTCTCTTTCTCCGATGAAACTGAATTGATAGAATTTTGTTTTGAAATAATGTTGAGGTTAAAGGTTTCCATGAAATCCCTTCCCACAATCAGTTCCGATCCGTTTGTTACAACAATAAAGGTTATTAACCTAACTAGATTTAAATTAATAAATTACTTCGTTTTTACCACTTTTATTGTTTACAAAACCGACATGTTTCGTCAGCAAAGCTGACTTCTTCAGGGTTTTGACAGAACTAATTTTAATAATAGACATAGGTATATGGGTAATAGAGAAAAATAATCGACATAAACAATAATAAAATTAGAAAGAAAATAATGTTTAAGGGACGAGGGGCAATATAGAACAGTTAAAATTTTTAAAAGGGGAATAGATTTAATAATGGGTCATTTAAAAACAATTTTTGATTATTAATTATATTTAAATTTGCATTAACACTCTTTTTAATCTCTAAAATTTCTAATTTATCCAACTGAATGCCATTGACATTACAATGAATTAATTCTATTCCACTGTTAAAATTAAAGGTATGACTAGTTTCTATTAAATGGTTTGCAAACTCCGAGAAACTATTATTATTTAAAGCTTTCATATGCCCTTTAATCCTTATTTCAAAGTTTCTCGAAGTTTTACCTATATAAAAGAAATCACAATCATTACATTTCAATTTATAAATTCAAGATTTTTTCATTTTGGAATCTCTATCTTTATTATTTACAATGTAATTTTTAAGTTTGTTATTTGCATAAAATACAGGAAGAATTTCATTTGGTACATTCTTTGTCAAGGAATTAGAAATTTTATTATTAAAATACATAATTTTCCTCCATTTTTTCCCTTCCTGATCCTTTTGTACAGGATAGATTTAAGATTTAAGGAATTTATTCTTGTATTTTTTATTAAAAATGTTTTCAATTAAATTGGTGTTGTATCCATTATTAATAGCAATTTGTTTAATAACATTGAGTTCTATTGAAAAATTATTGGGAGATAGGGGTACATTAACTAATCTATGAATCATAGAATGGAAAGCTGACATTTTTTGAGAAATTGGATGATTTGAAGTGTTGTGGATTACAATGTCTGTGTATGTATCTTTACGAAAAATGTTAAATTCAAATTTATTATTAATTATTGAAATATTTAAATCCAAAAAGTTCATACTCGAATTTTGCCCAATCTCTACAGTAAATTTTATGTTTTTATGGAGTTTGTTTAAGAAATTAAGAAAAATATTAAGTTGTCTCAATGTACCTGTCCAAACACAGAACACATTATCCACACATCTCTTCCAACAATGAACGTATTTTAGTAATAATGCACAGCTATTAAAAATCTTATTTTCCAAATTATTTATAAATATATCCGCTACCAAGGGGCTGGTACTAGCACCCATTGCCACGCCATCTTTTTGTTTAAAGATATTATCATTGAATTGAAAATAATTTTGTTTTGAAACTATATTAAATAATACATTTAAATCCTGAGATAAGTCATTAGGTAAAATTGATGAAAATAAAAGTTCTTTAATAATTTACATTCTTCAATTGGAATACAATCTTCAATTGGTTTGCATTCTTCAATTGGAATACTTGGAAATAAATTAACAATGTCAAATGATACTAAAAATGCTTTTTCAGGAATTTCCAAAAGTTTTAAGTGTTCAATCAAATCAAATGAATTTTTAATCGTGTATTTAGGATGAAAAATATGTGAATCCATAATAATTCTATTAATTGTTGATGATATTTTATTGCTAGGAGCATTAGAATTTGAGACCACTGGTCTTATTGGTTGACCTTTTTTATGAATTTTTAATAGACTATACAACTTAGGGACTTGAGGATTTTTTACAGTTAGTCTCCTATTTTTAATTAAATTAATAATCATGTCACTTTTACAATTTTTTAGAGCAACCCTTATCTGCTCTTGACATTTGTTAATAGGGTTCATTTGTAACTTATCAAAATTATCGCCTTGTAAAAAATCCATTGTTTTTTCCACATAATCTTCCTTGTTCATAATTATGACACTATTACCTTTGTCAGCTTTCGTAATGATCAGATTATTTTCCCGTGTAGCCCTGGATATATTAATTGCAAGTTTTTTTTCTTGATTGTATTGTTTTTTAATGAAGTTAGGATTCTTGTTGATGTTTTTTATGACTTCTCCACATTTATATTGATAAGAAATATGTTGATTATTCAAAGCACAATTAACATCTACTGCTAACAACTCCAATTGTTTATTATTATTATCAACTTGTAGGTTATGGTTTAATCCTTTTGACAACAAATTTATCTCTTCCTTATTAAATTCATGTTTGGATAAGTTAATCACACGGTGATGGAATTTAAATATATTTTTATTGTTTATATTATTCACTGTTAGGAATGTTATTTTGATTCATATTAAAATAAGTTATTGGGTGAAATGCAGATCCCGCCAAATGTGGAGGATTTTAATAAAAATGCACTTTCTAGATGAGAAAAGTGTGGAAAAGTTGAATAAAAAAGAAATTAAGGCGCGCTCGGCAAAATTGAGGGAGATACAGCCGTTTAAAGAATGTATGAAATGACACTTCATGAACCGATA
This sequence comes from Limnephilus marmoratus, assembly GCA_917880885.1. Classification (NCBI taxonomy): domain Eukaryota; kingdom Metazoa; phylum Arthropoda; class Insecta; order Trichoptera; family Limnephilidae; genus Limnephilus; species Limnephilus marmoratus. Next base: position 58,224,597 of record OU862911.1, on the reverse strand, counting down.
CTGTCAGCCATTTTGTTACCACAATGTTGGTATCTCAGACTTGCTATAAACGAAGGTTGATACGATTGTAGCCAACTTCGTGTGATATATAATACGGCGCGTAATTATGAAATACAGAATTAATAATGGTCATAAACCATGTTACACAAACCTGGCGTAGCCGCTAAACTACTTGAAAACTGGGATGTTTTTCTTGCGTTGACGCGAGTAGGCGTTATAAAGGAGCACAGACCAATACCACTTTGCATTACTATTTGTGATCACTAATACTATCTCATATGTGTAGGTACATACATAGAAATGTATGTTATTTTTCGCCATGTTTTTCTAAGCCACTCCTGTGTGTTGGTTGTCAATTGTCTATGATTATTGACTATACCTTGTTCCAAACACGAAGTCCTTTTTGACAGAATACAACGTATTATGTTGGAAGACAGCTTTTTAGTTTTTGATATTTTTGTAATTATTTCACTATTACCTGATAAAAATGAATACTGATAAAAATACAATCATTTTTATTGAGATTTTTGTACATTAAAATAATGCACATTGTGTGTAAAAATTACTATTGATAATATTGAGCTGAACACGTTATTATTTTAAAAACGCAAAATCTTTTGAAAATTTGACCGATATATCGATATGTTTTCTTCGGTATGTAGACGTCGATATTGATATTTTAATAAATATCGATATATCGATATTCTTTTCACTTTCGACATCCCTTTCTTATACATAAAAATCTCGTGTCACGGTGTTGGTGGTCGCACTCCTTCGAAACGGCTAGACCGATTTTTCTGATTTTTTATGTATATTTTTGGTAGGTATAAGAATAGGTTTTAAAGTAAATTTTATACCGCTAGGTGATTAGGGTGACCCTATTCAGAAAAAAATCTATTTTTTTGACAATTTTTATTTGGCACCACAAAATACCTATTACACCAAACTTTAACCCTCCTACCTCCACCCTCCCAATTTTAAATAGCGATTTTAGTATTTTTTTTTACTTTTTAAAAATTTAACCGTTCGCGTCGTTCGTATTTCAAACAGGACGAAATTATTTACGTTGTTGACTGAAAAATGGCGCTACGTCCGCCTCAACGAACTTTCATCCACACGTGCGCAAGACATTCACGAGAAGCGTCGTGTCATTTTGATATTTCATTCGGCATCATGTTCTTGCGTGGGCAAACCATCGAGCTTTTTTTTAATTAGGCAATTCACCCTAAAAAGAGTGCTTTGTGCCGAAAAAGTTAAGGAAGATAGTTATAATTTTGAGAATAATCTATAAAAGAATAGGACAAATCAAACATTGAAATCATTGAAGTCTGTGAACTTGAATAAAACTGAAAATACGCGAGAATTGTCGAGATATAGCGAATACGGAATATTGAGGGGAGAATGGTGGTTGATTTTAGTGAGCAAACGATATATGCTTTTGAAGAATGAATGTTTTTTACAATTAAAAAAATATGGTCAAGAGTCTCCTCCTCCACACCGCACTGGCAGAGTGGACTATCGAGGACTCGAATTTTTTGAGCTGCAATAGAGCAGTGACCAATTCTCATTCTCGAAATACAGGAAATAAATCTTTTGGATTTTTTAACAAGTAACTTTGAGGATTTACAATTTTTGCTGAATCGAGTAGTGAAGACTTGTGAGAATTTTAGACTAGAACTGAATATAAATAAAACAAAATACATGCTCATAAGCAAAAATAACGCATTGGATGAAAATATTTATATTGCTGGAACAAAACTAGAGAAGGTGCAGAGTATTGTATACTTGCAGAGTGAGAAAACTTTGATTATTTCGAAGAAAGTGCAATTGAAATGAGCGCACTTAAGCAATACAGGGCGACATTTTAAAGAGTAAGAGAAACCCTAAGAGAAAAAAAAACCTTTTTAGACAAAATATCAAATGAGGAAATTGAAATAACCTCCGAAGGTTCTTTCAGAATAAACACCTTTTTGATCATCCTGGATAGACTCAGAGCTGAATTAGAGAGAAGGCATAATGCGTACGTAAACTTCAAAGATTTTTTTTCATTTTTAACAAGAATGGGTGAACTTTAAACCTAAAGAGTCTCAGAAAAAGCTCAGTCTCTTTCACGGTCACATTTCCTCTAATAAGAAGGCAGAGAATCCTGAATTACGATGGGGAACGGGAAAGGACACGCAGGGAGAAACAATTTCTTTATTAAATGGCAATGAAACGCATGCCGGGTACCAGCTAGTTTAATAAAAAATAAATAAATAACTAGGTACCTACTTACTGTATTACAAATATCATATCTACCTACCTTATATCTCTACAGATCTCTACGTACAATAATTATTATTATAAATATCAAAACATTTCTATTAGCGTGACAAATCAATTATTTCTGAAAGCTGCAGCGCGCAGGGGCGCACGATTCACATGGTGGGGAAAAGTGTTATTATTTCGTCAATTTTTCAAAGCAATGTTTTAATTAAACTTGAGTGTGCATTATATTTTATAATTTTATTAAAAAATGTTTTGTAAAACTATCTTCTATAGGAGAAACTATATTTCTATAATCTATCTTCTATATCTTAAATCCAACAAGCCAATTTCATGTTCTATACCACGGTGACAATTCACATTACTTATTTTTGTTGATGTTTGTAAGAGCCAAATAATATAACTTATATTGCTTTTACAATATTTCATTTCATATCGCACGTTTAATTTTTGTTTTTTTTTATGTCTTATTGCATTTCTTTAATAATATTAAATTTTTTATTAAAACAAATTGGCGGGATGAAATTGATTGTCTAAGAACGTATAAAAAACAAACTTTTCAATATACAATGGTCGCACAAAATTCTCCCCGTTTCGGGACATTCCACGGGGAGCCATAGAGCTACGAAAATATAAATAACACCGTATTCAATATTTTTACGTCAACATCCTTCGTATTTTTTTCTTCGTAATTTTTTAACGGTCGGGTGTCACCTCCCGTTGGGTGTAGTGTCACCCCCCCGCCGGGTGGCGCCCGGGGCGGTCCGCCCACCCCGCCCCCCTCGCTACGCTACTGAGTGTGGTTAAGTCGGCTTAACTTATTGTATCTAATGATCGTAGATTGGAGTTCTGGTGACCGGACAACTCAACAATGTGCAACTTCATCAATTTGGGAGGGGGGCATGGGTACCGCCGCCTCGGGAACCATTTATTGAATAACCAACTTCCCTCCCATAGGTCACCCCAAGTGGTTCGTTACGTTTGGTGACTTAGCAGGGGTGCATGGGGTGAGGTTTGTCTTGACGGCCAATGCATTTGCCTGCCTACTGCATGGCGGGTCGGATCGGTAGAGTTTGGTTGAGGAAGACCTAATCTAGATATCTCCAGCCGGACTCTCTCGACCCATCGCCTTGCATTGCAGTGGGAGAGATGAATTCATACGTCCATTTCTCCTAGACACATTGACCCCGGATTCCTTCTCACCCTCATACCTTTTTCCTTCCCAGAACTCTTTTTCCTTCCTCTCCTTTATTTCCTTAAAAAAAAACTCCACACAGCATCCTCAAAGATGACATAGGCCCTGAGGGAAATTTTCTTCCTCAGGGCCTCCTGTGTGGATCTAATGTTAAAAAAAATACATTTGGCGATATTAGACTTATCAGGATCCTACCAGAGAGCAACTTAACGAACGTAAATACCTCTCAAGCCGAGCTTAAAAAGCAACTGAAATACCGGAGTATATATATATACCTAATTTAATCAGAAAATTAGAGCTTGTTGGCACGCCACTGAATATCTGGAGGGCTATTGTATGTTCCCAAAGCACCCCCAGCATGGCGTGCCCAGTGCCCGGGCGCCAGTGGCGGCACGCGCCTGTGGGCGGGGCACGCGTGCCGCGACACATCAAACAATATTCTTTATCGTGCCGACGTCCGACGCACCGCGACGCCATGGAAATCTGTTTTCGTTGTTAAACATCTCTGATTTATCGGCGATGGTTTGTAAATACACTCACGGTTCGAGTGGACGACGCGCGACGTACTTCCCTTTTACCGAAGTTTGAGTAAAGTTAGTAGAGCGTATACTCAAAGCAAATTAAAGGGTGACATATCATTTTTGTAGTATTTGTATTAATAAATTCTTGATTGTAGTAGATACATATCTACTCTAGCAGAACAGCATCAGAGCTGTTGTCCTTTTGGTAGAGCAATACCCACGTACAATGGACATCTGAAGTGTTATTCGTGGAATACATAGAATGCAAATAAAATGGCCGGTAGTAATAAATACATTGATAAAAATAAGACCGCATCCTCGGATGGCTAAGTCTTCCATCACAACACAAGCAACATTTTCGGCTTTCTGTGATGGTAGCATGAGATTTTTAAACGTTGTTGGGTTATTCGTAACCCGGGAATGTTTGTCCGTCTTTATTAAAAACAAAAAAAGATTTGTTAAAGTAAATGCAAAATAAATATTTATTCTTAAACTTTTTTCAGTTGTTCCCAACCGTCTGAAGCCAGTAAATCTTTGGCATCCCCAATTGGGGTATGTTGTGAGACTGAAGGTAGTGGGGAGGGGAAGGAGCTAGGGTAAAGGAAAGTGGGGAAGTACCTGGCTGTTCAGATTTCGTCACCAAACACAGCTAAAACCATTTCAAGCAACAATTCGATTATAAATGGTGGTCTTTCACCAAGGCGATGATGTAAAAAAATACCTATGAAACAAATATAAATATCGATACTGCAAGTATCTATCACTATGATGGAATGTACCACAAAGGATTCCATGACAACTTAGAATCATGCAACTTCAATACCCTCTTGAAAAGTCTCATAACCTAACCTAACGTAACCTATTTAAATCATTTTTTTAATTATTTTTTCATCACAAAGGAGAGGTTAAAGTTGCATGATTCCGAGTTGTCCGGTCACCATCTCAAATTTTAGTATTTATATATTATTTTATAAATTACTAGCTGTTACCCGGCTTGCGTTGCAATGCCATTCAAAAAAATAAATTGATTCTCCCTGCATGTCCTTTCCCGTGCGTCAAGGTTCCCTTCCACCTTCCCTGCCTTCCCCCTCCCTCGTCTCTTCACTCTGCCTTTCCTCCCTGCCGCTAAAATATATGAAACATACACAAAATTAACAAATATCTTAACTACTACTTGGAGCAAAAATTTGTCAGCTGACAATGGCGGGGATACACGAGCCACGAACTCACCCGAAGTCAGCCGAACGACGCGCGATAATTCACGAACGCAGAGTTTCGGTGCGGCCGAAGGCTCGGCAGATTTTCTGCCGAAACCGAAACTGTTGCTGGATTTTTTTGCTGAAACTTGCAGAAATTGAAACCGAAATCGAACCTTCGGTCGGTCACTAATGAAAATATTCAGGTATTTCTTAAATAATGGTAAACTTGTATTAAATATTTCGATATTAGAGGTGAATTTGAGAGTGTGAATTCGAGAAATAGGTGCATATAGGTACCTATGTGGTAGTTAGTTCCAGAATTATTGTTGCAGAATAATACGTTTTGCCTTGTTTCTCGATTAGGTACCTTAAAGTCGATGAGATACAGGAGTTCGCAACAATCTAATTCGGAGTGAATAATTTTAAACAAAAAAGTTAGATCATTTATTTTTCTTCTGTTTTCTAAGGAATGCAATTTGAGTGTATTTAGTAAGGACATTTAATATGTTGTATAGATACCCTCTAACAACAAAAAGAAACAAAACACTCAATATTGCAATTTTAAATACGAGAACTCTTAGAACCGAAGAAAGCCTACACGAGCTAGAAAAAGCTCTCGAAGAAATAAAATGGGACATCCTGGGCATTAGAGAGATGCGAAGACTAGGAGAAAGTATTGAGGAACGCACTGACTACATACTATTCCACAAAGGCGAAACAGCCGGCCAAAGAGGAGTAGGATTCATAATCAAACGGTCAATGAAACAATACGTATAAGACCTAATTGGAATCTCCGATCGAATAGCCATTCTTAACATTAAAATACCGGGATACCAAAAATTATGGTCAGTTATACAAATTTATGCTCCAACAGAACAAGCTACAAAAACAGAAATCAAACTTTTATATAAAGAATTAACGCAGACATTAACAAGGTATCTAAACAATCATGTAATCCTAATGGGTGATTTTAATGCTCAAGTCGGGGCGAAGCAATGCAAAGAAGAATATGTCTTAGGAAAGTTTGGCCACGGTAAAAGAAGTCCACATGGTGAATTCCTGGTTGAATTTTTATTACAAAACAACCTAACACTATTGAACAGTTTATATATGAAAAACCAAAAGAATAAGTGGACCTGGATCTCCCCCGACGGTAACACCAAAAACGAAATTGACTACATAACAACAAACCATCCAAAAGCCTTTACGGATACGTTGGTCCTAACTAAATTCAATTTCAATACAAATCATCGTATGGTAAGAAGCAACAAAAGAATAGAACCACCAAAGAAATCCAGAAAATATTTTGCTTCACACACTACAAAACACCACAGCGAAGAAACCTTAAAGAAAATAGGACAATCTCTAATTGAATCAGCTGAAGAATTGACTACGTATAATATTGATGCTCATACAAAATATGGAAAGCTAGAAAATCTACTAACTAAAGTTAAAGCTGACAATAGTAGAAGAAACAAGTACATACTAAGTGATACAACGCTAAAACTTATAGAAGAAAGAAAAAATCTACTTTCAAAACATCCTAAAAAAGAAAACATAAAAACGATAACAAAATTAAGTAAGGAAATCAGAGAGAACATCAGGAAAGATAGGAAGACCAAAAGGCTGCAAACATTAGAAAAGCATATAGTGAAAACAGGTGGAGTGAAAAAAGCACTCAAAGAACTGAGAGAATCAAATAAAGAATGGATACCAAAACTAAACAAAAAGGGGACTACTTCTTCAAATAGAAAAAACATAAATGAAATAGCCACAACATTTTACCAGGACCTCTACTCGAGCCCAGACGACAAACAAAAACACGATCCGAGGACAGACGTCAATAAAGAGCTGCAAAATGTTATGACTGAACCAAAAATACTTTCCAGAGAAGTAGAAAAAGCCATATATAGTCAGAAGTTGGAAAAAGCTCCAGGTCCAGACAAAGTGACAAACGAACTTCTTAAAGGCACCTTGGAAGAACTACTACCAATACTCACTTCAATTTTCAATGAAATACTAATAACTGGTCTTATCCCTACACAGTGGAAAACATCAAACATTATTCTTATATTTAAGAAAGGACAAAAGGAAGATATAGGAAACTACAGACCTATAAGTTTGATGTCAAATATCTACAAAGTATTTTCCAAAGTTATCCTGGAAAGAATAAGTAAAAAGTTAGACGAAAACCAGCCACGGGAGCAAGCCGGCTTTAGACAAAAATACTCTACCCTGGACCACATACACACAGTGAAACAAATAGTAGAAAAATATAAAGAGTTAAGAAACTATACATGGCATTCATCGATTACTCTAAAGCTTTCGACAGCATAAGACATACAGCTATATGGGATAGCCTCAAACAGCAGGGGATACCTTTAAACTACATCAATATTATAAAGAACATATACTCGAATTACGAAGCGAGGATCCAACTAGAAACCTTGGGAAAAAAGTTCAAAATCGAGAGAGGAGTTAGACAGGGAGACCCTCTATCACCAAAATTGTTCTCGGCTGCTCTAGAAAGTATCTTCCGCAAACTCGAATGGAAAAATATGGTATCAACGTGCAAGGTGTAAAACTGAACCACCTAAGATTTGCAGACGATATAGTACTATTCGAGGAAAACCCAACGCATCTAAAGAAAATGATAGAATCACTAAATGACGAAAGCGTGAAAGTCGGCCTATGCATGAACAAAGACAAAACAAAATTGCTTACAAACTCTGAACCAGTAATTATAAAAATTGACAACCAACCACTCGAATATGTGTCAGATTACATCTATTTAGGACAGATAATATCTCACAAAGATCAAACCACTAAAGAAATAGAGCGAAGAATAGCAAATGGATGGAAGAAATACTGGTCTTTGAAAGAAGTCTTGAAATCCAAGGAGCTAAGTATGCAAATAAAAAGAAAAGTCTCCAACACATGTATACTTCCAGTTATCACCTATGGATGTGAAACTTGGGCACTCACCAAACGCCACAGAGAAAAGTTGGAACGCTGCCAGAGAGCCATGGAGAGAAGTTTGATAGGAATAAGGAAACAGGACAGAGTGAGATGTAGCATAATAAGAGAAAAAACTAAAATCACCAATATAGTCACCCGAATAGACCAACAGAAGTGGAGATGGTCAGGTCACATGATCCGCGATCCACAAGAAAAATGGTGCAAGAATGTCACGGAATGGTATCCCAGAGATGGCAAGAGAAGTAGAGGACGTCAACAAGTAAGATGGGAAGACGACCTAAAACTCACGGCTGGTCATCATTGGAGAAGAGTAGCGCGTGACAGGTCCCAGTGGAAAATGTTAGAGGAGGCCTATGCCAAGAGGCAAACTGAGCTTCGGGATATACTATAACAAACAAGAACATGTCTAGTATTCATACCTAACAGAAGTTCAGCTTAAAAAGGCTTATTATTATTATTATAGGTATACGTAACTTGAAGTTAATAAATCGTAAAAATTTGTGCTGCACTCGTTCGATATTTGCCACGTACTACATACATGTATATGGCATGTGGTAATTTCCTTGATGTATTAATGAAAATATGTTTTATACTTTTGTTATTCGGCGGTAAATCTTTACTGCACACTCGGCAAACCTTCGGAGACACGAAAGAAGGACAAAAAAAATAAGGTTGCTTTTTTATAATATTTTTACTTGGGATAGTACCTAATATCTAGTAGAAGATATAGAAAATTGTTATAAGATGAAAATAGTTAGGTATGTTTTTTCTTCATTCCAACAGAAGTATGATTAATTGTTTGCAAAAGAATTATTACACATATATTGCAGTAGGTACCTACTTATATAAGTACAGTGCACAGCTAAGGGTGCCCGCCGGCATCTATCCCTGTTGGGCACGCGTGCCGGCCGCGTGCCACAGCTGTGCAAACTGCGCGCGACCGACCGATTAAACGGAACATTTCCCCTCTTGATTCTCGTCTTAGAATCTGGAGCAAATTATTCATGAGATTGAATTTATTTTAAGGTTAATCTGGCAAATATAAAAATCTAACCTTGGTTAGTTAATTCTATCATAGTACCTAACGATAGGTCAGAAAATAAGTGGACTTCTTTTATAGCGCCTTTTTTAGTGGAATTTATTTAACATATGCGGGGTGTAACAGTACGCATCCGAAGGATTTTAACTAGCGATTCCTGATCATCTTGGAGTAAAAAGAATAGATGTCATTTCGCTGTCCGACGATATTTTAAAGTGAAACTTCTATAGCCCCGCTATGATTTGGATTTCGGATGAAACGGAAATGACGATTACTGCACCAGCGACGCACAACTACGCTCATTGACCGCTTTGATTACGATGTCACGTTTAAAGGCTCCTATTGGTTGAGATATGACACGGAAATTACGCTGATCTGCGCTCATTATGATCTCACTTTTTAAGTATTGGTTGAGATTGTTTTGGTAAAATTTCGCTTCTACCGCGTGTAAACTGCACTTGATTTTTTTTTCAAGTGGTGGTTATCAAGTAACCCGCTAGGCTACAAACGCACCACTCCTCTGAGTTGCGACGTGTAAATCTTTGAAATATACAAAAAAGGCCTTGAGTTTTAACCAACCAACAACTTCGGAGGCGGGTACGGGGACCGCAGCGCCCGCCCCGGGAGCTACGGATAACCAACACCTCTGCCATGGGTCACTACAAATGTTTCGCTACGTTTGATGATTTAACAGGGGTTCTAGGATTTATGGGGTGCGGTTTGCCCGGGTCTTGGCGGCGGATGCATCTGCCCACCAAGTGCATGGCAGGCCGGATCGGGAGAGACTGGATAAGGGAGACACATTGACCTCTCCAGCAGGACTCTTTCGGAACACCGCCTTGCTTCGCAGTGAGAGGGATGGATTCATATCATCCGTCATTCTTGGACACACTGATCCCCAGATTCCTACCCACCCCTCGTACCTTTTTCCTTCCCAGAACTTCCTCTCCTTCCTTTCCTAAAAATGACGTAGGCCCTGAGGGGAGTTATTTTAATGATGGCCTCCCTTGTGAAGATAATGTAAAAAATGTTTATTCTTCTACATGTTTCATCTTCTTTATTATTTCCGTCGTGCCTCTTAGTGAGGTTAGGTCAACCATCAAACTACATAATATTTACCAATCGATATTTAGACCACATAAAAGGTCCACTTCACACAAAATTCGCGGTTTTCCTCACCCGCGAACTAGTACAAATAATAAACAGTTCATCTATGTTTTATGACCGTGTAACATTGATTCACAATGTCACCAAACACTGCACAATGGCAAATTGTGGGAATTTTTCGGTTTTGCTCTCCCTAATGTTTAATCTCATTCCGAACAATTAATATGCCGCATGTTTGCAATCGGGTGGGTCCCTGTAAACTGTAAATACTTGCTTTATTTGTAGGTACAGAAGTGCGGACATATTTTAATGTGACTGTGAAGTGGGGTGGCTCATTGAATATTGCATAAATTATTGCAGTGCTGGAAAACCATTGGAACATTTTCATTTGTATTCACAAAAGTGATACTTATTAATTATTGTTTTTCAAGTTCTCTTCTTCTTTTCTTTTTATTTACTAACACTTTTATTTGTATGTAAAGGAAATATATTCCCTTTAAATTTGAATCCTATCGTGTCAGTTAGAATGCAATCATAAATTGTCACTTGTTTTGTTTTTCTGTTATTTGATTGTAAAATATGAGTTTTTGTTAGAAGAAACCATTGGAAGGAAAGTGATATAAATAAACATAAATGTCGTTTCTTTGTTAAGAAAACTTTGCAACACAAGTGTTTTATTTATAAATTATTAGAAAGGAATTAAACCTCTCAACATATTATCAGTCTTACTCATCATCGCAAAATAAGATACAACCTCGGAGTAAGACTGGGTTAGGTGAAATTGTTACTCAACATGGCGGGTTAATCGCGCGCTCGTGCGCGTGTTCTTACAGCGTCGCTGTACGGAAGTTGTAGTAGCTGTCAGAATTTAAACCACCCGATCACCAGGGTTAACTCAGTACCCCGTGCGTTGTAACTGACGAATTGGCGAACTTTTATGAGAATCTTGACGTTTTGAACGGAGCTTTGGCAAATATTGACCGGCATTCGTGCACCACGGCTACGGAAAAGGTTTAAAAAAAAGGTACGATCCATTTGCGGCATTTACGGAAGGAGATTTTAGGTCTAAATATAGATTTACCAAAGTCAAATCCCTAATATGAGACGTTTGATTGATTTGGCACGGCCGTATTTGGATGTGAATAATAAACGGGATGGCAAAGTATCTACCGACCTCCAAGTTCTTTGTGCCATACGATCATAAATATACAAACCATGCACCCACCATACGATACTGGGGTAGAAACGAGGTGAGATAGTGTTTATAATTGCGTTAGAAACGGTAAACAAACACAGATCAATCTCGCTGAAGCACCTCGAATAATGTGTTGTATTGACTGATGTTGACGTATGAATAAACGTGAAGTTGGCAACAAGCCGCGAAATGCTTAATTGACCGCGTTTTTCAGCTTTGGAGCAGTGTTGCTACCGTAAAAAAATCATAACAGCTGTCGAGAAACATTATGTTGATGAGTAAAGATTTTTACCCTGATCAGTGTAGGCTTACTCCACTGTGTAGCTACCGCGACGCTACAGAGCCGTGGTACGGTTTCATGATGAGTTATAGGTATGTATATATTTTTCTCTATAGATTTCAGAAGAATTATTCTACGAGCTGCCACATTTATTATTCTTTTGTATTATGTTTATGTAAGTACTTGCACACTGCTTTCTAACCCCGTATGCATGGACATTGGAGGGTCTGGAGTCGTTCAAATAAATGTAACTTCGTTCAATAAAATAGATTCTTGACATGTGCGGTAAAGGAGGAAACCCATTTGTTTCCTTATAACGCCGTTGGCAGGTGAAGTCCCCTCCAATGTTTTTCAATTTGGGGGCGGGTATGGGTACCGCCGCGGCCGCCCCGTGAACCATTCATAGGATAACCAGCACCTTTGCCGTAGGTCACCCAAAGTGGTTCTCTACGTTTGGTGACTTAGTAAGGGTGCCCGGGTTCACAGAGTGCCCTTTACTCCTGGACCTTGCTTTGTACTACTCGGCCATTATCCAGCCTTTTTAATTTCGTTGAATCATGTATGAATAATCAAACGCTTCCTTGATGTTTTTTGTTTGTTTATTATTTTGTGTTTGGTTTTTACGTTATCGCTTATTATTAAGAACAGTCGTATTTTATATTAGGTACTAAATACAAATCTACAAATATAAACAGTGTTTATATTATGATTATTTGAACGCCCTATGTGAGTATTTAAATTATTTTCCATTAACAGTTTTTTTTAACAGATTAACAGATTAACAGATTTTTTCACAATAAATGTTTAGTGTAGTGAAGATAATCGATCGATATTAGATTTCGACCGGTCAGTGACTGAGTTGGCATCGCGTTTGGGTCCCACTCAGGCGTCCCGTGTGTGATTCCTGCTGGCTAAGTCCTCCATCACGACACAAGCAACATTTTCTGCTTACTATGGTGGTAGTACGAGATTTTTCAAATATTATCGGGTTATTGGTATTTGCGCATTGAAGTGAAATATTATTAATGTTTGTCTTTCTTTAAAAAAAATATTAGGTGTACCTTGAATAAACTTGAGTTAAGGATTTGTGTGTCCTTATCTCTACTTAATTAATTAGAATTTATTTATGTGATCAGTGCGTATGGGTACCGCCACCCCGAGGTCCTTTCATTGTACACCAATACCTCTGACATTGGTCACCCCATTGGGGATGCCATAGTCTCATTGGCTTTCTTTTCGATTGTGGTAAACTTTTTTCATTTCTGACTAAATAACTAACTAACCATCACGCCGTTTCCCCGCAGGGGTAGGCAGAGAGGACGAACGTCCAACAACTTGATCTTGGCACACACTCCTTGCCTCGTTCACATTCATGCTTCGTTTCGTACATGCTCTTCTATTTTTCCGACATGGCCCGACTCTAGTATCTGATTCACTTGGTCGTGCCATGTCTTCCTCCGACGTCCCCGACTTCTTCTACCATTCTCATTTGCGTCATACATTCTCCTTCTTTTAAAGAAGGGGAGGAGAGGAAATTCCACTACCTGAATTATTGATTTATTAAACTACTCATTGTAGGTGCTCCTCTAAATTCATTTTTTAGTCTGCCAAAATTTTAAAAAGGACAGCTTTATTTCATAAAACGCACAAAATGGATTTTTTTAATAGGAGTTTGGCGGAGCTTCAAATTTATAGTTCTGAAATATTAAAGAATATAAATTTTACGGTATAACGCACACAGTTCATAAAAAAATACCCGAGTTTCATAATTTTTTTTCACATCGAATATACAAATTATTTAAATGTATTCTGCTTGATTTATCTCAATGAAAAGGCTGATGTTCGAAAAAATAAATTAACAATGTGGGCATATCCGTAAAGAATATTTTAGCGTCTTCTACACACACAACCCAAAAATTCAACTTATTTTATGTAATCCCTAACGGTGTCATCCTTAATACAAAAAAATATATATTGGATAAAGCATTGAACAGAAGCAAAGCAAACAGTTTATAAACGAATCAGTAAAAATGAGGTAAGCCACTTGGTCAATAAGAACCTACTTTCTTAGATTTTGCTTTATTTCTCTTTCACTAACGAGAGAGTGCAGTGTACATCCCTATGTAATTCGATATACATATAGTCTTATTCCAATGTTGTCGACCCCTGAATTAGCTGGTTCGCAGTTCGCAGATATTTATGTCAAACTGAACAAAGGGGAGACAGGGGGAAAAAGAAAAATGATTGTGGGGTAGAGGTCGGTGGGTCACGTGCCTGACCAAAAATTAACCCTACTTAGGCGGGGCCCGCCCGATAATTTCCGGATCTAATAATTATAAAGTGCGTTTTTATTTATTTTCTCAGGCTTCCCCCTTGAGTGTTTATTTATAAGTTTTAAACACAAGTTATATAAGTAGATTTTGGGGCACGTACCTACTTATCTTATGAATCTTTAAATAAGTTATCGTTATTAAGCATGTTTTTAAGCCTTTATCTTTGTAAATTCAAAATGTTTATTTTTATGGGGGATCGGTATTAAAAAATAAAATAAATATTTTTAAAGTACACAACTTTATCTAACTTGTTTCTGACGCAAACGGGCAATATTACAAATAAATAAATAAATAAATAAAGTAAATAAATAAAAATACCAAATTTCCTGTTTCAAATTCGAAAAACGGTACATAGAAAAAAGTTTTTCATTTTTTAATACTTTTTTTTTATATGTGTGGTCATTACGATTATTGTATTATTTAATTTGAGTTATATTGTATTATCATCGACTTATATTATTTTATTATGTACTACTAGCGCAGGCCCGTGAAAAATCGCAAAATAATTGTAGGATTCGTGAGGCTGAAAATCTATACTCGTAAGTAAAAAAAGACATCCCTCATTATCATTGCATTTCAAAAGAAGATCTGAAATTTACCTTTCGAATGAACACCGTTAGTAAACAATGTTGAAAAAATACAACATCTATCCAAAATTTAAACAAAAAAATACACATTTCAATTATAGATTTTTTGTATTTATTAATTTGGGTTACAAATTTTAACAATTCACCTCTAAATAAAATAATTTTGGTACCTACTTCATCGCTTGTCTGAATCGTTCCCACAATCAATTCCAATTTTGAAAATCAAAGCAAATATCAGTTCTAGAATCCATTGAACCAGAGTTACATTTACATATAGACACAGAGACACAATACCGAAATATATTTTTTAATAACCACTATTTTGGATAAAAATACCAAGAAAATAAAAGTAGTTAATTAGTAAATAATAAGAAAATAGAAAAAATGGTTTTTTCGTTGTTGTAGTACCTAAGTATTGCTGTTATTTTTAGAGGTTATTTAATATTTTTAATTATTGATTTTGCCAATTTACTTAAAAAATAATAATATTTTAACAAAACCTTTCAAGTAGGTAGTATATTATTTATCTTCCCGCATATTTCACATGTTACCCACGAGTAAAATAGCAATTGGCAGGTGAAACGTCACCACTATCAAATACAATAAATTATCCCTCGTGCGGCTCATACTCACTCATACTCAGCCTCGCGGTGCATTGTTTAATAATGTCTGGTTTCAAGTTTCAAGTACGACGATCTGCCCCTCTTGCCCCTCAGCAATGTAGTTGTTTTATTTTAGTCAATTATCGTTCACCAATGACACCAATCAGTGAAGGATTATTTAATTTAAAATAAACAGGCGATAATCAAATAATAATTTTAGAATTTCAAAAAATACGTTAGGTATGTTTTTGAAATCGAGGACCGTTTCACGAATGGAAGTACCTATGAAAACTTTTTTTTTCGTGAGGTAGTGAATAATCGGCGTCAATATTTTATATGCACATTCAACTATTAGACACGATGAATAATAAGAAAACTTAGTACATTTATGAAAAGCCATCTTTATTTCAAAATAAGAAAAAGTTGCGACTTTTCACAAAAGAGAAATATTTACGAACCTATTTGAAAAAATACTTCTACAATAAAATTATTGATTATATTGAAAATAAATATAAATGTTTGCTTTGCGTACTTGCAGCTTGCAGCTAAAAAATAATTATAAAAATTCTCAATAAAACAAAACAAAAAATTACACCCTTTGGATTTTACATAAAAAGATAATAAAAATTGTAAAGATTTTAAGCATATACGTAATAAGTATCTAGTAATAACATAACAACCATACAACATTAAAGCAAGTAAAAGTGTATACGTATGCATAAAATAATTATTTATGTATAATACAAACCTCTTATACAAAAATAAGAATATCCCCACTCGTAAATTATTGTTTATCACAAGAAACTTTTTTTTAATTTTAATTAAATTGCATAGAAAATAATGGTCATAAATGGCAACTAAATGCCTGTGTAAAATATAAAATAAATTACGAAACTAAATTATAATATGAAATGTAAAAATTGTAATGTAAATTGAGAAATTTGGATAAAAATACATATATGATTCTAAGGAATGGTAAATTCGTATGGTAAATTTAAAATACAATATTATTAAAATATCTACTCACCTACTTAATATTGATGATAAAGTAATATTCAAGCAAAATTTATTATTATTAAAAGGAATCAGAAAGTAAGTTTCTTTTATATATATACTCGTACCTACGTGTAACTGGGGACCTACTCAGTTAAATTTTAAATGAGATAATAGTGACTCTTTTACATTATATACCTACCTAGAGTAAGAATAATATATTTTTTTAAAACCGTTTGGGGTAACAGGTCTGTAATGTATGTATCATTTAAAAGATTCCATCAAAACTTTGTTCGGAAATTATCTTCCTGATGAATCTACTCGTAGATACGTTTTTGTGCAATTTGTCATTGCTATTCAAGTGTACATGGGTGCCATTACGTTAGTTTGTAGGTGCCATTACGTTAGTTTGTAGGTGCCATTACGTTCTGTCATTTTTATAGTTTCTCAATTCCTGCTATATGTTTTATTATTGTTGGATAAATTGTTAACTTAGTTAGTAAGCAAGTTAGTTAGTAAGTAAAAAAAAGTGATCTCTTAAACTCTCTACCGAGAAGTAGGTACTTAGTTAGAAAACAGTGAACAGATAATTCCTAGAAGTGAAATCTCTATCGATTTGAAGGGAAACTGAGATTGCCAATTTACATTAAGTCTTTTTGACTCCTAGGCTAAAACATAATTAAATCTATTAAAGAAAGCGGGGAGGTGGGTAAAAACTCTCAGTATCGCCCCGGTGAAAGATCACTTAATGGCTTTAGCCGTGTTTGGTGACCAAATATGAATTGACAGATACTTCCTTCCCCTTCTCCACCTTCTTCCTTTCCCATTCCAGTCAGTCTCATAACCTACCCCATTTAGAGATGTCGTGGTCGCGCTGACTCCAGACAGTTAAGAATCTTGTCAGAGAAAAGAATATAGATTTTTTTATGTGAATGCCTCACAAGAGTCCCAGCTGCTCCCATCTGGAGCTAGTGAGTCTATGGCATCCCCAATCGGGGTGTATTGAGAAGTTGAAGGAAGTAAGGAGGAGAAGCTAATGGGGAAGAGGAAGGAGGGGAAGTACCTGGTTATTCAGATCTGGCCATTTTAAAGTAGCGTTTCAATTCCTAATGTTGATCTTACAACAGGGCGATATGAAAGAATCTTCTACTCTATTTACAAACGTTTTAAATCAAATTCTGCAGTTGGTTCTGGAAAACATAGTTACCGCCTGTCAAATAAGAGTAGAAAACATAGAAGGGCGCCACTGTTGTACAAATGGCAATACTACAAATATAATCATGGTTATAATCTAAAGCTGTGCAACCAACATTTTTATTAAAAATTAAAAAGGCATAAAAGTGAAAAAAAATTTTTTTTCATTCCACTGATCTCAAAATTCGAATTGCATATAAGTACATTGTTATTATATCTTTGCAATTATGTGTTAACGTAATGAAGAATAACGATTTTGGAATAAAATATAAAGCACACTTAGGAAATCGTTCACTGCTCACATTTATTTAATATTAGCTTAAGTACTTACTAGCGTTGTCCAGGCTTCAGATCATGTCTCTAATTTTAGATCTGAATATATTTAACTCCTTCAGATCTAAAAGTAGTGTAACTAAACTCACCGCTAATGATTCTTCCTTTCTACCTACTGTTAAATTCAAATTTATGTTAATTTAAATGAAAGCCAATCACTTTGTAAAACACAATTTTATCAAATTTATGTCATTAAGTAGGTAACTTGACAACAGTGCTTCTTCGATTTTTTTAAGAATAAAAAAAAGTCAATTTAAATGTGTGTACAGTGTTCTGTATCATCAGTGTCATTGCACTTCAAAAGAATATTTGACAGGTAAATTGGTGTTGCCAGCCTACAAATTTCGTAGTTCCAGTTTTTATTTTTTCTACTCTTATTTGACAGACTCTAGATATCTATACCGGCATGAATTTTACGTACGAATATTATATACTTCCAAAATTACTAACGAAATAAATAATTACACCTGAGAGAATTAAACCATCTTCTTCACCTTCTTAAATAAAAACTACCTACTGAAATTACATACACCAAAAAATATCTAACCTAACTTCTTTTTTTTCAAATTTGAAATTTATTAATTGTTTTTGCATTTAATTCATAGAACTCCATTTAATTTAAAAAAAGAGCTTTTTTTCTTTATTCAATAAATCGTTACCTAATTAAATTACATAATTTGAGGAGTTTTCGATCACTATGCACGCTAGGCACACGCACGTGTTGTGGTGGTCGATGTCACAATAATTAAAAAAAAAAACACTTGCAGAACTTAATAACAGCATTATTAAATTTGATTTACATTAAATTTACGTAGCGCACACACAAACGCGCTAAAATTTAAATCTGTTAAAAAGATTTGTGTATGTGTTTAACCACTGGTATAACATAGGTTATAAAATTTATATTACATAACTTTTTTTATGGAATTTAATTTTATTATTAATTTTTAATTAGGGAGGCGGGAATGGGTACCGCCGCCCCGGGAACCTTTATTGGATAACCAACACCTATGCCATAGGTCACCCCAAGTGGTTCGCTACGTTTGGTGATTTGGCAGGGGTGCCCGGGTTCATGGGGTGAGGTTTGTCTAGGTCTTGGAGGTGGATGACCAGGACATACTGAACCCAAGATTCCTACCCACCCCTTAAACCCTTTTCCTTCCTAGAACTCTCCTCTCCTTCCTTTCCTTAAAGAAAAACCCCCCACACAGCATCATAGTTGAGCTTAAAGATGACATAATCCCTGAGGGAAATTATGTTCCTCAGGGCCTCCTGTGTGGAGCTCATGTAAAAAAAAAAGTAAAATTCACGATTTTTATGTATTTAATCCTGTCACCAGAAAAAATACCTTACTTCGGGTCTAGACAGGTACAAGGTTCGTAGAAAATTCTCATCGGGGGAGGGGAAGAGCGGTGATTGGCTAAAAAAAATCGTGACGTAGTCCATGTTCCACGGGAAATTTGAATTAACTGCAATACAAGTGACAGTGTTTTACGTCAGGCTTGAGAAATGCTACCCGACGAGTTTTTTTTTGGAAAAATGCCCATGAGCAGCGCCGGATCTGCCATACGTTCAAAAACGTGCAAAAACCTGGCGCCAACTCCGAAGGGGCGCACAGTGGGCTGAAAATAGCATTTCATAGACATAGAGGCTTGAATTTTTAAGGGTATTTTTTTTTGGTGGAAATGGATTCTGCTGATCATTACTATGCTACAAATTTCGTATGAAGCAATTGCGTGTACAAATGATGGAGTTATAATTTTTTTAAGAAAAATTTGTATGGCACTGACATTAAAAATGAGGATATCTCTGAAATCATAAAGTTGGCCATTCCATCCTTACACACAGATATACTACTATTTATTTGTATTTTTTTGACATTCTTCGTATTGTGGCACAACGTGCGATTTATTTTTAAAAAATCTTCAAAGTTGAAAAAAAAACTTTTTTATGTTAATGATTCATTTTAATGCTTAAATACATTATTATCCTCTTCTACAATATTTATCATGATTAATGATTAATAATCAATGTTGAAGCACCCATTTCCGTACATTACTTCGACCAGAACTGTCAAATATGCCAATGATGCCAATATGGCGCAGTAACTCTAGAGTAACTATCGGTTTTCGGAAAGTAAGTACAAAAGTTAAAAGTAACGTACAGCAAGCAGTCAAATTGATTGAAAAACGTATTTTGGTAAAATTTAACTATAGTAACGGCCTTTTATTTTTAACTTTAAAAGTAAAAGTTAAACAAAAGGCCAAAAAAAGTTAAAAAAAGTTAAATTTCACTCAAATTCGTTTTTCAACAATTTGACTGCTTGTTGTACGTTACTTTTAACTTTTGTACTTACTTACTTTCCGAAAACCGATAGTTACTCTAGAATTACTGCGCCATATTGGCATCATTGGCATATTTGACAGTTCTGGTCGAAGAAATGTACGTAAATGGGTGCTTCAACATTGATTATTAATCAGTAATCATGATAAATATTGTAGAAGAGGATAATAATGTATTTAAGCATTAAAATGAATCATTAACATAAAAAAGTTTTTTTTTCAACTTTGAAGATTTTTTAAAAATAAATCGCACGTTGTGCCACAATACGAAGTATGTCAAAAAAATAAAAATAAATAGTAGTATATCTGTGTGTAAGGATGGAATGGCCAACCTTATGATTCCAGAGATATCCTCATTTTTAATGTCAGTGCCATACAAATTTTTCTTAAAAAAATTATAACTCCATCATTTGAACACGCAATTGCTTCATACGAAATTTGTAGCATAGTAATGATCAGCAGAATCCATTTCCAGCAAAAAATATACCCTTAAAAATTCAAGCCTCTATGTCTATGAAAGGCGATTTTCAGCCCACTGTGGGGCGCCGTGAGAAAATAAATATTGTATTAAAATTTAGTTATAATATTCCCTGAATCGTTTAAAAATTACCCATAATACGAAATAATTATTACGCTCTAGCAACACTTTCCAAAGAAACAGAATGCGCACGCATCAGGTTGGTATCAACGGCTTACGAATTTATGGTCAGTTACAGAATTTTTTTACAAATTCCATATATTTAGTTTAAACGTAAAATCTATTTTTCCATATATCTTTTATCGACTTTTACGACGAATAGGTGCGATCCAAATTCAATAACCAATCACAGCGCGGTATTTTTGTTCGTAAGCCGTTTGTTCGCTCAACACAGGGGAAATGCAACGTACAAATTTGAGGTTATATTCTTATTATCACTGCTCACTGTCTCTCGTCGGGACTGCCTGTTGCTAGTCAGAAGCTGTAGATGCTATTCTTGTGTTGTACGTTGCCATGAGAACGTTTTTTTTTTGCTTTATCTAATATTCGCGTAGTAGTCCAGTCAGCCTGTGTCGTAGAACACCATTTGAAGGAACTAAATAGTATAAAGCTAATTTTTTCCCCATCGACTACTACCATTTAGACAAGGGTTTAGCAAAAAGTCCCCGCCCCTACCCCCCTTGCTTCCCCCCCTGTGCCCCCCCAAACATGAAAAGTGTAAGGGTTTCGTAAATCGCTTCTATCTCGATTACTAAACAACATATCGTTTTGCAATTTTTTTTATTCTCTTTGCTGTAACATTGTCTACAATTAATGTCCAGTTAACTTTCGTCGTAACTTTTACCGTTTGTTTGTAATTCGTATTATAAGGTAAAAATTTGTATATTTTTTGGCAAGTAATTTTACTTTTTGTCACATAACTTTTTACGCCGACATTTTATGAAAAAATATTTCCCACAAAAGTTGTAGTCCCTATTATTACCTTTAAAATGATATATTATAATGTGTACTTTATGGCTAGTAAACGCCAGATATCAACCGTGAATGCTTGGTGCGCACCTCTGATGTCGGAACTTGTTCCCTCACATCCCGACTTATCCTAGCCTGTCCTGTGCCCTTTGTACTACACTAAAGCTATGTGGAAATCGTGAACGTGAATTAATAGTTATTCACTTTGCTGCTAGGCCCTGCGGGCGGCTTTTAGTTCGACTTCGCCCGGTTTGATTGTTTGTGACCATTTTGTAAATCCAACAGGAACTGGCTCCTAAAATAGCCAGTTCCTCGGAAGTTAGCTGGCCAGCCGTGTATTGTGACATTTGACCAGCCACTTTTCCTGAAAGCAGTAGACATTGTTACAAGTTCTTCTACAGAAAGTGAAATATCTGGAGTAATCGTTAGACTAGGCGGATTCCATCTTCTAATGAGTTTCCTTGGTTGCTTACGAAAGTTTATGGAAGGTAGTGGAATCAACGATTCCTCACCTTATGTCAGGACATGCTTACGCAAGGTCTTATAGAGCTCACATGATGACCCAGGCAGCTTTGATATTACTGCTATTCGGGGAATGTTCATCTCTTAAAGAAATGATTACAAACGACTTTAGGGATATTCATAACCAAACAATAAACAAACAAACAACTGTTGAAGACGCCATGAGAGATTGTAAAACAAATGAAATAATGACAAGACTAGAAGAAGTGTATGAAGATTTGGTTAAAACTAGTAGAACTTCAAAACTGTGGCTATAAGAGTTTAAATTGGTGAATTTGGTTCTAGACTTTATTCTGGCAGAGAGTATCGGCGATTGGAATTTGCACATTAATACAGTCAAACAAATGATACCGTATTTCCATGCTGCTGGACATTTGCTCTACGCCAAATCCGCACAAATATACTTACAACAAATGTTGAGTGTACAAACGAAAATGTCAAACGAAGACTTCGAAAGGTTCGTCAAAAAAGGTTTCTTTACAGTTCGGCGTACAGATGGATTTTTTACCGGTATCTGGACGGACATGACCATAGAGCAGACATTAATTCGATCATCAAAATCCATAGGTGGGCTTACTCATAGACGAGTATTAAGCGAGAGGACGCTAACCAAGTTCATTGCTTGCGTTCCTGGATCCCTACAAATTTGTGAGGCTTTCGAGAAGTTCTCTGGCTGCTTGACTCAGTTTAACGAACAGCACACTGAACTAAGATGCAGTAGAAGAGAAAGGAACTTGCAAGATATTAGTAAATTTCTCGGATGGCTGCGTATTTATAATCCTTTCCGACAGAGCAAAGATTTAATATCTTTATCCTCTGGTCTAGTAGTGACAAGTTCGGGTGTAAACTGCGATGAAGCGTATGATGTAGGAATGAACTGCTTGAAAGACATCGAAGGAAATTTTTTTTTGTTAAATTGAAAAGAAAAAATAAAGTTAAAACTATAGGCTCCGTAGTAAGTGGCATAAATGTGAGATCTGAAGAAGTGCCAATTAATCCTGATCAGCTGTTTAATAGGGTTATTTGTATGTCTCAAGGAACAAATAATCTCAAACAATACTTCAACCATGAACTCAGCCCATACCCTTTGTCTTTATTTGAAAACAATAAAATTATAAGAAAGGGAACTAAATCAAGTCTTATGAAAATATTTGAAAAGTGGACAGTTAGCAACGAAGTTTTTGAAAATTTGCCCCCAAAAATATATGTAGTAGATGGAGGGTATCTTTTGCACAGTGTTATTTGGCCTGACAAAGTAACATATAGCAGCATCATAGAGAAGTATGTTGACACTGTAATGAAACGGTATGGGAAAGATTGTCATATTGTGTTTGATGGGTATCCTGACTATCCCACCACAAAAGGGGTCGAACATATGCGGATAAGTAAAAAAACATCTCTAGAAATGAAATTCAACGTTAATATGGAGTGCTCTGTGAAGCAAAATGAATTTTTGGCAAATCCAAAAAACAAAAGCCAGCTTATTGAACAGTTCTCTCAAAAGCTTTGTAGCGGCTACTTAACCCGCTCTGCAAAATTTACCGCAGCGCCACTGACCTCCACAGAATTAGCTGGAAGATAAGGCATACCTACCTTAGCGTGGTAGTAACTGGCGCATCGTAAATAAACACCGCCACCTAGGCGAAAGACCTAGAACGTCTGGCTGTACCGTTCAAGTGCCCGCAGAAAGTTCGAGCGATTTCTCACCTTTACGTGAATTCGCCGCATTACCTACCGCGAGAATTAATTACTTGCCACGGGTATATAAGCCGCGCTCGCCGGCTCGGAGCTAGTCAGTCAGTACCTCAGTATTCATTCATCGGCCGGGCAAGCAACACAGAACGAGCAGTGTCGCGACTAAGTACCTGCCCGCGCGGGGCACGGGCCTCGCGCTGTCAACCGTGAACATCAATTTATCCAGCGTGACACAGGAACATTCCAGCACCTTCGAGGAACCTCTCCGACTACCATCTCGACATGAGATGTCAACCAGCACCCTGCAACGAGCAGCTACCACAACCACCACCGGCAACGCGCCATCATCCAACATCCTGCAACGAGCAGCAACAACAACTGGCAACGCGCCAGCATCCTCATCCTGCAACGAGCAGCAACCTCATCGCCTCTCAAGGTTCCTTCCTGCGTCACGTGTGTGATCCGACCCACTGGACACACAGCCGCCATATCCCGTCAACACGACGTCGATCGACCGCCTGGACCAAGGTCTCGTCTACACCGCCATGGTGTAGGGTAACACGCCGGCTTCCTGAAGACCTGTGATCTTCACCGCCGTAGTGTCCTGACCTTCATCTTCACTCACCACGCAGCAGCATCACTCCACTCCGCTCCCGCTCCGCATCGACCTCCGCTACGTAGCCACAATAAAGACTGACTCACACATCGACTGCACGCCTTTCATTTATCTCCCGTCTCTACCGATACGGACCGCTCCCTCAGCTTAATGAAGCAAACATTCCAACCATTGTGGCGGAGGAAGATGCAGATACTGAAGTGGTCGGAAGAGCAATAGAAGTTTCCCAGATTCAAAGTGGGAGGCCTGTAGTTGTTGTTGGACAGGATACTGATCTTTTCGTTCTATTGTTAGGGCTACCACAGTGTCAAAATGTGCGATTATTCTTTCACAAACCCTCTGGCACACCATCAACGTATGACATCAGCAAGATTCGTGAAGAGATTGGTGATATGAAGGATGTGATATTATTTTTGCATTCTATTACAGGATGTGATACCACGTCTTATTTATTCGGCAAAGGCAAAATTAACGCGTACAAATTGCTAAGTTCATCAAATGATCTCCGCACAAAAGTTTTACAGTTTTATGAAAAACAGGCAGACGAAAATATTCTCAAAGAGGTAGGAGAGGCTTTTGTCTTGAAACTATATGGATGCAGAAGGTCTGCAAGTCTGAATGACAGTAGATATTCAATGTACCTGGAAATGTATTGTATTGTATACAATGTATTGCAAAAATGTCATTAAAATCCAAATTTAACATGGCATCCCTCCCTCCAACATCTGGTGCTGCTGAACAACACGCCTATCGAACATACTATCAGATTCATAAATGAATCGGAGATAAGGAAATCAGCGCTACGGACTGGGGATGGATTTTAACTGACAACATGCTGTACCCAGTGCACTCAAAATAACCACCGGCACCTGAAGAAGTTATAAACTTAGTTTCCTGCAACTGCAAAAAGGTTTGCAAAAATAATTGTAACTGCTTTACAGCATCACTTAATTGCACAGAAATGTGCGGGAGCTGTGGCTGATCATGCAGCAATGTAACTTTGGTTGAAGTCGAGGAAAATGAAGAACTTCTCATGGAAGTTTAGGATATCATAAAATTAAGATACCGCAATTATTTTGTTCTAAAATAACATCTTTAAAAAAGATTACATGCATTTTCAAACCAAAAACTATTTAAAATACCTATTTTCGCTGAATACTTATTATTATTTGAAACAAATTTAAAAAGTGAGGAATTTAGGTTTCACCGAGACTCGATTAGTTTTATTTATAGAAAATGCAATAGTATACGTTAAAGATAAAAAACACTCTCACTATACAACAATATTTGCATTACAACGCCGCGCCAGCCGGCCCCACCTCGACCGAACCCGTCATGATAATCTCGCTGGATCTCCAACAAAGTAAGTACTATTTTATATCATTTTAAAGGTAATAATAGGGACTACAACTTTTGTGGGAAATATTTTTTTATAAAATGTCGGCGTAAAAAGTTATGTGACAAAAAGTAAAATTACTTGCCAAAAAATATACAAATTTTTACCTTATCATACGAATTACAAACAAACGGTAAAAGTTACGACGAAAGTTAACTGTACATTAATTGTAGACAATGTTACAACAAAGAGAATAAAAAAAATTGCAATCCGATATGTTGTTTAGTAATCGAGATAGAAGCGATTTACAAAACCCTTACACTTTTCATGTTTGGGGGGGCACAGGGGGGGAAGCAAGGGGGGTAGGGGCGGGGACTTTTTGCTAAACCCTTGTCTAAATGGTAGTAGTCGATGGGGAAAAAATTAGCTTTATACTATTTAGTTCCATCTAAAAACACAGGCTGACTGGGCTATAGGGTATATAGGCAGTAAATCTCAAGAATGTCTAATGGACCTAGTTCAGCGAAACCACCCGCATTGTCTCGTAACCTATATTTTAAATCATGGTACGGGCACAAACAAACAATTCGTTGTATTATTTTAAAGCATAACTTACAAAGAGTTTTTCCTAAAATAATTAAAATAGCACCAAAATGTATGTTTACCAATAGATTCAGAGAGTATAGGGCTCCTGGCGATCCTCTCTTTAAAACAAACGAGTGTGAGAGCTATCGCCAGGTCACTTAGAAAAGTTACACCTTTATATGTCTTGATTTTATTTGATAAATTAATGTAAAAAAAATAACAATTACATATAAAAAAATTAAAAAAATTGGGGTGAACGAATTTTTAATCAAAATAAAAATGTAGGGGGGGGGGGGGCGCCATCGGTACCTACTGCACAGGGCGCCAGATTTCGTAGATCCGGCCCTGCCTATGAGCTAACCTAGTTAAACGCATTTTCTACGAACCTTGGGTAGGTACCTACTGTCACGTCCAGAACTCACTTCTGTTGATTAATTTCTTCAGTGTTTAGAAAAGCAGTACTTAGGAAAGTACCTACTTGTGAAAAGTCTGCAAATGATGGCTCTATTTTCCTCGGCGTACATTATTTCCTCTCAACGGAGCTGTCAGGAGCAGACCCGGGGGGTGAATTCAACCAATCCCAGACACACCCCTGTGAAATCTCTCTCCCCATTGGCTGCCTCTCGTTGAAGGCGCTATCAACCGAAGGCTGTATGCGACCGATTCAAACAATTTATTATTCACCTAAAATTACATAATAATATTATGGTATTAATACATTTTTCTTTAGCCATAACTATTAGTTCTGTGAATAGTACTTAGACCAAGTAGATATGTTTCTAATTTTCTCTTATTTAATAAATCAAAACCAAAATTTAAATCAAAGAAATCATGAGATTTGTAAGTAGGTACTTACAAATCTACCTACTTAATTATGCACCATATATGTTTTATAACATTTGTTTTATTTAAAATTAGGAATTCTACAATTTTTACAAAGAAACGTCACTATCTCAATTACAATTATTCTGCCAAATGGTGGAGTTTAAATAGGACTTCGCAACGCTCAGCCAACTGTATAGATTTTTCGTTAGAACTAACAAGTTTTTTCCTTTTAAATTTAAACCATTACGCTTTAAAATCACATTTTTTCGTACTTATAGATTAGGTACACAGTAATAATTTTTCAAAATCTCGCCCAATGTCGAACATAAGGTTGACTCTTTCTTTGTCTGGCGTTCAGCCACTTTTCTACTTACACAATCTGTTGGAATCCATGTTTTTTGTGAATACCGCGCAGAGTCCCAGCTGTTCGGAGCCAGTGGAATTGTGGCATCCCAAATTGGGGTATGTTGTGTGGCTGAAGGGGTGTGAAGGAAAGGCGAGGGGAGAGGAAGGTTGGAGAGAACCTAACATGGCTATTCAGATCTAGTGACCGTGCACACCTAAAGCCATTTTAAACAACGTTTCTATTCTGAATTTTGAATTTCTTTGTCGTATGTTGGGTTTTAATATAATTTTAAAGTTTTATGTATATATGTATAGAAATAGTTATCTTAAACTTTGAAGAACTTTAATGGATTTTCCAGGATTTTGAGGTGAACAAATTCACATTTTCCCGTCATTATTGACGGGGTTCGACCACGTCATGCTGTATTCAGCAATTCGCACATACGACCTTCTTCTATCGTTGTATTTGCAGACTCCGCCCCAACATTTATAGATCCACCGTCCCACCCCCAGGAAAATCCAAATGGACCACCCCATCCCTCCATCACCCCAGCATCCCAAACCACCCCCATATAAAGCCTACAAATTCCCCTGGGAACAATCATTCTCTCTCCATTAGTGGTGGGTGAAACAGTTCTTCAGAAACAGAAATCTTCATCCTATAAGCAATTATAAGTGAAAGGTTTTAATTACTCGAATACATAATATAATAATAATAATAATTTGTAAAAATAATCGTTTAAAAGAAAGTGGTGTTCAAGTTAGAGCTTTGTAAAATTTTAACGATTTTTGGAAAATTATTTAGCCGCCAAAATTCAGCTCAAAATGTCCAATAGTCGGGGACCCTTACCCGACTCTTCCTCGTCACCGCCCCTTGGGTAAGTTTTATAAATTATTATATTGGTAATTATAAATCCAATGCTCTAATACCCGACATTAATTATATACCCAATCCCCATGGTTATACATTTTTTATTGTATATATATATATATAGATATATATATATCAATTCCTTATTTTCGTAGACATTGATTATTGATTTACCTGAATTAAATAAGGTAATTTTGTTTTATCGCCACCATCGAGGGACGGATTTACCCTATAAAAGGTCCCGGGGTGATCCATGGAAAACTAAAATAAAATTTTAAAATGAAAGGGTTCAATATTAAGTAATGTTTTTCTTGTGATTTTTTTCTTTAAAATCATTCAAATCAAGATAGAAGTGCAAGAGAAGATAATTAATCTTAGTATAATGAAGTTTGGTAATTTTTTTTGTTCGATACGGTGCACGGTGAAGAAAAATATTTTCTAAAAGACTATTGAAGAGAAAGAATTTTGGCGAATTTAAATATTTTTAAGATAGAAAAATAGATTGGACAAACAAACTAAACGAAACACCTAATAAATGTGAATGACGTGTATAGTGTTCAAAAACCTAAACAGTCTTTGTACTCGTATTTCAATAAGCTAAGCATTCGACCAAAGATATTGAAATACAATAGATGTGCTATCTGCTGTTTTTACTATGTGGGTCTGCGCTTCCGGGTGTCGCCGATATTGTTTACCAATTGACAAATAAACTAAAAGAACAAATAATTAACGAATAAACCAAGCAAACGTTAAACTAAATTAACGAATTCTTTCCTTATTCAAAATATATTGTTAACCAATATTAATGCACATTTTCAAAAAATCAACGAATTGAACAAATTCTTTTTGTATGAAAACTACGCTAATTAGCGCGTAGTCCGGCGACAGTTGCACGGACACCATAGCATATCTCTTCTGTATTTGAATATCTTTGCATTCGACGTATTGACGAATATTTTTTTGAATTCCAATTTTTTTATTAGATTTTTACTACCATTTTTATTTCATGTATAGTCAAGTATAGAATGATGAGGTTGCAACAACGTAATAACATAACCCATATCTCTATATAAGTTATTAATTATTACTTAAATAGCGCTTCTTTGTTGGTATTAATTTCATCTTTCAACACAAAATACAAAAAAATGATTAGGAAAAATTACCTTTTGTTCTTTGACATCCAACACAACCACCATTCGCACAAGTCTGGGGGCCAAAACTGGCTAAAATTGGCTGTATCCTCGGTGAAGCATTCAAAAGAGATTTGCATTTGATGCCCGTCATTTTGCCAAGAGTTAGATATCTAGGGTTAAAAACTAGACCTAATTTTATTGGTAGTTTACCCTTTACGCGGACACGTTTATACTGAAATGTGATAATTAATTGATAATGCATGTATCTACGGCGGGTGAAGGTATCAAGTGAAATTCCGAAAGATTAATTTTATTATTATGTAACCATTAAATTAACTTAAATAAATAAATATCGCAAACTTATATTCTAATTCGTCTTTGTAGGTAAGTAGGTAGGAACATTGTGGCGGAACGATTCCGACAGAACCCTTCCTTCGTCCTGATAAAAGAGAAACTAAGATAGCAGATCGGTTGTATTCCATAATAATTGTTGCGATTTTTCTCATATTTTACGATGTTGAAATTTTATCTGAAAACAGGAGCTTCAGTGTGGCGACGGTGTATAAAGGTTATGTGTCCTACCACAGGTCCGGAGGTTACTCGCGAGGAGGGGTAGCGGGAGGGGGCGAGCTGTCCGCGGAGGAGCTGGGGGCTCTGCCCTCCTGTGCCTACGCCCGCCCGCTGCCGCCCCTCTGCCGCCCCCTGCACGCCCATCCAGGTAACTAGCCACCCAACCTAACCAACCTTAGAGATGGAGCTCTGACCTCCGGTTCCTATGTCCACCAGCTGGCGCCCCTTTGTCGCCTCCTGCACGCTCATCCAAGTAACTAGCCACCCAACCTGACTGTCTCATCTCGCAGGGGGCTACCTTGCCTGTAGGTAGTATATGTAGGTATAGGTATAACTTTCTGGCGTTTCTAAAGAACAAAGTAGCTTGGAGAAAATCCGCAGTAGTTGGTTTTTGTCTCTAGTAACTGATCTAAAACTAGGTACCTAGGCACGAATCAATAATGAAAATGAATGCAAAATTCGATAAGCAAAGGCTTTTCTTTAAACGGCCTTCCATCATCCGATTTGCAGAACCGCTTGCATGACTGCATACGGGGTCTCTGCAAATCGGATGTTTTGTAGGCAAAACCACCAACCGAATTATTACTTATTACAACTTTTAATCAGTTCAATTTCTATATCCGCTTTATCAACTTTCACTGATTCGGAGGAAACCCGCTTAAAACTGTCACATCTCTAGCGTAAATAAAAAACATTTTTTATTTTTATTTTATGAATTGGGAGTAATATACCTACATTCGAAAAATTATCATTTGTCAATGTATGTCTAGAAATATTTAAGTAATTTGGATAAATAAAATGGATATAGCGGATTTTTGATGCTCACTTCGTGATTTATATGGAATATAGAGGCTTTTGAAACTCAACTGAGGCGTGTTTCTACACCCGCTATCTTTGCAAAATAACTACTCCTGATTGATTGAATTCCGATATAGTGGGTTTTGATAGTAACTTCTTATATAGCGGGTTTTTTTACTCACTCGCAGTTTTAACATGGTTTTTGGTCTTGATAAGGGAGGTTTAGAAACTCAATTTTAGGTTAGTCTTGTTCCTCGCAAAAATGTTAACAAGATGTCATACTCATTGGAGGGGACCCACCACTTTCCCAACGGCGTTATAAGGAAACATATGGTTTCCTCCTTCACCGCACACCTCAAGACTCTACTTTTTTTTTGAACGAAGCTACATTTATTTGAACGACTCTAGACCCTCCAATGTCCATGCATACGGGGTTAGTAAGCAGTATGCAAGTACTTACATTAAAATTATACAAAAGATAAATAAAAGTAGCAGCCCGTGGAATAATTCTTCTGAAATAGGTAACATCAATAAGAGAAAACAGTGTTAGTAAAAGAAAAATAAAAATAAAAATAACGGCTAGACCAGTCGAAGAAACCTTCTGTAAATAAAATAAGTAATGAGGAAAAAACAGTTATATGATTATGTTATAATGTAAGTAATTACTATAATAGCGGAAAGAAAATAAAATATATAAAAAGAAGAGCCAGAGAAAGTATTCCATTGACCACCGGGCAGTCCCAATGAGAATACGTATAGCTAACGGCCCAACCGCAGACGATGCTCGAAGTCCGCGCCCTTTAGCCGGTTCCCCGATTTTGCCTCGAAGAAATGCACTTGGGAGAGAAGGGGAAGATTTTGAAGACCTTGAGGAAAAGATGAGCGTCGGGTTACCGGAGGGGGGACGGAAGGACATCGAGACCGCACGGTTACGCCTCAGGCCTACGCATGACGATGGGGGAGGCGCGGGCGGATCGCGGGAAGACCACTCTGGTGTGTGTTCGTCTGGCAATGTGCATGGACAGGGTCTATCCCACCCCCTTTCTATGGGGAATGACGATACATAACATGTTCAGTTCAGTTGCGCCACCAAAGAATGGAAACCAAAACTAATACAGAAAAATAGAAAATAATAAGAGCATTTATACATGTGAAACATAATTACAGAATCAGTTCAGAGTGATAATATATCGAGCATTAGTGTCATCACTAATATAGATCACCAACACCAACATGACCTGTCGAGGTAAAAACATAAATCATTGTTAGCAGAGATCAGAAGAAAAAAAAATAGACAGATGTTATCAGTATTTTATAGGTCACATAAGTTATATTATAGATAGTTCAAAGCATATTCACTAAATAAAGAGTAATAGAGGAGGACCGAAGAAGAAGACGGGAGCAATACGTGTGGCACCTGAAACAAAGATGAATTTAATCTAGGTCGGCGACTCTAAGTACAGGCCATCTCTCTACCCAGGACTTGACAAACTTTTTCAAGCATTCAAAATTCTCTTTGTTCGACACAAGGTCAGCATTCCACGCTGGTCTTGTTATTCCGCGCAAGCCATCCAACATTTCCTCTCGTGCTTCCTTCATCAACTCGCAGTGCCACAGAATGTGTCTGGCGTCCTGATTAGTATCACCACATGCGCAGTTTGGGTGAGGAGAGAGGGTCAAGCTATGAAGCCGACCCCTGAATTCCCCATGCCCAGAAAGCATCTGCGTCACATAGTGATCTAGTTTAATGTATGCCCCTTCCATTCTGAATTTAACTGAAGGGAAGAAGGAGAAAGTCCATCTGCCCTTCGTCGACCTATCCCATCGCTCTTGCCATACACTCAGCGTTCTCTCGCGCATCGCTTTGAGCAAGCCAGGGAGGGCCACGACTCCTCCCGGTGTCAGCTCGACTCCCAGGTGGACAGCAGCCCTGCCTCTAATAAGTTCCTTTTTGGTCAATATTTCCCTAATTTCAAGGTCAATCGGCAGAATGCCGGCCAGAACCGGTAGTGCATCTGAGGCCACAGTCCTATAAGCGCCCAAGAGCGCCAACAGGGGAGTCCGCTGACCCCGTTTAAGAGCAGAGTTTATCAAGACGTTATCCAAGCGATGCTCCCACACAGAGGCAGCATATGATACTTGCGACACATATACCCCTCTGTACAGCAGGCGAATCGCCGGAGAGCGCAATCCCCATTCGGCTGTTGAGAGTCTTCTCAGTTTCTGAAACAGGGCTTGTGCCCTGTCGGAGACGTTCTTGACGTGGGCCAGGAATGAAGAAGATCTGTCCAAAATTACGCCTGTCATACTCAGATCAATTTGTCAAAAAATCAGATATAGCGGGTATTGAAATTATAGGACTCTTATCGCTTAGGTATTACCTATTCCCTTTGTCGAGCCGTCGAAATCTGCAAGCATTTCTGAAAATCAAAAGGTGAGTAGACCCAACCCTATTAAACATTAAACGATCTGTTTTTTACTTGGCGGTCATATATTTTTTACAATAATTTATAATAAATCGCCTTTATTAAATCACTGAGCGGTACTACAAAAGTTACAAAAGAATGTGTATTTGTGTTTCACCATGAATAGATATCTACTTGTAGGTATTCAGTGTCCGGAAAGTTTTATTCAAATACCTACAAGAGGGAAAGTGTTGAATCTACATCACATTTGGAGTCGATTTCGCGGTAGGTAAAACTTATTGATTTGAGCTTTCTAGTAAAACGACTCCAGCTGATATCAACCCCCGGGTAGTTAATATCTTTTCAAATGCGCCTAAGCACAGACTGGCTTCAAAAGTTATTAATTCTTTAGTTTTCGAAAATTGTTAAAAAGTGTACAAAAAATCAAAATGCTCAGATCGAAATTTTTGGGTTTTTTATGTGATGAAGTTTATTACCGTTTTCCGCTCATTACTACGAATTTCCGGACACCGTATATAATTACGAACAATTGACAAACAACAATATTTTCAAAGCGAAGTTCGTATAAATGTATTATATCTACTATAAAGGAGAGTGTCTGTGCGTTTGTGGCGGGCGCGAAGCCCGGGCAACGCCGGGGAATTCAGCTATTGTAAAATAAATAATTATTACATTTGGAACTGATTGTAGAATTTTATATTCCAAGATTCCCAGTGAATTTTTTTTTCATTGTTTCTTAAGTTCGTAGTCATAGATTTTTTAAACACAGTGCGGTTTTTGAAGGTATTCTGCATAAAAATCGATTTTTTTACATAACTAGGAATGATAAGTGAAGTACAGGAAAATAAATATTATAACTATTATTTAAATGTTACGTAATCCTGAATAAAACAAATAGTACTAATAAGATTATAAAACTGTCCGATCAAAGAATTTTTTGAAAATTGTAAATGGTAGTAGGTAAAAACAGCCCAAGATTTAATTAACCTTATTAAATTTCATACACCTACGAAAGTTACTCGTTTCAAAATCTTGTTAAAATGTAACAATTCAAAGATTGAGCATTATAAATACTCGCTTCTCGCTGTATCTAGATTACATGAATAAATATTATTTAGTTATTTATTGATTAAAATTAATTTTATTTATTTATTTAATTTAAATTAAATTTAATAATGTTATTATCAAGTTCTGCAAGTATTTTATTTTTGTTATAGCTGTTTCGGCTTAAAATGCCCTTTTAAAATTGTGGTCAAACCACTTTGAGATGACTCATTTATAGGATAATTTATGAAGGTGTCTAAATTAACAAAAATACTAATTAATCTAACTAAATAATGTAACTAAAATACTTGCAGAACTTTATAATAACATTATAAAATTTAATTTTAATTAAGTTCCAAAAAATTTAATAAGTTACAAAAACAATTAATAAGTCATTAAACAATCTATTTAGCTGCATGCACGGAAGGTAGGTACAAGAAGGCTCTACTATCATATATCTTTTCAATAAATTTGAATTTATTTATTTATTTATTTATTCTTAGTACATTTATGTTACAAAGGTATAATATATTGTCCTCCACACTAGGAGTTCACCTGTGTTGTGGAGGACATTTTTCAGAAGTAAATTATAAATTGTAAATAGTAAAACAAAAGAGTGTTCATAGTTAATATAAAAAAGAGAAACAATTAAAATCAAAATATAAAATCGACTTCAATTCGACAAAAAATATAAATTAGAAGTTAGAAAGATTGTAGCCAGTTTCTTATGTTTTTTTTGTATTCAATAATATTAGTTGTTTTATATTGTGTAGGAAGAGAATTGTATAGTTTTATAGCCTGGTATCTGTAGTGTTTTTGTCCAAAGGATGTGTTTGTTTTTGGTATTTGTAGTTGGAGAGCATGTCTTGTTCTAGTATTGCGAGAGTTTTGTGAAATGTTAAATGTGGATAAGTTCTTGTAAAGGAAAGTTAGTATTTGTTTTGAATGTAATTTTTGAATTTTCAGCACTGGGAATTTTTCGATGTTTTTCGATTTTTTCGAATTTTTCGATTGATGTGGGTGTTAGTATTGGTAACTTAAGTATTACTTTTATTAGGGTTTTCTGAGCTTTAAACAGTGTATTAATGTATTTTTTACTGGCACAGCCCCAGGCAATAATGCCGTATTCCATTATGGATTGTGCAAGTGCGAGGTATATATTTTTTATATCACATATGTTTAAAATATTTCTCAAGTTTTAAAAAAAGTAAATCAACTTGTTTAGTTTTCCTATTACCGAATCTATATGTTTATCCCATTTTAAATAACGGTCGAAGTATATACCAAGATATTTAATATTTTCCGTTTGTGTAATTGGGGGACAGTCGCATGGGGTTTGTGTTGATATATCACTGGTTGATTGACAGGAATGTATTTTAAGGTGGATGTTATTGGAGGGTTGGCCTCTCGAATTTATGCTGAAAGTTATGAATTTTGTTTTATCTATATTTAAAGTTAATAAGTTAGAGTCGAGCCATTTTTTAGTAATATTTAAGCCAAGTTCTGCTTTTGGGGTTAATGTTTTCCAGTCTTTGGCCTTAAAGAGTAACATTCTTAATATATAAAAAAAAAGTTATTAATTATTGACTTTTTTTATTTATTATTTGGGCATCATATGAACATTTGTTCCTAATTATTTATTATTATAATTTGTTGTTTTCTTTAATGCATGTAATGTTATTAACCTGTAAATGTTCTTGATTAAATAAAATAATATATATTTTTTTACATTAGCTCCACACAGGAAGACCTGCAGAAAATAATTTCCCTCAGGGCCTATGTCATCTTGAGGGATGCTGTACGTAGGGTCTTTTTAAAGAGGGAAGGATAGGAAGTGCTTGGAAGGAAAAAGGCATTAGGGATGGTTAGGAATCTGGAAGTCAGTGTGTCCGGGAGTGACGGACGTATGAATCCACCCCTCCAACTGCGGTGCAAGGCGATGTGTCGAAATATCAAAAGGCCTCCCTCAAACAGTTTCTCTCTCGATCCAGCCCACGACGCAGGAGATAGGCAGACGCATCCGCCGCCAAGACCCAGTCAAACCTCACCCCATGAACCTAGGCACCCCTGCTAAGTCACCAAACGTAGCGAAAACGACCTATGGCAGGGGTGTGGGTTATCCAATAAATATACGCATATCTCTTACTTATACGAGTTTTTCCTTCAAGAGATTGCATGTATATCTTTCTGGAACGATCTAATGCCACATTTAATGGTTACTTAAAAAAATTATTTTTACTATTTTCTCGTGTTTGTATTTAAATATGACACGCAATTATTGTTGATGGTATATTTACACGTTGATTTTAAATAAATACCTAAATGTATTTCCTCCAACAATTCGCTGAAGACACTGTTTATATCATTTTGAGTTGAGGATTTACCTCTTAGTTAAATATCCTATATAAAATGAAAATTTCCAGTCCAATGAAACAACGATTTTTTTTAGATTCTCTGAACAGCGAAAACGGGGGCGGCGGAGGCCTATCAGCGGGGGCAGATTACTACGGGGGCGCCCCCTACCGCGTGCAAAGGGCCGCCGCCAACATTCGTGAGAGGAAACGGATGCTGAGGTCCGCCCCTAATGGGTATATCAATAATTTACTTTTCAAAATATGTTTATACTAGCGCAGAGACCCATGAAAATCACGGAAAATTATAAATGTGTGATTTTTAAAGCTGAAAATGTTTGCCTCAGTATCTTTTCCATTCGAAAGACGATCATAGTTTATTTACCTTTCGAATGTCAGGCCCAGTTGTTTCGCAGAAATTCAAATGTAACGTTGTCTTAATGGTCATTCAGCGCCATTTTGTTTTTTTTTTGCAATTGAAAGGTTACCTTAAATGCCGATTCTATTCTTCGAAAAACATTTCACAGAAAATTCATCGAATTTCAAAGTTTTTATTCAAATTCTTTGAAAGTCCTGTGATTATCTAAGTACCTACTGTGAACTGTGAAACAACCGGCCCATATGATGAAATATTAGTAGAACTTCAATAGAAATTTCACAGATCTTTATTATTAACCTAGAAAATTCTTGTCCTTAATAATAATATATCAGAATAAATAAAATATTAATAGTTTCTACGTTAACACCTTTTTTATTTATACATGATGTTAAGGGATGTACTTGACTTACTTTAACCGGTGATTCCTGAATTATTTGGAGTAAAAATGTAAATCATATTTTGATCTCAGGTGACATTTTTGATGTTTTTTAAAATTCAACAATAAACATTGGACAGTTGTGGGCGGTGCGAGGTCAGTTACTCGGTTGAGTGATCAGTGACGACATGTAGAAGATTTTTTTTTGATTTTATAAAGAAAAAAAATGGCAAAAAAATATTTTGAGTCACCGGAGATGAAAATATCACTTAAATTTTTTATTGCAAATAATATCAGAAATAACTGGTTGTAAGTCAAGTATGTCCCTTAACACCTAGTATAATATAATTTCTATTTGATTTGTCAAAGTTTCTGCTTTTACGCACATATGTTTGTGAAAATGTTTTTCAAAGCACATCTTTCTTCAATATCGTAAACAATTTAGTACCTACCTATACATATTCATAGTAATGAATAAGTTACCCTGTTTTTGTATACAGGGTGTTAATAATAATAATATTTGGCTGATTTATAAAGCGCCGTTTTCATGAAAAATCATCTCAAGGGCGCTGGCGTTAAGGGACGTACTTGACTTACTTTAACCCGTGATTCCTGACGTTATTTGGAGTAAAAATGTTAATGAAATTTTGGTCTCCGGTGACTTTTTTTGACGACTTTTTTTTTTCAAAATTTTTATCTTCAAAATCAAACAAAAAAAAAATTTCTTCCGCATGTCGTCACTGGTCACTTAGCCGGGTGTCCGACGAACCCCTTACCCCGCCTCAACAACTACCATTTAAAAAAACAAAAAAAAAACAAAAAAAATGTTACCGGAGACCAAAATTTCATTTACATTTTTTACTCCAAATAATGTCAGGAATCACTGGTTAAAGTAAGTCAAGTACGTCCCAACACCCTGTATAATATGTTTTCGCCAACGGGCGAAATCATGCAGTCCTTTTACAGATGTCTTTTACTTTTACAGATGTCTTTCTTTGGCAGAAATTTTTAGTCAACATCAGTCGTCCATTATGAAAGATCGCCAAAATGCATATTTATTTTATTTTTGAATCTTTCTTAGAATCTTAATTTGCCACACAATGCAACAAAACCATATCCGAAAGGGATTCGTAAGTAGGAGATTTTGCGCCAATTTTTTTTTAATCGGGTATATTCTAATGCCAAAATGGAATACTTATTTTCATTTAAATTTGTTTGCAAAGCACTTGCAATTTTCTTCTATATTCTATGCAAATAACACATTCTTTCTGTGCAGCCATGTAAATTGGTTCCATGCCAACTCAGAATGAAACCAACTCAGAAATACCTCAGAAAGGTCATTAATTATGAAAAAATAATTTTAAAATAGCCGGTAACCCCAACCTAACTTAACCTTTTTAACCAATTTTTAAAATATTTTTTATCATCACTTAAGATGATAAAAATCGTCCGATCACTGTAAATTATTGATAAGCTGAGATGTGGATGAGTAGGCACACTTGCAAGTAACAGTTATGTTTGTGTTTTTAGCAGTATAAACTCGGCCTTCGATGAACTGCGGATTCACGTGCCGACCTTCCCTTACGAGAAGAGGTTGAGCAAAATCGACACCCTCAGACTGGCCATCGCTTACATCGCTTTACTGAGAGAAGTTAGTAAAGAAACCAATGTTATTTCTTACATTTTACAACAACATGATACATTCGATTCACTAAAAACAGAAATCAAAATAAAAGATTTCAGTGCACTGCAAAATATTATAATTATATTTTACGAAAAATAACTTTATTGATACATTGAATCGGTGACCGGACAACTCAGAATCATGCAACTTCAACACCTCCTTTAGTGATGAAAAAATATGTAAAAGATAGAATAAATATTTATGTTAGGTTAGGTTAGGGATCGTCAGTTTGTCAAGTGAGAAGAGCCAAATTGTCAAGGAAATAGCCGTATAAATTATTTAGAATATGGTTAACACTTATGCAAAGACCCGCATGCGGCTCGATTCTGAGTTGTCATGGAATCATTGAAACAATTTCAATAGACGGCCGGCGTAGTCCAGCGGTAAGGCTCTTGACTCGCACACCGAGGGTCGCGGGATCGAATCCCAGCGTGGCAAATTAATTTTATTTGAGTAATTTGTGTTATTTCACAATTTATTCATTTAAAATAATATATAGTAGGTATATTTGCGATACGTTCCAGAGTGGAAGATACTCTCAGTATCGCCCTGGTGTAAGACCCCCATTCAGAATTGAAACGTTGCTTGAAACGGCATTAGCCGTGTGTGGTGACCAGATCTGAATAGCCAGGTACTTCCCCACCTCCCTCTTCCCCATCTCCTTCCTCTCCCCACTACCTTCAGCCTCACATCATACCCCAATTGGGGATGCCATAGTCTCACTGTGCAGTATTCATATAATTTTTTTTTAAAAAACTTCTCCCCATTTTCAAGGGAAAAACACGGGAATGATTGTCTTTCTTTCAATAATTTTTTTTTTAAATTTGATTAAAGTTTTCATGTTTATTTTGAAAGGTTTTGGATGCCGACTACGACCCATTGACGTACGTGGAGAAGTGTCTGCGGGGGGAAATAAAACCAGAGCGAGCTCATTGGAATACAAGTGGTGAGTTATTATTATTTTATAAAATTACTAGCAGACCCGGCCACACGTTGCTGCAGCTTACTTAACTCATAAAACCAACGCCATCTGTTAATTTGCATACATATCAAATTACTCTACAAATAAACCTTCCTCTTGAGTTTAAAAGATTTAAGCGACTTCATTTTATACTATGTAAAGATGTTCTATCTACTCAAGGTTCTTAGAAAATGCGTGTAAACAAGGTCAGATCTAACGGACTTTTTACGAAAAAAAACTCGTCAGGCCGCTTTCGAAATTTCTAGTAGCTTGATGTAAAACACTGCCAATTAAATTGCAGTTAATTCAAATCTCCCAGTAGAACATGGGAATCAAGAAACTTAATTGTGGCCTCGACTCAATTTCCAAGAAAAGACATACACAAACGGACCTGGACATCGCCAGATGTTAGACACCATAACCAAATTGATCATGTCCTGATAGAAAGAAGGGGGGCAACAAGCATCACAAACGTAAGGTCATATAGGGGTGCCAACTGTGATTCAGACCACTACATGGTGGTGGCCACCTATAGGAGCCGAATCGCAAACAATAGGACACGGAAACCACCAACTATTCCAAAAATCAATACGGAGGCTCTAAAGACACCAGAAGGCATAGAGCAGTATCACAACGCCCTTGCAAATAGCCTACCAGGTCAGATCACTGAGCAGAACTCCCAAGAATCACTCGAAAAAGACTGTGGAATCAAGTGTCGTTGCTGCATCGCCCGAAACTTTGTAAACCCTTTTTGATTGGTTAGTAACAACTCAAGAAATGTTTGAAAAACAAGCAATTTTTTTTCAGATTTAACAGCACGCCTTTCTTGGATAAATTGGGAGAATCTTGGAGTCAATCCCAACCGGAGAAGTGTCCTCACAACCCTGGCCCTGTCTGCAGATTCTATGCAAATTGGTCATCATTAAATTATATTCTAAACTTTGTATTATTTGTATCTAGTCATCTTACCATTGAGTGATAACACGTACTAATTGTTGTAAATATCTTTGTGCGGAAATAGCATTTTTTATACATTTGTATTCATCTTAGGTATGCCCATGAAACAAAAGAATATTTGTAAATATTTTAAACATGTGAAATCTTGTCATTAATTTTAAGTATTATTTATCATTGTCACTATTTTATAAGTAAGATTAGTCGAAAACTACATAGTAGTTGTAATTATAGGTACTCGTATGTAGGTATAGTTTACGATAATGTTCGATTAAATGCAGTTACCACCATGAGATGTCTAGGGTTACTTTTGATTCAAAATTTAAGTTTATGTAAAATTACGAAAACGATTATCAAAATGATTATCACCATTGGAATTCGTACACAGAATATCAAAACTATTCAAAAAACACTAATCCATTAACCTTGTACCTACAAATCATTATTCAGAAGTAAATTGGAATTCGGAAGTGTTATCTAGAACCCACATTACTACAAATGGGTATTAAAAAACTATTGAATCTGAACAAAGAAATCTTAAACTATTATTTTCATTCAAACTTAAGACTGAATATCCCACTCCAATATTATAAAGAACGACTCCAATACTTTATTTTTACTATTCTGGAAAAAATAAGACATTTTGCTGATTTAATATATAGGTATGTTTACAGAAAATTATTCATGATAAGCTTGAAACAACTCATTGTCTGAGCAATATAACATGTATTCCATCTTAAATTATTTAATAACAATATTACCTGCTTCAATCCACAGTCTCGAATGTGTCGTTTGTACAATTCTATTAAATGTGACATCTATATAGTATCACATAACTAAAGTAACATGGCATATCTAGGAGGAGAAAGTTAACATTTTAATATGAATGTGAATTTTTTTATTTACTTTGTTTTTATCCTTTTTTTTACGTCATATATTATTCTTTACGTTTTATTTTTCTTATTAGTCTTTATATTTTTGTTGTTTATATCTTGTTATTTCTAATTGTTGGTTAGCGTTAGGGCGCCACATTTTTGGGGGCGCATTTCGGCCGTAGCCAGGGGCGCTCACAATATTTACAAAACTTCTCTTTTGCGGTGCAATGATTTGCACCCTATAATTCAATGAGCCCATAGTGATTTAAATATCGCTAGGATACTGATTTTCCGGAAAAAAAATTAAAAGCAACTTTTTGGTTTGCCCTCTGACCCAGAAAAATTTTCGCCCACGGCACTTTCCCGGGTGTCTTTGTGAATATAGTCATATTCCACTTCATTCGTCCAAACCACATACATAGGTTGTATAGTATATGTACCCCAATCGTGAATACCAAAGTATTGGAACTATGTGCAGTATTCGCAATTTCACAAGTCTTGTTTATACTTTTCCACAATAAATTGTGTTAAACACAATTTAAAATGGAAATTGCGGTAATTTGAGATTTTGATAATTATTTTAATATGTGAAATGCTCATATAACTCCAACTCCAATTAATAAAATTATAGAAACATCATTTTGCGGTTTGTTATTTCCGTGCAGGTTTTTGGCTTTTAAAAAGGACTCCCCAAACTCAGTGGACCCATGGGCCCCTTCCTGGTTTAAGATGACTCTGCATGTACCTAACCAATTATTGTTGATTACGTATTTTAATAAAATATAATGTAATTAGAGGAGAGCTATAGTTGCTTTTCACTGCCTTGTAAATAAATTTACGTAATGTTACTGCAGTTTTC
Source organism: Limnephilus marmoratus (assembly GCA_917880885.1). Taxonomy (NCBI): domain Eukaryota; kingdom Metazoa; phylum Arthropoda; class Insecta; order Trichoptera; family Limnephilidae; genus Limnephilus; species Limnephilus marmoratus. The sequence continues at coordinate 58,181,781 of OU862911.1, read as the reverse complement.
CATAAAATAAAATAATCAATTATAATGTTTTTTAATTTGTTATTTTTTGTATGTTTAATTCAGCGTAAAAACGAAATAATACAAGAGTCAGTCAAAAAGTAATGCCTCATATTTTTTTCTACTTAAATAAAGTTAGTTAAGTGAAATTTTTGAATTTGGTGCTATTCTTCTAACCTTCTTCAGGTGGCAGCACTGCAGTCACTTGCAAAATGGCCGACATCGATGTTCGTAATAGATAGCGTTCTGTAATTAATTCTTGACTGTAGAAAGTGAAACGCAAAAATTCACATTCAGAAAGACTGAAAAATGTGTACCATGATGCAGCAGTAGACGTCAGCACTGCTAGACCATGTTACCTACTGTAACGAAGCTCAAGGACAAACACCGCAGGCTGAGGAAAAGCGGAGCGTGTTGATAGCAGCGACTGCACTCATTCATGGTTAGGGATGAAACGATACGAGTAAATACAAGTACATACTCGATATTTTTCACCGATACCAAGTACTTTTAGTATCGATACTTTGAAATTGAGTACTGAGTATGTATCGGTCAAAAGTACTCATATCAGTATGCTAATGTCACTATTTTATTTAAATTCACAAAAAATTGCATATCTTAAATTGAAGTTTTTGAAGGCACCCTAACCCTAGCGTCCCTAGCTAGTCTTAGTTTTGTGTAGTTGGCAAGCTTGTTTGTCTATATAAAAAAAAAACAGGCAGCGCCGCCACCGCCATATTTCGTCGTCATTGACAATTGGAATTGACAATGTTTTCGTTCGTTCACTTTCGTTCCCATGTTCGTTAATCCTTTAACCATAGTCGGTGTTTGTTCAGTGTTTTAACTTTTTGAGTTATTGAAAATTGGGCCTCCGAAGCCTAGTGTGTGGCAATATTTCACGAAAAACGACGAGAAAACCGCAAGGTGCAAAAAATGCTTTAAAACAGTGCGGTTTTGTGGCAAAACTTCTAATTTGCATAAGCATTTAAAAAGCCACGCTGATTATATTGCACCTGTTTATGATAACAACCAGATTTCAACGTAAGTACATATTTAAATTTTCCAAAAAAGATGCGATACGAGTAAGTATCGATACTTTTCAACTGATACCAAGTAAGTATCGATACTCGACGACCGATACAGTATCGAGTAAAAGTATCGATACCTCAATGGTATCGTTTCATCATTCATGGTGACCTAAGATCAGGGCCGGATCTACGAAATCTGGCGCCCTGTGCAGTAGGTACCGATGGCGCCCCCCCCCCTACATTTATATTTTGATTAAAAATTCGTTCACCCCAATTTTTTTATTTTTTTATTATTTACTATTATTTTTTTTTACACTAATTTATCAAATAAAATCAAGACATATAAAGGGTGTAACTTTTCCAAGTGACCTGGCGGTAGCTCTCACACTCGTTTTTTTTTAAAAGAGAGGATCGCCAGGAGCCCTATACTCTCTGAATCTATTGGGTAAACATAAATTATGGTGCTATTTTAATTATTTTAGGAAAAACTCTTTGCAAGTTATGCTTTAAAATAATACAACGAATTGTTTGTTTGTGCCCGTACAATGATTTAAAATATAGGTTACGAGACAATGCGGTGGTTTCGTTGAACTAGGTCCATTAGACATTCTTGAGATTTACTACCTATATACCCTACGCAAATATTAGAAAAAGCAAATACTAATACGTTCCCATGGCAACGTACAACACAAGAATAGCATCTACAGCTTCTAACTAGCAACAGACAGTCCCGACGAGAGACAGTGAGCAGTGATAATAAGAATATAACCTCAAATTTGTACCTTGCATTTCCCCTGTGTTGAGCGAACAAACACTAACACTGACGTATGGTATCAATGGCTTACGAACAAAAATACCGCGCTGTGATTGGTTATTGAATTTGGATCGCACCTAATCGCCGTAAAAGACGGTAAAAGATATATGGAAAAATAGATCTTACGTTTAAACTAAATATATAGAATTTGTAAAAAAAATTCTGTAACTGACTATAAATTCGTAAGCCGTTGATACCAACCTGATGCGTGCGCATTCTGTTTCTTTGGAAAGTGTTGCTAGAGCGTAATAATTATTTCGTACTATGGGTAATTTTTAAACGATTCAGGGAATATTATAACTAAATTTTAATACAATATTTATTTTCTCACGGCGCCCCTTCGGAGTTGGCGCCAGGTTTTTGCACGATTTTGAACGTATGGCAGATCCGGCGCTGCCTAAGATAGCTACAGATGTCGCAAAATTTAAATTTTTAGTTATTCTAATGTATAAAGCTAGATTTAGAAACCGTTTTTGCGTGAGTAAACGAACGGCCACACATACAAAATTTAATATTCATAATATTAGTAGGATAGTTAATAAACCACTTTTTTAGCTTGAATATTATCTAAGTACTATATAAAGTGATAAAAATCGAGATATTAATCTAAATGCTTATAAATTGCTAAAACGTTATTAATTAATTATAATACATAATAACTGCTAAGTAAAATAATTCTGTAATTTATTTTACAGAAAAACTGATAACTCCGAAGTAACTTTTTATTAGCAATATTTTTCATTTTCTGATTAATTTTATACAAAATAACAATTACATAATACAAAAAAACATACCTTTGCAATCTCTCAATCTTCAAACCTCTGTGTGCACCAGTAACACCGAATTATTTAATTATTTGTTACACGTGCAGGCATCGAAAACTCTTTACAAAATAGCGTATAAGATGGAGTTAGCAGCACACTTTGTGACGCCATGGATTTGACAGTTTTACTCATCACGCGTTTTTGTCAATTTAAAACCAAAATGGACAGTAGCTGTTTTGCCTAGCTTGTGTATTTTTTTTTGTCTTCGAATGGTATGTAAAACGTAAAACGGTCAAAAATGGATTTAACAGGTTTACACTCTAAGCCGACGAAATTAATCGTCAATAGTGTGGTTTTCAACCCTTGTAATTGCATTTTTTATTTCTTGACAATTAAGATGAATGTATACGTGAAATCCTATTTAGATTCAATTTTGATTAATCTTTACGTCGAATCGGCTTACAGTTTGAACATCAAAAAATATGCTACGGATAAATCGAAGCTTTTACTGGCGTTTCTATGTAATGGAATTACAATAAATTTATTATGTACGTAACAAAAAATATAAGCGTAAACCACAAAAAAAAATGTTTTTTCATGACTTAACTTAATACCCCTTTATGGCTAAGACTATTTTTGAGGTTTTCCATGTTCTAACTTTTTTTCGTTCTTATAAAATTATGCACAAAATTAATAAAAACCACCTTTTCGCTTACTAGCCTTGTGCAAAAAGACGCCCGATTTTAAAATTTTGCAGGCATGAGATTCGAAATATTTCTAGCGTTTATATTCCTCTTAAAGGAGAAAAAAAGGAGGCATTACTTATTGACTGGCGCTAGTATAATAAAATATTAAAACAAAAACTCTAAAATATTCATTGAGATTTTAGGGGGCGTTCAAGCGTACGTAACGCAATTTTTGAAGATTTTTGGCCCCCTCCCCCCCATGTAACGCGCCGTAACGTTTTTCCGCACCCCCCCCCCCCCCCTAAACGTTACGTAACGCCAAAAGGACAATTTTTACCTGAAAGTCACAATTAAGTGGCGCAAAGTACTGGAAAGTTGCTTAAATACCATTTTTCTTGTTTTAATCGCGTTTGCGGTAATAAATAAAACAAGAGATTTCGAGAACGAAAAGGATTGCCAACTTGAAAGATTTTAATTCCCTAGTTTTTTTTATCCCTCTCCCCCCCCCCCCCTCGTAACGCACAGTAACGTTTCACAAGACCTCCCCCCCAAGTGCGTTACGTAATACTTGAACGGCCCGGGCCCCGTAAATAGAGATGGGCTACTTCCGTTCGCATATGGAAGCTTCCAGAAGGTTAATATTGGCCACTTTTGTTAAAAACAAAAAATCGTGAACTATGCATTCTGTAAGTATTTTTAAATGGTTTATTGACATTTACGCTCTAATCAATATTAATTTTATAACTTTATCATGTTAATACCACAAAACACATTTCCCCTAAGAAAACATCTAAAACGTCAATTCCCCTAACTAACTAACTAACCATCACACCTTTTCCCCACAAGGGTAGGCAGAGAGGACGGACCGCCAAATAACTCGGTCTTGGTACACATTCTGTTATACAGGGTGTTAAGGGACGTAGGTACTTGACTTACTTTAACCAGTGATTCCTGACATTATTTGGAGTAAAAAATGTACCTAAATAAAATTTTGGTCGTTATATAAAAGTTGATAGAAATATAATTATAAGAAATTATAATTAGGTATAATTACATAATGCTTGTGTCACACACAGCTATAAATGAAAAGATTATTTGGCTTGGCGTATTTCGGCATTTCAGCATCGCCGTACATTCCCAATATAGGCTGTAATAGGCCATCTTTATAGTGTGTGACACAAGCATAATTATTGTAATTGTAACGTTGGACACTGTAACGCTGTCCCAAAACGTCGGCTAAAGAAGGAGGTAGCACAATAAGGCATAATACCCCAAAAATAAATCGCGATGATACTTTTGGCCGTGAAAATTTCAAACTATATCAAACCTGGATTTCTTCAAATTCGTGGGAAGATTTGACATAATCGGCGTTGTTTTTCTAAAACTGGCCATTGTTATTCATAAGTTTTATAAAAAGTCATTAGGTATTTCTTATATTTAAGAAAAGTTAATACTAGCTTTTTCCCGCGGCTTCGCTCGCATGGTAATATGGGATTCCCGCCTCCTCCACCTTCCCTCTCCCCACTCCACTCCCCCCCATGAACCCCCTTCCCCCTCCACCCACCCCTCCCCACACTCCACTCCCCCCATCAACCCCCATCCCCTCCTCCCCCTTTAACCACCCCTCCCCCCACTCCTCCCCCTCCACCTTCCTCCACCCCTTCCCCTTCCTTCCCTCCCCCCCTCTCCCACCCCACTCCGCTTCCTCCACCTTTCCTCTCCCCACACCACTCCCCCCATCAACCCCCTTCCCCCCACCCCCTACGCCTCCCCACACCCTCCTCCATCCTTCCCCTTTCCCCTTCCTTCCCTCCCCCCTCTCCCTCCCCTAACCCCCTCCCCCCGCCCTACCCCCTCTCCCCTTTCCTCCTCCACCAACACCCCCTCCCCTCCTCCATTCATTCCCGATACATTCAGCTTTCAAACTGTTCGCGTGCCACCTATTATAATTTCTTATACAAATTTCATGATGCCAGAACTCAACGGTAGTTTTATACAAAGTAACGAACAAAAAAAAATATCCAATTTGGTGCAGTCGTTCGGGTTTATGCGCATACATGCATTTCGGTGATTCATTTTTAGAGGTAGTTATTAAGTACGACGCCAACAAAGCACTATTTTTAGGGTGAATTGCCTATTAAAAAAAACACCATCGTTTCCATGGCGACATTTGGTTTGCTTTTTTTCTGACGTTTGCAATAAATCGATTTTGTTAGGGACAGAAAACCTATGATAAATAATTTCATAACGCCAGAGATTATTCATAACGCCAGAGCGTACCGACATATATAATATATATATCCTATAGTATAGTACTCACAAATAATGTAGCTTTCTATTAGTGAAAGAAGTTTTAAAATCCATTCAGTAGTTTTGCGTGAAAGAGTAACAAAAATACATCCATACAAACTTTCGCCTTTATAGGTAATATTATTATGATAGGATTGTCTGGGGTCAGTGCCCATGTCGCAAAATGCCTAATCTTCAGTTGTATTGTTATCAAAACTCTAGGTTAACCACAGCCTTACCGCAACAGGATGCCTCCACTAATCTTAGATAGTTACCTAATGTAGTTAGGTAGGTACTTAGGTGGTTTACGCGAGGTTTCAATTATCTACAATAATTACTTACATCTAAAAATCCAAAAATAATAATAATTTCTTGAAAATTAAAACCGACCCAAGCAACTTTAATACATGTAGTAAATGTGAAAGAACTAGGTGAGATGTTACCATAAAATATCGAATATCAAAAAAGTATTAAAAAATTTGAAAAATATTTTATTGTTTTAAAGTTTATTAATACTAACAACTTACAATTTTGAAAACATTTTTAGAAGGTTCAGAAAACTTTATTTCCTTTATTTTGTATTTGTTATTGAATACAACTAATAAGGTATTTGACTCGCTCTAAGGCAGGACTTCCCAACCAGGGGGGCACGCCCCTCTTGGGGGGCGTAGAGAAATGTCAGGGGGGGCGTAATAGGTACGTTTGCATTTCCGAAAAAAAATCTATTTAACGCGTAGGTAAATTGACTGTTCCGAATTTCTATTCAATCGCTGCTGTACAAGTTTCGACAAGTCATAAAACGACGTGTGATGCGCCCTTAATCAGCTAAACTTGAAACTTCAGGACTGAAATGGCACTTTGATTAGTAACTGTGATCATATTCAAGGTTTCATATCAAAGGTTCAACCTTGGAAAAATAAGGTATCTGCTGAAAATATATTTCCTTTTTCACGGCTATCCGAAGCAATTAATAATGAAAAACTAGATAAAAATTTAAAATCTGAAATAGAAACTCGTTTACCAGTGCTGGAAAACGAATTTCACCGATACTATCGAGATGTTAATTCCGAGTCACCAATATGACACATGACCAGAAACCCATTTGTTGTCGATGTCTTACAATTATCTGAAGAAGTTCAGGAAGAATTTCTAGAAATGAAGGCTGACTCGACCATGAAAGACGACTTTCATTTCTTGACATTAGAGAAATTTTGGATCAAACGATTCCTTGTTAATCCGAAAGTTGCTTTTCTTGCTTTGAAAATACTTATTCCATTTTTGTCCACTTATGTATGCGAGACAGGATTTTCAGCTCTAGTTTTAATAAAAACTAAACAGCGAAATCGCCTTGTCGTCCATAACGATTTAACCATAGCTCAAGCAAAGACTGAACCCAGAATCGACCAACTGGTAGAGAACAGAGCATGCAAGCTCAAGTATCTCATTAGTACCTACTTAAAAAGTTTTTATTTATTTGTTCTAAAATTACTTTGAAAGTTGTTAGACGTTATCTAATTATAAAAACATAATTTAAATAAACAAAATAATAATAGAATAATATGTAAAATTAAAAGAAAACTTAGAAATGTAAATGTAAAAGTAATTAAGATGATTAAAATTGTACCTACTCTTCTATTAAAGATCCATAATAAATAAATATATTTTATCTGTATTGTACCTATTTGAAATTCAAATAAATAATTTAGTTAATATAAAAAAAAATGTGTTTCTTGTTTTTGTTGAAACTTAATTAAGGGGGGCATGATTTTTTTTTTTTTTGGTTCGGGGAGGCTTGGCGAAATAAAGGTTGGGAAACCCTGCTCTAAGGTGATATAATTTTAATTAAATACTTGTTTAGTAAGTATGTATTTATAACATAATGTAATAAAATATTAAATGCAATTTGACGGCTTTGAACCCGCATTCTCCATCCACAGGCAAAAGCTCCTTATCCAACATCCACCAGCCACCGAACAGTGGAAGCCACCGATGTGTTTGAGGTAGGCGATATATGTGTAATCTGGAAATTAACTTTCAGATTTAAAAACGTGGGTGGGTCAGTTGTGACTTGCGACAGCAATCATTGTTAAATCAGACAAATAAAAGAGAATAATAGAGAAAAATAGGCATACAAAGTTTATTCTGAGAAATAGCTCGGATTAAAAAAAACGACAAAGGGCCAGTTGTAAATAGTAGTAGGTAGATATAAGGGAACGTACCCATACTACGTGACCTCTTCGGGGGGGGGTCTTAAAAATGTCACGATTGGTACAAATGAGCGGCGGTTTGCTTAGGATTTTGGTCACCGGGGGGGGGGGGGGGGGTTAAAAATTGCAAAAAATTGGTCACGTAGTATGGGTACGTTCCCTAACCTACCTACTCTTACTTACCAGCAAACGGATTACCAAATACAGTAGGTTTAGGTTCCTCGACATCGGTGGGACTGGCGCACACGCGACCCCCGCATCCCGTTCCGCAGCACATGTAATCTCCGTGACAGTCGTTGTCAATATCACAGGAATTCCAACAGACCTGTGGAGACAACAAGATGGGGCATACTCCGACCTTCTGCCTCAGTCTCCGTCGTCGACCAGAACTGCCGACTGGAAGCGAAACAAAAAGAAAATCAATTTGCCTGTTGCTCTTTATAGTAGTTTGATGATTAATCTGAAAATGGCATCATTGACATGGAGGTATATCGTGAGGCTGGAGGGAGATGAAGGAGATGAAAGAAGGTTGGGAAGTACCTACCTAGATATTCAAATGTGGAATTCTTTATCCTATCGGCTCTGGATACAAAACATTCGATTATGCAACGTTTCGATTATGAATGGTGCTAAACAGTTAAATCAATATGACCATTAATATGTTTACACTTTTTCGCCTTTTTCGAAATTTTGCCTGCGGCGCCTATCACTTTTGCAGGTATGAGGGGGCTTAGTTCATCTTTCAAAAAACTACAAAAAACACAAGCTGAGCATAAAAAATCATTAGTGTATATTCGAGCAAATTATAGTAAAAGTGAGTCAAACGGCAGAAAAATTAGTATCATCAATCCCACAATTATTTTTTTTTACATTAACTCCACACAGGAGGCCCTGACGAAAATATTTCCCCTCAGGGTCTATGTCATCTTTGGGGATGCTGCGTGGAGGGTGTTTTTAGGAAAGGAAGGAGAGGAAGTTCTGGGAAGGAAAAGGATATTAGGGGTGGGTAGAAATCTGGGGGTCAGTGTGTCCAGGAGTGACGGACGTATGAATCCATCCCTGCCACTGCGATGTAAGGCGATGTTTTGAGAGAGTACGGCTGGAGAAGTCAAAAGGACTCCCTCAACCATTCTCTCCCGATCCGGCTTGCCATGCAGTTGGTGGGCAGACGCATCCGCCGCCAAGACCCGGACAAATCTCACCTCATGAACCCAGGCACCACTACTAAGTCACCAAATATAGCGAACCACTTGTGATGACCTATGGCAGAGGTGGTGTTCCAATAAATGGTTCCCGGGGAGGCGGTACCCATACCTGCCTCCAAATTATTAATATCTTTCTCGGGAGTAGATATCTACAGTGCAATTAGAATGTAGAATTTGGATTTTTATTAAATTAAATAACAGGCGGTGACCGCTGGTTACCTTTTATCGTCTAGTATTTTATTTTTATTAAAGACTAGCTGGTACCCGGCATGCGTTGCAATGCCATTCAAAGAAATAAATTGATTCTTCCTGCATGTCAATATACAAATACACATATTTTCATTTATATAAATTTCATAACGCCAGAGCTTACCATTATATACAGCTTATGTTACTCGCTGATAACGTAGCTTTCTATTGGTGAAAGAATTTTTTAAATCGGTTTAGTGGTGAAGGCGTGAAAGCGTAAACAAACACACGCACTTTCGCATTTATAATAATACGTTACTCGCTGATAATGTAGCTTTCTATTGGCGAAAGAATGTTTAAATTGGTTTAGTGGTTTAGCCGTGAAAGCGAAACAAAAAAACACACGCACTTTTGTATTTAAATCGATTTTCAGGTCTCCTTTCTAAAATAGTCAACGAAAATCGCAGGAGTTTGTATAATGTGAAACTTACCAATTACACAAAGCAACAGGGTAGAGAGCATAATCAGAACAATAAACCGACTCATTTTAGATAACTTTGTATTGAATTTGTTAACTATTTTATGCGCCACGTAGTACGCCTTCGCGCTATCTCACCAACGAATGGAAAATTAGGATCCGGAAATGTGAGTAGATACATAACGCCTGTTGGGAGATACATAAAATTGTGATAACATGTATATATGCGCCAATATGCGGTGACTTATATACAATAAGTCACCGCAAGACTTTTGTATTATTACAGAGTGGCAGAAATGTACAAGTACTTGAGCTTTTGAGGTGATAGAGAAAAAAATTAAGAACTTCGCCAGATTTTTTACATTAGCTCCACACACGAGGAAAATAATTCTCCTCAGGACCTGTGGGGTGGATAGGAATCCGGGGGTCGGTGTGTCCAGGAATGACGGATGTATGAATTCACCCCTCCCACTATGGTGCGATGACGATGGTCCTGCTGAAGAGGTCGATAGGTCTCTCTCAACAAGTCTGTCCCGATCCGTCTTGTCATGCAGTTAGTGGGCAGATGCATCCGCCGCCAAAACCCGGGCAAACCTCACCCCGTGGATTCAGACACCCATACTTAGTCACCAAACGTAGCGAATTGCTTGGGGTGACTTACGGCAGAGGTGTTGGTTATCTAGTAAATAGTTCCCAGGGCAGCGGTACCCCCTACTCGGCTCTAAATTATCGGTTAATTAAAATATCGGCTGCATTGATAATAATATATTGAAGTGTTCTCCGTCGTTTTATGTTAAAGTTTCGTTAGTTTTTATAAATTAAAAACACAGCAAATAAAGATAATAATAATAATAATCGGATAATTTGTAGAGCGCCGTTTTTGTGAAAAATCACCTCGGTGCGGCAAAGATGGTGCAAGTACAAAAATATCCAACAATGATTTAAGGCACCAGGACAGTGTAAAAAAATGTTTGTATTTTTTTTTCATTTCATTTTCTGAAGTCAACAAAGCTCTCACCAAATGTTTTTTTACAGCATTTTACGTGAAACCATTTGAAACAGTGTTTATGTTGAATTATCCTTCAGCAAAACTTTGAAGGCGTTTTTCCCGAAACGTTTTAAACTCGTTTTTCAACCTGGTTGACAACATATTAAAAAAAAACTATACATCCGCCTGTATGTATTTTATTGCATTTGCTTTAACTTTTGCATCTACCAAGTCTTAAACTGTTCGAAAATCCAGTGTCTACGGTACCACATAAAGGAATTTTGATATCTAAAAAAAAGGAAAAATGGCGGACGAATTTTATATTCGATTTTTTATGGGACCCTTTATAAAAAAATACCCATGTGGTGCCATAGTGACTGGATTTTCAAACAGAAAGACTTGGTGCATGTAAATCGGATGTATAGTTTTTCTAATATGTTGTCAACCAGGTTGAAAAACGTAGTTTCGAGAAAAACGCGATGAAAGTTTTGCTGAAGGATAATTCATCGTACAAACTGATTAGATTTTCTTAGAATTTCTTTGAAACTTTAGGTGATAGCATTATTTTATTTATTATTATAAATTGGTTTAGCTCGAAACTTAAGCAGTTAATTATTGAAAAAAAGAAAACTCATAAGATATTTAAAGAAACTGGCAACTTAAAATTTTATCAAAAATTTTCTCAATTAAGGGAACTGTCTAAAATCGAATCAGTCAAATGCTATAAATCTTTTGTAGAAGTTACTGAGACAAAATTATTTAAAAATCCTAAACAATTCTGGCAATTTGTTGCGCAAAAGCGTACAGATAATGATCTCCCTTCAAGTATGTTTTATCATGAAACTCACGCTACAAATGGTCACGACATCGCCAACCTTTTTGATAAACACTTTTCCTCTGTATATTCTGATGCTTCATGCACCATCCCTCCACTTAACTATGAGTATAATATTGACTTGAATGATTGCCAAATTTCACTTGCAGAGGTTTACCAATCCTTAAATAATCTTTCTAACAAAAAAGTACTGGACCTGATGGCATTCCAGAAATCTTGCTAAAAGAATGTAAATGTTCATTATCTAACCCAATTTATATGTTGTACAATTTATCACTCTCAACCGGAACATTTGCTGACTCATGGAAAATTTCATTTATTCGACCCATTTTTAAGTCTGGAAACAAGTCAAATATTTTATGGTTATTTCCTTTTGGGGTATTATGCCGTGTTGCGCTACCTCCTCCTTTAGCCAACGTTTCGGACAGCGTTACAGTGTCCATCATCAGGGCAGATGTGTGATGATGGACACTGTAACGCTGTCCGAAACGTTGGCTAAAGGAGGAGGTAGCGCAACACGGCATAATACCCCAAAAGGAAATAACCATAAAATTTTTGGCCGTGAAAACCTAAAATCATACAAGTCAAATATTGGAAATTACAGACCAATATCAATTATATCTAATATTCCAAAAATATTTGAGTCGATAATTACAAAGAAAATCACTCCTATTTTCAAAAATGTTCTGATCGAGGAACAGCATGGATTTAGATCGGCGAAATCTACAACAACTAATTTACTGGCCTTTATAAATACCATTCTTAAAGCCTTAGAAGACAACACTCAGGTTGATGTCCTCTACACTGACTTCTCCAAAGCCTTCGACAAAGTTAATCACCGTATTCTCATGGCCAAACTTTATGCTATAGGCATTAGAGACCCTTTGTTATCATTCTTTCACTCTTACTTGAGTAATAGAAAACAAAGGGTTAAAATAAATAACTTTATCCTTTAACATTGATGTAACTTCCGGCGTTCCGCAAGGAGCCCATTTTGCCCCGCTTCTTTTTAACCTTTTTATTAACGATATCATTAAAGTTTTTTCTCACACACGTTTTTGGCTTTTTGCCGATGACAATAAGATTCTTAAGATAATTAAATCCCATCTTGATTGTTTACTTTTTCAACTTGATATTGACTCATTTAATGATTGGTGCAAAATTAACTACATGGAACTTAATGTTGATAAATGCAAAATTTTGTCCTATTATAGAACTAAAAAACCTATTCAGTTTGATTATAAACTAAATAATGTTTGTCTCTCCACTGTCACATCTATCAAGGACCTTGGGGCATGGGCGTAGCCAGGGGGGGGGGTTTTGGGGGTTCAAACCCCCCCCGAAAAGTTAAAATATCAACATCAATAATATTAAAATAAGGAGAGTTAAGAGAATTTTATTTGTAACACTGACATCTCAAAATGATATTATGTATCTAAAAAGATAAATGGGGACCTCTGAAAGAAATAAAATAATTTAACTTTTAAGATCCGTTTTTTCGGTGAATGCGGTTGATTTTTTTTGGAATTCCGTTTCTAATCAGTGGTAAGTGTATACGTACTTTGAAATTATTATTTTACTTAGCAACAAGTGTTAAATAAACATATATCAGGATTAGTGTTACAGACAGGTGTTAGTGTATTGTGATTAGTGTTACAGTCAGTCAGCATAAACGTGATTATTAGAATAATTTGACTGCATAAAATGTTTTAACATGTACTACCAACGTTTATTATGTATTTTGTTTTGAAAAGTTTTATTTTCGATACACATTTATTACCTTAATTTTATTAAAAAAAAAAAAAAATAAAAAAAAAAAAAGTAGTTACATAGAAAATAAAAAATTTCAAAGCAAATTCAAAGTCAGAATACCCCCCCCCCCCCCCCCCCCGACACGAGTTTTGCACTTTCAGTAGTTTTATTTTCTTGAACCCTCCCCGAAACCTAAAACCTGGCTACGCCCGTGCCTTGGGGTCACTCTGGATTGTAAAATTTCTTTCCGGGATCACATTAATAACATCGTAAACAAATCACTTAAACTACTCGGCTTCATTCATAGAATTACCTCTGACTTTAAACATATAAATACACTTAAATCTCTTTACTGTTCGCTGGTCCGCCCTCACCTTGAATATGCTAGTGTCATTTGGTCTCCTTTTTATGCTGTCCACATTTGTTATATCGAATCTGTACAACATCGCTTCCTACGAGGAATTGCTTGGAGGTTAGGACTTGAAAGAGGAGAATACTCGTATGATGAAATTGAACAAACTTTAAACATTTCCTCTTTAGAAAAACGTAGAAAGGACTCTGATCTAATATGCATTTTCAAAATTATCAACAGTATTACTGACACACCTGCTTTGTTACAACTCATCCAGTTCAACATTCCTTCCCGTAGACTCCGAAATAATGAATTGCTGTTCCTCAATCAACATTCTACTAATTATGGATATCATTCTCCTTTATCCAGAATGTCGAGACTAGTCAACACAAATCAAAGCATTGAATTTTTTGGTGTAAGCCTAAATGACTTTCGGCAGTCGTTACGCAATGTGGTTTTTTAAAGTCTTTTTAAATCCATCTTCAAGCTTCTTGTAGTTATCTTCTCTATGTACTTTTATATTATATGTATTTTGTCAATGCTCTTCATCTATATGTAATCTCCTTTCATTGTGATTTCTCTTTTTTTTCTATTCGTGTTATTGATATATTGTTAATTGGACTAATTATCCGTAAATAAATAAATTATTAACAAATGCATCTTTCCGAAAATGCAAAAAAAAATTGCAATTTTTTTTACAGTGTCCTGGTGCCAGACTTGTTTAGGATTTGATCAAGGGAACATGGAGGCGCTTGGAGGTCCCCCAGGACCAGAGGCCCGTGTCAACTGAATAAAAATCTTGTAAAATTACATCAACTTTTTAAACTAGGGGGGGCCTCATTCAGCTTTGCCGCCCCGGGCCTCTGACGGGCTTAGTCCGCCACTGATTCTGAGGTGGTCGTTGGTCTATTAGTAGTTCCTAAAATGAGTTATGATGCTTATGTATTATCATATGAGGAAGTATCGCGTGATAAATAAATTTATTCTGTAAACTCACATTATGAGTTCCCATAATATGAGTTGTCTTGGAACCATTTTCCCGACATGACGGCATTGATGTAGTCTCTTCTTCTCTTTGCACATTTACTCAATTCGTGTGTGGTTTGGTTTATTTATGCTCAATGCTGCCACAGCGTGACTTCGCTCGTCTATGTTAAGAAATCTTTCGTGGTCTATGATTTGACTGCTGTCAAAATCGTCTCTTGTGACTAGCCGGGTTGTGAAACGCTAATAAAAAGATATTTAATTGTACATTAATTGAAACTTGTTCCCCCGGGCACTTAAAACTCTGCACAGCTATATTATTTACTTTTCTAAAGTTTTTATTTTGTTTTTATAATGATTCAAGGGCGCTCAAATGTAAGAAAAAATCGATAATATCTTTATATTTTTTGCTTAGTTGATTTTGTTTTATTTGTTTGAAAATACAGCAATACCGTGTTTATTTTAGGAATTGCCGGACTTTCAGGTGTTTCGGACGGTATTTTATTACTGTATAATGATAATAGTCCTTCCTGTGGCAACGTTCTTTGGATCAAAATATTTCATATTTGATGGGTTACTCAACTTGAGCCCAACGCCAAGTAATGTTTATTCAGCCATAACTTCGATTGTATCGCTTCACGTTGCTCTGGCAGCGTTTATCATAAGGGCATATTCCGAGGCCGATAAAGCGAAACCAGCGAAGGAGGATTAGGTTTTAAATTAATCATTTACACAAACCTATTTATAAAAAACATTTCATTTAAAACAATTACATACCTAGTAGTATAAGCATAATACCAAAATGGAAAATACTTTTAAAAAAGGAGAGTACTTAGAAGTGGAAACATCGAACAATGGAACGTTTGGAGGTTATTTCTTCAGTCAAAATAACGAAAAGACAAGATTGTCTCTGTTCAATGTGAGACATCTGCCCAAGGGGGAAATAACAGAGCTCATCCACTTCTCTACAACTGATATCAAATATGTGCAGAGAGACACAAACCCAACAAATGAGATCAAGAATTTGACATCTAAAATGGAGGTGTTAAAGTTTGCTAAGGAAGACTCGCAATCAATGGATTCTATAGCGACAAAGTTTATATTTATCAATCAGGCTGATAACAGATATTATGAAGCAATCGGTGACTTGAAGAAGAATTCCCACATCGGGCTCGGCGGTGAGGGGGCGGAACTGGGACGCAAGTGCAAACTCTCCATCCTCACCATGTCCACACCGCTACAAATTTACATATTCGACGTGCAAGCCCTCCAGGATAATGGTTTCGAATTTGAAATAAAAGAGTTATTGGAATGTTCCGACATAACTAAGATCACCCACAATTCCAGGAAGATATCAGACTGTCTATTTCACAAACACGGGATCAAAATCAACAAAGTATTCGATACACAAGCAGCTGACATCATCATACAAAAACAGAAGAATGGATCTTTTCCTCCTGAAGTGAGATCTCTGCAAGACTGTCTGAGTACATATTTGGGATTGAAGGAACACACAATCACAGAAAAGGTACTTATCTCATGTTATTTATATTATCTCTCGTTCAACCTGTTCTTTTTCTTCGAGATTCTCATAAAAACCTTCCTTTTTGTAGATTCTTGTAAATAAAACCAATAAATAATTTCAGATCGACATCGTAGAGTTGGCCAAGCGTCCAGTTCTAGGAAAGTTCAAAGAAATCGCTGCGAATAATATCCTGTACCTTCACCACTTGTATGGAGCTATCAACAAGCAGATTATGGCTCCGTTCATCAAAGGATTTGAATTTTATGTGAATTGTGAACGCGTGTGCAGTGACTCTGAGGCTTGGTACCTCTTCAGTCAGGATAAAAAGCTTCCCAAATTATTCCAGGAAGCTGTAGATGATTATTGAACGCACAACATGTACTTTATCTTAAATCTCTTTCATCTGATGTATTGCTTTTGTATTATGTAGTCAATTAAAAAATCATGTAAAAAACTTATAAATGGTCAAAGAAAGCAGTATTCCAATCAATAAATTTAATAATCTAATAATATACAATGAAATCTTGCTAGATGTGATGAAAAATTTAAATAAAAATATAGTCTTAAGTTCTTGAATTAGTTGAAAGAATGCTTTTGTGACCTTTATCAATGTATACATTATTTGATAATATGTATTAATAATATAATTGTATTATCACTTCAAAATGCTTTCAATGTGTGGTGTAAATGGCAGTTTAGAAGAAAAGAAAAGCCCCTTGTCCTAAATCACACAATTTCTCAATGACATTGTGTACTTTGCTTCAAAGGATCACTTTGGGTGCGGCCACCAATAATCTCTCTTCAAATGGCCCAATGGTGTGGTGATTTTTCGATTTTCCAAAACAAAAAGATTACAGTTATATTTTCTAATTCCATTTACGGTGAGAGCTATTTTTTCCATTCCAAAATGTAATTTTTTTTTAAATCTGTTGTATTTTGTTCTAGAAAATCTGAAAAGTTCCTCACCACCCCTCCTCATCAATCAAAAACTAACATTTATTTTAGTGGTATTATGCTAAGTGCTTTTATTGTAAATGTACTACCAAATTATTTAAGTAAAATCTTAAACGCTTCACACTGTTTCTATCTTAAGTCCATATCTATTTAGACAGCTAGATAAATAGTATTTTTATATGAAGATTAGTTATATGTATAATAATATATTCTTACATTTTTTGTATTGTGTAAAAAGATATTACTTAGTTTAATTTCAAAAATATAGACAGACCTTCAGTACTGACAACTGACAACACTATTTAAAAGATCATGTTCTTCACTATTGGCTGCTTTTAAAATTCCTACGGCAACAGAATGCAGACACTCTTTTGTTTAATACGACTGAGGGAGATGTGTGATAATGATTGCGTTTTCTTCTTTGGGGAAAGCAGGCATACCTACATATATGTTTGACTCATTTTCAACAGTTCTTTCTAACACATTATTATATATAGCGCGTAAGAAAGAGCTACACCATTATTGTCATAAAGAATGTATGTTTTATTATTTTTTTGTGCCAGGAAGCAGCCTTTTTTGTGTAGGAATTTTAAAAGCACCCTTTAAATTTTTTAATTCAGCCAATGATATTTATTTGTGTACAAATTTAAAACATAGCTTGAAATTTATCTAATAATAAGTATTTATTGTGTTAACGCACTAAAAAATGCCAGTTATATCAATGTATTCGGAGTTAATTAATGTTTTTGAAGCTCTTAAAGATAATAATTAATGTACAAATACATAATCAATATTTATGCTGTTCTGCCAAATGTCAGAGTACATAATTGTAAAGCTTTCAGATGAGATGGTATTTATTACGATATTAATTTTCATTCCAAATAACTTGTTGCTCACAGATTGTGATGTATTTTGGCTAAAATATACAATAATATAATGTTACTGTTATATTGTCACTTTTCCTCAATAAAGTAAAACCCACCATAATTTTTTTTTTTAAATATTTACTTATAAAATGTTTGAACAATATTTATTTATATACATAGAGCAACCTTATACGTCAACAACGTGTTATTTATTTAGATATAATAATCATAATTTACACAACACATTACAAAAAATAAGGCACTAGAAATAAGCTGATTGAAAAATTATATAATGCGTAGCGCTGACTAGTAATCAGTGATGGTTTTATATAATGTAAATAATTTTTATTTGGGACAATGATTTTACAATCAAGTTGGAATCAAACTCCAGAAAATCAACTAAATTATTGTGATGTGTATTATGTACCTATATTTTTAAAGTCACCCTTCCTTGTTTTAGATATCTCATTGACCTGGGATGGAGAGACTATTAATTGAATTAAATCTCTAACTTTACATGGTAATTTATATTTACGTTTGTGTAAGAAAGAGGTTGGGATAGAATCGTAATCCTTCTACAGAATCATCCCGGCATGCGAGTCCCGCCATTTCAGTTGTGGTGAGATGTTCCCTGGCTAATATCACCGAGACTCCATTCTTTTGGGACAAGTCTTCTGCCGACAAGGAGCCTTCCGCCTCAAGCTGAAAAAGATAGTGAGGGAAAATTTAAGTATGATTTAGGTCAGCGATGATCAACAAGTATGGCCTGCGAGCGTTTTTATACGGTCCAAAGTCTCGACTGAATAAAATGTAAAAAATTTGCACTAAAAAAACATTCAATAGTTTTTGTTTTATTTTGTAAAAGGATTTAGCAGAAAACTTTTTCAACAAAGAATTAAATCAGGCGTTCGAAATACATAAGAAGCTTTTTTTACACTTTCTTAAAAGACAGAACATCGTGGTTCAACTTGACCGGCCAGTGGTTGGGTGGGCATCGCGTTTGTATCCCGCCCAGGCGTTCCGTGTTCGATTCCTCGGCTGGCTAAATCCTGGCAGTAGGAGATTTTCAAATATTGTTGGGTTATTTGTAACCCGGGAATGTTTGTCTTTTTTTTCTTTAAAAAAAAAAACATTGTAGAAAATTTTTCAGCTTGTAGTTCAGCATTTTTTTTTTGTTTGAGATTTATGTTTGTTGCATTTTAAAGTTTTCCATTTTATAAAATACCGAAAGCTTTTTTTGACTAAATTTCGTTTTCCGAATGATAAAAATCAAGAGCATTTATTGATTTCACCTTGAACATAGCAAAAATTTTGCCTTTGTCGCTTTCTTTGTAAATGATCGATAGTTTGCATAGGTTCTGTTTTATAAGGGTATGCTTCCAGATGAAGTTTCTGAAAACATATAAATGACAGAAGAGACTTTTGATATTTCTTATTTAAAAGCAATCGTTCACATTTCCGATTGCTATGATGTGTTACAAAATATGAAAGCGTTTGTCTGTCTATTTTGAATCACCCACCGAGTATTATTATTATTGCAAGTATTTTTACATGTTCTTTAATATTTCAGAATGATAAAAATTGACAGAATTTGTTAGTTTGACCTTGGAGACAAAATTTTCGCCTGCAACTTTTGTATTAGCATTAAACGTTTATTTTATTAAAAAAATTACGGTTTAAGAAAATATAAATAGTTTTTGACATCACCAACTGCAAAGTTAACCATGTCGTATGTACCCTAAATCCGGCGGCCCGCAAATTGTAAATTAAAAATAGATAAATTGGCCTACCGGTTAAAAAGGTTGCTCATTTCTGCTTTAGCTCAGTGTTTAAAAAAGCTGGACCTTCAAGAAAGGGAACATTTACTCTTGGTCTGGGAATATATGGACCATATCTGAAATAAAGCAACTGCGGATCTCTACAGTCACTGCTTGAAGCTGTCGACATCGACTGCTTGTGTATTTTGCGAAAGATTGTCTTCTTTGATTTGGTGAAAGTTAAAAGCAGGTTATTAACCCATTTCTATAGCTCCTGCCACGTTAGTGCTACTAATATTGTACATACGTGCAGCGGACTACACCGTAGTATTTGTAGGTTTTATCAATTCTCATGATGTAGATACAATAAGTAAAATAAGAATTGATTGAAGAAACAATTCTCTAAAGCGGAGCAACATGTAAATGAAGTAATGACAATTTCATTAGTACTTTGGGCAACTCTATGATGAAATGTATTACCAGTTCAGCTGTTGCCTTTATTACAACATCATCATCAAGCGTGTTGAGCTGAATGACGCAAGCACCACTTGGAAACTTTCTCAAAGACATTGGTGCGCCGATAGTCTCCAATAGCCTAGAAAAGGACATAAGGTTAAAACAGTATTGGAAATCAATTTATTTTTTAGTTATAAGTAATTTTAATCCATGATGCCAATATCCCGTCTTGGTGGAAAGAGACCTCGGATAAAAGGGGTTGGGCAGAAACAGGAAGCATTGCCAAAGACCCGAAGACAACCCTGGTGAACTTCATAAAAAGTACTAAACCACTGTCCGAGGAATTAAATAAAACATGGAAATAGCAAAATGGATGAATCTATGCTTGATTAATCTATCTTTAGGTGTGTTTAGTGACCCAATTGAGGATACCAGTCTCAATGGCTTCAGGCAGTTGGGACTCTATGACCTGAGTGCTTACACTGTGCCCGTATTATTGAAAATATTTTAATAAATACCTGCAAGCATTAAGCAAATCTTCCGGGGACACAAGTTCTAAACCTCGAGCCCTATTAATGCGGCACCAAACATCTGCTAGCGCCATCATTCCACCACTCTCCTGAAGTTTAAACAATTGCACTTATAAATAATGAGCTATACAAAAGAATATTGACATATACTTAAATAATAAAGTTGCAAAGCCCATATATGCATGCTTTCCAACAGTGTTCCATTTCATTGTGAATCTAATTGTGGTTACAGTGGAGCCATTTTGGGCATTTAGTCTAATTATTACATTACACAATATGAAAATAATTTTCTGAGGATTATAACATTTAACTTACCACTAAAGGTTCTACCAACAAGTCTGAGATTTCTTGAGATAAACTTTTATAGTATTCTGAATCAGTTCTAAATGCATCTCTCGTTACAGGATCATCAATACCTAAACTCATCAGATAAGACTTGAAGCGTACCGTGTCGTCTTCCGTTAAGTCTCCTTGCTTCTCCTAAAATACAATTTATCATTTAATAGACAAATAATGACAGAAACAAAACTAATTTTAATAATATTACGTGAAATGAATTATCTGCGCCTTCACTCTTTGCACTTTGAAAAGTAAATACATACATGTATTCATTTAGTTTAAAAAGAAAATGAATGTCACAAAAAATGTGAGGCACTTTTGCCTGTTATTGTTATTATTTATAAAGGAAAAATTCTAGGATTAATGTTTTACATATCAACCAGCACAGACAGACCCGTGAAAAATTTACAGAATTAAAAATAAATAAAAGTTTAAAGTAGATTTCAAATTAAAAAAAAATCGAACCCCGATCAACTGATTGGAAGAGAACTATGCTGATGATTACACCACCAACTATCGAAAGAATGAAGGCAAAATTCATTATACTGGGTGTCCAAAAACTGTAGCGGGATTTTGTTTTGTTTGTGACGTTATAAAGGAGCTGCGGGGTACGGACAGCGTCGAGCACTACTTCGGGGAGATTCAGTGGCAATGGAGTCGTACCCGGGGACGCACGGTGCTTTTTGCGTGCGAGCCTATTACCGAAAGGGTGATTCTATAGTTAGCGCTCAGTGTTTTTATCGTGCGGAATATCATTCTCGCAATGCACCAAATGACGAGAGCATTAGAAAATGGATTCGATGTTCGAAAATACTGGATCAACTGTATCTGTGCAAATTCAAAACACGGATCTTTCAGGTCAGGTATTTCCATGAAGACCGACGTGGTCGAGCACTCACTAAACAGAATGTTTTCAAAGTTAGAGAACCTCTCTAGCATTTCATTGGCAAATCTTAGCCGATTAGCGTTATCGGTGTCATTCAGTCCTGGAACCACCTGGATTTTATATGCTTTTAGATTAAGTCTTTCTTCAAAATTAACTGACTTCGTTTGCGAATGGATAACGATGGATTTTTGCCAACCGAATCCCTTCCTTCTTCGATCGTCCCTTCACCTCTAATTGACCGCGGGCGACCCGTGTTTTGAATTCGCACAATTGAACCGGTGTTTTTGAACATCCGAATCCATTTTCTAATTCTCTCTTGCCACTTAGTGCATTGCGAGAATGATATTCTGCACGATAAAAAAGCTGAGTGCTAACTATAGAATCACCGTTTCGGTAATAGGCTCGCACGTAAAAAGCACCGTGCGTCCCCGGGTACGCCTCCATTGCTACTGAATCTCTACGAAGTAGTGCTCAACGCTGTCCATACCCTGCATCCCCGCACCGCTCCTTTATGACGTCACAAACAAAACAAAACCCCGCTACAGTTTTAGGACACCCAGTAATATATACTGAAAATATAAGATTTGTGTATTTTTTAATTTTAGAATGTTGCGTACAAACATCCAAATATATTGTTTAATAATAACGGAAAAACTATGGATGAATTCAAAGCATGAAGAATAATGGAGACTTTGCCCCCTTTTAAAAAAATTTAAAACTAGAATGTAAGTAATATCTATTTATGAAGGTATTATAAAAGCGTATACAGTACTCTCTCTGTAATTCATCACCCCAAAAACCGGGTAAGTGTCCAATTAGTGAAAGCGGGGGATTATAGTGTATACTCAGAAAAAATGATAAAAATTAAAACACGTGTTTCATAAAACCAGAATTTATTTAGTGAAATATGTTAAGGTGTCATATTGCTTGCGAGAAAACTCCAGTTTGTAAACTTTTTCAAACAAAATACTTGGCAAAATGAAAGAAATAGAAACACATGTGACAGTTACTAGAACACAACTGACAACTGAAATGTCCTTGTAAAAATATGTGACATCTGAGTATGAGGATAGCTGATGATGGAGCACATCATGTGACAGCCACGTAGATAAATAAAATAAATTAAACTTACCCTGATTTTAGTTGATATTGTTTTTGAAATGTTAACCATGTCTTTGGCCATGGTCATAAGTTTGCTCAAGTCTTGGAACGCTTTAGAAATGCTATCATCCGTAGCTTTGTGTTTCTCCAACAGACTTCTTTCAATTCCTACTATTCCTGTTCTCGTCTTAATGAGCATTTGTTTCTCATCGTCATCTGGCTCCATCATCTGAACCATCTGCATTATTTCCCAAGCTTTCCCTTGTATTGCCTCGTTGAAGGTTTTTAAAAATGAGTTATCTACTCCTTCCTTGAAAGACAATTTAATGTAATGAAAAGCACTGTGCATCACGGGGCCTGGATTTTTATCTAAAACAAATCAAAATTTTACGGTTATGAGTTATGGGAGATAACTTGAGTTTGCTATTTCAATCTCTTTTGAAGACCATTGAAATATTGACGTGAAGTGTTTTCAGCATGCAGTTCTGTTTGACAAAGGAAGGGATCTTGCCTGCTCAATGTGTTGAAAAGATTGATCAAAATTGTCCGTTGGTAGCAAATCTTGCAAAGAAAAATTGTGAAGTCAAAATATTAAATAATATGGAACTTACTGAAGCCAATGGCATAATGATACGATAAAGTATATTATGAAAAATATGGTAAGAGGGAATAGATCTGTTAACCCTGGAAAGATAGTCTACGTAAAATTAATGCATGCGTGTTTGAATTATTGCTCTCTCCTTCTAATTAGTGTGAATCCATCACTGTGCTTTTCAGAGATCTCACTCGCTGCTTGACCTTCCGTGAGGTGCGCGCGTCGCTGAGATAGGTGTCATCAGTTTTGAGATATAATGATCGCAAGAGTCAAAAAGCATAATATTGATACGTTCTAAAGCTATATCTGATTGATTTTTATATAATTATTTATTATTAAATATAATATATCTTAATTATTTAGTACATTAGTCAAAATGGCTGATTATTAGTAAGAAATAAGTGACTTGAGAAAAAAAAAATCATTCCTAAGTTTTGTTGATTATTGAAGAAGTTTCACGTTTGGTTTTTTTTTTTCATAAAACAAATAAATATATATTCACAAATTGTTGTATTTCTTATATCATTTGTTTGTAAAACTAGAATAACGATTGGTTCATTCAAATCAATTAACAAAATAAAATATTACAGCCAGTTAAAACTCATGCGTCAATTTTACGTATGATTATCTTTACCGTACTTAAAAATATGATTATCTTTACAGTACTTAAAAATATGATTATCTTTCTAGGATTAAGTTAAAATTAATTCAGACCAAACTCTTTTTTTTTAACATGTTTCAAGTATAAAACCACACACTGTAACATCCATATAATAAAGGGAATTAATAAATGGGTAATATCATAGACATCCAAATTGATAGACCAGCCTAACAGGGAAAGGAAAACAAACCAAGTTGCATGGAGCGGGGTGATCAGTGATTTGCCAATAAATGAACCTGAGAGTATACAGGCAACTCGCATTGTAATATCACTATTTAGTCCTCGACAATAAAATCTGCTTACGAATTACTAGTCCTTTTTACGATGGCGCGCAAATTGCTAGCTGCATAAAAAAACTACCAATCCCAAATCGGGTAAACAAAAGTTCAGACTTATTTCGAAAATCGAATATTTTGTTACTAACTAACTAACTAACCATCACGCCGTTTCCCCGCAGGGGTAGGCAGAGAGGACGGACCGCCAAACATCCCGGTCTTGGCACACATTCCTTGCCTCGTTTACATTCATACAACGTCTCATACATTCTCTTCTATTATTCTGACTCTTGACATGGCCCGACTCAAGTATCTGATTCACTTGGATTTTTGCAGAGCTATGCCACCCGATTTGTAGACAATTCAATTAACAACGAACATGAATGGACTGCGCTGCAAACCGTTGACTTGCTTCAGTAAACTTAACTTTTCTGCTCTGGGTGTCTGGTTATTTCAATGCGCTCTTTTCGATAATATGACTGATGTCATAGTTTGTTCTCACTTCATTCTCGAACCCTACTGGTGCCAAAAACATGGTCACATGGTTTGCCTCCAGCTCGTCGAAATGATACCAAGATTTTACGTTAGGGCAAGTCTTGTCAATTTGGAGGTTTATGGTAATAATTGTTTAAAAAATACAACATCCTTTTATTTATTACCTTCATATTTGGATTTTGATGAAGCAACAGAGAGAAAGAATGGTTTTTATAAAATGATAAAGCATACCTTGTTGAGGTGTTGATAAATGCAGAACAATCTTTTTACTCTTCCCGAACCCAAAGGGCCCGCCGCTTTCTTCTTCGATGCAGAACACATAATGAAGAAGAAGGGACAGACAAGTCTGACCTCGGGGGATATCTCCCGGGTGCCCCCAAAGAAGCCTATGACTAGTTAAAACCACTTCGCCATTTGCAAACTGCGTCTGAAAAAAATTAATAACTTCTTATCAAAGGCACTTTTTTTTACGAAAAACATGACATATTTCAAAATCCCCTACTACCATCATTAAAAGCGGAAGATGTTGCTTGTGCAATGGTTTAGGTTGTAGCTAGCAGAGAATTGAGGCTTTGTCTGCTCCCATGAATTATGGGAAAGGAACGAAACAACCGCAAACGACCAGGATACTAACCAGCCATGGTTAGATCAGTGTATCTGGTCTGTTTTTTTTTTTTACATGAACTCCACACAGGAGGCCCTGAGGAAAATAAATTCCTTCAGGGCCTATGTCATCTTTAAGAATGCTGTGTGGAGGGGTTTTTTTAAGGAAAGGAAGGAGTGAAGAGTTCTGGGAAGGAAAAAGATTTAAGGGGTGGGTAGGAATCTGGGGTTCAGTGTGTCCTGGTCATCCGCCTCCAAGACCTAGATAAACCTCAACCCTTGAACCCAGGCACCCCTGCTAAATCACCAAACGTAGCGAACCACTTGGGGTGACCTATGGCAGAGGTTATCCAATAAAGGTTCCCGGGACGGCGGTACCCATTCCCGCCTCCCAAATTTTACGGTCAGAAAGGGGTTTTTATAAATTTAAGTTTAATTTCTTGTATGCCGCCTTAATTAATAAGCACAATCAAAAAATCACTTCTCATTTCATTTCGACAGTTTAGCATAGGCACACCAACAATTAGGTAAAACTAGTGTAACGGTTGAGTTACTTGTTAAGATATTTGCTAAAGCTTCAACACTCCTTTTTAACATAGGTGTTAATTTGTGCCTTCACCAATGCAGAGCCGGCCCTGTGAAGGCGCAATTGGAGCAGACCGTTCCGGGCGCCGACTTGCCAAGACGCTGATAATACCTAATCAAGGGCGGATCCAGCTTTGGCGCCAGGGGGGGGTCAAATAGCGCCAGGGGGGGTCACACAGTCGTGGTCAAGTCACAAGCAGTTATAATTTAATTTTAATTATAATAGATACAAGTAAAAAGTAGGTCCACCTAGGTCCTGGACCCTGCCCAGGGGGGGGTCATGACCCCATGACCCCCCCCCTGGATCCGCCCTTGTACCTAATACAGCTCCCTTGAGGTATTTTCTAGTGGCATGCGCCGTTTGGGCTGGCCCTGCACCGATGCAAAATATTTTTTAAACAAAAGTATTTTTTGGCCCTGTTGATAATTCGAAACTGAATGCTTTCATCTTGTGCAACAGCATACATATTTAATGTATACATAATTCTTAAAAATGCAATAGAAACTGAGTGAGTCATCAGGAAAAAAATGTTAACCAAGTATTAAACTACGCAAATAAAATGTGTTATTTACTTTGTCATCGCCATCGTACAGGCGAACTCCCTTTTCTCGTTTTAAATAACTTTCATTCTCCACAAGACGAGCTTCTCTGTACTCAAATCTGTTCATATTTTGTATAGAACGAAAACATTCAGGTGATAATTATTTTTAAACGTGTTTTGCATACACAATACAGTTCCTATAATTAAAAGACTACACCACGAGATATCACCCAAAATATTATCTATTAATAAAAGTACCAAGGAATCAGGAAATATATAAAAAATACAACTCTTTCAAGTGACAAGTGTGTATTGAAAATTTTGACATTTAAGAGTTTGACAGATCTGCTTTTTAATCTATGGTTTTCGATACACACACGGATAGAAACTTTTTAACACGCGCAGTGTCGCGCAGTACGCAGTCAAGACTAAAAAAATAATGACCTTGAACATTTTTCCATGACAAAAAAAAACCTTGATATTATAAATTATTAATATTTAATATTAGAAATATAAATTAACTTCGTAGTTTTCATTTAGACAGAAAAATGCAAATAAAACAGAAATTTTGCCTATTCTTTCAACGATTAAGAGGAATATTACAAAATTTTACACTTGTTTTGAAAAAATAAAACATTTTTAAAAAATCTTAGTGTGCAATTCACACACGGTAGAAGTGAAACTTTCAGTAAACTTAATTAGACAAGAGTGGGAGAATACGAAGCACCGCACAAAGAGGAGACTGATAGGCTACGAAGCACCGCACAAAGAAGAGTCCGATTATATTGATTCCACATCCTGTAAAGACAATAAATTATTGTTCAAAAATAGTGAAATGGGACAAAAATAATCCAGACATTCTATAAAGTTAGGTTAGGTAAGGTTTTAGTAGATATTTTGTTGAATGATGTGAAAAAGCGCATTACCGATTATATTATCTCATTCTTTCGCAGGCTAAATCCTACGGATGTATGTGTTTGTCTCTTTTTAGTGTCGATATTTTTGGTTTCATCAAGTTTCAAATCACAACGGTGCTAAAAAAGTTTTCATTTCAAAATCATAATGTCTGAGGTGTTTTATAATACAGCAGACCATTCAATAATTTGTTGGCGTTGTTTTATTTTCTTGTATTTATAAACACAACTGATTAGGCAGCGGTATTAAAATTATCAGTTTGAACCTACCTACCTATTATATTGGAGATGAAAAATTTACTGTTGTGAAATTAATTAAGTAGGTATATCATTTTTAAACGACGTGGATGGATGGTTTGGTATATTTATGTAAACGACATTTTGCTTATCAGATTGATGCACAGGTTTTGTTATATATTTTTTTAATAAAAAAAAACAAAAGTTTGTTTTATTCAGTTTTATATTCCCATCAGCATTCATCCTCTATAAAAGTTTAAAGTTGTGAATCCGGTCGAACATAAAATTTCGACACTAGATTCACTGAATAATGATAGGATTATACAGAATTGACAGACATGTAAAGTGGAAACTACACCTTATTGATATTCGAGATCATGAATACGTTCAGAAGATTTTCCTAATAATTATTATTAAGTATAGACGTTGACAAGTAGGGACCTAGGTACTAATCCTACAATCTCATTTTAATATTGCATCAAAATCTACTGTAGGTAGGTACATTAACATCATTATCGAATAATGTACCTAGATGTATTTATAAATACATATAGGCTAGGCTTTTACAAACAGGTATGTGTATACTGTATATACATAAAATATAATATTATATTTCACGCTTTCATAATATTATAATAATATGTGTACGCAGTGTATGTATGTATAAACATACGTAGTTCTTGTTTATTCACTAAAGAGAGATAGCATGACAAACGCAACATCGCTTCTAGTATTTTGCTTAAATTGGTATAACATGGTCTACTCACCATCCAATTTGCAGAACTTATGCAGGACAGCATGCTGAGCCGCCAACCGAATTATTATTATTCTGCTGGCCTGACTAACTAAATAACAATTCGGCTGGTAGTTTTGCCTACAAACGATCCGATTTGCAAAGACGCTGCATGCAGTTCTGCAAGCATTTCTGCAAATAAAGCAATTTGGTGGGTAGGTCGTTTAATTATGCATATATCTCCTTACTCATTTTAACGTTTCTCATCGTATCAGGTACGATGGAGAGAGAAACAAGGGAGATTTAGGAGTTTTACGTGCTGGGCTCTACCCACTATTTGATTTGCAGAACTGCTTGCAGGATATAAGCTGAACCACCAACCGAATTATTATTATTCTTACGGCTCGACAAACGGAATAATTATAATTCTGGTGGCGGTTTTACCTGCAAACGATCCGATTGGATATGTAGTATATAATCCGATTTGGATAAATGCCGTCCTGCAAGCAGTTCTGCAAATCGGATGGTGCGTAGGCCGTTTAAGTCAGAAATCAGCTGTACCAAGTTCGCAGCAAAAAGAGAAAAATATTTTTGTCAGCCAGCGCAGCCATTAAAAATACGAGTCTTCTGTCGCTTCTGTCTTCTCTTCCACCGTCCGATTAAATCGCCGAGTTTGATAATATTTTAAAGAGTGTTTCGTAATTACTAGGAGTTTAATAACTGTTTACATTATGCTTATCACGTGCAAATGTTTAAATGTTTCAATCAGCGAAGAAAACGGGCATCTCGACAATTTGGAATTAGAGAAGCTTGGGTTGTGTTCCTCCGAACAAAGAGATCCCTTCTTCAGAGAGGTAAACAATTTTATTGGCCTTGACTCCTACAGGGTGGGGGTGAAAATATACTATTTTCTATACTTCCTGTCGGTGTTTTAATAAATGTAATGTAATAGTAAATGTATATTGTCAAATTATAGTTGTAGCGCATCTGCCCTATTTCTTGACAGGTTTGTAACAAAGGATTTTTCTCGGATGTCCTCTTGATGTTGTAAGCCGATTATTTCGTTTAGCGTTATAGTCTTCACCGAAGAGTCAAAATACGTCGATATAAACAGTCCTTGAAATCAATTGCTTATTCCGAACTTATTCCCTCACAACCTATAGCAATACTTATTTGAAATCAGAACTTATTTGAACTCAGGGCTTGGGAAACTTTTTATAGTGTTTGCTTTGTTAGTTTATGACCTCCTTTTAACCAAAAGATTCTAACAAACGACTATAACTTATTTATGACTTGGAGTAAATGCTTTACAGCTGAACTATCTAGTTTATCAATATTCCTTACAGTTTTTACTTGAAAAGTTTTTGTATTCTTGATAAACTAGACACCTAGTTCAGCTGTAAGGCTGATTTTAGTCTCACGCTCAACGTCAGCGCTCATAGATCAGCGCGTAGTTCGTCAGCGCTGAGGCTCAGCGTGGCTCGTTTCAGTATCGTACTGACCGCCTTACTGTACAGACGAAGACGAAAATGCGGAGTGTATTAGTTATTGCTGCTTTGGGGAGGAATGCAGATCCGGGCACCGTCTGGAAATTTAATAAAAAGGCACTTTCTAGATGAGAAAAGTGTGGAAAAACAGAATAAAACAAAAATTAAGGCGCGCTCGGCAAAATTGAGGGAGATACAACCGTTCAAAGTATTTAAAATTTCACTTTACAAACTGATATTGACAGTTCGCCCGCGTCCGCCCGCCATTTTTTTATAACCTAATACGCTAAACATGGTTTGTGATAGAAAAGAAAGTGCCCCCTTCGTAGCGCCTGCTCGCGTCACGGCAAAAAAACATCCCAGTTTTCAAGTGGTTTAGCGGCTACGCTAGGTTTGTGTAATATGGTTTGTGATTTTGGCGTACTATTAATTCTGTATTAGGTCTGGGATCCAACATAAGCAATGAAAACATGGCGAACGAACTGTCAATATCAATTCGCGAAGTGAATTTTTAAATACTTTGAACGGTTGTATCTCCCTTAATTTTGCCGAGCGCGCCTTAATTTATTTTTTATTCATCTTCTCCACACTTTTCTCATCTAGAAAGTGCCTTTTTATTAAATTTCCAGACGGTGCCCGGATCTGCATTTCACCCCTGCTTTGTACTGCTTATCCCAAAAAAATAAAAAATAAATTCGCCATGACTGTACACGCTGACAACGTCCGCTCCGCTCGACACTAGAACGCTCACTGAAAGCAGAGGCGCTCGTGCGATCGTCAGCACCGACAGCTACGCGGCGCCGACGCGCGACGCGTACGGCCGCGTAGCCGTCAGCGCTGACCACCTTGCGCGCTGATAGCTACGCATCATTCAAAAACGCTTCCTAGAAGTTCATATATCTCGAACATCAGCGCCGACGGTGCACGTGCGGTCAGCGTAAGACTAAAACCAGCCTAAAGCATTTACTCCTTGGTGAAAGATCACCATTCCAAATCAAAAAGTTGTTAGAAATGGCTTTAACAGTGTTTGGTGACCATATTTGAATAGGTACCGTAATACCCAACTTTTCTCTTCCCATTCTTTTCCCTTGAGCTTCACAACGTACCCCAATTGTTACCCGAACAGTGAAAAAAGTTGGGTATTTGTATGGTGTTCGTGGTATAACAAAAAAAACATTTTTAACAACTTGGTAAATATTCCACAAGCCGCCGCACTTTTAAAAGGCCCAGATTTTGGAACTTACACTACTCTTCAATTTGATTACTTCAAGAAACAACTATTTACGTTTGGATAGAAGGTAAAAGATGCATTAAAATTCCATTTACATTCAATCAGAAGTTCAAAATTTCCCATATAAAACGATCCCTTTACCGCCATTTTAATTTATTGTTGTATGAATTTGAAGAAGAAGAAGAATTTGCGAAGTTTCGTTTCAATCTAATTACTTAGTTTACCCAAAC
Organism: Limnephilus marmoratus; assembly: GCA_917880885.1. Lineage (NCBI taxonomy): Eukaryota > Metazoa > Arthropoda > Insecta > Trichoptera > Limnephilidae > Limnephilus > Limnephilus marmoratus. The sequence goes on along the minus strand of OU862911.1, from coordinate 58,150,211 downwards.
TAAGAACCTAATAACCTATTTTGTGCATGTAAATAGTTATTTCTTGTAGTAATTATTGAAATGAAGTGTAATTTACATAACCTGCGTCTAAAAGCGGTTAGTGGAATAATGAATAAAATCTCAGGTACATCCTAGTGAGACAGGCATTGAAAAATCGCATGTAAATAAACTTTATATAGATAAATAAATAATTAAAAAATTTGATTTTGTGAAGTGAATTTAGTGATCTTCTGAAAAGCGATGTTCTCAACAATAAGGAACTCCAGTGAAAAATATTATGGTTTTAAAAAAATATGTTCATATAGACCAATAAACGCTGATTCTGAATATATAAGTTTTATTTAATAATATTAAACGCAGAATTTTAAAAAAATTATTAAAAAGTCCATTTTTCGGGTCATAGAAACATGCCGTCAAGTTGGTATCATTGAAATGTTTAGTGGTGATGTCACTGAACATCTTAAAGTCATTGTATGGGAATGTAGGTATGACACAAGCCACCGTATTAACAATGAATAAATAAATAAATAAACGAATAATATTTCATCTTATTCGTTTATTTACATACTTTTTATAGAGATTTAGTTATTGTGTTTATAGGAACATTATTTAGGCCTAAATAATTCAGTTTTAAAAAATAAAGGTATCTCTTTTATTGAAAATATTCAAAAACTACCGCACAAAAAAAATAGTAATGCTACTCTAGGGAGAATACTTCGAACTCTGAATTTCAAAATGGTGTCAGTTGAACAGCTGATTGCCCGATCTTATAGTAATTTTTCGGGAGTGATGACGTCACACGATTCACTACACATACGGTGGCTTTCGGGGATCTTGAAAAATTAAAACTTAGACAATTATTTTAACTATTAAAACTAACTCTAAAAATAAAAATAAATATGCAGTTCACATCTACCGGATCTGCCGGATCTGCCCTGATGATGGACACTGCAACGATGTCCGAAACGTTGGCTAAAGAAGGAGGTAGCGCAACACGGCACAACACCCCAAAAACATATAACGAAAATATGCAGTTAATTAAGTTAGAAGGTCATTATTCATTAAAAAAAAATTAAAAATTAGACTGGATTTGCTTATTGTAATCAATTCTGTTACAGTCTTTTTTACACAATTTTGATATAACACTATCCACAAGTAATGGTAATATCCATTCTTATTAGAATCATAGAATTTTCTCATTGCCCAAGAATAATGTAGGAAACAATAATGTTCTATTCTTTTGACATTGATTTTCAAACAGTGATGAGCAACAACCTGTCGGCCAAATGCGGCCCGCGAGCCCATTTCGTTTGGTTCGCTAGGCTTTTCGTACTGCCCATTGACTAAATAAAATATCAAAAAAATTGCGGTAAAGAATATTCAACGGTTTCAGTTCTGTTTTACAAAAGAGGAAAACTTCAGTCTCTCTTCAAAGTTTTGAATCAACCGCTCTAAATAATAAGATTTTTCTTACATATTCCTAAAAAGACTAAATTTTGTGGTTAAACTTTATTAAATTTTTACCCTCGCAGTGCAGTACTTTTCTGTTGAGTTCTATGTTTTCTTGACTAAACTTTGTTCAACTTTCTGAATTATAATCAACAATTGCTCAAAATTACAATTAGGTATTTTTTACTTTTTTAATCCTTCAGACTGATAAAAATCAACTGCATTTATTGCAGGGTTGAGATGAATTAAATCAGTGATTTAAATTGTGGTTAAATCAAGTGGTTTAAAAAAAATCAATGATTTAAATCACTACTTTTTTACTGAATCACCCATCTAAAATGCCAAGGGACTTCCCCCGGCATAAACTATGGCACCCTCTCACGTGCAATGCTATAACTGTCTACACAGTTATTGCATGTGTTAGTTTGATGAATAGTATTATTAGTTTGTATGCCAAATTCGAGCCTTTCATGGAGTATTTAAAGATAAACAGGTCGTACAGAAGAGAGCACCGTTCGCAATATATAATACTAGCTGGTTCCCGGCATGCATTTTTTTTTTTTTTTATTATTTTTTTTTTTATTTGATTCACCTGATTTATACATGTTTGTTAAATTTTTTGACTAATGTGGGCCTCACTGGGTGCTTTACCCGTGCTGAGGACCTCATTTTACAGTTTGATATGATTTATATTTTTTTAATTTGAGATACATATAAAATAAAGACTAAAGAAAAAAGAAACTCAATAATAACATATAAGAATTAAAAGAAAGTAAGATAGAGCAAAATAAAATAGAGTAAAATAACACTAAAATAAAACAATAAAATAAAACTATATAAATAGGATAGATACATATAAACCAATAGTGAAATTAAAAGGGTTTTATATATTAGTGAGTATTGCAATGGTGTTTATGTCTGTGTTTTTTTTTTTTTTTTTTTTTTTATATGTTGTGATTTTTTTGTAAAGTTGCCTTTTTTGTTCTTTAATCCATCTTTTAATTTTGAGTGTAAAAAGTTTTTTGTTTTCTTCTTTTTTTAAATCGAGTGAAAGATGGTTGAATGCTTTTATTGCCTGGTATTTGTGATGTCTTTGTCCAAAGCTTGTGTTTATCGTCGGTGTTTTTAAGTTTTGTATGTATGCTTGTCTAACTGGTCTATTAATGGTTTGTGTTTGTTGGAGTTTGTGTTTTTGGTCAAATATATAGTTAAGAAGTGTTTTTATGTATAATTGTCGTATATCAAGTCCGTCGAACATGTTGAATATTTGGTCTGTGTCAGTCATTCTGTGTTTTTTTAGTATAACCTTTAAGATGGTTCTCTGTGTGGTTTCCAAATGAACAATAGCTGAGTTTGTTGCTCCTCCCCAAACAATGATTCCATATTCTATTATAGATTGGCAGAGTGCAAAATATACTGTTTTCATTTGTTTTAGTTTGTATATGTTTCTTATGTTTAGGAAAAGATGTATTGTTTTGAGGAGTTTATTGGTGATATGATTTATATGATGTGCCCATTTGAGATTATGGTCAATTATGATTCCTAGATATTTTATTTGGTCTGTTTTTACTATAGCAGGGCAGTCGCAGTTTTTGGTGTTTAAACAATTGTGAATTTTTATGGTGTTTGTTTTATTTGTTGGCTGTCCCATACTATTTATACTGTACGTTGTGAATTTTGTTTTCGATATATTTAATGTAAGTATGTTTGTGTCTAACCATGTTTTCACTCGCGTGATTCCTAATTCTGCTGCATTATACACATTGTTCCAGTCTTTAGATTTGAAGAGTAATACTGTGTCGTCCGCATAACTAATTATTTCTCCGTCTATTTCCATATTACAGAGTTCATTTATGTAGATAGTGAATAGCACGGGCCCTAGTATGCTTCCTTGTGGAACTCCATATGTAATTGGCAGTGGTATACTAGTATGGTGATTAATTTTAACTCGTTGGGTTCTGTTGCTCATATAACTTTTCATTAGTTGGAGTTCCTTGCCTAAGATACCAAAGTTTTCTAATTTCTTAAATAGGGTTTTGTGGCAGATTGAATCGAAGGCTTTAGCTAAGTCTAGGTATATTGCTATGCATTTTTGCCCTTGATCTAGGTTGCTATGTATATAATCTATTACATATTCTAAAGCTTCTTTGGTACCTCTTTTTTCTCTAAATCCGTATTGTTTATCCGAGATTAATTTGTTTTCTTCAAGGTATTTTATAATTTGGTTTTTTAATGCTCTTTCGAAGATCTTTGATAGTGAGTTTAATAATGTGATTGGTCTATAGTTATTTATTTCCATTTTGTCTCCTGCTTTGTAAATAGGGATCACCAGTCCTTGTTTCAAAGTACTAGGGAAGCAGCTTTGTTTTATACTAAGGTTGATTAAGTGTGTTATTGGTTTTATTATTTCATTTTTTAATTTCTGAATGCAATCTGTTGTTATCTTATCTAATCTCGGTGCAATATTGTTTTTTAATTTATCGATTATTTTTTCAATTTCCTCCTCCGTAATTGTTTTTATTGTAAGTCTTAGTTTTGTCTTTTGTGTATTGATGTATGATCGGTTGGTTTGTGTTTTACGGTTTGCTAAAACTTTTCCTATATTTGCAAAAAAGTTATTCACATGGTTCGCTATTATCTCCGCATTTGTACTGATATCTATTTTTTTTGAATTAATATTTAATTGTTCGATACTATTTTTCTGTTTGTGTTTTTGTGTGTATGTCACTTCTTTTAATATTTTCCATATAGCTTTTGGGTTGTTGTTTTCTTTTTGTAGTTTTTGTCTATAATATATCTCCTTAGCTACTCTTATAATTTTTGTGCAGATATTTCTATATCTTTTATAAAAATTAAGTTGTTCCATGTCATATGGTGTGTTTTTAATTTGTCTGTGTAATTTGTCTCGTTTACGGATGCAGTTTAATATTCCTTGAGTTATCCATAGTTTTATTTTTTTGTCTTGTGTGTAAGTGTTATAAGTTTTATATTAGTGTAGTTATTTATTTCTTGTGTTAACGTAGTTGTGAATTTATCCCAGGCTTCTTCAGCATTCTGTATTCGGTATATTGGATTCCAGTCCATTTTTTTGAGTTTTTCCTTTAAGTTTGGATATTCAGTTATTTTTTTTGAAAATGTTTTATGTTGTTCAGATTTTGTGTTTTCGGTGGCTATTGCTATCATAGTCATGTAATGATCTGTAATTGCGCTTTCGAGTACTATTGTTTCGGATTTTAGTTTTGACTTGATCATTATATGGTCTATACAGCTACTTGTGTTTTGTGTGACTCGTGTTGGGATATTTATCGTGGGTTCCAGTCCATGTTGCGCTAGTATTGATAGGTATTCTTTGCTTTGCGGGTGTCCATATTGTAAAGTGTTTATGTTTAGGTCTCCTACTATGATGATATTTTTGATTTTGTTGAGATCAGTTAATGTGCTGTTTAGTGCAGTTAGGAAATTTGTTATGTTATTTTTGGATGGAGATCTATATATATAGATCTCCATCCAAAAAAAAAAAAAAAAAAACAAAAAAAAAAAAAACATGTATCCTAGCTATATAGCTAGGATACAAGTTTCTTTATCATATGTAATTTTTATGCAGTTAGAGTCTATGATGTTTATTTCTTGTATAGTCGTGTTGATTTTATTACTTGTGTATATGACTACGCCATCATTTTGGTTTTTGTGCTTCGTTGAGTGGTACGTATTATAGTTTTCAAGTGTTTTAGGTGTATATTTGTCATTCAGCCAGCATTCTGTCAGTACGATGACATCAAAATTATTTTCAAGTTGTTGGAGGTATAATATAAATTCATCAAAGTTTTTATTGATTGATCTAATGTTTTGATGTAATATTTTGATCCTATTTTTTTATTTTTATTGATGTTAGTCCATTGTTTAAAGTTATTAGTACTTGTGCAGTGATGCTGTTTGTCCGAGTCTATGTGTTCCATGTAGTCAGCCATGTTGAAGAGTATTTATATATCCTATCGTTTTCGTTATATCCTAAACTTGTAGGTATATTAACTGCATTGTTTAGTCCATGATGCAGAAGAAGTAGTTGGTAGTCATCACAATGCGGGTGTATCTGTCCAGTGTTTAGCATATTGATTTTGATGTCTCCAATTTGGTACACGTTCCTTACATCTCGTGGTGGGGTTTTCTCATCATCCAGGGGAAGGGGTGATCTGTCTATAGTTGTTGAAGTAGTGCTGGTATCGGGTGAAGGGTTATCAAATTCTATATCAATTAATTGATCCATTTCTGGTTAAGTGTATATTATAATGTAGATTAGGTTAGGTTATCGAGAAAGTGGCAAGATTATATGATTTTACTTTCAAGTTCATAATGATTTTTTATTTCAGTAATTGGTGAGCCTTCAGATTTTCGAGCCAGTAGTTTTCCGTTTTTGAACCAGATGAATTTAAAATTTTTATCTTTGGCCCTTTTTTTAGTCATCCATAAGAGATTTTTGTAATATGGCGTCAGGGTATCATTTACGTAAATTTTTTTATTTTCGTCTGCAATCTGAAGGGATACATTGGTATTTTTTTTGCCAATCATCATAGTGATTTTTTTATTTTCCTCTTTGAAGTTTAAAATTAATCGCGGAGGTTTTGTGTCTGTCGGTTTTAGAAATTTGTACTTGTCCTCCGGTTCTAGGCTTACTCCGAAGGCAGTAGTGATTCTGTTTGCAATTACTTGAGGTGGTTCGTCAGTCGATATTTTGAAGCCTGTTACCTCCACGCTATTTTTCAATTCATTTTGTTCTTGTGAGAGAGGTTTTAGGGTGGCACACCTGTTTCCGGCCATACAAGAGCGAGACAGGTGATCCCGCATATAAAAGGAGATGCAGGCCTCTCCTCACTCTCTTTTTCCAACCGTCAGCACATTAGATAGGACGTATTCATAGCCATTATTATAATAAATATCCATATCGCCAATACGCGCTTTATTAATAAATAACCTCGCCTACACTCGAGTCTGTATTTAACAGTGGCGCAGCCTACGGTACACGATTCTGACAATACGGCAGATCGCGAAAAGAATCGACGCGCAAAAAAATTTGGCACAAAAATTTGGCAAAATACGCGGTAACATTATTATTTCGGGTCGGTAAGAAAGGCCGGACCGAAATTATTCCAACACTTCACTGCAAGGAGTGAAGTGCAAGAAGACACTGGAGCCAGCCAGCTTTTCGGAAGGGGGAAGCACGGGAGGTCCAGCGTCAATCGACATCTCTGAGGGTCAAGGATCGGAGATCCAGGTCGCAGGAGTGATCTGGGGTAGCCATCGGTGTTACTGTGTTACGGGTCTGGAAGGAGCCATCAAGTCACCAAGGGTCAAGGAGCAGTTTCCAGAGCAGGGTCCAGGGAGCAGACTGCAGAAGAAGAAGCCTCATTGGGAAGTTTTTGTTTTTTCTGTTTTCTTTCTCTCTATTTGTGTACCTTCTGGGCATTGGAAACATGGAGTTTCGAGGATTGGAGTCCTTCAGTTTGCGTGACGGGAACTGGGAGAACTTCAAAGTCCGCCTCGAACAATTTCTCCTCGTGAATGATGAAAAGTTTGCATCGGATGATAAAAAAAGGGCTATTTTCCTGAATGCATTGAAAGATGATTGTTTTTCCTTATTGGTTAATTTGTGCATTCCTAAAAAGGTAACAGATATTAAGTTAGAAGATTTGATATCTAAACTTGATGAGTATTGTTGTTCAACGAAATGTTTTTTTGAAGAGAGATCTAAGTTTTACAGTGCTAAACAAAGAAATGACGAATCAATCCGTGAGTTTGCAGTGCGGTTAAAGTCTCTTTCTACTAATTGCAAATTTGGGAATAGTTTATCAGTAAATTTAAGGGATTTCTTTGTTTTAGGTTGTAAACCAGGAAAGGTAAGGGAAAAATTATTTCTCGAGGGTGAATTATACTCGTTCGAAAAATGTTTACAAGTCGCCGAGTGCATTGACCTCGTAGCTTCAACTCAAGCGCAGTCCCGAGTTGATAATACGGTTTACGCTAATGTACAGCTCAAGGCCGGTCGACTCTCTTTTAATAATTCGCGTGTGAAAGACAGAGACGTGAAGCGTTTCGGGCATAGCAACAGGGCACGGTCACAGTCGCCAGCGAACGCTGTGAAACAAAATTGTACCGTTTGTGGTCACAATAATCACATCGCGACGGAATGTAGATATAAAAATTATTTATGTAAAATTTGCAGTACGAAGGGTCATCTCGCAAAACAGTGCAAGCGTTCCTCAACACGTAAGAGTGTGAATACTTTGTTGTCGGACACAAAGTTGGGTGAAGTTAATAGTGTCGAACCATTTTTTATTGAAGTTTCACTAGACGGGATCAAGAGTAAATTCATGGTAGATTCTGGAGCATCTTGTTGCGTAATTTCCAAGGAGTGTTATTTCAGTAAATTCAGTAGAATCAAGCTAGTGCACGAAGACATTAGTCTACGGGGTTTTGACAATACGCTCGTGAAAGTGGTAGGTACAATTACGCCACAAGTGGAATTTAACGGTCAGTGTCACAATTTGAAATTTGTTGTTGTCACAAGTGCTTCGTTATCGATAGTGGGGCGTGATTTTATGAATCTTTTTAACGTCGGGATTAACGGAATCGTAAACAGTATAAAACAGAATACTTTGAAGCAGCGATTAGAAAAAAAATTCTCGGAAGTTTTTACGGATAAACTAGGAAAATTTAATAAGTACGAAGTGAATTTAACTTTGAAAGAGACCGCTATTCCGATATTTCGTAATCACAGAGTTATGCCGTTCGCTTTGAAAGAAAAAGTCGAAAGGGAGTTAGATAGTTTACTGTCAGACGGTATTATAGAACAAGTCCAGTTTAGTGAGTTTGCAAGTCCAATTGTTCCAGTAATTAAGAAAAACGGTAGTATTAGATTATGTGGTGATTATAAATCGACAGTGAATAATCAGTTATTAGTTGACAAATATCCATTACCTAGGATAGAGGAGCTATTAACGAAAGTAAATGGTGGGAAAGTTTTTGCAAAAATCGATCTTAAATCGGCGTATAGTCAATTTGTTTTAAAAAAGGAGTGTAGGCGTTTTACAACAATCAATACCCATTTAGGATTGTTTCAGTATAAGCGGTTAGTGTACGGGTTATCTCCCGCGCCAGCTATATTTGCAAAGGCAATGGCAAATTGTTTGTCAGGATTACAGAACATGACGTTTTATTTGGATGATATTATCGTGATAGGGGAAGACGAAGACGATTTAGAGAAAAACGTATGTGTCGTGTTAGAAAGGTTGAAACATTGTAATCTAACAGTGAATAGTGACAAGTGTGAATTCAATTTAAAAGTTATTGAGTTTTTAGGTTATAAAATAAGTGAACAAGGGATTCAACCGTGTGAACGGAATAAAGAAGCCATTTTAAATGCACCAGCACCTAGTGATTTAAATAATTTAAGAAGTTTATTAGGTATGATTAGTTATTATCGTAATTTTATTCCAAATATGGCAAATATATTGTCACCATTATACGAATTACTTAAAAAAGATGTTAAGTTTCAATGGGGTACGGAACAAGAAAATAGTTTTGCGATAATTAAAAGAATATTAACTTCGGATAGGATTTTAACGCATTTTGACGAAAATATACCTGTGAAACTTGTCACAGATGGTAGTTTTAATGGGGTAGCAGCAACATTACTTCATAGGTTTCAAAATGGCGTAGAAAGACCGATTGGGTTCGCAAGCAGAACTTTAACTAAAGCGGAAAAGAATTATTCTATTCTAGATATTGAAGCAACAGCAATTATTTTTGGAATTAAGAAGTTTTATCAATATTTGTACGGCAGAGAATTTATTTTAGCTGTGGATAATCAGCCGTTAGTGAGAATTTTAGGTGAAAATAAAGAAGTACCTAAGATTGCCGCGTCAAGGTTACAGAGATATGCTATTATGTTAGGTTCGTTTAATTTTAAAATTGAATATGTAAAATCGAAAAATAATTGTTCAGACTTTCTGAGCAGGTGTCCGATTGAAAAGGTTAGCTGTGAAGATGAGATAGAGTCTGATTACATTAATTATTTCGAGAATAATGGGTTTAATTTGTCTTTAGACGTGATAAAAAGCGAAACCGAAAAGGATGATGTGTTAGGTCAAGTAAAAAATTTTCTTATCGAAGGTTGGCCAGCATCAGTAAAAAAGGCACAAAGTGGTAACTTTACTAGAATTTTTTGGGAAAAAAGGTTAGAATTGTCTTTGATAAATGGGTGTGTTTTATATCAACATAGGGTTGTTGTACCTGAGTCTTTAAGACAAGAGGTTTTAAAGATGTTACATAGATCTCACTTAGGGGTTTTTAAGACTAAAGGTATTGCAAAAAGCTTTGTCTGGTGGCCAAAAATTAATCAAGATTTGGAGAAAATAACGGAAAATTGTAGAGATTGTTTAGAAATTAAACCAGAATCACAAAAGAGTTCTTTAGCAGTGTGGCCATATGAACCTGAAGTATGGTTCAGGGTACATATTGATCATGGTAGTGTAAATAACAAAAATTTTTTAGTGGTGGTAGACTCTTCTTCAAAGTGGATTGAGTGTCTGGAAGTAAACAGTCTGTCTTCAAAAGAAAATATCGAAATACTTCATAGATTATTTTCGCAATTTGGTTTTCCTGCAACTTTAGTTAGTGATAATGGTACGTGTTTTTGTTCTGAGGATTTTGAAAATTTTTGTAAGAAAAATGGGATAGAACATATCACTAGTCCAGTCAATCACCCTAGTAGCAACGGGCAAGCTGAAGCTACAGTAAAGACTTGTAAAAATTTCCTTAAAAAAATTTGTAAACATAATGGATTTCCTTCAGATTATAAAGAAAAGTTAGGTAACTTTTTAGCAGACTATAGGAATACAGTTCACGCAACAACAGGATGTGAGCCATCTGTATTATTAATGGGTAGAAAAATTAGAACAGTATTTGACTCTCTGATTCCAAGGAAAATTGAGGATAGAACGGGTAGTTCAGGTTCTACTCGACGAAACAAAGTAATAAAAAAGGTTACTCAGAGCCAAAACAATCAGAAAAGACAATATAAGGGTAGAGTTAAATCAGGTTTTAATATAGGTCAGAAAGTAATGACTAGAGATTTCAGATCTCAGGGTAATAGGTTATGGGTCCCTGGGGTTATTGTGGATAAAAAAGGTAGTAAAATATATTTCATAAAAATTAACAAGTCTAATATGGTGTGGAAAAGACATTTAGACCAGCTAAAGGAATTACATGTTTCATGGCAGGAGGAAGATAACCAGGAATTCGCGTCTGACACGTTGGAATTGTCGACGGACGAATTAGATCTCTCCGGTATGTTACGTAATAGAAGTGTCTCTAATTCTGTTTCTCCATGTTTCAGGTCTAACCCATGGCAAGGAAGGCTTCGGCCCAGGTGACAGCACTTCGCAGTCGAAATGGACAGAAATGGACAGAAGGGATACAGAAAGAACAAAAACAAATGTTTTGTTAATTTTAAATGTAATGTGTTAATTTTAAATGTGAAATATGAAATATAAAATATATTGTATGAAATATGTAGCTATAGGTATCACTTATGTAGCCAGGATTCTCCCGTTTAAGTAGGGGAGGATGTGAGAGAGGTTTTAGGGTGGCACACCTGTTTCCGGCCATACAAGAGCGAGACAGGTGATCCCGCATATAAAAGGAGATGCAGGCCTCTCCTCACTCTCTTTTTCCAACCGTCAGCACATTAGATAGGACGTATTCATAGCCATTATTATAATAAATATCCATATCGCCAATACGCGCTTTATTAATAAATAACCTCGCCTACACTCGAGTCTGTATTTAACAGTTCTGTTGCAGCTATTTTCATTTCGAGGGCAACAATTCTTTTTTCCTTATTTTCTAGATCCTCTAAAATTTTTTGGTGCTGTTTCGGTAATTCAAGAATTAAATTTAATTTTTCATTAATTTCATCATATCTATCGCTAACGAATTGTGTTGATTTTTTTAAATCTGCTAATTCTGTCTCGAATTTTGAGAACATTTGTTTTTTCAACTCACCCAGTTTACGGTCAATGTAGTCCGTGAGGGAGTCTACGATTTTTTGTTGCTCCAAGGTAGATCTTGTTGAAGCCATTTTAGTGGCAATTATTATATATAATTGATAAATAAATATCCCAGTAGCGAGCGGTGAGTGGCGAGAATAATTAGGTAGCGAGTATAAATGAAACTCCAAGTAGCGAGTTCAATCGGTACGAACGGCTAGGTGCCGCGGCCTGTATCGGTATCGAGTACGGTGTCACTGCGGTGTACCTACACGACACACGTCAACACAATGCACTATTGAATATGATAGATTGAATTTTATGATTATTAACAATCGTTTGTATTGAATTTATTAATTCACTGTGATTTTAGCTAATTAATACTATGTTTTAAGTTAAAATATCACTTCACTTTTTGCTAAATACACTGTTTTAGGTAATTTAGAGTGGACGCGGTTTACAATGACGTTTGTATTTGTCTATGTATCTTATTAATGCCATATTCAAAGAAATTCATAGTTTCTCCCTGAATCACCTTTCCCGTGCGCCCCCGTTCCCCTCCCGCACCCCCTTCCTAGCTAGCCTTATAAATTATAGTCTGTACGTTATTCTGATGTATGAGCTATATTATTGTAAAATTTCATTAAAATCCATTCAGTAGTTTTTGCGTGAAAGAGTAGCAAACACACATATATCCTCTTTATTTGTTTTTGGGGTATTAAGCACTACCTCCTTCTTTAGCCAACGTTTCGGACAGCGTTGCAGTGTCCATCATCAGGGATCCGGCAGACCCGGTAGATGTGAAACATCTGGATCTGTCCTGATGATGGAGGAGGTAGTGCAACACGGCTTAATACCCCAAAAACAAATAACGAAAATACCTTTGGCCGTGAAAATCTAAAAACGTATCACACATACCATACAAACTTTTGTGTTTATAATATTAGTAAGATGAATAAATGTATAACTGAAGAACAATTGGAAATAATCAAGCAACTGCTAAACTGCAGTTGCGTCTTCTGCTGGGATCGAAAGAATATTTTCGGCATTCAATTTGGTGTTCATTTACAGTAAAATAAGAAACAGATTAGGCTATGAGAAGGCTGGCAAATCAGTCTTCCTTTTGAAAAGACTAAATTTGGACAAATCACAAAACCATATAAACAAGATACTCAAATGGCTTAATTTCATTGTTAATATTCTTACTTTGAAGTCTTTTTAATTTTCTTAGTTTTTAATAATTTTTACTGAATAAGCAAATAATAGCTGGTGTTAAGAAAAATAATCTCTCCAAGCGCATTATCTATTGCAGGTGGGTTGAAAGAAATTTTTTAGAAGACAAACCCCTTCCTTTTGTGCTTTTTTTTTTTTGCTTATATTGTGTTAATATTTTAATGTTCAAAAATGTTTGTGTACAGTAAAATGTTAAATAAATAAATAAATAAAAATAATTACATTTTGGAAAGACTGGTATATTGATTTTGAAAGTTATAAATTAATAATGAAAATGAATAACAACATTAGTTTTTTTAACACGGACCTACTTCCGAGTTAAAATAGACGTAATATTAAAAAAAAATCTGATTATTAGATAAATCTGATTTAAATCAAACAAGTCCGATTTTTATGATTTAAAAAAAAAGATTTTATTATTGTTTTGGCTTTTTTCTTTTTGCGTACTATAAAAGCTTTGTTAGAATAATACGTTTTCAATATGTAAATAGGTTTGCGACATCACCAAATGCAAAGTTAACCATGTCAAGCTGTGTGTACCCTACCCACTGTGGCCCGCGAATGAATTGAAAATGGATAAATTGGCCATTTAATTAAAAAGGTTGATAATCACTGCTATATCATATTTTCCTCTACATTATGTAGCGTATTTTCGCGGTATTCTGTGGAACTTATCCCGTGTGTAAAAACAGACAAACATATATTCTCTTTTAAAAAAATTATCAACAGTTGTTTTAATTGTCTGTTAACCGTTCTTTGTACTTGGTTATTCAGAGGTTGGGCTCTGTGTGCGACTGGAAAGTCCGTTGCGAAGAGACATCGCTTGTGGAGACTCGTCAAGTGGGCGCCTGGTTGGTCCACCGCTGCCTGGCGTGCCAGACCTTCACCCACGCCACCCTCATGCAGGCGCCATGCCAAATGCTGGTGAATGCTGACCTCGGGGTAAGTCAAAAACTTACAATGTTGATCTTTAACAGTTAAAGTCCGTCAAGAAAGTGTAGAAAAAAATGGATAGCCTTGCGATCATTTAAATTTTAAATCATTTTAAATGGCAACACCAAGTTGGTTCAAAGAAAAATAATTAACTTTTGAAAAACACTACGGTCCAATTGAATATTTTTAACATCATCATTTAGAAATTAGTGGTACTGACTGAAAGGAGATAATTCTACCATCATATTTTGATGGTGCTGGTAAACAAGCAAGATAAATTGCCTTTGACTATTGCCGAACAATTGTCTTGGCATCAATAGTCTTGCAAGGCAAGGAGTTGGCCGTCAATATTGTTGTGCCATAATGTGCAAGACAAATTCACAACAACTAAAAGATCTCCTGCCATAACTCCACCAAACTTGTATAATCTTTAAAAATAAAATTATGAAATTGGGTTAATGTTAATCGTGTTCGAAATTACGACAGTTTTGGTATCGGATATGTGGCGAACGGAAACGCACCTAATATATTATGTAACAGATGAAGAAGGAATTAGATTTGGCCCAGCAATATTCCTGTAATATCAGTAGCCGAGTGAAGTCACTGTCAAGACAGGACAATAAATTGCATTGAATAGGTAAAACACGACAATCTTGCACAGTCTTGACTTACAATACGGAAATACCTTGCCTGCAAAAAATTGTCATAAAAAGTAGCTCATTTACCAGAGACAAAGAAATTTAATATTTATTCAAATATTTTTGACACTTAGCGAGATAACTGCATGGAAAGTTTTTTTTTGTATTATCAAATAAGCCATTTATTATATGATAAATCAGAGTAAACATTATTGGGTAGTGTAATATTTCGCACCCAGTCAACTTGTCAAGATTCGGAAATCCAACATAACCTCACATATTAATCTTCCATAATTAAATTTGTTCTAAAATCGTTGTAACTCAGTGTTGCCAAGGTAATGAAAAATTTAGTTCCATTTTATTGAATTTCTTCACTTTATTGAAGTTCTGCAACAATCGTTTTGAATTGTTTCAGTGGGAAAGATTTTTATGAGGTTCAACAATAAACTTATTTATACATTGTTACGATTTTCTTGTTGTTTATGTTTATTTTATTAGTAGGTTTACTACCCGGCTCTGTCCTAGATTTGAATAATTGAGAAACATTGAACAAATAATATGGCGTTTTGTTTTATTAAATACATCCATTTGAATTTCGATTTTGTTTTCGTGAATGTGCGTTTTTTTAATTAACATGATGATTCACGGTTATGGTACCGTGACGGCAAAAAAAGGCAATAAACATGCGTTTCTTATTACTATAATGCTGCAGCTCTTTCTTAGACATTAAATAACGGTGAGATACACAAAATACATGTGACTGTTTCCTCCAAAGTCAATGACGTTATATAAATAAATAGACTCGCTATAGTCTCATATACTCACAATATAATGTGGAAAGTAAGGAACACTCTTTTTGTTTTCAGCGATTTTCAGTATAATTTCTTAATTCAAAAGTTTATTCCTGTGTGATAAAGATAGACAATCAAATAATGTTTGTGTATGAATGGCATGAATATACGAGCGGGCGGCGTATTGCTTGTCATTTTTTGATGGAACGTTCGCCCAGGCCCACTAGAATAAAAGGTCCGGCTGCCTGTCGGAGTTTGATATGTCGAGCTATACAATAAATACAATAGGGCAACGACAGTTTTCAAATGGTGGCGATTGTCATCAATACTTGTTAGAACTACTGATTTATGTGTTGTTTTACTGCAAGCAAACAAATAAACAGAGTGTTTAGGCTGATTAGTCTACTTTAAAACAGTGAAGTTTACTTAGCAACAGAAATTTGGCTGTTGCGTGTCCAGACCCTTTACTTTAGTAGGACTTGAATTTTCTCTAATGACGTGTAAAACCGCGAGCGGGAAACATGAAAATTAATTGTAATATTTATAATAATCGATAATATTAAGTAATTTGCCTGTACTTACAAATGAAATGTTATTCATTCGCCTTTACTATTATTTGCCGTGTAATTGAAACATTTTCTCATCACACAGGAGGGCATTTTGACACTTTTTAAAATGCAATTTACTTACAGTACTGGTAAGACGCAACCTTACTCAACGCGTAGCAGTTTAGTACTAAAGTACTAGATATCGAGATCGGTACAATTGTCTTGTTCTTGTCTTCCCACTTTGAGATTTCTACCCCTCGTCTAATAGTATGTAACGTCATAGTCCAAAGTACTACTTTTTTGTGACGGGAATTGCGTTTCATTTTCTTTATTCGTTTGAGGGAGATGTATGATAATGATTGTATGTTTCCTTTGCGGGGGTATAGACATGTTCACCGTTTGTCTCATTTTCGACTGTCGTTATTTAGTGTGTAAGAAAGAGCGGCAGCATAGTATGCTTGAACAAAAGCAAAACCGTTAGCGCATTGACATTTGACATTTTTGAATTTTTGGAATTCACTCACACTTCAATATTATCCTTGTAACTACATTCTATACTTTCAAAATTTTAGTCATGGCAAGCAGTATTGGAGGGGTCTACGGAGACATCACGGTGCTGTGTGTGAGAGAGATGCAAGAAAATGATGACTTTTTCCTTTATAGGAAACAGACCTACGTAAATTGTGTATCTCATCTTTAGAAAGAGATGCAGCATTAGGGCGATAAGGAACGTATGTTTATTGCCTTCTTTTTGCCATCAAGGTACCGTAACCGTGAATCATCACGGTAATTATAAAAGTGTCCATTCAATAAATGCAAATCTTTTAAGTGGAAATCGACCCACTTCACCACATCCGATCGAGCTGAAACTCTGCAGATAGACTGAAGGAGTCCGAGTTGAGTCATCTTTGGGGATGATGTATGGAGGCTATTTTTGAGGATAGGAAGGATTGAACGGTCGATTGATGATGAGTCTCGAAGAGAGAGAGAGAGAGGTTAGTTGTTGCTAAACGCTAATAACCTTAATTATTTTCTAAGATGTAATTTAATAATGAACATTGTTATTATTATTATCACGCTTTGTGAATACATTTTTTTCTCTAATTATATTATCTAATAATAATGATATTGTTTTCATTTTTCAAGGTAAATTTTGTTTCAAGGATTTATTTAAAAAAAATATATGAATAGCTCGCTGCATGTTTGCCAGTGAAATATCCTTGTCAATGAAGAATGTATCTGCATTCGGTAATTAAATAATCTTGCTCCATTTTCATCCTCCAGCTGCGCAAACAACACAACTCCGTGGGTGTTGGTAAATCTGCCGGATTAATGGTGAATCATCCGCTACACTTTAATTCAAATAAACTATTAGTTCCGTGAGCAATAATCCTCGCATCTCTTATTTAATAAATCAAAATTTCCTCTGAAATTGTATGATTTATAAGTAGTTACTTAAATACCTTTAATATAATACAAATAGTACAAATTATAAACCATAATATAACAATTATTATAAGCAATAATTATCAGCCTGAAACACTCATCTACATTGAAAAAAATCTTCCGAGAAAAGATACAATGCCGCCAACGTGACTTGAACCCGTGTCCTTCTGATTGCCGATCAGGTGCGGCAATCAATCAATGAGAGTGTTTCTGGCTGATAATTATTGCTTATAATAATTGTTACCCTTTGTGCTATGCATAAAAATCTTGTCTTAAACTTTAGTTTATCAATTTAAAATAATAACCATAATATAATTTAATGTGTTTTTTTTAATTTCAAACAAGGTCAATTATAAAATTTGTCCAAAGAAACGTCACTTTCTCAATGACAACTTTTTTTCAACCGGTAGGTAGGTACCTAAGTGTTGAAAAAATATGAATAAGAAATTAAAAATAAATAAGAAGATTTCACCTTTGGAATTTCTTTTTTTAATGAACCATTTAAAAAACGGCCACAAACAGAATGTACAAACAAATTTAATGGTCAAGTTAATTACGAATTAGTTGCCCAATCAGGCATTGTGAGTGCAATACCTTGACTGGCCAAGTTCTCCATCACGACACAAGCAATTCCGCTTGGTGTGATGGTAGTAGGAGATTTTCTAATATTGTCAGCAGTGGCGGTCCTTCCCTCAGGACAATTGGTCAAAAACCTCCCAAAATTATAAGATGACAGTAAAACATAATATTATTATGAAATATTAAGCAAAACCAAACAACTGGTATTATTCTAATGTATTTGAAATGCACCGCGAGATAGCCGGCAGCGGCAAGTAGTGACATCTAACATCTTAAATGGAAGCTTTCTTTCCCATGCACTATGATTGGCTGGGTCAAATTATGAAATGCCCCGATATCATATCTTCTGTCTCTTTATGCACCACACAATAATCGAGATGGCACTATGTCCCTTAGTAAAAAGTTTTCGGATTCTGAAGACGGTTTGGGTCAGTGTCGTGAGGGAGAGAGAGCATGCTGAATATTATGCGTCTGAAAGAGATGGTTTGATAAACGTAGGTTAATTTAGCATATTTTACGCTTGTTGCATGAAATAATTTACTATATTAAATGAAATTTGACGTATGTTGTTGAATTTGACTGTCAAAGTCGTGAGGTTCCTACAAATATTTGATATTGTATCATAGGTAATATCATTTTTTTTAAATGACCTTCCACTTCTGGACCCCTAGAGCCGCCTCTGATTGTCAGGTTATTCGTAACCCGGGAATTTTTGTCTTTTTTTAAAATGCAAACAGAGTGACGGATATTTAACGCACCTTATTGAATTGCGTTATAACAAGAATTTGTGATCTGTACTGATTTGAAAGAAAACCGATGTCCCTAATTTACATAAGGTCCTAGGTCCCAGACAGGTCAATAAATTGATTATTTGACCAAGAAATATTTTCAATATTTGAAAATGTTTGATCGATTTCATCCGAAGTAAGTTAAAATTGATCTTACTTTGAGCGCACTTGCACGCCCACAACACATTTCTATCTCTTCAGTGTACGAGGCATTCATCTGCTTGCCGTGAAGTGGTTTTGATGGCATTTTTCGCTTAGAAGAGGTGAAAAGACTGCTATGAGCGCAATTACTTAATAGGCACTTACTGCAGTGTGAAAGTGTTGTGTTATGGTAGGATTGCATCACCTGTAGTGTTTTTTTCCTATGGGTGGATTAATCCATTATCCATACTGGCTGAAACACTCAACCAATTGACTACTAATACAGCTGGGTCGATCAATCATTTACACAACCCACTGGCGATGTGATCGAGCGGAAAGTACCTGCTCTTTGATCGGGTACGTTTACACAATGGAAAAAATGCTATAGAGAAGAGAGATTGATGCATGGGGTGAAATGCAGATCCTGCCAATGTCTGGAAATTTAATAAAAAGGCGCTTTCTAGATGAGAAAAGTGTGGAGAAGCTGAATAAAAAAAAAATTAAGGCGCGCTCGGCAAAATTGAGGGAGATACAGCCGTTCAAAGTATAAATAAAATTTCACTTCGCGAACCGATACTACGACAGCCCGCCCGCTGCCGCCCGCCATTTTGTCACTGTTATGTTGGTATCCCTGACCTGATCTAAACAAGAGCTAGATACGATTGTAGCCAACTTCGTGGGTTACATAATAAGGCGCGTAATTATGAAAAACAGAATTAATAATATAATGTAAATGAACCTCTAATCAGGCACTGGAATGGAGACAAACCATTCAAATCCTGGGATGTTTTTTAAAATAAAGATAATATACACAAGCCCGCTACACAAACACATTCAAAAACGTAGGCTGTTTTTTAAAGTAAAGATAACATACCCAATCCCGCTAGACAAACCCTGCTTTGCTAGACAAACCATTTAAAAACGTAGGCTGTTTTTTAAAGTCAAGATAACATACACAAGCCCGCTAGACAAATTTCATAATTACGCGCCTCATCAGTTATCCCACGAAGTCAGCTACAATCGTATCTAGCTCTTCTTTGTATCAGGGATACCAACATAACAGTGACGAAATGCCCGCCGGCACCCGCCGGGCTGTCAATAATGTCGGCTCGCGAAGTGAAATTTTATTTAACTCAATTGAAAATTAAAATTATTCAAAAAAAAATTCTATTGCTTTCCACACTTTTTTCACCTTCCAAATTAAAGTGCCCAACTTAAAACGCGCTAAAAACATGGTTTTTGGCAAAAAAAAAACATTGGTAGGATCTGCATTCCTCCCGATGCATGTGCTGCCCGCCACCGTAAGTCGGAAGTACCTGTTGTACCTGAGACCAGAGCACTCAGCACCAGATCTTTGATTGAGTATTTTCGTTTGATGTAGGTAGAAGGTACCTAGTAGACCATGCCGTAGATGTCTAAATTGTGTAGACCGGGCGTCTCGAGTCTCATTCTCGTGACACAGAAAAAGAGAGATGGTTAATCTGAAACTGAAATGGACTGTCACTGCGGTTTCAGTTGCCGGATACTGACACGGATTACATGGAACGTATTACTGACCAATCACAAACCTATTATCAAAAGTATCTGGAAAAAGAAACATAAGAAGATGCTCCGAGGAACTAGCGTCATTGATCCCTTCGGCACCGGTGCACAGTCGCGCGTGCCCAACATTTGTACACGGTTGACATTTGTCACATGAGAATGGGTCGTTTCTTCGACTCGTTCTTGTGTTCAACAGCTCGGCTGTGGAATGATTTGCCGGCCTTTGTGTTTCCTCCTTCCTACAACATGGGTCTCTTCAAGACCAATGTTCATTCCTTCCTCTCCTCAAAAAGACCCTCCACACAGCATTCCAGATGACATAGGCCCTGAGGGAAATTATTTTCCTCAGGGCCTCCTGTGTGGAGTTAATTAGAAAAAAATAAATAAGTTTTATATTGGTCTCCAGTAACTGGAACTGCAGAGGAAAGGCAGCGGCAGCTCTTTCTGATATGACGTGTTTTGTTCGCTGCAAGTATTTATTTTTGTAACGTTGCTCCTCTGACCTGATGCCTTTGAAAATGTATCAAAAGAGGTGTTTTAGTGAAGCTTTACAATTTGGTAGTGACATTTGATTCTGCATTGTGCTCTGAGTGGCAGTGGTCGCACCGGGACAGGAGTGCCCTGGCTGGGGTAATACATCGTTTGGTATCATCTCCAGTAAATGGAATGGCAATGGTAGCCTATTTTAGATTCCAGGTTTCTATCTGTCTATTTTTTTGTTGTGAGAACTATATTCGAAATGCCTGGTCTACAAAATTCATACATCTATGGTTGCTCGCCACACCGGCATCCATCACAGGGTGCTGACGATCTAATCTTTTTTGTAAAAGTAACCTGATCGAGCCTGATCATTTGCGATTCGTGAACACGTTACAATGGTCGGCTAGTTCATGGACCTAGGAGTATTATTGATAATTCAGTAGCGTTTTATAATTATTATCAAAACAGTTTCATAGTAGTGTCAAATAAAAGTATTTTCATTGTTCTGAGCTCATTTGTTTTGTTTCATGAATCTCTTCCCGTTCTATAATATTTTTCATCTAGTACCAGCCACCCCATATAATTTAATTAATTCGGTAATATATTTTAATGTTATCAACAATAATGTCATAATATGAGCAAAATCACACAAAAGATAAATCAAAACAAATGTTTTTGTTTGATTTTCTATATAATAACAAAATCTATTTTAGATTTTTAATTAGAGTAAATGCGATATGAAGATAAAGTTATCATGTTGTGCTTTCAATTTGCAAATACTTACGTCAATTATCTTTTTTACGCCGTGTTTGCAAATGTCAACAATCACCCAGTTAATATTTTTACTTGGGGTTTATCGGGTCACCAATCTCTCGTTACAGGGCAAAGATGATGTATTAGCAGCTATTTTGGTCAGTCTTTCCCATTCATTCAAGGCAATATGACTTATTTACGTACCGTGAAAGTGCCTGTTACTTTGTTCCTTAAAGTGTTACTTTGCATCATTTGAAAAACTTTTTATTATAAAACATCTAAAAAAATATGATATTTTTAGAAATTTAACTAATTACATTTTATAAAGTGCTTCATACAGTGATATATTTATTTTGTCAGTGGTGCAAAACACAGAGTATTGACCTTCGTGTCATTCGAGCTAACCTCATCAGCTGTGTTGTAGACTAGTTTTTGTGGGTTCATAACGTACCTGAGAACCTATTTTCGTGACATTCGAAAAGGTTTTTTTTATTTTGTTTATTTGGTGCATTGCTTATTACATTTTTTTGATAATTTATCGACCACCATGCTAGCCACATGCCTATGCTTTTCCAAAGAAATCTTTGAGCAATAAAAATATATTTTTGTGCTTCAACATGAGGTTTCCATTCCTGTCGGTCTTCTGCTATTTCCCTCTAGTTCATTATACCTAAGGCTGCGGTATTGGCAATTGCATCATCCAACCACCCAAGGTTAGGCCTCCCAACACTCTTTCATCCGGCGAGTTTATTGAAAAATGTTCTTTTGGTGGGCTGCTTTCTTGCCACATGTCCAATAATGCAGTGTAATATCTCCGGGTAATTACTACAGCTAGGTATCTATCTTATCTCATTCTCTCGCAGGCTAAATTCTATATAGATGTGTGTTTGTCTCTTTTTAGTTTTTTTTTTTTTTTTTACATTAGCTCTACACAGGATGCTCTGAGGAAAATAATCCCTCTCGGGGCATATGTCACCTTTGGAGAGTCTTTTTAGGAAAGCAAGGATAGGAAGTTCTGGGAAGAAGGGGGTATTAGGGGTGGGTAGGAATCGGGGGGTCTGTGTGTCTAGGAGTGACTGAACGTATGAATCCATTCTTCCCACTGTAGAAGTTAAAGGAACTCCCTCAAGCATTCTCTCCCGATCCGGCCTACCATGCATCTAGTGGGTGGATGCATCCGCCACCAAGACCCGGACAAACCTCACCCCGTGAACCTGGGCACCCCTGCTAAGTCACCAAACGTAGCGAACCACTTGGGGTGACCTATGGCAGAAGTGTTGGTTATCCAATAAATGGTTCCCAGGGCGGCTTTTATTTCATATGATAATTGAATAAGCTTTTTCAAGTTACATACGAGTATAAAAAATGTACCTTTATTTCCTCGCCCATGCCACAAACACATAATATGACACGTCTTGTGACTTGTAAAGATGATGAAATAAAGTTAATTAATTACCCCTCGATAATTAGTTTACAATCAAAAGCATTTATAAATAATTCTTCTTCTTTTGGTGCCCTCTCTTGCCTTAGGTTTGATATCATCGGCTCGATCTTCACCCTGCAGGCACTATTTTTCATTACAATATAAGTAAACAATGAATTAAAATTGGAGCAAAGTGAGGTTATCTAATATGTTTATAATATTTTTTGTTTTACAGATGACCGAAGAGGCCATCCAGCAACTCCGGCGCTGCGACCAGTACTCACCCGTGTTCAACATGGTGGTGAAAGAGCCGGCCGATGGCTCGATGGCCAAGAGGCCCAGCCCGGCGGCCAGCCACCCATCGGCGGGGAACCTGAGTCGGAAACTGACGAGGGCGTTGCAGGCCCGGGTTGACGCCGTCGAGGAGGCAGTTCGTCTCTTCCGCGAGAAGCAGTATGCAGACTTCGAGGAGTTCAGAGAAAAGGCGCACAAGGATCATAGAATTCTATCAGGGTAAGTTTAAACTGATTTTTAAATAACGATAATCCTGCTGTGGTCCTGCTACTGAGAACTCCATTTTTACCTCTGATTCTTTCTGATAAACGATTAATGCAACAGGAAGAGAGGTTGCAATGGAGCTTTGTTGCTACCAAAAATTTTGAAATATAAGAGTTGTGCTATCCGCAGTTTTTACTGGATGGGACTGTATTTCCTGGAGTCGCCGATATTGTTAACCAATACTACTGCACACCTTAAAAAAATCAATTAAATGAACGAATTATTTCCGTATTCAAACTTTATTGTTAACCAATACCACTACACACCTTCAAAAAATCAACTCAATGACCGAATTCTTTCCGTATTCAAACTATATTGTTAAACAATACTACTGCACGCCTTCAAAAAATCAACTAAATGACCGAATTCTTTCCGTATTCAAACTATATTGTTAACCAATACCACTACACACCTTCAAAAAATCAACTAAATTAACGAATTCTTTCCCTATTCAAACTATGCCCATTAGGTAGTAGTCCGCCGACGGTCGGGCGGCCATCATAGCATATCTCTTGTATTTCGAAATCTTTGGTTGCTACAGAGAGCTTCATTACCACCTCTCTTTCTATTATGTGAGTTGTTTATAATAACCTTTTTTTGTATATTATGTCAAAACAAGCTCTTTTGATGAGAAATGTAAGATGGTTGTATTTTAAAAAATGTTTTTCGGCCATGCAGGACCTATTTACTATAGGCGTATTTGTCATCACTTTTCACATTTTTTAGTATGCACTAAACACCTATTTTTCAAAGAGCAGTCATCAAGATAGTCAAATTTCTCATTTATTTCATTACCATAATATCAACAAACTGTTGACAATGTTTAAGTATGAAAATTGATTGTCTTCTAAATTTAGCTGCATACTAAGATTTTGTATAATCATCGAAGACAATATTAACAACCCTTTTTTATTTTTGATACAACATTTTACATTTCATAGTATAATGCAATAATGTTGATCTCACTGGGTGGCTTAACCGTTACTGAGGCCCCCATGCGAAAAACGAAAAGTGCAAAACAGAAAAGACAAAAAGATTCATTAGCATCTAGAATAGAACCCAGATCTTCTCTCTTACCTCTGCTCTGACTGCTGAGCTAATTTGACCCAACTTACGTCATTCAACTACCAACATCATTATCATTTTCTTAAATGCATATTTTCTGGCTGCTTTCACTATTTACTCATTACCCACCACAAAAATAAGATTTTGCAGCTAATTTTGCTTTAGTTTTGTCCTGAATCTGCTATTGCTGCATTCCACACCGCTTTCAGATTCAATATTAAACGTTGGTAAACAATAAGTACTAATAATAATTTTGTTTTTCAGCATTCTGTTCCAAGCTGAACACGTGGAGACTTCGATGGCAAATAATAATAATAATAGAAACATAATACCTCAAAAAAGCAACGAAACGTTGCCACAATTAATAAACGCGAGAAGCAGACAGCAGCCCGCGTTTGGGAACTCTTTTCCCGTGAATAAACCTAGAAATGGTTCTGTCAAGGTACGTTATTAGATTGTTCTATTCAATTATAGCAATATGTAGTTTTCATTTACAACCGTAGAAAATAGAACCAACGGAGAGGGGCCATAAACCATTATTAGTATGAAAGTGAGGGGAAAAAATGTGACAAACATCGTTCACACATTATCTACGTACAGCGGTGCCCCGCCTTTGTTTCTACCTACAAACCAAAAGCGTAATTTTAATTGGCTCCGCCGCTTTGATAGTCCATGCGGTTTTATTTTAGCTCGGTCACAGTTGGAACATTTCCGTTCCATAACTTTTGTTTCTATTATCTGTGAATATTGTATTATTCAATTAGAACATCTTATTATCTCAATGTATGTATTAATCATTTAAAACATGTTTTACTATTGTTTTATTCAATTTCGACCGATGTCTGTATTGTGTTGTGCAATTATAATAAGCTTGAATTCATTTATTTGTTATCACTTCTTGCAACACTGAGTAGACAATACACACCTTCAGGTAGAAGTACGTTTCATAAATTTTTTTCAAATTGCATTTGGAAACTTTGGTTTAAAAAAAGTGTACATTTTAATTATTTTGTTGTTAACTTTAAGATTTGAACATAAGGAGAGGCGTTTTCTCTTTCTAAAGCCATTTAGATCAAATTTCTAACCATGATATTAAGGGAGACACAGTGATTTCTATAAGATCTATACGAGTTGTTCTGAAAAGTGAACAAATTAGCCTAAGGGATTAAAGTCTTGATAATGTGAGTGGAACAACCTCGCCTGGCTGGTTGTGGGAGATTGGCATCACCGACGAGTTTACAAAATGTCGACAACTACTATGTACGAACCTCCGCGAGATTTATGGTAGTTGTCACCAAGAAAAAAATGGCCTTACAATTCTTGTCATCGTATAGTCCATTCCATTTGAACTTGTACTGAGAGATCAAATTTTTCTAATGAAATTGGCCACGAAATTTTTGATCCACAAAGTACGTCCAAATTGGATTTCTTCTGTTCTTCTTTATTTTATGCATTGCCACATGTTGTGTGAATGTTGATAATGAGTTGGACATGTTGTGTTTCAGAATATGGCGGACTTAGGCAGTTATAAGGAAGACTCTCTGGACTCTGAAGGGATATTTGATTTAGAGGGGATGGACGTACCACATAATGGTCTCAATTCCGATGCTTATGATTCAGACACTGATGGTAATGTTAAAATAGTTACTATTGGTGTATTCATAATGTTGGATTGAGATTTTAATAATTATGTATTATAAATACATTTTTTGTGTAAGTAATTTAATTGAATTTTTTTTTGTATACCATACAACCTTCATCTCAATCAGAAAAGATAAATATTGGATATTACATGCACAAATTGTTTTTGTTATTATTTTTTAAAATTATTATACATGTATATTAGCCATAAGTCCAATCAAACAGCATCAAGATCATTGCCATTATCAAAGTGATTAGTGAAGACGTTCATGATCACCTTGTTTTCACATACAAGTCAATTAAGTCATCGTTTTCCTCAAGGTCGTTGATTAGACAGAATGATTTTCAATTGAGTTCAAACAGACATTCCTCTTTGTCCTTATCCCTTTGTTTCCTTCCAACCGCCCTTGAGGTGAGTTTTCTACAAAAACGATGCTATATAAATAATCCGATTCCACGACAGTTGATCACCCGGCATACTTATATACAATTCTAGCAGACCCGGCCACACGTTGCAGTGACTAACGAAACACAACGCCACGCCATTACCCAACCTTTATAACCAACGCCGTCTATTAAATCAAATCAAACCGCCCGCTTGCCAGCCCGCTCCCTTTATTTATATATTTCAACCAATTTACACAAAACCTTGACAAATTATATACCTAAAAACCTTCCTCATGAATCACTGTATCTATTGGTGAAAACTGCATGAAAGTCCGTTGCGTAGTTTAACCTCTGGGAGGCCAGGCCATTTCACGAAAATTCACTAAAAAAGCACCACTTTGAATTGAATGTTTTGTGGATTAATTTTGAGCTATCGAATATTTTATTGACTGAAACACGTTCCTAGAACAATAAACTATGTACGAAAACAACATTAAGCAAGGATCATACTGAGCAGACGCAACGCCACGCAACGTTCCTGTACCGTTCACACTGGCCAGACGTACGTACGCGTCGCTGTGACCACGTGAGAAGGGGTCTCTGGTTGTGCGCAGGCGCGTTTGATTTGACACATTTGACATTTATTTTTTAGGTTATGTTTATGTGATTCTCTTAGCAGATGACAGCTTTGGGGGTGTTCAAGTATTACGTAACGCAATTTTTGAAGATTTTTGACCCCCCCCTCCCCCCCATGTAACGCGCCGTAACATTTTTCCCGTACCACCCCCCCCCCCCCCCCTAAACGTTACGTAACGCCCAAGTGACAATTTTTACCTGAAAGTCACAATTAAGTACTGGAAAGTCGCTTAAATACCTTTTTTCTTGTTTTAATCGCGTTTGCGGTAATAAATAAAACAAGAGATTTCAAGAACGAAAAGGATTGTCAAGTAGGAAGATTTTAATTCCTTACTTTTTATCTAATTAAAGAAAAACATGTTACGTAACGCGTTGTTCGAACCCCCCCCCCCCCCCCCCGTAACGCACAGTAACGTTTCACAAGACCCCCCCTCCCCCCCCAAGTGCGTTACGTAATACTTGAACGGCCCCTTTGCCATATCTTGAAAGTGAATTTGAAGATGATTTGCTACGATTATTATTGTTAAATCAATATTCTCGTAAAAAGAAAAAAAGTGAGAAGTATTTGGGTCCACAACATTAACAAACAAAGACAAATGTTTGGAGAGTTCCATACTTTAGTAAAGGAACTAGAATCTCTTGACGGACGATTCTTCATGTACTTCCGTATGAGTAAAGTGGTATTTGAAGAGCTTCACAGCATAATTGAATTATTGAATATGACATAAAAAAAGAAAACACACATCTTCGAAAGTCAATTGGGACCAGAGAAAGATCTAAAGTTTTATTGACATTCATTATAGGGGTATAATATTGAAAATCATGCCATAAATGGCTGAAATTTCTTCCTAAGTTGCACTGCGTATGCAGAATCTCTATAATCCTGTAATTTGATTTTATAAATAACTTCGTGCCGTCTAAAAGCTTCAATAAACTGTTCGTCATCCATTTTTGAATAATATCTGTCAAAAAAACAACCATAGATATAGCGAAACAACGTTAGATGCTCAGATAACACCAAAAAGATGTAAAATCATCTCGTAGTAGGCGTGACCATACCCCCTCCACCTTCCACATGGCCCACGCCGATCTGGCTGTGGCAGATCAACGTCGCGTAGGGGGCGTCGGTTTGCGTTGCGTGGAGCTAGTCTGATTCTAAAGCACCCGTTTCCATAGAAAATGTGTGGATGGTAAGCAGTCCAGATATGGAAATGGTGACGTCAACCCACGTGGCGTGGCGTTGCGTGGGCTTAGTGTGGTCTTACCTTTACTTGCATTATTTACGTAAATTAATAGGTTATACAATGTTTTAGTCGAGGAACACGCATTAATTTTGGTAGCTAAAATTCTCGGCAAAAATGACAATTCTGTCACAGATAAAATCGTTAAAAAATATTCTGGGGTTGCAAGGTGAATGAAATTTTGACGAATCCTATGGTGTAATGTTGGCGCAAGCGATTCTGACCCTGTTCTTCATACAAATTATGTACATAGAAGGGCCAAAATCGCAGACAAACATCTTTTGTTCGATATTTTTTCAAATTATTCTCTCGCGCATGTGCACAATTCGCGCGCGTCTCTGGCCTATTAGAGGTTAAAAGATCTAAGCGCCCAGATATCGGGAGCGACTTCATTTTATACTATGTAAAGATGCAGTCGGTCTAGGTAAATTTTGGTATACGTACCTAATTCGGTATACATACCTACAGGAAAATATAACTAAATGTTACCGCCGAAGGGGTGTACAGAGAGGATATACTGCTGAATAACGAAAGTATAAAATATATTTTCATTCAAATGCATCAAGGATAAAACTACTTGTCTATATACTAGTGTATAAGGGGTCGTCCATTAATCACGTGAGGCTCGAAAGGGGGGGGGGGGGGGGGCTCGGAAAAAATCAAGAAATATCACCAGGGGGGGGGTATAATGAGATTTCACGTGTATTTATTTTTCGTGATAATATTCTGAAAATTTCAAAATTCTTTGTACTAAAAAAACACATGATTTGGGGGGGGGGGGTTAGAAAGTTGCTAAAAAACATCACGTGATTAATGGACGACCCCTAAGTATAAAAATCGACACTGTAAATAAATTCATTTGATGTCGATACCAACTTATTGTTAAAAGGTATTTTTTAAGTCGATTTTAGGTTTGAATTTGGTGTTTAATGCACAAAAAATTATAATTTGGGGCCAACTATGGGGGGATCAACTGTCGTGACACAAAATAATCCAATCATTATTATTTAAGAGAGTGTAACTCCGGTAGTGATTTATTTTACTAACTTTTTAATTACGTTTTATACTAACTTCTATACTGCATTCCCAGCATTCCAGTGCCCTTGAGGTGACTTTTCTCTACAAATTATTCAATTATTATTATTTCGCCCGAGATTTCAACAATACAACATGATGTCTTGTTTTATTTTTTTAGGCACATTTAAAACTCCTGATGCTAATGATGGAAATAACGTATTGACTTATAAATAGCTGTTTTGAACTACAAATTGCAGATATAAAAAGTTGTGCTGCGAAATTCACAAGACCTGAGCTTACCGTTATAGAAATAGATTTCTGCTTTTTTGTTGTGATTTGATGTGACTTGGAAGTGATGTTTAAATTTAATTTGTTTGTTTGCAGATTCAGTGAGCAGGGATGAGGGCATCCATATCACCCGCGAGGCGGCGCAGCAATGGGGATCCTCCATTGCCAAGAGCCTCCCAGTCAATGTTCCGGCATTTACTCAATTCCATGATATTTCTCAAGACAGGCTCGATCAACATGTAAGTTTTGCATTTGTGTACATACCTACATTATATTAATGAAAATGAGATCCCTGAGACGTATTTGTGGTAAAACCGTGTTATAAATGTGTACATTCATTTGTACAGTGTACTTTTGTATTATCTCATTTCAAGTGCGCTTCAAGTGCAATTCAAGTACTGAGGACTTAGATGGTTTGGACTCGTGGAGTGGATGAACAGGGAAACGAGTGTAGAGAGAATACGTGACATCAAGGTGAATGGTAGAAAAAGTTGGGATGTTAAGAGTCAGAATAACAGAAGAGTATGTTTGAGACGATGCGTGAATGAAGCAAGTAGTGTGTGCCAAGACAGAGTTGTGTGGCGGTCTATCATCTCTGCCTACCCCTCCGGAGAACGATATGATGATTAGTTAGTTAAAATTCAAATAAAATTAACATTATTGAATATGTATTATGTTTGTGTAATTAAAATTGAGTGTATTTTATTGTTTACTATTTTTGTTTTCAATTGGTTGGCTTTCCGAACACGAGCCATACTATTATTTTCTTATCTTTCTCATATTATTTAAATGAAACACTTGATAATTAATTATGACGTGGGTGTAATCAAAACAATACAATATACATATGTAATGCATAATCATATATTAAGGTGCACTATATAAACTCTATCTGCACATCTACAACTTTACAGATTTTTTTGTCTTTTTGTTAAAAATTGTTCTGGCGAATAATATTGATTTTTAAAACCAAGCCACAATGCTGCAATCATGTTACAATTGTTAACTTTATAAATGCGGATGCTGCGGAATGCATGCAATCCATCTTCAATTTGTTATATTGAATTGTGTGTAGGGCAGTAGGGTGCCAAATTGTTCAGGTGTAATACAGATACCTACCTCGCAGTGTCCAGCTTTGTCTCCAAACGAGACTCGGACGCCAAACATTTGCCTGTTCCAGCAAACGTATGCTGTACCCTGCGGAATGACATGAGAACCCCTTCTCAGAGATGGGCATAAGATATAACCCCGCAATTACATGTGGATGGGTTGTATTTTTGAATAAAAGAGTGGTTCACAATCATATAGACTTCTATTTGATGATAATAGATACAGTTAGATGTTGGAATGACTTACCCCCCAGACCGAATTGTAAACTATACTATCTACTCTAAAACGCGAAAGCTCGGGAACGCCTTCCTCCACGGATGCTCGGTTTCATCAGCTCGGAGCGGCAAGCCAGCCAGCTCCGAATCTCGTTCAGTCACGTGCGTCCGGGTCATCTAGGACTCGGCCAGTTGATCCCGGCAATCAGGTACTCGTCAGCAAGGGCGACATTCATTACGCGCAACCGCGTGCTTGGCAGAGTTTGAATAGCGCAGTAAATCTCCCAAATATAACCTCCGATCGATAATATCGACGATTGTCGTCAAATCTGTCCACCAACAGGTTCGGAACGAGCGCGGATCCACGTTCTCTCGCATCGATTCTTCGGAATCTAATTTCACCTTTCGGATTACACCGTCTCGCGTTTCTTATTACAACTCCGGACTTGCTTCTCGCATCCTCCGTAATTTACCCGCGAACCGATCACGAACTTTATTTTGTCATTTGAATCCGTTAAAGTAACGATCGTTACGCTCCAAAATAATTACCGCTTAATATTTGAATATTTGATTCTCCTCAAAATAGCACTGCCGTCCCGTTTGAGTCCGGTCGCCCCTGCCGGGCTCAAACGGGAAGAGACCTCTCGTTTTCTCGAAAAAACAAAACTACCTTCACCGCCGGTGTGTATGGCTGTTCAAACAGACCATAAACAACCATAACTTAAAGGTAACACAGTACCTGACCACAATTGTTGGAAAATATGAAATAGTTTCATAACATTACCCCGCTCGCTCCGAACGTGTTTGCCCTCGAACACAAAGTAAAATCAAAAACCATAAGGAAAAAAAAAAAATAAAAATCCCTACACTACTGACTAACCAACATGGTCTGATGGGGGTACTGAAACAAATAGCATACGCGTGCAAAGAGAAAGGAAATGCATAATGATAAAATAAGTACATATATAAACATCTAATAGATATATAATAAGAATGAAATGCGTACAGACAACTTACCAATGATTATGTCGCACCCTCAATCGCGCCCATCATGCGTAAGGCATGGTGGATGAATTCGCGACGCAACCATTAGAAGTGCCGGCAAACAGGAAAATAAAGCTTAACCTAATGAAACTTAAAAATAAACAAACTTTAATTAGGTGATACGTGGACGGGGTCCACAAACACCCTCAGCATGTAGGATGCTGGGTGCTGTAATACTGAATTCCTCAAGGACTACCGTTCACGTAGCATCTGTAACAGAGCAATATCTTATAAATGTAGTAGCTATAATGCACAATATTAAAATACCTTGTAAATTTATTAATATACTATGACATTTTACACGCACTGGGCGTCACTTATTACGAAAACACTTTTTGTTGTTCTTTTTTTTTAAAGAGCCTAAACAGGCAACACTTTTTAGATGGTGTACCATCTGCACTTTTCACTGATTTTACTTCCATTTTGGGAAAAAAAAAAAAACTTCCTTCGAAGAGTATTTCTAACTAAACTTCCTGACTTCGGTCTTTTGGGGGTTATGATTATTAAACCTTTTATACAGCAATAACAGTTCAATCATTATACTTTAGTTTTATATAAAAATCATGGTTTGGATCATACTTAAATGAAACAATGTAAACAACCATCGCCAATGAATGGTGCCAAAAAGTAAACTACCATTGCCAATGAATGGTGCCAAAAAATAAACAACCATTGCCAATTAATGGTGCCGAAAAGTAAACAACCATTGCCACTGAATGGTGCCAAAAGTAAACAACCATCGCTAATGAATGGTGCCAAAGGTAAGTTATGTAGACCCATGATAGAGGGTTCAATTGGTAAAGTTACTTGTTCGATATATACAATTATTAAGGTTCCATACAAACCTATACATATGAGTAGATAGTTATGCGTCGCTCAGGACGTTAATTGAAAATAGACGTAATAATAATATCCCAAACAAGGGAAACGAGATGGAGAAAACAAATATCATTTTACATAATATTATCCTAATAATAGTTTGTGCGGTAATAACATATTTTATGTCATACAAAAATTTCAGACAATTGATATGAGTAGTGCCAAAACAGGCAACTGTGCAGGAAGTGCAGAATATTCTTATAACATAAAATCTCAAAATTTAAAAAACTGAAAATCGGAGCATACAGGAATAATGGGCTGCTATTTCTGTATACTCTAATTATAGTTTAACAAGGTTTACAATACGGAACATAGAGAAATGATGGGCAGACACTTCTGCATGTTCCTATTATAAAATCACACAGTTTACAATGTAAGTAAATACGAACACAGGACGTATTAAATTTTGCTTGGAATACAAGAGGGTATATACAATATCGTCGTATATTCCAAGTTGACTTAACTTAAACTAAAATATAATGTGCTATTTTTCTTTTTGTTTCCATGTGCAAGCGTTCCACAATCCAAATTATAGAGGTGTATAACAATATATTTAACTTAAATTTTATTTCAGATGTGTATACAGAACTGATGTTCCTTTCTCAACTCGGGTTTCGAACCAGAGTTAGAAAAAAAAAAAAAATTAATTAATTATATACTCTTTAGGAGATATATAATATGAAGTATTTATCGGAATCTGACTTATTGATCAAATATTGACCACCCCAATTCGATTGATCAAGTCGAATTGAATGGTCCAAGGATTATTTATTTAGTTAATGAAGTCAGCCCTTGCAAAGATGGCCAGTCCCTACAAGGTACTGAAGGTAATGAGACTAAATAGGAATATTGTCCGATTTCACAATGTCTTTCACATGAAAGTCACCGGTTTCTTTACCATTAAGATCTGCGAGCGTATATACAAGATCTGATTTCTTTCTCACAACTATATTTTTAACAAATCGCGGAGCTAACTTTTGTGCAAAGTAATTTAATGCATTAGATTGGACGAAGTTTCTACGCCAAACCACATCTCCAACCTGGTAAGTAACGTGTTTTCTACGTAGGTTGTAATGATTAGCTCCCTTTTGGTAGGCTTTAAGGAGTGCATCTGAGACTTGTTCATACACTGTCGATAATTTATCTAACCTTTGAGCATAAGCTTCAGGTTGGACACCATTCTGCGAATTGGTATCTCCATCTGCTAATGGATTACGGTGGAGATCTCCGTCAATTATCTGTTGCCTACCATGCATCAAAAAGAACGGAGTATACCCCGTAGCGCAGTTGACGGTATTGTTCATAGCCGATTGAACTTGAGGGAGAAACTTAGACCAATTCCTGTGATCCGATTCAACTAAAATAGATAGTGCTGTCCCCAATGTTTGATTATAACGCTCCACTACATTATTTTGAGGAGTATACAGTGAGTTGTAAAAAGGCTGTGGTACGTTATAATTACGTAGTAATTCTTTAAATTCTTTCGCAATGAATTGACGGCCATTATCGCAGACTATAGTACGCGGTACTCCATGAACAAGGAAGACGTTCTCTTCTAAATTTTTTACGATGCTTTTCGCGGAGCCGTTGCGCAGCGGAAATAGCCAAGTATACTTAGTAAAGACGTCCACACATGACAAAATTACTGTGAAACCGGAGTAGCTTCTAGGTAAAGGACCTACCAAATCCAAGGATAACATTTGCATAGGTCTCGTAACTCGTTTAGGGTTCGAGGATATACCATTAGGAGGGGCCGTACTAATCTTATGTGCTTTACAGGTTTGACAACGATTCACAAATTGTTTGGCGTCTCTATACATATTGGGCCAATAGTATCGTAACTGCAATTTTTTATACGTTTTAAAGACACCAGGATGACAAGCTCGAGAAGATTCGTGTACATTAGATAAAATCTCCTGTCTAAGTTCTTGAGGGATAACTTTTTTCCGTGCTGTTTCTTCGCAGAGAGCTGAATCAGTCTTAGTATGACGAAATAATTCATTATCTCGAACTTGAAAATTTTGAAACCGTTGTGGAAACTTCTGACAACCTTCCCACGCTTTTATATACCATTCGTCAGTGGTGTGGTTAGGATCAGTTCCCGATAATAAAGCTAGGTTCATTCGCGAAAGTACGTCCGGTACAACGTGTTGAGTTCCCTTACGGTGAACTACATCGAACGAAAATTGTGATAATCGTGAGCTCCATCGTGCAAGACGGCCACTAGGGTTAGATAAAGACCCCAACCACTTCAAGCTTGAGTGATCGGTGACAACTTTAAAATGTGCACCTTCTATATATGGTCAAAAATGTGTAACCGAATCTAACACTGCCAAAAGTTCGCGTTCCGTGATACCGTAGTTGCGTTCGTGAGTATTTAAACAGCGCGAATAATAAGCGATAGGGTGTTCTAGTCCATCTATGGTTTGGATCAAAACTCCGCCAATCCCAGCGGAGCTGGCGTCACAATGTATTGTAAAGGGTTTTGTGAAATCCGGGCAACTCAAAACCGGAGCTGAGGTTAAGGCTTTTTTTAAATCACTAAAGGCGGTCTCGGCTTCTGGGGACCATGCAAAGTTGCTGATACCGTTCTTGGAACCGGTGAGTCTCGTAAGAGGGGCGGCAATGCTTGAAAAGCCCTTTATAAATCTCCTGAAGTACCCACATAAACCAATGAAGGCTCGTATTTGCTTCGCGTTTTTGGGAACAGGGAAGTTCTGAATACTTTCTATTTTTATAGGGTCCGTACGAAGACCTTTAGAATCAACCATATAGCCAAGATATTTGAGCTCGGCTTTGCAGAACTCAGATTTTTTTAGGTTTATGGTTAGACCTGCGTCTTTGATAAATTAAGATGAGACTGTAAATCTTCCGACACCAAGATCAGGTCGTCTAAGTAGCAGAAAGCATTTTCGTCAAATTCAGGTCCAAACAAGGCGTCAGCCAGTCTTTGGAGCTCGCTTGGTGCGTTTTTGAGACCGAAAGGCATACGAGTGAATTCGAATAGTCCTCGACCAGGAACTACGAATGCCGTCTTCTGACAGGAGTCTTCGTCCAAGGCAATCTGCCAGAACGCCTTGGAAAGGTCAATGGACGAGACGTACCTAGCCCCGCCAAGCTTATCCAGGATTCTTGATATATATGGCAAGGGGTAGGAATCACGAATTGTTACGTTGTTGATTTTTCGCGAGTCCAAACAAAAACGACCCGTACCGTCTTTTTTAGTTACGATCAATACCGGACTAGACCAAGGAAAGCGCGAGGGACGGATAACTCCTAATTTCAGCATCTCATCCACTTCAGCTTCAAGCTGTCTCTGTCTAGCGGGCGACAAAGGGTAGTACCTTTGTTTTATTGGAGGACCTGTGGTAACGATTTTATGTTTTACAAGATGAGTCTTCCCTAAGCCTTTTTTCTCAAAAGAAATCGATTCAAACTTTTTTACTATTTCTAATAAACTTTTGTTTTCTTTAGGAGTCAAAGATGAGGCTGGCCGGATCGCCCTTACCTCATTAACTTGTCCTGCCCGTGTTGGGCTGGGCACTCTTGGAAACAGTTCCGGCGCGATTTGGAACTGCTTCCAAAAGTTCACCCCCAAAATGTAATCAGGCGACAATGACGGAATGACGTAAAAAAGGATGTCCTGAGTGATTCCTTTGTACGTCGCCGGCAACGTCATTGTCCCTAGCACATTTTGTTTAGTACCGTCTGCTGTTGAGACGTTAAAATCTACTTTAACTAACTGAAAACCTAAATTTAAAAAATATTTATAAGAGTCTCCCCGTATACAAGATAGAGAAGCGCCACTATCAAGTAACGCCCTATATATTTTGTTAACAATACAAATTTCGGCGTACGGTCGATTATCCCTTTCTATCTCCGAATTCTGTGGCAGTGGGCCCACTGCGTTAGAATCGGGAGCAGAAAGAAACTTTCTTA
The DNA here is from genome assembly GCA_917880885.1 of Limnephilus marmoratus. Taxonomy (NCBI): domain Eukaryota; kingdom Metazoa; phylum Arthropoda; class Insecta; order Trichoptera; family Limnephilidae; genus Limnephilus; species Limnephilus marmoratus. The sequence continues at coordinate 58,113,404 of OU862911.1, read as the reverse complement.
CCAGTCGGAGCCAACTCCGCCACTCACGTCTTCCCTGCGCATGGGAAGGTGCGTGTCTAGAGCGACTCCGTCCTAGTTTTCCGCATCCTTGTTTGTATTATTACTTAGAGACCCTACTTTGGAAGCGTAACTGTCGGAAGCTTTCTTCCTACAGTCCGACATTTTGTGCCCCATTTTCTTGCAATAGTTACAAATAATCCTATTGTTTAAAGGAGCCTGTGGTGCATGACCCGACTCTTTTTGTTTATTATCAATGGAAGGTCCCTGTTGATACTGTTTTGCAGAATTTGTATTTTTACCAAAAGTAGATTGTTTGTTATATGTCGATCGATTGTAATATTTATTATTATATAAAGGAGGACTTTGATTATTCATGAATTTATTACTAGGATATCGATTGAAATGTTGTTTTTTGAATTTCGAATTATCATTTTGATATCCCTTGTTTGCGTAAGAAGTCGAGGGAGTAGGTTGCTTTGCCGTTTCAGATGTCGAGAATGATTCAAATTTGTTTGTCGCATCATTCAACTCTTTGAAGCTATTTATCCCCCGAGACGCAAGTAAGGTAGTGTACTTAGGTAACAAGGCTCTCATGGCTAATTGGAGCAACTCCCTATCTGATAGTTTAGAGTCGAGCATATTGTTATGCGCCTTCATCCTAAGGACAAATTCAAAAGCCGACATATCGTTTGATTGCTTCATATTGAACAGATCTATTTTTAGGGCTATTTGTCTATTGCTATCTTCAAATTGTCTGATTAATAGTAGTTTCAGGCTATCCCAGGTAAGGTCAGGAGTGTAAATGGACCTAAACCATAATAGAGCTAGGCCCTCTAAAATATCCGGAAAACACCTAACTATATCTTTATAATTGACGTTTCTAGTCCTACATTTTTCATCAATTTGTTGAATAAGTTCTCGAACACAGGTTGAACCATTGAATTTTATATTCCAATTATTTATTGTGACTGTTGGAGCATGCGATTCATTATAAATGATTTTTGTATATTTTATAACGTTGGTACCGGAGTCGTTGTCCTGATCTGTATTTATGTCGTCTTCAACTTGTTCAACAATTTCAGCTACTTTTAATGACTTATTATGGTTTCTAGCCTGCAAACGCATTTCCTCTAATGTGTTGGCCGGTATTATATTTCGTATAGTTAATTCTACATTTAAATCGTCCTTCGATCTCCCGTTGATGTTCTCTATTGGCCCCGACATATTGAAATTTAAGCGTGTGATAAAATTAAATAAAAAAACTTTAAATAAAAAAATTTTTTTTTGACAACCCTGTTTTTTTTTTTTTTTTTGAAAAAAAGTTAAAGTTAAGTTTTTTGAAATAAAGTTGAATAAACTTTCAAATTTGTGGCAACCCTAATTTATGTTGAGAAGAAAAAAAAAAAATTTAATTGATTTTGCGGCAACCTTGATTTCAAAATAAAAGTTTTTGCGGCAACCCTGCCTTTATGTTAGTAATAGTTATAGAGATATTTTGTATATTCAATGAAATGTTAAGTCTTGTAGGTACCACTCCGTAGGTAATAATAGTTTAATATACGATGACATATGCATTAGTGATCACAGACATACACATGAAATATTTGTCGAGTCTTTCATTGTATTTCGGATTTCAAACCCGTGTTAAAAATGTAAATAACCGTCTATAGTATGTAGAAACGTCAAGTTTGGCATATAAATAATAACCAATAAATATAATATCTGTAACACATATCAGCCGCCTTTATGTAAGTAAGTGACGTATCTTGTAATTATTTATAAGTACTTTGATAATATGACATTGAATAATGTAGGCACTTTCTTTGCAACGGAAATTAACATTAGTATTCATAACATTTATGTATGTTTAAACTATTATGTTTGCAATGTTAAATGCTAAATTAAAAAAATAATTTTAAATGTGTACCGGCATTAATGTAATGGAAAGGTATGTATTGCATATCTTTTAAAATACCTGCAAAGTTGTTTGTTGTTTATTTTGACAGTTTTCAATGTCATAGATATTTTTGTAGACAATCCATTGTCATGGATTAATGTATTATTTACTTAATAACCACTATTGCCTGGTATCAAGATAGGCACTACCTACACAATTTCTACCATCAGAGAAGTATTGTCTATCAACAAATTTTGTGACCGATCCGATCGTTGTTTGTGGAACAAACACAAATGAATTGAGGTTATGTTGATTATTATTGTCCGACTGGTAGAAATGAATGAGGTTATGAAACATTTGAAAATCAAGTACTTTCGACACTAACATGACAATACCATTTTATGTGTGGAACACTAGCACATGGAAGTTACATTTTAACCAAAGCATCCAGATGTAATTGCAGTGTTATTGCGTGCCAAAACACATTGGTGCGCCATTTGTTAACTTTATAAATGCGGATGCTGCGGAATGCATGCAATCCATCTTCAATTTGTTATATTGAATTGTGTGTAGGGCAGTAGGGTGCCAAATTGTTCAGGTGTAATACAGATACCTACCTCGCAGTGTCCAGCTTTGTCTCCAAACGAGACTCGGACGCCAAACATTTGCCTGTTCCAGCAAACGTATGCTGTACCCTGCGGAATGACATGAGAACCCCTTCTCAGAGATGGGCATAAGATATAACCCCGCAATTACATGTGGATGGGTTGTATTTTTGAATAAAAGAGTGGTTCACAATCATATAGACTTCTATTTGATGATAATAGATACAGTTAGATGTTGGAATGACTTACCCCCCAGACCGAATTGTAAACTATGCTATCTACTCTAAAACGCGGAAGCTCGGGAACGCCTTCCTCCACGGATGCTCGGTTTCATCAGCTCGGAGCGGCAAGCCAGCCAGCTCCGAATCTCGTTCAGTCACGTGCGTCCGGGTCATCTAGGACTCGGCCAGTTGATCCCGGCAATCAGGTACTCGTCAGCAAGGGCGACATTCATTACGCGCAACCGCGTGCTTGGCAGAGTTTGAATAGCGCGGTAAATCTCCCAAATATAACCTCCGATCGATAATATCGACGATTGTCGTCAAATCTGTCCACCAACAGGTTCGGAACGAGCGCGGATCCACGTTCTCTCGCATCGATTCTTCGGAATCTAATTTCACCTTTCGGATTACACCGTCTCGCGTTTCTTATTACAACTCCGGACTTGCTTCTCGCATCCTCCGTAATTTACCCGCGAACCGATCACGAACTTTATTTTGTCATTTGAATCCGTTAAAGTAACGATCGTTACGCTCCAAAATAATTACCGCTTAATATTTGAATATTTGATTCTCCTCAAAATAGCACTGCCGTCCCGTTTGAGTCCGGTCGCCCCTGCCGGGCTCAAACGGGAAGAGACCTCTCGTTTTCTCGAAAAAACAAAACTACCTTCACCACCGGTGTGTATGGCTGTTCAAACAGACCATAAACAACCATAACTTAAAGGTAACACAGTACCTGACCACAATTGTTGGAAAATATGAAATAGTTTCATAACACAATGTTAAAAATCTATATTTTAGTGTGGGCATATTTAATTTTGGTCACTAATGTGCCAGACTAGTCTCACAGAGAGGTCGTTCGTGACATCGTGTTGTAGTATCTTTTGTCTGTATCGTTTTCATAAAAGATATGTAAGAAGGAAAAAGAGCAAGCTCACCCTCCACTATTTGATTGAAATGTGTGCACATCACATTTTGAACTTTTACAAATTTTAGTATTTTTTTTTTTTAAATGAGATTTTTCTTACATAAAATTTTTTCTTGATAATGTTATGTGGCTTGTAAATCCTACTACTCATTATGCTGTCTAACGTCTGTACTTATATTGTACCTTCTTAATTTCTTTATATGTATTCCTATTATATTATTCATAAATACTATCTTATTATACTCCGTTGTATAACTTACCAAGATAAAGGAAACACGACTTCAATAAATTAAAAGCATAAAATAGAAACCAAGAAAAACTTCTATATTATGTGACAGTGTTTTGCATAATCATACAAAATGTACTTTTAAATTAAATTAATAATAAAAGTATTATGCCAAACATCGTAAGCTACAACCAAATGTGTTGCTCTTATCCCAATCGGCACTTATCCCAATGGAGTCCAAAAAAGTTTTTAATATAAAGTGTTTTTTTTTTTTTGCGGAGACGGTTTACGACCGGTTCCTGTGAGCACTTAGGCCATAGGCCTATTGTGCTGTCTCCCATTTTGCCTCAATCCTTTAACCTTTTCCCCGCGTTGAACTACTCCGTTTTTTCAATACCCATACGCGGTACATGTATATGTCATTTTTCAAATACCTATCCAACCAATTTTATGTCAAATCACAGCATATTATGGCATGATTTATCATACTATATAAACAGATGAGATTATTATCTACAATTTGAAACCAAATCGTCGTCTGTAAACACTCCTAGATGTTTATAAAAAACAAAAAATGTAAAAAACGTACCCATATTATCTTAAAGACGGCGCCATTTATCCGCGTGCGTGTACTCAGGACACTGCGTTGATAGACACAAGTGGTACCTCATAATTAATTCGTATAAACAAGTTCTAAAACTTCTAATGACACTAAAATTAATAAAATTTTTATGTAAATTCAAAATCACACTTTCACAACATAAACAAACGTTTGCGAATACGCGCGATCTCGATAATAAATGTTATCGACGCTTGTCCAATTTGGTCAGTCGGAATCGCATAGATGCGCGTGCGCAAACTACTAGCGCAAACTACTAGCGCCATCTGTGGAGTAAATTGAGAACTTTGCATTCAAAGGTACGAGGATACATTCACTTGATTATAGATGTTTTTTACGAAATACAATTTTACTTTCGAAATATGCCTGAAGATGTCAGCATCGTGATAGTTACACAAATGCCCTAGCGAGCGGGAAAAAATACTGTGACATAGTAGCGCTGTGATCTGTGATATCGGCAGTCGAAGTTGGCGTAACAAGGGCTGATACGGGCGCGTGTGAGGCGTGGCTTTTGCCGTATCAACTGTTGTTACGATCGCGTGGAAAAAGTTAACAATAACCCAGTCCCTTTAATAAAGTTGACCAGAGTTGTCATTGGGTATGTGGCTAAGTCTTCTGGTTCTACACAGTGGCGATTCGTGGTCTTTTTAACAGGGGGTTCAGAAATTCAAGAGAAGGTATATCTAATCAAAATTTACTTATGTTGTCCTTCGTCAAACACAACATAAGTGGGAGAGGTACTTTTGTACTTTTGTACATACTTTTGTTTTCAAATCACTTGACACTCGCACAATTAATAATAACGAGAAAAATTAAATTGTTTTAATTTTTTTTTTTTTCAATATACTTTACTAATTATTATTGTTTTTCAACAAGAATAATTACGTAGAATATATATTTGATATTTTAAAACATTAAATAAAAACAAAAAAAAAACAAATAAAAGTGGCACGAAATAAATTTTTTTTTCACTTAGGTATACAAAAAATGCATGTGCCGGCTTTTGCATTTGAAAACACTTCAATTACGCGGGTACTAAAATCAGGAATAGAGTTTATCAGTAGTTCCTTCTCTAATCTTTATACTAATCATCCTAAATGTAACTGAAGGATATATCGTCTTATCTAAAAAAAATGAATACGAAAACTCAAATCAAAAATCTATGGTTTAAAGGTACTCCTGCGGGATCTCGGGAATCGATGATCGGGAAGGCCTAGTTTTGTTAAAATCACCGTCAGAGCGGTTTGCAGGAGTAGCATTTTTTTGTACGGAGCATTTGGTGCGCGTTTTGAAACGCACCAAATGGGAATAACATATTTGATGGCGCGCTTACCTATAGTAGTGTTTATAACTCATCTTTTGAATGGTGGTTCGCCGCACAAACGCACTTTAGAGAAAACCGCCGCTGTTTCTACAATGTCTCACCAGGTATCTTAGCCTAGTTCCCACCAGGGCAGGACGTTGGCACCATAAGTAAATTGGAGTCTCTTCATCCTCTTCACATTTTCTACATCTATTGGTGCTTTCCACTCCCAATGTTGCATGTGTCTCCTGAGATGGCAGTGTCCCGATAGTGGTCCTACCAGTTCCCTCAGCGAGTTTCTGTCCATATCGAGTAGTTTCTTGGTCCGTCTGGGGTCCGGTCCGTTTATGAGTACTTTGGATTGCCTCATTCCGGGTGCCCTATCCTATTGCCCTATACCAAAGTGGTTGGTATTCTGTATTTAGGCACTTTCCAAAGTATTATAATAAAATGAAGACGTATGTTTGTCTGTTTCAGGGAGAAGAGCCCCAGGACATAGCGGCCAGCATCAAGGCGCTGGCCCGCTCCGTCCACGGGGACGTGTTCGGAGACCTGCCGCGCCCCCGCTTCAGTACACAGATCTAGTCCTTAGTGCCAGCGATCATTGTGATTAGTTTAGTCTACGAGCCTTAGAAAGCTTACTAGTTTTAAGAAACGTTATGTACCTCCGGTTAACAGACCACCAGAGCGTGCCGATCTGGGAATGCTTCACATTTTATATTGTATCACTGTACCAAACTAAATTATGTCAATTTGTGTCAAGGTGTTAGACATTTTATAAGGATTTTTAAACATAACAACTTAAGCTCTACGACGGATTCAATTGGATGATTCTATATTAAATGTAATATTGATGGTAACATTTGTAATATTCCACAAGTTTAAGTGTTTATTTGAATTAAAAACCGTACTATGTTAACATGATAGTTCCCCATCGGCGATATGGTTTAGATTTGTTTCTTTTAAATATTATAAATATAAATTTAAATAAACTATTGATATATTGAACAAGTACTCATTTATGGATAAATATTCTTATTGTTTTTCAGCACATGTTCATTTCAGCAGTTGGTTTTAATACAATACCTGATGGGGATATGACATTATTGATATTTGTTGGAAGAGTGAGGTCTAAGATTTTTGCCTTTTGTTGAGTGATACTGCTGTGCAGAATTATCTCATTTTAAGACATTATTGGAGTGTTTTTAACTATTCTATCTCAACCTCGAATCGGCTCTGGTATTTTTTTTGGTCTACTAATCTTAATTTTTGTAAAGTTATAAGATGTTCATTTACCTGAGCGGCTATCTACATTGAGATAAACGGAGTTTTTGATAAATTTTTACATATATAAACTTATGAATAAATTTATTTTGATATTGTGATAACTGGTGATGATTAGAATTTATTATTCTGACAGTTTTTTATACAAGTTTTGTATCTGAACCAGTGCAAAGCAGATATGGTAGCGACTCTTTTATCCGGAGTGTGATGGAGTCTGGATAACAGGGTTTCTATTGATACATAGTATATGTGCATTTGAATCAGCCATTAAGTACTTTGACTTGTCGGAACAAGACATGTTTTTTTTATTGACTTGTTACATTTATTTCATCTGTAATCAAAATGTATCTTCATTTTTTTTATTGTATAAGAGAATTTATAAATAAAGAATGTTGAGATATTCGTTTAACCTCTGTTAAAAATATAAGTGCGTAATAATAATTATTGCCATTGGGTTTTTGTTTCAAATGAATTTCTTCAAGTCATGGGTGTTTTATATTTTAACTATGTACTATTATTATTTTAATATTTCCCGTTTGGGATCAAATTTTATTTTTACAATATTGAAAACTGTCTTGATTTCGATCGTTGAAAGATATTATATATTTTTTACAAATGAACGGTAGTTTCATTTACGATGGAGAAAAAGTCCAAAATAACAAATTAATATAAAAATGTAAATACAAATTAAATGTTCAAAATCAATATATATTATAAAATACTTGTATTAAATTTTCTATGTCTACGCTTTTATAAGAATGGGCTTAATAGGTTTGTAATAATTGATTTGGTAAAAATAAAAAAATATATTTTATACATTTAACCCATGACTTACTCAAATTGTAACCTAATCAATTCGTACATTAACCCCTCGGGTCTCGGGAATATTCTGTCAGAAGGTCAGAAAATTTCCACATCGCAATAAAATCCAAATAAATGGAATATTTCTAAATGTATCTGAAAATAGAAAACTGCTTTTGAAAAGTGATGAAATTCACTTTCAAATGCTATTATTAGAAATAAAAACATCATTTTTGAAAATTTGGAATGCAAACATAAAAATAAAAAGAAAAACATATTTTATTAGACAAATGTACTATAAACGTTATTGTCACCTCACTCTTTTTGTCTTTTCATAAAAAAATAATCAATAAAAAATTCACAAAGTTTCACAAATTTTTCTCAAATTGCGGTTGGAGAATTTGGTTGTATAGAGGTTCAAGATTTTATTTTTCTGTGGTTAACTTCTAGATTTGAATATAAAGCATGGTTTATTATCCTTCTAACATAGTTTAGATCATATTTTAGAACGATTTCTATTAGACCTAAATGAGCTGTTCCCAAAAGTGAGCAAATTAGTCCGAGGGGTTAAAGTGACTGAGTAATTTCAAATGGTACATTTAATGATTTAACATTATTTGCACTGGCAGATGAAACTTTCATATTACGTACAATGATTAGTTTTGTTGGATCCGTTGATGCAAGTGTTTGGTTGTATAGTTTGTTAAGACAGTCAGTGTTAATATTATGTTCTGTGTTGAGACAATATGAATGTCCAATTGATCTACTCTTTTATAAGACTCTTGCGTTAGTCTAAACTATTATTATTACTTCACTTTCAAAACAAACAAAAAAATATATATGCATTATTTGAGTTGTTATCTATTCTTTTTATGTTATGAAAAAACCAGTCATTTAATAAATCTCAAAAAAATTAACCAACACATTTTTATTTTCCCCACAAAAATTTGTTATTGTAAGGCTAGTTTTACACTTGTGAGTTTTTCCTGTAAATCGCTCACGTAAGCGATTTATGGCCAAATTACCAATGTAAACGAGACGCCAAAAGTCACTTAACGTAATGTATAGCAAGTTACAGAAGCTGTTCTTTTGCGAGTTTTTTGACGGGTCTAATCACGTCCGTGCGAACTTCCAGCCTTCTCACAGCTTATAAAATCAGTTTGATAGGCTGAAAGATCTGCTGCAAGAAATTGTACCAAAATGAGCCGTTGCGAGATATCAAAAATTAAAAGACAGCTGTTTTCACAGGATTTTTTCCTATAAAGCTAGTATTTATTTACACTTATTAAAGTTTTCTGAAAATGAGCATCCTTCTATTCGATTCGTCCAATCCTTTCTAATCTCAATGTTTCTGTTTTTAGCATTACATATTTGAATTCAAAGTCAGTTGCTGACGGGTAGCTGTCATTCGGATAAAATGAAAGAACTCCATTAATTTCCGCCTTTGACAGCACAAACGCGTGGAGAATTTTTTAATTAGAGCCAAATTTTATTTCAACACTTTATTTGGGCCTTTTCGCCTTTATTAACAAAATCGCGTAAATTTTACAGTAGCAGGATCGTTGTTGACAGAAAGACAGCTTACAGCAAATAAGTTTACAGATGTAAACAGTCACATGACTATTTACACAGGTTGAACTTCCAAACAACTTCCGTGAGCTTTAATTACCACAAGTCGGATTAATACGTAAAAGCTCCTGTTCACTTGTCAAAAACTTATGTTACGTCGTAAATTTTACTAATGAGTGTAAAGCTAGCATAAGTACATAAATTTATTCATAGTTGTGCAGAGAAAGTTCAAACGTTTGGGCTTTGATAATTTCTTTTTTAGTCTTGGGGCGGGAATAACAGAATTTGAATATGACTTTCACTGAACTATATTATCTTTGAAATTTGATGAATTGTTCAAATTCTGTGAAACAACCCAACCTTGGTTTGGAGTGTTTTATCATCAAATCGGCAATCAGCGCCTCTATTAAACACCATTTCTAGGATTTCAGTTTTTGACCAAATTGTGGTCAGCTACATCTTACGATCTTTTTTTTTTACATTAACTCCACACAGGAAGGCCCTGAGGAAAATAATTTCCCACAGTGGAGGTTATCCACCACTTACCCGCCCTGGTAAAGTAACAGATGGTTACTCCTTCATGCTCTCGCAAGATTCTAATTTTTTTTGCTAAACGAAGCTACATTTATTTATTTTGAATGAATCTAGACCTCCAGTGTCCTTGCATACATTGTTAGTAAGCAGTATGCAAGTGCTTAACAGGAAAAACAAAATGCATAAAATAGGTTAGTAAGACAAAGATAAATTAAACAGGGCAAAAGAAAAACTCATTCATGAGGCTCTATGAAGCGGCTTTGCATCTGTAAAAACCTGCATAAAATAGAGAACATAAGTAATACAATAAATCTCAAATCAATTGGCAAGTACCAACAAAAAATGTGAATGGCATTCGGTCTGACCATAAACTACACTTAGCTTCCGTGTCCTTTAGCCAACCACTCAGTGAAGCCTCAAAGAATGTTAACTGAATATTTGGGGTAAAATACCCGAAGACTAAAAGAAAGTTCAGCGTTGGGTAGTCAGAGGCAGGACAAAGGACAGTCAAGGTCGTCTGATCAAGCCTCAAGCCTGCACATGTCATTGGGGGAGGCGCAGATAGATTTCAGTAGGATCTGCAAAATTAATAATGTAACTAAAGATGAAGTAGGGACGAGGTCCAGCACAACCCCATACAGGGAGAGGGAAATTAAAAAAAAAAAATTTGGAGTTCAGTTCATCCAGTAAAACATTGAAATAGTTAAAGACAAACAAAACAAAACAAGGAACATGACATAAATTAACAGGTAGTATAGTAATTATTAACAAAACAAATCGCAAGGCAATTATATATAATTTCCAACAGGGCGTATCTTTGAAGATGCTGTATGGAGGGTCTTTTTGAGGAGAGGAAGGAGTGAACATGGGTCTTGCGGCAATTCATTCCACAGCTGAGCTGTTGAACTTAAGAACGATTCGTAGAAGTGACCCGTTCTTATGTGACAAGCGTCAAACGTTGTGAAGAGCCCTACGTTGTGCGCCAGTGTGAAGGTTGGGCGTCGGTGTGAAGGCGCCAGTGTGAAGAGCCCTAGTTTAGCGCTAAAAGGTGCTAGGGTGCACAAATGATTGGTTAGGTCAAAGTGAAAGGGGGCCCAATAATATACCTACTGGGAGAGGGTCGGGTCTATGCCCCCTCTTAGATTCCCTTGCGGCTAGCTCGTCTGCCGGGATGAGTCCTCGTTCTCGGGAGCCGCGGGTCGGCCGCAGCCTTATTTCTGGCCAACAAATTAGAGTCGAATGTCTCCGACAGTAACAAATAAAAGAGTGTGTGCTTTTACATAGATCTCGAACTTATTCATTAAACAAACAGTCACAACGTTATCAAACAGGGGGGCAAAATGGCAAGTAAAACAAAGTAGCCTAGCTGATTGCCTAAATTCTCTCCGGGCCCTATCACAATTATTATTATCAAGTTAATTACAGCACAAAATGGGGAAGGAATGTGGCTTAATGCTTCTCGAAGCGTCCGTTCATTTGTCTTGGGTGGCAATGGTCCTCGTGAGCGGCTCCCATCAGTGTTTTAAGGTGCGTAACACGGCACCGAGCTGGCGTGGATACTCCCATCGTGAAAGGTAGGGTATCAATACTCGTTTTAGCACATTTACTTTAAAGAAACTGCGAGAACCCACACAATGGCAGTGGCTACGGGAGCTCCGCCGACCGTGTCGACCGTTGCGGGACACCGTGGTTATTGTAATAGCGGCCGGGCGGGAATCTACCGCTCGAGAGCGTCGCTGCGCGGGAAATGTGTGCAGGAGCTTGGCCCGACATTCGGGAGCTCTCTTGTTTGATGTTGACAAATTTTAGGCGGCAATTTGAAAAATCCTCTGACCTGATGTGTATCGTAACACCGTGTACAACTATTCTGTTTCTGTTTTCAATGAAGCTAGTTCCTCGGAGCATCTTCCATTGTAATACCGGTAGAATAAGGACAGCATACCTACCCGACGCCTGTGCCAAAGATTGCAATCTGCTTGTTAAAGACAGGGGAATTTATCAAACGGACCTCTCGTTTCTGCACAGAGTTGTGACGGGTTTGACAGCGATTTATATGAAACTACCAGTAACCTACTACTAACCTGTCTGGCCTTGTCTCGGTTTATACACCACTTTTACCCCTTTCAGATGTTTCAATTTTAGTTGATCCGTTGCATGACACTTGAATGTTTATTGAAAAGTGTGAACACCCTTTCAACAAAGTTGATCAAGGTTGGAGTTAAGTAGTTAACTAAAGTTGAAAGCCCGTCTACTTTTGGTGTTCAAGCCTGAATCGTTTGAGTTTCACACTGATTCGACATGTGTGAATACATATTTCAACTTGCTTGCGATTTTTAGTTCCCTGCGAGCGAAAATAGATGATACGTACCTACCATCTTGGCATCTTCTTCAATGAAAAATTACAAATTACAGTTAACAAGCGGTAGAAGTGAAACCTTCAGAAAAGTAAAGAGGACAAAAGCAGTGCCGTAAATAGGGCGGTGCCACCGGTGCCCAGGCACAGGGCGTAGACTCTGGGGGCGCAAGAATGGCCAAACTAGGCAGGACTATTATTTTTTCGTTTTGCTCCTGATAAGTTCCCGGCCCCGCTGCTCCCCTAGTGCTCGTTTCCACTACATACGTACCTACATGCCAGTAACATCAAAAAGTCTGTTCAATTAGACAAAACATCGCGCTCATTTTTTTGGCAGCGCACGAGCGTATTTGTGTTTAGTGTTTAAAGAGTCAAGTTGAAACGACTACATTATTTGATAAATGTGACCGTAGTTCAAGTCTGGGTCTTCTTAAAGCTATAGTCGAACTAGATTTAAAAGAGATGTTTCCCAATGTAGTAGTCGCTATAAAGATTTTTTAATAATGCCAGTGACCAGTGACTGTATCTTCCTGCGAAAGATCATTCAGTGAGCTCAAATTAATAAAAACTTACTTGCGCTCGACGATTGGCCAAGAAAGGTTGACCGGCCTAGCGATTTTGTCGGTTGAACGCAACATAGGACGGTACCTGTCGTATGAAAAGGTTATCAACGATTTTGCAATGAAGAAAGCGCGAAAAGTAAATCTTTAAAAAAGTTAACGGCCTGCTTTAAATCTTTACTATATCTGAACTTATTCATTTGTGGTCTCATTCATTTGTGTATTGTGTAGTTGTGAATTGTGAATTATCTTTGCAAATATTTTCGAATAAACGTTTTTTCACCAATTCATACTTAAACGCAAATTTATATTATGCTATGCTACCTTCCTTATTCAAAACTCTACCATACCAAGAACTTTAAATTAAATTAATTTACAGTACCTACATATACTGAAACTTTGCAGGGTATTTTATTATAGAGGTATGAAGACCAAAGTGGCCCAAAAATTAAATCTTAAGCATCAGGGTGGGCAACGCATTTGCACTGGTGAACTTGCGTTTGAGTTTTAGTGAGTGAGACACAGTGGGTCATTGAGCGAAGGGTCCACTTAAATAGGGTGCAGTTATAGAAGCTCGCACAGGGCGCAGAAAAGGCTATTTACGGTACTGAACAAGAGCGGGGAGGCTACGAAGCACCACACAAAGAGGAGACCGATTATTCTATCTCGTTCACAGGCTAAATCCTACAGATGTATGTGATTGTCTCTTTTGATTGTCGCTTTTTCGTTTCATCAAGTTTCAAATAACAACGGTGCTAAATTAGTTATTTGTCCATTCTCTCAATAGTTATTTGTCTATTCTCAAAAAAATATAAACTTTTCACTTCAAAAATATCTGAAATGGTCGGATGATATGATTTAGATTTATCGATCTGTACCAAAGCCATCCCTGTCTTTGAGATCAAAAGCAAGATTTGTGTAAAAACAGAAATGCCTGTGACAACACATTAAATAATATTATTTTCGAAATGGGTGTTGCGGGATTGACTAGTAGACATAAAAAATAAGACATTCAGAACCATGGACTAAAGTAAATTAGGATCCAATAATGAAGGCAAAAAACCGTGGATACTTGAAAATGAATCTCCCGTTGCCAGATATCTCAATTTATTTGTAATTTTGATTTTACAATGTTTTTTAATGCTGCTCGCACCAGTATCCTTTTTTTGAAATTTATCTTGAATTTTAGAAAGGTTAATCAAATTGTTCTTCCGAAATTTGTAAATGATAGATGCCCTTCAATCAGTGCTGGATTTGTCAATAGGCCGTTATCTAGGGGCAGCAGATTTCAGGGGGCGGCATCAAGCCTACAAGTGAGTGATTATGATAGGTGGCAACTTCTAAGAGGTAGGGGCGGCGCAAATGAAGTCGCCTATACTTATGAAAAGTATAAATCTGCCATTGCCTTCAGTATGTTCTAATATTTTAACGCTCTTCCTCTCAAAATAGTATTAGATTCACCTAATTCAAATATTTTTGGAATCACTATTTCTTACCCAAATATGACATTTTTTTGCCTTTTCAACAACACATTCTCAAGTTCGTTCTGCAAAATATCAGAAATTATAGACACACTAATAATTTCAGTTGACGCTATCTTGATTAACAAGATTGTTTCAATTTAAATTGAAATGATTTTGCAACCTGAAAATACATAGTTGCATTGACTTAGAAATTCCATGCCGAGAGCTCATAATTTTGAGAGCTTTTCTGCTTCGTACAATCATAATCCTGCTATATAAGTTTACAATAAAAGACAATTTTTACAATAAAATCTTTTATTTAGTATAAAATTGTTAACAAATAATTTTGACAAAACATAAATTGCATTATGCGAATAATTAGAAATTTTTCATTAACTAAATAAATGCTTTGCTAAAGTCAGGTGTGGGACAAATTACTTTAATACATAATAATATTAAATGACAAAACAACTTGACTTGGAATGAGATTTTGTCCATTGACCAGTGGCGGCTCGAGCACTTCTTTGGAAGTGGGAACTGATATTTTTTACATGTAACACAATCTTACCACCCAGAGAAAAAAACATAAAATTTCTCAAACAAAAATGTTCATGTTCAAAAACTTGCTAATCAGATATCTAAACACAAAATAAAATATAATATATACCAATTTATGATACACTTTAATAAAAATAAAGCAATATCTTACGTTCGATTATCGTCGAACTAACTTTGAACCCGAGCGATTCCCGCCCGAAATTACGCGACTTTCTTGAACTAACAACAAACAATTCCGAATTTTATTACGAGGGGATTCAATAGACTGTTCCCGATTTGAAATTCACACACAAGTGTGCATGCACGGTTTTTGGATTGCCTACTCTCTGGAAAGAAACGCAAAAAATGAATCTAAATGCTTAAAGGGACAACTCGGATTATCGCCAAGTCCGCAGTAGGTTCTGCACTGAGAAATGGACTCGGACTGTCATCTCATCGCATCAGTCAAAAAATGAACCTAAATGCTTAAAGGGACAACTCGGATTATCGCCAAGTCCGCAGTAGGTTCTGCACTGAGAAATGGACTCGGACTGTCACCTCGTCGCATCAGTCTGGGTGTTTGCGACTCGCCGCTACTGAGTAATGCTTCAAAACATGTCACGGAATGGATGCTTGAAAATGAACCGGGGATAAACTTTTATATTTTATTTCTGCAAAGAAATGTTAATTGCCGCCTTTATGTAAGAATTCATTCATTTTGGTGAAGACAACTGTTTTTTTCGTTTAGTAGGTTTCTTTTTCAGGTGGGGACTGACCCCACCGTCCCCCGTGAAGAACCGCCACTGCCATTGACTGAATGCAATTTGTAACAAATAAAAGTTAAGCAATAGGAATTTACATATATATATATAGGAATAATCTTATTTTAATAAAAATATAGCACGTACAAAATATTTGGTCTGACGTAATTATGCAACATTGTACATTACAGTTTGCCATAAACAAAAAACAACAAGTCATAAATATAATATATTACGAGGTTTGAAAAACATTAATAACACTGGTAACAAATAATAATCTTTATAAAATTCTATCATTCCACTATGACCTTACATTTCCATATTGCTTGAGATTTAGTGTTTGGTTCGTACATACTTTATAGGCCGAGAAAATTCCAAAAATATTTATTTTTAATAGTCTTGTCACTCAGAGGGATATAGACACATCGGTGACCAACCAATCACATATTGCATCTTTTATTGCAAAAAAGTTAAAATCATTTTAAATAAAGGTAACAGCCAATACGTAATAGTATTATTATTATAAAAGCTACCTAACGGGCGCTTTTAGTACTCCTACAACGATGGCATGGCAACGACACAAAAAAGGCAAAAAACGTACACTCTTTATCACATTACTGCTGCAGCTCTTTCTTACACACTAAATAATAGTGAGACAAAAGATATATGTACGTCTTCTTCCTTTAAAAAAAAAAAGTTATAATTTTCTTGCATCTCTCTTTCTCGTATTAAAGAAATGAGATGGTCAGGTGCCATTGCCATAGGAATTTTAAAAGGAGCCAATAAAACAAAATCATACAATCTAAGATTTTGAGATATACATACAATCGTATAATATAAAAATAGAACCAATTTTGAGACCTTTATAATAAACGTATTTAAAATGTTTTTGGTATTCTGGTAACGAAGTAATTTAAAAACTTATATTATAAAAGTATAATTACATTTAATGCCACAGTTGTTTTAAGGTAAGAAAAAGGTAAATATTTGAATTGTTCTGGTTCAAAATCAAAATACCTGCATAAGCTTCACTCTGAAAAAATCTTATTCAAATTACTGTTATTATTGAAAATGATAAATTATTCTAGAACCCAATAAGGGCCGGAAAAGCAGCCTGCAGTGTTGCCAAATACATAGTGTTGTAAATTATTATTGAATAATTATAAAAAATTAAAATCATAAACATTTAAAATAAATTGTAATAAAAAATCTGAATAACTGCAACGATCAATATTTTCTCTGCTCTGGGCAAAAACCCAACATTTCAGCAGAGCACCGGTTTGGAGCAGTTTTCGTTGAATGAAGTTTGTTTTGAACAGAATATAACACAATAATATTAAATAAAGAACTCCAGTGAAAAATATTATGGCTTTAAAAAAAATGTTCATATAGACCAATAAACGCTGCTTCTGAATATATTTATAATTTTTATTAATAATAATAATAATAAATTTGGACAACTTATATAGCGCTGTTTTTGCGAAAAATCGCCTCAAGAGCGCTGTGATTAAGTGAATTAAATAATATTAAACGCAGAGTTTTTAAAGAATTATTAAAAAGTCCATTTTTAATCGGGTCATAGAAACACACCGTCAAGTTGGTAATATTAAAATGTTTAGTGGTGACGTCACTGGTCACCATAAAGTCATTGTATGGGAATGTAGGTATGACACAAGCCATCGTATTAACAACGTTTCATCTTATTAGTTTATTTACATACTGTTTAGAGATTTAGTTGTTGTGTTTATTGAAACATTATTTAGGCCTAAATAATTCAGTTTCACAAATAAAGGTATCTCTTATTAGTTTATCTCTATTATTGAAAATATTCAAAAACTACTGCACAAAAAAAATAGTAATGCTACTCTAGGGAGAATACTTCGAACTCTGAATTTAAAAATGGTGCCAGTTAAACAGCTGATTGCCCGATCTTATAGTAACTTTTCGGGAGTGATGACGCCACATGATTCACTATACATACGGTGGTTTTCACTGTTAACGCTAAAAACAAATTAAAAAATGCGGTTATTTAAGTTAGTAGGTTAGAATTCATTAAAAAAATTGGACTGGAGTTCCTTATTGTTACTCATAGATCATAAAAACAACGATAATTTCTAAATAAAAATCAAATACCATTGAAAACTAAAAGCTTTCAATGCACAACAATAATTATTACCATATTACGTATAAGCAAGCATTAAATGCAAAACATGAATCCATACATAATAATATTCACAGTGATATGATTGGAATTTAAAAACAATCTGAATTTAATATAATTATGTACACATGACTTTTAAGATAATATTATTATCTGACAAATTAAACAGAAGCATACAAGTCACATTATTATTGATTCATTTGTCAAAATTTATAATTACAAGGATAGTGTAAAGATAAAACCTTTCAGTCCTGCCTTAAAATTTTGAAAATTTTACGTGATGATACAATTTAATATATTTTATCAAAAATTTTCCTACATACACCCCTGAAGCAAACATCAACTCGATTTGTTGTTTAAAGAAAACAAATTGTCCTTCTTGTCGTAATACTCCTTGAATCTTATAGCAGCGTATCTGGGGAAGAAAAAATACACTTGTAATAAAATTAAGTCTTAAATTTATTTATCGTTTTAGTAAAGTATAATACCAATTGGTGACCAGACAACTCAGAATGAAACCAACTCAGAAGCACCTCAGAAAGGTCGTTAAGAGTGATGATAAAAAAAAAATAAAAAATTGGTTAAATAGGTTAAGTTAGGTTAGGGTTACCGGCTATTTTAAAATTATTTTTTCATTGCTTTTAATGACCTTTCTGAGGTCTTTCTGAGTTGGTTTCATTCTGAATTGCCATGGAACCATACCAATTAGGGAATGCAATCCCGGTATACCGGGATCCCGAAATACCGAGATCCCACAGACATTTCGCGGGACTAATCTCGGTCGAAAAGTTTGCGGGATCCCGCTGGACTGGCGGGATTACAGAGAAGCGTAGTTCATACGTGTTACTCTGCGCGCGGCTGAGGTTTTGATAAAGAAGGAAATGAATTACTTTGAATCCGGTGGATTAAAAGGCACATACCATCAATTCACTTACAATGTTCTAATGACTATTGTGCCAACCAGCGTGGAAGCTGAACGAGCTTTTTCAGCCGCTGGCTACCTTGTGTCCAATATCAGAAGCCGTTTATCAGACGACACGAGTAATACTTTAACTTTTTTACGAAGCAATTTCCAAAACTTATGATGCTTATTGTGCAAGAATATTTTTTATCGTGTGAACGTTATTATTAAAATTTAAGTTGTTATGTAAATTTATGTCTTATCTTATTCTTTGCCAATTTATGACATAAACTTTACCTATGTCTAACTAAAGGTGTATTAATAAACCATTTAAAATGTCCCAAAGAACTTGTTTGATTAGGTATAAATTTAAAACTCTAAAAATAAGGTTGGTAGATCGAGGTATTAGGTCGTTATTATACGATTGATTAGATATCTAAGTCCACCCTGCTGGATCCCGCAAATACCTGGATCCAGCGGGACTAAGATTGTTCAGTCCCGCAAATACCTGGATTGACATGGTCTTGCGGGATTGCATTCCCTAATACCAATAGATGAATATCATAATACCAGCTAGATTCGGTAGTATTTATCTGGTATGCACTTTTATTTAGATTTTTAAATAATAAGTACAATATTTAATTATGAAGACAATATTAGCGAAACTCAATTGAAAATCTGGAGACAGAAAAATCAGAAAAAGATATTGGCTCCACTGGGACACGAACCCAGGACCCTTTGCTTACATAGCAAGTGCTAACTGAGCTACGGAACCCATATCAAATTCGGTAACTTTTAACTGTTTCATACTTCGACTAAGAATTACCAACATTATCTTCATTTTTCTTAACGCACATATTATTGGCTATCTTTATATATGATTGCAAGATTCAAACCCGAACTAAATGCTATCTAGATAGTGTCTGGATAAATTTTTATCCATTTTATTTTTAATACGCGACATCTACTGATTTTTCTGCCTCCAGATTTTCGATTGAGTTTCGCTAATATTGTCTTCATTTAATTAAATATTATTATTTGAGATTTTACTCGTAAAGTTAAAAATAAAAATAAATAAGTACAATATGTTACCTTTGTTCGTAATTAAAACTATAGGTACTTACTCGAGGAAGTCAAAATCAATGTTTGAATATTCGGCTTGTATAAGAGCCCATATCCCCCAGAAGAAGTGCGAGGCCAGGACAAACTGGTTGACTTGGTCGTGCAATGTTTCTACTTCTTGTGAAGTGGCCTCGCGGTCCAGATAAGCATCCAAATACTCGGCCAGCCAGGACAGTTGAAACTCTCTCGAAGGGTAACGGGAATAATCAATGTCTGATAAGCCTACAAATAACATTCATTTTCAGAAAATAATAAATTATTACAAAGAGTTGTTAAAACAAAACAAAAATGTATTCCTGCAACCATACATAATAGATACAAAGGGAGATATGTCATGGAAGCTTATCGATTGTCGCCAAGCTACGACCAAACTGCATGCACCATCAGAGTGGCGAAGTCAATGAAAGTTATGCATTTACAAAGGTGGGGCACCACTGTGTATAGTAATGAGCAGAAGAAGTATGGATGAATGATGTTGGCGACACTCTTAGGCACCTGGTTTCATATTAATAATGTTTCATGGCCCATCTCCATTGTTTCTATTAATCTATATGTACAACCTACAATCATCCTACTTCAGCTTGACAAAAATAACGAATTAAAGGAAAGCTATTTAAGCTATTTAAAAATTGACAAAGTAAAGACTGAAAATCACACAGGTTAGAAGCTGAGTAGATTAATGTGTTGGGTTTCCACATATGTGTTGTGGGTTTAATTCCTTCATCTGGAAATTGAAATATTGTCAGGTTATTCATAAAATTTTCTTGCTTTTTAAAATTAATTAACAATTTAGAATACTTTCGTATTCTTAGAACACAAGCTATCTCTGCATACTATTTTTGGGGCTTTCAAGCTGCATTGATTGGCCCTTTCAAATTTTGAAATTGACCAATAGACTGCTTGTACTGGGTTAACCACTCAGTCCCATAATCCCTAGATAGTTTTTTGTCCCTCCTGAACATTTTTACAAATGGTTCTTCTGCAGTATTAGACTCACACTGGCAATATTAACTTAACTTTCAGTGATTACTTGTGATATTTCACAATATACGAAACAGATAAAATAAACTAAAATAGTAATAAAATATTATGTATGACGAAACATTATCAAATAATTTATTTAATCAAAATAATTTGAACTACGTACATACGTAATATTTTTGTTATCTAATAATAATGGTCAGAGATCATCATTTAAAGTTATGATAAAAATACAAGCCATTTAAGTTAAGCAAATTATGTGTTGTACGTGCTATTGTCATGTTATTGGTAAGTTAAATCTAATCATTACTCTGATAATCCTATTTTATGGTTTATAAATGTGTTTTTAGGATTTTACAGACCAAAACCACCAACACTTGGCATTTCTAAAAATTTCGATGAATTGGGTTAGCGTAGATTAATTCAGGATAATCGATTTCAAAACTGACATTTTTCTGTTTGAAAAAAAAAGACAGACAAACATGACAATATTTGAAAGACTTCTACTACCGTCTAGTGATCGACCGTATTTTCGCTTTGGGGCAATAAATGAGTACCGGCGCTGTACCAGTTATGGCCAAAAATTAATGCGCGTGTGTGACTCTAGAATAACTTAAATATTATTGTAAACGAAGTTGTTATACAAAATATGTCTTAAAGTTCAAAGTTTAAAAAGGTTGTAATTAACATTATTTATTTTTGTCAAAGTTTATCTTTAAATATTAATTAGTTATTACATATAATGTTATTGTCCAATTAATGAAAGAGACTAGACTGATTTCTCTACTATGGTTAGTAGTTCGTAGATCTAAAGTCATTTGTATTTTTGTAATTCCTAAAAAGTTAAAATATTATTAAGTTAAAATACAGTGGAACCTTGCATAACAAACCCTCCCATAAATGAGTGATTTGCATTACAACCAAAAACATTGTAGGAATATGGCTCCCTTAATGAGCGATATTTCGCATAACGAGTGACATGGAAAGGGGAAGTTCTCTCTTCACATCTCTCTTGTGCGCCGGGACTTTCCGCACCGGTGCTACATCAGTCTGTGTTTAGCACTCGTTCCGCTAGCATGTTAGTGTCGTTTATGATCACACATTTTTTCAAACTTGCGTTCAGACATCGTTTACATTTTTTTTTTAATGTCCCTGAAGAAAAAGCCGCAAGAAGACAGCCATAAAGAATAAAAGTAACTGTAGAAATGAAACGTAAAATCATTGAAAAGCGAGAACGGGGTGTGAGCATGGCTGATCGAGCATGCACATACAATCGGTCTGCTACATCAACGATTTGCACTACCCTCAAGAATAAGGACAAGATTAAGGAGATAGATGCTTCAAAGGGAGTGACAAGAATATCTACGCAACTGTTAAGTATTCTCGACGATGAATTGAGTTAGATGAATTGGGTTGAAAGGTTGCTTCTAATGTGGATAAATGAAACGCAGTTGCAAGGTGATGTTATTGATGAAAACATTATTTGTGAGATGGCGAAAGTAATTTTCATCAACAGTCGAAGCAAAAGTATTTAATGGAAATCATGGATGGAGAAGTTTAAGAAAAGAACCAGCATCCACAATATTGTGAGGCACGGTGAAGCAGCAAACTCCGACACAAAGTCAGCACACAACTTCATCGGCGACTACAAGAAACTTGTAGATTCTGAGGGTTACGTGTTTTTAATTGTAACAGGTCTCCTTTGGTTAAACGTTACACATAAAAATTATTTGAGCATTATTTTCAGCGTGGAACGCATTATCACATTTTACAATAATTTATTTGGGAAAAATTGTTTCGCTTAACAAAAGTTTCGCATTACGAATGAGATTCTGGAAGAAATTATGCTTGTTATGCAGGGTTCCACTATACCTTTAAAAACTGTTACATAACAACAAACCAAAAAGTGATAAAAGTAAACTAATTCACTCATTAAATTGATGTGCTTTATTTCAACGTGCATTTCACTTAACACGTAATGAACAAGTTAAACAATAAAAATGAGAAAATTTAGGGTGTACCTACTTAGGGTGTTTTTAACATATTTAAATAAGTTTCGAAAATAGTAAAGAAGAAAATAATAGAAAAGAAGCCTAAATTCGGTTTCAGTTTGTTGAATACTCGACAGGTCAAAACTAGAATGCTTTCCTAACCCCACTCACAACCACCAAGCAGTTGCTGTAGCTGTCATTTTTATATTCTGTCATTCTTAGTTGACCGTTTTATTGCTAGCATTAAATGTCTGCAATTTCGTGTCTGGTAAGGTAGTCGCCAAGATACTTGAATAAAGCACCACAACCTTCGTCGTGAGGAACTGGAGGGAAACAGTAGGAAACTGGCACGAGTGGATGTGTTCCCTAGAGTCGGTCAAGACTCTCCAAAGATTGTAACGTCGAATGATTGAAACGTCGGTGATGTATGTTAGATCACTCGGTTTGTAAACATTTTTAAAAGATCCTTTAATGTATTTGTATTAAGTTTTTTTGTTATTTGTTTTTGGGGTGTTATGCCGTGTTGCGCTACCTCCTCCTTTAGCCAACGTTTCGGACAGCGTTACAGTGTCCATCATCAGGGCAGATGTGTCCTGACAGATGTGTCACACATCTGCCCTGATGATGGACACTGTAACGCTGTCCGAAACGTTGGCTAAAGGAGGAGGTAGCGCAACACGGCATAACACCCCAAAAACAAATAACAAAAATACTTTTGGCCGTGAAAATCTAAAATCTTATCCTTGTATTAAGTTATTTTTTCAAAACTATCAGGAATGTCCTCATTAAAAAAGACTTAATCAAGATTTACATGGCTCTCTGCCAATCACTATTAGATAACGGTATTATCGGATGGGGCAGTGCAAATAAAAACATACTAAACCCACTAATTAAAACTCAAAAAGCCATAATGAAAATTATACTGAAAGTTCCTGTAAGAACTAGCACTGGCGAAATCTTCAACAATCTTAACATTGTGTCAATTAAACAACTATATTCTAAAACTATACTCATTTACATTCATAAAAAAAATTTCATTCATTCGTACAAAACCCAAGAAACAACAACTAACACATACATTAGAAACACTAGATCTCATGGTCAAAAATATATCCAACAAGTAACTACAAACACAACATTCGGGCAAAAAAGCTTCTTATATTATGGCATTAAAGTCTACAATAAAATACCACTCTCACTCAAAAACTTCAACATTATAACATTTAAATCTCAAATAAAAAGCGGGATACTAAACATAGGGAGATCAAAAATAGAAAATATACTGATATCAAATACAGACTAAAATCGAATCCAGTGAACTGAATTATAAAAAAACACTATCTTATTTATTTTATTATTATTTAAAAAAAATACTACATGATATGTGTTTATAACTAATTCATATTAATTTCTTATAATTAAATTATAATATGTAAATGAAATCCTCAGCACGGGAGATCCCAGTGAGGATATCATTATCTCTACTAAGAAAGGAAGACAATAAATCATTATTATTATTAACACCATCAATAATTTGGAGTGTACAACTTACCTACGAATTCCGCAAAATGATTTCCAATATCAAACGCTTGGTAATTGTAATCGGCATATTCGTAATCAATGAAAGTAACCCGTTGCTTCTTCTCATTGTAAATAACATTTCCCAGTAACAGGTCATTGTGGGAAAATACAACGGGGCTTCCTAGCTTGATGAGATGGGATTTCAGCTGCTGAGATTCTGTGCGTAATTCACATAGAGGCTGGATCATTTCATCGTATCTGTTGATTATGAAAATAATTCAATTATTTTTAAAAACTGGTAACAAATGATTTTAAAAAACGGGTAACAGACTGGTAAAAAAACGCAAACGATTAGCAAACTGGGTAATATGCAACCACGAAGTGATAAATCACTTGTACATTCTGTCATTTTTTACCATAGAAGCGAAATAAAGACAGCTGATGGAAACTTTGAAGATTTTTTTTTTTCGTTATTTGTTTTGGTGTCTTACACTTTGTTGCACTACCTCCTTCTTGTCCGAAATGTTGGCTAAAGAAGGAGGTAGCGCAACACGGCAAAACACCCCAAAAATAAATAACGAAAATACTTTTGACTGTGAAAATCTAAAATCATATTTTTGAAGAACTTACCTAATCTGTTGAGCAGAATTGGTATATTGTTCAGGTACAAGGCTTAAAAACTTCTCAGTCTTTGACCACAAAATGGGTTTAAACGATATCTGAAACAAAGAAAATATTTAGCACCAGGGTTATAGGTTTAATTACTTTTGACGCATATATTGTTACTTGTGAAATTACTTGTGAAACATATATTATTCTTTTACGCCTCTTGAGTGTGGAGCGGTGAGTGCTGATAAAAAACGAAAACTCGATACAAGAGAGAAACTGGTGAATCTACATCATGCAGAAAACCAAAAAAAAGATTTTTTCCTCGATTTGAGCATTTTGATTTTTTTATACTTTTTTTATTTTTTCGGCAACTACAGGATTAACGTTTGGAGCCGGGTCTAGCTTCAACGCGTTTTAACTATTGGAACACCGAGCTCCCTAGTACCTCCGTAGTGTGCTGAGGGTAAAAATCCCATGAACAAAAAGGATTAAGAGCGTTTAACCAGCCAGCGGACGAAAATCCACATTTCGTCGAAAGTTGTTCTTCCGATCGTGCACGGCGGTTACAATGAGAAAGATTGATTATTCTCCGTACCAGCTTTTTTAAATTATAACTCAATATCGAATTTATTTCAATCCAAATTAGCTTTAATTTATACCTTCATCCAAAAATGCTGAAAGGCGTGATGATAAAACTATTAAAATAGTGTACTTTTTGTAGTTATTTTTTGATTATAAGTATTTATCATTTTTCAGTAATGTCTAAATTTAATAAGAATGTTAAAAAAATCTGAAATATATTAGTTTGTAAGTGCGCAAATAAATACACAAATGGACCAATTTTCGTCAAGAAACACATGTACGTACATATTTTTTAATGATTTTATTGAAACTAAAATTAAAATTGTAATACATAACTTTGCTAGATAATGTATTGATTTATTTTACTGCATGATTACATTATTTGAAATGGGTGTGGTATAATACAAAAACTTTTTTGAAAATTTAACAAATCTGCCAACGACCTATGGAATAACCTTATTATACTAAAAATTTTAAAAAAATCTAAAAATTTATTACATAACTATGCTAGATAAAAGAACAATCTTTCGAAATCCATTTATAATTTTTTGTGGAAAAGAGTCAATACGTCTAAAAACTTTTTTGAAAATGACGTATTTCCGGCTTTCTCTGGTAATGCCCTCTTAATGTCAGACTACCACATGGATTCGAATTTAAATTTTTCATATTCAATGGTACTTTTTTTTATTTTTTATTTTTTTTATTTAGTAACTATACAACGTGTCCGGAAACTCGTAGTACAAGCGGGAAACTGGTGAATCTACATCACGTAGAGAACCCAAAAAACTTATTTTTTTCGATCTAAGCATTTCGATTTTAATATTATTTTTTTTCTATTTTTCCATTTTTTCGGCAACTAAAGGGTTAAAAAAATTTTTGAGCCCGGTTTACCCTTCGTTGCATTTTATAAGACATTATACAGCTAAAATCAACCCCCTAGTGAAAATTTTTTTCAAATTTAACCTAAAAAATTCCAACTTCGGACCCGATTTACTCGAAAACGAAAACTCAAATAAAAAAAGTTATACCACAAAATAAAGTCCAAATGTGATGCTTCGCTTGAGCCAGGAATTTCCGGACACCATGTAAAGGCTGGGCAATAGAAAACATCTCGCAAACTTGATCATAGCACGGACAACAGTGTATCGGTCACCTGCTTATTTAACGTTGAAAATATTTGCAAAAACTTTTTTATTCATTTAAACCATTATTTAAATAAATTAAAGTATAATTTACCCACTATTTAAATAAATTAAAGTATAATTTATTTAAATAAAGGATAAATCAATTTGATAAGTGGAATTGACGTTAGAACTAGTATGCACCTACCCACCTAAGTAGGCGCGTACAATAATGTCCCTTTGAAGTTGTCTGTATTACTGCTTATGTCTACATTGTTTTAAAATGAATTTAAGTTTCAGTAGTCCTTCAATTGAGATCAAAGAGGCACCAATGACAGTGAAGTATATGCGCAATCAATAATCTATCAGTTGTCAATTCACCAAGGTTAACAAGAGTCAACTGGCAAAGCAAACAATTTGTACCTATGGTATATTGCGGAGAATGAAAAATAAAAATAATTTTCTTGCGCAAGTGTTTAGAGCAGGGCTGGTCAACCCTTGGCACCATTGCGTGCAGCTCGTGATCTTAAAGTTCCTTAACCTCGATGCTAAAATTGCACGAACTGTAACTATGCGTGTTCACAAAAGTCTAATTTAAATAGTTACATACAGACTCACGGTGGAGAAAACCATTCTCGTGTCCCGACTGTAACTATTCATATCCAGAAAAGTCCAGTGTAAAAGGCGCATGCTGACTCACAGTAGAGAAAAACTCTATTGTTCCAACTGTAATTGTTCATGTTCACAAAAGTCCAATTTCAACAGTCACATACTGACTCACAGTGGAGAAAACCATTCTCGTGTTTGTGATTTGCGATTTGCGAGAACAAAATATTAAAATTTATTCCCCAGTTAAGACTATAGATATGAACAAAAAATCTGTAAATATTTAACCTGTGCGACCCTTGGAAAATTTTAGGTTTTCAATGAGACTTGTGGTGCAATTTGGGTTTGCCAGACCTGGTTTAGACAATGATTTCTCTATTGACCAATAAAAAATGTCAACATTGGCAGATTTTCAATCTTTGGCAAAAAACTGTTAAGTGTTTCTGGGGCAACCATTACAATACGTTTTTCGAATTGGCATGAAGCAAAAAGTAAAAAAGAAAATACCAATTAATTATTCTCGGTTAAATGTCGCTTATGATAGCTTTAGATATCTTTGAGTATAATAATAGAAATGTAATCTGTTGGAGATCTCGTATGAACAGAATAAAAACACCTTTAATAAAAATTCCTATTCAAGATATGCTAGCAGATTTATGACACCTGAAAATGTATCTTAATGATATGCAAGTGCAAATTTATGACATCTGTAAATTAACGCATGATATATGCAGGAGTAGCTGATATTTACAACTGCATAGAATTTGTATTAAAAAAGGCATTTACTTAATGTTCAAGTACCCACCCAATTTAGTGCCTATGTATTTAAAAAAATAATGTTATTAAGTTCAGTATAGTATTTTTGTACCATTGATGAAGAAATGCCGATTCATTTATTCTGCCTTGATGGGGAAAAGGCTCAGATACCCAAGGAACTACTTTGAAGAACTAGGAGGCATTGAAAAGAACAAAATAAGTTTAAAATTCTCCAAAACAGGGCAATGAGAATAATATTACGGCGGAATAGATTTTCAAAAGTAAACAAAATGTTAAAGGAACTGAATTGGCTAACCGTGAAACAGATGCTGACCATGAATACGGTGATATTTATACATAAAATAATTAACAACATTTTACCAAAATACTTTTCAAATAAAATTGTATTCAACAAGGACATTCACAGACTATTTAAGGACATACAGAACATGCAAAGAAATCAGGCTTCAAAAAAAGGATAAGGCGAATACGCAGAACAGTTTGCTGTACAAGGGGATGAAGTTGTATAACAAGTTACCAGAGACTTTGAAGTCCACACCAATTGGAAAGTTCAAGACGTATTGTAGGAGCTACATAAAATTTAGTTTGCAATATGAAATATTATAATTAATTAGAAATTTGTAAACTTAAATGTACAAATTACTAAAATAAAATTAATAAAAAAAAAAATAAAAAAACACAAATGAAAACTGTTGTGAACTTCATCAAAGGGCTACTGCCAAACGAATAAGGTGTTACATAAGAGATAGCGCAATGGGTTTGTAACGTGACTGCTTACGGGAGCTGTGCAGACAGTCTTCATACAAAGTGTTGCAATTAAATAAATGGTAAAATAGCACAATTCAGCTGCACGCATATTTTTTTTAAAATTAACACTTGGTTTCAACTTACTACAAGAAACAACAACAACATATTTACGTCGGGGAAGATGAAAAAACAAGCACAAAATAGATGATTAGGTTCTTAGTTTGGGTTATTTTAATAATTTATGCATATTTTTTAACATTTAAATATACTCGTAACTTAAGACAAACATGAGATGGTACAAATAAGAAAAACTTTGGTGGTTACGCATGAAATTTTGAACTATCATTGAGAAAAATGAAACTTTAATGTATCTTTTAACATCTCCCTCAAGTGTGATTTCACAAACATTTTTGTGTATTATGTGCAGCGGAATTCTTTCTCGGAACTTTACCAAATAAATAAGCACAAATATGGCTTGTTCTTACCTCATCATCTTGTTGAACTTTATGCATTAAGGCCATCTGTCTCGCGACCAGCTTCCATACTTCTGGCAGCAGAATACTATCTACAGACAATGTAACTCCAGATACGTATTGATAGGCCAAGCCATTCTCAAACACGGCGTACAGGCTCGGCGCTAATCCCACTTTGTGGAGTAGTTTTATATTTCTGTAATTTATACATTTACATGACATTTATTTTTATTTTTTTATTGAAAGAATAGATATACATATTAAAATCAACAAACAAGTCCTGCTAAGCCAATTGAATTGGCTTGTCAACAGGTGCTTATATTTTAGTTACATGTAGATTTTTTACATTTAAAATTTTAATTTTATATCTACAGATTCAACATTTTTTCATACATATCAATTATCAATATAAATATTTTTTTCCGATAGCCAATTTTTCATCATATATTTAACCTTATTCATAGAATTACATTGCTTTATAGTGTCAGGTAATAAATTAAATATCTTCGGTACGATGTATTCAAACGTTCTCTGTCCGTACTTATTGTTAAATTTCGGAACTATTAACCCGTTGTTGCGCGTGAATCTAGTGCTGTATTTATGTTCTAATTTCTCTCTATGCTGCGGGGTAAATATATGTTGAATTATAAATTTGTGCCGTTAGTATTGCCTTAACCGGTAAAATTTTGGCACTCTGAAACAGCAATGGTGTATTATGTCTCTGTTTGAAAATATTAGGGACGACTAATAATTTTGCAATTGCGTTTTGTACAACTTAGACTTATTTCAGATTGGTTATAGTAGTATTTCCCCATATTGTTAATCCATATCTTATAATAGATTCTGCCAGTGACATATAAATTATTTTAAGTGTTTCAATTGACAGGAAAAAAATTTAAGTGTACATTCTGCCAGTAATTGATCCGAGTCTTTTACAAGTTTTTTTTATATGTTTGTCCCATTTAAAAAAACAATCTACTGTAACACCAAGATACACGTATTCCGTAACTAATTCTAAGCTTTCACATTTACAATTAGTTGGAATATTTTTATGGATGCATTTAAAATTATGAGAAATAATATTAGGATTAAATTGAAATTTGGCATTAGGTGATCTTATATGCAATACTTTGGTTTTTTTAGCATTAATTAATAGTCCTGCATCATGTGACCATTTACAAAGTTGATTAAAGTCAATTTGCATGAGTTCAATTGCAATTTTTAGATCTTTATATGATATGACCAATGCCGTATCATCTGCGAATACAAAATGTTTAACAAAAGAGAAAAGTTTAAGTTTATACTAAAAATTAGTTAATCAATATTATTTGACAGAAACTTTTATGAACTGTACGTCGTAATTAGATGATCTGTCTTTCAAATGCTGTAAGTTAGGTCGGAATAGTGAAAACTTTTACTTTTAATCAAGCATATACGCACGGCGTAGGTTTGGGTACACCGGCTTTATGCTTGACTCTATACCTATGCCGAACCGGCACGTAAGAATCTATAGTAAGACAGGAAGTGTTTAAAAGGCCTTACACACCTCCCTAAAATCACCGCGTGTGTAGACAAATCGGTCCAAAATTTTATATTGTGGCGGGTGACCCAACAATATAGGGTCGGCGTGCGAGCAGGTAGGAAGCGCCCTAGATTGGTTCTGATTTTAGGAAGGTGTGTAAGGCCTTTTAGACTTTGGCACTATTTTTAAAAAGATTTTAAATTAATACTACAGACTTAATATTGCTATATTATTTTTAGTTTTTAATAACAATTTTATAGTGTTACATAAAAAAATATAGTGATTAGAGGGAAAATTTAAATCACTGGAGTAATATATTCCTAAATTATTCTGAATGTGTAATCTGCAGTAATAGTGATATATTATAAATACATTTTATTTTCTAGGTCATTGTGATAAGAAACACGTTATTTTTATGAATCTGTTGATTTGATCTACAAATAGCAATGCTGTTACATTGCTATTACATTGAAACTATTATAACTATATCATTGTATTATGGGATGAAAAGTAGCCTCTGTCACTTCCTAGTCCCCAACTATCCCTATGCAAAACATTAAGTCGATCAGTCGCTCTGTGAAAGAAGGACAAACAAACAAACACACTTTCGCTTCTTTAATAATATTACTTGGGACGTACCTACCTGCCCAATAGAAACAAAATAAATAAAACATGTTAAAACTGAAAATAAATAAATACTAATAAGTATTGTAAATACCTCAACTCAGCTTTTCTGTCGATAAGCAGATCCGTTTTGTTTCCGTATATTCTCACCAAAACCACATCTTTCGCGTCTATTTCATCTTTGTATTTATAGAAACAACCGACTAGCTTATTCGTTATCCCATCAGTAAAAATCTGCAATAAAACAGGCGAATTATTTTTTGACGTTTACAAAAAATACTGACACATGCCATGCAGAATTCTTGCTGGATTTTATATTATTTATGTATGGATAAAATAATTGTTCATTCAAAATCTAACCTTGTATATCACATTTTCGAGTTTCCAATTTGGCCTTAGCACTTTAATTATTTTAGATGCACCTTCATAAACGTCATTTTCATGAATATGGATTGGTATAAAGACGTCATCCCCCATAGCCGGTCGAGCGGCATCCATTCCACTTGGCTGACACGCGCGTTGTGAAGATTCTACTAAAACTAGATTCATTGAAAATGTTGTATCCCGCGTATTGTTAATAATACTGTTTGCATAAATTATAAAATAATGTTGGAAGAAAGAAATGTTATCACACTGACATTATTATCATTTTACGACCACTAGGTATATTAGATTTTTTTTACGAAGGCATTCGGGCGAGTTATGACTTAATTTATGTAAAGTTATTACATCGCGCATTATCAGCTCTTTACCGAGAAGTATTATTTTCAGGAAATTGGCGGGAATTCAATTTACAATTACGCGAAATCGTCAGGTTATGTTGCGGTATTTAGGTATGTAATTTCTTAGGGGTGATTTTACGAAGGCAAACGTCATTTTTGACAGGGGCGGGCGGGGTGCCCCTTGAAGAAAGGGAGGGAACTCGTTCGCGCGGTTTTCGAATACAGACGAATTGGAAGAATGCAAAAATATGACTAATTTTCTGATAATGTGTAAGAACACCACACATTACAGTATATTATAATAAACAATATAATTATAAATAAATAAATAAAATAATTATTGTACACTGTACAGGCTTCTGGACACTTCTTGTTCTGGTTCTAGAATAATTATCTAAATGGATGTAGGTATTTAAAAAAAATAATAAAGTAGGTACCTGTGAAACTGTAGGTTCTACCCACGGTTCGTAGAAAATTTTTTTAACGTTTTTCTATAAACCTTGGGTACTTTCGAGCAAAGTTTCGATACTGAATGGTGGTCTTTCACCGGGGCATACTGAGAGTATTTACTACGCCATAAGTTCTTAACGTGGGCGATAACGCCCCCGATGGGCCCCCTTGTGGGCGTTTGAGACTTTCAGGTGGACAGTAGAAGACCCAGAGAAAATTAGGGGACGTTGAGATGGCACAGTGAGAGGCGCGGGCAGTTAAAATAATATGGTCTAAAAATACGAAAAAAATCACACTAATCACACACTAATATAGCAAAGTAAACTTTAATTTTTGTTACTGTATTCTATGTATTGTAATTATTTTTATCACGTGAGCGAAAATTCACATATTTCGGTAGATTAGAAATGAGGAAAATTAAACTGAAAGACTCCATTATATTCAATTGGATGATATGAATTTTTTTCCGGGACGTGCGCCTTTTACCAATTAAAAAAGTTGGGTTAGACGAGAGGTTCTGGGTTCGAGTCCCAGTTGCGACCATTATCTTTTTCTATTTTTTGTGTCTTTTTCTCTTTCATATCTTCGTTTAGATCATTGGTGTTATCTCCTTCTTCAATGATATATTATATTGATGGGAATAAAATTATAAAGTTCAAAAAAAAAATATTTGTTCTTTTAAGAAATTGAATATTCATTTAGACTTTTATAAAAAGGTCAATACATGTTCCATATAAATAAAATCGGATATATTTATTCGAGACGCTATCTAGGTTACAAACTACAAACCAGTTCTAGAACCAGGCCCGGACTGGCCAGGTCCGCAGGTCCGCGATCGCGGAGGGCCCCCGGCGTGAGGGGGCCCCGAAGGGGCCCCACAAAACGTACAAAAAAAAATGTCTTGTTAGTAGTTATAATGCCCGGTGAAAATTCAAAAGATGAAACCGACTCTATTTCAACAGTTCAACATTACAAAATTGTATATTTTGATATTTTAGACTGTGCGAGGATGAGTATTGAAGAAAGATTTTGAGCAAACAAAGACGTTTTTACAGGATTGCTCTTGGTTGGACCCAGTACCGGATTATTCCTAAGGCAGAGTAGGCAACTGCCTAGGGGCCCCGCATCGGCAAGGGGCCCCGCGTCCCGAGAAAAACTGACTTGCTTCAATTGGTGAGCAACGAAGTTTCGGAAAAAGTCAGTTTTCAAGATGTTTTCATTTTTTTTATTAGAAACATTTACAGGTTAATAACATTAGGTAAACGCATTAAAGAAAACAACAAATTATAATAATAATTAGCTTATAACCCAATAAATAACTAATGTTCATATCATGCACAAACAATAAATAAAAAGTCTATAATTAAAACAAATATATAATCATAGTTGTATTTTACTTTTCTTTCCTTCTTTTTGTTGCAACATTACTTAGTATCTGAAGTGATTGAAGGTGTCGTGTGTGGTTTATATTGGCATTTGTTTTGTTTTATTTGTAATTATATGTTTAAAATATAAATGTTGTACAAGCTTCCCCCCTTAGTGAATTTGATGAAATTTTACAAATTTTTTATTCAGTTCACACGGGCCTCTGACTCTGGGGGGCCTCTAAACGCCACCATGTTCCCTTGGTTAAATCCTCAACAAGGCTTTAAGGACACTGCAAAAAAAAAAATTTATTTCATTTTCTGAAAGATGCATTGTTAATAATGCTCTCACTATTTGAGGAAATTGGTAAAATTGATGGAGATCCCGCATTTTATATGAAACCGTTTAAACAGTTTGTATGTTGAATTATCCTCAGCAAAACTTTGAAAGCGTTTTTCTCGAAAGTTTTTAACACGTTTTTCAACCTGGTTGACAACATATTAAAAAAACCAAGTAACGTAATATGTTTTCCTAGGTAGTCAGAGGGAGTTTTTTTTCGATTTTTTTTTATTTTTGGCAGCATTTTGAAGTGAAAAACGCGATTTTCGTTAAAAAATTTCGGTGAATTTGTTATTATAAAATGGTAAAAAAAACTCATCGCATCGTTCAAGTCAAGTCAAGTCAAGATTTTGAGTTATAATAGTTATGATGTTCACAAACTTCAGAAATATTGTTTGCGAGAAAACCGACCCGAGACGTGCGTTGCCTAGGGGCCCCGACATGGTTAATCCGGCCCTGGTTGGACCCCAAAAAGTTTGACTTTATCTTGAAGATCCAAACATTTCCCACAGAAGCTGTGCACATTGTTTCTAAACTGTGTAAAATTGAAAGAAGTCGGCTGTTGATAGAGCTGCGACGGTTTACACAACAATACAGCAAATTCATAGCGGCAGAGTCCACTGAGAACTACGGAGACAGATGCAGTGACGAAGAAGACGATTTGGACCCAACGACAGCGGAAACAAATGCTGACATTTACTGCTCTGAAAATAGACAACGTTTCCAGTGTTTGACATGTGCTTTTTCTGTTCTGTTTGAACTTACTCCATCTGGACTGTTTACCAACCTGTATATTGTACATAAATTTGTTCTTTCCATACCTTGTACCCAAGTCACAAGTGAACGAGTTTTTTCTAAACTTAAAATCGTCAAAAATCGACTTCGGTCGTCCTTAGGCCAAGACCTTATTTCCAGTCTGCTTTTTATTAATGTTGAGAGGGATTTTTTTATAATTTGGACAAAAATAAAATAATAGATGAAGTAGCTTTTACAAGTGAGTTGCTTACAAAGAAACTGTTACTTTAGGGCTAGGGGAGCAAAATGTCGAATCATTTCAGTTAAGTTAAGCCCCTTCTATTCTAGTATACAACATTGTAAACTGTTAAACACACAGGATTTTTTTTTAATGTTAGTATTATTTTTCTAATCCCTAAAATCCGTTTGTCGTTATTTTTACTACACAAATAATTTTGACATAATTCATTAATGCTTTGTTGTGAATAAAATCCTGCCCTTTATTTTGATCTCCGTTATAATTTTATGGCAGTTCTACAACATGTGTTTAGTAGTGTTGTGGTATCCTAAAAATATTGTGAATTTATTATTTCAATAAATAATAAAGTCAACAAAAGTCGAAAATCATAATATTCGTATAAAAACCTATCTGAATTTCTTCTTCTTTATAGGTACCAATATAGCGTAGCAACGCTTTTTCATTGTTTTCAAGCACCTAATTTGCAAAAATTATCCGGGGGAGGCCCCCGGATTCCCCGTTTTCTGCCCCCCCCCCACCCCATGTTAGGGGGCCCCTTTACAGGTTTTAGCGGAGGGCCCCAAATGGTCCCAGTCCGGGCCTGTCTAGAACGATTGTTTCCAATGAAAAAGGTGAATCTGTGATATGGAAAAATTAGTCAAAGATATTAATGTTTCTAAAAATTTGAAAACATGAGATTGACAATTGTGACGGTTTGATAGAAGGTGGCAATGGCTGAATTGGTAAAAGCGCAAATTCTGGTTAGACGAGAGGTTCTGGGTTCGAGTCCCAGTTGCGACCATTATCTTTTTCTATTTTTTGTGTCTGGTTCTCTTTCATATTTTCGTTTAGATTATTAATGTTATCTTCTTTTCAATGATATGATACATTGATGGGAATAACCTTCAAAAATTATAAAAAGAGAGTTGTTTTTATAAAAAATAAAACGTTCGCTTTAAGAAGTTTAAATACGTTTTCAAGTTATTATTGTTGTACCTACTACCTCCATATGTTTTCTGACTTTGTTACTTTAGTCCAGTGGCGTAGTGAGGGGGGGGGACCGCCCTGGGTGCCACCCAAAGGGGGGTGTCACTGACCAAGATATTGCATACACATGAACACGGTCTGTTATTTATATTTGAGGAACTCTATATGGCTCCCCGTGGAGTGCCCCGAATTCTGTGTCGGTCGGTCTTTTATAGGTGGAATAGCCTATATTCTGAAATTCTCTAGCCACCCCCCCCCCCCTCCCCCCAGAATGGACCAATTTTATGCAGTCGAAATTAGCTTTTTGAATTTCTCAAGTTTACTTTAATATGGGGGGGGGTGACACTACGCCCCGGGAGGTGACATCCGCCCCGGGTGCCACCCATGCTAGCTACGCCACTGCTTTAGTCGTCGCCGTTTTCCTTTCTTTTTAAATGATAATCATGCTGCATTTGTTTTACAGCTGAAGGGTTTGCAATATTTTTAAACTCAACTTCGTATCGTTGGGTACATTTTTCATAAAATTGATTTTTTTACTACTTAGCCACCGGGTGCCACCCGGTGCTAGCTTGGGTGGCACCTGGGACGGATATTATTTATTTATTTATTTGATATAATATCTTACATTTCAAATACAATTAATACAATTCAGTAATGTCGGCCTCACTGGGTAGCTCACTTGTGCTGAGGCCTCTATATGTTGGATGATAGGGCGGCCGGCGGACAACGTGGGATAACCCACCCCCCCCCCCCCACCCTTCCCCATTAAAGTTGACAAAACACAAATTTCGACTTCATAAAAAATTGGTCCGTCCTGGGGGGGGGGGGGTGGCTAGAGAATTGTCTTGGGGGTGAAAATCGGTCGGGTGGCCACCCCTTCCCCCACTACACCACTGCTTGCGGTCCCTGTCGAAAAAATAAACGTACAAGTGGTCCCGGGTCAGAAAAAGGTTGGGAACCATTGATTTAAACAAACAGCTTTGTCATCACCGGCTGCTGCATTATCAAAGTTCAAAATCCTTTTAACTTTATCAAGTCTGTATCAAACAAAAAATAAATCATCGGTCAGACTTTAGTTACCGTTTCTTTTTACGTAAATGACGTAAGAAAAATTAAATTACTTGTAATACGACGAAAAGCTAATATTCCTTATCTATATTATGATCTAATTAACCATCACCCCCGTTTCTCCTCAGGGGCAGGCAGAGAGGATGGATTGCCACGCAACTGTGTCTTGGCACACAATCCTTGCTCCATTCACGTTCGTACATCTTCTCACATAAGTACTCTTTCATTATTACAACTCTAAAAGTTATAATAAGTAATAATGTATGCTTTACTTTACCAAAAAGGTGTTTACCTACTTTATGTCTTTCTGGAACGTCCACAACTTCTCCTTTCATTCACTTGTGCGTCATATATTCTCCTAACAAACCATGTGCCCGAACCATTCAATCACCCCTTTCCTTGTGGTTTTCATAACGCTTTTTAAATAATAATACTATAATAATAACACTAAATATAAGTTTTTTTTAAATACTGTGATCAGATATGTTTTATGGTTTAAGAATAGGGTTGGAATAGGTTTTTAATATGATCGACGAAATTCACCAACTTAACATTAAAAATGTCAATATACTCTGCGAAACCAATGCCGCTTGCCGCTGTATCGGGGAATGCGAAATATGGTTGCGCTTATGTTTACTGAGTTGTTGACATTAGGTTACCTCAAATTTTACTACGACATTTCACTATAATGCAGAACTTGGCATATATTGTATATTATCTTTTTTTACATTAACTCCACACAGGAGGCCTTGAGGAAAATAATTCCCCTCAGGGCCTATGTCATCTGGGATGCTGTGTGGAGGGTCTTTTTGAGGAGAGGAAGGAATGAACATTGGTCTTGAAGAGACCCGTGTTGTAGGAAGAAGGAAACACACAGGCCGGCAAATCATTCCACAGCCGAGATGTTGAACATAAGAACGAGTCGAAGAAACGACCCGTTCTCATGTGACAAATGTCAACCGTGTACAAATGTTGGGCACGCGTTTGTCGTGTTTTCCGACTATGCAACAGTGCCGAAGGGATCAATGATGCTAGTTCCTCAGAGCATCTTCCATTGTAATACCGGTAGAACAAGGATAGCATTCCCACCCAACGCCTGTGCTCTAAAGATTGCAATCCGTCTGTTAAGATTGGAGAATCTATCAAACGGACCGCCCGTTTCTGCACAGAGTCGAGGGTATTTTTCAGGTATTTTGGAGCTCCAGACCAGAGGTGGCTGCCAAATTCAACCGTGGGGCGCACTTGCGATTTGTACAGGTTAGCAGTTGTGTACTATTAAAGTATCTGCGGGCCTTGTACAGTACGCCCAGTTTCTGGGAGGCTAACTTTACTCTGGCTTCGATGGAGACCCCATACCTGAGCTGGTCACTTAGGGTTTTTTTTTTTTTTTTTAAATCCTTTATTTTTCCCAATTTTACATGTTATAGTTACATATTTTAGGTATAATAAAAATAATGGGAACCCACTAAGGCGCAGCCTGTGCGTGGGTAATATTATAGTTAAATATTTTATTTTAGTACCTACATATTTTAGTTACACCAAGCATATCAATGGAGGGCCTGTTAGGAAGATTACTTCCGTTGAAAGAGACTAGATTTTCATTTCGATTCCTTTTAGACGTAATCAGACAAGATTGGGTCTTTGAAACATTAAACTCAATGAGATTATTTTTACCCCAAGAGAAAACACTCTCGAGGTAACTACGAGCTGTTGGAGTTTGTGAGTCTTTTGGGGGCTTGTCAAACAACAAGCTATCATGAACAATACTGTCATCCGCGATCCGCGTAACAATGAATTGGTGCACATGACAAAAGGTCGTTGATGTGCAACAAAAACAAAGTCGGAGACAGAACCTGTGGGACGCCAGCATTTATCGAGTGTGAGGAAGAGGTGAAACCATCGGCTACCGTCTGAATCGACCTCTCCCTCAAGAAGTCGGCAATTCACGTA
The DNA here is from genome assembly GCA_917880885.1 of Limnephilus marmoratus. Classification (NCBI taxonomy): domain Eukaryota; kingdom Metazoa; phylum Arthropoda; class Insecta; order Trichoptera; family Limnephilidae; genus Limnephilus; species Limnephilus marmoratus. Next base: position 58,074,151 of record OU862911.1, on the reverse strand, counting down.
TACAAGGATGCGGGAAGTCCGTAAAAAGGCAGTTTGTTGACAAGTCCTCGGTGCCAAATCGGGTCAAAGGCCTTGGAAATGTCCAGTGCAACCGTTTGGGTCTCACCGAAACGTTCCAGGCATCGCCCCCAAACACGCGTCATATACGCGAGAAGATCACCGCATGAGCGGTTCCGCCGGAATCCGTATTGACGGTCGTTAATAATTTTGTTCTTCTCGAGGTATGTGAGCAAAAAATAAAAATCTAAAAATTTTATCGAAATGCAAAATGTTATAACAAGGTCGAAATTTTGTCCCTACAAAAAGCGACTCCAGATACTAATATCTACAGCCCTGTATGTCTGACGAATACCTATAGCTCATATGTTGAACTAATATCTACGAACTTCAGAGTGTTGACTAATATCTATGACGAATATCTGTGACGGTCCCAGTGTTGACTAATATCTACAGAGCGTAGAGGTCGGACTAATCAGCTAAATGTGTCGAATAGTCGGATATTAGGGATTTTTACATACATACTTACATAAATTAAGTTTTTTAAACTGCATACGCAATATTACGTTATTCCAATATGCTATACATAATTGCAAATCCAACCTCTGCCAGTGCTGTAGATATTCGTCAACACTTTGGTTCTCATAGATATTAGTCAGCAGTTTGAGCTGTAGATATTCGTCAACACTTTGGTTCTCATAGATATTAGTCAACAGTTTGAGCTGTAGATAGGTATTCATCAACACTTTGGTTGACTCCAGATACTAATATCTACAGCCTGTATGTCTGACGAATATCTACAGCTCATATGTTGAACTAATATCTACGAACTTCAGAGTGTTGATTAATATCTACAGAGCTTAGGTTGAATTAATATCTACAGAGCATAGGTTGGACTAATCAGCTAAATGTGTCCAATAGTCCGATATTAGGGATTTTTACATACATACTTACATAAATTAAGTTTTTTAAACTGCATACGCAATATTACGTTATTCCAATATGCTATACACAATTGCAAATCCAACCTCTGCCAGTGCTGTAGATATTCGTCAACACTTTGGTTCTCATAGATATTAATCAACAGTTTGCGCTGTAGATATTCGTCAACACTTTGATTCTCATAGATATTAGTTCGATTTTTTCAGTTTTGGAATTCCTGTAGATATTAGTAGACGCCTCCCTTTGGTTCGCGTAGATATTAGTTCGATTTTTTCAGTTTTTGGAATTCCTGTAGATATTAGTAGACGCCTCCTAAAAAGCACGAAGTTATCGGTTTATTTATGCCTGACACGAACTGGCGGGCATAAAAAAAATATGTTGGCGATTATACTGCGACTGCTTAAGATGACATAGGCCCCGAGGGAAATTATTTTCCTCAGGGTCTCGTGTGTGGAGCTCATGTAAAAAAAATCTACATTCAAATTCCAATACCATTTGTCGGGATTGGTTTATTTATGCATTTGTAGGGATGAAACGATACCATTGAGGTATCGATACTTTTACTCGATACTGTATCGGTCGTCGAGTATCGATACTTACTTGGTATCAGTTGAAAAGTATCGATACTTACTCATATCGCATCTTTTTTGGAAAATTGAAAAAAAATATAAGTGTCTAAAATAATGTAATTACGTTGAAATCTTGTTGTTATCATAAACAGGTGCAATATAATCAGCGTGGCTTTTTAAATGCTCATGCAAATTAGAAGTTTTGCCACAAAACCGCACTGTTTTTAACAGAGTAGATGCAGAAAGTCCTCAGCTGAGCCAAGCCTCCAGATAAGGCCTTTTAAAATTACTGCATTTCTTTATACTAATTTCATTTTAATTATTCTTATATTTTCTTCTCACTTAGAATGTACCCTTCCCTCCCTTATCCCCCACGCCTACCCTATGGATCTAATCACTCTAATACATTTCTTAGTTCCATTCATTCTAACACACTTTTTAGCTTTTGTACAATTTTCTAGCATTTATTGTAAAATTCTTTGGGAATTTCATAAAAATAAACATATATCCGTCAATAACAAAATACGAACATCGACACAAATTCACTTCAATTCCGCACTTAATCATAGATTCGCACGGTTTAACCAATGTCTTTAAATATCTATTACCAAAATGTGAGAGGGTTACGCACTAAAACTGACAAGTTATTGGTGGCTGTTCGGTCCAACGAATATGATGTAATCGCTCTGTCTGAATCATGGCTCGTTGATGGCATCCGCAACGAAGAGCTATTTGATGATCGCTACGATGTACACCGCCGAGATCGGGACTACACTCGCACGGGCCAACGCTTGGGCGGGGGTGTCTTAGTCGCTGTTCGTCGTGAGCTGGTACCTCGCGAGCGCCCAGGGTGGCACTCACAAGCTGAGGACGTCTGGATAACATTAGAATCCAGGGGATCCAAACACACAAATCTCCACATATGTTGTGTTTACCTCCCTAAAGGACCAACATATCGTGAAAATATGGAAAGCTTCCTCACACAAATTTCATCACTTACGTTGCAATTTCCCACAGATAAATTCATTATCCTAGGTGACTTTAACCTCACTGACATTTCATGGAATAAATCTCTCAATAATACGTCATTTATACCCAGTGATCGCTTATCGCCTGTTAGTACATCATTTATTGACTGCATGCATTTTTCGGGATTGTTTCAATGTAATGGAATTCCAAATACCAACGGTCACTTTCTTGACCTCGTTCTATGTAATGACCTGGTACCGGTCTCTGCTTGTGATGAACCATTAATTTTAGAAGACCCTCATCACACCTCCTTAATAATGGAAGTTTTATTTTCTGAACCCGCTCCACTAGTGGAAGAGCCTAGAAGGGCTTACGTCTATAAGCGCGGTGATTACGACCAAATTAACACATCTCTCGACCAGGTAAACTGGCACGAGCTACTTTCGTTTGGTGACGTGAACACAGCATTAAATAAATTCTACTCGCAATTAAATCATCTTATAGACGCCCATATTCCTATGAAATTTAGTAGGAATTCGAAATACCCGCCATGGTATAACTCTGCCCTCATCAAATTAACAACAGAAAAATATAAATACTTCAAAAAGTTCAAGACATATAAAAATCCTTCTGACTATGCCACTTTCTCTCTACTAAGATCACGTCACAAAAAACTTAACTGGGAATGCCATAATAAATACTTACTTAAAATAGAACATGATATATCCTCCGATCCAAAAAAAGTATGGAACTACATTAAGTCAAACTCCAAATCCCATGGCGTTCCGAATACCATGATGTTCAAAGACGAAAAAGCTGAAAATGGATCTGACATCTGCAACTTATTCTCTAAATATTTCACTTCAGTCTACAATAATAATGCTCGGATTAACCAGATCCTGCCAGACTACACCAGTGAGCCCTGTATTGCTAGCATTCATAATATTGAAATCAACCAGCATCACATACAGAAACAACTTGAAAATTTAGATCCCAATAAAGGCGCAGGCCCAGATAAAATTCCCCCTTTCTTCATAAGCAAATGTGCGCGCAGCCTTTCTAAACCATTATTCATAATTTTTAGTCGCTCCCTTAATGAGGGAATTGTGCCAAACACTTGGAAAACTGCATTTGTAACTCCCATTTTCAAGAACGGCCAAAAATCTGACGTTGAAAATTATAGGCCCATATCAAAGCTCTGCATTTTCAGTAAGGTTTTCGAAAAAATTGTGTACGACCAGATGTTTACAGCCTTGAGATCGTCACTTAACAACAATCAACATGGATTTATGAGAGGAAAATCTACAACCACTAACCTAACGGCATTTCGTCGCTCTAGTTCGTTTTACTCCAACAGACCATTTTTAGCGAAATTGAGTTAAGTATGCAGTAGTTCTCAGAAAGTCTTTATGTATACAATGCAAGTGAAAAAAAAAATTTTAAAAAATTATTTAGGGGGTTTTCAAAACGCACTTTGTCTTACGTCCTCCAAAATGAAACAACATTTCGAGCGTATTTATCCAACATCCACACGTAGGCCAAAAGGACTCCCGTTTTTAAACCGGCCGTTCAGTCAAATTTCATAGGAATTTCTCCAACATCCAAGCTGTACCTTAGCCAACGTGCGAAATTCAAACTCTCGGTTCCGGGCGTATTGCTCTAACAGACCACACAGCCAATAGCAGCGCAGCGGAGGACCACGTGATTGCTTTCATTCCAAACATTCGTTCGTTTAGTGCCACGAAAGTAAATATCTTCACTTATGATTATGCTAGTTACCAAGTTACTTTAGTGGTTTTCTAGGAGATTTCTTCAGACAAAATGCATAAAGATGTAAACCGTGGAAAAGGATAACATTTTTTAAGGAAAACATAACAGATAATTAATATTACAATATTTTCTCAAAAATTGTTTCAACTTGTCATCCGTTACAGGGTGGTTATAACAAAGTTGTGTATTTTTTGAGAAAATATTGTAATAAATGCCAAATTCTATATTGTGGTGAAATATCGTACTAAAAATTGAAATAACCTTCGTAAAACGAATTGACTGAAATTGAAGAAAAATCAATTAACGAAGAGTATAAGGACGACATTATACGGAATACACTCGGAATTTGATCCTTAAGGCGTATGTGTATAAAGAGGTATCGGTATGTTTATCTACCTATACGTAATTATTTAAATCTTCGTGTAAATATACCTATTTATGATATTTAAAACAATTATAAGAATAAGAACATTGAATAAGCTTTTGTTTTAAGCACATTTAATGCGTAGTATCGGTGTGTTTATCAACCTGTACGTAATTATTTAAATCTTTGTTCAAAAATAACTACTTGTGATTTAAAAAAAACACAATTATTAGAATAAGGACTGATGTATTAGTACCTAATATATGTGTCCATCCACCAAATCTTAGTGAGAGCATTATTCTACTTCAGATATTTAAAACAAGCTAACAATTAGAATAAGGAAAGGAAGGAGTTTTAATTTTCGGTATATTTAGTTCCTACAATATCTGTTTGTTTATCAACCAAATTTGCATGTAATTATTCGACTTATGATATTTAAAACAAGCCGATTATTAAAATAAGGAAATCAAGGAGTTTTCATTTTCGGTACATTTAGTTCCTAAAATATCTGTATATTTATCAGCCAAATCTTCGTGTAAAAATTCTACTTATGATATTTAAAACAAGGCAATTTTTCGAATAAGTACAACGAGTTCGAGTTTTTGGCACATTTAGTGAGTAATAGCTTTATGTTTATCTACCTTTACCTAATTATTTAAATCTTTGTGTAAGAATACCTACTTGTAATACAAAACACAATTATTAAAATAAAGACAATGCTGTAGTTTTTTTGCTTTAAGTACCTAATATTTATGTGTTTATCTACCAAATATTTGTGTCAGAATTCTACCTGAGATATTTAAAACATATTAATTATTAGAATAAGGTAATAAAGAAGTTTTTGTTTTCGGTACATTTAATGCCTAAAGTATCTTATTATTTTAATCAACCAAATCTTAGTGTAACAATGAAAACATTTTTGGTATATTTAGTGCCAAAGATCAATAAAATTGTATTTGTGTACCTATAAATATCTTATTATTGAAATCTTCGCGGGAGAATTGTACACCGAATGACAATGAAAGCATTTATATTATTTTATACATTGAGTTCCTCATATTTCTTATGTGTTTGTTTATTTCTTACCTATTCGAGTTTTATTTTGTTCGAGCTTTGGATTGTCAATAAAAACGTTATTACTATTCGCACATTTTTAATGATTAGGTATCCCATTCATTTGACTTTTTTTACCTAGATCAATTCCCAGTTTCTTTATTTCAGCCCCTTTCGTAACCCTTCTAATAATTTGGCCCAACTAAGTGGTACCTCAAATACTGGAATACATTTGTTATGAAGCTAAAAATGTGGTTAGTGGTTAGGATTGTTTTATGACCTCTTTTTTTACAAGTCTGTATTGTGTAATAGACGTAAATCACATCCCATGTGTTCAAACATAGGATCATTTTTAAAAAGAACTCGTCGTCTATTGTTTTACACATTTATAAAGAACTTGTAGCTATCTATTGTGTTTCAAAATCCTTCGAGTTAACATTTTATTTTAAAATGTTGGATACTACACTTCTGTTATCACACGACGGCCTCCTGTGGTCAAGGGGTAAAACTCTCAACTAGCGATCCGGATGTCGCAAATTTCAATCCCATCGTGCACAAGTAATTTTTATTTTCGTAGATTTGTTTATTTTGGGGGGCGGGTATGGGTACCGCCGTCCTGGGAACCATTTATTGGATAACCACCATCTCTGCCATAGATCACTCCGAGTGGTTCGCTACGTTTGGTGACTTAGCAAGGGTGCCCGGGTTCATGGGATGAAGTTCGTCCAGGTCTTGGCGGCGGATACGACTGCCTACCTGCTGCGTGGCGAGAGAGAGACTGGTTAAGGGAGGCTTTTTGACCTTTCCAGCCGGACTCTCCCGACTCTCGCCTTGCACCGCAATTGGAGAGATGGATTCATACGTCCGTCACTCCCGGACACACTGACCCCCCGATTCCTACCCACCCCTCATACCCTTTTTCTTCCCAAATTTCCTATCCTTACCTTCCTTATAAAGACTCCTCCAAAGTGAAATTATTTTCCTCAGGGCCACCTGTGTGGAGCTAATCTAAAAAAAAATATATATATATACATATTTCACAACCTAAACCATTAAAAAAACGTATGTGTATATGTGTTTTTTTATGTTTAAATAGTGAAATAACACAAATCAATAAAAAAATATATACGTAGATATAAATATATATACATTCTGTATTTGCGACACGTTCCAGAGTGGAAGATACTCTCAGTATCACCCTGATGTAAGACCGCCATTTCGAATTGAAGCATTGCTTGAAATAGCTTTAGCCCTGGTTGTTGACTCGATCTGAATAGCCAGGTACTTACCAACCTTCATAACTGCATCCCCTTCCCGCTACATCCCGCCTCACAAAATTGGGTATGCTATGTATAGCCTGACTTGGTCCAGGCGGTTGGGACTCTTTTGCAGTATTAACATAAAAATAAAGTCACTTAAATCAATCCAACCTTTCGGGTCAGATCGTACTAAATCTCCGATTTATATGCCGTAATAAATATGATAAAAATAATACGAGTACATATATATTATATGAATAATTTGAATAGCATTGTTTTAGTGCAAAACGCTTTACAAAATATGTTCTCAGGGCCTACGTGGGGATGCTGTGTGGAGGGTCTTTTTGAGGAAAGGAAAAATAGGAAATTCTTGGATGGAAATAGGAATGAGGGGTGGGTAGGAATCTGGGGGTTAGTGTGTATAGGAGTGACGGACGTAAGAAACTGTCCTTCCAACTGCGGTGCAAGGCAATGGGGTCGAGAGAGTCCGGCTGGAAAGGTCCAAAGGACTGCTTCACGCAGTCTCTCTCGATCCGGCCCGCCACGCAGCTGGTGGGCAGACTCATCCTCCGTCAAGACCTGGACAAACCTCACCCCATGAACCCAGGAACTCCTGCTAAGTCACCAAACGTAGCGAACCACTTGGGGAGACCTTTTCACAGCTCCACACAGCACACAGGAGGCCCTGAGGAAAATAATTCCCCTCAGGGCCTATGTCATTTTTGGGAAGGAAGTAGAGGAAGTTGTGGGAATAAAAAGGTATGAAGGGTGGGTAGGAATCTGGGAGACAGTGTGTCAAGGAGTGACACACGTATGAATCAATCCCTCTCCACAGCGGGTAAAGCGAAGTTCCGAGAGTCCTGCTGGAGAGGTCTACAGATCTTCCTTAACCAGTCTTTCCCGATCCGGCCTGCCACGCAGTTGGTGGGCAGACGCATCCGTCGCTAGGATCCAGACAAAACTCATACCACGAACCCGGCCACCCCTGCTAAGTCACCAAACGTAGCGAACCACTTGGGGTGACCTATTGCAGAGGTGTTGGTTATCCAATAAATGGTTCCCGGAGCGGCGGTACCCATACCCGCCTCTGAAATAGAAACTAATAAACGTAGGACCTATCTGATGACTAACGGTTGATGACTAGCAGCCAACAATAAAACATACCTGAAACATTATCTAATAAGTATAATTGTCTGAAAATGTACGTTTTCATTGATGATTTTACATTGATATTTTACAAAAACTTACTCTTGAAACTTGTTTCCCAACCAAGAAACAAATTATTCCTAAAAAATTGTCGAATGTTATAAGAAAATATTTAAAAATCACACCCGAATATTTAGGTCTCACCACGAAAACATAGGACGCATAAGCTAAATCCATAATTAATAATTACCTATCCAAGTTCAATGAATTGAAATGCTTTCCGATCTCCCTGTAATACCAAGCACGTTAGATAAAGTAACTTCACGCAAGAGTACGCGCTCTTGTCTAACATCCAGTGTCCTTTGTCCAACATCCAACTTTCGCAAACAAGAATTCGTCACTTTGGCCAACATCCAAATTAAAAACGTGTTTTCTGCGTAATTTTATACATTTAGAACATATTATACTTAAAATAAACAATTTGTAATACTTTAAAACATTTTAGTAGACTTACAATTTAGCTAATTTCATTTTATATGCCTTTTTCGTATAAAAAACTTTAAAGCGCTGTTTCTCACGATTTACGTTTTGGTCTGTTGGAGTAAAACGAACTAAAGCGACGATTTGTCGAAATCTTACAAGACAATATGGACCAGCGCGTACAGGTAGATGCAATATATACAGACTATAGCAAAGCCTTTGATTTAGTAATCCATGATGTCTTGTTGACTAAACTTTCACTAATCGGCGTACACGGAGATCTCCTCAGATGGCTCTCGTCGTATTTGAAAAATCGCAGCCAAGCAGTAGTCGTCGGTGGCTATAAATCAAATTGGGTAACCGTACCGTCAGGAGTACCCCAAGGGTCATTATTGGGACCATTGCTCTTCAACATATACATTAATGACATTGGAAAATGTTTTCTTTACTCCAGAACGTTATTATACGCAGACGACATGAAAATATTCTCTCCTGTTACAAGTATCACTGACTGTATTCGCGTACAAGAAGATTTAAATCGCCTAAATAGCTACTGTACACAACACAACCTTCAAATAAATGTTAAAAAATGCGGCGTCATCAGCTTTACCCGAAACAAAAATCCCATTTCTTTTGATTATTCCCTTAACGGCACAGTACTTAAAAAAATGATGGAGGCCAAAGATCTGGGAGTAGTGCTAGACCCGAAATTACTTTTTGACCGACATATCGAATCCATAGTTGCAAAAGCTTCCAAGGTACTTGGCTTCATACTCAGAACCTGCAAACACTTTAAAAAGGTAAACACTATGAAAATGCTGTACTTTGCGTATGTACGCAGTTCTCTGGAGTACGCTTCTCAAGTCTGGAATCCCAGGTACACAACATACATAGAAAGGATTGAGAAAATACAAAATCGTTTTCTACGATACCTTGATTTTCGGGGATATCGTCCTCATCTAAGTAATGTGGAGTCAGCCACGTTTTTCAAAATCTCGTCACTAGAAAATCGTAGAAATTCTGCAGACGTAATATTCTTGCAAAAGATAGCCACCTCTGCGATAGATTGCCCGGAATTACTTGAAAGAATTCAATTAAGAGTGCCCACCAGACAAACTAGACTAAATCACACACTTAACACTCCTCGATGCAACACTAACTCTAAACAAAACACATTCATTAACCGCGCTTCACACTCTTTTAACAATTCATACACTGAATTCGACTTATTCAACACAGCACCCCAAATTCTAAAAAAAATAAACAATAAATAACTTCTAAACATATACAAACTATTATACTTCTATACAAATAACTTATTCACTCCGAGAATAGATCCGTCCCCTTCCCCTCCCGCCCACCATCCTATCCCAATAAGCTATTATAACTATTATAACTTTTATTACTTTTTAATCTCTCTAATTAATACACACCAGTGAAAACCTATTATTGGTTCAATAACATATACATATGTAAATACACCTAAGTAAATAATGTAACTGTTGGTTTTCCAAATAAAATAAAATAAAATAAAATAAAATCATCATAAGCATTTTTTGCACCTTGCGGTTTTCTCGTCGTTTTTCGTGAAATATTGCCACATTTTCAATAACTCAAAAAGTTAAAACACTGAACAAACACCGACTATTGTTAAAGGATTAACGAACATGGCAGCGAAAGTGAACGAACGGAAACATTGTCAATTCCATTTGTCAATGACGACAAAATATGGCGGTGGCAGCGCTGCCTGTTTTTTTTTTATATAGACAAACAAGCTTGCCAACTACACAAAACTAAGACTAGCTAGGGACGCTAGGGTTAGGGTGCCTCCAAAAACTTCAATTTAAGATATGCAATTTTTTTGTGAATTTTAAATAAAATAGTGACATTAGCATACTGATATGAGTACTTTTGACCGATACCTACTCAGTACTCAATTTCAAAGTATCGATACTAAAAGTACTTGGTATCGGTGAAAAATATCGAGTATGTACTTGTATTTACTCGTATCGTTTCATCCCTATGCATTTGTCTATGGCGGCATAATCCGCAAAATCCGCTCTGGTTTATTTATGGTCCGCTCCGCTGTCACTTTTGTCTTGTGCATGAACTTTAAAATTGAGCTTTTATTTATATTTAACAAACATTTAGTAGGCGTTGTTGATTTAGAAACAATTTTATTAAATATATTTACCCATTTGGAAACAACTCACCTTACCAGAGGAAAATGGTATCTATAGCGGGTTCCGAAACTGAAATATCCCGGCTTCCTATTAATTCTGAAGAATGCCATTTCGGAAAGTGGACGATATCCTACCGCCAATCTCATATACTGGCAAGCATTTGTCACAATCTTGAAAAATGCGAAACAGACGACTCAGTGGCCTGTCAATTCTGTCAGTAAGTGAAGCAATTTAAATGATGAGTACACCATAATCAATCATAGCTGAAGAATGCTAATACCCGGAAAACTAACAAACTTGTGTATTTGTTGATATTTTCATTAGCATTTCGTAAAATTCAACCGGTTTTTTAAAAACCAGTAATGTTAATGTTTGCATAAAAGGGAAAATATGCCAGAATTTAACATAATATTATTTTAACAATTAAATTAGAGAGCAGTAAGCAAAAAGGAGCTGGAAATTTTCAGTGGTTACATTCTGATATACTTTTTTATAATAATAGGTTGATAAACATGAAAAGTCTCATATAATATCAGAATGTGACAATTGAAAATTTCCAGCACTTATGATGGCAGAATAAGCTAGTAAAACTTTTTTTATTGAATTCCAACAAGAGGGTAAAAATTCATAAAGTACTGCAGTTTCTACGAGTATGGTTTTTAAACAGGGTTTCCGGGGGTAAAGTGGGTAAACATTTTTTTTCCCGGGAGGAATGCAGATTCAAATTTTTTTTTCCATACAAAAAAACGTACCTACTAAAAATCCTTAGTGTGAGGTACGATCTTACTTGCTGAGCGCCTGCCGGGCACGATTGTGGCAACATTGCATGGTTGTGACTGGCCCGTATCGAAACAGCGGAAAATAATAAAGCTGGCGGCACACGCCGGTCTATTTTTTATCTTTTTACCACAAAACAACCCCTAAAAGTTGGAATTTCGATAAAGTTATTTTTCTTTTTTACTTATAATATCATGTAGAATCACCTCCCGAAGTTAACGCACTTTGCCCCCGGACACCCTGTAAATACCTCTTTCCGCACCATACAAGATGATACACCCAAGCACCGCCGGTTCAATTCCTCTGCTGGCCAAGTCGCCCATCATTATGCAAGCAACATCTTCCACTAATAATGATGATAGTAGAAGGAATTCAAATATCATCAGGTCAATACTAACCCAGTAACGTTTGTCTTTCAAAGAATAAAATTATACATTTTGTTTCCAGATACAACAAAGCCTTGAAATTCCCCCATCTGCCGGACATGGTGTTCCCCAACAACAAACTGGAGCTGACGTACTCTGGGGGTGGGAGGATTGCCTTCAGCCCCATGGAGGCCCTGCGAGGCGTGGACACCGGCAGGCCCCCTGTCCAGGTGGCCTGCGCCGAGGAGTGGCAGGAATCCAGGTATGCCATATTATGTAATATATACGTTATAAAGAAAAATCTGTGTAAACCTTATTGCTCTGTTTTTACCGTTAAAACTATTATAAAATACCTAGGTGCAATCAATGCAATATTAGAAAGGTTAAGAATATTGTTGTCCATTTTTATTAGAATACGAAACATAAACAATTTTATACTAGAATCATTTTTATATTTTCCTAATTAAATCTGTATTGCAATACGGCCCTTGAGATGATTTTTCACAAAAACGGCGCTCTACAAATTATCCAATTATGATGGAATTGTTCGCTGGGGTGGTGCATCCAGAGCTTTGTTACATAAAAGAGTTGTAACAAGGTGTGTGTTTAATATCTGTTGTTTCGGTATTTACGCTTTGGCCATTGACCAACCCTGCAAATTTTTGGGTCTTGCCATTAGAAATCATCCAATAAATATTAATAAAAATCATTTTAATGAGCCATATCGACGATCCCGAAGAACATTTTAATGAACCATATCGACGATCCCGAAGAACATTTTAATGAACCATATTGACGATCCCGAAGAACATTTTAATGAACCATATCGACGATCCCGAAGAACATTTTAATGAACCATATCGACGATCCCGAAGAACATTTTAATGAACCATATTGACGATCCCGAAGAACATTTTAATGAACCATATCGACGATCCCGTAGAACATTTTAATGAACCATATTGACGATCCCGAAGAACATTTTAATGAACCATATCGACGATCCCAAAGAACATTTTAATGAACCATATTGACGATCCCGAAGAACATTTTAATGAACCATATTGACGATCCCGAAGAACATTTTAATGAACCATATCGACGATCCCGAAGAACATTTTAATGAACCATATCGACGATCCCGAAGAACATTTTAATGAACCATATTGACGATCCCGAAGAACATTTTAATGAACCATATCGACGATCCCGAAGAACATTTTAATGAACCATATTGACGATCCCGAAGAACATTTTAATGAACCATATCGACGATCCCGAAGAACATTTTAATGAACCATATTGACGATCCCGAAGAACATTTTAATGAACCATATCGACGATCCCGAAGAACATTTTAATGAACCATATTGACGATCCCGAAAAACATTTTAATGAACCATATCGACGATCCCAAAGAACAATTTCGGATCTGCTAAAAATTGAAAATCGTGTTGTTGGCTTATTTTGTTAATTTAAAAGTCTGTATTTTCGGAATTTTAATAAATTGAACGAAATATTGTACGTATATTTTTCTTATATGCTATATTTCTTGTTCTCAAAACAGTAAAAGTGCAGAAAGCAAACTTTAACCCCTGTGGCATGGCTGGCTACATTTGCAGTCCGGTGAAATAATGACTACCTTGAGGTGAACTGCAGTTTGCAGTGTATAGAGCTAGGTTTTAATGTATTTCATTACCGTCAAGAAAATTCCAAAGTAAAAAATGTTGATGTTGTAGAAGTTTGTCTTTTATTTCAAATATAATTTTCAATATTATATTTGGCTTTGCGATATTTAATAAATTTTACCCGTCCTATAAGGGTTAAACGGCTCTACTGCAAAACTAAAAAATCACACATTAAAATTTGACAATGTTCTTCGGGACCGTCGATATTATTACCCCACAATCAGATTATTTGGAGAATTTAAAGTACCTTCACTGCAAATCTTATATATAAAAATCAATTTTTGTTTGTTTGTTCTTATTTTATGCGCTGCCATACCGTTCATCCGATTGCGATGAAACTTTGGTGATATGTAGTATTGCCTCCCGAAAATTGAATTTTGCTAACAAGTGATGTTTTCTTCTTTTCCTTGTTTGCATTGGCTTATAATATAAATTTGTCTCTTTTTCCAGGCCTGTCCTGGAGCAGAAAGCCAAGTCCTTTGACTGGACCTTTACCACAGACTACAAGGGCACACTGGAAGGGCTGGAGCTGACGCCCACCGAGGAGAAGATTGATATTGAGAAGCTCAAGAAGCGAGAACAGATCATCTTCTACCACGACCTCTGCTTGTTTGAGGATGAGCTGCACGACCATGGGATTGCCGCGTGCACTGTCAAAATTGTAATTGGCTATTAAAATAAATTACAATCATAACATTCGACCAGCCGAGCGATTCCGTATTTTTTGTGGGATCGTTATTACATAACAGACGTGGATCTCCTGTCAGATTAGTGTGTGATTGTTATGGCTGTTATTTGCTTTTTCTATGTACGACGTACATTAACTGAATAAATAATCATGCATACTTGCAGGAATTCATGTTTAAATCGATCTAAACTAAAATATGTATAGTAATATGTAAAAATCACACAAATCTGACAGGAGATTACGTCCGTTATCCAATAAAAATCCCACAAAAGATACGGAATCGCTCGGCAGTTAGTAGCTGAGCTGTCATATGTGCCACGTTCCTACCCAGGCGCCATGGGTTTAATTCCTCTGCTAGCTAAGTCCCACATCATTGTACAAGTAACACTTTCCTCTTATAATGATAGTTTTCCTTTATCTATGTATAAACATTTACATGGATAAAGAAAAATTAAAAAATACACACACACAGATCCCTAAAAGTGTGATCTATGCCTGTGAAAGAAAACAGATTAATTTCATCCAAAGTAAAACGCAATTGAGCGATTATCTCTTAGGTCTAATTACACATTTCAAATGTGAAGATTTTCATTTAAAGATAGGGACACCCGAGGAAGACATGGCACCATCAAGTGTGTCATATTTTATGCACTTGAGGTGGGCCATATTATCAAGAGTCAGAATTATAACGATGTATGAATATGAATGAAGCAAAGAGTGCATACCAAGACAGAGTTTTGTGGCTGTACGTGTTATTTGCCTAACCCTGTGGAGAAATGTTGTGTTCTGTAGTGAGGTTAATGTAGTGAGCCTGAAAGAGTGAGAGCAACATACATGTCCCAAGAGTGAAGCCGGGTCCATTGCGCGGGCAAACGCCAGACTTTTGCTTTGACAGTCCCATAACACAACATTCAAGGTCATAAATGTTTGAAAATTTTTGTAGTGTTTGAGCTTCCCGTGTTTGGCGGAAAACAAAACTTGCATTGTTTGAAAGTCCTTCAATGACCTTCAAACATTTACATTTGTAAGATTAGAGTGAAGTTAGCGCGGTTCACACAATTTGACAACTGGTCTGGAATACGGACGTCCACGCGTACGCAATACTTGACGTTTGGCGTTTATTGCATGTCCTAAGTTACTATTGAATTTGAGATGCACAGATATTTTAATAGATATTTATTTATCAGGAAAGATCTCCAACTAATATCGATTACTATTGAATTTACAGTGCGTGAATAATTACGTAGCATCAAAAATAGAATAAATTTAAATTGGTCAATTTCTTCCGTGTCTCTGAAACCCATTTATAAATTAATAGACTTTATTTACAAGTGAGTTCATGAAAGAAATAATCATCCATTACGACAGTGTGTTTATTTAAAATCATAAATAATAATTATTAGGTCCGCGCAGTTGATAACCAAAAAACTTGACGTTTATCGTTTACGTAAATGTTAAAATGCGTTCGATGTGGAAAAGATGCTACACCAGGAAGAAAACACAGACATTTATTTATCAGGAAAGATTTCCGACAAATATCGATTATTGCACCAATAACTTTATATAATAACGTCATTGTATTGCACGACCTAAAGTTACTTGAATTTAGAGTGCCTAAACATTTACGTCAAAAACAGAATAATTATAAATATTTGATATAATTTTATTATCAAATATTTTGATTATTATATTATATTTAGGTATAATAATATTTTAAACTCGTGATTATGCCCGCTCATTGCACTTAACCATAAAAGGCCGTTCAGTTAATTCTACATAAACGACCGCATTGCGCGGCATCGCGCATCTTCTGTCGAAAAATGAATTCTAACCCCCGCCGGCCCCCGCCTGCCTTCCCGCTTCACCTGGGATGGGATGTTTAAGTTTTGTTTTTGTTTTGTTTTCACAAACACTACAAAAATTATCAAACGTTTATGACCTTGAATGCTGTGTTATGGGACTGTCAAAGCAAAAGTCTGGCGTTTGCCCGCGCAATGGACCCGGCTTGAGTGCAACATTTTCAATGTTAGCATCTTTGTTAAATTGGGCTTACAGTTACTGGGTTGTGTTTCATCTAATATATGAAATTGATATAATCAAGTCTGTAAAATTGAGAATCGTTTTCATTTGGTTACATATTTTGATTGTTGTTATTTTCAGAGGGTGATGCCATCCAGCTGGTTTGTGCTACTACGATACTTCCTGCGGGTTGACAGCGTGATGACTAAAATCCACGACACCAGAATGTTCTACGAAGTAGACTCCCCGCACATTCTCATGGAGTATACCGCACGGGGAGCTGACATCCCTGACCTCAAAGTAGGTTCAACCAAAAACTAATAATTCTAGTAAAGTGCCAATCTGTTATTTGTACAACTTTATATTGACCAGAAGGGTAATTCTGTATCTTTTGCGACAGCCTAACGCGTGTTAAATTGGCCGTATATGACAGAATTTGACAGTTTTTTGAAATGCGTTATTCTGTATCACGTTGACGAGCTTGCATTAAGACACCTACTCTTAGAAGTAGTCATGCTAACGGGAGAGATGATGGTTCGTTTTCCGCTGTAGCGGCCAGAATAATCTCCGCTAGCCAGTCTGCGTGGAATTTACCAGACAGATATATGCACCTACCTAGCTACGTATTATCGTGGCGCCGTGCACATTGGTACTTGACACGGTCTGACCCATACTAGTAATTGTTAGGCCACCTACTGAAAAGGCGTAGACTAGTTCCAAATGCTTAAATGTACTGCGTCGATTATTCGGGAACCATCGCATACGCATATTGCCTAATGATCTAGTAGATACTCAACGAGGCGGCCACGCTTTATAAGCATCTGTGATCCCGAGCCCAACGGTCATTCAAGTCAGTCTAAGCGATAACACAGTCACCCGACATTCCGGTGTATTTTACTACTCAAATTACGCGCCAAACAAATTATTGTATATGTTATAATTTTAGTGAATAAACAACTCCGTTGATTAACTATCAGGTGCAAATCATTTTTAGAACACGCCAAGGTGTGGTTAATGTGATGACCGTGGCCGGTTATCTACATTACCACCTGGACTCCGTTGTATGGATCCAGATCTTCTTGGGAGGGTGATCTCCGTATAGGGTGAGGTTGCCAATAATAATAGTGGGTAGACTATTTATGTTTATTCCGAGATTGTGTACAGGTGTGCTTCGTAGGAAGCGTAAATGCAAAGAGGACGGTAGACAGCAATCACACCCTTTTATACGTTCCTCATGCTGTCTCACTCATACACGCATGTCTCTTTCATACCGCAAGACATACGTTCACCACATCCCTCCACACTTAAATCCGAAGACAGTTACACAACATGAACTGATAATTTTTTACAATACATAAAATATTCCAATATTTACAATGTAAGTAATTCATGTTGAGTCGAGAGCTGAGTGCTGCCTTCATTGACTCATCTGTGTGTTCGTGGTCGTAGTCGGTCCTTCCAATTTCCCGACGTTGACGCCACTGGATCACTGGGGCTGGAATGAGAAGGAGAAAAACCCATTAGACTGTCATCCAGGCCAAAGCTGGAGACATCGTATTCATCATACGACAGTCTCTTCGTCTCAGACGCGACATAAGGATTGCTGTGTTTCTTTTCCCATGACACACATAATTTAGACAACTGATCAAAATGCCTTTTCCAAAACATAATTTTACCATTTAAATTTACCTCAATTATATAAAGTTTTTTTCCTAATTGTTTATACACTTTCCCTGGTACCCATTTATCATTGTTTTGGTCTCTGAAATCTCTAACCATTACCTTTTGATTAATCGAAAAACCCACCGATTCTTTATTATTTCTTTTATAATAATATTTTTGATTTTCCTGACATTTAGACATTTTAATTTTTGTTTCTTTCTTAATTCTATTATCCTTATCTCTCCCCCCTCTCGGTACAAAACTGTTTAAGTTTGACCTTAGTTTCCTTCCAAACATTACAACTGCAGGTTCTAAGCCAGTTGTACAGTGTGGTGCATTTCTGTAATCAATTAAAAAATTTCCTAATTTTTCCTCATAACCTGACTGAAACTTATTTCTTATCATCATTTTTTTTAAAAAATTTTTACACGTTCGAACCGCGTTTTCTGCTAGACCATTTGATTGTGGATGATTTACCGGAGTAGTTAAATGTTTGATGTTATTCATCTCACAAAACTCTTTGAAGTCCGCTGACATGAAAGCGGCTCCATTATCTGAAACTATTGTCTGTACACTCCCGAAATAACTAAATAAACCCTTTAATATTTTAATAGTGTTATACGAATTTGGAGACTTTACTTCTACACAGTCTAACCATTTTGAGGTTGAGTCAATAATTACAAGAAAATATTTATTTGCAACTGGGCCCGCATAATCAATATGCACCCTACTCCATATTTCTTCCGTTATAGGCCACGGAGTCAATTCGCTCTTTGGTTGCGAAGGTTGAACCTCTGAACAAATTTCGCATCCTCTCGCTAAAAGTTCAATATTTCCATCTATCCCTGGCCACCAAAATATACCTCTGGCTAAACCTTTCATCTTTGCTATACCTAGATGAGATCTATGTAACAAGTTTAAAATTTTTTCTCTTAAACTTACTGGAATTATTAGCCTATGATTCCAAAAAAAACAATCATCAATTATGGATAACTCATTCCGTTTAATCCAGTAAATCCATTTTGAATCCTCCTTGTTTATTTTATTTGGCCACCCTGTTCTGAGATAATGTTTAATTTCCAATAAAATTTTATCTGTACTTGATTCCGATTTAATTTCCTCTACATCTATAGGTAAATCTCTGTTATTTTTAAATAAACTTAGAATTTGAGTATCAAAGTCATTCTCTACGTGAACTGGTTCCTCGACAGGAACCCGAGACAAATAGTCCGAACAGTTCAATGCTGATTTCACGTACTGTACTTTGTAATTGAACGACGACAGAATTACCCCATAACGTTGAAGTCTGTTACACGCTAATACTGGGATACCTTCCTTATCACCAAAAATTCTACATAACGGTTCATTATCTATTTCTAAAATGAATTCCCTTCCATAAATATACTCAAAAAATTTTTTTAACGCAAACACTATAGCTGTTGCTTCTAAATCCAAAATTGAATATTTCTTTTCTGCTTCAGTTAATTTTCGAGAAACAAAAGAAATCGGTCTCTGTAAATTATTATCATAACAATGTAAAAGCGTCGCTCCTAACCCTTTTGTTGAGGCATCTGTAACAATCTTCAATGTTACATCCGGATCATAATGAGCTAGCACTCTATCATCACATAAAATTGACTTAATTTTATTAAAAGCTTCCAAGCAATCTTGATTAAACTCAAAATGTGTATTTTTCCTCAATAAATTATGTAACGGATCTAGAAGTACAGACATGTTAGGTACAAATGACCTGTAAAAGTTCACTAACCCCAAAAAACTTCGTAATTCCGTAATGTCTGTAGGTTGCGATACCTTACTAATCGCGATAGTTTTGTCTTTCAATGGTTTAATTCCTTCCTTTGAAACTTCAAACCCTACAAAAGTTAATGATGACGCCTTAAAAATACACTTGTGAATATTTACACTAAATCCACAATCTTTTAATCTATTTAACACTGCTGTTAAATTCTCATTATGTTCTTCTTCCGAATCTCCTGTTACCACAATATCATCTAAAAATACCGCTGTTTTTTTCAAACCTTGCAAGCATGAAGCTATCGTTTTACAAAAAATAGCTGGTGCGCTATTAATCCCAAACACTAATCTCGTGAATTTAAACAATCCTAAATGAGTAGATATAGTTGTGAAATCCTGACTTTCCTCATCTAGTTCTAATTGTAGGTACGCTTGCCTCAAGTCAATCTTGGAAAAAATTATTCCACCCGCCATTTGAGAAAATAACCATTCTATCCGTGGCATCGGATATTTATCTACCACTAGCTGTGGATTTATTGTTGCCTTATAATCACCGCAAATCCTTATTTCGCCGTTAGTTTTTACTATGGGAACGATTGGAGACGCAAACTTACTATAGTTTACCGGAACTAAAATACCTTCCGATTGTAACCGGCCCAATTCCGCTTCAACCTTTGCTTTTAAGGCAAACGGTATATTTCTCGGATTGCAGAATTTCGGTTCCGCATTCTCTTTTAATTTCAAATGCACTTTATATTTATTGAATTTACCCAGTTTCTCCGAAAAAACCTCCGGGAATTTCCGAATTAAATTATCAATTACACTAGTATTATTCTCAACCATATTGTGAGAAACATTTTCACTTCCCTCCTGGGATAAAGTAGATTGTAAGCCCGTAAATCCAATATTAAACTTTTTAATGAAATCACGCCCTAGAACCGTAATTGTTCCCTGTTTTACTACGCAAAATTCTAACATTTCCCTATAACCGTTAAAATCAACTGTTAATAAGATACAACCCAATAAATTTAACTTACAGTTAGCGTAACCCATTAAGGTTAAATCCTTTGGTTTTAACATCAAATGTTTGAAATGTTTAACATAATCTTCGTCCGTTAAAATCGAAATTGCCGCCCCTGTGTCCAATAAACCGTTTAGTTCCACATTATTTACTAAAACTTTGCACAATATTGGTTCACAATATACTGCGTTTATCCGCAACATGTTTTTATGTTCCTGCGTATTTACGAACACTGAAGAAATGTTATTATATTTTAAACCGCGACATATCTTCCCAATATGCCCTTTCACTCTGCATTTATAACAAAACACGTCTTTAAATTTACAGTTTACTGAATCGTGATAATTCCCGCAATGTTTACACTTTGTTCGGTCCGCTGACCTCGCTCTGTACGATGTAACATTCTTGTCCGAAGTTCTAAAAAAATGTTTACCTACCGAATTTTGTTTTTGTGACAAATTGTTCGATGTATTTTTAAATTTATTTACTAAATCAACACTTTCCGTTTTAATTTGCTTATTCATTACCTCGAATGAATCCATAGCAATAGCACATTCTATAACCTTTTTTAATGAAAAGTTTTCAGCCTCTACAAATAATTTCTCCTTAATACGCCCCACTCGAAGACCGGTGACAAAAACATCTTTTAAATTATATTCAAGTCTGTCCTCGAATTTGCAAAATCTAACGAGATTTCTTAACCGTGCTATATAATCATTAACCGATTCTGAACTTTTTTGTTTCGTAGCAAAAAAAATTTCGCGCTCTTTGAACACATTTCGTTTGATACCTACATGATTCTCTAGTAATAACAATAAATTTTCGACCGTAATATCTGTAATTTTTTTAGGAAAACACAAATCAATCAATAAATCTATTGTCTCTGTGTGTAAATGAGATATTAAAACCGCTCTCTTTTTTTCTACCGAATTTAACTTGTCATCATTGACGAGGATGAACTGTTCGTATTGCAACACGAACGTCTCCAGTTTGTCCCTCAAATGACAAAACCTGGGCAGTTCTCCCCCTTCCATCTTCACACAGATACAATCAATAAAAGCAGAAAATTTTACAAACAGCACTCAACTCACGACTCTGTTGACTTGATGCTGCTGCTCCGATCTCGCCCTTCCGCGGACCGTCTCCTGGCTCCTGAACCCTGGTCGTCCTTCTAATGCGCCGGCACGCCTTCCGTGAGGTCTGCACCTGGTCTCTGATCTTCTCCTGAAGACCCGGACTTCTCCATCCACGCCTTACGTGTATGCTCCTCCAGGTTCTCGGCACTGAATAAACCTATCCAGCGCCTTGCTATTCCTCGGATGCCAATTTCTGCTGCTCTTGCTCTTCCTGAATGTGATCTGGCCTGATGCTGCCTGATCACCTATTGTCCACTGTAGCCTCAATCTCGTGATGTTT
Organism: Limnephilus marmoratus; assembly: GCA_917880885.1. Taxonomy (NCBI): domain Eukaryota; kingdom Metazoa; phylum Arthropoda; class Insecta; order Trichoptera; family Limnephilidae; genus Limnephilus; species Limnephilus marmoratus. Next base: position 58,052,028 of record OU862911.1, on the reverse strand, counting down.
GCTGCCAAATGTGATTTTGGCTGCTGCGTAAATCTTCTTCCTTTATAGGCTGCGCCAAATGTAATTTTGGCTGCTTCTCGTTCCTTTATCGGCTGCGCCAAATGTGATGACCGTGGCCGGTTATCTACATTACCACCTGGACTCCGTTGTATGGATCCAGATCTTCTTGGGAGGGTGATCTCCGTATAGGGTGAGGTTGCCAATAATAATAGTGGGTAGACTATTTATGTTTATTCCGAGATTGTGTACAGGTGTGCTTCGTAGGAAGCGTAAATGCAAAGAGGACGGTAGACAGCAATCACACCCTTTTATACGTTCCTCATGCTGTCTCACTCATACACGCATGTCTCTTTCATACCGCAAGACATACGTTCACCACAGTTAACATCACACCTTTATACCGCAAATTACAATAGTCATTTATGAACACTTAATAGGCTTGTATTTCTAAATATGTGATAGTAATGTTGATAATACGGCAATCCTTTGTGTATTTCGCCTGATAAATTATCGGTAAAGTTGCCAAATTCCGCTTATACGTATTTCGTAACCTTCAAACTTAATTTTGAATGAGAAAAAATGGAAGTAATGCATCTTATACCATCTCCCCCGACATAAATATTGTTTCTTGTAGTAATTAAGCTAAAACCAAGTTTTTTACTCATTGACATATCTTGTAAATTCTCAATTGAATGATGAATTGACAGCCGATAACACACGATGGATGCATATCTGACGGATTTTGTCTTAATTGTCTCTTAAAGCTGTCTTAACACAATAGATGCAGAATACCCTTTAGTAATTTGCTAACTAAAATAATATCTCGATAAAAATAAGGAGATGCAATTTCAGAGTGGGAGATACTCTCAGTATCTTCCTGGTGAAAGGCAATGAATCGTTGTTTGAAATGAACCAGATCTGAATAGTCAGTAACCTTCCTTTTCCACATCTTCCCCTCCCCATTCCCTTTAGCCTCACAGCTTATCAATGTTGACGCCCCTGGGAAGACTAAGTCCAGGCACCCACAAACAACTTTAGTTGCCGACAACAGCTGGATGGATGCTTTTATAAAATCACTAGCTGGGGTACCCGTCTTCGCTCAGGGAGTTGATATGAGATTTAACTGACGTTCGAATCCATGACAGATCATGCTTTATATACCCCTACCAATAGGTAGCCCAATCCCGAACATTCCAGAATGTTCAGGATGTTGTGGAATGCTCTCAAATACTCTTGAATGTTCTGAACTGTTCCAGAAATTTCGAGAGGGCGAAACTTCCAGCCCTTATACATATCTTCAAAAGCACGCCCTTTAGGTAAAAACGGGAACGTTCTTCGTGGATGGGGGGTAGAGGGCTACCATCCCATACAACTCCCTTGATCGTACCGGGACTCGTTTCTGAGTTTTAGTGGGATGCACACTTTCATAAATTTTCTTTTATAATATGTTTTGATTATCACATTGAATAATGTTAGTAAATAGTATCTTCTTTGTTTCAGATCCACCCAGCATTGTTAATAGACCCAAATGAGCTGGCCCAGCATTTGCCCTTACAATCTCAACTCCTATACAAAATTGTCCTTCCATCAGTGTAGCCAAAATCTCAGTACTGTGTAGCCATAAGTTTTCCTATATTCGTATGCTTGTAAATATATTATTTTAATACAAAATCATTTGTAATCAAAGACAAAATTACTTTTAATTATTGATTAAATCAAAAACCAAGTGTACAATATATACGTAATATCATTTACAATGATTTGTGATGTCTCACAGACTGTAGTGGCATTTTTGGACATTTTTATCAGGTAGTAAATAAGGTAAACCCAATGAATTCTATTATATTATCTTGGAATCTGATCAACATCTACCAAAGGCAATTTGATAACTTGCTTTGAAATAATAAACACAGGTAGTTTTTTTTACATTAGCTCCACACAGGAGGCCCAGAGGAAAATAATTCCCCTCGAGGCCTGTGCCATCTTTGGGGATGCAGTGTGGAGGGTCTTTTTATGAAAGGAAAGAGAGGAAGTTCTGGGAAGGAAAAAGATACAAAGGGAAGGAAAAAGAGGAAGTTCTGGGAAGAAAAAGAATAAGATGAAGTGGGTAGGAATCTGGGGGTCGGTGTATCCAGGAGTGAGGTCAAGAGGTCTTCCTCAACCAGTCTCTTCCGATTCGGCCTGCCATACAGTTGCTGGGCAGGTGCATCTGCACTCAAGACCTAGACAAACCTTACCCCATGAACCCGGGCACCCCTGCTGAGTTACCAAACTTAGCGAACCACTTGGGGTGACCTAAGGCAGAGGTCTTGGTTATCCAGTAAATGGTTCTCGGGGCGGCGGTACCCATTCCCTAATTGAACAAAATCTTCCTTTGTTCAATCAGAAATGACCCGATTACTCATTAAACTGAAAGGCTGCTTTTATAATTCCCACAGCAACAGCATCTCTTTTCTTTAACCCCTCAGGCTAATTTGTTTGCTTTTCGGAACAACTCATATAGGTCTCGTAGAAATCGTTGTGTCTCCCTTACTATCATAGTGAGAAATATGATCTATTGAAAGGGAAAACAACAAGCTATATATTTAAATCTAAAAGTTAACCAGAATAATTTAATGTACACATTTATGTAACCAAACTTTCCGACTGCAATATTAAAAAAAAAAAGTGAATTTTTTATTGCTCATTTTAATATGAAATGACAAAAATTGAGGTGATAATAACGTTTGTAATACATTTGTCTAATAAAAGGTGTGTTTTATTTTTTTTTGTTACCAATATTTTAGTTAGAAAAAACATAAGCCAATTTTCAAACTTTTTTTATATTTATAAAATTACAAACTTATTTCTAATAATAAAATTTTAAAGCAAAATTATGATTAAAATAAAAAAGTTTTTATTTAAAAGCAGTTACTATGGACTTAAGTGGTTTATTCTTTAAGGTACAGATATAAATTCACACCGGCTGAATAAATTTGTTATTTCTTCCTGATAAAGACTCCTCTAGTGTATTTTGAATCATTTGTGATATAAGTTAACAATGTAACCATCAGATTACATATTAAAATTTTGTATGATGTACATGTATATCTTAAAATCTAGTTTAGAGGCCACCAACCTTTTTAAAAAGTGAGTTATTCTGTAAATCAAAATTATTGATTTTAGTGTTCCATTTATTGGTCAATCAATAATAAACATCCCAAGACCCAGACTGGAAAGTGCACACATACATATGAAATAGAAAAAATAATTTTGCATTACCCATAATAGCACACATAACCTCTTTTCTCAAAGTCAAATGCATGCATTGTGCTATGTACTCTACTACGGAGGCTGTTATAAACATTATACTTTATTAATTTTTAGTGTGAGTACTACACATGAGTCCCAACTGCTCCAAACCGTATGGAGGCAGTGAGATTCTGGCATCCCCAATTGTGGTATGTTGTGAGGCTGAAGGTAGTGGAGGCGGGAAAATACCTGGCTATTCAAATCTGGTCACCAAACACGGCTTAACCCATTTCAAGCAACATTTCGATTCTGAATGACTTTCATGTCTCACAAGGGCGATATTGAAAGTATCGACCACTCTGGAACTTGCCCCAAATATACTATACATTATTTTTAATTAATAAATTGTGAAATAATGCAAGAGGGTGGTCTGAAAAGTTTCCGACCTGAACATGAAGATGTTCAGGTCACACATCAGCACTCATCAATAAAAGCTAGTGAATGTAGTTGTGCATCTTTTGACAGTTACTCACCAAAGTTTCGGCCCTTTTGGAGTCGATATGTGTGTTTTTGAAAAAATGGAAAAAATTGAGTATCGAGCTGTTATTAAATTTTTGTTTTTGAAAGGCAATACGCCTACACAAATCAAAGATGAGGTGGACTCTGTGTATGGGGACTCTGCACCATCATTTACCACAGTGAAATTTTGGGCAGCTGAATTTAAACGTGGCCGTAAAAGCTTGGGAGACTATGAATGTTCGGGACTTCTGAAAACTGCAACTACTGACGATAACATTGCTAAATTTCACCAAATAGTGTTAGACGACCGCCGAATTAAAGTGAGAGAGATAGCAGAGGTTATGAAAATGTCCAAAGAACGTGTCTGTCACATATTAAATCGAGATTTAGACTTGAGAAAGCTGTCCGAACGTTGGGTGCCGCGTTTGCTCACGTTAGACCAAAAATCCTGTGTCACCAGGACAACGCACCCTCTCACACCTCAGCGGTTGCCATGGCAAAAATCCACGAATTATGGTTTGAACTGCTTGACCATCCGCCTTACTCACCAGATCTAGCCCCAAGCAACTTCCTTTTGCTCGATACTCAATTTTTTGTCACAAAAACTGACTGTCAACTAAAAACTGCGTGTCCAAAATGGCCGAAACTTTGGTGAGTAACTGTCAAAAGATGCTCAACTACATTCACAAGCTTTTATTGACGAGTGCTGCCATCTTCATGTTCAGGTCGGAAACTTTTCAAACCACCCTCGTATATATATTTTTGGTTTTGAACCCGCTACCGCAGGATTCGTAACCGATCGAGGCCGTTGTAATATACTGATAGCTGCAACGAAAAGCAGGCTTCCCAAACCCTCATGAGAAGGAAGATATGTATTTGAAACAAGAAAGTTATTTTCCACCCATACTCAAGTGACCTGGCGGGAATTTTGAGTGGAGCGTACTTTCGTATATAGATGAGTGTGGGCACAAATGTCGTTGTAAGTTACGTGACGACTGAAGACAAGTAGTGTAAGTGCAGTGACTGCACAATTCTTCATATCAAGGAACCGAAGTTCAATGGAATACAAATGACTCCAGATACTAATATCCACAGCCTGTATGTCGGACGAATATCTACAGCTCATGTGTTGAACTAATATCTACGAACTTCAGAGTGTTGACTAATATCTACAGAGCTAAGGTCGGACGAATATCTATGACGGTCCCAGTGTTGACTAATATCTACAGAGCGTAGGTTGAACTAATATCTACAGAGCGTAGGTTGGACTAATCAGCTAAATGTGTCCAATAGGATTTTTACATACATACTTACATAAATTAAGTTTTTTAAACTGCATACGCAATATTACGTTATTCCAATATGCTATACATAATTGCAAATCCAACCTCTGCCAGTGCTGTAGATATTCGTCAACACTTTGGTTCTCATAGATATTAGTCAGCAGTTTGAGCTGTAGATATTCGTCAACACTTTGATTCTCATAGATATTAGTCAACAGTTTGAGCTGTAGATATTCGTCAACACTTTGGTTCTCATAGATATTAGTTCGATTTTTTCAGTTTTTGGAATTCTTGTAGATATTAGTAGACGCCTCCATACAAATATATACACATTCAAAGTGACGCAAATTGCCAAACCCTGATCGAGACTATTACAATTAAATATTATCTGTACCGATATTTAGTATCTGTTTCATCTTATAAAATCCCATATCAAAGAGCCAATACTAAATTTAATCACTGATTATCAATCAGTGTTGTTAACTGATTTTTTCTTAGTTCAAAGATTAAAAGCTATCTGAGATTTCTTTAGTTTTCGGCCACCCTCTACATCTACACAATGAAACTCAGTAATTCATTTCCCATTTGTGTTATATTGACTTTAATTGTCATCAGTTTAGGTAAGTTATGTTCATATATTCAGGGTGTTAAGGGTACTTGACTTACTTTAACCAGTGATTCCTGACATTATTTGGAATAAAAAATGTAAATGAAATATTGGTCTCTCTTCAGGGTGTAACAGCACGCACCCAAAGGATTTTAATCAGCGATTCCTGAGCATATTTGGAGTAAAAAATATAGATGTCATTTTTCTGTCCAATTTTTTTTTTCAATTAAAAACCATAAAAATATTTTTCTATCACACTTCGCAACTGAGTGGTCCAGTGTGGCGTAGGGGCGAGTCGCATGATAAGCACTCCATCTCGTTCTAACAGCACGGTACCACACAAAATAGAACATGTATCGCTCAATCCCGTCGCGACGTATAGGGACGGGGTCAGTGGCGAGGTGTGATTGAAAAATATGTATTTTTTTTAATAGAAAAAAAATATCACGAAAAATGATGTTCAGGAACTGTTGGTTAAATTCCTGTACGTGCTGTTACGTCCCGTATATTAAAATAGCATAGCCTATGTGTATAAAAATGAATCCCTGTTTCCCTTGGTCACGCCATAACAACTTTACCTATTTCATTTAAACTTTGGGATTTGAATGAAATAGGTTAAGTCGTTCTGAAGTTATGGCGTGATTTTGGGATTTGAATGAAATAGATAAAGTCGTTCTGAAGTTATGGCATGACCAAGGGAAACAGGGATTCATTTGTATATACATATATATATATATATCGACGCTGGAAAGGAAGACTGACTAAAACGCCACATCGGGTGAATATGAGTTATATATGCAGTCCGACTTAGTTTTTTTTTCTGCGTCGATTGGTCCTAGTTTCATTGCGATCCGAGCACTTTTATGGCGCTTTAGTCAACACAAAATAGCTACTTATTTAAAGTTTCATCGACTTAAACGACAGCAAATATGGTCTTTTAATATGAGTGCGACTTAAGTCATCTTAGATTACGTGTGGTGGAAGGTTACATCACTCTTCCTTTCCAGAATTTTATCCAAATTGTTTGTAAGCTTTTTTTACCTTCCATGTTTTAGGATAACTTGTAGAATTAGCTTTTTTTCCTTACCATGAAATGGCTATGGAAGTTACTTAAGCACACGTTCCCTACCATAATAAAGTATATAATTCACATTAGTATTTCTTCCCTACCCGTTTTAATGATATATTTGTTGTTAAGTCAAATAGGTCATATAGAAAATCACTAACAATGTCGCTTTAGCTGTTTTTCCTTTCCAAAAAAAAATAAGATTTGTCGCTTTAGTTAATTATGCTTGCCACTTTTACAGTTGATTTGGCGAATAAATCATTTTAAATAAATTGATCGTCATTTTGCTAATGTCGCTTAGATCTACCATTTTACCATCGATTTAGTCGGAAGCACCCACCTATAAATATAGTTCCGGATTCTACGGGCGCGTTAGTCATCCAAAAACAGTGCGGGTGAACGCACGTCCGTTGCTGCGTGGTTCATTGTTAACAGGTTACGAGTTCGTGCATCGGATATATTTATTCTGTTGTGTAAGCTTTGTCACGAATGTGGTAAGTAGCAAATTTAAGCTTAATAATGTATAATTAAGTTCTTCCTACGTCACATGTGCTGATGTACAATTTATAATATTATGTGTTAGTGTTATTTATAAAATCATACTAAAATATTTGGTTATAATAAACATACATAAAATATTATACTGCATTGTTTTTTGTTATATTAAGTTAAGTTATATACCTACACTAATAATCACATAACTTTAATTCTAATTAGGTTCACTTATTTATATGATTACAGAATATCCAGCCTGAAATACTACACACCGTAACGAGATTTCAAGAAGAGCTGAACGAAACTGTGACATATCTGCCATTTCATCAAGACGAAGAATTGGAACTACCAAATCTTTCTGAATCAATGCTTTTCCGTGCTGAAATACAGAACAGTTTTGTTCCAGAAATTCAAAAAAATGTGGAATTTACCAGATTACCGGAAATCTCCAATATTAACGATCCCCCACGAAAAAACACAGATGAATTTGAACCGATTGCAAAATCTACTGCTGTTGACACATCAATTATTAAGACATCCAAAGGAAAAGATATTGTTGGGGAAAAATATTCAAAACATTATTTTCAAACGAATTTAATATTGGTTTTCACATCCCTAAAAAGGACAAGTGCTTAAAATGCATCAGATTTAAGAATAACACCAATACAGATGAGGAATTAAAAAAACACCACTTGAAGGAAAAAGAAGACTGTCTCAACAGATTTAAATATCACCAAAAAATCTACGAAAAGAATAAAAATATACTTTGTACTTCTTTTGATTTACAAAAGGTTTTGAATATTCCTCACGGCGAGTCTATGCTTCTGTATTATTCGCGGAAATATACCGTATTTAACCTTACTTTTTATGAGAGTGGAACACGAGATGGCTTTTGTTTTACATGGGGAGAAGCCGAGGACAAACGCGGGGCAAACGAAGTAGCAACAATACTTACAAAATACATTGTACACGTGGATAAACGCAGCAATACAAATACTCTTGTTTTGTACAGCGATTCTTGCCCGAGACAAAACAAAAATAAAACAGTTCTTGCTGCACTACATTCCACATTACAAAACTGTAATAATTTGAATACCATTCAAATGAACTATCTACTTACTGGACACAGTTACAAGCCCGTGGATAGCATGCACGCAGTTATAGAAAATAGCGTTAAAAACAACAAAATTTGGGCACCGTCCCAATGGGTGACAGTTTTTGAACTCGCACGAAAGAACCCTAACCCTATTCGGTGGAATCGGTATCCTACTCAGATTTTATTGGCTGGGACAAGATAAGTGATAGGTATTTCAAAAGTATTGCTGGAAAAATTAACAAAATAAGAATTGCCACATTTAAAAAGAATGTAAACAAAATTTTCGTACAATATTCCATGGCCGACGATGCTCCAGTGGAAGAATTTGAAATTTTACTAAAAAACAAAACATTTAAGCCGGAGCCAATTTACGCAGATATGTTACCGATATCCTCAAAGACATATTCAGATTTAATTAAATTGTGCACAAATGACACCATTCCATCTCGTTATCACAATGAACATAAAAAATTCAAAATTAATAACTTTAAAGATATGCTTTTGGAATCAGACACTGAAGAACCAGATCATGATAATTAACAGTCGATCAAAGTGTCTTTATTTAATTTTGTTTATTTGAAATTAATAGCTGAACCTTTCAAGCTTGTTTTAATTTATATTAAAATTGTAGGCCTGCAAAGTGTAGGCCATTCATTTTTATTTTTTCATATTTTAATGGCTTTCACCCTTCAAGGGTTGAATAATATACTACGTCGTTATATATTGTTTTTTAGTATATTAGTTTTTTAGCTCATCGTAGTATATTGTTTTTTTTTTTTTTTTAAATAAGGCTTCTTAATTTCAAATTTATATTAATTGAAAAGTATAATTTATAGGCCATTAATCCCTTTTTTCCATTTTTTCAGGCTTTACCCATTAAGGGTTACATATTATTTAATATATCGTTATTTTCTCATCGTAGCGTATTATAACATAATACTATATTCTTTATTTCAAATTAAAATTATTGAAAAGTTAAAATTGTAGAAAGCAACTTTATACAAATGTTTTGGCGATCGAAATATAATAAAATCCGTGTTTTTACTACTTTTTTTTTCTCTTTTTTAACCAATAAAATACCCCAATGACCATAGTTTAAATATGTATTCGTCATGTCCGTAAGTCTTTATGTCGGTCAAGAAATCACTTACGGTGGATCATTAGCCATTATTGCTTGGAATATCTATTACTTTTCTAATGATTAGCTTTTATTCCTCACTACATTATTGGTACATTTGTCCGTAAGGAATTTTTCCTCTCGTATTAATGTGTAGTACAAAGAGTTTAGTTATTCATCCTCGTGTGAAAATAACATAAACATGCACATTAGTCATTTTTCCTGCCTAAATTTTTAGGCACTTTTGGCTAAAGCGCCACTATCTTCGGAATTATTAATATTATTAAAAATATATGTATTACAATTGATTAGGTTTTATAAAAGCATTTATAATTTTTAAGCGGCAACAAAATCAGATAATCTTTTTCAGAGTTATGATTTTTTTAAACTTTCAAACAGCTCTCCTGAACATTTAGCATAATGGCGCTTTAGCCATTTATCCTTTCCAGCGTCGATATATAGATAGTGAGTTCTGGCATCATGAAATTATGAATTGCTAACCGTTCATCTGATTGCGATGAAACTTTGGTGAGTTGTTGTGAGCACGCCTGCGAAGGTTTCTATATATGCTGGTGAGTTCTGGCATTATTTGTAATAGGTGGCACGCGAGCTGTTTGAAAACTGAATGTACCGGGACTGAATGTATGAAATGCGGGAGGGGGGAGGGGGGTTCGTGGGACGGGGAAAGCGGGTGAGGGGAGTGGGGAGAGGGAAGGCGGAGTGGGAACGCGAGAGGAGAAGGGGACGCGGGAGAGGAAGGGGAGGCAGAAGGGGAACTTGACGAATTTTAAAGGACACGCAGGGAGAAAAAATTGTTTCAAAAAGCATTACAATAAACAATATGTTTTGAAATAATATTTTTTTATTATTATTTATTCCAGTTCGAATTGAATATTCATAGCTAAGACAGGACAATGTCTGTCGGGTCAGCTAGTATTATATATTTTTCAGGGTAATTCATCATGAAACTATGCAAAATAAAACCTTTGAGTTTTCTTCTGTACAGCAACAGATTTGCAATAAGATACTTTACAGAAGGTAACATTGAAATAATTAATAATAATATGACGATGATAATATTATCTTATAAAATTGTTTCTAGAGATTGAACGATAACAGTTGCGGTGCATCGTAAGTGCAGTTTATAGATATTTTGCATATATTTTTGTCATATCACGTTGGATGGAATCAAAGATATTGAAATACAAAAGAGACTATGAGAGATGCTATGATGTCCGCAAGACTGTCAGCGGACTACTACCTAATCCCTACCAGTCCCATCCAGTCTAAACTGCGGATAGCACATCTCTTATATTTCAATATCTTTGGATGGAATCTTAATAAAAATAAAGAATAATACGATGTTTAACTATCGATAAAGAGATATCCAAAAATTAATTTCCCCAGGTGGGAAATTTCATTTCCACACCCTGGCATTTTATATTTTATATGTACATCTGCAGCTGTCGCAGGGTAAAATACTGTATAAACGTTTTTTTTTTTTCAAAGTGAGTTTCATTGTATTTTTGGACATAAAGTTTATTTATTGTTATTAAGTTTAATTTATAGAACTCCGTTAATATATTATTTCATTTTATACTATATTCAAAATATTATTATTAAATTTATAAAAAAGTTTATTGTTATCCATGTTAGACAAGTTCTGCACATTATTTTTATGCCTGTCAGCTGTTTCGCCTTCTGAAGGCATTATCAAACTGTGGTTAGGCGAATCACAGAGGATATATTTGTACATTATATTATTTCTACGTAGCTACTTATAATGAAAAACTAATAGCTTTTTTTTTAGATTTCCAAGTAAAATGTCAGAAATTATTAATGGTTATTACTAGTATTCAGCAGTGGCAAAACGATTGGGAATGTATGGCAAGCGATATGCCGAAATACGCCAAGCCAAATTATCTTTTATAGCTAAGTCTATTGGCCCCATAAAACAAATTTGACCGGTTAAATAATAATAATTTATTAATTAAATAATTAAAAACACTTTGTTTTTACCATGATAATCTTTATTTAAAAGTGAAGTTTTTGACTTTTAAATAAAGTTTATCGTGGTAAAAACAAAGTGTTTTTAATTATTTCATTAATAAAATGGTGCCACAAAGTGAATTTACAAAATTTGAAGAAATGATAATTTAATTTACTAGTTATTATCCTTTCCCCAATTATTGCATTGTTTTTGACTAAAGGTTGTTAAGTGAGGTGTTTCCAAATGATGATGCAGGGGTTTCTTTTTCCCTGCATAATTAAGTATTTTTGTGTTATCTAATAATATAACTAGGCTTAAACATATCTAGGGGAGGCGAGTATAAATATATGTATATATAAATAACATAACACAATTTGTACTTCCCACCTTCTAAAAATGATTCAGGCCTGTTTTGCAGCTGAAAGCCAATTTTTGAATGCAACTTAAAACTGTATATCGATTGCCGGACAGATTTCACCAGGTAAATACATTGTAAAACACGTTTCCCAAATCTAAATGCTGAATGAAAGAATATACAGTGTTTAGGGTGGTAATTTTTTTCTTAATTTGTATTTACTATTCCCAAATATGTATAACACACCTCACGGTTAACATTATTAATTTTGCATAAGTTTACAAAAATGCAAGACAAAATAGCTGTTTAAAGACATATTATGCAGTGTATACACCCACTTACTAATAAATGTGTTTTAAATTTTACACAACTATTTACGATACATTAATAATTTTTTTTTTAATTATCATTTATTCATTCATTTTATGGTAAAACAAATTGTGGATTTTTCGACCACCATGTTGGGCACGTGCACATGGTGGTTGAGTTGTTTATCAGGTGCATAAAATTTAAAACATGTTTATTAGTAAGGCCCACAGTGTTTAACCTTAGGACAGCGGATATGTTAGCTTTAATTCATTTTTATTTCAGATGGTTCCACATCTTCATACTTCAGTGATGAATATGCAGCACGCAATGGCTTGGCTTTTCCATTCCAAGTCACCGCGATGAAGAACCAAACCATTATGATCAGACTATTGAAGACTTTAGTCAACCAAGAGAAATGCATTTTACAGCAGCCTAACTTTGTAGACTTGGATTTGGCCACGGCCAGTGGAAGGTTTGTTTTCATTAGTATTATTTCATTCATGATGTATACATATATATAGACGCGTGGTAGAAATCTCAAAGTGGCAAGCCAAAAACAAGGGAATTGTATTAAATTCCATGTGTCGCGTAAGGTTGTAACCTATCACTAAGTAAATTGCATTAAAAAAGTATCAAAATTTCCTCGTGTGTCTATTACACGGCAAACACTAGTAAAATCCAAGGAATAACATTTTATTTCTAAGTACATGCAAATTTTTTGATCGATTTTTTGATTTTTTTAAATAATACAATTAATTTTATTGTTTCCCGCCTGAAAATTTTATGCATTATTAGAGAAAATGCAACGTCTACCAGAGTTAAGGGTCTGGACACGCAACAACCAAATTACAGTCGCTAAGTAAACTTTATTGTAAAATAGTCCAATCACTCTGTTTATTTATAAATAAAATAAAGTAAAACAACATTTAAATCAGCAGTAACAATCGATGCCATTTGCATGTCATTGCTCTATTATAGCATGATCACTTGACACCTCAAAATTCGTTTGGTGCCCAGGCCTCCTACTTTAGTCGGCCTTGAGGTGGAATTCAACAAACTTTTGAATATGAAAACGCCGCCCGCGTCCTATCGTTTTTTTCTTCCATACGCACATATTCTTTGAATTCGAAAGATTATGTCATACACAGATTGTGTATGACATAATCTTTGTCATACACGAACATTGTTTGAATAAAAAATTTACCGGAAATATAAGAATGTTAATATATAATTGTTACCACATTTAATTTGAGTATGCGAGACAATTGCAAGTCTAGATGTATAACGTCATTGATTTATTTCCAGGATTATGAAATGGGACACGGACTGCAGTGTTACGATAAAGAGTGTTGGCTCTGCAGATGCGGGCAGATGGCGACTGTCATCCATCAGAGGAAATAAAACATTGAAAGGAATATTTACACTTTTAGTAGACGGTAAGTGCTTGTGTTTATTTTATATTTGTCATAACTCAAAAATAAGATCGCATACCACCATTACACTGTAATACTGAACTTATCCAATTCAATAATTTATATAAATAAAGGAAAGGACTCTGATCTAATTTGCATATTTAAAATTATCAACAGTATTACTGATACACCTGCGTTGTTACAACTCATCCAGTTTAACATCCCTTCCCGTAGACTTCGAAATAATGAATTGCTGTTCCTCAAACAACATTCTACTAATTATGGATACCATTCTCCCTTATCCAGAATGTGGAGACTTGTCAACGCAAGTCAAAGCATTGATTTTTTTGGTGTAAAACTAAATGACTTTCGCCAGTCGATACGCAATATTTAAATGCTTCTTCATGCTTTGACTTGTAGTGTCTCTATATGTACTTTTTATATTGTCACTGCTATTAATTTATATATGCTCTCCCTTCACTGTCATCTCTGTTTTTATATTCGTGTTATTATTATGTTTTAATGGACTGTTGTCCGTAAATTAATACATAAATAAATGGAACAGAGTGGGAAATATTCTGTGGGATCATCCTTTAGGTTTGTCAATTATTTTTCATATTTTAATGACAATTGTCAACAATCCATGGAAAAATAAAGTGATAATATATATTATAATGAAAATTAAATAACTTCGTTTACACCACTATATAATTAACAATATCAACATGTTTCAATAACAATGTTATCTTCATCAGGACAAAATTAACACTTTGTCCTGATGAAGACATTGTTATTGAAACATGTTGATATTGTTAATTATACAGTGGTGTAAATGAAGTTATTTGATTTTTATTATATTAATAATGTTACCACAAAGATAATATATATATTTTTTTGAAAATACATTTTTTTTATACTTATCAGAATACCGCACCTAAACGGTTAAGGCGGTCGTCCCGTGTGATGGTTATTATTTTGGCTTTTTTGGGAATTTTTTATTGCGAACTAAATAAACATACAACCGCGATTTTTTCACCACATACCTACTTATTCATACGTTGAGTACACTTTACACTTTACAACTCCTCTTCAAAATTGCGGTGATTGCGGGCGTTCTGCTTATTTGAAACAAAAAAAAAGGCATTTTAATCTGTGAAGCATGAACTAATTTTTTAATTAGGATTATTAAAAAATATTGAAAGGTAAATTTTTGGCATCTTGTTAAACACTAAACAAAACACCAAAATTCATGAAAATATGTTTAAGATGCCAAAAATTACCATTCAATATTTTTTAATAATCCTCGTTCAAAAACTAGTTCATACTTCACAGATTAAAATGCCATTTGATTTTTTTGTTTCAGACAAGGAGAATGCCATAGTCACCGCAAAACACTTTTTTTTAAGATGAGTGGCATGTTGCCGTGTACTTCAGCAATGAGTGACGATTTCAGGCTGAAAAAATTGTAAAGTTGCTCAAAATATGAATAAATGTGGTGAAAAGTTCGCAGTTGTGTGTTTATATAGTTCGCCAAAAAAAAATTCCAAAAAATGAAAAAAAGAGCTTTCAAATGGGATAACCCCTTTAAGTGAGTTTCATAGTACGAGGGTGGTCTAAAAAGTTTCCGGCCTGAACAAGAAGATGGCAGCACTCGTCAATAAAAGCTAGTGAATGCAGTTGTGCATCTTTTGAGAGTTACTCATCAAAGTTTTGGCCATTTTGGACGCGCAGTTTTTAGTTGACAGTCGTTTGGGTGAGTCAATGTGTGTGTTTTTGTAAAAATGGAAAAAAATTGAGTATTGAGCTGTTATTAAATTTTTGTTTTTGAAAGGCAATATGCTTACGCAAATCAAATATGAGTTGGACTCTGCGTATGAACCATCATTTACCACAGTGAAATTTTGGGCAGCTGAATTTAAACGTGGCCGGAAGAGCTTGGGAGACGATGAACGTTCGGGACATCCAAAAACTGCAACTACTGACGATAACGTTGCTAAACTTCACCAAATAGTGTTAGACGACCACCAAATTAAAGTGAGAGAGATAGCAGAGGTTATGAAAATGTCCCAAGAACAAGTCTGTCACATATTAAATCAAGATTTAGACATGAGAAAGCTGTCCGCGCATTGGGTGCCACGTTTGCTCACATTAGATGAAGATTTCCAACGCTCTGTTGGCCGAGTATGGGCGCAATAAATCCGAGTTTTGGCGCTGATTAATTACTGGAGATGAAACTTGGATACACCATTATACGCCCGAAACAAAAATACAGACAAAACAGTGGACTGCAAAGGTGGAACCTGCTCCAAAAAAAGCAAAAACTGTTTTCTCGGCTGGGAAAGTGATGGCCACTGTTTTTTGGGATAGTCATGGAATTATCTTTATTGATTATCTTCAAAAAGGAAAAACCATTACAGGAACATACTACGCTAAAGGCAGAAATTGCGGAAAAACAGCCATTTGCAGAAAAAGAAAATCCTGTTTCACCAAAACAATGCGCCGTCTCACACCTCAGCGATTGCCATGGCAAAAATCCACGAATTACTGTTTAAACTGCTTAACCATCCGCCTTACTCACCAGATCTAGCCCCAAGTGACTTCTTTTTGTTCTCTTATCTAAAAACTGCGCTCGGAGGACAGAGATTTTCGTCAAATGAGGAGGAAATCACCTTTGTGAACAATTATTTTGCAGAGAAAAACGCCGAGTACTATTTGGACGGGTTAGAGAGATGGTAGCATCGCTGGGAGAAGTATGTAGAGTTACAAGGAGACTATGTAGAAAAAATAAATAAAAAAAACTTAAGAAAAAAAAATCTTGTTTCATTGTTAGGTCGGAAACTTTTCAGACCACCCTCGTATATCCAAAGTCTACTATAATAATGTTTTACTGTGATAAATTATGCAAAGCATTGAGTTATTTTGTTGTAAACTATAAATATAGCTTAAATTTACCATGTCGCTTGCAATAATAATGTACAGACCAAATTAATTGTAGATGTCGCTATACCACAGCCGGGAGAAATAACCATATCGGATACAGATGACTATCGAAACAATATAACATTGTCCAATTTCACAAGTGTCTACTGTCAGATTTCTCAGAACAAGAGTCCTTCCTCCACGTATGCCGATGGCAACTGTGTGATGCCAATTGTGAAAGTTGATAAAAATCTACAAGGAATCTGGAAGTTAGTGGCAGCTTTACCTGGAGGAGTTGAAGAAATTGAACTGGAAGAGATGATAAATGTTAACAGTAAGTAATGTTTTAAATATCAACACTAAATGGATGTAGTTATGTGGAAAGTGTTCCACCCCATTGGAGTTCCATCGAAGCCAGAGTCAAGCTAGCCTTTCAGAAGCTGAGCATACTATACAGGTACCGCAGATGCTTTAATAGTACGCAACTGCTGAACTGTGCGTCCCACTGTTGAATTTGGCAGCCACCTCTAATCCCCAAGGCAATTGAAAAAACCTATACTTGTGTAGAAATGGGCGGTCCGTTTGATAGATTCCTCTATCTTAACAAACGAATTGCAATCCTTAGAGCACAAGCGTCTGTTGGATATTTCAATGAAACTGGCTTCATTGATCCCTTCGGCACCGGTGCAGAGTCAGGAAGCACGTCAAACGCGTGCCCAACATTTATACATGGTTGACATTTATCACATGTGTATGGGTCATTTCTACATATTGTTCTTGAGTTCAACAGCTCGGCTGCGGAACGATTTGCTGGCCTCTGTGTTTCCTCCGTCCAACATCATGGGTCTCTTCAAGACCTTTGTTCGCTCCTTCCTCTTCTCAAAAAGACCCTCCACATAGCATCCCCAAAGATGACATAGGCCCTGAAGGAAATTATTAAAAAAACCCCAAAAATATGAAACTGAGAAAAGGCTGTTTGAGAATTTGACAAAAAAAGCATAATTATGATATTTCTGAAGTAATCATCAGTTTTTTAAAGAAAAACTCTCTTTTTAAAACTTTTGAAGGTTATTCCCATCAATGTAATATATCATTGAAGAAAAAGGTAACAATCTAAGCGAAAATATGAAAGAGAACAAGACACAGAAAAAGGTAATGGTCGCAACTAGGACTCGAACCCAGAACCTCTCGTCTAACCGGGCCGTGCGCATTTACCTACTGTCAAACCATCATATTAGTCAATCTCATATTTCAAATTTTAGAATTAACAACATTATCTTCAACTAATTTTGTTTTTCCATATTATATGCAACTACCCTTTTTATTGGAAACAATCATTCTAAGAATTGGTTTGTAACTTACATAGCATCACGGATAAATATATCTGAAAATTTGAAATATGAGATTGACTAATATGACGGTTTGACAGTAGGTGGCAATAAATGCTATTAAACGCGCACATCCCGGTTAGATGAGAGGTTCTGGGTTCGAGTTCCAGTTGCGACCATTATCTTTTTCTGTGTCTTGTTCTCTTTTATACTTGTATATTCCTTTAGATTATTATTGTTATATTTTTCTTCAATGATAAATATCAGTGTTTTTTCATTATGAGAATTAATTACAATATGTAAATAGGTAATTTAGATGATAGTTAACTTATTTTCGACCAAAATTGGAGATTTGGTTCTTGTTAAAAAGAGTACACATATTTTTTTTGTGGCTAGTTTTCCTAGAGTATTATACCATTTTGGAATCTTGATTAGATGCGTAAACTTTTAAAAAAACTTGCCATAGTAGTGTCCATACTTTTTTTTACACTATGAGTGAAAGTGGACTGAAAATAAAAATCTTTCATAATTTTTAGAAAAACAATAATTTCGATTGAGTTTATGTAAAAACAACAGGCATTCATGGATTTTTAAGGCTTGCGGTAGATAGCCGTGCTACTTGGGTTGCCGATACAAAAAAAAATCAGAAATAGTTGAAAAATTGTGGTCATGGTAGTCAAAAATATCTTAAGAGGTGTCAATTTTCAAAGGATTTCAATTTTTTTTTGTACATTAAAAAAAAATTGAGAAATATTTTTTTTCTATTTCCCACTGGCGCCCGCTTATCGTTGAATTTTGGGACACGTTGTATGAACTAGCTGAAGATATACGCTTATAAAACATTCAAACCACATGATGGTATTTCATGTGAATTTAAGTTAAACAATTTGGGGGGCGGATTTGGGTACCGCCGCCCCGGAAACCTTTATTGGATAACCAACACCTCTGCCATAGGTCACCCCAAGTGGTTCGCTACATTTGGTGATTTAACAGCCCGGGTTCATGGGGTGAGGTTTGTCTAGGTCTAGGAGGCGGATGACCAGGACACACTGAACCCCAGATTCCTACCCACCCCTTAAACCCTTTTCCTTCCCAGAACTCTCCTCTCCTTCCTTTCCTTAAAAAAAAACCCTCCACACAGCATCCCCAAAGATGACATAGGCCCTGATGGAAATTATTTTCCTCAGGGCCTCCTGTGTGGAGCTCATGTAAAAAAATTGCCAAAAATTTATTGCATTTAGAGCTTGGATAAAATTGTGGGTTTGATGCTTTCTGCATAACTTCGTCCAAATTGACCACAGCATTAAGATTGTGTTTCAAAGAGAATTTTAGGATAAATTTAATTATGTATATTATTATTTCAGCTGAAGAACTTGTGGTTGGATATTCAACTGACACAAGGAACAATCTAATTCACTTATATTGTAACTTGAAGTATTCCAATAAATCTGTAGAGTTTTGTCGCTTTGAAAGAATGCGAGATGGAAAGGGGTTCAACTTAATAGACGGTCTTGGAAATGGCCATTACAGGTAACTTTTACTCTCTATTACTAATTTGCTTTACTTACTTGGGAGTTCTAATTTGGAAAGCCGCCTTGGGAACCATTTATTGGATAACCAACACCCCTGCCGTAGGTCACCCTAAGTGGTTCGCTACGTTTGGTGACTTAGCAGGGGTATCCGGGCTCATGGGGTGAGGTTTGTTTAGGTGTTGGCGGCAGATTCATTTGGATTCATGCAGATTCATCCTAATGCCTGGCGGACCGGATCGGGAGAGACTGGTTGAGGGAGACCATTTGACCTATCCAGTCGGACTCTCTTGACCCATCACCTTGCACCGCAGTGGGAGGATGGATTCATCATCCATCACTCCTGGACACATTGATCCCCAGATTCCTACCCACCCCTCATACCTTTTTCCTTCCCAGAACTTCCTCTCCTTTCTTTCCATAAAAAAGACCCTCCACAAAGCATTCCCAAAAATGACATAGGCCCTGAAGTATTGGCGGCGAATGCATTGGCCCACCTATATGCGTGGCGGGCAGGATCCCCAGATTCCTACCCAACTCCTCATATCTTTTTCCTTCCCGGAACTTCCTCTCCTTTCTTTCCATAAAAAGACCCTCCACAGAGCATTCCCAAAGATGACAGGCCCTGATGGAGTTTTTTTCATCAGGGCCTCCTATGTGGAGGCCCTGATGAAAAAATAGGCTTTTTTTTAACAGTTAACAGTTTTAAATGGACTGAAAAAAAATTCTTGAGAATGAAACATATAATTTGGGAACTATATACTGGGGTTTTACTGTAAACCCAAGATATACGCTGTTTCTTTCCGTGCTGATTTATTAAAAAATCTAATCAAATAATTTTATAGTCACCGAAGGGGACATAGAGTGTTGTTGCCACATGCGATGCCCACTTTGATAATTTTTATAGCAAAATTATCAGAATTCTAATGACGTATAATACAAATAGTGTAAAAAATGACATTAAAAAGTCATAAAAACTGTGACGTTATGTTTTGGCAACTTTATCCTCCGAAGGCCTTTCAAGGTCTTTCAAGTTCACCGACTAAAAATGATGGCCCATGGGCTAACCGATAATAGTGAGCAAACTTAATTATGAAACAAATATTTACTTTATGGTATATACAATACGTAACAGAATAAAATTAAATAATATAAATTTGATTGCATATATAACATTCTAAAATGTGTAGGTACTGATACAAAAATATATATTTCTTTTAGTACACATAATGAATTTACTCCGCCATTCTTACAAGAATTGGCGGTGTAACGGCCAACATATTTGCTTTCCAAGCAGTTAATCGGGGTTCGATTCCGACTGTGGCATTTTTTATTTTTTACAACTTAACAGCATGTATCCAAAGGATTTTAATCAGAGATTCCTGACCATACTTAAAATAATTTTTTTTAAATTATAAACAAAAAATACGTTTCTATCACACATCGCCACTGATCACACTGCTACACATTGCGACGGGATCAAGTGATATGCGCTTTCTTTCCTCTGTTACCGTGCCACTGGAACGAGACGGAATGTATATCACACGTGACCCGCTACACTGTATCCAATTACTCAATTATGATGTGTGTTGGAAAAATACATATTTCTATTTTTATTGAAAAAAATATATCTTCAGACAGCAAAATGACAATTACATTTTTTACTTCAAATATGCTCAGGAATTGCTGGTTAAAATCAAAAATTTTATGTACATGCTGTAAATATTTTTTTAGTATTTATTTTTAAAAATACATTTATTTTATATTATATAAAATATAGTATATTATAATATACTAGGCTGAAGTCCCCGGCGAGTTTTTGAATGATGTAGACAGTAAATTTCCTCTGATTTTGAATATCAAGTGTACAAAATTTCATCAATTAGTATCAAAATTCTGCTTTGAGGTGTGAAAAGAAGTCTCATGTAGACAGTCACTTCTCACCTCCTGTTTTGAAGGTCAAGAGTACAAAATTTTATCAATATTGAAATACGAGTGTAGATTTGCATTAAAACCAAAGCACGCCGCCTGCTACAGACACTGCTCTTTACATCATATAGATTTTTCACAGATCTGAGCTAGTAGGTACTATATACTACACATACTTATATAAAACATAATAAAGTTACTTACATTGGTTATATTTTCAGCTACTATGGAAGCGGACTTTCAAACAAAGAATGTGGAATGACCATTGAGAACCCAGATAAAAATGACTATGGAAGTTGGAGATGCAATTTGAGAACCAAAGACATTGACCAATTGGAAACAAAAGGTGTCTTACGTCGTGTCATTGCCCTAAAAGAAGCCAACAAAAGAACTACCCGCTGTGAGTTAAATTATTAGCCAAATATAGATCAACCTTTGTGAGTAACAATTTAACCTCAACCATCCTAACCTAACCTAGTTAATTATGATTACTAAAAAACGTAATGCTTAATCATAAAATAACAGTCTGTATCAAAATGATTGAGAAAACAAAAGAAATTCCTTGGAAGAGTAGTATTAAAATATCTGAATGTACAACAAATGAAAAAAAAACAAATGCAAATCGTATAATATATTAAACGCCCTTGCGCCGCGTGCAAAAAAGGTAGCCCACTGTCCAAGCATTTTTTGTGAAATATTCGCACCATAATCAACGGTTCCGTACGGGACTGTTGGGCGTTTAACGGCGCAAATCCGCAGTCCCGAACGGCACCACTGGGCGTCTGTTAATATATATGACTTACATTGTTTTTTTACTGACTTTTTTGAATAATAAAAAAAATAAATTCATTAGAAAAAATAAATAATAAATAAAATACATTTTTATGTGTTTTGTAAATGGAGTTTGAATTATTATCAACAACGTATCAATTAAAAAAAGTTTGTTATACTTCCTCACTTTTTGACATACATTTATAATATTTTATGAGTTTGTACAACGAAATACAAAGCTAAATGATATCACATGTATGACTACCACAACACAGGCAATAGCCTAGTATGGTAGTCAAAAATGGCCAAAAATGTAACATTTAATCATTTATGAAATAATAAAAAAAAAATATAAAAAAAAATATAAAAAAATATAACATTTTCAAAAAATTATGTGGGTATGCTTAAAATAACAATAATCATGTAGGAATATGAACCTTTTCTAGTAAAATGGGGTATTTTGCCATTACGTACATGAATTTCAGTAGTTTAATAGTAAAATGTGGAGATTCCTTCCAGTGCTTATATTGTATTGTTACTTATAATGAAAAAGTATATTTTACATTAATCTTTTTTTTAAATTTATTTTATATATTTAATAATATTATTATTCAATGTATAAAAACGGTTTATTATAAACAATTTCTGCTTCTGCTTCGTATTTATTATTATGCGTTACAGCTGTTTCGCCCTCTGAAGGCATTATCAAACTGTGGTTGTTACCACCTACAGACGATGCAAAGCTTAAAAACGAAATACAGAGCGTAACTCACACCTGGCGGGTGCGGTGGGTGGAAGCTCCATCGCGAACGATGGTTTATTATTATCATTAAGTGAGTGATTGTTTTCTGAGAGATGTTTGGCAAATTGTGATTCTATTTTATTATTATTTTTCATCTTAAAAATTATCTCATTTTTTCATCATAAGTACCTGTCTAGAAATGACATAAATACATCGTCTGTAGGTGGTAACAACCACAGTTTTATGATGCCTTCAGAGGGCGAAACAGCTGTAACGCATAATAATAAATACGAAGCAGAAGCAGAACTTGTTTATAATAAACCGTTTTTATACATTGAATAATAATATTATTAAATATATAAAATAAATAAAAAATTAAAATTGAGTTCTACAAAATAAACTTAATAAATTTACTTTAATCAATGCAATGCAATTTAACGCATGCAATCATTTTTTCCGATGTATAGGAATGATCCTAGAGCTATAGATCTCTTGTATCATATGCAGAGGTGAATTTAATTGAGACTATAAAAACACAAAGGACTCGAAAGTAGTGCAAGACAATATGCGATTATGAGGGTTATCCATAAAATAAGGTCTCCAAGGTGCTGCAGTCGCGAGGAACGATACACTGGTGTGTAGCCTGGTTTCCCCTTGTCAAATCCCCACCACACTGTACCCTTTGTAACACTTAGTCTCGGCGTAGCAGTCGTTCGCGATGGAGCTTCCACCCACCGCACCCGCCAGGTGTGAGTTACGCTCTGTATTTCGTTTTTAAACTTTGCTTCAGCGAATCTGAATGACGCCACTGGGATTGTTCCTTTATCTCTGGTGTCGTGTAGTGTATCCAGGTCTCGTCCCCAGTCACAATTGAGTCCAAGAATTCTTCGCCATCGATGTCGTAGCACTCGTAGGGCCGCTTCAACCCGTTATTGTTTGGTGGGGATTTGGTGTAGGGGAACCAGGCTTCATGTCAGTTTTGTCGGATCTCACATAAAATTATTCCTCGCGACCGCAGCACTTTGGAGACCTTCTTTTACGGACAGCCCTCATATAATAATAAGGTTTTCATAATATTTAAAAATGTAGCCAATAAAAAAGTTTACATTTTAAAAATACTTTGGTGTTCACAATTATATCATAAATAATAAAAGTTATCAAAGTGGAAGGTTAAAATGTTACAGTAACCCCACTTTACAGTAGATACTTGCCTATTCAAACTTCAAATATTGACATTCATTATGGACAATAATATATAACACAGAAAAAGTACACAATTTAATCAGATTATGCGAGGGTAGGACATTAAAAGCCCAACAGAATCCATCAAACTTGCTAACAGTTGACCTTCTAACCCAAACTCACTAAATACTCACTTTTATCAAGTCAAAATGTTTTATTACTGAAGTAATACTCTCCCAAGTGGCATTATCTCGCGGGAAGTGTCCAGAGGCTGTTTAAAAATGGTGAATCCAACAGTTCAACTTGTGTTTGTGGTGATTTTAGCTTCAGCTAGTAATGGCGAGTCAAATGCATTTATTTATCGAGGACAACTTGTTATTGCGCTACTGACATCAATGGGAATGTTTATAAATAACAATTATAAGTGACTTTATTATAAACATGCCCCTCTTCTAGTGGCACTATTGATAGTATCGCGAGACAATTGAAACATCTTCTCACAGATTATATTTGAAATACACAACTAAATTTAATTTATGTTTAACTATTTAAAACGAATGCAAGACCAATCAATGCAATGAGTGTTCCAATTATTAAAACATAGCAGTTTTTATTTTGTTGATACAATCAGGAATTTATTAAACCCGGTACATATTATTATTTGCAATAGTTTTGACTAACATTTTTTAATTTTTTCATTACAGCATCGAGATACATCAATGATTTGTCAGAATCGTCCATCAAAACCATAATTTCAGTAAACAATAGAACATTGACAATCAACAAATGTTCAACTGAAACTTCCCTCTCGTATTGTTGGCTGAGACATCCCAACGGAACAGAATTTCCCAATGTAAAAAAAGATGAAAAAGAAACTGTTCCCTACTGGTAAGTACAACGACTTAATATTAATTATTATTATTACTAGTTCTGTTAAATAAGGGACAGAACTCAGTTTCAGCAGAAAGCTAAATTGTGAGCTAAATTTAAATTTTAACCATCAGCAGGCCCGGACTGGGACCATTTGGGGCCCTCCGCTAAAACCTGTAAAGGGGCCCCTAACGTGAGGTGGGGGGGGGGGGGTTATAGGAAACAAGGGGTCCGGGGGTCTCCCCCAGATAATTTTTGAAAATTAGGTGCTTGAAAACAATGAAAACGCGTTTCTACGACATATTGGCACCTATAAAGAAGAAGAAATTCAGATAGGTTTTTATAGGAATATTATGATTTTCGACTTTTGATGAATTTGTTATTTATTGAAATAACAAATTCACAGTATTTTTAGGATACCACAACACTACTAAACACATGCTGTAGAACTGCCAATAATTATAACGGAGTTCAAAATAAAGGGCATGATTTTATTCACACCAAAGCATTAATGAATTATGTCAATTTTTTTTTCGAAAATGTAAACAAACATTACCAAGAACACAAAATAACAAGACAAAAACTTTTTTTTTGTATGTTTTGTGGGGCCCCTTCGGGGCCCCCTCACGCCGGGGGCCCTCCGCGATCGCGGACCTGCGGACCTGGCCAGTCCGGGCCTGACCATCAGTTATGGTAAAAAGTGTACTTTATTCTAAATCTAAATGAATATTCAATTTTTATTAGAACAACCGATAAGACGAGAGGTTCTGGGTTCGAGTCCCAGTTGCAACCGTTATCTTTTTCTGTGTCTTGTTCTTATTCGTACTTTCGTTTAGATTATTAGTGTTATCTTCTTCTTCAACGAAGTCATTATCTTTTATTTTCTGTCTTTATTTCATATTTTCATTGAAAATTATTGATATTATCTTCCTCAATGATTAAATAGGTACGACAAAATAAGGTCTAGAAAAACTGGCTTAATTTAAAAAATAGGTTGGCTCAGGTCTACAGAAACAAAACATACAATAAAAAAAACTTTGTAATTTTTGTTTGTTTTTTTTTTTTACATGATTTCCACACAGGAGGCACTGAGGAAAATAATTTCCCTCAGGGCCTATGTCATCTTTGGGGATGCGGTGTGGAGGGTTTTTATAAGGAAAGAAAGGAGAGGAGAGTTCTGGGAAGAAAAAGGGTTTAAGGGATGGGTAGGAATCTGGGGTTCAGTGTGTCCTGGTCATCCGCCTCCAGGACCTAGACAAACCTCACCCCATGAACCCGGGCACCCCTGCTAAATCACCAAATGTAGCGAACCACTTGGGGTGACCTATGGCAGAGGTGTTGGTTATCCAATTAAGGTTCCCGGGGCGGCGGTACCCATTCCCGCCTCCCAAATTGATGTTCATTTACAGACCGCATTAATGGCTGTTTTATTACACTAAATTATTATCAAGATGATCAACTAAGTTGTTAGGAAGCTTGGCTAGCAGTAGACAAATCGAGCTCAATACTCGTAAAAGTTAGCCGACTTACTTCCATTTTAACACAAGGTTATGCTTAGTAAACACAGACCTGTACTATTTTATATATTTATAAGAATTGTATATAATCTACCATAAGTAGTTTCTCCAGGATAGCTACATAGCAGAGAAATGATATTTTGAAAATATCCAAGAATATGTTCCTGGATAAAACAAAAAATGATCAACTTCCTAATAGGTTAGGTTAGGTAAGTTTTTTTTTTGTTATCGGGGTTCGATTCCGACTGTGGCATTTTTTATTTTTTACAAGCGTAACAGCATGTATCCAAAGGATTTTAATCAGAGATTCCTGACCATACTTAAAATAATTTTTTTTAAATTATAAACAAAAAATATGTTTCTATCACACATCGCCACTGATCACTCTGCTACACATTGCGACGGGATCAAGTGATATGCGCTTTCTTTCCTCTGTTACCGTGCCACTGGAACGAGACGGAATGTATATCACACGTGACCCGCTACACTGTATCCAATTACTCAATTATGATGTGTGTTGGAAAAATACATATTTCTATTTTTATTGAAAAAAATATATCTTCAGACAGCAAAATGACAATTACATTTTTTACTTCAAATATGCTCAGGAATTGCTGGTTAAAATCAAAAATTTTATGTACATGCTGTAAATATTTTTTTAGTATTTATTTTTAAAAATACATTTATTTTATATTATATAAAATATAGTATATTATAATATACTAGGCTGAAGTCCCCGGCGAGTTTTTGAATGATGTAGACAGTAAATTTCCTCTGATTTTGAATATCAAGTGTACAAAATTTCATCAATTAGTATCAAAATTCTGCTTTGAGGTGTGAAAAGAAGTCTCATGTAGACAGTCACTTCTCACCTCCTGTTTTGAAGGTCAAGAGTACAAAATTTTATCAATATTGAAATACGAGTGTAGATTTGCATTAAAACCAAAGCACGCCGCCTGCTACAGACACTGCTCTTTACATCATATAGATTT
This sequence comes from Limnephilus marmoratus, assembly GCA_917880885.1. Lineage (NCBI taxonomy): Eukaryota > Metazoa > Arthropoda > Insecta > Trichoptera > Limnephilidae > Limnephilus > Limnephilus marmoratus. The sequence continues at coordinate 58,024,769 of OU862911.1, read as the reverse complement.
TTCACAGATCTGAGCTAGTAGGTACTATATACTACACATACTTATATAAAACATAATAAAGTTGCTTACATTGGTTATATTTTCAGCTACTATAGCTACATAGTTATATTCAGAGAAATGATATTTTGAAAATATCCAAGAATATGTTCCTGGATAAAACAAAAAATGATCAACTTCCTAATAGGTTAGGTTAGGTTAGGTTAGGTTAGGTTAGGTTAGGTAAGTTTTTTTTTTGTTTTTCTTCAATGTTCTGATTTGTCGTGGAACCGTTTTTTAACCTTCTATAAAAATTGATATCCAAAAAGGTACTCAAACGAAGGTCTAGATGTGGGAGAATGTTCCATCACCCTGAAAGCAGGACTCCCCAGCGACAGTGGAATCTGGACGTGCCACATGGGCCCCCTGGAAGGGGGGGAGGAGGTTACGGAAGAGGTGCTGGTGCGGGTCGGGGGCCCTGTGGCCGCCGTGGACCCAGAAGTGACCGCCAAAGTGGGCGAGAAGGTGTCCCTGCAGTGCGTCACCGCCTGGGACAACCACAACCTGCACCACTGCAGGTTTATCACGCCCAATGGAGTCGGACTTCATATCAACGAAGCCACCACAAAAGACAAGTAAGCCAATCATTAATACTCACAGGTATTCCTGCGAAACCATAAATTACAACCATTTGATGAAGCAATTCAAATTATTAAAACTCTCAGACTTCGCTTTTATTTAAATAAAAGGTTAATAGCATTATAGACAGCCCTAATTTACTCAGTCTAATTAATTACTAGTAGGCGGCTGGCGGATGTAAAATGAATGGCGAGAGATATGTTGAAATAGGCCAAAACTAAATGATATTTTATAGGTAAGTTTGTTGGCCCCATAAAACAAATTTGACCAGTTAAATAACTATAATTTAATTGTTTTGCCTTTAATAATGAGCGGCTCTGGAATCTTCATTTTGCCACCGCCAGCTGCCAACTATTAATTAATTTGCTTTTACCAACTGGAACTATTCGATCCAAAATTATTTTTATTACAATAACAATATCAGGACTGAGTCATTTAGATACTTGCTCGTTATTTAGATTATTAAATTATTTATTTATCTATAAAAAGTATGTTTGTATTACATTATTCGATGCCTGTCTCACTAGGGTATACCTGTGTTGAGACAGGCGTAGAGGTACATAAATGAGTATCATACATAAGAATATTTAATTACAACATAAGAATATTTAAGGTAAGATACATACTGATTTATACAATTCAAGCAGAAAGATGATTATATAGAACCCATGTTTGTAAAAGCCTGTATATACAATATAACTAAATAAGCCATAAATTATTCAAGTTTAAAATTGGAACTGATAAGTATTAAAAATCATTTAAGACAAGCGATTAAGCAGGCATGAAAATTATTTTATTTTAATAAATTATAATGATAATTGTTGACAAACTTTCTTCAAACAAATAGTTGAGTATTGGAGAGTTGAGCGCAGAAACAGAAGAATTTATGCTTGCCATTCAAGATAGAGTCATTAATACTAAAAATTATAGGAAGCATATAATCAAAGGGGCATGTGCCTAGTGTGATGGCCAAAAAACTATCCATTTACTGTAATGTATAAACTTTACTGAATAAAGAACATTAAAAAAAAAAAAAAAAGATACAAATCAAATTGATGATTTATGTGGAAGTGTTTGGCTTTTCCGGAAACTATAGAACATATTATATCGGGATGTTCTGTATTAGCGATATCTGAGTATACATTTAGGCACAATCAGGTTTTTAAAATAATTCACCAAAGTTTAGTAACTAAACATAACTTGATTGACTGCCCAAATTCCCAAATTCATTTTTAGAAAATGAATTTGGGAATTCATATTTGGGAAAGGAATTTGGCATTCTCAGACTATAAAAATATTACCATTTGTTATTTCATTTGATCATTGTTGTATATATGTCCTATAACTAAACAATAATGTCCTGAATAATTTAGCTACCTAGAATCGCATTAACAATTGATTGACAATACTTAATTAACAATTTTTTTAAATTTATTTTATATATAAACAGTATAATCTCACTAGTCCGGCACTATTAAAAACCAGAGGGTGCCGGATTATTGGAATGTTCGGATTACGATCGAAAAAATCATTATAAATAAAACAAAGCATTTCATAAAGAGAATATACAAACTGTTCACACTTCAAAACAACAGGTAAATATGTATGCACGTGCACAAGAAATAAGTTTTGAGGTTAGACTGCTAGACGACGACGCGGCGATGGAACGCATAGGCGTAGAGGTGCGAGGGAGGCGCGGGCGGAGGGTGCCGGATTGTTGTACGTATCGGTCTATTGAAGTGCCGGATTAGTGAGATTGTACTGTATATATTATAATATTTTTTTATACATTTGATTTATGTACGTGTATGAATGTGTTATAATTTTTTATTTAATTAAAAAAAAAAAAATTCTTCCCTTTACACACGAGTGATTACACTCTCGTAAGGGTTATATATTGTATACATATATAATATATATGTTTTTACAGTTTCTGATCAATGTTGCATGTTTAATGATTTGAGTTTAATCCGATTGTAACTTAAACATGTAATTGCTCATGATTATATTGCATGTATATGTATATAAAAACTAATAATTTTTTTTTTTTTAAATATTTCAGGCCCGTAGCTGGTCTATACTATTTCAAAGAGGGAGCCTCTCTGACCAGTGGAGAATGTTCAATTACCATTGCTAAAGTGAACTCGGATCACTTTGGAAGGTGGACTTGTGTGGGAGGAATCCAAGATGAAGATGCCGAATATGAAGATTTCATTACGCTCAGAAGTGCGGGTGCGTAATCTGTACTTTATATTAACTAAATATTTCCCGAATCATTCACAATTATTATTATTGAAGAACTCAAATACCATTTTCATAAAGCCAAAGGTGCAAAAGTTAAGCGGCGTTCACATCTAGCAGCAAGTACTGTTACACTAAAAATGTCAAGTGTAACTGCAGCTTTATGTATGTATTTCTCCTCCAACAACCTCTGTAGAGAGTGGTAAGCTTGTAGAGGTCTGGGGTTCAAATCTCGGCATGTGAAAATACCACCTCATCCCAGAGTAGAAGATACTAGATACTTGAATGGAAATGACTTTGGCTTTATGAATATGTAAATTATGGAGGTTTATATATAACTACCTGGTACCCGGCGTACGTTGCTATGCCATTTAATAAAGAAATTGTTTCTTCCTGCGTGTCCTTTCCCATTCGTCCCCCCCCATTTCTCTCCCGCGTCCTCTTCCCCTCTCGTGTTTCCACTCCGCCTCCTCCACCTTCCATCTCCCCACTCCACTCCCCCCTTTTCCACTCCGCCTCCTCCACCTTCCCTCTCCCCACTTCACTCCCCCCCTTCCCCCCTCCCCTCCCCCGTCCCAGGTTACCCTCCCCGGTTCCTCTTTCCCCCCCTCCCGCATTCCATAAATTAATTCCCGTTACATTTAGTTTTCAAACAGCCCGCGTACCGTACTGCAATTTTTTTATACAAATTTCACAATACCAGAGCTCACAAGACAATAACAAACACAACAAAAAAAGAGTTATCCAATTTGTTGCAGTCGTTCGGAAGTTATGTGGGAACATACATTTTGGCGATTCATTTTTATTATATAGATAAATATATAAATAAACCTCCTCCACATCCCAATAGAGAGCGTTGTAGTCCCACTGACTATGGGCAGTTGTGAGTCTTGGTACGGAATCACATAATGGTAACCAGATAAAACAGAACACGACAAAAGAATATGTTAGACTAGGTTAGTTTTGTTTGGTCTTTTACTTTCTTCAATGTTCTGTTTTCTCTAGGAACCCACACAATGTATCTGCACAGTTGTTTAAAAAACGGAGTCGGTCAACAAGTTTTTATTTACACTTACATTCTACAATATGAACATTTCAGAGTCTGGCATGTCCGTGGCATCGGTGGCTGGCCTCAGCGTCGGCCTGATCCTAGTTGTCATGGTCTTTACCCTCCTGGGCTACATCACCTGGCAGAAACGCCACCCCGAGGCCCGCACTTTCCGCAACTTCTGGAGGAGGCCCGCCAACGCAAGTCGGCCAACAGAGGAGGTGGACTTAACGGCGCCCCCGCTCCAACGCCCCTCCAACGAGAGCCAATCAAGCGCCACTCAAATTAATTTAAACCCTGCGAACATACCAACATACGGAGGTAGGGAGGGATCATCGAGAAATTAATAACTAAATCTAATTAGAATTATTATCGATAAACTAATTACCATTAACCCTCTAAACACATCGAAAAATGGAGTTGGGGGTGGATCATCACGATCATAAAAGTTTCGTCAAAGTTTCCCAACACTATTCCAACCCTGTTTTAAGGAAATATATTGTTTACCTCATATCGCCGCACAGAAAAACTGAGAACAATTCATCTTATTATGTATTTATCAATTCAAATGATTGTTAACCCCGTGAACACAGCAATATTGTGAGGTTGGGGCTGTATCATCAAGCCATTAAAAACTAAGGCCGATTCATGTCTTATTATTGATTAATTAATTAACAGCAATATTATGGAGTTGGGGCTGAATCATCGATTCAATAAAAACTGAGGCCAATTCATAAATATTATTTTTAATGATCATGTATTAACGATAATTATTGTAAAATTTATATTTTGTTATGTAATAGAAAATTAATTCAAACTGTTATGTAATAGAAAAGAAGATTATATATTTTATTCTAATAAGTTTTAAATATTGTTTTTTTAATTATCATTGAATAAATATGGTACACGAGAATCACAGTGGTAGATGGGAATCTATTTCCTTACGTCGTAAAAAGTAAGGAACCTCGGTCTGCTGGAAATAAATTTCGTTGTTTAATTTACAAAAATCTACAAAACATTACTTTAAACACCAACAATCTCAAATCTCTTTATAACCTCGTTAGTTCCTAACTAGTTTTCCCGGGAACAGACATGTTTTTCGAACTCAATTTTCCAAAATCAATTGTTCGAATTTCAGTTTTTCGAAAGACTAATTTTTCAAACAGCAATTGGCCGAAAGACATTTTTCGAATTTGTTGATCAACTTTTAAAATACCTATATATTTCACCTGCTTATGACTAACGAGATAGGTATAAGATAGGTTAGGTTAGGTTAATTGATATTGTCCATCCTATAATAAAATACTCTGGTACGTACTATATACATACTTATGTATATCAATTCGAAAAACTAGTGTTTCGAAAAATTAAAGTTTGAAAAATTGCATTTCGAACAATTGAATTCGAAAAATTGATTTACCTAGAACCAGTTTTCCCTCCATAATCAATCTGTCAAAACCAACTCCTTTTCTTTTGTTCAGTAGGTAACACTTTAAAAATGGAAAACATTCAAATATGTGTAGTAAAACTTTACAAAAAAGTACCTACCCCAATTTCGTCACAATATGTACATATAAAATAAACTTACATTATAATGTTGTCATAGCAAAGATTAGCGATATTGCGTTTGTCAATAGCTGGGGTGACACAAGGTAGTGGCGATCCGCTCCATATTGACAGCATACACCGAATGACTTGCAATCACATTCTTGTGAATTTTCAAAGCTTCATACAGTTCCAGCATGGAGACTCTTTCTTTACGATTTTTCAATTGCGGCACACTGAAATAATAAAAAAAAATATTTAAATTTCTTTTAAACATTTTTGATCCCTGAAATTATTAGGCAATTATCTCTAGGTTTATTTGATTTTAATCAAAAAATTTGATAGAAATCTTGTATGTAATAAGAATATTATAATATCTAAATAAATATTATCTTATCGTGTCTGTTGCCTGTGAGGGTTCAAAGATTCACACAATAAATCTAAAATCCCAAATTGATATTTTAATAAATAATGTATTTATAGGGAGTCCTCGAGAATATTATGATCAGATTTGAGGAGACATAAACTGTCTCACCTACACTAATCAATCTTAACATTCAGCTCGACCATCCGAGACGGGCTTAGCATCGAATGCTTCTCTTCAAAGAAAGTTCCAATTGAGGTGGCTTGGTCATATATAATACTGATTGCGATTCCAGAGGAAAGAGGTCCAGTGGACCGCCCAAGGAAAAGTTGGGAGAAACAACTCCAGATGCCATGCGAGGAGGGGCTAGGCCTGCTATGGACGGAGGCCACGTAAGTAGTGAAGAACAGGGACATCTGGAGGCACCTTGTCTAGATGACAGGGCCCCAACCCGAATAGGACAAGGTGGAGAGGATGAGATGAGAGAATTTTAACATAAAACTACAATCGATAAGGCTTGCATTAGACTTTCTCCTACAATTATAATGTTTCAATTAAATCCATTCGAAAATATCTTGCATTAAATTTTAAAATGCTGTCGACTGAGAAATAGTGTCTTTATTGACAACTACAATTCCTCCAGATTAAACAAGCGGTTTCCAAAGTGGGTTCCGTGATTGTTTCCAAGAACCGCAAAACCACACATGTAAAAACAGAAATCAGTGTAGATTCATGAAAACAAAAGTGTAGCAGAAATTGAAATCAATTTTAAATACCTACAGTACTCTCTCAGTAATCCGCCGCACGATTATCCAACAGCTATTAGGCTTGCCACACACATCAGGTTTTTCCATCCAATTGTCTGATCAGACAAAAATCGATTGGACAGCCGGCGCGGAAAGGCGTGGCCTATTTTCATTACCGCCGCGCCGGCCGTCCAATCCGGTCCGACAATGGGCGTGGCCCCGGTATTATAACCAATCCGGTTTTCGAATCGATTTTTGTCTGATCGGACAATCGGATGGAAAAACCTGATATGTGCGGCAAGCCTTATAAAAAAATATTTAAAAAAGAACTCCAGTCTCTTTATAATTTTTTTTTTAATCAATAACCTAATTACTAATTTTTTAAAATTTTAACCTTCGAACTTAAATATTAGTATATTTTTTATCGTTATATTTGGTTTTAATAGTTAAAATAATTTTCAAAGTTTTAATTTGAATCCTGAGATCGCACCAAATCTATGGATTTCCTGCATGGCATCACCAGATCAAAATCCTACTTTTTTTTTCAACTGGCGCTGTATTTTGTATGAGAGTCGAGACATTTTATGATGGCCGGCGTGGTCTAGGGGTAAGGCTTTTGACTCGAAGGTCTTGGGATCGAATCCCAGCGTGGGTAACTAAATTTGATTTGATTAATTTGTGTTATTTCATGATTAATTCATTTAAAATAATATATAGTATATTTGCGGCACGTTCCAGAGTGGAAGATACTCTTAGTATCGCCCTGGTGTAAGACCACTAATTTAGTATTGAAACGTTGTGTAGAGAACGATACTCAACAACTGGGTAATTGGGTTTTGTACGCTGGCAACTCAAGCTGACGGATCTTGCGCTGTATTCCGTTTGGCAAATGTGCTGGCAACTCAAGCTGACGGATCTTGCGCTGTATTCCGTTCGGCAAATGTACTGAACTTGATTCGTTTTCTGACGGCCCGATCAGCTGCTCACGCGTAGAGTGCCGTTCCCTACTAAATCCTTCTGATAATTACTTGTCGTGTTTTACAAGATCGAATAAACTTTAACTTCAGTGGAAAATACTTTCTTTCATTTTAAATATCATGGTACACTTTGGTAACCTAATGTGGAGTCAGATAAATAATTCAGGCGGATTGCCTGAACAAAGACTGGCGAAGCCCGCCATTACAGAATACTACCTACCAAAGTTGCTTGAAATGGCTTTAACCATGTTTGGTGACCAGATCTGAATAGCCAAGTACTTCCCTACCTTCCTCTTCCCCATCTTCTTCCCTTCCCCACTACCTTTAGTCTCACAGCATACCCCAATTGGGGATGCAATAGACTCACTGGCTCCAGACATGCAGCTGGGACTCTTGACTCTTGACTCTGTGACTCTTGTGAGGTTCATGTAAAAAAAAATATATATACTTCATTCTTGATTAACCGCTTTGAATATTAAAGAACACTAGGTAAAACGTTAGCATCTCGTCACTAATGTTATTGTATTCTACCAAAGGTCGCAAATTCTACAAATCCAGTCTGCCACCTCTTACCAGACCTAACGGCTCACTAGCACACACCGCCACCGAAAAAGTTAACCTATTAAGAAAAATGTTTGCGGATAACTCAACCCTCGATGGCCAAGGTACTGTCCCGACGTCGGTTCCTCACTGCCGTTTCCATATAAAAAGCTGAGGATCCGGCATCGGGATACTACAGTGTCTTCTCGCAAGCGTAAACATGACACATTAACTTTAAAACCAAAAATACAAATATCTGTTTGTTTGTTTTTACGAAATATCTGTTTTAATTTTTAACACATTTTGTATGTATGCACTATACTCCGTCACTTTTACTAATTGGACGCCCAGTTTTTGGGGTGGTGGATTAGTGACAGATCACAGTTTTTGTTTTTTCTTGGAATAAATAAATCTCGAAATGCAAATTATTGTTGAATGGTTTGAAAAGTGACCTGCAAGCCATATTATAGGCAGTAGCTTGCTCCATTTCATCGATAGTGAGGGGACAGGTGGGCACCAGGTTCTCGTTGGTCTCGTCTAGGTCAGTGGGCGCCCTCTGAGCTGGGTCCGCCAGGTTGGCCGTGTTCCGCAGCCACATGTTGGGCACGTCACTGCCGATGTCGTGGACAAAGTTATCCTCGCGCACTTTGTAGCCTTTTCTTTGTGTTATCACCACGGTCAAAATGTTTTTGAGGAAAACCTAAAATTGATCCAATTAGAATTGCATTGGTAAAAAGATTTCATTACAAAGAACGGTAAATATACAGAGGCTCTCCTCATCCTTAATATGCACAATTATTTAAGGAACACTTTATATCAGCTGTCACGATAATAGTTATTATTCCATTAATAACTGCTTGGGAAAGGCCCCAAGGAAGGCTCCAGAGAATGAGGACCCCTCGCCAGGGTGTAGGATCTAAGATCAGCAACAGTGCTCCGGTTGAGCTCACCGGGTAAAAATACGATTTCCTTCAGCACGCGTCATCTGGAAATGAACGCCGAGTATCCATCCGGGACAAATATGAGCGCCCACGACCGCACCAGGTCATAAGGACTCTCTCTCGCAAAGCACTCCAATATGCCAGTGGCGATTGTGTAGGTAATTTACAATACCATCATGTCGCGGTCAAATAACGATCCCAATGGCGGTGATCGATCACATTTGAAACCATGCAAAAGCATTCGCAAAATTGAACATCGTCCGGCTCGCGATTAAAATCGTTTAAAACAATTTGTAACAAAGGTATTATCCGATTATTAAATCCAGAACTATCACTAAAATAAGTGCGAATTCAAAAAGTCCAGAGGAAACAGAGATTGTTTTTAAAAGGGTTGCCAGTCTCAGAAGAAAAAAAAACAAAGCGGTTCTACAAATTAAATATGCAGCCAGATAGAGATCAGCCAAGTCAGGATAGCAGTTATTAATTGTATAATAACTATTATTGTGACACAGTTTAATTACAATAAGGATCAATTATTTCAGTTCACGGATAAGTAAAATAATGAATTTTCATTAATATTTGACAAATTCTTCATTTTTACTTTGTGGCCATTTTTATATCGAAATGAAATTTGACAAACAGGTTTTATGTTAGTTTTTTATTTATTTTTTAATAAAACCAGAACAAAGAACCTAAGAACCAACTTTTTAAGGTAGGTTCTTAGTTTGGGTTTAATAAACAACCCGTTTCAGTGTTTTTAAAATAATTTGTGCGTTTTGGATAAGGCGCACCTCCGCTTATTTACCACAAAGAACTTAACGAAATAATTTATATAAAAAATTAAAAAGTAAGTGATTAATTTTATAAATACAATGAATAATATTTGGGTATTTTTTCGGGATTAGTGTCCATGGCTATTATGAATAATTTTTAGAAAAAAACTTTAGATTCGCCTTAATCACAATAAACGGAAACTTTTTGCATCACGGCCGGCGGAAAATAACGCTTTTTAATTATCAATGTCGTTAAATAAAATTTCACTTCGCGAACCGATACTACGACAGCCCGCCCGCTGCCGCCCGCCATTTTGTCACTGTTATGTTGGTATCCCTGACCTGATACAAACAAGAGCTAGATACGATTGTAGCCGACTTTGTGGGATACATAATAAAGCGCGTAATTATGAAAAACAGAATTAATAATATAATGTAAACGAACCTCTAATCAGGCACTGGAATGGAGACAAACCATTCAAATCCTGGGATGTTTTTTAAAATAAAGATACACAAGCCCGCTATACAAACCCTGCTTTGCCAGACAAACCATTAAAAAACGTGGGCTGTTTTTTAAAGTAAAGATAACATACCTACACAATCCCGCTAGACAAACCCTGCTTTGCCAGACAAACCATTCAAAAACGTAGGCTGTTTTTTAAAGTAAAGATAACATACACAATCCCGCTAGACAAACCCTGCTTTGCCAGACAAACCATTTAAAAATGTAGGCTGTTTTATAAAGTAAAGATAACATACACAAGCCCGCTAGACAAATTTCATAATTACGCGCCTTATTATGTATCCCACGAAGTCGGCTACAATCGTATCTAGGCTCTTGTTTGTATCAGGTCAGGGATACCAACATAACAGTGACAAAATGGCTGGCGGCAGCGGGCGGGCTGTCGTAGTATCGGTTCGTGAAGTGAAATTTTATTTAACGACATTGAAAATTAAAATGCATTATTTTCCGCCGGCCGTGATGCAAAAAGTTTCCTTTTATAGTGATTAAGGCGAATCTAAAGTTTTTTTCTAAAAATCATTCGTAATAACCATGGACACTAATCCCGAAATTTACCAATATTTGGAAGAGAATTTACGTACTTTAGGTAAATAGTACAAAAGAGAAGAAAAAAAAAAAGAAAAATAGTTATTATTAAGAATGTTATATTAAAAGTTAATACAACGGCACTAGGTTGGTCCATTAAAGTTTTAGGGTGAAATGCAGATCCCGCCAATGTCAGGTAATTTAATAAAAATGCACTTTCTAGATGAGAAAAGTGTGGAGAAGTTGAATAAAAATGAAATAAAGTTGCGCTCTGCAAAATTGAGGGAGATACAGCCGTTTAAAGAATGAATAAAATGACACTTCGTGAACTGAAACTAGGCCATTTTGTTACTGTTATGTTGGTATCTCAGACTTGATATTTACGAAGCTTGATACGATTGTAGCCAACTTCGTGGGATATATAATAAGGCGCGTAATTATGAAAAACAGAATTAATAATGGTCACAAACCATGTTACACAAACCTGGCGTAGCCGCTAAACTACTAGAAAAGTGGGATGTTTTTCTTGCGTTGACGCGAGTAGGCGTTATAAAGGGGCACTTTCTTTTGAATCACAAACCATGTTTAGCGTAGTCTTAGGTTAGGTTACTTTAATTTGGAAGGTGAAAAACAGTTTAAAAAATCGTTGAAAAAAAGTCCGCTAGACAAATTTCATAATTACGCGCCTCATGTATCCCATGAACTCGGCTACAATCGTGTCTAGCTGTTGTTTGCATCAGGTCAGGGATACCAACATTATAGTGAAAATTTGTAAAATGGCGGGTGGGCTGTCAATAGTGTTGATTGGCGAAGTGAAATTTTACTTAACGCAATTGCAAATTAATTACTTATTCAATTTTTTTTATTGCTTTCCGCGCTTTCTTTCACCTTCCAGATTAAAGTTCTCCACTTAAAATGCGGTAAGAACATCGTTTTCGACATAAACCAAACATTGCCAATGGCGTAGTATGGTTCACGAAGTGACATTTTATTCATACTTTAAACGGCTGTATCTCCCTCAATTTTGCCGAGCGCACCTTAATTTCTTTTTTATTCAACTTCTCCATACTTTTCTCATCTAGAAAGTGCATTTTTATTAAATTCCCTGACATTGGCGGGATCTGCATTCCTCCCAAGTTTTATAATATTTTTATTCTAAAAAGGAATGGCAATGATTTACCTGTACTGCAGATACAATCAGATCTATAGTTTCATCATCCGCGCCTTCTAATCCTTGCTCCCAGGCGGTGATCATAAACCTACCGGTGACCAGAGCGTGGTCGGGAAGGAACAGCTCCTGCGAGGCATACCTTAGGGCATCGCTGCCCCCTCCCTGCGGGGATGAAGGAGTCACATAGTCCATTAAGTCGATGGGCTCGTAGCTAGACTTATCCGAAGTGCTCCTTGAGCTATGTTTATGCCTCTTGTTGCTGCTACTGGTACGAGTGTGCGAAGAGGTTCTTTCGGGTATTGATGTTGTCACCTCCGCGAGACCTTCCACTTTATTGAGAATCGCCAAGAAAAATTTGTTGTGCAAGTGGATCTGGTCAGGCGCTAAGAGAATTCTAGCTTCCATGTCGAAGTCCTCTTTGGTCAATTTCATCTTGAACCACATTTTCATGTGATCGAAGTAACATTTTGTCTTCTCTCCCAATGCATCGGAGAGCGATTTTCTAGCAACGCTTAAAATGTCAGTAGTCATTTTTAAAAAGCAAAAGTGAATCAATTATAATAACGCACGTCAGTCTCAAGAAAATGCACTCCTTTTGGCAAACGTCAAAATACTCAAAAGTCAAAATAATACCACAACAAATAAAACACTCAAATCATAACCATAGATACATAAATAAAATCATTCCCATAGATATGTACCACCCAAATGAGAATCAGTGTTGCCAGATGCATGGTTTTTACCATGTTTGCGTGGATTTTTGGATCATATATTATTAACACGTCGCTTATTAACACCGCGTATCTCATTTTATACAAGTTTTCAGGAGGAATAAAAAATCACATTAAGTAATCCATAAGCCGCCACATTTTTAAGCATAGATTATGAAAATCACACTTCATTTCAACAATTACTACAAGAAATAACTATTTACGTACACAAAATAGGTTCTTAGTTTAAGAAAACTAAGTAATTCACGCGTATTTAGATCGAAACAAAACTAAGCAAATGGATTATTAAAAAAATAGTAAGTCTTTGAAAAAAAAGTCAACTAATATTTAGGGGTCAGTTATTTGAAGAAGTATTTTTTTCATTAAAAACATGGTTAGGTATTTATGAAATTCGGCGTGTAAGACTCAAAAAAAGTCTGAGAAATATTGAGATATACGTCGTTCTAATGCGTGAAGCATAAAATAATTTATTCAACATTCTTTAAATAATAAAACAAAATAATTATAAGAGCATTAAAAAAAATTATTCAACATTCTTCAAATAACAAAACAAAATAATTATGAGAGCATTAAAAATTATGATAATTTTTTACTTACTTATTTGTTTTTGAATTTCACGCCGAGTTGGGCTTTAACATGTTTTTTTTTCACAAAGAACTTCTAAATGAGCATAACAAAATCAAAACGAAATAAAAAAATACTCCACAGTGCAAGATGGAAAAACAGTAGACTGGGAAAAGTACAATACATAGATGAAATAAGTTGAAGCAGAGCTATGTAGTTGTTTGATTAAATTTGTTGTTCTTCTTTCCGATATGAATAATTCTACTATGGCGTGTTTATATTTAGTGAATGATATGTTAAATATGTCAACAAATTCTCTCCTTTATAGTAATTTCTCAAATTTTGGATACGGCTAACGGGAGTAAACAATTGTGATTCTGTGTTGAAGTTGTCACAGAAGTACGGTATATATTGCCTCGGCGTTGGTTTGCGAGGAAGTACCAATTATTTTGTTACAATACTTGGTATAAAGGAGGGTGATTGGTCAGAAAATTTGATTCCGATTCAAATCATGGCGCATGAGTAGTTTTAAAAGAAATTTAAAAAACAAATTGAGACACGCGGTGTTATAATATAAGCCACGATATGATTTACCAAAAACATAATTTTTTCAACGTGGTAAAAAGTGGTTTTTTACCCCTTAAGCATGTTTTTAATTTACTTTTGGGACATGGCATCACTATATCACTAATGAGAATAGCATCTCCCACACGCAACTTCGGAGCGACCGAGTCCCGCGCCACTTGCGCCCCTTCAGGCCGCCGCGCAGAAAAGTAAAGACCGATAGGTTTACAACTTACAACGCAGTTCACTGTGAGACTTTTCTTTAGTGATATAGTGATGCCATGTCCCAAAAGTAAATTAAAAACATGTTTAAGGAGTAAAAAACCACGTTTTACCGTGTTGAAAAAAATTATGTTTTTGGTAAATCATATCGTGGCTTACATTATAACACCGCTTACGTGAAGAAAAGTAAAGACCGATAGGTTTACAACGTGATGTACCTTTAGGTATTTTAATGCCTAGAATTCACGGAACTGAACAAAAGTGTGCAATCTTTTCTACAATGTGTACCCTAGCAGGAATAAGGAGGTAGACACAAAGAGCTTAAAGCTCTTTAAGGACACGAAGGTTCGTCATAAAGTTTTAGAAAGCAAGAACAATGTACCTTGAAAATCATTTTTCGAACGCAGAGGATGGGGGTAATAAAATTTGTAACTAGCGGCGAAACACAGAACGGCAAAGAGGACCATAATAAAATTTGGAAAGTTGGCAAGCTTATAAAAATAATGGAACGCAGACCATTGCAAAGCGGACGAAGCAATAAGCCTTTTGGCTTTGACATACGGCGCGGCGCCGCTACGATCGTAGGAAGAGACCAGGAGAAGAATTGACCACCGGACAGTCAGTCACTGTTCTGCAGCCGAACAGGCGCTGTCCGGTTCCGCCACCGGAGTGGATCTTGAACCGACCGGGAACCCGCGTGAATCGAACTCCCGACCAGGAGGTTCCAAGGATCTTCGTGGCAGCCCAACCAGGGCTCCACCGAGGCTCTCCCACGTTCGCCAAATCGAGCGACCTCCCGATCAGGGAAGGACTCCATCATAAGCAACCAAAGGGAAGTGACTGAACATTGTATTTGTTTTAACCGCCGAAGTGATCAGATTCTGAACAATTAGATAAAGACTTTTACCGTAGAATTAAGCAAAGAGGCATTCTAATTTTAAGAATTAATTAATTAATTAGTTTTAAGACTAACACTAGGTTAACAATTAACACCCGCCGTTGTAGTAATAAAATAAATGTGTCGTTTCTTACCTAAATCAGTAGTTTTTTATTGTTTCTCCTTAATATTAAATGAATAGTTTAAGTTTGAACCCGCCATAAGGCGCGGGCATATCAAACGCAGTTCACTGTGAGACTTTTCTGTGCGGCGCGGCCTGAAGTGGCGCGGGACTCGGTCGCTCCGAGGTGTGCGTGTGGGAGACGTTAATATTACGAAGACCCGCCATCATCATGATTGGTTTATTTATGTGCCCGCCATAGATGAAATTGAAATGCCACTTTTGACAGCAAGTTTTTCTGACATTTTCCAAACCCGATCACGACTAGCTGCGGCTGTCAATCGGCTTTTGATTTTCTGACTTTCTTCGTACTTCAGATGGAAATCTGGTGCCTTTTCGCCAATTATTTTCCACTGTTAAAGCCACGCATGACCTAATGACTATACACAGTTAAAATAAGTTTTTCCACGGAGCTCGTGATCAATAAATTTTTTGAGTTCTGCTTAGGTGCTATTTATTAATCGGAACGAAATGGAAGCTCCACGAGATGAAACTGCCGAAGAGAATTTTGCAGTGAGTGTTCATTTTAATTACCAATGTTTAATGAATATTGTTTGTTTTTGTAGAATGAACAATTCATAAGATAAGCATTGTTTACAGACGACCCCAGATAGGAATGTGGATTTCCAGCCGGAATCCCGACACGAATGCTCAATTTGTTTGAATTGGCTCCAGGAACCAGTCCAGACTCCGTGTGGCCATCGATTTTGCAAGGAATGCATCTTGGCATGGCTACAGTAAGTTTCTCAATTCTATTTAAAAAATAAATTATCATTTAATCCTTAGGTTATAGCACACGTTTTCATTCAGAAACTCTTGTGCTGAAAATGGAGTAAATTGGCAAGATTTTACTCCTCAGGTCTCGACCGTATTTTGTCGGAGGGTCATAATATTTCTGTTTTGCAATAAAATTCAAATAAATGCAATATTTCAATGTATACGAAAACGAAAAATTGTTTTGGAAAGGTTGTAAAATAAGCTTTCAAATTTTATAATCAAAAATAAACTTATTATTTTTGAAATGTAAAATTTTTGCGTACAAACGCAAAAAAGTCTAAAACTGGCTCACCTTTCGTTTTTTCTAACACTGTTAACGAAATAACATTCATGATTTATTATGCAAATGTATTAAAAAACGTTATCGTCAACTCAATTTTTTGGTGTTTCATGTCAAAATAATTAATAAAAAATTCTCAAAGTATAATAATTTGTTTCTTCTAACACAGCAAACTTATTTTGTGGCACCATTTTGATTTAAATTAATAAATTACTTTGTTTTTACCACTTTTATTGTTTACAAAACCGACATGTTTCGTCAGCAAAGCTGACTTCTTCAGGGTTTCGTTTTCAAAACCCTGAAGAAGTCAGCTTTGCTGACGAAACATGTCGGTTTTGTAAACAATAAAAGTGGTAAAAACAAAGTAATTTATTAATTTAAATATAATAATTTTGTACCACACAGGGTGAGGCACACAAGACTGTGAAATCAGGGGGTGGTCGCAGTCCACGGAGGCACCAGATGTCGGGTCCGTTCACCACGTGTGAAGGACGTAGGCTGCGTTGGCGCTGTAGCTGTCCGAGCTATCTATTGACTTCTTCCTTATGACAAAGCTGAGTCTGGTCCGTAGAGAAGTAGGTAGGTTCCGTAGTCCAGGTTCAGGCGATGGTCAGTAAATAAAAGAGGCGAGTAGTAGGTAGGTCGGAGCGAGGTCAGCGAGCGAGAAGAGAGAGATGTTGTCAGGACGGCTTGTAATGGTTGACTGACTTGAAACCGAGGGTCCCGCCCTATTTATACGCTCGGTCGAAACCCAAGCGTGTAATTAGGGCGAAATCCGTCGGGCCGCTCAACACCCTCTCGGCTGCTTGCTTATCCCCACCCCGATATATTTATTTAGCATACAATAATTACAAGCATTTCACAATTTTTAAAAGAGCAGCGCGCGGTGACGTACACCCCTGCCTGGGGCTCGCATCTCTCCGACACACGTCTGACACACTCCCCCCGTGGAGCTATGCTTCACTTTCTTCGAGGACGTGTTGCATCTTCTTAGCTGCGTAGTCCCTGGCGGCCTGTATCCTTGCGGCGAGGCAGTTGCCGGGCTGGCGTCCGAGCAGGTTCTGGGGTGATGGTGTCCGAAGCCGCCAGGAGCACGGCAATTTTGACCGCTGGCCTGACGTAGGTCCCCGTGCTGGTTCTGACCTTTACGGTCCTAACTTGACCGTCCGGGGCAGGAATGGCTTCGAGGACCCGCCCGCGGGGCCAGCTATTGCGAGGCAGTGCTGGATCTATTATTAACACCAGGTCATCTTTTTGTATGGGTGGCGCTGGCTGTTGCCACTGTTTTCGGGTGGCGAGAGTGGGGAGGTACTCGCGGACCCACCTTCTCCAAAACATATCCGCGAGCTGCTGTCCCAACCTCCACTGTTTCCGGAGACACACATCCTCCTCTGCCGCGCCGTACATGGCCAGGTGAGGCCGTCTTCCTGTTGAGCCCATGAGAAAGTGGTTGGGCGTCAATGGTTCCTCGTCCCTGGGATCAACGGATAAATGTGTGAGAGGTCGAGAGTTTACAGTAAACTCAGCTTCTGCGAGCGCTGTTAGGAGCGTCTCTTCTCGTGGTGCTCTCGCCTTAAGCGTAGCGGACAGTGCCCGTTTAACAGAGCGTATGAGACGCTCCCATGCTCCCCCCATGTGGGGACTGCGGGGAGGGATGAAGCTCCACTCCATCCTCGCCATTGTTATATAGTCTTGGACTCTTGGGTCCTGGCGGATGCTTTCTACGGCGTTCCTTAGTTCTTTCTCTGCGCCGTGGAAGTTGGTCCCGTTATCGGAGTAGATGGTCGCCGGCTGACCGCGTCTTGCGGACATCCTCTGTAGGGCCATTATGGCCGAGTCGGCGCTCAGCGAGGTGCTCAACTCCAGATGCACCGCCCGGGTTGATAGACAGGTAAACAAGGCGGCGTATCTTTTCTCCCTCCGACGTCCCACGGTTACGTCTAAGGGCCCGAAATAGTCAAGGCCGCAGTTAGTGAAGGGGCGTACGTGCTGTGCGAGCCGCGACATGGGTAGAGGGGCCATCATCGGCGGGGACGGTTTGCCACGTCGCATTTTACATGTTGGGCACATGTGTTTGATGTGCCGCAGAGCTGAGCGGAGTTTTAGTATGTAGAAGCTTGTGCGGATTTCTGCCATTGTCGTCTCCACACTAGGATGATCCGCTCTGATATGGTGGTGGTTTACTAACAGCCGGGTGTAACTGTTACCACCATCTAGAATGATGGGTGATTCGGGAACTCCTTTGACTCCCTTTAGCCTCGAGCCCATTCTGAGCACCCCATTGTGCAGGTGGGGTGCAAGTGAGATAAGGCGGCTGCCAGTAGATATTGTCTGTGCTAGTTTCAGTTGATGCAGCTCCGTGCCAAAGGCCGCTTCTTGAGAATGTCTGATCCATCTCCATTCAGCGGCACGTAGCTCCTGCAGGATTAGGGGGCCCTCTGTCGGTTTATTTGGGCCTTGGCGGCATCGCCGTATAAATCGCAGCATCCATGCTGTGGTCCGGATCAAGCGGTTCCAAGACGAGAACCGTGCTACGGAGGGAAGCGCCTCCTCCACGGCATGAGTTAGGCCGACAAACTTCGGTCGTACTTCTAGCTTCTGGTCGTCGGGCTGCATTTTCGTCTGCCTTTCCTGGGGCCATTGTAGTTTTGGCGCCGTCAAGAAGGAAGGGCCGGAGAACCACCTTCCACTCTGTGTAAGGTCCAAAGTCTCCAGGTCTCTGGTCCCGATGTCCGCTGGATTTAATTTGGTCGGGACCCAGCGCCAGCTTGCGATGTCGCTCAACTCATCTATCTCCCCTAGCCGATTGGCGACGAAGGTGGAGTAGTTTCGGGGATCTGTCCGGAGCCAGCAGAGCACGGTCGTGGAGTCGGTCCAGTATGTTGTCGTACCGATAGGCGCCTGGCACTCCTTCTTAATGGTGTTTGCGAGGCGGGCGGCCATGAGCGCTCCCTGTAGCTCAAGGCGGGGAATGGAAAGTGGCTTCAGCGGTGCCACCTTACATTTGCTAGACAAAAAGGTTGCGGTACTGCTGCCTTCCCCGGTTGTCTCCACGAGGTAGGCAACTGCACAGCAAGCTGCTTCAGATGCGTCGCAGAAGAGGTGAAGGGTGAAACTGTTACCCTTGCTTAACAAACAGCGTCTGGGGATCGTCACGCTGCTTTGTCGTAGCAGCTGCAGCCACTCCCCCCATTTGACGGCATGCTCTTCTCGGATTTTTTCATCCCATTTGATGCTGCTGCGCCACACATCTTGCAAAAGTATTTTTGCTCTTATGGTGACGCAAGCCAAGAAGCCCACCGGATCGAATATCTTCATGGCATAACTAAGAAGCTGCCTCTTTGTGGGATGGGTAGAGATCTCCTCAATAGTGGCCGTGAAGGTGTATATGAATTTGTCGCTTGTCGGCTCCCAGACTAGGCCCAATATTCTTTCGCTAGCTTCGGCGCCATTGGTAATTGGCACCAAAGACTTTGCCTTCTGATCCGGGGGCACTCTGGCTATAGCTGCAGGGTCGTTGGACGCCCAGTTTGTGAGCGTAAAGCCCCCTCTCCGGAGCAAAGTGGTAACATCGTTTGTCAGTATGGCGGCTTCAGCGGCTGTGTCAACGGCGTCTAAGTAATCGTCCATATAAAATTTGCTTTTCACCGCCGCCGCTGCTGCCGGGAATTCTGCTTCGTGTTCCTCCGCGACTTTGTTTCTCACAAACTGGGCGCTGCTGGGGGAGCATGTTGCTCCAAACATCATCGAAGTTAGCCTATACGTGCGTAGCTCCTCCTGCGCCGAGTCTCTCCAGAGGAAGAGCTGTGAGTCCCGGTCCTTCTGGATGATTTTAATTTGAAGAAACATTTCTGCTATATCGGCTGCTATCGCCGTCTTCCCCTCTCGGAAACGTAGCAGATTTCCAAGAAGAGATGTCAGCAGGTCGGGACCCTTTAGTAACTTGTCGTTTAAACTGACTCCTCGGCAGCTGCTGGCGGCATCAAAAACAACCCGAATTTTACCAGGCTTGTTCGGGTTTCGCACTGCAAAGTGCGGTAGATACCACTTGCGGTCGCTTGGCTTTGCTGCTTCAGCCGCGGTTAGTTGTTCTGCGTACCCGCGACTTACTAGTAGTGCCATTTTTTCTCTGTAGGCGGCTGCTAGCGTGGTGTCTCTCGCCAATTTCCTTTCGAGGGAAGACTGTCTGTTAACAGCACACTGTCTATTGTTAGGAAGCTGCGTGTCATCCTCCCTCCATAGCAGGCCTGTTTCCCATCTCTGAGGACCGCAGGGGCGTGTTGTGTCTCGCATCATCATCTCTGCCCGGGTGGTGGCTGCGTTGGTGCGGCATGAGGCGGAGACGCCGAGGGAGTCAATAGCGAAGTTTTGTTTTACTAGCGCTGTCAATCGCCGCTCAGCTTCCCCATCGACCTCACTGATTAGGCTGAGAGTTGTATGTGAGGAAGGGGTGGCGCCTCCGTGCGTTATCCACCCGAGGGCAGTGCGGGATATCAGCCTCCTGTCTGCTTCCTCCCGTACTTCGCGGGACACTATTAGGTGGGCGTTGTCCTGACCTAGCAGGAGCCGAGGTATCACCGTGTGGCTGCCGCTAGTCGCTTGTCTTGGCAGGTTTAGGTCCCGCACTGTATTTGCCTTTACTGTGAAGGCCTCTCCGTCTCCTTGGATGGTCACTGAAACTCTACGGGATGTGTCATCGGATGAACACATCCCGTTCGCGCCGTGAATTCGTAGGCCACGAACCGGACCCGTGGCTCCGATAATGTCTGCAATTTCTGCGTCGACGAGGGTCACCGTGGAGCCCTCGTCTAGCAACGCGTGCACTGTTACTTGGCCTTCAGGGCCGCACAAGGTCACCGGCACTATTTTTAGCAATACTTTCCCAAACTTATTATCCCACGTGTTTGTGACCGTCTGCACATCGGGGTCGCGAGTGTAACCAGAGTCGTGTAACAAGCGGTGATGGGGAACTCGACACGCTCCCACTCCACAGTTGATTTTATATTTACATAGTCTCATTTGATGCACGCCGTCCAAACACTTAACGCACACCCGGGCATTTTTTACCAGTTCCCACCGCGCACTTATAGTTTCTTCGGCGAACCTTGGACACTTGTACAGTTTATGTCCAACGTCTTCGCACATTAAGCACTTAACTTCACGCGCCTCGGATCTTTCGTTCGCCAGAAATACACTTTCGCGACGCGGTCGGGTAGCCCGATGTTCGGAAACGTATGGTCGCGGCGCTCGGCTGTTGTCGGTAAGGCCAGACCGGGGCACTGCGTTTGTCAGCCGCTTCAGGAACGCGGCGAGTTGTCGCACGGTGGCCGCTTCCGTTTGGTCGGCCACCTTTTCTAGCCATGAGATGCGCAGGGCCAGCGGCATCTTTGAAGCTATTTCACTGAGGAGGGCCGGGTTCGAGAGGTAGTCGCTACGCAGATTCCCGAGCGAAGCCACCACGTTTTGTACTGCGCCCGAGAACTCGACGAGTGCCTCGGTGGATGCGTCCTCAGCCAGTCGGGTTAGACGCTCTATGCGCTCAAACATCACCGTTGCGATTGAATGCGCGCTCCCAAAGCGGTGTTCCAGCACGTCCATTATTTCAGGAACCTGGGCTGGGTCCATGAGAAGTGGGCTGACAGCTTCACGTGCTTTCCCTTTCAGAGCTCGTTGCAGCCGAATCAAGTTTTCAGCTGCAGTCATCCCGCAGGTAGCCGTCGATTGGTGGAACTGCGCCTTCCATGCTTGCCATTCTATCGGGTCGCCAGCGTACGGCGGCAAGTCCTTTGCGCTTGATTGCCGGGCGATGAGAGACACTAAATCTTCGGGGTGAGAACGTGGCGTTCCGCCAGTTTGGGATTGACGGATGGCGTCAACAATCACTGCTGTCATCTGGGCGAGAGGGTTACTCTCGTGGTTCATCCAGTTACTTGACTGTCTTGCCGACTCGTTTGTTGTGGGCTGGATGTTGAAAGCCCCGTATCCGTTGGCTGGAGGTTGTGATGGTGAGTTTCCGCCAGGTGGGAACGCCGAGAACTGTGCAGGCCCGGGTGTCTCTCCGGGATAGATGTACTGTTCCCCGCTGCTGGCTCGCTGGAATGTGGGGTCACCTTGCCTCTGAGTGGCACCATTTGTGTTCAGGGCTGCGGTGTGAGCAAACATTGGCACGGTTGTTTGTGCCCTCGCCGTGTTGCTCAAGCTTTGGTTGAAACCGCCAGGTAGCGTGGCTGTCTGTGAATATTCCACCCGCGGAATAGAGAGTGCCTCTGGAGCATAACCAAAGCTTTGGTGAGTGAGTGTACCGGGATGATTTCCGCCGGGCTGCCAGGCCGCAGGTGATGTGCTTTGCGGTGGACCTTGTTTCGTGGCAAGGAGGTTTTGGTATTGGCGTTGTAGATCCAGAAACTCCCTTCGGAGTGTTTCTTCGCTAGTCTCGCTCCTCGACGAGGCGTCGGCTAGGGCAGACGGCATCTGCGTGGATGATGTCTGGCCCACAGTCTGGCTAGCAGCCAGTGTCTGTCCGAAGGCTGCAGGGCCGCCGAAGGGTGTGAGCTCACAAGGGCTGGCTTGTAGGTCCACACTAGGGCCGGGAGGAGGAGGGGGACCAGGGGGCGCGGGTGCGGCCACCCCGGTTGCCGTGGAGTCGTCCGTCCCAGGCGTTGAGTCTTCGTCAGAGGTTTTCTTTCCAGACCGCAATGAAGGTGACATCTTTCCAGGGGCTCCGCGGAAGGATCCGTATCGAAGGACCACTTATGTACCACACAGGGTGAGGCACACAAGACTGTGAAATCAGGGGGTGGTCGCAGTCCACGGAGGCACCAGATGTCGGGTCCGTTCACCACGTGTGAAGGACGTAGGCTGCGTTGGCGCTGTAGCTGTCCGAGCTATCTATTGACTTCTTCCTTATGACAAAGCTGAGTCTGGTCCGTAGAGAAGTAGGTAGGTTCCGTAGTCCAGGTTCAGGCGATGGTCAGTAAATAAAAGAGGCGAGTAGTAGGTAGGTCGGAGCGAGGTCAGCGAGCGAGAAGAGAGAGATGTTGTCAGGACGGCTTGTAATGGTTGACTGACTTGAAACCGAGGGTCCCGCCCTATTTATACGCTCGGTCGAAACCCAAGCGTGTAATTAGGGCGAAATCCGTCGGGCCGCTCAACACCCTCTCGGCTGCTTGCTTATCCCCACCCCGATATATTTATTTAGCATACAATAATTACAAGCATTTCACAATTTTTAAAAGAGCAGCGCGCGGTGACGTACACCCCTGCCTGGGGCTCGCATCTCTCCGACACACGTCTGACACAAATTTGTTTTTCAAATTGCAGTCGGAAACTTTGGATTCATAGGGGTGTACATGTTAATTATTGTGTGGTTAATTTTTAGATTTGAATATAAAGCGTGGTATATCTTTCTAACGTCATAAGGGCGACACAAGGATTTCTATGAGACCTAAATGAGTTGTTCCGAAAAACGCAACAAATAGACTTGACAGGTTAATCTCGGTTCGACTGACTGAGCATTTTACAGATTAGGTTGAAAACAATCTTCTTTATGCCTTTGACGTCTGTTCCGGCACAAGAATTTCTCCGTGAGACAGCTATTGAAAAATCAATTATAATAATATTTTATCAAGATAATTAAATAAATACATTTTGTTTTCAGGAATAAAGACTTTTGCCCCATAGACAACTTCAAACTAAACAAGGAAACTGACTTATTCGCTGACAATTATACAAAAAGAGAAATCCTACAACAGCGGGTGGTATGCCCCTTTGCGATGAATGGGTGCCCCGTGCAGCTGGGCCCCCTGGAATTGGAGGGGCATATCAACCAATGTGAACACCGGAACACGGCCACCCGCTCCAGTCTCAGAGAAAACAAGATACCATGTTCATTCAAGGACCTCGGCTGCGATTGCATCTTGAAAAATGAAGAGTACCTCGCAAGGCATATGGAATCAAGTGTACAAAATCACTTGAGAGTGAGTTCAATTTTAATATATAATTTATTTGTAGTTATAGTCATGGACTTGTGATCGATCAGTCATGATATATACAGGGTGTCCGGGGGTAAAGTGCATTAACTTCGAGAGGTAATTCTACATGGTAGTACAAGTAAAAAAGATAAATAACTTTTTTCGAAATTCTAACTTTTAGGGGTTCTTTTCAGTTAAAAAGGTAAAATTTGTCTGGTGTGTGCGGCCAGTATTATAATTTTCCTTTGTTGCCAAATCTACCGTCAGTCAATGTTTTTAATGCAACATAAATTTACCCACTTGCAGTGCGCGTCATGTCAAAAACATTACTTCATTCGCAAAGCAGATCTGATAATTTAATGTCCCTAATAAGTGTTTGACTTTAAAAACTTGTCGTTATAATCAAAACTTACAGCCGTTGTGTCCAACCTATGCTCAGCCGAGATCTCCGCTCAGCCCTGCTCAAATGCCCAAATACGCTGTGTCGAAACACAATGATCGTCCCACCACACTCAAATGTAAGGAAGGTAGCCGGGTGGATTAAAGTTGCTAAGGAAGACCTACTTATAAAAACTGACAACTGTGCGAACAAAAATCCGCGAAAACAATCGAGCTGTCAATGTCAATTAATTATCGTAATTATCTGTCATCAGTTCACTCTTTTGTCGGCTTTTTTATTTGGTTTTTCAATTTGAAATATGAATCCTATATTGAATATAGTGATTATGGTTGAATGGGCAGATATGCTTGACAATGACGATAATATTGGATTATATAGGCGGCGGCAAGATGCCGATATAAATTTTATGGAAGTATTAAATGACGGCGATTTTTATAACCGCTTTAGGATGACAAAAGCGTGTTTTTATATGTTTTGAGCCAAGTAGAAGATAATTTAACTTACGCAAGCGAAAGGTAAAGTTTTGACTTATTCGAGTGTCATTTTTGTAATAATATGTGGAACAGGACAATGTCATTCCAAGCAGCTTCTTTTGATTTTACAAGCGTAGCGTAGTTTGGGCCACCTGTCGCTTTCGACAAAATGACCTGCGACGAGGTAACTAAGTCTACAAGTCTCATTTTTTCGTTTGGCGTAAAATTTTTCGAACGCTTCGCCTTGTCCATTTTGAATACAAAATTTCAACTGATTCTAATGTCAAACTTCAAACGCACGTAAACAAAAAAGTAAGTCAATTAACACCTTATTTTTAACATATTAAATACGTTTGTTTTAAAAATGTAAAATGTCGGTTTATGTATTACACTATTTAAAATAAAATATCTGTATAAATAATAAATAAAATTAATTAACGTTTCGGTATTAATTTAACATGTAAAGTTCTTAACTTGACGTCATTTTTTGGTGTACGAAAGCAAATGGGGCTACACACCGAGCGCTACGATGAAGTTGTTGGACACAGCTAAAATGGAGCATTTTTCTAACATACCTTAGCTTAGCGGCGCAAGGCGCTAGGCTCAGCTTCACTCGGATTAATCATCCGAAAATGTTGGACACAACGGCTGTTAGTGTGTCTTCATCTGGTGTGCAATTTATTAAGACTTACTTAAAATAAAATCTTTATTCAGTGCGTGTTTTCTTCAAAGACTTTGTTGTGTTTATTTAGCTCAGACTTATCTAACTGTTAAAAATGTGCTTCTTTTGTGCGTAATTTTGTTATTGAATTACAGTGACAATGCACATGCAAACAATGGAAATAATGTGGGCGTCATTCTCCATTGCTGACAGGGTCTCCAGACTTGACCCTGTTAGATTTTTTCTTTTTGGGAGCGAAGAAGGATGGTTTAGCCAATGTAGTTTAGCCAGACTTGACCCCGTTAGATTTTTTCTTTTTGGGAGCGAAGAAGGATGGTTTAGCCAATGTAGTTTAGCCAGACTTGACCCTGTTAGATTTTTTCTTTTTGGGAGCGAAGAAGGATGGTTTAGCCAATGTAGTTTAGCCAGACTTGACCCCGTTAGATTTTTTCTTTTTGGGAGCGAAGAAGGATGGTTTAGCCAATTTAGTTTAGCCAGACTTGACCCTGTTAGATTTTTTCTTTTTGGGAGCGAAGAAGGATGGTTTAGCCAATGTAGTTTAGCCAGACTTGACCCCGTTAGATTTTTTCTTTTTGGGAGCGAAGAAGGATGGTTTAGCCAATGTAGTAAAACCTGTCGAAGAACTCCGGTTATGTATTCACAAAGCCGCAGATGAGATATGCCACAATGTACAAATTGTAAATAAATTACTTTACGTTTACATGCTTCATGCTTACCTACAGGCTGAAGGTGGACATTTAAAAATAAAATTAATTTAGTATGAAGCGATGACATTAGTGTTTAATTAGTTTATAATAATTTTATCGTTAAAAACGTGACTTTGTATTAATATTTTAGTGCAGTACTCTTTTTGAATTTTGTTTAAAACATACGATCCTGTAGTAATTGTTAACGACTACCTCTCGGTCTTGTTATTGTTTGCAAACGGTTTCCATGGATTTAGGCTAAATTACAATCAAGCAACGTTGCAACAATCGCGCCCGTCAAGCTAACAGCAACTTTACCGGGTAAGTTTTACCTTACACTAAGGATTTTTAGTAGATAATGTTGTATGGGAAAAAAGTTGGAATTTCAGAAAAAGTTATTTTAATCTTTTTTACTCCTACCATAATGTAGAATCACCTCCCAAAGTTAACGCACTTTACCCCCGGACACCCTGTATATTGAATTAAAGCATATTTTATGCTTATTATTAGGTATTTATAATTCAGCAGCCCACTTGCTCAGTTGTCTCTATTAAAAAGTTGGTCAAATAGTGGAAAATGTTAAATTAGATTGATGTTTAGTCGTTTTTTTGAGTTAAGCCAAAAATTTGTAGGAAGCAAATAATACCAATGCTGAATATTAGGTCCTTACATATGAAATTGGCGTTTTGTATGGGAGGAACATAAAGTCGATTTTTTTTTAATATAATATATTTATTTAATCAAAGTATGTACCATTGCTATCTATGCACTTTTGCCATCTCATAGATAGTTCATCGATCCCTTTACTAAAAAAACCATTCGCACGGGAATCAATAAAATCTTTGTGGCGAGGGCGGAGGTGTGAGCCGGTGCGTTGTCATGGTTGTATAGCACTTTTTTCTTCGCCAAATGTGACTTTTTTCTGCAATTCGGCGTCGAATCAGCCCAATAATTCGGCATAGTACAGCCCTGTGATCATTTTGCCCTTCTCCAGGTAGTCGATGAAGATCACACCTTGTCAATCGCAGAAAACGGTGGCCATCACCTTTCCAGCCGATAGGACCGTCTTCGCTTTCTTCGGAGCACGCTCGCCGGGTGAAGTCCACTGTTTCGACTGTTACCTGGTCTCTGGTGTGTACCAGTGGATCCATGTTTCGTCGACAGTCACGAAACGACGCAAAAACTCCTTCGGATTGTGCTTAAACAGCGTCAAACACTGCTCTGAAGTAGTCTCACGGTTTCGCTTGTTGTCTGGAGCAAGCGCGGCACCCATCGCGCTGACAGCTTTCTCATGCCCAAAATTTCATGCAGGATATGACCCACGCGGTCTTTTGAGATGCCTACTGTCTCAGCTATCTCGCGCACCTTCAATCGGCAGTTTGCCAATATGAAATCGTGGATTTTTGTTATGTTATCCTCCGTGGTAGCTGTTTTCGGGGCACCAGGGCGTGGCTCATCTCAAACCGATGTGCGACCACGTTGAAACTCGTGAAACCAATTTTTGACGGTCGCCATCGAAGGAGAAGAGTCAGCGTACACAGCATCCAAGCGCTCTTTGATTTTGCTGCGCGATTTCCTTTCCAAAAACAAGAATCGAATTACTGACCGATATTGCTCTTTTTCCATTTTTCTAAAATCCGCGGACACGCCCAAAACAAAACTACGAGTCCAATTCGGCTGAAATTTTGGCAGAGCCGTCTACGAGAATGTACTACACGATAGTAAATTTTTCTTGCGATAGTGGCGCCATCGGGCGGTAAGTCTAAGTACTTATCGGACTGCCCTCGTATACTAATCTTTTAGTATACGAGGGAACAAACACCAGCTATTTCTCTGAATATAACTAACTATTCTGGGGAAACTACATATTGTAGATTAAATAGTATTTTTATAAATATTTTAACACATTATCTGATAACAAGGTACAATTTACAAAAACAGCATTTTGATGGCGCAGGGTGAAAATTTTGCAGCGGCAAACCAAGAGTTAAGAGAATGTTTCTAGTTAAAGATACAGTTCAATGTATGATGGTTGTTTCAGCTCCTGATGACGGCCTACTCCACGCTGAAGGTGGACCAGAACCTGGCGGGGACCAGCACCAATCAACTGGAGCATGAGGCCACGGCCTTCTGGGATCCCAATGAAAAGGGGGAGGAGGCGGCCGCAACCCAGCAGAACTGCGGACAGGCCATACCCATCAAGGCCCTCATCAGGTAAAATCTAACAAACTTTCCCAACGGAAAAATGTAATTTTCAAGTAAGCTACAGCTGGACTGCAGGCAACAAATGTGCACAGATGCACGTCTGTTGCCATATACAGAAAGGCCATAGCTTACTAATTTATTTATTTTTGTACATAAAGCGGGCATGTTGCCCAAAAATTATATACATAGATTACACAGGTCTACAACAAAAATGCTGTCTGGATGTTTTCAACTGATTTCTATGTATTTAGGTGTTCTGAAAACTAGAATAATACTCAAAAAATTCCAGAACGTCAGGTTATTTTGCAAAACGGTATACATATATATATATATACAGATGTAGATAGTATATACAATAGTGAGCTCTGGCAATAAACATTTCATTGCTATACCGTTCATCCGATTGCGATGAAACTTTGGGGATTTGATGTGTGCATGCCCGCGATGGTTTCTGTATACAATAGTGAGCTCTGGCATAATGAAATTACGAAAAATTAATTAATTAAATAAAATTGAATCGCAGAAATGTATGTACGCGCATAACTTTTGAACGACTGCACCAAATTGGATAATTCTTTTTTTTTGTGTTCGTTATTGTCAAGACAAGGTTTGTATAAATCTACTGGTGAGCTCTGGCATTATGAAATTTGTATAAAAAAATTGCAATAGGTGGCAAACGAGCTGTGAAGACTGAATGTACTAGGACTTAATGTATGGAATGCGGGAGGGGTGAGGGGGAACTAGGGATCGGAGAGGTTTAACCTGAATTTTTAGGCAATAACAAAGACCCTAACTACAAACAAATCGTTAAAAGCATTTCAAGCTTTAGGTTGCCTAATGAGTTAAAAGTACTCATTAGGCACTCTTTGAAATTGTATCTACATGTATATTGAAGCTAAGTGACGAGTCAAATGTCACGCCATAGTCACGTAATAGTGAATGGTCTCTTGTTTTTGGTCAAACTATATCATAAGTGGATTTTGGATCTTATTTTTAACAAATGGCGATTAGCAACAATAATATGAGCCCATCTTGGTATTCTTGTGGAAGGCCCTATTATCATATTACAACAATTTGGTAGTGACAAACTTTTGGTTTAGCATTTTTTTTTCAAAATTGAAATATGTTTTGCATTTTGTTTTAGACTAGTAGTTCTGTGAACAGTGGACAAAATTTTCTCTGAAATCATAGGATTTGTAAGGTAATTAAATACCTACCTACTTAATTATAAACCATATATTTTATGTAACTTTTTTTTATAATTTCGAATTAGAGTACTGTGTAACCCCCTTAACTGCAATTGCAGTGCTTCGGTGTAGTTCTTTAACACTGCAATTGCAGGGCTCCGGCCCCTAGAGAAGTTTTCATGCTTAAGAAGTTTGGTTTTTTCGGCCCACTGAGGACGGAATGGCCCAATTTATCATGTGCGAGGTTTTCCCACTTAAGAAGTTTTTTTCCAGTTCCTTGGAAAACTTAACCACTCATTTGCCGCTCGTGCGCCGGCGTATCATGAGACTTTACACGCGATTTTGACCCTTATGTATAAAGAAAGTGTATGAAGAACACGGTCAGAATCGCTTGCTCTATTATCGCTCTTTACCATAGAGAAAACCGCAATTAGATTGGTGACTCCATATAATTTATATTAATGATTTACCGGAGCGCGGGAACGTGCGCAGTTCTTGCGCATGCGCGGGAAAAATTCTTTGGTCTTCAACTTTGACCTTTCTATGTACGAAATTTCTCAAGGACGCTGTCAGAATCGCCGGACATTGGGTGTCATGGCTGCCGCTTTTTGCGAACGCTAATTGGTTACAACCAACCCCATTTACTCGCGGCATTCAACGAGTTAAGAGAGTTTCACTACATACAATTTGTCCAGAGAAACGTCACTAATTCTTTTTCAAAATATCTCCAGGCAGGTAAGTACCATAATCGACCACCATAACATGGGCATGCGCCTATTATGGTGATTGATTAATTTTATCAACAAATGTAAAATAAATAATAAACAATGACAGCTAAAGAAAAATTTAAAAATAAATTAATGATATTTGAAATATAACACAATGATTTCACATTTGAAAAAAGTATCTTTACTGAACCATTAGAACGGCCACCATCTTGAAACGGACATACAAACAAATTTACAGAGAGACGAAATGCAAAATGGTCGAAAATTCCTGATCACAGAAAATCCCATTAAATAATGTGTGGAATTGAACCAATAAATATTTGATAGTACCTAAGGGAACGTACCCATACTACCTAAATAACCCCCCCCCCCCCCCCCCGGTGGCTACAAAAAAACCTAAGCCCCCCGCCGCTCATTTGTACCAAACGTGGTATTTTGAAGACCCCCCCTGAACGGGTCATGTAGTATGGGTACATTCCCTAATGTAAAGCCTCAATTACATTGAGCGAGTTTACAAGCTACTAGTCGGCAAGTTTAAAAGCGGGCGAGATTGTCATGATGACACACAAAACTGTCCACTCGCTCAGTAGCGAACTAGCTAGAGGGTTGAAACCATGTGTTGCTATCTTTTCTGGGTTTTCTAGCGTTAAAAATGTAGTGGAACATAAATCATGAGCTCAAATAACGACTCTCGCGCGAACTAATTCTGACATTTTGTCGAAAGCTGAGCTCGCGGCTGGAGCCACCACTAGCTAGTAGCGAGAATAAAGACTTCCGCTTGAACTAATTCTGTCAGCTGTTACGAAATTAGCTGTTGGCGGGCCACCATCTTGTGGCACACGCTAAGTGAGTAGCGAACAAAGTTGACCCTCTTTCAACTTTTTTCATAGATT
This sequence comes from Limnephilus marmoratus, assembly GCA_917880885.1. Lineage (NCBI taxonomy): Eukaryota > Metazoa > Arthropoda > Insecta > Trichoptera > Limnephilidae > Limnephilus > Limnephilus marmoratus. Next base: position 57,993,340 of record OU862911.1, on the reverse strand, counting down.
GTTCACAAATTGCAGTTAGCTAGTAATACGATTACACTGAGCGAGTTTCCTAGCAGATGGTAAATTCACCAGCTAGTAGCTTGTAAACTCGCTCAATGTCATCGAGGCTTTAAGCACTAAATAACTATGTTATTGTTTGTAGAGTAGATTTACTCACTGTGTATGTTTTTAGGTCCCTGTTTGAAAAGGTGATTATACTCGAGCAGCAGAACCGTGAGCAGGACATCACCATAGGAAACATGTCGCGCGTGTTGAAATCCATCACCACCAGCCAGACCAGGTTCTTCGAAGACCTCTCGCTGAAGTACTGCATGGGCTTCTACGTGTGGAAGATAGATACCTTCAACAACAAGCTGGAGCACATGGTGAGAAACCCGGCCAAGATGTTCTACAGTCAGGGTTTCTACACGGCACCTAATGGCTACAGGTAACAAACCAACTTGCAAACCAACCTGCCGAGTGATTCTATATCTTTTGCGGGATCGTTATTAGATAACGGACGTGATCTCCTGTCAGATTTGTGTGATTTTTATGGCTGTTATTTGCTTTTTCTATGTACAATGTACATTAAATGAATAAATAATCATGCATACTAGCAGGGATTCGTGTTTAAAACAATCTAAACTAAAATATGTGACAGTAAATATGTAAAAATCACACAAACTGACAGGAGATAACTTCCGTTATCTAATAACGATCCCACAAAAGATATAGAATCGCTTCAATCGGGGTTCAATCCTAAGGGAGGATTCGATGCTGTGGGAGGAAAGGCGAAAGGAGGGGGGGGGGGGGGGGGGGGGGGTTGGAAAATATATTAGAAAGTTTTTTGGGACCTCTGCCTACCACAACTTATTATTTACATCACATCGAGAGATGGTGCAAATAATATTGTTGTAATTTCCGGGAGTGTAATCTGAGGACAAGATACATATTCTAATTGTTTACACACCATTACGAGATTCAAATGTTAAGCAAGTGTAAAAGAGACAGAGTGCATGCTAAACAGGCTATGTAGTGCTAGTAGGCATTTCCTAGAGGCAGTTAGGACTCTGATTTTGTCGTTTTTATTATTGAAATAATTATTTCACTAATTTTAAAATTACAGGTTCTGTTGCCGAATGAACTTATCTCCCGTCCACAATAAGAGCATCGCTCTTCACATCCACCTGATGAAGACTGACAATGATGAATTCCTCGAGTGGCCCTTCCACGGCAGCATTCAGATCACCCTAGTCAACCCTTCCTTCCCCAAGATGTGCCTCAAGGACACCATGATGTCAGTGCCTACCCTGGAAGCCTTCCAGAGGCCAAGGTCCGACATATGCCCCAAGGGCTTTGGCTATGCTAAGTATGTCTCCATTCACAGCCTCAAGTTACAGGGGTACATTGCAGACGATTCTGTTCATATCAGAATTAAGATTCAGCAAGTTAACCCACCTCCGAGATCTACTTAATCTAACAATGTCGCCTTCAGGGAACATTTCTTCTCTTATATGAAACTGGAGACTAGAGATTTGGTGATTTGGGCAGTCTATACCCAGCGCCGACCATAGTGCTAACAAAACAAATACAATGCGTGATGTATATGTATTTGATTGAGCAATGGTAAAGAGCCAGTCTTTTATTCAGGTCTCGAAAGGTTGCCATCTCACTTTCATACTACCAACCTGCACGGTGCAAAATACTTATATACATAAGTCAGTAGTGCCACAAAGGCCCACTCTCATTCCTGCATGTAGTGCAAAAGAAGCACTACTCGCACAAGAACCATAAACTAAATTATGGGATTTAATCTACCCTTTCCGGGATTTGATTTTTTCATTGAATAGCAACATATACATTTTATATTATATTATGCAAAGTTGGCATAGTTCAACTTGTACTTAGCCACTGGAGCGAGAGCGCAATTTAAAACTTTTTTCTCCGATTGCTCGAGATTTTTTTGGTAATCATTTTGAATATTTTCCACCCACATTAAAAAAATCATACCTCCGAATTTTAATATGGAGACATACAAACTGATTATAGTTCAATATAGCCAATGAATTCACCTATCATTTGTCCATTATCACATATTCGTAGGATTTATAAAAAAAATATTATAAAATCGTAAACTTCTACTTAATTACTTACAAATAAGGAAAAAATTTGCCAAAATTGGCGGCAAAGCAATCCGAGATATTTTAAATGATGCCGTATTGTGGCAAAAAGTGCTCCAGTGGTTAGTACGGCAAGAAATACCAATGTTTTCTCATATGTACGAAATTAATTTACTTATTCATTCCAATCTTTAAAATATAAATATTTCCTATCATTAAGATGATTTCTATGATGACTTTACTAGTTTCCTGTAATATGTTTAAGCGTGTACAAAGTGAAAAGTGAACTTTATTTTCTGTAATTTAATTTTACCAAAGCTATGTATTATTTTTGCTCAAATTTATGATCTTACACAATACATATTTAGACTCGTCCTAGTATGTATTGCCATGTACTTTAAACATTCCAACATAATTTTTTATATTTATATCTCCACTGTTTCCTGTATTTTTAGCGCATTCTGTATTTTTATTACTTTTACAATCTAATACTCAAGATTTTTTAAATTGTGTCTTACGGCGGCTAAGTCCTCGATATGTAATTGACTAATGGAAACTATAGACTAGAATTGTATGTCCGTCCGAATTATTTAAGATTTAATATTATCAAAAATATGTATTAAATATATAAAAGTGCATTTAAGTGCTGAATCTAGTTCGCACAAAAATATAAAATATTTCACGATAATGCAAATGCACAAGGACCAAATTGATCTTCATTTGTCAAACAATTCCTCTCAGTATTCTATTGTAATTTATTTAATAAAATAAAAAGCAACCATGCCAACTCAAATAAAAATTATATATACACATACCTACTCTATACACTTTACAAATCAGTAATAGGCTACATACTTAAATTTTGAATGGCCTTTGAAATGTATATTATTCATGTTTTATTAAGGGCCTTCGCTCATGGAGAAACTGAAACCAAACTAAAACTGGTTGGCAACTTAAAAAAGCTTCTTTCCGGGTGCAACTCAACTTTACGATTTCAGTAATTTTATCAGCTTGTTTAACAAAAATATAATTTATTAATTATCAACCTAATAATTTATCAATTATCAACCTTAACCACTGGAGCGATTATGGTTGAAAAATGGACCACTTTTATTTCTCTGCAATTGATAGTGGTCCAAAATCGGACCACATTTTCCTACCATTCATTAAACATTATTGTAATTATTTAAAACATTTCCATGGCCAGAAATTTGTTTTAAAACGAAGTGAAATGCTTTATCTATTATGACTACAGATGTCGCAATTCCGAAATCCGTAGACTATTCTAGAATGATGTTAAAAATAAATTTTTAAATATTTTTTCCTGCCAAATTTTTGACCAGCTGTCAAGTATACCACAGACAACATACAGAAATCGAAAATATTCTATATTGGCTCGAATAAGTACCCCTCAAGGCAGTTTCAAAGTAAAAACACGCTGGATTTGCGCGGTTATAAACTTGACGATTTTTTAATATTTTGTTTATAAATCCTACATATATGAGATAAACGGTAAAATACAGGTTAATTCATTGGCTATATAGCACTATAATCATTTTTTATGTCACCGTGTCAAAATTCAGATGTATGATTTTTTTTAATGTTGGCGAAAATTTTAAAATGTGATCTTCTGGGAAATCTCGAGCAATCGAGGCAAATTTATTTATTTCGCTAGGTCGCTCCAGTGGTTATTAAATAATAATAATAATTAATAATTTATTAATCTCCTGAACAAAATCGATATTTTTCTGCTCGGGCACATCGCAAATTACTGGAAAACTGACAGGTCGTGAGGTGCAACCATGGCAACCTGGCAACTAAAACGCGGCGACTAGCACGGCTAGTTGCGAGTGACTGGTTGCGTCACTCACAACTATCCAGTGGATAGCGACTTGAGTTGCCAACTGGTTTTTGTTTATTTGCCCCGTGAGCAGATGGACTAAGTGTAAGGCCCTTTGTACGCAGAGCTACTTCAAGCTACATGACAGTGATGCAACCACAAGTAGCCTACAGATATGCTACTATTTAAAGTTAGTTTCTGTACATGGCGCTACCTGAATTATATTGAACTTGATATTCTTCATTGTAGTTAATATGATGTCAAGTAAGTCTAGCGATGAAGACAATGTTGTTTTTCTTATCTTTATTATAAGCATGAAATCTAAAAGAAATTTAAGATTAAAAATCAAGAAGATTTTTGGTTCACCCATAAATCGAAATAAATATTAATTGTAGGACATTCGTCACCACTACGTGAGAATGATGTAAATTGACTTCTTTTTCCAACATCAATCTATCTCTGTTAAATCCTTTCTTACGTATTCTGGTAAATTGTAGTTATATATAATCCAACTCCAGAATAAATTTAACAGTCAAATCTTTCCTGTCAAACGAATAGTAGATGTGTATGCAACTAGCATAGCGCGTTACCGGCACTGTCAGTAGCGTGCAACTAACGTCAAACCCGTTGTACGACCTCTAGAAAAATAGTATGGCTGATACTCATGAGCGGTGCATATGCTATGCACACAAAACGCTTGTAAGTATCTCCGTGTACAAATGGCCAGATGCTTTACAAAGAAATTTTTGAATTCCAAATAAATAACCTCATGCCTCGTCACACTTAAACAGAGGAAAATAATAATTATACACTTACCATGAAAATGACCAAACTCTAAGAGTCACTTAAAATGAAATTACTTCCACGTGTTATACTTGCACAAGTTATCCACATTTTTATTATGTCACGTTTTTAACAAGTTTTGTAGAGAATAATTCTCATCCCGCATTGTGGGATTCAACTATTCCACGTGTTTATAGCACACAGTGAGATATGTATGTATGTAAGCTTCATAATACATAGCTATTTAATGTTAAATGGTTTCTTACAAAGCAAAGATAAAATGAGATAAAACATGATTACTACTCAGTGTATTTGTGTACCAGGTGGTATTTTTGTGATGCCTCTAAAATGTTTTTTTTTTTCAGGATGTCAGTTCATTGTATGTACATATTTCACCAATGAGATATTTTTGTTCACTTGATTGTTTATTACATGAAATATTTACAGTGAAACTCTCTTTAAAAGTTTTCCAAAGGACCGGAAAAAAAAAACTTCGAGGGAATAACCAGACACAGTCAGAAATGTCATTTTTAAATAAAATTCTAGTCTTATTGACTCTTTCACAAAAAAGTATAAATTGATTTCGAAAGATTGTTCTTTTATCTAGTAAAATTATGTTTTAAATGATGAGAAAATATGTTTATTTTTAATATAATAAGGTTATACCCTAGGTTGTTGGCAGATTTGTTGAATTTTCAAACAAAATTATACAACACATTCATGTTCACACATTCATACAATCATGCAGTAAAATAAATCAATAAACTATCTGGGAAAGTTACTTTTCAGAATTTTTATTTTAATTTAAATAAAATCATTAAAAAAACACCCGCACGCATGTTTTGTGACGAAAATACTTCAGTTTGTCTTTTTATTTACGGTCTTACAAACTAATATATTTAAGATTTTTTTTACATTCTTATTTTGCTTAGACTTTATTGAAAAATTATAAATACTTATGGTCAAAAAATAATTACAAAAACTACATAATTTTAATAGTTTTATCATCACGCCTTTCAGCATTTTTGAATGTAGGTATAAATTAAAGCAAATTTTGAATAAAATAAAATCGATATTGAATTATTATTTTTAAAAGTTGGTGCAGAATCTTTCTCATTGGTTCCGCCCTGTACGATCGTAAGAACATCTTTCGACGAAATTTGAATTCTCGGCCGATGGCTGGTTAATGGCCCTAAGAGAGTTTCACTGTATTATGAAGTAATTCATTAAATTAAACACACAAATATATTATTAAGAAAATAAACATTTGTTCTTGATGTATTGTAAGATTAATTTAATATGTATTTTATACATTGTGTTTTAAGATTTTTTTCTGAAATCAGTTTTGCAGCCTTTTTTGACTTTGATATTATCTTATTTATATTTACTTTCATTTATTTTTTTTTACAACCCTTCCCCACTAGTAGCACAGTATTGTATGTGACTGGAACTCTTACGCATACGTTTATGCATGCATTTTTAAAGCAAATGTATGACTATTGAAAGGAGTGTACATGTGTACAAGTCTAAACCTGTATTATAACCGCTAAGACACTACACACATAATGTAAATCCTGTATAAGTGTCTGTTTTATACATACAATATACATTTAAATATTATTATTAAAACTGTAAAAGATTACATACTTATATCGTTATATTGTACTTATGAATGTTCACATTATTATTATTAAAACTGTAAAAGATTACATCATTATATTGTAACTATGAATGTTCATATTATGTGTGTCTAAATACATGCGAGGATGATTCCTGTGAAGGTGAAAGGTTCTAAGGGCACAGTAAAGGGCTTACCCTGGCAAGTAATACAGGCCTAACAATTGTACCCTCTTAGATATTATAAAATGTATATTATATTGACTGCCATCCATTCAAACTTTGCCCAGTTAGGCCCTTCCGCAGAAAAACACAATTACCCGATACTAATGTTGCATATTCACGTCGCAAACATGTAGCGCACAATCCGTACACATCTCCACTGAAATCACGAGACACGCATCGCCACCATCTCTCAAAACTTCAAATCTAGCTTTCATAACCTTTTTGTTGACTGTTTTTTTCCTAGCATTGATCTAAGGCACACGCATTGTTACAAAATGTCTGACACAAATGACGATGAGACTATCATATTTATTAATTGCTTCGCCATATTTAAAGTCTCGATAACGTGGTGAGTGGTAACGACTTGGACCGGCTGTGTCGGCAACACGTACCTCTCCGTGCAGAAGTATGACGGTAATCGTCAAGATACTTCAATCATCTTATGGGATACCGGATACTTTCATAAAAAAAGACCTTATATTGTAAGGGAAAAATATATATATATATTTTTTTTTTACATTAACTCCACACAAGAGGCCCTGAGGAAAATAATTTCCCTCAGGGCCTATGTCATCTGGGATGCAGTGTGGATTATGTGTAATTACTCCCCCCTCCAAACTTGTCACCCTCCACCTGTCTTGAACATCTTGTCCACACCTCCCTTGTCTTGTCCTCCACCTATCTGAAACCTCTGCCGCTTAAGTCGCCCCGAGGTAATTTTGCAGGGATGCCCGGGGTATTGGGTTCATGGGGTTATTGGTTCATGTTTGTCCGGGTCTTGGTGGCGGTTGCACCTGACTATCTACTGCGTGGCAGGCCGGACCGGGAAAGACTCATTGAGGTAGATCTTTTGACCTCTCCAGCAGAATTCTCTCGGAGCATCTCCTTGCACTGCAGTTGGAAGGATGAATTCATACATCCGTCACTCCTGGACACACTGACCCCCAGATTCCTCATACCCTTTTCTTTCCCAGAACTTCCTCTCCTTCCTTTCCTAAAAAGGTCCTCCATGCAGCAATTATTTTCCTCGGGGCCTGGAAAACATTAGCATTTTACATAATGCATACATAGCAGTAATTTAAAGAAACAATGACAATTTATTCATAACTTACAACGCTTTTATAAAATCAAACATTCTGCTGATCTATATCGATAAAAATTTGAATCCTGGGGATGACTGTATATTTACCTCTTTTGTATTATTGTCATTATAAAAAGACTGCGAGCAGATTTGAAGGATGCCTTAGAAAAAGTCAGACGGCGCGCACTTGTGATGAAAACTTTACTCTAAATTTAATAAAACAAACAATGTTTTCATTTTGTGTATTTATTTATTCACCTTTTCTACCAATTAAAAAAACATCCATTTGTATTGAGTAAATAGTTAAGATTATAATAATCACTGTCTTCTAAGAAGATACAAGATTGTGTAATAAAATATATATATTGTTGTGTTAACATTATAGTCATACTTTCCATTTTATCAACTAGGTATGAATTACAGTTGAAACTATCACAAATATCCAAAATCACATTAGTTTATGGTGGCTAAATATAAAGAGACCCACAATATTATCCGAACATTATAATTTAATACCTAAGCAATTTCCAAACAGAATGATATCTATAGTAAAGTTATTTGATAAGTTGACTGACAGTATTTTGGCTTAAAAATAATAATTATCTAACACGCTGCTTTCACCAACCAATATAACTGAGATGAAACTTTTATTCATTAACCTCTGCTGTTTAAGTAGATCACAATTGAATATTAATTCTGTCAATTAAATTCTATTTCATAGTTTTTTCCTTCATATCCTTCGCATTAATGAATTCCTTTAGCTGCTATTTTAACCCTCCTCACAATGCTGCCCAACCGGGTGGCAATATAGTTCCCCTGTCTTTACACTGTGTAGACAGGGGCACTCTTGTGAGATATAACATATTAGATTAGAGTAAAATCATTCGCTAACGCTGCATTTTACATGGACGAAGTCCACGCGAATGCGATTTCAATTAGTTTGAATTTGAATTTCAACAATTTGAAGTCGCCTTCGCAAGGACTTCACCCATGTAAAACGCAGAGTAAACATTTGCACACAATTAATTGGTGAAAGGGGGCAACAGTTATTGAGGTTTTGGATTTGATTCACAGAACAAGCAGGAATAAAATAATCCAAAGAGAAAACCTTTAAATACCAAGCTGGGAAAATGCCATTGGAGTAACTAAGAACCAATCATTTGATACCATTGGTGACTAGAGCAGAACTCCTGCTGACTCAGACCTTACTTACAAATTAATGATAATAAAATTACATCCTCACTGGATGATGATCTTCGCCAGAGTAAGATAATCAGATAATTTACCTAAGGAACAAAACCACGAGTAACCAATCACTACGGAGACACGTACTTGGAGCATTTTAACAAAATTCAAACTATTACAAATAAAATTGGCTACGCATTAACAATTAATTAAACTAAATTAGAATTTTAATTGTCATTTACAAAATATTATTATTACATATGTTCAAATCAGATAAAAGTATAAAACTTACAACTAAAATACATATTTCAAAAGAGAAATTATTAACTATGTAATTGTAAATTTATAAGTTTATAACCGAAAGGAAACATTCCAAGTAAGATTTTCTGATAAAATAATCTTCTACCCTAATGAAAACCCAAAAATATATACAAAACAAGGAGGCTGGTAGTTAATTATTAGTTTGAATGTAATAAGTTTACAAAATTTGACATTAATTTGGCTCTAAAATGGAAGAGAAAATGCTCAATTATATCACAAAGCAGTGTAGAAAAATTATTATTTTAATTAAGTTTATTCGGCATGCAATAATAACTATGATATTTTTAACAAACTTAATATTTTCATGCCATCTGTTGATAGAATACCAATAGAAGGCAAAGGGCAGCTAATAGAAGGCCGACTTATAAAACCAAAAGTTTAGGAATGGTTGGACTCAGAAGTCCAAGTCTTGGCTTATGTCACATTTTTCTCAAAAATAAATGTTGTCTTTTGCAATTAAAATAAAAACCTACCTGAGGAGAAAGGAGTACATATTTTATTAAGTCTGAACTCAAAATAAAGCTTTTAATCTTCACACAATTTTTTTAAAATTTCAGAATCTTAAAAATAAAAGAAATATTTAAAAATAATATTGAGAAAATCATTAACATTATTTATTTGGCAATTTCAAGATTTTTTTATATGCTAAAAACTATTTGATAACAAAAAATGGTAGATTATTGCATAACTGGCAAAATATAAGTAACATCGGAAGAAGAGCAGTTTCGGATCTCATGGAAATGTATTTTGGGATCATTTCTGGACTCCATTTAAGTAAATTATTTATTCTAAATTATCTGCCAATTAATGTAATGATTTTGATGTGAATCCATCTTGGAAAAAGATATGCTTGAAAATGAGGGAGTTTAATTGGAGTGCATTGGAGATTTGCAATGCTACAATAATAAATAAGTTTGTAGAACCTTTCTGATTTCATTTCCATCTGTGTATGACTATTGCCTCTGTGAGTGGTATTTCAAGATGACTAAAGTGCACTATTGGCAGCGACGATAATAAAGAAAAATTAATGTATTCGTTATCTTTATCACGGAAAAATTAAGAAAATAATTCTAAAAAAAAACAATCATTTTTATTAAAATGGTTCGCCTAAGAACCTGTACACTTTTTCTTTTTTTATCATATCTAAGAAATTACATTCATTATTATTATTATTGATGAAAACATTAAAATAATTTTTAGTTCCTAACCTTCAAATAAATGTGGTTTAATTATCAGCAGATGTATGGATAAAATAACAATTAGAGCGTGTGATATAAATTTCACCATCCATGTAATATTATTTTTATGAAAAGCACAACCTCTCTTGTCAATCATCATAATTCTCTACCCACCCTATCGACACCAGTTCGTCCAAAATTCTACCTATATAACTTATTTTTTATATGAATATCATACTTCCGTCTGGAAACAAGGAGGCTATGGCATCCCCAAGTGGGATATGTTGTGAGACTGAAGGTAGTGAGGAGGGGAGGGAAATGGGGAAGAGGAAGGTGAGAAAGTACCTGACTATTCAGATATGGTCACCAAACACGGCTAAAGCCATTTCAAGCAACCCTTCAATTCTGCTGAATGGAGGTCTTACACGAGCGTATATTCCACTCTGAAACATGCTACAAATATACTATATTTTAATTAATTGTGAAATAACACAAATTAATTATGAAATAATACAAATTAATTCAAATTTATTTGCACACGCTGGGATCTGAACCCGATTGCCTGTCGGTCTCTCGTAAACCATGAAGACTTTATTTGTAACACTTTATTGTTATTTTATCCAAGCTCTTGATAGAAATTGTGCAAATACATAAATATCGATCTTGAACATTAATTTGGTTATGAAAATGAATCATGTTTTCTAATTGACTAAGTCACCAAGATAATATTAATGCAAAGCGTACGGCGTACAGGGTTTGGGCAAATTAATTAAACACTTAAATTATCTCTCCGCAATGTGATTTTTCCGAGAAATTATCATTTTAGAAGATAATTAGGTTGCGTTGCCCCAACCCTGCGTAATTCTAACTACAAATCATTTCAATTCTATTTCCCGTGTGTTGTAATTTGAACATGAGTTTCCTTCAGAGGAATATAGTGTCTACTTTATAATTATTAATATATTATATAATTTACTCCCCAAAATACTAAGACTACCTAAGCCATTATTTTATGAGATTATTTTGAATACATATAAAAATAGTAAGACTCTAAAAAATACATTTTAATTTATGTTTTAAAAGCAAGCCTGAATCAGGGATGTGCCGACCAATAACTTGGTTAACCTTTGCAAAGCCGACACTTACCTCAATTCCTCATTGGCTTTTAGTAGGTTTTGAGAAAGTCATGAGAGGAAAGGAGGTAAGAGGGAAGTGGATGGCACTGTACGGGAAGTCAATTAATCATTGAACTCTATTACGCTTTTATAGTATTATCAAGAAGGGATTTCTAGAGTTTTACAAGCAGCATATCTGTACCCGAGAAGCATACGGATGCAAGTCCAAAATTTGAAGAAATGAGTTTTTGATGCAAACGTGAAGTAAATTATCATGTTTATCGGTGGCAGAAAGATAAAAGTCCTATCATGAAGAAAAACAGGATTTTCAAAAATATATACAGATGCAATTACCTTTGATGGAACAACTATCTTAGAAGCAGAAAGATGTACATAGACTTGCATCCTTATGATTTTGTTGCATTGCATTTTGAGCATATTGCGTCCTTCTACCTCTAACATGATTACGCTTTCTATGAAAGTAAACAATTTTCAAACATTGATCCTTTCATAATAAACCACATGCCATAACAAAATATTCTATTTCATTTTGAAGCAGAAGGACTCAAGTCCATTTTTTTGTAGCATTTTTTTAAACAATATTTTTAAAGGCTTTACATATAAAATATTTTGTTTTATTTGCTCGTTTTTAAAACAGAACTAAATGATTTCAATTATTTTTTTTGTTATCTATCAGCACGGATATCCGAAGAAGATATGAGACCATAGTTACAGAAAAAATAGTTTTTTGACTCTCCTGAACATTTACCTTTTTGGACTTGCATCCGTATGCTTCCCGGGTACAGACAAATATTGTTAATATAAATTTTGAAATTGTACGTTTTTTAAGGTATTATATTAATTGTTATCACAACCGTATAAATAAGTAATCTGATATCAAAAGTTAATAAAATAAATTATGTTTTCTGGTTTTTGAAACGGGAATGTGTAAAGTTTTGTCAGTATAAAAGTTTGTTCGAAAAATTACATATATTAAACATTCTCTATTACAAATCCACTGTAACCACTTTTACTTTAATAAAACAGTAATCATCTTTTTAGGGTATTTTCAAGGAGATTAAATAATCACTAGTAGTATTTAAAAATACGATTACATATTGATATTAGAATAAACGGTATGAATTATGTAGGTTACTTATTATGTAACAAAGAAAGCATGCTTTACCTAAACTCATATAAAAGCTTATACATATTACCATCAATAGTTAATTATTATTTCTTTTAAATAGTTTCCCGATTTAACCTAAGTTCCAAAATTTTTAGAGAAAACTAAAAAGCAAACAAAAGATATATTTCATAATCCAAATGCCGCGGGAGAAAAAATCTACTGTAAGATAATATAATAGTTGAATTAATGTGAACCTCATTTATTTGTATGCTTAAATCTAAAAATGTTTATAGTGTTGCATGACAAATCAAAAGGGAAACTGGTACATTAGTAATTTATGCAATCTGTCCAGAGAAAACTAATAGAGTGAAATTAATAACAATGCTTTTTAATTTATTTTTATGTAGTACCGGAATGTGGAAGGTTTACATGTGTCCCTTTGTTTTACTATAATTTAGATTGGAATATTGTTATTTGATACACTCTAAGTTAATTTATAAAATTATAAATTAAAATAAATCAAATTTAATAATGTTATTATTAAGTTCTGCAAGTATGTTAGTTTTTTATTATTGTGACAGCCTGGCAATTTGAAAATGGCTTTAAATGCCGAAAAAGCTGTCACAATAATAAAAACATTATTAAATTTGATTTATTTTAAATTTATTATAATTTAAAAAATAAATGGGGTTATACAAAATTATTAAACACAATAACAATAAATACTCTTTAGTTAAATTGTGACATGATCAAGTAATATTGTGCCAAGTATCATATTATAGTTCCAAATTTTTTTTTTATCTTTCTTTGTAAATTTGTAAAGAAGCTTGTACCATGTGTTTGTCCTAAAGAATTAACTTAAACGCTAAAAGTCTTCAATCCGAGACCTTGATAACTTATAAGGGTGTTTATGAACAGTGATGCCAACCCTACGGAAGCAACAAATCAATAAGAATTCATCAATATGACACAATTATTTTAATAACATAAAAAATGTACACACTAAGAAAAAATTAAAATTTGAATTTATTTTCAATATTATGGTTTTTTTTATGTGAATACCGCACAAGAGTCCCAGCTTCATGGAAAAAGTGAGACTATGGCATCCCCAATTGGGGTATGTTGTGAGGCTGAAGGTAAGGGGAAGGATATGGGGAATAGTAAGGTGAAGTACCCAGCTATTTAGATCTGGTCACCAAACACAACTAAAGCCATTTTAAGGAACGAATGGTGGTCTTAAACCAGGACGATACTGATGGTATGTTCCACTCTTGAACGTTGCGCAAATATTGTATACAGGGTGTAACAGTATGTAGCTGAGGGATTTTAACTAGCGATTCCTAAGCATATTTGGAGTAAAAAACGTAGATGTCAATGCTGTTTGATATTTTTTTCAATTAAAAAAAATATATATGCATCTGGAGGGATCCCACGATATATGCTCTCTCCTCTGTTACCGTGCGGTTAGAGTATATGTATATTTTTTTATTGAAAAAAATATTATTGGACAGAAAAATGACATCTACATTTTTTACTCCAAAAATGCTCAGAAATAACAGCCTGTATATTATTTTTAATGAATAAATTGAAATAACTCAAATCAATTAATTTAAAATTTACTTGCGCATCGAGAGCCTTACCCTTCAACCACAAAGGCCATCAGTTGACATGACTGTTCATAAATACAAACCTGTATTATTCTAATTGATATTTTTCATAATATTGCAGTAAATATGCTGTCACTAGTTTAATAGTTTTAGATTAAATCATTCCTTATACAATTAATTAATTAATTAAATTATTAATTAATTTAATAAATTAAAAAATACATTACATCATATTATTATAAAGATTATCAAAATCTAATGGCATATTATATTGAGTTAAGTAAGTAACCACACATACTAAATTTGTAACTGCATTTCGAGATAAAAAAATCTTTGATATATATATACAAAGATATCATATTCATTAAAGGTTGAATGTTTTGAAAAAATAAAATATAAAATTAATAGAAATAGCGTAGAAAAATATGTACATATCGTTAAAAAAATGAGTCTGATTAAGTTTTCTCAACACATTAGCTACTCGAGCGATAGAGATTTCCGATTGTTTGATTTTCAATTCGGTCGCGCTCTTTACAAAAATCATACCTCTAAATATGGAAACATAATATGAACTGCTTACTGCGGTTTAAAGGCATGATTCAACCTTGATTTCACTGTTTATCCCATATTTTAATGTTTTATAAAAAAACTGTTAAATTTATAATTCAATTTATAAAAATCACCAATGCAAATTTGGGTACCTATCGCTCGAGTGGTTAAAAGGGAAAGGGAATATCATAACAAAGTATAGTTCACGCCAAACTTTAAGACAAATCTGAACATGACACGATCAATGTTCAGGCGCAGTTACTGACTTTACAATGAAAGAAATAGGAAGATGTGTAAAAACATAAGTGCGACAGAGAAAAGCGATCCCTTTTCTGACCCTAAACTCGCCTATTGCGACTGTTTCTGATCAAAGTATGGCCGGTCTAAAATTTGGCATATACTATAGATTGTTTTACATTGTTAACAGTACATTAAGTAAGTGTATTAATAGTTTTTCATCTATTCTCTGGTTGATATATAATATGCAGTACATAGTTACAGCGTTTAAGTGTTGTTATGGGAGCATGACAGGTTCGGTTAGACGGAGCCGCTGGAGTCTCCGGGGAAGTGCAGCACGTTGTCTCCGCTGCAGCTGGGAGTCGGAGAGGAGGGGGGGTCTAGCGAGGCGCGACTGGCGGAACTGAAGCTGCTCGAGCTGAGGTCTTCTTGCTCCACGTCGAAGGAACGACTGCCACCTGGAAGCAACACCAATATTGCTTGAACGTTGCTACATCACTGACAAATGTAAATATGTATGTACAGATAAATCAGAATAAATAGATTCTTGCTTGTGTAGTCGTGAACCTAAAGCTCCCTGGACTGAGCAATTCTAGAATGATTTGAAGCCAAGATGAGGGGAAAGATGTGCGAAAAATGATTTTACCTACTTAATTTTATCATGACATTTCCCATTCCCTGTCTCGTCAATTACCAAAAAAATCCTATAACAAAATAGTTCATTTTATACCACAAATCAAAGTTTGTCATGCAAGATGGCTGCAAAGCAATTTCCCCTCTCCCTAGATTTGGCTTCAATGACCTGTCCAGGGCTTTTTAGGTTCATGGTGTATTAGGTAGGATGGACACTCAAACTTATATATTTGTCTACGGTTGAATCCATCCTTAGGTATGGAATACAAACTTGGGGACACCACACAAGCATTATTTATATCAAATATGTAGAAACTTCACAAACTCCAATAAAAAAAAAAAATGTCACACTGAATATATCGTGGGCTTACTGCGGAAAAGCAATAAGTCAAAAATACTAATTTCGAGATAATTGAATTTGAAAGTTTGAGCATCATTAACTTTTTAAAAATATATGACAGGGACGAATAGAGTATAAAGGCAGAAACATACTTGCGTGTCATGACTACAAATTAACCAATCATCGTCGTGGCTTGCCGACACACCACGACCTACAAATACGCCTCTAACCATAATAAATGTATGAAACCAATGTGCTTCTGGCGCATCACGACACGCCGCGACACCCAAGTATGTTTCTGTCTTATTAGATTGTTTGATTGTCTACTTATGCCTATGCTTATTATTTAAAAATAACCGAAAAATTTATATTTTTTTTCAAAAATAGAAGAGTATTGCGCACGACTTAATGCTTTTTCGCTGATACAATATTGCAAGTACCTAAGTAGAATAGTATGGCGGTGTAAGATTGTTATTTTAATAATACATATTTCTTTACAAAATAGTTGTTTTATGTAATATGATTTTCATCCGCTACATTTTCAATTATTTCGCTGTCGTCGAAAGAAGGAATGGAAGCGTACCAACTTTGAAGCTCAAGTGGTATAAATTTTTTATCACATTAAACCGTCAAATCTTTTTTCTTGGAAAGTGATATTGGTATCTTATTGTTGTATAATTTTGATATCACACAATTCTGATCAATGACTTCTTGTTGCCTACCCCTACGTATATTACGGACATCAATAATGAGAAATGAATATTATTACTTTTGTAACATTTTATCCGCTCTTGACATCATTTTTATCAATAATAATTCAATTAAGTCAGTGAGAAACTTACCTTAACACACCTGTCAGCGCTCTTGACATCATTTTTGTCAATAATAATTCAATTTAATCAGCGAGAAACTTACCTTAAACACAACTGTCAGATTTTGAATACCACAGATAAACAAAAAATCTTTCAACGAAATAGCATTAAGTCTGACTTAATGCTTTTTCACACGGTATAATTATATTAATATATCACAGTACGGCATCAATATAGCCAAGGTATGCACAAAGTCCATTAGTGCTCATTCGCCGAAAAGATTTATGCATAATTGACTTAGTTCAGATAATAACTCGAAAAGTATTATAGGTTGGACATAGTGCGTCTTCGTAGATTAAAGAGTGGCCACCGAATGATATAAATGCATCATTAAGTCAAATCAGCAAAATTTTGACTTAATGCTTTTTCGCAGAATATCCACGATACATAAACAAAGAAATAATATAAAACTACTGTACAGTGCTGATGGCCTACTTTATATAATAAAAGTTCTCTTAAATTACATTACTATTTTGGACAATGCTGGAGAAAGCTTTTTCAAAAAACCATTGGAGCACAGACACATCACAAGATTTACAGAAAGAAAGGGTCTACAAACTCCACGAATATTACTGATTTAATACTAGGTACTAGTGATTTTTAACAAACATAATAAAAACTTAAAATTTGTGAATAATGAGAAATCCTGCCCCAAAATCACAAAGCTTTGATTGATAAATGAGAAATCCATGTATCTTTGAATATATATTGTACCGACCAAAATACTTTGTTTTTAGGTAGGGACATCAAGATAAATTATGTATTAAACATGTGCTTAAAATAAAGCAAAACATACAATTTCTTTAAGTTAAATGTAACTCGTCCACCCGCTCTTGGGGCAACAAAAAAAAAACCTTTGGCAACTTAATCACTATCCACAGGAAAGAAATTTGCAAATTTCCCCTAGTGCAGCGGTATAGTGCGTCGCAAATGTCAGCGCCCAGAGAAATCCAGCAGACAGAGGTTCGAATCCCATGAAATCCAAAAAAAATAAACATTTTTGTTTTTGTAAATCAATATCCAATCTTCAAACCACTTTAAAATAAACAAGCAAAAGAAACAAAAAAAAAATCTAAAATCATATAAAAAAAAAATAACTTTACAAAAAACTTGCAAGTTCACGGCAATGGAATCACTAGCTCTGAGAGGATCATTTTTTAAAACACAAAATTTAGGCAGTTAGAAATATTTTAGGTGTAGGCTGTTGCGGGCTTTATTATTAAAAATTTAATTAGTTATATAAATATTTAAAAATAGTATATATGTAACATATGGATTCGAGGCCGCGAATCGAGAAAAGTAACATTTGATAAAAAATGTTTACTTTCTTCCTAGCCAAACGACTACGACACGCAAGCGATGGGACGGAATTCGGTGGTTAGTTGTATTAATAATAATAATAATATGTTTTTATTAATTTCTTACACATTACAAATTTAGTTTTAATACATATAAGAAATTACGTTGTACATATAAATAGTATACAAAAAAAAAAATTTTTTATAAATATTTATACTTAAAAAAGAAACATCAAGAAATAAATCAATTTCAAAAAAATTTCAGGCAGTGGTGAAAGATCTCGTCAATGTGGAGAGACTCTTTCAAGAATCAAAAGAATTTCACTTTATTATGAAATTACTCACAGGTGGTGTCACTTTTGGATTGAAAATGATGGGAGGGCTAATCTATAGTTATTGTGTTGATGATATATATATATTTTTTTAAATTATTTCTGGCTCTCACCCTTCAAGGGTGTTCTAGGCCATCATTTAAAATTACAGAGAAAGGAAAGGTGAATTTTTATTTAAATGAGCAAATTTCAGAATTAAATGGAAGATTGGAGTCGAGTTCAGACTTAGAAGAGATGAAATGTTGAATGGAGAGGAGGCAATTTTATATAACGTAAATATTAAGAAATATTGATTTGGTAGAACCTACAAAGAGCTGTCAAGTAACAGTTTTTTAGACTACCTCTTGTAACAAATAATATTCATTTAAAAATAAAAAATCAAAAAATTATTATTATTTACCTTTTTAACTAACTGTAACCATAAAACCTATAACTGTAACCATAGACCCATTGGGAATGTACGGCGAGCGATATGCCGAAATACGCCAAGCCTGCTGTGTGTGGCACAGGTCTCTAAATAACAACAGTATTTTATTCATTTCGTCTTAATTTTTTACGCCCTTCCGGAAAACAATTATTTTCCGACACTACTCTGAACACATTATCTGTCAGTTAATTTGGCAACTAGCTGCGCTGGGGTACAAAGTGAACTCATTTTTTTTCTGATTCAATTTTAGAATAAAGAAGAACACAAGAAATGCATAGTATCTGTCCGATCGGGCCTTAAATTATAAATTTTGATAATCATCATTACGAAATTTTCATTTAAATCAAATGTAATGGCGAAATATAATGTCGGGCAGAGTAAGAGATAAAGCGCATGCTAAATGGGCTAGAACCAAAAGGTACTTAGTGGCGATATAGATTTTCATTCAAATCTACATCGTAGAAGGAATTTTTAGTGTATTAATATACTCAATAAAGAATAATCTATTCAATGCATTCAAAGTATCTATAAATATTATATAAAACTTCCTTTGTTTGACTGGTTAATGGTTTACCATGACCAGATTTAATTTTTGACTTCATTTTAAAAATCACAACCTAATTTTACCAAGAGAAACCTAACCACTTCAACTTAATCAAAAGACAATATTTGAATATTATATGTAATGACACATGTCGGTACGTACCCAGTATCGTAGGACTACTCCGGGGTAAGAGCGGACTGCGGGCGGGGTTCCAAACTAGTTTGAGCCACTTTGCGATAATATCGGTGTGCACAAATAAATCCAATGTTTTCTCCTTCAAATGATTTACCTGTACTTATTGGGTTGTTTTACCGGAGCTCTTTGAATATGTTATCAATCGTTAATTACGCACCACCTTATAAATAATCCCGCTTTTCGGATTTTAACTGGAATTTATCTTATTTGTTTGTTCGATGTTATCCGGCCTCTGGTACGATACAAACCGTTGAAAATGGCTATTATTATAAAACCTCTTTATATAATGCTAGCTATATTTTCTTCATCTTATATGTTTCAGCTTCACAACACGATTCAGGACAAAGATTTAATCGAAGATAGACTGCAAATAAAAAAGTGTTAACCTTTGATATAATAAAAAAAAACTTATTTACCACTCAGGTATTTTGCGATAATGCAAGTTTTTTGTCTTAAACGAACTGTCAGATTTATAAGAACTTTGTGTTATTTCCGCTTCGCAATTAAAGCTCTATAAATGAAACATTTCTGAATGTGGTCGAATATTAAAACCTGTTTTTGAAATAAGCTTTCAAATTGTTATATTACAAATATATATTAACATTTGTAAATATTAAAATTTAGAGCGCAAATATAAAAAAATTGTAAAAATGACTCACATGATGTGTTTATGTGAAAACGGTACTAAAATCACGGATTATGTAAAAAAAAACCCTTATTCTATTGTATAATAAACAATTTTGTCAACTTACTTTTTTACCATTTCGTACAAGAATATTTAATAAAAAATTAACAATCTAACGGCGCGTGGGCGATTTGACGGGTGAAAACTGTTTCTAAAAAAAAAACATAAGTATTTTATGTACTTCTATGGACAACTTTGAATACAAATGTGAAGCTTGATTCAATATGGATTTTCTACTTTTTGTTTTAGTGTTGTTACTAGAACATTAACAGAATTATAACGATTTATGTGGGAACACACGCGTAGCGTGAAAACACGCTTATTGTACTTGACTGCTATTGTTATTTTATCGTGTAAACACGCTTACGCGTCAGAGTGGTTAATTTAGTATAGGTACTTATTATATCCAATAATACTTTGAAATTTTTTTAAGGAATTATTAGATGTCCTCTGCAAATTCAAGATTTGAACATGAAGGTTTCGTGTTTTCATCGGAGCAAGATTATCTCAAAGCAGACGTTATCTGTAATATTGAGTTTTCCACATTACCACTCGAATGATTTTTGGCACATTATGGCAAGTTTGCAAAACGTCTTGAGCGATCACTTACCATATGGTGCCAAATTTATCTGTCTTTCGTAAAATATTTTTTTAAATTTTTTCAAACCTTCCCGCGATATGCTGTTTGCGTTAGTACAAAGCTGAAATAATACTTTCCCATTTTATCAATAGCTCTCCCACATCCACTTCCTGTGGCCTGTTGTAAACATCTAAAATACAGATCGGATATCGAATTTCAATTATTAAAGCGATCGCTCAAGTTAGAAACTAATTCTTTTTTTTAGAAAGAATAAATATTTTTCACTATCTTATTGTAACGACTCTCCTAATGTTTGGTGTGCCGATGCAAAATATTTGCAGTACGCCATCTGATACTATTTTCTTCGTAACTTACTTGTCTTTTGCAAAATTATGTTTTTGTAAATTGCAATGTGTTACCAAATGATGTGTATATATTTATGAAAGTAGTATATAATCTACCAAACGCAGTTTCCCTAGAATAATTGGAATTGTGTTTTTTTTGAAAGATTAAATAATCCTCTCATGGTTCATACTCACAATTACGTACATACTAAAAATTATGTAAAGGTTAATAAATAAATCAAAAGACAGAAATTAGTATTTTTCGTTTTTTTTATTATTTTTAAGTGTTTTTTTTTTGCTACATCGTAATCTGGCTACATAATGCAGCGGTTTTAATGTATTTTAATCGTTTTTAGAGAGCTGCATTTTCAGAAAAGTATTTAAAATATTTCTTTATATTTTTTTTATTGTTTTTGTTCTACAAGAGAAGTATTTGTGCTTTAATAATATTTTTGACCCATGATTAACATAGGGAAACAAATACAATGAGAAGAATGCGTAGCAAGCAATACTGAGATGGGTGATAAAACAGTTGGCACTGTTCACATTTATTCCTCATTGCGCCACTAATAACTGTAGTTGACTAGTGATCTACTTCACTCTTCAACTCCCTCCCAGTCGCAATGAGGATACCTTATTTAGTACAGTTACAATAATCACTTTCAATCAAGACCTTTTAGAACATAATATATATAACATATTACTCTTCGGTCAATAAAGTACACAAATGACGCAGAAAAAATATTGAAGACGATTTTCATATTTCTCTTCGCGTTAGATACTTTGTCAGATGTTTATGTATAATTCACTTCTACATTACGAACTGTACTAATTGAAGAACTGTCAAGCAAAAGCAAAAGTATGTGTAACAAGAAAGACTTGTTAAATAAAATAATTGTTCTAAACCTATTAACACTTAAAATGTTAAGTTCATGAGCAAGAGTGATGATGTTAAAATAAATATTTTATAAAACATTTGTTCATCCTTTCAAATAAGTATGAAGCTTCGAAAAAATGAAGCGTTAGACGTCTTAAAAATGACCACCTTTTGTAGGCTTGATCGATAAATAAAATTATTACAAAATAATTAATACTTAATTGTATTATGTATATTAAATGGATAAAATAGTATTCATAGAGGAAAATTGAAACATGCAAATAATGAAATAACATAAAGATGTTTGTTGAGACAGATTTATGCAATCTACCTAATGAATGATTGATTATCCCCTAAGAACTATCTCCCCACCTGTGAAGGCAGTACAAACTCACAAATGTGAATAAAACTTACATTAGGTACACATATTCATAAATACACTTGTAATGCACACATTTTTTTCATTCTATCTTTAGTTTTCACACTGTTAAAATAAATTAATACAAACATTTACATGCACTGGAAATAAAACGTTTTCCAGTCGATCTCACAGTAGAATTTCATTTCAAATAATACTATTTTTAATATGAACACAAATTATTAACGCTGCTTTGTCTAACCACCAAATAAGTTCTTAAATAATTCAATAATATTATCATTTTCAAAAGAAAGTTAGACAAAATGTTTCAGTGACACTAGTTTCGATATAGTGAATGATACAGAATTTATTTAGAAAAATACAGATGTATAGTTTTACATAAAAAGTGAAATGTGTACCACTAAAAACGTAGATTTTATTAGCTTGTGAGAAACTTAAAACATTAGCTTTGCTTATTGAATTATCAAAGAATTTCCACATTACTCCAAACGAATTCCTAATCAAATTGTGAGTTGATTTGGTTTTGCCGCTTTCTGCACAGCGTGTAATTAGGTCTGGTACAGTAAAGTACCGGTTAACTGCAATTGTGATTGCATGAATATAAGGGGTTTTAAACAAACTGCGAGATACGCATTTAATATCTCTCTAGGTACAAATAGTTTATAATACAATTACAATTATCATTAAATTCTAAAAATTATATGCTTAATAATAAATTAATAAAATAGAACCAATAATACAGCATCAAAATCTTTCAGTTTCATTAAACAAACCAGGTCACAAATAAATAAAAATTATAGCTCTCACAAATCAGTAATTTTACATTTATTTACAAAATGAGATCATTTATATTAACATGACTCGAATAAATAATCAAAAAATGTATTATGACAATAATAATTGGATTTAGCTTAATTTAAGATATCAAATCATCTGTATAAATATAAAATCTTTCGTTGATAATCTTAATTTTGTAAAATTCCAAATATTAAAAACAATAGGGTAACTAATAATTAAAAAGCAAAACAAGTAAGTTCAAAATAAAGTTTCCGACAAGTTTTATCTTCGTTTACGCTTTGGTTTCTTTTTATTGGCTGATTTACTGGGAGCAGCCGGCACCGAGCACGCCATGGGCTCATCCACCACCACCGAGCACTGCCCTTCCTGCGCATACATCTCCGATGTCACCATGTTGGAACAGTCATCGCTTTCCGTCTGCGATGAGGACGGGGAAGTGTTCTCCTCATCTGAAAACTTCTCCATGGACACCACCAGGACCTTATCGTCCATGGATTTAATCTTGTCCAAGCCGATGTCTTCTTCCTCCAAATGTTTCATATCGGGAAGGTTAAATGCCGACGAAACACTGATGAAGTCTTCAAAGTTTCGCATTGCTTCTACGTCGTCATCATGGATGGGAAGAGAGCCGCTTTTATTGGAGGAACCGCTGGACGAGGTGATTTTATAGTTTGGTCGACCCGAGGAGTAATCCAACAAACTGTCATGCATTTCTTGAATTTTCTGTTCATCCAGAACTAGATCTAGCGGCTCCAAGGGCGGAGGTTCTAAGAACAGAGAATGATGCTCATCCACAAAGCACAGCTCCGCTTCTGGAGTCTCGCAGAGTGCCACCACAATGTTCTTCTTCTTGCAAACTGAAGATAGCTTGGATGCCAGTGAATTGTCGTCGTAAGATAATTCACGAGGATCGAATGCTTCATCTAATCCTTTGATATAGGACTGTAAAGGATTTTCAATACTTTTTCTTGTTTTGGAAGAAGCTACTGCGCTCCAACTGAGTTTGGGAGGTTCTTCTGGCATAATAAAGTCCATACCGCCCTCATCAGCTAAAGAGTCCTTATACATCGAAATATCGGCAAGTTCGTCTTTCAGTCCTAGCACCACTTTTGGTTTACTAAATTTAGTTTTCTTTTTTCTAAGTTTATTGACATCAGGACTGACAATATCTTTTATTTCCGGAATACTGAATCCTTCAGGAGTTAAATTCATATCAAAGTTGAGGGTATCAACCTCTTGCGCCTGTACCTGCTGCATATCTGACAACATCTCCCAAGCCGATTCTTCATTCATTTTATTCTTCTCCAGATTTATTTTATGCTTCGGTGCCTTTTTTGTGGGATTTTTCAAAGGCAGTACAAATGTTTCAGTCACATTAGAGACTTGCGAGGAAATCTCACCAAAGACATCCATTTTGTTTTTGACCTCATCCGAACACACTTCATCTATAATGGTATTCAAAGTGGCATCGCACGAAACAGATGGACTATCTGATGACTTAGCCCAATCATAGATGGAGATACGAGTTGAATTATTCGCAGTGATTTCATCGTTGAATACTTCAATAGTGTCGACAGCTTTAGATATTTCATCCAAGTACGTTGGTGAGACATTAAGAGCGGGTGTTTCGATGCTGGAATAATCCACGTCGGTTACATTTTTAAGAGCATCTGAAGAGCTTTTATTGCGTGATTTTTCAGGTTGAATTACCGCCTTGTTTGTTGGTTCTGATTTGAAAGGAGCTTTATATGCTTGTTCAAGTTTAAAATTAGCTCTGTTTGTTAAGTCACGTTCAAAAGAATCTTCGTTTATTGATGCAGGTTCAACAGAAGCTTGTTTTTCTGAAACCGATTCGAAAGGGGCTTTTTTAATTATTTCTGTTTCCAAAGAAGCTGAACTTGTTTGTTCAGGTTGAAACGAAGCTTTATTTTTTTCATGTTTCTTATCTTTAGTCTTCTTCTTAAGTGGCTTGTTGGAGGTATCTTTCTGCGGAGCTTTGACCACCTGATCCATGTCTGATTTGAAATGATCGCATTGATTCACAATCACTTCAGATTTGCTTTGTACGTCGGTGGCGGCACGGTTTTCGCCGGCATCAGCATGTGCGGAGTGGGAACCGTGTGTCAGCCTGGCAGGGATGACAACGCTGTCTCGGAGCGCCTGCGACGAGGCAGGGGGGGCAAGGGGCGGGGCGGACTCGGAGGGCGGGGAGAGTTGGCGCACGGGCAGCAGCAGGGTGCTGGACAGAGGCCGGGTGGGGGGAGTGTCGGGGGCGGGCAGGGAGCGAGGAGCGCTAACTACGGGCCTAAAGAGAGCTTCGTCTTCGTTGGACATGATGTAGGAGTCTCGGTCCCTGTCTCCGGGCGGTGAGGGGCTCTCGGACGAGGCCCCGCTGACCACTGCGCCGAGGGGGTTGACAATGCGGTGCACGTGTGGGGCCCTACCCTCTCCCCCCTTGCCCTTCCCCTTGCCCTGCCCCTTGCTCCAGTCATCCACCGTCCATTCGTAACCTGGACAGAAGAACAACCCAAAGGCAAATCAATACTAACATTCAGATTTCGTTATACTTTCTACTGAAAAATATTTGACATTGGAAATCTGACCATTTGTAACTCCGGCAATTGCGAAATTTCCCACAAATCTTAGAACATCTCTCGGTGTCTCCGTGACTTTGGAAATTGGACAATTGCGCGAGAGCTCCAGAAAGTCGAAAATCCGTAAGAAGGAGATATTTTGAAGCGAACTAGTATCAAAATTTAAATTTGTACAGATAGTGCAAAATACAAGTGTTCTCAAACCATATTGTCAGTCGAGCATATTATCAAGTTAAAAATAAAAAAAAATCAAGAAGTTAGTAAATAATGAATGCCTTTGGCTCATTCTTCCCTCCACCTCCCCCTTGTATACACAGGGGTTAAATGATCATTATTCAAGATGTGCATCCAATAGCTCATGCCAACAACATCCTGTATACTTAACATAAGTGCGGTGAGGCGATATTACACATACTCACTCTTTTCAAACTGAACCAAAACATTACAGGAATATCAAGGAAGCTGGTGAAAAGAGATGATGAAGCAGAGGAAATAAGTCATACCATGTGATGGAACCATCCAGAATAACACAATATCCAACATAGAACGTTATTTCATTGTTATATGTTAGATAGAAAAGATTCATTCTCAATGTTTTACAGCTGCAATTTATCAGATTCTGAAGAAAATATAAATTATGAAGGAAAGAAAAGATTTAAGTAACGGAGACTTACGATTTGAACGAGCAAAAATTTTTGTTAGAAAATTGTTGAATAAAATTATTTGTTTAGGCACAATATGAACATGAACATGTGTCCAAGTGTCAAGTGATGTTTAGTTTTCACTTTTATCTGGTTATTTTTCATCAATGAACAATTTTATTTATAAAATCAGCCAAACTGACAGTGGTCTACGAAAAACAAAAAAAATCATGCCAACTAAAACTACAAAATTTCTTCTTTCTTGTTTGAGTCAGTGTAACAACAACTTCTCAGTTGAAATATTTCACTGAGACGATGTAGAAATAGTTTTAACATTTCCTGGGGATAGATACATACAAACGTTCAGTCCGGAAGCATAAACATTTTACACCTAAAACCATCAATTTTTCTTCAGAATAAATCCAAAATTTTCAAATAATGTTCATTTTATGATGTCTTCAACAACAATTTGAACAGTTTTTGCTGATAGTTGACCATCATGGTGTCATTCTACATAAAAGAAACTAACACAAAAATTTTTGCGTAAATCATTCATAAAATAAAAACAACAATAATGTTATGTATGAAATATGAGTATTTTAAGTGGTGGATGAGTAAGAGTCGGTTTATAGAGTAAGAGTGAGGCTTGTGCAGGTTCTAAAACCAGTAGAAAGGGGTTGTTCTGACCTTGTTCTGTCTCCTTCATGGCCTCGGCCAGGTCCTCCTTCAGGCGGCCCTCCATGGCGCCCCCGGGGGCCCCGGCACCCCGCCCCGTCAGGGACTCGGCGTCCCCCGTGCCGCCCGCCAGGGATGACTGTTTGCGGAAGGCGTCCGATAGGCGGGGAGAGTGCTCCAAGGAACCTTTAAATAAATACATAATTATTTAGGTCACTCTTAAATCCATCAGACAGGGCAGCTGAAAAAAAGCCAGTTGGCAACTCAATCGCTTTCCTCGCAAATTTCATTGGCGGTCCGCACAAAAGCAACTTCTCAAAGATCAGTTGTCAAGGGCGATGCAACCAGTCTTTTGCAACTCGCAGTGCTAGTTGCCGCGGCCGGTGCGTTTTAGTTGCCAGGTTGACAGTTTGCCAAGGTTGCCTCACGAACTGTCAAATTTTCGAGTAATTTGCGATAAGTCAGAGCAGGAAAATATCAACTTTGTTCAGGAGGTTGACAAATTATTATTATACATGAAGGTTGATAGATAATTTATATTTTTGTTAAACAAGCTGATATAATTAATGAAAGCGTAAAGTTGAGTTGGGGCGTGAATTGTTGCTAGCCAGGTTTCGGTTTCTCCATGAGCGAAAGAACTAATTTAGGGAAAAATAATGTGACAGCAAAGAACCCACAAAATATCTTACTTCTTTGCGTTGAATTCTGTCAGGTTGATGTTGACGTACATATTTTTTTAAGTGTATTTTATTTCTTCAATAATTGCAAATTCACTTTGTAGCCATATTTTAAATGAAATAATAATAATAGTTAAATCCAGAATCCATGCAGGGGTAGTGCTATGCACTGCATTCCATATTTTGAAATAACAAAATAAATCAGATATATAATGAGAAAAATAAATAAGACAACAATAACTAAACAAAATACCTAAGAGCAGGCGCGGCTGGCCAAAACGTTCAATGTGCACTTAAAAACGCAAACGTTCTGTGCACTTACCGCCAACAAAATTGAACATTTTACAGCTCAACGTGTTCTTACTTAATATTTTTTAATTTAAATTACGCACAATGTAGAAAATAAAAACTAACTACATATTTAAGTGCTTGAATTTTGTCAGAGATAATAATTATTGTAGTCGGCTGGCGTTCTTTCCCGCGCGCTAAGAACTAGGAACCTAGGTACATACCCTATTCCACGCGTTTCAGTCAAACGTCCTGATTGGGAATTGTCACTTTGTATGGTGCTCCTACAAACATGTCGACCGTCAGAAAAACAAAATGTACCAAAAATCTGCTTCTGGCGACGCGGCGCACGGCGCTACGAAGTGCATCGAAAACATCCGACGTACTCTGAAGGGCTCCAGCAAAACAGGTTTGAACGGGATAGTAATATTTAGTTTGCAAAATTCAACCATAAGTCAATGGGTCTTGTTATGCTTGGGATTTAGGGAACCTATTTGACAACGACATTAGTTTTTCAGTTAAAAAGGACTTTTTATGTGTGTGCGTTTTAAATGCGCTACACCGGGTACTGGAAAGAAGCTTTCTGAAAAAATTGGTTGAATAATGTCTTCGCTCAGCAAAAGGACCGAATTTATTTATTCTCTATAAATATGGTAGCTACCTAGGTGACCTACCACAATTAAATTATATTATACGTGTTTGATTTGTTGATAGGTGAACCACCAAACATTTTATGCACCATCCGCGCCTGTCTAAGAGAAGGACTTGGCCACACCGAACATTCTATCCAAAAGGTTATACAAACATGGCAGCAGTTTCCATGGTTATTATTCAGTTTATAATATGATAAGTAATAAATATTGGTTCCATCTTGGCAGCCATTTTTTGTAAAACCTTTTGGAAATAATGTTTTATTGGAATGCCAAGTTCTCTCTTAGGGTATCTTATTTAGTTATCGACAAAATAACAACACATGTAGAATAGAACAAAAACAATAAATTAAAAAAAAGGAAAAGCAGTTTATGGAGAATATTTGACCGTCTCCAGAGGGCCATCAGGGGGATAAATGAAAATAATTAACCGTGTTTAACCTCTTGTTCGACAGCGTATCCTTAAGTGGAACATTTGTATATGTTCGGCTCGTTTCGGCCGGTTTCATACAATCTTAATTTTGGATTTGAGTTCAAAATACCAAACCAAACCACTTTATTTATTTTTGCTTTAAATTATAAGATATAGGCCATTGAAGATTTTGGTGTCATAATTTTAGAGGCAACTTTGACAATTATTTGTGAGTAAATGAAAAACATTTAAATAAATAATTTGAGCCGCGCAAACGTTCCTCTTAACCAGTGGACTGATTTTCGAACCAATGTGCCTCCACTTTTTACGACCGTGTTTGGTGCCCGAGCACATGTGTGAGCTCTAGCAACATTCAAGCAGGAGCTTTTCACAATGGAATTTTTAACTCTTATGCTCCTAATAAGAATCACTTGTGCTAATGTCACTATTTACCGAAACACATTCCTAGAACAATAAACTATGTATCAAAACAACATTACTTGCGTTAATTTGCTAAATTGATAGGTTTTATAATTTAGCAAATTAACACAAGTAATGTTGTTTTGGTACATAGTTTATTGTTCTAGGAATATGTTTCAGTAAATAAAATATACGATGGCTCAAAATTAATCCACAAAACATTCAATTCAAAATTCAAAGTGATGCTTTGCATAATTTCCCTGCTTCAGGGCAAGGCCCATCACAAG
The DNA here is from genome assembly GCA_917880885.1 of Limnephilus marmoratus. Classification (NCBI taxonomy): domain Eukaryota; kingdom Metazoa; phylum Arthropoda; class Insecta; order Trichoptera; family Limnephilidae; genus Limnephilus; species Limnephilus marmoratus. The sequence goes on along the minus strand of OU862911.1, from coordinate 57,963,426 downwards.
TTAATAGTCTGAAGTTGTTTTTTAGGTGATTTTGTTTATGATTTGCAACATGGTGGGCTAGTCATTTTATTGTCTTTTAACCTGTTAAAGGCCAGGCCATTTCACGAAAATTCACTAAAAAAGCATCACTTTGAATTTTGAATTGAATGTTTTTTGGATTAATTTTGAGCTATTGTAGCGTTGGTAATATGAGTATCTGTCGGATAGGTTCGGGAATACCGAACCTAGCCGAAGCGGCCGGACATCGGCACAATATAATAGCGAGCACAGAGCTCGTGCGGGTCTTTTCTCGTTAGGCGGCTTACAGCCAACACTGTAAATATTATATTCAATAAACAGTCTCCGTGTATCAAAGATACTACGTGTTTTAATAAATAACCTTGAAGACATCCAAGAGCGATACTGGAGATAAAGGGCCCAGTATTACCTGCAGTACAGGACATTACAAGTGGCGCAGCTAAAAAGGATTACACGCCAGACTGTTTATCAGATTGCGGCAAGTCGTGACAGGGATCGTGACTTGCAAAAATCTCCCGAAGGTGACAATAAATCACTTGGGGCATCGCTGAAGTGCCATCCATCAGGAGATTTTCAGGGCATAATAGGAGACAGTGGAGAAGGAGGAAAGAAGAGGAAAATCACGGGACCCTGGGTAACTAAGTCCAGCCCGGTAATACAGGAAAGAAGAGGAAAATTACTTACGGGACCCTGGGTAACTAAGTCCAGCCCGGTAATATACAGTGGAGAAGAGGAAATTACGGGACCCTGGGTAACTAAGGCCAGCCCGGTATTGATAATCCTGGAAGCGGCTGGGCGCCTGGACTGCAAAGGCGCCGGTTCCTGGTGTCAGGTTGTTTTGTTTCTTTTTCTGGAAGGTGTTATTGTTGCCGGGTGTGTTTTTTTTGGTGTGGGCGATCATGGAATCGGGCGGAATTTCCAGGTTCTCTCACGTTAATGGGGATTGGAGTTTGTTTCGCCTGAGGTTAGAACAGTTCCTTCTAATTCGTGATGACATAAAAACGACTAAGTTAGATGCTTCACAGAAACGCGCATATTTGCTAAATCTTCTAGAAGCGGAGACATTAACTCTTTTGATCAACTTATGTTTTCCTTCTAAAGTTACAGACGTGGCATTCGATCAGTTAATAGAATTAATTGAGAAACATTGTTCCAGACCGCGATCGGTGTTCAAGGAACGAGAAAATTTTTATCAGGCCAAGCAATCGCTTGGTGAATCAGTCAGGGATTTTGCAGTGCGTTTACGAGGATTATCTTCGTTTTGCGAGTTCGGAACGCGTTTACCGGAATGTTTAGCTGATGTTTTTGCAATCGGCATTTTGCCGGGCCGAGCCAAGGAAAAAATTTTTCTCGAGGGGACTAAATTAACGTTTAACAAAATGGAAGAATTAGCAATAACGGTTTCAGTTTTAGATAATCTGGTTCCGGAAATTAAATCAGAAATTTCCGTAGGGACGTCGGGCGGCGTGAATTCAATTAATCGCTCGTATTCGCCGGGGAGAGATTCACTTCCGGATAAAACTCAAGGTTTCCGGAGGTCATCTTCGCGGTCGAAAAGTCCCGAGCCGAGAGGATTCTCGAATATTAAAAAATGTACCATTTGCGGTGAATCACATTTAGAAAAATATTGTAAATTTAAGAATGCAAAATGTTTTAATTGTCACAAAATAGGGCATTTGAAGAAATTCTGTAAGAATCACAATGTTTATCCGATTTTTGAACAATCCCGGGAGAAGGTTATTAATAGGATTTCTTACATTAATCCGTTTAGGGCTAATATAATAATTAATAAATTAAAATGTGCCGCTATGATTGATTCAGGCGCCAGTATGTCGGTCATGCCGGATTTTATTTTCAACCGATATTTTAGGGATGTAACATTGTCACCTGATAAGCGTACTTTATCTGGATACGATGGTAAACCACTTAATCTTGTAGGTAGTGCTTGTTTTACCGTGGAATACAATAATATCAAAAACAAGTTATTATTTACTGTTGTGATTAATGGCTCGGAATTGATAGTAGGTCGGGACTTCATGGAGGCTTTTAATCTGAAGATAGTTCCAGTGATGGATAATTCGGTTTCAACAATCAAAGACAAAATTGAAATGATTTACAACGAGTTTCCAGAAGTGTTTTCGCCGGGGCTGGGTAAATTCAGTAAACATAAAGTGAGTTTCAAAGTAAACAAGGAAGCTCGTCCTGTTTTTTTTAATGCGAGGCCGGTTCCGTTCGCTATTAAGGAAAAAATTGAGAGAGAATTAGAAGCTATGGTAGCTGATGGTATCATTTCTCCGGTAACCAGCAGTGAATACGCGTCTCCAATTGTACCGGTAATTAAAAAGAACGGGAATGTTAGGATTTGCGTGGACTACAAGAGATCTTTAAATCTCATGACGGACTTGGAAAGGTACCCGCTTCCCTCCATAAATGAAGTTGTTCACAAAGTAAGTTCGGGTAAAGTGTTCGCTAAACTAGATTTAAGACAGGCTTACTCACAATTAGAATTAGCTGACTTTTGCAAAAAGTATACTACAATAAATACGCATTTAGGGTTATTTCAATATAACAGACTAGTCTTTGGTTTTAAGTCAGCGCCAGCGATCTTCGCTAGGACTATAGCAAGCTGTCTTCAGGGGTTGAAGGGGGTGGCATTCTATTTAGACGATATCATCATTTCGGGGGTCAACGAACTGGATTTAGTGTATAACATACAGGCAGTGTGCGCGCGTTTACGAGAGTGCGGGTTGAGGGTCAACACGGATAAATGCGAATTTTTTGTAGAATCGGTAGAATTTTTGGGGTATGTAATTTCGGGGAGCGGAATCCAACCTCAGCCAAACAAACTTGAAGCTATAAAAAACGCTCCGTATCCTACGGACGTTCATAAATTGAAAAGTTTATTGGGTTTTCTAAATTTTTATCGGAATTTCATTCCTAGGATGTCATCAATACTGGAACCCCTGCATAACCTTTTGAAAAAAGGGGTAGAGTGGAATTTCTCAGAAGACTGTAAAGTAGCAGTCGATACCATTAAAGAATTAATGGGCAACAACACGATTCTTACAAATTATTTTCCGGACTTACCGGTAAAACTGTATACGGACGCTAGTACATGCGGACTCGGGGCTGCGTTAATGCACGTGTTTAAGGACGGCACAATGCGTCCAATTGAGTTCGCTTCTCGTAGTTTGACAACCGCCGAAAAGAAATATAGTATTTTGGATCTCGAAGCTCTGGCAATTGTGTTCGGGTTAAATAAATTTTTTCAGTACCTTTTTGGAAGGGAGTTCACGTTATGCGTTGACAATATGCCGTTACTAAGAATTCTAGGGGAACACAAAAATATTCCGGTTCTCGCAGCAAACCGTTTGCAGAGATATGGCATCATTCTGGCAGGGTTTTCGTACAAAACGGAATTTGTGAAATCTTGTAATAACCAAGCAGATTTTCTTTCTCGCTTACCGTTGAAGGACACAGTTGAGGGTTTTAAGGATGATTGCGGGACTGACTTTGTTTGTTTTATTGAGAATTGTGACCATGTTAATTTTCAAGCAGTTGTGTTAGCCACCGCAGCAGATAGCGAATTACAGCTAGTGTTTAGGTATTTGCGGCAGGGCTGGCCCAAACGAGTAAATCGTGACAGCAGTATATGGAAATATTGGTTGAAAAGAAATGAACTTTCTATCGTAGAAGATTGTTTGTTTTGGCAACATAGAATAGTTATACCTGTTTCTCTCCAAAGGCAAGTTTTAGATTTATTACACAGGTCACATCTAGGTATTGTAAAAATGAGGGGAATTTCTAAAACATATTTTTGGTGGACTTCTCTAAACAAAGATTTGGAGGAAGTCGTTCAATCTTGTTCAGATTGTTCGTTGTCAAAACAGTCACCACCCAAAAGTCAATTGACGGTTTGGCCAAATCCAGGTAAAGCTTGGAGTAGGGTACATCTAGATTATTGTGGACCCCTAGCGGGGAAGATGTTTCTCGTGGTTTGTGACTCATTCTCGAAGTGGTTAGACTGTATCGAGGTGCAGAAGGCAGATTCAACTCACACGATTATGGAATTGAGGAAATTTTTTTCTAATTTTGGCAACCCTGAGTTAATTGTATCTGACAATGGCTCAGTTTTTACAAGTGAGGAATTTAGAGTTTTCTTAAAGGAGAACAATATTAAGCTTATGACTTCTCTGGTGAAACACCCCCAGTCAAACGGGCTGGCAGAAAATGCAGTAAAAAATTTCGAAAATGTTCCTCAAGAAACTGTTAATAAACGGTAAATTCCCACTAGATTACAATGTCAAGCTGTTGAATTTTTTAGTGGACTATAGAAATTCTTTCCATTGTTCGACAGGTATTGAACCAGCGGTTCTGTTAGTAGGAAGAAGGCTGCGTTCTACGTTTGACAGTTTGTTGCCAGTGAAAAATGGAGAAGACTTTTCGGAAAAAGTCAAGGAAGCTAACGTTAACATTTCTAAAGCTCAATCTGATCAAGTTAGGTTGTACAGAGGGGTAAAAACCAGGGTTTTTAAAGTTGGACAAAAATGTTTGACAAAAGATTATCGTCATGATAATAAAGTCGTTTGGGCTAAGGGTGTAGTTTCTAGAAAGCTAGGTAAAAAAGTTTATATTATTAAAATAGGAAACACTGATGTGACATGGAAGAGACATGTGGACCAGATGAGGGAAATGTCAGTGAGCTGGAAGGAAGATGGCAAAATTGCGCAGCATCCCGCGTCTGAAATTTTGAGGAACGAGCCTCATGAGTTAGAGACTGCGACCTTGTTGCGTGGATTGACTGGTTGTTCTCCTGATTCCAGGTTGGTGGGGGAGGAGGTGGTGTCGGAGCAGGCACGGCAACAGAGACCATGGTCGGGAAGACTGCGTTCAAGTCACAAGGCACCTACAACTTCCAGAGGAGACGGGACAACTTGACCCAGTCACCGCGGTTAAATTATGTGTATCTTAAAAAAATTATTGTGTATGAAGTATTACAATTTATGTTAATTGTTATTTAAGTTATTTTGTTATGTAAGTAAGTAGCTTCAGAGTTGAAGGAGGGAGAGATGTAGCGTTGGTAATATGAGTATCTGTCGGATAGGTTCGGGAATACCGAACCTAGCCGAAGCGGCCGGACATCGGCACAATATAATAGCGAGCACAGAGCTCGTGCGGGTCTTTTCTCGTTAGGCGGCTTACAGCCAACACTGTAAATATTATATTCAATAAACAGTCTCCGTGTATCAAAGATACTACGTGTTTTAATAAATAACCTTGAAGACATCCAAGAGCGATACTGGAGATAAAGGGCCCAGTATTACCTGCAGTACAGGACATTACAGCTATCGTATATTATATTGACTGAAAAACGATCCTAGAAGAATAAACTATGTAACAAAACAACATTACTTGCATTATTTGTGTAAATTAATAGGTTTTACGATGTTTTCGTCGAGGAACACGCATAAACTGCGACGGGTAAATTCGCGGCAAAATCTGACGTTTACGAAGTCACAGATAAAATCGTTTAAAAATATTCTGGTGTTGCAAGGTGAATGAAACTTTTACGCGTCTCATAGAGTAATGTTGGCGCAAGCGATTCTGACTCTGTTCTTCATATAAATTCTGTACATAGAAGGGCCAAAATCGCAGACAAAAAATTTTGGTCGATAATTTTATTCAAATTTTCTCGCGCATGCACATATGACACGCGCGCCCGCGCGCTAACGGTCACTTAGAGGTTAAAATGTGTCAAAGTATAAAAAAAAAAATTATTGCGCAAAACAAAAAAAAGTTTTTGGATTTCCGTGATGTAGATTTACCAGTTTTCAGCTTGAACCACTAGTTTCTGGACATCGTGTACTTAATAAAACATGCTTTTCACAGCATTGAGGCACAACCCACTTAACCCCTCCGCAACGTAAGCAGATATATGCGTTAAAAATACGACAGCAGTCAAGTACAATAAGCGTGTTTACACGTCAGCGCGTGTGTCTCCATAGAAACCGTTATAACTCCGTTATTGTTTTAGTTACATCCCTAAAATAAAAAGTGAAATGTCGATAGTGAATCACGCTGCACATCTCTATTCAAGTTGTCCATAGAAATACATAAAAAGAACATTCTGTCAGACGCGCAGTCTGACACATAATTTATTCCGCCAAATTTCCTACGGGCGCCCGACGTTGTTAATTTTTATTAAATATTTTTATATGAAATGATAAAAAAGTGAGGTGACAAAAGTGTTTATTACACATTTATACAATAGAATAAGTATTGTTGTTTACATAATCTGTGATTTTAGTACCGTTTTCACATAAAAACATCACGTGAGTCATTTTCACATTTTTTTAATGTTTGCATTCTAAATTTTAATATTTAAAAATATCAATATTTATTTGTAATATAATAATTCGAAAGCTTATTTTGTAACCTGTCTAAAACAGTTTTTACTATTTGGCTACGTTCAGAAATGTTTCATTTATAGAGCTTTATTTGTGAAGCGGTAATAATACAAAGTTTTCGTAAAATGTCATTTCGTTAAAGACATTAAAAGTGCATATTGGCGATTCTCTGAGGGGTTAAGATGGCAATGCTTTTGTTCAAATCAAATGATGAAATAGTGGCCCAGTATAATATGTCAATCTGTGGGTACTTACTGGCAGAGCCGGACTCAATGAGCACCGGGACGATTGGTCGGGCTCCCGGCATGTTGACGGGGTTGGAGCGGGCCACGGTGGGACCAGTTCCCACTTCCACGGCATCCGAGTCCAGCAGAGATAATGAGGTCCTGGAAATAAAACATTTTTCATTACCATTCCAAAAAAAACATAACATTACCGTGGATTACAGAATAAATTGACTGCCGCCGAGTTACGGGACTATCAAAACAGCAGAGCCAATAAATGTTATGCGTCGGTGTGTAGGTAGAAAGAAAGGTGGGAATTCGCAATAGTAATAGGTTAAACGATGATGGCGATACTTGGCAACTTTGGCGATTTCATCATACCGCATGGTTTCATAACATTTAATAATGGATCATTTTTTTGTTCATTTTATATTAACTCCACACAGGAAAATAATTTCTCTCAGGGCCTATTTGAGAAGAGGTCTCTACAAGATCCATGTTGTAGGAGGGAGGAAACACAGAGGCTGGCAAAACATTCCATAGCCGAACTGTTGAACTCAAGAACAAGTCATAGAAACGATCCATTCTCACGTGACAAATGTCAACCAAAAATGTGTACAATCGTTGAACGCGCATTTGGCTTATCTCCCGACGATGCATTGGTGCCAAACGGATCGATGACGCTGGTTCCTCGGAGAATCTTCCATTGAAATGCATTACCTGACGGTACAAAAATTCAGAATTATTTTCAAGTTACAAATAACAAATACTTCACAAAAAAATGTATTAAAGTCCTCTTGATTTATGTTCAGGGATAAAAGGGTAGTATTGAACCTTATACCACTGATCAGAGTCGCCACTTAATAGAAGAAAAGCCGCTTCTATAACCTTTTTAAAGACTTCCCATCATATGGCACGTTTTACTAAAAGTATGTGTTTTTCACTTATACTTACTACATGTACTTCACATATACTCATTTATCTCATATACTTACCCGACATCACCATACGGGAATAGCCCCCGACGGGTCATATGCGACAGCCGCGTGGATAAGGTAATTGAGACCCTAGACTGGCTCAGGGGTATTTTTGATGCCTGAATGGCCATATATGTATTAACCTACCCGCTGGTAGCGTTGTACGTCTTGAAGACAAACTGGGGACCCATCCAGAGGCGACGGTGCGGTCCAGCATGGGTCATTATCTCCACTTGGCTCAGCCAGCGGTCCTCTGCGTCCAGAGAGCTCTTGTCGCACGAGTTCTGCAAATAATTCACAGATCTCAATACATCTTCACTTCCACGGCCTATCAACATAGAATAAATAAATTTATAAAAGCACATTGGAGGGGACCCCACCACTTTCCCAACGGCATTATAAGGAAACATATGATTTCCTCCTTCACTGCACACGTCAAGACTCTATTTTATTGAACGAAGCTATATTTATTTGAACGACTCAAGACTCTCCAAAGTCCAAGCATACAGGGCTATAAAAGCACAGGTAATAACAATTTAAAGAATGCGGATGAACCTTCGTTTGGCCAACAGACTTGTCCGATTTGGCTGTTCCATTTGAAGGAAATACATATGTGGAAAGCAATCGAGAAATGGATATGATTTACTTCTTCAAACTTCGCAAAATTACTTTGTGGCATCATTAATTATATAATTATATATTAACATATCCTGATGAAGATAACATTGTTACAATGCGGCTGGGGCCTTAGGTTTTTGGTCACCGGGGGGGAGGGTGGGGGGGGGGGGGGGCGTTAAAAATTGCAAAAAATTGGTCACGTAGTATGGGTACGTTCCCTTAGTTGCGAAAAAAAAGGAAAAAATCAAATGATCAGATCGAAAAAAAAATATTGGTTTTCCATGTCAGCAATTTAGAAACATTTTAAAGATGCGACCCTCTTTCAGTAATAACAAAAATATCACCTCCGAGCGACCCCCCAACCTTTTTATATCTTAACCTGCTGAACGTCGGAGTAGGAAACCCAACCCGTACCCCCCACCTTGATGAGTTTTGGTGAAATATCAGGATTATAACTATTTTTAATTTAATTTATTTTGTTTTGAAGTGAAAACTTCTTTAGCACTGTTGTGATTTGAAACTCGATGAAATAAAAAATTGGAAGAATACTCGATGACACTAAAGAGAGACAAACACATAAATCTATAAGATTTAGCCTGCACGAGAAAAAGATAGACTAATCGGTCTCCTCTTTGGGCGGTGCTTCGTAGTTCTAGCTTTGTAGCTCCCCACTCTTGTCTACTTTAGTTTTCTGAAAGTTTCACCTCTATCGCATGTGGACTGCACACACTTATATTTTATAAAATTTTATTTATTTTTTAACCCGTCTGCTTGGTTCAATATATTCGCACCTCACAATCCGGAAGCCTCAGTTTTGCGCGTAAATTCTGAAACCGTCACTTTGGATCGAGATTGTAAAATATCTATGCAAGATAGCTTTCAGGAGAGATATATATAGCCTTTAAAATGTAAGGTCGCTCGGGACGTTTTTGGTCTTATGAAAGTATAACGCGATTACGTGTTTTGGGATATATTTATTCCTAAACAAGCAGACGGGTTAAGAAAGACAAATATTCCCAGATTGCGAATAACCTGACAATATTTGAAAATCTCCTATTACCACTACAATAAGGGGAAAATGTTGCTTGTGTTCTGACGGAAGACTTAGTCGAGGAATCGAACACGCGACGCCCGGGTGGGACCCAAACGCGATGCCAGCTCAGCCCTGACCGGTCAATTTTTCCACAATTGTTTTCTGTTTACCGGATAATGTACCTCATTATTTATAGTTATTTCATGTTCATATCACATTGCGCATACCTAACTTTATTTTGATAAAGTTAGGTATACACAGAATACTTAACTTTATCAAAAAGAACTGTAAAAAAATATATATTTACATGAATATATAAACTTGTTTCATTATTTCTGCATAACAATCAAAAGGTGTTTTCGAAGAAACAATGTCCTTTATACTACATATGTTTTTTTTATTTTTTTTTTACATTAGCTGGGGAGGCCCTGAGGAAAATGGTTCCTCTCAGGGCCTATGTCATCTTTGGGGATGCTGTGTGGAGGGTCTTTTTAGGAAAGAAGTAGAGGAAGCTCTGGGAAGGAATCTGGGGATCAGTGTGTCCAGGAGTGACAGATGTATGAATCCACCCCTCTCACTGCGGTACAAGGCGATGTTCCGAAAGAGTACGACTGGAGAAGTCAAAGTGATTCCCTCAACTATTCCCTCCCGATCCGGCCTGCCATGTAGCTGGTGGGCAGACGAATTCACTGCCAAGACAAAACGTACCCGGGCACCCCTGCTAAGTCACCAAACGTAGCTAACCACTTGGGGTGACCTATGGCAGAGGTGTTGGTTATCCAATAAATGGTTCCCGGGGCGGCGGTACCCATACCCGCCTCCCAAATTGATGTACTTTGAAAACTTAACTATTTTCATTTAGGCAACGTCGTTTTACATAAATGAATTTTGACAAACATAGAAAAATTACGTAGTGTGCTGTCGTAGAGGCTACATTCATGAAATAAACAGTAGAATCTACAACGTCATTAGCGCAAGCGATTCGGATTTTTGCATTTATACATTTGAAGCACAGGGGTTAAAATTCCATCACAAAAAGCTCCAGCGTAGATGGTACTAAGCGCGAAATACGGTCGTAAAAAGTGAAGCATACATATATATCTGCTCGAAAAACAGTCCACTGGTTAAAAGGCGTGCAATGTGCACTTATAATAAATATCAGACTATGCACGAGCGTACTTTTCTTGCATGACTGGGATAAAAATGAAACATAGAAACAAATTGGAAGACGACCTCCCGAGTCTCGAACACAGAGCCAAGGTCCAGTACATTAGTCGAAGAAGAATAAGCGCACCTGTGGCACTAAATTATTACTTGGGTACAATTTTTATTTCTGTTCCTGACCTACATCTGTAAATTTATAACCATTGTCTGCTTGTTTCAATAAATTCTAATTTTTTGTTATTGATAGCTAGCTATTCGCCCCGGGCCGACACCCACTTTGAAAACCACAGCTCTATGCAATGTAGATTCATCAGTTTTTCGCTTGTGTAGTTTCCGGCCAATGTGTGCATAGGTCTACATAAATTGGCCATGAAGACAGTTTTCGCTGGGTTGTTTATTATTCATTCATCTTTATTAATTCTATTACAATGCCTGTCTCACTAGGGACTCCTGTGTTGAGAGCAGGAGCAGTTTATAACAGAAATACAAATAACAACACAATATCATATTTAAAATAAAAGACTATCACCACAGTACTTTTGGAAATTTATACTTATAAATGGAGGCGCAGTTTATAACATAATCAGTTTATAACAAATAACAACACAAAATTGAAATATTTAATTAAATGAAGACAATATTAGCGAAACTCAATCGAAAATCTGGAAACAGAAAAAGATATTGGCACCTCTGGGACTCGAATCCAGGACCTTCGGCTTTTCGGGTACCAACCAAACTAAGGTGTCCCTACCCGATTCGGTCATTTTTTTTAACTGTATCTTACTTCAACTAAGAACTACCAACACTATCTTCATTTTCTAAAAGCATTTTTTATTGGCTGATATCACAATTTACTTATTTGAAGTTTTACTTTAGTTTTATTTAAATTTATTATTTGAGGTTTTACTCATAATGTTTCGTAATGCTGTATTGGATCTCGATAGGTTTGTTCCGTTTCACATGGCAAGGCCAGAATTCAAACTTATTAGAATTCAAATATTGGGTGCTTACACTGGCCGGCAACTGATCGCTGATAGCCGTTGCCAAGGAGCTGAAAAGTGTTTTGACAGTTCACATTTTAAGGCTTTTGTCTTCGTTTCATCATATTTAACGTAGCAATCAAATCGACTAAAGAAACCTGGAAATACCGCCATTACCAAGTATAAATTGTAATAACTTCATCTTGTAACTGCCTGTGGTTCATCAATCAACCACGAGGGATCCCAATCCAGCCAAGAGCATCAACCTGCCGTAAGTACCCATATGGGAATACCTTTGCTATTTTGATTCAGGAAAACATACTAATCGAGATTCCACAGGCATAGCTCGCATAGAGTGGAAATTTCGCTCCACCCTAACCCATGTAAGGTGGCGTTAACATTGCGTTCATCTTACAACACATAAAGTTAATTTAATTTTATTATTTGAGGTTTTACTCATAAAATTAAAAATAAAAATAATTTCACAATATTGTGATAAAAATAAAAGACAATCAGCCACGCGATTCGGCATCTTTAGTGGATACGGAATAGATCATCTGTCATCATAATCGTCTGTCACATTTGTGTGATTGTATATGGCTTGCAATTGCTTTTTCTAGAATTATGTGTAAGTATGTGTTTTAGTAGAACTTCATGGAGAGCCGGCGATGGATTACATAAATCACAACTGCGAAGATAAGGTTAAGAGAGAAGTGAGAGGACGTACCTTGATGGGCTTACAAGGCTTGACGAGGATGTTGTTACTGGGCAAGGGGGCCATAAGATCGTTAGAGGAGGCGGGACGCAGCAGGGGCCATTGAGCACGCGCCTCCACCTCCACCTCGATGCCCGTGTCGTCGCACACCTTCTCTTTTGGTATTCCTGGAACACAAAAATGTCTTTAATATCAAATTATGTACTCATAAGACTTTTCAGGCCTAGTGAGGAAATGTGCAGTAAATGCAAAGGTCTACCATAAAGCGCTAATCTATAAAAGCATATTCTTAATTATTTTAGGAAAATAAAACAACAAAAATAAATTTTTATATAAATACAGTACAGAAATAGGGAAATTTGTGGTTGCGAACATTGCAACTAGAGGTTTCATTGTTACTGTTTTTATACCCTTAGAAGTGCAGAATTAGGACATAAAACAGTTTTCTGTTTTCATTAATTGTGAATAGAATTAGACCGCACAACAGTTTTATCATATTCAATAAATGTGTGTATTTTTTTTTTTTTTTTTTAAAGAAAGACAAACATTCCCGGGTTACGAATAACCCAACAACGTTTGAAAATCTCCTACTACCACCACAGAAAGCCGAAAATGTTGCTTGTGTTGTGATGGAGGACTTAACCAGCCGAGGAATTGAACACGCGACGCCAGGATGGGACCCAAGCACTATGGCCACTCAACCACTGACCGGTTTTCTAGAGTTTCTCACAGAAAACTTGATTGGATGAACACAACGATACAGCTTATTGTGTAGGTTCATCTTTAAGCGTATATGATACCCTCGTAACATTTCGTAATCTGTCAAAATGTGTTTATTTTTACATCGCTAGATGGCAGTAGGGGTGTCTTCCCAGATTTCAAAATGTCAACATTATACTTGCGTTATGATTGTTATGAACATCCAAGCACAGTATTTTTAAATATCGAAGTAAAAAAACAAACTAATAACAAAGTGTGGTTTGTTTATGGAACTTATTATGTTGGTAGAATATTTAGTATGATCCTTTTTATAAATGTTTCATAATTTGCTTGTTCATGGTCCTTTCAAATGGTCCTTTCATCGGTTCCATAATAAACAACGTTTGGAATCTCGTGGTTAACATTTGGAGTCGATTTAATGAAGTTTTTTTTTTAAATTTAACTTCTAAATATTCAGTCGTTAATTGATTTTAAACTATATTTTCTAGAATTCATCATTATTATTACTATCCCCAAATTGGAAACGTATATTTGATAGAATATCTATACATATTAATAACATCATTAATAATATTGACTTAGAGAAATAAAATAAAGTTTCTTTTTTATTTATATACCAGCTGGTACCCGGCATGCATTGCTATGCCATTTAATAAAGAAATCGTTTCTCCCTCGCGTCCTTTCCCATTCGTCCCGTTCATCTTCCTCCTCCCCTTCTTCTCCCGCGTCCCCTTCCCCTCTCACGTTCCCGCTCATCCTCCTCCTCCACCTTCCCTCTCCTCACTCTACCCCCCCTTCCCCCGTCCCGCGAACCCCCCTCCCGTATTCGACCAACACACATCAGCTACTAGCCAGTACCTTGGCAAATCAAAACCCGAGTCGGGGGGGGGCGGGGGTTGTCGGACTTTGAAACAATGTAAGCAGTCAAATTATTTCCCATTCGTCCCGTTCCCTTCCTTACTGATTACCATGTTATTCAATCTGATTTTGAGATTATTAGTGTAAATTTTAGTAAAGTACGAACCTATGATTACGATGTTGGGAACACGTGTCATTAAAATCATAAAAAGTCAAAAAAATTCTCGCGAGTCCACGCTCAAAACACACTTTAAAAAATTAAAACAAATATTGCATTTCTCAAGGAACGCCATGTTGTTAAGGCTCTGCAACCCGGCCCGAAAAGAAGAAGATGGAGAGATACGAAATTACGAATGTTAGAGGAGAGCGCTAACATTTACAGCGACAAAATCGATGCGAAAATTGCGAAAATGTTTAATAAAACACGACTCGTTTAAAATAGAGCAAAAATCTTTCGGGCATTATCTTAAACAGCATTTAAAGAAACACTGTGAATTTTTGCATACATATAACTTGTAAAATAACTGAAACAAATGTGGTAATAATAATTTTTGGAGCATACTTTGCGATTTTTTTCTATCGAGGGAATTTTATATGATTTGTGTTTCGGCGCAGGCAAAGTCTAGATATTATCTTCAAGAATAACATATATATATTTTTAAGAGCTATAAAACTTACCGTGTTTAAACCTTTCTCAACCAGAGTCATTTTAAAATGACGTTAAATTTGACATTTTTTTATCAAGTAACTACTGAACCCATTTATTTGCGGTTTTTACAAATAGTTTAGTGAATCCTTCCTAGCAACATTGATTTTATTCATTGCGTTGGCTGTATTGTGTAAACACTTCATATCCTAAACAAGTATTGTTGATCACACCTTTTGAAAAGCTGTGATCCGGGGGAATTTCAGTATTAAAAAGGACAAAGTATTTATGTTTTTTTCTTATATTTTTCCGTTTTTTAATGTAAAACGTACATTCTTTCATATTATAATGAAAATACAACAAGAACATTGATATAATATTTGTTTTTAGCATCCTTTAGTATCGTGTCATTTCAAAACGACACTGGTCGTTTGAGATTACACTATTTGACTATTTTATCAGATAACATATATATTTATTATGTGTTTTGATGAGAAGAACACATCAATAATACTTTCAAGTGATAAGTAGGCATGATATTGTCTTAAATTGATCTATTTTTTTATTTACTTTGCAGAACATGGTCCATTTTTATAGTAACACATCATTTACCTCTCAAAACGACTATCGTTTTAAAATGACGTTGAATATTTCCTAAACTATCAGTTAAAAAAAAAATTTAAAAAATCCAATATTTCAAGTACACATAATCATAATAATGTTATTTATTTTTTTATATCTGTAGGAAGTAATTTGGATGAGAAAGGGTTAAGGGAAATATGTAATAAATCGGTACAAATCTTGGTTGCGGGCCCTTAATTACGACGGCAACCTTCTCGCGTGATTTTTCGTGTTTATGAAACCGAACAAAATAATGATTAATAAGCATTATTTATCATTTCCGAAGATTGCAATTCGTACTTATTATTGTCTAACTGACAGAAAGTGATTTTTTTCTTTTAAAAATGCATATTTCATCGTCGTAATTAACATAACGGTCCATGACGGTAACATAACAGATATTTGAAGTCCAATAAATATAAAAGTACCTTTTCGACAGTAGTGGCTGATGAACCAATAATAATATCCTCGTGCTCTAAATCTTCCAGGTTGTATTCATTACCAAACACCGCGTACATAATGTACCCACGGACAAATGTTTGGCGAGCGAAATGCCCAATTGAACTAATACCCATATTCCGAAATACGCCACGATACGTTTATTATATCTGTATGTGTGTACGCGCGCCAATAGCGCCTCCCACACGCACACTTCGGAGCGACCGAGTCCCTCGCCATTACAGGCCGCCGCGTAGAAAAGTAAAAACCGATAGGTTTACAGCGCTATTCTCTATGAGACTTTTCTGCATGTCCACATGCATGAAGAACGCACAAACCGTTTTCGGAACTCGATCCTGGAACGCACATGTAATGTTCATTTTTAAACGATCGGAGTAAAATGGTGGTTGAAAAGAAACATTTTGACAAATTTACACCGAAAAAGAGAATTTTCGAGTACTTACTGTTTTTGTAGCTTCCTGATATTGTTGCAATCTTTCAAGTGAGTCGGTATCCTACCTTTAGAACCATTAATGAAACATTTTGACGGCATTTTCAAAATATATAGGCTATAAAACGAGGAGCGTATAGTTTCAACACCTATCAACGGGAGATTCTAGCCCGGAATGAGTAAAAGCTCTGGAGTGTGTTAGAATTTGGTGTAAAATGATGTATTTATTTAATTGTTAATATCCACAGATATCATAACGATAATAAGAGGCCGCACTTCTACAGATGTATGTATTATGTACATATTTTGAATTAAAAATATTGTGTAAAATCATTATTAATGCGACAATCGTAGATTTAAGTTTAAAAAATGGGTTGTATGGTGTATCAATGTTTTTATTTTTCATGGTCGAATGACTACATCAATTACAAAAAAAAATAAGCAGATTGAAAAATAAAGGTCCATTATTTGGTAACAAAAAATATCAAGTCCGAGAATGACACATGAAAGGTAGTATTAAGCCGTTTTAGAGAGCCGTTTTTCAGAAAATAACCATTCTGCCCCTATAACACACTCTTAATGTCACAGCTGTATGGTGCTTTAGCCATTTTTCCTTTCCAGCGTCGATAAATCATCCCAAAGGTCAATTTTTCAAATGATAATAATGTTTGTGTCCTTTCTAAATTTCATTATAAAAATAGTAAGGCAATAAAACAATACATTCTTGTAAGAAATATGACATTCTAGTTCAATATGCATATCTAAAATTTAAATGCAAATGTCCACTTACCGGCTATGTGTTTGGGATGAATGTAGTACTGCACCAGATAGCCGTGCGCTGACATGACATAGAGGGCTTGCGTGGCTGCTCCGGGAGCCTGCCGGCCGCTGCCCGGTGCTCCCGTGCGGGCCCCCACCCCTCCCGGAGGAGCCCTGACTGCCCCCCAGCGGGAACACACCGCCAGGGGGAGCTGGCTCTCTTCGGAGAGGGAGGATAGGCGCTGGCGACCTGGAGAATGGGAATGATTAGTGATAAAATAGTAGTGAAGATTCATAAAACTTTACATAAGAAATTCAGTAAAAGTTAAGTACGCTGACCTTTTTTTTTGACACCTTTTCAAAATAATTAAATAAAATTCATAAAAACGATGAGTTTAATCAAAATAAATTACTTCGACAATTTCAAGAGATACATCAACATGATGTGGTTATTTTTTAGACAGAAAAATGTGTCACAAGTCATGCCGTGTTCCGCTTCCTCCTTTTTTAGCCAACTTTTCGGACAGCGTTACATCGCCCATCTTCAGGGCAGATGTGAGGATTGTGGTGAAGGATATGTTTATGTATGTAGAAGTAATACCGTGTTCCGCACCTTAATCCTTGTAGAACCTGCCCTTAGACCGGTGTTTCAGTATAATAATGGTTAAATTAATATGGTTCATGATGCTTAGTTTTGACGTAGCCATCAAGTACCGGATACCAAGAACTATTAAGCTTAGCCCCGTCACCTTCATTAATATTAACCGGTGACAGGCCGGAGACGCGCCGGCGCGCGCGTCATATGCGCATGCGCGAGAAAATAATTCAAATATTTGAATAATATTGTCGATGAAAAACTTTTGGTCTGCGATTTTGACCCTTCTATGTACAGAATTTGTATGAAGAAGAACAGTGTCAGAATCGCTTGCGCCATCATTACTCTAGGTGGTGCTAAAAGTTTCATTCACCTTGTCACCCTGGAATATTCGATAACGATTTCATCCATGACAATGCGCTGTCATAAATTGCCGCGAATTTAACCGTCGCAATAAATGCGTGTATCGCGAATAAAACATTGTAAAACCTATTAATTTACGTAATAAATGCAAGTAATGTTGTTTTGGTAGACAGTTTATTGTGTTGTGAACGTGTTTCAGTCAATAAAATATACAATAGCTCAAAATTTATCAACAAACATTCAATTCAACATTCAAAGTGGTGGTTTTTTAGTGTTTTTTCGTGAATTTTGGTGGAATGGCGTGGCCTTTGACCAGTTAACCGGTGACAGGCCGGAGACGCGCCGGCGCGCACGTCATATGCGCATGCGCGAGAAAATAATTAAAATATTTGAATAATATTGTAGACGAAAAACTTTTGGTCTGCGATTTTGACCCTTCTATGTACAGAATTTGTATGAAGAACAGTGTCAGAATCGCTTGCGCCATCATTACTCTAGGTGGTGCTAAAAGTTTCATTCAACTAGTCACCCTGGAATATTTTTAAAACGATTTCATCCATGACAATGCGCTGTCATAAATTGCCGCGAATTTAACGGTCACAATAAATGAGTGTATCGCGAATAAAACATCGTAAAACCTATTAATTTACGTAATAAATGCAAGTTATGTTGTTTTGGTAGATAGTTTATTGTGTTGTGAACGTTTTTCAGTCAATAAAATATACAATAGCTCAAAATTAATCAACAAAACATTCAATTCAAATTTCAAAATGGTGCTTTTTTAGTGTTTTTTGTGAAGTTTCGCGAATTTCCACGAAATGGCATGGCCTGTGACCGGTTAAGTCGTTGAAAATTTTTAGGTGCATAATATGGCAATTTGTCAATTTACTTGAAAGTAGATTTCTTACATTCCGTGGATACAAATTCAATTTTTCCATAATATATCATGAAATTTAAATTTCATATTTCCTATTTTTTTGCAAAGTGTAAAAAAGAGGTTTGGATACATAATAATAATTACCCGAGCTGTTCCGGGTGAGTGTGTGCGTGGGGATGGTGCCAGCGGGGGGCAGGGGACGCAGCTGTGCCAGGGGCCCCTGGGAGCATGGTACGGGGAAGGGGGGCAGTCGGGGGTTGGGGGTACCAGGCCGAGTTCACCAGGTTTTCTCCCACCTGGAAAAAAAGTCAACCGTCAGTATGGAGCTATCAATCAAACATGGTATTTTTATTGATGGATTTATGACAAAGTGAATACTTATATTCAGAACTTTTATTTACATTTAGGCCTATTCAAAATTAATCCACAAAACATTCAATTCAAAATTCAAAGTCATGCTTTGTTAGGGAATCCATGTTTTTCCTGGCTTGTGACAGGTTAAGAGCACTAATTTTGAGGTTGATTCTACTTGATAGTAGGTACATAGAAGTAAAAAAGATAAATAACTTTTTTCCAATTCCAGTTTTTTTCCCAAACAAAAATATTTTTCCATAGAAAAAGAATGGTAATAAGCGTAATATTTAAGATTAAGAAAGGGATGCTTAGGTGGTTTGGGCATGAAGAGCGGATGAACAAAGAAAGGAGTGTAAAGGAGAATTTAAGATGCGGACGTTAATGTTAGAACAAGTCGGGGACATCCAAGGAAGACATGGTACGATCAAGTGAATCGAGTCAGGTCATGTCAATTGGAATTTACACTAGTTTAGAAAAAATCGACCAATTAGTCCTTCTGACAGGCTGCAGGTGACTAAAATCGCAAGCACTGAAGTAGATTAGCCTTCGACTTTTGCTATGTATCGCATGCAACGGGTCACAAAAATCGACTGTGAAAACGGTTAGTCACAGGCGATCACCCGCCGCAATTTTTAATCAAAATGGAAATAGTCGCACGCGATATTAATGTACTGTAAAAATCAACTATCCGCGTGGTAAAAACCGATTTTGTAAATCCCCCATAACACACGAATATGTATCAGACAATAGAGAAAATAAGTTACAGATAGATTTGTACACATACACAGGGTAGAGGTAGGGCAAAGATGACAAAGAATAGCAAGATTGACAATAAACCCACCGGACTGTTGGACCTGCCATCGGCCGCCAGTCCTGCAGAGCGGTGGAAGCGCGACAGTCGGTTGACCACGTGTGGCGTGGCATGTGTGCGTACGCCTGCCGTGCCACCGTAGGGCGTGATGGGGAACACGTGCGTGGTGCCGCGCAGCGTGCTTACGGCGGCCCAGCGGCAGTCCAGGGAGATGGATATATCCTGGAAACAAAAACACAATGTTAAATACATACGGCCTTACTAAAAAAAAAAACACTTCACAACCGTTAAATAGTGTGTTTGTTACACGTTGTACAAGGACCGTGCAATTATAGATTCGATTTCTTATTAAAAAAAAATCTCCAAATGTAATTATTTCGAACGGGCAACATTGGTCGCGCATGCGCAAGGTTGTTTTCATTACATAAAACGGTCAATTTCTTATTAATATAATTTATATTCATGTAATCAATATATTTATAACTTATATGTGGTATTTTTCATCAGTTTTAGACAAGTTATCATACAATAATCGTATCTTGTAAATTGAAGTGTCAGAAAATGGTATTAGAGGTTATATAAATATGCAAACGGCTCTTTATTTTATAAAAATTTCTTGAATTATGTTTATTTATAAAATAAATGTCTAATACATATACATATATTGGTAAATGTACCAAAGAAATGGACCTTTTAAGATGTGCAAACAAAGCATTAAAATATCAGTTTTTTTAATTGTTAATTTTTAAAAGAACAAAAAGCAAACTTCAAAAATTAAAAAAAAAAATTTACTGTATGAACGATAAAAAATGAAGTGACAGTTCTTTTCCAAATTCATTAAACAAAATGCCTTTTTTTTTTAATTTTGTGTATTTTTAAAAATGACTTTTTTACAATTTTTTTTCGTTTCTGAAGCTTTAATATCAAATGATTGAGAAAGTGCAAAAGAAGTTTCTGAGATATTTGTATCTTAGAGACTTCGGATATTATCCCTGGTTATATCCATCAGCCTTTTTGTCCGGCATGCTGGGTATTAATAGCCTCGCCGAAAGAAGGAAAACTGCTTTGCTGACAACAGCATATAAACTTTTAAACGGTAACATCAGTATTCCCGATATATTACAAAAATTTGAGTTTTATGTCCCCGACAACTTCACAAGAGCACGCAGACACAGAACTTTTGTTGTTCCGAGATGCAGAACTAACTTACCATTAGTAATGCCGCTCGGAAAAATGATTATTTTACTAAATTTCCTGCCCCCTGATATAGATATTTTTAAACTAAATATTGATCAATTCAAAAACGCTATTATAACTTAATAAAATAAAATGTATGTTTATTATTGGTTATGTAACTGTAAATGTGCATTTAAAATAAAATAAATAAATAAATAAAAATAAAAATATGTCAATTTTTAAACGCTTAAGTATATTTCAAATACAAAAATCTAAAAGGTAATTTTATCTAGTTTTCATAGTGGTATTTGTTTTTACGACGTCTTCAAAAATAAGAAATATATAGAACATTCACAATAAGTTGGAAAAATTCCGAAAACCGATGATGAATTATTTTTATTACATAACTTGGAAACAAAAATCTCTACACATTATAGATTAAAGTCCTATGATGCGTCTGTCTGTCTGTTCACGATAAACTCAAAAATGACTGAACGAATTTTCATGCGGTTTTCACCAATAGATAGAG
Organism: Limnephilus marmoratus; assembly: GCA_917880885.1. NCBI lineage: Eukaryota > Metazoa > Arthropoda > Insecta > Trichoptera > Limnephilidae > Limnephilus > Limnephilus marmoratus. Next base: position 57,942,092 of record OU862911.1, on the reverse strand, counting down.
TGATTCATGAGGAAGGTTTGATATATAATTTGTCAAGGTTTTGTGTAAATTGGTTGAAAAATAGAATATATAAAGGAGAATGACAGTGTGTGGTTAACGAGCGGGCTGGCAGCGGGATTTGATTTCTATGCAAATTAACAGATGGTGGTGGTTATAAAGGTTGGGTAACCATCGAGAAGATGGTGTTGTGTTTCGTTGGCCACAGCAACGCGTGGCTGGGTCAGCTAGGATGTTTATAAGTTAAAGTAATTATTCTTACTTGCACTTTAGCCGTGGTATCACCCCTGTGCAGAATGTAGAGGTGATGCACGGAGGCCAGCGAGGGTCCGCTGGGGTGCGGGTGGATGCGGAACACGTGGAAGTCGTGGCCCCGTTTGTCGGCAGTGACGAGAATCATGCCACTGGCGTCAAACTTCAGCGCCATGATGGGCTCAGAGTGCGCCACGAAATGTGCCACCACGGCCTCTGTTATAGCGCTCGACGTACTGTCTTCCATGGATTCCTGGTCCTCATCTTCATCAGAATTGAAAGCCTGGAATTGTAAAAAGTGAAAAAATATATATGCAAGTCTGTGCTACATAAAAAATATAAGCCACTTTGCAGAGCACTAAGCTCTTAAGAAATAGGTTTAAATAAATTATATCGTACATTAAATACGTACCTACCAATGACAATACATATTGAAATATAAGAGATGTGCTATCCACAGTTTTTACTGGGTGGTATGACTGTGTTTTCTGGCATTGCCGATATTATTAACGAATACTACTACACACCTTTAAAAAAATCAACTAAATGAATGAATTCTTTCCGCATTCGAACTATGTATTCCCATTAGACTGTAATCCGCCGAAGGTCGGGTGGCCATCATAGCATATCTCTTGTATTTCAATATCTTTGGTACCTACTCATGTCGTAATTGTCAAAAGGATAAGACTATGTCTTTCTGCTATTTACACATATAAATCAAAGAATGCAACCTTTTTGCTTGAGTTTGATTTTAAGCAGACAGAGGCATATTATTATGATGGCGGAGTATTAATAATTTTGAAATTATATTGCACAATGAATTCATGATTTTCTTGAAATAACCTCAAAATTTTGTGCAAATGTTCACTATACCAATTTAGCTCTGCCTAAAAATTTAAGTTTTAACTACAACAATTTAAATATGTTTTTTTCTCAATCCAAGGGCCAGTTGTTTCACAGAATTTGAACAAACCATCAAATTTCAAAATTGCTTTTCAAGTTCTGTTATTATTTCATCATGGGTAAGGTTTCATAGTCATCACGGTATACTTTTGAAAGAAAAGTTCTGAGAAGAATAATGAACTGTATGATATATACAAAGAACTGTATGATATATATCCTAGCAACTCAGCCCATAAGAGACTCCTCAGGTTGAGATGGGCTGGGCATGTACAGAGAATGCCAGATACACACGTCCCAAAAAGAATTTTGACTGGACACACAGGTGGAAAGAGAAAAGTGGGAAGACCCAGAATGTGGTGGGAAGACGAGGTAGGAGGGGATGCAGCACAGCTTCTCCAGGTACAAACTGGAAGTCAGCCGCTGAGGACAGGAGGAGTTGGAGGCGAATGTTGCGGGAGGCCAAGGCTCGATATGGGCTGTAGCGCCATCGGAGAGAGAGGTTGTTTCACAGTACTTAACTTTTCAGAAATTTTATGAATTGTTCAAATTCTGCAAAACATCTGACCCTTAGTCTTCCAGCATGAAAAAATTCACTGGTCGCCACTGATTGCTACCCTGGACTATAGTTTCAGAGTGTCCTGCAAGCCTCTTTGTACTAGTTCTTGAGATAAATTGAGTTCCTTACACTAACATACTCTCAACAATTTATGCTTGGATCATGTAGTAGTGATATCTACCTCGATATCAATGATGGTGATGATCCCGGGCTGAAGCTGTTCCGAATTGGGTGGGGAGGGAGACTGTGAGAGGCCCCCGGCGCCCCGTCCGCCTCCGAGACTGCTGGCCACGCTTTCCCCGAGGCCCCGGAGACCCTTACCGAGGGACTTGGCTGCGTGGAGCACTGTGGCTGTGTAGCTGGCAACACCTTCGCCTGAAAGAAAAAGAATCAATAAATCATTAGTCGCTTTAATAAAAATTTATAAAGGCCAATATATGAGTCCTGTAATTTCAATACCCGCTATATCCCATTTTTTGATAAAATGAACCGAGTATTACATCTTGTTCACATTTTTACGAGGAACAAGACTAACCTAAAATTAGAAGACTAACCTAGAAGTAGAACCAGAAGACCTAGCCACATATCCGATAACAACTCTGGTGAACTTTATTAAAGGGACTGGGTTATTTTTAAAGGATTGAGGTAAAACGGGAGAAAGAACGATGGGCCCATGGCCTAAGTACTCACGGGAACCAATGGTAAACCATCTCCGCTTAAAAAAAAAAAAACATAAAATTGAGTTTCAAAACATCACAACCAAAAACCATGTTAAAACTGCGAGTGAGGAACAAAACCCGCTATATCATTCAAGAAGTTACTATCAAAACCCGCTTTATCGGAATTCAACCAATCACAAGCAGTTATTTTGCCAAGATGGCGGGTGTAGAAACACGCCCCTCAGGTCAGTTGAGTTTCAAAAGCCTCTATATTCCATATAAAACAGAAGAATAAACAGAAAATTAATTTTAATGGGGGATAAATTCTAATTGGAACCCAGATAAATTGACAAAAGTGGGTTGTGGGCGTTTCTGTGTGCCCGAAGTAAAGATGAAATATAGAAATACTTTCTTGAACAAATAATCAATGAGGTGAAAATCATTATACTTTTAGGGATTTCCCATACATTGTTGTAATTCTAATAAAATTGAGAAATATCCCCTAAAACTATGAGTTAACACATAGATGAAAAATATGAACGGCAGTCTTTTTTTTATAAACCCCTCAGGCTAATTTGTTCACTTTTGAGAATAACTCATATAAGTCTCACAGAAATATTGGTGTCTCCCTAACTATCATGGTGAGAAATATGATCTAAACAGTGTTAGAAAGATAAAACACCACATTTTATATTAAAATCTAAAAGTTCACCACAAAGTAATTAAAATTTACACCTGTTTTCATAAAACCTAAGCTTCAGGACGCAATTCTTAAAAAAATAATGAAAATTTGTCCATTTTTATTCATTATTTTTACATGAAAAACAAAAAAGTGACTGGATGATAACGTTTAAAATACATCTGTCTAATAAAATATGTGTTTTTTTCCTTATCAATAGAAAAACATAAGGTGAGCCCAAGGTTCGTAGAAAATGTTTTTAACTAGGTTAGCTCATCAAGGGGGTAAGGCGGTAATTGGCTAAAAAAAACGTGCCGTAGCTTACAGTCCCTATTCCACTGGGAGATTTGAATTAACTGCAATACAAGCGGCAGTGTTTTACTTCAAGCTACGTCACGCATTAGAAATTTCGAAAGCAGCCAGACGTGTTTTTTTTTAAAAAAGACCCGTACGAGCTAACCTCGTTAAAAGCATTTTCTGCAAACCTTGAGGTGAACCATTTTAAAATCTGCGAAGAGTATGCAAATGACCACAACATGATGTACAACCCCAAGAAGACGGAACTAATCGCATTCCACCATGGAAAAAATCCTGAGAAGATGCTCCCCGTACAACTCAAGAGGAAAACATAAGCACATCTACGAATGTAAAATACTTAGGTCACATAATCACTGAAGACCTCTCGAGAGGAGAAGAAATTTGTCCAATATGATTGCCTAAAGATTCTTCCAATGCAGTAACCATGTAAAAAAAAATTGTTCAATGCATTTTGCACTCGTCTATACACGTGTGAAACATGGTGTCACTACCAAACCACCTCGATGAAACGACTCCGGATCCAATATAACAATGCATGCAGAATTATATTTGGATTCAGAAGATATAGCAGTGCATCGACAATGTTTACGGAACTAGGATTGCACAGATTCACCGGTCTGATGAGACACCGGGTCATTGAAGCCAGGTTGCGGCTAATGGCCTCCGACAACACATTGGTGACCGCAGCCTTCCAGCACCAAGCGCCACTCCCGAGTGAGCGATGGCCCGAGCGCACTCAAGACCACGCCCTGCATAATAATGGATTATTTATTTTTGTTATTATTAATTTTATTTTCTATTTATGTTCATGTTTCTTTACGGTGTAAATATATAAATATGTATAACTATATTGGACGTGTGGGATTGCACTATCCTCCCCACATCCTGGAACAAATTATATTTGCTTTCAAAAATTATAAGTTTATTCCTAACAATAAACTTTGAAATTGCATTTCATCACCTTTCAAAAACAGTTTTTTGTTATCGAATATGTTCAGAAATATTCCATTAATTTGGATTTTATTGCAGAGCGGAAATATTCTGACCTTCTCACACAATATGCCAGAGGCCTGAGGAGTAAAAATAATTGGTTCTGGACAATGGAAGTAGGTGAATATGTAACCCACATTTCTAAAAATTGAGACATGGCCACTTATGTATTTGCATCTTATCAATATATTTTTTTAGATAAACCAGCTTATCATAATAATCAAATATTTTTGAGAGGCTATTCAATTAGATCATTGTTGTTGTAAAATGTGTTTAATACTCATCACAATAATATTTATTTACCAAAGTAAACAAAAGCAAACAAAAAAAACTTTTATTCACCTGTTAAAATAGTGACTCAAATTCAATTAAAAAATATACAATGATGAAATTTTTATAGACCTTTTCATCATCCTGTTATTGCAAATACTTACAATATTAAATTGACTTCTTTCAGTTTTATTAAGAACTTCATCGCAATCAATAACACAAATTTTACAACCCAAGACTTATTACAAAAAGTGTAATAACATGTTATAGATAGATATAATATATAATAACATGTCATGGACAGATTATTCTGATTGAAAATGAAACATTAAAAATGTATTAATGTTATCAAGTCCAAGTTCACAGTGACTTAGTAGACGCAGTATATGAATATATATGGGGCTTAATGCTAGAAGTGCCTATGTCACTTTTATAAATCACTCTAGAACAAAGATAATTCATCAATTTCTTGGCGTACAAAATGCCGAAACAATATTTAGACTTCTACATTAGGTAGGTCACAATTTTATCAATCTAGAGCACATGACGTAAGTATTCATAGAATTAAAATAAGAGACATTTTAGAGCATTTTCTGGCATCTAAATCAAATTACCAAAAACTGACAAAGGCAGTTTTAGCATTAACCCCCAGATATATACATTCTTGAATAATTAATACAATACTAGTTTGTAAGGTGACCTTGAATACAATGCACTCTACAATGATTATAAAAATGAACTGATCTGAAAATTGGTTGCATTGTATATAAATTATTTGAAGCAAAAAATAATGCACGTTTTATTGTCATTAATATATATAGTAAAAACAGACCAAATAAAATATCTAGGAATCATAATTGACCATAATCTCAAATGGGCACATCATATAAATCGTATCACCAATAAACTCCTCAAAACAATACATCTTTTCCTAAACATAAGAAACATACACAAACTAAAACAAATGAAAACAGTATATTTTGCACTCTGCCAATCTATAATAGAATATGGAATCATTGTTTGGGGACGAGCAACAAACTCAGCTATTGTTCATTTGGAAACCACACAGAGAACCATCTTAAAGGTTATACTAAAAAAACACAGAATGACTGACACAGACCAAATATTCAACATGTTCGACGGACTTGATATACGACAATTATACATAAAAACACTTCTTAACTATATCTTTGACCAAAAACACAAACTCCAACAAACACAAACCATTAATAGACCAGTTAGACAAGCATACATACAAAACTTAAAAACACCGACGATAAACACAAGCTTTGGACAAAGACATCACAAATACCAGGCAATAAAAGCATTCAACCATCTTTCACTCGATTTAAAAAAAGAAGAAAACAAAAAACTTTTCACACTTAAAATTAAAAGATGGATTAAAGAACAAAAAAGGCAACTTTACAAAAAAATCACAACATAAAAAAAAAACAAAAAAAACACATAGACATAAACACCATTGCAATACTCACTAATATATAAAAACCCTTTTAATTTCACTATCGGTTTATATGTATCTATCCTATTTATATAATTTTATTTTATTGTTTTATTTTAGTGTTATTTTACTCTATTTTATTTTGCTCTATTTTACTTTCTTTTAATTCTCATATGTTATTATTGAGTTTCTTTTTTCTTTAGTTTTTATTTTATATGTATCTTAAATTAAAAATAAAAAAATAAATCATATCAAACTGTAAAATGAGGTCCTCAGCACGGGTAAAGCACCCAGTGAGGCCCACATTAGTCAAATATGTATAACACACATGTATAAATCAGGTGAATCAAATAAATAAATAAATAAAAAATATTGTTTTTCAAGTGATAAGTAAAGACAGGTAAATTGCCGAAATAAAATAACTATATTGTAGATATTATGATTAGAGATTTTTACGGCTAAAAGAATTAACACAATTAATTTTTAGGGTATTATGCTGTGTTGCGCTTCCTCCTTCTTTAGCCAACGTTTCGGATAGCGCTACAGTGTCCATCACATATAATTTTGATGATGGACATTGTTAATCAGTCTGAAACGTTGGCTAAGAAAGGAGGAAGCACGATGACCATAATGTATCACTTTCTAACCTGAAAAAAAAAAACTTTTTGATACCTAGTTCTACAAAATTCATAAATGGTTTTGGTTTGTAATAATTTGTTCGTGCGACACATTGTCAAATCAAATGGATAAACAAAAATTTAATAATGTCAAAAATGTACAAAAAAGGTAGGAAAAAAATGTAGTTTTGTTACAATAACAAAAAAATGTGGCCTTCGTAAGAAACCTACCTATGTATTAGGATGGCTTTACACTCATTAATTTTTTCCCGTAAATCGCTCACGTAAGCGATTTATGGCCACATTACCAATGTAAACGACACCAAAAGTCACTTAACGTAATTTATATCAAGTTACAGAACTTGTTCTTTCGGAAGTTTTTTGACAGGTCTAATCGCGTCTGTGTGAATTTTTGGCCTTCTTACAGCTTATAAAATCAGTTTGATAAGCTAAGAGATTTGCCGTAAGAAATAGTACCAAAATGTGTCGTTTCGAGATGTCAAAAATTAAAAGATAGAATAGTAATTATTAACACTTATTTAAGTTTGGTAAACTTTGGGGATCGTTGGAAACGGTTAATACGCACTTTTTTTTGAAAATATCTTTTGATTCACCTTAATTACATCAAAAGACAACTATTTGCATTGGGGGAAGTGGAAAATATTTCATTCTAAATTTCGATTACGTAAAATTAAAATTAGCTTTCATTCTGTGAAACGAGACCGTCCATTTTCAAACATTATTTTCAAATGTCATTTTTTGTGATGTCGGTATTCTTGTTACTGTACGAAAAGATGCTAGAGCAAATCGTAGCAGACTTCATGGGAATTCGGCTCGTAAAACCAACGGCTAGAGACAAAATCGCGCGGGAGTTTTTTAATGTTATAAAACTGAAATTCCGCCTAATTAGTAGGTACTTACCTAATACACATGTATTGCGTGCGTTGATTAAAATTTATTAGTTTAAATTTTATTTGACTTTAAAATTTTATTTTTATAAGTCAACTAATTCTGCGATGTTGAGCGGCTACGTACGCTAATTTTATGTGATATGGTTTGTGATACAAAAGAAAGTGCCCCTTTATAACGCCCACTCGCGTCACGGCAAAAAAACATCCCAGTTTTCAAGTAGTTTAGCGGCTACGCTAGGTTTGTGTAACATGGTTTGTGATAGAAAAGAAAGTGCCCCCTTCGTAGCGCCTACTCGCATCACGGCAAAAAAACATCCCAGTTTTCAAGTAGTTTAGCGGCTACGCTAGGTTTGTGTAACATGGTTTGTGATAGAAAAGAAAGTGCCCCCTTCGTAGCGCCTACTCGCGTCACGGCAAAAAAACATCCCAGTTTTCAAGTAGTTTAGCGGCTACGCTAGGTTTGTGTAACATGGTTTGTGATAGAAAAGAAAGTGCCCCCTTCGTAGCGCCTACTCGCGTCACGGCAAAAAAACATCCCAGTTTTCAAGTAGTTTAGCGGCTACGCTAGGTTTGTGTAACATGGTTTGTGATAGAAAAGAAAGTGCCCCCTTCGTAGCGCCTACTCGCGTCACGGCAAAAAAACATCCCAGTTTTCAAGTAGTTTAGCGGCTACGCTAGGTTTGTGTAACATGGTTTGTGATACAAAAGAAAGTGCCCCTTTATAACGCCTACTCGCGTCAAGGCAAGAAAAACATCCCAGTTTTCAAGTAGTTTAACGGCTACGCTAGGTTTGTGTAACACGGTTTTTGATACAAAAGTGAATGTATTATTTATAAAAAATAATTAGGTACCGAAATTGAAAACATGTTTTTTTCCGTCATTTTATTCCCAAAACTCCGATAATTTAGTACTTACCTTTCCAGATTTCGTGGTACCTTCAAAATCTTCTAGCCGTTCGTTATACATTCAAGTGTATCGGGAATACCAACATACCAAAGTGATAATAACCACAATGGCGTACAATCTCACAAGACGAAAGCTAATTTTAATTTTACGTAATCGAAATTTAAAATGAAATATTTTCCACTTCCCCCAATGCAAAAAGTTGTCTTTTAATGTAATTAAGGTGAATCAAAAGATATTTTTTTTAAAAAGTGCGTATTAACCGTTTCCAACGATCCCCAAAAATTAATTTAAGTTTTCTGAAAATGAGCATCCTTCTATTCAATCATCGGTCCAATCCTTTCTATTTTCAATGTTTCTGTTTTTAAGATTACGTATTTGAATTTGAAGTTTGGTTACTGTCAGGTAGCTGTCATTCGGATAAAATGAAAGAACTCTATTAATTTCCGCCTTTGACGGTACAAAAGCGCATGAACAATTGTTTAATTAAAGCCAAATTCTATTTCAACTCTTTATTTGGGCCTTTTCGTCTTTATTGACAAAATCGCATAAATTTGATAGTAGCAGATTTTTGTTGACAGGAAGCCATCTTACCGCATATAAATTTACAGATGTAAACGGTCGCATGAGTATTTACACATGTTGAATTTCCGAACAGCTTCCGTGAACATTAATTACCACAAGTCAGATGCATATGTAAACGCTCCTGGGAGTAACATGTCAAAAATTTACGTTAAGTCGAAAATTTTACTTATGAGTGTGTAAACCTAGCCTTACAAATTCATATATAAGTTGGTACTATTTCCTACGTTTTTTTCTCTACTGCCAAACTACAAAATTGCACATCCAAAATTGTTCTTCAGGACCGTTGGTGTATTCCTAAATAAGACAGCAATAATAACATGCTAAAACTTGATTCAAAATAAACATTTAATTCACTTTGTAAAATTAAGTACCAGTTTGCAAGTTCTCTTCTAATCCATCAGAAACGCAGTAGAAACATTTTAATACTCAATCAAAGTGAGAGTAAATTAACCATGCTATTTCATTAAATGTTTAATTAGCATTTATCACTTGCACAATTGCTTATCAGTCTAGGTCTAATAAAGTTGTCTATTTTCCTACCAGCCTTTATTCTATTAAAGAAAACATGGAGAGTGTAATAAACTGTTATTGCTTACTGACTCATTCTCTATTATCATTGGAGAACTTGCAATGATAAAGTCTACACCCAGACTATATGGCGTGATATTGACATTTAGTAAGAATTATACGTTGTTAATAGATATAAAAACAAACTACTGCTAAGCTAATAGAAATTTTCAATATCAGATCCAAAATTCAAACAAAGCTTAATGCAATGTCATTGCAAAGTTATTAATAGGATTATAACACCCACATAATTATAGTTTAAGATGCATTTAAATATTGAATATCTGAATCCAATAATTCCATTCATTCTGACCTTTGAAAAAGCATTTTGGGAGGAATGCAGATCCTGCCAATGTTTGTTTTTTGCCAAAAACCATGTTTTTACCACGTTTTAAGTTGGGCATTTTAATTTGGAAGGTGAAAAAAGTGCGGAAAGCAATAGAATTTTTTTTGAATAATTTTAATTTTCAATTGCGAAATTTCACTTCGCGAACCGATACTACGACAGCCCGCCCGCTGCCGCCCGCCATTTTGTCACTGTTATGTTGGTATCCCTGACCTGATACAAACAAGAGCCTAGATACGATTGTAGCCGACTTCGTGGGATACATGGCGGGTAATTACTACGTCATTCGAGGTATTGAATGATGTAGTAATTACACACGTATGACACGTCTTTCTGTCGCGCCGTAATTAAAATTTCTTTTCGCGAGTTTTTATTCACTCTCGCACGAAATAATGAGTGATACCGTGCTCTTTGAATTGAGAAGCATCATTCTCGAACAAAACAAAACAATAAACGAATTATTAATCCGCGTAAAGTCCGTGGAAGAAATATTAAATCGACAGGCGTTAAACAGTGTAAACATTAATGGTCTACCTACACCTCCCGCTATCGCCAGCTGGGCTGACGTCGCCGCACCGCCCGCCGCCCCCCCCCGCCAACCCGCACGCTGCTACACTAACCAAAGAACGTATGCGCACTAGGGCGGCCACCAAGGCCAAAAATAACGCAAATCATATCGAAATTCCCACTACCAGCGGCGCGATCCCCAAAATACTGACGACGGATTCACGCATTCTAACTTCCGAATCTGAAGCGAAAACCGCGCCAAATAAGGAAGAATGGACGAACGTCAAGCGCAAACAACGGACAGGCAAGAATCTGATTGTCGGTAACGGAGATAAATCATCTAGTATCAAAGTATATCCAAGGATAAGGAATATCATAGTATCTAGGATTTCAAAGGACACCACAATAGATGATATCCGAGCGCATCTAGAGAAAAATAATATAACAAACTGTGAGATAGAGAAATTCATCGCTAATTCTCAGGAATACGCAGCGTTCCGTATAGGAGTAACAGATGTGTTATACGATAAACTTTTGCAGGAAGATTTGTGGCCCCGAGGAGTACCGGTAAGAAACTACCGTTACTTAAAACCGAGACAAAATCCGGTTGATCTTAACCAAAACCGAGGCAAACAAAACGATTCTGCGGCCACTAAATGACTAGAGAGCAGAGTTAAAGCAAATTCATCCCCCTGCACAATGTACTATCAAAATGTGCGGGGATTGAGATCCAAGACCGAAGACTTCTTACATAGCGTTATTATACAAGACAACGACTTTATATTATTGTCAGAGACCTGGCTCAATGACAGTATTCATAATTGTCAACTGTTCGATCAACGATATGACGTTTTTAGAAAGGACAGAACTTCAGGCCAATCAAGAGGAGGAGGAGTGCTACTAGCCGCGAGACGTGACCGCGTCAATCAATGCCAGAGACTCATGTTTCTAGAAAATGATGGCGAAAACTTATGGATTAAGGCTAAAATAAATGAAATTAGTATTTATATATGTATAGTGTATATTCCACCTGCTTCTCAGAGAACTACTTACTCTGATTTTTTCGATAAAATCATAGCTAATTTTAACTTTTTAATAGATAAAAAAATTATTATTGTTGGCGATTTTAACTTACACTCCTGTGTGAGTCACAAAGCAACTCAAACAGATTTCTTATATTTTATGGAACTATTTCAATTGGAACAGAAAAACTTAATCACTAATATAACGAACAGGACACTGGACGTTATTATCAGTAATTTTGACTTAAAAGTGTTCAAATCCGTATACTCACTTGTTAATGAAGATTCATACCACCCATCTTTATGTATAGAATTCGCACTCAATGTAAGCAAAGCCTATTGTCGAAATTTATTAAACGACGACAATGGAAATTGTATTAAGCGAGGATGGAACCTAGAACGTGGTAATTTCGAATATTTTTATGTTTACTTGAATTCTCACGACTGGAAACCCTTATTAACTCGTTGAATGCCGCGAGTAAATGGGGTTGGTTGTAACCAATTAGCGTTCGCAAAAAGCGGCAGCCATGACACCCAATGTCCCGCGATTCTGACAGCGTCCTTGAGAAATTTCGTACATAGAAAGGTCAAAGTTCAAAACCAAAGAATTTTTCCCGCGCATGCGCAAGAACTGCGCACGCTCCCGCGCTCCGGTAAATCATTAATATAAATTATATGGAGTCATCAATCTAATTGCGGTTTTCTCTATGGTAAAGAGCGATAATAGAGCAAGCGATTCTGACCGTGTTCTTCATACACTTTCTTTATACATAAGGGTCAAAATCGCGTACAAAATGTGATTATCACCGGTGTACTATCGGCTAGCGATGGGTTAAAACTTAAAGATGCAGATTTAGCAGTAGAATATTTTTATAATGTAATTTATGACCTTTTTGACATGTGTTTTGAGAGAAAGCGTGTACCTTGCTTTAAAAGAAGATACCCTAAATGGTTTAATGGTGAGATTCTTAGTGACCTGAAAAGGAAATGCAAACTTCACAGAAACTGGAGGCGCACCGGATTGATGAGATATCGGGAAAAGTTTTGTATTCTACGATCCAAAATCAAACGTAGTATAAATATTGCGTACAAGGATTACATAAATAATATCGAAAAAAACGTCAAGAATGATCCGAAATCCTTCTGGAAATTTGTATCCGAAAAGAGGAAAGACGGTGGGTTTCTAAACTCAGTGTCATGGAACGGAAGTACTCATACTGGGCCCGACATTCCGGAAGCATTTGCGAATTACTTTAAGTCAGTCTATAGCGAACATAGTGCAGAATTTGACTCATACACCCCAGGCGGTTACTCTTCACTAGCTCAAAATGTTGAAATTTTAAGTGTAAATAAAAATGATTACCTAGCTGCAATTAAAAAACTGAAACCAAAAAAATCTGTTGGACCGGATTTTATTAACACAATTGTCCTAAAGGGTTATGCCGATCCGTTAATGGTACCGCTTTTACATATCTTTAATATTTCACTTAACTCCGGTAAATTCCCCGACCGTTGGAAAATCTCAAAGGTCACGCCCTTACACAAAAATGGCGATAAATCATGTGTATCTAATTACAGACCGGTGGCAATTCTTTCGGCACCGGCCAAATTATTTGAACTCGTGATACAAAAACGTATATACTATAAAGTAGAACCATTTCTCATAAACCAGCAGCATGGGTTTAGAGAGGGCAGGTCTACGACGACCAACTTAATGGTATTTACGGATTACGTCTCAAATATATTGGACAACAACGGACAAGTAGATGTCTCATATAATGATTTTGCGAAAGCTTTTGACAAAGTAGATCACCTCATATTACTGAATAAACTTGAAAGCTTCGGCTTCTCATACTTGCTGCTTTTGTTCTTTCATAATTATTTGTTTAACAGAAAACAATACGTTGTTTACGGGCAGTTCACATCGAAACTCTACGCCACAAATTCTGGGGTCCCTCAAGGGTCTAATTTAGGACCACTTTTATTTTTATTGTTTATTAATGACATAGGGTTGTTTATAAGATTTGTAAAATTTTTGTTATTTGCGGATGACATTAAACTATACACCTGTATAACGACAAATGAAGACTCCATTCGTCTACAGAACGATATCGACGGTATAGTAGAGTGGGGTCATCAAAATAAACTTCTTTTTAACAGTAGTAAGTGTACAATTATGTGCATTACAAGGGCAAAGCGTACTTTATATTTTAACTATAAAATGTCTGGTACCTCTATAAAACATATCTCGATAACGAAGGATTTAGGAATCACTTTTGACACGCGTCTGACTTTTCGAACTCATATCGATTCGGTGTGCAACTCTGCAATGCGAATGCTGGGTTTTGTTATATGTAATTCGAAATCTTTTACGAATACGGCAATCATAAAAATGCTTTATTTTACTCTGGTTCGCAGCATTCTTGAGAGTGGATCGATAATATGGGGACCCGAAGATACCCTTTACTCGAATGATGTAGAAAAGGTGCAAAAAAAGTTTATGCGATACCTCTACATGCGAGAGTTCGGATATTACCCTTTATTGTATCCTTCTGATTTTCTCGCTGGAATGCTGGGGATAGAACGTCTAGACGTCAGGAGAAATATTGCAATGGTGTTAGTGGCGCACAAGCTACTAAATGGGCACACTTGCAATCCAGATATTCTGGAACGAATTTCTTTTTATGTCCCTGATAATTTCATCAGAGCTAGACAGCACAGATTATTTATTTTTCCAAGGGGCAGGACCAACCTACCAATGATCATGCCTTTGGGGAGAATAACTACTTTGTTAAATCACATTTCTTCTGTGATCGACATTTTTAATTTGAACCAAAGAGAATTTAAGACAGCAATAAGCATACTATTTACCAAATCTGGCTAATCAGATAGTATTGATGTAATTACTCATGCAAATAAATGTATATACTTACTTATTATAAACTGTAATTTATAAACTGTCATTTGTGAAATGTAAATGGATTATACTGTTTTTCACAATAAATCAATAAATAAATAAATAAATAAATAATTATGAAATTTGTCTAGCAGGCTTGTGTATGTTATCTTTACTTTAAAAAACAGCCTACGTTTTTAAATGGTTTGTCTAATGGGATTGTGTATGTTATCTTTACTTTAAAAAACAGCCTACGTTTTTGAATGGTTTGTTTGGCTACGCAGGGTTTGTGTAGCGGGCTTGTGTATGTTATCTTTACTTTAAAAAACAGCCTACGTTTTTGAATGGTTTGTTTGGCTACGCAGGGTTTGTGTAGCGGGCTTGTGTATGTTATCTTTACTTTAAAAAACATCCCAGGATTTGAATGGTTTGTCTCCATTCCAGTGCCTGATTAGAGGTTCGTTTACATTATATTATTAATTCTGTTTTTCATAATTACGCGCCTTATCATTTATCCCACGAAGTCGGCTACAATCGCATCTAGCTCTTGTTCGTGTCAGGTCTGGGATACCAACATAACAGTGACAAAATGGCGTAGTATCGGTTTGCGAAGTGAAATTTTATTTATACTTTGAATGGCTGTATCTCCCTCAATTTTGCCGAGCGCGCCTTAATTTTTTTTTATTCAGCTTCTCCACACTTTTCTCATCTAGAAAGTGCCTTTTTATTAAATTTCCAGATTTTGGCAGGATCTGCATTTCACCCATCATTTTTTTTCTAGTAAAATTATTAATAATTAGCAACTTTTCTAGCAATTAAAGGACTTGTTGATTAATGATTAAGCTCTATTGGTAGGACTGCTGAGAGGAAAAGGTAATGAATAGTCGGAAATGCAATTTGTATCAACAGCATATTGAGTACTGAATTGTTTTGTAATACAAAATTAGGGTCTAGAGTACTGTATTACGTCACACTACTGCTAACATCTGTAAAATAGAGTATAAATAGACAGAATTACCATCTCACGTATGTCCTTACCCTTATTAAAGAACTTAAAATAGTTAAATCCTATATGTATAATATAACTACCTATATAGATTCGAAAGGATTTACTACTTTATTCATCTCTTCCTTCACCTATATAATGCTCTCTTTATGATATTAACCCTCAATCTTAATCATCTTTCTGTTTGAATTGTATAAATCAGTATGTATCTTACCTTAAATGTTCTTATGTTGTAATTAAATATTCTTTTGTATGATACTCATTTATGTACCTCTACGCCTGTCTCAACACAGGTATACCCTAGTGAGACAGGCATCGAATAATGTAATACAAACATTATTTTTATAGATAAATAAATAAATAAAAATAAATTATAATGTAAATAAAGCAGATAGAAATCTACTTTGCTGACTTCAAAGAACAAAAAATAAACTTATCATAGAGATGGCAAAGTATAAATCGCAGACGTCACATGTATAGTGAGTCAGTTAATGATTACATTATGGTCTGGGGTAAAAAATTATATCTCATTCTGTGTAATTGCCTTTAATATAAAACAGAGATGTGTTTGCATGAACCAAAGAGAGACTCTCAAAGTTCTGGCTTTAACTTTTTCTGACTCAAATTTTTAGGTCAATGCAACGATTGTTGCCTCGTAACACCCATTTCATTATGATCTATAGATATTTGATTTAGCCACCCATCCAGCGATCTAGGCTAGGTCTAAGGTAAGACAAAGTCGGGTAGTAAAGATAGATAGATATAAAAATGCATGTTACAGTTCGACACAAATAGGAACCAACTATTTATTTAAAAAATCTTTGTACATACTTATGCATTCACAAAGTCTTCGAAGTACTTATCTTACCGTATGTGTATTATAAAGGTTGTGATATATTAGTACTTCAGTAGCTTTTCTTGGTGACTTGCCTCCAAATAGCGCTTCAATAGAGCGACACTAGCAAACAGTGTTTTGTTTTTGGTTGAACTATAGTAAAACTACTGACTATAAAGTTGTATGTATCAAGCTGTATATGTTTTAGTCCCTACCTTCACAACCCCCATTGCTCCTTTTGGTGGGCGACAATCTCCTCTCAGCATAGGCCAGCCAGCGGTCTCCGAGCGCCACAGGATTGCAGGGGGTAGAAGCGGCGCCCCCGAAGGGACAGGGTGCCGGATAGCAAGTAGTCACGGTGAGCCGGTCCTCTAGTGCGCAGGCGTCGAACACGGCCAGGCGCTCCGCAAACGACACCACGATGGAGCGTTTATTGGCCAGAACATCCAGGATGGGAGTCTTGAACTTTATGCTTTTCACCTTGAAATAATTGCGAAATAATGTTTACAATTATTGACAAACCATCACACTATTTTTTCAACAGGGGTTGGCAGTGAATGGCCTGCCACACAACTCTGTCTATTAACCTCCGCAGTGCCGCTCGTCAACCGGTGTGTCATGAGATTTTACACGCGATTTTGACCCTTATGTATAAAGAAAGTGTATGAAGAACACGGTCAGAATCGCTTGCTCTATTATCGCTCTTTACCATAGAGAAAACCGCAATTAGATTGATGACTCCATATAATTTATATTAATGATTTACCGGAGCGCGGGAGCGTGCGCAGTTCTTGCGCATGCGCGGGAAAAATTCTTTGGTTTTGAACTTTGACCTTTCTATGTACGAAATTTCTCAAGGACGCTGTCAGAATCGCGGGACATTGGGTGTCATGGCTGCCGCTTTTTGCGAACGCTAATTGGTTACAACCAACCCCATTTACTCGCGGCATTCCACGAGTTAACTCTCTAAGGCAAAGCACAAAGAAGTAATGCAAAAACATGTGTTTTTGGTTTGAAATTTTCACTGATAGAAAAATTTTAGATGCTTTAATAAAATACTGAGAATAGTAAACATCTCGACCTTTGAAATAATGTGTTTTTAGGCCCAGAAATAAATAAAGTAGCCGGTCAATAAAAACTTCTTTAAGGTTCAAAATTTTCTACTTTCGGAACCCTTTTTGGATATGTTTTTTTTTGTGTACATAATATGGCAAATTAAGTTTTATAGAAAATGATTGTAAAAAATTTTGTGCTGAACTTCACAAAATAAAAACTATTTTTTTCAATGTTTTTTCTTGCACAAGTTCCAACTGTTTTTTTTTTTTACATGAGCTCCACACAGGAGGCCCTGAGGAAAATAATTTCCCTCAGGGCCTATGTCATCTTTGAGGATGCTGTGTGGAGGGTTTTTTTTTAAGGAACAACTTGCTGACAACTTTATATTTAGCTAAAACTTCATATTTTGAACACCTTTTTGACATTATGTATAACATTATCAGTTTATGGAATAGCTTTCTTTCTTCCAAATTTTGAGGGAATTTTGTTAAAAATATGATTATTTATGCATTAAACCGCTTACTCGTTAATACGGAATATTTTTTATTCAAACAGTTAGATTTAGCTTTATTATTACGAAAAGTGAGTATTTATGTAGGGGGAGACTAAAAAACATGCAAAAAATATGCATCTATCATTTTAATTTTGTTAAAATTAATTCACTCATGCGGTAACGCCATTGTTTATTCATCGTTTTTATTTTAACATTTCATAGACAATCAATCAATGCTGCCAATCATAGAAAAAATATTTTTGCGTAAAACAAAGTGAATGCATTATTGACAAGTTTGGATCTGTATTTATAACAGTAGAACATGGAAAGAAATGTAAGAATAATTACACAAACCCGCTGTACAAACCCTGCTTTGCCAAACAAACCATTCAAAACCTGGGATGTTTTATAAATTATGATGAAATGCGAGTTAATTTTAGAGAATTTATTTCATAAGATTGGTTCTTCTGACATATGTCATTTTGGATTGTCTATTAGTTAAAAAAAGGAACATTCCGTATTATCCGTGCGTTAAACTTCGACAACAAGAACGTTCCATATTATCCGTGACGTGGACTAACTGCATATTTACCAAAATATGATTTTCTACAGATGAAACAATCGGACCATTCTACTTCCGACTTTTGATGTAATAAACGATAATTGGTATTTGCATATATATTTACAAATCTCACAATCTGTGAAATGGTTTGAACTTGTGAGATTAATTGTCAAAATGATAAGAAATAGAAAGACATAGTAGATTTAAATTTGTCTAGTTGATTTTTATTAGTACCATATTTAGAAAAGACAATGACAAAGAAATCATTGTGAAACAAAAAAGTCCATGAGTAATCTTTGTTGTCAAAAAAATTCCATTACCATACACAAATGGATTTACAGTAGTAATATTGATAATCATTAATGAACTCTTTTAAAGGCCACGGGTTCAAATCCGGAGTGAGCAAGTAAATTTTATTGAATTAATATGTACTGTTTCACAATAATTCATTAAAAATAATATAATCTTACTAATATTATAAATGCGTAAGTTTGTATTGATGTATGTGTGTTTGTTACGCTTTCATGCAGAAACTACTGAATGGATTTTAATGAAACTTTACAATAATATAGCTCATACATCAGAAAAACATATGAGCTATAATTTATAAAGCTAGCTAGGAAGGGGATGCTGGAGGGGGACAGGGACGATTCAGGAAGAAACAATGTATTCCATTGAATATGGCAGTGCAACGCATGCCGGGAACCAGCTAGTTTAGTATATTTGCAGCATGTTCCGGAGTGGAAGATATTCTCAGTATCTCCCTGGTGAAATACCACCATTCAGAATTGAAACGTTGCTTGAAAAGGCTTTAGTCGTGTTTGGAGACAAGAATGAAGAAGACTGAATAGTCAGGTACTTCCCCCAGCTTCCTCTCCCCATCTCTTTCCCTCCTTATACCTTCAGCCTCACAACCCCAACTGGAGATGCCATATTCTCACTAGATCAACTGATCGCAACCGAAAAATTATATTAAAGCAACCCATGCACACATTGCCTATACTTTGATAAGCTTGTAATATTGTAAGATGAAAGTCAAGGATTCTCGGAATGAAAACAAAGAGTCTTTATTAATAACACTAGTAGAGTACATATAAAGTTCTTTGTAGTATTAGTCTTGTCTTTCTCTCTTGTCCCTTTTGTTGGACACGTTTCTCACAGTGACGTGAGCTGACAAGTTTGGTGTGAGATAAGCTTTACAGACGGAGATAACAATGTTTACAAGTTTCACATACAATAATATTATTGATAAACAATAACACTTTTATGGAATTAAATTGCTTTGATAAAACACATAGACAATCAAATATAAAATGGAAGAAAAAATATTGCAGGTCGCAGTACTTGAACACATGTGTACAAAGGGTATTTTTTTCAATGCATGAATATAAAAATGTTGACCTATGTCTGGAAAATTCCACCACACTAATTAACGACTTGTACATTTGCATAATATTATATAACAAAATTGCAAGTTAATGTTTTCACCACCTACCTACATTGAATAAATGAA
Source organism: Limnephilus marmoratus (assembly GCA_917880885.1). Taxonomy (NCBI): domain Eukaryota; kingdom Metazoa; phylum Arthropoda; class Insecta; order Trichoptera; family Limnephilidae; genus Limnephilus; species Limnephilus marmoratus. The sequence goes on along the minus strand of OU862911.1, from coordinate 57,922,190 downwards.
TTGCGATTTACCTGATCTCCAGTTGCCAGGGATATGAAACTTAGGGAACAATAGGGCACCCCGGGGCCAGCGGAGTCGCAGAGGGCAACCAGAGGTCGCTTGGAGGCATATAGATCTCCGGGTCCCGGGTTGGGCAGGATGCGCAGGACCCGCACGGACCCCTGTCGCCAGGAGAGCACCTCCTGCGCCTCTCCGCCGGGCTGGATGACCCAAACCTGCACCCCGGAGCCGTAACCCACCACCAGCAGCAGTGGCAGGATGTCCCCATCCCCATCGGACTCGGACCGCGGCTCGTCGATGTCGGCACTCTCGAACCTCGCCCACTGGATGACATCCTTGGCCTCGAGGCCCGGTGTGGTGGCGAGGGTCACGTCACTGATGAAGCCTGACACGGCCTCCATGAGGCTGCGGTCGCTCGGAGGCTGGGGGAGCACCACCAGGGGCCCTCCTACCCGCGACCGACGGGGCGACTCCGCAGACATTATGCTTTACTGATACCTGCACATTGACATACATTTGAGCAATTAGCAAAACAAAAACAAAAAACGTAAAACCTCTCCACACAAGGGAATGTTATAATATGAAAATGGGTATAAACTGCAGGTATTTATGTTACGACTATTGACGTAATATATCTACATAGACACATTCTGTGTGCATACATTAGTCAACAGAAATAGCTACCATGAAGGACAAAGAACTGCTACTAAAAACAAACGCCAGAATCCATTATTTGGTTTCGAGTGGCGAATTATTGTTGCAAAATCGTGATGAGGTACATAAATTAGGTTCTAAAGTTAAAACATACAATTTACCTTCAACTTTTTTAACACTTTCATGATGAAAACATTTTTTTCAGCTCAAACGCAACTGCGTCATTTTTACTGACAGATACAAAAATGACGTCACTTTTGACATAAAATGTAATTTTGTTGTGGTAAAACAGTCTCTCACGCCGTAATCATTGAATTTAAACGAATTAATAATAAAATACGTGTGTTTCGATATAATTTCACTTAGCACGAGTCGCGTACGAAGTGGTTTTAACTTAACAAGACGTAATACGCGAGCAAATACTGTTGTCAATCCAGACAAAATCTAAAATACCTATCACTATCGAAAACAAAGATCAGCTGATGAACGCAAAAATATATAACTGAATCATCGCCAGAATTATTGCACAACAATGAAAAACTTAAAATTATATAAACTAATAAATATAATATTTTTCACAGCTCTCGCTGTGAAAAAGGGGAGCAGCGTATATAACAAAGAAAATATTTTGATTCTGGTTGTTGATGACCTGAGACCTCTGTTGGCGGATTGGGGAGACGCCATTGCGCAGACTCCAAACATCGGCGCTCTGGCGGCAAACAGCGTCCTATTCAAAAACGCATTCGCGCAAGTAAGCGACATTATTATTTGGCAACATTCTCATGTCATTATAATCGGGATTGGTATATTTATGTTATAATCTCACCCAAGCTAGTATTTGTAACAAGTTACTTTTAAATTTCGGATTATTTGATTATTCTGAAACTATTTTCTCTTTTCAGCAATCGCTTTGTGGCCCAAGTAGAAATTCATTCTTAACAGGAAGGCGGCCAGATTCGTTGCATTTATACGACTTTTATAGTTACTGGCGTGAAACAGTGGGAAATTATACAACTTTGCCACAATATTTTAAAGAGCTGGGTTATAAATCCTACAGTATTGGAAAAGTGTTCCATCCTGGAAAGAGTTCGAATTTTACTGATGATTTTCCCTACAGCTGGTCAGTTGAACCTTATCACCCCTCAACACAGATTTACAAGGATTCTAAAACTTGCATTGATGAAACCACTGGTTTTCTGGAGGACAATCTAATCTGCCCAGTTGTGACAGAATTCCAACCAGAAGGAACTCTCCCAGACATACAAATCGCAGAAACTGCAGTAGAGATATTAAAACAACATAAACAAGCATTGCACAAACAACCATATTTTATGGCTGTTGGCTTTCACAAGCCACACATTCCTTTAAGGTTTCCAAAGCAATTCTTGGGTAAGTACTTATCACACATGGGCGTAGCCAGGGGGGTGGAGTTTGGGGGTTCAAACCCCCCCCCCCCCCCCCCCGAAAAGTTAAAATATCAACATCAATAATATTAAAATAAGGAGAGTTAAGAGAATGTTATTTGTAACACTGACATCTCAAAATGATATTATGATATTATGTATCTAGTATCTAAAAATATAAATGGGGACCTCTGAAAGAAATAAAATAATTTAACTTTTAAGATCCGTTTTTTCGGTGAATGCTGTTGATTTTTTTTGGAATTCCTTTTCTAATTTCCGTTTCTAATCAGTGGTAAGTGTATACGTACTTTGAAATTATTATTTTACTTAGCAACAAGTGTTAAATAAACATATATCAGGATTAGTGTTACAGACAGGTGTTAGTGTATTGTGATTAGTGTTACAGTCAGTCAGCATAAATGTGATTATTAGAATAATTTGACTGCTTAAAATGTTTTAACATGTACAACTAACGTTTATTATGTATTTTGTTTTGAAAAGTTTTATTTTCTATACACATTTATAATTTTATTAAAAAAAAATTAAGTAGTTACATAGAAAATAAAAATTTTCAAAGCAAATTCAAAGTCCGACAATACCCCCCCCCCCCCCGACACGAGTTTTGCTTGCACTTTCAGTAGTTTTATTTTCTTGAACCCTCCCCGAAACTAAAACCTGGCTACGCCCGTGTCACACATAGAAAAACGCATTTTTTCACGGGGTTTATACATATAATCAGCAATATTTTAAAATTGTCTTTACGTACAGCAACTCTTGATAACATTATATTATTTATCTTAAAAACACCTGAGTGGTAGGTACACTCAGTATCGCCCTGGTGAACTCGGAATCGAACATTTGTGAAATCTGAACAACAAATTGCTTTCCAACCTTCCTGTTCCCCATCTCCTTCCCTTTCCGCTCCCTTCAGCCCCACAACATACCCCAATGATGCTACAGGACAGGATATAGGAACTCTTATGCAAAATTCACAAAACATGTCTTTTCAAATAAATCATTTTGTTAATGTGAAACACATTTATGGATGTTTTTAAATTTAACCTTTTTTATTTTACAGATTTCTATCCATTGAGCAACATGACCTTACCCCACGACCCTTTTTATCCATACGGAATGCCCACAGTTGCTTGGAATCCATGGACTGATGTCAGACAGCGACATGACATTAATAAAATAAATATTCCCTTTCCATTTGGGACAATGCCTGCAAAATGGACCTTGAAAGTCAAACAAAGCTATTATGCAGCTCTCACATACATTGATGAACTTATTGGAATCATACTCAAGGAAACAGATTTAAACAACACCATAGTTATATTTACCAGTGATCACGGTAAGGTGTTTTTTGTAACGATAAAGATACGTAATATAAATATATATTTGTAAGCAGGCTGCAGACATCATTTTACTGCTACTAGTGGCTACTAGTTAAGTAGTTAGTTTTTTTCTTATGTTCACGTCTAAGCACAGAATAACATCATCATTTTCTCGTTATTTTAAAATTATTTAACATAAAAATATGATTAGTCGTATCTAGAAAAAATGATAATAATGTGACTTCTAGTTAGGTACCCACCTAATCTACATTTTTGGCCAATATTTCAATTATGTTGGCATAATATGTTTTCACGTAGGTGGCTAATGAAAATTAAAAAAGCATAATTTATTTTTATCTTTGCATCGCGTGTGTTACTGCCATCTATGTGATAGCTACAAAACAATGTGATACATGCGTCTAGCTTTACTCTATGTAAAATAATAACCTATGACATGTAGATGGCACTAGTTGTACCACTTTTGATCATTTTCACATAAACATCAATGTCAGGGCTGGCGCAATGATTTTTTAAAATAAAAACATAAATATTTTCAATCAAATTATTTTATTCACTATGCATTTTTGTTTCAGGCTGGTCTCTCGGCGAGCACGGAGAGTGGGCGAAATACAGCAATTTTGACGTAGCATTAAAGGTCCCCTTAATGATCCATGTGCCAGGGCTGACGGATCGTAAACATGCTATAAAAACTCAACCTAAAATGACAGAAAAGATTGTTGAGTTAATTGATATTTTTCCTACTTTGGCAGAGCTTTCAGGAGCTACAGAAAAATTTCCACAGTGTCCTGAAAACGAAAAGACAAAGCTTTGTTCTGAAGGGTTTAGCCTTGTTCCTCTCATTTATGACGCAGCAGCTGGAAAAGATGGATTTGTTTGGAATCATGCGGCTTTTAGTCAATACCCACGCCCTGGATTAATTCCAAAGAAAAACAGTGACAAACCTCGGTTGAATCAAATTAGAATCATGGGATACACCATCAGAACTGAACGCCATCGGTACACGGAATGGGTAGATTTTAATCATACTACGTTTGAGGCCAATTGGAATATCGTCCATGCCAGGGAACTTTACGATCACCTAATCGACGAAGATGAAAATGTGAACTTGTCAGATCGTAAGGAATTGATAAGCGTTGTTGAACATCTGAGTGAAAAATTGCGATCCGGCTGGAGAGCCACCTGAAAAAAAAGCCATTTTTACAGTACCTACTTCTTACTCAAGGCGTGTATTTTTTTTATTTCAACAGTGTTTGAATAAATGTTAAATAAATATTTTTTTAATTTCCTTCACTTGGTATTTTGTCCTATTCAATTATTCAGGAAAAATAATAATAAAATAGGTTTATTTTTGTGAACATGCACTGCTGACTGCACAAGAGCTGCTGCTGCTGCTGTCCAGTGGGACTATGGCATTTTCAATTGCGGTATGTTGTGAAGCTGAAGAGAGAGAGAAGGGTAAGGAGATGGGAAAGAGGAAAGTTGGGAAATACTTTGCTGTTCAGATCTAATCACTAAACGACTCAAGCCGTTCAAGGATTCCAGCAACGTAATCTTTCGCAGGGCGATAATGCGAGAATGATTGACTAGATCTTACAATAAATAAGCTTTTGATAACCACAGATTAAATAGGGGCTTCTGATTCTGAAATTCATTTTTTCCATTCATTCAATATTTCTATTATTATAACTATGTACATACGTGGTTCAACTTCGTTGTAACCACTCCCTTTTAAATCAGACTATCTCTTGCATCATAACAGAAAAAGATGTGACAAAGGCACTTTCAGCGCCAAGGTATCGGTGTGTGTATTATTAATTTAAGAAGTACCTACTTATATTATATTACAATACAGTGTTGCTAGATTGTAATAAAAATATATTATACAATATTATTGTTAGGTTGGTCATGCCCCCAGTGACAACTGGCGGAAACACGCGCGCAGGGTTTCCGCTATGCCTGAAAACAATAGCGGCACGCAACGCAGGCTATGTAGATGCATAATTTTAATTATGACGAAGAGCCGTGCGTACCGCGTATTGTTTATTTTACTGAACGGCCCAGCGGCACATTCAAAGAATTACATATCGTGACTATACGACAAAATTAGTAAAACCCACTTTTTGATTGCTGAATGAATGTTGCCAGTCGCCACTCCAAGTTGGTATTTTTCCAAGTAGGTATTTTTCCTACCACCTACGGTCGGTTAGGATGGTGTCTTGAAGCGTAGACCTGGCTGCAAAGGTTTTTTTTTAACTCTTCAGGTGCCGAAAAAAGGATCAAAATGCTCAGATTGAAAAAATACGAGTGCGCTTTAGACACGTAACTGAAGTAAAACTTCTGCTCCATCTATATGATAGGAAGAGAGAAAGAATATGTGCGCGCGCACTGCTCTCTCTTGCTCCTACAGTGTTATACAGATAATAGGCCTGCACTGTGTAACGTAACTGGCTATGAGAGAAAGAAAATGTGTGCTCGCACCTCTCTCTTGTCCTTATAGTAATATCCGAAGCGTTCGCCTCGCTCTTCGTAACGCTCTCGTCACGCATTCGCCAGCTTACTCCCTGTCTAAAATTCAGACCTTTAAAAATCGAATTTAGCCAGGACTCACACCTCTCGAGATCCACGTAAAAACATTAGGTGAGAACTCTCATAGTTAGTTAGCTAAATTATCAACAGATGTCCGGAAGGTACAAAACTGTGACTAGCCAAGGAGATTTTCTATAAATGACGGTTTTTTAAAAGGATATACCTCTTTCCTCTTCGTCGCTTCGCTGAAACTACATCTAATTAACTACTCCTTGGTCTGTCTCGGGTAGTTTTGTATCTTCCGATTATAAAAAATGTAATTGGAAATGATAACAAATAAATCAAGAGTTCCTTAGAATTTGTCCTGAAGATGAGTCTTTATTTTACCGGTTCCTTACCTTAAAACTTTACATTTGATCCTACGAGTCGGATAGTTTAACGCGAGTGATTAAATTAATAAAAAAGAACCAGCACTGAAGAAGGAACCAGAAATGCAGCCAGAATCCATCAAGCAGATTCCAGCATCCAGAAGACATCACGATAAAAAGGGCAAGTGACCAATCCATTCCATACTACCCACCTTACCATAAAAATCCTAAAAAAAAGAAAGCAAAAAATTTAATGACATCAATATTGTGCATTTCTCATAAAAAAAAATTGTTGCAAGCCGGTATGAACAAGTTTACAAAAAATAACACGACATTGCAGCCGGCAATTAGATTATCGCAAAAAACTACAACAATGTTATAAATTCCGGGATTAAAAGAAACTTTCTCCGAAATAATCATTTGAATTAACCGCGAAGCCGATAAAACAGTTTGTTGCTAATAATACTCTATGGGCGAAATTTAACGGCTTGTCGATTATCGCAGATCGTGTTGTGACTTGTGACGGATTGAGAAGTTGTCAGTGGTTATTACAGGATTAATAGTTTTAAACGGTTATTGTGATAAAATAATTGGATAACTCTGTAAATTGTAAGTACCTGATTTGATAAAAATGGATTTAAAAACGCTAATCGGTAAAAGGGGAATCTGTAAGGGGAAAGTTGTTGGAATATTTGATGCTGGCAACACTGATAGTTCCGGAACAATCTTCTTTTGTTATTTTTCTTCTGTTTGAAATTGTGTCAACTAGTGTATTGTTTACCTGACAATAAAATACGTTTGTACCTTATAATTGAGTATATTTAATTACGAACTAACAGGTTATGGGCCACATCATGCTTAAAGACTCTCAGCCTTACTAAAAAACCCAGTGAAAATTTTATTCAATTGACAAACGGCCGCGGATGTGAAAACATTACTAATTAAAAATTTGTTCATTGAAAGAAATACACATGGTTTCCACGGCCTGAGAGGGTAGTTTATCTCTGTTTTAACCTTTAATGTCCGAACGATATTTGTATTTTTTCCGTAGTATTTTGAATGTTCTATATGTTTCTTATTTTTGAAGGTGTCGTAAAAACAAATACCATTTATGAAAACTAGATAAAATTACCTTTTAAATTTGTATATTTGAAATACAGTTTAGTTTTCAAAAACTGACATATTTTAAGATTCAAACTCGGAAATAAATGGAAAAAAATTTCTTACCAAAGTTTTTTTGACTAAAATGTAGAGAAATTAAGAAAAAAACAAAATTTCAAAACACAGTCCTTTTATGTAATAAATTTGGAAGGAAACTATCACCTCACTTTTTCCTCGGGCATACAATAAAAAAATAATAAAAAATTTCAAAGTTTTTTTTATTGCTAAAAAACTAACCTAAAAATTATACCGTCTTTTAAATCAGATTTCTTGCATCTCTAAAGACGTTAATTACTTTGATGCATTTACGCACATATGTATTAGATAATATTATTTAAAAAAAAACACCACTGTCATAAAATTATCATAAAATAAAACCTTTAAATGTAAATTTGAATTCTAGTGTAACATATAAAATAGTTTTTGACACTTCAATTTTCAAAGTACGATTATTGTTTTATAACTTGACTAAAACGTATGAAAAACCACACAACACACGGTAAATATATCAATGATATAAATATAAGAGTAAATTATTCATATTAATAGAAATTAACCATCACATAAGTAATATTGGACACACAGAAATCATTTCGCGCTTCCAGCGTCTTTTTCGACCGCGAACACGAATGCGCAGGCGCCGCGCCGCCGCGCCACCTAGCGGTTATGAAGAAAAACAAACAATTTAGTACTTAATTATGCGTGGTTGCCGGATTTACAGTACGTTTTAAGACCAAATCTTATTGGTAATGTTATCGTGTTTTAGTGTATTTTTGTTTTATGCATGTTGCTGCAGCAACACGGGTAATCGGGCGTGCTGTGTTTTTTTTTTAGTAAGGCTGTCTGTGTTGTGATCAATGACTTTTAGTATAAAATTGTGATTAACATTTGAATCGAACAATGTCGTTCCAACTCCCTATTGAAAAGCTGAGGGGCCGTGAGAACTATGACATCTGGAAGTTCGCAGCTCAAGCATATTTAGAAGACCAGGAATTATGGGAATGTGTCGAAGGTACGGAATCAGACCAGAAAAAGGTTAAAAAATGTCGTTCCAAGATTGTTTTGTTGATTGAACCTGTTAACTATGTTCATGTCCAGTCTGCTACAACCGCGAAAGAAGCCTGGGACAATCTTGCTACTGCTTACGACGATAAAGGTCTTACACGGCGCGTCGGGTTACTAAGGACCCTAATTACAACAAAGTTAGAAAACTGTAAGTCTGTTGAAGATTACGTCGATAAAATTATTACTACTGCCCTGAAATTGACTAATATTGGTTTGAAAGTTGATGATGAATGGATAGGTACCATTCTTCTTGCGGGACTTCCAGAAAAGTACACCCCCATGATTATGGGCATAGAGAGCTCTGGAATAAAAGTGACTGGGGATGCAATAAAGACAAAATTACTACAAGATGTTTCGCATAATAATTCAACATTAGAAAATCCCAATGACATTGCTATGTACGGATCTGGCTCGCCCAGATGGGTAAAATACAGTGTTTCTGGATCGGGTAGTCGCAGTTCCAGAGAGGCGGCAAAAAACAGTTCATCCAGAAACAGATCGGAGGAAATAATTACTCCCAACCCTGCAGATTATAAAAAGGGACTCCGCTGTTACCGATGCAACAGAAATGGTCATATAGCCCGAAACTGCGAGGTGACATTTGATACAAAAAACTGTGGAAACAAACAAAGTTCAATGTACACTGCTTTTTCCGTGACTTCTAAATCAGCTGATGAATGGTTTCTCGATTCGGGGGCTTCTGCACATTTAACAATGACTGATAATAATTTATTAAATAAAATCAAAAAATCTTCCCAGTTAGGTATCACTACTGCCAATGGTGATCAAATGATCAGCGACACAGTTGGAAACCTGCAATTAATCACACCTTGTGGAGAAACAATAAATGTAAGTGATGTGTTTTATGTTCCACAAGTGAAAGTAAATTTGCTATCTGTTAGTAAAATTGTTAGCAAAGGTAATTCTGTGGTTTTTAATTCAACTGGAGCAAAAATTTTAAATCGTAACAATCAAATAATTGGAACAGCATCACTAGTGAATAATTTATTTAAATTGGATGTGCAAAGTAATGTTGGCTTCGCTGTTCAAACAAAAGCTAATGATAGCACTCTTTGGCACAGAAGAATGGCCCACCTAAATTATGACAGTTTAAATAAATTGAAAAATGGATTAGCTCATGGAATTCAGTTTTCCTCGTGTAACCCACCAGATGTATGTGAAGTTTGTGTGAAAGGGAAGGGCCACAGGTTGCCTTTCCAATCGAGCAACTCTAGAGCTGCAAGACTACTTGAAGTGATCCACTCAGATCTTGTAGGACCAATGCAGACAAATTCATTATCTGGCTCTAGATATATTCTCACTTTTTTGGATGATTTCAGTAGAAAATCCTTTGTATATTTTCTTGTGACAAAAGATCAGGTGGCAGAGTGTTTTGAAACATTTAAAAAACATGTTGAAACGCAAACTGGAAAGAGAATCAAGACTCTTCGTACTGATAATGGAGGTGAATTTTGCAATAAGCGATTAGACAAAATCCTGCGTGATTGTGGTATTGAACACCAAACCACAGTTCCATATACACCGGAACAGAATGGTCGGGCGGAAAGACTGAATAGATCAATCCTGGAGCGTGCCAGGTGTCTTTTGATTGAAGCTAACCTCCCAAATATTTTTTGGGCTGAATCAGTCTTCACTACAGTCTACTTGATGAATCGTTCGCCCAGCAAAAATGTGGATAAAACTCCCGAGGAAATGTGGTCAGGAAGAAAACCTACTGTAAAACATGTAAGGGTATTTGGCTGCAAAGCCTATGCACACATTCCGGATGCACACCGAAAAAAGTTAGATCCTAAATCAAAACCATGCATTATGATGGGATATAGTCTTCTGTCCAAGGCTTATCGTTTGTATGACCCTAACAATAATTGTATTTTTGCATCAAGAGATGTCATTTTCTCTGAGAATGAGGAAGGAGTTTCACTCCTCACAGGGAAACAGGATAATTCAAGAGAATCTTTCTTTCCTGCAGCGGAAGATGAATGTTCCTCAATAAATGAAGATATTGTATCTAAGGAATCACCCGAAAAAGTTGGCTCAGTGGATTCAGAGGACATTGCGGATATACGGGATACTGAAGACTTCCTAAATCCGCACGTTGCAGACTTACAGTCTGGTCTAAGAAGGCAGGACAGGGTTAGGAATCTTCCCAAAAAATATGATGATTTTGTAGTTTATACTGGTGTTAGTGATGAACCCTCAGATCCCTTGACCATTGAGGAGGCAATGGAGCGATCAGATAAACAACTTTGGATTGAAGCAATGGACCGTGAAATGGAATCACAAATGGATAACAACACATGGGAACTGGTCGATCTTCCATCTGACAGAAAACCTTTAAACAGCAAATGGGTTTTTCGCACAAAGAGAGATGCAAATGGGGATATAGTCCAGCGAATTATATAGTCCACGAGATTCAGAGAATTTTTAAACAAAATTTCGTTGACACAAAGTGAGCTAGGATTACGTATAAAACATTTCGAGCTTTTAATGGATCAATTCGAGGAAATTCAAGGTAATATAGAAGCCTTATCTCCCGATGAGGGCGATCAAGAAAGGGCGAGCTTTGAAAACGATTATTTTGATGTTTTATCCAACGCTAAAGAGAGGTTAGGTTCGGACCATTCCGCAGGCAAAACAAACAACAACATTAAACTGCCGATAATAGAGTTACCAAAATTTAAGGGTGATTACTGCGAATGGATAGAATTCCGAGATGCGTTTATATCTTTAGTAGACAGTAATTCTAACCTAGATGCCGTTCAAAAATTTTATTATTTGCGTTCTTGTCTAAAAGGGGAAGCGCTTAAGCTTATAACAGCATTGCCAATGCAAGTTGACAACTATTTAATGGCCTGGGAGATGCTCACGGACAGATACGAAAACTCAAAAATAATTATAAATAATCATGTAAACGCGTTGTTTAAATTACCGGACTTAAAAGCAGAAAATCACGTCGCAATAAGAAGCCTATTGGACGAGGCACAGTTGCATTTAAAATCGCTAAATAAATTAAATATAGCTACGAAAAATTGGGATGTAGTATTGATTTATTTGTTATCAAACAAGCTAGATTCAAATACAAGGGCTCATTGGGAACAATACCCAACAAAAAATAATCTACCTACCTACGAAGAATTTATTAAATGTTTGTATACAAGGGCCCAAGTATTAGAGGCCTCATCAAATAACGAAAAAAGAATTAATCCGGGAAAAACGAATCCGCATAATTATAAAAAGGAGCTATGGTTTCATTTTCTGCACAAAAATTAAAATGTTTACATTGCAACGATAATCATAAGATTTATTATTGCCGCAATTTTTTGGAATTGAAGCCAAAAGAACGAATTGATAAAATACACAAATTAGGCGCTTGTTTAAAATGTTTAAACTTCGGTCATAAATTAAAGGATTGCAAATCAAAATTTAATTGCCGTAAATGCGATGGCGTAAATCACAATACGTTACTTCATTTTAAACAAGAGGAGGAATCAAAACACGAAAGGGCATCAACATCTTCCGCGAAGGAAGCGCCTTTGGTAACAAATCATGCCGCGAAGGTAGAACCAAATTTCGTGTTATTGTCCACTGCCATCATCAACATAAAGGACGATGCCGGACAATCAATTCAAGCAAGAGCTCTATTAGATTCTGGGGCACAAACTAATTTTATAAGTAAGGAATTTGCAAAGAAATTGAAATCAAAAGAGAAAAGGGTCAACATTCCTGTTACGGGAATCCACAATAAGATTTTAAATATAAAATATAAAGTGGAATTCAATATAACTTCAAGCTATTCTGAATATAAAAGGAATATAGAATGCCTGATAATACCTGAAGTGACCAGTAACCTGCCACAAATTTCCTTTCAGAGAAAAGACGCGGGGATCCCTAGCGGTCTCCAATTAGCAGATCCGAACTTCAACATTACCAGCCCGATAGATCTGCTACTGGGAGCGGAGGTGTTCTGGGAAGTCTTGCATACCGATCGAATGAGAATTGGAGATGCTGGACTCACGCTACAAAGGACCGAGCTAGGATGGCTTGTCGCTGGACCTATCTCCACTCCGAAACCAAAAAGGCCAGTAAATTCCTGTAATTTATCCTTAAATTTATTGCATAAGCAATTAGAAAGCTTTTGGAAAATAGAGGAACTAACTCCTGTAAAACATAGAAGCTACGAAGAAAGAGCATGTGAAGAGAGCTTCTTACGCACGCATGAAAGAGATGAGAAAGGACGTTTTGCGGTAAGATTACCGCTGCGGCCCAATATTAATCAAATGGGTGAAACCCTAAAGGTGGCTGAAAAAAGATTCTATAATATGGAAAAAAAATTTCTTGCCAATAAGGACCTGATGCTAGATTATAAAAAATTCATGAAAGAGTATCAGGAATTGGGGCATATGACGCTGTGCGAAGCACCGCCAAAAGATAAAATTTATTATTATTTGCCACACCATGCAGTGATGAAGGAGTCTAGCACGACAACCAAAACCAGGGTCGTGTTTGACGGATCAGCCAAGTCATCAACCGGTATATCATTAAACGACGCCCTCATGGTAGGGCCAGTTTTACAAAAGGATTTATGTGCGCAATTATTATTTTTCAGAAAGCACCAGTATGCATTAACCGCCGACATCGAGAAGATGTATCGTCAAATATTGGTGCAGCCTGAGGATAGAGATTTGCAGCGCATAGTCTGGAGGGACTCTCCGGAAGAAGAAATCCGACACTATCAACTCAATACTGTCACCTACGGTTTGGGACCATCATCCTTTCTGGCTACCAGATGCTTGGAACAGTTAGGAACAGAAAATCAAGAAGCATACAGAAAGGTCAGTCGCATCCTCAAATACAACTTTTATATGGATGATTTGATAACTGGCGACGAAAATGAGGCAGATTGTCTCACTATTAAGCAACAGTTAAGCAGCATTTTGGCATCTGCTGGCATGAATTTACGAAAATGGCGATCAAATTTACCCTCTATAAGTTCGAAACCAGAGAGTGATACAGATATGATTATTACTGATAACCCCAAGGAAAAGAAAATTCTAGGGTTGTCATGGAATAATCAGCAGGACTATTTTCAGTACATTGTAGAGCCCTTAGAAGCCTGCGTTAAAAGCAAACGCCAAATGTTATCATGTATCGCCTCTACCTTTGACCCATTGGGACTGATAGGCCCAATAATTTTAGTCGCAAAACTGATAATGCAAGGTTTGTGGCAAACTAAGATTCAGTGGGACGAAGATGTTCCATCTGAACAGATGAATGCGTGGAATTCATACATAAATGAATTACCTCTTTTAAATAATTTAAAAATACCGAGAAAGGTAATTTGCAAACATCAAGTTAAACTGCATCTGCATGGATTCTGTGACGCCTCGGAGAGGGCCTATGCAGCATGTATATATATAGTGTCTACTGATGAATCGGGAAACACAACTTCTTATTTAGTCACATCAAAATCAAGGGTGGCACCGTTGAAAAGTATATCACTACCAAAGCTGGAGCTTTGTGGTGCTGTTTTACTCACAAAATTAGTGAACTATGTCAAAATAGCTATGAACTTAAATGAAATAGATACAACCTACTGGTGCGATTCCATGATAACGCTATTCTGGATTCGTGGACAGCCAGCAAGGTGGAACACATTTGTGGCCAATAGGGTAGCTGAAATCCAAGAATCCAGTCAACCCGCACAATGGAAACACGTAAGATCGGAGGATAATGCGGCGGACGTTTTATCCAGAGGCGCGACGGTGTCGCAGCTACTAAAGTCTGACATCTGGTGGCATGGACCCACCTGGTTGATTTCAGGCGATTACCCGATTACCAGCAGTGAAGTTACGCCGTTGGATCTACCAGAAGAAAGATTAAAACTAACTTTAATTTCAGCTGTAAAACAGGATTGGGAAATATTTTCCAGATACTCTTGCTTAACCAAATTGCAAAGGGTGACAGCTTATATTTTAAGATTTATATTTAATTGCAGAAATTCTTTATCCAGGCGTAGCGGAGCACTAACTGTTTACGAATTGGAGAATTCACTTCACTTATTAATATCTCGTGCACAATGTTTTGCATTCCCCGAAGAGACGAGGGCCTTACAAGCCGGGGTAAATGTAAAGAATAGTAGTAGGTTAAAGTCATTAAATCCTTATTTGTTTAAGGATTTAATCCGGGTGGGGGGTAGGTTGTCCAACGGAAAAATGATATCGGAAAGCCAACAGCACCCCATAGTACTACCATCACATCATAAACTAAGTGAGCTTATTGTCAGGCACTACCATTATTTATATTTACATGCAGGAACGCAGGCATTGTTAGCATTATTAAGAATGAAATACTGGCCGATTATGGGTAAAAATTTAATTAAAAAGGTTCTGAGATACTGTATTATATGTTTTAGATGTAACCCGAAAACAGAGCAACAACTGATGGCGGACCTACCTGCCGAACGAATAACGGAAGGTCGCGCATTTCAATCATCAGGCGTGGATTTCTGCGGCCCCATTTTGATCAAATCAGGTGTTAGCCGTAAGACTCACAGCGTAAAATCTTATATATGTCTATTTATATGTATGGTAACCAAAGCAATACATCTGGAACTAGTAATGTCTTTAAGCACTGATAGCTTCTTAAATGCGTTTAAACGTTTCATCTCGCGAAGAGGGAAACCCAGTAAAATGTTTTCAGATAACGCCACTAATTTTAGGGGCGCGAATAATGAATTAAGGGAAATATATGAATTTTTGGAAAATTCAAATGAAAAAATTGATAAATACTTAGCCAATTTATCTATTCGCTGGAAATTCATACCAGCAAGGGCCCCGCACTTCGGGGGACTTTGGGAGGCAGGGGTCAAATCGGTAAAATATCATTTGAAAAGGGTAGCAAACGTTTCACTATTAACATATGAGGAATTCAGTACTGTATTATGTCAAATTGAATCATGCTTGAATTCCCGTCCCCTCTGTCCGCTGTCCAATGACCCCAAAGACCTAAAACCTCTCAGTCCTGGTCACTTTCTCATTGGAACGAGTTTAGCAGCGATCCCGGAGCAGAATTTGCAGAATGTAGCAGTCAATAGATTGAATCATTACCAAAAATTAAACCAACTAATACAGTCTTTTTGGTCGAGGTGGCGCAAAGAATACTTGGCTGAGCTGCAGACCCGGACGAAATGGACTGGCAACAACCAAAGGCAGCTGCAACCAGGCCAGATGGTCATTCTGAAGGAAGACAACGGCCCTCCTTGTTTTTGGAGGCTAGGACGAGTGCACGCTGTACATCCCGGGCCTGATGGAAGAGTACGAGTGGCTACCATCATCACAGCACAGGGAACGGTCCAGAGGGCAATATCAAAACTATGCCTGCTTCCAATTGAGGACAACAAATGCGAAGATCATCTACCCGAGATGGACCAGGGAGAATAAGAAGCGACCCAGTAGCGCCAACACAGTGTGGCGCCCCCAAGCAAGACATAATAACCAAGTTCTATAACCAGACTTTAAATTAATAAAAAGTACAAATAAAAGCGAAAAACAATAAAAAATTAATGAAAAAAATGCAAACAAAAGTGTAAAACAATAAAAAGGCAAAATGAATAAAGGTGGTGGAGGTCGTGACCTCTTGTGAAACTCGTGTAAAAAGAAAAACCAGATTGAGTGAAAATTAAAGGTTATAAGCTAACCAAAATAATAATAATAATTATTAAAAAAAAACACTGCAAGTGCCCACATATATTTAATTTTAGACATTTAATAATATTTACAATAAAATTGGCTGTCCTGGAAGGAAGACCTGGTCCCGTCCTCATTGTATTGTGTTTGTCCTAAAATTGAATGTGTAATTTATTGTTATAACTCTTTGATTTAATTTTTAACTTTGAATTTTTAGCTAGAGCATGTAAATATGAATTTGTTAATTGCACAATTTAATCTGGGGTGAAATAGTTAAAGTAAAAAAAAATTTGTGAGCTATTTTTAGTATTATAAGTAGTATATTTTTTGTTCATTTTAGTTTAATAAAAAACTCATTCCTCACCGTTTTTTGGCTGGGAATATGTCTAAAATTCAGACCTTTAAAAATCGAATTTAGCCAGGACTCACACCTCTCGAGATCCACGTAAAAACATTAGGTGAGAACTCTCATAGTTAGTTAGCTAAATTATCAACAGATGTCCGGAAGGTACAAAACTGTGACTAGCCAAGGAGATTTTTCTATAAATGACGGTTTTTTAAAAGGATATACCTCTTTCCTCTTCGTCGCTTCGCTGAAACTACATCTAATTAACTACTCCTTGGTCTGTCTCGGGTAGTTTTGTATCTTCCGATTATAAAAAATGTAATTGGAAATGATAACAAATAAATCAAGAGTTCCTTAGAATTTGTCCTGAAGATGAGTCTTTATTTTACCGGTTCCTTACCTTAAAACTTTACACTCCCCAAGTAAAGCGTGCGTAAAGAAACTTTAAAAAAGAAGTTTTTTGAAGTAAAACTTCTTTACGCACGCTTGACTTGGGGAGTAAGCTGGTGAATGCGTGACGAGAGCGTTACGAAAAGTGTGATCGGGCGAGGGGAACGGTCGGGCCTTTGGGGTCGTCCATTAATCACGTGAGGCTCGAATGGGAGGGGGGGGGGGGGTTCGGAAAAAATCACGAAATATCACGACGGGGGGGGGGGGTATAATGAGATATCACGTGTATTTATTTTTCGTGATAATATTCTGAAAATTTCAAAATACTTTGTACTAAAAAAAAATACACGTGATTTTGGGGGGGGGGGTTAGTCTAAAACCTCACCACATATCACCAGAGGGGGGGGGCGGGGGGGGGGTTAAAAAGTTGCTAAAAAAACATCACGTGATTAATTCATTAATGGATGACCCCTTTACGCACGCTTGACTTGGGAAGTAAGCTGGTGAATGCGTGACGAGAGCGTTATGAAAGTGTGATCGGGCGAGGCGAACGGTCGGGCGAGGCGAACGGAAGTTGAGAGGGAGATATAAGTTAGTGAAGTTTTACTTCAGTCGTGTGGTTTAAAGCACACTCGTTTTTTATTTTCTCTTCGTGACGTGGATTCTCGCGAGTAGGTACTACGAGTTTCCGGACACCGTGTAATTTGGTATTTTTGTGCACATTTTGTCATTTAGTGCTGGTTTTGTGCATATTTCACGCTCACGTTGCTTTTCTTGTGTTCTTTATTTTACGGGGCTTCTATTTCCATGTTTTTAAAACTCACAAGATGAAAGATTTAAAAGTGATTCAATTTGAAATCATTAGAAATTATCAGACTCCTGGACTACGGTTCCTATTTGAAAACATCACAATTCGATTCGCGGTAGATGTAAGTAGGTATTACATTTCACATGGGGAGAGACCTGTTTTTTTGGGCCTAAACGACAGGAAAGAATTTTTAACCGCAAAAATAAACGACAAAAAATGGTTAGCAGCGGAAACGAGATGAATTTTAGAATCCCGACATTCCGTGCAGAGTTATCTGTTATGTTGGTGGCGTGGTACGACGTTGGAACGATTCGATCCATTCATAAAAACAATATTTTTTCTATGACTGCCGGAAGTGACGAGTTAGAATAAGACATAAAGCTTGCCCGACTTCCGGTACGCATCATGGCCGCGATCAAGTCACGTGGGTAACGTTTCTAGTTAGGTACTTTGTCGATTTATGTTCTGCAAAATGACGGTCTCCAGCCATTCGAGAGTCATTAGCCGCTGATGATAGGTTTGTTCTGAAACTTTTTGATCGAACAAATTTGTTAATTTACTGATGAAAATGAACGTAGTCCACTGTCTCTTTCAGATAAAAATCATCGAGAAAATACACAATTTTAACAAAAATACATGAAGGAACATATACTTATCGCCCATAACTTTAGTGAAGTTTTCGACGCTTTTTCGAACACGAAAAGATGCGATATCGCTGCAAACAACACATGAACCATGCTGTTTGCTGTGATGCCAACTGAAATCGTAGATATGAAAATAGAGATGAAAATAGCGATCGCGTAAAGAGAAAATTTTTGACTTTGTGGAATCGGGCTGAAAAAAGAGATGGTGTAAAACCTACATTAGAAAATGCGTTTAACAAGGTTTAGCTCATCGAAAGGTGGGTGCGGTGATTGGCTAAAAATTCGTGACGTGTTTGAAGTCCGTGTTCCACTGGGAGTTTACTTCAAGCTACGAAATTTTGAAATAGGCCCGAATGAGCTAACCTTGTTAAACGCATTTTCTACGAACCTTGGCGACAACCTTTAAAAATGTTTGTTGGAGTTCTAGCCCAATTTTAGTTCAGTTAAATGATAAAATTACCAAGGTACCTACCTACCTATATGTATACAAAAAAATGATCCATCAGAATTTCTGCAAAAATCACGTGTAGGTAGTCGGGAAAAAATACGTTGCCATTATTGGACTTTTGGCGTAAAAAATAAATCGACGTTCTTAAGATGAAGCCATACTAAATAATGCAAAATCATAAAAAATCACATGTTTTTGTTTTGACAATTTGTTAGCTTAGAAGTATTATAGATGCTTCAATTAAATACTGTGTGTTAAATAATGTCGGTCATTTTTTTACAAGTCTTTTAATAAGCCTTTAAAAAAATAAAGTATAAGGTCTATAAAAAACACTTTCAAGTTCAAACTCTCCTATTTATAAACCCCTTTTCGGATTTGGTTTTATTGTATAATTTGGAAAATTTAGTTTCTTTTATAATAATCGCAAAAAAAAATGATATTTACGCCCGAACTTCACAAAATAAAATAAAATATGCATTTTCTCGTTGTTATTTTTGACATCAATCAATACGGTCCGCACTCTACGAATTTGGATTCTTGAAGTGACCCTTATGGCATGGGCACAAGAACCATGCACTGGGCAACACCTATTTCGTATCAGTCACGCCCCAACCGGCACGGGAGACAGTCGTGTAACTCCGCGTCGCTTAGTTTCGTGAAATCAATTTTAAATTTCAGTTTTCTTACAATTAACAATGCGTAAAACAGGAATTAATGTTTTTTACAGGCCTTTACGAAATCAACCTGTAAAAAATCTTAAATAACTTTTCCAACCTTTCCAAAAGCTTTTACTCAGGTATTTTTAAACTCCTCCCATAAAGGGCGTGAATTCCAATTTCGATTTTTTCCCGAACTATTGGATCGCCTTAATTCGTATTTCATTTTAAAAAATAGAAAGGGAATACTGCAGAAAATGAAAACTGGAAGGAACTGGAAGAGGCATATTATGCCTTACAATATTTCCAGTAAAAGTGAACTGATTTTGAAAGAATATTATTCCTCCAAGGGATTGATGTGTGTTGATGGACTGATGTTGACGACAATCGTTATTTCTTTAGCGACCGTACTAGACTAGTAGATAATGTCACAATGTGTGCAATGTGCATCCCTGCAATAGATAATCTGGGTATGTATTGAGCAATGAATATGATTCGGCAGACAGCTCGGTGACAGGCGCCGTATTTTCCGAGAAAATTACATATTTATCTGCAGCGAAGGCGAAACGCCAACAATGTAGTATTCTGTTAGCAAAATGACGCCCACACATATTACTTGCGAAATCTATCCGGATTGGAAAAGCGATAAATTAATTATTATTCAAACCCATTGAGAAAGAATAATCAAGATGTCAAGATTGCCCTTTGAGATAGAGAACCATTTTTTGTATAGGTATACTGTGTAATAATTTATAAACATTTTGTTTTGAAGAGTTTTATTTCACGTGTAGGTACATTTGTTACTTAATTTTAATTTGTTTGCTATCATTCACTTTCAATCTTAATAATTATACAAGTACTGAATAGATTTTATTAGGTGAGGGAAGTGGGAGTGGTAATTGAAGTTAGTTTTAAGATTGCCAGTGAATGACATGAGTGTGTCGAATCCGGTAGCGGATAAATAAAAATTAAATAACATATATGTGAAAAAAACTCTTCAAAACATAATAATAGAACCAAATGAAAAAATGGAAATTAGGTACTCTGATTATTTTAAACCTAATTCAATTTGGGAGGCGGGAATGGGTACCGCCGCCCCGGGAACCTTTATTGGATAACCAACACCTCTGCCATAGGTCACCCCCAGTGGTTCGCTACGTTTGGTGATTTAGCAGGGGTGCCCGGGTTCATGGGGTGAGGTTTGTCTAGGTCTTGGAGGCGGATGACCAGGACATACTGAACCCCAGATTCCTACCCACCCCTTAAACCCTTTTCCTTCCCAGAACTCTCCTCTCCTTCCTTTCCTTAAAAAAAACCCTCCACACAGCATCCTCAAAGATGACATAGGCCCTGAGGGAAATTATTTTCCTCAGGGCCTCCTGTGTGGAGCTCATGTAAAAAAAAAAAAAACTATCGTCTAGAACCCTTAACAAAACATTATAATATAATGTTTTGTAATATAATATAATTATAATATAATGTTTTGTTAAGGGTTCTAGACGATAGTTTTTTTTTTTTACATGAGCTCCACACAGGAGGCCCTGAGGGAAATTATTTTCCTCAGGGCCTATGTCATCTTTGAGGATGCTGTGTGGAGGTTTTTTTTAAGGAAAGGAAGGAGAGGAGAGTTCTGGGAAGGAAAAGGGTTTAAGGGGTGGGTATATTTTAACCTATAGCTTGTTCATATTTACGATGAGTTATGTTTTCGATTGTTGCCGACCGAAGGTTCGGTTTCGGCAAGGTTCGGCAAAAAAATCTAGTTTAGATTTCGGCAGACTTCGGGTTCGTGATGCTGAGTTCGTGACTCGTGTGTCACCCGCCATCATCAGCTGATTTCACCGGCCGGTCCGGCGTGAGGTTATGTGTTATTTCTCGCGCATACATTTTTGTTACATGGTGACCCGACAATTGGTCCGGCGACAGTCGGTCCGGCGACAGTTGGTCCGGCGACAGTAGGACCGGCCGACAGTTCGTACGGCCGACATTTGGTCCGACGACAATAAATTGGTCCGGCGACAATTTGTCCGGCCGAAAGCTTAGAAGATGTTTTCTTCAAGTAAGTATACAAAGATGATGTATGGCCGTACAACCAAAGTCGATATACTTATATCTGAAGGCATCTTGAGTGTAAATCCGCTGTAAAAATATTTTTACTAAATTTCGACTCTCCGAAGTAGCATGCGGCAATCACAAAATACAACATACTTATACGTGCAGTCGGCTTAGCAAAAAACGCAAGATTCCTACTAGCATATAATATAACTTTTATGAATATAACACAAGAGTCCCAACGGCTCCCAACCGTCTCGAGCCAGTGAGACTATGGCATCCCCAATTTTGGTATGGTGTGATGATGAAGGTAGTGGGGTGGGGAAGGAGATGTGGAAAATGCACCTGGCTATTCAGATATAGTCATCAAATACGGCTAAAGCCATTTCAAGTAACGTTATAATTCTGAATGAATACTGACGAATAGAAAAATACGACATACTTATATGTGCAACATCTACTTAAGATTTAGGAGGCGGATATTTTACCGCCGCCCCGCAATTTTTGGTCTTTCGAACTTCAACATTAAAAATGATGTAACTCAAAATTTCACAATTAAACAAGTTCAGAAATTTGTAAACCACGTGAACTGGGGAATCTATATCATGCAGAAAACCCAAAAACATAATATTTTTTAATTTTGAACATTGGGATGTTTTTTTTTAACTTTTTCTTTTCTTTCGGCAATTAAAGAGCTGTGTCTACGCTTCGACGCATTTTAAAAGACAATAAACAGCTGATAATAAACCCCTTGCGATTCCATGACAGTTGATCCCCGACAGTTGGCCCCCCGGCATTTTTGTACACAATATTCAATCGGTTTAGGGAAAATATGGTATACCTGTTTACACAAAATATAATTGTGCAGAATAACAAAAGTATAAAACATATTTTCATTCAAATGCTTCCAGGAATAAAACTACTTGTCTTAATACAGTATATTTTATGCCAGCGTAAGTACAAGAAAAACGGACAATGTAAATAAATTCGTTTGACAACCATACTAACTTCTTACTAATGTATTTTTGAAGTAGATTTTAGGTTTGATGTTGGTAAATAATGCACAAAAAATTATAATTTCATAATAATTATAATATCGAGGCGCCAAATGTCGCAGGATCCACTTATTTTTTACCACCAGGAACTTATTTGTTTAATTCAAATCAATCAAAAACAAAAACTAAAATAAAATCTAGTTTCCGGACACAATGCAAAACCATCTTGTGCAGTGCAAGTGTCTAAAAGCACATCGGTGCACCCGATCTAATTCATTGGAGCAGGGCTTGTCTATTTTTTGAATATCAATGTGTGCCTCCCATTATTTGCGAATGCTTACGTGGCGGGCCCAACTCAGCCATACGTAAATATATATATTTACGGTTGTGTAAGGCCGCGTCTCCAGCGATAATATTACCACAAACATAGAACCAAATGTTTTTGCAAACATTAAACATTTGGGCAGGGCAACAATGTTTTTGTTTTCCGCGGCCGACAGAAAACAAAAAACGTTGTGGTCCCGACCCAGTGATTTTGTCTTTGTCCGATGTTTTGAAAATATTTGGTCGCTGGAGACCCGACTTTAGGTGTAGCCATAACCAGAGGCGGCCGCTTCCTTAGTGCATATGTGCACTGCACTGCCGAATATACGTCAGAAGTGTAAATTAGTATCTACATCCTCTCACGAAGAA
Organism: Limnephilus marmoratus; assembly: GCA_917880885.1. Lineage (NCBI taxonomy): Eukaryota > Metazoa > Arthropoda > Insecta > Trichoptera > Limnephilidae > Limnephilus > Limnephilus marmoratus. The sequence continues at coordinate 57,898,920 of OU862911.1, read as the reverse complement.
ACCCGCCAATTCGTTACAAAATCTTTACCAATTGTCTAAACTCCCTCCCATGAGAGAAAGGAATTCGTGCACATTTTGTTATGCCCAGGCGTGACGTCACAAGAAGTTATATTTCTATTGGGATCATCCCCAGATGCTGGAGTGCTCGTGCCCGTGAAATGAGCAAGACAGGTATAGACCCATACGGACGATTGACGTGTGAAAGCTGAGAAGACATATGGTGCCTGGGTGCACTAGCGGAGCAAATGACTTAACATTAAACTTGCGTAAAGTGATACCGAACCTTTGGAATGGAATAGTTATATTCGACGAATTTAAGACGAAATAACAATGTTATGTTTTAACGCCATCGGCCGCCAGCGCGGCGCTGTATTGTTTCGGTATTGACAGCATTTTAACAGTTTTTGCAAGTTTTATTCTGTAAAAAAAACTTATTTAAAAATGAGTGTTACTGAAAACATTGCGATTAACGTAGATTTTATCAAATGTAATTAATGGAGTGTTTTAGTGAAACGGTTAAACTTTTAAAAAATTATTTGTACTATTCCAATGACAACTGTTGAGTGCGAACGGTGTTTTTCTACATTAAAACTTTTAAAAACATTTCTGAGGAACACTATGTCTCAAGATCGGCTTAATGCTTTGTCAATGTTGAGCATCGAAAAAGGTTTGATAGGTATCTTCTATACCAGAATTTAATAATCGTGTCATTGAAGTATTTTCACAAATGAAAGAGCGACGCATGGATTTACTCTACAAGTGAACGTTTGCTTTAGGTATGTCACCCCCTAATCACTTTATTTTCCCATGTTAATGTTACCTTTTTTGTGAAATGCACTGCTCGCGAATTTTGTCACGGGCCGCCTCTGGCCATAACAGGATTTTATTCAAAAATGCGAAGCGGTTCTGCTCCAGGATTTGACGGCCTTTCTGTAAAAATATTAAAAATTATATCTCTACACCAATCTCTCATATAATAAATAATAGCTTTAAGACAGGAGTTTTCCCGAACATGTACAAAAAAGCCATAATCACGTCTATATTTAAATCCGGTAATCCGGAGGACGTTTCCAATTATCGACCCATTTCACTCTTATCTAATATATCGAAAAATTTTGAAAAAATTGCTAAAAAAGACTAACTGCATTCATAAAAAAAAATCAACCATCAATAAAAATCAATATGCATTCACAGAGGGAAAAAGTACCCAAGACGCCATCGCTAAAATTTCATCTAGTATTCAGAGTACCCTGGACAAATCAAATAAATGTATAGGAATTTTCATCGACTTAAAGAAAGCATTTGACAGCATTTCCCATGAAAAACTTGCTTTAAAATTAAAAGATAATGGCATTGACCGCATAGCCCTCATATGGATAGTAAGCTACTTAACAGAATGACCTCAAATAGTAAAATTAAATCAATCGTTTATTACACCACTCACGAGTAAATTTGGCATCCCTCAAGGCACCGTCCTCGGACCATTATTATTTCTAATATACGTGAATGACATTTTCCGACAGGAAATTAAAGGTGAATTAATCTCTTATGCTGGTGACATTGTATTGTTAATAAAAGGTCAAACATGGGAACTAGTTAACGAAATGGCTAATGATGATATTAATGTCTTAAAATCATGGTTTGATGATAACTTACTCATACTTAATGCTAAAAAAACAATATATATCTTATTTTACTTGCAGAAGATACCTGATCATAAAGTTTATATTGTAATACATGACGAAAAATGTGATCATGTACTCTGTAAACATAGGCGCCCGCAAGGGGGGGGGGGGCAAGGGGGGGCACTTGCCCCCCCCTGGACACAGAGACAAAGTGAACAGCAACAAAAAAGACTTTATGGACAAAATTGTAGATTTGTTTGGTAGCGATAACAGACAACTTCCCTTCTTGTTTAAAGAATAAATTTTATTTTTAATTTATGTTGTAATATTTTTTGTTATATGAATATATTGCGTTAATAAAAAAAATGTTACTACATTATGCCCTTCATTACTACAGTGTCTTGTCCGTTCGTTCACCATACAAATTAATATGCTACAGTAAATTAAAACTACATTAAAACATTACTAAAAATATTTTGCCCCCCCCCTAGAAAATTTTCTGCGGGCGCCCATGTCTGTAAACAACATAATCCTATTTGTACCGTAATTAACTCTTCCTCCGAAATTAAATATCTCGGTGTGATCATTGATCAAAACCTGAAATGGAATAATCACATTTCAGAGCTAGTGAAGAGAATGAGGAAATGTATACATATACATATTTGTTAGGTTAAGAAATATTTTAAATGTAAAAATAACGAAAAATGTCTACTATGCCCTTGTTCATTCTTTACTTATCTACGGAATTATAGGTTGGGGAGGATCTTACAAAAAATCTAAACTCAGTAAAAGTTTCGCAAAGAATCATCATTATAATAATATAAAAAAAATCTACCTTCTCAACAGAATCGCTTTTTAAATTGTTGCGAGCACCAAATGTCGATGACATTTTCATGCAAGCTTCCATTGTAAAAATGTGTAAAGAAAAAAATAACACAGAAAATCAAGAATTTTACAAACTAATGAGAAATGGAAACCAATTTATTACACCTAATTATAAAACAACTCAAATGCAAAATCATTATATTTCCAAGCCACAAAAAACTATTATAACCGCCCTTCTGAATTACGCTGTATCATCAACCAATCAGAACAAATAAATAAAATAAAACAATTTAAAAAAAAAACTTACAGTAAAAAGTAAATATTTTATACAAAACAGATTATAACTTACACTCCAGTAAGAATCGCGTGGCTCCCTTATCAGGCACAAGAACCCCTCTTTTCTGATAAGGTATACATGACCAGAAACGACCTTTAGTTTAATATTTAGTAAAATATATGTGTATATATGTAACTCATATTATTTATACTATGATTAAAAAAAATAATAAAAAAAAAAAAAAAATGTATTACGTTTCATTTAATACATTGTTTTTTATTATGTTCCTTAGGCAGGGGTGGAATTTATGTGCAGTGTACACCCTTCGCGTTCATCATCTTATCTGTTTCGTTGGGTGTTGTTGCGTCATTTTTATTACAAATCTAAAGTTTTATTCCGAGATTGATGAAATTTTGCACACTTGGCCTTCAAAACAAGAGCAAGGACACTGTCTCCATCTGATTTCGAAAACTCTGCGTTATGCTCGGGCAATGCTGCGGACTTCAGCTAGTATTATAATACTTATTTATGTAAAGAAAAGAGTCTATGGCGGGAGGGCGGCGAGTTGCTTTTTTTGTTAGAGAAATCAACAGTTTTATTCCGATATTAGTTTAATGGCAGTCGCAGTTCGAATACGAATATGAATTTAGTATTAACTCTGTTGTACTTGTGAATACGCAATTTGACAGTACCCTTCTCTATTGGTGAATATGTGCAATTTTTATATTCTATTTTTCAATGTGTGTTCTTATACGATTTTGTGAGGGAACGAAAAACACAGCTCTCGGGTCATTTTTATTTATTTAAATGTGAGTATTAAAAGTAATTTATTTCGCAGTTTTAAAACTTTGTATAGTGAGAAACTTACCTAAAGCATCTATTTCTTTCAGTCCGCCGTATTCGTATGTAAAATCTGAGGCACAGAACCAGTGACGGACTAAGCCCGTCACAGATCCGGCGCGGCAAAGCCGAATGAGGCCACCCTAAGAAGTTGATGTAATTTTACAAGCTATTTATTCAGTTCACTCGGGCCTCTGGTCCTGGGACCCTCCAAACGCCTCCATGTTCCCTTGATCAAATCCTAAACAATGCTTTAAGTCACCAAGACACTGTAAAAAATATTTTTGGTCATTTTTTTTAAATTTAATTTTCTGAAAGATGCATTTGTTAATAATGCTCTCACAAGAGGTTTAAAAAAATTCGTAAAATTGACGCAGATACAACATTTTATACGAAACCGTTTGTATGTTGAATTATCCTTCAGCAAAACTTTGAAAGCATTATTCTCGAAACTGCGTTTTTCAACCTGGTTGACAACATATTAGAAAAATTGGCGAAGGTTTTGTTTATAAAGGGCCCCATTCTATTTTATTTTTATGAACGTTGATAATTTTCCATAAAAAATCGAAAATAAAATTTGCTTGTTCGCCATTTTTTTTTTTAGATATCATAATTCCGCTACGTGGTACTATATTTTTGACACTGGATTTTCGAACAGTTTTAAGAAGAGATGAAACGGATAGTTGTTTGGCCGGATACCGGATACCGGATATCCGGCGAGCTGCGAGGCCGGATGGATATTCGGCCCATTGTCTTGTTGCATGTCGTGACGAGTTTAGCGCCGCACAGGTGCTTTTTGTGATTTTTAGTTCACTACAATGGTGATTGTGATTGGTTAATCATATTAATTTAAGTTTTCGCTACTCTGCGAGGTTTTTGTAAGTTTTTACTAAAAGTTTTTAGTTTAGATATTTACTATTTATGTATTTATCATGAGGGTGATTTTAGTTTCAGAAGAAAATTTTAGTTTTTTGGAAGGCCTTATGGCTTTTTTGTAACTTTTTCGACTTAGCCGTCATATTTATAAACCATTTTATTGGTATTTACCTCACAAAGATTAATGTATTGCATTTTATTATAGGAAATTGTCGTAGTTTTTGAATATCCGGTATCCGGCCGGATATTAAGTTACTATCCGGTATCCGGCCCGATATTAAGTTACTATCAGGTATCCGGCCGGATAGTTACCGGATATCCGTTTCATCTCCAGTTTTAAGACTTGGTGCATGCAAATCGGATGTAAGTTTTTTTAATATGTTGTCATTGTCATCCAGGTTGAAAAACATGTCAAAAAAGTTTCGAGAAAAACGCATTCAAATATTTGCTGAAGGATAATTCAACACACAAACTGTTTTAAGCGGTTTCAAATAAAATGCTGTATCTCCGTCAATTTTTAGTTCACTACAATGGTGATTGTGATTGGTTAATCATATTAATTTAAGTTTTCGCTACTCTGCGAGGTTTTTGTAAGTTTTTACTAAAAGTTTTTAGTTTAGATATTTACTATTTATGTATTTATCATGAGGGTGATTTTAGTTTCAGAAGAAAATTTTAGTTTTTTGGAAGGCCTTATGGCTTTTTTGTAACTTTTTCGACTTAGCCGTCATAATTATAAACCATTTTATTGGTATTTACCTCACAAAGATTAATGTATTGCATTTTATTATAGGAAATTGTCGTAGTTTTTGAATATCCGGTATCCGGCCGGATATTAAGTTACTATCCGGTATCCGGCCCGATATTAAGTTACTATCAGGTATCCGGCCGGATAGTTACCGGATATCCGTTTCATCTCCAGTTTTAAGACTTGGTGCATGCAAATCGGATGTAAGTTTTTTTAATATGTTGTCATTGTCATCCAGGTTGAAAAACATGTCAAAAAAGTTTCGAGAAAAACGCATTCAAATATTTGCTGAAGGATAATTCAACACACAAACTGTTTTAAGCGGTTTCAAATAAAATGCTGTATCTCCGTCAATTTTTTTCAATTTCTTCGAGAGTGAGAGCATTATTATCAAATGCATCTTTTAGAAAATGAAATAAAAAAAAAGACAATAATTTTTTACAGTTTCCTGGTGCCGCGGGCAGAAGGTCAGAATATTTCCGCTTTGTAATAAAATCCAAATGAATTGAATATTTATGAACGTATCCGAAAACTAAAAACAGTTTTGAAAGGTGATGAAATACATGTTCAAATTTTATTATTAGAAAATACACATTATTTTTAAAATACAAAATTTTAATGCAAACGTAAAAAAGAGTAACTAAAATTACTGATCTGATAACTAAAAAAATAAGAACACGCGTAGTTTATTAGACAAATACAAGCTAAGTTAATCCTGAAGAATAGACATGTTATTTCTAATGATATAAAAATCATAGGTGATCAGACAATATTACAGCGGAAACAATTGTCCGACCTGAGGAAGGAATTAGAAGATCGCCTGCAAGGTGGAGAAACGAATTTAACAATTAAATACATTAACTCTTGTCCAAAAATAATAAGTACATTGCCAAAAAACTAAGGATATTAACACCACTAAAAATTTATTATCAAAATGTACGAGGGATACGAACAAAACTCCAACAATTTTCCAAAACTGCATCAATTCTTCCTCACGAAGTCATCATCATTACAGAAACTTGGCTTGTTTCCGACATCAACACAGCTGAACTGGGACTACCAACTCACAATGTCTACAGACTTGATAGAAACAAGAATACTAGTTCTAAATCAAGAGGTGGTGGTGTCTTGCTAGCAATTTCTAAGAAATTAGTCTCAAAGCAGCTTAACACTACCTATAAAAATGTGGAACATGTTTTTATTATGATTAACACTAACAAAACAAATAAAATCATATTAGGTTGTGTTTATATTCCTCCTTCATCGGATCTAATATTCTATAAAAACCATATCGATGAGATTCAACTATTGATATCTAAATACCCCGAAACAAAAATAATCATCGCAGGTGACTACAATCTACCTAACATTAATTGGGATCCTATATCCTCAGAATTATCCGGAACTAATCGCTCTAACTTATCTAACATTGAAAGTGAAATACTTGAAATGTCCAATTTTTTAAATTTAAATCAATTAAATGAAAACAAAAACAGTAATGACAGAACTCTGGATCTAGTTTTTTCTAATGTCAAATCGGTAACCGTAACTAAATCCTTAGATACTCTTCTTCCTTTGGACAATTACCACCCATCATTAGATATAACCATAAACAACACTATAGGTGAAAATCCTAAAATTAAACATATGTCTCACAACTTTCATAAAGCCAACTATACTGAAATTTGTGACTTCCTCCTTAAGGTTGATTGGTCATTTCTAAATGATGGTGAATTAAATGACAATATCAAACAATTTTACTGTATTTTAAAACAAAGTATAATAAGCCATGTACCTGTTACGTCATATAATATATCAACTTTTCCTAAATGGTTCAACAATAATCTTATAAACTTAGTCTTTAAAAAGAAGATTGCACACCACAAATTCAAAACAACGAGGTCATTTCATGATTATACTGAATTTCATAAGTTGCGTAAGCAATGTGCTGTAACTTCAGATAAATGTTACAAAAACTATATAAAAGAAGTTGAAAACTCTATAAAATGTAATGTTAAATCTTTCTTTAATTATTCTAAGTCATTACAAAACAATTATTTTTCTATCCCTAACATTATGAACTATGGTGGCAAGACTTGTTCCAAAACTGATGATATTGTCAATCTATTTGCAGACTTTTTCAAAAGTGTATATGAGGAAGATGTCCCTGTTGATAGTATTCCCGAATTTGTTACAGATATTAACTTGCAATTATCTGAACTAGTAATTGAACGTAACGATATTATTGCCGCGATTAAACTCTTAGAACCAAAAACAAGTTCTGGTCCTGATAATGTCCCATCCATATTCTTAAAAAATTGTATAAATTCTCTTTCTTATCCATTGTACAAAATCTTTAACAAATCTCTTAAAACAGGCCAATTCCCCAATAGCTGGAAATCCTGCTATCTCACCCCCGTGTTCAAGAAGGGTTCAAAAAACGATGTTTGCAATTACAGACCTATTTGTATTCTGTCTAGCATTCCTAAGCTCTTTGAAAAAATCATTCTTAGCAAAATATCCTCTAATATTAAACATGTAATTACCAATTGCCAACATGGGTTTGTCTCTTCTAGATCTACTCTCACAAACCTTACAGTATATGAAAACTATATAAACACAGCATTGACTAACAGGCTACAGGTAGATTCCATCTATACAGATTTTTCCAAGGCTTTCGATAAGGTCTGCCACAAAATATTAATAAATAAACTAAAAAAATTAGGGATAAGTGGTAATTTTTTGGCTTGGTTGATCAGCTACTTATCTGATAGGTTACTCTTTGTAAAGATCAATGACTGTTTATCCTACGAATTTATTGCTACCAGCGGTGTGCCGCAAGGTTCTCACCTGGGACCTTTATTATTTATCCTATTCATCAACGACGTTACTAGCATTTTCCATGATGTCGAAGTTTTACTCTTTGCCGACGATATGAAACTGTTTAAAGTCATTAATGATGTGCACGATTGTATAATCTTGCAAGAGAATCTCAATAGTTTTTTCAAATGGTGTTCAGGTAATAAACTTCAGCTAAATATTAACAAATGCCAAGTTATGAGGTTCTACAAAATTAAACGCCCATTAATATATAATTATGCACTCTGTAATGTAGACTTAATCTCTGTAGTCGAAATACTTGACCTAGGCATCATTTTTGACCAGAAACTTTGCTTTGTATCTCATGTAACTTCTATAGCCAACAGGGCTATGAAAATGTTAGGTTTTATTTTAAGGATTTCCAAAGATTTTAAAAATATTCACACATTAAAAATTCTGTTCACATCTCTCGTTAGAAGCATTCTAGAATATAACTCTACAATTTGGTCACCTGTCTTTAATAATCACATTAATATCATTGAAAAAGTTCAACGCAAGTTTTTGAGGTGTATTAATTTTCGACTTGGAATCCCTTTAGAATCAATAAATTATGACTTTTTATTACACTCATTGAAATTGTCGAAGTTAAGTGACAGAAGAAAAATTTTTGATCTCATATTTTTATACAAAATTGTAAATCATCAGTTGGATAGCCCTGATATATTAAAGTTGATTCACTTTCATGTACCTACCATTAGATCAAGGTTCCCTAGTATGTATTATTGTGACAATTATACGTCTGTCGCTGGATATAATTCTGTTATAAATAGAATACTCACCATTGGTAATTTTTATGCCAATGTTGCTGATATTTTCCATATTTCCTTATTAAAATACAAGGCTCTACTTATCAAACATTTCAGCCTTACGTATTGTAACGAGGTTACTTCATAACAAGTTATTCTTTTTATTTCACTGTATCCTTTTGAAGTTTTCATTAGTTGTTAGAAATTTTTTCTCTTTTTCTCTTATTATAAGAAATTAAAAAAAAAACAATCTTTCTTCACTGTACTATGACTGTTTAAATATAATAATAATACATGTTTGTAAATGGCACTTTGTGCCGTAAATTTTAAATAAATAATTAAATAAATAAATAAATAAACATTATCATTACTTCGCTTTTTGTCGTTCCATATAAAAATTATCAATAAAAAATTCACAAAGTTTCAGAATTATCTATTTTATTAAAATTGTGGTCGGAAAGTTTGTTTTCATGAAGCCGTACATTTTAATTTCTTTGTGTTTAATTCTTTGAATCACGGTGGTAATAGAGACACGACGCTTTCTAAGAGACCTGAGTTGTTCCCAAAAGCGAAGAAATAGCCTATAAAGCGGTTAAAAAATAATTTGGTAAGAATTTAATTGAATCAAATTAAGTACATATAATTAATTCTAATATTTTCAGGTAGGTCTTCTACTATCTTCAGGTTTCATAGAATTTGAACAATTCATCACTTTAAAAAGTTAATATACAAGATCTGTGACAGTCTTACTAAAGTTCTGTTATTATTATTTATTTTATTTTATTTATTTGACATAATATCTAACTATTCAGCAATGTCGGCCTCACTGGGTAGCTCACCTGTGCTGAGGCCTCCATTTTATAAAACAAAAATTTATGCATAATACATTAAAAATAATGCTGCATAAAAAAAGCTAACATTAAACTAAAAATAAAAATTTATAATTTAAATTTATTATCAAAGTACTGCTATTAAGAACGGAACTCGAATAGAAGTTTCACAGAGCTTGAATTTTAACTTCGAAATTTGATGAATGGGGTATTTCCGCGTTTTTTTATTGCTTAAAAAATAACGATGATAACAGCTTTTTTATTTTATTTTTATGTTGACGAATAAATTTTCTACATCAAGTCAAAATTTCCCATTTTTGAATTACCGCCAAAACGATAATTTGGGGCGGGGTGAGAGACCAAGTTATAAAAGCGGCAGCTAGCTAAACAACGATTTAATCAGCAATTTCCTACAATACTTGATTAGCGAGAAGTGTACCTAACTATCATGCAATAGAGAAGTTTTTAACTATACGTACAAGCTGCCTATATCAACAAAGGTCACACCAACTGCAAGCTTTCTATACAGCTTTTCCTCAGCAGAGCAATAACAAGAACAATGCGTGCAATAAAAGCAAAAAACAGCTATGGGGAGGAAGCGAGACACACAGTGGGTATTGTTGTGATGCGGCCAACCGGCGCGCGGCGGGTGCGAGGGAGAAGAAGTCCTGACCTTGCGAGGTCGCCGGACGCACCCTGCTGCACGGTGCTTCACGCGGTGGTCATAACACAATAAAAGCCTTGGTTTTGTCACCGCCATTAGTCATAAGTCCACAAGTCATAACATTAAACCTTTTTTAAAATTGCGTTTTGTTATTGTCATATTTGCTATATTCTTATTTGTTAGAAGGAGAACAATCGGTAGCAAAACATAAAAAATGGTAACAATAATAATAATAATCCAATACCTAGATGCACACAGATATTTTTTCACGTTAATTACTAATATATTTGGCACCACTAATAATCATAATGAAACTATATTTTGATAAAACTATACTAAGAGACAGAACAATTAGTCATAATAGACCTGATAGGAAATGAGATTAAAAGAATTTGGCATTCTCGGACTATAAAAATATTACCATTTGTTATTTCGGCCACTGGCATAATACTTAGGAATCTGATTCAAAATTTAAGCATATTAGATTTGTCAAAGAATTTGTATATAAAGATTCAAAAGTCAGTAATTTTAAATACATGTAGGATTACAAAAGATTTTTTAAATATTTATATTGAGGGATCAGTAGGATTCATAGGTTCAATTAGAAATGCCACAGAGCCGAACCCTCTGATATGAAAATATCTGGAGTCGGTGAATTATATTCCCATTTGGTCTCTAGTAGGTTGACATGTTGTTCTTGTATTATTTTGTATTTATAATACTTATATAGTGCAATTGCATAGCGTGGGTTGACTAGATGATCATTTGGGGAAGTGTGTGAAAGGGTTTAGTTTTTCCTGTGGGGAAAATTTAACCCGGACATTTAAATCTGGCGCGTAAAAATAGTTGGATAATTTGTAGAGCACCGTTTTTGTTGAAAAATAATAACCTCAAGGGCGCTGTACAATTTGTTATGAATTCTTGGGCTCTATCTAACTTAGATTCAGAAACGTACTTACCTGGCAGGTCAATTCGAAACAAACTTTATTTGAAAGTTTATGCTTCGAGAAGATACGACTTTGCACGTGGAGGAAATTATATTTAAAACACTGGACATTGCATGATTTTACGTTTGCTACCCCTATCACTGTTGGTATTGCATTTATTAGAAGATTAATACCAAAGTTGAGTCAATATTTATTTTGAGACATGAGAATTTAGGACTCTTTAGGACTAGATAATTTCCATAAAATGACCTTTACAAAAGCTTACATATAAGAATTTGCTTATATTTTTACACAATTAGTTATACATTTACAATGTCGCAGGCAGTGAAGACGAAGGTACTTCTGTAGATATTTTGGGAACACAACGTGAAATAGTTGGTTTTTTCTTCCTTTATTCCAAATTAATGCTAAATCATTATTTTAGATTAATCTTTACTACGAATCGGTTTACATTATAAATACAAAAAAAATCTTTTGATAAATGGAAAATTTCATTTCAGTTTCATTTAAATTATCTGAATACCGCACAAGAGTCCCAACTGCTCCTTCCTTCCTTTTACCCTAACTTCCTTACGCCGGACCGGAATCGTATCTGTGAATGAGGATGTCTTCTTCAACGAAACCATTTTCTTAAATTTTTTAATTATTTTAAGAAAAACAAACATTCCTGGGTTACGAATAACCTGACAATATTTGAAAAATCTCCTACTACTACCACAGTAAGCGTGTTTGTATCGAACACGCGACGCCTGGGTAGGTCCCAAATGTCAACTCGCGCGATGTCAACTTAGCCACTGACCAGTAAAATTCGTGTTATTTACAAATTTATTATATTAATTAGGGCATGCCGACGACGGACCATTTTGAATTTTCGGAAAATACCGAATATTACCTACCGAAGATAATAATATAAGTCGTCAAAAGGTTGATATTTGCGGCCGGCCGAAGGGCGTATGACATCACGGTACATGCGCGGCAGTTGATACTAGGTGAAGATGCTAATTCCTGATGCATCACCACAATAAGGTCCCGCCTTCCTTCTTACAGCATTCACTTATAAATAGTAGGTAACTATTTTCTTAGTAAATGCCAAATGGAATAATATCGTAATGCTTATTTGTTATTATTCCATAGCAACTGGCAACATTACTGGTAATGGCAACTGGCAACACACGGCGTACAGCTTTACGGTGCGTTGCCATTCAGTCGCGTAGGACTCAAACGTCGTAACATTATTATTATGAGTTTGTTGTGACGCGGTCAGTGCCCCGATACCTTCAGGTCACCTGCCACTACTCAGAGGTGTCCTGAACTTTTCAGTGCTTTGAGGCTCTGAACTTTGAGTTTTCCTGAACTTTTCAGAGCTTTGAGGCCCTGAGCTTTGAGTTGTCCTTAAATTTTCAGAGCTTTGAGGCCCTGAGCTTTGAGTTGTCCTGAAATTTTCAGAGCTTTGAGGCTCTGAACTTTGAGTTTTCCTTAACTTTTCAGAGATTTGAGGCTCTGAACTTTGAGCTGTCCAAAACTTTTAATCTTTGAGGCTAATCATAATAATAATTATAACTTTGAGTTTGCCCTGAATATTTCAGAGCTTTGAGGCACTGAGCTTTGAAATCAGACTAGGACTAAATTTATACCAACAAAATTACAAACGATGGTTGTAAACACGTTAACAATAACTATTTTTTTAATAGGATTAATTATTAGGGTGTTTTTGGAGTCACAAGTGAATTTCGATCGATATAGATACTCGTACTATCTCGGATGCGCTAAATTTAGTATGTTAACGCATATTTAACTAGAAATTATTTCACTTTGAAAGCTAAGAGTCGTAAAATGGTAAAATACGACATAGTAGCCGAAAATGTATATTTTTAAAGAATTAAAATTTATTTTGTTAGAAGACATTTTAGTTGGGGGAGGCACAGGGTCATTGTGTCGTATTTTTCAATCTTGACACTCTAACTCACTGAAAAGTCACGAACTGGCAACTATGTAGTGCAGACGGACAGAATAACAAATTGAAAGTTGGAACTTTTAAAAATTATTTTGAAAATTGAATTAACATAATTATCATTAAATAGTACGCAATTACCCCAAACTGACCTATTTTTAAAGAAAATTATCAAAATTACTTGCAGAGGGAGCTTTAGAACCATAGCTGAGCTTTCTCTAGTTAATTAAAGCAACCGTTTCGATAATTTTATAATGAATTGATTCGACAAATTTCTTGGATAATATCTCCTGTCAGGGCTCTCTAATTATAAATGGTAGCCATTACACCAAATAAACAAATAAAGTTCGCACTCGGGCAGCTGTTTTCCATAGAAAATATTGTTTTGGCACAAACACCCGCTCTCGGTGGAAACTCTGTCTGACGTTGATCTTCCGGCTTCCTGTTCTAAAATAATAATAAAAAAAACGATAATAAGATGGCGATCATCGTAAACATGGCTGCCATCGCCCAACGGACAATATGTTATCTTTTGGGAGCAATCCAAGAGCTAAGCAGCGCCATTTCACATCTCGTAAAACTTTAATATTATTTATTTTGTTGGTTAGGTAGGTACAAGCTATTAAACAGTTACCTACCTACTTGTAACGTAGTTGAAAATGTCGTTAATTTTGCAAATCGAATATTTGATGAGAATTATTGGTTTATGACCGCATTTGCAGTAGAAAAAAGCTCGTACGTCGCGTCGCGTCGGGCGTTGTGTCGGTTCTGGTAATGTCAGTAAGCCCGGTGTTGCACAAAATAGAGTTCAATCGAGTTTAATAATAATAATAATTGGATAATTTGTAGAGCGCCGTTTCTGTGAAAAATCACCTCAAGGGTTCTTTACAATTTATTAGAACCGCAATAACCTTAAATTAAAAATACTTTTTCAAAAATTTATTCTATACATATAATTGTTTTTTTATTTTTTTTATTTTTTTTAATATTTTATTTTGATTTTTTTATTATTTTTATTTATTTATTTTTTTATTTTATTTTTTATTTATTTTTTATTTTTTATTTTTTTTTTTATTTATTTTTTTTATTTTATTTTTTTTTTTATTTTTTTTTACACATTTGATTTATGTGAGTACGTAAATATAATGCATGTGTTATAATTTTTAATTTAAATTAATTTAATTTTTTTAATTAAAAAAAAAATATATATATATATATATATTTTCTCTTCCCTTTACACACGAGTAGTTACACTCTTGTAAAGGTTATATATTATATACATATATATGTTTATACTGTTTTAAATCAATGTTGCATGTTAGTATTTAATGATTTGAGTTTAACCCGATTGTAACCTGAAAATGCAATTACTCATGATTATATTACATGTAAATGTATATAAAAAAAAATTGAATCTTAGACTCTATCTAATTTTATTATTTACAAATTACTTTATTCAGAATTTAAGGGTAACTATGATATTTCGCTTATATTTTGTCTATTATTTAATTTGCTTACGGAGAATGTTTTTTTTTTCTAAAAAATATTACAAGTTGTAAAACCACATTCGGACAAAGAAACTACATTTATTTTACAAAAAAACTCCACGACATCTTCCCCCAAATATAAAAATAATAGAAAAATTTAAAGAGAAATCAAGAATAAAAATCTGTCTGAAAGAGATCAATGAAAAACCCCTAAAAAACTCTAAAAACGACATAGAATACAAATAAAATAGAATTAAATAACTTTCGTCCGCCTCAGCACAGGACCCCCTAGTGAGAAATACCATTACTGTACTTAAATTCATCATAGGCTTAGAGCAATAGTGAGCAAACTTTATAGACTGAAGTTTTTTGTTCCACTAAATACTCTTAGATTAGTATATCTGTAATTGGCGGAATCCCTAATAAGATATGGAATAACCACATGGGGACGTTCAATAAAAACAAACCTTCTTTCAGTGCAAAACGTACAATATTCTTTGGTAAAATTATAATTAAAAAAAAACTGAATACGAACAAAGACATGATATACCCAAATCGTTACTATACAACTCTGTAAATTTATTATCTGTTCGTGCTATATTGTGGCTTAAAATTGCGAGTCAGCATACATCTCAATCTGAATACAATAAACTAGTGGTTCATGTTCATAATACAAGACTAACTGCAAACGATGGACTTATAATTCCCATATACCTAAATAAATACGGTCAAAGAACTCTAGAATACCTTGTTCCAATAATTTACAACATGTTACCCAACGCAATAAAAAGCTGTGAATTGAGTTTCAGAAGGAAATGTACGCTAAAAAAATGGTTAAGTGAAAGAACTTTTTTGTACTAATCTCTGTTTTTCCACTTTTCGTTTTAATGTTTTTTCCATTACTATGTTCTCTTGTCTTTTCTTTTTATTTCTTTCATTTTCTCTGTTCTGTATTTCTTATAAATTTTATTAACAATTTTTTTTTTCCAAAAACAATGTTTTTTTTTTTTTAATGTATAAAATGTAATAATGTGTATATTTTATGTACATGTCTCAATTAAAAAAAAAGTAAATGCTAAAAGAACCCGTTGACAAACTGATATCAATCAGTTTAACGGGACTAAATTTAAAAATGTAAAAAAAAACTGTAAATAAATAATAAAGGAATTCTATAATATTTTGTATGTAGACATGTTTTATATAGTAGTTTAAAAATTTCGAATTTCGAAAAAATTGAAATGATTTAGTCGCGTACTTGAAAACGAAGACTAAACTCGCCTATTGCGACGATTTCTGTATCAACGTCAGGTCGGTATTAAAGTTTGGCGTATGCTTAAGACGCCGCTACCCGAATTTCTACCGATTTCTTGCAAACCTCCCCTAAACATTTGAAGTTTTTAAGCTCTTAAAAAAATAAATGTTATTTTTTAAGATAATATCTAGACATTCGTCGCGCCAAATCGAAAATTATGTAAAATTCCCTCGACAGAAAAAAAATCGCAAAGTATGCTCCAAAAATTATTATCAACACGTTTGTTTCAGTTATTTTACAAGTTATATGTTTGAAAAATTCACAGTGTTTCTTTAAATGCTGTTTAATACAACCCCCGATAGATTTTTGCTCTATTTTAAACGATTCGTTTTTTATTAAACATTTTCACAATTTTCGCACCGATTTTGTCGCTTTCAATACTAGCGCGCTCCTCTAACATTCGTAATTTCATATCTCTCCATCTTCTTCTTTTTGTGCGCGGTTGCGGGGCCTTAAAATATGTTAGAAAATCTGGAGTCGATAAGTGGTACGACAAAGTGAAGTACAGACAGACTTGATGGGTCTGCTGAAATTGTAATTTCTTTTGACCGGTTCAACAATTTCCAGTTATTATGTGTAGACACAGGAGAGATAAGAAAATGCCAAATAATTATAATTAAATAAAAAATCTAGATATGTTATTATGTGTTGATTATATTCGTAGAACCCACAGATCGCATTTCATTAAGCAAGGAATTTGTTTCTTAGAACACTTTTTTATGAGAACAGCCAATGACGGAAAAAAAACATGTTTTCACTTTCATCAATGAGAATAAGTTCTTAGAAAATATTACGCTCAAGATAAAACACATTTTTTTAGATGTGTGAAAAATCTTTTGACAATTTCAACACCCTTTTAAAATTCTACTTGTATAAAATAAGATGTACAGTCACTGTTCATGAAAATAGTGGAAAAATATTGTTCTCGGAAAATTATTTCAACCTACACGGTGTCCAGAAATTCGTAGTATACAAGCGGGAAACTGGTTAATCATCACATTAATTTGGAGTCGAGTTTGAGCTAGGTATAACTTTTTGATTTGATATTTTTAGTGTCCGACCGAACTTTCGGTTTCGGTTTCGGCCTAGTTTCGGCCAAAAAACGAGTTTTGGTTTAGTTTCGGTTTCGGCCGCCATCTAGCCGAAACTACGGCCAAAACCGAAACTGAATTCGGGAGGTTTCGTTCTGCGATCGGACATGTTCGGTGCGCAATATGACTAAAGTTTAGAAGAAATTATTTGGTTATGTGGTTAAATGCAAAGTGTTTGTTTTAGTTTTACTTATAACAAATTACTTTGTTTTTAAGATAAAAGAGTATTTTTTGTTTAGTGTACCTAAACAAATTACGTTAAAAAAAGTAATTTTGTTTTCTACCTTTTATTTTTAAACGACTTCGAAAAGGAGGAGGTTCTCAATTCGACTGTATTTTTTTTTTTTTTATGTTTGTTTCCTTAGAACTTTCGACTGGGTGAACCGATATTGATGATTTTTTTTATTTGAAAGCTGGTGCTTCCCGTGTGGTCCCATTTTAATTTGGTCCAGTTCTGACAATGGCATCCATGAGAAAATCATATAAGTCTTAAATTTGCATCAAGTATGTGCGCGACAAATGGACGAATAACTCAATATCACGCCAACCGATTTCGATGATTCTTTTTTTATTGGAAAGGATGTACTTCAAGGGTTGTTTGATGAGAGTTTGGTTAGGTTCTGATTATGGGATCCATGACAAAGTAACGGAACTCTCCAATCCTGAAGAACAAATTTACGATACTCGGCCGAATCTTAATCGAATTAGTTAGTGTACTTCAGATTCACTAAAAATAAAAAAAAAAAACAAAAATTTTAACAAAACAAAAAAACGACTTCAAAAAATGCACTAAAAAGTAAAAAAATAATTTCGTATTCTTCTACAACTTTATAATCAACTTACCTTTTCTACTCATCAATATGTAGGTACGATTGTTATTTTTGGAGTCGGTGTCGGCGGGAGAGGAGCTGTCAAGTGAACACGCCGGGCCGCGGGTACCTTGGTATCAATTCTGAACGGTAGTCTTACACCAGGGCTATACTGAGAGTATCTTCCACTCTGAAACGTGAATATGCCTTATATGATTTTTAATTGATTAAATTGCGAAATAACACAATAATAAATCATGTGAAACTGAACCAGTTATCTCCGTATCGCTAGTCGAGAGCCTTACCCCTCTACCACGATGTACACTCATTTAACGTCAAAATTACCTGTGGGCAATGGTTACCTATTTTACTGCTAACTAGTTCTTTATATTAGGTCCTTACATATATATGAAATTGGCATTTTGTATGGGAGGAACATAAAGTCGATTTTTTTTAATATAATATATTTATTTAATCAAAGTGTGTACCCTTGCTATCTACGCACTTTTGGCATCTCATAGGTAGCTCATCGATCCCTTTACTAAAAAAACCATTCGGGCGGGAATCAATAAATTCTTTGAAGGCGGTTTGGACTGCCCCATCGGAGTTGAATTTTTTCCCTTGCAAGAAGTTATCCAAATTTCAAAAAAATGGTAATCCGTTGGGGCAAGGTCCGGAGAGTACGGTGGATGTCTTAGACATTCCAATTGAAGCTCCTCTAATTTTGTAGCCGTCTGTTGTGCAGTGTGTGGTCTAGCGTTCAAACGCGCGTTTGTTGATTTGCTTCATTCAATTCGTGAGGTACCCATCTTTCAAGCTTTTTCACCTTCCCAATTTGCTTCAAGTGGATTAAAACAGTTTTATCACTAACACCGCAGCCTGCAGCTAACTCGGACGTGGTTTGCGATCGATCCGCTTCCACAATAGCCTTCAATTCTTCATTATATATTATATTAGCGCTTCTCAGTTAGATTATAATCTAATATATTGTATGTTTATATTCTTCATCAATGTTTATTTCTGGAATTTTTAAACTAATTACTACGTACTTTAGGTAGTATTTTTTTAGTTCATAATATCTTGTACACATTCATGTATATGAGGTTTTCTTTTTCTTCATGTTTGTTTTTAAATAGCTTACTATTTTGCTTTATACTGTCACTTCAATATGTGCTATTTAATTTTTTGTTATATTATTTTTTTTTCTTCTTAACTATGTATATTCTTTCAAATTTTTGCAATTCCCATATAAAAGCCGTTAATCGGCGTAAATTCATAATCTATATAATCTTCTATCTATCTATCTATCTTCTATCTATCTATCGATATATCTATATAAATAAAAATGAATCGCTGAAATGTATGTACGCGCATAACTTCCGAACGACCGCACCAAATTGGATAATTCTTTTTTTTGTGTTATTGTTATTGTCAGGACAAGGTTTGTATAAAACTACCGGTGAGCTCGGGCATTAGGAAATTTGTATAAAAAGATTGCAATAGGTGGCACGCTAGCTGTTTGAAAACTGAATGTACCGGGACTGAATGTATGGAATGCGGGAGGGGGGACGGGAATTCGGGAACGCGGGTGGGGGGGGAACCAGGGATGTGGGAGGGGAACTCGGGAGGGGGGTTCGCGGGTCGGGGGAAGGGGGAGTGGAGTGGGGAGATCGAAGGTTGAGGAGGCGAAGTGGGAACGAGAGAGGGGAAGGAGTCGTGGGAGAGGAAGGGGGGGGGGGTGGAAGGGGAACGGGACGAATGGGAAAGAACACGCAGGAAAATTTCTTTATTAAATGGCATAGCAACGCATGCCGGGTACCAGCTAGTATATTATATTATATAAATAAAAATGAATCGCCGAAATGTATGTACGCGCATAACTTCTGAACGACTGCACCAAATTGGATAATTCTTTTTTTTGTGAGTTCGTTATTGTCAGGACAAGGTTTGTATAAAACTATTGATGAGCTCTGGCATTATGAAATTTGTTTAAAAAAATTACAATAGGTGGCACGCGAGCTGTTTGAAAGCTGAATGTACCGGAACACAAAAGGGGAAGGGGACGCGGGAGAAGAAGGGGAGGCGGAAGGGGAACGGGAAGAATGGGAAAGGACACGTAGAGAGAAACAATTTCTTTATTAAATGGCATAGCAACGCATGCCGGGAACCAGCTAGTAAATAAATAAATTATCAACTTTGGTCTCCGGCCGTCCACGGGGCTTCTGCAGGTCGAAATTTCACTGAAACGCACTGTGTTTTCTTTTGCGGCACCGTCGCCATACACATCATTAATCATTCGAGCCGTTTCTGCAGCACTGGTGCCACGGTGGAACTCGTACTCGTAAATAACGCGATATTTCATGTTTTCCATTTTGTTAACTAAGTGACGCAAAGAAAAAAAACAATTAAGGAAAAAACAAATGAATTATAATTTGATAGGCGAAAATAGCCTATGTCTGAAATTATCTAGCTACCTAGGAGGAAGGGGGGGTGACACCGTGCCACCCATGCCAGCTACGCCACTGCCTCTGTGATAGTCGACCGAAACACCTTTTCAAATTTATAGCACTTCATACTACGATTTTTCCCTTTTCCGTTCATATTCTTTGTATTCACAGAGCCTAATAAAGCATGAACATGTTGTGGAAGCCTATATACTTTTTTCGGTACTTGCTATACATTTTTATTTTTTGCCCCACCCTAAATCAAAACCTGGCTAAGCCCATGCTACCATCCCTACCAAGTACCTACATACTAACTGGTTGTGGTCTAACTAATGCAATGATGAATTAATCAAATATTTGTAATGGAAAATTCTATCATGCTTGTTTAATTTCTCCGGAATTCAACACGATCAAGCAAACAAGATAACTTCAGTGAGTAATTACGAGTATAATGACTTGATCATGGCGATGATGCGTACTCTGTTGGTCTGATAAAATCACACCAATAACTTGATAGAAACCCAAGGTGACACCGACACCCAACTTCCAGGGCACCAGAGAGTTTCTCATCGGCTAGGTAGTTACTAAGTACTTGCCCACTTTGTAAATGACGAAATAGGAGCTGCATACTAATGGCCGGTGATTAATATGCACGCATTGTTTGGTGGGCGGATGTCGGTCGTGTAAAGTGTCGAGGCCTCCCTCCATCTCCCCCCCCCAACCGGCACCACTCCGCCGCAAGGTGCGTCCGATACTCGATTGTCTATGATTGATGCCAATAATGTTTATATTATCATCTAGGATGGCAAAAACTGTAGTTTTATAACGGCTGAAGTCATACTGTTGTTACAGGACATAATTTATTCATGCAGTGACAAAATGAAAAACTTTTTTTAATATTTACGTCACACGGGAGGCCGTCTTCTTTGAGGTTGGAAAGTCATTTTGAGGAGATGAAGTAGTGAACAGACCCATATTGTAGGAGGGAGGAAACTCAGAGGCCGAAAAATCGTTCAAACCGAACGACCGTTTCTGTCTCAAGGGGTTTTAAAACTACAGAAATGAGATCCCTGAGGCGTATGTGTGGTAAAACCATGTATGATCGTGTGAGAAATGTGGAAATCCGCAAAGAATGCAAGGCTGATGTAAGCGTGATGAGTAAGATCAAGAAAGGAACGCTCCGATGGTTTGGGCATGTAGAGCGAATGAACGAGGAAAGGAGTGTAAGGAGAATATATGACGCAAATGTGAATGGTAGAAGAAGTCGAGGACGCCCAAGAAAGACATGGCACGACCAAGTGAATCAGATACTTGAGTCGGGCCATGTCAAGAGTCAGAATAATAGAAGAGAATGTATGAGACGTTGTATGAATGTAAACGAGGCAAGGAATGTGTGCCAAGACCGGGATGTTTGGCGGTCCGTCCTCTCTGCCTACCCCTGCGGGGAAACGGCGTGATGGTTAGTTAGTTAGTTAGTTAGTTAGTTACAAACCAACTAATTTTGTTTGCACTTGTAGCCCCGATATCAATAGTGCAGCCAGCACAGATAACTATTTCAAGCTGTACATATACATCATAATGTACATGCAGTTTGCACAGATTTCTGTGATAACGAAGACGGAAAACTCCTACCTTACTTTACGACTGACTTGTTTTTGATGTTGATGGACATTTTTAATCCGATTCAAACATTTATTAATTTATCCTTTTTTTATCATTAGCCCCACACAGGAGGCCCTAAGGAAAATACTTTCCCTCAGGACCTGTGTCGTCTTCGGGGATGATGTGAGGAGGGTATTTTTAGGGAAAGGAAGGAGAGGAAGTCGTGCGAAGGAAAAAGGTATGAAGGGTCGGTAGGAAACTGGGGGTCAGTGTGTCCAGGAGTGACAGACGTATGAATCAATCCTCCAAGACGGGTAAGGCGATGTTCCGAGAGTCCTGCTGGAGAGGTCTACAGGTCTTCCTCAACCAGTCTCTCCCAATCCGGCCTGCCACGCAGTTGGTGGTATTCTTTATTCATAAAATAACTTTAGCGTACATTTTTTTTACGGGTTTTGTCAATTACCACACTTTACAGGTACAGGAATCTTATAAATATACAAACTTAGGGGCGATTCCACAATCGCGGGTGCAACATTTAGACGCATGCAAAGCTTCCTAATGATAAAATAAAAAACATTTTAAATTAAATTATTCTTGGAAGAGCTACATTTTAACGTGTTCACTTTGTATTCGTTTATAAGAATTTTATTGAAGTATTTAAATAGTCAGGAGGGAGGTTCAAAGTGCTATCGCGGGTGGAACAAATTTGGACATACCTTTCCAGATCGTAAGACAAAAACACAAAAGTCTGTTAATTGCGAAATATTTATTATGATATGCCTTTATGTTTTGTTAGGTGTTAAACTAATCAACTACAAAATTTAAAAAAATATTGGATAAAACAAATAAACAATGAATTATTCGCTTTTGAAGCAATTGCGGGTGCAACACCAAATTATCGCGAATGCAACCCGTCTAATTTAAGTGGATTTAAACATCAATAAAAACTTGAAGAGGAACGAAATAAAAGATCAAAGAATACTTTTGACTAATCAGTACACTTCTTGTCACTTATGTTAATTATTTCTTTTCGAAATCGTCAATATTCGCCGAAAATTCCAAGAACAAATTATTTCCACCAATCTTTTTCTCTGGCATTTCCAACTTCAAAACAGTCTTCAAAATGCACTTCTGCTACATATTTTACGATTTTCATTATTATTTAATTAATAGTAATATGTTTTGGTATTTAAATTATATTAATTATCTTAAATAATTAATATATATATTTTTTTACATTAGAGGAGGCCCTGAAAAAAATCAATCCCGTCAGGGCCTATGTCATCTTTAGGGATGCTGTGTGGAGGGTCTGTGGTAATTTTGAGAGTTAACGAGACGTTGGAACTTCGTAACTTAAGGCTTCGTCACCTGAATCTCTGTAAACATCAGAAATGCCCAATTTTGTTTTAGGTGACAAGAAGGATTTAGTCTGATCTGATACTGAAGGCACAGATAAATCAGGACACAGAATTTCCTTTCGTATTTTGTAATTTGTAAGATGTTCCAAATCTTTATCGTCCCAATCACTTTCTGTTTCAGTGGTGGTTTTTGGAGATTTCAAAACCAATATGCATTTGAGATGAGAAAGTGAGGTTCGTCCTACGGAAACGCTATCGCCGAAATCAGATTGAATGAAATGTTTTGATTGAATACCTGGTATATTTCTCAGGCTTTCCCGTTTATAATCCAACCTTTAACTTCTTCTTTTCTTATTAATATGAACAAGGATTTTCTTTAAATTTTCACCTATTTTCTTTATATTTCCATGAAGCTGTCTCTTTCCTTTGTTCTTTTATCATTTTAACCCAAATTTCTGTAAAAAAAGGGGAATATAATATAAACATGTTTACAAATGTTTTGATTGAATACCTGGTATATTTCTCAGGCTTTCCCGTTTATAATCCAACCTTTAACTTCTTCTTTTCTTATTAATATGAACAAGGATTTTCTTTAAATTTTCACCTATTTTCTTTATATTTCCATGAAGCTGTCTCTTTCCTTTGTTCTTTTATCATTTTAACCCAAATTTCTGTAAAAAAAGGGGAATATAATATAAACATTCTTATTAAATATAAAATTACCAATCATACACAGGATACATATTATTATTCAAGACAATAAAATATAAACGATAAATGACACAATAAGGGTAGTTGTCAACGAGTTGCACCCGCGATCTGACATCACATCGCGGGTGCAACCAATTTGAGTCAACGTTTATTTCAATTCAGCTAACATTATATTCTTAAAAACGATTGTATTAAGTTTGCCTTTGATTTCTTCTTTCTTTTACAAAGTTTCAAAACGTTAGTACTTTATTTCTGTGAATAACACAAACTTTTATATCTTTTTGCATCTCGGGTGCAACAAGCTAACAGTGACTTCTTGTAGTCAATGATGCTTAAAAAATAACAAAAATTACTTACATCTCTCGACACATAAATATAAATTAATATTGTCACTACACGTTTAGCAGCAAAATATAACCTCAAACTATCGGTAACAGCTGTTTCGCGCCAGTATTGCACGGTGTGATTTTGCAGTTTATATATCGATTCTTCGAATGATAATGTTTCCAAGCGCGCCAAAAATTTCAATATGAAGTAAAATCCAAAATTTTTTTTTTTTTATTAAATATTGACTTTCTTCTTTGGACTGATATCAAAAAAAGTAACAAATACTGCGATTTAAAAATTAATGTAGAGATCGTCTATAGCGGAATCGCCCTTAGCAAAAATGAAATAATCGAAATAGGTATTAAATAATTATTCGCTCGGATAAGGACGATCATCCTTTAGTCACAAAGGAAGAAATATCATATCTTTAACTTGTATCTGGGCGATTCATTAGCATAAGTTTTGATCTTCATTATATGTTCATTACTGCTTTAGTTCCTTATCCCTGCGTAGCTTCTAAGAAAAAAATTAGGATGTAATAAGAAAAAGGGGAAAATATATTTATCGCGTGCATCAATGCGAAGTTTAATGTGAAATTTCTATTTTCGATTAATCTTTCCTGCAAATCAGTATACATTATGAACACCAAAAAATATAAATTTGATAAATTGAAGCTATTTCTAAAGTTTCGCTTCAATAGAATTAAAAGAAAAAAACGTAAGCGACTAAAAAATGTATTTTTCATTACAAATGTATGAAAAGATATACGAAACAACTTTAAAAAAATACAATTTTATTGCTAAGATTACACAGGTCTGCAACAAAAATGCTGTCTGGATGTTTTCAACTGATTTCTATGTATTTAGGTGTTTTAAAAACTAGAAAAATACTCAAAAAATTCCAGAACGTCAGGTTATTTTGCAAAACGGTATACATGTGTATATTATATGCATACATATATCGATAGTATATACAATAGTGAGCTCTGGCAATAAACATTTCATTGCTAAACCGTCCATCTGATTGCGATGAAACTTTGGGGATTTGATTTGTGCATGCCCGCGATGGTTTCTGTATACAATAGTGAGCTGTGGCATCATGAAATTACGAAAAATTAATTAATTAATAAAAATGAATCGCAGAAATGTATGTACGCGCATAACTTTTGAACGACTGCACCAAATTGGATAATTCTTTTTTGTGTTCGTTATTGTCAAGACAAGGTTTGTATAAAACTACTGGTGAGCTCTGGCATTATGAAATTTGTATAAAAAATATTGCAATAGGTGGCTCGCGAGCTGTGAAGACTGAATGTACCGGGACTTAATGTATGGAATGCGGGAGGGGGGAGGGGAACTTGGGTAAGGGGTCGAGGGAGGGGGGAGAGGAGAACTAGGGATCGGGGAAGGTAACCTGAATTTTTAGGCAATAACAAAGGCCCTAACTACAAACAAATCGTTAAAAGCATTTCAAGCTTGCCTAATGAGTTTAAAAGTACATTTTCTTCATTCCCACCTCGACTACTTTCCAGAAAATTTAGGATAGGTGAGTGAAGAGCGAGGTGACCGATTTCACGAAGATATTAAGAAGATGGAAAAAGATACCAGGGAAGATGGAGCATCTCAATGATTGCAGACTACTGTTGGACGCTTCAGAGAGACCCTCCAGATGCTTCCTACAAGCGAAAATGTATCAAAAGGAGTCTCATTGGGAAAAAGAAATGTGTTTAGTGCTTACTAATCAATGTATTTTAGATAAAAAAAAATTTTTTGTTACGCAATTATAACAAGTTTTTTTTGTTTGTCTTTTATCTTTTTTTTAAAGATGATAACTGTTTTAACATAGATACCTACATTGTCAGAAAACGTGTCGTTCTGTGGCAAAATGAAATTCATTTTCGGATTCAGCACACCCAAAAACATATTAATTACCCAAAAAAAAACAAAACAGCTCTCAATTTTGTTTTTTTTGTAGACTTGTGTTATCTGTGTCAGTTTACCTTGATAAATTTTTTCTTTCTAATAATGTTATCCTACACAAAATAAATATAAACCGCTTTTGCGCTAAAAATCCTAAAATTGACTCCGTTTGCTAAGTATTTTTTTTGTCTATTACCTACATTCGATGTGATATAAGACACATTAAGAATATACACATTTTTGGCATGTGTATTCCTCCAGGTAAATCACGATGTATTTATTAATATCTAGGTAGATACCAATCAAATCCATTGGTTGATTTGGGGTCATAAATCATTCCACACCTGTGGAAGACTTCTCGGTACCGGTTGTATGTGACCGGCCTATGACAGACTACTGACTATTGGCTACTGGCCATACGAGCAGAAGGAAGAGGGTACCACCATCGATCGGTAGATACCACGTGTCACGACAGCATTACTATGCCGGTGACTCCTGCTAATAGTGCGCTATTCCTAGAAGACCGGACGCTCCTAAGGATTACTATTCCTCGTGACCCTCGTGTCTGTCCTTTCATATAGTTCGGAATAATAAAAAAATCAATACTCGTGTAACTATTAAGAAGAAACCGGGCGGCGTTTTGTTCATACAAACCTATTCCCCAATTTCCTGCCTGGATCTTGACACTTCTGCAAATATTTTTTAATATAATATAGATATCGACTACTAGCGTGTCGGTACGTTTTTTTTTATAAAGTTACTTCTTATAAGGAGTTAGGATCCTCCAAAAATCGCTAAAACTGCCAAGGCAATGTATTTTTTAAAAAAGCAAAACATACAGACATACGGTATTTTCTTTTCATGTAGGGGGCCATCCATAAATTACGTCACACGAATTTCATGATTTTTTTACCCCCCACCCTCCAGTCCCTGTCACACATCGTCACATTTGTGAGACTAGTGTGACGTCGCATATTTTGCAATTTTACATGTAAAAATAATCAAAACAGTAGTATACGTTTTTAGATTTTCACGGCCAAAAGTATTTTCGTTATTTGTTTTGCGGTGTTATACCGTGTTGCGCCACCTCCTTCTTTAGCCAACGTTTCGGACAGTGTTACAGTATCCATCATCATGACACATCTTCCCTCTTTTTCGTTTACATTTAAGTTTAGTGTTTAATAATTTATATTTTTACTTGTGACGCACAGAGCTGATGACCCCCCCCCCCCATACTCATTGTCACACAATGTAACATTTCTTTACTCCACTCCCCCCCCACTCTTAAGGTGTGACATAATTTATGGAGTAAGTAAAGTAAAAAAAAAATGGTTCAATTTTGAAGGAGAAAAATACAAAACCTCGATTTTGATGATTTTATTAAGGTATTATCAGCCTGAGTTGTAGTTGTCCCTTACAGCCAGTATTCAGGGGAGTAAGAGCGACAGCGACAGCAACAGCAACAATTAAAATACTTACTGTTCAATTTGATCGACGACCGGGTTTCCTCTTAAAATTTATAATTTATTTAATTATTTAAAAGATCAACTTTTTTTTAAATAAGTTTTGCAGGTTATTCCCATTAATGTAATATATCATTGATGAAGAAGATAACACTAATAATATAAATGAAAATATGAAAGAGAACAAGACACAGAAAAATAGAAAAAGATTTTGATCGCAACTGGGACACGAACCCAGAATTTGTCGGATAACCGGGACAGGCGCTTTTACCAATTCAGCCATTGTCACCTTTCAAGAAACCGTCATATTAGTCAATCTCAAGTTTTCAAATATTAAAATTACCAATATTATTTTCGGCTAATTTTTCCATATCGGAGGCAACTACCCTTTTCATTGGAAACAATCGTTCTAAGAACTGGTTTGTTACCTAGAAAACGTCTCGGATAATATATCCGATTTTATTTATATGGAACATATATTGACATTTTTATAAAAGTCTAAATGAATATTAAAGTTTTTATAAGAGCAACTCTCTTTTTTATAACTTTTGACGGTTATTCCCATCAATGTAATACGAGTATATCATTGAAGAAGAAGATAAAACTAATAATCTAATATCTAAGTCCCAGTTGCGACTATTATCTTTTTCTATTTTTCTGTGTCTCTTTCACATTTTCGTTTAGATTATTAGCGTTATTTTCTTTCTCAATGATATATTTTATTTATTTTTTAATAACGTATTCACAATTAAAAAACATTGTTTAGCATGTAATTATCAACCCCACTAGGGTTCGCCCAAAGATATTCAAATACAATAGGGATATGCTATGATGTCCGCTGTCGGCGGACTACGATCTAATCAGGGTAGTTTTCATACGAAAAGAATTTGTTCATTTCGTTAATATTTTGAAGGTGTGCATTAGTATTGGTTAACAATAGTTTGAATACGGAAAGAATTTGTTCATTTAGTTTAACGTTCGTTTGGTTTATTCGATCATTTGGTTTATTTGTTAATTGGTAAACAATATCCACCTAGTAAAAACTGCAGATAGCACAACTATTACATTTCAATATTTTTGGGTTCGCCTGTATCGAGGTAAATTTGAATGGGTCGTTTTGAAGGACGTTTTGAAAAATTTTATATCTCCAAGACTAAACCAATAAATGCGTCAATTTTTAATAAATCTGAAATATTAAATGATATATTTAAAAAAATATATCTGCTTGCAATTTTGGGCCACTGTTGATTTTTGTCATTTGGAAAGATAAAAAAAGTTTAGTAAACAAAATTTTGGTAGTAATTTTACAAAACGGAAACCTTTAAATGCATTAAACACATGGATTTCAGCAACAGAAGCGCTGCGCTGCGAAGCTGAATTTTTTTCCACATTTAAGGCTGAACAAGGAAATGTTGTCTTTATACACGGCCGCGGCTTGTTCATCACTGCATTAATATGTTATTCCGAGTCTTTACATGACGCTACTCACATATTTGATTGACTAGATCGTGCCATATACAGGTACCTAGTACTTACCTATGTTCCTGGGACTTCCCCGACTTCTATTTCCAAGAATCCTTTCAAAACGTCGTTAATAACGCTTTCATCTACCTTGCATTTTTTAAAATACTTATCCTCATTTGAAATTTGGTCATACACGGCTTTACCGTGCATACAGGATATTGAGAAAAAGATAAATATATTTTAAATTGTTTTAGATTTCTCTATTTTTAAATATATTATATTGCATTTAGTTTTTTAATCAGTAAAAATCATTTCCCCAAGAGCGTACTTTTTTAATATAAAATTTCTATTTAAGGAGAAAACACGGCAGATAGAGACAATAATTAAGGTGTTGCACCACGACATACGAAATTCGATATGTGAACTCTATTCTCTAACAAAAACGTTCGTTACGTAGATCAGGGGTTCCCAAACTTTTCCATGCCGCGGCACCCTTAGAAAATTAGAATTTTTTCACGGCACCCCGGTCATAAAATGTCTATCTGTGTTAGCCCCGGTGTCACGCCCAAGAGCACAATTCTCTAGCCACCCCCCCCCCCCCTTCCCACCCCCAGGACGGTCCAATTTTTTATTACCTACTCCACTGAATAATACAACTCGCATTTAAAATGAATAAGTACATTTATTGGTAGGAAAACTTACAAATAAAATGCAAATATAATTACAAAAACCGTTTAGTGCGGCGGGTGAGCCTGCAGCTCGCTGGACAATTTTTCAAACCGGGAATAAGGCTTGATACAGCTGCTCTCATTTCTTTTTCCACATTTATTTTCGAGCGATATTTGCTCTTTATAACCACCACTACCGTATCCCCACTCCTGTGCCTCCCACCCGATCTGTTCCCAGAGCGCGGACCGGCCACGCGGATGATTTTCCATTCCATAAAATGTTTGTATTCGTTCATGTCAATTTTGATTTTTAGTAGAGACATCAGGGGCGCCTCGCGGCACCCCTGATCTCTGTCTGCGGCACCCCAGGGTGCCGCGGCACCCACTTTGGGAACCTCTGTAGACGTAGATGGAGATAAGGTTTAAATTCCCGTTTAACCCCAGCCGCCCGTTTTGATTTATATCCACAAATATTTAAATGTTTTACGATCACTTTCTAAAGAATTTACTTTTCCACATAAAACAACTATAACCGTAAAGGGGTTCGTAAGTAGGAAATTTTGAACTCTAAAGCAGTTTTTATAAGCTTGATACTTTATTTTTTTTTGGGCTTATAAAAAGACTAATTTTTATTTATTTATTTATTTATTTATTTATTTATTTATTTATTTATTTATTTATTTATTTATTTATTTATTTATTTATTTATTTATTTATTTATTTATTTATTTATTTATTTATTTATTTATTTATTTATTTATTTATTTATTTATTTATTTATTTATTTATTTATTTATTTATTTATTTATTTATTTATTTATTTATTTATTTATTTATTTATTTATTTATTTATTTATTTATTTATTTATTTATTTATTTATTAATTTATTTATTTATTTATTTATTTATTTATTTATTTATTTATTTATTTATTTATTTATTTATTTATTTATTTATTTATTTATTTATTTATTTATTTATTTATTTATTTATTTATTTATTTATTTATTTATTTATTTATTTATTTATTTATTTATTTATTTATTTATTTATTTATTTATTTATTTATTTATTTATTTATTTATTTATTTATTTATTTATTTATTTATTTATTTATTTATTTATTTATTTATTTATTTATTTATTTATTTATTTATTTATTTATTTATTTATTTATTTATTTATTTATTTATTTATTTATTTATTTATTTATTTATTTATTTATTTATTTATTTATTTATTTATTTATTTATTTATTTATTTATTTATTTATTTATTTATTTATTTATTTATTTATTTATTTATTTATTACACGCCCTGATGGGCTTTTACATTATAATTTATAAGTTGAGTAACAAACAATGAAGAAAATATAATACAATGAGAAAAGAAAATATATAAAACAGTGTAACAACAAAACAAATAATAAAAATAAAAATACATATTATGTAAAAATGATAAGAAGTCTCATATTCAATATAAACAAAAATTGAAGAAATTACGTAAATCTATTTGTGCCTAGAAGAATAAAAGTGATAGAATATACAACGTTTATACTGATTAGTTTTAAGATGAAATATATCACCTAGATTAGAATATTTATTTCCGAGACTGTGAAGTCTCGGAAACGGTGAATTTTGATAAGCTAGTGTCCTGGTGTTATTGAAGTAGAAGGGTAATAAATGTCGACATGATTTTTGGGGAACATGGATATTGATAAATTGAAGTAATTCAGAACAGTCAATTTTGTAATGCAGTATTTTATGTAATAGTATTAAATCTGTGCTTATTCTTCTTTCTGAAAGTTTCAATAGAGACGTTTTATCCAGGAGATGGTTGTAATCAATGTTTAGTATAGGAATATGCAATTTATAGTTTATAAACCTTAGAAACTTCCGTTGAATCTTTTCAATGTTGTCTGAATGAATGTTGTAAAAGGGAGACCATAACGTAGAGTTATATTCAAGTTGGCATCTGACAAGGGTTTTATATAACATAATAAATGTGTCTAAATTATTGAAATCTTTTGCAGCTCTCAAAACAAAACCGAGAGTGTTTAGGGCTTTATTGATAATATTATTAATATGACATACAAAGGTGAGTTTACTGTCGAACATAATGCCTAGATCCATGATTTCACTAACACAATTTAAATTTTCACCATTTAAAGAATACTGAAAAATAATAGGATTGTTTATTTTGGAAAAATGAATGAACTGACATTTGTTTATATTTAATGCTAGTTTGTTGATAGAGCACCATTCAAAAAGATATATCAAGTTAGTTTGAAGTATAATACAATCTTGACATGTAGCAAACACTTTGTGGGAATACATAATTATAATAAACACAATTAAATAACTTTGTTTCAATTCCACTTTATTATTTTTTAATCCTGGGATTGGGATCCTTGGGATTAAAAAATAATAAAGTGGAATTGAAACAAAGTTATTTAATTGTGTTTATTATATAATACAATCATTAATGTGGTTAATCTCTTTATATAGTTTCATGTCATCGGCAAACAGTAGCACATTTATGTCAGTAAATATATCAACAATATCATTTATAAATATAATAAACAAAATGGGCCCTAAATGGGAGCCTTGCGGCACTCCACTTGTTGCTATAAATTTGTAAGACTGTGTGCCATTTATTTTCACACTAAGAATTCTTTTGGACAAATAACTAACAAACCAATTTAATAAGTTACCATAAACTCCAAGTTTCGCCAATTTATTGATTAGTATTTTGTGACACACCTTGTCAAAGGCCTTGCTAAAATCAGTGTATATTGAGTCAACCTGGCACCTGTTGGCTAAAGATTTAGATATGTAGTTTTCGTATATTAGTAAATTGGTCAGTGTAGATTTATTAGATGTATTATTAATGTATTATTAATTTAGTAGATGTATTATTAATAAATAAAACTTGATTATTTCAAGGGCAAATATGTGTTCTGCAGTATTTCATTAAAGCATCAAAAATATTTCTAAGCGATCTTATTTTCAAACCAAAATCACACGATTTTGCATCGAAAGTATAAAATTGAGAGTATTAAAAAAACTTTTTTTTTACATTAACTCCACACAGGAGTTCGAATTTCAAATCATTCTAACGGGCCTAAGGAAGTTTCATTTCAAAATATATTTATAGATGAAGCATCTAAAAAATTTTATTTTTTTTTTTTAGTAACTGTATATACTTATAATATTTTTAACATTTTTATATGAAACATGTTAGTTAGATGCATATATAAAATAGAAAATATATTCGTAGTACTCCTCACTAGAAGATCCTGTGCTGAGGGGGACTATGCTTTGGATAAGTTTTTCAGCGACTTCTATGGTTTAACTTCATTGTTTGGGTAAGGTTTTCCAGAAACTTCTATGACGATGTTTTAAGTATCTAGTAAGTCCATTTTCCGGTAGTTCCTTCAGCCAACATTTAATATCCTTAATGTAGCTATTTTTTGTTTTAATTTGTTTGATACTAAGTGGGTTATTTGTTTTAATTTGTTTGATACTAAGTGGGTTATTTGTTATATAACTTTACCGCAAAAAATTCAGAACTTCTTTGACCAAATGAAGAGTTAAACTTTAGTATATTAAGTATGTCTGTTTGTGTGGCTCTGGTTTTATGAGCATGTGAGGTGTCTGCTTCTGAATCATTTTTGTGGTGATGCACTAGAATGTTTTTGACATAGATTTTCTGTATGCTTGGAACATCAAACTGTTTAAAAATATCTGTTGTTGACGTCCTGATGGGGACCTTTAGTATGGTCTTTATGATGCAATTCTGAGTTATCTTAAGTTGTTTTAAGTGATTAGATGCTTCTGAGCCCCATCCTATTACTCCATATTCCAATCGAGAGTGGTATAAAGCATAATATACTCTCTTTAAATCCCTCATCGACAAGATGTTTCTTAATTTTTTGAAGAAGTAGATGAGTTTTGTTAATTAATTTGTATCTGCTACCTACGTGCCCTGTATTCTTGTATATTGTATGATAATACAATATATAAAATAAGTCCAAACCCATGTTTGCAACATTCAAAATATTCCGCGTTTCGAACCCTTCCGAGAATTACTTGATTCTGCAGGGAGCAGAAAGCGCATTATTATTATGCCAGTTATGCTACACAACAACTAACTATGTCGGATGTGTGCATCCTGGCGTGGGATGTGGAAGAAACGAATCCAGACAGTCACAATAGTGACGACACACAAATAATGAATAACACTGCCTCTTTAAAAAATGCATTCTTTTGATTTGGTAGTGATATATTGATTGTTGTAAAAAATGCTCATAAGGTAAGAGATGTTAAATTGAATTATTGGTTGCTTCGTTTCTTTTCCATAGTTCGTGGTTCGGCTGGCACATTTTCCTGTTTTTTTTTTTAAATATTTTCTTTTCATTTTTCCCCTTACGCAGATGACATTTGACATTTTGGTTGATAAATCTTTTCTTAGTGCACTACAAACATAAATGTATAGTAAATGGTTATCAGCTGTGTAAAATTTAAAACACATTTATTAGTAAGGGGGTAGGTGTGTATGTATATAAGTAATGCTGCGTATAAACAGAAGAAAAACGCGCGAGCAGAACCACGAACTATGGGAAAGGAACGAAGCAACCGCACACGACGCGAAATGCCACTTGCGTTTGCCTCGTTCCTTTCCGATGATTCATAGTTCATGAAATCAGTTGTACGTAACTTATACTTATAGCGAACTGTACGGCTGAAGATTAAACAGCAAAAATTCTCGAAATGTTATAGGAATATCTTGGTCAACGCAACTTTTTCAACAATCTTTTTCTTGTTCTATTTTTTTTCAATAAAATTTTTCAAATGTTGATAACAAAATGTGGAGAGAGTAGATTCAACACTGAAAACAAATTACCAATGAACACCTAACTTAAATCTTATAACCTATGTACTTATACCTAAAAACTTTCGACAGAAATCGATTTTATTTAATAAATAACTTTTAACTCTAAAGAAATTGGTGATTATGACATTTTTTTGTTAACGTCTCTATTTATTTAATGATATTGATTTATAGATAATTATGATCGGTTTTGACAGCTTCAAAGCTCTAAAATCACAAACCAAAGACATTTTTGCTAAACCTTTTTTTGTGATTTCCTCCCATCCTAATTTGGGTATTGAGGGTATTTAGGGACTGTGCCTGGATAACCCGGGTACAGACTACAAGCAGTGTGGGTGTGGGCCATAAGCGTTTCTGTGGGTTCCCACATATCCGCTTCCTGTCCTTTTTAAACCCCTCAGCCGTGTTATTCTTCCCCCAGTTTCCTGTCTGGGTCTAATGTAACCTGTCTCTTATTCTTAATGCGCTCTTTTGTGGACTGGACAAGGTAAGTTAGGAAACACACAACACTCCTACAATACCTGTATCCTTTAGTTTCTCTAATTTATTATCTACACAGATTGCCAGTCTACCCACTTCCTGCAACAGGTTTTTTTGTTTTGTTTTTGAATTTTTTATTTAGATGTATGTAAATATTTTCATACATCTAGTAGGAAAATATAAAAAATACAATTTACGAAGTAGGTACAGGAATATTCACAACTACATTTAAAAAAAGAATACTAAATAAAAAAGATAACTCTACAAAAATACATTATAAAAGAACAAGACCTGAGAATAACATTGGTGAGTAATCAAAAAATATTTTTTACATATAATGCACACATCCTACGAAAATTGCTGAGACTTGAGGCTTCCTTTACGGCATTTGGAAGACTGTTATAGAGTTTTTGCCCTTTATAAAATGCGCTATTTTGTGTGCACGAAAGTTTAGTTTTGGGAAGCCTAAAGTCTCCGCGTCTTCTCGTAGGATAATTGTGAACATTTTCTTGAAACATAATAGTACTCTTCAGATAATTTGGGAGCATATTATTTTTAAGTTTATAAATCATTGTTAATGTATTATATATTATATGTTGTTTGGTTGTCATCATATTTAAATTTTGTAACATAATTTTAACTCTTGTAAAAATGTTGCATTTTAAAATCATCCTCATCCCCCTATTTTGTATAACCTGTAGTTTATTATTTTGGGCTTCGTTACATAGGAATAATACACTAGAACAATAATTTAAATGCGGAGTTACAATAGAATTGTAGACAAGGCGCGTTGTCTTGAGATCCAAGTTATTTCTGATCCTTTTTAGGAATCCAACTTTTTTAGCAATTTTTTTTGTTATGTATTCTAAGTGTTCGTCGAATTTTAATTTATCATCCAATATCACACCCAGATATTTAATACTGCTTACCCTTTCTATGCTTTCGTTATCAATTTTTAGTGTTGCCTGCTCGTTTCCACCTAAGTTATCCACAATTAAAAACTTAGTTTTCGTAACATTCAATTTGAGTTTGTTTTGGTTTAGCCACAGCGTTACATTATTTAAATCAATTTGCATTTTTTCAATGGCGTCCTGTAAATTTTTACTGGCTATGTATAACAATGTGTCATCAGCAAATAGTTTAATTGCACAATGTTTTAACACTTTGATAATATCATTCATGTATATAATGAACAGCAATGGACCTAAGACGAGGTGATGTAATGTGGTGATGTATACAGTATTGTGTTTTTCCAAACCGTCCAGAATTTCTTCTGTTGTGTTGGGAAAAGTGATAAATAATGTTTTCGTAGAAAGTAATCATTTGTGGTTACATGGCATGCATTACAGTCATTTTATTTTAGTGAAGGTACCTACAACTTACAATGCATTTAGGCTTACTTGTTAATACATAATTAATATCGCGCGATTTACACTCACGCTTACTTATTTCTTCGAAGGTAGCCAAAACTCATGATAAATACAGTTTGCAATTCATCACTTAATTTATTTTTTTAATTTAATATTTTTTTCTTTGGCTCGCCAACAAAATTCATTACATAATTATTACAGTAATCAACGTTTTCGATATGCTATAGCGATGATTCCAATTAAAGGGGAGAAAACAATTCATCACAACATCATTTGTACAATGATAAGTTAGTTTAAATTACAAGTACAGAAAAAACAAAGAGGACTAACATCAAATATTAATAAATACATACATATTAAATATACATGATATAATCATTAGTTGGTGTATGTACATATTATATAAGCCCGACGAAGCTTGAGCAAAGCGGAACCATTTAATTAATCATTTGATTCATACTTTTTCTAAATGCATCCTATTAAAATTATGTAGATCTTTTTTTTACATGAGCTCCACACAGGAGGACCTGGCGAAAATAATTTCCCCAGGAACTATGTCACCTTTGGGATGCTGTGTGAAGGGTTTTTTTTAAGGAAAGGAAGGGGAGGAGAGTTGTGGGAAGGAAAATGGTTTAAGGGTTTAAATGGTTAGGAATCTGGTGTTCAGTGTGTCCGCCTCCAAGACCTAGACAAACCTCATCCCATGAACCAGGGCACCCCTGCTAAATCACCAAGCGTAGCAAATGGGGTGACCTATGGCAGAGGTGTTGGTTATCCAATAAAGATTCCCGGGGCGGCGGTACCCATTCCCGCCTCCCAAATTGTATTTTTTATCATGAAACGCGATATTGTACAGCAATTTTCAATGAATCGTTTAAAGAATCGCACGAATTCTTCATTTATCGATATTTCTTCCAAAAATTCCCACATTGTTGAGGTAGATATTATATTAATTTTTGAAAGGTTTTCACTTTGTGATGGCATTATTTATTTTAATGAAAAGATAAATTTATCTTTTCATTAAATAATTTATAACTTTGTTTACATCACTTTTATTTATATACAATCAACATGTTTTATGAACGATGTTCACATCATCAGGATCAAATGTACACTAAACTTAAAAATTAAACATACTCATAGATCATAAGTGATGTAAACAAAGTTATTTGTCTTTTCATCAAAATAAGGGTTAAAGAACATCTCAGGGCATTAAATGGCAATAGCGAATCTGAGTTCGCAGATCATTTATTAAACATGATCATTGCATTATAATATGCGAGCCTGAGGTGTGTAAATAACCCCAGACCCTCTGGGCTTAATACCCAAGAAATTATGATTGTGAAAAAGAAACTACTTGCGCGAACTAATATCACAAAGGATGGCACAAAAGAGAAACTCCAGGGAATAACAAATCCACCAACCTTGTTTTTGCTTATCTTGATGTGTGGAGGCCTCCTTAATGTTATCCAACCAACAATTAGATGCAGTCAAAGAAATCCTTATGTAATGCAGTGTAATAAAAGTTCCTTTTCAAACAATGAAGAAAATTTTCCAACAAAACAGACAGTGTCAGTTCTTTTCTTGTTTTAGAATTTATTTTGAAAATCAATCCATTTCGATGTCTTTGTCAATTCCAAGGAGTAAAGTAAAGTAAGTACCATGCTTGTGATATATATTTATTTAAATATCGAACAAACAAAAAAAAAACATATTGCAATGCGTAACCATGCTCCCCGCCTTGGAAGTTCACGGAACTT
This sequence comes from Limnephilus marmoratus, assembly GCA_917880885.1. Classification (NCBI taxonomy): domain Eukaryota; kingdom Metazoa; phylum Arthropoda; class Insecta; order Trichoptera; family Limnephilidae; genus Limnephilus; species Limnephilus marmoratus. Next base: position 57,860,553 of record OU862911.1, on the reverse strand, counting down.
TCAAAAACAAAACAAAGTTTAAATTAAACTTATTAAGGATAAAATCACTAAGTTGAAAAATGTTTAAAAATAAAATAAAAATCATGTTGCTAAGTCAACTAGGTGTTAAATAAAGAATATCATGTTGCTAAGTCAACTAAGTGTTAAATACAGAATGTCATGGTTAAGTCCGAAAGAATTAAATTATGATAAGTTATTAACATAAAATAAAATAAAGATAAAATTATTGCGTTGGGATGGGATATAATTTAACGACAGGACGTTTAAAAAATCCGTATCTGGTCTTTACCGTCGCAACTCGAATTATATTATCAGTACCAGGATGAACGTCCGTGATTACGCCCAAAGGCCAATTTAACGGAGGCGAATCCTCCTGTCCCACAAGTACGACAGTTCCAACCTTAATAGGATGGTCAGTCGTAGTCCACTTCTGCCTGACTTGCAACATGTGCAGATATTCCAAACGCCACTTTTTCCAGAAGGATTGAACCATGCCATCTAATAACTGCTTGCGCTGAGCAAAGTTTGTTTTAGCGTCTGTCAAAACAGAAGCAGGTAAGTACTGTAAAGGTGTCGACATTAGAAAATGCGCAGGAGTAATCACTTCCGGATAGGGTTCGGAAGACACGACTGTGAGTGGGCGCGAGTTCATCAAACACTCTATTTGAACCAGAACGGTCTGTAGTTCTTCATAAGTGAGGAGCTGAGTTCCGATCACACGGTACAAATGAGTCTTCATACTCTTTACGTTTGACTCCCATATACCCCCGAAATGAGGCGCGCGTGGGGGAATCATTTTCCACTCAACCCGGCGATTAGCGAGTTCGCGCTTTAAAGCGGGCTCAAATTCTGACTCAACTAAAAACTTATGGAGATCATCTAATTGTGCCTTTGCACCAATAAAATTGGTGCCATTATCTGAATACAAGCATGACACAGGGCCACGCCGAGAAATAAAACGGCTGAAAGCAGCCAGGAAAGCATTTGAAGTTAGGTCAGAGACCAACTCAATATTAATGGCCTTAGTTACAAGACATACGAAAAGACAGATATATGCCTTTTGTGAATGTTGTCCTCTCCGACGAGCAAGCGTGATACGGAGGGGACCTGCGTAATCTACACCGGTATGAACGAAAGCCTTTGCTTCTACAATACGATATGAAGGTAAATCCGCCATCTTCGGTGTAGGATGCGACGGATTTGAGCGGAAGCAGCAATTGCATTTCCGCACTTTTGCCCTAATAACAGTCCTGGCATCTAATATCCAATAGCGCTGCCGTAAGATGGACATAAGGAGTCCAGGGCCTGTATGACAGTTCATGACATGGAAATGATCGATGATAAGATCCACAACACAGTCATGTTTAGGTAGTAATACCGGATGTTTAACCTCAAATGGTAAGTCCGATTTAGAAAGCCGCCCCCCAATACGTAATAAATTATCCTCATCGAGAAAAACTGATAAATTCCGAAGCTTCTTTGAAGGCAATTTGCTTTTCTGGAGTGCAGCAATATCTTCTTCAAAATGAATACTCTGCACAGAACGAATCACAGCCTTTTCAGCAGTCATAAGATTATTGACCGTTCCAGAAGAAGGTGATACCCTTTTTACGAATTGGAGAACATAAACGACAATCCTTAAAAGTTTATCCCATGTGGAAATGCGCTGAGCAAGTTCACTCAGGACCGATTGTTCACGTTGAACTATTGCAGTGAGCACATTAGTTTTGTGCTCAGGCATTTCACCAGTATTTGTGAAATGAAAAGGTTTTATTGGCCATTCCAAAGGTGTGCTGCGAATCCATGATGGGCCGTTCCACCATAGTTCGTGTGAAACGAGTTGGGAAGGAAGCACTCCACGTGAAAGGCAGTCACTAGGATTTTCGCTACCGGCGACATGATAGAAGTTCTCAGGAGACAAATTCTCCTGACATTGAGCCACGCGATTACTAACAAACACCGACCATCGATGCGGTGAAGAATGTATCCACGAGAGCGCAATGGTCGAATCTGAAAACGCATATATCCCGGCAATAAGAAGACGCGAACGATAATTGTCTTGAACCGTCCGTATTAGTTTGGACATCAAGACCGCGGCACATAGCTCCAAACGAGCGAGTGTTGTCACTTTGGTGGGAGAGACCTTTGATTTTGCACACAACAATCTCACGGTAATATTCCCAGACGGATCAGTTGTGTGTAAATATATCACACAGCCATAACCATTCAGGCTCGCATCGCAGAAAGCGACAATGAGCACTGTACTGCCCTGTAGGACACCAACATGACGTGGGATTTTTATCGTAGAAATTAAAGGAAATTCCTGTGTGAGTGCCGAGAACCTTTGAATAACGCTCTCAGGGGGGGTATCATCCCAACCAATGTTGCACAGCCATAGCTCCTTAATAAGCAATTTAGCGTACAGAATGATGGGGGCGACCAAGCCAAGGACATCGAATAAGCGGGCGACTATAGAGAGTATGTTCCGCTTTGTACACTTCTCCTGAACATAAGAAGTCGTAAAGAAGAAGCTGTCATCAACTGGTTCCCACGAGAGGCCTAACACCTTAGAGGCATTGTTAGAACCAACAGTGAAATCCACCGCACTGCGGTGAGAATCTGGAAGGTTTTCAAGTACAACTTGAGAATTACTAGTCCATTTGACCAAATCAAAGGCACCGGACTTGAATAACGAGATTAATTCTCGAGAAAGACGTATGGCGCTGGACTCATCTGCAATAGAATAGACCAGGTCGTCCATATACAACTTGGATTCTGCCACATTGGCAGCATCCGGGAAATGTGGTCTCATATCTTGGGCTAACTGACGAACAGTCCTCATTGCTAAGTATGGACTTGCCGTTAGTCCGAAAGGGACCCGATTAAATTGAAAAGTCCGTATGAGATCGTTGTTGGAGAATCGAAATAAGATTCTTAGATATCTACGATGCTTGATAGGAACTTCAATCTGTAAATACATTTGCTTTATGTCCGCAGTCATAGCGATGGGAAAAAGACGAAAGTCAAGCCAAAGCAAAAACAAATCAGCTTGCAAATTGGGACCAGTATGCAAGACGTCATTTAATGACAGCCCTGAATGAGTCATGGCGCTAGCGTCGAGCACAATCCGAGGCATAGGTTTGTCCGGACGATTGACGGCATGATGCGGGATGTAATATCCATCATCTGTAATTTCAGACTCTTTGACTTCTGACAAATAATTGCTGTCAATATATTCACCGATAACTTTGTTATAATTCTCCTGTAAAGAAGGTGATTGTTTAAATTTTCGTTCCAAGGCCATAAATCGGCGCTGGGCGGTAGTAAGAGAATTACCCAATTGTTTTGGGTCTTTGCAGAAAGGTAAAGCAACAGAATACCTTCCATTGACAGCGCGAGCGATAGATGAAGTAAACAGATTCTCACATTCCGTCTCCTCCGGACTTAAAAATTGCATGTTAGGGATTTCTTCTAACTGCCAAAATTTTTGGACTAAATCATTAAGTGCAAGTGCGGAAAATGAAGTACTTGTATTAAGCACATTATCAGGGTAGTCGCCCATTAGCACGAAACCAAACGCGGTCGATAATGCGGGGGGTGCACTAGTCCCTGATTCAATCCTGTCCCCTAAATAGATATGTGGAAATAATTGTGCCCCTAAGACAACATCTATGTTTCCGGGAATGTTCCACGTTAAATCAGCGAGGGGTATGCCCTCTAAGTACCTCATATCAACCTTTGCTATGTAGTGATTAGGTAACTTGTCGGTAATGCACTCGACAACGAGCGCAAATATGTTATATTTATTATTTAGGTATACGCGAGACTCAATGTCCAAATAAACGTAACCAAGAATTTGTCGTGATGCTGAACCAATTCCTTTAACAAAAGAATTACTCAAAGGAATTATTGGCAAATTCAGCGCCTTGCAACAATCGACCGTGATCAAATGATTTTGTGAGCCATTATCAATTAGACACCGAACAATAATTTTATTTCCATTTTTAAGTTTTGCATACACTTGAGCAGTTGATAGTAAAATTGTAGTATTAGGAGCTACTTTAGCTGACAATGAACACGAAGAGTTAACGTGCGAGGGCTCCTCTAGTTTCGCATTGCAATTACACGAAATATTGACGTTGGATGGCCCTGGCAAAGGAGGCGTAGACGACTCGTCACTGGTAGGTATTTGAGCCGTATGTACGTGAGTATTGGTTTTAACTCTACTACTCTCGAAGTGTAGGAATGTATGGTGACGTTTTTTGCATACCTCGCAAACAACCGACGATTTGCACGAATTGATTGTATGCAACCCGCTGAGACAGTTCACACAGGCATGTTTTGATTTAATGAATTCAAATCGGGCCTGTGGCGAACTCAAACCTTTAAACTGTGAGCAAACATTAATTGAATGACCAGTTTTGTTGCAATAAATACAAACTTTCGCGGGCGAAGCCGGAACATGGATACTCTCGTTGCTCGCGACGAACATTTTGTAATTATTTGCACGTGATGAAGAGGTAGGCGCCTTATTTATAACACCGTGATTATTGCTTGTCCGTTCTAATATTTTTACTTGATCTTTCACAAATGAGATCAACTCATTGTATGCAGGAATTTCTTGAGTTCTAACTGACATTTCAAAATTTTGTGACGTTTGGGAATCAATTTTCCTTAACGCACAGTGTAATAATATGAAGTCAGTTAAATCTTCAATATCTAACTGTTTTAACGCCAAAACAGACGAAGAATACCTTTCAACAAATGAATCAAGACTAACAGATGTATTTGTGCAACCCTTTATGTCAAGAATATTATTCAAATAATATGTGCCTAGTGCACGTTTATCTTGATATTTCGAAACCAACGAATCCCATAAAATCTTGTACGTCTCTCCGGTAGGTATAATACCCGCGGTAATCTGCAACGCGCTTTGTGTTAATTTACCTACCAAATACTGCACACGTTGAGAATCATTCAGCTGTGTATTATTATGGATGTTCGATTTGAATGACTCATAAAATTTTGCCCAGGTATCCATTTTACCGTTGAAGGAGGGAAGTTCTATAGGGGGAAGTTTGATGACTGGTACGCGAGAATCGCGGACGTTATTCTGTGACGTTGTTGTTGTTGCATTTTGAATTTTGTCACGTACGCGTTTCACACTACCAAACAAATCCTCAAAAGCATCCAATTGTTGATAATCCGGTTCAAATGTCGGGTTTGAAATCAATTGGATATTATTAATATCATCAATAACATTTTCAAACTGCTCCCGCATCTCTTCAATTCTTTCTGACTTAGACAAGAAGTTTTCATTCTGCCTTGATTCAAAGGTGGAAATGTTTTTAGCCAAATTAAACAAATCGTTTAACCGGGAAAAAAGCCTCTCCTTTTTTGCTGTCAAAATGATCAACTTTCTATCGGTTTGGTCACTCAACTCTTCCGTAATGAAGGGCATTTTAAATAAAAATAATTTTTAAATGTTCGTCACTAAATTTTCACAAAACTACCTATAAGGTATTTCGTAAATTACCAAAGAATACGTAATCACAAACCTTTATTTGAGTAATTATGAAATTAAGCAACCAATAAAGATTTTGTAGGTTCTATTTCAAATTTACCAAAAAAATACGTAAATTGACGCTAAATAATTCTATAAGAGGTAGGTATTTCAAGAATATTACCAAAAAATTACGTAAATCTGAAACCTTTCTTATAAAATTAACCTTGCTAGAACAAATCTGGCGATCGAAGGACCATAATTATGCATTATAATATGCGAGCCTGAGGTGTGTAAATAACCCCAGACCCTCTGGGCTTAATACCCAAGAAATTATGATTGTGAAAAAGAAACTACTTGCGCGAACTAATATCACAAAGGATGGCACAAAAGAGAAACTCCAGGGAATAACAAATCCACCAACCTTGTTTTTGCTTATCTTGATGTGTGGAGGCCTCCTTTGTCATCAAACCAACAATTAGATGCAGTAAAAGAAATCCTTATGTAATGCAGTGTAATCAAAGTTCCTTTTCAAACAATGAAGAAAATTTTCCAACAAAACAGACAGTGTCAGTTCTTTTCTTGTTTTAGAATTTATTTTGAAAATCAATCCATTTCGATGTCTTTGTCAATTCCAAGGAGTAAAGTAAAGTAAGTACCATGCTTGTGATATATATTTATTTAAATATCGAACAAACAAAAAAAAAACATATTGCAATGCGTAACCAATCATAATTTTGACAAAAACCATGGACTTAAAATATTACATACGGGTTATAAGGCATCACAGATAAATAATTTAGAGATTTTAGAAATTAGGAAAAATGTAAATAATAAAGCAGACATAATTTTTTTGAACCTTTTCCCACTTAACTTGTCTTTCAATGCTAATGACTTCGAAATCCATAATTTTAATAAACTTTCCCCACTCTTACCCCTTCCCCTTCCCCTCCCTTCTACCCTTTCCTCCCATATGTGATCTATATTTAATTTTTAAGTTTTGTATACATTTGATCGTGATGAACATCGTTTATGAAACATGTTGATTGTATATAAATAAAAGTGATGTAAACAAAGTTGTTTGTATTTTCATTAAAATGATATTAAATGTTGCATTCTGAAAAAAAAAAGTTTTTCATCGATCTTAAAACTTTCGTAATGAATATGAAAACTGTAGGAAGACAATACTGAAAGTATCGCTTAGAACTCCGACGGAAGAAATATTTAATAACTTTCAAGTCTTCAATGTACAGAAACTTTATTCAAAAAATATTTTATTTAAACTGAAAAAAAAACATATATGTATACTCCACTGCCGAACATAAATACTCAACCAGGTCAGTAAGCAATAACATCCTGGTTACTCCCAGTTTGAACACATCTTTTGGACAGAGAAATAATAAATTCCATGCTATAAAATTATACAATGCTCTACCAGATCAAATCAAAAATATAAAGGAAATGAATATATTTAAAACAAAAGTAAAAATATGGCTGAGAGATCAAAGTGATAATAAAATTACAAACATCATGAAGACGATATAAAGACAATCCATAACCAAATACAAATATTTTAAAAAACTACAGGCCACCTCAGAACAGGAAATCCTAGTGAGGAGGTCTGTGAAAAAAAAAAAGAATCTATACTTATTATATATATCATACATACATGTACAAACCTTGTTATTGAAACTAATAATAAATAAATAAATAAACTTTGAATAGCCTGGCTTGGCGTCACTTTAACATATCGTTACATAACTTTCATATTGGGAAAATAAGAAAAAGGAAACTATTATGTTATAATGTATCAATTTCCTCTGAAATGTGAAATGAAAGTGATTAGACTGATTAGTGATTATAAAAACAAATTTCCGTCTAACGCTTTCGCTTTTAAGAGGGCATTACCAGAGAAAACCAGAAATATGTCATTTTCAAATCAGATTTTAGATGTATTGACTCTTTTCCACAAAAAAATATAAATGGATTTCGAAAGATTGTTCTTTTATCTAGCATTCGCATGTAATAAATTTTGAGAATTTTTTTAAATTTTTAAATTTTAATTTCATTTTTAGTATAATAAGGTTATTCCATAGGTCGTTGGCAGATTTGTTAAAATTTTCAAAAAATATTTTGTATTATACCACACCCATTTCAAATAATATAATCACGCAGAAAAATAAATCAATACATTATCTAGCAAACTCATGTTTTAGAATTTTAATTTTAGTTTCGACGAAAATTGGTCCATTTGTGTATTTATTTGCGCACTTACAAACTAATATATTTCAGATTTTTTTAACATTCTTATTAAATTTAGACATTATTGAAAAATGATAAATACTTACAATCAAAAAATAATTACAAAAAGTACATTATTTTAATAGTTTTATCATCACGCCTTTCAGCATTTTTGGATGTGGGTAAAAATTAAGGCAAATTTAGAACTAACTAACTAACTAACCATCACGCCGTTTCCCCGCAGGGGTAGGCAGAGAGGACGGACCGCCAAACATCCCGGTCTTGGCACACATTCCTTGCCTCGTTTACATTCATACAACGTCTCATACATTCTCTTCTATTATTCTGACTCTTGACATGGCCCGACTCAAGTATCTGATTCACTTGGTCGTGCCATGTCTTTCTTGGGCGTCCTCGACTTCTTCTACCATTCACATTTGCGTCATATATTCTTCTTACACTCCTTTCCTCGTTCATTCGCTCTACATGCCCAAACCATCGGAGCGTTCCTTTCTTGATCTTACTCATCACACTTACATCAGCCTTGCATTCTTTGCGGATTTCCACATTTCTCACACGATCATACATGGTTTTACCACACATACGCCTCAGGGATCTCATTTCTACAGCGTTCAGTCTACTTTCATCCTTCCTCTGCCAGTTCCATGCCTCACTGCCATACATCAGGGTAGGTACCAGTACTCCATTATGGACGGCTAGTTTCGCGTCTTTGGACAGTTTTTTGTTGGTGCCAACGGCGTTCAGTCCTCCATTAATAGAGTTACCTGCATTCACCCTTCTTTCAATAATTTAGAATGAAATAAAATCGATATTGAGTTATAATTTTAAAAACCTGGTATGGAGAATAATTAATCTTTCTCATTTTAACCGCCCTGCACGATCGTAAGAACAACTTTCGACGAAATGTGGATTTTCGTCCGCTGGCTGGTCAAACGCTCTTAATCAAATTCACGGGAAACTGATATAATATTCAATTTTATTTTTGAACATCAGAAATAAATAGTGACTAAATAGAGTCATTGGTGAAAAATATAATACTAATAAATCTAAACGAAAATATGAAAAGGAACAAGTTACCGAAAAATAAAAAGGTACCTGGACAAAAAAAAATCGGATATGTTTATCCGAGACGCTAACTAATTGTTTAGAACTTTGTGATAATTTAAAAAGGTAGCAGCCAAGAATTAGTCGAAGATAATATTGTTAATTCTGTATTTGAAATATGAGAACGACAAAAATGACTTAAACAAGGGGTACTAATTGCTGAGTTGGTCATTGAAACAAACTGACATCCTCCGTGGACGAGGGGTAAGGTTCTCGACTGGCGATAGCGATCCGGAGGTCACGGGTTCAAATAAGCTATATTTGCGGCACGTTACGGAGTGGCAAGATACTCTCAGTATCGCCCTGGTGTAAGGCCACCATTCAGAACTGAAACGTTGCTTGAAATGGCTTCAGAGGTATTTAGTGACTAAGAACTCTAAGTGAATAGCTAGGTACTTTTCCACCTTCCTCTTCCCTAACTCCCTCCTCTCCTCACTATCTTCAACCCCCAAAAATACCCCAATTGGGGTTACCATAATCTCACTTGCTCTAGGCGGTTGGGAGTTGGGAGGAGTTGGGAGTTTGGGAACAGATGGGACTCTTGTGCGGTACATTATAATATTAAAAAATGTTAAAAAACGAAACCTTGGGGTAGGGCCACAATATTTTTACATTCCGTAGTCGATGGAAAACAAAAGTTTTGCCCAGACAGAATGCTTTTGTTTTTGTCCGATATTAAAAAAAAAACATTTGATCGCTGGGGATCCGACTTTACAATTCACGTTCACAGTTCTGCAATAACAAACTCGTTAGAAAGGAAGGAGAGTCCGGTTGGTTACCTCCTATGTACAGTCACCTATGTATAGTTGTACAGTCTCTCCTTCGGTAAGATGAATGAAGCAATTTCCTGCACCGCCCGGTCTACCTATATATCTCTACGTAATAATAAAGATGAATGATTCATTTTGTATTGCCTCAGATAATGCACTTGAACTATTAGACTCATTGATCTCGGCTTACTTCTCTTCGATTTCATCTATTCCACGTATTTCACGTAATATATTTTAATAGAGAGGCTGCGTACTTTACGATCAGCAGATCTGGATGTTACTAGTGCTAGTGACACACCTAGCGTTGAAAGCGCTAGCGTTATTTATACATTCCTAACGGACGAAACGCTGAAATAGGTCAAATCATATACCTCTGGCCCTTTTATGATTAGGTATATCACAATTGTCATCGTTTAATCGAACTTTCTAGGTCAAAATAAGTCGTTCACTATGATCGTTCTTCTCGTGTAACTGGCCCGCTTTTTTGAAATAAACTTCCCTCAGCTGTTTATTATGCACCTGACACACATACGACGCCATAAAATATTTCTTCCTATGGTAGGAGAGGGGGTCAGATGAATTAGGGAGCGCCACGAAATGCCATTTCTTTGTACTGAATCTATCAACTTGACAGCTATCATCCGCCCGTTTAGGCAGCTCCGTAATTAAATTAATTAAATTTTCACATATCGCCTCAGGAGCGGTTACGGCGTAAGATCTCTATTGTCTATGGTTGATCTGCGCATAAACCGCTTAGGTATGATAGGTCTTAAAGGATTGTATGGAGAGCGTTATTTGGCGTGCGATGATCTTTTATATTTTATAGCTATATGTGACAGGGGTCTTAATGTAGAATTTAGCTGATTTGATTGAAGGGTTAAAAAACAAAATTATCTAAAAAATCCTACCATTCGTAAATCTTAACTTCCTTTTAGTATTCTAAAGTTTCCGGTAATTGTTTGGTTTCGGTTTCCTCCTTATTGTATTTTTATGTTTAACCCACTAGGAATTTTTCTAATTTCTGAACATAAAGTGCTGCCTGTTTTATATTAGGTATATTTTAGATTTAAAGTTCTTGTTCTGTCCTGTGCTGTATATAATAGCACTGTTATTGTTCATTATTATTGTCCTGTGATATAACAGCACTGCTATTGTTATTTTTGGTTCTGTCATTGCTTTATATGTTTATCCTTATTATATTAATATATTTTTTGTTTCATATTATTCTATCAATATTACGTAAGGAGCATTGTATACTAAATTGTTATTTTAAAGTTTATTTTAGTTAAATGCACTTGAAGTGAAATAACACAAAACTGCGCTGCATAAATGGTATGTTATTTTTATTAATAAATTTGCAGATCCAAATACTAACCAAAATAATTGATAAAAGTAAATAAGTGAGGTATTCATTCAAAATGATGGTTATTTCACTGAAAACCGTGCAGTCTTATAATATACCTATCAACAAGTTAAAAACATTTGGTCTCCAGTTGGTCTCTCTCGCCTTTCACCGCAGCAGGAGGGATGGATTCATATGTCCGTCTCTCATGACGCGTTCACCCTTAGATTCCTATCCATCCCTTATATCTCTATCCTTCTCAGAACTTCCTCTCATTCCTTTCCTTAAAGGGACACTCCTCACAACCTCCCTAAAGATAACATATGCAACGAAGGAAATTATTTTCCTGTGTGAGATTAAGAGGAATCCCGGTCGCCAAGAAATTTTAACAATATTAATTTACCAGCTATTGCTCTCACTCAGTAGCGTAGCGAGGGGGGGGCGGGGGGGGGGGGGGCGGATCGCCCCGGGTGCCACCCGAGGAGGGGGTGACACTCGAACGTGGGGAAAAAACTTACGAAAGTGCAAAATTGCCGTAAAAAATATTTTACACGTTAACACTGTCAGTTATTTTGCTCTATGGCTTGATTGGTCGGGAATTCCCGAAAAACGTTTTTTTTTTGTTCCCAGATCAGTCAGGGATTTCCCTGAAATATTCCTTGCGTTATTCTAATTTCGTTCGTATACTGTGATTAACGTAGACTTGTGAAGTGAATTGTTATATATGGACTGACGTGAATTAGTGAATAAGTTATTTTTGTGTTAGCGTGTTTAGTAGTGCTGAAAGAAAAGTTTGAAAAACAAGGTAGGTAGGTGTGAATTTTTATATACCGTTTTGTAGCGCATGAATAGTTACAGTCGGGACAAGAAAAAGGTTTTTCATCACTGTGAGTTAGCAAGTGCCGTTTTAGTTATTTTTTTATAGAATAAGAATAGTTGCAGTCAGGACAAGAAATAGGTTTTTTCCACTGTCGGTAAACGTGTGATTTTTAGATTTCTCTTCATAGTACATGAATAGTTGCAGTTGGAACATGAAAAAGGTTTTTCTCCGCGCTGAGTCAGCAACTGACTTTTTATGTATCCCTTTTGAGAACACGAATAGTTACAATCAGGACATGAAAAAGATTTTTGTCTTCTGTGGATCGTACTGCGGATTTTTAAATCTTCCCTTTGAAAACTTGTATTACTGCAGTCGGGACATGAAAAAGGTTTTTGTCCAGTATGGGTAAGCATATGAATTTTTAGATACCGTTTTGTAGCGCATGACTAGTTACAGTCGGGTTCTTCATCACTGTGAGTTAGCAAGTGCCGTTTTAGTTATTTTTTTCGAGAATAAGAATAGTTGCAGTCAGGACATGACATTGGTTTTTTTCCACTGTCGGTAAACGGTTGATTTTTAGATTTCTCTTCATAGTACATGAATAGTTGCAGTTGGAACATGAAAAGGGTTTTTCTCCACACTGAGTCAGCAACTGACTTCTTATGTATCCCTTTTGAGAACACGAATAATTACAATCAGGACATGAAAAAGGTTTTTCTCTTCTGTGAATCACACTGTGGACTTTTAAATCTTCGTTTTGAAGACTTTTATAACTGCATTCAGACCATGAAAAAGGTTTTACTCCACTCTGAGTAAGCTTATGAATCATAGTGGAGTAAAGTGTTGCTCCATATGGAAACCTTTGTAAAATTACTTTCTTCAGGGCCTCCTCAGTGTTGCTAATGTAAAACGAAATATGTGTTGTAACACCATGTAGGTGTATTAAAGGTAAGACAGTATTAAATTGTGGGGATCCGGAAAGAATGAAAGGCCGATAAAAATAATAATTTTTTCTTAATTTGTTTATGAATTACAATTTAAAACAATAAAATAAACATTATAAGCATGGACCTATTGCGAGTTTGAAATCTCTTGTTTTATTTTTACCGCAAACGCGATTAAAACAAGAAAAAGGAATTTAAGCTACTTTCCAGTATTTTGCGCAATTTACTTGAGACTTTTAGGTAAAAATAGTCACTTGGGTGCTACGTAACGTTTAGGGGGAGGGAGGTGCAAAAAAATGTTACGGCGCGTTGCATGGGGGAAGAGAGGGTCAAAATTTTTCAAAAATTGCGTTACGTTATACTTGAACGCCCCCTTTACTATTTCACGATTGAAATTTTATCGTTACACTCTGAACACAAAACTGGTTTTAACCTAAGTATTGGTTATTATGTTTTCATGACAGCAAATGATTTTTTTCTGATTTTTGCAGCATATAAGAATTGGAGACTCCACACGGAACTCTGTTATTTGTAGCTATATGGCTCGGTCGGTCAGCATTCCCCAAAAATTCTGTTATTTAATTTTCGTTCCTAGCTCTTACAATTGATTTATTGGGGATTCCCGTGAAATATTCCTCGCTTTTCCCCTGTGTCATTCTCATTTCTTTCGTAATTGTGATTGACGGGAACTCGCGAAGGAAATTATTACTATCGTTTGTTGAAAAAGCTGTTATTCTGTTAAGTGTTTTTAAAAGTGTTTTAATTTTGAGGATAACATTTTTTTTTACTTATTTGACTAGCTAGAAATGTTTTTTTATATTTTAGGAATTAAAAATTTGTGTTTTGAATTTCTCAAAAAAAAAATTATGGGGGGGGAGGGTGACACCGCGTTTTCCGCCCCGGGTGCCACCCATGCTAGCTACGCTACTGCTCTCACTGTCACTCTTATTCCCCGAGTACTGAGCAAAAGGGATAACTGCACCTCGGCTGATAATATAATACCTAAATAAATCCATCAAAATCGAGGTTTTGTATTCCCCATTTTTCTCCAACCGGTTTGTTAATTGGACCGATTTGTAAGATTTTTTTACTAACTGTATAAGAAAAAATTACTCTACGTCGGTTAATGTCTGTATTACCTATATAAAATCCAGAGGGGAAATTGGGGAATACGTTTGTATGTTCAAAAGGTCACCCGGTTTCCTCTTAAGACGACAATATACCCTAAAATATATTCAGAATCTTAACGACGTAAGTAAAGAGGCCGTGTATACAAATTGCGACTCGCGACGCGTGTATTGGACGGAACTGCTGTCGAATTTGCCATTTCAAAGAAGAGAAGAAGAAGAAAAATAAGGTGGGAATCTTAACGACCGCGACGTAAGTGAAGAAAGCGTGTAAACGAATATACGCCGCGGCACGGCGTATTAGACGAACGTACCGTTGAATTCACCCTAGGAGTCCTAGAGATTGGACCTTTCCGCCGCGTTCATTTTAATTAATTCTGAAGAACGCCTTACAAATATTTAAAATGTGTCTCCATGTTGTCCTCCTGAAGTTATTAATTCATCGTCTAGAAAAATAAAATCTGGTGCGTACCGCTAACTTTATAGTTGAAAAACGAGTTATAATGTTTTGAAATCGTTGTACGAAAAATATATGAATGGTAAGGTACTGTTTTTATTATTCTAAAATATAAATAACTCGCATCCCTTATGCGACATGGAAATAAAAAAGTTATAAATTCGCCGGAAATTATTATTATTTTTTTATTTTATTTCTATTCTTGAACATACACAATACAGATTATTACATCAGTTTACATAGATATTAAGTTTAGTAATAAGAAAAAAAAATGTTAATCATCCGTAACTGTATGTATGTAAGTACCTAGTATTAAAATGTGAGTTTTGGGCAAATTAAAATTATTAGGGTTGTGTATTTATTTATTTACGCCCTTTTACGGGGCTCTTGCACAAGTATGAAATTTACAAATTGGACTATGATTAAATAATATATAAATACTATATATTTCTTCAACAAAGAAATATAATAAGTATTTTGCAACGAAATATATCGTTTTATTGTACATAACTGAACTGCCACAGTAACAGATAAGTTTTAAGATTTTCACGCCCAAAAGTATTTTCGTTATTTGTTTTTGGGGTGTTATGCCGTGTTGCGCTACCTCCTTCTTTAGCCAACGTTTCGGACATCGTTGCAGTGTCCATCATCAGTGCAGATCCGGCAGATCCGGTAGATGTGTCTACATCTACCGGATCTGCCGGATCTGCCCTGATGATGGACACTGCAACGATGACACATCTACCGGATCTGCCGGATCTGCCCTGATGATGGACACTGCAACGATGTCCGAAACGTTGGCTAAAGAAGGAGGTAGCGCAACACGGCATAACACCCCAAAAACAAATAACGAAAATGCCTCAGTAACAGTATTTTGTATTTGTTTAAAGATAAATTGAAGATGTCCACTGACTTGGTATAATTATTTCCCTCCATTAGTATTCTGGGCAAAGAGGAATTCATATGGTAGTTAGTTCCAGAATTTCTGCACGAAATAAATCCTGACTTCTGGTATTACGTAGTGGAATCCGGAAGCTTATCAATTCAAGCAATCCCGGACTATCAACTAAATTATTTAGAATTTTAAACAGAAATACGGAATCAGTGAAACTTCTTCTGACAATTTGAGCATATTCATATCATTTAAAATAGTGTTACTTATAGTTTAACATAATTGCTGGAATACCCACTTAAAAATTTAGAAAACGTAAGAATTTGTTTTATATTCTTTCAACAGCTTGTAGGTTTATGTATATTATAATATGGGTTCCAGAGGGGATGTTTTTAGTTTTTGGGGTATTATGCCGTGTATTACGCTACCTCGTTCTTTAGCCAACGTTTCGGACAGCGTTGCAGTGTCCATCATCAGGGCAGATGTGTCATGATAAAAATAATTGTATTGCGCTAAGAAGTTATTCAAACATATTTTTTTAAATATTGACTCCACACTATACATAAAGCCCTGATTATTCTTGGGGGATGCTGTATGCAGGGTCTTTTTGCGGAATGGAAGGAGCGAACTTGGATCTTCTAGAGATCCATTTTGAAGGTTGTAGTCCAAGGTTGTTGTAGTTGAAAGTTGCTGTTGAATTCAAACTTAAAAAAAATATGTGAATACCGAGCAAGAATCCCAGCTGCTCCCAGCCGTTTGGAGCCAGTGAGACTATAGCGTCCCTAATTGGGGTATGTTGAGAAGCTGAAGGTAGTTGGGATGAGAAGGAGATGGGATAGACGTCGGTGAGGAAATACTTGGATATTTATATTTGGTCACCGATCGTGGCGAAATCCATTTCAAGCTATTTGTCCTACCTTTTTAATCAATTCTAACCTTATACGTCGATAGTAGAAATTCTAAATGCTGTAAAGGATAATAAATCTAAAAATTAGTTCAATATATCAATTTTCTCAGTTTTTTTCCTCTTTCGATCTGTGTCAAAAATTAAAAATAAATGAAATTCTGTCAAATTTACAAAAAAATAAGAATTCTCAAAGATCTATTCAATGTTATTTTATAATAAAAAAATTAAAATTATAGGTCTACAAAAACAGGAGATGTGTTTTTTTTTTCAAAAAAAAACTTTTTTTTCGCTCTCCTGAACAGTTAACATTTTGTCGTTTACCCCGTTTTATTTGAAATATCGATATAATAACTACTAACTTCATTAATTTGAACCCTGTTATTTCCCTATGTGCCTTCGAAACTAAATGCATACACCTAATGCAATTTGTGATTGTGTATATAGTTTTGTTGTTTTACCAGACTATCCTTTTGAGTGTAGCAGGTAAAAAGTAAAAAGGAAGCCCCTCTCCCCTCTCCTCAACCAGTACCCCTTCCCTAAACCCCGCCCACAACATCTGTCGCAGCATTTTTCAAGGAACCACAGCGCTTTTGTAAGAACCATTCAGTTAGAATAACCGAATCTCAGTCACATAAGGTCACATTGTAAAAAATATATGAATCATTTTGCTATCCGTTTGATTTAAATGAGATTACGAATCCACGCTCTTGTTAAAATGTTTTTCTTTGTTATAAAAATATGAACGTCAGTTTACCGATTGTAACAACTGTTTCAATTTCATGAAATGAGGTAGTTCCAATAAGACAAATAACAATTTATTATACAAGATGTCCCTATCTACTACACATTTCCAGTCAGATTCAAATTAACGAAATTTTATTTTTAATATTTATTTATTTTACATTTACACAATATAACATAATATAGCTTACATATTTTCTACACTCTCCTAATGAAGAAAATGCTTGTGTTTATTAGAGGACAACTTGTTAATAACTTTGATGTTTTAGCAACTTTTTAACCCCCTACCCCCCTGATGATATGTGGTGTGGTTTTAGACTCCCCCCCATACCCAGTCATGTGTATTGTTTTAGTTCAAAGTATTTTGTAATTTTCAGAATATTATCGTGCATCCAACGAAAAATAAATTCACGTGATATCTCATTAGATCCCCCTCCTTGTGATATTACATAATTTTTTCCGATCACCCCCCCCCCCTTTCGAGCCTTACGTGATTAATGGACGACCCCTAAGGGTAATTAAACAAGAAATGTATATGTAATGTACATAAAACATTTGGAACAACAGTCAAAAATATACCTAAGAAAAAGTTAAAATTATATGGTGGTAGAACCAAAATACGATTTTTATTTTTATATTTGTCTTGATTTTTTTCTGTTCGTATAATAGCGGGTAATTGATTAAATAATTTCATTCCTTTATGCTGTTGTGGTTCGTACGGGTGGTACAGTTAGTCCACAAATAGAAATATTCCTTATGCTAATATTTAGCAGTGGGGTAATATTTTTATTAAAGATAGGTATCTTTGTGTAGCTGAAGTACGTAGTGCTATTTTTTCGTAAAGTATATATATACTGGGGTAAATTAAATATTTTTGTAAATTATTGATTGACACCTTTATGATTCACGGTCGACGAGAAATTTGAGTAATAGGTATTTTAACAACTGTTGCTCTCACTTTCGTTGTTACTGTATTAGAATAAAATATTCTACGTCTGTTCGTTTTGTTATTTAAAAAAAAAAACTTGTCTAGTTTGTACACTCAATTTTTATACTGAAAGTGTGTTGATGGCTTTTAAACCAGGCAGTCCTAAGTCCTAAAAGAAGTAACTTATATAAAAAAGCAAAAGGTTTTTTTTAATATATAAATTATACTAAAAAAACATTAGCACTATGGTAGAGAAATTTGGAGAGGAATTTGGGGAATAGGTTTGTATGTATGTAAAAGCGGTCCGGTTCCTCATTATATTAGGTCATTTTTTAAGATAGCATCTGTGATACAGTTTGAAAAAAACTGTGCGCAAATTGTATATGTTGTATTATATGTTGTTTAGCTTGATTTCGATGGTTTAACCATTTGTTTTTTAAGTAACTTAATCTTGTGGATTAGTTTACCAACAATATCTTAAATATCTACGTAGTTTTTCACCATTTAATAGAAGGATTTCTGAAAGAAAAATAATGTCTTCTACTCATTCTCATTACTAAACCCTAATTCTAATTCGAACTGATTATGATTGCTCGAATTTTCCATCCCATCTACCAGAGCGTTCAGCCATATTTTTTAATTTTTTTTCGAATTTTTAAAAACATATTTATTATCATTCTACAATACTCCTCAATAAGCGTCTTCAAGAGATGACTACTATGAAAGTAATTTATTGTCGAATAAAGTTATACCTGTTTTCTAATAAATAACCTGTTTGAGAAAAATCAGTACAACAAGTGGTTATAATACCTACGTTGGTTTTACGATTGGACCCTTTTAAGAGATGCCCCGATGTTCCACATTTGATGGGGTTCTTGTGTATGGCCGTATGGCTCGATGGGTGATGTTTATGGTGTCCAGTTTAAGTGTTTGGGAACAGGTAAGCGAGGAAGCCCGAGATAACACCTGGCACCTGCCCCCTGGCCCCCCTAACCCCCTAGCCCTCGCCCCGGGCCCCTAGGAGATCTGAGAGTGATGGGACCAAGAGGTAAGATCAGTTTAAATTTGGGGAACAATTACCTTTATTCAAACGTGGCCATTATAAAACAGCATATGATTGAATGCACCCGAAGAATACTTTCGCAAGACAAAATAGCTATAAATTAAATAATTAACCATCACGCCGTTTCCTGCAGGGGTACGCAGATTGGATAGACCGCCAAAGGACTCGGTTTTGGCACAAATTCCTTACTTCATTCGCATTCATAAATCGTCTCATACACACGCTTCTGTTATTCTCTTGGCATGGTTCACTTGATCGCGTCATGTCAGTTTCGATTTTCGATTTCTAAAGAGTTCAGCAAAAGTTTTTCAACAATTTCTTAATTTTAAGTTAAACATCCCCTTAGAACAAATTAATTACAATATTTTTATTAAATACCTTAAAAATTCATGTACTTGAGAATCGGCGAAGGTTAAGGAACTATGCTTCTTTTTTTTTATTGTAAATTCTGAGCTCGACTGTTGCAAACTCCTGAGTTAGTCAATGTAAGTCGATTAATGTTAGTCGATTCACTAAGAATTAGAGATGAAACGGATATCCAGTAACTATCCGGTATCGGGCCTATCCGGCCCAAATTTACTATCCGGCCGGATACCGGATAGTAACTCAATATCCAGCCGGATACCGGATATTCCAAAACTACCACAATTTCCTATAATAAAATGCAATAATTAATCTTTGTGAGGTAAATATCAATAAAATGGCTTATAATTACGACGATTTAAAGTCGAAAAAGTTACAAAAAAGCCATAAGGCCTTCCAAATAACTAAAATTTTCTTCTGAGATATTCACTCTCTTGATAAATACATAAATAGTAAATATCTAAACTAAAAACTTTTAGTAAAAACTTACAAAAACCTCGCAGAGTAGCGAAAATTTAAATTAACATGATTAACTAATCACAATCAGCATTCTAGTGAACTAAAAATCGTAAAAAAAACACAGAGATTATTGAAATGATTAAATACTGACATTGAAGCACAATAATATACCTCTTGTTAATAATAATAATAACGCAGTTATATAGCTCAGTTTTGTGATATTTCACTTCAAGTGCGCTTGTTCTTCTTCTTATCAAAGAGAATATTTTCGCGATCACTCACGAATACTCACGATGGCAACCGAAGCCGCCCGAATTGATCTGATCGCGCTAAATTCGTCACGACATGCAACGAGACAATGGGCTGACTATCCGGCCGCCGGATATCCGGCCATCCGGCCTCGTAGCTCGCCGGATATTCGGTATCCGGCCAAACAACTATCCGTTTCATCTTTACTAATAATACCTATTCGATTCACCTATTTTAATGTCACCAGTCACCATCATTCACAAACAAAATTACGCACCAAACTCTCCAATTCCTCGCCTACGCAGGAAAAAATATGTAACTTCAATATCGATATTTATAATGTAACAATTTTTTAATGTCAAGATAATTTGAATTTTTTTCTGATAATTTCATTTATTATCCTTATTATTTTATTTTATTCAATTGTAAACCACTGTAACGTAAAAAAATGTTTTGCAATCTAATGTTTATTATTTATAACTAACCACTATATAAAAAAATATAAACATTATGTTAAAGCCTCAAGGGCGTATAAAACGAGTAATTTACTTTTTTAAACATTATTATTATGTAAGTAAGTAGGTATGTCAATTATAAGATTTAATGTTAATTTTCCCAAAGTGAAAACTAAAATAGTAAACATAAAAACACTAACATCGTCTATGTCTGTCCGTGTAACTCTGATTCAATAAGGGAGTAATCTCTGTTCAATTTGGGAGGCGGGAATGGGTACCGCCGCCCCTGGAACCTTTATTGGATAACCAACACTTCTGCCATAGGTCACCCTAAGTGGTTCGCTACGTTGATGCCCGGGTTCATGGGATGAGGTTTTTTTCTAGGTCTTGGAGGCGGATGACCAGGACACACTGAACCCCAGATTCCTGCCCACCCCTTAAACCCTTTTCCTTCCCAGAACTCTCCTCTCTTTCCTAAAAAAAAAACCCTCCACACAGCATCCCCAAAGATGACATAGGCCCTGAGGGAAATCATTTTCCTCAGGGCTTCTGAAAAATTTCTTTGGTATTTAATTTTAATAAAAATTGGAACTGATTTAATTTAAATAAAAATTTCAAGCGATAAAGTGCCTATCCACAATATAATATTTTTGCCAGAAAACTGGCTTGTCAAGAATTCAATGTGCTATAGTTAAATAATAAAAAAGTAATCGTTTAAAAATTACATGAAAAAAAGAAAAGTATTCTGAAAAATATAATTACATGTAATTTACTTATATAGCATAATATTTGAAAAATAGTAATAAATTATGTACCTTGCAGTTTTCTATCCCCAAAGCATAAATAACGTCGAAATTGAAAGAAACACAATCAAAATATTTCTTTAATTTCCAAAGGTGAAACTTAACGATGGTCACCCTAATGTTCTCCCTGCCCCATATGGTAATACATTTCTCAATACCTGACTGGTATATGAGCTATACTACTCATATGCACTTTATGCAGTGATATTGTATTAACAATGTATAAAAATAAAGCACGACGTATGACATATGAATGAACTAGCTGGAAGCACCCGGTATCGCACGGGAACCTGTAATGAAACGTGAATTATTATTATTTTTTTGTATTTCTTGGGCATTCACTATGTAATACTTTCTAAACATTTGTTTTGAAGAGTTTTATTTCATATGTACATTTGTTACTTAATTTTTATTTTTCTGTTACCGGTTTCGACTCATCTCCTGTTGTGTTCATCCACCGTTCTCCCCCTCCCCCAAATCACCCCTCCCACTTCGTCTTAACGACGTAAGTGAAGAAAGCGTGTAAACAAATATGCGCCCGCCGCACGGCGTACTGGACGGACGTACGGTCGAATTCACCTTAGCAGGCCTGGAGATTCGACCTTTCCGCCGAGTTCACTTTAATTAATTCTGAAGAACGTGTTACTAATATTTAAGATGTTTCTAAATGAATACCTCTCAAAGTTATTAATTCATCGTCTAGAAAAATAAAATCTGGTGCTCACCGCTAACTTTATAGTTGAAAAACGGGTTATAAAGTTTTAAAATCGTTGTACGTAAAATATATTAATGGTACTTTATTGTTTTTATTAATCTTAAATATAAAGAACTTACACCCCCAGGTGTCGGTTTGAAAAAAAAGTGATTATAGTTACGAATTCGCCGAAAATGATTAAAATGTGAGTTTTGAGCTAAGAAAAATTATTAGGGTTGTGTACTGCCTTGATTGTTAGTGTATAACACGGATGTTTCGAAACCGATAGCAGATAAATAGAATAGTACAGACAAGAGAGACTATACTGCATCCGGTAACCGATGAGTTCAACGAAAATCAATCAATCGAAAGCAAATTCATCGAAAACGAGTTCATCGAAACCGAGTTCATCGAAAACCAATTCATCGAAAACCAATTCATCGGAAACCAATTCATCGATTCGCCAATTCATCGAAAAAAAGGTTAGGTTAGTGTCCAAAGTTTAATTATCAATTTTTTATATATAAATTTATTATGACCAATGCTTTTTTAACTTCCCGGTCCGCTCGGCATTTCTCTCAAATATCTACAAAATATTTTTTTTCGATGAATTGGCGATTCGCTAAATTGATCATTCGATGAATTGGTTTTCGATGAACTCGTTTTCGATGAATTTGCTTTCGATGAATTGATTTTCGATAAACTCGCCGTGAACCCTGCATCCCAATGGCATAAGCTAAAAGTCGCCTACAATAATGCTTATCGCCAACTATTCCGCCTACCGAAATACTGCAGCGCTACGGAAATGTTCCTGGAGAGACGGATATGCACTTCTCCGCCACCGCATGGAAGCTTATGGCGCAGACTACGCCAATCGCAGAATACAATTATCACTGCCTTGACTGCTTGGATGGAGTCCCCCCTGATGAAGACGGGAAACATAAACGACTGCTTGCATTAATTTTTGTGATTAATATGGTTCCATAACAACTCAGAATCAACTCAACTCAACACCTCTTTGAAAATTCATTAAAACCTATGAAAAAACTCATTAGTCCATAACCTAACCTAAAGTAACCAAATTAACCAATATATGGAACGCGGGAGGGGGGTTTGCGGGACGGGGGGCGCGAGAGGGGAGAGGGTGGGCGGGGAAGATGGAAGGGGAACGCGGGAGGGTAGGGTAAGCGGGAGGGGAACGGGGACGCACGGGAAAGGACATGCGGGGACAAACAATTTATCTCTTTGAATATGGCATTGCAACGCATGCCGGGAAACAGCTAGTATATTATAAATTTGTACAACGCCCTTGAGGTAATTTTCAGCAAACTTCCCATAAAAATCATCAAAATATTATAATTATTATTATGGCTGAAAGTTTCAAAACTCATTCGATTTCACGAACTTTAATGGATCCTTTTGATGGATTTATTATTTCCATCACGATTGGATCCCACAGTTACTAATTTGCAGCGCTGCAAGAGATGGGAGTTGAAGGATGCTAATGGCCGGATGTTGCGAAAGCGTATTTTTGCATACCGTTTGGATGTCGAATAATATTGAGAGTTTTAATGTTTTCCTCTGCAGGGAACAGTCTTGGCCTTTGGCAATTTCGGCGTGGGCAATAAGGATAAACCAAGATTTATGTGATTCTATTGATCTGTGACATTCTCCAATCTGAGGGCATGGTTGAGTTTTTCCTCTTAAAAAATGAATGCCCAATACAGTTTTTCCTCTTGCCGTAACGACTTATCTCATTTTACATAATAAAGTTTCTGGTCGGTATTTAATTACCGTTGATACTTGGGGAAACATTTAATTTATTTATGTAATTCAGTTTTTGCAAAAAAAAATATTTCAGCCGGATTCGCCGCATTTTTGTTGCCTCTTTTGCCTCATTTTTTAACTTCCGCCCCGTTTTCTCGGGTTTGGGAGTAGCGGTTGCTGTTTTGGTATTCTTATTGAAATAAGGTGGAGAAAGAAAGGTGGAGGTTTCTACAGAAATAAAATTTCTGGGTTTCACTCTAGACAATAGTCTTTCTCTTGAATCGCAAATTTATTTCAAAAGCTGTGAGTTCTGGCTTTTTCCATCTACGGCAGATAAAGTCAATCAGGAGATTCCTTCCCACTGATGGAGCAAAGTCCCTCATAAATTCGTTCGTTGTCTCACGAATGGACTATTGTAATAGTGCATATGCTGGCCTACCTAAGACACAATTGAATAGAATACAGTCCGTTTTCAATGATGCGGCGAGAATGATTTTTGGTGAATCTAAGTACTGGCATATAACCCCGCTTCTAAGGGATCGTCTTCATTGGCTTCGATGTCCTGAAAGAATAGAGTTCAAGATCTGCTTAATGACCTTCAAAGCATTGCAAGGAATGGTGCCAGCCTATATATCGGAACTATGTGTCCGACAAAACTTAAGCGAGAGACAGCTTACTCCAAGGTCAGCAGATCTAGATGTTAATAATCGTCTAATCGAACTTTCTAGGTCAAATCGAGTGGTTTACTATGATCGCTCTTTTCATGTAACGGGCCCTCTCATTTGGAATAAACTTCCCTCAACTCTTACTAATATCCAGAATTTGGCTGAATTTAAACGGGCTTTAAAAACAAAATTATTTAAAAAATCATACCATTCATGAATCCTTACATCTTTTCAATATACGTAATAATAATAAGCCATGTTCTCAAGCTTCCCGTAATTGTTTGGTTTCGGTTTCCTCATAATTGTATTTTTATTTTATGTTTCGTATCCGAATATATGGCAGAATATCTCTCATTTCTAAACGCAAACTGCCTTTCTGTTGGTATATTATATTTTAGTTTTAAAGTTCTTTTTTTGTCCTGTGTTACAATAGCACCGCTATTGTCTATTATTATTATTGTCCCGTGTGTGCTATAACAGCACTATCTTTGTTAATTTTGTTCTTCTGTCATTGTGTTGTAAATACTGTATATTCTTTAGTTAATTTTGTTCTTCTATCATTATTTTGTAAATACTGTTTATTCTTTTATTATTTTCTTAATATTATAAGGAGCACTGTAGAATTATTTTAAAATTTATTATAGTTAAGCGCACTTGAAGTGAAATGTCACAAAACTGCGCTATATAAATATAATGTTATTATTATTTAAAGCAGTTTTTGGAAAAAAAACATATTTTTGCCTCCTCCGCCTTATTTTACCCGTCCCCTTCCCCCTCCCCAACCTCTATCAAACAACCCTCAACCTTGACCTGTATTGGATCAGTATTCATATCTAAGGTAGGGAAATCTGTGTAAAGTTCGTTCACTCTTGTACTCGTAACTCCTATCGTTCCGCAACTCCGTGGCGATCCACCAGGTCCGGCGAGTCCAGCTGAGCGATCCGAGTGAGTTTCATTCCAGCGGGTTCGAAGAGTCCGGCGGAACGACACAATGAGTTTCATTCCACCAGATTTGGTGAATCCGGCGGACGGAAATGAACGAAAGGAATCAAAGGAACAAGTCCGAGGAGTCGAGTTCATTTGTCTGAACTCTGAATCAGATTTGAGTCCGAAAATGAGTGGAACGACACATGGAAGTGAATTATGGTCGTTTTGACAGATGAAGAATGAAAGTAGACTGAATGCTGTAGAAATGAGATCGCTAAGGCGTATAAGTGGAAAAATTATATATGATCGTGTGACAAATGTGTAGATTTGCAAAGAATTCAAGGCTGATGTAAGCGTAATGAA
Source organism: Limnephilus marmoratus (assembly GCA_917880885.1). Taxonomy (NCBI): domain Eukaryota; kingdom Metazoa; phylum Arthropoda; class Insecta; order Trichoptera; family Limnephilidae; genus Limnephilus; species Limnephilus marmoratus. The sequence goes on along the minus strand of OU862911.1, from coordinate 57,834,948 downwards.
TAAAATCAGGAAAGGGACGCTTAGACGGTTTTGGTATGTAGAGAGAATGAACTGAATAAACATAATGGGTACCGCCGCCCCGGGAACCTTTATTGGATAACCAACACCTCTGCCATAGGTCACCCCAATGGTTCGCTATGTTTGGTGATTTAGCAGGGGTGCCCGGGTTCATGGGGTGAAGTTTGTTTAGGTATTGCAGGCGGATGACCAGGACACACTGAACCCCAGATTCCTACCCACCCCTTAAACCCTTTTGCTTCCCAGAACTCTCCTTTCCTTAAAAAAAGACCCTCCACACAGCATCCCCAAAGATGACATTGAGGAGGCCCTGAGGGAAATTATTTCCCTCAGGGTCTCCTGTGTGAAGCTCATGTAAAAAAATAAAAATAATAATTAATGGCGCGAATGTGAATGGTAGAAGAAGACGGGGGAGTCCGAGGAAGACATGGAACTATCAAGTGAACCAAATATGTACTTGAGTCGAGCCATGTCAAGAGTCAGAATAACAAAAGAGTATATACGAGACGATGTATGAATGTGGATGAGGCAAGGAGTGTCTGGGAGAAACGGCGTGATGGTTAGTTAGTGGTTAGTTCGCGTGAGATGTGAGATTTCCTTCGTATAGGTTGTAAGGTGTTAGCTGTTGGAAGATGCTAAAGAAGCTCGGGTATGGTCCATGGTAGATATGCTGAGCACTAAACTATAGCATGTAATACCTACTGCACAGCAAACATGCCTATATAGAACAGGGCCAAGCAAGGGCATGCAAGGCCATTTACACTTCCGGCCAACTGGAACGAACCAATAACAATACCAAGGGACCGCATTAGGAAATTATTGCCTGTTGTTTATTTATAAATTCACCCGCATGTAGATTTTTAATGATAACCTAAATCATGAAGATACATGAAACAGGCCTCATTTTGGAGAGCTTATTCATGTCGCATTTGTTGCACCTGTCCTGATTCGATTTAAGCACAAAACGAGATCCCTGAGACGTTTATGTGGTAAAAGAAGTCAGGGTCGCCTTTGAAAACATCGAACTATCAAGTGAACCAAATACTTGAGTAGGGTCAGAATAACAGAAGGACGTTGAGATTAAATGTGTGATTCAATATAAGAATGTGAAAAAAACAAGGGGTCTGTGCCAAGACTGAGTTGTTTGGCGGTCCATCCATCCATTCTGCCTACCCCTCCGGAAACGTCGTGATGGTTAGTAGTTTACTTTAAAAAATGCATGTTCCCAAGACATCTAATTCTTACTAATATTGTAAGGTTCATAATAATGTTAACGTTCAAATGCAAATCAATATTTTTACTACGGATATTCATCTTTAGTTTCGTTTACTTTTAATTAATGTGTGTCTGTAGTTTTCACCTGTACATACTTGTTATGTCTCCTTCCAACTTATTCGTCTCGTATCTTCCAAATAAGTTAAAGGGTCGAATGAATAATATTGATTTATCTAGTTATCATGAATATTTACAAAGAATATTAATCTGGACAGATGTGCTTATTAGGCTAAACTCTAAGAAATTTTGTTGCTCCGGCGGGCGGACTGAAGGCTTCAGTGAGATCGGCCATCATCGTAACCGTTCGTACCTAAGACACAAGCGGCAATAGATTATACTCTTCTAATATCCAGCTCAGCTGCCATTTGTTGGGATATTGCAGAACTTCGTATTTCAAACTAACCTATCGACATCTATTGAAAGAAGCTGAAACTACATGGATTCATGGGGTGAGGTTTGTCTAGGCGGATGGAGGCGGATGTCCAGGACACACTGAACTCCAAATTCCTACCCACCCCTTAAACCCTTTTCCTTCCCAGAACTCTCCTCTCGTTCCTTTCCTTAAAAAACGAGTGTGCTTTAGATCACACGACTAAAATAAAACTTCACTAACTTATATCTCCCTATCAACTTCCGTTCGCCTCGCCCGATCATACTTTTCATAACGCTTTCGTCATGCATTCACCAGCTTACTCCCCAAGTCAAGCGTGCGTAAAGGCCCGACCGTTCGCCTTGCCCGACCACACTTTTCGTAATGCTCTCGTCACGTACCAGTCCCCAAGTCAAGCGTGCGTAAAGAAGTTTTACTTCAAAAATCGCTACCGGTTTCGAATGTATCACACGTCCGTGTCATTCATTACATTTTCAAAACTATATAACAAGCGTTGGTACATTGTAAAATATAAAGTCGAGTGTTATAAACATTTTCAGTTTTCAGTTTCAGTGCCGGTAACCCGGGCGTTTATTTATTTTTCATTTATTTACATAGTTTTATTTTACCCACCTCACTAGACATAGTCTGTTCCGAGGTAGGTAAATAACATTTTATATTTATTCAAAAGGATATGAATCTGAGTAGATATAATATTATAAAAAGATAAAAAAGTAGTATAAAAAAATAAAAAATGATATGATAATAAAAATGATAAAAAATAATAATGATAAAAAGAAGTATAAAAAGATAAAAAATAAAGTGAAATTATATGCCTATATGCACTTTGCCTATTCCTATGCCTACTATGCTTATATGATAAAAATATATATGAAAGATAAAAATAAAAAATAAAAACTATGAAAATATATACCTATATGTATATGAACATTCATACATGTACATTTTCTTTTCCATATATCTATATATGTATATATATATAAACACACATATATATATACTTATACACACATACATATGACTACACAATCATGCATGCATACATAATGTTGTTATATTAAATATTTACGTATAAATTTTGTTTTTGTTTTTGTAATTTGACATATTTTTGTAAAAAGATTGCATACCTACGTAAATTAAAATTATACATTTAAATAAGAAAATATAAATACCGTGGGTAATAGTTAATATTGTATGCTGTATTACATTACAACACAGGTACATGATACAACATACATACGTACATGGTAACATACGTATCATACGTATACGGTAACATACATACATGGTTCATGATACAACACAGGTACATTAGACCACACGACTAGTACAAACATTTCCGGGATACGACTAACCTGCCAATATTTCAAAATCTCCTACTACAATCTAAAGGCGGAACATATTGCTTATGATTGAATTAGCCAACCGAGGAATTAAACTCACACACAGACAATGCCAATTCAATCATTGAGCGATCAACTCAACTAATTATATAAGTAAATAACAAGTGTACATTATAAAATCAAACTCACCAAAAACAAATTTCTAGAAATTGTTTCATAGTAGTTAAGGGAACGTACCCATACTACGTGACCAATTTTTTGCAATTTTTAACCCCCCCCCCCCCCCGGTGACCAAAATCCTAAGCAAACCGCCGCTCATTTGTACCAAGCGTGACATTTTGAAGGCCCCCCCCCTGAAGAGGTCACGTAGTATGGGTACGTTCCCTAATGCAGAAGAAATACACATTATTACTGTTGAATTATCAATTGTAGTAGGTATTAACCTACGAGATATTTTATGGATGATTTTAATTTTAGACCCGTTTTTGGTTCTCTGATCCCCCTCTGACGACGTATATAAAATCAACTCACCAAAAACAATTTTCTAGAAATTGTTTCATAGTAGTTAAGGGAACGTACCCATACTACGTGACCAATTTTTTGAAATTTTTAACCCCCCCCCCCCCCCCCCCCCGGTGACCAAAATCCTAAGCAAACCGCCGCTCATTTGTACCAAGCGTGACATTTTGAAGACCCCCCCTGAAGAGGTCACGTAGTATGGGTACGTTCCCTAATGCAGAAGAAATACACATTATTACTGTTGATAATACCTACGAGATATTTTATGGATGATTTTAATTTTAGACCCGTTTTTGGTTCTCTGATCCCCCTCTGACGACGTAAGGTCGCAAACAATGGGGCATTATGGTTTTATGTTTCAATCCGTCAGCTGCTCTGAACTATGCCTCTCTGCCATGGGCTCGAGAAGGAGCACAGAAGTAAGAGGTACGAGTAGGAGTGTGGGAGAAGCGAGGAATTGCAGGGGACGAGGAAATAAGACCAAGTATTGTTTAAAACCTACTTACTTGATTCTTATTCCTCTCTCAGAATGAAGAACAGTTTTCTTTTCTCGGGCAACTCAAAGCCCCAAACAAACTGTGACTTCTGTAAACGCACTGACCGTCGTCACCGTTATTCTCCAATGTAATACTGTCCTAAACGACCTTTTTCATATTCGGGTTCAGTAGATAGATCAATCTTTAACTCGAAATATTTATAAAAAATATATTTTCGGGTTAAATGGAAAGACTTTAGAGCACAGGCGTCAGGCAGGTATGCTGTTCTTGTTATACTGGTATTACAATGGAAAATGCTCGGATGGACTAGCGTCATTGATCCCTTCGACACCGAGCCGCGAAACAAGCCAAATGCGCACCCAATATGTACGAGTACGTATACCGTATACCCATGGTTGACATGCCCAACATATATGCTTTTGAATTCAAGAACGGGTCGCTTCTACGATATTTTCGTGTGGAGTTAGTGTAAAAAAAAAGAAAAATGTAATTTAGACCTAAACAACAAGTTAGTACTCGTAATATTGTAAACGTAACACTATTCTAAGTACGTAGCACAGTTTTACTTTCACAAATATTCAATTTTTATATTTTTTACATTAATTCCAAACAGGAGGCCCCGTGGAAAATAATATCCCTCAGGGCCTATGTCATCTTAGGGGATGCTTTGTGGAGGATCTTGTTAAGGAAGAAAAGATTAGGAATTTCTGGGAAGGAAAAAGGTAAGAGGGATGGGTAGGAATCTGGGGGTCGGTATGTCCAGGAGTGAGGGATGAATCCATCCCTCCGACTGCGATGCAAGGCGATGGGTCGAGAAGTCCGGCTGGAAAGGTCAAAAGGCCTCCCTCAACTAGGCTCTCTCGATCCGGCCCACCACGCAGCAGATGGGCAGACGCATCCGCCGCCAAGACCTGGACAAATGTCATCCCATGAACCCCGGCACCCCTGCTAAGTCACCAAACGTAGCGAACCACTTAGGGTGACCTATTGCAGAAGTGTTGGTTATCCAACAAATGGTTCCCGAGGCAACGGTACCACCTCCCGCCCCGCCTCCCAAATTCTGTGCTATTCTGTAGATGTTTGGTACATTTTACTTTCAAAATTGTCTTCTGTTCTCGCCCGGTCATAAAAACTCCGACGGTAATTACAAGCTTTGGGCAAACACACCATACGTACCTACTAAGCAATAAAAGCATTCAAAAAATTTCCCTCGATACAAAAAAAGAGCGGAACAAAAAAAAATCAAATACCAAATAAAAGATGTATTAAAGGACAACATTATTTTATAATGAAAAATCATAAGATTTTATGTATTTTTTTCATTCCCGTGTTAATTTATTGATTTTATTTCATCTTAGTTTATTATATTTTATTTTTATTATTTCCTTATTTTTAAATTTTGTTAATTTGTTAATTTGTTAAATGAGGTCTTCAGTACGGGTAAGGCACCCAGTGAGGCCCCCCACATTATCAAATAAAATAAATAAGTGGACACCTATTTCAGTTATTATTGAAATTGCAAGGGTAAACTACTGTTACATACACTATAAGGATTCATAATCATCCTAAGTCAGAGAGCAGTCCTAAATGACACTTTTTTAATATTGACAGAATATACATAAATATTTTGACATGTAAAATGACACAATAGTAGAAACAAACAACCCCTCCCTCCATGATTAGTTTGCCCCACCCTTGCTGACCTCTGCATGACCTCTGGGATTGTCGACCGAGTTGCGTTTTCAAATTTACAGTACTTCATAGGAAGGTTTTTCATTATTCCGTTCATAATTTGTATTCATAATGCCTAAAGCATGAACATGTTGTAGAAGCTAGATTTTTATTTTTTGCCCCACCCTAAATCAGAACCTGGCTACGCCAGTTTAAGGATTGGGTAGGAATCTTTGATTCAGTGTGTCCTGGTCATCCGCCTCAAAGACCTAGACAAACCTCACCCCATGAACCCGGTCTCTAGTCACGCATTTTTAGGTGAACGGAAATCATAATAACATGCTCCCCTGGAGTCCTTACTCCCATGTTCGTCGTTTAGAACTGTTTTACACTAGATAGATTAGGGGTCGTCCATTTATCACGTGAGGGGAGGGTCGGAAAAAATCACGAAATATCACAAAGGGGGGGGGGGGTATAATGAGATATCACGTGTATTTATTTTTTGTGATAATGTCCTGAAAATTTTAATATACTTTGTACTAAAAAAAAACACGTGATTTTGAGTAGGGGGGGGGGGGTAGACAAAAACCTCACCACATATCACCAGGAGGGGGGGGGGGGGTTAAAAAGTTGCTCAAAAACATCACGTGATTAATGGACGACCCCTTATATAAAATATGGGCGGTTACCATAAGGGAAAACTTAACGTAGAATTTTAACAACCTGCGTTCTCAGAAAAAAAAGATTCAGTTATATTTATGATGATGAATTTGGCAGCCACCTCTGATCTGGAGCCCCAAAATAACTTTTAAAAAAAATCTCTCGACTTTGTGCAAGAAGGGGGTTGCGTTTGATAGATTCTCCTATCTCATCAAATGAATTGCAATCGTTAGAGCATAGGCGTCGGGTGGGAATGTTATCATTGTTCTACCGGTATTTCAATGAAAGATGCTCCGTGGAACTTTGATTCTTTCTGTACCGGCGCACAGTCGGGAAACACGCCAAATGCGTGCCCAACATTTGAACACGGTTGACATTTGTCACATGGTCACAGGGGTCACCTCTACAACTCGTCCTTAAGTTCAACAGTTCGGCTGGAATGCTTTACTGGCTTCTGATTTCCTCCCTCCTACAACATGGGTCTCTTCAAGACCCAGATTCACTGATTCCTTTCCTCAAAAAAACCCTCTATCCCAAGCAGCATTCCCAGCGTAGGCCCTAAGGGAAATTATTTTACTTAGGGTGTGTGGAGTTAAAGCAAAAATAATCATGACTACAAAAAGTGACACTTCATCACTCCTTTAAAAAGTCAATAAAAGTGATGAAAAAAATATATAACCTAAACATAACCTGACGTGACCTATTTAACCAAATTTTTTATCACTTTTAATCACTTTTCAAAGGAGTGATGAAGTTCCACTTTGTTGAATTGTCCGGTCACCGATATTATCATAGCATGGTGGTGAAAACTAAGCACACAAATCGTTTGTGATTATTGAGTAGGCTTCCGCTTGCAACCTAAGAGGTTATCAACAATGGGTCTGTAAGTGTTGTGTGCAAAAGTTCGCCCCGCGTGCCCGGAGTGCCAGGCCTGCCAGGAGTGCAAGCCTTGCCCGGGCACCAGGCATGTCCCCAAGGGCCGCGGTATTCTTCCGGTCCTCCGTGGGAACGTGCCCCCGCGGCGGAAATTGGCCCGTCAAGACACGATTAATTGGAGACCTGTATTTCGATGTTCTTGAATACGATATAAAATGTGGCCCATTGTAGGAGACTTTACTAATATAAAGGTGTGCTTTTAATAGCTCCTTTGTAGCGAACCTCTTTATTGCATGTATCATTTTTATTATTAAAAAATCAACCCGTAGAAAACAAACGCATTTTATTATAATTCATCTATTTTCAAATGTCCTTTAAAACTTTTTGATGTGAAAACATGATTTGAAACTTGATGAAACGGAAGCGAATAACCCTAAAAAAGACTATATAGGATTTACCCAGCGAGAATTCTCTAGAGATAGAATTAAAAAAATATTTTTTTTTATTTTTAACTTTATGAGTAAACCCTTAAATTGTAATATTTAATTAAATGAAGACAATATTAGCGAAACTCAATCGAAAATCTGGAGACAGAAAAATCAGAAAAAGATATTGGCACCTCTGGGACTCGAACCCATGACATTCTGCTTACATGGCAACGCTATACCAACCTCTCATTATCTCACTAAGGGGGGGGGTCTAGATTGGAAGAAAAACTGCTCACGTAATTAATGAATGTCCCCTTACATGGTACCGTTGAATGGGGTGATTCGAAACTTGGGGGTGAATAGAAACAAATTGGAGAAATAACTTCACATGCCTTTCATTTTTTCACAATCATTTTAAATTTTCACCATAATTTGGAAAAATAATATTTATGTTTCCCGGTAACCTGTAATTGCTTTTGGCAAGACAGAAGTGACAAATTTAAAGCTTTTTTGTCGAAACAGTTTTTCGTGCCCGATTTTGGTCCGTAAAACTTAGTAAATTCCTGCCAGTTCCTGTCATCAATTCAGCATGTGCTTCTCATATTTCCCAAACATATTAATAGAGAACTGATTGAAAGTGAATCGTAAGCCGCATTTCTTTTATTAACCGTAAAATTTGAATTTGTATTTTTGCCGGTGAATTTTGAATCAAAATGGGGTGATTAGAAACACCATGGGGAGAGAAGAGAAATGAGATATATGGTGATTAGAAACAACGTATGTGGTGGCTATGTAAAAAGATTGTGTGGTTTGTTTTAAAAATCCCATTATTTAACGTAAAATATATTTTTGTTTCAATAACCCATTACACTACGAGATGCTAAGTAACTACAAACCTGATCCTCGATCCAGACAACATCTTTTTCATAAAATAGAAGAGACAAAACAAGTTTTGGAAGATGTGTAATGAAGAAGAATAATTTGTCGTACAGAGAGACTGCTAAAAAACACAACATCAATTATTTCGCACCAACGCATGTGCTGAATCCGGTAGATCAGTTTGATCTACCCATCATCATAAAACACTACCCTAATCGGCGTTGTCCTCCCAAGAAATGGTAATCAGCAGTAAACCATCCGCTTCTCACCAAGAGCAGAAACAATATGAAATACCAAAGAAAAACTGTTTCTCTGGTATTTCAATATACTTTGAATTTACAGTTTCTGAGCTATAAGGCCGAAAATGTGCTAAACTGTTTCTAATCACGCCATTCTATGGTACTGCTTTATAGGTCCAATGAAAATTGGCGACATCAGTGTCGTCTACATATATCACATTCTTGTGTGTTTACTAATTATAACCTTGAAATTCTGCGAAAAGGCTCCCCCGTATGATATTTCGTATTAATCTGTGCGCTAAGTGACTAGTGCTAATAATCAAATAGCTCCTGGTCCATCCGCTCTGCGAGTGGCGACTGTATACAATATACAAAGGTGGGAACGGTGGCGCCAACGCAAATATTCTGCAGGAATTCGCTATTATTATTAGAACCGACGGAAAGTCGAAAACCGAAGAAATCAACGTCAATATTATACTCCACAGTCCTCGAACCAGCTTACTCTGGGCTTGCCAAAACAAATCAATCATACTCATTATTCATCGTCATTAATCTCCTCACTGAAATGCGACCAATGGGCACCTAATAAATAATAACATATATTAAGTGGATTTTTTTACGTGCGTAAGCTTTGATTTGACTCCCCAATCGGGGACTCTGACTCCGTGCAGTACAAGTTTATTGTCAAAAAAATCTAATAAAAAACACTCAGGAGCACTTTTTTACCCGTTTTTGGAGGAGGCGTCTACTAATATATACAGGAATTCCAAAAACTGAAAAAATCGAACTAATATCTATGAGAACCAAAGTGTTGCCGAATATCTACACCTCAAACTGCTGACTAATATCTATGAGAACCAAAGTGTTGACGAATATCTACAGCACTGGCAGAGGTTGAATTTGCAATTACGAACATATAGCATATTGGAATAACGTAATATTGCGTATGCAGTGGAGTGTAGCTGGCGACACGGTATCGCTCCTAAGTAGATAAGTACTAACATCACCCCTAATTATAACACATCTGCCCTGATGATGGACACTGCAACGCTGTCCGAAACGTTGGCTAAAGAAGGAGGTAGCGCAACACGGCATAATACCCCAAAAACTAATAACAAAATAATTTTTGGCCGTGAAAATCTAAAATCGTATCTATTGCGTATGCAGTTTAAAAAACTTAATTTATGTACGTATGTATGTAAAAATCCCAAATATCGGACTATTGGACACTAACCTGATTAGTCCAACCTACGCTCTGTAGATATTAGTTCAACCTACGCTCTGTAGATATTAGTCAACACTGGGACCGTCACAGATATTCGTCCGACCTTAGCTCTATAGATATTAGTCAACACTCTGAAGTTCGTAGATATTAGTTCAACATATGAGCTGTAGATATTCGTCCGACATACAGGCTGTAGATATTAGTATCTGGAGTCGTTTTTGGATATTGAAGAGGCTCATCAAAACTACCCTATAACTTGCGGAAAATGTTTGAAATGAACATGCTGCATTCACCCAACTGTTTATGTATTCCGGCAATGTTGTAATCCCCTTAAGAAAAGCTTTAAGATAGGTGCTTACCGACCGGAAAATAACGTCAAAATACTCGTTTCAGGAGGGGTTTTTAACCATCCCCACAAAACCTCAAATTGTAATATTTAATTAAATGAAGACAATATTAGCGAAATTCAATCAAAAAACTCGAACCCAGGATCTTCTGCTTTCGTGGCCACAGCTCTATAAACTGAGCTAAGGTGTCTACACCCAATTCGGTCACTTTTAACTGTATCATGCTTCGACTAAGTACCTACTACCAAAATTATCTTCATTTTCTTAACGCACATATTATTGGCTGCTATCTTTATATACGATTGCAAGATTCACTTGGTAGAACTGTTGCCATGAAAGCAGAAGGCCCTGGGTTCGAGTCCCAGAGGTGCCAATATCTTTTTCTGATTTTTTTTTCTCTCCAGATTTTCGATTGAGTTTCGCTAATATCGTCTTCATTTAATTAAATATTACAATTTGAGGTTTTACTCATAAAGTTAAAAATTAAAATACAAAAGAATTATTGACTACCTAATTGATGACTAAAAACACCTGAGCATATTTTGTCACCATTTCTATGGCTACTATGTAGGTATGTTGTATAGAAGTTGATAGAAGTATCTCTACAATTATTATATGGGAAATATCTACTATATCGACCTACCTTAAAATGATCCGCAAAGATTAGACTTTTATCCGTCGCGAAATGAAGTTTTTCTGGCTCTGGTCTCCCACGCCGCCTTTTAAATCCAAATGGAAAACTTCTGTAATGCAAATTTCCTGGAAATATTTTTGCAACTTAATCTAAAGCAACAATCGCTTGTTATCTCTCGGGATTCAAAACTTATTGATGAATTTATAAATAGAACACGCGTGGGATTATAGGTGGATAGCAGAGCTGCCTACATGCTACTGCTATGGAGCTGAGGCGTAGTGGGGAGGTTCACAGGCCATTGGCGAACCTGAAAATCCCTGATTTCCAATGATATTGTTATTTTATTCATTGACGTATTTAGACATACGTAGTACATTGCTAAGGCAGAGAATGCTAAAATGTTATGTGTGGTCGGTCTTGCTGTATGGATGTGAAACATGGACCTTGAAAGTAAATACCATGAACAGGTTTAGAGGCTTTTGAAATGTGGCTTCACCGGAGAATGCTCAAGGTCCCATGGACCGACATGATCACCAACACAGAAATTCTCAGGCGGGCTAGAGCAGATAGAGAACTGTTTAAATTAATATAAATCAGGAAAATTTCACATGTACTTCGAGGGGAGAAGTATCACTTGCTCCATTTAATATTGAATGGCAAGATAGAGGGACGCCGAGGGCCTGGAATGAGACAAATGTCTTGACTGCTAAATATACAAGAATGGACCGGCATTAGAAGTGTGGAGGAGCTATTCCGGGCAGCGCAAGACAAGAGACATTTTCAAGAGTGATCGCCAACGTCGCGCGTCGGGGGGGCCTTATACGGCATAAAAAGAAGAAGAAGTAGGTACATTGTTACAAATTATGAAGTGGGTATATCAAATTTATATGGTTGTAATAACTTTTAAATATGTCTATAATATCTCATTTTTTCTTGAATAAAGGAGGCTTCACCAATGATATTAACCTTGGGCTTACCAACAAGCAAAAAAAACTTGTATTGCGACTAGGGGTGACTCAGTTACCCTACGCATTTTATTATTATTATTTTTTCATTTATGTATAAGTTTTATTATGTGTTTGTGTTTTGTGAAATAATGACCATAATATAGTTAATTTTATTAAAAAATCTCTTCACTCACTACTTCACATATTTGTATGCAAAATCTCAAATTTTGGTCTTTGATGGGTTTTTAATTTTTTTTTAAACCTCTTTACGCACGCTTGACTTGGGGAGTAAGCTGGCGAATGCGTGACGAGAGCGTTACGAAAAGTGTTATCGGGCGAGGCGAACGGTCGGGCCTTTACGCACGCTTGACTTGGGTAGCAAGCTAATGAATGCGTGACGAGAGCGTAATGAAAAGTGTGGTCGGGCGAGGCAAACGGATGTTGAAAGGGAGATGTAAGTTAATGAACTTATTTTTAACTCATTTTTTACTAGTTTTACTTCAGTCGTGTGGTCTAAAGCACACTCGTTTTATTTTTTCAAAACCAAGCAAAAAAAACTCAGAATAGCAACCGCCCAACCCCTCACCCGACTCAACGTATCCAATACCTACTGATTTTTTTACTTTTGAAGTTGAAAAAAAAACATGAAAAATGTCACCGGGGACTAAAATTTAACTTACATGTTTTATTCCAAATAATGTCATGAATTACTATAATATAGTTAATTTAGTAAAGTACGTCCCTTAACACCTAGAGAATTTCTTTCCTGTTTGCCTTAATTTCTTGGCTCCGAGCGGCTGCCCAGGAGGCATGTCGGCTACTACGCCAATGGCAGGAACCTCCCCGTACCCATTCTAAATTCGATTATCTTCATCATCCAACGTTTGAAAAGAGGCAATTCTAGGTAGCTTCTACCTACTGTTACCTACCCAGTACCTACCCCCAATGCTTATAACTACCCGGTCACCTGGTTGGAACTGGGTAGGTACTGCGTAGGAATTTAGTAGGTATTAGGTAGTAACTGGGTAGTAACTGGGTAGGAACTAGGTAGGTACTAGGTAGGCACTGGGTAATGGTAGTCACCGGGTAGGTAGGAACTGGTTAGGTACTGGGTAAGCATTGGGTAATTGGGTAGGTACCCTACCCAAGTACCCAATGCTTACTCAGGTCCTATCCAATACCTACCCAATCCTTCCCAGTACCTACCCAGATCGAACCTTGTGCCTACCAGGTGGCTACCCAGTGTCTACCCAGTGCCTACTCAGTGCCCGCCAGCGATGGGTAAGCTCTCCAAGACTCCAGTTACTAATATCTACAGCCTGTATGTCTGACGAATATCTACAGCTCATATGTTGAACTAATATCTACGAACTTCAGAGTGTTGATTAATATCTACAGAGCGTAGGTTGAACTAATATCTTCTACAGAGCTTAGGTTGGACTAATCAGCTAAATGTGTCCAATAGTCCGATATTAGGGATTTTTACATACATACATACATAAATTAAGTTTTGTAAACTACATACGCAATATTAAGTTATTCCAATATGCTTTACATAATTGCAAATCCAACCTCTGCCAGTGCTGTAGATATTCGTCAACACTTTGGTTCCCATAGATATTAGTCAGCAGTTTGAGCTGTAGATATTCGTCAACACTTTGGTTCTCATAGATATTAATTCGATTTTTTCAGTTTTTGGAATTCCTGTAGATATTAGTAGACGCCTCCCTCTCCAAGACGTGCTTCCTTGGCAAACCTTGGCAAGCCGTACAAGAACTCGAGCCCGGACAAGAACCCTACTGTTGCGAGTGGCTCGGACCGCGAGCTGGGGACGCCGGGGTGGCATTCGGGTTCAGGCTCCGAGTCAGGCTCCACGTTCCGGGTTTGGGTCCTAGCCCTGGACCGGGTTCTCTGGGAGTAGTCGATTTAAAAAAGGAGTAGGAGGAGGATTCCGAGTTCTAGGGCCCATCCCAGCTGAACGGTCACGTCGCTGGTGCCTACGCAATAACTACCTAATATCTCCCCGTACCCACCCCTCGTATATCTGCCAGTCTGTCTACAGGTTCTTGCTAATAATATTGCTTGTAGGTACGCGCGTTCTATTTCGGGAGCAAAGAGAATGCTATTTCTGTCCGCTTTATAAATCTACTCAAAATTGTAACTCCTTACTTCTGCGTGGGCGAAGGACTCACGACGACACCTCCGAGTTCTGGTGAGTTCTCGGAGTTCAACAGAATCGTTACCTATTAATCTACAACTCGGGCTAATTTTCAGCCTTTTACGTCATCTCTACAGAGATGTTGTGTGGAGGTTCTTTTTAGGGAAAGGGAGTTCTGGGAAGGTAAAAGGTATGATGAGTCGGTACTAATCTAGGGGGTCAACGTGCCCAGGAGTGACGGACGTATGAATCCATCCGTCCCACTGCAGTGCAAGACGGTGGGTCGAGAAAGTCCGGCTAGAGAGGTCAAAAGGCCTCCCTCGCAAGTCTCTTCCGGTCTGGCTTGCCACGCGGTAGGTGGGAACCGTCGCCAAGACCTAGACAAACCTCACCCCATACACTCCTGCTTGCCAAATTGAAAGTCTTTACATGTTTTTAACAATCACTCTCTCAAGAAAACTTTTGCCAAAATGAAGCTGTAAGTTCTTATTTCACCCAAATAAAAAAGTTCTCTAAATGTATCGTTTGTTTGGACAACCTAACATGATTCTACTAGTAATAAATTCTTGTAAAATAAATGTTGAAAGTTGACCAATGAGAACTTCGAAATCTCATTCGGTAGAAAAAATGCGAAGTGTCAACTAAACTGAAAACCACTGAAGTGATTATTCTTAGAAGTGTGAAATAAATCTGATGTCGCTAATTTTCATGAGACCTTCCTAGGCTCCTGGGCTCCAGACAGGTCAATAAAGTAGATTATCTGCTCAAGAAACCCCCGCGACGACTGTTGGCGATCTCTGTGGTATCTCGGCTTTAAATCCAGCGGTCGTAGATTCGAGGCAAATAATTTTGTATGTGTTACGATTAACTATACAATATAATATCATATTATATGACAACATATTATATGAGCACAGGCGTCGGGTGGGAATGCTATCCTTGTTCTACCGGTATTACAATGGAAGATGCTCCGAGGAACTAGCATCATTGATCCCTTCGGCACCGGTGCATAGTCGGGAAACACGCCTAACGCGTGCCCAACATTTGTACACGGTTGACATTTGTCACATGAGAACGGGTCGTTTCTTTGACTCGTTCTTGTGTTCAACAGCTCGGCTGTGGAATGATTTGCCGGCCTCTGTGTTTCCTCCTTCCTAGAACATGGGTCTCTTCAAGACCAATGTTCATTCCTTCCTCTCCTCAAAACGACCCTCCACACAGCATCCCAGATGACATAGGCCCTGAGGGAAATTATTTTCCTCAGGGCCTCCTGTGTGGAGTTAATGTAAAAAAAAAAAAAAAACCTCCGGGGTTGAATGGTTACGTTACTTGGCTACGAATACGGAGGTCACGGGTTCAAATGACATTTGATTAATACATGTTATTTCATATTTTATTAATTTAATATAATATGAATATAATATAGGCATTAATAACTATCGCCCTTGTAAAAATGCACCATTCAGAATCTAAACTTAGCTTGAAATGGCTTTGGCCGTATTTGGTGAACGAATCTGAATAGCCAGGTACTTCCCCGCTTAGCTCTTCTTAATCTCCTTCCCCTCCCCACCACCTTCAGCCTTTCAACTTTCCCATCCAACTGAGGATGCGGGATGCCATAGTCTCACTGACTCCGGACAGGTGGGAGCAGTTGAGACTCTTGTAAGGTACTCAGATGTAAAAATAGCATCATTGCAGCACGTTATGCTAAAAATAGCCAGAATCTAAATGGTTTTTTTTTTACAGTGAATACCGCACAAGAATCTCAACTGCTCCCGTCTGGAGCCAGTGAGACTATGGCATCCTCAATTGGGGTATGTTGTGAGGCTGAAGGTAGTGGGGAGGGGAAGGAGGTGGGGAAGAGGAAGGTTGGGAAGAACCTGGCTATTCAGATCTGGTCACTAAACACGGCTAAAGCCATTTTCAAGCAACGTTTCAATTCTGAATGGTGGTCTTACACCATGGCGATACTGATAGTATCTTCCACTCTGGATCATGCCGCAAATATACTATATATTATTTTAAATGAATTAATTGTGAAATAACACAAATTAATCAAATAACATTTATTTGCGCATGCCGGGTTCGAACCCGCGACCTCCGGATTGTGAGCAAGAGTCTTACCCTCTGGACTACGGAGGTCGTCAGGTTGGTGACCGTCGAGGTTTGGTGACCATCAGATCTGAATAATCAGGTAATTGTCAACCTTCAATTTCTCCATCTCTCAACTCCCTTCAGCTCTACAATCTACAACTTACCCCAATTGGGGATTCCATAGTCCCACGGGCATGGGATATTTTGGAGCTTGGTACTTGACACACATGCTCATAAATAAGTATGTTCATTACCCCTTCCACCCATGAATCAATGAGCATGCTCACTAATCAACAGCCTGTTGATTTGTGAGCATGCTCATTTGGGCGTGACACACATGCTATTAGGTAGCATGCTACTAATGAGCACGTCTGTCAGAATTAAGATTTTCGTGCGGTTTTTGCAATGAATAAAACAGAAGTAAGGACACATAGAGCCTACTTCGGGCACACGGACACTTCTAAAGGTTTGTGTCTTTGAACACACTCTAGGTATATCATAAATATGTGACAGCCGTTTACCCATCCCGCCTCCGGACCAAGAAATTACAAAAATGTACACATTTCAAATTCTGCATAATTTATTAATATCACAAGACTTTATTCACATTCAACATGAAATATGGTAATGTCGGACGTAGTACGCGGAAACAAGATCGTGTAAATATCAAAGATTTTAAAGAATTCCATAAAGTATTAAGATTTATGGCGAAGGCACGAACTGAACTTTTAATTTATAAATATAAATATTTGATTCACGAACGTTTGAATTTTGTAGTTTGATTTAACCGGTAATGTGCGTTTTCCTCCATCGACAAAATATCCTACGGACAAAATATCTACTAAAACCTAACCTAACCTAACCTAACTTTACAGGATGTCTGTATTATATTTGTCCCATTTTACTATTTTTGAACCAAAATTTATTGTACTTTTGAATGTAGCTATAACATTGTGGTTATCCATTATAGATAAATCAAACAAAACTAACAAGTGGTTCAAACAAATTAACATTGTTTCATGTATTTAAAATTTGTTGTCCTTATAGGATGTCTGCATTATTCTTGTCAATTTTTTTTGTTAGGTTAGGGGGATGTTTTGTCCGTAGGATATTTTGTCGGGGATTAAAAGTCGCAGAACCGATTTAACCGATGAAAAGTCAAAAGAATTTAAAGTAGGTACTGAATTTGAAATGGACCTTACTAAAATATAATTAATTACAACTAATATGAAACAAGTTTTATTTGATTAATAATATGACACCATAACTATCAGGAAAAAAACCCTCCCCCGTATTAAATACGTAAGTAAATTTATATGTGCGAGGACAGGTACGGGTACGGCCGCCCCAGGAAACATTTATTGGATAACTGTAATGTAACATTGATTGGATAACTGTAATGTAACATTTATTGGATAACTGTAATGTAACATTTATTGGATAACTGTAATGTAATGATTTGGAAAAACTAAAAAAAAACTGTAATGTAACATTTATTGGATAACTGTAATGTAACATTTATTGGATAACTGTAATGTAATGATTTGGAAAAACTAAAAAAAAACTGTAATGTAACATTTATTGGATAACTGTAATGTAATGATTTGGAAAAACTAAAAAAAAAATAAACTCCCTCAGCTCTTACTAATATCCAGAATTTGACTGAATTTAAACGGGCTCTAAAAACCAAATTATTAAAAAAAAATTGAGTGCAGTTAACAAGCGATAGAAGCGAAACTTTAGCAAAACAATCTCAACTAATGAAAAACAAAGGATCCTTGAAAAGTGAGGTCATAATCAAAGGGTTAATGAGCGTAGACCAGCGTCATTTCCGTTTTGTATCTCAACCAATAGGAACCTTGATAGGAGTATGATGCTTCGCAGGTTCTGTATGCGTCATTTCCGTTTCATCCGAATTCCAAATCGTAACGGGGCTATAGAAGTTTACTTAAAAAATCAGAGTGGGCTCTTTTTAGTACTTATCGCAATTTTTCGTTTCATCGAATTTCAAATCACAATGGGGCTCAAGAAGTTTTCACTTCAAAAATCCTACCATTCATGAATCTTAACTTTTTTCAATATTCTTTAATAAGCCAAGTTCTTAAATTTCCGAAAATTGTTCGGTTTCGGTTTCATCCTTATTGTACTACTGAAGAGAAAACTTCTTTAGCACTGTTGTGATTTGAAACTCAATGAAACGAAAAGCGACACTAAAAAGAGACAAACTCATACATCTATAGTATTTAGCCTGCGGGAGAATGAGATAGAATAATCAGTCTCCTCTTTGTGCGGCGCTTTGTAGCCTTCCCACTCTTTACTACTTTAGTTTTCTGAAGGTTTCACTTCTATCACGTGTGAACTGCAGCTTGCATTTTTATGTTTAATGTTAAATCTTATTGAATGTATCTTACTTCTTAACGTAAACTGTCTCCTGTTCTATATTATAATTTAGTTTTAAAGTTCTTGTTTTGCCTTGTGCTATAATAGCACCGTTATTTTCTATTATTATTTTCCGGTGCTATAACAGCACTGTTATTGTTAAACTTTGTTCTCTTGGCATTGCTTTGTATAAACTGTGTATTCTTTATTTCATATTATTTGTTCAATATTATATTATGTTCAATTAGGATTATTAATAGAATTATTTTAAAGTTTATTATACACATAGTTAAGCGCACTTGCAGTGAAATAACAAAACTGCGCCATACAAATATTACGTTATTATTATTATTATCATAAAACCAACCTATGATCAATTCTACCATTGTTTTAGTTGTCTGTATTGTCTTCGGGTCACATGGTGTAGGTTACGACTTGAGCCGAAGACAGAAGTCAGATTTTAGGCAGATTCATTATTTTGCGAGAGCTCTTCATCAGGGTTCCCAACTTAGGGGTTTTCCCCCAAATTTAGGGTGAAAATAAGTGGAATGGGATTTTTTATGGATTTAATATGTTTAGGGGTATTTTTAGGGTTTTTGTGACTCCATATTTTTGCACCAATTGAGTAATAAAACATGAAAAAATAAAGATTTTTATTACGAAGTTTACAATGATAGTGACGCAGCTGGATGTAAACGATTTATTATTAAAAAACATTATATCATTTAATTATTATTATCACAGCATATAATTTAATTATTTTTATAAAATATTTTTTTCGGAGGTATTTTCAAGTAATTGGCGGGATTTTAGGGATTTTAGGGATTTTTGAGTTTAGTTTTAGAGATAAATATTTTCGAGAGTTGGTAACACTGCTCTTCATCTTCAGACCAAAACTAGCCTCCCAAATATAAGGACGTGAGTCATCTTAAACTGTTGTAAATTACGAAACCGCAATAAACAGTCTCTGTGATCTCATATAAATTTTAATTCTTTTTTCTCTATTCAGAATAGGCCACTTGCATCACATTTTTTAAAAATTTTTTCCGGTTTAGGCAAATATTCTAAGACATTCTGTATTTTTTATTTTTTTTTAATCGTATTTTTGAAACCCTGGGGATTTTTAGAAAATTTCAAACCGAAAAATCAGACCATTTTTTATAAACCGGAAAGACGGGACATAATTTTATAGGTGTGAAAAAACGATAATTACATCGCCGAAAATCATTTTTAAAAAAAAGAACGTTTTCCACACGAATGGCACAGGAGAATAACGAGGCATACCAAAAATATTACATCTCATAAATATTTTTTTCCTTGATCCATCTTATTGATCATAAATCATTATAATGTACAACTTCTATATTACTAAATTCAATGTAATATACTTGAACTTGTAAATTGTAATAATAATAAGAATATTATAAAATTTTATTTTGTAAAAATCAGCGCCATAATCATTATACCTCTAAAACATGTACCGACATCATCTTCACGTTCTAAAGAGAACCCCGTAGCCATTAATTGTACGGGGTTCTCTTCAGAACATCTGTCAAAAAATCAAACCAAATGATAAGTTCGCAGAGAACAAACAATAAATCTAGTGAACGAATTCAAAAATTCGCCTGAAATCAAAGTGATGCCATATAAAAAAATAAATCAGTGTGGAATTTTATAAAATTAATAGGAACATTTTCGGCGACGGGACATTTTCATGTAGTGACGTCATGAGCCCAAATAATGGATTTATTTATTTAAAAATAAAAAAAACTGTACATTTCTAAAAAATTTTACTAACATTTTCGTAATCTTAGTAAAAAACTCTATCCACACGATTTTTTCCAAGTCGTTATGAAATCCATGCAAGTGGCCTATTAGTACTGAGAATCTGGCCCTGATATACTGATAAAACTGAGATACTGATAAAACATAATATCTCTGGAGAGGACCACAGAGATAATAAATATAGACTTCGTGTGCCCGGGTTCGTGGAATGAGGTTTGTCCGGGTCCTGGCGGCGCGGCGGATGTGTCTTCCCAACAACTGCGTGGCAGACCGGATTAAGGGAGAAATTTGGGCCTCTCCAGCAAGACTCTCTCGGAAATCGCAGTGGGAGGGATGGTTTCACATGTCCGTCATTCCTGGACACTCTGACCCCAGATTCCTACCCACCCCTCATACCTTTTTCATTCCCAGAACTTCCCCTCCTTCCTTTCCTAAAAATACTCTCCACACTTATTATTGATTATATTTGATTCTTCTTCTTCTTCGATGGCGCTACAGCCCATATCGAGCTTTGGCCTCCATTATATTTGATTACGTTACTGATTTTTTATTTTTATTTTTATTGTTATTATTTTTTGACAGATTAATCATCCATTTACAGTACCTACCTACCTACTTATAAGATTTCTTATTTTTACTCGTACAATCATTAATCAGAAAAAATATGCAAAACGTTTGAATTTTATTAAATTTAAATTTCTTTAGAACAAGGTAGTTACAAGATTTTTGTTTGTATTTAACAGTAGATACTTATAATTATTTATTTAAAGTTTAACTACCTATATCATTTACCTGCCCTGAAAAAGGAACGTTTGTTCTGAAACCGGTCGGATTTACTCATTATATAAGTGGTTCAAACAAAGTTGAATTGTTTCATTTATCATTTCATTTTTTATATCATTTACCTTTTAGAAATTTCACATATCTTTATTCCCATTGCCATGTTATGATGTGCTAGAACATCTGCTCTGCCGTGTGGTATCCGGAACAAGTCGTGGTGACGATGAATAACGAATTTTTTAAAATCTGTAGGGATGTCGCCGTGAGAAAATGCTATTGCGAAAAGGGAAATCGTAAAAACTACCACGCTTCGAAACCTCCACGGTGGCGTAGCAGTTGCGTAGACAGTTTGGGTAGCCGCCAGGGTGCCTGTGCCAAGTTACCAAAAGGCACTAACTTTAAATACATAAAATGTTATTGATTGTTCGCACCCATATAATAACAAAGTGAAAAATGAGACAATTTTTTTTTCTGAAAAATCAATTGTATCAACGGACACTTTTAATAAATATAATAAAAAAATTAGAAGACTTAACTTATACAAAAATTTATCTCAAACTTCTTATTTTATATATCTTGTACCTTCCATTGAAAACCCAACCTGTTTCTGCATTCTTATAAGTAACGACTTATTTTATCATTCTTATAACTAATGACTTATTTTATTACCACAAATTGCAAAACTATCGACCCACCAGACAACAACAGAAAATTATACGTTCAATTTCAAGTTGATTAATGAGTGTGAATATTGTAAGCTATGTAACACACTATTTTAGTGAGAGGTATTTCACCATCCTCCCCCTTCATAGATTATCCATACGATAACGTACATTTTCGATTAATTAAACACGATGTATTTATTTAAAAAGTCTGAGTTTACTATTAGTACTTGAACGTAAGTATGTATATAAATTTTTGTAATGATTAAAAAACTTTTCAGTAACAAGTTTTTCGTCTCAATCAAATACTCTAAAGACATAAAAAGAACGCATAATGAGTACATAAAAAATAAAATAAACTCAGAAAAAGGGGATCCCAAAAAAATTTGGAAAAGCATAAAAGAATTAGTACATGGCGAAAACAAAGACGACATAAAAATAGTAAACTTTCCAAAATAGATAAACGAAGAAAACATGGCTAATAACTTTAATAAATATTTTATTGAAAGTATCATTCAAATTAACAAATTAATACCCAACATTGCTGTTAACCTCACAAATGATAATATCAACCCAAACAAAGAATCATTGGTCTTCAGAAAAATAAATGCAGAATATTTATTTAACATTTTAAACAAAATAAAATGAAAGAATAGTTCAGATGGATTAACTATTAGTAAAATTAGAATGCTTTTCCAGTAATTGGATCTACTCTATTAAATATTATCAATGAGACGATTGAAGAAGGAAAATTTCCACAGTCATGGAAATTATCAACTATTATACCGGTTCCAAAGGTTAAAAATACCAGAAAATGTGAAGAATTTCGACCAATCAACACTTTACCAAAATATGAACAGATTCTTGAAGTACTAATAAAAGAACAATTCTTGCAATACCTAGATAAACACAATATTTTATACCAAGAGTAATCAGGATTCAGATCTAATAACTCATGTGAAACAGCATTAAACGTAATTGTCGAAGAATGGAAGGAAGGAATGAATAGTAATAAATATATCTTAGCAATATTTTTGGATTTTCAAAGGGCATTCGAAACTATAGATCGAGAAAGACTGATAAAAAAGCTTAAAGAAATTGGTTTTTCATCTGTAGCCATTAAATTAATAGAAGAGTATTTGAAAGATAGAAAACAGATAACAAAAATTAATAATCAGTTTTCGAAACCAATGGAAAATAAATTAGGAGTACCGCAAGGGTCGGTCCTTGGACCTCTATTGTTCATACTCTATATTAATGACATGGTGAAAATATTTTCAAAATGCAAAGTACGACTATTTGCCGATGATACACTAATATACTTAATTGGAGATAACTATGAAGAACTAATAAATATTTTAAATAATGAGCTAAACAATGTATCAAGATGGCTAAAAATTAATAAGCTTAAATTAAATAAAAAAAAAAAAAACAAAATGTATGGTGATCGGATACAAGAAGACATCCAGTGAAAGCAAAATTAAAATTGATGGTGAAATTATTGAAAATGTTACTGAAATGAAATATTAAGGGCCGTCTGTTTCAACGCTCGCTAAAGTAAAAGTATAACAAAAGGCCGTTACTATAGTTAAATTTCACCAAAATGCGTTTTTCAATCAATATGACTGCTTGTTTTATGTTACTTTTAACTTTTGTATTTACTTTCCGAAAACCGATAGTTACTCTAGAGTTACTCCGCCATATTGGCATATTTGACAGTTCTGGTCGATGTAAAGTACGGAAATGGGTGCTTCAACATTTATTACTAATATACTAATCAGTAATCATGATAAATATTGTAGAAGAGTATGATAATGACGATGAATTCCTCATCCAATATATCTTGCAGCGAAAACCAAAACATTTCGTCCCCGCGTCAATAATATGGTTATCTGGGATGATTTCGAATTATTTTTGGCGCGGCACAGCATGTAGAAAAAATCTTGCTGTTGAACAGAATCAATTCTGATATCGACATATTTAGCGTTACCTTTTAGAGACAATCTTTATTAATGGATGTATCGCAAATTTTACAAGATCTTCAAATCAATATACCTATTGTATCATAAACATTACAAAAATATAACATGAGTAGTAGGTTAGAATCGTTTCGTATATCGACATTATCGAGTGAAGCTGCCTTTAAAAGACTCTATTAATGCTAGTGCAGTTTGAACACGTACACCTACTACTTACGTTTTATGTAATACTCTTACAAACGGATTTTCACAAAGCTACAAAATGTATGTTTTTCTAATGTTTTCGATACCATAAATACATTGAATTTAAGATCTGGTAAAATATGTGACACTTCAAATTCAAGGAGAACTACTGGAAAAGAAGGGAGGAATGCAGAATACGCCAATGTCAGGGAATTTAATAAAAATGCACTTTCTAGATGAGAAAAGTGTGTAGAAACTCATTAAAAAAAGAATTAATGTGCGGAAAGCAAAATTGAGGGAGATACAGCCGATCAAAGTTTTATAAAATTTCACTTCGCGAACCGATACTATGACAGCCCGCCCGCCATCTTTTGTCACTGTTAGGTTGGTATCCCGGACCTGTACAAACAAGAGCCTAGATACGATTGTCGCCGGATCTGCCCGCCCCCCCCCCTATAACCTAACCTAACCTAACCTAACCGAACCTAACCTAACCGAACCTAACCTAACCTTTCTAGCGGGCTGATGTATGTTAACCCAGCGCCGGATCTGCCCGCCCCCCCCCCCCATAACCTAACCTAACCTAACCGAACCCAACCTAACCTTTCTAGCGGGCTTGTGTATGTTAACCCAGCGCCGGATCTGCCCCCCCCCCCCCCCCCCATAACCTAACCTAACCTTTCTAGCGGGCTTGTGTATGTTATCTTTACATTAAAAAACAGCCTACGTTTTTAAATGGTTTGTCTGGCGGGATTCTCCATTCCAGTGCCTATTTACATTATATTATTAATTCTGTTTTTCATAATTACGCGGCGGACGCGCCTTATAATTTACCCCACGAAGTCGGCTACAATCGTATCTAGGCTCTTGTTTGTATCAGGTCCGGGATACCAACATAACAGTGACAACGATGGCGGGCGGGCTGTCATAGTATCAGTTCGCGAAGTGAAATTTTATAAAACTTTGATCGGCTGTATCTCCCTCAATTTTGCTTTCCGCACATTAATTCTTTTTTTAATGAGTTTCTACACACTTTTCTCATCTAGAAAGTGCATTTTTATTAAATTCCCTGACGTTGGCGTATTCTGCATTTCACCCGAAAGTAAATTACATTCATATTGTATGTTTTATAATAGGTCGTCATTTATTTGTAAATATTCATAAAAATACTTTTAGCGGAACAAAGTCGTCAGATCCTACGACGCAAAACAAAATACAACCAGCGGATATTTTGACAGTTTTCTGATTTAGTTTACGGTGTTGCCACATCAAAAAATATTTCGATGCGTTTTTTGACATAATTCTGAGGAATATTCTGCTTTTAGACTGGCCACACTGACAACTATTACTTTGGCGAAAATACACTTCAAACAGCGCGCGGTCCTATTTAACGTCCTCGTAACTTTAACTGACAGTTAAAATTTAACTTTAGGACACGATTTAACTTTCTGTTGAAACAGACGGCCCTTAGGAGTTATATTAGACTCCAAACTAACATTCAACAAGCATGCTGAATATACCCAAAGGAAAATTGGGGAAAAAATATCTTTTTTGGGAAGAATTCGGCCAAAACTATCTAGTAAAACTGCAATCACTATCTACAATTTGATTATTGCTCCACATTTTAACTATTGCTCAACTATCCTTTTCCTATGTAACGAACGAGAACAAAATAAGTTTCAAATTCTCCAAAACAGGGCAATGAGAATAATATTACGGCGGAATAGATTTTTCAAAAGTAAACAAAATGTTAAAGGAACTGAATTGGCTAACCGTGAAACAGATGCTGACCTTGAATACGATGATATTTATACATAAAATAAATAACAACATTTTACCAAAATACTTTTCAAATAAAATTGTATTCAACAAGGACATTCACAGACATAACACAAGAACATGCAAAGAAATCAGGCTTCAAAAAAAGGATAAGGCGAATACGCAGAACAGTTTGCTGTACAAGGGGATGAAGTTGTATAACAAGCTACAAGAGACTTTGAAGTCCACACCAATTGGAAAGTTCAAGACGTATTGTAGGAGCTATATAAAATTACATAAAATTTAGTTAGCAATATGAAATATTATTAATTAGAAATTTATAAACTTAAATGTACAAATTACTAAAATAAAATTCATAAATAAATAAAATAATCTTGTGAAGTCCAAATTTTACTAAGTAGATAGTAAATAATATTTTTTTTTTCAAGTAACGTGAGATTTTGCTGCCCCCCCCCCTTTTTGAGCTCGCGTAATTAATGTATGCCCCTAAGATGTAAAATTTTATTACTAAATAAAATATAGGTACTTAAAAAAAAAAAGATTTGCTTAGAAATTCTAAATTGGAAGTATGTTGGTTTGAAAAATTCAGATAATGATAAAGTACCTAACTCAATGACGTTTATATACTGAACCTAACTACATTTAATTCATCGTTTTAAACAGAAAATTAATTTAATTGCTATTTTTAAAATTGGAACCGATTTGTTGAGAATTTAAACCAGTAATAAAATAAGTAATAAGTTTAATGCTGTAGTGGCGTAGAAATATAGTTAACTTAATAACGCTAGTTATTTTTATCAAAACATTAGAAGAAGCTTTTTCTAATATACTCGTACACGCAATCTTCTCGGTATTCGTCACGTAGCCCTTTTTCTACTCTTGAATAAGGGAACATACCCATACTACGTGATCAACTTTTTGCAATTTTTAACCCCCCCCCCCCCCCCCCCCCCCCGGTAACCAAAAACCTATGGCCCCCGCCGCTCATTTGTACCAAGCGTGACATTTTGAAGACCTCTCCCCCTAAACGTGTCACGTAGTATGGGTACGTTCCCTAACATGAATGGATCTTTGAACGATACGTAAACGGCAATATTTCGCACTGCATTTTGTGGACGGTTTGCCCTGGGGTTCTGAGACTTTTCGCCACGCCACTGAGTTTCCACCTACCAATATCCGTACAGATGAAAATGACTTTCGTCTGCACAGATAAAATAAACCTAATTTATTAGTTTCGAGAACGCCTGTCGCCATAAACTATAAAAACAGCTTCGCTGAACAAACTGTCCGAGTAGTGAGTAGTGTACCTGCATTAAATGCTCCATTATTTTAATGAACCCTAATCCAGATAATTAAGGATTATTTACAACCTACATATCCACGAAGACAATTTCATTAAAGTTAGTAAGTGTAGTTAATGATTTAGAATAAAATCACATCGTTCTCTTTTAATCTGCCTCTCCGCAGTGTAAGAATTAATTTTCTTTTTTAAACTTTTTAACGTTGGTAATATCCCAATCAGGGTGAGTCCCTTCCGGTCCGTGATTGGTGCAATAATTCACTAAGGATCTCGCTCTAACCCGCGCTTGCGTCCTGCTCGCACGGCTCCCCGACTATTAACGGGCCTGTTGAACACCAGCCGGTATCAATATCCGGTCTGCTCAAATCATTAGCGCTGCCAGAGATAAACGAACGAACCGGCCGAACAGATCCCGGACACGGCGAACGGATCGCAAACACGGCGAACGTACTCTCATCGAATCGAGAGTCCAGAGATTCTTTCTCCTCCTGTCGATGTTCGTCTTTTATGCTCTGGATGGTTCGGTTGATCCGTTCGCGTTGGCGAGAAGAGATTACTTTAAAAAATCAAGGGGTGCAGAGTTTGGCTTCAAAACATCCATCGTAAATATGGTGGGAATTGTGTGTAGCGACTTAGTGCCCGTGAATCAAAAACGTACGTTAATGGATTCACAACACAGACGTTAAATTTAATTGAAGTCTTTGAGGTTTCCTTGTCCTTTCTTTAAAAAAATGCGTAAATTATTTCTATGGGTTAAATCATAAATTAAATTAGTTTAATTTCTGGCAAATTAGAGTAGTAAAAATATTTTTTTATTATTAATTTTCAACGCCCTGATGGGCTTCAACATGACAAGTGTATAATACAGAGAGATTTTTTTAATAAAAAAAGATAACCAGTAAACATCAAATGAAAGGTAGGTATATAGGTATCATATGTAGGTATGGGAACCTTTCTTGGATAACCAACACCTCTGCCAAGTCAACCCAAGTGATTCGCTACGTTTGGTGATTTAGCAGGGGTGCCCGGGTTCATGGGATGAGGATTTTCCAGGTCTTGGAGGCAGATGACCAGGACACACTGAACCCCAGATTCCTACCCACCCCTTAAACCCTTTTTCTTCCCAGAACTCTCGTCTCCTTCCCTTAAAAAAACCCTCCAATCAGTATCCCCAAAATCGAATATCGAAATCATAAAACTTTGCTTTTGCCTCCCCAAACACGTTCACTAATTATAATGGCTTTTCCAAAAACTTATGTTTCCAATAATGTCCTCTGCTTGCAATCTGTTTCTCTAAATAAATTTCTTTCTTAGTCTTAATCTTGGTCTTAATCTCAAGTGATATGCCAGGTAAGTACGGTCCTGTATATTTTTGGACTTTTCTACTTTCTGGAGTATAAATTAAAAATATATTTATAAATTTACTTTTTTACGCGGCATCGCGTTCATGCTCTGTACATATAGGTATAGTTTTCTGTCAGTGATCGAAGAACCGGTGGATACAATATTTTAACCATCAATTGTTTTAATGGTTTGACGGCCGGCGTAGTCCAGCGGTAAGACTCTTGACTCACACCTCGAAGGTCGCGGGATCGAATACCGGCGTGGCAAATAAATTTTATTTGATTAATTTGTGTTATTTCACAATTTATTCATTTAAAAATAATATATTGAATATTTGCGGCACATTCCAGAGTTGAAACGTTGCTTGAAATGGCTTTAGCCGTGTTTGGTGACCAGATCTGAATAGCTAGGTACTTCCCCACCTTCCTCTTCCCTATCTCCTTCCCCTCCCCACTACCTTCAGCCTCACAACATACCCCAATCGGGGATGCCATAGTACCACTGGCTCCAGACGGGAGCAGTTGGGACTCTTGTGCGGTATTCATGTAAAAAAAATCTAGTACAGTCTGTAGTTAGAAGTAATGTTGTAGAAATATATTATAAATTTGTATAGCGTCCTTGAGGTGATTTTTCATAGAAACAGCGCTATCACAGAATCAAGTCATCAAAATATTATTTTTATTATCAATAACATGAGAAAGTATGGCAAGAAACACAGGATGTTCGGGAGTAAGGGAACGTACCCAAACTACGTGACCTGTTTAGGGGGGGGGGGGGGGGTCATCAAAATACCACGCTAGGTCACAATGGGGGGGGGGGGCTTAGGTTTTTATCACGTAGTTAATCTAGAAATCTCGCGTTTTTTTTCGAGCTACGAGGGGAGGTTTTTAAGTTCGCGGAATGGGAAGGTAAGTGATTAATCGGGAAGAAATTGTGAAATGTGGAGAAAATTGAGTTCCGCGCTGTTATAAAGTTCCTTTAAGTTAATTTAAAGATCGGAAAAATGTATTAGGGTAATAGGTGAATATGTTGAAAAGGAAAAATAATTTTGGTTTTTATTTCCACTCCTTACCCAATCCGCAAACTTAAAAACCCACCCTCGTACATTCAAATAAGTGAAAAAGTTCAGGGAACGTGTTTGTTGAAGATGATTGAGATGAAAAATGTTTATAAAAATAACAAGACTTTCGTTTCCATAAATTATGTTCCGGTTTCAATATATTTTGACAAGTTTTATCTTGATAATATTTTTTCCACTTGTAATGCATGCATTCTTGCTGTCACGCAGCAAGCGCCGTATTAATAAAGACAAATATAAGCCAAATAATGCATTTTTTTATTTTTTGTTAGCAAAAAATGATTCGAAACCATATTTATGAAATACTACGTGAAAACTGTAGGGGGAGGGGTCTTGGAATATACTACACGTGGTCACCGGGGGGGGGGGGGGGGGGGTAAAAAATTGCTAAAAGTGTGTCACGTAGTATGGGTACGTTCCCTAAAGTGCATCTTCGGGAGGTGATACCACATGGTGATAGAAGTAAAAAAGAAGTAGGTAAGTATAACGTTTTTCGACATAATATGAATTTTAAAAAAATTCCATGCAAACAATTGAACTTCTTAAACTGAAAATTACATCAAAACGTTGGAATTTTGAAAAAAGTTACCGATCTTTTTTTTTTTACTTATCTCCTCCCTAAGTAAGTTCCATTTACCCCCGGACACATTTATATTTACGAGTACATCTTCAAACTTTGCAAAGATCATTATAACTTGTGGCATCATTATTGATTTAATGAAAACAAATATCTTTGTAAACACCACTATATTATTAACATTATCGGCATGTTTCAAAAACAATGTTTTCTTCGTCAGGATAAGAGATTAATAAAATGTTGATTATTATTCTCTTATCGATCTGGTCACTAAACATGGCTAAAGCCATTTTAAGCAACGTTTCCATTCTGAATGGTGGTCTTACACCAGTGGATACTGAGAGTATCTTCCCCTCTGGAACTTGCTACATATTATTTAAAAATGAAAAAAAAAGAAATAACACGCAATTTACAATTAAAATTTAATTGTAAATGGTTTTTTAACCCGCGACCTCAGGATTGCGAGTCGAGAGTCTTAACCCCCGACCACGGAGGCGGTCAAACAGATAAACTTGAAGATTAAATTCTAAGATATCAATAATTGAAAGATAATTTCATAGGTATGCAATAGACTTACCGTGCATGAAAGCCTCAAGAAATGTAGGTAATATGGGTACCTACCGTATGCATTGTAGTTTCATCGGGACTGCAGCCATTGAAGTTTAAATTACAAGAAAATATTATTAAATATGCAATTGCGAACTCGTACCATAGAAAAGCCATACAAACAGGCAATTATTGATGTTAGCAATTCCCGGAACACGTACTTGATGGGAGAACAGCAGATAGTAGATAGTATAGGAAAAGCAATCTCAAGTCAACCAACGGTCCCTGTCCCGCTAGGATGCTGCGAGACAAGACGTGATGCGGAGTTGTCAGGGAGATAAGACGAGATGGCTACTGATGTGACCCAGAATCAGACGACCTTGAGGCTAGAGCCGATGTCGAACCGGACAGCATCTCTGCGGACCGTTAGCAAACCTTTCAACAAACTGCATTGCTCTGTGTAGTACTGGATCGAAATGCAATTACCTTTTAACTGTCTCAAGAAGGAAATAGTCATTTTGCGAAATTAATGATTTATTATTGTCTGCAAGAGTCTCGTTGGATCTTTTGAGAGAAGCATTCGGCTGAGGAAAATCTTCTACGTATTGGGTTTTCTATTTTCCACTTGCATCTTCACAGGAAGTTAAAATTAAACGCAGAAAATCGTTAAACCACATGTTTTCAGCGTTGATAGTATACACATTATGTACAATATCTCTGTTCACACAGATCCTATACTTATTGAGCCAATTTATATACACGTAATATTTGTTTTGAGCTGAAATAGAAATGTTTTTTTTTAATATTATATTGATTTTTCATAAATGTGGTAAAGTAAACTGCGTACTGAATGAAGTGTTTAGATTGCTATTTTTATATTACTTACTACTGCAGACCCGTGAAAAATCACGGTATGGTCTGAATTCTTGGCAACTCAGCTCCAATTTTGATAATGGCAATAAAAATATTTTTTTTGTTAAGAGGGAGAAACCAGAGAAAACCAGAAATATGACATTTTTAAATCAGATTTTAGACGTATTGACTCTTTTCCATAAAAAATTATAAATGGATTTCGAAAGATTGTTCTTTTATCTAGCATTCGCATGTTTTAAATTTTGAGAAAAAATGTTTATTTTTAGTATAATAAGGTTACACCGTAGGTGGTTGGCAGATTTGTTAAATTTTCAAAAAAGATTTTGTATTATACCACACCCATTTCAAATCATAAATATAATAATGCAGTAAAATAAATCAATGCATTATCTAGGTATCGCATATTTTAGAATTTTAATTTTAGTTTAAATAAAATCATTAAAAAATATAAACGTACATGTCTACCATGTCTACCATGTCTACCACAACACGGGCAATAGCCTAGTATGGTAGTCAAAAATGTCCAAAAATGTAAAATTTAATCATTTATGAAATAATAAAAAATAAAAAAAATGTGTTTCTTGGCGAAAATTGGTCCGTTTGTGTATTTATTTGCGCACTTACAAACTAATATATTTTAGATTTTTTTTAAATTCTTATTTAACTTAGACATTATTGAAAAATGATAAATACTTATAATCAAAAATAATTACAAAAGTATATTATTTTAATAGTGTTATCATCACGTCTTTCAGCATTTTTGGATGTAGGTATAAATTAAAGCAAATTTGGAATGGAATAAAATCGATATTGAGTTATAATTTTAAAAAGCTGGTAGGGAGAATAATTAATCTTTCTCATTATAACCGCCCTGCACGATCCTAAGAACAACTTTCGACGAAATGTGGATTTTCGGCCGCTGGCTGGTTAAACGCTCTTAATATAGGGGAAGGTGGGGCGTGTTGTGACTAAATTACAAAACTGCGTATAGTAGAATAATCTTTAATGAAATCAAAGGTTTGACATTTTAATGGAAACAAATAGCTCTTTGACTACATTATTTTGGTATTATTAACCTTGTTAACATACGAATAAAGGGACAAAATATTATTTTACAAAATATGGGAATTGTCACAACGTGCCCCACCCGTGGGGTGAGTTGTGACAGGGGTGGGGCACGCTGTGACGAACAAATAATTAAGTAAAAGAAGGGTAATAATTACCCTTCTTTTACTTAATTATTTGTTGGACCCTCAATTATTGAGGGTCCAACAATTTTTCTTCAATGTCTGCATTCGTTTTGTCTTACAATGGTGTTCTTGTGAGAACAGCAGCGGAGATGTTTTCCTCCTCTTTTTTTATAATTTCGGACCAATTTACAAGCCTGAAAAAATAAGTTTGAATTACAAATAGACACACAAAGGAAATGTATATGGGTAATACATATATGCATTCATAATATGTTAAAAATATACCTTTTTACATAATACACATTTGTTTTATATAAACGTAAATAAAAACTAAATTCTGGGGGCGAGTTCTGAGTGTCACAAGACGCCCCCGCCTTGATGTCACAACTCGCCCCACCCGACGATTTTGGCGTCCGACATAAAAATGGCCACGCAAGCGAACGTACTTGACGTACGCATTTTATTTATAACTAATAACATAGTCAAAAGACTCACTGTTTGGAGAAAAAAACATATATCGACTTATCGAATGTTAGGAGGTTAGCAGATGACTTCGAAAATTTGCAGGAAAAGTTCGTTTTGTACTGAAAAA
The DNA here is from genome assembly GCA_917880885.1 of Limnephilus marmoratus. Taxonomy (NCBI): domain Eukaryota; kingdom Metazoa; phylum Arthropoda; class Insecta; order Trichoptera; family Limnephilidae; genus Limnephilus; species Limnephilus marmoratus. Next base: position 57,801,700 of record OU862911.1, on the reverse strand, counting down.
TCACACTTTTTCGTATAGCTTTAATTATATCAACCGCACGGCACCACTGTTTTAACAGAGATCACACGATATTGCGCGATGCGCTCCCTGCTAAGTCAACTACCGGGAATTTTAAACGCGATGTCACAACCTGCCCCCGTCACAACACGCCAACCCTCCCCTACTGTATGTTTTAAGTAGTTTATTGCTTGTGTAATAATAGGTTGATAAGTATAGCGCTATTTTTGTGAAAAATCACCTCAAGGGCGCTGTACAAATTTATGATATATTTATACAATGCTCTATTTTACGTCTGACTACAGAATAGACACTATTTTAAGAACGTACGGCTAACAGATTGCATCCACCAGCTCATTGATCACTCATACAAAACTATAAAAGTACAATTTATTTGACTAATGAACGTCATGCTGGGTTAAAATGTAGAAAATATACAGGACCATACTTACCTGGGAGGCAACTAGGAGGTGTTTATTAGATAAATTTAGATACAGTTTGCACTCAGAGGACATGATTAGAAACACATGTTAATGGAAAGCTTTTTTTTAATGCTGTTACATATTAAAAAAGCAACATTTTATGATATGCGGTGCTATAGTAGATACGAGTAAAAGTATTTGATTAGAATATTTATTTTCCTAATTCTAAATAAAATCTAAAAACAACAGCACACAATAATATATTGCTTTTGTTTGGACCTCGTTCAAAAGTGGAACGCATTTAATCCTAAAGATAAAAAATCCCGGAAAATACCATTAGGTACAGCACTTTTATTTGAAAATATCACTCAAGATTGTCCAAAAACATCGTAATAAGGATTTAATTTTTTTAAGTTTATGAAATTAAAAATCCTTATTCCTTCTTTACACAGACACTAGATTGACACAATACATCTCGACATACGAAGCCCCTAGGGAGATGACTGGCTTATGATTTTATTGTATTGTACAATTTTGCAAATTTTGAATAAATTTATTTATTTATTTTGTTACAAAAATACATTTATAGTTTAAGGAAGCTTTGACTGTCTAGGAAGGTCTCCCGTTCTAGGGCAGTTAAATTTTCAGTTTCGTACATATTAGCTAGGAAGGTACCTACATGATGATTCATAGTATTAAATAAAGTTAAGATTCACAAATTCCATATTCATTACTAACTAACCATCACGCCGTTTGCCCGCAAGGGTAGGCAAAGAGGACGGACCGCCAAACAACTCGGTCTTGGCACACACTCCTTGCCTCGTTCACATTCATACATCGTCTCATACATGCTCTTCTATTATTCTGACTCTTGACATGGCCCGTCTTAAGTATCTGATTCACTTGGTCGTGCCATGTCTTTCTTGGCCGTCCTCGACTTCTTCTACTATTCATATTTCCGTCATATATTCTCCTTACACTCCTTTCCTCGTTCATTCGCTCTACATGCCCAAATCATCGGAGCGTTCCTTTCTTGATCTTACTCATTACGCTTACATCAGCCTTGCATTCTTTGCGGATTTCCACATTTCTCACACGACCATTCATGGTTTTACCACACATACGCCTCAGGGATCTCATTTCTACAGCGTTCAGTCTACTTTCATCCTTCCTCTGCCAGTTCCATGCCTCACTGCCATACATCAGGATAGGTACCAGTACTCCATTATGGACGGCTAGTTTGGCGTCTTTGGACAGTTTTTTGTTGGTGCCAACGGCGTTCAGTCCTCCATTAATAGAGTTACTTGCATTCACCTTTCTTTCAATATCTCTATCAGCCTTCCTATCTCTCGTAAACATACTTCCCAAATAAACAAACTCATCCACCTGCTCCAAGTATATTCCATATTCATAATTATAATAATATATGATACAGTTGAGTACTAGTTTTTTTTTCATTCTATAGATAAACTAAACCACACAAAATCAATAAACTACAGATCTACACAAATTGGTTAGTTGTATGTATACAAATTGAGCTTTCTTAGAAATTATAATTCTACTATAATCTATATGTTCGGTGTACCCAATGGCTTTCAGAAATTCGACTTTTATATCTCGATTCGAGTTAGTAAGTTCGTCATTCAGGATATCGGCTTACGGGAAGTTGGCCTTCAGGATGTTGGCCCAAAGCGAACACGGGTCTCCTTCGCCATAAAATCACTTATATAAAATAATCATTCACTCCGCGAGCAAGGTATTACGTTTCTTTATTGCTGTATTGTTTGAATAGCATCGTTTAAAATCCAATAAAGCTGCGATGCGATAAAATCTAGAATGCCAACAAGAAAAAGGTAGTAGTATTATTTGTATGTAGACTGTTTAATTCATCTCACATCAGATTAATCTAATCGCAGTGGCCATAAACAACGTAATGTTAATAATATTATGTACAAATTGATTATTATTTGAATTATAATCACAGATGGCGGGCAATGGCAATGGGCAGCGGGCAGCTAACAGAGCGACAGCCATGATGGGAAGTTGTCTGTAGGTAGGATTGTAAGCACAAGTAAGTAAATACGCGGTGCTCGGAAGCTGCTCGGACAAGATATCAAACACGTCAAATGGGGACTTCTGTCAAATATTAAAAAATTGTAAAGAAATTTCATCACAATATTGTAGTCTTCTCAGCGGGGGTGTTGGCCAGCGAAATTCTGAATGAAAATAATTGGTTCAGTGAAAGGGGTGATTAGACGCTGATGGGTGAATAGAAACAAATATCGGAAATAAGTTTCAATCCAAGAATTTGAATGAGGTAAAAATCATAAATGTTTTATTATCTTCCTTTTTTGTAACAAATAGAGCCTAATGATATCATCCTCACTGATATCTCCCGCGCTGAGAATTTCAGAGATTACAGGGACCTTTAGGAGGTGTAATTATCATTATGGCTACGTGAAGGGGATTTTCCGTGATCTTTTCGATTGTTTACAACGTTTTTTTTTGTTGATAATACCCACTGAAGAATGATGAAACTGCAAAGAAGTGTTAATAAAAGTCACCAATCCTCAGTGTCATGCTGATGTGGAATTTGTGTCCTCGATAATTTTCGAAGTACCTAAAACTTCTTTACGCACGCTTGACTTGGGGGGTAAGCTGGTGAATGCGTTACAAAAAGTGGTGATGTGTTTCGAAAAGTGGTGATGTGTTACGAATATTGCGAAAAGTGTGATGTTAGAAAAATTGTGAGGCGAACGTTAATTGATGGCGAGGCGGACGGTCGGGCCTTTACGCACGCTTGTTATTCGTGTTATTGTTATATTGTTAATGGACTATTTGTCCGTAAATAAATCAATAAATAAATTATATACAGCGGGTACCCGGCATGCGATGCAAGGCCACTGTAAACTCGCGGTCAACTAAACGGTTATGGTTCCATCCCAAGTCCCAGGAAACTACATTATAATGCAAGCACCCGCACTATATAACATTATATACAACGGGTACCCGGTATGCTTTGCAGGGCCACTGTAACCTCGGGGTCAACTAAACTGTAATGGTTCAATCCCATGTCCCGGGAGACTATATTATAATGCAAGCGCCTGCACTACATAACATTGTATACAGCGGGTATCCGGCATAAGTTAGTGAAGTTTTACTTCAGTCGTGTGGTCTAAAGTAAACTCTTTTTTTTTCTAAAAATCGACAGTAAAGATGTTCATACTCATATAACTTGTCTAAAGTAACTGTTATGCTGTGAATAAGTCATGAATTTTTTTTTTTTCAAATTCGGTTGGTTAACCTTTTTTTCTGGATTAATAGAAATAACATAACTGCATATTTACGGGATAGGAAAAAGATAATGCAAAGAATAAGGGGGTGACCGAAAATGAACTAAGGGGTTATGATTTTATCGATGGAGAAGGGGAGGGAAAGGGTTGTAGGTGAGTGGAAAATAAACGACGATGATGGCAAAAGAAATTACCCCTTTAATAGTTTGCCTTGAAAGTAGCATTTGAGGGGCATCCGTATCGATAATGCGCGTTTTTATCCAGCGACAAAATATCCCCGACAAAATATCCCCGACAAAATATCCTCCGACAAAATATCCTACGGACAAAACATCCCCCAACAAAATATCTACTATAACTTAACCTAACAAAAAAATGGGACAAAAATAATACAGATATCTTGTATAGACAATAAATTACTTTTGAAAAATAATACAGGTAACAATAATTAATTGTCTTTGCAGGATGTCTGTATTATTTTTGTCCCATTTTTTAAGTAAAACTTCTTTACGCACGCTTGACTTGGGGAGTAAGCGTGCGAATACGCGACGAGAGCGTTACGAAAAGCGAGGCGAGAGTTCAGAGAGAGATATATAAGTTAGTGAAGATGGAAATAGAGAGAGTTACGTTTCGTACACTTATTACTGTAGGGGCAAGAGAGAAAGAGGTGCGAGCACACATTTTCTTTCTCTCTTTCTCTCATAGCCAGTTACGTTTCGAATATCTAAGACACATTGCAGGCCTATTGTTTGTATCACACAGTAGGAGCAAGAGAGAGAAAGAGCAGCATTTTCTTTCTCTCTTCCTATCGTATTGATGGAGCAGAAGTTTTACTTCAGTCGTGTGGTCGAAAGCACACTCGTTTTTTTATTAGGTTAGGTTAGGTTGGGTTTTAGTAGATATTTTGTTGGGGGATGTTTTGTGGTTAGGATATTTTGTTGGAGTTATTTTGTCGCGGGATGAAAAGTCGGCGAACCATCCGTATCTACATTGGAGGATATTATGGTTTCCGACTCCGCGTGTTAAAACGATCAGTGTATACCACAAGATTCCGTTCCCCGTGTAGCGGTACATTGTAGTACTTACAGTGTAGAGCGCACTACAGCACTACAGCACTACAGCACTACAGCACTACAGAGTACAGACACAGACCCACTTCTCGGAAAGAGGAATAATAAAGTAATTCTAATAACAGGAAACGGATGTGACGTGATCGCCGCCGCTTCGGTTTGTTCGGGAAAGGACTTCCTCCCATTATTGTTATGCGCCCGCCATTTTGAATGGATATGATTTTAAAAGTTAGCTCGTTTTGTTAAACATTTATGATTAATTATTTTCCAAACAACAACTTACCTTATTCAAATCAAAATCTTTCAATTGACTAAATATCATTCTTCTGAAGATGATCTCTTTGACTTATGGGGTAAGCGCCTTATGAGGGAATTAACCAGAGAAAACCAGAAATATGTCACTTTAACTCAAGTTTTAGACGTATAGACTCTTTTCCACAAAAAATTATAAATTGATTTCGAAAGATTGTTTTATTATCTAGTAAAGGTACTATTAGTATGTTTTAAATTTTGAGAAAAAATGTTTATTTTTAGAATAATAAGGTTATACCGTAGGTCGTTGGCAGATTTGTTAAATTTTCAAACAAAATTTTGTATTATACCACACACATTTCAAATCATATAAATCATGCAGTAAAATAAATCAATAAATTATCTGGGAAAGCTATATTTCAGAATTTTAATTTTAGTTTAAATGAAATCATTAAAAAAAGATCCGCGCACGTGTTTTGTGACGAAAGTTTGTCTATTTATTTACGGTCTTACAAACTAATATATTTAAGTTTTTTTTTCCATTTATATTGTGCTTAGACATTATTGAAAAATTATAAGTACATAATTTTAATAGTTTTATCATCACGCCTTTCAGCATTTTTGGTTGTAGGTATAAATTAAAGCAAATTTTGAATGATATAAAATTGATTTTGAGTTATAATTTAAAGAAACTGGTACGGAGAATAATTAATCTTTCTCATTGATCGATCGTAAGAACATCTTTCGACGAAATTTGGATTCTCGGCCGCTGGCTGACTAAAGGCCCTTACACCGAATAGATAATAAACACTAGAAATGCATTCCATGTAGATTTGAATAGAAACCAATATCGCCACTGACCATACCCTTTAGTTCTAGCCCATTTATTAGCCGTAGTTTCACGTCACACGAAGATAAAAAAATAAACAGTTTCACTTACACAATTTGCCTGCCCACGTACTGAGAATGCCGATTTAAAAACAGTTTTCATAATAATCATAGCGTGAACGTGTGAATAATTTGAATGCAAGACTATTAAAACGGTACTTTATGGGAAAACTATTTATTTCCGGCAGTTTTTTTACGGTGCGTTTTATACAATGATTAGCTGTGTGTTCTTAGAATAAAGAATGGGTATTTTCTATTCATTGGGTGTGTTTATTTTAAATAAAATATTAGAGTTTTCTGACGACCGCCTTGTATGACTTTACAACGTGGCTATCAATTAATTAATTAATAGTCTAGTTAGTGGTCCGCAACCTGATTTGAAACGGTGTGCCTATGTTTTTATTTTAAACAAATTTACTTTTAAAAGAATTGAAAGAGATGGGATTGGGCGCGAAATTGAGTAATCTGGAAGTATGTTGCCTGTTGTATGCTGATGTTGCGGTGCTGATATCTAACAGTATGGAAGATCTACAGTAGTGTGGATCGATTTTTTGTTTTTTTTGTTTTTCTTAGTAGCGGGGTGTGGAATGGATGCTCTATAGGGATACTATTAAAAGTCATTATGACGGCATTAAGATATTTCGAGTGCAAGTACTGCCCCAAGTAAATTCAAATTTAAAAAAAAACACCGAGAAACTAGAAAAAGAAGGGTTTAATCATTGCTCAATAATAGGAGTTAAAATATAAAAAATTAAACTTAGAGTGAGCAACAACGTGAGCTAGAGTGCTAAGATTGAAAAATACGACATTACTGATGTTATTGCAGCTGACAATGATGCTGATTATTTTTTTCAAATTTTTTACTTTTTATACAGGGTGGGGCAGAGTGGAGTTCGGTTTGGGGGGCCTTCAGTGATTTTTTTAAACTAGTAACTCCTCTCTGCCCCACCCTGTATGAAGATTTTTCAGTATGTGGATACGGCGCATCCCTTGACTGAAAGAATTCAGAATATCTTCATACAAAAAGTAGAAATTTGAAAAAAAATAAAATTAATTTTTGGCTACAACAACTGACATAACATCATATTTTACCGACAAACGTCATATTTTTAAACTTACGGACCGCACAGGCAGATAACGGCAAAACGCCACATAACTCTTTGGCACGCACTGTTTGCTTCATCTACATTCGTGCACACTGAGCACCTCACTTACTTTAGATTGGTTCACGAAGCGAAGACTCCTTTATCGAAACATATTTTCAGCAATGAGTGGCAAGTATCTTTCCTTTTCCAAATCGTAAAATATTATAAAAAACGAAAGATACTCGTAGGTATTAACATAGACTATGTCCACAATGAAGTGCTGGTACCTACCCTGATGTGTGGCAGTGAGGCATGGAATTGGTAGAGGAAGGATAAACGTAGACTGATTTTTTTTATTTTGTTTTACATGAATACCGCACAAGAGTCCCAACTGCTCCCGTCTGGAGTCAGTGGGACTATGGCATCCCCAATTGGGGTATGTTGTGATGCTGATGGTAGTGGGGAGGGGAAGGAGATAGGGAAGAGGAAACAAACACGGCTAAAGCCATTTCAAGCAACGTTTCAATTCTGAATGGTGGTCTCACACCAGGGCGATACTGAGAGTATCTTCCACTCTGGAACGTGCAGCAAATATATCGTATATATTATTTTTTAAATGAATAATTGTGAAATAACACAAATTAATCAAATAAAATTTATTTGCCACGCCGGGATTCGATCCCGCGACCTTCGGAGTGCCAGTCAATAACCTTACCACTGGACTGCGCCGGCCGTCAAGCTATAGAATGCTAAAGATATGAGATTTCTGAGGCGTATGAGGGGTAAAACCATGTATAATCGTGTGAGAAATATGTAGAACGAAAGAATGCAAGGCTGCTGGCGTAATAAGTACCTAAGATTAAAAAAGGGACGCTCAGATGGTTTGGGCATGTATAGAGCGAATGAACGAAGAAAGGCGTGTAAGTGGTTCGCTATGTTTGGTATCTTAGCAGGGGTGCCCGTGTTCATGGGATGAGGTTTGTCCGGGTCTTAGGATGCCTCTGCCCATCAGCTATACGGCAGGCCGGATCGGGAGAGAATGGTTGTGGGAATCCCTTCAACCAGCCGTACTCTTACGGAACATCGCCTTGCAACACAGAGGGAGGGATGAATTCATAAGACACACATGGACGTTCATGGATTCACACTGTCCCTCAGATTCCTACCCACCCCTAATATTCTTTTCCTTCCCAGAGTGTAGAGCTAATGTAAAAAAGGAGAATATATTACGCTAATAAGTAGGTAGTTTGAACAGTAGATACGAATAATTAGACATGGCACGGTCAAATGAATCAAATACTTGAGTCGCACCATGTCAAGAATCAGTATAATAGGTATGTATGAGATAATGTATGAACGTGAATGAGGCGAGGATTATGCCAAGACCGAGTTGTTTGGGAACTACTTATTTTCGATCGTGGCTACGAAGTCACATACACGTTTCCGACCCCAGATCTGCTATAGCTACCTACAATATTACTCATTGTGCGTATAAATATGTGCACACACTTATTTAGACGGCACAAACAAAATAATTATTTGACAGTGCGTATATTATACAAACTACATCCACACAGCCACATATATAATATAAGCACACAAAGCTGTGTGAGTGTAAGTGTACATCGCAAACACACGCATTCGATTACTACGCGTTCCCACTTTTTACAAACTTCTACTGAAATCAAGCCACTCAATCAAATGGAGAATACGATAAGGTTCTTATCTAAAGGAACTAACCAAACGCTCAACGTGTTTTTTATTATAAAGATTTACGTTGGTATTTTTGTCTAAATGCCTTCGACTGTTTGGTTTGTCGGTGGGCGAGAAGCGATAGGTGGATGTGTGTTGCATATGTATGTGTGATGTGTATATGCAGACGGAGAGGATATATAAGTAGGTAGATTCAGCTGATAACTCGAGAGTCAAGGGGCCAGGCCAGAGGAAGTGACGTCATCAGCGTTTACATCCTGCCGTTGCTTCAAATGGAAACGGTCTAAAATAAATTATTTTTAATGAAATAATTAAATTAAATTATTTTTGTAGGACTTGTTTGCTAAGATCCTAGATCAATTCTCGTCCAAGAAAAGATATATTTTTAACTTTAAAGTGAAACTTCTGTAGCACCGCTGTGATTTGGATTTCGGATTAACGGAAATTACGATTACTGCACCTGCGATGCTTCAATTGCGCTCATAGGCCGCTTTGATTATCAATTTTCTTCACTTTCAAAGGCTCCTATTGGTTGAGATATGAAACGGAAATTACGCTAGGACTGCGCTCATTGGTCGCTTTGATTATTATTATAATTTTTTTTTAATTGCCGGCAACCCGGGCGTTTATTGAAATAACATTAACATATACAAACAAGTAAGTAATCCGCCTCACTAGACAAGGTCTGTTCTGAGTCGGGTACATATAAATGCATACATATACACAGACATACACACATATACATATGAATACGTATGCTTGCACATAATCATAAAACATAGGTATACAAAATCTAGATAAAATTATTGTAAATTGTTGATGGTTGTAGTGGGATGTACATAATGTCATAAAACCAAAAATATAAAAAGAATTATTGAAAATTGTTGTAAGGTTATCATGGAATGTACATTATGACATGACTTTACCTTTCAAGTATTGGTTGAGACTATTTTGGTAAAGTTTCGCTTCAACCGCGTGTAAAAAGCGTTCGAATTTTTTAAACCTCTATTCTTTTAAACAAATAATACTTTCGCGACAAATAAAGGTAAGTCACACTGATCCCACGTAAGCAACGTATAGGTATGAGATATTGCGTCTCCACGCCGATTTGTTGAAGTGAAACTCGATGAAACGAAAAAGCGACACTAAAAAGAGACAAACACTTGGGTACATCTACAGGATTTAGCCTGCAAGAGAATAAGATAGTTGATCGGTCTCCTCTTTGTGCGGTGCTTCTTAGCCTCCCCACTTTTGTCTACTTTAGTTTTCTGAAGGTTTCACTTCTACCGCGTGTGAAATGTGCACTTTGATTTTTTTTTAGGTACGTAACGCAAATTCTTATCAGATACATGTTTCAGTCTTACTAGATCTTTTATTCCGCTTCCACATATCCCAAATTATGAGAGATGGGAAGGCTGATAGAGATATTGAAAGATATTTTATAATAAAAATTATACTAAAAAAACCTCTAGACTTCCCAACTGATCGCATATTCGAAGAATTCAAAGTTCCAACATTTAAAAACTTATTTATAAAAAATTCAATTGTACAAATTATAAAAGAAAAAGATAAATACGCATTCATAACTGAAAATCGTACTAGACTTAAACATGTATTTGTGTGCCCCAAATTAAACACTTCTTTTGCCCAACACCATTATACTCACCAAGGAAAATTATTTTTCAATAACCTACCAATAGAAATCAGAAGCAAAAGTTCAATTGTTGAACTCCATCAAAAAGTATTTTAGAGAATGTCACACTAAAAATCATACTTGTTTTTCTTCTTACTGAATACATATTATATGTTTGCATATTTTAGTTAACGGGTCTGATTGCCATGTGTCTGTATTAACTGCATCTACATATATATATATATATATATTGAAATACATGACTATAGTAAATAGTGATTGTATGTACTTATATGAAATGTATTAACTGTATTAACTGCATTGTATTAACTGTACACGTGACTGTATTTGTACATAAATTATGAAATGTCAACTCTTCTTCCATCCACAAGCTAAGGCTTTTAATGGAAGACCAGTAAAATTATAATATGTAACAATTCTAAGATAAACAAATAATAAAAAAAAAAAAAAAAAAAAAAAGGGTAAATGCAGGTAACTCTATTAATGGAGGATCGAACGCGTTTGACGCTAACAAAAAACTGAACAAAGAAGCGAAGCTAGCAGTCCACCCACAATGGAGTGTTGGTACCTCGGGAGTGAAGCATGGAACTGGCAGAGGAAGATTGAAAGTACGCTTATAGCTATAGAAATGAGATCCCTGAGGCGCACGTGTGGTAAAACCCTGTATAATGGCGTGAGAAATGTGGAGATTTGCAAAGAATGCAAGGCAATTTCCTCCGCATTTCTTCCCCACTTCTTCTAACCGCAATAATATTTTATAAGCGTAATGAGTAAAATTAAGAAAGGGACGCTCATATGGTTTATGAACGAATGTTCTTCGTTAATTTATTGTTTATTTAAACGCCCATAGGGATTTTACATAGAATGCAGTACATTTTTTTTTTAATTACAGTGAAAATAATGGGTTTACAAAATACAATACAAGTAACATAATATTTGTTGAAAACAAAATAAAGGTTGTATAAAATATAAGGGTTAAAAAAAAAAAAATAGGTTACATAAAATATATCTAAGCGTTTACAAAATACATCATCATCATCATCATCTGTGGCTCTACAACCCAGGTCGGGTCTTGGCCTCCAGCAGAGCCTGCCTCCATGACTGTCGGTGTTGTGCTGCGTTGCGCCAGTTTCGGATGCCGATGGTGCTTGCATCCTTCACCACTCCATCCAGCCATCGAAGCTTTGGTCTTCCAACTCTTCTCCGACCCCCAGGTGCACCATCCATAATTCGCTTTGGAATATCTCCTTCGCTCATTCTCTGGATATGTCCAGCCCACCTGAGTCTTCCAGTTTTGATTTCCTTGGAGATATTAGGGTCCTCGTAAAGATCGTATAGCTCCTGGTTGTATCTGATACGCCATTCTCCATTATCACAGACTGGGCCGTAAATCCTTCGCAGCACCTTCCTTTCAAAACTTTCTAGGGCTCCTTCATCACCCTTACTGATTGTCCAGCATTCCGAACCATACATAAGAACAGGTCGTATAAGGGTCTTGTAAAGCAGGACTTTAGTTCTTCTGGTAAGGTGGCGAGATTTCATATGCTTCTGTAGCCCAAAGTAGTATCGATTTGCAGCTACTATTCTTCTTTTGATTTCGCTGGATACATTGTTGTCATTTGTCACCATAGTACAGTCATAATAGTACAAAATACAGGTAACATAAAATATAGGAAACAAAATATAGTCCATAAAATATAGGAGTTGACATTTTATTTTTTATTTATTTATTTTATTTTATTTTAAATGCACATTTACAGTTATACATAACCAATAATAAACATACATTTTATTTAATTAAGTAGATAATAATAGCGTTTTTGAATTGATGAATATTTAATTTAAAAATATCTATATCAGGGGACAGGAAATTTAGTAACAGAATCATTTTCCGAGCGGCATTACTAATGGTTAGTTAGTTCTGCATATCGGAACAACAAAAGGTCTGTGTCTGCGCGCTCTTGTGAAGTTGTCGGGGACATAAAACTCAAATTTTTGTAATATATCGGGAATACAGATGTTACCGTTTAAAAGTTTATATGCTGTTGTCAGCAAAGCAGTTAACATAAAGCAGGTAATGTTTAAAATTGTTGTTCTCATTAGTTTATGGGATAGGTAGAAATAAATAGTTGGCACATATGGCGTTTGAAGTTTGCTAAGTTCAAATTATTGTCAAATACAATTTGTAGAACGAATTAACGAAGAAGGGGGTATGAGGAGAATATATTATGATTTATGATGTAAATATGAATTGTGGAAGAAGTCGGGGACGAAGAACAAGTGGCACGATCCAGTGAATCAGATACTTGAGTCGGGCCTTGTCAAGAATCAAAATAATAGAAGAGTATGTATAAGATAATGTATGAATGTAAATGAGGCGAGGAGTATGTGCCAAGACCGAGTTGCTTGACGGTCAGTCCTCTCTACCTTCTGCGAAATGCGTGATGGGTAATTATTTAGTTAGTTAATTTTATATTGTGGATCACTTCGCGTCTTACTAAAACTATTCGTGTTGCTTGCGTAGGTCCAGGTGTGGTTCTCTCCAGATAGTCTGCAGTCAGGTTGTAAGGTTGAGCTGCTTTATAGGCTTCCTTCTGTTCCACACCATGGAACGGTACAGTGAGATGATAGAGTAGAGTTTAAGGTTATCCTTGTGTAGTAAAAACACTTGTACTGGATATGATTCTGTTTATTCTGGTGAATAATTTTACAGTTTTTTTTAATTCGACGACAATAATTTAATGATTAAAGTTTAACAGAAGTGAAAGACGATTTGATTTCCGGCTAAACCAGCAGAGTTTAGGAAATCAAGAAGAATAACAAGAGAGAATAAGTGACAAGCAAAATCCAAAAACACCTTTTTATAAACACAAAAGAGAAAGTTTGACACGGCCACAGACAAAAGAGATTATAGACAGACATTTTAGTGCAATATTTTAGTAAGAGGTGACATAGACGCGAAAGTTTAAGGTAAGAGGCTCTACACATCGAGATGATAAATGATAAGTAAAAGTGTTCAGTGCTAAATGAATTTAAACATAAAATAGGACAATCACAACACACAACATCCAACATTGTTAATATCCCATTTTAACTACAAAACATAGTTGTTAAAATCGGTCGATCGTTAAAACCCTTTCTCGAGAAGGTCAATACCAATTCCATCTTCTGTGGTCAGTTATCAATATTTGCGAGCACGGTCTACGATTTTTAACAAAAAATTCCGACCGAGGATTGATAAATAGTAGCTAGGCCTCCATAGTATCAGATATTAAGTTTCGGTTGACTGTCAATACACACATATTTTTTAATTATGTCGTTCGATATGCAAAATTAATGGCTAATATTATTTTTTTTTACATTAACTCCACACAGGAGGCCTTGAGAAAAATTAATTAATAATTTCCCTCAGGGCCTATGTCATCTGGGATGCTGTGTGGAGGATCTTTTTAAGGAGAGGAAGGAATGAACATTGGTCTTGAAGAGACCCATGTTGTAGGAAGGAGGAAACACAGAGGCCGGCAAATCATTCCACAGCCGAGCTGTTGAATACAAGAACGAGTCGAAGAAGCGACCTATTCTCACGCCACAAATGTCAACCGTGTACAGATGTTGGGCACGCGTTTGGCGTGTTTCCCGACTATGCACCGGTGCCGAAGGGATCAATGACGCTAATTCCTCGGAGCATCTTCCATTGAACCTGTAGAACAAGGATAGCATTCCCACCCGACGCCTATGCTCTAAGGATTGCAATCCGTCTGTTAAGATGGGAAAATCTATCAAACGGACCGCCCGTTTCTGAACAGAGTCGAGGGTATTTTTCAGGTATTTTGGAGCTCTAAACCAGAGGTGGCTGCCAAATTCAACCGTGGGGCGCACTTGTGATTTGGACAGGGTTAGCAGTTGTGTACCTACTATTAAAGTATCCGCGGGCCCTGTACAGTACGCCCAGTTTTTGAGAGGCTAACTTTACTCTGGCTTCGATGGAGCCCCCATATCTGAGCTGTTCATTAGGGTTAAACCAAGCATATAATGGAGGTCCTGTTCGTAAGATTGTTCCGTTGCTTCATTTAATGAACGTACTGAACTAACGAAGCTCTTAGAAATGAAAGAGGTCTTATACGCCTATAGACATGGACTTAAATAATACATGTAAGGCGCGATCAATTAATTCCGTTCGATCTTTGAAAATGATTGAAATATGTCTAAGGACCTCATTAACTAATTAACTCCCGATTGGTGTCAAAAGTAAATGCGGACTGCCAATGCATATTTAGGTTAGTATCTCAACTCAACTATGCCATTTATTATTATTATTATCTAATTGTTTGGTATCTGACGTATCGTAGTGTCCGTTTTATTTTTCGTATAAATTCGAAGAAAATGCCTTCAGTGTTGCCAGCGAACATCGATTTCTTATTCATTGCCTGGCAAGTGGCAATATCGGTTCGGCTGTTAACGATGACGGCGTGCTAGGGACATCGATATATAATTATTCGGAAGTTACGCATGTCGATCCGATATCTAAAGTTGTCGATTTGACCGTACTAGAGCTCCAGATCAACTGACGCGTCACATACGTAAGATCTTGAAACACACTTTCACCTACAATACACCAAACATGAGTAGGTAGAATTTAGGTGCCTAATCGATTTCATAAACTTTATCAAACGAGCACAAGAATCTAAAGAAGTTTTTTTATAAATAAAACTGATACAATTCTATAAAATATTAGCTGGTTCCCGGCATGCGTTGCAACGCCATATTCAAATAAATAAATTGTTTCTCCCTGCATGTCCTTTCCCGTGCGTCCCCGTTCCCCTCCCGCATTCCCTGCCCTCCCGAGTTCCCGTTTCACCTTCCACGCCTACCCTCTCCCCGCTCCCGCTCCACGGTCCCGCAAACCTCCCTCCCGCGTTCCATATATTCAGTCCCAGTACATTCAGTTTTCAAACAGCTCGCGTGCCACCTATTAGAATTTTTTTATTCAAATTTTCATTTTTCGTATATTACAAATATTCATTTTTGAACATTATAAGTACAATCCATATAATTTGGTACCTATTTAAAATATCTATAATTTTAAAAATCCATAGACATTTCTTTTAATACAAAAAAAACAGGTGCCTGCTAAATTCAATTTCATCAAACGCGTGAACTGTCTAATGTGCGAAGTTAAAATAGTCGTAAGAGCCTTTTACAAAGTATTAGAAAACTTTAAAAAAAGACGAATGAAATAGGTAAAGTCGTTCTGAAGTTATGTCGTGACCATTTACATATATATAGATGTTTAACATTAGCGGTCTTGAAAATAAGCCTTTGCATCCATTTCCGACACTGGCGGCCTGACTTAGATAATTCAGTGTTGAACAGTTACTTTGTTTCATGAATGGATAAATGAATTTAATGTTTGCTGTCAGATTCTTGAATAAACCACTTTTATCAAATCAACACACTGACAGTTACCCAGATGCAAATTCATACTTGACATGCACAAGTGAAATCATTTGAATTTCCAAACTGCTAAATTATGCTCTCAAACATTTTGCAACAGGCATGCTGATATGGAATAATAATTGAAGTAGTAATGCAGTGTCATTTCGATGTAGAGGAATGGACTGAGGTAGGAACGTTTCGTTTGACTGTATTTCGCACATCTTTTCCTATGGAGGAGTGGACTGAGTAGGAACGTTTCGTTTGACTGTATTTCGCACACCTTTTCCTGTGGAGGTGTAGACTGAGTAGGAACGTTTCGTTTGACTGTATTTCACACACCTTTTCCTGTGGAGGAGTGGACTGAGTAAGAACTTTTCGTTTTACTGTATTTCGCATACCTTTTCCCGTGGAGGTGTAGACTGAGTAGGAACGTTTCGTTTGACTGTATTTCG
Source organism: Limnephilus marmoratus (assembly GCA_917880885.1). Taxonomy (NCBI): domain Eukaryota; kingdom Metazoa; phylum Arthropoda; class Insecta; order Trichoptera; family Limnephilidae; genus Limnephilus; species Limnephilus marmoratus. Next base: position 57,785,438 of record OU862911.1, on the reverse strand, counting down.
CACACCTTTTCCTGTGGAGGTGTAGACTGAGTAGGAACGTTTCGTTTGACTGTATTTCGCACATCTTTTCCTGAGGAGCAGTGGACTGAGTAGGAACGTTTCGTTTGACTGTATTTCACACATCTTTTTCTGACGAGTTTCAGTGCGTTTCCAACGCTATTTTTATTTTTACGCCACACATGCGTACCATTTGCGGGTATCATGTCGCGGAAGGATATACTGAGGAAAGGGTAGGAGAAACGGAAAAAGGAAAAAGATTGTTGAAGAGTTTCTGACTTATTGGATGTTATGGTTTTCAATAATAACTACCGAACGATGAGCTCTGCCGTCATGCAATTTAGAGAACTTTTTTACCATCTGTAAATTAAGGATCAACCAAGGTACTGTTGTCAGCTCTTATGATAATTTATAATACAACATTAAATGTTAAAAAATACTAAAATAATATTTTATTAAAATAGCAACACTGAAGTTGAAGTTGTTACAGATTAATTTACTTAATGTGTATTTGTTTCATATTTAATACTGAAAAGAACATGATGTTGAAATCTCAAAATACTAGAAATGAAAGTCAATCTAAAATGTAACGAAGGTTTGGTTTCATTGCAGTTTCATTTGATTATACAAAAGATGCATGATTTTACTTCAAATTAAGATTCTATACACTTATGCAATCAGGGCATGGTTTCGGTCTCGAAGAGTTCTTTTAATTTACCCTTTCATATTCTAGAATAAAACAAAATCACTAACGGCAAAGTTAACGCGACATGTCAAGATTTCTCATACGTAATATTGTGAACGACTTACTGGTTAATGGGCGCCATACTCCTGCGGTCAATAAATTAACGTTTTTTTTTTAGTTGCTTGAAAATTTTTGCGCATTTGACATTAGCTCCACACATGAATCACTCCCCTCGTTACCCTCCACGCACAAAATATTTTAGGATGCTGTGTGGAGGGTCTTTTTATGGTCTAATGGACTTAAGAATCCATCCCTCCCCCTGCGGTGCAAGGCGATGGGCCGTGAGGTCTAGTTTAGGTCCGAGAGGTCTAGGTTAGGTCTCCCTCCACCAGTCTCCCGATCTGGCCCTTCACGTAGTAGATGGACAAACGAATTCGCTGCCAAGACCTAGACAAACCCATGAACCCGGGCACCCCTGCTAAGTCACCAAACGTAGCGAACCACTTGGGGTGACCTACGGCAGAGGTCTGAATCTTAATTTGATCCGAGGCGAGGTTACCCGAAATGAAAATTGAAAATTGCGCTGTTCATACTCATCCACATTTGCTCTGATGACGGACACAGCGAGACGAAATGTTTGCTAGAAAATAAAGGAAAAGCAATAAAGTCGAACCCTAAAAAAATTACCTAGATACATAATAATTATTGGTATCCGTTTACCTTTCTTACAATCGGTACACGTGACTCCATACCTAACCACATACATCTAAAGTAGGTGTAAGTAATGTATCGTGGTATACCTATTTGTTTGTGCGCTTGGATGAATAATGCAGAATATGAGTAAAACGCGTGGCCACATATTTCGCACATTTAAGGAAGTGGAAGTCGAAGATAGCGTCACGCGCGTCACCCAAAAGAATTCCAACACTTTCCAAATAAATATACAAGGCACAGGTACAGTACAGGTGTACACTGCACACCGTACCTATACACTGAATAGGATATCCTGGTTGGGGTCATGGCTCATGGCGACGATTTCCAAAATTAGGGTCGTCATTCCGGACTCGATAATTATGTCAATTATTATTAGACACTTCATTAATTTCACATTATTTACAAATATGGAACGTACGTTAAGTTTCAACGTTATAAATGGAGTGTGACATTTTTTTCTTCAATATCATCGTCTAGCTGGTTCCCGGCATGCGTTGAAAGATACGAGTACGTATTCAAAGAAATACATTGTTTCTTCCTGAATCACCTTTCCCGTATGTTCCCGTTCCCCTCCCGAGTCCCCTTCCTAGCTAGCTTTATGAATAGGCCACTTGCATGGACTTCATAACGACTTGGAAAAAATCGTGTGGATAGATCTTTTTACTAAGATTACGAAAATGTTAGTAAAAATTTTTAGAAATGTACAGTTTTTTTTTATTTTTAAATAAATAAATCCATTATTTGGGCTCGTGACGTCACTACATGAAAATGTCCCGTCGCCGAAAATGTTCCTATTAATTTTATAAAATTCCACACTGATTTATTTTTTTATATGGCATCACTTTGATTTCAGGCGAATTTTTGAATTCGTTCACTAGATTTATTGTTTGTTCTCTGCGAACTTATCATTTGGTTTGATTTTTTGACAGATGTTCTGAAGAGAACCCCGTACAATTAATGGGTACGGGGTTCTCTTCAGAACGTGAAGAGGATGTCGGTACATGTTTAAGAGGTATAATGATTATGGTGCTGATTTTAACAAAATAAAATTTTATAATATTCTTATTATTATTACAATTTACAAGTTCAAGTATATTACATTGAATTTAGTAATATAGTCGCTGTACATTATAATGATTTATGATCAATAAGATGGATCAAGGAAAAAAATATTTACGAGATGTAATATTTTTGGTATGCCTCGTTATTCTCCTGTGCCATTCGTGTGGAAAACGTTATTTTTTTTTTTTATTATTTTCGGCTATGTAATTATCGTTTTTTCACACATATAAAATTATGTCCCGTCTTTCCGGTTTATAAAAAATGGTCTGATTTTTCGGATTGAAATTTTCAAAAAATCCCCAGGGTTTCAAAAATACGATTAAAAAAAAAAAATACAGAATGTCTTAGAATATTTGCCTAAACCGGAAATTTTTTTTAAAAAATGTGATGCAAGTGGCCTATTATAGCCTATATGTTATTTTGATGTATGAGCTATATTATTGTAAAGTTTCATTAAAATTCATTAAATTTCATAAAAAGAGTAATAAACACACATACATCCATGCAAACTTTCGCGTTTATATGATAAGTAAGATTTACAGGTACAAGATTTGTAATTTGTATGTTCAAGTTGATTTCTATAATTGTAAGTTAAGATGAAGCTATATGTGAAATTCTATTTGGATTAATCTTTACTATGAATTGGTTTACATTATGAACTTCAGAAAATATAATTGGATAAATTGAAGCTTTTACTACCTTTTGTATTCATTGGAATTACAATAAATTAATTATTTACGAATATAAGAAATTTATTAAAAAATATAGGCGTAAACTACTAAAACATAATGTTTTTTTCATGACTTAACCATGAAGTAATAATGAAACAATTTAAAAAATATACCCCTTTGCGGTTAAGAGCGTTTAACCAGCCAGCGGACGAAAATCCACATTTCGTCGAAAGTTGTTCTTCCGATCGTGCAGGGCGGTTTCAACGAGAAAGATTAATTATTCTCCGTACCAGCTTTTTAAAATTATAACTCAATATCGAATTTATTTCAATCCGAATTAGCTTTAATTTATACCTTCATCCAAAAATGCTGAAAGGCGTGATGATAAAACTATTAAAATAGTGTGCTTTTTGTAGTTATTTTTTTATTATAAGTATTTATCATTTTTCAATAATGTCTAAATTTAATAAGAATGTTAAAAAAATCTGAAATATATTAGTTTGTAAGTGCGCAAATAAATACACAAATGGACCAATTTTCGTCAAGAAACACATGTACGTACATATTTTTTAATGATTTTATTGAAACTAAAATTAAAATTCTAATACATAACTTTGCTAGATAATGTATTGATTTATTTTACTGCATGATTACATTATTTGAAATGGGTGTGGTATAATACAAAAACTTTTTTGAAAATTTAACAAATCTGCCAACGACCTATGGAATAACCTTATTATACTAAAAATTTAAAAAAATTCTATAAATTTATTACATACGAATGCTAGATAAAAGAACAATCTTTCGAAATCCATTTATAATTTTTTGTGGAAAAGAGTCAATACGTCTAAAAACTTTTTTGAAAATGACGTATTTCCGGCTTTCTCTGGTAATGCCCTCTTAAGACTATTTTCGTCGTTTTGTGTGTTCTAACATTTTTTCATTCTTATAAAATTATGCACAAATTAAATAAAAAAAACACTTTGGCGCTTACTTGCCTCGTGCAGATTCGACGCTCGATTTTAAATTTTGAGGCGTGAGACACGAAATATTTTTAGCATTTATATTCCTCTTCGAGGCCGATTCTAAGTCCGTTTCAGCTTTTGAACAAATTGTGATCAGCGGAAGAGACCCACTATCATGTTTTTAAGCTTGTCAGCTTGTTACAATTTGAAAAATAATTAAAACGAACACAGAGTTCGTTTTTAATGGGGAATTTCTGCGAATCAACTGAACCTTAATTTATTTATATACATTAACTTCTTCACTTCTGAATTCTTGCACCTTCTTTGATTTCTTCTTGAACGCTTTTATCGAAAGTTTAATTTTACATTATTTTTATTTTGTATGAGTACCTACCGCACCCACTGCTCCCAATTGCTCCCAATCATCTGGATTCAGTGAGACTATGGCATTCCCAATTGGGATATTATATTATGAGGCTGATGGTAATGGGTAGAAAAGGGAGATAGGGAAGAGAAAGGTGGGGAAGAAGTACTTATCTGTTCAAATCTGATCACCAAATACGGCTGAAGCACAGATGGATGAAGCTATATCAAGCAATGTTTTGTTTCAAAATAATGGTCTTTCAGCGAATATAAGTATAACACATTATTATTACGCGAGTAGTATAAATGAATGAATTGGGAAATAAAACAAACTAATCAAATAAAATTTAGGTGTGCACGCCGGGATTTGAACCCCAGCCACCGATGGCATCAAATTTATTTGTCATAAATTAGTCAGAATGTTTTATTCTTACAATCCAATATATGTTTTTCAATTTGGGAGGCGGGAATGGGTACCGCCGCCCCGGGAACCTTTATTGGATAACCAACACCTCTGCCATAGGTCACCCCAAGTGGTTCGCTACGTTTGGTGATTTAGCAGGGGTGCCCGGGTTCATGGGGTGAGGTTTGTCTAGGTCTTGGAGGCGGATGACCAGGACATCCTAACCCCAGATTATTACCCACCCCTTAAACCCTTTTCCTTCCCAGAACTCTCCTCTCCTTCCTTTCCTTAAAAAATCCCTCCACACAGCATCCTCAAAGATGACATAGGCCCTGAGGGAAATTATTTTCCTCAGGGCCTTCTGTGTGGAGCTCATGTAAAAAAAAATGTTTACGTAGTACATATCTATCAAACTGAGAAATGCAAACTAAACTTAAAACTTAAAAGATGCGTTTTGAATTCAGAATTTAAACTTTAGTATGAATGTACTTTTATGAATAATAGTAACTATAACCAACGGCGACCTTGTGTGATCTATCGCAAAAAACGCTGTGTAAATTATCCAAGTTTCATTACGTTTAAAGTCTCTGTAATTAAATCCAAGTTGTGCTCTTTTGTCTTAAGTATGTCCTTTCAGGAACTCCCTCTTTTGTTGAAATCTCCCAGGGGCGATGTTTCATGACATTCCTGAGTGTGAGTATATCGTAGATACTGAAAAAACCGGCCTAAAGTTCATTCAGTAGGGACATACCAAGATTTGTCGTGAAATGAAAAGTGGAAGGCCGAGAGGAGTACGACGTTTTTCTAGGCGTGGAAAAGGAATGGTTTTCCAGGATTTCTTTGTTGATTACTTTGTTGAATTTGAAGAACTAAGAAAGAGATAGGTTTATCTATAAAGAAGAATGTTGCCGAGTAACTGACGTTGACAGGAAGAATCAACGAATCAATGAAGGAGAGACCCGAGGCTAGTCCAACGTTGGACCCAAATTGAAACCAAAGAACACGCGTCCCCAATAATTGCTCGTTTAGACCAAACATTTTTTCGTCCATAATCTGATAATGTAAATTAGGTAGCATGTTTGACGCTTTTATAGCGCGATTGTATTACTTCCTACTGTTCATTATGAAATTTATCAATTACAGGCGAGCGTTAATATTACATTCTTTAGACTCGTGGTCAATTCCCCAGAGCCCTAACAGCAGCAGAGCAACTTGTACATACACAGTACAGTCTCTACAAGATCATTATAGATTACATAGAACATAGATAGATTCATCTCAGTGTGTGTGTGTGTGTTAGGCCGGTTGGTGGGCGGGAAACTGGCAGGAAGTAGTGTCGGCACCACGTGACCGGTGGCCGGAGCAGGCTATCGTCACTTCCGGTGTCACATGAGATACAGCACTGTAGCTTAGATAGACAATATTACATACGCTATGTGCTATGCTATATGATACGCGCTATGTGCTGTGTTACGTATCGGGTATGTGGGTCGAATCGTTGAATGTTGAATGCCAACTACGCTGACTAAACCGACTGACTGACTGAACGTTGGCATTTAATCGGTAATATTGTCAAAAGCGGTGCGACCAATGACACCCTACTCGCTCTACTATACTATACTACACTCACTACTCTAGCAAGCTGTACTAATCAGCTCAAGTACCCACTCATTCATTAAAAGCGCGCCATTGACTTAAAATACACGAGATTGACCTTCGCATTCTCAACATCTAGTTTGGCATTATTGACACTGTACTAATACATCTCACTCTAGCAATAACTTGCAAAGTCTTCAGTATTTTCCGGTCATCTTAATATTATAATACGACGTTATTCCGTCGCTATTGAAATTCAAACAAAGACTCTTGTCGAAAACAACCAAATTCTCAAGAAACTTTGTTTTGATCACTAATAAATCGGGCGTACTTTGTAGAAGGTCAAAATATTTTCACTTTGCAATAAATTCGAAATAATAAAAAAATAATAATAAAAATAAATGGAATACTTCAGAACACATCCGAAAACTAATAACTGTTTTTCAGGTGATATGAAATACTTTTTTTATTTTTATTTCTTTTTATTGAGGAAACAAACAGTCATATAGAAAAAATGATTATAACAATAAAATTCATATGTTGTAGACCAATTAAGTTCCATTGTGTTAAAAAATATTGGTTTAGTTTTTTTTTCAGCTTCTCCAGGTACCAAATTGAAAGTCAGCCGCTGAGGACAGGAGGAGTTGGAGGCGACTGTTGCAGGAGGCCAAAGCTCGATATGGGCTGTAGCGCCATCGAAGAAGAAGTTTTTTTTTACCTACTCAACTTATTAAATGACAAAGAAAAAAAAATATAAACATAATAAAGAAAAACATAAAAAAGAAGAACATAAAACATAATAAAGAAAAACGTAAAATTATTAACAAACATGGTTATTCTACGTTTACAAATGTCATTATTACAAAAAATGTATAATTTTTAAAATATTAAAGTTTTTAAAACAATCATAAAAAGTTTTTAAATTGCTCACCTTACTTTTTTTTTATAAACGTTATTATCACCTCACGTTTTGCTCGTGTCATAAAAAAAATAATGAGTATTTCTCTCAAATTGCTATCGAAAACTTTGGCTTTATAGAGGTGCACTGGTTAAATTGTTGATTTGATTATAAAGCATGGAGTTTTCTTTTTCTAACACAGATATATTCTTAGATCATATTACGGATGATAAAGTATAGATAGATTCTGACAGTAAGGAAGTTACAACGATGTATATGAGACCTATGTGAGCTGGGACATATTATTTGTTCTCGTGTGGTAAGGAGGGTGGAGTCCTGATGAAAAATGATAATCGATGTCGGATAGGAGAGGACATCAGAAGAAGGATAAGAAATTGGGATTAAAAAGCTTTTCAGCAATGTTAGACAGAATCTCAATAGAACATAAATAGTTTAAAAAAATCCACTGCAAAAATTGTACCGGAATCTACCTGGCCCATCTGCCCATCTGGAATTATCCTCAACCAACCTAAAAACAGTAAGTAAACATTGATGGTAAAAAGCATGGTCTGCCCCTCTTGAATCATCTAATTCCATCTCTCTAGCAATTTGATTGCTTTACAAATGCATACATGTAATGCAACTCGATATAACGTGCTCCGAAATTTTCCATTGAAAATGACAACCTGGTAAAGTAAGCGACAAACTTTAATACCGACCTGAAGTTGATATAGAAATCGCCGCAATATGCGAGTTTATGGTCCGAAAAGCGGCATGCCTCCCCGCACACGCCTTTCTCTGTCGCACGTATGTTTTACTCTTTATCTCTTTCGCGTATTGTCATTGAAAAGTCAGTAAAGTGACTGAACCTGCATGAGAATGGTTCGCGTTAAGTTCAGGTCGGCATTTAAGTTAGGCGCATACTATACGTTAATTCAATTTACTGTCAAGGGTAGATGTTGTTCAATGTGTTAGAAACTGACTTGCGAGATGATGCTTCTTCCTTGGTCAATTATGATTTTTTTTAAAGAAACAAAAACATTTTGCAAATATTCTCAGGTTAAAAATAACCTGACAATTTAAAAAAAATCTCTCACTACCATAATTACTAGCGGAATATGTATAACGATTAAGCAGTGATTGCAGACTTAGCCAGGCGAGGAATTGAACTTACGATACAAATAAAAATATTCACCACAAATAAATAAATTGCCATTGATTTGATTAAACCTAGTAATCGTCTGCAGTTCTAAAGCAAGTCTGAACTATATTAAGTCCAATCATTTGTCTATGTTTTGTTACTGGCTTTAGCTACTGTACATTTTTAAGATTCAGATATATTCAGTCGCTTTGCATCTGATATTGTTTAGTTAATACCAGCAGCAATAGAAAATCGTATAATAAATAATAATTATTAGAGTTATGTACTTAACGATTGGGAATGTTGTTTGTAGTTTGGAGACAGAATGGTGTGTGAGATAAATCTACACGAAGACGGAAGTGCCCCCGTCGACAGTCAGGATGTCGCGCCGCTATCCTGTCACATAACATTTCATATTTCCTGACAAAAAATGGTTTTATTTAAACAAAAATTCAATGATTTACTCATACTTATGTAAATGCAGTTTACATTTTTTCATAAAATTATCTAAATCATTTTTTTGTGAGTACCGCTCAAGAGTCTCAACTCAATAATTTGGGAGGCGGATATGGGTACCGCTGCTCCGGTAAACATTTATTGGATTACCAACACCTCTGCAGTCCAAGTGGTTCACTACGTTTGATGAGTTAGCAGGGGTGCCCGGGTTCATGAGTTGAGGTTTGTCTAGGGCCGGATCGAGAGAGATTGCTGGAGGAAGACCTAACTTTGACCTCTCCAGCTGGTCTCTCTCCACCCATCGCCTTGCACCGCAGTTGGAGGGATGGATTCATATGTCCGTCACTTCTGGGCACATTGTCCTCAGATTCCTACCCATACCCTCATACCGTTTCCTTCCCAGAACTTGCTCTCCTTCCTTTCCCTAAAAATACCCTCCGCACAGCATTCCCCAAAGATGACACAGGCCCTGAGGGAAATTATTTTCCTCAGAGCCTCCTATGTGGAGCTAATGTAAAAAAAAAGTCAGAGCCAGTGAGATTATGGCATCCCCAAATCAGGTTTGTTGTGAGGTTGAAGACAGTGGAGAGTCGAGATGGGTAATCAGATCTGGTCACCAAACGCGTTTAAAGCATTTGCTATTCTGAATGGTGGCTTTTACCAGGGCGCTATTGAAAGTATCTAAAAACACTCTGGAACGTTCCGCAAATATAGCATATAATATAATTTTAGTTTAATAAATTGTGAAACAAAACAAATTAATTACGTAAAATGTACATGCACAACCCGCGACTTCCTGATTGCCATTCGAGAGCCTTACCAGTCGATAACCAGACAGTCTCCGTCTTGATCATTCAAAGAAGATAGTCTAAATTTACTTGTCCTATCCGGTCCGAGGTTTTGGGATCGCTCTATATTTATTGTTTGAAACATTTACACAGTAACAAAATTGCAGTTGGGATGTACATAGATGTTAACACCTCAATTAAAAATGTTCACAGCATGCGTAATCAATGTTTAGTTGTTACTAGACGAAACTAACAGAAATAATGACAGTCGTTACTAACAGAAATAACGACAATCAAAATGAAATATAAAACATAAAACATAGTAGTGTCAATTATAAAACATAACCTGCAGAGAAAGAGAAGAAATAAAAGATATGATAATAAAGCAATTACAATACATAACTGTTCTCCACGAAGTGTCATGGTAGAAGATCCGAAGATTGTCAATTTGTTTTTTTTGTTTGTGTGGATATCCATATGATCACATTCAAACGTATTATAAGACGATACATTCGAGGCAGTGGATTGAAATGTGCAATATTGTTATTAAATAATTCAAGATGGAATATATTATGGCTCCTTAAAATACGTCTATCAGTAACTTTAATATGAATATTACACAGACAATGATTGATATGAAGCTTATCATGAATAATTAGCAAATTGTCTTCTTTTGCTAGGGTTGTAAAATGAAATTGTTGGAGTCGTTCCTCATAAGATGAGTTCGGCAAAATCTAAGTTTAAATGATAACAGTCTTAGGGTTTTTTTTGTACAGATTCATTGGTTTTTGAATATTTTAAATATTTCCGTGGGTTCCAGAAAACACTCCCATATTCCAATTTGCTTCTGACCAACGAGTTGTATAAGGTTATAATGGATTGGGGATTTTTTTTAATGGTTTTGATATCGTAAGTACATACATACATGTCCACCAATGAAAAGAATCCGTGTACCCGAAGTATTGTAATTTTCTCCTATTTCGGTGGAATTGTTCAAACATCTTGAAATAATATCGAAATTCTTTTGGTCGGGGGACTAGAAGTAGAGAAGTCAAAAGTCAATCTCAGTCAACTTCAGCTCACTCCAAAACGCAAACGTGGCGTGGCAAGTAACTTTTCCAACGGAAACATGAACAAGACACGCAATTTTTTTGGTTATAAAATGTCTGTCTTCGTGGGGGATAGCAATAGTAATTATTATATTACTTGTGGGAGGTAATATTGCTTAGCAACACCAGCAGAGTCTTGGCGGATATTTGGATATTAAATTGCTTGAATTTAGCACCGCTATTTCCAGTTGAGAAGCGGGACTTCAGTTGTCTTCAGGATAGATAAATCTATTTTATGTTGCCGAGTTCTCACATCGTTTATCGGCGGTCTTGTTCAAATAGAGCGGAGGCAGATAAATATATATTTTATAGGTGATGCAACGGATGCTATTTGCAAATATAAATTATGTTTAAATGCTCCGTCAAAATACAACGACGTGCCTAGACACACGGTCGACAAGCATTCAATACTGGAAATTGGAACACAGTCGTAATACTTGAAGGAATTTTTGATACATAGTGGACTATTTTAACTAACTAATTTACGCATTCAAAAACTAGGATACATACATACAAACTCGGGTCGATTCACAACATCAACAAACATCTCACCAACCTACAACTAAGACGACTTTTGGACAAAGAAATATGCAATATTTCTCCATAAAATTATTTAATATCCTATTTCTTGCAATAAAAACCATTCAAAAAATAAGCCACCAAAGAAGTATTACGCTACGGATTATGGACTACAGATACAATGTTGCAACCTAATGTAACATTATCTTCTATATATTATACTTTTCCTCTGGTAATGTTTTAGGTACTTTGAAAAAATAATATACCAAAAAAATCACCTATTTTACGCAGGGCCGGATCTACGAAATCTGGCGCCCTGTGCAGTAGGTACCGATGGCGCCCCCCCCCCCCCCCAACATGTTTATTTCGATTAAAAATTCGTTCACCCCAATTTTTTTATTTTGGTAATTTTTTGGGATTAGTGTCCATGGCTATTACGAATAATTTTTAGAAAAAAACTTTAGATTCGCCTTTATCACTATAAAAGGAAACTTTTTGCATCACGGCCGGCGGAAAATAATGCATTTTAATTTTCAATTTCGTTAAATAAAATTTCACTTCGCGAACCGATACTACGACAGCCCGCCCGCCATTATTGTCACTATGATGTTGGTATCCATGACCTGATACAAACAAGAAGAAGTTTGTTTAACTCTCTAGAACAAAAATACCGCGCTCTGATTGGTCATTGAATTTGGACCGCACCCATTCGTCGTAAAAGACGGTAAAAGATATATGGAAAAATAGATCTTACGTTTAAACTAAATATATGGAATTTGTAAAAAAATTCTGTAACTGACTATAAATTCGTAAGCCGTTGATACCTGATGCATGCGCATTCTGTTTCTTTGGAAAGTGTTGCTAGAGCGTAATAATTACTTCGTACTATGGGTAATTTTTAAACGATTCAGGGAATATTATAACTAAATTTTAATACAATATTTATTTTCTCACGGCACCCCTTCGGAGTTGGCGCCAGGTTTTTTGCACGTATTTGAACCTATGGCAGATCCGGCGCTGATTTTACGAGGCATTCGCAAAACCAAGTACAATGTGACCGGTATCCCAGTGAGATCTCATTGTTTCCGACTTTAAAAAAAAAAAAAAACCAAAAAACACTACTTCTTTATTAATTACTGCCCTTTTTATGCAGGGGTAGGCAGAGAGACATTGTCTCATACATAATCTTTTGTTATATATGTATATTATGATTCTTGACGTGGCCCGACTCAAGAATTTAGTTCACTTGATCGTACCGTGTCTTCCTCGGGCTTCTCTACCTTTCATATTATTTGCGTCATATTTTTTTTTACATCTACTCCACACAGGAGTCCCTGAGGAAAATAATTTCCATCAGGGCCTATGTCATCATTAGGGATGCTGTGTGGAGAGTTTTTTAAGGAAAGGAAGGAGAGGAGAGTTATTGGAAGGAAGAGGGTTTAAGGGGTGGGTAGGAATCTGGGGTTCAGTGTGTCCTGGTCATCCTCCTCCAAGACCTAGACAAACCTCATCTCGTGAACCCGGGCACCCCTGCTAAATCACCAAACGTAGCGAACCACTTGGGGTGACCTATGGCGGAGGTGTTGGATATCCAATAAAGGTTCCCGGGGCGGCGGTAGCCATTCTCGCCTTAGTCGTTGTCATTAATTACGCTTTTATCAACAGTTTTCAAACGGTTGTACATGGTTTTAACAAAATTGCTTCATATGAAAGTATTACTCGGTTTCATTTCATAATAATGAAAACGCTAGAGCGGCGCTCAGAATTTTTAATAATAATTTGTTTTATGTGAGTACCGCACAATAGCCCCAACTGCTCCCAATCATCTGGAGCGTGGGACTATGTCATCGCCGAGTGTTGTGAGGTTGAAGGTAGTAGGGGGGGAAAGGAGATGGGGCAGAGGAAGGCGGGGAAGAACCTGGCTATTCAGATCTAGTCACCAAACACGGCTAAAACCATTTCAAAAAACGTTTCAATTCTGAATGGATCTTTTACCAGGGCGATACTTAGGGTATCTTTCATCCTGAAACGTTCCGTAAATATACCTACCTACCAGTGGCGGTCTGTGAGTTTTCAGCGAGCTAGAGTGCTAAGATTGAAAAATACGGCGTTATTAATGTTGTAGCTGAAAATATTTTTTTTTTTCAAAATTTCAATATTTTGTATTAAGATTTTCAGGATTCTTTAGAAATGTGGATGCGCCGCATCCATATTTCCGTATATGTTCATACAAAAAGTTGAAATTTTGAAAAAAAAAAAATGTTTTCAGCTACATCAATAACGTCGTATTTTTCAATCTTAGCACTCTAGCTCACTGAAAACTCACGGACTGCCACTGCTACCTACTACGCATGTTATTTTTTAATTAATTAATTGTGCAACCACACAAAAATTTTCTTGCGCACTCCAAAATTTGAACCCGCAACCTCCGGATTCCTAGTCGAGATCCCCCTCAACCACGTTGGTGTTATTGGGTGTTTTTTAGTTAAAACCATGTTCTTGTCTTTTTGTCTTGATACTTAAAAGTTTTTGCATTGTTTGATTTCCTCTCATATATGTTAACTTTAGAATATACTCGTAGGAGTTCCCTACTGCTCCCAACTGTTTGGAGTCCGGAGCCAGTGGGACTTTGGCATCCCCTTCCGGGGTGTGTCGTGAAGCAGAAGAGAGTGGAGAAAAGAAAGAGATTGGAAAGAGAAAACAAGCTATTTCAAACATGGTGGTAATCAGCTGAACTGTGCGTCTTAAGTTTAATCAACACAAATAACTAATAAATCTCTGCTGATAACAGATACAATCCGCGCCCGTCTGGGAGGAAGTGAGGAGGGAGTGGGAGAGAGGAGGGACGTAAGCGAGAGAGAAACATCCGGAGGAAATGGGGTGAGTCAAATGTTAAAATAAACTATGCAAAGCAAAGCGTCTATCGTAAACGAAGAGACCAGCTGTTTATATAAATTGCCAAGAATATATTCTGCATATTATCAGATATTTGTGATGGGATCCACATCTGTGATCTGCCGGGTATTATTAGATGCGGGCCATACGTCAAAGGCCTGAGCCTAGGGTTGCCATCTGTCCGGCTTTAGCCGGACATGTTTGGCTTTTTTAGGTCGTGTCCGGCTAAATATTTATATGTCCGGCCTGTCCGGCTTTTGTTAGGCTTTTTTGGTTCGCGCGGGTTTTATCTTCCGAATTTCTGAAATTGGCGGAATATTACTTTCAAAGAGTTTTCTCTTTAATAAACACCCAGTGGACCAAGGAACGCAATAAATTGCAAACAATTGCTAAGATGGTGTACACATTGTATAATTTAAAAATGACATATCAAGAATTTTATTAAATGATTTCCAAAGAAAACGACGTTTTGGATAAAATAGGTGAAAACGCCAAATATACAAAATGGTAGATTTTTGTAATTTTTGAATAATTTGGAGAAGTCGAGATTTCATTTTAATGTATGTTTTTTGTCACAATATTTTTCATTTTATATCTATTTAACGAAAATTTTTAGTCAACTGTTTAACCAGAAAAAAAAAGTTATGTTTTGTTTGTTTGTTTTATAAGTTTAGTATGTCTACAGACAGAAGACTCAATATTTTTTATTTTGTTATGGACATTATATTCTATACAAATGTCAACTGATGACAAAGATAAGACTGATTAATGAATGTTGTTATTAAATTGGTTAATGCGTGATTAATAAACAACTGTAACTTGTAACAGATTTTTTATTATTATGTATAAAAGTTATGTCCAAAATTATGTACGTACGTCCGGCTTTTAGGGCAAAATGTCCGGCCTTTCAGAGCGCAGAGTCAGGCTTTTTATTTTAGAAGATGGCAACCCTGCCGAGCCAGTTCCACATTCACATCTCACTGATTCTTCGCACCTCGCACCAGTATAATCAATATTATATCTCATATAAATATTCTCAAGATCGCCTCCATATTCAGAATGACGGAGCAGCACTTATTTGAGGCTTCCTTTGATGTATAGCTTGACAATTCTGAGTGGTGTATTCAAAGGATTCTCTTGAATTTCGACCACTCGAAACCTAATTCTTATTATATTATGTTTTCAAAGCTTTATTTAAAAAAAGCAGATAGGTAAGTAGATAGGTAACTAACCTTCCCTTTTTTCATATCATAAAAACTGAGTACCTACCTACTGATTTAAATTTATTATTATTAGGTCCGGATGAGTTTGTGTATCTGGGTAGTATGTTTACGAGAGATGGGAAGGCTGAAAGAGATATTGAAAGAAGTGTGAATGCCGGTAACTCCATTAATGGTGGACTGAATGCCGTTGGCGCTAATAAAAATCTGTCAAAAAAAGCGAAGCTAGCAGTCCACAATGGAGTCCTGGTACCTACCCTGACGTATGGCAGTGAGGCATGGAACTGGCAGAGGAAGGATGAAAGTAAACTGAATGCTGTTGAAATGAGATCCCTGAGACGTATGTGTGGTAAAACAATGTATGATCGTGTGAGAAATGTGGATATCCGCAAAGAATGTAAGGCTGATGTAAGCATAATGAGTAAGATTAAGAAAGGGACCCTCAGATGGTTTGGGCATGTAGAGCGAATGAACGAAGGAAGTAGTGTAAGAAGAATATACGACGCGAATGTGAATGATAAAAGAAGTCGGGGACGCCCGAGGAAGACATGGCACGATCAAGTGAATCAGATACTTGAGTCGGGTCATGTCAAAAGCCAGAATAATAGAAGAGAATGTATGAGACGATGTATGAATGTGAGTGAGGCAAAGAGTGTGTGCCAAGACCGAGTTGTTTGGCGGTCCGTTCTCTCTGCCTACCCCTGCGGGGAAACGGCGTGGTGTTTAGTTAGTTAGTTAGGTCCTTACATACGAAATTGGCGTTTTGTATGGGAGGAACATAAAGTCGATTTTTTTTAAATATAATGTATTTATTTAATCAAAGTATGTACCTTGCTATCTATGCACGTTTGCCATCTTATAGGTAGTACATCGATCCCTTTACTAAAAAAACCATTCGGACGGGAATCAATAAAATCTTTGAAGGCGGTTTGGATTGCCCCATCGGAGTTGAATTTTTTCCCTTGCAAGAAGTTATCCAAATTTCGAAAAAAATGGTAATCTGTTGGGGCAAGGTCCGGAGAGTACGGTGGATGTCTTAGACATTCTAATTGAAGTTCCTCTAATTTGGTAGCCGTCTGTTGTGCAGTGTGTGGTCTAGCGTTCTAACGCGCGTTTGTTGATTTGCTTCACTCAATTCGTGAGGTACCCACCTTTAAAGCTTTTTCACCTTCCCAATTTGCTTCAAGTGGATTAAAACAGTTTTATCACTAACACCGCAGCCTGCAGCTAACTCGGACGTGGTTTGCGATGGATCCGCTTCCACAATAGCCTTCAATTCTTCATTATCAACTTTGGTCTCCGGCCGTCCACGGGGCTTGTTCTGCAGGTCGAAATTTCCAGAACGAAAATGTTGGAACCAAAAACGCACTGTGTTTTCTTTTGCGGCACCATCGCCAAACACATCATTAATCCTTCGAGCCGTTTCTGCAGCACTGATGCCACGGTGGAACTCGTACTCGTAAATAACGCGATATTTCAAGTTTTCCATTTTGTAAACTAAGTGACGCAAAAAAAAAACAATTAAGGAAAAAACAAATGAATTATAATTTTCGAAACACAAACACATGAGTAAATAGGTATAAATTTGAATTTGGAATTCCTAACCAAAGAGAAGATATTTGAGATCAAAGTTGCCAGTACGGCAAAACGCCAATTTCATATGTAAGGACCTAATATTTGTCTGAACGATACCGATACCTGTTAGTAGTATTCAGGGTACCACGCACGGCAGTACCGCCGCAAAGTCCTGGTCCTGCCAAAGCATAGCATGACAAGGGGAGTGGTGCGGTTACATGAAATTGCAAACCATTTGGATGTGGGTGACTGTTCTGTAAATATAAACACTGCTCTGAACAAACGTGAGTTCTGAACAAGAGTCCGAATTTGTCGCAACATTCTGTAGCCATAGAGCATCGCCAATATAGTATATTCACTGTTTTATTTTGAAGTTATTATAATTTTTATTTTTATTTTTGAGTAAACTTTTCTTATATAAATAAATATTCATTCTAGACTTGCAGAAGAAAAGTCAATACCACCTAGTATCAAACAAATTAAAACAAAAAATAGCTACATTAAGGACATTAAGCCTGAAGGAACTATCGGAAAATGAACTTACTACTATACTTAAAACATCGTCATAGAAGTTTCTGGAAAACCTTATCCAAACATTGAAGTTAAACCACAGAAGTCGCTGAAAAACTTATCCAAGCATAGTCCCCCTCAGCACAGGATCTCCTAGTGAGGAGGACTACGAATGTATTTTCTATTTTATATATATACATCTAACTAACATGTTTCACATAAAATGTAAAAAATATTATATAGTTACTAAATAAAAAAAAAAAAAAAAAAAATAGAAGTCGCATAAAATAAAAATGGATAAATTTATCTAAGACACTACCTAGATAGCATTTAGTTCTGGTTCAATCTTGGAAAATAATGTTGGTGGTTCTTGGTCGAAGAATGATACAGTTAAATATGACCCAAACGGATAGGGACACATAAGCTCAGTTGGTAGACTGACCCGGCAAGTCAAAGATGCTGGATTCGAGTCCTATATGTGACCGTATGTCTTTCTGATTTTTCTGTTTCAGAGTTTCCATTAAGTTTCGCAAATATTGTTTTCATTCATTTTATTTTAATTTTGTTTTTAGGTTAACTAATAAATTATCTGTAATGATTTTTAATGTGCCATTTTCGCTGCTAAAACTACATATTCATTTTTATTCGTGAATTCGGCGGCGTTGACGTCACACCGGGCAACATTAGCCGTCTTACCAGATATCAGACAGGCGTTTCTATGTCATAATGACGTTGAAGCCAGTTGGAACCGTTTTGGAATGTGCGGATTTTCGAATCAATAATTTTTCATGAAAATTACACATTTTTGATGCAATGATCAGAATAAGAAAAATAAACTTATCTTCCGCAATTTTTAACGGCATTCATAACTAACTAACTAACCATCACGCCGTTTCCCAGCAAGGGTAGGCAGAGAGGACGAACCGCCAAACATTTCGGTCTTGGCACACACTCTTTGCCTCACTTACATTCATACATCGTCTCATACATACTCTTCTATTATTCCGACTTTTGGACTTTTGACTTGGCCCGACGTAGTATCTGATTCACTTGATCGAGCCATGTCTTCCTCGGGCGCCCCCGACTTCTTCTTCCATTCACATTTGCGTCTAATATTCTTCTCACACCATTTTCTTCTTTCATTCGCTCTACATGCCCAAATCATTTCCTCATACCTCATTGGGGTATGTTGTCAGGCTAAAGGTAGTGGGGAGAATGTGATGAATAGAGGAAGGTGAGGAAGTGCCCGGATATTCAGATCTGGTCACCATACACGAGTATTTACCACTCTGGAACGTGCCGCAAACATATCAAATATTATTTTTAATGAATAAATTGTGAACCACACATCCACGGAGGGGGTCTAATGTATATGTAAGCATACTACGTACTTATACCTATAAAATCCTGGTGATAATCACAATAAGAATAGTTGTGGTGCCCCACCCATGCGCCATGGAGGCATTCCCAGCATCCGCTCAACAGTACTCAGATCTCTGTTCTCACGGACCATATCCCATCCCAAACCCACCTCCGCACTCCACCCAACTCTACAATCCACGTCCACATAGCAGGACGCGTGGGCAGACCCGATCTTCAGACCAACGAGCATTTAATAAATATTTAAACGTTTCTAATGATTGGAAGCAGGGCTGGGTAACATTTATTTTTATTCATTTTTTGAACAATCAATTTTTAAAATAAAAAAAATAAAAAAATTCTGGTTTTACAGAATTTGAACAATCTATTAAACTCTTCTATTATTATTTTGGAGCCATTTGGTACACAAAACTGAAATAATAAGAGAACTTGAAAATTAACTTTAAATAATTAATTGTTCGAATTCTGTTGCGATTTTAAACTCGATGAAACGAAAAATAGCGACACTAAAAAGAGACAAACACATACATCTATAGGATTTAGTCCGCGAGTGCGAATTTAGAATATATTAGTCTATGATAATAAAATAAATAAATTATGTTTTAGCATAAATATAGGATTTAGCCTGTGAGAGAATGAGATAGTATAAAGTATAATTGTCTCCTCTTTGTGGGGTGCCTCGTAGCTTATCGGTCTCCTCTTTTTGAAGTGCTTCGTAGCCTCCCCATTCTTGTCTTTAGTTTTCTGAATGTTTCGCTTCTAGAGGTGTGAATTGCACACTCTGATTTTAATTTTATTTTAAAGTAAATCATATTCGATAATGTTTTCATGACAGCTGTTAGGGGGCATACATTAATTACGTTAGCTCAAAAGGGGGAGGGGGGGTCCAGCAAAATCTCTCGTTACTTGGAAAGAATATATGAAGTAGTCCAAATTTATCTCACCAGGGGTGGGGAGGGGTCTAAATTGGAAGAAAAATTGCTCACGTAATTAATGTAGGCCCCCTCACGGCCGCGGCGTTCAAACGGTGGTTTTTAAATGTCACATAAAAATGGTTTATATGATTTAACTAGCTGACCCGACAAACGTTGTTCTGCCAATATAAATTATTTCTAGTTAATATTTTGGTAGTTAAATAAAAAAATAAAGAATGTATTGTAAGTGTGCGGGATGGGATCTATGACAGAAAGACGAATGGAGCGCTGTAGACGATGACCGCCGATAAAAAAGTAGGAAACTAAAAAAAAAGTAGGAAACTAAAGTAGGAAAATGAAATAAAGAAAATCAATATGATTTTCGAAGAGCAATTGAGTGTACGATATTTTTTGTCAGGCCGTCTTTAGCCAACACAAATAAGCTCGATGGTTTGCCAACGCGAGAACATGATGCCGAATTAAATATCAAAACGATGCGACGCTTCTGTTTGAAGAAAGATGAGGCGGACGTAGCGCCATCTGTCATTCAACATCATTAATAATTTCGTTCTGTTTGAAATACGAAAGACGGCTAAACAATAATACTAAATATGCGGTGAAAACGTGGGAGGGTGGGAGTAGGAAAGTTAAAATTTGGGGTTGAAGGTATTTTTCGATGCCAAATAATATTTTTTTTTTCTGAATAGGGACACCCTAATCACCTAGCGGTACGAAATATACTTTAAAACCTATTCTCACATCTTCCAAATATACATAAAAAAATTCATGAAAATCGGTCAAGCCGTTTCGGAGGAGTGCGACCACAAACACAAGACTTATTAATATTATAATCGGAAAAACCAATATGCTTAGAAAATTACAGGGGCATTTTTACAAAGTATGAAAACCGTTAAATATGTGTAGAAGATTTAAAGTTTATTTTTATGATTCTTAGCATTGAATTAAAAATGTGTTATTTTAATATTTACATTCATAATTATTGTTTCAACTGCTTACAGTGTAATTATGACATAGAAAAGGCCACTGGCTGATAAGACGGCTGGCACCGATGTTGAACGGTCTCACGTTACTTGAACTTTTCAAGTAACGTGAGATTTTGCTGGAACCCCCTCCAGTGGGGGACTAAGGGGGGGGGCGGCCCGCCCCGGGCGCGTATTTACAATCCCTACCGCGTTTCAGTCGCTTTAAATTTTCAATATCAAAATTTAAATATTTAGAAATAAAATTATTAATTTCTAATAAACACATTGGAAAGATTATTTTATCTAGATTTTAGAAAAAAAATTGTTTTTGCAAAGTGATAAAAAATTATCAATATAGAGGTGTATTTACAATATATGGGAATAATATTAAAATTTAAATATTTAGAAATAAAATTATTAATTTCTAATATACACATCAGAAAGATTATTTTATCTAGATTTTAGAACAATTTTTGTTTTTGCAATGTGATAAAAAATAACCAATATAGAGGTATATTTAAAATGTAAATTGTCGTTACCGCGACTGAATCGGTATAGGTTTTGTAAATACGCGCCCCGGGCCGCGTATTTCCAATCCCTAACGCGGTTGAGTCACTCTAGCGACTGAGCCGCGTTAAGGATTGGAAGGCGTAAATCGCCTTACAAACACTGCCGCATTTCAGTCGCGCTAGTGACTGAACCGCGTTAGGGATTGTTATGCATAAATCACCTTACAAAAGCTATACCGATTCAGTCACCTACGCGCTTCGT
Organism: Limnephilus marmoratus; assembly: GCA_917880885.1. Lineage (NCBI taxonomy): Eukaryota > Metazoa > Arthropoda > Insecta > Trichoptera > Limnephilidae > Limnephilus > Limnephilus marmoratus. Next base: position 57,763,823 of record OU862911.1, on the reverse strand, counting down.
TGCTCTATCAGTTTCTGTGAGGGCGACGACCGTAATTATAGAGAGGTTAGCAGAGAGGATGGACAGCGTTTTTTTAGTTAGCATTTTTTTTACATTGAAAATTTATTTTAAGTTTAAAAAAACGCGTTTTTTTTTTAACTGAGGGTGACGACCGTAATTATAGAAGGGTAAGCAGAGAGGATGGACCGCGTTAATTTTTTACTTAATTTTTTTTTTACATAGAAAATTTATATTTAGCTTTGCCGCCCTGGGCCTCTGACGGACTTAGTCCGCCACTGCCCACCTCCCTTTTGAGCTCACGTAATTAATGTATGCCCCCTTACTGTGACCTACACATAAAACCGAAATTAAATCAAAATCAAAATCAAAAAAATATTTATTGTAAAATAAAAATTACAAAAGGTGTAGCTTATGGGTAGACCCATTTCTTCCAGCTAACCACATTTATTTAATTACAATGTTTATATAATATTATTTGTTTTATTATAATTACAATGTTTATACAGATAAAATAACAATATACCAATGAAAAAAAAAAAAAAATACAAATATATTTACCAATAAAAATAGGCGTTTCATTTACGTGAGGTATTCACTCAACGTGTAGTGACATTTGTTAACAAGGAAAGTGTTTAGTGACGATTTGAATTTGTGTGTATCTTGTATTTGTTTAATGTTATGTGGAAGGTTGTTATATACTTTAATGGCCATGTAGTATGGTCCTTTTTGGAATATTGTTTTGTTTGCTTTTGGTATTAATAATAGGTTTTAATAATTTGGTATTAATTAATAGGTTTTCTGTGAGCCTTGTAGCGTATTTATGTGTTGAGTTTTTTAGTGGGAACTTTTAGGAGTTATCGTTGATGAAAATGTTTCTGAAGATTCGATATACCTACATTCATTCATTTATAAAAATATTAATAAACATTATACGTACCTAGGTACAGTACCGGATTATCCCTAAGGCAGAGTAGGCAACTGCCTAGGGGCCCCGCATCGGCTAGGGGCCCCGCGTCCCGAGAAATTTTATTTTTATTTTTTTATTAGGAACATTTACAGGTTAATAACACGACGTACACGCATTAAAGAAAACAACAAATTATAATAATTAGGTTACAACCCAATAAATAACCTATCATACATCATGCACAAATAATAAATAAAAAGTCTATAATTAAAACAAATATTATTCGAGAAAAACGCATTCAAAGTTTTGCTGAAGGATAATTCAACATACAAACTGTTCCAAATGGTTTCACATAAAATGCTGTATCTCCGTCAATTTTTCGAATTTCTTTAAAAAATTTGCTGAGAGTTTTATTTAACAAATGCATCTTTCAGAAAATGAAATAAATAAAAAAAATTACAATTTTTTACACTGACTGTTGAAATTATATGTAGAAATGGTAACAAATTTTCAAAAGCATCGGTCAAGTCAAGTTAAGATTTTGAGTTGTGATGTTCACAAACTTCAGAAATGTTCTTTGCGTGGAAACAGATTAAAAAAAATTTATACTCGAAATATACTTGAATCGAGCATGATGGCCGGTCGCTTGAAACGCTGTACCTTCGTTAGTTTTGCTCTGATTTACTTGAAATTTTGACACGATACTCAATATACTGACATGTTTTATATTCAGTAAAAAATTGTTTTAAAATCTTACCCCCCCCCCCCCCCTCTTAAAGCCTTGTTAAGGATTTGATCAAGGGAACGGTCAGGCAGATTTGATCAGGCGTTTGGAGGCCCCTTCAACCCCCCCCCCCCCGGTAGTCCACCATTTGTAAAGGGGCCCCGAGACGTGCATTGCCTAGGGGCCCCGACATGGTTAATCCGGCCCTGCCTAGGTAGCGTATAGGTAATATCACTGCCGTTGCAATGTTATTTGCATTGGCTACTCCATTAAAATAATTTAGAAATTATCAACAAATTTTTTCATTCGGTAGATTTTCTCATATTTGGTAGAAAATGTTTGGTATCGCTTTCCAATTGAAATGGGATATTATTTCTGCAATCTTCTGCGGTTTATTATATGTTGCCTCTATTTATGATTAATAATTATATTATTGGGTTTCGTAGGTTCTTATTTTCGCAAAATCAAAAAGGCGGGTTAAATTGTGGATTCGAAAAGTTGCATTTCTAAAAATAAACACAAATAAATTGTCATTACTTCTAAAATTCATCAATATTCTTATTTTGAGAAACGATTACTTATATTAAATTAAATTAAACATTGCAATTGCATTTATTTATGCAAGTTATTCAATAAAACATGTTCGTAATATTATCAATCAATCGATTTGCCAAGTAAACCAACTGATCAAAACATAATATTATTAATTTCACCAGTGATGATTCTCCATTATGCCTACATCACAATAAGTAGGGTTATGTTGTTTGCAGTAGCGAAAAGATCAAATCCATTGATCATTCCCGCGCACGGTCGAATGTCGGTAAAACAGTTGCCGTTTGTACCGTTGTCGGTAGGTCGATCGCTTTAGTTCCGCCTGGTACCGCGTGGCGCCGCTGCAAGCCACTACTTGATTCATGATAATATTAGAATGTGGCATTAATTCATCAATACATTTCAATTACATGAATGAATTTGCGTAAAAGATAAAACACCCATGCAGAACATTGTATATTGCGTTGTTGACAGGAAATATGAACATTGTTCGTACGGTGTCGCGCGATATTAAACTTGCTCAAATCTACTCCAACATATTATATTATTTTAGATTATTAGAGCCTTTTTTATGTAAGTACCTAATTAAATGCTAAGGTACGTGCTCACAAGTTGTTTAGAACGTAGCAATAGGCTTCGAACGTAATCAATTCGTTCGCTATTATAAGTTTATAAAATAGACGTAAGTACTTGAGTTGGTAGGTACTATTGTAGAGGTACTTTCCTAGCTTAACGTGTAGTGAATCTAGGAATTACTGTGTATTACGTATAAATTAGCTCGATTTTTATTTATTTTTTTGCTAAGCCTTGAAGGCTTTTACATGAAACATTATTATACGTTATTTATTCAGGATTGCATAGTACATAACATAATAAACCAAATATGCAGGTACAATACAAGCAGGGGTGTAGTTTCATTTTTACGACATCTTCCTATCTTGGAAATATTCCGAAATTCGATGAGAAATTTCAAGTATACGACAAATAAACTATCCTCTTCTGCTGTATTAACAATGTGCTTACCTTTTTTATGGCTGTTAAATAGCAATTTAGTCAATTTTAGTTTATTAGTTAGGTTTTTACATACACGGTTGTTTATCAATTGTATAAAACTTCCATCACATTTGTTAGTATTAAAGGCCGGTATTATATAGTTATTAACATCCATTCTACTGACAAGATTCCGGACATACGTTAATGATAGCCCCCAGCCCCCCTAGCACGGTCGATCGATAAGGATTGTATCGATAACTTTCGGTAACTTCCATCGTTTCCTAACTGTAAATCGCTAACGTACAAATAACCGTTAACGTCGAATATATTAAGAACACACTTGGTAATTGTGAACTGTTATGTATTCGTTGGCGATCTGCAGTCATACTAGGGAACGATGAGAAGTTACCGAAAGTTATCGATAAAATCCTTATTGATCGACCACGCTAGGGAGCTAGAATTTACTAAATTTCTAAAATCTCTTGTTTTCATACATCAGTTGACCCCTAATATCTCTTGTTATTTTGTTGTTCGTTACACCGTTATTGGTATTTAACAAAGATATTGATTGGTATTTAGTCAGTGAAGCAGGCAATGTCTATAGAGCTTCATCGACAGTCATCCAGAGGAAGACCGAAGAACTCCTGGATGACTCAATACTCCAAAATACTTCAAAGAAATGGCCTGAATGAAGGCGATACTCGGAACCGAAGAAGCTACAACCTGAGAACGAGAAGCGCTGATCCCAACAGCCTACCTAGGCAATGAGTTGGGACAGTGCAAGGAAGAAGAAGAATTCTCAGTTTCGTTACTCAGTTACGGCCGAAACCGAAACCGAAACTTTTTGTAGTAATGCGTTAAAAATCCATTGTTCCAATCTATTTGGGTTATTTTTTACACTTATACAGACAGTTAACAGGTGTTAAATGAAATTAAAATAACAATAATTGAAATATGTTAAAAAAAAATATACATATTTTTTTATATTACTGCTATAAGACAAACAAAAATTAACAAAACATGTAACAAAAAATTGACAATCAACAACACTTACATTATAAAGGAAGGACCTCATTAATTGCGTAATTTAATTTTAATTGCGTTTTCAATCACGACATTCTTATTACATGTGTTAAATGAAATAAAAAAAAAAACAGTAATTGGATTGTGAAAAAGTTATTATTTATTTTATAAATATCTGTAAAACAAACAAAAATTAACAAATATTTTTTTTTCAAAAGAAGCAAACACATTGTGACTTGACATTTTAAATAAATAAAAAGAAAACATATTGTTTTACGTCACTTTATTGATATTTCTTCATTTTCTTCCGTCTACCGGTTTCGGTACCTCCGTACCATCATCAGGACTGAATATAAAATACTGACAAATACAGGGAAATATACATATATATATACAAATTGTAAAAGAAAGAGACAGTAAATTAGAGCGGGACAGGGCGTCAGTTGTGGGAGGGAAGTGGGGGAGGAGCGAGTGGGACAACGGGAAACATACTTATAATAGGGCTGAATGTTAAATTAAGTTGATTATTAATGATTTCAGCCTTTGCATTAACTGATTTTTTTATTTCTAAAGCCTCTAAGAGCGTTTAACCAGCCAGCGGACGAAAATCCACATTTCGTCGAAAGTTGTTCTTCCGATCGTGCAGGGCGGTTACAATGAGAAAGATTGATTATTCTCCGTACCAGCTTTTTTAAATTATAACTCAATATCGAATTTATTTCAATCCAAATTAGCTTTAATTTATACCTTCATCCAAAAATGCTGAAAGGCGTGATGATAAAACTATTAAAATAGTGTACTTTTTGTAGTTATTTTTTGATTATAAGTATTTATCATTTTTCAATAATGTCTAAATTTAATAAGAATGTTAAAAAAATCTGAAATATATTAGTTTGTAAGTGCGCAAATAAATACACAAATTGACCAATTTTCGTCAAGAAACACATGTACGTACATATTTTTTAATGATTTTATTGAAACTAAAATTAAAATTCTAATACATAACTTTGCTAGATAATGTATTGATTTATTTTACTGCATGATTACATTATTTGAAATGGGTGTGGTATAATACAAAAACTTTTTTGAAAATTTAACAAATCTGCCAACGACGTATGGAATAACCTTATTATACTAAAAATTTTAAAAAATTCTAAAAATTTATTACATAACTATGCTAGATAAAAGAACAATCTTTCGAAATCCATTTATAATTTTTTGTGGAAAAGAGTCAATACGTCTAAAAACTTTTTTGAAAATGACGTATTTCCGGTTTTCTCTGGTAATGCCCTCTTAAGCCTATCCCATTTCTGTGTAGGACTTTAATACCCGTATCCCGGTTAAAAGTATGATCTTTATTAATTAGATGTTCTGCGAATTCTGAAAACCCTGAACTAGTTAGGCACCTTATGTGTTCCTTTACTCTAGTTTCCACATTGCATGACGTTTGTCCAATATAGAACGCTGGACAATCGTTACAACTAATTTTATAAACGCCCTAGTGGCTTAGTATGTCCTCTTTGTCTTTAGAATGCTAATTAATGAATAAAAAATTTTCCTAGGTTGTTATTCGTGTAAAAAGCGGGTTTAATTTCTGGTGGGAATTTAATTGTACACGGAGAGCACTGTCCCGCTCTAATTTACTGTCTCTTTCTTTTACAATTTGTATATATATGTATATTTCCCTGTATTTGTCAGTATTTTATATTCAGTCCTGATGATGGTACGGAGGTACCGAAACCGGTAGACGGAAGAAATATCAATAAAGTAACGTAAAACAAAGTGTTTTCTTTTAATTTATTTTATTAACAAATATGTTAACTACTCCTCGGAACGAAAATTTCTCAATAATTAACACTTACATTATAAAGGAAGGACCTCATTAATTGAGTATTTTAACCGGCTGATGCGAACTCAGCTGATGATGGCGGGTGACAAACGTGCCACGAACTCACCCGAAGTCAGCCGAACGACGCGCGATAATCCACGAACGCAGAGTTTCGGTGCGGCCGAAGGTTCTAGAAAACTGATGCCGAAACTCAATTTTTTTGCCGAAACCGAAACCGAACCTTCGTTCGGTCACTAATAATAAATAAATATTTATAAATAGTTGCTGCTGTAGATATTAAGACAACCAGTACAAAACAAAAATCACCCATCGTTATTTCCTATTTAGGTCGAAAAAATCGTTACTTACAATTTTTTGCCTCATTCTTTCGTTAGTTCATCGTTTAGTCGCCTGCTCACTTAAGTAAGTATCTACTTATAATTAGGTGTTTTTAGAAGTTGTTCATTGGTATCTTTGATTTGAACACATTTGAAAGCAGTTAGTTTGTGGTTGTTGACTGCGTGGAATGCCGGTGGGTGGTGTGTTACCACTCTAGGCAGGTACCAACTACTACCAGCAGAACTACTACCAACTATGTAGGTAGGTACTGCTATACTGACTGTGCGGTGGTTTTTGCCTTGACTGGTGTCCCGCCCACTTCCCGGCCAACTTCCGGTCGCCAACCACCGCCATCGGGACCCGACGGTAATCGCTACTCATTCCTGAGCTTTCATAAAGATTAAACAACATTGTGGTCTTATTTTTTAAATTGTGTAAACTGAATTTAGGATGAAACCAATCACTCCTAGCCATCGATATATTAACTATTAGCGCATAATCGAAGTATGTTTTCGATTATGTTGTTTCGAATAATTACTAGCAATTGCTCGGATGGAATATCACATGAAAATCAATCGACTTTTTAACAACAAAATCACCCGTGTCACATCTAATACGAACTCCGTAGTTGACGGCTCTCAAGGTCCGAAAGACCAAAGGACCCGAAGGCCCAGGGTTCAAATAAATTCAATAATTTAAAAAAAAAAAATTTTCAGTCTCCATAAAACAGTTATACACCAAAATTATTACGGAGAAGATTACAAAATTTAAAAGAAGAAAATAAAATTTAAAAAGTCCATGATCAGTCAAAAGATCAGCTTAAAGAAATGTTTAGATATAATATTTATTTGTGTGTTGTTTCATAAAAAAATACATAAATAATAAAAAAATGAGATTAAAAGAATTTGGCATTCTGTGACTAAAAAAAAATTACCATTTGTTATTTCGGCTACTGGCATTATACCTAGGTCTCTCATTCAAAATTTAGGCATATTAGATTTGTCAAAGAATTTATATATAAAAATGCAAAAATCAGTCATTTTGAATACGTGTAGGATTAGAAAAGATTTTTTTAAAATTTATATTGATGGATCAGTAGGGTTTATAGGTTCAATTAGGAATTCCACAGAGCCGAACCCTCTGATATGAAAATATCTGGAGTCGGTGAATTATTTTCCCATTTGATCTCTGGTAGGTTGACATGTTGTTCTTGAATTGTTTTGTATTTATAATACTTATATAGTGCAATTGCATAGCGTGGATTCACTAGATGATCATTTGGGAAGTGTGTGAAAGGGTTTAGTTTTTCCGGTGGGGAAAATTTAACCCGGACATTTAAATCTGGTGCGTAATGTATAGTGCAGTTTTGTGTTATTTCACTTCAAGTGCGCTTAACTGCAATAAACTTAAAAGTAATTCTATAGTGTTCCTTACGAGTCTTTACAAAATATTGATCAAATAAAATGATCCAAAGAATATACAGTGTATACAAAAGGAGGCGTCTACTAATGTCTACAGGAATTCCAAAAACAAAAAAAATCGAACTAATATCTATGAGAACCAAAGTGTTGACGAATATCTACAGCTCAAACTGTTGACTAATATCTATGAGAACCAAAAGTGTTGACGAATATCTACAGCTCAAACTGCTGACTAATATCTATGAGAACCAAAGTGTTGACGAATATCTACAGCACTGGCAGAGGTTGGATTTGCAATTATGCATAGCATATTGAAATAACGTAATATTGCGTGTGCAGTTTAAAAAACTTTATGTAAGTATGTATGTATAAATCCCTAATATCGGACTATTGGACACATTTAGCTGATTAGTCCAACCTGTAGATATTAGTTCAACCTACGCTCTGTAGATATTAGTCAACACTGGGACCGTCATAGATATTCGTCCGACCCATGGAACTATGATTCTATACTCTTAGGTCCGACCTTAGCTCTGTAGATATTAGTCAACACTATGAAGTTCGTAGATATTAGTTCAACATATGAGCTGTAGATATTCGTCCGACATACAGGCTGTAGATATTAGTATCTGGAGTCATACAAAACCATGCCAAGAGAACAAAATTAACAAAAACAGTGCTGTTTTGGCACAGGACAATAGATAATGTTAAACAATAACGGTGCCATTAAAACAACTAAAATACAATATAAACAGTACCTACATAGTTTACGTTTAGAAATAAGAAACATTAAACGTGTAAGGAGGAAATAAAGGGTATCAAGGGACGTACTTGACTTAATTTAACTAGTGATTTCTGACATTATTTGAGGTAAAAAATGTAAATGAAATTTTGGTGTCCGGTAACTTTTTAGATGTTTTTTTTCAAATTTTTTTTACGTGATTTTCCATTATAATTTTTTTTCTTATGATAATAATATTGCTAAACTAACTAACCATCACGCCGTTTCCCCGCAGGGGTAGGCAGAGAGGACGGACCGCCAAACAACTCGGTCTTGGCACACACTCTTTGCCTCACTCACATTCATACATCGTCTCATACATTCTCTTCTATTATTCTGACTTTTGACATGACCCGACTCAAGTATCTGATTCACTTGATCGTGCCATGTCTTCCTCGGGCGTCCCCGACTTCTTCTACCATTCACATTCGCGTCGTATATTCTTCTTAAACTACTTCCTTTGTTCATTCGCTCTACATGCCCAAACCATCTGAGGGTCCCTTTCTTAATCTTACTCATTATGCTTACATCAGCCTTACATTCTTTGCGGATATCCACATTTCTCACACGATCATACATTGTTTTACCACACATACGTCTCAGGGATCTCATTTCATTCACGGATCTATTTTTGTTTTCAGCAATATTATTTCATTTGAATGCTGTTGAAATAATATTGCTGAAAACAAAAATATATTTTAAGGGAAAAAACTCTAAAATTGACAACTTAAATTAGGTCACAATTTACAATCACTCACAATCCGAAGGTCGCGGATTCGAAACCGGCGGGCGTGAATTTTATTTGTGGTATTTCACAATTAATTCATTTAAAATTCAGAATTAAAACGTAGCTTGAAATGACTTTAGCTGTGTTTGGTGACCAGTTCTGAATAGCCAGGTATTTCCACACCTTCCTCTTCCACATCTCCTTCCCCTCCCCACTACCTGCCTCACAACATATCCCAATTGGGGATGCCGTAGTCTTACTGGCTCCAGACGGGAGCAGTTGGTGACTATTGTTAGATATTCATATTAAAAAAAAATTAGAGTATGCTTTAGATCACACGACTGAAGTAAAACTTCTTTAGCTCCATCTATATGATAGGAAGAGAGAAACAAAATGTGTGCTCGCATCTGTCTCTCTTGCCCCTACAATAATATACGAAACGTAACTCTCTCTCTCTCTTTCTATCTTCACTAACTTATATCTTCCTCTTAACTACCGTACGCCTCGCTTTTCGTAACACTCTCGTCATGCATTCACCACCTTACTCCCCAAGTCAAGCATGCGTAAAGAAGTTTTACTTCAAAAACGAGTGTGCTTTAGACCACACAATTGAAGTAAACTTCTGCTCCATCTATATTATAGGAAGAGGGAAAGAAAATGTGCACGCGCACTGCTCTCTCTTGCTCCTACAGTGTGATACAGATAATAGGCCTGCACTGTGTAACGTAACTGGCTATGAGAGAAAGAGAGAATGAAAATGTGTGCTCGCACCTCTCTCTCTTGCCCCTACAGTACCTAATATATGGAGCGTTTGCCTCGCTTTTCGTAACGCTCTCGTCACGCATTCACCAGCTTACTCCCCAAGTCAAGCGCGCGTAAAGAAGTTTTACTTCAAAAATATAAAAATAAAAAGTTAGGTTGTTCCTCTAATTGTTTTGTATATAATTTTTTTCGTAAAACTATATATTGCTATGATTTTCCCATGAACCGATTCCGAATATAGTAACTTTAGTTGTAAAAGAATGTAGGCCAAGAACCGAGAGGGGTTGTAAAATATGATGGCAATGCCTGCCACTGCCACTGCCAAGTAGCGGAACTTTTCATTCATCTCTGCATATTCCTACCTACGTTTTATTATGAATGACAAAGTCTCATTCTGGTATAGGAACTACAGTAGTGTGAATTTGTACGGATTCTACGGAAATTTGAAGCTTATATAGATGTGGTATTTTTTGTAAAACTATGGTTGTGAATTACACCTCGAGGGCCCTCGTAATAAAGATGGAAAATTATTAAAACTATGACTAAAATTAAAAAAAAAAATCTTGATGTATGTAAGTAGGTTAATTTTTTTACATTAACTCCACACGGGCGGCCCTAAGGAAAATATTTTACTCAGGGCCTAGTGGAGGGTTTTTTTAGAAAGGAAGGAAGGAGAGGAAATTCTGCGAAGGAAAAAGGTATTTTTTTTTAAATGCCGGCAACCCGGGCGTTTATTGTAATAATAATATCTTATACAAACAAGTTAGTAGCCCGCCTCACTAGACTAAGTCTGTTCCTACATAAACTTACACACACATACATTTACATATATGTACAATTGTACATACATACACACATATATGTACATACACTCATACACGCATATGCGCACATATATACACACAGGTATTCGCATACGTGTACATAATCGAATACATAGATACATATTAAAACATAAATACATATAATCAAATAAGAATTATTGGGAGTTGAAATACAGTTATCAAAGTTAACATATTTCCATAAAACCAAAAATTCATCAGATACACATAGTAACGCTAGCGTCTAAATTTAGAACTATTAAATATCAACAAAATTATATACATATGAGGTAATAATAATATAAGCATTCGTAAAACAGTAAAGCAGTATTAATAATTAAGATAAAATTTCTATAAGTAACCAACAGTATGAGAGGTGGGTAGGAATTAGGGAGTCAGTGTGTCCAGGAGTAACGGACGAATGAATCCATCTTTTCCACTGCAAGGCACTGTTCCGAGAGAGTCCTGCTGCAGAGGTCAAAAGATCTCCCTCAACCAGTCTCTCCCGACCCGGCCTGCCACGCTGTTGGTAGCAGACACATCCACCGCCAAGATCCGGACAAACCTGACCCCATATACCCGGGCACCCCTGCTAAGTCACCAAACGTAGCGAACCACATTCTCAAAACACATTGAAGTTATGTAGGTAAAAAGATATTACATCTGATGAATAGTTATAATTTCACGCGAAACTCTCACAAGATAAATTATAATAATAATATTTTTCTGATTTATACGCGCCGTTGTTGTGAAAAATTACCGCAAGGGTACTGTACAAATAAATATACAGGGTGGCGCAAAATTAATCATCCAATTTTGTTTTTGAATAACTTTTTTACTAAAAAAAAAAAAAATATTTTGAGTAATAAAAATCTTTATTTGGACTTTTACATTTTTTTCTGTTAAGTGGAAACGATGATATCCGTCAAGTGGCTGCCGCCAGTGTTGATACACATTTGTGCCCGTTTTATCGCATTTTCCATGACTTTCCGCAAGATTTCCGATGATAACTGTTCGCATTCCTGTCGAATATTCTCCTTAAGGGCTGCGATTGTCTGAGGCTTATTGACATAAACCCGCAACTTCAAATAGCCCCAAAGAAAGAAGTCTGGAATGGTTAAATCAGGCGATCTTGCTGGCCATACCAAATCGCCAAAACGAGAGATTACGCGACCAGGAAACGTTTCCTTCACAATATCCATTGTGGCTCGTGCTGTGTATGCGGTTGCACCGTATTGTTGAAACCAAATGTTCACCAAGCCCCGCTCATCCAATTCCGGAAGTAAGAAGTTGTTTATCATGGCCATGTAGCGTTCGCCAGTAAAAGTGACCGTAATGCAAATGGCGTCCTCAAAAAATACGGCCCGATCACTCCTCCCGCGTCAAGTCAACGCCGCCGCTTTTCGTTTATCACACGCGGTTTTACAGTACCCCAGAAACGAATATTATGCTTATTGGCGTAACCGTTTAAGTGAAATGCGCCTCGTCGCTCATGGTGACTTTCGACACAAAATCGCTAAAAGCGTTAAAGCTTAAATCGACACAGTTTTTCCACGCTCTTGCGGAGTATAGCGCTCCATTGCTTGTCTGTTTGTATTCTGCAGCTGTCTAGCTCACAAACGTCAAATATGATTGACGTACGACGCCATTTGCAAAAATTATAACATCTTCCGATAGGGTTATTAATTTTGCGCCACCTTGTATAATAAAATTAATATAACTGGCTTACAACTGCGATTTATAATTATAACTAGTGTCTTATATCCAAGACGTACAGCAGTGACTAGATCGCAATAACCCCCCGAATTAAAAAAGTGTCTTAATTAGTTTTTATTAAAATTTAAATGTTATGTAGTTGCATTGATTTTCCTTTAGACAAATTTAAATATCTGAAATAATAATTTGCTGTAGTTCTAAATATTACAATTTTCCACCTTCCCAACTAATCTCCAGTTCAAATACCATCTAGAAAATGTTTGGAAAGCCAAAGACAATAAAAAACATGAAAGTGTCACTGGTATCTGCATAACTACAGGTAGAGAATATTTTCATTCAGAAATATTCGCATAGCTGTTAAAAGGTAGGCCCTTTACAGAATAAAGTGCGAAGGGTGCGGCGTTTGTAAACAGAAAACAGCCCTTCAGAGTGTGCGGTGGGGGGAGAAGGTATCGCACGGTGCAGCTCTCAATGGAGAGGGGCAAGGGGAGGGGTCGCCGGAAGTGGTGTGGGGGAGAGGGGGAAGGGGGCTATCCGGGAAGTGACGGGGATTATTCTAGCCGCCTGCCTTGGCTACTGTTACAGGACCGAAATATTTTTAATTTGTATAAGGTATGAGTAATAATGCCAATAAGAAGACATTAGATTACATGAATTATTAAAATATGCACTAACTAATATACCTACCTTCAATTTGGGAGGCGGTTATGGGTACCGCCGCCCGGGAACCATTAATTGGATAACCAACACCTCTGCCTTAGGTTACCCCAAGTGGTTCGCTACGTTTGGTGACTCAGCAGGGGTGCTGGGGTTCATGGGGTGAGGTTTGTCTGGATCTTGGCGATGGATGCGCCTCCCCACCAGCTGCCTGGAGTGGCTTAGGGAGTCCCTTAGACTTCTCCAGCTGTACTCTCTCGAAATATCGCCTTTCATCGCAGTGGGAGGGAAGGATTCACACGTCCGTCACTCCCGGACACACTGACCCTCAGATTCCTACCCACCCCTTATGCCCTTTTCCATTCCAGAACTTCGAATCCTTCCTTCCCTAAAAAGATCCGCCACACAGCATCCACATTGATGACTCACCCTCGTACGGAACAAATGATTAAAAAAAAGAATTTAAAAAAAGGAATATGTCTTTTAGAACCGGTTCCTGTGGGGTAGGGGGAGCGTTTTTAAAGAAAAGCACAGGCTAAATAAATGATAATAGTTAATAAATGATACAGATGTATCGAAACCGGTAGCAAAATAATTTAAAAAAATAAGCAACAAATACCTAACGACCAAAAAGGCTCTATACGCGTGATGCAAATGTGCAAATGCATATTATCAGATGTTCAATAAATAATATGATCTTCAATAATATTGATCAAATTATAATCAAAGAAATAAATCAAATTGATGATTTATGTAGAAAATGTTTGGCTTTTCCGGAAACCATAGAACATAATATAACGGGATGTTCTGTATTAGCGCCGTCCGAGTATACATTTAGGCACAATCAGGTTTTAAAAATAATCCACCAAAGTTTGGTGATTAAACATAACTTGATTGACTGCCGTAATATAGTACCATATTATGAATATGAACCAAATTCATTTTCAGAAAATGAATTTTATAAAATATATTATGATAAAACTATACTAACAGACAGAACCATTAGTCATAATAGACCTGATATAGTTTTACATGACAAAATTAAAAAAAATTACTTATATCATTGATGTAGCTATTCCAAATTCCTGTAATATTAAAAAATCTGTTTCTAAAAAAAATAAGAAAATATACAGATTTAGGAAATGAGATTAAAAGAATTTGGCATTCTCAGACTAAAAATATTACCATTATTGTAATTTCGGCTCTCTCATTCAAAATGTAGGCATATTAGATTTGTCGAAGAATTTATATATAAAAATGCAAAAATCAGTCATTTTAAATACATGTAGGATTACAAAATATTTTTTAAATATTTATATTGAGGGATCAGTATTGGTTTATCGGTCCAATTAGGAGTTCCACAGAGCCGAACCCTCTGATATGAAAATATCTGGAGTCGGTGAATTATTTTCCCATTTGGTCTCTGGTAGGTTGACATGTTGTTCTTGTATTGTTTTGTATTTATAATACTTATATAGTGCAATTGCATAGTGTGGATTGACTAGATGATCATTTGAGGAAGTGTGTGAAAGGGTTTAGTTTTTCCTGTGGGGAAAATTTAACTCCGACATTTAAATCTGGTTAATAAAACATATATATTTGAAAACCGTCCGTAGTGGCTGAGTGGTCCAAAGGGTCAGATACCAAGTGCCCATTCAGGCGTCGCGGATTCAACCCTCTCCTGGCGATGAACGTCTTCTTCTTCTCGTATAGTTGTAAAACTGTATTCTGGTTGCAGAACATTTCCAATATCCCAATAATGGTAAAGAGAAGCAAACTCCTTGGAAGACTCATCGTGGAACCAGGATACACAGTGGAGGTATCCACCACTTACCCGCCCTGGTATAAGTAACAGATGGTTACTCCTTCAAGGCTCTCGCAAGGACTCTAATTTTTTTGAAAGAACGAATCTACATTTAAGTTTGAACGAATCTAGACCTCCAGTGTCCCTGCATACAGTGTTAGGAAGCAGTATGCAAGTGCTTACATAATATACAAAATGCAAAAAATATAAAGCAAGTCAGGGATAAACAAATTAAAAAAAGATAAGAGAAAAACATAAAAGGCGGCTGCTCGCAGGGTAATGGCATCTTGCGTATGTTGCAAGCATCTGCAAGAAAAGATAATGAAAACAAGTATTGTGATATGAAGAACGCTTGTGTCGGGTGGGATACCTCTCTCGTCATCTGGCAGTACCAGCCAGAATGTGTATGGTGATCGGTCTGCCGTGAATGAATCTCAACATCCGCACCCTTTAGCCGGTTTCTCGGTTGTGCCTTGACGATAGTAAGTGGGAAGTAGGGGAACGTACCCGAAGACCCTAAGGATGGAAGCGTCGAGTTGCCGGAGGCAGGGCGGAAGGATGCTGAGTTCGCCCAGCCAAACCTCAGGCCCACACATGTCGCTGGGGGAGGCGCAGATGAGTTGTGAGGATTCCATTCCGAAAATTTTTTTTACGCCAATGTATCCAGGAGCGAGGTCTAACTCACCCCCAAAATGGGGAAGTTGACATTACAGAACATTTACAGTTCAGTTTCAGCCACAAGGGTCGGAGCTTATTGCTGAATCGCTAAAACAGAAAAAAAATTGCAAAAAAAAAAGGAAAACTAAAAATAAGAGAACATAATACTTAGTGAAGAATAACAGTTGGTTACAAGTAGCAGAATATATTATATATCATGTTTTTAATTTGGTCAGCAATAACAGAAATGTATCAATTTGTTTTGAGCGAAGGAGTCATCAGGACCTTCGCTCTCAATTCGGCACATCGAAGTCTGAAATGGGAGAAAAAGCAGAACTACATGAAGTACATAAAGATTTTAAACCACCAGGAATTTATCGCAGTAAAAACAAAATATTTTCAACTCCGCTTGGGTTTAAAATCTAAGGAAACATAAAGGCAGTGAAGATAAAGATATAGAAAACCAAAAAAATCGGAGCAATGGTAATAAAAGAGATGAGAAAGAAAAGTCAGTGGTCATCAGGAGCAAATACACCAGGCATCTGAAACTCACAATGATTTTACAGCTGGTCAGCGACTCTAAGATCAGGCCATCTCTCAACCCAAACCTTTGTAAACTTCCGCAGGCACTCGAAGTTCACCTTATTCGAGACGAGATCAGCGTTCCATACTGGTCTCGTGGTCACTTGTAAACCATCCAACATTTCCTCTCGAGCATCCGTCATAATCTCACAATGCCACAGAATGTGCTCGGCTGTTTGGTCCGTATTGCCACACGCGCAGTTTGGATGGGGGGATAGAGAGAGACTGTGCAATCTCCCCCTAAACTCCCCATGCCCGGACAGTAATTGGGTCACATGGTGATCCCTTACAATGTGTGCCCCTTCCATTCTGAGTTTAACTGACGGGAAGAAGGAGTAAGTCCATCTTCCCGTATTCGACCTGTCCCATCGCTCTTGCCATTCTCTCAGTGTTTGTCTCTCAGGATACACAGCCAAGATCTGCTTAATGACCTTCAAAGCATTGCAAGGAATGGCGCCAGCCTATATATCGGAACTAAGTGTCCGACAAAACTTAAGCGATAGGCAGCTTACTCTAAGCAGATCTAGACGTTACTAATCGTTTAATCGAACTTTCTAGGACAAATCGAGCCGTTTACTATGATCGATCTTTTCGTGTAACTGGCCCGCTCATTTGGAAAAAACTTCCCTCAGCTCTTACTAATATCCAGAACTTGGCTGAATTCAAAAGAGCTTTAAAAACAAACTTATTTAAAAAATCATACCTTTCATGAATTTTAATTCGTTTTCAATCTACTATAATAAGCCATGTTCCTTAAGTTTTTGGTAATTGTTTGGTTTCGATTACCTCCGTACAGTTTTATGTGCACTCTGTTATTATTATTTCTAAACGTAAACTGCCTCCTATTCTTTATTATAATTTAGTTTTAATGATTCTTTTGTTAATATTGTTCTTTATGAATTGCTTTGTATAAACTGTATATTCTTTGTTTCTCACTTTTACTCTGCGCACTCTGTTATTATTATTTCTAAACGTAAACTGCCTCCTATTCTTTATTATAATTTACTTTTAAGAATTCTTGTTGTTAACATTGTCCTTTAGGAATTGCTTTGTATATGTATACTGAACATTCTTTGTTTCACATTATTTAATCAATTTTGTATTTTGTAAGGACTCGTAAGGAACACTATAAGATTAATTTTAAGTTTATTATAATTAAGCGCACTTGAAGTGAAATATCACAAAACTGCGATATATAAATACTACGTTATTATTATTATTATAATATTCAATGACAACCCTGGTGAATTTTGAAGGAAGGTCAGTTTAAATTAATAAGGTAACATGGGAGATAGCATGATTGTCTATGCAGACCTTCATGTTATCAATAATAATAAAACATAGTTTATTTCGGTTTCCTAATTCATCTCTGCTTATCTGATCAGTGTGGGTACAATCATCGTAATCAATACACAAATCGGCGGTGCATCTCAGGATGTATTATTTCCTCTACCTTTATTCATTTACAGGCGGTTCTACGGAGCTCTACACTCTACAGTCTACAGTGGCGTGATCGGATTTTAAAGTATTGTTTATTTATGCATTAGTCGCTTCCACCCCTATTTACTCTTTCCTATTTCTTTCTTTGCTTTTTACTTCAATGGTTAATGCGATTTCTTCACAAAAAGCTTGCCAATTATGCAAAAGACAGGATTTTTTGATCTTTAGGTTTTCTAACTGCATTTTAGTTGGTACTGTGGTAAACGAATAAATTGAAACAAACATTTTTTATAGAGGTACCTATTTTACTATTTTTTTTTAATGTGAATACCAAGGACAAATCCCAACTGCTCCAAACCAGAGACTTTTTTTACATTAACTCCACACAGGAGGCACCGAGAAAACAATTTCCCTAGGGGCCTGTGTCATCTTTGACGATTCTGTGTGGAGAGTTTTTTAAGGGAAAGGAAGAAGAAGATATGGGAAGGAAAAAGGTATGAGGGGTGGGTAGGAATCTGGAGGTCAGTGTGGCCAGGAGTAACGGACGTATGAATCTGTTCCTCACACTGCGGTGCAAGGTGAAGGGTCGGGAGAATCCGGTTGGAGAGGTCAAAAGGCCTTACTCAATCAGTCTCCTCCGATCCAGCCCGCCACGCAGTGGTTGGGCAAACGTATCCGCCACCAAGACCTAGACCTCATAACATGAACCCGGGCACCCCTGCTAAGTCACCAAACGTAGCGAACCGTTGGGGTGCCCTGTGGCAGGGGTGTTGGTTGTCCAATAAATGGTTCCCGCGGCGGTGGTACCCATAACCGCCTCCCAAACTGTGAGACTATGACACCTCTAAATGAGGTAGGTTTATGTTGTGAGACTAAAGTTAGTGGGGAGGGAAAGGAGATAATGAGAGGACAATGGAGAAGTATCCGGTTACCAAATATGGCTAAAGCCTTTTCAAGCAACATTTTATTTCTGAATGATTGTCTTACACAAAGGCGATATGGGAGTATTTTTCAATTTTCTATATTTTCATTTCAGTAAGTAGTTCATTTTCATAATTGAGAGTTTATATATGTTATGTGTCAAACTCTTTCATTCATCTTTATTTCGATTTGGCATTGATGAACTAATGAATAATATTATTTTACATTCCATCATTATGAAGCCAAAGTTTAAGAAATGCTGAAATTAACGTGTGGTGAAATTTCGGAATTTTTACCTGAATATATTTGAAAAACCACTACCAACAAAGAAAGCGGAAAATGTAGCTTGTATCGCTTTGGATGACCAGCAGAGGAATTGAACTCATCACGCCTTGTGGGATGCAGACTTAGCCACTTACCGGTCAATAATTGTAAAGTACCCTTGAGGTGAGTTTTCCCAAAAAATGGCGCTATACAAATTATCCAAATATTATTATTGAATGTAAACTCATTGAACAAATTAGAAGAAGAGACAAGTGGTCTCCCAGCGGCTATGGAGAATGGAGACTGGGGTTGCCATTGATGGTTGGTTCCGTCATCGTTGAGTGAGAAGCGTGAAAGACAGAATTACACAGCACCAGTGTACTACCTATGTAAATATTAATGGCATTTTGATTTATTGTATTCCTCAGGCATTGGGATAGAATTAACTAAAGAAGTCGTTGCCATTTGCAAAATATAAAATTAAAAAAACTTGTATCTTAAAAAAAAAACTTTTATTTTATTTTTTTATTTATCTATATAAAGTATATTTACATTGGGTTTTCCGAAGACTGTCTCACTAGGATATACCTGTGTTGAGACAGGGACAGGGACAGACATTAATGGGAATACGTAAGTAATTTACTAAGAAATTAATAATAGTACCCGAAATTCGTGTTCATCTGCCCCCAACCTCCCCTTCACAAAATTTGAACCAAATCGGTTGAGAACTCTAGAATTTTAGACCTCCCCTTTACCAATTTTAAACCCAATCCAAAATAATCAGATACGTGTCTAATATCAAAGAAGAAAACCATTATTACGTAGAACATGATCTACATATTATAATATTTTATAAAAACTTCAACAGTACTCTTTAAAAATTATAGGTGGCACCACTTCTGTTAGCATTTGCGTGCGGAGCGAGGTGTCCGGCAGACATTGTCATAATCAGATTGGAGTACATACTATCAGATAGTTGAAAGAATAGAAAAAAAAACACAAGATGACGTGACACTATCAGGATCAATAATGATAGGGGGACACAGGAGACAGGTCCGATGGGCTTCCGGGAAATTTCTTGAATGTGGACGTCATAGTGAGGAAGAATGGTGGCTATAAGAAACATCCAATTTTTCAGGTCTAGTCTATCAGACGAAACAAGGTTTTATTACAATTAAATTTTGAATTCAAAGCACAATAACAAGATTACTTATTTTGACATTCTTAATAATTATTTTTTTTTTTTACATGAGCTCCACACAGGAGGCCCTGAGGAAAATAATTTCCCTCAGGGCCTATGTCATCTTTGGGGATGCTGTATGGAGGGTTTTTTTTAGGAAAGGAAGGAGAGGAGAGTTCTGGGAAGGAAAAGGGTTTAAGGAGTGGGTAGGAATCTGGGGTTCAGTACGTCCTGGTCATCCGCCTCCAAGACCTAGACAAACCTCACCCCATGAACCCGGGCACCCCTGCTAAATCACCAAACGTAGCGAACCACTTGGGGTGACCTATGGCATATTGTTGACAAATTAGAGAGACGATCTTAAATTTACCTTTAGTAGGCACCTAAATTTAGTTACCTGGTAAACAACGCTTTGCTGAAAATTGACAAAATGCAGACCCTTGAAAAATCATGAAATCTGACCTTGATGTTCTTGATCTTGATTAATCACAAGAAATTTAAACAAAAAATGCATCTTTCAAAAATATAATTGAAAATTGAAATAATTTTCTTTTAAAAAATACTTCCTACTTGACTGAATTCTTCGCACAATCAGTTCCAATTCTGAAGATAACACTTTGATAGCAAAATCGAGATCATCAAACCAGAGTTGCACATACAACCGAAATAAGAATTTTTTAGGACACATTAGGTACTGTGTTTTATGGGCAAAATAGCATTTTTTTTAAAATTACCAACGATTTTATGATGAAAAAAAAATTTGACGAATATAAATATAAAATTTCGATCCATAAAACCATAGACATCCAAATGGATAGACAAGAAGTTACAGATGAGGGGTAAAACCAAACTATGGAGGGCGAAGAGGGGAAAGATGACTGTGATTCGTTAAACAATCAATCTGACAGTATATAGGCATCTCGCATTACAATATCACCATTCAGTTCTTAAAAGTAAAATCTGCTTTGAATGAATACACCTTTTTACATGGGAGCGCGAATTGCTTGCCACGTTAATAACATGTTTGCTAAGGCCAAA
Organism: Limnephilus marmoratus; assembly: GCA_917880885.1. NCBI lineage: Eukaryota > Metazoa > Arthropoda > Insecta > Trichoptera > Limnephilidae > Limnephilus > Limnephilus marmoratus. The sequence goes on along the minus strand of OU862911.1, from coordinate 57,742,686 downwards.
TGCTTGCCCCAAAAAGACTCGCCCCAATACACATAGCAATATTTTGTTGCCGTGTTTAGTTAAAACACTTTTACAAATGTTTCATAATTTACTTACCCCTGTAACCAGCGACGAGCACACTGGAGAACCGCCCACATTCGCTATGTGCACATTGATATGTGGATATATTGTATAGCACAAGCTACCGTTTTGGCGTGTTATTTCGTTAAATGTATGGATGTTAGCTTCTCGCTGTTCACGGCAAGAATGATGACGTCCCACATTTTAGATTCAAGCGAATACACCCCAAGGGGATAGAGTCTATCCCCTCCCCATGGAGCGAGCCGGTTCCAAGGAGGAGCTCCAGCCGGCGCCATGTGGAGGGGGAAATAATACGTTTTTATCACTTAGGGCAGGTCCAGATATATTCATATGTCCGTGCATAAAACGCTTTTTTACGATGTTTTATTTATTTTAATTTATATTTCACTACATTTACATAGTAGGTTGGTCAAAATAATTTTTTTATAATTTCCATTAACTTACAAAACTTTTTCATAATTTCAAAATGCCTCTAAAATTATGAAAAATTGTGAGATTTTTAATGGCAAGCACTTCACAATTTAAAACACAATTAAATAACGTAGATCACATAACTTTTGATTAAAAATAATAATTTTTCAGTTCGGTCGAGTATTTTGGTCTCAAATACAAATTAAAGTTTTGCATGAAAAAGACCGCGCAGCCATTCCTCCTAAAACGAAAGTATTAATTTTATTTATTTATTCGATTCTCCGTTTTCAGGGGAGGCGTCTACTAATATCTACAGGAATTCCAAAAACTGAAAAAATCGAACTAATATCTATGAGAATCAAAGTGTTGACGAATATCTACAGCTCAAACTGTTGATTAATATCTATGAGAACCAAAGTGTTGACGAATATCTACAGCACTGGCAGAGGTTGGATTTGCAATTATGTATAGCATATTGGAATAACGTAATATTGCGTATGCAGTTTAAAAAACTTAATTTATGTAAGTATGTATGTAAAAATCCCTAATATCGGACTATTGGACACATTTAGCTGATTAGTCCAACCTACGCTCTGTAGATATTAGTTCAACATACGCTGTGTAGATATTATTCAACACTCTGAAGTTCGTAGATATTAGTTCAACATATGAGCTGTAGATATTCGTCCGACATACAGGCTGTAGATATTAGTATCTGGAGTCTTTTCAGGCTATCTATCGGAAAGGAGATTCAAAATGTTTGTACCCTCGTGGCATATTCTTCCCTTATCACTTTTAGTGAACAATTTATTATGTCGACTTGTATAGTGTAGTATTTGAAATAATTGATTTCCCATCAGACTTGTAGACCTAGAGAACTCACCTAGCCATGTGTATTTCTTCGCCTTGCGGTCACTAACATAATAATTCGCACGGAGAGCAAGAGAACGCGGGACTTACGCAAGTCTGTAATTTTTTGTGTCGGCAGATTGGGAGCGGAAGCCGATAATGGGAATGAATAGCGAATAGTACGACTTCCTCCGCCAACCGCTGATATTTCTGTAAATAAAAAATAACAAACTTGTTTTGACGGATGCTGGACCGACTGATATTACGAGAACACACATTTGAAACTGCCCGGAACATACCCACCAGTCAGTCCGCTAGCCACAGCCGTACAGGCAATATAGGCAAAGGCTATTATTATTATCTTACAACTTACAACTACGCACTTATTTATTTTTTTACTTGAAAATATTTTTATTAATTAAACTAGCTGGTTCCGGGCATGAGTTGCAATGCCATATTCAAAGGAATAAATTGGTTCTCTCTGCATGTCCTTTCCCGTGCGTCTCCGTTCCCCTCCCGCGTCCCCTTCCTCTCCCGTGTTCTCCTTCCACCTTCCTCGCCTTCCCTCTCCCCTCTCTCGCTCCCACGTCCCGCGTTCCATATAGATATTCAGTCCCAGTACATTTAGTTTTCAAACAGCTCGCGTGCCACCTATTTCCATTTCATATATTACAAATATTCATTTTTGTATATTATAAGAACAATCAATCAAATTTGGTACCTAACACAGGTAACTATTTAAAATATCTATAATTCTTGATTCGATTCAAGGTATTAGGCGAGTACCTACCTATTTCAAATAAATTCATTAATTTAAACAGTTTTAAAAATTGGATTATGATACAATCATTGTTTTTTACATTTGTCTCTTGCAGTGTTATTAGTTATTATGTACAGTTTGTTAGGTAGCGGTACCAGCTGTACCCCCTCCCAGCTGTACCCCCGCCTCCCTTCCTCCAAACGGCTTACGGCCGCCCGCAAACCCCCCGGGCCCCGGCACTCAAGCACCTACCTCCCTAGCCGAAGCACGGTCGGCCCAACGCGTGCATTCGAGCCTTTCCAGAACACTCGATACAAAACGGGATGTTTTCGCGGCGCTTCGAGAAGCATGCACGAGGCTCCCGCTGCATAGGGGCACTCCCTGTGCCGACCCCAAGCCCACCATGGCCTTCTTGCCAAGCATAGTCCGCCCTGCGGTCTGGCTAGCATATTCCTGGGACCTTTCGACGATGGCCCCCGGTACCTGTGAGTAATGACCAAATAATCCTCCTTTTGTTGTGTGTCCCTCTCTTTCTCGCGTATCTATGATTGACCCCCAGAGTCGGCACGAGCTGAGAGAGGTTTGGCAGGCCCCCATGTGTAGATAGACAATTAGCTTACCTGTGCATAATTATTAATTGTGGATTTACCCTTGGTTGTATTTGTGAATCACCAACAATACAAATAATGTTTACCCCAGACAGCGTTTTATTTCCCTGACGAGCTACGTGCAGTGTTAGCTTATTTTATGTATTCTCACTTGACCCCTCTAGGAACCTACAACCCTGGTGTAGAGAGATTTCACCAGCTCTGCCGAGCCAAACCCTGAGCTAGACTTGGTGCAGAAGGTAGGCACTTCCGCTCGAGGCTCACGACAAGTTGTACAGGTTCCTTTTTTTGGGAACCTGCACATCTTCCTACTCTACATAGAGTAAGAAATATTCTACATAAATCTATGCTACTAAAGGTTTACTATGCATTAGCCCAATCAGTTCTACAATATGGAATAATAGGCTGGGGATGAGCGTTTAAAACCAACTTAGCCCCACTTGAAATAGTACACAGAAGACTCATCAAAATTATTCTAAAGAAACAATTAGACTATTCAACCCAAAAATTATTCGATGAATTCAAAGTATTACCACTAAATAAAATTTATCAAAAAAATTCATTACTTCAAATCCACAAAGATAAACTAACAACAAAGTCATTTAGCACCAGGCCGAGAACCTTAGGACAAATAATAATCCCTAAACTTAACACAACAACAGCCCAACATCATTACACATACTCAGTCATAAAATGCTTTAACGAACTTCCTAAAGAAATTCAATCTGAAAGGAATTATGAAATTTTTAAACAAAAACTTAAAAAACATTTTACTATTAACTAGATTTAGTTATATTTCCTCTATGAACAAAAAAAATGCCAACTTATATTTTCTCTATGTATGAAAATTTTACATTATGTTTTATTATGTACAAAAAGAATGCCTACTTATATTTTCATTGTGTATAAAATTTTTACATAATTTACAGAAAAAATGTCAACTTATTATTCATTTGTTATAAAAAAAGTAGTTCTACATACATCCAAATTGAAACAACTGTTAAGTATGTATAGTACTGTCAATCTGATAGTGCTCCCTCTCTAAACACGAGAATTTCTTAATTAGGGAGGTATTGTTACCACTAATATTATATATTATATACATTGGTTAATTATATATTATATGTATTGGTTAATAAATAAAAAATAAATAAAAAAAAAAAAATTGTTATGACTATTAATACCAACTCTGTGCGTTACTCTGTATGAAGATGGAAGTATGGAAGATGTACAGGTTCCTACTTTTGGGAACCTGTACATCTTCCTAATCTTCAATTTTGTAATTACTATTAATGCCAACTCTGTGTGTCACTCTGTATGTACAGTTGAACACGTTCCTATTTTTGGGAACCTGTACATCTTCCTACTCCACAATTTTGTAATTCCTATTAATACCAACTCTGTATGTTAGTACAACTTGTATAATCATATGAATATTTGTCTTTGCCCATTGTCTATATTTGCTAATATAATTTATCTATTCCGTGTAAAAAACTGATAATGTAACTAATTTTAAAAAATCTGAAAATGTAACTAATTTAAAAAACTGATAATGTACTAATTTAAAAAAAAAACTGAAAAAGTAAATAATTTTTAAAATATGTAACTTCCTTTAATAAAAGGCCAAGATCACCCTTAAAATGGGTGAAAGCCAAATAAAAAATCAATGTTTTGCCTAATGTCAATCTCAAACTTTGACATTTTTGACAGTTTTGCAAGAGTTTTTGTAATGATTAAAAAACTTTTCAGATGTATTGTCATGTGGTTGTAATAATCCAGTAACCTTCGCGGGGTTTAAAAAAGTTATTTTGAAAGCTTCAAACATTTCCTGTGACTAATATAGCAATATATACTCGTATATTAACACCCAAGATATAACGTCATTGCACCCAAGCAAGAATATTTTGACTTTTATATATATAGATTAGAGAAAATTCTGAAATTCGTGTATCTATCTATGGTCGTCACTACGGTTAATAGTATCAAACGCTATTAGACTTTACAATAGGTTTCGCTGAACTAAAAATCTGCGTTTTCAGATTGGGAGGAGGGTTTGGGTACGCCGCCCCGGGAACGTCCTGTGTGGAGCTAACGTAAAAAAATATTGGGTTCATTCGTACATTTAAATTTGAGCTGGTCTAATGGACTGAATGGGGATGAACAAGTCAATATTGAAATGAGAAGATGTAATCATCCATGCATCTGTCTTCCAATCGGATGTTATTCAATGAAACAGGCGAACAATTGAAGAAACATTGGAAGCGAATATCACATCTCATGCATTCATTACCATTCCACTAAAAATACGTACATGAATTTGTTGATTTCCTTTCTCGGCATTGAATAATAATTGTACAGCCTGCATAGATGGCGCGAAATTCTTTTGATTACAGGTACCGGAATGCTGCTGCTACTGTATAAACGTAATGACTAATAACAGTTTGATGAAACCCTATAATATCCTGCCTGTTTGGTGGTAAAAAAAGGACACAACTTCAGGATTACGGGCGGATTTGGAGGGGGAGGAAAAAATCCACATTAGAGGATTGGTAGCGCAGCCTTTTTCATACAAAACTTAATTTTGGATAGGAGGCCAAAATTACCCATGGGAATGGAAACTCTGAGTTTGGCACATTTTGAAAGCCTACACCAACAAGAAAACAGTAAACCCGATGTTTCTTTAATTTTATTGCGGTGGTTCATTCAAGGCTAGTGCTCTGACACCTAATCGTGATTTGGAAAGGTCTGTCAATTAACATAATTTTAATGTGCAGCTAATTACCTGCAGATATATAAAAAAATACTTGTAAAATTACGAATACCGCACGTAGTCACAGTTCCGCATTAATCTCGGAACCTATGGAACTATGGCATCACCAACTGGATTATGTACGAGGATTAGGTGACGAGACCAAAGGGAGTGGAAAATTTGTTACAACTTTCACAACAAGGAAAAGCGAATTTTTTTACTAGGTATCCCCAGCAAAACGAGGTGAAACATGAATCATGGCATTCACAAAGACACAGAAAGAGAAAAGTGCAACGGGCGAAGTTTTTCTAGGTCCGAGGACAAACCAATACGTACAGTTTGGCAATTAAGTGTAGAAATAAAATGATGGCGCTGCGATCGTTTTCTAGTTTTAAATGGCAACACCAAGATGGCTCATAAGACAATGAATGTATGTTTAAAAAAAACACTTCTGCCAAAATGCACATTTCATAGCGTATTTGTATTTTCAAAAAATTTGCACAAAAAACTGTAATTTAATAGAAGTAAAATAAAACAAAACAAGTTTTAAGTGGGCGTTTATTTTGATATAAAAACGTAGGTACTTAAAATTTTAAGTCTATTAATTCAACACCCGACATGTTATTATTGTCTTTGTCCTCGTGTAATTTTTCTTCTTCCGTATCTTTTTTTTTTTTTTTTTGGTTTTAGGCAATTCACCCTGAAAAGAGTGCTTTGTGCCGGTAATAGTTAAAGTGGATAAAAAAATTCGGTTAATCTATTGGTAAAATAATAAACCAAATTAAATATTGGACTCATTTAGATCACTAAAACAAATTAAATATTGAATTCATTCAGGTTAATAAACTTACATAAAGCTGTATGAATACGAGAATTGTTAAGAGATAAAAGGTATGAAATGTTAAGGGGGGACTGGTGTGTGATTTTAATAAGCAGGCGGTATATGTTCTTGAAAGATGAATGGTTTTTACAGTTGAAGAAAACGTGGTCGAGGGTTTCCTCTTCCACACCGCACTGGCAGACCGGATCATCTATAACTCTAATTCTAGACAAGTGAGATGCAATTGAACAGTGACCAATTCTCATTCTCGAAATACATGAAATGAATCGTTTTGAAAGTTTTTTACCGTGAAACCATGGCTTAGCAGGGATATGGTTTTGAATTCCAGCATAGAAAGATCCAGTTCTTATTTTGGAGACTGCCCAATTTTCTTCCCAGGCACGAGTCATGTTGTATTTAAGAATCGGGAAGACATCGGAGATAGGAATTCTAAAATTTAGTGGGATAGTTCCGGAATCTGAACCAGATTTGGCGAGAAAATCGGCCATCTCATTACCCTCGATACCCAAATGGGCAGGGACCCAGGCCAATATCGTCTCAAACCCAAATTCACTTAGAGAATTGAGAAGATTTTTTATTTTACATATAATATTGTCTTCCGGATAACATAGAATATTTGACCTAATTTTATTTAGAGCACTTAGCGAATCAGTACATAGTAAGGCTCGATGAATGTTGAGAACCTGGATTTGATTTAGCGCTTGTTCAATTGCAAAGCATTCAGCTGTAAATATGGAAGCTTCTTTCGGTAATTTATAAGAGAGATTGATGTTGAATTCTGGACTATATATCGATGCTCCACATCTTTTATTTTCAAATTTGGAACCATCAGTGTAAAGGATGGAAAATCCAGGGAATTTTGAAGCCACAATGCTTTTAAAACAATCATCCACATTTTGAAATTTATTTGGGGAAGAAAAAAATATTCTTGTGAAAGACTGATGTTATTGTGTTGGGCATAAAAGTGATTGCCTTAAATGGAATATTGTATATAGGGAGATTGGGAACTTCTTGAAGATATTGGAGGGAAGATGATAGAGAATTATAGAGTTGAAAACTTTTAATTAGGAGAGGAAAACATTGTTTTTCTCTCAATCTTTTGTTAGAATTCAAATTAACACTTAACCGATTAATACTTTGTTTAATAGGATGATGTGATAAAGATAAAGCCTTGAAAATATATTTATTGGCAAGGAATTGCCTCCTGAAATATAATGGAGGCTCCCCACATTCCACCTGAAGCGCATTAATTGGAGAAGACTTCATAGCTCCAATAATCATTCTGAGGGCTTTTGATTGGATTCTTTCCATTTTCTTATCTAAATATTTAGGGAGTGGGTCAAAAAGGAATGAGCCATAATCCAAGTGGCTCCGAACTAGGGAATTATACATTAATTTAAGTGTGGTAGGATGAGATCCCCACCATACTCTGGAAACTGCTCGCATCATATTAAGTCCCTTTTCACACTTTGTAGAAATTATCTGAATGTGTGGAAGCCAGGAAAGTTTATGGTTCAAAAGAAGACCAAGGAATTTGATTTGAGTAGCGGTTTGTAGAGGCACATTATCAAAAGAGATTGAGAAGTGGGGAATTTTTCTTTTGCGCGTGAAAGTCACGACCCTTGTTTTAGATGCCGCCAGATTCATCCCATTTATTAACAACCAGCTTTTAATATATTGTAAAGCCAAATTCATTTCCTTAGCTGCAAGAATAATATTTTTATGTAACAAATATATAAGGATATCATCCGCAAAGTAAAGTCGCTTGATAGAAAAAGGAATTACTGAGTCTAGGTCGCTTATATAAATATTAAACAACAGAGGACTAATAACAGAACCCTGGGGCAAACCTCTCCATAGTTTGCGCCTTAAGCATTTAGAGGAAGACTCAATAATAATGGACCTATCTGAGAGCAAATTAATAATAAATTGGACCAATTTCGGGGGGATTTGTTTTTTAATTAGCTTTTCTTTCAAAACATCCAGTAAAACATCATCGTAAGCTGATGAAAGGTCAAGGAAGGTGGCCAATGTATAAGAATTTAGGGATTGAGAAACTCGGATATCAGTTGTGGACAAACTTAAATTATCCATTGTAGATTTCTTTTTCCGAAAACCATACTGATTTGGTGAGATAATATCTTGACTTTCAACAAACCATTCTAATCTGTTTTTCATCAAACGCTCCGCTACTTTCATCAAACATGATGAAAGAGCAATAGGCCTATTAGACGAAATTTCAGATGGATCTTTTCCAGGTTTTAAAATGGGAATGATTTTTTGAGTTATCCAATCATCCGGAATTAGTCCTGTTTCAAACATATTATTAATAAGAGATAAGAAATATTCAACCGCCATATCAGAAAATGATTTAATGAAACTATTAAATATTCCATCGGGACCCGGAGCAGAGTCAGAAAGGGATCTTATAACTCGTTTCATCTCATCAATGGAGAAAGGAGCATCTAGCCAGTTAGAATGAGATGGATATGGTTTAATAGAAGACATTTCTTGTGATGACCGTGGCCGGTATCAACATTACTTTCTGGACTCCTTTGTATGGATCCAGATTCTTCTATATTGTGCTCTCAGTTTAGGGAGATTGAACAATAAATACTCGTAGGTAGACTTAGCGAGTTTATTCCGAGATATGGTACAGGTAGTGCTTCTTACGAAGCGATAATCCAAAGAGGACGGTAGACAACAATCACACCCTTTTATACGTGCCTCATGCTGTCTCACTCATACACGCATGTCTCTTCATACCGCAAGACATACGTTCACCACATTTCTTCACATCCGGCCACCGATGGGGGGGCTATTTTATCCGCAAATCCTATAAGAATTTCTTCTGATATATGTTTGATTCTCGGCGGAGAATACGATGATCCGAATTTTTTTAAGCTAGACCAAACTGAAGACTGGGGAGTTTCCGGAGACAGGTTCTCACAGAACTTCCGCCATCCAGCGCGTTTTTTATTTTTCAAAATTCGTTTGGTTTCTGCCTGGGCTTTTTTAACTGATAAAAAATTTTCTAGTGACATGCACTTACGAAAAGAGGAAATTGCTTTTTTACGAGAGTTGACGGAGCGAGTGCATTCCTCGTCCCACCACGGAGTAGAGTGTTTTATTTTAATGTTCGCATTGTGTTTCGGGATGGATTTTTCTGCTGCATTTATAACCATAGAGGGAAACGTCTCGCATTGCATTCTGATGTCTCCCGGGGACGATTTTGTTAAATTAATAAGGTTATCTAGTCCAGAAGAGAAAGTGCTCCAATTCGCATCTTTTATTCTAAATTTGAGATTATTTTTAACTGGGGGGGGGACAAGTGTTAGATTGATGGTGGAATCGGATTATAATTGGGAAATGATCACTAGAGAGGGGATCGTTTAGGATGTCCCAAGAGCATTTAGATGCTAACGAATACGAACAAAGCGATAAATCAACAGCACTTTTCCGTTGATGAGGGGGGGTGAATCTGGTTGGAGATCCGTCATTTAAATAACATAGGTTATGGGTATCAATAAAATTTAAAAGATTGCGGCCAGAACGATTTGTTATTTTGCTACCCCAAGAAGGGGAATGTGCATTAAAATCTCCAAGGATCATATAAGGGGAACAAATCTGGGTTAAGATTGGTGCCCATTCATTTTCAATAAAAGTTGAAGAGGGAGGAATATATATTGATAAAATTGTGATATCAGATAAGACAGCTGCTGTTATCTGGATATCGTCGGAGGGAGTATGAATATTTATTTGTTTAAACGGGATAGAATTATGTATTATCAGAGCCGAGCCGCCTTTACCATCCGGTCTGTCGTGTCTGAGACAGTAATAACCTGGAATTCTTAAGTGAAAGGAGGGTTTTAACCACGTTTCAGAAATGGCGGCTACTGAAACGTCGTGTTCGTCGAGTAATTGAATTAGGTCAGATTTGTTAGCGAAGAGGCTTCTACTGTTCCACTGAAGGATTTTGTTCAGTTTCGAAGTCATTGGGGAGGCAAGATAATAAAGATTTTATGTAATCGGCAGCGTTGGACGGTACAGTATTGTTGTTTGTAAGGATTGAAATTAAAAGGGTAATTAAAGTTTGTATAAAAGAATTATTATTCATTATTTCGGGGAGAGCAGGAGGGGAAGTATTACCATTAATGGCACACCCATTGGGCGACTGGGATTTGGCATTCCCATTCGGGCTGGCCAAAATATTATTCAATTGTTTTTTATCAAGGTAAGGAGTATATTTTGGGTTGGGTTTGACTGGCTTGAGAATGGTTTTTCTGTGAGAAGATGATGATGAATTTAAAAAGGTGGTTGTTTGGAAAGGAGCTGAGGACGATGTCATCTCTGCGAATGATTTTTTCGCAGGAGAGAATAACTTTGAGGCCTGGAAGTACGAAATGTTGTCGGTAGCCATTTTATGTTTTATGTTCTTCTGTCTTGATAATTCCGGACAGGCTAGACTGACCGCGGTATGTGCACCGAACAGTTAATGCAAATGGGATCATTGGAAGATTTCGGACATTGATCAAATGGGTGACCTTCTCCGCAAAAGTAACAACGTGGAGGGGAGCGGCATACGGGTTTTGAATGTCCAAACCGGCAGCAATTGAAGCATTGAATAGTTGGGAATTTATAAACATCGACGGGAAGCGAGGTATAATAAATAAAGACACGAGACGGTAGGGATTGCCCTTCAAATGTAATAACGATAGATTGAGAAGGTTTCCAGATCGTGTTTCCATCAGAAGAATCCTTGTAGTTCAGTCGACGTACTTTTAATACTTTCGGGGTTCCGTGGGAATTATTCAAAGCATCAACAATTTCAGCCTCTGGGATCTCCGCGGGAATTCCTCGCACAAGACCCATTCTCGTTAGGTTAAATGTCGGGATGAACGATTTATATTTATGGGTTGAGAGTGAGTCAATTTTTTTTACAAATCCATTTGCGGAAGCGGCAGTATTAAACTCGATAGATAATTTATATCGCCCTTCCGGTTTAATTGAACCGTTAACAATACCAAGGTTATTATTTTTTGAGTCAAATATAAATTTTCCAAAATCTAAAGGATGAATAAGTTTTCCTTGTTCAGTTCTCTGAACCATAATGATAAAAGGACCGGAAGCGGAAGCAGGATAAAGTAAGTAAGTATTTTTTGTATTATCGCTAGTTAAAGTACTTGTCTGGGTCGTAAGACGTATTGGTGTTAAGGTCGTTAGATGTCGAGGTTTGTTGAATCGGCGGTATAGATTTAACTTTCGATGGAATGTGAAGACTATGCGATGGTCGCCGTTTACGAGATGGGAGCGTAATAGAAACCTGGCTAGTATTAGAATCCGAATCAGAAAAATCTAATATCGACCCTGGGTCGGGAGGCCTATCTTCGTCTTCCTCCATAATATAAAAAAAAAACTTTACTTTTAAAAATTAAACTGAAAAAATAATACGCAGTCTATTTCATTGACTGTACAAACAAAAACGGATTAGCCGTAAGTAGGAAAGTAAACAAATAGGTATACGATAAACACAATTAAATGAAATGTAACAATAATATCTTATCTGTATGAGGCTCAGGAACGGGCGAACGGCACTAAGCGTTAGGTAAGGTACACACAACCACTGTTGACCGCGGCTCGAATCGGACTCCCTTCCGTATCTTCATCTTCATCTAATAGTCCAGTCAGCCTGTGTCGTAGAACACCAGTTGAAGGAACTAAATAGTATAAAGCTAATTTTTTCCCCATCGACTACTACCATTTAGACAAGTGTTTAGCAAAAAGTCCCCGCCCCTACCCCTCTTGCTTCCCCCCCTGTGCCCCCCCAAACATGAAAAGTGTAAGGGTTTCGTAAATCGCTTCTATCTCGATTACTAAACAACATATCGGATTGCAATTTTTTTATTCTCTTTGCTGTAACATTGTCTACAATTAATGTCTAGTTAACTTTCGTTGTAAATTTGACCGTTTGTTTGTAATTCGTATGAAAAGGTAAAAATTTTCGTTATATGTTTTTGGGGTGTTGTGCCGTGTTGCGCTACCTCCTTCTTTAGCCAACGTTTCGGACATCGTTGCAGTGTCCACACATCTACCGGATCTGCCGGATCTGCCCTGATGATGGACACTGCAACGATGTCCGAAACGTTGGCTAAAGAAGGAGGTAGCGCAACACGGCACAACACCCCAAAAACATATAACGAAAATGCTTCTGGCCGTGAAAATCTTAAAACTTATCAGGTAAAAATTTGTATATTTTTTGGCAAGTAATTTTACTTTTTGTCACATAACTTTTTACGCCGATATTTTATGAAAAAATATTTACGACAAAAGTTGTAGCCCCTATTATTACCTTTAAAATGATATATTTTAATGTGTACTTTATGGCTACTAAATGCCAGATATAAACCGTGAATGCTTGGTGCGCACCATCCCTGCGTCGCTACGCTACACTGATGTCGGAACTTGTTCCCTCATATCCCGACTTATCCTAGCCTGTCCTGTGCCCTTTGTAGTACTAGTGGAAATCGTGAACGTGAAATAATAGTTATTCACTTTGCTGCTAGGCCCTGCGGGCGGCTTTTAGTTCGGCTTCGCCCGGTTTGAGTGTTTGTGACCATTTTGTAAATGCAACAGGAACTGGCTCCTAAAATAGCCAGTTCCTCGGATCTATTGTAATCCTGTGACTCCAAAAACAATTGTGTCGAGTGATGTCCGAGTTCCAAAGTTTGTCAAGACATGCGACTTTGAAGGTAAATTCAATGTCCCAGTTTTAATGTATACTAAAAAGGCGAAAAGTGGCTTAAAGTCCTTAACAATAGAAAACATTTCTGAAAATATGCCCACTCAATGCTTAGTCTCAGCTCGTAACATGCTTTGGTTATGTAGTTTTGCTTTCGTGCCAGTTTCACTACCTGGATGGTCTGGATACATGCGAAACTGTTACGATGGTAGACAAAACTTTGAACCATCTTATGTACTGGCTTTGCCTTTTATAAACATAGATCCAGGAAATCCGACTGCTATTTACTCTGCCCTTAGTTACGCTTCTAAAGAAAGCAAGTTAGCTGGCCAGCCGTGTACTGTGACATTTGACCAACCACTTTTCCTGAAAGCAGTAGACATTGTTGCAAGTTCTTCTACAGAAAGTGAAATATCTGGAGTAATCGTCAGATTAGGCGGATTCCATCTTCTAATGAGTTTCCTTGGTTGCTTAGGAAAGTTTATGGAAGGTAGTGGAATCGAAGAAATGTGGACATCTGTTTATGGAAAATCAACCGATTCCTCACCTTATGTCAGGACATGCTTACGCAAGGTCTTATAGAGCTCACATGATGACCCAGGCAGCTTTGATATTACTGCTATTCGAGGAATGTTCATCTCTTAAAGAAATGATTACAAACGACTTTAAGGATATTCATAACCAAACAATAAACAAACAAACAACTGTTGAAGACGCCATGAGAGATTGTAAAATAAATGAAATAATGACAACACTAGAAGAAGTGTATGAAGATTTGGTTACAACTAGTAGAACTTCAAAACTGTGGCTACAAGAGTTTAAAGTGGAGAATTTGGTTCTAGACTTTATTCTGGCAGAGAGAATCGGCGATTGGAATTTGCACATTAATACAGTCAAGCAAATGATACCGTATTTCCATGCTGCTGGACATTTGCTCTACGCCAAATCCGCACAAATATACTTACAACAAATGTTGAGTGTACAAACGAAAATGTCAAATGAAGACTTCGAAAGGTTCGTCAATAAAGGTTTCTTTACAGTTCGGCGTACAGATGGATTTTTTACCGGTATCTGGACGGACATGACCATAGAGCAAACATTAATGCGATCATCAAAATCCATAGGTGGGCTTACTCATGGACGAGGATTAAGCGAGAGGACGCTAACCAAGTTCATTGCTTGCGCTCCTGAATCCCTATAAATTTGTGAGGCTTTCGAGAAGTTCTCTGGCTGCTTGACTCAGTTTAACGAACAGCACACTGAACTAAGATGCAGTAGAAGAGAAAGGGACTTGCAAGATATTAGTAAATTTATCGGATGGCTGCGTATCCATAATCCTTTCAGGCAGAGCAAAGATTTAATGTCTTTATCCTCTGGTCTAGTAGTGACAAGTTCGGGTGTAAACTGCGAGGGTATCTTTTGCATAGTGTTATTTGACCTGACAAAGTAACATATAGCAGCATCATAGAGAAGTATGTTGACACTGTAATGAAACGGTATGCGAAAGATTGTCATGTTGTGTTCGATGGGTATCCTGACTATTCCACCACAAAAGGGGTCGAACATATGCGGAGAAGTAAAAAAACATCTCTAGAAATGAAATTCAACGTTAATATGTAGGGCTCTGTGAAGCAAAATGAATTTTTGGCAAATCGAAAAAACAAAATCCAGCTTATTGAACAGCTCTCTCAAAAGCTTAATGAAGCAAACATTCCAACCATTGTGGCAGAGGAAGATGCAAATACTGAAGTGCTCGAAAGAGCAATAGATATTTCCCAGATTCAAAGTGGGAGGCCTGTAGTTGTTGTCGGACAGGATACTGATCTTTTCGTTCTATTGTTAGGGCTACTACAGTGTCAAAATGTGCGACTATTCTTTCACAAACCCTCTGGCACACCATCAACGTATGACATCAGCAAGATTCGTGAAGAGATTGGGGATATGAAGGATGTGATATTATTTTTGCATGCTATCACAGGATGTGATACCACGTCTTATTTATTCGGAAAAGGCAAAATTAACGCGTACAAATTGCTAAGTTCATCAAATGATCTCCGCACAAAAGTTTTACAGTTTTATGAAAAACAGGCAGACAAAAATATTCTCAAAGAGGTAGGAGAGGCTTTTGTCTTGAAACTATATGGATGCACAAGGTCTGCAAGTCTGAATGACAGTAGATATTCAATGTATCTTAAAGCTGTTGCGAAAATGTCATTAAAATCCAAATTTAACATGGCATCCCTCCCTCCAACATCTGGTGCTGCTGAACAACACGCCTATCGAACATACTATCAGATTCAAAAATGGATCGGAGATAAGGAAATCAGCGCTACGGACTGGGGATGGATTTTAACTGACAACATGCTGTACCCAGTACACTCAAAAAAACCACCGGCACCTGAAGAAGTTATAAACTTAGTTTCCTGCAACTGCAAAAAGGCTTGCAAAAATAATTGTAGCTGCTTTAAAGCGGATCATGCAGCAATGTAACTTTGGTTGAAGTCGAGGAAAATGAAGAACTTCTCATGGAAATTTAGGATATCATAAAATTAAGATACCGCAATTATTTTGTTCTAAAATAACACCTTTAAAAAATATTACATGCATTTTCAAACCAAAAACTATTTAAAATACCTACCTATTTTCGCTGAATACTTATTATTATTTCAAACAAATTTAAAAAGTGAGGAATTTAGGTTTCACCGAGACCGAATAGAAAATGCAATAGTGTACCTTAAAGATAAAAAACTCTCACTATACAACAATATTTGCATTGCTACGCCGCGCCGGCCTACCCCATCTCGACCGAACCCGCCATGATAATCTCGCTGGATCTCCAACAAAGTAAGTACTATTTTATATCATTTTAAAGGTAACAATAGGGGTTACAACTTTTGTGGGAAATATTTTTTCATAAAATGTTGGCGTAAAAAGTTATGTGACAAAAAGTAAAATTACTTGCCAAAAAATATACAAATTTTTACCTTATCATACGAATTATAAACAAACGGTAAAAGTTACGACGAAAGTTTACTGGACATTAATTTTAGACAATGTTACAGCAAAGAGAATAAAAAAAATGCAATACGATATGTTGTTTAGTAATCGAGATAGAAGCGATTTGCGAAACCCTTACACTTTTCATGTTTGGGGGGGCACAGGGGGGGAAGCAAGAGGGGTAGGGGCGGGGACTTTTTGCTAAACACTTGTCTAAACGGTAGTAGTCGATGGGGAAAAAATTAGCTTTATACTATTTAGTTCCATCTAAAAACACAGGCTGACTGGGCTATAAACGCAGTTCATCGATATCATCATATATAGTACTGCCTCGTGCATAATATTCTGCCTCAATTTTCATCACGTGTTTGCAACAATTTTTCCAATCATCAGCACTTATGCTATTACATATTATTATTATTATGCCCATTTTCCGTTTTTCCAGTGTTTCAAATTTTTCATCTGCCTTTTCCTCTTCCTTGACGATTTGTCTTACCGTTGATTCAGATTTACCTGTGTGTGAAAACATCATTAAAATTATTATTATAGAAGGTAGTTTTAAAAACACACACTAGATAATATTCACTTAGAAAGAAAGAAAGAGAAAACGAGAAAAAAGTAACGTTTCTACGAGTTTAAAGAAGTTGCATATTATTATTTTTTTATTGAGTTATTCCCTTTTTCCTGTGGCCGCATATTAACTGTCAAATCGAAGTGCAAATTCGGAATTTTAACATAACCTCAAATCAGATTGTAATGGTTATTATCGCTCGAAAATTGGCATAAATCTTGTAATAATAATGAAATTTATTAAACAAACTATACTACGTACCAGTCATTTCTGCAGTTCGTTTGTAAACATCTTCTAAATCAGACAGAAGCTTCTTCGCGAGATACTCGGCTAGGCAGCGTTGAAAAACGCAGAATATAACCCCTCTTGCATCACTATGTAATGGTTTATTCATTTTAATCAAATTCAGACAAACAATGAATAAAAATATTATCAAAACAGCGATCCTCTACTCAGATTTAAGACAATAAATCAACCGTAACATGCGATAACATGACATCCATAGGAAACGTCATATAATTCGGTGCTGCCATAGTAATGAAAACGTTTAGTTCCAATTTATTTAATTTCTACACTTAATTGCCAAACTATAAATGCTTTTGATTTTTGTTTTTCGGAAAGACAGTATTCCAACAATATTTAGAAGGAAATATTATATAATAGAAATCTTTCAGTGTTTTTTTAAATTTGGAAAGCTTTTAATGTTGTTTAAAACGGGAGCCTTCAAAACATGTCAACTTAATCGGCTAGTAGCCGAGTGAACAAATGTAATCGGCATCTGATCCCCCCCTCCTCCTCCCATAAGGTTAGGGCCCTTGGCCGGAGGATTTCAGGCCTAGGCGGAAGTCCAGCCCTTACAGAAACGATGTCTATATCTAGCACTAAGCTCGTCAAATTTATTTCAAACATTTTGAACGTATAGTCGTGCATGACAACAATATATCAGGATCACTGAAAGACAGTGCAATTCTGATCACCAGTACTACTAACAGCGTTAAAGATAAACCTACTACTGATGATTCGCTTTAAATTGTAACTTTTTTCTTTCTAATAAATGTTTCATGTTACAGAAAGAGCTGTTAAAATGGAGCACACAGCAGCCGGACCAACAAATGTAGCTGGAGTGTTTAAAATGTAGCAAATGCTTTTGAATTGGCGTCATTCAAACGATCCGTTGTCCATTCAACTCAATCCAGCGCACACACTGGCAGTGGGATGTGGGGTAGGAGGTAGGGTCAGGATAGGAGGACAGGACAGGAGGAGGTGGTGGTAATTGCGGCCGCAGCGCGCAGCTGGCCGGGCCCTGATGAGGATGTGGATGACACAAGTGAGCCTTCCTGCCGCTGTCACGTCCCCCCAATCAGGTGACTGAAGCAGGAACCACCGCTCGCTGGTATTGTGGAACACCGCTTTTTAGGTCACCTATTTTATTAGGCGGACCTCTGATTCTAACTGCAAGTAGCAGAGTACGATTGGAAAAATTGCGAATGGAATGAAGCAAAACGAAGTCAAATTCTATTAAAATTTCCAGTAATAGCGAAAAAGCTATGCATTATGAAAAAAAAAACATTTTTTTACATTAGCTCCACACAGGAGACCCTGAGGAAAAGGGGGAGGAAATTCTGGGAAGGAAAAAGGTATGAGGGCTGTGTAAGAATCTGGGGGTCGGTATGTCCAGGAGTGATGGATATACGAATTAATTCCTCCCACTGCGGTAAGGCGCTGTTCCGAGAGAGTGCTGCTGGAGAGATCAAAAGGACTCCCTCAACCAGTCTCTCCCTATTCGGCCTACCATGCAGTTAGTTGGTGGGCAGACGCATCCGCTGCAATTACCTACTTAGACAAACCTCACCCCATGATCCCAGGCATTCCTGCTAAGTCACCAATCGTATTGAATCACTTGGAGTGATCTATGGCAGGAGTGTTGGTTATCCAATAAATACGATCTATATTATATGATTCAAATACGATCAAAAACCAGATACTTTAATATTAGTTACTTAGATATTTTAATCAAAATAATTACCAATGATGTTATTTATAGTTCGACCACAACAAGACGGGCATGTGCCTAGCATGGTGGTCGAAAAATGCTCAAATTATGTAATACAAAGCAATGAATAAAGAAAAATGAAAAAATAGTAATCTTCATATTTAATATCTCTTTAGGTCAGCTAAAGTGCGAGTTTTTTTATTGTTTAACTAGCTGGGTTACCCGGCTTCGCTCAGGACAACATTCGAGAGTGTTCTGGAATGTTTTACATTGATGTTCCCGATTCCCTATTCCCGAACATTCTACAATTTTTCAGAATGTTCGGGGATGTTCTGAAATGTTGTGGAATTCTCTCAAATACTCTGACCGGGGTGTCCGGCTTCGCTCAGGGAGTTGATGTGAGATTGAATTGACGTTCGAATCCACTCATTTCTAAAAGCTTCTAGAATTCTCTCCTTCCATACCATCCTAGTGCATTAGGGAACCTTCCAGAACTACCTATAACACCGACACATTCCATCGCTCCTTCCAGAACTTTCTAGAGCTTATTCAAGCCTTCTAACTTTCTTTTATAATATATATTGATTACTGACGAAGATTTTTTTCTCTTTGAAGAATTTTTGCTCTTCTTTCTGGAAATAATTTTTTGCTCCTTGAGTGGAAAGCTGGCCGACTTTTCAGATCGAATCTGCACAGATTTCATCGGTTGTCAAGACAAAGAAAAGGGGGAATCAACGTCAGACTTAAATGTTGTAGTGCGAATAGGATCTGTAGTAAGATCCGCATTGCCTCCACTACCATGGATGTGTTCCATGAAATCATGGTCTGATGACACCCCACACCCCACATCATTACCAGAATCGTTCCTTAGCGTCCTGTCACAGAGGAGCACGGATCGTTGTGGAAATGGAAATGTGTCAAAATTTTAAGCATTTTCTAAAGTATTAACGTTTGAATTGTAACCAAACAAAACGTATGTTCATATTGTTGACACATTTACAAAACCACACATTGAAAAAATATCCAGACCTCCTTTTAACTTAGAAAAAATTCTGATAATATTATTGCCGACTGGATGTCGTCGAGTCTGCAAAGGAACTTTGTTATTTTTTTATTTTTACTTGTGTTTTTCTTTTTTACATTAGCTCCACACAGGAGGTCCTGAGGAAAATATTTTCCTTCAGGGCCTATGTCATCCTTGGGGATGCTGTGTAGAGGGCCTTTTTAAGGAAGGCAGGGAAAAGGGTATGAAGGGTGGGTAGGAATCTGGGGTTCAGTGTGTCCAGGTCATTTGCTGCCTGGACCTAGACAAACCTCAGCCCATGAATCCGGGCACCCCTATTACTACTTAATCACCAAACGAACCACTTCTTTGCACAAATAAATCAGTGATTCAAGTATCTTCCTTCTTATTTTTCATTGTGATATTTGCAGACAGTATTTGTTTGCAGATAGGTAAGTTTAGATAAAAATGAAATGTTATAATTAAGTACGAAATCAATTCTGATGAAAACCAGTACATACTTCGTTCTTCCTAGGATTTATTTATGTATTTAGTAAAAATGTGCATAAATCAAATCGGCCTAAAAGAAATGCGCTAAAAGAAATAAATAGTGTGCCTGGAAAGAAATAATTTTTATTTAATTTTTTTTTATTAATATTATTAGTAAATTCACTAAGGATGGGTTGTTTCAACCATTTGAACAACTCATCAAATTTTAAAAATTAATTTTCATGTTCTGGGAAAGTTCTATGCAAGTTATGTAATTATTTCAGTTTTATGGAGCAACTGGACTGTAATGATATAACAACAGAACTTGAATAGAACTTTCACATTTCTAACAACAGAACTTGGAATAGAAAATTAACTTCAAAAAGTTAATGAATTTTTCAAATTTTTTATGCAAACGGTCCTAAGAGCCACTTTTTTCCCATAATTTAAACCCATTAAACAATTTATCAAATTTAAAGTTAAATTTTCATTTTCCAGTTTTTTGCTGTTATTACTTCAGTTCTGTGAAGTTACTCATAATGAAATAATAACAGAACTTGAATAGAACTTTCACAGATCTTGAAAAATAAATTTGAAAATTTATGAATTGTTCAAATTCTGTGAAACAACCCTTCCAAATTTAAGTACAAACTTTTGTCATGTTTCGAACGGTGACCGGACAACTCAGAAGCACCTCAGAAAAGTCATTAAGAGTGATGATCGAATTAAGAGTCTCGAATGTGTCGTTTGTACAACACAATTGAATGTGACCTTATTGATATCTTCGCAAACAGTCTCGAATATTTTAAAAAACAAATTAAAAATCTTCTATCATGATATGTCATGGAAGAAGATTTTTAATTATTCTTAATTGATGATATGTCAGGATTAATGATATGTCACGATTGTTAATTGCTTTATTATTATGTCTTTTCTTTATTTTAACTTTATTATCCTTTCCAGAAACGTTTCTTTCTCTGTACACTTACCATGTTTTAAATTTCATGTCTTATATTTCTTTTTTATTATTATTATTATTTCTGTATTCTTTTCACTACTAGCATCTCCGTCTAGCAACAACTAAACCTTAATTACGCATGCTGTGAACATTTCTAATTGGATTGTTAATATCAGTTCATATTCCAACGTAATAATATTAATGCAATAATTTGTTAACACTCTGTAAATGTTTCAAACAATAAATAAATAAATGATAAAAAAAATGGTAAAATTGGTTAAGTCAGGTTAGGGAACGTACCAAAGATATTCAAATACAGAATAGATATGCTATGGTGTCCGCGCAACTGTCGCCGGACTACGCGCTAATTAGCGTAGTTTTCATACAAAAAGAATTTGTTCATTTCGTTGATTTTTTGAAAATGTGCATTAATATTGGTTAACAATATATTTTAAATAAGGAAAGAATTCGTTCATTTAGTTTAACGTTCGTTTGGTTTATTCGTTAATTATTTGTTCTTTTAGTTTATTTGTTAATTGGTAAACAATATCGGCGACACCCGGAAGCGCAGACCCACATAATAAAAACAGCAGATAGCACATCTACTTATATTTCAATATCTTTGGAAAGTACCCATACTACGTGACCAACTTTTGCAATTTTTAACCCCCCCCCGGTGACCAAAAACCTAAGCCCGCCGCCGCTCATTTGTACCATGCGTGACATTTTGAAGACCCCCCCCCCTAAACGTGTCACGTAGTATGGGTACGTTCCCTTAGGATTACCGGCTATTTTAAAATTATTTTTTTATACCTTTCTGAGGTGTTTCTGAGTTGGTTTCATTCTGAGTTGGTATGGAACCGTTTTGAACAATATTGTTTTTTGCTAATGAGCTATCTAATATGTGGTATAACTAACTAACTAACCATCACGCCGTTTCCCCGAAGGGGTAGGCAGAGAGGACGGACCGCCAAACAACTCGGTCTTGGCACACACTCTTTGCCTCACTCACATTCATACATCGTCTCATACATACTCTTCTATTATTCTGACTTTTGACATGGCCCGTCTCAAGTATCTGATTCACTTGATCGTGCCATGTCTTCCTCGGGCGTCCCCGACTTCTTCTACCATTCACATTTGCATCATATATTCTTTTTACACTACTTTCTTCGCTCATTCGCTCTACGTGCCCAAACCATCTGAGGGTCCCTTTCTTAATTTTGCTCATTATACTTACATCAGCCTTACATTCTTTGCGGATATCCACATTTCTAACACGATCATAAATGGTTTTACCACACATACGTCTCAGGGATCTCATTTCAACAGCATTCAGTTTACTTTCATCCTTCCTCTGCCAGTTCCATGCCTCACTGCCATACATCAGGGTAGGTACCAGGACTTCATTGTGGACTGCTAGCTTCGCTTTTTTTGACAGTTTTTTATTAGCGCCAACAGCATTCAGTCCTCCATTAATGGAGTTACCGGCATTTACCCTTCTTTCGATATGTGGTATTGTTTCAATATTCGATTCTTCACAACTTCACACCAATGTAGAGCGAGAGTTTCTCTCTTTTCTAACTGATATTTTCTCATACGTAATATTTTTAATAGTAAAAATTGTATTTTTGATGTGAACGTAGTTATACACATGTTAAAAACAATTTCAGACAAAAATTAGCAATTTATTAAACGAACAAAAATAAAAAAAAAATAATATCCCTCAAAAGCTGTTGTCACCATATTGATTAATGCGTTCTACTGATTTTCTGACGTATATAAACGTAACATATTAATGGTTTGTTATGGGTTATGGCACTTGGCATCCATTGACGGTGATGACGATCGTCATCATTTATTATAAATCGACGATACAATAATTATTTTATTACTTGATCAATTAAACTACAGCTGTAGGCAAAGTGCTTATTGTCAAAACAGTCCTTTTGAATACTGAATTTTTTGGCGAATGAATTGAATATCTGCCCGCAGTCTGCCCACCGGTATTCAATAAACTTTACCAATTACTTATCGGGGAGTACGTACATACTACGTCAATGGGGAGTAGGTACGCATTCCATTGATTGTCTATTACTAGGTTAATCAAAGAGGGAGAGTTCTCATTTTTAATCAGTTTATTATATTATTAGTATTATTATAGCATTTAAGACAGAATTCTAATTTACTTCTGAAGCCAATTTGTAGTTTATTTTATTAGATTACGCAGATTTCTATAAAAATGGAGGCTTTCCGCACAAATAACATGGTACTAACAGCTCAAGCCACCAACAATATGGTGTTTGTGCGTTATTTATTTTTTGGTCCAGAGTGACAAGACAGTTCTTCTCTTCTTCCTGCAAGCGCAACGTGTTCCTATCGCTACATCTGGCTGGCAGCTCCCCACATCTCCATCTTGTCTCGTCACTGGTAAAAGATGGGCATATTGCACATCGCTAAAAGCTAAATGCACTCGCTCAAAACCACATCTTCTAGGCGTTTGGTATTATTACTGGTTCCATTTATGGTATTGAAACTTTTAAAAAGGTAAAATTCTCACTCTAAATCTGATTTTGACAAGATATTAATGCAACGCTTGTAATTTATTAGGTTGAACACTTCGCTAAAATTGATTTACAGACCTGCTTAGAATTTGACTTTTATATTCCTGATAAATATATACGCTTTTAAACACGTCTGGTGTTTTTCAGTTTTTTTTATTTTTATTTTATTATTATCTTATTTAAAAATACTTCTTTACTCAAACATAAAACTGGCACACTTTATTTAACTATTTTACTTTTATTTTACTTTCATTTCACTTTTATTTTGCTTTTCCTTGTTTTTTTTTTATATATGTTTACACATAACGTTTTCGACATCACATCTGGTGTTTTTCAATTTTCATTATTATTATATTATATATATGTATGTGTTAATATATGTATATGTGTGTGTATATGAATATACATATATATATATATATATATATGTATGTATATATGCATGTATACATGTATGTGTGTATGTATATATGTTTATATATGTATTTCGTTATTTTTTCAACTTTTCTGTTTTTTTTTATCTTATCTTATCTTGTCTGTATCTTTATTTATTAGACATTACAGCTAGGTTATCCCTAGACAGCTTATCTAGTTACATACTATATAATATTAAGTAAAAAAGAAAAAAAATAATAATAACTATAGATTTTTTCACTATTATTGATGATGTGAACATTAGTTATTGGGTTTATAACCTAATTATTGTAATTTGTGATTTTCTAATGCATGTAATGTTATAAACCTGTAAATGTTCCAAATAAAGAAAAATAAAATAAAAAAAATAAAATAAAGTTGTGCCAGAGAGAGGTCCTACGTGACGTCATCACTCACGCGCTTTTAGGTGAATTTCACAAAAATGGCGCTCTACAAATTATTATTCTAAATCTTTAGTCAAAAACCTTTTATCTTCACAGCCCGCGATAGTGTAATTAACTAATTGTATAAAAATGTAGGCTAATTCTTATTTTTCAGCTTTTGTAAAAGTCATTTCATGAAAATTCTCCGGTCTTTCAAAATAAATATTCACTCAACATTTGACACTAATATTATTATTAATTTAATATCAACAATGATGAGGATAGCAAAAGTAAAGTCAAAGTCGTATCTTCTCCAAGCATAAACTTTCTAATAAGAATGTGTCTATCGGAAGTAACCTGCCAGGTAAGTATGTTTCCTGTATCTGTCAGTAAATAATAAAATTAGATAAGAGCCTAAGAACTCATAATAAATTGTACAGCGCCTTTTAGGTAATTTTTCACTAAAACGGCGCCGTACAAATTATCCTATTATTATTCTAGTATTTTCTGTCTTTTTCTTTTAGATATAAGACGTCCGAGGAGGAAGATGACGAGCTCTCTTTATGGGACTATTTTAAACTATTATACGTTTGTTCCACAGCAGAATTTAGATTTCCTTGATTCAACCATGTTATAGATTTTTTATGTCTAAAAGTGGACGGTTCAATATAATGCAAGTTACTGAAATAATAACCATTTAAAAAAAATCAGCGTGTGCAATTCACACACGGTAGAAGTGAAACCTTCAGAAAACTAAAATAGACAAGAGTGGAGAGACTAGGAAGCACTTTTTTTTATCAATGTGAAGAATGATTTTTGGCGTCGAAATCCTGTGCACCTTTTCCTATACATTTGTATTTGTGTTTTCTCCTTCGGAGTCGCTTTCTTTTCTTTTGTCTGATCATTTTGGAGTGGTTTGAACTTGAAGATTTGATATTGATTATACATTATTTTTTGGATTTCGTAGGATTCGACCCTTGATTTGCTGGATGGCTGGCCGCCGAAGTTCGTCAGGAGTTTTATACCACTGCACTAATGGAGGCTCGCATGGGACCGCGGATTTATCATAATGGAATGTATTATATTGGAACCGAGTACCCGTGAATAAATACATATTTTATTGCTATCTCATTCTCTCGCATGCCTAAATGCTGTAAATGTATGTATTAGTCTCTTTTTAGTTTCGGTCGCTTCCGTTTCATCGAGTTTCAAATCACAACGGTGCTATATAAGTTTTCAGGGTAGATAAGAGTACCATTTTATGGATTAAAACACCTAATTGTAACGTTATTCACTTTTGTGTATTTGACCGGTTTAATGGATATCTTCTGATTTATTGTCTTAATGAATGACTGAATCGAAGGTTTCGAAATTAGAAATATTAGAGGGAACGATTTCTTTTGCCCTAACATCCTCAAGATCTACTAAAGTAAGTACCTAGCAACTAGCAATATCAAAAAACAGATAAATTTTCGTCTCCAGATATTAATCAACGATTTTGATAATTTAAAGAAAATATTTGAGGCTATTTTCGTAAGGCGATTTAGTCGTCCCAGAATGTCATAGAGTATAGAATGGAATATTCATGTATGAGAACGTGTTCTAGCACAACAACAATAGGAAGGCGGGACACGTGTTTCTATTATGATCTGAACATTGCCAGTAATTTATGCATTTGTGTGACTCCAACAGATGTCTGTCTCTAGTAGGTACTGGTGTTGTGTGGGGGAGGGAGGTTCCTGCTCGGTTCCAAGTTCCCAGTTCCCAGTTGTTCCCAGCGGGCCGACTGCGACTTCTGGAATGTTCCCCGATACAAAGGGACGGCGACCACGGCCAGGGGTGGCCAAGCGCTGGCGCCGGTCAGCGGAGTAAAGCGGTGAAGTAAAGAAAACACAGGCTTAAATAATTTCCAAGTTGGTCTCTTGTTATTATTATTAGACAATATTACAGTTCGGTATTTACAGACATATATGTATTATACAGGCGGTCGTGGGGCGCTGGGCGCGTGGCGCTGTGCGCGTGGCGCTGTGCGCGTGGCGCGTGGCGCCGGGCGCTGGCTCCAGGGCGGAGCGGGCCGGGGGAGGGGACTAGATAATACTGGAGGCGGCCGCCCCCGCCCCGCTCCCCGCTAGCCGAGGACACGTATTACTGATTTTGCTAATTTTGTACACTGCGCGGTACTTAGGTGCGAAAATAAATAAATGTTTGATATCTTTATACAAAATATGATCATTACTTAATAACATTAGTATTCATTAATAAATATAACGGCCCAACGGACCGCGGCTCGTCGTTTAACATTAGTGACTTTTTTATCAAACGTTAATTTGATATAAACTTATAGCGTATCTATCGTTAATGCGCTCTTTTCATCGAGTCCTGGAGCACTCACTGCTAACTCTTATGCTAACTGCCTTCCAGCGGAGGCGGAGCAAACCGTCCTTCGGAGTCACAAGGGGATCGCACTACACTCGTACACGTACACGTACACGTACTAGTACTCGGTACCGAGGTCAGCTTCAGTCGAGGTCAGTAGTGCGGGCCCGGCTGTAGCGGCAGCTTGTCGGGGGCCCGCGGCCGGCAGCGGCAGCCCGCGGGCCTCGTGCGGGCGTAGGCCCCCGCGCACAGGGCCGCCGCGCCCCGCAACGGCAGGTAGCACAGCAGACACGGCAGCACCACTGACAAGGCCGTCAGACAGCTCCAGCGCGAGCAGCGGCGGGCGCCCGAGCACGAGCACGGCTCGTCCGCGCACGCCTCGCCGCCCGAGTCTCCGTCTCCGTCGCCCTCGTTGCAGCAGTGGTAGAACAGCGCCTTCACACAACACATGCACGACATGTAGTCTATGGTGGCCTCGGCACTGCACAGAAAGGAGCCGACCCAGCGCGAGGGCAGCGCGCGCGGCCGGGCGCACTGCGCGCAGCGACATCGGCCGCAGCGCGTGCAGATTATTGACTCCGGGGGTCTCGAGCACGGCGGGCCCTCCGTTCTTTTGGCGGGTGCGGGCGCCGGCTGCGAGGTAACGATTCCACGTTTCTCGGGCTCCGGGGGGCGGGTGGCGCGCGGGGGCGCCTCCACGTAGGTGTTGAGTCTGCGCTCCGTCGGGGGTCGCGGGCGCTCTAGTGACACGGGGGTGGCGGGGGCGGGCGACGGCGCGGGCAGAGGGGCGGGCGGCGGGCGGCCCGGGGCGCGATGCACGCGCGCGGGCGGCCCGCCCTGTGCCCCCTGCGCGGGCTTGGCGGGCCGAGGTGGCGCCGCCGAGCCCTGCTGCTCCATACTCCTCACGCCGCTAACGGAGTCCCGGCAGCACCCCTGTTCCTTCCTGATCCTTCATTATCGCCGACTTCTGCAAACAAACAAATAAACTACATTAGTTACAAGTTAAATGTTCCAAATAAAGAAAAATAAAATAAAAAAAAGTTACCAATAAACGCAAAACAATGGAAATTTTAAAAACAAACAAGAAGAATTCTGTGACGCATCAACGAAAAGCACTTTCTCAAAAATCATCCAGAACCAACTCATCCTTCCGAACACCTAAAACCAAATTCCTAACAAGTGATCTATTCTCAACCAATCAAGAAACCTGCAGGAAGAAGATTGCGCTCCCCTGGCGGCCGACTGGTGGCCGTGGAAGGTAAAAAGGTTCAACCCACGCAGGACGCCGAGACGGGCGACAGGAGGTAGCGGGTAGCGGGCACCGGGCACCGGGCACCCTACAACTAACAACAAACTATTCGGTGCAGCTTTAGAAGAACCTACTTTAGCGACAAAGCCTTCAACCATCAATGATCTATCACGTTCGACATCTGCTTGAACATCGTGAGAACAAATTACACGACTCGAACAAATATTTGTGGACGGTGGCAAATTTAACAAAATACTGTAATCCTTCGAATTCGTACCTATTTTTTTATGGACACATTCAGAAGATTTTATACAAGATTTTATATGAGTATGAAAAATAAACAAAATAATGAGACATGAATTCAAAACGAAAATAAAATGAAAAAACACCTGTAATATGGACAAATATGGTACAACCAGAAACTATTCAGTCTTAGTTCTTAGTCATAGTTGAAAAATGAACTGATTCAACGATCTACCAAACGAGATCAAAATGCTATTATTTCATGCAATTATATCAACATGGACAGACAATCGTGTTTTTCTTATTCAGATTTATCTTATTACAAGATAAATTAGAAGCTGTTTCTTTGAAACAGGTGTGCATCCCACTGCACACTGCAATAGTTTATGTATCCATTATTGTTCATATCATAGAGGTCAACCGACATTCCGATAAAGATCCTATAAAGCCGTATTTCCAAAAATACATTTAGGTAGGTACCAAACATAAACATTCAAATTCGAAAAATCATTTTAAGAAATCATTTTTTTCGGTTGACACACATTCTGCTATTGACTTTGGCTATCGTTTTTTTGTGGGAAGTAAATTGAGAATTTATTTTAAAAAAATCGTCTTGCACAAATCGAGATAACACCACCCAAATGAATATACGAGTAGGTAGGTACCTAGGCAGAGCATATTATTATTTTTTTAAATCTGCAACACGTTGTCTGTTAATCATTTTATTTGTCCACTTGTATTGTACAGCATTTTTTATTTATCTTTAGTGATTTAAGCTACAATTATTTTTGTAGAAAATTTAACAAAAAAATTTTCTAACCCCAATTCAATCGATATATTAATTACGACCTTTTTATAAATCGGTTTAGTTTTGCAAATTAATAAACGCAAATAATTTATTTAATCTAAAATTAAAGAATTAGTATTAAGACAAAGTGATTAGGTAGATGAAAAAGCTATCCAAAAAAGAGTTGTACCACATTTGAAATCAATAGTCGGTTATTTAAATTAAGATTTCTCGATATCATCATTGTTACTAAAAATGCCTCTAATTCGGTATACATTTCTATAATTACTCATTCTCATTAGTTTTTTAGAAGTACCTACCCAAGCCTTACACAAACAGTTTATTGCTAAAAAGTAGCATTTCCACAATATCTGATAATATATTATTTAGCATCTATGGACAAAACTTTAGATTTTAGTTAGGTAGTTTCTCCAGAAAGCATCCATCAACCCACTAACGTCTTTATAGTGTAATACGTATTGGTTTATTTTTGTAACTGATACCTACCATTTCACGAATGATAAGAATATTTTGTAAATTGTCCCGAGGTAATAAACAATAAATAAAAAAATAAACATAAAGAGGGTCCTAAGCTTATAGTGTACTGGCACTGTAATTTACAATATCGTCAGATAGGCAAAGGAATAACCGTAGACAGTAAGTGGTACGTTTAATAAATTTAATAGATGGGCATAGCTAGCAGAGAACTTGGCATGAGAATTGTACGTACGAGTATAACAGCAGTATAGGTATAACAGCAATACGCGCATGATATGTTATAGGTATATGATCGTCTTTCGTGGAAGGTTAGAACTGAAGCAGATGCAGAGGCAGAGCAGAGTGCTAGTAGGTGATGGTGAAGCCACTTGGAGATAAGCAGGAATTCCAAATGAAACCTGATATTTGACATTTGTATAAAATTATAGGCTGAATTAAAGAAATGTGGTATTCTGAACGTGAATCTGACTAAATGGAATGTTATTTTACGATATTTACATAACAAAAAACAATAGTTTTAAGTTTTGTAGTTGCCTATAGAGGACCATAATTAAGTATGGTCCTTTATTGTATTTTCTGCCTAAACAGAGTATAAATAAAACAATATAATATTGGTCAAATCATTGAACATAGAGTTTCGTATCAGTGATCGGTAGGTAGTTAGAAGTAAAATTTTAGAAATATATTATCAGTTTGTACAGCGCGTTTGAGGTGATTTTTCACAAAATAGCGCTATACAAATCATCCAAATATATTATTACTGGGTGGTTCCCGGCATGCGTTGCAATGCCATATTCAAAGAAATACATTGTTTCTCCCTGGCGTCCCCGTTCCCCTACCGAGTCCCCTTCCTAGTTAGCTTTATAAATTATAGCCTATATGTTATTCTGATGTGCGAGCTATATTATTATAAAGTTTCATTAAAATCCTTTCAGTAGTTTTTGCGTTAAAGAGTAACAAACACACATACATCCATACAAACTTTCGCGTTTATAATATTAGTAAGATTATTGCTGTTTAGTCAAAGCGAGGACAAAAACTGTTTACGAAAAATGAAGGAATGAATAAATTACAACTCTGATTGTCCGACACGTAAAAAAATCCATTTGAATGACAATTTTAGAAACCAAATATAAATCACTCACTAATGTCAACATAATTTGCAACAAATAGTTTAATTGGTTTACAATTTAGTAGGTAGTTGAATCGAACATTATTATAAAATCTGTCATCTTATCCTATCTGATATCGGAGGTTTAGTTTGTTAATCTCAAATCTGTAAGTACCTATGTAGGTATGTAAATTTGCCTTATCATTTTTGGTAGATAAGTTTGTAAATGTGAAATATGCATAACTGTATTTACCTATACTTGATACAGATAGCCTGTGTCATTTGAGTCAAGGAGTCAGTAAATGTAACAAAATCAACAAGGGTAAATAAAAAGAATGATTTTGACCGGGTGACCTATCGTCGTCCTTTTTTCGACAAGAAAGGTCGTTAGATTTGATTGATGAAAATGAAAAGTAAAAAGTGACTAGGTATACCTAGTTATATTAAAATACTAGAAAATTCCATGTAATAACAAATTACAATTAATTACCTACATAGCAGATTAACTAGGTAAATCTTTTTTAAAACAAAACAATAAAAAATTAATATTAAAAATAAAAAATAAAAAACTCTCATTTATGAATTTATAAAATAATGTATCTTTCAATAAAAAATATCATTGAATATTGACCTTCTGTATTTTAAGTCAGTTTCTCTGAAATTTGTCGGTAATAGAAGATCTTCAGTATGGGGGTTTTAATCGGAGCAATTATTCGGATTTTCGGAATCAATGTTTTGTGGTAAAGACAGACATAAAAATTCCAACTATAACTACCTAAATTAATTTAATAATTTTATGAAATACGAAAGAATTAAAATAGGGCTTCGAAAAACGGTTTTAAATATCAAATTATTTAACGAGGGATAATTTTGTCTTATTTCAAATAAATAAATATTTGAATGAAAAAGACGAAAAAAGGTTTCTGATAGGGTTTTAAAAAATTGGTCGTTGTGAAGAAAACATTGTTCAATTTCACTGTAATTATCCGGGAGGTAGGTATCCTTGTTCATTGTTCGCACTTATTCCACAAACTTCACTGTATCACTTTATCACACATTCGGGGTAACAATTCAACGCACAAATAATACGAAATATGTATTAAAAATATGATAAAAAGCCACTATCTCGAATATTTCACAATCACAAATATTTTATGATAAAATTATAAAAAAACACGCAATGTTAAATAAGCACAAGAGCCAACAGCTCCGTCTGTCACATTTCTTATCGAAAAACGTGGACTTATTTCCGGATGTGTGTAGATATTCAAATAAACGTATTTTTTACAAAATAAGCCACGCACCAAATAAATAATATTATTTCTTCAACATAATATATAAAATAATAGTAGGTAGGTACACATTAATAATATTATGCTCATTTAAAAGGCGTTAGACGTAACTTTATTCGATTCATTCAAAAGGAATCGATTCATTCAGGGAGAATCAATTCTTCACCTAGTGTGAATGAATTTGCAAATAATTCAGTTATGCCGGCTTTACCACATTTTGAAAATAGAAATTAAATGTTATAACACGAAAGAAACTACTGATAACTTTCTTAGGCTCTTAATTACAGTTATTTAATTCAAAGTCTCTCGAATAGTTTTTTTTTCAGAGCAAGTACAGATTAAAACAGTTCGGTTTACTTCTTATTGAACACTTTCACAGTTTTTACACTTTTTTGAAGATATTGGCACTGGTCACTCAACAAAACTTATTAGTCAATTGCACTGGATTTAACAGATATTGAGCTTTAGCGTAAGGTGTAATATCGTACTTACATAAAAAAATAACGCTGTTTTACTTTTAGTTGTAGTTAGTTGTCTAATATCCCAAATATTATGCTACATGCATGCCATAAGGTTTAATACAAGTTTAAACCGACTTTAGACGCTGGCAATTCACGCAAAATGTTTTGACTAAAAAACAATTATATTATTATACTAACACATCGTGTTTACATCACTTTTGAGTATTTTCGTGAACCGGTTGTGAGATATTCGAGGAGCGAGCTACGAGCGACAGATTAAAATTTCTACATTATTATAAATATTTTTCCTGGGCAGATAACGCTATCGTATACTATTTCATAATTACTTGAGCATTGACATACAATTTGTAACGGTCTATCGTCAACAAGATACAATACGAGAACGAATACTGAAACGTGGGCAAAACGAATCAAAGGAATAGCACTGAAGGAAAAGTCATTCGCTGCTCTGACTGAGAAAATTGCTGACAACAGTGATAACGAATCTATAAAAAGTTATATCCGTTTTATTCGTGTATCTCACAGCACAAAACCGATTAATCGAGGAATGCACGAACATCTGATGAAGATAAAATATGATGACGCCAAAAAAGATTTTCACGGAAGAGTCATTCGTGGAATCATTTTATATCTAATTCCTAGATGACGGTCGTCAGGTTATACCGGAACAGCGTCAGAATATGGTTCCATCACTGTAAATCATCAATTTGTCGAATGTCATTAGAGGTGGTAATTGAAGTGACACCCTCGAACAATTCCCAGAATAGTGAATGAGTAATTTGCTGCCATTTCATTCATCAATATGTCGGCATTCAAGAATAACCTATCAACGAGTGCGCGCGCATCCATACTACGTTTTACTCACTACTGTAGGTATAGGTACACGGAATACCTCAAATGACAACTATTATTCATAATGTGACAGCTATTACGATGTTTAACGACTAAATATAACAATTTAGAGGTTTTTTGAAGAAAATATCATAATTTTACAAGTCCCAAAGAGAGGGTTGAAAAACAATCATTTGCACAAGGGTCAGACTGGGGGTTTTTGCCTGACCTGCACCCGGGCTTAGTTTCAAAACTTTTATAAATCTTTCGCGGTTCTCTCGATCGTAGTATATTTTGGAAACGCGTTTAAAATTGTTAACAGAGATGAGATTTGACCCGAGTTTCTGCATCGTGCATCTTGCTTTGATTGCGTTGATATCAAATTTATTTAGGGAATTTCTTGACAAGAGATGGCAAATTTGAAACATGTAGTTTTATAGTATCGTGAAAATGAAACCGTAGGTCACGGAAAGCAATGAACCGAACTACGCCTTGAATTACACGAAATATAGTTTGAATGGAAACATTCCGATCTGTTTACCATAGAGTCTAGAGCTAGTGTAGTTGGAGTGGAGCTAGATTCTGTGACAGGAATGCGACAGTGGCACGTCTCCATGGGACACAAAAACGACCACATTTTTTGTTACAATCGATTCGTTTCCGCCGGCACAAAACTAGAAGCCGAACTGGCCGGCCCCTCGGAGCCAACCCGCCGATTAGCGAGGCTCGCCGCAGCGAGGGAGAGATCTACACGGAGACGAGAGGCGTTCCGGCGTACCGGCGGTTGGCGCTTTTTACCCGGCGGCACTGTTTCACCAAGTACTCGGGCCACAGTCGACTGAGCCGGCATGGGCCTTATCGATCCACCAGTTGTGTGAATGGGGAACCGGTCGGCCGCCAAGCGCTGCGGCGGAAACAGCGCACCAGTTTCACAATCCATCCTCCCAACTAACTTACTCGTCCTACACTACTATTCTACAGCACTCCACTCAACCTCTACTTGTCTAGCATTCTAACCACCTCACTCCACTCACTCTACACAACACTGTATCACTATTCGGACACACTGTTCCTAGTACGGGCCCTGCCGAAGGAACACACTCCACACATTCCCGGCTGAGGTCCCACGGAACACGGCAAGTAATCATTGCCGAAGTCGGAGAGCGATCTAGAGACTAGCGACTAACAACCAACAACTAGCAACTGGCAACCGACACTTATATAAGTAGAGCCGAGAGATCGTGGTCGGTTGGTCGGTAGCTCTGGCACTCGCAACTCGCAATACACAACACGCGCGGGATTAAGGAGGAAATAAGACGCCATTTGGGCGCGTCACTCACTTCGTAAACCACAAGTCTGAATCTCCTTTTTGGTAACACTCGGTACAGAGTATTCTCTCCTCGGGCACATATATCCTCGGGTGATCCGGCCGTAAGCTCATGTTCGAGCACTGTGAACGCGACCGATCCGCTCGGCGTCTAGTGCGGCACTGGCGGGTGGCGGGGCCCCGCGCCCCCTGGGACCGGGCCCCTCGCCCCCGCACCCCACCGCCCCCCGCGACCGCCCCCCACCGCACGCCGCACCGCCCCGCCGCGTTTTTATGAATGGAACCGTCTCCGGCCATAATGAATGAAATGCGCGCGCAGCGCGACATACTAGCCCCGTCTCACTTCTTCCGCTGTGAGTTTTCGCGGGAAAGAGGAAGGTTTCATCACCTTGGGGAGGGGAGGGGGAAGAAGGTTTTCCTCCCCCTCCTTCCCCGCCCCACACCGCCGTCCGTCCCGGCGAGACGAGGAAAGCCCCGGTCACGTGGTCGAGCTAACTCATCGCGAGGAAGAAAGTCAGTGTCGTTTTTCCATTCGTGAAATGGAATTATTGCATAAATGCAAATGCACTCGCTCATTATTTGTACTGTTACATAATGTGTTTATACTTAATTAGGTCCGAGCCGTTGGAAACACGCTAACTATCGTTCAGAGTATTGCAGATGGAGACTCTGTACTGTACAACACGCTACCGCCGCCAAAACCTACTGAAGTTGTGTTCTGTGCTGACTGCCACTGCTACTACTGCTGGTAACCCAGTTTGGAAGACTCAATCGCAGTGTTTTGAAACACCCTGCATAGTTTTATTTCAACACGGAGCGTTGTGGTTTCTGTTTCCACAGACATGTAAAACGGCCACTTGCAATAATGCTGGACCGTTAGTTGAATTACATCCATATCCGGCCGGCACGGGTAGAGAATCTGGTTGCTAATACGAGTACACAGTAGACTGGTAGATGTAAAATTTACCAACGCAAAGAACTCACAGCAGAGAGAAAGAGAGATGTGGAGGAGGATACAGTGAGATATTCGGAGCCGGTATTTGGCAAAGGTTCCCAAGTATCTCTCGCGGAAGTGACGTTTGTTAGGACGTCTGATTTATTCGCGCGTGACAAATTGCCACTTGCGAGTGCCTAACTAACTAACAAACACATACACGAACGTTCTCCTCCTTGGCAGAATAAGACCATCTTACATCCTACTACCAACTGCCACATGCCACATGACACGTAGCTATTTACTATAGGCAATACTGCTGGCTTCTGGGTAGGTATCACATCCTGGCGAGAGAAGTCTTTGTTGAGGAAACGACTGAACCGGAAGCTCGCCGGCGGAAGTTTACACAATAGACGTTCAGAGGAAACGGAAATCGAACAAACAAACCGGTGACCTTAATCGCCACAAAAAAGGATCCGTCTTCAAATCGACACATCTGTTCTGAAAACTACAAAGATCTGCATCACTGTTCACTGTTCCGTCCGCTCGTGACTGGGGAACAATCCGAGAAAAGGTGTTGCTGAAATAATGGTCCATTCAATATCCACACGTTTCCATCTATTGTAAAAACATCATAATGACCATAAGATCATTTTTATCACGTTATCTTAATCTTTTCATATTCGTAACTGTTTTGTACTAACCTCATCTTTGTCAATGTAGATAAATAGGGGCAACAAGGAACTGCAGTGAAAAATATCATGGTTTAAAAAATGTCTTCATATATGTAGGTAAACAAACGTCGATTCTGAATATATAAATTAATTAGAAGAATTAATAAATCGTTATTTAAAAATATATCGAAACCATCTCATCAAAACGCCCTGTTTACAGTTTTTCTGGCATCATTGGTTGGCTACTACTGACGTCACGATAAACAAAAAGACAAGATTCAATCAGGTTCTTTCTGTACGGATAATTTTGTGCCGATTTTGTTGGGATATTAAATTAAGTTAGTAAATTTTTAGTTTTGACGAAGTTGGAACTCAATTTGGGCATCTTACAACTCAAGTATTGTCGATAAACATTAAAAAAAATATAATTAATAAAGGAAATGTGATATAATCACGAACAAACCGACAATCAACCATTGAAATTATGATAATGTATCTATTATAAATACTTTTATAAGTTTCTAAATAGGTTGTATACATGTAAATATTTTATTACTCATGTTCATTTGTAATTTACCTTCTATGAACACGATACAAAATGATTTACATATTTAATTAAATGAAGACAATATAAGCGAAACTCAGTCGAAAATCTGGAAACAGAAAAATCAGAAAAAGATATTGGCACCTCTGGGACTCGAACCCAGGACCTCTCGCTTTCCGGGCAACGCGCTAACCACTGCGCCAAGGTGTCAGTATCAAATTCGGTCATTTTTAACTGTATCATACTTCGACTAAGAGTCACCCACATTATCTTCATTTTTCTTAACGCATATATTATTGGCTGCCATCTTTATGTATGATTGCAAGATTCAAACCCGAACTAAATGCTCTCTAGATAGTGTCTGGATAAATCTTTATCCATTTTATTTAATATGCGAAATCTATTGACTTTTATGCAAGTCTAGGATGAATATCTGCTATTAGAAATTTTACGAGAGATGGGAAGGCTGATAGAGATATTGAAAGAAGGGTGAATGCAGGTAACTCTATTAATGGAGGACTGAACGCAGTTCGCACCAACAAAAAACTGTCCAAAGACGCGAAACTAGCCGTCCGTAATGGAGTACTGGTACCTACCCTGATGTATGACCGTGAGGCATGGAACTGGCAGAGGAAGGATGAAAGTAGACTGAACGCTGTAGAAATGAGATCCCTGAGGCGTATGTGTGGTAAAACCATGTATGATCGTGTGAGAAATGTGGAAATCCGCAAAGAATGCAAGGCTGATGTAAGCGTAATGAGTAAGATCAAGAAAGGAACGCTCCGATGGTTTGGGCATATAGAGCTAATGAACGAGGAAAGGAGTGTAAGGAGAATATATGACGCAAATGGGAATGGTAGAAGAAGTCGAGGACGCCCAAGAAAGACATGGCACGACCAAGTGAATCAGATACTTGAGTCGGGCCATGTCAAGAGTCAGAATAATAAAAGAGAATGTATGAGACGTTGTATGAATGTAAACGAGGCAAGGAATGTGTGCCAAGACCGGGATGTTTGGCGGTCCGTCCTCTCTGTCTAACCCTGCGGGGAAACGGCGTGATGGTTAGTTAGTTAGTTAGAAATTTTAACCTTAAAATGCTAATCGGGACATTCGATTAATTATATGTAAAAATGGAACCGAGCGTGGCAATGGTTAAAATTTTATAATTTGATAGACTGCAAAAACAATAGTGACAAAATGCCGAGATTTTACAATTTTTAAAGTAAAAGCGGTTATATAAGAACAAAAAACATCTCAAATTCGGCATATAAAATCTAGTACCTAATTAACTAATAACTAATAAGTGTTTCTCAAACGAAAAAATCATTCGCCATGACGTCACACCCGATAAGGCATAGATTTGGTGCGTTTTTATATACTGGTACGTTAGGTAGGTAAGGTGAATATTGATTTAAAAAAATGAAAACGTGTAGGTACTGGAGTTCCTTATTCTTATTACTTATTTTATTGTTTAAAAGATTTTCGATAGCCCAACTTCTAATAAAAAGTTATATTAAATGTAACTTTCGTAGATACCAACAGTTAGAAAAATAATAATTGACAATAATTTCATTTCTTACCGCTTTTTTCTTTTCGCGGTGTAAAAATATAGGCTGATGTACCTAATTAAAATTATGTGACGTATTTTCTAGCAGTTTCATGGTTGCTTCAACAGAAGATTCTGAAAAGGCAGTGACACGTTGCGACATTCAGCGTGACCCTTGGTTGGTTGTCCATCAGAGGAGACGACAGACAGAGTGCTGCCCCCTGCCCACTGCCCACTGCCCACTGCCCGGCTGCGGCCAGATGTGGACCATGTGACGTGATTCGTCTCTTCAAAGGGGAGATAACGTTTCGAATGCTAATTCAATGGCTTATTGAGGATAATATGACTCTTCGCTTCTAGGAATATATGAAACGTACAATATTACCCATTTTTATCTATTTGATAAGAGGTGCTCAATATATACAATCACTTTACACATTAAACATGGGTAGGTACTAAATAATCATAAATGAGATAATGACGATCTGATTTCTTGAATGTAGTAAAACCACAGCTGTTGTCTTTATCGTGAAGCTATTATAGAGAAGTGCAACTATACAACTAAATATGTCTGTGATTATTAATTTCATTAGTTCTTTTGGGCAAATTGCTTAATGGAAATAGTCTACATAATTAGAATGTAAAAAAAAAATTATGCTTAAATGCAAATCTAAGTGTGAGACCTCAGAAGACTAGAGTTATCTAACCTTTCCATTAGGTACCAGAATGACAGAACAGGATGTCATTTGATCAGTTAAGGAGTATGTAACACAATCAACCTGCGGAGAAAGCGTTTCATCCTGCCTAGAATTAGAATCAGAATAAGTAACAGTTATTTAATGAGTGCGAGCGACCCGAGTGTAAAGTTGTCAACTTAATTTATGTGACTCGTGTAACTGCCGCTGGAGACCCGATACGATTGAGGACATTCGCCAATTGCATCAATTAAGATCTGTTGGTACAAGTGCCCATTCTCTCGATGGGTGTCAGTTCGAGGCAAGCTTTTCCCCTCCATTGGCTTTTGGTTAGATACGAAACCGTTTTTCACTTGCACAACCATGATGTTTTTCAATTTCTGTCTCAACATCGACATCATCGACAATCCTGTCAAATATAGTTCGGCGGGATTATCAGGAATTAGTCGAATAGATTTACACGAATCCCTAAGTGTTTCTACGTATATCTATAAGTGGTTCCGATTCCCGAGAAATATGATGAATTTTCCCGGTAAAAAAATGCGGGGGAATCGAATTCTTATCTATACCACTATCGCATGTTTACAGATAATAACTAATAGATGAAGATATCGCAAAGGTACATCCGTATTTAAATCAGAGTTTCCTTGAAACGGCCATTAGATAAAGTAAAGTAAGTCTCTGTGCATTGTCCAATATGGTGGTGCCTATGCAGGAATGAATTGATGAGTTTCGTCGCTCATTGAGCGCTGTTGTTTCGTGTATTGGGGTTAACTGGTCAGGCAATCACGACTGCCCTCCTCCAACCATCATTGCCAGATCGTAAATATTCATCAACTGGAAGTGACTCTACTAACCTCTTCTGCTCTTCTCTTTCTGATGAAAGGGGAGCAGAACTCAGATGCGGCTATTATTATTTGCGGCATTATTCCAGCGTGTGTTTGTCGCTTCTAACTAACAATTTTCAGTAGCTATACTAATTCTTCTTCTTCTACTTTGGATGCTATATTCTATCGGGGGGGGGTGACTATTATCACACTATCAGAGCCAATCTTCATCCTGCAGGCTACAACCCGAAAAAGTTCTCAAACTACTCTTCCACCTATATTTCCCTGGATTGTCATTTGGGATATATTGTCATATTTGTCATCCCTTATGATTTGGCCAAGATAATCTAATTGCAGAACTTTGACGAAATAAAATAATATATAGGTGGGTAGAAAATAGTGAAATTGATTTAAAGGCCAGGACTTGACCGTTGGAAAGTGTAGAAGTTGAGAGGAGTCCTCTCAGATCTCGCGTATGGCAGTCAGACCGACGAGTGATCAGTTGGCAGTTAGTAGTTGGCAGCGGCACATCGCATCAATTGAAGAGCCCAATTACTTTGTATGACCACACGCTCCTCCGGCTGGAACAGCCAATAACGTATTCGAGTGTCGTATCAATTATCTTTTATGCAATGGAGGGCGGTGTCGCCAGAACCCAGGCCAACACTCCAGCCAACGATGGAACCAGCGGATGGAAAATAGAAATTGGTTACGTGACGCGACCTGCAGACTTGCAGACTTCAGTCTTCACTCTCCATGCCGGAGATATTGGTATTCCTGACGTTGGATTGATTTATGGCAACACCCGGCCAAATAATGGCGCGAAAGAGACACTGAGCTTATATCATTTTGTCTAGTACCAACTGACGATAGCCCAGCGAATACTAAGTGTCAATAATTATTAAAGTAGGTAGAAATTAATAGAACATAGTGGTGCAAGAGATACAGAGAAAGAAAACAAAACAATAGTACTTGGAAGAACAGTGATGTAACATTTTACAAAAATGTGATGATTTCGTCAGTTCACTCCAGCCTTCCAAGATATCGGATGCTTAAGCAAAAATAATAACGGCTTATTACACAAAAATAGCGTGAGACCATAAATTTACAAAGTTCCAAGAAAAATCCACCAGCAAATATGCGTGCACGCACAATGTAATAAAATGGGAATGTGCCATTTCACAATAATCTACGATATTTACCTAGACAGGAGAATTGACAAGACTGCGTAAAGAATTTTCCAGCCGTGTTAGAATTTAATAATTTTTAAAAAGAAACAAGCACATCGCGATAATACGCATTATTTAATCAGTAGATACCAACGACCGTTGTTTCTAAGTCGATTAAAGCAGTGGATTTAGCACAGGGTGTGGAATATATCCTTAATAAGTGTTTTGGATATCAGTAGGTACAGGAAACTGTATTGTCTCATCAATTTAACACTAATCACATCACGGATTGAACCATTTTTACTGTTTCCAAATGTCTTTTTACATATAATAAGAAGGCACTATTCAAAAAATTCAACTCAATATCAAAAGTGATTATGCACGAATGTTATATTCATGAATTAATGACTGTATTATGTTTAAAGGATAGCCCAGCCACGGTGCCGTGAGCCGTGCCATGTGGCTACATAACTCCAAACAATGGACTATGAATTAAGTCATTTAAAAACGTATGTATTATTTACAGAGCGGATCGTATTGAGCGTTGAATGACCGAGGATGTAATAGTAAAAACGTCGGGTCGGTGTGGTCTCTTGGATCGCGTTTTGCATACATAGACGGTGGACAGTCCAAAGCAACCTAAAAGTCAGCTGAATAATTGTGATTTTCATACGTGGGGAGGATTTCCGTCTAAATATTTCACACGAGAAGTATCCAAGACAGGTAATAATAGTGAGTTATGGTCCTTCTTGGTAACAACACACTCGTGCCTCGCACTCTGAAGGTAATGGCAATTTTGTGAATAAATAAGAGAGTATGCAGCAATCAAATACAATAATTTAAAATATCTTCGAAAATACATTCAAGCAATGTAATACAAAATATTTTGTTATGAAATCTCTTCGGGTTATTCGTTTAATGAAATAAGTAGTCAATGAATGGAGGAAATAAATAGATGCTGTTTTCGCAAAACAAAGTTATAATGCCAACTTATTCAGAAATTTGGTTAATGAAACTCATTTTAGACCAGACAAACTTATTCATACAAAGGTCAGGGCGGCAGGGTCAAATGATCCAACAAGCTAAAAAGAGGTCGAATATTCATGCGTTTTTAGTAAAAAATTGGCATTTTCACGTATTTTATAAATTTATCAAA
This sequence comes from Limnephilus marmoratus, assembly GCA_917880885.1. NCBI lineage: Eukaryota > Metazoa > Arthropoda > Insecta > Trichoptera > Limnephilidae > Limnephilus > Limnephilus marmoratus. Next base: position 57,700,535 of record OU862911.1, on the reverse strand, counting down.
AAAATATTGAATATAATGTCTTTGTGCCAAGCAATTTTGGATACATTATCTAATTAACTTTTGATATTCGTTTACATCTTTTGCATTACTTCCTTGGCCATGTCTAGTTGAATTAGCAATGCGAGAGTTCCTTTGATTTTTTTCTCTCGACAGCACTTTAGAATTAAAAGAGTAAGAATCTCACATTAAAGTTTCATTTCAAGACTTTAAATGTTCTCCTGCACATTTAACGAATTGTGACAATTCCTTTCTTCCCCTGCACTCTGAAATTGAAATGACCTCAGTAACATCAATTATTAAACCATTAATAAGTCTGTCAACGTCAAGTCACCTCTCCATATCGCGTGAATAATCTCTCTGCAGTTCTGGCTATACCCATCAGAGCCAGTGTCCAGTACCTACCCAGCACAGTACGTCAGTTGTTAACGCGGGGTAATTCGAGGGGAATTATGACAATTCGCCTCGCGGCAAAACAACGACATGTCTAATTACTCCGTGATGCGATATGCTGCTTGCTGCGTTGTGTGAAATGTACGAAACAATTTAGGAGTCTGGCGACGGCAATTTAGGAGCTGGCCAACAACACCATGATGCGCAATTATGATTACAGGCGAAGGGAAGGGACGACCTCAAGTACTAAACAATAACCGGTAGAGTACAGTATCTTTACAGGGATTTTATTCTTGTAGAATTAAGTGGAAAGTGCAATAACCAGGTTGGAATATTATTTTTTTAAATATAAATATATTAAAATGGCATTCTATGGGGGTAATACCAGGAGCAACATATCATCAATAATTAAATAGATAATACACTTTAGATATTCCGTGAACATTTTAATGGAAACCAATGTTGCCAACGATTTAGTACCGTTTGGGTCTAGCCAATTTAGTAGGTCCTATATCTCTCGTACACTTGCCGGACATCGTGTATCGCCACACTGATGCATCAAATTGAAAGTTTTGAATTTGAATTTTAAGAAAATGATGGTCAGACTATTGGATCACGAAACACGCACTGTTTCTTTGATCTTTTCTATAGCAAAATTGGCTACGAAAAGAAATGTAGAAAGTCTGTTAGGCAAGATGCAGGATCATCAGTGGGTCCGATAATTCCAAGCGTAGAGGAGTTTGTCAAAGTTATCGCCCGTACTATTCCATGAACAGGACGATATGATTTCAAAGAAGGAGACGAGTAAGATAAATACTCAAGTTATCCACGTTCACATTTTAAAATTGGCTAAAGGGACAACGTATAGCCTTGCTATGGAATTAGGTATTAGTAGTGATCACGGGTCTGGTACTTTCGGATGATATATTTATTTAACATAGAATTGAAATACAGTAGGTACTAAATAGGGTTTCCTTTCATATAGACAGATGATAGGTATTCTTCTTGTATGTCGGAGTGTATTCTTAATTTTTTGTTGATTTTTTTCAATCTTTGCCTTGCCTACGCACTGTGCATAGTCGATCTAGCACGCGTGACAGGCTTTCTATTACGTCCAGGCGGAACACTGAATTTCTTGATTGCCCCGAATCAAAAAGATATTTAAAAAAAACAAGACATACCTACACTGTCTGGCCACTGCCGTCAAAACTACCTTAAAACACGAATGTGTTAAAACCGCGTCAAATCGGCCATGTAATTTAATAAGTTTCGTAGACAAGAAACTCAGATTGGAGAACTGGGAATGGATTTTAAATAATTCCAGTTGGAGCTTGGAGCTCGTGCGTTGTACGTACTTTGTACTTTGTAGGGCTGCGTCTTCTGTATGAACGTTGAAACCCTACACTCTGTGCAGAAATGAGCAATTTGATTACCTAGCAATAGTTTACCTGTACTCACGGAAGAATTGTTTTTTTTTAATATTAACTTCACACACAAGGATGCACATCGTTGGAGATGCTATGTGGTGGGTTCTTTTAAAAAAAAATCTTTGTTATTTACAACGGGAGATGAGCCTAATAATTATTACACATTTTTAATAACTTAAATGTAAAACCTCAAATTGTAATATTTAATCATTGAAGACAATATTAGCGTCTTTTAAACGAAAATTTGAAACAGAAAAACCAGAAAAAGATTCGGTAGCATCTAGGTCCTCTAGCACGGTCGATCGATAAGGATTGATAGGATAACTTTTGGTAGCTTCTCATTGTTCCCTAGCATGACTGCAGATAGCCAACAAATAAGTAACAGATCACAGTGGCTAAGTGTTCTTAATATATTCGACGTCAACTGTTGTTTGTACATTAGCGATCTGTAGTTATCCTAGAAAATGATGAGAAGTTATCTTATCAATTCTTACCGATCGACCGTGCTAGGGGACAGGAATTGAACTCAGGACCTTAGCCTTGCCAGGGCTCCTCAATACATATATAAAGAGACCGAATCATTTCTGAATTTTCCGTTCAAATTTTTTGGTTTAAGGGTCGCTAACATTGATTAAATCATTAAGCTGTTTATATTATGTTTGCCTCCATGAGGGCGGATAGTATTTACTAATCGGTTTGAGAATGTTTCGCCGACTTATATGTGGATCTTCCTTCCTACAACAGGGTTTCTTCAAAGCGTAAGTTCACTTATTACTTCCTTTAAAACTTCCACACAGCATCTCCTAAATAACACAGGGCCTGAAGGGAAGCCCTGAGGGAAACCTCGATGCCTCGTGTTTGGAGTTGAAAATGAAAAAAATTGCGAGTTATAAAGAAGGAAGTTGTATCGGAAACTATAGTGTCTATTTTCTAATCTACAACCCAGAGATAAATAGACAACTAACTAAACTGTAGCCAAGAGAAGCAACTCCGGTCGAGTTTATGAATGGAGACAATTAAACATCGTTATCACAATCGCAAATAATCATTTACACCGAGACTCGAGACGGGAAGACAAAGGCGGATGTATGCGCTAGATAGTGGATAGTGATACAGATAGCGATCAGGCGACGGAGGTTGCTCGTTGCTAGTAATGTTGCTAGGAAGTGTTGACATCAAACTACATAATATTCATATAACATTATCTTCAAAGGAACTAATATTTAGTAAAACAATACCGACACTTACGGTAAAGAATGATAAAGTTCATAAACCTCATTTAGGGGTTGGTATTTTTTCTGAATCATTTTTTTGATAGGGGGTGGATTTAAGATTCAATTTTATTAGAATTACGTACAATTAATTTAGACTTTTAGAAAAGTCAATAGGTGATCCATACAAATAAAATCGGGTATGTTCATTCGAGGGATTAAAGGTTACAAATAAATTTGTAATAACTTGTTATTATTGTTAATTATGAATTTAAATATGAGGTCTACAAAAAATGAAGACTCAGTAAGATCCTTGGTACGATTCCCAGTCGCGACCGTTACCTTTTTATTTTTCTATCTTGGTCTGTTTCATGTTTCTGATATGTTTTTGATAGATTTAAGATGTTCGTTGTAAGATAGAGGGATGGACAGCAATCAGAATGTTCATGATTTAACAGTATACCTAAACCATTATGTTAAAATGTTAGGTTAAGTTGCATTATGCAGTTTCTAGTACTTTTGACTTTTTACGTTTTGATTAATGATTGGAAATAGATATCACAGAATACAAGTAATTTCCAAGAATTCTTCTAGAAACTGACTTAATAAGCCTTTCGGTCTGGTGTAAAGCCTCACCAGGCCTCTGGCGCATTCTAGCTGTAGGTATGCTATGTGGTGTGCAGCGTATAGTTGTGGTGTGGTGTGCTGATGAATGAATAAGCGATCATTATGGAAGGTCAATGGCTTCCTGGAGCACCCCGGGCCCCGTCTGATGATGTAGGCGATGTTAATGCGGTGGAAATATTCCACTTGGCGTACGTCCACCGATGCGCGTATGTCAAATTTCAAATTTCCTCCTTTGTTGTCAGCTAAAAACGCTTTACGATATATCAAATTGAAATCGTTTAAGAATAAACACGCCTTTCTTGTTGCGTTTATTCCTCGCTTTCTGATAGTGTTGCAGCTTCGGTCACGAGCGCTAACTACTCTGCCATGATCCAAAGGTTCTGACCTCCGTCAAGGTGACGTGGAGTGGTCCCTAAGGAGCAGGCTGTAAGGGTGAGTTTGCAATGGCACGCTGACTCGTCCCTCCTTGTTTCATAAAGTCAGAATGCTTTATTTTATTATAAGAAGATTTTCACCTGTCAACCGATGTTGAAGATTGCGCACATTGAAAGATTGCATCGACCAAGAATGCTGCGCTGATCTTTAATGTATTTTATTAACCTTTCAAGATATATTCCACTCATTATTACAGCTTCAAATTTAAATGCAAGGTTAAAATAAATAAAATTCTGAATATTATTTATTATGATTATTGCCGTAAGTCACCCCAAGTCGTTCGCTATGTTGGCGATTTAGCAGGGGTGCCCCGGTTCATGGGGTGAGGTTTGTCTAGGTCTTCGCGGAGGATGCGTTTTCCCACCTACTCGAATCGGGATAGACCGGTTGAGGGAGACTTTTTGTACTCTCCGGCCAGACTTTCTCCACCCATCCCCCTTACACCGCAGTGGGAGGGATGGATTCATATGTCAGTCACTCCTGGATACATTGATCCCCAGATTCCTACCCACCCTTGATACCTTTTCCTTTCCAGAACTTCCTTTCCCTAAAAAGAGCCTCCACACAGAATCCCCAAAGATGACATAAGACCCGTGGGAAATTGTTTTCCTCATGGCCTCCTGTGTGAAGCAAATAAAAAAATTGTTTTCCTTTGGTTAATAACCAACTGAAAAAAATAAAAATACTTCTGTGCTTCTGGCCCCCTAGCACAACGACTAAGGGTTCTTAATATATTCGACTTCAACTGTTGTTGTTTGTACGTTAGCGATCTGCAGTTGTCCTAGGGAACGATGAAAAATTAACGAAAGTTATCCTATCAATACTTATCGATGGACCGTGCTAGAGGGGTGGGTATGTTGCTCCTATCGACAAGATCACGTTGTGACGTTTTAACACGTGGGACAGTCTGAATTTTCGACATGTCAGTTCCAATTTTGAAAATGCCAACTAAAATATTTTTCTGTTAAGAATATTATATTATAGGTAAGTACTTGGTATAGGCTTATTAGGCTTGCCTACATTCTGCAAACAAACCCTTTCAATATTGAAAATGGCACATAAATTTTAAATTAAAGTTTACATACAGACAAACGGAGTCACAACCAAGATAAGTATTTTTAATAATTATTAATACTCTACTTATATATTTAGGAAGTCATCCATCATTATTAACGATGACGTAGTTTCTAAATGAGATGGAAAAATTTTATTTCACTTGTAGACAGACAGACACTAGTGGAGACAATAATAATTAGATAAAAGATAATGTCAAAATATTCATAATTAAGAATGCATTGTCTCAGATATGGTGTTAATTAAGTTTAAAAAAAACCTAAGCAATATTTAAATTAATACAAATATCAAATTTCTGAGAGCATTTCATTTATACATATAATTTATTTATTTATTTATTTATTTATTAACGCCCTTTTTCGGGGCTTTTACATATGAATAGTAAGAAATACACAGTATTTATTGTACGTAACTGAACTGCCTTCGTAACAATATTTTATATTTGTTTAAAGATTAATTGAAGATGTCCACTGACTTGGTATAATTGTTTCCCTCCATTAGTATTCTGGGCAAAGAGGAATACATATGGTAGTTAGTTCCAGAATTACTGCACTGAAATAAATCCTGACTTAGTATTACGTATTGGAATCCGGAAGCTTATCAATTCGAGCAATATCGGACTGTCAACTAAATCATTTAGAATTTTATACAGAAATACCAAGCTAGTGAAAGTTCTTCTGTCTGATAATTTGAGCATATTCATATCATTCAAAATAGTATTGTAGTTCAACATAATTGCTGGAATACCCATTTTAAAATTAAGAAAACGTAAGAATTTGTTTTGTATTCTTTCAACAGCTTGTACATGTATATTGTAATATGGGTTCCAGACGGGAGAATTGTATTCAAGTTGACTTCTAACATATGCAAAATATAACAGTTTTATACACTTAATATTGTTAAAATTTCTAGTTAGCCTAGTTATAAATCCCAACATTTTTTAGGCTTATTAGAGATTTCTGTTATGTGGTTAACAAATGAAAGATTAGATTGAAAAGTGATGCCCAAGTCTTTAATTTGTGTTAGTGTCTCCAGAGTATTGTTATCAATGTTGTAATTGAAGATCACTGGATTTATTATTCGAGAAAATCTAACTATATGACATTTTGAGATATTTAAGTAAAGTCTATTTTCATTACACCAAATTAACAATTTGTTGATATTATCTTGAAGAATGTTGCAATGGTAAATATTTTGAATTATTCTAAAAATTTTGAGGTCATCAGCAAAAAGTAAGATAAATACATCATGAAATATTTTTGTAAGATCATTTATACACAAGATAAATAATATTGGGCCAAGGTGTGAACCCTGTGGAACTCCACTTGTTGCATAAATTTTTTCCGACAATGAGGATTTTATTCTAACAATTTGTTGTCTTCCAAATAATCAAGTTAAAAAGTGTACTTCTACCTGGCATAAATCCAAACTGATAAGGGAACGTACCCATACTACGTGACCAACTTTTTGCAATTTTTAACCCCCCCCCCCCCCCCCCCCCCCGGTGACCAAAATCCTAAGCAACCCGCCGCTCATTTGTATGGAGCGTGACATTTTGAAGACCCCCCCCCCCTAAACGTGTCACGTAGTATGGGTACGTTCCCTAAGGTGATATTACAGGTTTTATTTGGGCAAAAAGTTTGTCAAGTATTAGGCTTTCAAATAGTTTCGGTATGGTGGATTGAATGCATATTGGTCTATAATTACAAACATCACTTTTATCGCCCTTTTTGAAAATTGGAGTCAAATAACTATTTTTCCACATATCGGGAAAAATTCCACTGGATAAAGATAAATTAAAAAGTTTGGTTAATGGAAGAGCAATTACTTTGATACATTCTTTGATAAATATTGTGGGGATATTATCCGGTCCTGCAGATTTGTTGATATCTAATGATTTAACTTTAGTTACTACATCAGAGAGACTTATGGTACACTGCGAAATATCAAGAGTTTCATCTAGAGTTGTTGATGGAAGAGGAGCATTATTTGCGTCTGTTGAATAAACACTTTTAAAAAATTTTGCAAACAAGTTAACAATACCATCAGTATTATTGCTCTGGCTGCCATTTAGGTGCATAATGCTCGGGAATTCAGAATCATCTTCTTTAAGAGATTTCGAATATTTCCAAAAATAATTAACATTGTTTATTACGGAGTTTTGAATTTCATTTATATGGTTACGGTAGCAAGTCATAGACATTTTTTTACACAAAGTTCTTAAATATTTAAATTCACTGTAATCAGAATTTTTTTTATATAATTTATATTCTTTATGTTTTTTGGCGATAAGTAGATTTATAAGTTCTTTGGTGTACCATTTTGGATAGGTGTTTGGCTTACATATTACGGTTGGTACATAGATGCTAATAGCCTTTCCCAAAACAGAATAAAATTTATTTGTACCTGTGTTAATATCATCATATTGCACAGATGACCAATCAAAAGAGAGGAGATAATTACATATTTTCTCGTAATCAGTTTTGAAAAAAATTTGGTAGCTGAAAGACAGTTTACAGGTATTAACATGTACATTAGAAATAATAACTTCCAGTGGAGGATGATAACCATCAATGGGCACCAGCGGTTCACTACATTCTTCAATTACTAGTGACTCTAAGTTAGAAAAACATAAGTCTAGAGTACGATTATTTACATTTGATATAGTATTTGGCTGATTCAGGCCTTGAAATAACGCCATGTATAGAATAATGCGTTCAGACTCACTCACACTGATATTATTGTCCCTGTTCACCCAATTCACATTTGGAAGATTATAATCACCAGCAAGCAAAAATGTTGCATTAGCATGCTTTTTTAATATAACTTCCACTTCCTCACTATGGCACCTGTATACTTCATTGCTTGAATTTGGTGGGATATAAATACAACCAACAATAATCTTTTTATTCCTGGCAACATTCACTTGCACGAAGATTTGTTCAAGAAGTTTGTATTTAGTTGTAATTAAGTTTGATTTGTATTTCTTGCTGATAGCGATTAAAACCCCGCCACCTCTGCTTTTAACACTTGTCAATGTATTTCTGTCTAATCTATACACATTATGATTTATAAAACCTAATTCACTAGAATTAATATTAGGTTCTAACCATGTTTCAGAAAGTAGAATAAACTCGTGCCCAAACATTGGTAGTGTAGATTGAAGTAGACTTAATTTTGTTTTAAAACCTCTGACATTTTATAATAAAGATCAATTAAATTTGACTGGCGTTAAATAATATTATAATCTTAATATTATATAAAAACGGTTCCATGCCAAATGAGAATCAACTCAACGCAAAATCTCGTTGAAAAGTCATTAAAAGGTATGATTTTTTTTTAAATAGCCCATAACCTAACCATATATATATAACCCATTAGGTCCTAAACCGTTTATCGGATTGCGATGAAGTTTTGGTGATTTGATGTTGCGCCTGCGATCGAATGTTTCTATGTACATATAAAGTTGAGCTCTTGCGTTATAAAATTATTTCCTAAACAATTCCTTCGATTACGATTAAGCGTTGGTGATTTGTTATGCGCGTACCCGTGAAGATTTCTTTATATAATGGTGAAAGCGGGTGGTCTAGCATTAAGAAATTTGAATGAAAATTTAACAAGAGGTGCGAGCGAGTAGTTTGAAAAATGTGTGTATTTCACAGTGGCGGTTCTTCACAGGGGGACAATGGGGACAGTCCCCACGAGTTACACTCGAAACCTACTGAAGGAAATAATAGTCGATGCTTTGACTTCACCAAAATGAATGAACTCTTTAAACATAAAAGAAATTAACATTTGCAGAAATAAAGTACAAAAAAATATTCCAGATGATTTTAAAAGACCCGACGCGCGTACAGCGAACAATCTAATGCGCAGAATCTAATGCGCACTTAGGGGACGATCCGAGCTATCCCCATAGATTTCTTGCGTTGTTTCGCGATCGTATGCAACTGCGCATGCGCACTCGTATGTGAATTCAAATACCATGGGCACAATTCTTTGAATCCCCTATGATTCAAAGAATTGTCCCGCCTCCCAAATGCAATTTGGGTGGCGGGAATGGGTACCGCCGCCCGGGAACCTTTATTTGATAATCAACACCTCTGCCATAGGTCACCCTAAGTGGTTCGCTACGTTTGGTGATTTAGCAGGGGTACCCGGGTTCATGGGGTCTAGGTCTTGAGGCGGATGACCAGGACACACTTAACCTCAGATTCCTACCCACCCTTTAAACCCTTTTCCTTCCCAGATCTCTCCTCTCCTTCCTTTCCTTTGAAAAAACCCTCCACATAGTATCCCCAAAGATGACATAGGCCCTGAGGGAAATTATTTTCCTCAAGTGTGTGGGGTTCATGTAAAAAAAAATTCCTGTGAACCACTTGTTTGCGGAGTTACGGGCGGGAATCGCGCGCGTTCAAATTAAGTTCGATATTAATCTTGCAAGATAAAGCTATATTTTTATTATAGGTACTATCTTTCAAATTGGTATGTATACATACCTATATATAAATAGACATTTTATATTATTTTGTGTTTAGATATCCGATTAGCAAGATTAGGCCATCATTTTTTTTTGAGAAATTTTATATTAAAATGTCGATGAATAAATGTAAAAAAATGTCGATCCCCACCACCAAAGAAGTGCTCGAGCCGCCACTGGTATTTTATACAGTTTTGCGACAGGGAGGGAAGGCGGGGAAGGTGGAAGGGAAAGTGGGAGAAGAACGAAAGATTAGGGCGGTTCGCGTGAGGGTGGGGGGGGGGGGAAGGATACAACTTTCTTTGAGTGGCATTGCAACGCATGCCGGGTACTTGCTAGTGATATATAAAACACGTTTGATTGAAAAAATATGTATAATTCTATTATGAAGTCACGAATTATGCAGTTTTTTTATTGTGGCAATAATCAAATAAGAGTTCATATCGGAATGCAATCCGAGAAGTTAGAGGTTAATTCGTCATAAAGATTAATACAAAGTGTGGAACGAATAAACTGTTTAGTTAATATTAAAATTGAGGAAAAATAATAAACATTGAACGGACTACAAGTACAAGGTCGCGAAGCAATTCCTGCTCGGTTCCGACTTCTGAACATTGTGAAGTTATATATTTATTGTTTCAAATATTTACAGAGTGTTAACAATTGTTACATTAATGAAATGAGTATTAGAATGTGCATGTACGGATATTAAGGCTCTGCAACCGGGCCCGAAAAGAAGAAGATGGAGAGATACGAAATTACGAATGTTAGAGGAGAGCGCTAACATTTACAGCGACAAAATCGATGCGAAAATTGCGAAAATGTTTAATAAAACACGACTCGTTTAAAATAGAACAAAAATCTCGCGGGCATTATCTTAAACAGCATTTAATGAAACACTGTGAATTTTTTCATACATGTAAGGGAACGTACCCATACTACGTGACACGTTTAGGGGGGGGGGGGTCTTCAAAATGTCACGCTCCATACAAATGAGCGGCGGGTTGCTTAGGATTTTGGTCACCGGGGGGGGGGGGGGGGGGGGGGGGTTAAAAATTGCAAAAAGTTGGTCACGTAGTATGGGTACGTTCCCTAACTTGTAAAATAACTGAAACAAACGTGTTAATAATAATTTTTGGAGCGCGATTTTTTTCTATCGAGGGAATTTTATATAATTTGCGTTTCGGCGCGGGCAAAGTCTAGATATTATCTTCAAGAATATCATGTATTTTTTTAAGAGCTTTAAAACTTACCGTGTTTAAGGAAAATATGTAATAAATCGGTACAAATCCGGGTTACGGGCCCTTAATGCTCCAATTAAAAATGTTCACAGCATGTGTAAATCAAGGTTTAGTTGTTACTAGGATTGACCGGAAAACTCAGAAACATCCAACATTCAACACCTCCTTTGAAAAATCATTAAAAGTTATGAAAATAAATATAAAAAAAAGGTTAACAATAGATTTCGTGAGGTTAGGTTAAGAGCAATTTTTTTCATAACTATTAATGACTTTTCAAAGGGGTGTTGAAATAGCAAGATTTTGAGATGTCGTGAAACCGTTAATAGACGGGGATGCTACTAGTGAAGTAACAAAAATAATAATGAACAAAATAATATGAAACAAGGTAAGTACAGAGAAAGAGAAGAAAAAAAGAAAACTTATAGTAATAATAAAGCACAATAAAGCAATAATTACGTAATTTAATAACAATATTATTTGAAACTTCGGATAAAAACAAAAACAGATTTGTAATATTATGAAACTAAATAATAATGCCATTTTTAATGTATTTTTGTAAAAAAAAATTTTTTATTTATTTTAATTTTAATTTTTTTATTTTTTTTATTACTTTTTTTTTGATAGAAAGCAGTCACTTTGTGGTTTGACATATTAACTAACTAACTAACTAACCATCACGCCGTTTCCCCGCAGGGGTAGGCAGAGAGGACGGAACGCCAAACATCCCGGTCTTGGCACACATTCCTTGCCTCGTTTACATTCATACAACGTCTCATACATTTAATTCATCAATTCATTCTAATACACATAGCGTGAGCTTATAGGTATAGATAAAGAAACAGACAAAACATAATACAAAGGAACAGTAAAAGAGAAGGGTGGTATTTAATGAATTACCGTATTATATATTCATTTCACATTAGGGAACGTACCCATACTACGTGACCAACTTTTTTCAATTTTTAACCCCCCCCCCCCCCCCCCCCCCGGTGGCCAAAAACCTATGCCCGCCGCCGCTCATTTGTACCAAGCGTGACATTTTGAAGACCCCCCCCTAAACGTGTCACGTTGTATGGGTACGTTCCCTTAGTAAAAACAGTAGAATTTAATTGATAAGCGAGACGTCTTTACTACGGACAATGAGTAGATGTAAAATAACTCAATTCAAGGATTAACATAAACAAGCAAGGATAATTATTGTTATTGTAATGCAAGTACTGAATTCATACGCAGAGAAGGTGGACGAAAAGAAATAAGTTATTTGTTACTAATTTGTTTATGATTATTTATTCGTAATTAGTGGTTTGTTGTTATAAATTAGTAATTGACTAGGGCAGACCGGTGAAAACTCACGGGAGAGCCTGAATTCTTAAAAAATCAGTTTCAATTTTTAACATAATTTTTCGTTAAAAATATTATACTTTAAATATTGTACTTTGGGTACTTTAAGGCTTGTCTCAATTCACATAATGAATTCCAATCAGTTCCAAATTAAAAGAAAAATCGAGTTCATTGACAGATCCACAACTTTTTGATAACAGTTAATTGAATCAAATGTCCAGTTGTTTCACAGAAATTCAAATGTAACATTGTCATCAAATGGTCATTCAACGCCATTTTTTTACATTTGAACGGTCATTTGTAGGTGCATTTAAGCTCTCTATCAAATTGAATTTAGCTGACAACCTTAAACATAATAGTTGTCTTCTTCAGCTGATCGCAATTTGTTCAAAAACTGAAAACGGACTTAGAATCAGCATTTAGCGGGGACCTTTGTCAAAATCAAAAAATGTAACACTTTTTTCAATTGTTAAGAGGAATATAAACGCTAGAAATATTTCGAATCTCATGCCTGCAAAATTTTAAAATCGAGCGTCTTTTTGCACGAGGCTAGTAATCGAAAAAGCGGTTTTTATTTATTTTGTGCATAATTTTATAAGAACGAAAAAAAGTTAGAACATGGAAAACCTCAAAAATAGTCTTAGCCGTAAAGGGGTATTTTAAAAAAAATGTTTCTTGTATTACTTCATAGTTAAGTCATGAAAAAACTTTTTTTTTCGTGGTTAACGCTTATATTTTTTGTTACATAAATAATAATTTTATTGTAATTCCAATACATAGAAAAGCTAGTAAAAGCTTCGATTTGTCCCTAGCATATTTTTTGATGTTCATACTGTAAGCCGATTCGTCGTAAAGATTAATCAAAATAGTATCTAAATACGATTTCACGTATATATTCATCTTAAAAGTCAAATTTTTAATTTCGCTTCTGAATCGTGAATCCGGGACTATTATTCAGTCATGGTTATCATAATCATCATCGGCTATCCCTCGAGCTTAAACAGACATTTTGCACTGTTTCTGGGTATTTAAGTGATTGATGAACACATTACGTGACCCACAAATCGATTATAAAAATAATCGCATCATTATTACAAGCCAAAGTAAAATTCTCATTGTTCTACTTGCTTTATCCGGGAAATAGCATTTGTTCTGCAAATCAACCTTTTCTAAAAACTTACAACTTGTGTAGAGGAGCGGATTTTAATAATAATTGGACAATTTGTCTGTTATTGTGAAAAATCACTTCAAAGGCGCTGAACAAATATGACTTCGTAGGCTCCATCCAATCTCATTTATATAAGAAAGCTACTAATAATAATAATAATAATTGGATAATTTGTATAGCGCCGTTTTTGTGAAAAATCACCTCAAGGGCGCTTTACAATTTATTGTGAATCCTAGGCTATATCTAATTTTATTATTTTCAAATAGATACAGAATCATACTTACCTGCAGAACACTTCCGACAAAACACACTTTATTAGAAAGTTTATGCTTATGCTATGGGGAAGATACGACTTTGCACGTGGAGGACATTATATTCAAAACACTGGACATTGCATGAGTTTTACATTTATATTTATATTTAACAGAAGATTAATGCCAAAGTTGAGTTAATATTTTTTTTTTTTTTTAAAGTCTGGAGAATTTTAAGAATTTGCTTTTACACATGTTGCGAGCCGTGAAGGCGAAGGTGAAAGTTTTTTTTTTTTTTTTTTAACTTATGGATACGACTGTCTGAAAATATGAGTTTTAAGTTTAGCTCTAAATTGCGCTGAATCTGTGAACATTCTTAACTCGTGTGGCAGTCCATTCCAGGCTTTAGGTCCCGACACTCCGAAAGCACGCTCACCGAATTTAGTATCTGGTGTGCGCTTTGGTTCCTTCAACCTTCCAATCGCTGATGTTGCTGCTGACCTGAGGGTTGATTGTCGAGAATTGGAATTTTCTGGAATACACATTTCCGATAAGTAAGTCGGAGCCATTCCGTTAAGAGACTTGAATACCATCCAGCAGAGCTTAAACTGGATTCTCTCGGGGCACTTGAGCCAGTGAAGATTTTTGAGATGCTCAGAAATATGGGAATATTTAGATACGCCGGTGATGAGCCTTGCCGCAGCGTTGAAAACAGATTTGATTTGTTGATTTGATATTTTGGGAGACTAGCATATATTCCGTTGCAATAATCTAGACGTGAAACAACATACGAATTGACTAGTAATTTAGTTGCCTCCGTTGTCAAGTTTCTCCGTACTGCTTTAATTTGCCTTAATTGAAAGAACCCCGTGCTTACAGTTCTGTTCACTTGAGTTTTAAGGGAAAAATCAGCGTCCAGATACTGGATAGATACTAGTCTAAGTACTGTCACGGATCTTACAATAATGACTTCCCAGCTGTCGCAAAGAACAGAACTAGCGAACACAATCATCGATGTGAATACTGAGGAAAGTAAAGTTATAATGTTATAAACGTGGAAGAAAAAGAGGCACAAAAGGGTTTAATCATGATCAGAACAAGATGATCAGCAAAACTAAGGCAACAAGCAACAAGTTTATAGTTATGAGGAAGTCTTGCAATCGACAGGATGGCCGCTTTTTCCAAAGTGGAAAGAAACTGGATTAATCTGTCAACTCGGGCTGGATAGGTTGGTTGGTCCAGTATACAGCAGCGTTGGCTCGACAGGAAATGTAACCGTAAGTTGGCTGCGGGGGGGCATGAGGTGGAGGAGAATAAGGTTGGAGAGGGCAGGGCGAGGGGAGAGGGGCAAGGGGAAGGGGAGAGGAAGGTAACAGCGTCCGCTTCAAACTGAACTTCTTTAGAACGAGACGAGATTATTCTCATATTGAATCAGCGGAGTCATCGGGTTCCAGGGAAAACAGTAGAAATGGATTGGCGCGGAACAAATTAGGTACGTGTGTGTATCTTCAGTCAGTGTCAAGCCAATAAGGGTATGTATTAATAAATACATCATAAACAGCATTTTTTTTTAATCAGAATCAAATAATCGGCAAATCAACAAATTTATCATATAAATTTGTATATAGGTATATATAATACATGTAATGGAACTCCAATACGAATTATTGTCAGTATCAAAAATATATTTTAATTTTTAACTTTATGAGTAAAACCTCAAATTGTAATATTTAATTAAATGAAGACAATATTAGCGAAACACAATCGAAAATGTGGAAACAGAAATATCAGAAAAAGATATTTGCAACTCTGGGACTCGAACTCAGGACCTTTCGCTTTCCGGGCAAATGCGCTAACCACTGTGCCAAGGTGTAGATATTCGATTCGGTCATTTTTAACTATATCATACTTTGACTAAGAACCACTCACAATATCTTCAGTTTCTTGCTAAAACCTCAAATTGTAATATTTAATTAAATGAAGACAATATGAAAAACCATCGAATTCAATCTGCCAAAAACAGAACTAAGAACGACATAGAAGACGCACCTATTAGATTATATTAAATATCTTTAATGCACCTCAACACCCAGGAAAAAAAACATTTTTATACTTGTTTACATCGTAAAATTTTGTAGGTTCACATATTTAATTAATTCTAATTAAAAAATAAAATTATCGTAGGAAGCAAACACATTGTGGCTTGACATTATATAGAATGAAACAAGTATTTTGTTTAAAAACCAATTTATTTTTATTTATATTTGTCGACCGGTTTCGGTTGAACTCAACCTTCTTCAGGACAACAAACATATAAACTAAATTACAGTACAGAGTTAAGATTCTAAGGTTAACACAAAAGAAAGAGAGAGAGCATATAAGAGAGAGAGAGAACATCAGATACTGGTGGGGGTTACACAGGGAGAAAAGGAATAACTTTAAAATCGGGCTGTTGGTTAATTCTAGCTGTTTGTTTAAAATTTGGCAATTAAGTTTCTTTGATTTGGATATTTCTAATGCTTATAATACTTTTAATTAAATTAATAATTTTTTGAGTTCAACCGAAACCGGTCGACAAATATAAATAAAAATAAAGTGGTTTTTATACAAAGTACTTGTTTCATTCTATAAAAAATAAAAAAATAGAGAAAAGATACGCTATTGAGACATCGCGCAGGGTTTCGCAGAACCGTAAACATACTTTAGCGGGCCGCTAATTTAGCTATTTCATTCATACACACGAATAATTTGATTAGTTATCTTTTTAAGTGGTGCTACATTTTTTGTTATATTTGTACGAATGTAACATGTCATGTATTTTTATAATGTCATTGAATCCTAAACATCTACGTAATAGGTTTTGCATTTTTCAATTTTTATGTTGTAAATACAAAAGAAAATCATAAGCGGTTTCCTAAATAGATACTCGTTGTGCTAATAATGTTGGTTTTAAATAATTTACTTTTATCTCTCATCCTAATGAGCCGTCACCCAAACAAAACATAAAATCATAATGGAAGACGGTTGATGAATGGATATACACACACAAAGGGGAATTCCGCGAAGAAGGTACCTACGAAAGATCCTTAGACCCTTATACTATTGCAAGGAGTTATTCAGACCCCAAACCATTATACAAAATAATATTATTATTTAATTATTAGCAGCTCTTCTTAGTATTTTGTTTATCCTCAGATCTTACAACATTCACTTGGAAATAGTGAAATATTGCATTGCGTGACTGCCTATTATGTTTTTACTGTGTTGATTGCATTTATTGCTTAGCAATTAAAAGGACGATAAGATTTTATTTTATCAATTTTATCGACAACAAAAGCTGCGTGGGCATACTTGAATGATTAAATAGGCATTCCTGAGAAGGTATAATAAACATGAGGAATAAAGTTATATCTATAGATAAAAACAAAACTCTGATAAACAAGTTATAGGCCGTTAATATTATGATCTGTAATTGGTATTTAATGTATAAACGACCTTCATAACCAAACGGTTACAATCCTTGGCTACGAATCCAGAGGTCACCGGTGCAAATCCCGGCATGCGCATTTTCATGTATTTAATGGTACATAATATCGCCCTGGTGAAAGACCACCATTCGCAACGACAGATTGCTTGAAATGGCTTTAGCCGTGCTTGGTGATCGTATCTGAATACCCAGGCACTTCCCAACCTTAATAATAATAATAATAATAAATTTGGACAACTTATATAGCGCTGTTTTTGCGAAAAATCAACCTTCCTCTTACACATCTCCTCCCCATCCTCACTCCTTTCAATCTCACAACATACCGCAATAAGATCGTTTTCCACAACGAAATTAAATGTTTATCACAAATTGAATTTTTGGAAAATACCGATTGCACCAAAGATATAAGCCATCAAAATATTTATTGTTGTACCCAATGTAGTGGGCACTGCCATTCGGTTCCATGACACCTCAGAATCATGCAATTTCAACACCCCTTTGAAAAGTCATTAAAAGTTATTAAATAAAATCTAAAATAGCCCATAACCTAACCTCACGTAATTTATTGACCTTTTTTTCATCACTTTTAAAGGTCCGCTACCCAATTTCTACCGATTTCTTGTATATCCCCCTTAAATATTAGAAGTATTTAAGCTCTTAAAAAAATATATGTTATTTTAGAAGATAATATATATATATATATATACATTCCCCACGCCGAAACGCAAATTAGATGAAATTCCCTCGATAGAAAAAAATCGCAAAGTATGCTCCGAAAATTATTTTTTTCAAGTCTGTTTCGGTTATTTTAAAAGTTATATGTATGAAAAAATTCACAATGTTTCTTTAAATTGTACTTGAGACAGCCCCACGAGATTTTTGCTCTATTTTAAAAGAACGTGTTTTATTAAATATTTTCGCAATTTTCGCATCGATTTTGTCGCTGTAACGCTCTCCTCTAACATTCGTAATTTCGTATCTCTCCATCTTCTTCTTTTCGGGCCCGGTTGCGGAGCCTTAATGACTTTTCAAAGGGGTGTTCAAATTGCAAGATCCTAAGTTGTCCGGTAACCCTGTAATTCGTATTATGAAATGACCCCGTGAGACTTCACGGGACATTATTGCATACATTTTACCAAGGTTCACTTTGAAAGCTTATACATTTTGGAGATATCGAAAAACTAATTTTGACTAACAATTTAAACATAATACAGCGGGGAGAAGTTATGACTCTGGTGCGCTGTACGGTATTTACATAAAGCAGATTATTATAGTCCTGTAAATTTGGTCGAATTGGTAGAGTTCGTAGGACTGGTTGGTATGTATATTATGTGTATATTTGCTGACTGCCTTGGTTTTGGCCTGAGTGGACACGGTGTTGCTTTCACACGTCCGATTGACTCTGTGATAGTTTTCATATAAAATCACGAAAAGTTCAACCTTGTTATGTAATGCGTACCGGCGCATTCCCGCACGCCACTTCAGGGGTACAAACCCTTGGCCTACGAAGATTTTGTAATGACAAAATTAGCATTATAAAAGCAGAAAGAAAATCCCATATTTATAAACTCGACAGATTATAAAATCTAGATTTGATGGTCATGTCCACTTTTGTTGAAAATTAGAGTTTTTGTTACAATAGGAAGGATATCTAATGATTAAGTTTCTTTGCTTAAACCGTTAGAAAACATTTATTACAATTACAGTAAGATATGGATAAAATGAAGGTGGTATTCAGATCTGTTAACAAAACACTGCTAAAATCCGGAATGATGGTCACCAGGGCTTTACTAAGGATGGGTTGTTTCAAATTTTTTGATGAAATCATCAAATATTTGAAGTTAATTTTCATGTTTTATGCAAGTTCCGTGATTATTTCAGTTTCTGCAGCAACTGGCCTACAATGATATAATAACAATCAATCATGCTCTTCATATGTTCAATAATATTGGTCTAAATTCTAACTTCGACATTTTCTTTGATTCACTGCCTAAATTTAAAAAGAGCACCATGTCAATAATATAAATTGTTCAAAGCGCATAAATACATACATACATACTCAAATACACACACACACACACACCTTCCCACTATGCACATCCAGTGGCGGCCGCTGCCCTGAAAACGTGGTGGTTCACTGATAATCCGTGACAACTATGAGATAACGATTACTAAGCAACATTAGGTAAAAATGATCCCACTAATCTTATTTGGAGAGAAGATCTATTTTAAGCTGTTTTCGAAGTGCGAAAACTTGTACATATCGCTTTTTAATTAAAATTTTTATTTTTCGGTACTAAGGAAATAAAAACACAATACTATTTTTTCGTAAGTAAATCTTAAATTTCAACCCAAAAAACTCTTTTTTTACAATGTTTACAATGTAGTGTAAGAAGAATATACGACGCAAATGTGAATGGTAGAAGTAGTCGGGGACGCCCGAGGAAGACATGGCACGAGCAAGTGAATCAGATACTTGAGTCGGGCCATGTCGAAAGTCGGAATAATAGAAGAGAATATATGAGACGATGTATGAATATGAGTGAGGCAAAGAGTGTGTGCCAAGACCGAGTTATTTGGCGGTCCGTCCTCTCTGCCTACCCCTGTGGGAAACGGCGTGATGGTTGGTTAGTTAGTTTTATATTTCATTTTAAACAGGATACAAACAGTATTTATAAATAATGTATAAACAACAGGAGGGCAAAATTGTCAAAGTTACCTATGAAAAAATTGTATTCCTTAATGATCTGCGTTTTATAATTTAAAACACCAATCAATAAAAAAGCAAATATATGTAAAATTTAGGTATTTGCTGTACCTTTTGATTAAAAAAAGAATTATTCAGTTTGGTTAAGTATTTTGGCCTTAAATCAGAATTTAAGTTTGTATGATAAAGGCCGCTGGGTGGCACACCAAAATATCTTAATTTTTCATACATATGGCCGGTGATGCGCGCTGGCGATGTTTGGGATATTCGATACAAAAACATAATTCGTTCCGCTTGCAATGGGCCTGCACACCGGACAGGGAAAATTCGCGCGGAACTTTGAGAATTTGCTCTCCCTGATTCATATTATATTATGCATTATATTGGTAGGTGATATTTTTAATGAAATTCATAGATTTTATATTTTTCGGTAAGATATTATAAACTAATTTTAGACGATATAATTTACCAGTGCTGCACACAAACACACCGTTCAACCAGCCGCCCTTGTGCACATCACCCGGTAATTACTTAATATACACTAAATAAGACAGTACAAAGAAACACATCTTAGGTACCCACCATGAAATATACTTGATAATTGTAAATTGTTTTCACCACCGTAAATAATGTACCTACTGTTTGTTTCTGTTTATAAATAAAAAAATAAATAACAGAACTTGAATAGAACCTCCACAAACGTGAAAATTAACTTCAAATATTTTATGAATTCATAATTTTTTTTAAACAACCCGTCCTAAGATTATCATTCGAAGAATATCGACATATTTCGTAAGCTTAGTAAGATGGTCCCGTTTATTTTCTGCCTGTACAGAGTATAAATAAAACAATACATGTACATTTTTACGCTGCATCGCGTTCATTGGTCAAATCATTGTACGTAAAGTTTCGTATCAGTAATCGATGAACACTAATAATATAGAAAAATGAAACAATACAACTTTGTATAAACCGCTTATATGATGTGCAAATCCGACCGGTTTCGGAACAAACGTTCCTTCGTCAGGGAAAGCTTATACTAATTTGACAGTTTCGAACAATGTTTTATTATGGTAGGGGTGGAGCCGTTGCTAGTTAATAATGTAGATTGGGTGGGTAGGTATTAGTGTAGAGTGGGTGGGTAGGGGAACAAATCCACGATTGGGCTATATGACAATATTTTTTGTTTGTTGATAATAGATTCATTATTTTTAAGGGATTTAAAAAAAAAATACTAATAATATAAATATTAGCACGCCCCTTCTAACTTACATTAACACTTAACTACGTAGACTTAATGGCATTGGAATAGAATGTATCGGGAGCATCTCCTGTCATTATTCTATATTCCTCTTCCTCTTTCCTTTACCATGTTACCATTTTAAACGCATTCTAACCAACTTTAGCGTAAGAAACTTCTTTGGCTTAGGTAACCTTATTTAAACTCATATGAACATTTGTATTATAAAAGATGTTTGTTTCTTACCAAATAAATATTGCTCTACAAGACAACACTACTTTCAGGCAACACAATTTTTATTTTTCTGTACCAAATCCAACTGTTGTCAACACCACCTCCGGTTGACGACCGACTGTACAAATGAAGGAGTGCGCGGGAGGAAAAAATAATACTTGGGGAGGGGGGCTGCAAGTGTTGGGGGGAAGGATGAAGGAGGGGGAGGGGCACAGGTACAAACCGACCTTCCTTAAGGCCGTCCGAGCGCGCGCTATTCAAAAATTATAACCATTCAAAAATCGAACGAAGGCGACCCAAACAAAAACGACCTACACTTTAACCAACCACCTGGCGTGTAAATCGCGAAGTGCATTTATATGGTATGAATTTATGCGGCAAAAAACAGGCTTGCCAATCTTGGTAATTTTTAGATGAGGAATGAATATAAGGGGTAAAAAGCTGCCTTACATGTCATAGGTATTTTAAAAAATGCTTAAATCAACTGCAATTTCTTCTGGGGATTGACAGTACAGTAGTTTAATTTAGGTTTTCTAATAAAAGTTTGCTTCAAAGTTTGTTTGATTCGAACTCGAGAAATATTTTCTCTATTTTGAGTTGGGTAGTTATAATAAGAAATTAGTGTTTTGTAATTAGTTTTAAGAACCATAGGTTTTCCTTTAAATCTATTATATGTATTTACGAGTATTTCAAATAATAATAAAAAAATAAACCTTTATTGCATTTAAATTTTGATTACATTTTGGTGAGTCAACTGCATATTTTCAAAAATAATTTCTAGAATTTTTGCTTTGTGATAGGTACCTATTATGTTAGAATATTATAATCAACAACGACCATACATACTGTGCATATATTATATAAGCAGATTACCACATAAATATTATTGTTTGTCATTATTATTGTGAATTTGACACTAACCTAAAAAAATTGTTTCTAAATAACAAACTGATCACTATCGATCAACTGTAGGTACATCAGTGCCGATAAATATTGTTAATTTTCTAAAATATAAATTATCTTATAGACGTCTAAATAATGTTTCAATTCCACCAACACCATGACACGTAACAATGAACTCTATTAAATACAAACAAACCCCGATATTCATCGGTTCAAATGAGGTTCAAATGCGGACTGCACAGATATACAGGTGTCCGGGGGTAAAGTGCATTAACTTCGGGAGGTGATTCTACATTATGGTTATTAAAAAAGATAAATAACTTTTTCTGAAATTCCACCTTTTTTTTCCCATACAAAAAGAGATACCTACTAAAAATCCTTAGTGTAAGGTAGCACTTACCCGAGTTAGCTTGCCGGGCGCATTTGTTGCAACGTTGCTTGGTGTGATTTGTCCTGTATCCATGGAAACCATTTGTAAACATAACAAGACCGAGAATTTGACGTTTATACAGATTGTATGTTTTAAACCAAATGTAAAAAGATAACTGCACTAAAATAACAATTTAAGACACGCTTTTAACGATTAAATTGTTATAAACTAATTGAACACTTAACTAATATCATCGCTTTTAACTAGTTTAACAAATTTTCAAAATGTCCACCTTCAGATTGTAAGCAAGTATATTATTATAAACGTAAAGTAATATTATTATCAATTCGTTCGTTATGGCGTATTTCATTAATGAATGTCTGCCCGTTCTTTGTTGGTAAAGTAAGGCATTTACCTAATAATTCAATAACAAAATTACGCGGTATTGGCACAATAATTCAATGATAAAATTATGCACAAATAAACACCATTTTTACAGCTAGGCAGGTTAGGCACGTCTACAACTAAGTAAACAAAAGTAAGTCTGAAAAAAAAAACGCACTGAATGAAGTTGTTCCTTTAAGTCAGTCTTAATAAATACACACTAGATAAAGACACATTAAATCAACAAGTTTTGACTAACAACAATAAAGTTCTTAAAGTGAAACACTACTACGCGAATAAAATTGTTACATTCGAATTCAACACTGACACTGAGCGCTTGGAGTGGGGATTCGGCATTCGGCAACAGTGTAAAATAATAAAGCCGCCCGCACACGCCGGTCTAATTTTATCTTTTTACCAGAAAATTACCCCTAAAAGTTGGAATTTCGAAAAAAGTTATTTATCTTTTTTACTTGTACTATCATGTAGGATCACCTCCCGAAGTTAATGCACTTTACCCCCGGACATCCTGTATAGTTGCTCGTACCATTCAGAATCAGCAGATTCAGTCGTGCCAATCAAACAGTGTAATTTAATGTGACAGTGTTTTATTCGTTTTTAAATGACGATTTAAAAAAATCTACGTTTGATAATATATAATAAAACTTATACATTCAGAATCAGCGTTTTTTGTTGATCCATTTGAATGTACATTTTTTAAGCCATAATATTGTTCACTGGAGTTTCTTATTTGATCAGTAAAAAGAATGCCTTGCGTAACTTAAAGGTAATTTTTAACCTTACTATAAAAATTGAATAAAAAAATTGGATTATTATTTACGACGGGAATAGCATAAATTAAAAAATGAAACGATGGGTACAAAAAAGAAGACTTAATCATTTTAAAATGGATACAAAAGTTGCTATCAAATAATTTCGAAATTATCAAATTATCTAAAACAGGCATAACTGAGTATACGAAACACTCGCTTGTACCTAGATTACATGAAGTTAGTAATAGATACGCAGATGTTGCAGATCTATTTAACAACATGGAAGGTAGGTACAAGAAGGCTATACTATCAAATATTTTCAATCAATATTAATTTTATTCATACTATGATACGGTATGTAACTGTATCTCTTTGTAACAATATTATTATTATCATAATTATAATATTATAAAGGCGAAAGTTTGTATGGATGTATGGATGTTTGTTACTCTTTCACGCAATGAATACTGAATGAACTTTAAAAAATTCTTTCACTAATAGAAGCTACATTATTTGCGAGTAATATAGGCTGTTTTTATGTATTGGTAAGCTCTGGCGTTATGACATTATTTATTACACGTTTATTGTCCGGATGAAAAGCAAAGCGTTGCTAAGTAATTGTTTGAAGTGCGCTGTCATTTTGTTATTTGTTTAAGTTATTATAGAGATTCCTTTGATAGTTAAAATTCAAATATGTATAAAATACTAATCTATACTAATATTATAAATGCGAAACTGCGCGATTTTGATTGTTACGTTTTAATAGGTGGCACGCGAGCTGTTTGAAAAATGAATGTAACGGGTATGGAATGGAGAAGGGGGGGGAAGAGGAGGGGGGAAGAGGAGGGGGGAGGAGGAGGGGGGAGGGGAAGAGGAGGGGGGGGGGGAAGAGGGGGGGGGACGGGGGTAGTGGAGATAGGGAAGGTGGAGGAGGCCGAGTGGGAAACCCCCTAATACTATGCGAGCGAAGCCGGGGGCAGAAGCTAGTATTAAATAAATAACAAAAGTTTGCTAACTTTAACCGCGTCACAAAACAAATTTAATTCGTATTCACCCATGGCAACATTGAAAATGTGGGTTGATACCTAATTAATTCTGAACGTTTGTATGAATGATAATAAATAAAAATAATAATAATAACCAACGGAAAAAAATCACTAACTAATCTATACAAATAATAATATTAAATAACATACCTAAGTAGGTAATTTATAATCCGATCATTTTATAATGGCGTTGATCCTCTAAACATTGTATATTAAAATACTTTTTTTTATATGATCGACGGACATTATTAATGTTATAATATGAAATATGTTTAGGTGTGCCGCTGAGGAATTCATAGCACGTGGGCAGCTCAAGCTTAGCTTACACTCCCACGTGGAATCTCTGGTCTCTGCTAGGTGGAGTTGTTCTAGTGACTAACGTTAAAAATATTAAACTGTTTTCTGTTTGGCTCTTACACGTAATACTGCCTAAGCAAATATTTGAAAAGTAACTTCACATTTATTAATTTCTAGCTGAAGTCCCCGGCGATGCCCGGGCTTTACACAGAGTTTTCGAAATCAAATGTAGACAGTGACCTTCCTCTTGTTTTGAAGGTCATATTATGATGTACGAAATTTCATCAACCTCAGCAAAGCTGTGGTTTTGCGTACAAATCAAGTCCACACCAAGTAATGTCAAGTTAGTATAATATTTTTCCCTGAGGAAGGAACGGTTGTTCCGAAACCGGTCGGCGTATATAAGTCCTTCGCCGCGTCGGTCTGTCTGACTGTTCGCATTAAACTCAAAAATTACTGAACGGATTATCCTGCGGTTTACACCGTTAGATAGAGTGATTTGGTATATAATTTGTCAAGGTTTCGTGTTAATTGGTTGAAATACATAATATATAAAGGAGAATGTCTGTATGTGGTGGACGAGCGGGCTGGCAGCGGGCGGTATGGATTTGATTTGTATGCAAAGGAAAGTCACTGTCTACATTTGATTTCGAAAACTTTGTGTAAAGCCCGGGCATCGCCGGGGACTTCTGTTAGTAAATAATATAGTGGTAGACGAGCGGGCTGGTAAGCAAGCCGGCGGTGTGGATTTACAGTTTTATGCCGAGGTTGGAAGGTCACTATCATTTGATTTCGAAAACTCTGTGCAAAGCCCGGGCATGGCCGGGGACTTCAACTGGTGACTAATAAATATTGAAAAATAGCCCAAATGAGGTGTTGAAGTTGCATGATTCTGAGATGTCTGGTCACCAAATAAAAAATATAGGATGAATTTATAGCGGTTCAAACAAAGAAATATTGTTTCATTTATTTATAACTAGCTGACCCGGCCACGCGTTTCTGTAGCTAACGAAACGCAACGCCATCTACTTATTGGTTACCCAACCTTTATAACCAACGCCATCTGTTATTTTGCATACAATTCAAATCCACACCGCCCGTTTGACTGCCCGCTCCCTTTATATATTATATATTTCAAACAATTTACTCAAAACCTTGACAAATTATATACCTAAACCTTCCTCATGAATATAATTGATGAAAACCGCATGAAAATCCGTTCATTAGTTTTTGAGTTTATCGCGAACAGACAGACAGACTGACGCGTCGGAGGACTTAAATTTATAATATGTAGAGATGTAGAGAAGATGGATAACCATAGCTACTTTCAAAAGTATAGCGTTAGCGCACTTGAGGTGATTTTTATCTTTATAACTTTATGAGAAAAACCTCAAATTGTCATATTTATTTAAATGAAGACAATATTAACGAAACTCAATCGAAAATATGGAAACAGAAAAATTAGAAAAAGGCATAGACATCCAAATGGATAGACAAGCAGTTACAGATGAGGGGTAAAACCAAACTATGGAGAGCGAAGAGGGGAAAGATGACTGTCATTCGTTGAACAATCAATCTGACAGTATATGTATAGGCATCTCGCATTACAATATCACCATTTAGTTCTTAAAAGCAAAATCTGCTTTGAATGAATAGACCTTTTTACATGGGAGCGCGAATTGCTTGCCACGTTCAAAACTTATTTGCTAAGGCCAAATGCTCGCCCCAAAAAGACTCGCGCCAACACTCATATCAATATTTTCTTGCCGTGTTTAGTTAAAACACTTTTACAAATGTTTCATAATTTACTTACCCCTGTAACCAGCGACGAGCACATTGGAGTACCGCCCACATTCGCTATGTGCATATTGATACGTAGATATATTGTATAGCACAAGCTGCCGTTATTTCGTTAAATGTATGGATGTCAGCTTCTCGCTGTTCACGGCAAGAATGATGACGTCACACATTTTAGATTCAAGCGAGGCTATATCCCCTCCCCATGGAGCGAGCCGGTTCCAAGGAGGAGCTACAGCCGGCGCCATGTGGAGGGGGAAATAATACGTTTTTATCACTTAGGGCAGGTCCAGATATATTCATATGTCCGTGGAAAAAGGGGACCCTCACCAATGTTGACTTAAGGGGGTATTCTAGTGTAGAAAAAAAAACTTCATATTTCGATAGTTTATATATTCAAGAATATATTATCCTTAAAAGGACTTTTCAAAATTCGAATTATTTTAAAAGTTATAGCCATTTTAGTTCGACCGGTTTAGATGAAATCTAACTAGAATCTAAATAGAGCAAATCTTTAAACGCGTGTTTCTCCAAACTACTTTTTTCGAGACGGTTGACACGATATCTCAAGTTCTACAGAGCCAATTTACTTGAAATTTGGTGTGAGCCTTCTCTATACATATATCACTATCGCCCTAACTAAAACAATAACAAAATATCAATTTTAATTATTTTAAAAAAAATCACAAAAGTAAAAAAAATCTGGTAAAAAAGTGTCTTTTTATTTCAGACAGCCGCCATTTTGCGATTTTTTTTTTTACTTTTCTTTAGTTTGAGCCATAGCAGCATTTGTTTTAATCAAGAATTAATTTGGTTTATTTTTTTCAAATTATTAGGGGGTCGTCCATTAATCACGTGAGGTTTTTTAGCAACTTTTTAACCCCCCCCCGTGGTGATATGTGGTGAGATTTTAGGTAACCCCCCTAAAATTTTGAAATTTTCAGAATATTATCACGAAAAATGATATTCTCATTACATCCCCCCCCCCGGTGATATTTCGTGATTTTTTTCCGAACCCCCCCCACCCCCTTCCGAGCCTCACGTGATTAATGGACGACCCCTAGGATTGCAACTTTTAACTGTAACTTTTCGAATTTATAATTTTTTCGTTTGATTTTTTTTAACGTAATTTTTAATGTTTAATAAATATTTGGTAAAATAATAATTCATGCTTCTGGACTAGAATACCCCTTTTAGTTTAATTGATTATTAATTTATTTTACATTTCGCCAGGTTTTGAACCCTCATTTTGGAAATGATATGATTGCATTTCTGTAAAAGTTGATACCCAAATCGACATTTTGCACAAAATAGGCGCTAATAGTCTTTTTTTGTTATTTATTTATCACATTTTGGTCCAACTAAAACACGACATTTATTCGTGAAGGTCACATTCTTAACAATAAACATAATATTAAACGTCTCGCCGCGCTGGCAGAATTCTCAATATAATTAATGTGCAGAAAGCTAATAAACGATATTATGCTCTTAGGCGGGAAATGAATCCGCAACATCAAATTATGAATAATGACTCAACCATGGCTGTTTCGGGGTTCAAACGTGGTTGTTATGCAAATAAGGATAATAATTATTATTTTAATCGTTAATATTTACAAAACTTATGATTAATTTCTAAAATACAGGATGGCACATAATAGGAAGGTATTTTGGACTCCCGGGTTTCTAATTTCATCTACAAATCTAATGGGGAGAAATAATGAAGTTTTTTTATGATTTACATTTACGTAGGTTTCACAATTTGGGAGGTGGGAATGGGAACCTTTATTGGATAACCAACACCTCTGCCATAGGTCATCCCAAGTGGTCCGCCACGTTTGGTGATTTAGCAGGGGTGCCCGGGTTCATGGGGTGAGGTTTGTCTAGGTCTTGAAGGCGGATGACCAGGACTCCCTGAACCCCATATTACTACCCACCCCTTAAACCCCTTTCCTTCCCTGAACTCTCCTATCTTTCCTTTCCTTAAAAAAACCCTCTACACAGCTTCCTCAAATATGACATAGGCCCTGAGAGAAATTATTTTCCTCAGAGCCTCCTGCGTGGAGCTCATGTAAAAAAAAAGTAATGTTAGCGTTTCAATTCACTTTTAATTATGCATGGTGTCCGGAAAATCATAGTACGAGCGGAAAACTGGTGAATATACATCAAGTAGAGAACCCAAAAAATATTTGCTTTCCGAATCATTTTGATTTTTTCGCCAACGAAAGGGTTAAAATAATTGTTGGAGCCAAGTCGATTTTTCGATGCATTTTAAAAGCCCTTTAACAGCGGCGTTGCTAATTTCAACAACTTCAACTTCGAACTCAGTTAATTCGAAAACGGAGGCCAAAATCTAAAAAAAGTGTGAGAATGGTTTTGGTGGCACGCCTGCCTTTTCAAATATGCAAGAGCGAGACGGCAGAAATAGTGTATAAAAAAGTGATGGATGTTCCTGCTTGCTCTCCTTACTTACATACAGCTCTGATAGCTAGCACGTAGCTGATAGACTTATATTGTGCAAATACAGGGTGGCGCAGATGGATCGGGTGGTTTTGAAGTGGACTGTACGTCTGGAGTGGGGGAGCCAGGTTTTCGGCGGTCTTCGTGCTGTGGTGGGGGGGATGGGAAGTTTCAGTTGCAGACTGGCAGTCAGTCGCGATGGCTACGTGGTCCGTTGAGCATCGTTTTTTCGCAGTGGAAGAGTTTATACCATGGAACTATGATTGTAAGGAAGCGGCATAAACATTTCGGAACCTATTATACCGCCAAAAACAGTGTAGCTGTCTCCATTTTTCGGCGGCGGAGAGTGGGGATACAGACGGGGTTACCGCTCAGCGATCGGGGGGAGGGTGAGCGCTTTACAGGGAAGGGCCGAACTGGTAATGGGCTCATTATTTAATTTATTTTTTAATTAAAAAACGTTCCTCAGTTTTTTTTTCGTATTTTAAGCACAAAATATTACGTATTACTTGCTGAACGAATTTCTTTTTCATAATTAATAGTTTTCTTAGTTTTAACCACGTTTATTGTTTATAAGAAACCGACATATTTCCTGAGCAATGCTCACTTCCTCAGCGTTTACTTAATTAAAAAAAAGATTATGAAATAACTAAGGCATAAAATTAGAGAGTCAGCAACGCTCTCACAGAACAACTGTGTTGCTAATTTAACTTTTATTTTTTGATTTTGAAAATTTATATGTATCGGCCTCAATTTGTTCGCAAAATGTAATATTTCGTCATTTTGAATTTGATTTAAGCTTTCCAAATGATTCCATTTGGCTTTAATCTTATTTTCATCAACTATTACTTTTTTGGCTTGAAAAGCGTTTCGAACTAATTTTATCATGTGGCAGGCATCTAAAAATATGCAAACATCTTCTTTAGTAGATGGATGTTCGAAAAAAGTTTTTAATTGTGTAGGATTGAACGAACAGCCTAAAATTTTGGCCATAGAAATGTTCGCCGGATACCCATCAAACGTTAAAGATACCACATCAATACCCGTAAGATGAATCTTTTCCAAACATTTACATACCAAATTTGCCCTTTGTTCACCGGAAATTCCATTTACTAAAAAAAATCCAACAGGCAACTTCCAACTATCATTGATTGCCACAACCATTAAGACAAAGGCTTCTTTTGCCCTTGTCAGGCAATCGCCGTCTAACTTAGCACCTATGTCAATAAATCCATGGTAATTGGAGCCCTCAAATTCGATCTTAATCATTATGGCCATTTCATCGATCACTAGTCCGCAGAGTATTTTTTTACTTGAAGCTTCAGCCTTCATCTTCAAAGCACGAAATGCTTCCACTGTGAAACCAGCCTGGCCATCAATACTCTCGTACCACTTCCCAAGGGTCCTAGTGTGTGGCAAACATATATCAAAACTTCTTCGTACGTAATCGTTAGCTTTTGGAAAATAAAAATGTAAAGTTAGAGCAAACGATCTAAGGGCCGGGGAGAATTTTTTTGTCGGTTTTCCTTTATTCTATAGCTGCCGATTATAAAGTTCTCTACTGCTGATTGAAATTGACTCCAAGTCCGTAAACTCGTTTTCATTAACATGTTTACCTTCCTGTAAACATGTTAAAATCCCCTGCAAACTGGCAATCTTTTTTAACTGCCGTCTACGTGACGCTTTAAAACTTTTTAGCTCTTTTTTGCGTTCAATGAAGAGCGTTGTCCACTTCCTCGCTTCTAATCTAAGTTTTTTTTACGAGGAGTGGCTTCCACTTCATCGAGTAACTCATGTGATCTATTGTAGGCTTATGGGTCTGCTGATTCAGTCGTAGGCTGAAAAAAATTGTATTTGATATCCAGCCCAATTCCGAATTTTTTTAAAGCGTTATTGCAATAAAATATTAAGTAACTTTTCAATTGAAAGCGAAGATACTGTATGTCTGTGCAATTTTATAAATCCTTTCTCAGTTGTATAGAAGCAATCTTACGAAAAGTGATAGGAGCAAATGCGGGTTGATTTGATTGGAAACCAGTCATCACTCCGATTTAAGGCATCAACCCACTTTCTTTTTCTCTCAGGGTCTTTTGGAAACCTTTAATAATAAAAAATTATATTATTAAATTTTATGTATGTATATACATATACATACGTTCATACTGCACCCTTGAGGTGAATTTTCAAGAAAACGGGCATTTTAAATCTATATATATATATATATATATATACATATCACAAGAATCGAAACTGCTTCCATCTGGAGCCAGAGAGACTATGGCATGTATGTTGTGAGGCTGAAGATGTAGGGAGGGGAAGAAGATGGGGACGAGGAAGGTGGAGAAGTACCCGTCTTTTCAGATCTAGTCAACAAACACAGCTAAAGCCATTTCAAGCAACATTTCAATTCTAATTGGTGGTCTTACACCAGGGCGATACTGAGAGTATGTTCCATCTGGAACGTGCCGGAAATATATCTTATATTATTTTTAATTATAAAATGTTGAAAACACAAATCAATCGAATAAAATTTATTTGCGCGCCCCGGGATTTGAACCCGCGACCTCCGGATTGCTAGTAAAGAGCTTTATCCCTCGACCACGGGGGCATGTCAATGTGACTTTTACATAACAATACAGTGATTACAAATTAACATTGTAAACATATGTAAAAGGAGTGTTAAATTAGTAGGAAAAAAACCTAAAAATAACAGTGCAAAAAAGACAAAGTAAAAATGTTAAAAATTAATAAGCTAAATGATAAAAAACACATACCTATGATATGTGTAAATCTCAACTTTATATTTGTGCGTTATGATTAATAAAAACATTAAAAATTTTAGGTAGGTAATTATTAATTATTATAATTTAAGTTGACTGATTCGGCCCATTGGCAGTCGGTGTCACGTGATAATATCGGGCTCATGGCGATGGCGGTTGAAATGAACACGCCGAAAATTATAAAATGTATATTTAAGCTATGTTTAAACACTTACATGTGAAAGGTAAGACCGTCTTTCTTCTTAAAGGTCTTCATAGAACTACTTTTACAGAACTTTACGGCGCACTGGACCATTTTTCTATGTTTTATGAACGTTTTACTGGGAGCTCTATACGCGACCGAGGTGTAAAAGCCAATGTCAGCGGTCTAAAAACGGTTCGGTAAAATTTTTTAAAAATCACACTTCGGGAGGGTGTGCACACTTTACATGCCGTCTCTCTAATATCCATACTCTTAGGTTTATACGCAATAACGAGTCAATTGTTGCTGTGACGCGTGCCTTTCGCCGGCGTTTCAACATCCCACCTCGCAGTAGTGTTTCTAAGCAAGACACAATATTGAGTTGGGTGCATAATTTCCGCACTACTAGTTCATGTGCTCCAAAATTGGACGTCTAGACCTCGAACAATAAGAACGCCTGAGAACGTGGAGCGTGTGAGACGCGATGTCATTACAAGCTCACGTCGATCAACGAGACATCGTGCTCAAGCTCTAGGAATGTCACGTCGGAGCCTTCAAAGGATTCTTAACAAAAAACTGAAATTCCACCCCTATAAAATCATGGTGGTCCAGAAGATTCTCCCGATTTCAGAAGATTCTCCTGATTCTCCGGAAGATTCTCCAGAAGATTCTCCCGACTCCAAGAATGCGTCGCTCGAGAAGGAGGGCATTTGATGGATGTAATTTTTAAAAACTAACTTTACAATTTTTTTGTTAATAAACTTCCATTGTAACTACACGTTTTGCACTTTATTTCAATCCAATACCTTTAAAATTGACAGTTTGACAAGTATTTTAAAACCACCCAATCCATCTGCGCCACCCGTATATGTTCATCTCGTCCACGCGCATACTATTTAAGATCTGCAAGATCACCTATCACGCCTACACACAAAGTCTAAATAACAAAAAGCTTTATCACAAATTCGATTCCAACTGTTATGTAGAACCATCAGATTTCCGTTTGTACTACTAGTTTCGTAAGAAATGACCAAAACTCGTGATCTTCCAAACGCTGTCGTTCTAGGCGTAGGTACCCTCCCCCCATCTACCTCTTCTTCTTCCTTGCACTGTCCCAACTCATTGCCTAGGTAGGCTGTTGGGGTCGGCTCTTCTTGTTATCAGGTTATATCTTCTTCGGTTCTGGATATCGCGTTCATATAGTTTTTTTCTCTGTAGTATATTGGAGCATTGAGTCATACAGGAGTTCTTTGGTCTACCTCTCGATGACTGTCGATGAAGTTTCATAGACATTGACTGCTTCACTGTGTAGTCTGGTGGTCTCCGCCTTATGTGCCCGTGTCATCTCAACTGTCGTTCCTCTAGCTTACTGTTTAGGGGCATACCCCCCCCCCTCCCCTTGGGATCTAGATTGGAAGAAAAACTGCTCACGTAATTAATGAATGCCCTCTTATGTCCATGACACCCTTCCACCACGAATGCGTTAATTTTTAATCTTATCTTTTAGTGATACTCCCCCTCCCCCATCTATCACACAAATTTAAAAAAAAATAGTAATCCGCATTTCTGTTGTAAACCAAACTTCCGAGTCTCATTTTGCATCCCCCATGGAAATCAAAAATTAGAAAAAAAAACACTTTTAGTTTTTCCTACAAGCATATTTTAGTAATTTTCCTGTTTTATCCATCATCAATTTTAATTAACATATTTTTTCGGTTCACCCTGTATTTCTAAATCTTACGCTAGATAATAATTATCTTCTGAGGAAGTCGCTTCAATATTTGAAAAGCAAACACCTCAGCTAAGACGAAGAAATCAAGTAAATAAATCTTGACTAATGAGCACTCATTACTACTTGCAAGTGGTCATTTTTCAGTTCGGAAAAGCAAATAGATAGTTCGTAGAGTAGCTGTACCAGGTAAAGATGACACGGCCGTACAGTGGACACTAGACACTGGACACTGAACACTGGACACTGGACACTGGACATGACGTGTGAATAATCACGTAACTTGATATTGATGGCGATATTTCATCACGTCACTAAGTTATGTGTGAAAACAAAAGTTCAGTATCGGCTGACGTCCTTTGCAATTCTAATCGTTACGATAAAATACTAACGAATAGTGGAAAAACACTATACGTTTTCTAGGAAAGCCTTGAGACCAACAATCATATGGGCGTATTGGAGTACATTGTGTACATGTTGTGTCAAAAATTCTTAATTTGGAATGTGAGTAAAATTATCGTAAAGGAAACACGTCGGATGTTTACAAAGACAGGAATTTCAGGCATGGTATTGTCAAATAAGTTATCATTACTACACAAATAATTTAATCTATTTTACTTAAAAAATTTGCGTTGCCGGCTTGCCAAAAGGTTTCAATTCGGCCCACTAGTCTATTTTACAACATATTTCTGGTACGATTGATGAAATATAATTTTATTTTTGCTAACATGCTACTTGGGCTTTAAAATTATCCCTACTTATAATAACAAATTAGATTAGAGTAACTGTGTGCCGGTAATAATGAATCAAAAAGTATTCATTATAATAATGATCAACGTATATCATGAGGAAATTTTCGTTCAGAAGTGTGTGAACTCGTGTTTGTGACGTATTGATTTCGCTCTTATTCCCCATGTTTATACAATGTCGTAAGTTGTATTATAAAAAAGGGAAAAATTAGCCGACATCCTTCTAAAACTTCCGAATAAACGAAAGTGTTGTGTAGTTGTTTTGTTCGCAATTAGACACGTCGCGTCGGTGCAAAGCTGTTATTATTCATATCGCTAACGAAATAATGATACACAATATATCTTGTTATTATTTGTATTTGAACATTTTATCAAAAGCATTGGTATTCTGTGGTCTAGCTTGGATCATAGGCCTTCATCAAAATTCTATAACTATACGATTGCAAAATCTCTAGTCAGGATATCCCAATTGCGGGCGATCTGAGAGCCTCAACTCTCCAGTCTTGTTTCTTCGTCAACCAAAGACGCGACTGATGATGCTTGAGTTGTGTCATTCATTGTGTCCGTTAGCCGTGTCACAGTTGTTTAAAATTTGTGACTGTAGTGACGTTTTTTCACACGTCATATTTCTTACGACTTACGACCACTCTTTTATATGTTCTAGACTACTTGTAGAATTTACACTATTATTAGAATTTTCAAACAAACATTTGATTGATAAATCCATTCCACACGTATCGAGAGAAGATAACCCCGACCCACGACTGCCACAATCGACTTTTTGACAGATAAATCGATAGCGAAGCCAACGATTCGATAAGCGACACAATTCAGCCGACACAATTGTGTAACACGAGATGTTATTTTGCCACTTTTTTGACGAAACACTTCATAAAAATGTGGAAAGATTGGCGTGTCGGTTTATCGAAGCTGTTTACACAGATTGAGAAAATCATTACAGATGAGATAAAAATGATTTGTGCAAATTATTGATGATTTGTTATTCGTTCATTCGGTGACATTATGTCAAATATACAAAAGTATATACAAAAGTCTGTCCGAATGCGCTCCGATATTCGAATTAATAATCGCTAATTATGACTCTACGAAGTTTTATTTTGCTTTTACCTTCGATTGAGTGCTTAAATCGCCGCATCTGCGCTCAAAAAGAAGAAGATGGAGAGATATGCAATTACGAATGTTAGAGGAGGGTGCTAATAGTTAGAGCGATAAAATCGATGCGAAAATTATGAAAATGTTTAATAAAAAATGACTCGTTTAAAGTAGAGCAAAAATCTGGAAGGCGTATCATTTAAAGAAACATTATGATTTTTTTTCACAACTATTACTTGTAAAATAACTGAAACAAACGTGTTTATAATAATTTTCGGAGCATACTTTGCGATTTTTTCTGTCGAGGGAATTTCATATAATTTGCGTTTCGGCGTGGAACGCGTCTAGATATTATCTTCAAAAATAATGTATTTTTTTAAGAGCTTAAAAACTTCAAATGTTTAAGAGAGATATTGTAGAAATCGGTGAAAATTTGTGTAGCGGTGACTTAATTCTAAGCAGGTACTACTACTAATAATACTAATAATTGGATAATTTGTAGAGCGCCGATTTTGTGAAAAATCACACCAAGGGCGCTTTACAATTTGTTATGAACTCTTAGGCTCTATCTAATTTTATTATTAACAAATAGATACAGAAACATAGTTACCTGGCAGGTCACTTCCGATGGACATACTCCATTAGAAAGTGTATGCTTGGGGAAGACACGACTTTGCACTTGTAGGACATTATATTTAAAACCTGGACATTGCATGATTTACCTTTGCTACCATCATTACTGTTGGTTTTGCAATTATTAAAAGATTAATGCCAAAGTTACTAATGGTTATTAGTTATTACATTTTATAGCTGTGCAAGCCTTTAGGGCTTATTTATAATTTCGATCAGTTTGAACTTTTGGATTATTTGATTGAAATCTATTTTCATAGAAAATATGAACACTTCCACAGATTTAGAGCAGCAAGGAAGTATATTAAGGTCAGCTCTTATTTAAAAGTTATGTCTGTCTAAGAATCGTGAGATAACCCATATTCTTCGACAACGAATTTATATTATGCAAATATTGACATTATGAGTTTTCACTATATATTTCTGCTTTATGTGTTAAATATTTATTTCACAAATAGAAATAAATGTACGTACCGTAGATAAGGCTGATAAATAATATAAGGCACTTATAAAAATTCCACTAAGATTAGACGCAATATCAAATAAAAAATACATAGTAATAATAATCGTCGTGGACTTGCTTTTACAGTTCAGAGAGTAAAACATAAATTTAATTCAACTTTTTCTTGATTTAACTTTATTTTAAATGTGAGATTTTCTGTTAGTTTTAGCTGATCAATAAAAATTCTGTTTTATGCATAACAAGAATTAAATGTTAACTTTTAAAATAAAATAAATATAAGTTTTATATTCAGCGCCCTTGAGGTGATTTTTAAATTTTTAAGATTTGTAAGGATATTAAAATAGACAAAATTATAATGTGAGCACGATGCAAAGTATCGTGTTTTCTTTGATACAATAATTAGGTTACACTCATTAAAAAGGCATGTATGCAAATTACAAATATTTTGAAAATATCACTTCATAGGAATGGAATGTAAAAAGTCATATTATATTTGTATTGTATAATGGAATGTAAGAAGAAAAATATACGAACAAATAGGTAACAGAATTCCCATATATATTTTCCACTGAAACCAACACAATGCAAAAAAAATAGAACGATATAAATTTATATGAATTTCAATAAATTTCGCACGTAGAGGTACCTGCTTTATGATAACACATAGGTACTTAAGATCAGATAAAACATCTAATTAAGACTGAGGGTTCGAATTAAAAAAAAAATCAATCAAACACATTATAAAAAACCATTTTTCAAAAAAGCTGTCACAAAGCAAGGACATGAAAAACAGGGGTAATGGCCGTTATACACGACATATTTTTTCAGCCCGATTCCGATTAGACACAAAAGTCATCATTTTTCGCTCTACGCGATCGCTATTTTCATCTCTATTTTCATATCTACGATTTCAATTATCATCACTGCAAACAACACATGAACCATGTTGTTTGCTGTGATGCCAACTGAAATCGTAGATATTAAAATAGAGATGAAAAAGTCGATCGCGTAGAGCGAAAAATGTTGACTTTTGTGTCTAATTGGAATCGGGCAGGAAAAAGATGTCGTGTATAACGGCCATAAAAAAGGACAAGACAAACAAATAATAATGTAATGCAATGGTGGCCATTTAACATCTATGGTAGGTAGTGAGGATAGAAGAGATGATTCACCACAATAATTGCTTCAGTCCTAAGGATTAATACCTCGACTTGGTTAATTTTATGGTTCGAAATGAGATAGATAAGCGATCGTGAACGTTATTATCAATTGGCTATCAATATATCATTTAATGTTAGTTTTAGTGGCATCGTCTGCTAGTTCCTTGAAGGATAAGCTACAGGGTAACAGCCAAAGAGAGGCACTAGGATTATGGCTTCTCAGTACACACTCGAAAACTGTGAGTTTCATTTTTGTCTAATCGTTCTTACGAATAAAATATACACATCGGTTTTCAATAATAGAGTGCTAAAAGTATTCCTTGATTGATAAGAAATGAACAACCACAATTATGTTTTTTTTAAAACATTTTCACCGCATTAAATTTTGTGGTTTTTGTTTTACTTATAAAAAAGGAAAGATCTTTGGAAAACTAACTAATTGGATTGTTAAATATGGACTAATTGAATTAAACATGCCACGAATAAGAGGTTTTGTAGAGAACAGACTATTCATGGTCTTAAGTCAAAGCATGAACGCGCGGCTATTGATGGACAATGTGTAGTTTGGCCAATATTTGAGCAGAAAATCAACAGGCTAGCGAACTCCGGCGAAAATACACACCATTTAGTGAAAATTAACACTTTCTTGTTGGTGATGGTGCCAAGATTCCGCCGCACAGGACCGGCGCTGATCACTGATTGGCTGTCACCCGTCACGCTCAACAGTCACCTGAGAGACGCCATAACCCCCACAGTTAAAACCGACTGAGTGCTTTCTCGTTAGTCAGAATCAGATAATTTAAATTCGGACCGAGTATTCTAAAATTGCTATTCAGATCGAGGGACTATTTAGTATGAATTTAAATAATTCTAGCAGTTCTTTGTATATATTGTGATAACTGATCGTTAGTCTTTCAACCTTTTCAAAAAGCGGGATCAACGAGACAAGTTAAGTATATGTAATTTCCTTTCATTGAATGTTAAACTAAAATGTTAAGCTAATGTTAAGCTAAACTAAATAAAAAAAAATAATTAATTTTAATTGAACATGAAATAAATCTATTTTTTGCTGACTAACGAGTTCGATCGTACACATCAAACTAAACCACTGATAAAAAATATTAGAGAAATTACCATCAAATGCTTCAAATAGTTGAATCAGGTGAATTTGGACACGTCCAGACTGAGTCGAAATAACAGATGAGTGTAAGAAGACGTATTAATATATAGATAAAGCAAAGAGAGTATGCTAATGCAGAGTTGTGTACCATTCCATCGTGCTACCCTTGCCGTGAAAGAAAAAAACAAAACTATACATTGATATGCTTGGTGTAACTCTAAGTGACCAGCTCAGGCACTGGGGCTCCATCGATGCCAGAGTCAAGCTAGCCTCTCAGAAGCTGGACGTGCTGTACAGGCCCGCAGATACTTTAATGACACTGTACAAATCGCAAGTGCGCCCCCACTGTTGAATTTGGAAACCACTTCTGGTCTGGAGCCCCAAAATACCTGAAAAAACCCTGGACTTTGTGCAGAAACGGGCGGTTTGTTTGATAGATTCCCCTAACTTATTAAGCGGATTGCAATCTTTAGAAAACAGGCGTCAGGAAGGTGTGCTGTCCTTGTTCTATCGGTACTACAATGGAAGATGCTCCTAGGAACTAGCGTCATTGATAACTCATACTCATAAGGTATAGGTCATAGCCGTGAAACTCGCCAAACGCGCTCCCAATGATTTACCGGCCTTTGGGTTTTCCCCTCCTTACACCATGGGTATCTTCAAGACTAATGTTCACTCCTTCCTTTCCTTAAAAAGATCTTACACACAGCGTCTTCAAAGATGACATAGGATTTTCAAGAAATTATTTTCCTCGCGCGGAGTTAAGGGAACGTACCCAAACTACGTGACCAACTTTTTGCAATTTTTAACCCCCCCCCCCCCCCCCCCCGGTGACCAAAATCCTAAGGAACCCACCGCTCATTTGTATGGAGCGTGACCTTTTGAAGACCCCCCCCCCCCCTAAAAGTGTCACGTAGTATGGGTACGTTCCCTAATGTAAAAAAATGAGTAGACATTGACCACCGTGCTGGGCCCAGGAGCCTCGGTCCAGCACTGCATTAATATAAGATATTCATTGTGTAATTAATGTAACTATTTACTAGCACATTCTAGGAACAGAGAGCACACTACCGACTACCAATAAAACACACGAGGCGAGTGCTCACTCATGTTGCTTCCGCTTAAGACTCCGCTACCCGAATATCTACCGATTTTTTTACACATCTACCTTAAACACGTTAAGTTTTAAAGCTCTTAAAAAATATATGTTATTCTTGAAGATAATATCTAGACATTCCCCGCGTTGAAACGCAAATTACATAAAATTTCCTCGATAGAAAAAATTCGCAAAGTATGCTCCAAAATTATTATAAACACGTTTGTTTCAGTTATTTTACAAGTTATATGTATGAAGAAATTCACAGTGTTTCATTAAATGCTGTTTAAGACAACCCCCGCAAGATTTTTGCTCTATTTTAAACGAGTCGTGTTTTATGAAACATTTTCACAATTTCCGCATCAATTTTGTCGCTTTAAATAATAGCGCGCTACTCTAACATTCGTAATTTGATAACTCTCCATCTTCTTCTTTTTGAGCCCGGTTGAGGTTATTTCTATTCATTTTCAGGAGCGTAGTGATTGTAGAATGGTGATCGTTTATGGTCAATTCTGACGCTCACAAGCTTTCCGGAAATGTAGAAACAAACCAATAGCTTATATTTATACTGTTTCAACTTTAAACAATTAGGTACATAATATATTAAAAGATTTTTCCAAAAATATAATATGCATAGTAATTTAAGTACACAATTGTTGACCCTGATTAAAAAAAACTCGTTACTTTAATTAATTCCACACAGGAGGCTCTGAGGAAAATAATTTCCCTCTGAGCTTATGCTAGAAGAATATGTGGACCCGTGAAAGAGGGTGAACAGTGGCGCATCCGGCACAATACAGAATTGTATAATATATATAAGGCACCTAGCATCTCAACACATATGAGACTCCTCAGGCTGAGATGGGCTGGGCATGTACAAAGAATGCCGGATACACGCGTCCCAAAAAGAATTTTGACTGGACACCCAGGTGGAAAGAGAAAAGTGGGAAGACCCAGGCTGAGGTGGGAAGACGAAGTAAGAGGGGATGCAGCACAGCTTCTCCAGGTACCAAATTGGAAGTCAGCCGCTGAGGACAGGAGGAGTTGGAGGCGACTGTTGCAGGAGGCCAAAGCTCGATATGGGCTGTAGCGCCTTCGAAGAAGAAGAAGAAGAAGAGCTTATGCTGTGAAGATGCTGAGTGGAGGGTCTTTTTAAGGACAGGAAGGAGTGAAGAAATTAATCTTGAAGAGACAAGTGTTGAAAAATGTCAAACGTGCACTTCTCGACAATGCACTTGTACCGGATGGGTTACTGGCGCTAGTTCCTGGGAGCATCTTCCATTGTAATACCAGTAAAACAAGGATAGTAGAACAAGGACTACAAAACATCTGTGCTTTAAACATGGATTGTAATCCGCTTGTTAAGATAAAACAATGTTAAATACTTGTTGATAAACAGAGAAATCCGCTCAGTCCCCTATATAATACACGCTGTAGGAACAGAACATTTATACAAATTGAACATTTGACATTTTCCGCGGATTGTTTTTCGTCACCTGCATTTTGCATATCTACCTTCTATAATAACACGGGTCTTTTAAAAAATTAAAGTTTAGTCCTTCAATATGATCTGAGACCTAAGAGAAGCGTTTTGAGGCAATTTTGTGCAATACACGGAGGTCAAAAGCCTAAACAGAACCAATAGAGAAATGTTTTTTTCCCACCTTACGATTTACGAGAATTTTCAGGTTAGCAATCAATCTCTAAAGCGCGTGGTTAATAACTCTTACATAAATATTTTTTGACAAGGCCACATGTGTACAACAAGCTG
Source organism: Limnephilus marmoratus (assembly GCA_917880885.1). Classification (NCBI taxonomy): domain Eukaryota; kingdom Metazoa; phylum Arthropoda; class Insecta; order Trichoptera; family Limnephilidae; genus Limnephilus; species Limnephilus marmoratus. The sequence continues at coordinate 57,658,403 of OU862911.1, read as the reverse complement.
AATTATACAAGTTATTTGTTAGAATTGACTCTTATCGTATCTTTACTTTTTATTTTCTATATTGTTCCATATTATAACCCTTATTCGGTAGAGAGATGAACAGATCAAGGTACCTAGCGTAGAATCATGTTGTGATATGTTATGTTATGTTGAGAAACCGTCTGTCCACGAGGCGAGTCGACAATCCCAATTGTTTGTGTGTCAACATTCTACAGAGATAGTACTCACACTAATTGGAGGTCAAATACAATCTGACAGAGGAGGCTGCGACGGGTGGTGAAGGGGGGGGGGGGAGTCGTGACCAGACGATAACCCGTAAGTTCAAATTGTCACAAAACTCGAGCTCTAAGATGAAACTGGACTGAAAATTCTTCTGTTTTTAGTGAGAAAAACTCTTGAGGAAATCTATTGTATTCTTGAATGACGGATTAACGTGGGAGACCCTTCCATCCATTAAAAACCCTTTCTATTTGAAAAAAAACGGAGCGTGCTTTAGACCACACGACTGAATTAAAACTTCTTTAGCTCTATCTATATGATAGAAAGAAAATGTGCGTGCGAACTGTTGTCTCTTGCTCCTACAGTGTGATACAGGCCTGCACTGTGTCTTAGATATACGAAACGTAACTGGCTATGAGAGAGAGAGAGAAAGAAAATGTGTGCTCGCTCCTCTCTCTCTTGCCTCTACAGCAATATACGAAATGTAACTCTCTCTCTCTCTTTCTATCTTCACTAACTTATATCTCCCTCTCAACTACCGTTCGCCTCGCTTTTTGTAACGCTCTCGTCATGCATTCACCAGCTAACTCCCCAAGTCAAGAGTGCGTAAAGATGTTCTTCTTCAAAAATATTCTTTACGAACAATGAAAATTAATTGAACATGAACGGAGTACCCACGTAAAACGACAATCTAATATTAATTGCCCCTTGATCAAGAGTTTTTCAAGATTTTTCTAAATTATTCCTCTTCATAGACAATTTCAACATTATAAAAAAGCATCAATGTATTTTACCTGAATATTTATAAAATTAAATCTGACAGTATTAATACCCTGGCGTCTGCATGGTTGAAACGTGAAGTTTGTGACAAAGCTGCTAACGTAATAGAACAGAATTAAAGCCAGAAGCTAAAAATGCCAAAAGATGGCGCCACTTACGTTAACAGCTAGCATGAGAAACGTCGGCTGGAAGGTGTAAGTATTCTTGGATTTGCATTTTCAAGAATCTCAACTGGGCGAAGCAGACCCAAAAACCGCCCGCAGGATTTTTAATTGCTAGTATTACTTGGTTGTTATTAGTTCTGTGGTTAGATTATGTTCTTCTTTGTGTGTCCTATCAGGTCCCCCCGACGTTGGCGATCACTCTTGAAAATGTCTCTCTGTCTTGCGCTGCCCGGAATAGCTCCTCCACACTTCTAATGTCGGTCCACTCTCGTACATTTCGCAGCCAAGACATTTGTCTCCTACCAGGCCCTCGGCGACCCTCTATCTTGTCTTTCAATATTAAATGGAGCAAGTGATACTTCTCCCCACGACCCACGAAGTTATATGACCCAGATATTATTTTTTTCTCATTTTTATTAATGTAAGCAGTTCTCTATTTGATTATGTAATGATAGGAAAATGGATCGAGTTCGAATCTTACAATGTACCCTGATGGAATCTACCCTAAAAATCTTGAGGTATCTATAACTTGTTTTATTTAAAATAATTTTATGATCATATTTTAAATAAAAAAATCACACAATGTTAAGTGATATAAAAGTCTAATGTTATGATTAAAAATCAGTTTTCTTGTTTTCGTAATTTCGGAAGTCGATAACAGGCCTCCACGCCAAAAGTTGACCAAATCACCAGATTTTTAATACATTTTTATTAAGTATATTATTTTTTTTTAATAATAATAAAACTATGAGATTGCGTTGTGAACCGGTTTAATCTCAAGCTAGAACTAGCCCATAAGATTTCAATGAAATCAACTAATATACATATCCAATACTTATTTAAAATTAAAGAATATTTATATATTTTTAACGATTTTTTTGTAGTTCGGCCAACATATCATAGAATAAGAAGATTACGTGTCATCAAAACAGAATGAAAAAAGAATTTTTATTATTATAAATTCTTACGCACTTACTATAATTTTTTTTGTGTCTTATCATAGATGTTTTTAATTAATATAGATAACAGTTTACGTTATAGATAAGGTTGAGAAAAATATTTACAAACGATTTAATTGGTTATTGCACTCAATGGATTATACACACTAGAAATGCGTTCCATGAAGATTTGAATGGTTGTCATTTATTGACTTAGTAGATACCGCCCCGGGAACCATTTATTGGATAACCAACACCCCTGCCATAGGTCACCTCAAGTGATTCGCTACGTTTGGTGACTTAGCAGGCGTATCCCGGGTTCATGGGGTGAGGTTTGTCTAGGTCTTGACCAGTGGCGGCTCGTAACTTTTGGGTGTGCTTTTAAAAAAATAGCATTTTTGACGTTGTTGACGAAAATTTATTTTTTCGAAAATCGTTTTTTTGTATGGAGATTTTCAGGAAATTTCAGTTTGGCATCGGAATTCCTGAAAATTTTTACACAAAAAACCGAATTTTCGAAAAAAAAAAAACACTATTAAAGCTCTAGCATACCATAAAGTCACGAGCTTCCACTGGTCTCGACGGCGGATGCTTTTGGTCACCCTAGATGTTTTGGTGGGCCGCATCAGACTGGTTTTTTTTATTTTTTATTTTTTTTTTTACAGTGAATACCGCACAAGAATCTCAACTGCTCCCGTCTGGAGCCAGTGAGACTATGACACTAGACTGAAGGTAGTGGGGAGGGGAAGGAGGTGGGGAAGAGGAAGGTTGGGAAGTACCTGGCTATTCAGATCTGGTCACTAAACACGGCTAAAGCCATTTTCAAGCAACGTTTCAATTCTGAATGGTGGTCTTACACCAGGGCGATACTGATAGTATCTTCCACTCTGGAACATGCCGCGGATATACTATATACTATTTTTAATGAATTAATTGTGAAATAACACGAATTAATCAAATAAAATTTATTTGCGCATGCCGGGTTCGAACCCGCGACCTCCGGAATGTGAGTCAAGAGTCTTAGCCACTGGACTACGGAGGTCGTCGAGGGAGACTTTTTATTTCTTCAGCCAGACTCTGTGGGAGGAATGGATTCATGCGTCCGTCACTCCTGGAAACACTGTCCTTCAGATTCCTACCCACCCCTCATACCTTTTTCCTTCCCAGAACTTCTTCTCCTTCCTTTCTCTTTTTTTTACATGAGCTCCACACAGGAGGCCCGGAGGAAAATAATTTCCCTCAGGGTCTATGTCATCTTTGGGGATGCTATGTGGAGGGTTTTTTTTAAGAAAAGGAAGGAGAGGAGAGTTCTGGGAAGGAAGAGGGTTTAAGGGGTGGGTAGGAATTTAGGGTTCAGTGTGTCCTGGTCATCCGCCTCCAAGACCTAGACAAACCTCACCCCATGAACCCGGGCACCCCTGCTAAATCACCAAACGTAGCGAACCACTATGGCAGAGGTGTTGGTTATCCAATAAAAGACCCTCCACACAGCATCCCCAAAGATGACAAAGGCCCCGAGGGAAATTATTTTCCTATGTTCTAGCCCATTTAGCATATGCTCTTAACTCTCTTACACTGCTCTACATCAAAATGATTCTGGGACACAGTTTGTGTTTGAAATTTTCATCCGATCGGTCTGAATTTTGGATCAAAACATGTCCAGACTCCAGATAGCTTTTCTTGCGTTCTTCTCGTTTCTATTATGGTTATAATTTATATATTATAAATATCTATATACAAAAATTAAATATTTACATATATACGATTACCAAGTTCGAGCTCAATGGTGATAACTTCGAGTCTTCTTATCAGTTAATAATTTCTCAATGAATATTAATTAAAATACAAAAATATCAAGACAGGAAGCAATTCATCAAAATCGGACGAGCTTCATATTGAAATACAATGTTATCAAATAATCAGGGGATCGTGAATGGGACGCTTTATACTATCATAGATAAACAGTAAATAATTATAAATAGCTTCATTCAAATTTCTGACATCAATAATAATAATTGTTGTCATTATTCTTTGTAAACAGACTTGTTTTTTAATCTCTCAAAAATTGCCATTAAACCGCTTAGAATTTCCGGCCGCGATAAGTGGTTAAACAAGAAGATAAGCCGAGCTTATTGAGGGAAAGACAAAAAGCAATATTTAATACCACAATAAATAATAAATGTGTTTTTTAGTTGATAACGATCAACAAATAATAATGTGGTTTCCTGTAAAATGTTGCTGTTTAATTAGATTAACAAAATATTAAAGTGGATTGTAGATACGTACCTACTTGCATTAATTTCTTGTTTTGTATAAGTATGAGATCAAAATCCACCACCTAATAGGTACGAGTATGTAGTATAGGTCTAGTAAATTAAGTTGGTTTCATCACATTACTTACACGGATGCAAAACTTTTATACACGTGCACTAATATTATTTTTTTACTGATGCCATAAAAACTTGTCTCTTCTACACTAGTTACAATAAGTGGGCGTAAGCAAGACGGAGGGCCGTTTCGGGTAACTGAGCGTAGCTTTAAGTCCACATGGATACATGTGGACTTAAAGCTAAATTAATTTAAAGGTAAATTAATTTAAAGCTAAATTAATTTAAACGTAAATTAATTTAAAGCTAAAATAATTTAAAGCTAAATTAATTTAAAGCTAAATTAATTTAAAGCTAAATTAATTTGAAGCTAAATTAATTTAAAGCTAAATTAATTAATTAAATTAACTTAAAGCTAAACATCAACTTTAAACATTTGTATTGCTTTCAACTCTCATTGCGTTACCTATACCTAGATATTAGATTATATGCATTTGTGTATAATTTGCAAATTTATATTGAGGCGGGGACACCCGATGAAGATGATATAGCACAATCAAGTGAACCAAATACTTGAGCAGGGGCCATGTTAAGAGTCAGAAAAACAAGTGGGTATGAATGAGACGATGTATGAATTTGGATGATTGCAATTGTGCCAAGACCGTGTTTGTTGACGGTTCATCCCCTCTGCTTACTCCTGCGTGAAAACGGAGTGATGGTTAATTAGTTAATCACATTTGGGCCCTTTTTACCAATACAGCACATTTTAGCTGTTTTTTTTATAACGGTATTTATGCTTCGGTCATCAATGTCTATATATACTACGTCAATGTGTTTATGTAAAAAATTATTTTACCTTACTGGTCTTACAAAGTCTGAGGGACTTTGATCTCCTTATTTGTGGAATGTGCTTGTTTTGAAATTCTATTATTTATATATTTAAACTATTTATTTGGGTATTTAAATTAATATTATTTTGATATTTGAACTATTATTTGAGTTGATTACTCTTATTATTTGGGTTAAATGAAAATAAAATGCTTGGTTTAAACCACCAATTAATCAAAATAATCGACATGTTTCGAAATCAATGGTTTCTTCGTTAGATTAAACGTATATCCGACGAAGAAATCATTGGATTCGAAACATGTGGATTATTTTGATTAAATACTGGTGTGAAAAAGTGTTTTATCTTCACACAATTAAAATGATGCGATAAGGTGAATTACAGAACATTTAACAAGTTATTATTTGAGTGATTATACTATTTGACCACTGGAACAATTATTTGGATATTACTTGACATGCAAACTAACATTTCTTTCTCTTATTATAGTGTACACGTTTATATTTTTTGCATATAATTCGATATCTAATATTGAGAATAATTGCAGCAATCGTACAACTTGTATCTATGTACCACATATTGAGAACACATAAGGCTTGTTCAGTGTCCAGAATAATGCGAATCAAAGATCATCAATTGAATATCCGCGCAATGTCTCGGTGCCGCCGAGAGCTGAGCGGAATGGACAATCGACAGGTTGATTTGTTTACGAAGCCAAGGGACATCCAACTCGATAGCCGCCGTGGTCCTCTCTGCTGTCATCGCCCTGGCGCATGGCGCATGGCGACCGCAGACCGTACAGTTGTACATTCGTACAGCGTAGTGTACAGCCACCGCATCTCACCTGGCCGCCCTCGCTCCCTTCTCCACACCCCGTGATGCTACCATTGCTACCCGCTACTGCTACTAACTGCTAACTGCTGGAGAATACAGTGTACACTGTACACGGTAGTCACGGTACCGGCTCGGTATCTACTCCAGTGCAGGCCGCCAACCCGCGACCCGCAGTCCGCAACACCGGGAGCCGGGGGCCGGAGCTGGCGACTAATAATGCTGGTGCGATTCATCACGTAAATATAACGGATTTCCTCTCGCTTCTGCTGCCCATTATCCACAGTTTCAACTGCCCACAAAAACAGAAGGAAAAAACGCGACCGCCTTGCGATAGAGAAGAGTCCATGGCCACTTTGTTATTTAGTTTCTCTGTGTCGACAGAATGAAGGGATTTGCTAAAAATAATACTCGGCTTTTTGTTTAGCGTCATGTTTGTAAAATATATTCTCAAAAGCATTTCGCAAAGATAGAAAACAGCACAGTTAAAAAAACAATAGAAATGCTAAGTGTGACCTAAGTACCTTTATAAAATGAACACTTATTGGAATATTGTGCACTGTGGGACCAAATTAACAGAAGATACAAACTAGTAACTACCCACTATAATAATGCAAAATAATATTATATTTTATCGACTTGATGACCTATGGGCTTTTTAGTTTAAAACAAAGTAGTAAATCGTTGTCAAGCGCCACGGACGTAGACCCATAAAAATGTTAAACATTAAAAGTAAATAATTAAAAGCTAAAAATAAAAATTAGCTTTCGCTGCTGGAATGACAATACAGTAAATGTTTGACGCCCATTTCGGGGTCATCAAAAAGCAAATGAATCATTCCGGCTCGGAAAAAAGACACCACTGGACCCGTCCAACCGGATTCGCGTAAAGTCCGTTCCATAGACGATGGTAATAAGCGATCATTTGCATAATTCACGCAGAAATAAAACCCGAGGCTTTTCGGGCATCTCGGTTAAAGTAATGGGTGCCATTCCGATTGTGTGACGGCGAGCACGCGCTTTGCAGCTTATTTATGTCCGTGTTCCTTTTGACCCGCCCAACCGACCAACACGCCGGCCTACAGGCCAGACAACACGCCATACAGCAGGCCAACCAATAGACAAACCAACAGGCTAACCAACGGACCGATCAATTGGCTGACCAAAAGACAAAACAACGGGTCATACAATAGGCCATACAATAGACCATACAACCAAGCCAACTAGCAGACCAATCATTAGGTCGAGCAAAAGGCAACCAATAGGTTATACAATAGGTCAAACAACAAGGGAACCAACAGTCCAATCAATAGGTCGAGCAATAGGCCGACCGAAATACTATACACCGGTTCATAAAATAAGTCATACAATACACCATACAACCAATAGAGGAGTCAACTAACAGATCAATCATTAGGTCGAGTAACAGGTCAACCAACAGGCTATACAAAAACCATACAACGGGTCAATCAAGAATCCAATTAACAAGGGAACCAGCAGATCAATCAGTAGGCCGAGTAACAGGCCAACCAACAAGCTTGAAAAAATAGCAAAGGATTACCTAAGGCCTCTGAAAGTAACGTCCATTTTCGGAATGGTTGTTAGATTTTGGATTTTGCGAGTTCAGAGTAACCACTATCTTTAAATACCTCACACTTAATGATTTCTTTCATCTTGAAAACACAATTCACAATAACTGTTTCCTGGTCGTGCCAAGATAAAGTCTCTGGGCTGCAGGCGCCATACCTGACATACCAATCTCCATTCCCCACACTCCATACCCAGGGCCCGATTAAGGGTTCAAGCTGCCCTAGGGTAACGTGTTGATAGCGCCCCCCCATCAATATGTCATCTGTTAAAAATGTCAAAACCAAGAAAAGAAAAGTTATGCTCAATGCGTTAGATTCCCACCAAGGCGAGTTCAATTCTCTGCTAGATAAGTCCTCCATCATTGCATACGTTACATTTTCCTCTAGCTTTTCACAAATTCAGTGTCCCTAATTCCTGACTCCTCTGTGGGCATGCTTTATGTAGGTAAAATCTTAACTAACAGAAAATATAAAATAATCCTTCTGAAGTAAAAAACAAGTTAGTCCTCAATTTAATGAATACAACATATCAAGTCTCCACTCCTATGCCCATTTTAATATTTTCACCTGTTTCTGGAAGGGGAGTGCTTCGGCTGCGGGAAGGAAGGGAGGGAAGATGGCGAGCGCCCCGCACTATGCAATGCACTATGGGACGCAAATCACTGCACCGAGAAAGGAGAAGTTATGAAAATATCGTAAGCGCCCACCCGAGTTGCGTCCCCCAAAAATCTTCCGCCATAGGTTACAGCCTATAGTGAGCCTAAGGGTTATTCAGGCCCTGTCCAGACCCCATAATAGTCCATACTGGCACGTCGCGTCGCTGGTCGTTGGCATACCATGGGCCTGCTGGAAGGGACTTATCTTGGATATCTCGAGTTTACGGTCGCGACTGACAGAATTATTGGCAATGATAAGTTATTCATTACATCTTTATGTAATAAATTCATTCTGCACTATTCCTAAGACAAATCACATAGTTTGTAAATGTTTACTTTTGTGGGATTTGAAATTGCGTACACTTTTGAGCCCCGTATATTGAATCATATTAAAAATCGTGTATAGTCTAGGTCAGAGGTTCCCGAACTTTCTTGCCCCGTAAACCCTCTGCCCCCCGCGCCTACCGAATATGTTATTGAATATTCCTAAACCTATTAATATCAAATGTGTTTTTCAGCTGACACAGCGCTACTAACTTTAAACGGGTATTTTCAGTAGCGGTTCGTACTATGAGGCAGGGGAGCCTGTGCCTCCGGAAGAAAAGGAGAAGATACAAGATGGGAGGGGAAAAAGATACAAGATATACTTCTTAAAGTTACCTCAATATAAATATTACCCACGAATATTTTCGTATTCCACTAGGACTGTTTGTTTTTATATTATGTAACTCATCACACCAGGGATTTCTGCTTACCGCGTCGGGCTATTACACAACGCAGTACAATAATCCGCTATGGAGGCAGAGATAAGGCCCGCCTCCGAGAGCCGCTGATTTCGCGTGGGCGGAGGGTAGTGGAGAAGTCATATGGAATCGAAATGAAAGGTAGCCGTTGCACGGTCGCGTGTCGTTAAGTTTGAGGCGCGCCTCAAAAAAGGGCAAACCGCCACTGGGTGTTTTGTAGCTTGCCAATTGTAAAAACAGAAAATGTATAAATTTTTATTCAGACCTTTTTTGTAAAGACACAAAATGCATTCTTACATAAAACTAAAAGTTCAAAATACACATATTACACAAATAATGCTGTTAATTGGAGGGGTGAGTCTGATGCTTCGGCAGCAATTATTGTTCAAATTTAGCTTAAAATAATAGCCTTAAATCTTCACATCTAGTGATTTTCAACCGATTTCTTTTTTTATTATACCTAGGGAGATTTTTACCTCGCCAAAACCCCTTTCAACGATGAAGGTTGAAAAGAAATCAAAAACTTTCTTGTAATCGTCCATAATGCAGGATAAGCAACGGGTATATCTTTCTGAAGCCATAACTGCTTATACACGAATTGATGTAATAGATATCAAATCAGTAATTATTTTTATTTAAATAAGTGGCGTATTACAAAGTGATTTGTCTTAATACACAATCTGAATTGGGTGGATTGGGTATGTTATTTAAGGAGCGCCTGAAAGTTGCAGATTACTTGATATAGATTGAATTCCACTCAACGTGTACCTACCCCCATTTAAATCTTGTGGATTCCTAATTTTTTTTTTTGCTGCCATGGACCCCCAGCAAGTCGAAATCGATCCCTGGGGATCCATACATACCACGTTGGGAATCTTTGGCCTAGGTTGATGTGTGTAGTACCTACACATACTGAAATTAAGTTAAAATTTTGATTCGAATAGGCTAATTCATTATTTGCAACTAATTTTATTGAATACAGGATAGTTGTATGAGAAGCAGGATACATACATGTGACTCGAATTTATTTTAATACTTTGTAAATAATAAATGAATAATGCGCTTTCCATCTCATGAGCAACGATTTTAAAGACGTTTTAAAGTTTAATAAAATAAATACAATAGGATAGCCATCGTTAATTTAAATTTATTAGCTACAAGCTAATATGAATAAGCTTATGGCAAATAGCAGAATTTGAACTAAAAATGATGTAATTGCTTTATTTTTTTCTCTTTCTCGGTACCACAGCTTACGTCTGGAATTTCACCAGCAACATCTCCACTAAGTAACAATTAAGCATCGATTTACATGCTGTGAATATTTTTAAGGAGTGTCAATATATATGCACGTTCCGATGGGAATGTCATTGATGCATAGACATCAGAATTCAATAGACCAGAACATACAGATGAGGGGTAAAACCAAACTATGGGGGACGAAGAGAGGAAAAATGACTGTGATTCGTTAAAAAATCAATCTGACAATATATAGGCATCTCGCATTATAATATCACCATTTAGTTCTTAAAAGCAAAATCTGCTTTGAATGAATAGACCTTTTTACATTGGAGCGCGAATTGCTTGCCACGTTAATAACATATTTGCTAAGGCCAAATGCTCGCCCCGAAAAGATTCGCCCCAATTCACATAGCAATATTTTGTTGCCGTGTTTAGTTAAGAATTTTAGTTAAGACACTTTTACAAATGTTTCATAATTTACTTACCCCTGTAACCAGCGACGAGCACACTGGAGAACCGCCCACATTCGCTATGTCCATATAATATATAGCACAAGCTACCGTTTTTGGCGTGTTATTTCGAAAAATGTATGGATGTTACTTACGCGCTGTTCAGGACAAGAATGATGACGTCACATATTTTAGATTCAAGCGAGGCTCTCTCCCCTCCCCATGGAGCGAGCTGGCTCCAAGGAGGAGCTTCAGCTGGCTCCATGGGGAGGGGAATTAATACGTTTTTATCACTTAGGGCAGGTCCAGATTTATTCATGTCCGTGCATTGATGTAATAATTGTTAACACTCTGTAAATGTTTCAAACAAACAATAAATAAATAAATAAATACACTACTGCGGCTTTATTAGCATTGACTTCATTAACTTTCTGAGTTTTCCAAAGGAGTTTTCCGTTAAATTATTAGCTTTTTAGCCTACCGAATACCGAATAATCAAATTTGATTTCTGCCGTCTGTTTATAATGAGCAGCACGAGCATCTCAATAAAGAGTAGTGGCAAGGTCGTCAAATACATAAAATTACGATGGCAGCAATGAATGGAATTTTTGAAGTACCTATTACATAGAGTTAAAATTATTAAAAAAACACTCAAAATAGGTGGGATTTTTATTGAACCTCTATGCCTTTGTAATGTGCAAACAAAACCAAACCTATTAATTTGTAGAAATAAAACAATGTTTTTTTGCAAGTTTTCAAGATGTATCTTGGAATATTTTTGTGGTCGCAGGTATATTTACAGCGAATCAATGGACTGTAATAAAAATATGATTTTTCAAAATGAAACAGCCGTGGGAATTGCGTGTGAACAGTGGACATTAGGAGCCATTTATAAATTGCTTCACTGGAATTTTATGATTTTTTAACCCCCCCCCCCCCCCCGTTCCTGTCACACATCGTCACATTTGTGAGACCCCCTCCCCCCTAGTGTGATGTCACATATTTTGCAATTTTACACCTAAAAAGAATCAAAACTGTACTTAATTTTTTTACATGTGACGTCATAGAGCTGATGACCCCCCCATGCCCCTTGTCACACAATGTCACACTTCTCTACTCTCCTCCCCCCCTTAAGGTGTGACGTAATAATTTACGGATGGCCCGTAACTTAATTTCTATACAGCACATTTTTGAGAGATCGATGTTATGGCACCGAGGGATAACTGGATTGATCACTGCACAAGTTTTCGTAATATATTCGAATAAAGCGCACTAAGGGATCGCCGGGTATCATCCCGGATCGTGATCACACTACGAAAGTTTCCGTAAGGATCGATGTTATTGCCCTGTTATTCCATAATGGGGGCATACATTAATTACGTGAGCAGTTTTTCTTCCAATCTAGACCCCTCCCCCCATTGGTGAGATAAATTTGGGCCACTTCGTATATTCTTTTCAAGTAACGTGAGATTTTGCTGGATTCCCCCCCCCCCCACTCTTTTAAGCTCACGTAATTAATGTATGCCCCCTAAGAAACGACGTTTTGGCAACTGAGAGATCACCGGACAGATCATTGCACAAGTTTCTAAGAATCGATATTAAAGTCACCGAGATATTACCAAAGGAGTTACTCATTGCACGAGTTACTGCAATAGATCCAATTAAACACACTGAGAGATCACTACGAAGGTGATCATTGAACAGAGGCTTCTTTAACATAGTCGATATTAAAGCACTGAGAGATCAATATAGGAGTTGATCATTGCATATGCTACTTCAATAAACTGATAGTTCCTTTAGTTGTTGTTCCAAATGACACATTTAGGTAATATTGAGCACACACATTGACAGAGGATACGTATATGGGTACGTATGGGTAGGTTGGATGGAGGAAGGTAGATGTACATAGTTGCATCAACAGTTTTTGTCATGTTTATGTACCTCAATGGTTTTTGTTAAGATCTTTACAATTTATAGCTTTATTGAGAAAACAATCATCGAATTCGTATCTAGCACTATTTTAAAGACATGATTTATGGAAGTGTGTGTTACTTTATGGATTGTTGGTATATGTGTTGGTTGCTTGTCTGTTTTCAGAAAAGGGCCGGTCGGGTGTGCCCACGCACTTCTCCTACAGAACATCCAACCAATGCTATTTCATAACACATAACACATAGTACACATAGTACACATAAAGAACACATACATACTACCGTATAATGCATACGTTATTTTAGTACGTGAGTATGTACACACACATGAACAGGCTACAAACCCACGTAGATACAGAATTACAGACGTACAATATACACACACGTAGTAGGTGTTAGGTAAAGTATGCATGAGCACACGCATGGACTGTTGAGTGATCCCAAAGAGTGCTGCATCAGAGGCCAACTGAAAGTAACGGGAACTTTGCAAAAAAACTATCTCATTTTTAATAGTGAATGACAAACATTTTACAATCGACGCTTTTTTTTGTTACTTTTCGTAGTATTTACATTGGCGCGCATTGTCTCGTGCGACATACGGCGAGAAGGGGCTACCTTTTACAGGTTACCTGACGTGACTTTTCTTCAGATTTTCAACATCAAAATTTTTTGATGGCCTTTTTAAAACCAAAAGATGATTTTTAGAGAAGAGAAAAATAACACAACTTTCAGCTTTTAGATTTTCAATACTTTTATTTTATTTTATTTTAGTTTATTTAGGAAACAAACAGTTATACATATTTTAATAAGAAAGTAAAAAATTACATGGTTGCGTTAACCAGCGAAGTTTCCGCTAAAATTTATAATATATATATAAAAACATAGATTAAAACATCAAAGAAAACATAAAGTGGTAGAAAAAAAGAAAAAAAATATATATATACAAATCATATAACAAACACAAATTAAAGCATGTGGGATATGAAAATCATCCAAATAATATTATATTATTATAAAAAGAAGGAAAACCAACATAATGAGAATGAAATAACATGCAGTAGGGGTGGAGAATACCAAAAAATGACTCAGGGGGGGGGGGGGGGAGTAGAGAAGTGTGGCAAGAAGTATGGGGGGTCATCAGCTCTGTGCTGTGATGTCACATGTAAAAAAATTTTGAACAACTGTTTTGATTTTTTTAATGTAAAATAGCAAAATATGTGATGTCACACTAGGGGGGAGGGGTCTCACAAATGTGATGATGTGTGATAGGGACGGGGGGGGGGGAAGGGGGGGGGGGATCGAAAAATCTTGAAATTCGTGTGACGTAATTAATGGATGGCCCCATATCTATAAAAATGATATTTTATACAGAGTCCCGCTGCTGAGAGATCAGTTTTAACCATTTTTTTTACGTGAATACCGCACAAAGAGTCCCAACTTCACCCTACTGGAGTCAGTGAGACTATGGCATCCCCAATTAGGTATATTGTGAGGCGGAAGGTAGTAGGGAGGGGAATGACATGGGTAAGAGGAAAATGAAGGTGGGGAAGTACCTGGCTAAAACGAAGAAGAAATTGCGCATGCCAGGATTGCTAGTCGAGAGCTGTCACCCTTCAGGCCATCAAAGCCATTGGTTTTAACCTCTCCGTTTCGTTAGTCGTTTATAAGCAAAAGAGGGGTGTTGCAATGGAGCTAACGGCTCGCCTAGTACATGAAAACCAACACCAGAAGCCGTTAGAGTGAGCGAGAATTAATCAAGATTATTGTAGTCGTAATAGTCGCCATTACTTTTAAAAATGTATAATATTTATTGTTGTCCCGTGCCTGAGTTGCCAAGCGTAAAAAACCAAGAGTTTCACGGGCGAATGATTCGCGGTTTTAACGAAGGAAAAAATAACGACATTTAATTATTATTGAACGAATCGCAATAACTACCGCAATCTGTATCTCAGATTATAATAACTAACCGACATTAGCTGAGATAGTATCTAATTAAAATCAAAAGAATCTTCCCGTATAATTTAATAAGATATTCAACGACGAACAAACAGCCTAGGAGAAAATTTAATTAAGTTTCGTATAATTAAGAGAAAAAAACGACTCTTTAGAAATATCTTTAAATAGGACTGTGCTATGAAAAACACATAATATAAAAGTGGAATTAAATAACATTAATGTGGAATTTTGTCTAGCAATTATCTGTGGAATGAGACGATCGTTAATTTGTAAAAAGGCTGGGGCGAAAAGGCGCGTTTCCAATGCTTTACTCCTTTTTAATGGCAAACATTGGAATTAATTATTAAGTCCTCATTAGCATAAATAGGTTATTCCATCTCGGAATTCACATTTCTCAAGGCAGGTGTTCTATTATTTAAATACAATACCGCTTTGCCAAGCGATATTTATAATAAAATATCCAACGACATTGACTTTCCTATGAAACTGAAATTAACGAGGCGATCCATTGTGATTTTACTTCTGGCGAGAGGCTAAAATATAATAAATGGTGTAAACAATTAAATAAAATTTGGTAAATCTATTTATGCGCTATTCCGCTAAACTCTATTTGTGAAATTTTCATTGTGCAACGATATTTCCATCACGAACTGTGAAGCTGTGCAATCTCAGTGTGCTCAAATGAGATTTTTGAAATTCCTGCGAATCCGGGTATTAACCCTCGGTTAGTTAGAAATGTGTACTTAGGATGGGTTTTTTTCAAAATATTCTACGGAGTCATCGAGTATTTGACGTTAATTTTCACTTTCTATATAAGTTCTATTCAAGTTCTGTTGTTATATCATTACAGGCCAGTTGCTTCATAAAACTGAAATAATCACAGAACTTGAATAGATTAAATAGATTAATAATAATAATTAATAATTAATAAATAGATTAATTTAATTAAACACAGAACGTGAAAATTAGTTTCAAATATTTGATGAATCCGTCAAAATTTTTGAAACAACCAGTCCTTAATGTGATATAGCGATTCCAACGAGGAACTTTTATGACGACAAAATTTTACATTTCATTTGTTAAAAAACGTTTATCACAAATGATTAGAAAATGGTTTTTAAAATTGTTCGCCTTTAAATGATCATCGTTATTAAATTTGCCAGATTTATTGGAGGGAGAATCGTCGGAGCCACGCCAATCACATGTAAAAATGGTTGAAGTTTCCAGTCTCCGGTCAGACAACAGAGCACTATACTGTTGTCTGCCGAAGATAAGTTGATTGAATATTGTGCATAATTTAAATGACCCTAGAGGAAGTCGTCCGCGCAGAGATCAGAGGGGAGACCTAATGGCAGTCCTTTGGGTATATACCATACAGCTACTTTGATGATGGAATCGCATTCTGTTGACATTTTTAGAATCCGTATTCGAAGATACAACGAATTAAAAAAGTATCAACGAACAGAACAAACTAATGTTATCGTAATTTCTCCAACGTTGGAAAACAATTTCAGTGTCAACCAATAAATCTGCTTATCTCAGATACTAAAAACCTATCACATGATTGATAAAGCAAAAAGAAAGTAAAGTTCTGTGAAGTCATGGGATTGGTTGATTGTTGCATTTAGGTAATGGGTTATCTTAGACATAGTTTTAAATGCAGTTAGTTAAAAGTAAGTAACCAGAGCCTGATGCCTGTTCAGTGTTGCAAAAATGATTTATTGATGAATGAAATTAACTCGGTTTAATATGCGTTTATTCTGTTTACTTTTGAGGAGGATAAAAATAGTATCACAAGGTCGGTTTTTAAAGCAAACATCTGACAACCACAAATTTCGAGGTTTATTCAGGCAAACAATTTCGCGAAGTGCAAAAGTGAAAAACAAGGCGACCTCTTTCTGTGCTTGTCAATTCAAATCGTGCCATTTTGATCTGAGAAAGGTTAGAACTCGATCTGACAGATCAGTAACAGGTCGTTTTCAGTGAAGAAGAATTTATGGAGAAATGTATTTCCTGATGAAATTTAAAAATTCTCAAAATAATTTGTAATGTAAGATTAGTAATTTTTTCTCGGTAATATTCGATTTTTGATGTCAGGTAAGAACTGATCGTGTTGGTTGACTTGTTGTGAAAAACTAAAAACATAAAACAGGGACAAATAACAATCTATATTAAGTAAGCATTTTCCCTGATGCAAGCTAACAATCGAATTAAAATAAAATACACCAAGCAATAGAAGACTGGACACACAATCAAAGAAAAAGAAAACCATTAAAAGAAGGTACAGCCTAACAGAAGGTGAATCCGGGTCGGATTTAGTACAGTTTCACCATACGCGTTTTCAATCTCCAACACTCCAGCTCGTAGAAGAATAAACCCAGAAGAATCCTTGTGGGGGCTTCAGGATATATTTGTTGATGGTATCGAAGGGTTTACACTCTAGTATGTACTTTCTGCAACGCTTCTGGCATTAGCACATAGCATAAATATGACACAGGGTACGTAGTTAAACACAATTAACCGAATTAACTGACTTGAGAAACTATCAGATGCACTTCGCTCTCATACTCATGATTTGACTAAATCAAATTGGAGCAGAATTCGATGCTAATGCAAAGGTACCTCCGTAAATTAATGATCTAATTGATGGGCAGTATCCAAAGAAGAAATGTATAGCGCCTTTTTTTGTGAAAAATCACCTCAAGGGGACTGTACAAACTTATAATTCATTTCTATAATCTTACTTCTAACTACAAACTAGACAAACCACTACAACAACTTATGACTAAAAATTGCATCCACCGGTTCATCGATCACCAATACGAAACTATATGTGCAATGACTTGACAAATGAACGCGATGTTGCTGTAAAAATGTACTGTAGGGGCAGAAAATATATACAGGACCATACCTACCTGGAAGGTCACTAGAGATAATACTGTTATTGTTTATTTAAAGAAATTTAGGTACAGTTCGCACGCAGAGGACATAATTGGGAATTATAATATATAATTATGTTCTGTAATGAGTAATGAGCGTATTTTGAAAACAAAAGCAAATTTTATGATACTCTCAGATAGGTATTTTTATTTAAGGGTATGAGAGCCCAAAAAGGTAGGTTTTTATTTGGACCTAAATTCTGTTGGGCTTGTTATGCATCTAAGTACCGGAGGGAGTTTGTTTCAAGCCTTAGGCCCAGACACTCCGAAAGCGCGATCTCCAAATTTAGCAATGCAATATGGGCGTGTTTCGAGATCCAAAAGCCTGACCATCCTTTGCTTAATTTTCATATATCGATCTCTATTTCACCGGCATTATGAAATTCAGATGGGATGAAGATATGTGATATCAAACAAGTGTAACAGAGACAGCGTGTGCTAGGGGCTAGAATGGCTAGAACCAAAGGTACTCCAAAGTCAGTAGCGATAATGGTTTCCATTCAAATCTACACGGAAGGCATTTCCACGGTTTATTATATATTCAGTGGCAGTATCTACACGAAATGGTTATTGTCGGGTTTGTCAGACAAATACTTAGACTACCATTATCTCATCAAAAATACGCCAAATAGTTGAATTTTGTCTTCATTCGTCCGGCGACCTCGCGGCTCGCGTAGTGTAGCCGCACAGCGCACGGAGCACGGAGCACGGAGCACGGAGCACGCAGCACAATATCTCGGTATACCGGATTTGGTGGGCAACCGCTGCCTGCCGCTGCTGGCTGGTAGGGGGGGAGATTACCGGTCTGGGGGGCTGCGGCGCGGGGGGCAAGGGGGCCGCGGGCCGCGGCTCCCGAGTTACGCGCCCCCCGGCCCCTGCCCCCGCTCCGCCCCGACGTCAGGGCTGCGAGCAACACACACCTGGCGGCGGCTACCTGACTTGACGAAGACTTTCTCGGACGTATCCGTTTCACTATCGGGCGGAGGCTGCCGGACTGCCGCGGCCGGCCCCGGTCTCTTGGCGCCAAGGGATTTCGTTGGACCACTATTCTTCTTTCTTGCGTTCGGATTTTAAAGGATTACTGGTACCTACGCAATCCATGAATAACGCTTTTTTAACTAACATAATGAAGGTATTAAGGCTCCGTTATAGGCGTTAGAGGGAGAAAACTCTTATAATTAATAGGCGTAAGCGACTGTTGTGATAATAAATAATAAAACACGATATAGTAAAATAGAGAGTTAATCAGCAATTAAAAAAATAATGTGAATTTTTTCACACCTATAGCACGTTAAATAACAGAACCAGATGTATTTATGTTCAAAATTATAAATGGTAGTCATAATTGTAATTGTAAATAGACAGTCCTGATTTAACTAAGCTCATTGAATTTCATATTCCCACGAGAACCACTCGATCTAAAATCCTGTTTAAATACAACAATAATAGGACTGAGTACACGAAACGCCCGCTTGTACCAAGGTTACATGATGTTAGTAATAGATATACAGATGTGGCAGATCTATTTAATTGCACGAAAGGTAGGTGTACAAGAGGGCTATGCTATCAACTCGTTTCAATCAATATTAATTCTATTTGTACTATAGATTTTTGAATGTAATTGCCTCTCTGGTGTCATTTCTCATTCAAATGACACAATTATCTGTTATACTTTTTTATTATTTCTATATTAGTAATTATGATTTTGTGACATTAATCAGTGCTTATGGTATATGTATACCGTTGAAATTAAATCAATAAATAATTAAAAAAAATTATAATTTTCGGAACACACGGAGTGATTTTTTTTTATCTGGGGAGTTTCACATAGGTAATTATTTTTCAACTGGGCAACTTAATATTTTTGGAAGATTTTAAAAACTTTAAATGTTCATGTTTATATGCGGTAGAAATTCAGAATGCGGAGTATTAATGCGGAGTATTAAGCCTTTCGCTACACTCCTTAGGTTTTATTCAACATTTAACTCTGTACCTACCTCACAAGTCAGAGGTCAGTTGTCCACTTTTTTGTAAGATTGAGTTATGAATGAGGCATTTTTAATTTGTTCAAAACTATCTATACTAGAGATGAAACGGATATCCGGTAACTATCCGGTATCCGGCCTATCCGGCCTAAATTTACTATCCGGCCGGATATCGGATATTCAAAACCTGCGACAATTTCCTATAATAAAATGCAATTCATTAATCTGTTTGAGGTAAATATCAATAAAATGGCTTATAATTATGACGGCTTTTATTTAAAGTCGAAAAAGTTTAAAAAAAGCCATAAGGCCTTCCTAAAAACTAAAATTTTCTTCTGAGATCACTCTAATGATAAATACATCAATAGTAAATATCTAAACTAAAAACTTTTTGTAAAAACTTACAAAACCTCGCAGAGTAGCGAAAACTTAAATTAACGTGATTAACTAATCACAATCACCGTTATAGTGAACTAAAAATCGTAATATACAATCATCATCGTAAGAGACAATGGGCCGAATATCCGGGCGCCGGATATCCGGTCTCGCAGCTCGCCGGATATCCGGTATCCGGCCAAACAACTATCCGTTTCATCTTTAATCTGTACAGAGGTAGTAACGACGGTTGTCCTACAGCAATGTTTAACAAAGTTAGGTCAATATAAAAGGATCGAGTCGTCACAATGTGCAAAGGTAAAATATCTGTTGTCCAGTAACAACCTTCTACCTTTCGGTTGCATTCAGTGTTCAGTAGTTGCATTAGGTCAGTTATCGAGATACGTCCTTTCACTTTCTTTAAATTTAAGGTAAGAATATTACTATTCTAAACAATGTAATCGTTCACAATTTTAGAAAAAAACATGGGGTCCTAATAACTTAAAGTGATGATTTTCTTACATGTTATCGATGGTGTTAAGGCCAGGATCGGAGGAGACGGGGTCTATTGTTGAGTTGATACTCTATCCTGGGAGTTCTTCTTCCATTTGAACTACCTAATATTCCTGAAAATAAAGAAAAACAAACATCAATTAACAACTTAATCATCACAAGTATTCAAAACGGTCGTGAATAACTAATAACCTTGGCTACCCTATACTAAATACAACAAATCGGCTTAAAACAACGCCAAATGCTTCAAAGGTACATAATGTTCATACATCTAATACCTAGTATTATCTAGCACAGAATGGAGGCGTCTACTAATTTAATTCTACTACATCTACAGGAATTCCAAAAACTGAAAAAATCGAACTAATATCTATGAGAACCAAAGTGTTGACGTATATCTACAGCTCAAACTGTTGACTAGTATCTATGAGAACCAAAGTGTTGACGAATATCTACAGCTCAAACTGCTGACTAATACAGCGCTCTTGAGGCGATTTTTAGCAAAAACAGCGCTATATAAGTTGTCCAAATTTATTATTATTATGAGAACCAAAGTGTTGACGAATATCTACAGCACTGGCAGAGGTTGGATTTGCAATTAGTATAGCATATTGGAATAACGTAATATTGCGTATGCAGTTTAAAAAACTTAATTTATGTAAGTATGTATGTAAAAATCCCTAATATCGGACTATTGGACACATTTAGCTGATTAGTCCAACCTACGCTCCGTAGGTATTAGTTCAACCTACGCTCTGTAGATATTAGTCAACACTGGGACCGTCATAGATATTCGTCAGACCTTAGCTTTGTAGATATTAGTCAACACTCTGAAGTTCGTAGATATTAGTTCAACATATGAGCTGTAGATATTCGTCCGACATACAGGCTGTAGATATTAGTATCTGGAGTCGCACAGAATTATTCTCGCACGTAAGGAAGAATACAGAAAAGGAGTTAAACACGTCAAACGAATTTGTCATGTTCAAGAAATGGTGTATTATAGGAAAAAAGTTGAATGATTATGTAGTTCACATCAAACTGAATGTACTCTGGCTCCGTGAGTGATAAGCGTTCGTATCGGAATTTTGTAATAAATTCCAAAATAAAATAAAGTTTAGAGCCGGCAGCACCGATTCATATGCTAATTGCCAAATGGTGAAATATAAAAAGTGACCCGATCAACAATCGTGGCGCCAAAATCGTGTAGCCGAGAGTTGACATTTTAACCAGCCGAAATAACTAAGAAATGTTTATCAAGATGTCCAAATACACAAACAACCTGACCTGACAAAAAAACACTGACAAGAAACACTGACCGGTCTTATGTCATTTCAGATTTTGAAGAAATATTCATGTACCAGGATTTCGGATTTATCGGAAACATTTATGGAGAAAAACTTTCAACCAATGATGGATCATACCAAATAAATTATCCAAACCGTTGGAAAAAAACTATAAATTAGAGAGTGTGGAATCTTTTAGAGATGAAATATAAGACAGGCTAAATGCGTAATCTCGCTAAGATGGGAGCTATGAAGGTCAGTTGCTTGTTAGCTCACAGCCTATAGTTCTGCAGTCCTTACAGACGTACAGTTCTTCCCTTGCGAGATAGGGCGATGTATTCAGTTGATGGGATCAAGAAACTGGTATTTTTAATATGGCATTTTAGAAGTCGAATGCCTGTAAAAAGAATGTGGAACTCCGGAGGCCGTAAATCATAAGGTTGCCAATTGTACCAGGACAGGATAAGTGCATGTAATAAATATAATATTCATTTGTAATAGATAAGACAAGACTACAACAAACTGGCAACTCTCTTCTGCTATCTTGGTACTATCTGGAACATTCTCCGCCGATGATAGTAAATCTGATAACATTACCAATGGAGGCATAAATATTTATCTAATTACACTTTTTTAAAACAGCCTCGGAAAACAAGACAAGTTTTATTAATTTTTAAAGTGCAAAAAATGTGTAATAGCAAGCGATTTTAACTTAAAAAACAGAACATTTTGCTAAATGTGCTTAGTACGTAGGTGTACTCATATGACCTATTCGACAAAAGAATAATAATTATAGTAAAAGATTTTTTCACAAGTAAATATCAAAACTAAAAATGCTTATATTTTGTCAATGATTTCAATAGTGTCGGTTAAGGTTAAATGTAATCATTGTATGGAAAGGTGGCGCCAAATAGCACACTAAAAGTGAACAATTTGTACATCGAAATAAATAAAATTTAAAAAAAACTACCGAGTAATCCATGGAAGGTAAATACTACATGGTTGACAAACAACTTGGGTTCGTGTGTTTTGTAAAATGAAAAAAGGTGAAGGTAAACAAATTGCTTACTCAATGATTAATAGGGAGATAGAAGATACTTATCTCGAACTAGTTAAACAAATACAAGAAAAAATTTAGTTTTAAATCTTCGCAACAAACAGTAAGCAGTTAGAGTATCTTATAAAGGTTATCAGTTGTCAGAAAGCATTAGTAGCACGTCTTAAATATTTGAAATATACAATGCTCTTCAATGAAATGCGCTAATATGCATTGTGTAGGGAATTATTGCTATTACCTATTAAGAAGCTTTGAATAAGCATTTTAAGTTGTAAACTCCTTAGAGACGATTGTAGAGGAAACAAGTACAAAATAACGATTACGAGGCGAAACGTTTAACCCTACATCAAGGCAAAAAATTCATTATAGGATTTCAGGCGCTGTAAACAAGATGTGTTGTTTTTACTGTTTACCTAGCGATAAATGCTAAAATAGCAACTTTGATACTTAAACACACAGAGACCTCTTACACGTTGGAAAACCAACCGATGACATTCCCTCGTGATAACACTTACGTGAGACACGAATACATAATGTCTCGTCAACAGTTTAAACCTTCCAACATCGAGGCGGTGTACTGGAAGGCCAACATTAAAATCACAGCAATTAATAGTAAAAAAAATAGCAGGAGCAAAAAATCTCTTTAATATATTATTGATATAACGAATCAACGTGAAGAAAATCATCTCAGCATTTCCAATTAATGATGATAGCCTACTTGCCAAAAGCGCTGCTACCAAATTCTCACCTAAAATTATATCTGTTGAAAAAACGACCGCTTATACCCCACGCTGGGCAAAATAGTAGATCATCTATGAACAAAAATCTAATCGGTACAAGACTACCGTAAGGACGGGTTTCTTACAGGGGCCACAAAATAAACTAACAATTGCAAATAAATAAATAATAATCATGCAAAAGAAACCCATCATCATCCCGTTGGATGAGCCTAATTGGACCAGGGTCAACACAAATACACAATCACTTCTCATGAACTATTTAAAGAAAAGTATAATTTAATAAATTCCGCAATAATTACAGAGTTGAAGACCGCAAAAGGTTCCGGAACTCTGTATGTAAATAATATCCAAGTCCAAGTAGACACGAAGGCATCGCCAAAGTAAACAATACAATCGCAAAGAGCAAACAGTTGGTGCGCATAACGTGGGGTGAGCATGTGCTCAATAATGGTGCTCACTTCTTGACTTCTCAGTGCTCAGGGCTCAGTGCTCAGCCAACACACAGACAGACAGACTTCTCCACTTATCGGAGAACACTGGGACATTGTTTCGGATATCTGGACCCCGCGAGGCGGGAATAACCAGGAATACAGCAAGGATGGTCATTTGTACCATGCCAATACCAGAAATATTAATTTTGTTAAAAAAATCATAACACAATTATTTTGAAGTATGAAATTAGAATAGCTAATATAAAGGTTGATAAGAAAAGCAAAGAATGTCGGTAATCTAGTTGTTACAGTGTGTTTTGTATAATGATCTCAGTAATAGTACCTACATTATATTTAAAAAGCAGGAATGCTGTTTTACATTGATTATCGTTGTTAAAAGATATTATGTATAAACTAATATAAGTAGACACAGAAAACCACGCCTTGGTAAAAGAAAAACAAATAAAATTCTGCCAAATTCTTCATAAACATCCACTCCCATCTCAAGGATACAACATTCATAAAATGCGATATCATTTGCCATCAGCATGCAAAATCTAAATAATAATATGTTGCTTGAATTAATGATTAGGAGTTGTGAATGGAAGTCCTCTGTAATGAATTGTGTAATAATTTATCTGAATTAAAGTACATACAATTATATTTTATTTTCATAAATAATGTTGACGTAATATTGTGTAATGTTATCAGTAGACTTGGCATGAATGAAAATATTGATTATTCCTTCAATAATAGATTACTTAAAATGCAAATTAATTGACGCGTGCATTCCTAATAAAGTAACAAAAACACGATATTGTTTTTTCCACTTGTTTATAAAAACAATAACAAATTGCAAAATACTTGTATTATTACGTTTGCAAACACATGTTTCAATTTGAATTTCATGAAATCATTTCGATTTCTGTAAAAGAAGTTCTAATTAATCTAATTCAACGACCCCTAACACTTTTGGAGAAGAAATATTAAGTAGGTACAATCTTTAGACGGATATGGTAATGAATACGTTTTGGTCGTCTTTCGAATTTTCATTTTGCAAAAACACATGCTTAGAAGAGAGGTATTTAAAAAAATTCTGGATTTTTGCAATACGCCATCATGTACCAAGAATTATTGTCTCATCAACAAAGTTCACACCATCAGGGCGTGAAGTTATTGTCTCAGGATCAACGGGTAAACTTCTTAATGAACGGTGTTTAAAATTTGATAGATCAACAGGTCAAAGAATGCAAACACAATGAAGTAATAAGTAAAACCATTTAACCCCGGCTGTAATTCATCTGAATCCCGCCAATTCACCTCACTTGACTCTGAGTCTGCCATTTTTAACAATGAACAACTTGTGGAACTATTACTCGTCATTAATTATCGCAATTAGTGGAATGAACTCGGTGAAAATTGCGTGACCCATTTACAAATTGGGCATGCTCTGACTCAGGATTAGGCAGTTATCTAGTCAACGCCAAATTCCCTGGAAAAGTAAATAGCCAATTCAGTTAGAATACAGTCAGAACATGGTAGCAATGACGTACGGATGAGTGAAGATTAACAAAACGTAATGATTGTGGAAGATAGGATAAGAAAAGGTGGCGACGCCGACGGTGAGGATTGTGCGTAGGGGCTAAATAAATAACTGTCAAAGGTGTGGTAGGATTTCTATTAATGTGAATAACGTCAATAAGGCGTTGTATGCATATGAATATGAACTCCTCGCAATAATTATCATTCTAGAATTGTGAGTAAAGAAATCAACTTTTCTTTGACGTCGTGAATCACAACTCAAGTCCCCATTGTTAATAGACAAGAGAACAACGACTGAGTTTACTCACGATTAACATTTAAAATGCGGATCACAGGAGGAATGCTGTGTTTGTTTAACCGGTATTCAAATGGTCTGAAGAATTCGAGTAAATTTTCCTACATGAGACCTAATCGCGGCTCTGAAATGGTCTGCCTAGTGCTGTTTTCCCTACATCAACATTGGACTACTCCACAAGATCAACAACAAGATCTAGGTGTACTATATCCTCCCCCAAGGAACTCTCAGACTTGTCCTCCCTGTTTTTTTAATCTATTCAGTGTTACGTCGAGCAATGTTACAAGAAGATCGAATGTTATCAAAAATCTTCAATTAGTGGAGCAATAGGTCATTGGCGGTGATGAAGCTACCATCTATCTGCCAATGCCGAATTTTTGTTTTCTTTTGTATTAGTTTCTGCGCTCAATATGAAAGGTTAAAATCGGCAAAGGTACCAGAAGAACAAAGCGAACGTTACACACTGTAGTTCTGTACTGATTTAGCAACTCTTTCCAAACGGAAGGTGCAATATTTTGTGCAGCCTTAATGATAAAATCATTTAAAATTTTTTTTGTAAATCATTACTTTCGAACGCACGTGTTGTAGGCAGTGGCGGCTCGTGACTTTTGGGTGTGCTAGGGTGCTATTACTAACAAAAATGGCATTATGGATGTTGTCGTAGGCGAAAAAAATTTTTTTTTTTTTTTCAAAAATCGGTTTTTGTATGAAGATTTTTCATGAAATCCGTGCGGCGCACGGCCAAACTGAAACTTTCTGAAAATTTTCATACAAAAACTTATTTTCAAAAAAAAAAAATAATAATTTTTTTCGGCTACAACAACATCCATAATGCCATTTTTGTTAGTAATAGCACCCTAGCACACCCAAAAGTCACGAGCCGCCACTGGTTGTAGGTACTGTTATGAAGAATATATTTTCTGAAAAAAATTAAAAGATAATTATTGATTTTGAAATGCATACCTATAAATATCAGGAAAGGAGATTAATTAAAAAAAATATAAAGCCAAACTGAGATTCAATAACAAGGTTTTACTTATAATTACGGTAGGAAATTGAGAAGATGATGGTCGCAAATTGCAAAGTCTTTTCTCCTTGAGTTCTAAAATCTAGGTACCTATCCAAGTTTTCTTCAAATGTAGGCTATTTTCGCTTAAGTGCAAATATCAGTAGGTGTAACAACAATAACGACCTTTTCAGTGAGTTTTCATTGGCTTTAAAAAAATGTGGCAGCTTTAAATGTTGCCAGATGCGAACGATGTTTAATCGGCGGATTATTCTGATAACCTTTAAGTTTAATCCTATTTCAAAATGAAATTGTAACTAACTAATCCGAGGACCTTGCTATTAAATACGAACCTTGAATATACAATCAGCTTTGGAGCATGCTAATTTTACGATAACACAATATAATATACCACCTACCTAAAAATAAGAAATTTAAAAAAAAAATGTGTCTTGTAATCTGGAACGCACCGCAAAAATACTATATAATATATATTATTGTAATGGATGGCTAGTCGAGAACCTTACCCCTCGATCATAGTGACCGTCGAGTAATAATTCTAAAGACGAATTGTTTCACAGAATTTGAATAATTAATCAAATTTCAAAGTTAAATTTCAAGGTCCATGAAAGATCTATCCAAGTTCTGTTATTATTTCATATTGTTTTACAATACCTACTCGGACAGTAACACAAATTGAGCAGAGATTAGGACTTTTACAGAACATGCATATTAACTTCGAAATCTGATGAATTGTTCAAATTCTGTGAAACAAATCGTCCTTAGTGTAATTCACTAGCCATACGTCTTATATAGATGTCAGATAGTTATAAATGTTAGTTGTAAGCCATTAGTTTATTAATTATATGCATCAAATTAAATAATATGCTTCAAATTTCGACTGGCAGAATACGGGCACGTGACTAGTTTGGTAGATGAAAATCATGTAAAAACTTTAGTACAAAAACATTTACACGAACAAAGAAAAAAAATAGCTCCCGCATTAGTAATAAATCTTAGCTTTAAATTATTAGTCATGCATTAAGTCTAAGTAGGATAGAGCCTTTAAAATTAAAGTAAAGTGCTTTATAGTGATTTTACACCAACATCACTATACAAAACATGCAAATATTGCAGATCTAACAAAATTCCATATTTATAGGTAAATTTTCATTAAGTAGCGTTTTAAGGTGTTACTTTAAAAAATCATAGTCTGCTCTTTCATAGATGGCGCGAGTTTAATTACTTTAAAAGGCATAAGTTATGCTATAAAATATAAAGATGAATTAAGTACTTATATTTATATATTTTATATACATTTTCTTTATTACACACCTTAGCTTCAGAGAAAAATGAAATTTTCTGTTTTTTTTTGTTGTTTTTGTTTTTGTTATGTAATTATGTACATTTCCGGTATAATATGAACTAAACATGTCAATTTGTCTGTCCTGGAACGAGTAACTTTCCTAGTTGGACAGGCAAAGTTTCCTAATTGTAATTTGTACTTTCTTTTGTATCTGTAATAAATAAATAAATAAATAAAATAAACAAATAAAAATAAATTAATTGTTTGCGCCCGTAAACATGCGATACGAATATGAATAAATGGTTTTGTCCGTAAACAAACGCAAATCTATCAAGAAAGGCTCACAAATACAATATTGTACCAGTGATTCAATCAAATATTGTGTTTGTTAGCCTTTCTTGAAAGATTTGAGGTTGTTTATGGACCAGACCAATAGTAAAAAGTGTTTTTCCCAAAAAAATTAAAGCCATCTATGGAAAAGTAGATTGTGAATTAATTTAAGTATGACCTAAAATTATTATGCTAAAATTGTGTTTTCTTCTGACGTATTTGTAAAATATGGAAAGCATGACTTTGCTTTTTAATAACCGCTAAAATTCCAGGACGTGTTTGTTGATAAAATTTTTAAAAACAAATATGTATGTAGTAAGTCCAAAAATAAATCAATACAAAGTAAATAATAACGGCATTCTCCCAATAATTAGCGGATAAATACTTGAATTGAATCAATCAAATATTTTTTATGCACTTAAAGCGTTAATTAGAAAAAAATGTGAATTAATAAAATGTCACAATATTTGCTTTGATTCTCCTCATAAAGAGCTTCTGGGATTACGTTGAGTGGTTTTTTTGTTGGGATTAATTTATTCATCAAATTCAAATTAAGAATGAATATTTAAATGTCGAACAAGTTCAAATGGAACATCAAGGAAAATAAATGACCGGGCAATACTTTTTTCTAAGAACAGCAGCGTATTATGTTTCTGGTACAAACAACACAAAAATGTTTTAATAGGGCACAATTAAGAACATCACGTATTATTCAAAATCTAAGAACACTTTACATGTAAAAATTGCATGAACACCTTTCTGGCATGTGGCAAGATTTGTTGTGTCAAATAATGGAGGGATGTGCAAAATTTTTTTTTTGCGTACAACATTGTTGAACATGGTGTTATTAAATTCACAATTGACCCCACTCATTGAAACATGATTTAAAATACTATTATTTTTAATTAAAATGGTTTCAACAAGCTCATACAGAGATGTTTTCATTCGACTCACGAAAAAATGTTCATTGATTTTTTTTTTAAAGGTTTCAATAATCTGTATGTTTTTATTTATAATGGCGTAGAGAAGTCCTGATTTATTTTTGATTAAGTTAAAAGAAATATAATATTTCGCTTTCTTAACTTAAGTACAGAGTAGGTATAGTAGTAATATTTTTAATTTTGTTCTAACAATAAGTTTAAATAGTTTTTTTAAAGGTATTTATATTCTTCTCCATTTTTAGGTTATCTGGGAGGAGATTATACATGTGTCCTACGCCCTCGTGGCCAATGCTTCTCTTGCCACTTTCAGTCTTGACAGTATTTGTGTACAATTTATTATGTTGTCTAGTATAATGTTCGTGTACTTGTGTCGTTTTTATAAATGTTGTGTTTGTGTGTATAAGTCCATTTTGTATTTTATAGGGGCATATGTCGTATTAGTACTATGTTCTTATTTTCAGAAGGTTCATTTCCTGGTATAGTTTTTGTGGGAGCGTATGGGTTATAATTGAAGAGTTTTTTAATAACTTTGTTCTGTATTATTTGTAAGTCGTTTAAGTACGTAATGCATGTGTTACTCCATATTTCTGTTAAATAATGTAGGTGGGACTGGATTAAGCTAAAGTATACACCCCTCTTTACCTCTGATTTGACTTTGCAGTTCGTCTATTTGTAAATTTGTTTGTGTGTTCTGATGAAAAATGACTTTTTAAGATGGTATTATTTGACATCTTTCTCTTTAGGCACCAAAATTTTATGTGGAAATGTTGCTAGTTTATTTCGTTTTATATTTAAAAATTGATAAAATGTGTATTCCTATTTCGTATTGTGAATTTCGCGTGTGTTTTGATGATTTGTTGACAGCAACGACAAAGGCAAAAAATGATAGCTGCTGTGTGTGACCTGTGGCTATGTTCAATGTATTGATTTTTTTTTAAATTTAGTACGGTCCCAAATTACAATTTTTTCACTAATAGCAACTATGAATAACTAATAACACTAATAATAAATGTATGAAATAATATAGAATGAAAATAATGATCGTGTAAACGAAAAATATAATAGTTAATAGTTTCTGTACTGAAGTTTGAAACCTGATATATTTGATTCCGACAGTTGATCGATCCCTCGATAGTTGCCCCCCGGCATACTTAGGTATATTCAGTATGCAGTCGGTTTAGGGAAAATATTGTAGATATATAAGTACAAAATATAACTGTGTCCTCGTAGGGGTGTGCAGAGAGGAGGTACCATCGACTAACAAAAAAAAATATTTTTATTGAAATATATCAAGGATGAAACTACTTATCTATATATCTAAGGGTAGGTATATACATATACAATACATACAAGCGTATGTATAAGCGACTATAAATAAAATCGTTTGATTTCTATACAAACTTATTTAAAGAAATTTTTTAAGTCGGTTTTAAGTTTGAAATCGATAAATAATGTAATACAAAAAAATATAATTTTATAATTACATATTATAATTTCGAGGATCCGAATGTCGTGGATCCAACTATTAGGTCACCGATGAATTTATTGTGAGAAGGGAGGTACTGTGTTCGACTCGACTCGGTTACCACACGAGCCATAAACAGTTTAACGCTAAAATGCACAATATTTACAAACTACTAGCGAGTTCCCGGCATGCATTGCTATGCCACTTAATAAAGAAATTGTTTCTCCCTGCGTGTCCCCCTTCCCCTTCCCCTTCCGCCTCCCCTTCCTCTCCCGCATTCCATACATTCAGTTTTCAAACAGCCCGCGTGCCACTTATTGCAATTTTTTTTGTACAAATTTCAAAATGCCAGAGGTCACTAGTATAGTATGTAGACACCATCAAGGGCATGGACACATCAAATCCCCAAAGTTTCTTCGCAATCGGATGAATGGTTGGCAACGCATAATTTCATCATCCCAGTACTTAATATTATATACAGAAACCATCGCGGGCATGCACACATCAAATCCCCAAAGTTTCATGCAATCGGATAAATGGTTTAGCAACGCATAGACATCTCATACACATACCCACATAAATACATATTTTGATTTTTATATATAGATTATTATTAATTTTAATGGTAATGATGGCGGCCCTGCGACGACGCACGGAATCCGCGGGTTATTATGAATTTATTGGTCCCAAAATAAGGCACGCGAGTATCCTTTTGTGGGAGGGAAAATAAAGCAACAAGAGACGCGGCGTAACACGGTTGGCGGCCATTTTCCGAAAAGCAATAAAGACCCAGTGCTGGCAACACCGGACACACGCGCAACTAGCTACCTAAACGAACACACCGAACAAAAAGGGCAAAAACAATACACCTCACCAACATTTCCACACCTCAAAATTATCACACTCTTTTTACCAATGATTCAATTCACTTATCCGCGTATCATACATTTAAGGATCGTTATTAAGCCTTGACTAGACGCATAAATTTTTTTCACAGTTTTTCACACATCAGTAAAAAACGCATTTTCATACTAGGTGGCATTTTAAATGTCCTTGTTTCAATTGTATCCTTTGCTCTCGGTGTTGTCAATTTCTTCGTGGCCGGTCTCTCTCCTTGACTAGTCGAGACCGTAACTTGCCAGACCACTAGCCGGTTTGGACGGAGGGTATTGGGAGGAAGAGGGGAGGGCACACGACCATACAAGACGGTTGTATTGGGTTTCGAATTATTTTTAAAATCTAAATTCGAAGTAATAACAATTCCAAAAAAGACTTGTACATCTGTGAAGACGTTAATACCGTAAAATTTTATAATCAAATTTTTATGTACTTTATAGATATACATTTTTTAATTGTTTTTAATGATTAAATCAACTATTAAAATTTTAATGGTCAATTGACTTTTTCCAAGATTACATCACTCGACAGAACACATCGGAACTTTGGATTAGAAATGTTAAAAAAAATATTGAATTTATTAATTAAAATAAATATACATAATACTTTACTTCTTTTTAACTAATTAATTCTCTACGAAAACTCTCTAACCAAGATGAGCTCTGGCGTCGTGAATTTTACACAAATATTTATGTTCAAATTTACTTGGTTGATGCAGCTATTTAATGTTCGCATGTCCATTAAAGTTATGAGCTATGGAGTTTTGATATCTCCACTAAACTGCCAAATAATAGGTAGGAAATTAGACAAAACGCCAAATTGCTTGTTCCATATTTTCTACGCCGATAGTAACAGAAATATACATATGAAATAGAACAACGACAAATTTAAAAAAAATGCCATAAACAAGGCTTGATGATCTTGTCTATGGCATGGTAAGAATACACAATATATAGAACCACCGAATGATAGATGGTCATCAAATGAACCATAATTTATTATCAACGCGGGAAAATATTCAGCCTTTTTTTCGACAGGCGCCAAACACCTACCCGTCGGTCGCACGCCGGGCCGCCGATGTCAAAATGCCGGATTTGAATGAATTAATGTCAACTGAAATGTGCAAAACCCACCTAACGGCCAGAACGCCGCCTGAGGATTGACTTATACACGAAACCCAAGCCAAATAAAATATTAAATATTATGTACAGCATAATTTGGGAGGCGGGTGCAGGTACTGCCTCGGAAACCATTTATTGGATAACCAACACTCCTGCTTGTAGGTCGCTCCAGGAGAGTCGCTACGTTTGGTGACTTAGCAGGGGTGCCTGGGTTCATTGGTTGAGATTTGTCTAAGTCTTGTCGCGTGTTTGCTCACATACTGCGGGCCGATCGGGAGAGTCTGGTTGAGAGGGACCTTTTGACCTTACCAGCAAGACTCTCTCCAGGAACATCGCCTTATACCGCGATGGGAGGGATGGGTTTGTACTTCCATCTTTCCTGGACACACTGATCCCTAGATCCATACCCACCCCTCACACATTTTCCTTTTCTTCTTTTCATTAAATAACCCTCCTCACACCATCTCCAAAGATGATATAGGTTCTGGGAAATTGTTTTCTTCGTGAATCCTGCGGAGTTAACGTAAAAAAATACATACATTTAATGGGTGCAATTACCCAATTCTCGCATCTCAATTTGGGAACCCGGGAACCATTTATTGGACAACCAAAACCCCTGCCCAACTACTGCAAGGCGGGCCAGATCGGGAGATACTGGTTGAAGACTTTCTGACCTCTCCATCCGTCTCTCTTGACCCATCGCCCTACACCGCAGTGGGACGGTTGTATTCGTACTTCCATCTCTCTTGGATGGTCACATTGACCACAGATTCCCACCTCTCATACCTTTTTCATTCCCAGAACTCCCTTTCCTTCCTTTCCCAAAAAAAAGAACCCCACTCAGCATCCCCAAAGATGACATAGGCCCTGAGGAAATTTTCTTTTCTCAGGGCATCCTGTGTGGAGTGTGGAACTAATGTTAAAGCTAATGTAATGGATATTGGCATTCCATTTAACATAATAAGATTCACAAAATGAGCAAAAATCTGAAAAAAATACAATGAAGTATTGCAGTTTTCTCAAAGCGATCAGAATATATATTTTTTAATTAAACAAAACCTGGGCATATCAATTTCTTAGCCAGCCACAGAGAAATAAGAATAATATAAAGTCAATCCCGTAAACGGCAAAGTTGTAGAGACGTCACGCAGCAAAGACGATATCGAAATGCGTTGGTGGAGAGTACGTGGAATGTGGAAAACGCTTATTAGCAAATTTCGCACGAGGCAAGTCAAACGACCTTCCTCGGTTTTTTCGGCCACAATTCTACAATCTGTGAAATAACACGAAAGATACGATTGTGCGGGTACGGAAACCAATAAATTAAACACAAAAAAGTTAACGATTATATTATGCATGTGCAAAAGCTTTACTTGGGCGGGTGTTAATGATACTAAATAACAAGGACAAGACAAATAACGTTGGCCAAACGAAAAGATTGGGGAAACAAGAAAAAAGTTTCATCCGCTGATGGTGATAATAGGTACTGATAAGTAGTCATGTCCACAAATAGATAATAGAGATGAAAAACTTTTTGCAGAACTAGCCAGTTATTTTGCTAGTAGTACCAAAATGTCACTATTTATTATTGTTAAAGTTTTCTTTTTGTACTGTTGGGCAGAATTGTTTGTTCGTCTTTTATTTTTTATATACATACTTGATACATAACGTCATTTTATAGCTTTGCAGTGGGTCCTTGGGGCAAAATTCCGTTAGAAAAATGATTGAATAGTATGTTTATTGTAGGGCCAATTTGTGTTCTAGACATATTTACTTCATGCAACATACTTTGGGATGTTGTTATTCAATTTGGGAGGTGGGTATGGGGTACCGCCGGCCCTTGAACCATTTACTGAATAACCAACACCTCTACCATAGGTCACTCCAAGTGGTTCGCAACGTTTGGTGACTTGGCAGTGGACCTGGCTAGTCAAATCGGGAGAGGCCGGTTGCGGGAAACCCTTTGACCTTTCCAGAAATTTGAACTCTCTCACTTTCCTTTCCAGAACGTCCTCTCTATATTTCCTTGAAAAGATCCTCCACACAACATCCCCAAAGATGACAGGCCCTGAGAGACATTATTTTCTTGCCGTGTGAAGTGAATGTATTAAAAAAAGGAAATTCTTCCATGTATTTTTTTTTTACAATCAATTCTTGTATTTTAACAATTTTGGGCACTACCTCGTGGTGTACCTACATCCATGTTTCTTGTGTAGGAGTATACAAAACTGTCATGTTTTCCCTTTCAAATGATGTTTGATTGACTATAGTCATGTTTATATCTATTAAATAAGCATAAAAAATTACATCGCCTATCAAAATCAATAAGAATCCCAAATATTTATGTATTGATATTTTATCGCTTGTTGGTCGATTAAATAATTATTATGTTGTTATTTTACACGACTTATGTGTATCTATGACCTAGAGTCTAGAGATTAGATAAATGATATTTACATTTAGGAAATTTAATACTTTAAATGATGCAATCGAGTTTATTGGGCTATGGACGGATGATGAACCAGCAATTAATTGGTACATTTAGCAGGAGGTGTGTGATGAACTACGTAAGACTCCTACAGCAAACTGTCTGTTTGAAGAATACTGAGCGCTACCTAACTGACCCAAGTCGCGGGAACATAAACCAAGTTTCACTGTTGTTTGGTTGGTTGATATTTTATTGGATGGTTGCTGCGGATAAGCGACAAGCGGCTGTGCCAAGGTGTGCCAAGTATTCGCGGATTGTTGGATTGTCTGACAGCACCGCCAATACAAAACTATGAATGGGTCTCGTGACGTCACCGCCCCGTGAACACGGACCACTGTCACTGACACACCACCACCAGTAACCGCACACAAACTCACAAACACACACACATACGGACTCGGACGAAAAAAAGTCGGCCAATAATAACACTACTAGCTAACCGAATGGCAGTCATTAAAATTGCGAATGTATTAGAAATTTACCTTGAATGAAGTGATTTGTGTTGTGTGGCATATTACTGTACGCTGAGGTGATTGGTTGTGGTAGCTGTTAGCTGCTTGCTGTATCATTCCTATTAGAAACGCAGATAAACTACGCGCTTCGGTCATAAACGTTACGTGTCCATTCTACACTCTCTTCTCATCTCGACAGTCCTACTCCCCCCATACGCACGGCGGGCAAAGACAACATACACATGCCCAGCCTCCAGCTTCCAGTACCCAGGTAACAGACATCAACCAACTTTCCAGCTTATCCATAAACAAACATTCGTATTCATTTATGGTATTGATATTGAACCCAAGACGATTTGATAAACTTTAACAGGTATCGAAGATAAAGCTGCTGAATAATGATTGTTACATACAGTCAGACTAATAAAAGATAATAAATACAAACAGTTAAAAGCAAAACAAATAAAAACTACAACAAATCACTCCAGGAGCAATTAAACACGGTGGAAAGAATTTCTGTCAGATGTGGTTTAGTGAACATTGAACACTGCGGCTTCAAGCAGCATGCTGATGATTACAGATATCAATCAATGGTGACATATCGCTGAAACAGTTCACTATTATTAGCAATTCATTCATGTTTGCCATTTTAAACAAACAATGCGGTCTATAAAAAGTTGTACGTTTACAAACTGCGAATGTCACGGGTGCAATTTGACTGGAAATGCGTTTAATTCAGACTGGGTGTTTGTTTGGTTGCCAACAACTGCCAACTTATAATAAACCATACTCAATGTTTTACAGCTACTTCGTCCGTGGTAGCGAATGTTGCACGATTTACATAAAAGAGTTCTGATGAACAATCAAGGTTATTCACGATATTATTCAATGGAATATTTCTTACCGTATTCTGACCGCCAGAAGACGTTAATGGCAGACTGTCTAGTCTAGGTACTACACACTACACAGCACTATAATAAGGTCGATATAAACAACAATAATTATTATTATGATCGCTGTTGTGACCATTAAATTAAAGGTACGTACCAAATGCAGGCAATTATTTTAATTCAAAAGTCGTGCTGAAATCAGTAGAAGCCATTTACAGATCCATCGATCGTGAGATCCAAAATGAATGACGGAAGAATATCGCTGAAAAACGTTAGTTAAAATTCTCGCATTGTACGAGAGACCTTCTTAGACTAGAGATCACGCTTTGATATCGTTAATCAGAATGGCTGAATAAAATAGAAACATTTGTATGCAAGAACGCGCTGTAGGACATGCCAAAATACTTTTTAAACCAAGTCCATGAAAGGAGGCATATCTGTACTAGGCAACCAGAATCAATGCCACGGGTTGAGCTGAATATAAAGCGATCAATCCTTAATATAATGCTAATTAATTGCATGACAGAATGATATCTTCGGAAGTCTCCAATATTTGCAAACTAAAATATTTATCGGAGATTCTTATGAGATCATGTTATAAACCAACACACCTCCACAGGAAATATAATAAGACTTATTAAAAAAAATCTAAAACACCTTCTCGTGTATTATAAAAATAATTTAATGTTTCATAATTACAAATAGAATCAAGCAAAAAATGCATTACTTCAAATCCACAAAGATAAGCCAGAGCACAAGACCGAGAACTACAGGACAAATAATCATCCATAATTGCACGGTGCAGTTGCAAAACATTTTTACAGAAAGTTATAAATTACAAAAGGTAGATACGAATATGCACTAACTATACATATTAATTCAACATATAAACTTAAAACACAGACCCTAGAAAATGGAATAAAAACACCATTCATATCAACTTTAAAGTACCTAATCGAACTCTTACTCGGTAAAATGTATTATTCTGCAGCAACAATTCATAATATGTATACACAATCCAAAATATAAACCATGTACATAATATATTTCCGAATTTTCCTTACCGCCTTCATTATTTTATTATTTTGTAATTTATAAAAGTGTAAAATGTGAGGCATTTTTATCTAAAAACGTTTAAAAAAAGATTATGAAAAAAAAGAAAACCATTGAGGTTTATCGTGTGAGGTAGCAGCTTCAGTTGCTGAATTGGTTCGTTTTACCCAGGAAATGGGATATTTGTATTATGTATCGTTATTATAGTGCTCGCGCAGTCTAACAGTAAAGTATAGAAGTAGTTCTGGACCACATCTCTATGACTATTAATTAATGTCTCCCATGTCGCTCGGCTATCAACTTTCCAGTGTCGTGACAATGGAACGCTAGGAACTAATATAATGGATACCATTTGTGACTAAAACGTGTGGTCCATTTGGACATTTAGAGAATAGAAACAGACTGTTTAATGTCTGCTCTATAGAAGGAGCCATCAGTTTTCCTAACAATGTTGAACTCTAAAGTTTTCATGTATTAAACTGGTGATCATTTTGATTGTCTCTGTTTCTGATATTGTATATGCTAACTCATTAAGGGAACGTCATACTGACCTGACTTTAGATTTGATACCCGTGGCCAATCAAACTAACGGAGTAACAGGTCATTGTCAATTACTATGACAAAATGATAAGCAGCAAATAAATAAAAAGAGTAGATTAATTAACACAGGTATTTACAGAAACCCTTTTAGGTTCATCTGACAGGAAAGCAAAAGGCCAAGAGTGGTGAATTACTTATATGAATATAAGTTATATATAAAATTATATTCCCAGGATCGTTTGAATATTTGACGAGGTTTTATTCTATGAAATTTATTGATTCATTGTTAAGATTACAGGAATTAAAATAAACCATCGAAAGAAAAGTAAAACACACTAAATTCTCCGAGGCAACCAGAGGTGAAGTCTTTATTTTTGTATATCAAAAGATTTCCTTTCATCAGACAACACATGTAAAAACTAAACACATCCTGGATGGCTGTCTTATGTAAGATTTATAGCGTATCGAAATATCTGGACTGTCCGCGGACCGTTCCCAGAATCGCTTGCGTCACTGCCACAAGCTTCACCTCCACACTCCACACTGGCTGCCACATCGTGGACAGTGGACACTGGGTCTGAGCGAGTTACACCGGTACAGCCAATCGCATCCAAAAGTTAAAGACAGTACAATATTATATTATAATGATAATGATAATGACTAATCCACTTGTCGTCACTTTAATCAGCACAATAATCAAATAAGCAATGCAGTACAAGCAAAAAAACTATGAAGTTCTAGAACCAAGGTGGTATTTGTAAGTGAAGTGAAGAGAAGTAATTATGTACAATTCAAATCGGCGCTGTAATTTATAAAAAGCGCATATCTCGTACACAACACTTGAACAGACAACAAGGTGTTTTAATTCAGATTACGTCACCAAGATTTGGCGCGAAAAGACGCAGCTCTCCACTGGCAGAAAACATTTGCGTTTCCGCCAAACACCTGTGACGGCAGAGGCAGATTTATGGGATTGCCAGTTATAAATACAATTTGTTTTTATGATTTTCTTGAAATATGAGTTTTCTTTGAGCGGTTTTTGTGGTCGTGATTATTGATTTACAAGCTGCAAAGCACATTCGATAGAAGATATAAATTGGTGGATCCGCCGAATGAATTGTGTGGGTTGAGAAATACACTTTGTTACATATTACTTAACACCTTCGAATTTCGAAAGTTGAATGGATGAGAAAAAATATTAATGAACAATGTTACTATTTTGATTCATTTGAGGACATCAACAAGTATTTCATGAGGCTTGGCTGTTTACCTACCTAATATAAAAACATATAAAAAATATAACAGAATGCTGATAGACCAGACCAGTGGAGAGCTATTATCTGTGTGGCCGGTGGTGTGGTGTTCTCAGTTCTCATCCTCGCTCCGGTCCAGCGGAAGTGCCCAGCGGAGAGGAGACCTCTCTGTTTTTATTGCTCGCTAACCGGTGGTTGTCACTCTCAGGCCTCGGGCATCTATGTGTCCCCCAGGAGTGTCTTTGACCGATCATTGCATTTAAAGACCAGCGAATACTGGTCTGTTCGCTTCGGAACGGATACACAATACTTCAACTAATTCAAGACACTTGCGCCAAGTAAATGAGATCTCCAACATTTCTATTCAATTATTTATGTCATCAGGTACAAACTGTACCTATAAATAAACCTATATTTCGCCGTAAGAAAATTGCGAAACATAACAAGAAAATATGCACCGAAATCTATGTATTACAAAAATTTGAAAACTTTGCATATTTACAATGCGCATACAAGTAGATTAGATAACATTAATTTGGCTCGAGATGTTTGCAAAAACCGTAATGCGTTTAATTGAATCTTGGTAAATACACAAGGAAATGTTATCAGATTGCGGATACAGGAAATAATTTTGGAAATTATCGAAATTAGTGAGAAACAGATACAATCTTAGTGTTACGGTTTGAGTTCGAACGGTGCAAAACACTC
Organism: Limnephilus marmoratus; assembly: GCA_917880885.1. Lineage (NCBI taxonomy): Eukaryota > Metazoa > Arthropoda > Insecta > Trichoptera > Limnephilidae > Limnephilus > Limnephilus marmoratus. The sequence goes on along the minus strand of OU862911.1, from coordinate 57,618,122 downwards.
CACAATTTCGCAATAAGATAATTCTTTCGACCTTGATCACCTCAAGGCTGACTAAAATTGTTCGTTTCTACTCAAATCCATTCGGAAAGATGAAGATAGATCAGCTTAGATAGATCAGCTTTTGAACTGAAGCAATAAAACATAAATAATACAAGTCGCAGAAATATTTTTACATATATTATTAAATTTAACAGTTGCTCTTTCTCATTCTTCGGGAGCGTTCAAAATAATAATAGTTATAAACAAACGGCATTTTATTATGTAATATTTTTAACGATATCCCGTATCTCTAATTCATTAAAAAATATACAATATTCATTGTACAGCACGGACAGTATACATAATATTTAGAAAAAACATCTTAGTTGTTTACACTGCTAGATTTTCGGAATTTGCAAACCACTTGATCGAAAAAAACCATAAATTTGATGGAAACTCAGGCTTCACCCTAATTCATAAAAGCAATATAGGGATTTGTAAATAATAAAATTAGATAGAGCCTAAGATTAATGATAAATTGTAAAGCGCCCTTGAGGTGATTTTTCACAAAAACGGCGCTCTATAAATTGTCCAATTATTATTATTATTATTATTTATAAGGTTGGAGAATTTAGAGGCACTTGAACTAAGGAAAGCCATAAACACTAATAGTAAGGTATTTAATAACCAACTAAATTTAAATAAAAGTCCCATACTAAGATTGTTCCCTGTTGACAAAGAACACGCCCGCCCGTTCCCTTCCCAATTCTCCATCTACACTAACTTAGTAACTTATGCCTTATTTCTCCTTCACTTGAGAAGTCCAGCCCATTTTGTTAAATCATATATTATCTATAACACGCATGTAACTTAATGTTAGTAGAGTATCATACTGCCCTGAAGAAGCTACGTTGAAGCGAAACCTCAGAGTAACAATATAGTGCTCTGAGAGCAAAACCCGATCGGCATAAAGTATAAAAAAATAAAAGTGGTGTTTACAAAGTTATTGTTTTATTTTTAATTAAATACTCTTTTTGTAAAATGTGCCATTGAAAAAAAGATCAATGTTTTAACAATTGTTTTATTATTATTCTCTATTTGTTGGTGAATAGTATAACAGTAGTTGGTTCTGTCGTCAAACCTCCGTCAGTTAAGTTCAGTATTCTTATCGCTTCGATATCTCTTCTGGCAGACGCAGACGATGGAGTTGGTGTAGATACCTACCTAGTTGAAGTTACGACCATCTTGTATTTCCCGCAACAAATACGGACCATTGTGGGACACGTGCTCCGGGTTCGAGATGGCTCACGGACGTTATATTTTAATCCAACCAATCAACTGAGTGATAGCAATATTCATTTAATATTCGAATGATAGTAAGTGTACCTACTTATAAAGTATAAAAGATCACATTGTAGGAACTACGATTCCCTTTTTTTTAACGCTATAAACATTTTTAAACGCTATAAACATCGGCGCAACAACATTTTTCATTCATCGTGTTAATTGTTTATAACCTTGAAATAATTGTTTCTTTTCATAAACATAATACTTTTTTTTAAGCCACAATCAGAGCGAATTGCACCATTTTTTTTAATAAATTGAGCAACTGCAATTACAGAAAAAATGCTATGGATAAAAGAAAAAAACCAAAGAAAACAGAACATAAGGTTGCGTGTTCAAATCACGTCGGGGTCACCAATGTTAGAAGTGTTGTTTCCAGGGCTGAGGAGCTGGTGGAAAATGTTTGACCTGTGCTCCGTCTTCTCATCAGACGAGTGTATACCAATACTTTACCATAAGGAATCGTCAGGTTCCTGGGGATCACGGTGCTTCTAGGCCGCGATCCAGTGTTCAATGATTATATTGGATGATGATTGATAACACTTTACTCATATTTGAGTGATTAACATTTACTTAAGATTTAATATTTTACACGATTTAGTGTTCACGTATGAAACGGGAAGAGAGGTACAAACGCGAGTGGCCGGCAGAATCGAGCGCTGGAGGCGGAATCAATTGCTCGGTCATCGCCGGAGTGATCCAGAGATGTTTTTTGTGAGAGACGTGGTGGGGATGCCACACGGCAATAAAAGTGATGCCCATAAAAGAAAACCTACATTATTTATTGTACTTATTTTCTACATGTTTCCTTGTTATTTTGACTTCTCCCACCATTCCCCCCCCTTCCCCCTCCAAATTACCAATCCCACTACACTCACCTAATAATATCTATTAATTTCTGTACTTGTATACTTTTTAAGTTAGTTTTAAGAACGCTAGTGAATGACACGGATGTGTCGGAAGCGGTAGTAAATAATAAATAAAATTAAGTAACAAATGTAAATACATCATGAATAAAACTCTTCAAAACAAAAGTAGAAAATGGGTTGAAGATTGATATATTATTAAGTATAGTTATTGAGGGCAAGGGGCAAGAATGACGGCGCACACATCAATGAATCTTTTCATCATAAACACGCGGGTGAAAACATCCGGAGAGCATCTTTTCGAATGTTTTCTGCATTATAATACGTAAACTTTGTCGATAGCGGCATTTAACTCCACACACTGTGCCACAAAAACGTGGAAGACGCTCACTTCAAAGTACCGCCGCAGCTCATCATATGAATACATAGCCAACTTCTGAGGAAACGTCCCGACACTATCTTCATGTCAATTGAACGGCTAAGGCTGGTTTACACAATCAAACCTGCCTCAGGAACTGGACTGATAAAGGTTTTTGCAGTACGTAAAACAAGTATCATGCTAAGTTGTTGAACATCGGTTAAAAAAAGCCATTTTGACACGTATTTTTAAGTTTGATTTTAACTCTCGTTAAATACAGATTATTTTTATTATTGTAGAAATTTCACTGAACATAACAACTATTTACTACTTACTTAATCTGTTATTTTAAAGGCAACCATAAAAAGTATCACCAAAATAATCATCAAGAGAGAAAGATAGAAAATAATAGATTTCATAAAATATCTCTATGACTTCGTGTAAACCAGTGGTTCCCAACCTTTTTCTGACCCGGGACCATGTTTGTATGTGTATGTTTATTTTTGCGACAGGGACCACAAGCAGTGGCTTAGCGAGGGGGCGGCGGCGCCTCGGGTGTTGTGTTTTGTCAACTTTAATGGGGGGGAGGGTGACACCACATTATGGTGCCACCCACGCTAACCTAAGTCACTGCTTGTGGTCAGTGGCGTAGACTAGCATGGGTGGCAACCGGGACGGATAGCACAACGGGAGGGGCGCCATGGGATAGTGTAGGATGGGTTCTAGCAGAATATTTACCACAACGGAGGGGGCGGAATGGGATAGGGTGGGACAGGTTTTAGCAGAATATTTACCACAACGGAGAGGGCGGAATGGGATAGGGTGGGACGGGTTTTAGCAGAATATTTACCACAACGGAGGGGGCGGAATGGGATAGGGTGGGACGGGTTCTAGCAGAATATTTACCACAACGGAGGGGGTCGAACGGGGTAGGATGGGGTGGGGCGAAACGGAATACGATAATGGCCACTGACCACAAGGTTTAATAATGATAAACTGAATATTGTCCCGATTTTTTTTATTCAGTTTTTTATTTCTATTGACCGGCGAACCATCGCGGACCATCTTCTAGCCTCTTGCGGACCACTAGTGGTCCGCGGACCACTGGTTGGGAAACCCTGGAGTAAACGGACATTATAATTGCTGATTATGAATTAGAGTATAACATTATATTCACGCAGTGTTCTGTGGCAAAAATAGGTTTTTATGATTCAAATGGTGGGGAACTGCATAGACTACAAACAGTAAAGAAAACATGATAGACAGATAAATAATAAATGAGGATGGGTTGTTGAGACAGTGAATCGAACACCAAATTAAAAAAATAGAAGCACTCGAGATGATGAATTCAGAGGAAAATATTAAAACAAAATAGAGGCTGAAACATTTATTCAGCGTGATACGCTTCAGCTCAAGCCGTGAGAATGATAATTTCAAGCATTGCAACGTTTTACTGCATTTTAATGATGGCTAACTAGGTAGTAAAACAATCAATTAAATTTACAAGTCGTTACTAATGGAAACAAACTTTCGCCTATGATTTCACTGAATTTATTAATAAAATAAAATAAATAAGAGTGCAGCCGTAACTGGAGATGATTTATAGTTTGCATTAACATTTTAAATGGACATTTAATTATGCATCCAATGATGAATCGCTTATCAATTCCGACATAGACACAAAATAATATCATTTCAACGGAAGTCCAACCGCAAAATAATAAAGATCCATGGTTGATGGTGCATGTTTTCAACCATCTGTTATTGTCTCGCAATTCTGTTTTTATGGTATCCCAAAAAAGTTGTTTGTAATAATTGTGTGATGAAGCTGTCAAAAGTATTGCTGCAAATGTAGGCCAGCAGTTGAAAGGAGTCAAGTGGGTCAATAAAATAGATAAAACGTCTAAAAAGAATTTATTATTCGAAAATTTATTTTAGATCTCGACCAAATTTTCTCGAGAAAACTATGTAAAAGGCGCAAAAGAGTCTTATTGTTTGAATACATAGTTATATATATATTTATCATTTGCTTCCATGATAGTTGATCCCCTGACAGTTTGCCCCCCGGCATACTTATATACAGTATACAGTCGGTTTAGAGAAAATACGGTATACACTACTTACACAAAATATAACTAATTGTCCCCGATGGGGTGTGCAGAGAGGATTTTCTGTCAAATAACAAAAGTATGAAACACATTTTTATTAAAATGCAACAAAGAAAAAACTACCTCTCTATATTCTGTATTTTATACCAGCGTATAAAAGTCGACACTGTAAATAAATTCGATTGATATCCATACCAAATTTATTATTAATTTGAAGTAATTTAGTAGTAAATTCCAGTGAAATTTAAAAACAAAACTTTTGATTGTTTCAGTTTTTTTGATCTATGAAAATAACACAAAAAGGTTCCGAAAGTTTATACGAACTTTTCGAATACTCAAAACCGATCATCGTATAGACGTATACACAATTGCTGTCCGTTTATCGTTAAAAAATTTACAGGTGCAAAAAATCCTGCTTTCAGCATAGAGATATACAATAGAGGCGACATGCCTTACAAATATTTTCGAGATTCGTGTTCATCTCAGGCTTGCGGAGGCATACGGGAGGGGTAGTTCGACACTTTCCGTTATCTACCGAAATGAAACATGTGGTCCGAAGGGCATGAATGCAATTGCAAAGCAGGGGTTTACAGACTTTTCAAGTAGAGGGCCGCATACAACGACATCAAAGTTCATCAATTATATTAATCAACCTAGTTATTTCTTACTGTTGCAGTGCCTATTTTTGGTAAACTTTCGAAACCACTGGTTACGCTTAATACAAATATTTTTTAGAAATATCTTTATATTCACTTTAATTACTATAAAAGAAAGAAAATATTGCATTCAGTTTTCAATTACGAGTATGACATCGCGCCATTCGCGCTCGCGAGTTCTGGAACGAGTTGAACTGAGCTCTGAAGCCGGGTATTGAAACATTTAAGGGACTTACAATAGACTCCACACCGAGCGCGAGCCGCCATGTAAATATACCTCCAAAAATGTACAAGAATGCAGGTATCCTTAGACTGAGGGCACAGCGTAGTAAGGACTCGAACGTTCAACAGTCTGAATAGTCCGTTCCATACATTGCACGAACGCCTTTTACACATACGCTTGGTATGTCACACGTCAATCGGACACGATGGTTTTTGGTCCACTAAATGCGAGAAATAGAGAATTGGAGGTAGTACCTTCAAATCCGTCGAACCAATTTATTCGCTTATTGTCTCATCTATTTATATATATCAATGGCTTTCAGTGACTTTTCGCAAGGATAGTATATAAAGACACATACACATTATTTTTATCCTAAATATGTGTTGTTCGGGTCGGGTCAATTCTAATTACGCGACACTTGTGATATTTTTTTAATCATAGACAAATTTTAAATTTATTTTAATTGGGTTTAAAATCTTAAATGTAGTACATATATGATGTACATATTTTCTGACAAACAAAAAATTTTAATTGTAAAAAAAGTGATACTTAGCTAATTTAGGCTTCAAATCAAAACAGAGTGTAATATTCGTATATATGAGTATTTTTTATCACATGTGTTGACAATATCATCGGGAATCGATATCAGGAAGACGATTGGATGGCAAAAAAACAAAAATATAATTTTTTAATAACGTCAACTCTATAAAGAGGTTATCGTAACCAACATCCCTCAAATATCATCACTTATTATGGCGACCGGGTGATAACGCCCAGATAATAATGTACATTGTATTCAAAATTCAAACCAGTCGTATTCACAATTTAATATTATAAATACATTATAATAATATAATAAACCGCTGATAAGGCCACTACGAAATACTTCTCCAACCGCTTCACGTACAGAAAAAACGTTACACATTAAAATGGTAGATATGTAGATACTGGAATATTTTTTTCATTGGAAAATTCTCATCCTGGCAACCCCGAGTGAGCCACAGACGCTACATTTCCCGCCAGGAAAACACATTTAACTGTCAAAATAATGTCAGTTTGCATTTGCCTGATTTTGGTCGCATTTAATATTAGATTTTCTGATATTTAAAATCACCTTGCGTTAAATTTAATGTTATCATGACTGAAAAATAAATGTGTTCATTGAAACTCGAAAAGGCATCGATAAAGGGCGAGAATGATAAAAGACCTTCTGATTTTGGAATAATCAAAAGGCAGCCTTGAAAAAAAATCTTTAGTGATAAATCAATAACGAGTGACGTAACAAAATGACGATGTATATGTACATTTCATAAACTTTTCGCAGCCTTTGAGACGCCATAATAACTAGAGGGATTCCCCATTCCCTTCCCGCCTTCCTCGCTATCGCTAAACTACGTGAAATAAACACATTTTCTAACAACTCGCGCGCAACCTATTGCAATTTTTTATACAAATTTCATAATGCCAGAGCTCACTATTATAGAAAAACCTTCGCGGGCGTTCGCAAATCAAATCCCAAAAGTTTCATCGCAATCGGAAGAATGCTATAGAAAATAATAAAGGGGAAAAAAGAAAAATTAATTTTATATATAGGTAGATTATACAATAGGTAGATTGAAGGAGAGTTCAACTACCAATATTTTAATAACACTTACATAGGTTTACGGGTTGATTTCTTCTAATCGAAATTCGAAATCTTAGTAGTAATAAGTATTATAATCTGTGTTTCGAATATAATATATGAGAATACTGTTACTTTATTTTGTCGATAATGTTTTCTTAAAACATCTTATGAAGTATGACAGTTAACAGACTTCTATGAATGGATCCATTCATTTGGTGGCTGTATGGCAACAGTGGACTTGTGTGTGGTATGGTATGGTGTGTGATGTGGTGTTTGGTGGTTGGTGTGGTGTTCGGTGTGGTGTTTTGTTTGTGGCTATGCCTAACTATGCACAGTACCGAGCTGTTGTACAATACATGCCCTGTGATATTGTGTGTGATATCGTGAACTCTCACAGGAACGAGTACCTAAATTGTGTAAAGTGTCCACATTATGTAAGTTGGATAGTACTTGTCTTGGTTTCGAACGAACATAACATTATAATATGATATAATTACATGCTAAAAATATATGTATATAAATTGTGAAGAAGCAATAAATAAATAAATAAATAAATATAGCACGCGAATTAATTTGGGCATCGAATACAAATCTCGAATACAACATCTACAAATCTTATAAAAAACATAATAACATGGCTGGAATTTTGTACAAATTTAACGTATCACATAATCATCTCATAATTAACTACGCTAAGTTAAAAATCATAGATAATATTGAAATAACTAAGAAATATATTTTATATTTACACCATAACACTGTTAAATCTACCAGGAGAACAGATGAAGTCCCGTGTATAAAAGTGGTTTGTTCCCCGTGACACGATAACACAATAGACCACAGATAATCGGGCCTCATGATGGGTTCACACGAAGGCGTGAATTAAGATGATAATCACACTCCCACTCGTTCCTCCAATTATTTGATGTAGGTTTAAAGCATACCATCTATCCACCATAAAGCACACAATTAATATAAAATTGTTTTATACCTCATCTCAGAAAGCCTAACACGTGTATTCAAATAAAAGAGACACAAACCAGTAGAATTTTTGACAGGGTATAACAAATCTAAATAAATTATTATTCAAATTCTCAGAATGTAATTCTGCCTCGGGTCAAATTATTATTATTAGCCCATTCTCGTAATACGAAAGTTTAAACTCAAGCCAAGGTTTGACAGAAGGAATGACGGAGGTTAAATTGTCCGTTAGGATTTGGATTGGAACGAACAATCGAGCTACACATGTTTTTATCCCTCATTTTACATTAGTATTTATATTCCCCAACACGCGAGATATTCATTAATGAAAAATACTGAAGCTTTGTTATACAATTTAAATCATAAGATGCCTATGTTGAATGTTGTATTTTATGGGCCATCAACGTAGAATGGGCATCACGCGACATGTTGCATCCTCAAAGACGGACGATATAGATTAAAATGCGACTCGTGATCATAATATTCTAATCCTCAAACAAATAATAAACGTTTTTGACAAAATTATTGATGAAAAATGTGAAGACCATTTAGCGATGAATCGTGGTATAAGAGTGTAGTTCTTTCATTATAAAAGATTAAACACGCAAACAGGAGTGTCCTTTAAGTATGCAAATACAACAGCATTACTTCCCAGCCTGCGTGTGAGTTAATACATTGATACGGGTACGCCAATATTAGTGTGTACGTAGACTGTAGACACGTCATAGTCAATCTTCTTCTCACCAGCGGCGAACACACCAACACCAGACACACCTTGGAGCTTACAGCACCCACAGATCACGATAGTATGAGACACGAGGATTGAGGATCACAAGGAGGAGACACAAGGGTCGTACTCATTGATTACACATACACAGCTTCAATAATGTTATTCCAGATGATCTGCCCCCTGGGTCCTGGAGTCCGGCCGTGGCAAGGTCGCCCGCAAAACATTATCTCCATCTGTTGAATCTGAAGTAACTTTCGCTGGACTCCCAGCGGTCAGTGGTACCGTTGCTTTTCGACAGTTTATACTCTCGTACAGCCCACGACCTCGATTATGATCACTCTGAAGTGTGTTTTTATTGACATAACACAGAGCGGACGAAGGCTGGAGAAACCAATTATTCACTGAGAAGTGGGTCCCTACACGGAAGTGAGGTCCAAACTGCTACACGCGGGAATCTCGAGCATTCAATTTAAAACATAGCCACCGAGGAGCAAGAGTTCAACAACACTTCCCCATCGCATTGTACAGAGTAACAGAGGCAGGCTTTCGAGCGAGTGCCACCTTACTTTCGCTGGAAACCAGATAGATGAACATCACAAATCACAAGTAACGGACTACGAACAACGGCAAAGCTCAACTTACTGGGACAATGGATACATTATTGGAATTTGAATTATTTTACAACTGAAAGATTAAGAACATAATTTAGCTTAGACTCCCCGAGAAGGGGGATCTAAGACTAGCGAGTTCCCGGAGATGACCCCTCGTAATGCCGAGTTCAACAGATATTACGTAAGCGGTTCCTATACAATGAATACGGTATTATGAATAATCATTCAATACGGAACTTCACATCAGGTTCGTCACAATAATATAAAGCATAAAAACAAAAATCTTATTTTAAACAACAACAAAAATAATATTATAATAATACATATATTTTAATGTGGCATATTGGTGTTATTATTTCAAGACATTCTGACATGTTAGTAACGTGGTATTAAATTTATTCGTCGAATATTATCTATTCTCAACGCTGGAGGGTGGAAGAAAAGAGATGTAGACAAAGGCAATCTGGAGAATATCTATAGCAGCGTGCTCACTGTTCACTGTCCTGGCTCAAGTCTCAAGGTCAACAAACAGTGCGATGGACGGGCAACGCGCAACGGGCATTCCACGTCTATGTGCGAGGCTTATTACTGGACTTATTATTATCATGATTCGCAGCAAAAGAGCTCTTTTGGTTTGAATCAAGTTTCTTGACAATCGAATGGAAGCAGAAGACTTGTATTGTGTGGATCTTGTTTTTCGGTGACTGTGCTGTGCGTCGTGTACTCTGTATTGGTAGAAGCTGTATAGTAGTTGACTGTTGACTGCTCTCAGAGTGGTAGCTGGTAGCTGTTAGCTGGACGGTAGTGCTGGGAGGAGGGAGTAGCGGTGTGGGGGGAGGGCACTTCCTGCCGGCCGCTTCCTGTGGGTTCGTCGGCCTGCTGCGCTATTCTGGTGCCGTAAACATTTCATAAGTCAAAATTAAACGTCGGCACAATTTCGGAACGCGGGGCGCGCGCGGCGCATGGCGGCCTGAACACCGAGCAAGCCGTATCGCTCGCGCTGTGTCGGCTGCCCAATCCCAGCGCCCACAGATATGACAGTCAGCTATGGATTCCTGCTGCACTACGCATTCAGAACACGGCGTTCCCCATTTAACGCGACGGTTACTATAGCAGTTAATGCAAGAAAACACAGCATTCGCAAGTAGAGTGGTAGCTGTCTCCTTGTTCAGAATAGGACAGCTTCCTCCATCAGTCTGGATCTGGCCAGTTGGAACTGCCTGTGTACCGCATAGTGCATACCTTCCGATGGAATTATTTCAGACTAATAAATGAAGTGATGGCAGAGATACCACAGACAAATTGTGAAGTGTGAATTTGAGAGTAAAACTGAGTCCACCGAGAAAGACACATTTTTACAAACAAATTTTAACAAACGGTGTTTTACATTTTTTGTAAAATTCCGTTGCAGATAGAGGTGAAGCACATGCGCAACCTTCGATATTATTTGCGAGTATTATACCAATGAATGGACCAACTGCCAGCCGCAAATGGTGAGCGATAAGGCAAATCACCTGTCATCAATGTTATACAGTACTGCAATACTATGTCTGCATTATCGGCAATTCCCAATATCTTTTGCTCTAGGTACTAGCTACTAGGTCTATCTATTATTACGATTATTACCAACACAGCCACTCTCTGCGGTTTATCAACATACAAGAGTGCCTTTATTTTATTTATTTTTATTACAATTAAAGTAGATCCCCCGTGTGGTCTCATATAAACATACATTTTTTTTTTATATTTTAATTTATACTTAATCCATACATAATTTTGAAAAGTTTCTATGAATTTTCTTAATCTCAGTACATTTTTAATTTCATTAGGAATTCCAAGCTACACATTTGGATTCCTATAAAAAGTTTGTTTTGTTTTGTTCATTTTTTTAGTCTGATGTTTCTTTCTATCTTTTATAGTTTGTTTGTGGAAGTCCTAATTATTGTTAATTTTATTAATGTGGATGAATACACTCTCGCAGTTTGCACTTGACTGTTAAATGCATGGGGTAGTTTTAAAGGTTCAGGATTTTCAAATTGAACCACATAAAAGTGATCAAAGGGGAAAAGGATATCGAATAGAAAATACTTTGAAGGTTCATTTGGCGGAGCCTAACCAGAGGTAACCCCCAAAAAAGTTACATTTTGCTGATCTAAATGAATTTGCAGTCGGCTTTTAATAAATCATCGTATTTATTTCCACCGTGTGTGCAATCAAAACAAAAAGTTTTTCAGGAATTTCTAATCAAAGGGAAAAAACAAAGGCCCGTTCGTGTTTGAACAGCTGCTGGAGGTAGGCAGGCTGGTTGCTTGGTCGGAACTTGCATATTATTTCATAGCCGTTGTTTTATTTGTACCTTGCAACGTAACAGTCCAACACTAAACATTTTCAAGTTCAGAAGTAAACAAGTTATGAACGAATCGCATAAGCATAAACTATGGTCGTCTATAAAAGGCAAATGTCTCAAGACTATTATTTAGCAGTCAAGTAGGCGCAGACTTCAGACTAAACGACCGGCCGATAGTTGAGTCGGATCGGGCTGTTTCAACACATAGTACCCAAATGAAAATGTTTGCTTGGTGGTGGATGCGAGCACTGCCCAATAGTCGGCCGATTGTCGGGATAAGATGATTTTCGATTAAACGGTTGTACATTGAGTGGTACTTGACCAGCGGAAGCGCAATTTAGAACTCAACAACGACGAAATGTTGAACAAATTAATGATGATTCTAAACATTAATTTATTATACTTTATATTGTTATTTGTACAGCTCATTATGAAAAATGATAAAATGACCAATAAAATTGGACAGCCCGTCAAATTTATCGGTTATCGACTTATTTCGAATCATTGGGTGTCCACACTAACACGCTGACTAAGGAGCCGATTAAACTGTTGGCCGATCAAAAGTCTGTAATCTGGGGTAACTCCTAGCGGCCAACCCATTTAATAAATGTACTCAAGGAAAACTTTGTCGTGGTGTCGAGCAAAAATACTCAAAATATTTATTACGAATGAGTCAAATGACAAACTGCGGTCACTCTCGAGACAGACGTTAATTGATCCCTTCCTGTGTATTTCAATTTTAAAAACGATGAAAAAAAATTAGGACTCCGTGTCACACATCCAAAAATTCAATTTTTTTTTAATATATTGTCAATTAATTATAAAGATCTTTAGTGACCGTTCCTTCATTGTTTGCGATTTCTTCAATACTGCGATTTCTTACTTTTGGCTTATAATGAATCACTAATAATCCTTGGGATAGTCCTCTAAAGGAATGCGTTATTATTTGGACAATCGACTTTCATTATCAGTGAGTAGCAGCCAATTACCACCGATTGACCAAGTATGCAAGCGGGATAAGAGAAAAGTCAAAAAGAAGATGAACGAAGCTAAAACATCTGGTACAAGACCTTCCGGCAGACCAAGATAGTGCCTCTTGGACAACCTGGAGAGGCTGGGAGAGAAGGACTGCTGAGAGGATGAATGGCATGATAAAACAGTAAAGCTCAACAAGAGCCGCATGGCCATCAGGAGAAATGTAACTAATAAGACTACCTAGCTATTACATATTTTGTTTGTTGAAACCGCTGTTTACCAAAAGATTAAAAAAGCCAAGTATAAAGGAAACTTGCAATCTTCAAGTCCCGAAATTGATGAAATTTACCAACAATTCATGAGCGCAAATGGTGTTGATAAGGAAAATGTATTATGGTCATGTTTATTAATCATACACGTCGGATATAACATGTTACCAGTATTATTTATATTGCGTGCCCTTGACCGCATTCAGTTGGTGGCGCTAAAATTTGCAACCGTTGATAATAATAGTTTATGCAAATCCAAGAAATGTTCTTGAACCAGGATTAAATGTTTAAACATAGAAAGTGATATGACTGACATGAAAACAGATTCATACACAATTATAAATTCATTTTCTTAATACACGTGTTATTAGATTTTTGATATGATTATGACTTCTGTTTGATAGGCGAAGATCTAAAAACGTTCTGCAAACAGACTTCAACCTACGTATTTCAGAAATTATAGCCATATTTGTGGAAATCAATGAACAGTATTATGAAATAATACACTTTTTTGAAAACAAGATGTAAATAATAATCTTAGAAGGAGTGTTTGTTAGTACTGTTTTTTTCACGCCTTCTTTTTTGCAGTTGATCATGGCCTAGTTTTTTTTCATTATCACTTCGTGTTGCTAATGCTAACATGCTTTAATTCAGTAAGAAATCATTGAAGAGATTAAGAACACATTATGTTCCGACGAAGGGAAAACGTATTAAAGAATTCACAATTCGACAAGTGCTGGAGACGTTCAACAAAGTTCGCCCTTGGTTTGTTGGTGAGAATACTGAATACAGTTTCGCCGTACCACTACAATTGTGTTGTGTTCCTAATCCCGCTCAGTGAGTCAGTGTTAGGAATGGAGACAGTCGTTTGTTTTCAATTGGAATATATTTATGTAAAACTTCAATGTTCCATCTGGCCTTGTGCGAAACGGAACACCAGATAAATAAAAAACATATATATATATATGCACGGACACAATCTCAAAACCAGAAATGCGTAGTATTTTTACTCGGCGGCCGGCGCCGGAACAATATTATTATGCGAGAGGCTAGGCAGGGAAAATAATTCTTCACACTTGATTTTAAGGTATTGCAAGGGTCTTTATGGAAAAAAACAAAGAAATTTGTATTTGGTAGACAATTTCGATGCCTGACTACAAAAGGAACGTCTTAGAAGAGGTTTTGAATTCTTACTTTGAGCAGGAATCGAAAATGAACGTGAATAAAGTTCTGGAAATGAGAAGCCCGCGAAGGTTTTAAAAGTCAAATATAAATGCACGTTAAGAATCCATTTGACGCTTCGATCTTCAGCACTTGAAGACAACGCGACACGCGACGCTGCATAATAAATGTACAATAGTGTTTGGTTGGTTGGTTGGTACAAGGCAGCGAGGAAGAGCATGAATTTAAAATGAGATTTCGATATATTTTTAAAAGCCAGTACACACTTTATTGTTGAGGTACTCTCCTTGCACCAGCGTTGTAAAGATACACATACCCGTACAGTTATTTGTGTGAGCGTGTCATTGAAAGTCTTGAAAGCGTCCAGCAATAACATTTAAATATATTCAACAACAGATGCACGTGTTTAAACACTACAAATACGAGAAATTAATCAGGTGGCTTTTATGAATGTGATATGAGATGCAGCGGAGGAATGTTTCGTACTCGAGAGAGAAAACAAAAAGGAGACTGAAAATATCTGATTTATAAAACATAACAATCACATATCAGAAAACGCAACGGAAATATTAGGAACACTGCTTATCGTGTAATATTAATGGTGAACTCTAAGATATTTACAACTTTGTTGATAAAGTTATTCAATTGGTAGCTGTTAAAGCAAAAAGGCATATCCCATATGGGATGGGGAAATTTTTTAGGGGGGTCAAAAGAATATTTTTTTTGCCGGATTTTTTTACATGTTTTGCTAATGGGATTTTAATTACGCCTTTTTTACCCAACAAGAGAAACATTTAATAAAATGTGTAAGAATAGGTCAAAGGCCACCCCAAGTGGTGGGCTACACGTGGTGATTTAACAGAGGTGCTCGGGTTCATCGGGTGAGGTGTGACCGGGTCTTGGCGATGGATGTGCCTGCCCACAAGCTGCTTGGCAGGCCGGATTGGGAGAGGCCGGTTTAGGGAGACCCTTTGACCTCTCCAGCTGGTCTCTCTCGGCCCATCGTGTTACACTACAGCGGGAGGGATGAATTCACCCCTCACACCTTTTTTCTTTCCAGAACTTCCTCGCTTTCCTTTCCTTAAAAAATACTTTCCATGCAGCATCTCTAAAGATGACATGAGGAAAAGAGCTGAGGAAATTATTTTCCTCGGCGCTTCTCCGCCTCTCTCCGACAAAATTTCCATCTATGATATACTCATTGACAGCGACGAATTATGAATATTAGTGAAGTGAAGATGGTGAGTGGATTATTTTTGATAAGTTTCTCTTCCCGCAGTCTGCAGTTCCTCAGTCCGCAGATCCCAGTCAGCAG
The DNA here is from genome assembly GCA_917880885.1 of Limnephilus marmoratus. Lineage (NCBI taxonomy): Eukaryota > Metazoa > Arthropoda > Insecta > Trichoptera > Limnephilidae > Limnephilus > Limnephilus marmoratus. The sequence continues at coordinate 57,602,554 of OU862911.1, read as the reverse complement.
CCCGTAGATCCCAGTCGGCAGTCCGCAGATCTCAGTCCGCAGTTCAATCTCAGTCTGCAGCCCGCAGATCTAAGTCCGCAGATCTCCATCCGCAGATCTCAATCACAAGGCAACACAGCGCTCGCGGGGACTTGGCAACGGTGGACCATTCAAAATATGAAGTCAGACAGGTGACAACAATATGGGTCTTTTTTATTGAAATGGGCGGACCCGTGATCCATTATACTGCCAAATTTCAGGCGACAATGACACAGGTCGGTAGTTTAATGGAATGGTTGCTGGGAGCTACGACAAAACACATTCGCAAGCGTGGGCTTCGTCATTCTCAAAATAAGTCTTGATTTCATGCCACACTCTTTACTCTCGCACTGTGACTGCGGGATCCTTTTCACGTGATCTGCGGAAGCCAAACCTCTTCACAAATAAACAAAAATGAAATTAGGTGAATAGTTCAATAGGTGTTTCACGTAAGTTGATTTTTTTAACACTTTGTTTTTTCTTTCAATTTTCAGAAGTTTTTATTTGACGATTTCCCAGCCCGATTTTCTAACTAAAAAGCTTTTGAACTACAAAGGAGTGGAAAGCAACCATCTTTCAGTGTTGCTATTTTAATCAGTTAATATGTATATAACGGATAATTTTCATGATTCTATTGATAACAGTAATTTACTAAGTAAGAAGATATATTTTGACTTTGTGTAAAACTAAACAGTGTAAAGCGCACGGGCTGAAATGCACGTTAGACAAGTCTCTCTTGCGACTGCGGATTGGAGGGAAATCTATTTATATTCTATGCCGATGTGGAATGCTGTACAATTCGTAAGATACGATTTGTTATGATTAGGTTCAACTTGGATAAAATTGGTCCCAAAATTTATTTTTCTCAAAAACGTTGTTTGGTTGAAGGGTGGCCTTGTATTCAGAGTTCGTAGATTTTTCGATATAATAATTATTGACCAAGCCAGTTTGCATTTTGTCTGTTTGTAAATTTGTGCGTACCTTTCGCTTCCGATTAAAGATTGCGGCCGTTTTGGTGGTTCAGTAGGGATTATTTTTTTAAATAAGAAATCTTCGTGTTCATTTTGACTTTCTTATTCGCCTTTTTTCAATGTTATGGTAACACCTTCCTGAAAAAAGTTTGAAGAAAGAATTGTAATTGACCTTTCTTTAGACATATTATTCAACAATTATTATAAGCAATAATTATCAGCCTGAAACACTCATCCACATTGAAAAATCTTCCGAGAAAAGATACATGACGCCAACGGGACTTGAACCCGTGTCCTCTCGATTGCCGGTCGATTGCTCTTGACCACTGAGCTATGGCGGCTTATCTCGTACCCGCCAAATGATTCAATATATGCTAGTGTTTCATTCAACAATTACTGCTTATTATATTTTTTCCACCTGAAAACAACCAACTTTATTTTTGCGAGAGAAACATTGTAAGTGTTAAGTCCCTCGCTAGGTGGCGTCGAGACAAATTATGTCTTCATTTATTGGGGAAATACTTAAACTTGTCAAATATTAATTATTATTTTTAATTGTAAAACTAACGTTTTTTTTTTTTTAAGACAAGATTTTTTATGCATAGCACAAAGGGTAACAATTATTATAAGCAATAATTATCAGCCTGAAACACTCATCCACATTGAAAAATCTTCCGAGAAAAGATACATGACGCCAACGGGACTTGAACCCGTGTCCTCTCGATTGCCGGTCGATTGCTCTTGACCACTGAGCTATGGCGGCTTATCTCGTACCCGCCAAATGATTCAATATATGCTAGTGTTTCATTCAACAATTACTATTAATTTAATAAGCCGCCATAGCTCAGTGGTCAAGAGCAATCGACCGGCAATCGAGAGGACACGGGTTCAAGTCCCGTTGGCGTCATGTATCTTTTCTCGGAAGATTTTTCAATGTGGATGAGTGTTTCAGGCTGATAATTATTGCTTATAATAATTGTTACCCTTTGTGCTATGCATAAAAAATCTTGTCTTAAAAAAAAAAAAAACGTTAGTTTTACAATTAAAAATAATAATTAATATTTGACAAGTTTAAGTATTTCCCCAATAAATGAAGACATAATTTGTCTCGACGCCACCTAGCGAGGGACTTAACACTTACAATGTTTCTCTCGCAAAAATAAAGTTGGTTGTTTTCAGGTGGAAAAAATATAATAAGCAGTAATTGTTGAATGAAACACTAGCATATATTGAATCATTTGGCGGGTACGAGATAAGCCGCCATAGCTCAGTGGTCAAGAGCAATCGACCGGCAATCGAGAGGACACGGGTTCAAGTCCCGTTGGCGTCATGTATCTTTTCTCGGAAGATTTTTCAATGTGGATGAGTGTTTCAGGCTGATAATTATTGCTTATAATAATTGTTACCCTTTGTGCTATGCATAAAAAATCTTGTCTTAAAAAAAAAAAAAAAAAACGTTAGTTTTACAATTAAAAATAATAAACATATTATTCAATTTCTTATTTGAAATTTAAAAATACATGGTAGGTATACAAGTACCTACCTAATCACAATATTCGACGCTGGAAAGGAAAAATTGTTTAAATTGCCTTACAGCTATATGACATTAAAGATGAACCTATACAATAAGCTATCTATATTGTTTTGTTTGTGCTTCTGTTCATCCAATAAAGTTTTCTAGAGTTTCCCAGAACATATGGCAAACTCTAGAAAACTTGATTTGATGAACTCAAGCACAAACAAACAATATTTACCTGATTGTTAGGTGCATTTTAATGTCATAGTCGTGTGGCGGTTAAGACATTTTTCCTTTCCAGCGTCGATGATTTCAGAGGAAATTTTAGTTCTGATCATACATTAAAAATCGTTTAATAAATAAGAGTAAATTAGAAACACGTTTTTTTATGTTGCGAGTTACATATTATAAATTAAAGTCCTCCGCCACGTCTGTCTGTCTGTTCGCGATAAACTCAAAAACTACTGAACGGATTTTCATGCTGTTTTCACCAATAGATGGAGTGATTCATGAGGAAGGTTTAGGTATATAATTTGTCAAGGTTTTGTGTAAATTGGTTGAAATATATAATTAAAGGAGAATGTCTGTATGTAGTGGACATTCTGTCTTTATATTCTTCCATTCTTGACAATTTGTCCAAAGACGCGACTTTTAGCACCCCTGAGGCAATTCAATTTTAATTATTATTATTTTTGGTAAATATGTAAAAACCATTTTCTTTCAGTCAATCTTTTTGAATGGTTTTACAGTTTAAAGCTCTATTTTCTAGCTCATCACAACACCGCTCTTGAGGTTTTTCACAGCGCCCTTGAGGTTTTTTCACGGCACCCTTGAAGTTTTTCACAGCGTCCTTGAGGTTTTTCACAGCGCCCTTGAGGTTTTTTCACGGCACCCTTGAAGTTTTTCACAGCGTCCTTGAGGTTTTTCACAGCGCCCTTGAGGTTTTTCACAGCGTCCTTGAGGTTTTTCACAGCGCTTGTGTGGTTTAGCTCAAAAATTAAAAATATATATTTTCTAAATTATCTGATAGGTACTAGATCCATGGAACTATGATTGAATACTCGTGAAAAATCACATGAAAATTAAAAAAAAAGAGTTTTTTTTTAAATGTAAATAAATATATAAAAATAAAAAATAAATTTAAATAAAATCGAGCACCGATCAGCTGCTTAGTATGCAACTATGCTAACCATTAAATCACCAACTATTGTAAGAATGGTGGCATAAATTCATTATATATTTTTTAATGTATTGAATTTACGTACAATCAAAATAATATTGCTATAATAAATTTTAATTGTTGCGTTCTGTCAGTTTTTTATTCAATAATCCTGATCGTGATTGTCAAAGAGAGATTCGCTTCACCAAGTACAGTGTAGAGTGTTATGATTGTGAACGCTCGACTAGGTTTGTTATAAGATACAAACCGACCATCGACAGTGACCAGGTATAATAGTAGATCAGCAACAAACTAGTGGTCAGTGGCTGGCTTGAATGTCCCAAGCCGCGTTCGTTGAACGGAACGGGCTTTACGTAAGCAGTGGAAACATTCATTCATAATACAGATTGGCATTCAATGTGGACTCCGCTGTGAATAAACTGATAACACGAGGCTGGGAAATGGAGAGATACAGGCGCAGTTTCCTGGGGTGGAGTTTCCCCGATGGAAGTGGCTGAGAATACAAGATAAAATGACCGAATCATGGCAGTGCTTTTAGGCTTAGGAAAATGCTACAACATTTTCACTTGATGCTGCTAAAAATACTCATCACAGTGATCGATTAAAAAAAGAGAAAGAGACTTTTCATTGTCTTGTGAGAACACTCGTGTGAGATTCCATGCCCTTTTTTTTTCTCCAAAAGCGAAAATAGAGCGACTCGACACTAATCATTGACATTTTCAGCGTCACTCACTGATAGTTTAGCAACTGTCTTTTGACGTATGTCACAAAATAGTAGAACTGCCTCCATGACCTTTTAAAACTTCCACTCTGTTCATTTTCTAGTGGTACCAAGAAAATTTACGAGAATAGCAAATTTCCTTATAATCAAAACAATGACACCTCCTGCATGCTATTGATATAGTTGTCTTTAGTATTGGATATTGTACTTAAATTTTTGTACTAGGTACTAGGTAAGTACTTTATTTTCTGTATTTGTTATTTCTACTACCTTTTTTAAACTAGCTTCACTCAGGAGACCATTTGGAAAAAATTCCCCACAAGTATGTCCTTTTTGGGGATATTTTATGTAGGATCTTTCTAGGAAAAGAAGGAAAGTAAGTTCAGGGACGGAAAATGTTATGAGGGGTAGGTTGTTTAAATCACTTGCTTATATATTACATTTATTTTACAATTACCTACTCATTTACGTGTTCTTTATAATCTCTGTAATACAGACTATTAAGGGGCTTACTTGACCAGTTTAACCAGTGATTCCTGACATTATTTGGAGTTAAAAATGTGAATGAAATTTTGGTCTCCGATGACTTTTTTTAATGTATTTTTCATAATCAAACAAAAAATCCTCCTCAGCCGAGTAACCGCCCAACTCCATCACCCTACTACTGATTTTTATGTTTAAAGTTGAAAAACAAAAAACATCAAAAATGTCACCGGAGATACCAAAATTTTTACATTTTTTACTCCAAATACTGTCAGGAATCACTGGTTAAAGTAAGTCAAGTAGGTCCCTTAACACTCTGTATATGAGTGTACAACTAAGTTATGGGTCTATAAAAAAAAATAATAATAATAACTCGGTCGTGCCTTGTCTTCCTGGGAAGTTACCACTTGCCTTGTACAAACTCCTGACACTCATTTTTTGTATGTATCCGTTATTTACATCCAAAAAATACTGAAATTTATAATACCACAGCTCCATTGAGGTGATTTTTCACAAAAATGGCACTATGTAAATTATCCAATTATTTTTGAAAATGCACCCATTTTGGTAAACATAGAATAAGTGTGCAAACAAAAGATCATAGAGGTATTATTCAACACACATGTGGGCAGTACAGCTAGAAGGGTACCCGACATGTGGCCGGTAGTTCCTAAAGGATCCTTTTCAGTTAATGTTTGTCCCCCCCCCCCTTCCCCTCTGTAACACACCTACTCGTGTTTCTTTTTAGGAGACACCGGAACAGACAAAATATTCACATCCAACCACATGCGTCAACTACGACTTAGAGAAACGTGGCCACAACAGAAACTCAAAACTTCAGAAAAAGCACAACACTAAAATTTAAAATGAGGGAAAATATTAGAAAACCGTTTACAATAGGGAAATTAATAAAAAAAACGTTTCTTGCGTCTCATTGAGAATTGCGGACTGGTTTGTTCATCGCACAATATGAAAATAATTAGCATTTTAAAAACAATGAGCGGCTCATTGTGCCAAGTAATGGAGATACGTGGAAATCACGATACTTTTTACAGCTCGCAAAAAATACAGAAGACGTAAATACAATCTCAAACTGAAAATAATCTCACGTTTGCATGGTAGGAAATATTATTTCAGCCAATGAAAATACATTTGACTTTTATTATCATCGCACAAGCATTAATGTCAAAGTATGAAAAGTGATAAAATTATTATACACACACAGGTTTTAAAAAATTATCGCCGCAGACTAAAACTATGTTTTTGATAACTTCTCAAATATTTAGAAAAGCGAGAAGTTCACGTAGATTGGGACTGTCATTATCACCACAGTTTTGAATCAGTCGTTGACCTTATAAATTAATAATAATTTAGACAACATTGACCAACATTACTGCTTATGTCAAAGTTAGAGAACACTCATTTTCATGTCAATTTCCAGTCTAAAATTTCTGTGGTTTTTGGATTCAAACATTTAAAAACTGTTTACTTGTGCTTGTGCAAAACTTTGCGAATTGTCGAGCATATTTGAAACTGCATGTGGAGAATATTGCTGGACTTTGGTTTTACTCATTTACTGTTTACTGTGTGGAGTGTCTCGACTGTGCGGTATTATCGCTGAGATACTAGTATTTGTTTGGGATAATATCTAACTCCCGGAATGACATTTTATTACAAGCATGGCGGACACGTGTGCTTTGTCTGCTGACTTTTAGATATCAGAAATGAAATGAAAAAGTTTTACAAACTCATAAACATTTGATAGCTAAGAAATATTGTAGATGACTTAATTAAATACTGCGACAATTCGCTATTCAATAATACATCGTGGACTTTGGTATGCATAGTTGGGTCTTTTTATAAGCCTATAAAAAAGTATCAGGCCTATAAAAATGCTTTTAAGTGCAAAATCTCACTTAAGAAAGAACCCCTTTAGGATATGGGTATATTGTGTTCTTTAGATAAAGATCGGAAAACATTTTAATCTCTGTGCCTGAACTTCATAAAATCATATAAAACATACGTTTTGGCGATGTCACCATCTGGGTAAGGATGCGCGATTTCGCCCGATTCCGAAACTCACTCGTCGGGTGGATCGCTTTTATATAAATAATAATAAATGGTGTAATCGATCAATTGACACCCAAACAATAGGACGGAATCTTTCGCTTATAAATTTTGGAGGAAACAATTAAAAGACAGTAGGCTCCTGAAATTACATTTTAATTCCTACATTACATGACTCCTGAATTGGCCATATTTTCTTACCTCGTGTCCGAAAAAACATAATATAGCATACAACATAGTATTTTACATAAACGGATAACAAAGAGCGCACTTATGTAATATTATAGCGAAGAAGAAGTCATTGAAAACCATTCTTGGATACTAATATTAGGAACCATTTAAGTAACAGGTGTACCGACTCTCATTTCATTTACGTCAAAGTGAAAACTTTACCTACAATAATTATTGTGCTTGGTATTCTTCAGGAAAGTGGCAAGATATTGTAAGCTCGATTTGACGACAGTGTGCTAAATTTTCCAGGACTTTCTCGAAGGTTCTATTTACTGGTTGAATAATGCCCGAGTATTATCGAAAGTTGAATGTGGTTCTTCCAACCTATACGCCCGCGCTGTACGAACAAACACCTCCACACCACGATTAACGACACACTCGCGCATACATTACCGTGGGCCCATTGAACACCAGGCACAGGCACTAGGCGATACTAACAGACTCATACTTTGTTATGTACAGGAATCAAGCAGTCTAATAATAAAAGTATGTAGCTCAACCGATTATACTTACATCAAAGTGAGAAGAACCCACATAATGATATTCCCAAGTTCAACGACCGACATTGAAAAGGATCTACTCGTAGATATAACTGTTAATTCAGAAGATATAATGAATTTGGCAAAAAGGAGACGAAAGCCAAACAAATGACAAATGTTCGTTATTTTAGTGACCAATATAATTTTCGAACGTAAAACATGATCCTCCCCTTTACTACAGATTCCGAATTTGACTAAGATGACTCAACTCATTGTGAGATAATTGCAAATTAGTTTGTGGTTCGTCGCTTTATGCAAATGTGGAATGTAGGTACTGAATGAACGTTAGTCTAAATCAGCTTAAAATGTTAACCCGATTTTCTTTACGACTATCAATGTTGTAACTCCTACTAACTGATTTCATTAAGCCGAGGCGGACACACGAGTCAACGGTCAATCGATCAAACCTTCTTTATTCAAGGAAACTGACCACATACAGCCTACACAGCTCTCGAGACCCAACAGATCAGATAAATTGGGAATCAATTAAAGATTTAATGGGTCCAACGTGTGAGCAGATGTTGAAGAGAAGTTGTGGGATTCTTTGGCTGCGACAGATGGCAGACGAGGAGAAAGATTTTAAATGAGATGAAAACAATAATCATCACGAACAGGGCAACAAATTTGAAATCTTAGACCGACAGCAGAACAGTCATAGGTAGGAACCACGATAGCAGGTATATTTTAGATTAGATTGTATTAGACTATTATGTGGAGACTGGTTAACGGGGTTATGGGCGGGCATGAGAAAAGCACGTGGCTGTGGTACCTATTACATACTACCTATTGAACGTTCTGATATGAGTCGAACCGTCGAACGTAGGAGAGTCAAGAACCGAAGCAAAGGTTAGGAATTGATAGTATCTTGTAACGTGAGATTTCTTATTATTCATCAGTGACTTATGTACACCCTTTGATTCTAATTTCCCAGCTAAGAAAAGGATCTGGCAGATTGTTGACAAACAAACATTTTTTCAATATATGATAGGTAGGTACTATTGATTTGTTGTTGGGTTTTAGGCTTTGAATTCTGAATAGATTTTTATTCTTCTTTCGCAGATATTGTCGTGGATCCTATTGGAGCATAAAGTAGAAAAACAAATAGTAGAATCATTGTATATAATAATTAGTTACATAATCATAGACGTACAACAGTACTAAATTTATTACATGCAACTGTTTTCGAGTATTTTGATACTCAAAAAAATATGGCTGGCTGATACTCTTTGGGGGCATACATTAATTACACGTTACTTGAAATGAATATACGAAGTGGCCTAAATTTATCTCACCAAGGGGGGGGGGGGGGGGGGGGGGGGTGATGGGTCTAGATTGGAAGAAAAACTGCTCACGTAATTAATGTATGCCCCCTTTGCTAGTTGAACATCCAGAAGTTATCTTAAAACAACCTTGAATTAAGGTTTTCATTTTGAGCAGTTGTTGTATCCGTTGGAGGACTGTAGAAGTAAAAACACTAAATTTTAAATGAATTATGCATTTGTTATTCCATCAGCATTATCCAGGCTTTCCTGGACACATTTAAAAATGAATATGGAACGGATGGCTCAAATGAATCAATCTTTCGAAATAATGACTGTCCGGTTGTTCACCTCAAAGCTGAGGCAACGAGGAAGATTGACCCAATGTCCCAATGCAGTAATGGCAATAAATAGTTGCTCCAATCATTGACGGTTGGGTTAATCCTATTGGCTGTAGCCGTTCATTAATAAGTACAAACGACTCGATGGTTAGGATACCACGCAGCCAGTCGATTAGTTCCCAACGTTGTCAATGAAATAATAATACAACGAACGCAAATACAGGACGTTCGTCGATCATACAGGTTTAGATAGTATGGGGCTTGTCTTTCGCAGGTAATTAATCAAAAAAGTTTTTTTAATTGTAGCATATTTTAATACGTAGTATTTTGTTTATTAAATTTGCGCAACATTCTGGTCACGCTTTGAAACCTGTTTCAACAAATGTATAGTTGTCATATTAGAAAAAAGCTGGACAATTTGAATGCTAGATATTTTTCAGGTTTGGAAATCGATTGGGAGAAGGGGTCTAGAGGAGGCGAGGATAGCAGGAGAGGACGGTGATCAGGAGACGTAACTGGATGCAGCAGAGTTGAGGATTGTGTAGAAGATGGTAATACGTGGAAGTTGAGGGCTGGTAGCCCTGTACTAGTAATCCTAACCGCGGCTCGGTTCGTGTTTACTTTTATGTTTTATGTTCCTAGGCTGGCTGCTGGCTGCTGGCTGCTGGTTGTTGGTTGTTGGGTGGTAGGTGCTTGCTGGATGCTAGCAGCGGCTAGGTGCGGGAACACATGTTGTTTGGTTTACAAGTTTCGTGGAAAAGTAGAAATAGCCGCGCGGGGCGGATGGGGGGGCCGCGGGGGGTGGGGCTTACCGTCAGCTATGAGCGGGGGGGCCAGGGGCGAGGGGGGCCCGGGGCGAGGGCGAGGGCGGGGGCGGGGGCGGCGCTGTTGTCGCTTCCTCATTCACTGCCGCTCGGTTCACCCACACAGAAATAAGCACAGGCGGCGAGACGGATTCCGCCGCCGCTCCAAATATCTGGCTATTCCACACTGACAACACTGACACTGCGACTCACTGGCACTGGGGGCACTTCACTTCACTGGGGGCGGGGTGGGTGGGGGGGCGAGGTGCCGGGGCTTGTCGGAGCGTGCGGCGTGCGACCTGGGCTGCGGGCCGGGGCCGTGTGGCGGCGGCCGCCCCGCGCATGCGCGCCTCCCCCCCACTCCGCCCGGCCCCCTCGCCTCCCACCGCCCGCCGCCATTCATCGCCAGCCGAGCGAGCCCCGCGACCCGCGACCCGCGACCTGAGACCCGCGACCCATAGCGGAATTCAAACAAACGCGACCCGTGTGTGTTTTTTTCTCATGAATGAGTTAGCCTAAAAGGAAACGCTGCAAAGTGTTGCCAGCGTGAAAGGAAATGCTCCCTGCCTCCGAGTGCCACTCTCCGTAGGTACCACACTCAACTGCCAACTGCCAACTTCTCGAGGAAAATCACCCGTTACGATCGTTGCAAGACGCGCTAAACTGAGAGCGAATACATACACTATACATATACACTGCACTCTGCGCAGTACCTACACTACACATGTCATACGCTCGTTATAATCTTTCCACTATCAGAGTGACCTAACGTTATATTGTTTGTGGAGTATGAATGAATTCTCTAGAAATTCCATGTTATGTTTTCTTATAGTGCTGTTACATATTAGACAAATTTTAACATTTTACATAGGTAACTGATCTACCGATGAACGCGGAAAATGGGCACGACCTCGTTGAATACGTCGTAATTACAAGTTTAATAATCAAGAAAATAGCAACGAAAAATCTCACCTTCAATTTTTTTTTTGGCCATTGAAGTAAGGGTTACTTCAATGGTAAAGGCAACGATACAAAATAATAGATTCAATTAGTTTAATGGGATCATTGAATCGCAACAAAACGAAAGTACCTTCTGTTCATTTATGAAACTTGAAAACTTGATTAATTTTAGTTTAAAAAAATAATAAACCCAATTTACATGAACTGTTTTAACAAAAATATTCTTATTGGATTTTTTTGGCATGTATGTACGTAATAATAACTTTTTAAATTTAAATACATTCCCTTCTTTTGAATTGGTTGAAATTTCTTAGTTGCTCTTCACAGCTCTACACAGTTGTAATGAGTTCTGTAAATTCTTTAATTTTTAAAATTCTTCAATTTTTTTCAAAAAGGGGATTTTATTAATTCTTCAGACTTTATGTCCGGGTTAAATCTTCCCCACAGGAAAAACTAAACCCTTTCATACACTGTTCACTATATACATAAAATTTCACTATATAAGTATAATAAATACAAAACAATACAAGAACAACATGTCAACCTACCAGAGACCAAATGGGAAAATAATTCACCGACACCAGATATTTTCATGTCATGAGGGTTCGGCTGGGTAGCCATTCGACTAATTGGACCTATAAATCCTACTGATCCCTCAATATAAATATTTAAAAAATCTTCTGTAACCATCCATGTATTTAAAATTACTGATTTTTGCATTTTTATACACAAATTCTTTGACAAATCTAATAGGTAGGTACCTATGCCTAAATTTTGAATGAGAGAGCTAGGTATAATGCCAGTAGTCGAAATAACAAAAAGTAATATTTTTATAGTCTGAGTGTGCCAAATTCTTTTAATCTAATTTCCTAAATCTGTATATTTTCTTATTTTTTCAGAAACAGATTTTTTAATATTGAAATGTCTATTTTATCTGTCAGTTTGATTGTAATTTTGATGTTTATTATGGTTTAATTATTAATATTTATAAATGTTTTATTTTATTTTTGTGTCCACAATACTATACTTATTAAGTATTATTACATCATAATAAAGCCAATACACGACTACCATTATACGGGCATGAGCCTAGTATGGTGTTGGTGATAATGCAAATGAATTGTAATATGAAAATATTACGAAATATATTTTTTAATACAATATTTGCGTTAGTATTTTAAATATAAAAAACAAGAGATAATTTCCCGTTCTGTATTTTTTCACTTTCATTCGTACTGCTTGTATAACACGCACGATTTTTATTGATTAATCTATAAAACTTCTTTATTAAAACTTTGATACCCATTTTTCCAGTTAGAAAAACTTAATCAAATATTAGTTTTAACACTCTTATTTTTATGTTATAAAAATGCAAAAAAATAACAGCACATATAAAGTGGACTATTCATTGACACGATTTGTTGCCATTTACAAATCTATATAAATCCGGTGTCGTCAACTTTCGGACACAGAACGGAAACGGGCGCTATTTCTGGAGTAAAGTTGGCAGCGAACTTACTCTGTTCCATATTATGTGGGAAAACAACACTGCTAGAGCTGAATGTTCACTGCTATCTGGTCTCTGCTGACTGCTGACTGCTGACTGCTGAACAGTGCCAAGGTGGAACCCAGAGGAACTCAAACAGTACGCCTTATCTGATTTTCTTCAACTAACTTACTTACAAACCATCACCCCAATTCGGCACTAGGCAGAGATGATAAAAAACAGAGATTATGAAAACGGAGATGATAAAAACAGAGATGATAAAAACACAGATGATAAAAACAGAGACCATTAAAATAGAGATGATAAAAACAGAGATTATAAAATCAGAGATTATAAAACGGAGATGATAAAAGCAGAGATTATAAAAACAGAGATTATAAAAACAGAGATTATAAAAACAGAGATGATTAAAACAGAGATTATAAAAACAGATATTATAAAACAGAGATTATAAAAACAGAGATTATAAAAACAGAGATGATTAAAACAGAGATTATAAAAACAGATATTATAAAACAGAGATGATAAAAACAGAGATTATAATAACAGAGATGATGAAAACCGAGATTATAAAAACGGAGATGATAAAAGCAGAGATTATAAACATAGATGATCAAAACACTTATCTTATCGATTGTCCATATCTCCTGTCATGCTGTGGCTTATTCGCTCCTGATAAATACTGACGAACTCGTAGCCACGCCCTATTATGCATACCGCAGGGTCGGAAAGATGTCATGGCTCAACATTGCATGACAAGAGGTATGACATTGCTTAATGCCCTACTCGTACCAGCAGATATAGATGTGTTTAATGTCACTTCACCATGTTTTAAAAAAAAATATGTACATGTATTGTTAGTTGTAAGAAAATTGTACCATAAATGGACTTCCTGTCTGTCCTACAAAAAATCTCTATTTGGGACGGTACTTTCTTTTATTTTAGTTTTGCATACATTATTTTTTCGCATTGTTATATTTACATGCTTTATATTTTTACATGCGTCGTAAAAAACTATTACAAATTAATAAAATCACGTGAAGGGCTTCAGCACCCATCCATCCAGTAAACCGACCAGTGAAGTCACCCAGTGAGGCCAACATTATTAAATATTTTTGCATAAAAAAATATTTTAAAAAGTAAGTAATGGGAACCTATTAAGGCAACTGCCCAATCCTAGATATGACCGTGACTTTTTCTGGATTTTCTGATAGCATTGTCTTCAACGATTAAATATTTGGTACAATTTTAGGTTTTACTCTTTAAGATATTCCAAAAATACAAAAAAAATGTATCCAAAAATTAGCACGTAGTAGGATCAAACATTTGCAATCTTCCCAGCCAACCAACTCAGGTACAGATTCAAGTTAACCTCTCAGAAGCTGTGCATACTGTACAGGGCCCTCCAAAGCTAATAGAATACAATTTTATTAATGTATTCTATTCTATTATCTTTGGGGCGCTCAGATACCTTATACCTTAGTACCCAACTGCTGACCCCGTACAATTCGCAAGTGCAATCCACTGTTAAATTTAGCAGCTACCTCTGGTTTGAATTACTGATTTTTTTGGTATAAAACTAAATGACTTTCTCCAGTCGATAAGCAATATTTAAATGCTTCTTCATGTTTTGACTTGTAGTTTCCTCTATGTACTTTTTAATAATAAATAAATGTTGATATTAACATACGTTAGGAGGCCCTGAGGAAAAAATTTTCCTTCAGGATCTGAAACATCTTTGGGGATTCTGTATGGAGGATCTTTTTTAGAAAAGGAAGCCCAGAAAGTTCTGTGAAGGAAAATGATTTGAGGGATTGGTAAGAATCTGGGGGTCAATGAGTCCAGGAGTTAAATATTATGAATCGATCCCTCCCACTGCGATGCAAGGTGATGGGTCTGGAGAGTCTGATTGGAGAAGTCATAGTCTCCCTGGAATGGCCCGCCATGAAGTGAAATAACACAAAACTGTGTGTACAAATATTACATTATTACTATTATGCAGTTAATAGGCAGAAGCCAAAAGACCTGGACAAACTTCACTCCGTGAATCAGGGCACCCCTGTTAATTCACCAAACGTAGCGAACCACTTTTTGTGACCTGAGGCAGAAGTTTTTAATTATGCAATAAATCCCGGGCAGCGGTACGCATTACCCATTTCCCGATTTTTTATACACACTTTATTAAAAAAATGTTTTGCTAATTTGGTAAGAAAAATGCTAAATGCTATACATTAATCACGTGAGCTCAAAATGGGGGGGAGGGGTATAGTAAATTCTCATCAAATCTCATTTAAACTGAGGGGGTCAATAAAAATCTTACGTCAACTACAAAAGAATATACTCGTATATTGTTATAGTGATAATATAAAAATGATTAAATTGTTTCACTTCTTTGAAGTGTCCCATTTTGCCTGCTGAAAAAATCTAATGGCTATTTTGAAAAACATTTATTTCGAGAGAAAGAAAAAGGTAAAAGAAAAACGTTCAAAGTTTTGAAAACAAAAAAAAATGGTAGAGACAATATTGGTTATTTTCTAAGCCTCCTATAGTATACCTGAAAGTTGTATTATTTTTATTCTTTATGAAAATAAATGTAGTGAGGGGGGGGGGGTCCCACCAAATCTCACTTCACCTAACCAAGGGGGGGGGGGGGGGAGGGGATTCTAAATTGAAAAAAAAAACTGCTCAAGGAGTTAATGTATGCCCCCTAATTAAAACCCCATTAGTGAAACACGTAATAAAATATATAAGAATCCGGTAAAAAAACAACTTTTCTCCCTCTTTTGGCTCACCTAAAAAAATTCCAAATAATACGTCTGTTGGTCATCACACCGACGATATAATAAATGTGAACGTCCTTCGAGAGAGCTAAAACATCTTCCATAATGCTTTATCTAAATTTAGCACTTTTGAATATGCCCCTGTTATCGTTATCATTAACTATTATCTATAGAGAAATGTTATAGAGAAATTTCCCAAACTGTCTTAATGGCAAACTTGCATCTTTGACATTTCCAAACTGTGGGGTGGGTGGTGGGTGGTGGGTGTTAGGTATGATGGTATAGCTGTTTGGGTTGAAATCGATAGGAGATGTTGAGCCCACGCAGTGGTCCGCCATAGGCGGCTCCGGAGGGCGCCGCCCAGTAGAGTTGGGGTAGTTCCGCCTACCGACGGCGTGGGAAAATGTGACACGTGCATGCTTTTCAAAGGCAAACATATTTTAAGGTAAACAAATGATTTTGGCGCGAAATTAAAAACTGCTTGAATATGACTACTAAACAATCTAAACAAATCTCTTTAAAATGTTGTGATTTATAACTACGCTATCTAGAAATTTTAACAATATTAAACTGTTATATTTTGCCTATGTTAGAAGTCAACTTGAGTACAATTCTTCCGTCTGGAATCCACATATGTAGTATACATGTTCAAGCTATTGAAAGAATACAAAACAAATTCTTACGTTTTCTAAATTTTAAAATGGGTATTCCAGCAAATATGTTGAACTAAAACACTATTCTAAATGATTTGAATATGCTCAAATTGTCCGACAGAAGAATTTTTTCTGACTTGGTATTTCTATATAAAATTCTAAATGACTTAGTTGATCGTCCAGTATTGCTAGAATTGATTCCATTACGTAATACTAGAAGTCAGGATTTATTTCAGTGCAGAAATTTTGGTACTAACTACCATATGTATTCTTCTTTGTCCAGAATATTTATGGAGGGAAACAATTATACCGAGTCAGTGGACATCTTCCATTTATGTTTAAACAAATATAAAATATTGTCACTGAGACAGTTCAGTTATGCACAATAAATGCATTGTATTTCTTATTATTCACATGTAATGTAAAAGCCCCGAAAAAGGGCGTTAGTAAATAAATAAATAAATTAAAATAGTACCTACTAGTGTTTTCGTTTTGTACCTACTCATTCGTTTTGTTATGGACATAATCGGCTCGAGGTATTGCGGTGGAACTATGTAACAATATTGTGGTCGGGTCATTTGCTCTTTCGCAGAGATACAGTGGTAAGCGATTGGTCATTCCCATATCTTGTTTTTCCTACACATAACATCACCCAATTCCAGCAAACACCACTTTTTTCGTATCGTTTAAAATATTTACAGTCCATTTTCAAG
Organism: Limnephilus marmoratus; assembly: GCA_917880885.1. Classification (NCBI taxonomy): domain Eukaryota; kingdom Metazoa; phylum Arthropoda; class Insecta; order Trichoptera; family Limnephilidae; genus Limnephilus; species Limnephilus marmoratus. The sequence continues at coordinate 57,585,812 of OU862911.1, read as the reverse complement.
TGCATCGGAAGCTGTATTTCGTAAGAGGTTTTGGATGCAACACCTTAGTTACCTAGTAAATAACGAATTTCGAAAATGGAAAAAAGCGCAGACCCTTGAAAAATCACAAAATCTGACGACAAATTAAGGCACTTCAAAAATAGAAGAGAAAATCAAATAATGTTCTTGTAAATAAATACCATCTTAAAAGTAGGTATTGCCTGAATTCTTCATAAGTACTATCAGTTACAATTTTGATAATGGCACTAAAATTTAAAGCAAATTTGAGCTCATCGAAACAGATTTCACGCAGAACGAAAGAATAAGACATAGAATTATCATCAACCGGTATTAACAGCCTAGAGACTGTATCGACAAGAAGTATTCATAGGCTAGAAATTTAAGAATATAATATGAAATTTAAGAATCCGGCTATAAATACAAGTCTGACGCCACACCTTCTTCAAAACCGTCTTCGTACGTGGAGTTTGTATACAAATCTACTTTTGTAACAAAACCGAATGAAAGCAATGCCAAAAGATGACGCCACATACGTTAACATCTAGCGTGAGGAGCATCGCCTGGCAGACGTAAGTACCGTTGGGTTTGTAATTTCGTGAATTTTTCCGGATATGGAGAGGTTGACATATGCAGTTGTGGAGTCAGGAGGGAGGTTCAAAGTGCAATCGCGGGTGGAACAAATTTGGACATACCTTTCCAGATCGTAAGACAAAAACACAATAGTCTGTTAATTGTGAAATATTTATTATGTTATGCCTTTATATTTTGTTAGGCGTTAAAATAATCAACTACAAAATTTAAAAAAAGGGTAAAAAACATAAATAATAAATTATTCGCTTTTGAAACAATTGCGGGTGCAATGTCAAATTATCGCGGGTGCAACCCGTCTAATTTAAGTGGATATAAACATCAATAAAAACTTAAAGGGGAACGAAATAAAAGATCAAACAATGCTTTTGACTAATCAGTACACTTCTTCTTGGAGTTTCGTCATTTAAGGATTCGTCGCCTGAATCTCTGTAAACATCAGAATGCGCAATTTTGTTTTAGGTGAAACGAAGGATTTAATCTGATCTGATACTGAAGGCACAGATACATCACAGAATTTCCTTTAGTATTTTGTAATTTGTAAGATGTTCAAAATCTTTATCGTCCCAATCACTTTCTGTTTCAGTGGTGGTTTTTGGAGATTTCAAAACCAATGTGCATTTGAGATGAGAATCGTCTATAGCGGAATCGCCCAAAACATCATATTTAGTAAAATATCACCCCTTTATTTTAAACAAGATAAAAATAAACATTTCTATAAATTACCCCAGATATCATGTGGGCTAAAATCATACATTTCTATATCTGTTTCTGCTAGAATTATATTTTGCTCTTGGAATTTGAAAAGGTCATCGCATTTTTAATGTTTATTTAATAAATCAGTACACCCACCATCGTTTATAATCCATTCGGGTTGATTTACACTTTGACGCAGCAATATAACTCACTTAGCATTCGTACGATAATACATACCTAATGTATCAACACATATTATAACGCATGTGTAATGTGGATTCTATCTAATTGAAACATTATTACCGGAAAGTGTTCAATTAATAATGGCTGGATAGTATACATTTTAATTTTACTCGATAATAATTAGTGTTGAAACGCAATAATTACACATAGATTCCAAAAGAGATTTACCTTCATACCTATGCAAAGTGAATAGTTTGAAATACAGTAGTAATAGTAAATTAGAGAAAGTACTTATCACAGCAGTAGCTGACATTATTTGGTTTATTTTTGCATTAGCTCCACACAGGAGGTCCAGGAAGTAATTTCCCTCAGGACTTATGTCATCTTATACGAAGCTGTGTGTCTTTGGGTCTTTTCAAGAAAAGGAAGGAGATGAAATTCTGGGAAGGAAAAAGGTATGAAGGGTGGGTAGGAATCTGGAGGTCAGTGTGTCCAGGAGTGACGGAAGTATGAATCCATCCCTTCAACTGCAATGCAATGGGTCGAGACAGTCCGACTTGTGAGGTCATAGGGCTTCCCTCAACCGGCCCGCTAAACAGTTGATAGTGAATAGTTCGAAAAATAGGGATGGGTAGGAATCTGGGGGTTAGAATCTGTCCAGGAGTGACGGAAGTATGAATCCATCCCTCCAACTGCGGTACAAGGCAATGGATATAGGTCTAGTCCAGTGATTCCCAAAGTGGTCCAGGTGGACCCCCAGGGGTCCATGGGAGACTTAACGGGGGTCTACGTTGGCTTGATAAAGAAATGGGGGTCCACAAGTTGTATGTGGGGGTCCACGAAAATTTATCTGGTTCCGATAGTAAAGAACAAAAATGTTGGCTTGACTTGACAATTTAACTATCAATTTAGGCAGATAATAAATACACTACTCAAAAAAATTAAAGGAGCAAAAATAAAATTCAATTTTTTGGCTACATTTCGGTGAAAAATGGTCGTATTGAGACTTTAAAAATAGCAATTTGAAGTTTAAGATTATAATTTTCATTTTTTTTGGCATTTTTTTTAGATCCTAATTTTTAAATCCTAATTTTTTGCTATTTTTTTGGGCTTGAAATATTTTTTCAGTTAGGCCGGCTTATGAATCAGATAACTTTAATATTTAAGAATAATTAACTTTTTTTTAGATCTCCCTTAATTTTTTTTGAGTAGTGTATTTTTAGAAGGTCAGCGACTGTTACTTACAAAAACTTGCATAAATATTCGGTATTTAATTCTAGGTGGGAAATGCAGGACTAGGTTTTTTTAAATGATTTTCATGAATTTTTTGGGCCTGGAAGAAATGTGTGTAATTTATTGAAACTTTGAGGTCATTTTATACACCTATTTGGATTTTTCGAAGCATTTCCTCGGAAAATATGAAAATCATCAGCTGCTATACATCGAACGTCATCATCAGACGTAGCTTTTGTGTGCATTTTGGAGGCCATAGTTTTCATCTCAAATCAAGAGGATTTTGAAATTAGTTTAAGAACATATGCCTCTTCTATGTAAACCTAACATTTCCCAAAAACATGGAAATTAAATTTTTTACAGGTGTGTAAACAGGAAACCATGATTTTTTGCCATTTTTTTAAACATTTTTTTGCAATTAAAAAATACTTTCGACAATGATATTACTACGAATATCGGTTCACATAGAGCGTAATAAAATAAATAAGGTGTCTGCACATTTTTAAATGTTTGAATAAAAACTTTCCGAGCTAGAGTGCACACAAATTCCGAAAAAGGCGTTTCGAGAAAAATGCGTTTCAAGTTTACCACTCGGATCAGCACAAACACCCTCGTAATACCGGAACGAATTGAATTTTTTATTTAAAACTTTGGGAACATATTTTTAAATAGTTATACTAACAATTTATGAAATTAAAAAAAATTAAAAATTTGAGTCATCTACATACTCCGGCCCGGTTATCAAATAAATGGTTCCAGGGGTGGCGGTACCCGTAGGTATTCGCCTCCCAAAGATCTGATGACTGATATTTCAATTAATCGAGTTAGGTAAACTTTACAGTAATCCGGTATTTTCTTGTTTTTAAAAGTCTTACTTTTCATTCTACAATACTCGTAGTGTCCACAATGTACTAATTTTCTTTTTTTACTCAAATTTATTTATTTATTATTTGTGAAAGATTATCATTAGTCGATTAGTGTGCATTACAAGTTTTTAATTGAGCGTAACGAAGTTCTGTTTTAACTCGACCGTTTGGCATTTCATTTGTCCGTAAAATTGTCTCTACTTTCCGTTTCGGGTTCCGAAAATCTACTGTATCTTCTTTATTAATCAAGAAAGCTTTGGCCACTTTGACTAAATTGGCTAGATAGTTGCGCCCTTGAGGTAATTTTTCACAAAAACGGCGCACTGCAAATAATCCAATTATTTATTTATTATTATTATAGTTGACTGAAATGCGTTTTCAAAAATCTGCTGCAACCTCTTTATTGTTCAAGCAAGCCTTACTTTTACTAGATGAATAACTTTGACTGAGCTTTTCTACATTATGGTACCTACCTGCCTGAAGAAAGTTTGAAAAAAACCAATGTAATTGAGATACTGCCGTGTCCTTGGAAAACTTGAATAATTCTTTATTTGAAAATTTAAAAAAAGTTTTAAAAATATATGGTTCATGGTAAAGTAGGTAGATATTTAAGTATTTCAGATTATTTCAGAGGAAATTTTAAACTTGATTTATTAAATAAGAGAAAATTACTAACATACTTTTTTGGATTCGAGTTCTACTGTTGTTGAACACAATTAACTTACTAATTTAACTCTAATGTACACATAAATAGATAAAAAGCAAAGCTTGGAGTATATTTATTTTATTTATTAATTTTCGGGAAATCGACAGTTTATATTTATTTCAGTTTGTACATAGTATTAAATAGCCAAAATAAAACCAATTATGGATTTACTCCTTGTGACTTTTCTTATATGGAGACAGCATAATAAGAATAAGTAAATTAATTTTATAAAAAAGGAATATGAATCCAAAATTATACAAAACAAAAATATATATATATATATATACTCAAAAGATTTTTTTTATTATAAAATATTGTTTTTATCACTGTAAAATTACAGCTTTTTTTATGTGACGCTTCACAAGAGCGTTCTTATCAGTAATGTGTAAGACAGGGGAACTATGTCTGTATTAATATTATGAAAGAAGAAAAAAGATCGTTCCACATACGAGTCAACTTATACATAAATGTGTCGAAGAAACGACCCGTTCTCATGAACTGTGAACGGGTGTTCGGCAACGGGGTGCAACGGGGATCAATGCTGCTAGCTTCCTAGAGCAGGCTTCATTAAAATATCTGTAAAGCAGACTCAGCATACCTACATGTATCTGAGCATTAGAGATGGCAATCGGTCTGTTAACAACGGATAGTCAATCAGAAGGACCGCCATCCTCCCAAATTCAATTGTTGGGTATGCTTAAGATTTGTTCAAGGCTAGCTGGTCACTATTGAAGAATCTGCTAGCCTTACACGAGATGACCAGTTTCTTGGAAACCAGATTTACTGGGCTTCTATGAACGCCCGATGCTTGAGCCAGTCTGATGTACTTACTCCAAGCGTTTCAATGGAGTCGGGAAGACCCGGGAAGGGGACTACCATCAAATTGCACCAGATAGTCATTGATATCCCTCTTTGCCGAAATCAGATACGCTTGGATTTGTTAGACGGTGAAACTGACCACAAAGTTAGCAACTGATAAACTGTACTTGAGATTTGTACAGGGTTAGCAATTGGTCATTATACTCATTATTAAAGAATCTGCTGGGATGTTGAGAAGTGATATTGAGATGTCAGAAAACTGTACACCTTGGCCAAGCTGCACAGTTGCATTTGCAACGTTTTAGATTTCTTTTGTCTAATGATACTTGGTGATAAACACCAACCGATATTCATAACAACCACCAGTATCATGATCATCAGTTGTCTAGGTATACGATGGTTGTGGGTACCTCTAATGCTGGATAAAGTGGTGTTCAATGTTAAAGGAGACGAACGCCACATGCATATCACAATAGAGACGTGATCGGAATACATCGCGGTGCACTCACAATGCAGTCCTTATGTAAACACTAAACAGTATGGAGTATGGCTCGTGGCAGTGACAGTGGCTACTTGCCCACTATTGAAGATAATAATGGTATAGTAAGGATTAAGAACAAAGAAAATTCGTGATTATCGTGATGTCGTCATGCATAATATTTTTTTAAACATTCGCATAAGGCATAAATAACTAAGTAATAATATCCTTCCAGGGGCGCGCCTTACTAGCGCAAGCCCGTGAAAAATCACTGAATAATTTGTGAAACTGAAAACATTTAAAAATATATATCTGATTGTCTTTCAAAAGACAATCAGAATTTTACCCTTTGAATGAACGCCGTTAGTAAGCTTGAAAATTACGCATTTCGAATAAAAAATATTAATGTTTGGTAGGTAGGTATCTACTTTGTCGCTTGTCTAAATCTTTCCAATTACAATTTTGAAAATCAAAGAAAATATTCCTATTTCAGACTTCGTTGAACCCGAGTTACAGTTTTTTTTTTAAATATTGAGTTGGCTTACATCATCGTGTGTGCTATACTTTATAAACATATGTATATTAGCAGACATTTGTATTCAATTACAAAATTTACATTGATGGTTGTGGAAGACATAGTTCTTATTATTTTTAAAACTTCATCTATACTAAGGAAAATATATTAAGGAGATTGTGTATTTTATTCCAAGATTAATGAAAATTTTTAAGTAAAACTTCATTTTCTTATATCTTCCTCTCACACTTTTCATAACGCTTTCATCACGCATTCACTAGCTTACTCCCCAAGTCAAAGTACTTAAAAAAATATGTATTTGTTTAGTTGGACTCCCTGTTCACAAGCGATTTTATATGTTCTTGATTTTTTCGTGTCGGCAAATTTTTTGCCTTTCCCGTCCCGTGGCTGTCAATCTCGGGATTGTAATTTATTTTTCGTTTGAGTTCCTATAAATATATCTCCATTAATATGTCTCTGATCCATATAATAAAGTACTATTTAATCTTTATTAATTTAACTACATTTTTAGGCAAAGCGGTCTTAGTTCACCGAGGTTTTGTTAGGTAAATTAAAAAGTCTCCAAAATGAAAATCTCCACAATAATATTAAGAATTAGCTGGTTCCCGGCGTGCGTCGTAACGCCATATTCGAAGAAATAAATTGTTTCCTTACGTAACCTTTCCGTTACGTTCCCGTTCTCCTCCCGCGTCCCCTTCCCCACCCGCGTTCCTCTTCCACCTTCCCCGCCACCCCTTTCCCCTCTCCCGCTCCCTCGTTCCACCACCAACCACCGTTCAACCACCCTCCCGCGTTCCATATATTCAGTCCCAGTACATTCAGTTTTCAAACAGCTCGATTGGCATCTATTACAATTTTTTTAATTAAAATTTTCATTTTTCGTATATTACAAATATTAATTTTTGTATATTATAAGAACAATCAATTGAATTTGGTACCTAACGTAGACACCTGTTTAACGAGTAGGTACTTCAAATAAATTCATCAATTTAAAGAGCTTAGAAAATTGAGTTTTGTTTTGCAAATTCTCAAATTATGACATTTTTGGCAGTTTTGGAAGAGTTTTTTTTAATGATTTAAAAATTTTTCAGATGTATTGTCATGTGGTTGTAATAATCCAGAAACCTTCGCGGGGGTTAAAGAAGGTTTTAAACATTTCCTTATATTAAGGCTTATTCCAGAAAGTAGTAAAAATACTGGCATTTTAAATTTATATTCAGCACATTTCAACATATTTCAACATTTAGCATTTCATTTTTTTTTAATTAAGCTCCTCTCATGCAGCGCCAAACGATGTCAAATTTCACAGCAGTAAATTTAAATTATCAGAAAAGCTAAGTAATGGCAAATAGTACTTCCCTTTTCGGTATGATTAGTAATTGGCAAAAGGAATTGAAGTGAAATGAATCTAATATAATCTTATAGATTGCAACCTACCAATAATGTAACAAAGTATGAATTTAAAAGTTGATTACCAGCTTTTATTAACTTAGAAGATATTTTTATAAAATTTCAAACGACTTTTTTATTTTATTTTATATTTTATATTATTAGCGACTATACAAAATAATTGTACATATAATGTAAATGTAATGGTGAAATTAAGTATAAAATATTGTATTTCTTAGTCCTCCTCACTAGGGGGTCCTGTGCCGAAGCGGACTAAAGTTATTTAAATATGGTTTATTTGTCTTCTATGTCGTTTTTAGTGTCTTCATTAGGGTTTTTACATTGACCTCTTTCAGCCATATTTTTATTCTCGATTTGTATTTAATAGGATTTTTTATTAGTTTTATGTCTTGGGGAAGGATGTTATGCAGTTTTGTTGCAAAGTATGTATAGTTTCTTTGTCCAAATGTGGTTTTACTTGGAATATTTTTTATATTATTTTTATTCGATCTGATGTTATGCGTACACGGTCTAGTAGAGGATTAATTATTTTTGAAGAGCTTCAATAATATATTTTTGGCATATATTTGCTGTACATTTGGTAAGTCAAAGTTATTGAAAATTTCAATTGAAGGCGTTCTAATTGGTACTTTGAATGTTGTCTTTATGATTCCTTTGTTGAATCTTATTCAGGTTGTGTAGGTACGTATGTGTAGCAGATCCCCATCCTATGATTCCATATTCAATTCGAGAATGACGTAACGCGTAGTAGACCTTTTTCATATCCTTTTTATTTAACACGTTTCTTAGATTTTTAAAGAAATATATAAGGCTTGTGAGTTTTTCCGTAATACCTTTGACGTGTAGGTATCTTATATGAGCTACTTATTGCGTGCAAGTTCCTAAGAAGTTTTTGATGCCTTCAAATTGTGTGCATTATACCGCTAGCTTTTTTAGTGGTCTTTTTTTTAAATTTAAGATTTGGAGGATTAACAAGCAGTTAGTATGTCAATTAAGAGTAGAACATATTAAAAATTTGTAAGTCTTGCAACACCAATTTAACTGTCAATATTCTTTAAAAACGCAATGACACTGAATATATAGAACACCGTAAATCACATTTTTTTGGTTAAAAGAAAAAAAAAGAAAATCGAAGAAGCATTTTTGTTAAGATACCTACTCAATGACATAAATTTGATTAAATGCTGTTTTACAAAGTGATTTTGTTTAATTTAATTTAAAACCAATTTGAATTTAACAGTAGGTAGAAAGGAAGAATAACTAATGGTGAGTTTAGTTACACTACTTTTAGATCTTAATAAGTTAAATATATTCACATCTAAAATAAGAGACGTGATCTAAAGCCCGGGCAACGCTAGGTACTGCTAGTATTAAATATATGTGAGCAATTTCTAAACTGTGCTATATTTTATTACAATATCGTTACTCTTCATTATGTTAACACAAAATTGCAAAGGTATAATATATCTACATGCAATTCTAAGTTTGAGATCAGTGTGTATCTATATTGCAATGAAAAAATATTTTTTTTTACTTTCACGCCTTTTTGATTTTTCACAAAAATGTAGGTTACACAGCTTTACATTTCCACCATGAGTTATATTTTTAGCTTTGCCATTTGAATGACAGTGGCGCCCTTCTACGTTTTCTGCTCTTATTTGACAAACTGCAGTAGACATGTATCTATAAAATTTATATTTTCAGCATAAATTAGTTAAGCATTCTCATTTAAAAATTACCCGGAATGTAAAATTTTATTCATAATAGCCATTAATAGCAGTATAACTTTATTCAAAAAAAAATTCACAATAGTATCTATGTATATTTTACATTTTTTTTTTCATAATAGTGGTGAAGAGGGAAAAATGATCTAACTGACCATTTATTTTGGAAATCGCTCAGGTTTCTGTATAGTGTACAGTATGCGAAATTATATTTATTATTCAATTAAACCTTCACTTCTCAGCGCAGTTAGCGACAAGCTGAACGTTTACTTAAAAATTATGATTAGATTAAAAAATGGATTAGTTCATATCGTCAGGCAGCATTCTTTCACCCTTTTAAGTAGGGCAATTTCATAATAATGTCGGATCTGCTAAAAAAATTGAGAATCGCTTTTTGGCTTATTTTCATTTCCTTTGGTTAATATAAAAGTCTGTATTTTTGAATGAAATTAAATGAGATATAATATATATTTCTTATATGCAATATTTCTTCATTACAAAACAGTAAAAATGCAGACTTAAACTTCAAACATTGTTTTTCGGGACCGTTGATATTTATTTTCATTCACCTGACTCTAATAACAATTTCCACCTTTCCTACGAGTGATTAATTGAAATGCACAAGTGCGACGTCATCGGCTCTCCTATCTGACTCGGCATCAGCCCAACAGCCTAATGTAACTGCAAGTGCAATATTCCGATGGACTACCGACCTACGTGCAATATGTCAGGCGTCTAACTCCGGAGGAGCCTCATTGATAGTCAACGGGACACTCAAAACACCTTCCTGGCGTTCTGTCATGGTCTTTATTTATTATGAATGGATACAACAATTTGACGTTTTCTGGGAAATTCGACATTGTGAAAAAGAAAGATCTGAGAATTCAGAAAATCCCTGATTTCAAAATGCTCTGACGATCTCCTTCGTTGGGTTTTCCAGCCACGAAGTGTGAAAGAAAGAAGGTACATGTAATTTTTTCTTGAATTTGCAAAATTGCATAAGCGACACTAACAGACACTGAATAATGAAATTTTAAAAAGCTGTGATAGATAGTTTTTTTTAAATAAGTGAGCGATTTGTTGTTAACCACCCTTTCCAATGCCTTTCAGAGTTTGAAAGTGGTGGCTAAGGGGCGGTATTTGGAAGAATCGGAGAGGTCCCTCTTCTTAGGGATTGAGTTGACGATAGCCTTTTTCCAAAGATGTGGCACCTTCCTATTTTTGAGAAAGAGTCTGAATAATTTTGGGAGCATTTCTGCAGAACACCTCTTAAGGACCAGGGCAGGTTTTTCATCTGACCTACTGGCTTTATCGATTTTCAACTCTTTCAAGACTCGGAGAACCTCCTTGTTCCAGATCTTTGGTTCGTTCATTTGGAATTCACAGTGTCGAATGGATGGGGTAGTCTCTCCGTCATCGTGAAGAATTGAAGTAACTCAGCTTTTTAGCGGCTTTTTAGTGACTTCGCTCACCGACCGTCAGACCGTCAGATCTTCGACCACCAGAGATGGGAAAGTAGTTCTGCAGAAATTCCTCCCGATTGATCCAGCAACCGAGCAGAGAGAATGGCTACCTGTAATTTTTTTTTTCAATTATTTGGTTGTGGCCGCTCTTATTCCGGTATTCCGAAAGGTTCTAAGGAACCATCTTTTTAGGAGTGCATTTATTATAAGCCGTGTTTTGAGCCTGACTGCCTTTGCAGTCTCATCACAGCAAAGATCAAACCTGCTCCAGAGGATTTGCAGAAGAATCGCTGATGTGATACCTCTCCCACCGATTGCACCGAGTGCACAGATTGATGGGCTGAGCTAGACCTACCGCAGCAAAACTATTTACAGCTGACAAACCACAAGTGAAAATTTAAGTTATTTCATGTTAAATACATAATTCAGAAGAAATAATAATATCGATAAGAACACAAAGAGACAATAACATTTCATAATAATTGTTATGAACAATACATGTTTACGTCCTTGCAATTGTAGATAAAGACAAGCCAAATATTATTAATGAGGTTAGGCCAAACCACTTCCAGTCATTTCGCCAGAGATAATGCGGTTAATCCGATGAATGCTGTCATTGTCTGCATATCTGTCGGAGGAATATTACAATAAAACTAATGCAGTTTATAATAATCATGATCACCATAGCAGTTAGCAGTAGAGTAGTGAGTACCCAACGACCAATAAAATCAAATGAGCTCGCTGTTCGTTCTTCAACAGGATGCTGATATCATATTTAGTATGGCGTTCTTTTAATTGTGTATTCAACGAATATTATTGAGTGCTGGGACGCGTTGGAATTTAATTTTTAAACAGGATGTGAGAATTATAGGAAGCGTGATCATTATTTATTAATTACGGGTAGCCTTATAACATCAATAGCCGTAGCAATATACAACCAACTGCTTATTATGGTCTGGTACTTGGGTCCCGAGAAAACTGATAATTGCTTTGAAATCACTTTAAGTATTACTTTCACAAGTTTAAACGGTTAAAGTAAGTGTTTAGTTGTCTTGGTTAAAAGTTACACCATCGGACGAGGCGTAACAAGTAGATTATAATTTTTTACCTAAGTTGAAAAGAATGTCACCTAACTAAGATACCCCGTGCTAATGTCATATTGTACACGGTTTTGTGTATGAATTATAAGTAAGTACCTAATTTAAAATATCACAAGAGGAAAATTTTAAAGCTATGGATGAAATGCAATATAAGCTTTAATCTTCGTTAGGGTGGAAAATTGCATCTACGAGTATATCGATCATGGAAATTTGAAATGCTATAAAGGACAGAATGTTAATTGTTCAGGAGGGCGAAAAGAAAGTATATTTTTCATAAAATTATTTCTCCTGTTTTGTAAACCCATAATAACGATTTTTTATTATAAAATAACATTGAATGGAGCTTTCCGAATACTTAACATTTTTGCAAATTTCTTTAGTAGCAGTATTTAATTTATTTTTAATTTTTCAGACAAAAGTTCTCTTAAAATGCACTTCGTAATGGACGCACTTGTTTTCATAGAAATATTTCGACGAAGTAAACCGAAACAGAAAAAAATGGAGAAAAGTTACATTTTAACTCATTTTTGGATTCTTCGTCCTTAAGTGAAATGACACAAAACTGCGCTAACGTATATATTTAAATATCCGGGTAAATTTTCTACACAGGAAAAACTAAACCATTTCACACACTTCCCCAAATGATCATCTAGTCCAGGGTTTCCCAAACTGTGTTCCGCGGAACACCAGGGTTCCGCGGAGCCTGAATAGGGGTTCCGCGAGAATTTTTCGGAAGAATTTCATTTGATATAGAATACACATATTCATATTTCAACTCGTATTGATATTATTCACATGAAATTATTATCTGTATGAATATTTCACAATAGTTCTTATGTTAGGTAGTAGACACAGCTTCTTTCAGGTAGAGAGGTAGAGAGACTAAGCTTTATGGAAGTTGAAAGATTCGTTTATGTGGTTACCGCAGTAAATCTTCATTTCACATACTAAAAATTTTTTTGAAATTTTTTACCGTGCTGTATATAATACTGTGATAAGAGTTAATAATCATAGGTATTCATAACATCTGTGTGATCTGGAAACAATAACAACGGGATAATGGACCTGCTTGTCTTTCACGAAATTTCTTTTCCCAAGGAACCCAACTACATTTTTTTCGAAATCGACTTTACCTGAAAGTAAAATAATGTACAAATCTACCTGTTTTACAATATCCTTGATAGCAATTAGTCGAAACATAAATGCGCATGGTGCCGTAAATGTTGGTGAAAAAATCGAGTGAAAATAGTTTGTGGAAAATAATCGGTTATCAATGAAATATCGAAAGTCTAAAGGAGAACACAAACTTCATATCAAATAAATATAAGTGTACTCGTTTATCCACATTTCGAAATCAAAGGTTGGATCCATAATCATAAATTTGTAGAAAAAAAATTGAAAATAATTTTAGCAACAAGGAATGATTTTAGTTTTCAGGTACATTTTTGAGGCGGGTACCCAGAGGAAAAGCACTATTGAAACTTTGTGAACTTCGAAGTGAGTCATTGGTATTGTTGAATGCCCAAAATAATTCAGGGCAAAATTTTGTTGAAGATCAAATCCTTCATTTCTGATAAAACTTGCGTATCTGGCAGATATTTTTTCCAAGTGCAATGAAGTTAACTTACAAGGAAAAAAATATTACAATTTGTATACAAGATTTTTATACAATTTTTTTGCGAGATATAAAATTGCATCTTTTGATAAAAAATTAAAATTTTCTAAATTTAATCTGTTCAATCTAATCATTTTGATTGTTTTCCTGCCTTACAGGAATGTTCGAACGAATTAAAAAAAAATAAGTATATGAAGAGGTTTCCAAAGAAATTTTAGAACACCTACATAACTTGAAAACGACTCTTTTGCAATATTTTCCGAAAGCTAGTAAGGACGATTCCTAAGTTCGGAATCCGTTTTCCGTGACAGCTATAAACCAGTAGGCTTAAGCGCAAGTGAGTATGAAAATCTAATTGATTTAATTAGTGACTCTGACTTGAAACAAAAATAAAAAGATATAAAAAATAATAATAGTCAGCTTTTCAATGATTTCTTAACGAATTTATCAAAATAAGCTATTGTTGTTCCGTTTTCTTCAAACTATTTATGTGAAGTGGGATTTTCTAATTATGCTGCAACAAGTCAAAGTGGTCAAAGTGCAGGAACAGGCTAAATACCACACCAGATATTAGAATTCAACTTACCAATATTTTGTCCGATATCAAGAAGATATAAAATTCACGGACTCAAATTCATCAATGTCATTAGGGAACGTACCCATACTACGTGACCAACTTTTTGCAACTTTTAACCCCCCCCCCCCCCCCGGTGACCAAAATCCTAAGCAACCCGCAGCTCATTTGTATGGAGCGTGACATTTTGAAGACCCCCCCCCCCTAAACGTGTCACGTAGTATGGGTACGTTCCCTTAGGACCCTTAGGTGCTTAATTATTCCATTTTTTTGTCTATATTTCCATGTCTATTGTAGTCAGTGGCGTAGGTAGCATGGGTGGCACCCGGGGCGGAAAACGTGGTGTCACCCCCCCCCCCCCCCCAATTTCGACTTCACGAATGTGTAGAATTTCAGAAATAGGCTATTTTCGTCTATAAAAAGACCGTCAGGCACAAAATTCTCCCCGTTTTCTGACATCATTCCACGGGGAGCCATAGATCTACGAAAATAGAAATAACACCGTATTCAATATTTTTGTGACAATATCCTTCGTAAATTCTTTTTCCACGGTCGGGTGTAACCTCCCGTCGGGTGTAGTGTCACCCCCCCGTCGAGTGGCACCCGGGGCGATCCGCCCCCCCTCGCTACGCTACTGGTTGTAGTATATATTTTGTTTATTTACAAAATAAATAATTTGTTTAATAACTTTTTTTAATTCTTACTACAGGAATTTCCCAACCTAAAAAATAAACTAAGGGTTCCGTAAAAATTTACGGGTTTGCAAAGTGTTCCATTACAAAAAAAGTTTGGGAAACCCTGATCTAGTCAGTCCACGCTATGCAATTGCACTATATAAGTATTATAAATACAAAACAATACAAGAACAACATGTCAACCTACCAGAGACCAAATGGGAAAATAATTCACCGACTTCAGATATTTTCATATCAGAGGGTTCGGCTCTGTAGTATTCCTAATTTGACCTATTAATCCTACTGTTCCCTCAAAATAAATATTTAAAAAATCTTTTGTAATCCTACATGTATTTAAAATGAATAAATTTTGTGACAAATCTAATATGCCTAAATTTTGAATGAGAGACCTCGGTATAATGCCAGTACCTAGCCGAAATGACAAATGGTAATATTTTTATAGTCTTAGAATGCCAAATTCTTTTAATCTCATTTCCTAAATCTGTATATTTTCTTATTTTTTCAGAAACAGATTATTATTATTACAGCATTATTATTTCATCCTTCCCGTATCCAAAATCCATCGGAAGGATCCAAGTTTGCAACCTATTACAGATTAAAGCTTGTTACAGGTTTGCAACCTATTAAAGATTAAAGCTTGTTACAAGTTTGCAATCTATTAAAGATTAAAGCTTGTTACAAGTTTGCAACCTATTAAAGATTAAACCTTGTTACAAGTTTGCAACCTATTAAAGATTAAAACTTGTTACAAGTTTGCAACCTATTAAAGCTTGTATTATGTTTTCTTTTATAGTATATTGCTTTAGAATTTTCCTCTAAAGATAAAATATTTTAGATAAAAGCGAAGTAGAGATAAAAGGAAAGTAGCGAAGACACAAGCTGAAATGACGGATTCGGTTAATCATATTTCCTCCTGGAGTTCCTAGACTTCAGGATCAGGGTTCAAGTTCAGGACCATGTCATATATTTTCTCCAGACCTTTACTTCTTTTTCTGTACAGCACTGGCCCTGAGAAAACGGCGCCCAGCGCTAGTAAAAACCTCAAGGGCGCTGTATTAGGTGTTAAGTATTATCAGCGCTTTGCCTTCTTGGCAAGTCGGTACCCAGAGCGGACTGCTCCAAATGAGCCTGCACAGGATCGACCATGTTTCTGTAGTTGAATTGCAGACTAAATAAATAAAAAAAAAATTTAAAAAGTTTTAATGTTTTCTTTTATTGCAGGTTTCCGAAATATTTACTCAATAGATAAACATACAAAGACTCGCAAAACCAGACCATTCCTTGATAAATTAAACAGGGTCGTATCTTTTGTGAACCTAAATTGTGACTTTCCGTCGGCGTTCTTAGCAGAGTTAGGTAAATAAGTTATATAGTTGTACAAAGTTATATCGTATTCTTTACCACTTGACCAGTTGAGGCGGGTATGGGTACCGCCGCCCCTGGAACTATTTGTTGGATAACCAACAACCTGCCGTAGGTCACCAAGTGGTTCGCTACTTTAGGTGACTTAGCTGGGGTGAGGTTGATCAATTTCTTGGCGGCGAATGCATTTACCCACCTACTGCATGGCGGGCCGGGTCAGGAGCGACTGGATAAGAAACATAGATCTCTTCAGCCGGACTTTCTCAATCCATCGCTTTATACCGCAGTGGGAGGGATGGATTCATACGTCCGTCACTCCTGGACACATTAACCCTCAGTTTCCTAGCCACTTCTTACCCCTTTCCTTCTCAGAACTTCCTCTCCTTCCTTTCCCTAAAAAGCCCCCCTCACAGCATCCCCAAAGTTGACACAGGCCCTTAGGGAATCTTTTTTCCTCATGTGGAGCTAATCTAAAAAAAAATTCTCTGGCTCTGGAAGTAGATCATAAATTGGGACAGAAGCGAATATTGTGCTTAAAATAGGTTTTTTTCGAACTAGAAATTGGAAGTAAAATGTGAAACACTGTGAAAATCATGTCACTCGAATGATACAATGGTGGATGGTGGATTGTTAATTAGTTTAATTATAAAGAATATTTAAAAAAAAAACAGAAAGACAAACGATGATGCTTTAGAAGAATAGGTAAATGGAAAGTTAAAAATTTTGATAATTGGTATTACAAAAAAAACTTGTGCGATTATTAATTAAAAAGTAATTACCTTGTTCTCTTCTTCCCCCTCTCTTTCAGCAGCTTGGGATGAAGTGCATATATGTCAACGCACTTGCAGCCACACACACCGCACCTGCGCTAACAATTATTTTAGTAAATTATTGTATTCACTCTCCACTATGATACACAGCACTAAATGCGCATTAAATGGCAATTCAAAAGACCAAGATCACTTCCGGAAGGACGCAATTTCGATAATCTGACTTCGCGAGTTGAAGGCTTCGAAGGAAATGAGCTTCTGCCCGGAAAATGGCACTTCCGGCGCATGCGTCAGATCCGTGCAGAGCCGCTACTGGGCGTGACCTAGACCCTGTGGACCTCCCATACAGCCACCCCCGCAGCCAGCCAACCAACCCCAGTCGTCATGGCAACCATCAATCGAACATACACCCCCCAAACGAGATGTTCCATTAACTAAATTTTCATTCTAGAACGAAGCCGTTTCACAAAGGAAAACTATCAAAACGTCAACAGACATTAAATTTGTCACGATTTTTTGTGAGATCCGCTTTATTTTCTGTGTAGCGATTTTGAGTAGGTTAACTAAATAATTTTATAGGTGAATATTAAGATATGATATCAGGGCTATCTGTTGATTGGGGGTGTGTGTGTGTTGCCCTAAGCTCCTCCCTTGGGGGACAGTGGGTGGGTGTGGGGGTGCAGGGTGGTGGTATGCGGAAGTAGGTTGGGTGGATGCAGACTATGCACGATCAATAACTGAAAGGTCAGGGGAGTGATCATGGACACACCCTCATGATGCATTATTCTGCACAGGTAGGTACTAGCCATAGTCAGTGACCAAAACCAAACCAACCAAATAAATAATTAAGCAGTCAAAGATTATGAATTCAAATGTGGCTATAATAATGTATTGGGGGTTTCCCATCAATGTTTAAGATTTTATTAACTGTTAGTTGGGAAAGACTCACGCGCATGTGTAGAATGTAGAGTATTTGGACGAAGCCATTAATGAAACAAAACTAGTTATAGTTTTATCTACGAGTACTACATTGTACCATTTAAATTCTAATGAATCCAAATCTGCTGATTTCAGCAATCTCTTATGTAAACCCCCTTTCTTTTTGAAAAATTTGCTAGGAATATCTTATACAACAATCAGCAAGAAACTACGTTACCAAACCTCACAATTCATAATGGTGATGTCGTTATCTGAGATTCCTCCAATTTACATGCAAAGAAAACTTTGTTGATTTCAAAACTTTTGTAAAGCTTTATAACTGTAGTTAATTACTTCGTTTCATTTACACAAGCAATGTATTTGGCTTAGGTACCTACTCACTTTATTAATTTTAAAGTAGGTAGGTACTCAATATTTAAATATCTGATTTTGAACAACATTTTGAGTCCAGAAAAGTCCATTTGTTGGCTTTTACTTTAATGAATCCAAATAATATTGACATTAATTATTAGTGGTTTATATTTTCATTATCATCATATCTGGTGAATATTATGTTCATATTTTTTTTAGTAAAACAAGCAAGCTCGTTGGTTCCTAGAATCCAAGAGTGACTTGTAAATTTCAAATTTATTTAATGGTGTTTAACAATTTCCTACCTAATAATATAAAATCGTTAACTTTTGATCTGTCTTGAACAGTTATCCAAGACTTAGTGTTAAATTTACATTTAAAGTTCATTAAATTGCATTATTTAGCTCAGTATCTAAAATTTCTTTGACAAAAAGTTGTTTAGCAAAAGGGAAAAGTAGTTATGCCCTTTGGGTGTAATATCACGAGTAGTAATTTCAGTTTGGGAGGCGGGTATGGGTACTTTATTGGATAACCAACACCTCTGCCATAGGTCACCCCAAGTGATTCGCTACGTTTGGTGACACACCTCACCCCATGAACAGGGGTGCCCGGGTTCATGGGGTGAGGTGTGTCCGGGTCTTGGCGGCGGATGCGTTTGCCCACCAGCGGCAGGCCGGATCGGGAGAGAGTGGTTGGGGGAGCCCCTTTGACTTCTCCAACTGTACCCTCTCGGAACATCGTTTTGCAGTGGGAGGGATGGATTAATGCTTCCTTCACTTCTGAACATACTGACCCCAGATTCCTACCCACCCCTAATATACTGTTGCTTCCCAGAACTTCCGCTCCTTCATTTCCTAAAAAGATCCTCCACACAACATTCCCAAAGAAAACAGAGGCCCTTAGGGGAAATATTTTCCTCATGGCCTCCCGTGTGGAGCTAATGTAAAAAAAAAGTTTAGACATTATCAAATAGTCTTCAGTGTTTGAAAAGTTATACTGCTACCAGTCTCACAAAAGTAGTAGTATTTAGTCGACGATTAAACGAAAGTTCAGTGCATTATCGCAGTGTTCCTTAGGTATTTTTTCAGGTATCAATTTGTTTTTTTTTTAGTTTCAATTAGATTACAATCTTTTTGAGGGTAAAATCCTAAAGTGTGATGTCTCGCTTTGCGAAAACTTCCATCGTATTATCAATCGGGTAATCCTTTCGTTCGTCCCATATCCAGGGTGTTAAGGGACGTACTTGACTTACTTTAACCTGTGATTCCTGACATTATTTGGAGTAAAAAATGTCAATGAAATTTTGGTCTCCGGTGACTTTTTTTCACGAATTTTTTTTTTCAATATTTTTTTCATCAAAATCAAACAAAAAAAAAATTCTTCCGCACGTCGTCACTGGTCACTCAGCCGGGTGTCTGACGAACCCCTTACCCCGCCTCCAACTGTTCAACAACTACCATTTTTTTATGTTTTTGTAGAAAAAAAAAAAAAAAAAAACATCAAAAATGTCACCGGAGACCAAAATTTCATTTACTTTCTTACTCCAAATAATGTCAGGAATCACTGGTTAAAGTAAGTCAAGTACGTCCCTTAACACCCTGTATACTCGTACAGCTAACGCAATCGAGGAAGATCGTCTAAATTAAGCCATTTTAGTACTAAACATGACTAATATTTAGCGGCTTTCAGTGCTCTTTTACAGAAAAAACACACCCGGTATAGACGACTTGTTCGCTTTGCTACAATTTATAATTAATACTACGGTTATTAAGTTTAGTGGCACTTCTGTTTTAATTTAGGGTATTGAGGATAGCACTTATTTTCTACGGTGAACGGACATCTCAGAATCTTGCAAATTCAACACCTCCTTTGAAAAGTCTTTAAAAGTAATTTTTTGGTACTTAGTGCCTTGTATGCAATTATTCACACACGATTCACAAGATCTACATTACAACATACATTCCACCAACCTACAACTAAAACGCCTTTTGGACAAAGAAATATGCAATACTTCACTTTAAAATTATGTTATTTACTCCCTCTTACAATAAAAACCATAAAAAATAATCGCCTTCTAAAGAAGCATAAAAATATGGATTATGGACATGGGAAGGAAGAATATAGATATAATTTTGCAACCTAACAAAGAATAATGCTCGCTTTGTACGTTGTAATATTCTAACATAGGTATTTTTTACTCATAATTCAAATAAGAAAACTTGTACAATGTGTCCTTAGAACGGGGTACGCATAAGACACATTTTTCTCTAAAAAAAAATAATAAAATAAAATAAAAGTAAAAAAAAATTCGATGCCAAAGTACTTGAGGATTTGCCTATTTAACAGGTGTAGATTACAACCCAAAAGAATTTACAACCAAAAAGATATACGAGTAGGTATGTATACAATTGTATTCGATGTAAAAATGTCATTATGTGATACAGTGGTATCCCATAAGTTTAAGCAAAAACTATACCTACATATTGAGTTAAATGCAGTGCATTTAACTCAATTTGCCTTCATCATTTTACCGGAGGCACATCTGTGCTAATTCATGTGACTCCCGATGCCATCTACTGGCCGAGTTACTTTGGCTACCGTACGAAGTAAAATAGATAGATGCAGTTAGTTTCTACATACATAATCAAGGTCGCAAGGAGATTCGAGTAAAAATTTATCCTATTTACACTAGTACCTATGTGTGAACTGCCGTCGGTAGGTAGGTTGTCTAATATTGGAAGTAATGGCGGCCACAATATCACCTTTGGACAAATAATAATAGCGTCCGAAACCAATCAAGGTGACATTCATTCATTCAACACCTTTTTGATAGCAAGAAGTGCTGCGTGCGTTCGTATTATATTGATTCTACGAATGGAAAACGTAACTAGATGATTTGAAGTATTTAATGATAATAAAGTAAGTTGATTTGATACGTAACAGTTTTAAAATTAAATTGACATTTATTGCAAAATCTTATTGAATGACACTTATTCAAGTTAAAATAAAATTGTTAAGTGGCCACCAATTAATTTTCCCGTTTTAGTAATTTTGTAGTCAGACACAACTGGTTTTAAATCGTCTGCAAAAAGTAATGCATTTATAACTTTTGTAACAACGTCGTTTATAAACAGTAAAAACAAAATTGCGCCTAAGAGAAACCCTTGTGGTACAGCACTGGTAGGTAATAAAACCGTGCTCATGTAGTTTAACTATGAGAATTTTACAGCATACTCTGTCAAATCGACTTGAGTTTTGTTAGCTAATGCGTTTGATATATAGTTTTCACAAAGAAAGATTTGTCAACTACCCTAAAAGAATCCATGGTGATTCGGAATAATAAGATGGTTAATATATAGAGGGGTTATTATTAATTAATAATATTAGAGAGGTCCCGGTCCAGGGGCGGATCTACTAAAGGTTAGAGTTCAGCAAATGTTGACTGGACCTTCCCCTGCTGGGACCCCTCTCCCTCCCACCACCTTCCTACTGCAGTTCCGTCTGTACCCTGTGGGCACGCGGGGCATATGCTCAGGATCCCCGGCGTGTCCCTTATAACTCATGCCTGTAGACAAGGCTCCACACAGGAGTAGGCCCCGATAAAAATAAGTTCCCAATGGATAATATGTCAGCTTTGGGGATGGTGCGAAAATGGTACACATTGAAGACTCTGAAAATAATACGTATTATCAAATATTCCACATGGCCCCGAACTCGGAGGGGGGGCTGCTAAATGTCAAAACGATACAAGCTGAGGACACAGGACTTGATTTAAGCGGAAAATGTTGCTTGTACAGTGATTGGAAGACTAGCATTGGATTAAACTCGCTACGTCTGGTGGGAATTCGACACCACTCGGCTATTAGCCGGTTACAGCGCCCTTCAGGTGATTTTTCACAATAACAACGCTGTATAAATCAGCCAAATATTATTATTATTAAGTTGATATGTTAAACAATACTGAAAAATTTCCATTTAAGAAAATACTGAAAGATTTCCTTCGAAACATTGTTGGGATACTGACATTTCATTTAAGAAAATACTGAAAGATTTTCTTCTAAACATTGTTGGGATACTGAATTTCCATTTAAGAAAATACTGAAAGATTTCTTTCATTGTTGAGATACTGACTTTTCATTTAAGAAAATACTGAAAGATATCTTTCTAAACATTGTTGCGATACTGAATTTTCATTTAAGGAAAGACTGAAAGATATCCTTCTAAGCATTGTTGCGATACTGACTTTTCATTTAAGAAAATACTGAAATATTTCCTTCGAAACATTGTTGGGATACTGACTTTCCGGAAAACAAAAATCGAAAGCATTTGTGTTAGCCCTCCCATCTAGAAAAATATTCGTCTGTTGCGTTTTTTCTGTCTTTTTTTTTTAAATGTAATAATTCACTTTCTACTCCCTTCTCTTGGGAAAACCATGTAAAACTCGTCACTTACCTAATCCAATGGTTTTGATGTTGGATTTGTTTTGGCTGGTAATCCAGGATTTGGTGTTTATATTTAAGATGCATTGTGTTTTGTCTAATGGCCAGTAGAAGTGCATTGTGTAATTTTGTTGCAATGTATCTAAAATTTATTTTGCCAAAAGTTGTTTTAGCAAAAGAGATAAGTAGAAGATGCATGTGATGCTTTGGTTCCAGTGTCTCGAGCAGTATGGACATTTTCAAAGGTAGTCCGTGTTTGAAGAGGTATTTTATTTTTTTTATTTTATTTATTTTAGGGAAAGTTGACAGCAAATCAGAGATTACAAAATAATACAATAATAATATGATAATTATGCCAATTATGAACTTTCCACTGATAATAATTAATAATAGATAATAAAGTGTGACGGTGTAAGGGTATTTTCTTAGTTTTATTGTTTAGTTATAAAACATAAAAAAGGGGGGGGGGGGGGGGGAGGAGGAACATAGGGATAGGATTAAGTGGTAAATGACGGGAATATAAAGGGATTGAACTTTCTAGTTTGTGTCATGTTGCTTGGTGAGTTTTCGTTTTATGTCACGTAAAGTTGAGTTAAAAATGTCAATGTGGTAATAATTTAAGTTAAATGAGTGTGTGGATCTGTAGATAAATGAGTTCTGTTTAGAGTTGGTCTTGCAAAGAGGGAGATTAAAGGTAAGCGACTGTCTACTGTTGCGATTTGGAACATGGAAGGATAGGCGTTGAAGAAGATCAGGACAATCGATTAAGTTATGTGTAATTTTAAATAACATTACCGAATATGCTATATTTCTTCGACAAGTTAACGTTTGCATTTTGAAGAACTTTACAGAGTCTTCATTACTAACATGCGATCGAAAAGAGCGGAAATTGAGGTACCTTAAAAATCTGTTTTGAACGCTTTCAATTCTATTTTTGTGCACTGCATAGCCTGGGTTCCATACCTGAGATGCGTATTCAAGGATACTACGAACATATGAGAAATACAGTGTTTTGAAAGTAGTAAGGTCTTTAAATTGTTTACAGGAGCGGATTATGAAACCAAGCATAGAGGATGCGTTAGTGACTATATGGTCGATATGTTTATTGAAATTCAGTTTACTATCAAGTATAACCCCAAGGTCCTTACTTTCGAATTTGATAGACAACGGTACATGATTAATTGAGTATTCATGGATTAATACGTTTTTTATTTCTAGTAAAGCGCACGATGAAGCATTTAGAAATATTTATTTCTAGACAATGGGCATTACATACGTGCTCAAACGTAGCAAATCATCTTGCAGCTTCTGACAGTCCTCGATTGAATTTATAGGTGAAAATATTTTCATGTCATCTGCATACAGGATAGTTTGGGAGTTTAGAAAACAGTTACCAACATCATTGATATATTATATGTTAAATAATAATGGTCCTAACAGACTGCCTTGAGGAACTCCTGATGTAACAGCAACAGAATTTGATTTAAATCCAGCAACCACTACTATTTGGCTACGGTTGGAGATATACGAAGAGAGCCAACGATAAAGATTGCCATGAATACCAATCTCTAAGAGCTTGTTTAAGAGGAAATACTAGCTGCGTTTTTCCATACAAACGTATTCCCCGTTTATCTCTCTGGATTTTGACCCTAGAGCAAAATTTTTTTTTACATAATATAGATATCGACCACTAGCGTGTCGGTACGTTTTGCTTTTTTTGATAATTTACTTCTTATAGAAGTTAGGACCTTCCAAAAATGAATAAAATTGCCTAATTTAAACGCCGTCAAAAAACGTTCAGTATACAAACTAAACAATGTATTTTGAAAAAAAGCAAAACGTACCGACATAGAATATTTTCTTTTAATACAGTTAGTGAAAAAAAAATTTAAAATCGGTCCAGTTTTGGAGAAGAAAAATGGGGAATACAAAACATCGATTTCGAAGATTTTATTTAGGTATTTTCGGCCCGACGTGCAGGTGTCCCTTTCGCTCAGTTCTCCTGGGGGGGTCGGGGAACGAGGGTGTTGACAAATACATATAAAGCGAAGTAGTGATGTAACGAATTTTATCGGTAGACTAGTGTTGTCCTTGCCCGAGTAATCGATATTTTTTATTCGTTTTTTTTTCTGTTCAGTGACTCATCGCGGTATACCAATACTGACCGAGCTTTCATACTAAAATTGTGCAAAATTAAAATTGTTTATGTCAAGTACTATAATAAATTTTTAATTTGGGAGGCGTTATAGGTACCATCGCCCCGGGAACCATTTATTGGATAACCAACACCCCCGCCACTTGGTCACCCCAAGTGGTCCGCTATGTTTGGTGACTGAGCATGGGTTCCCGGGTTCACGGGTAAGGTCTGCATGGGTTTTGGTGGCGGATGATTTTGTCCACTTACTGCGTGGCGGGCCGGATTGGGAGAAACTGGAAGTGGGAGATCTTTTGATCTCTACAGCCGGACTCTCTCCACCATCATTTCATACTTTTACCTACCCAGAAATTCCTCTCCTTCCTTTCATTAAAAATATCCTCTACACAGCTTCTCCAATGACTTTGCTATACTATAAGGGTATTTAACTTAAAAATAATTTTTATATTTCATTTTATATGTATAATTGCATTTTGTGATATTTTTAAGTAATTAATCACCTCTCCCTTTAATATTTTGTCTATAATTCTCATATGCCTATACTTGTTTGTCTTTTAATATTAATCTTATCCTGACGAAGAGAATACTCTGTTTTCGAAATATGTTGATAATATTGATTACATAAAGCTGTTTTTACAAAGTTATTTGTTCTCATTTAACTAAAAATGACGCCACAAAGATTGGACCCATTTGCAGCATTTCAAGCTGGGTCGCCATAACCAATTCGTTTGTGCAATTTCAATCAATGCATTTCTGTGTTTCTCGAGAACCCTTCTATGGGCTTACACGTCACTAGTACTTTTACGCCAGTTTTTTAAACATTTGTGGTCAAAAACATCCAAGTAGTGTAGTTTTGTAGCTCTAGCACATATGAAGCTGTATGACTTTTTATTATGGTATAATTATTATTATGCATATATCCAATTGTATATCCGCATATACATTATTTGGCTTAATATAGTAACTATGTTATTTTCCACATCAAGTATATAATAAATAGATGCAAGAATGTTTTTTTTGATAAATTAATAACGTATAAAAAAAAATATATATATATATTTATTCTCAAAACTCTTGAGAAAATATCGTCGTTGCATTCACAAAATATCCCATGTGAGGTTTTCGACCAAATTTTTTTTTGTTTACACCATTTGATTCACCACGGTTTCCTAAATAATCTGACAAATATATCCCATTTTTCAAAAATTCATCTTTTTAATCATTTTAGAGGCAACTCTGACCATTACTTGTAATTAATGGTAATTATTTAAAAAAATATACTACATATACTACAGAAATATAAAAAAATATAAAATTATAAAATTAAATCCCTATATACTACAGAAATATAAAAAAAATATAAAACTATAAAATTAAAATGAGAAAAAAAGTCTTTTTGTGTGCAAGAATTCGTATTATTTTTTTAACTCAAATTTGTCGCACATAAATTAAAATTACCCAAAGAAATGTTTTTTTAATAATATACACACAGCATCCCCAAAGATGACCTAGGCCCTCAGAGAAATTATTTTTCTCAGGGTCTCCTGTGTGGAGCTCATATAAAAAAATAATAATAATCTCAACAATCTAAAAAGAGTATACTATGCACTAATCCAGTCATTAATTCAATATGGAATTATTGCATGGGGGGGGGGTCATACAACAATATTCTAACCCCGATCAAAGTAATCCAGAAACTAATCATTAAAGTAATCCTAAAGAAACCCTCCACTTATCCAACAGAAACGCTTTTCGCAGATTTCACGGTGCCTCGAGTAGAGAATATCTTCAAGAAAAATGCAATTACCCAAATTTACAAAGATAATATCATCAAAAAATTTTAAACTAAAATCAAAAAGATATGAAGATAACATCAAAATACCAAAATTTAATACCAAACTAATGCAAAACAATTACATCTATTTAGGAATAAAGTTTTTCAACAACCTTCCCATTGAAATAAAAAAAACCAAAGACATCAATAAACTGAAACTCAAACTTCATCAGGAATAATTAACTAAATAATTACCTGTTTTTCTCATTCTTTCTATTTATTATTAATCTATATTCACCTCTATTTTATTTAGATTTTTCGAATTTCTCCCAAGTGCACAATATTTTAGTATGTAACCGTATCCTATGTATGTACACCATATGTAATTTATATAACTCCACTGTACAATTATACATCTATATTAAATATTAAAATATATATATTTTCTTCAATATTAACTCAGTAGGTAAAGCAAAAATATTTTTTTAATATTTCTATTTAACTGTCAAAAAATTACCAAAAAATTAAGTTGCATCCAAAATCATACGAAATTCATTTTTTTAAGACCAATATTTCGTAATTTGAAACAAAAATAAATAAAATAAAACATATTTATCAGCACGAGATATTTTCTCTACCTTTTGCTAAAAAAATACATTTTCAATTTATTTGGGTGTTTTGGTCACAAATCCAAATTTAACCCCCCCCCCCCCCCCCCTCGGCTATTTGTTAGCTTTGGGAACAACTCATATCGATCTTGTGTCTCCCTTACTATTATGTTGAGAAATAAGTTTTAAACGGTGTTCGAAAGAGAAAGAGAAAATATCAAACTTTATATTCAAATTCAAAAGTTAACCACAAAATAATGGAATTGTACACCTTTATAAAACCAAAGTTTATGAAACTTATGGAATTTTGTATCTATTAATTATTTTTACATGAAACAATAAAAAAGTGAGGTGACGGAAATGTTAACAATACATTTGTGTAATAAATATGTACGTGTTTTTATTTTTTTCGTTATCAGTAATTTTAGTTAGAAAAAACGTAAGATGAGTCATTTTTAAAAAAATTATGTGTGCGTTCAAAATTTTTATATTCGAAAAGCAAAGGTTTATTTCGGATTTCAAAATTTAAAAGCGTATTTCATCGCCTTTCAAAAACAAGTTTTAGTTTTCGGATACTATCAGAAATATTCCATTTATTTGGATTTTATTGCAAAGCGGAAATATTTCGACCTTATGAAAAAATATGCCCGAGGCCTGAGGGATATGGGTCCTATGAGAAAGGTCAAGTTGCCTTTCCTACGTTTGCTACACAAAATATCATATGTGCATAAAAAGTGCGCACAAAAATCCTGAATGCAAAATTTAAGAAAAAATTGTCGGTTTTAATAAAAAAATGTATATTAAGCCCACTTGTTTTCACCCAAACATGGTATCAAAAATAACTCTACAATTAATGAAAATAAATAAAAATATGGGTCCCCAATTTTTTTTTTCGGTTTTTTTTTATTATGTATCCTAATATTCTAAAATACCCACAGGATATTTTGTGCGCGCAACAACGATAAGTAGCTATAATAGCATATTCATAGGACGCTTACAATAGGACGCCCCTGCGAGCGGTCTTGTCTCTACACATTTGCAGATTGGAACATGCGTGGTCGGCAGAAATAATAATTCGACACGGGTGAAGCGCGTAGCCCACACACACAAGGCCTGCATTCACTCACACATCTATAGCGCGATTCTGACTACTGTCAGAGAGTGAAATAAAAGAGATTTTTTAAAATACCTATTCATAAATGTTCGCAGCGACCGGCAGCGCGAGTGATCGACCCTGTCAAACGCCTTACTAAAGTCAGTATAGATAGTGTCCACTTGTATTCGGTTATCCAAATTATCCTGGAGGTACTCTGTGAAAGTTAAAAGATTTGTGCTTGTTGATTTACCACTAATGAAACCGTGCTGGTTTATATTCAGGCTAGGTTTAAGAGCAGCATATAATTGATCATAGATTATTTTTTCAAAAATTTTGTTGAATATGCAAAGTTTAGAGATTGGCCTGTAGTTTTTGACATCAGTTTTTTTACCATTCTTGAAGATGGGAGACACAAACGCGGATTTCCATATAACTGGGACAGTGCATTCTGTAAGAGAACGATTGTAAATCAAAGAAAGGGGTAAGGCTAGATTGTTTGCACATCGTTTAATAAGGATTGAAGGTATTTCGTCAGGACCAGCACCTTTGCAAATATCAATTTCCTTAAGGTATTTTAAGACGATTTCTCGCGTCACCTCAATATTGCTTATATTGGATGTATGGTTTCCGACGTCAGTTGGATTACGGGCAGGTGGATTGGAGGGTTTACTGAAAACCGAACTGAAATATTCTGAGAATAAATTTGCGATGGCTGTTCCATTATCGGCTCTCAACTCTCCTAGATACATACATTTTGGAACACCCTGAGATTTGTTAGAGGATTTGACGTGGCTCCAGAAGTTTTTCGGGTTTGAGGATATATTATTTTCGATTTTACTTAAGTAACGAGATTTGTTTTCCCGACATAAATCTTTGTGCCGTTTACGAAGGAGAGAAAATGCGTCATAATCAGCCTGATTTTTGTATTTTTTATATTTGCGAAAATATTTCGATTTTTCCTTCATTACCTTAATAAGGGCAGCATTGTACCAAGGAGGATATTTCAAATTCCACGAAAATTTATGAGGAATATGAAGGTTTATGAGGGATTTCAAAAACGTATAGAAAGCATCAAGCGCTGGTTCTATTTGGGAGGTAGAGAAAATGGATGCCCAGTCAGCTTGTTCTAGGGCGAGATTAATTGATTCGTAGTCTCCACGATTATATAGAAAAACTTTCCTTTTCGCATTTGACAATGAAGGGGTTTCCTGAAATGGCACACTAATGGACAAAGCTTTATGATATGCATCCTCGGGAACTAGCGGGTCGTCATTAGATTTGACAGAGATTAATAGATTTGACAGTATCAGATCTAGAATATGGCCGCTTGAATTTAGTTCACCGTTGTATTGCGAGAGGTCTAAAAAATGCATACAGTCTACGAAATGATTACTTACATGAGTAGAGTAATTACTAGCTGCATAGTGGGCAGATGACGTAGTTTGGGTCCATGAAATTTCAGCAAGATTAAGGTCACTTAAGATGACAAAAGAATCCATGGGATTATTCGATACCACATCTGATAACACGTTAAGGAAATTTTCAAGTAAATATTGATGTTGAGTCCCTCCGGGGATGTATACGAAGCATATATGGACTAAACGGTGAGGTGTACTATTAGTGCGAATGGTGACCCAAATGTCTTCAGCACAAGAGGTCCATTCAGGTCGGGCGATGCTGATAAGCTCCTGTTTAATAGCTAATACTACACCACCGCCAAGACGTTGACCGGTGGAAGCGTAGTCGCGATCTCTACGATATACATGGTATCGAGAGTCGAAGAGTTCTTCATCTCTGAAACCTTTGGTGAGCCATGATTCTGTAAGAACGATTATTTCGTAATCGTTTGAAAAGGTATTTTGAAGGAACGTCGTTGTTTTGGTTCGAAGACCTCTAACATTCTGGTAATATATTGCTAAAGACATGGGAGAGTATTTAAGTAAATGTTAGTGAGTAAGCGGTAAGTTATACATATAAGTGATAAGTGTGATAAGTAAATTCGGTTATAGTGCATGCAATTTAAAAGAGTAAATACGTCTAACACAATGCATGTGTTAGATGTACCTACGTAAATTAAGTACCTACGAACGTGCATTAATGTACGAGTATTTACGTAAAATAAGTAAATTCGGTTATAGGGCACGCAATTTAACAGAGTAAGTACATCTAACACAATGCATGTGGGTGCATCACAGAGTTTAAAATAATAATAACGTATATGTCTTGTAATACGCATCTCAGGTCCGGCTATTGATACTATTGTTCTGATGTTGATATAATTAGATATAGGTAGGTACCCATATTTAAGGTAAGAACTATTCATAATATTATTTAGTAGGTATTTCAGTGAGATTATTGTGGACAAATGAGTATATAATAATTTGCTTACCACAACAGCAGAAAAGGCAATTAGTGTAAACGAGACCGTGATAGTTCGTCGAGTAGGTCTGGGTGTAAAGCGTGTAGCAGGTAGTGGTCGCCAACAGGCGGTTACATGGTTTTCAAATTGGTTCTTGAAAAGTTTACTTGATTGGGTTAGAAGTGAATTAAAAATTTTAAGGGAGAGGGCAATATAGGAGAGGGAGGATAGGTGTAATAGGAGTGGATGATGAGGGGAGGGGAATGTGTGGGGAGATACATGACAGAATAAAAAATCTATTTTACGACGCGAAGAGGATGCAGAACGACTTAGAAAATTTTCTTGAGGTCCTCTTCCTTGGTAATTAGTATGGGGGGCGAAGTAGAATTTTTCCTCACAAATATCATGCTGTATGCTGGTATGTTATTGGCATAAACTTGCCTAATGTCCAAGACACAGATTCTCCTGAAGATTTCATACAAACTGCTTGTGATCGGTAGTTTTAATATAATCTTTTTAATTAGTTTCTGAGCTTTAAAAATCGGATCAACGGCGGCAGCGTCAGCTCCTCCCCAGGCTGTAATACCATATTCGATTAAAAATTGGCGTAGTGCATAGAAAATTGTTTTAGGTTGATTCAAGTTAAGAAAGTGGCGAGTAAGTATGCCTAAAAAACATTTTGATTTTCTAAGTTCGTTTGCTTAGTATTAGGATTATCTTATTATTATGCGTGGGCCAATTTGTCATTGTACTTCCTATCAAATGTAATTTCTTTCAATTTCGTTCTAAGTGTATCCCTATATTGGACTGACACTTCTCCGAACCCCCTTCAGAAGAAAAATGAATTAGCCAGCGAAATCCTGCTTAAACTCGACCGTTTGGCATTTATTTTGTCTGTAACTTTGTTTGTACGTTCCGGTTACTGAAAACTGAGTTTATTATTCAAGCAAGCCTTAATTTTACTAAAAAAAATTCGCCAGGGTCTGTGTCATCCTGAAAGGAAGGAGAGTAAGTTATGGGAAGGAAATATGTAAGAGGGAAGGGTAGGAATCTGGGGATCAATGTGTCTAAGAGTGACGGACTTATAAACCCATCCCTTCCACTATGTTGTAAGGCGATGGGTCGAGAGTCCGGCTGGAGAGGTTAGGTCTCTCTCAACCAATCTCTTCCGATCGGACCCGCTATGCACCTACACAAACCTCACCTCATGAACCCTGGCGCCTCTGCTAAGTCAACAAACGTAGAGAACCTGGGGTGATCTATGGCAGAGGTGTTGGTTATCCAATAAATGGTACCCATAGCCGCCTCCCAAATTGAAAAGAGAACGTCTAAATTTAAAACATTCAAAATAAAATAATACGCCTTGTGTACCTATGCTAGGATTTCAGTAGACAAAATTAAAAATAAATAAAAACTAATGAGATCGCTTTTACCATAACTGGTTATAATAGCCCTACCAGCTACCAGCTACCGGCTACCGGCTACCGGCTACCGACCAGAGATCAGATTACTGAATGAAATTGCGTCTTACTTTTAAAATAAGTCAGATAGACGCTCATTTGCATGTTATGAATTTTTCATTGATTATTTTTATGATCCGTGAACACATTAGTTAGGTTCCGCGAAGTAGCGGTTGAGAAAAGGACGAAAGAAATAGAACCTATTTGCAGGTGGGGAGGTAGATAAGATACCTACATCGAATGGTATATTTTGGAACAGATCTCGCCATTATACAAAGGTAGGATTTGTTAGTGATTTATCTTATCATCAAAAATACTCATTTCGGTTGTGAAACTGTCTGTTTGCGTAACTCTGGTCCAATGAGCTCGGATTTGCTTTGAATCTAAGTGTCATTTTCAAAATTAGATTTCATTATGTGAAGAATTTAGTCAAGCGATAAAGTACCTACCTATAAATAATATTTTAAGAGAAAATTAATTTAATTAAAAAAACCAGATTCGGACAAAGAAACTACGCTTATCTTGCAACAAAACTCCATAACACCCTTCCCCAAGAAATAAAATTGATGAGTACAAATCAAGAATTAAAATATGGCTGAAAGAGGACAACGAAAAAACCCTAATGAAGACACTAAAAACGACATAGAAGACAAGGGGCCAGTCATAAATTACGTCACACGAATTTCTTGATTTTTTTGCCCCCCCCCCCCACCTCTGTCACACATCATCACATTTGAGAGACTCCCTCCCCCCTAGTGTGACGTGACTTATTTTGCAAATTTACATATAAAAATAGTCAAAACAGTAGTTCAAATTTTTTTATGTGTGACGTCATAGTGCTGATGACCCCCTAAAACCCCTTGTCACGCTTCTCTACCCCCTCTCCCCCCTTAAGGTGTGACGTAATTTATGGATGCCCTTAAACTATAATTTAATACCTTTAGTCCGCCTCGGCACAGGAACCCCTAGTCAGGAAGACCAAGAAATACAATATCTTTACCTAACCATAACTATTATATTATTATTATAACTATCATATTTTGTAAATAGAATTATTTCATATAGTCGCTTAAATAAAAAAAATGTAATTTTTTTTAACTATTTGTGTCAAGAATAGAAGAAGACATGCGATAAAGTACCATCCCATAATACGTATGTATATATTTTTAATTATTCTACATTAGAAATATGTATTTCTTTTGTTATAATTTCCTATTGTTACTTTTGATAAGTAATGTCAGATCTCATGATTTTTCAAGGGTCTGCGCTTTTTAGCTAACATGCAATTAACCCTACAATTATTTTAGTTTCATTTATCAGTTCACCATCATCTTCTGCTTCCCATTGTCCTATTAGGGTAGGGAAAACATCGCTATAAACATAAAATTTGCATGGACGAGGACGCCTGGAGGCGACCTGGTCCCTGCAAATTTTATGCAAATTCCCTTTGTCCATTGCAGGCCCAGCCTCTCCTCGCACATCAAAGTTTAGAAGTAATTTTAACTGGAATACAGGGATAGTTTAATGAGTAGGTGGATGAAATGAAAATCGTTGTTCATATAAAATCCCATTCCTATATAATTAAATATTTTTTACAAGTGATTGATATTAACAAGTTCACCAGAAAAATTACAACTGTTGTCGAAGAAAGGGCAAAAAATCGATCGAAGAACTATTTTTATTTTTATACAGATGGTTTTCTACATAATATTACAAAAAGTAAGTCCAATTTGGAAGATCAAAAATACATTTTCTAATAACTACGACATTTACAAAAACGCACAATAATTGTTGCAAAAATTATTTTCTTTCCATACATCATTTCATAAAATATTATTATAATACCTACAATTTACTGGAATATATCTAAATGACCGATTGAAAATGGTTTTTTTTGTTGATGTTTAATAATATTTTTTATGGTTGGTGAAGATCCTGAAAGAAGATAAAGTACAAAGAAGATCCTGACAAAAAGCTCGGGAATAAGAAGAAACAATGTTTTTTTGACTATACAGTAAAGATACTACAGTATTGTAAGTTAGGTAAAATTGTGCAAATTTAAACACGAAGGAGCTTACAATTTCTACATGGGTATAAAGTTTTTATAAAGTATGTTTGTAAGCAATAATAGGTTGTGAAAAACCAATAATTCACAAAATGCAATTGAAATTAGGACAACAAAAACTTGAGCTAAAATTTCGAAGCTGGTTTTTACCGTCCACATAAAACTGGATCTCTTGTCTTCACAGACATTTGCTTACACATTACTATAAACGTTGGCAACGTCTAAGCAAAATTCTGTGTCGGGGGTTACAGGAGACCCGGTTTTAAGAAACATGTTCGTCAGAATACAAAACCGTTTACTAGAAGAGAAAATGTGCAGTTTACGAGGACAGTAATATCTTAAATTAAAATAAATTGTAATCAAGTCATACAATAAGTAGATGAGAAATATAAATATATCAATAAGTAATTATATCGATACAAAATATTTCTCAGATGAATACATAAATTTGGTTCCATTTTTTGACTATCGTACAATGGGGTATTTCCACAAACTAGGGATTCTGTCGAAAATGTACGGAATATTTAAAGATCATATTTCTGATTTTAATCATCCTACTAAATGATTTCATTCAACTATTGATTTTAAAAACGGTCTAAAACGGACAAAATCAAAACGGCCCATGGTTTGAAAATCGGAAAGTGACGTCACAAGCGTCGCTCAGCTGGGCCAGCATAAATTAACAGTGTCAGTGAGCGTCCACGCTCATGACGTCAATAGATGGCCCCCACCCCAAATTATCGTTTTGGCGGTAATGCAAAAATGGGAAATTTTGATTCTCTATAGAAAATTTATTCGTCAACATAAAAATAAAATAAAAATGCTGTAATCATCGTGATTTTTTGCTTAATTTTTTAAGCAATAAAAAAACGTGGAAATACCCCATTATTTTTCCAAACTAGGTCAAATAACATTTGAACAGCATAAAAATTACATTCTTCGCTCATACTATAAATAAGTACAAAATATAGGCAATATTCCTACATCTAATGACTTGAAAATACTGTAGTTTTTGAAAGAAAAAAAAAATTCTTGCAATATCGAAAGATTAGCTAGGTATAATTTGTGGCACAACGAAATATCGCCAGATATCACAATATTTTAAATATCAACGTTTCTTTTGTAATTTTATGCAAGTTTTGTAATTTTCATCAAATTTATTAATCAAATAAATTTGCCTAACAATGCGACAGGCATGGTTCAGAACGGCTTGACAACAAAAGCAATATAAACGGCGAACCTGTCAATTCATATGTTCGTACAAGCTATTATAATAATGTCGCTATCAATTGAGATGAACAACATAAAAAAGACTGAATATCATAGTTGATCCAAAAAAAGTCAAGAATACATGTTCAAAAAATCTCGTCAAAATACTCAAAATCTCGATACATCATTTCCGTCAATACAAACGACAGACACAGAGCATACCTGAAATAGCTGTTTAGGTTATAATAATGCTATATCATTTATTTATTGCACGACGACTTCAGCTATCCAGTATTCTTGGCTGCGCTGTTGTATCACGGAAGATGGTCACCGAAGAAAGGGAACAATTGCTTCCAAAGCAAAAAAAGATTATTTTAACACTGCAGCACGTGGAATCAAATCATCTTTAAAGGAACCGCTTCATGAGGAATGACAAAATCTCTAAAGCAAGCAACCAAAACACACAGAACGTAGAGTAAAATTTCCAAGGAAACATTGCACTTGGCTGGTTTGAAGAGGAAGGTCTTGGAAGGTTTGTTCCGTTGCAAGGAAGTGTAGATAAGTATGAACACTTGCTGGACAATCTGCAGGGCATGTTCCAGGTCACGTGGCTACAAGATCTGAAACATGTTCTTGAGCTCCACCATGAGCTGCCAGTCTGTCTTGATGAGATCGTCACGGAAGTAGTCCTTGCAGGCGTCGATACTCTGCCGGGAGATCTGCGAACAAACAAAAACATTTCATTAGGACTCTTAAAAAATGGAAAGGACACAACGCAAAAAGACAGTTTTCAGAAATGCACGTTCAGTGTGATCTGTAAACTCCCACAACATAAACACAACAATTAAAGCGCTTTTGGAAGGGGTAATAACCTAATAACTTCACCCCACCCTGGCCGTCGTTCGTGTTTGTGTTCATAGATAACAAATAAAGACAGAATGTGATGAGATGGCATTAGCTTAATTGGTGAATATCAGTCTCCGTAAGACTGAGT
Source organism: Limnephilus marmoratus (assembly GCA_917880885.1). Lineage (NCBI taxonomy): Eukaryota > Metazoa > Arthropoda > Insecta > Trichoptera > Limnephilidae > Limnephilus > Limnephilus marmoratus. The sequence goes on along the minus strand of OU862911.1, from coordinate 57,549,546 downwards.
TCTAAGAAGATCTGGGTTCTAGTTGCATCTATATTCTATTTTATGTATCTGTCTGTTTCATATTGTCAATAATTAAAAAAAAATAAAGCCACAAAGAAAAATTAAAAATGCGATGGTGCTTTGAGTGTTCATTGAACATCAAGTCAATACAAATACTTGATAAATCATTGGAGGCACAATCTTTTTAGAAAATATGGTAAAGGGGAAGAAATCAAGAAATTACAGCGAGTGTGAAACCCTCTCAGGATTTAATCTCTTTGTAAAGGACGTCCAAATATTTGTCATGTCAGACAAGCAGGATGGTTCAGCGTTCTGTGGTAGCTTCCGGCTGTTATCTACGCGTCTGCTGAGATAACCGGGTGTCAGGAAGCAGGAAGACGATAGCATGACATTGAAGATAGTATGGGTCATTTTGGTCTACGTGGCTTGATTAGATGGAAACTATTGTGTAACTAGCAGTCCGCTTTGGAGATCTGATATCAGCCCAATGGGGAGACACATGAGAGGTATTTAAACAGCGCAAGGCAAAAGCGTAATTAAAACTATTATAAAAAAATGACGCTTCGAATTTTCGAACACGTAAGCGGATGGACGGAGAAGTGTCAACAAAGAGAATACAATATAATGTGATGCCGTATAGGTACACACGGATATATGGTAAGATCAAATAAATCATACAATTATGTTGAGTATCGAAATGACAGAATTCCTCTTAAAAATTAGGGTTATTCCTGAAAACTTCGGCCGTAGTCGTCTAATGTTCTAGTGCAGTACAGCATGACAAGAGAAATTATGCTATATTAATTATTATTAACTTTAAACACTTTTTTACTTCTCTTCCCAAATATATTAAATATAAAGAAGATTGACGGCGGCGTGGACATACTTTTTATACAAATCTACAGTTTTATTACGATATTGATGAAATTTTGTACACTTGACCTTCAAAACAAGAGGACGATCATCACTGTCTACATTAGAATTCGAAAAACTCTGTGTAAACCAGGGCAGCGCCGGGGACTTCAGCTAGTATTAAAATAGGAAATATTGCACTGTAAATAGACGATTAATCTGTCTTACTCAGAGAACGTTATAATAAAAAAGATGAGAATCTGATTTTGTCTATCTCTATACTAGATAATTTAGTAATTTTTTAGCACGATTTCTTTACCACTTCGCGACATCCGCTCGGTCAAAAGTCAGCCTCCGTAACTCGGTAAGACACGACGCGCAAAGTACACCCGAGGGATTCATCTCAATTCCCGGCGCCAAGAGGCCACCCTACTCCACCCCACCGCCGGAGCGCCCTGCAGCCTTGAAAGGACAAGGGGTGGGAGAGCCAGCGCGGGGGGTATGAATGGAACCCAGCCTCATAATAAATATGCTCCTCGGGAGGGTAAACTGCGAACACCCCCAGGGAAGGGGGTTGAAACGCTGAATGGGTTTTCTTTCAATGTTTACTTCGGCCCGACGATATTTGACCCAGTGGGCATATGATTCATCCCCAACTTATATTGGTCGGTTAAATAAACGAGAAAGCTTTTGAAAACAATACATTTTTGATCATTGGCTACTGAAAAAATATGTGAAATATTTCAGGAAATCGGTAGAGCTCTATCTGTGAAATAAAAAGATCTTGTATGTATACAAGGTATGTCCGCGCAAAATAAGTCATAAATATGACCCTTTTCTAACTGACTTACTAGTTAGTCATCAGGCAATGAGGCAATGGCAGGCAGAAAGGACGGACCGTCAAAAAACTCTGTTTTTGCAAACAGTCCTTTTGCAATACTTGCAAACATACATCGTCTCATATATTCTGACTCTGACACTCATTTTTTTTAACATGAATACCGCACAACATTCCCAACTGCTCCCGTCTGAAGCCAGCGAGACTATGGCATCCCCAATTGGGGTATGTTGTGAGTTGTGAGGCTGAAGGTAGTGGGGAAGGAAAGGAAATAGGGAAGAGGAAGGTGGGGAAGTACCAGGCTATTCAGATCTGGTCACCAAACACGGCTAACGCCATTTCAAGCAACGTTTCAATTCTGAATGGTGGTCTTACACCAGGGCGATACTGAGAGTATCTTCCACTATGGAACGTGCCGCAAATATACTATATATTATTTTAAATGAATAAATTGTGAAATAACACAAATTAATCAAATAAAATTTATTGCCACGCCGGGATTCGATCCCGCGACCTTCGGTGTGCGAGTCAAGAGTCTTACCGCTGGACTACGCCGGCCGACAATGTAATTTTTATATCAAGATTTTCAAAGACAATAATAATTGAAAGATTCAAACTGATAGGTACGTACACTCCTCTGAGGTATTTTTTACCATTATATCAAAGACAACCATTTTTTCTGGTTAAAAAAAATGGATTTGAAGAAAAAATAAAATTATTTTCTGTAATCAAAAAACACGTTTCTAAAATAAGCTTAAAATAACATTCCAATTGTAAAATGAAAGCAGGGAGCGCTATGAACTAGGTCAACAACCTGCGCACTGCAGAATATTCCACAACGCACGCCCAGGCTGAATGGCCCCTGAAGCCTCAAGTCACCCCTCGCTCTTTACAGTCTACACCTCCCCTGACACGGTTTAGTTATGTTCTTGTTGACGTCACTGGATCCGATATTAAAAGCCTGGAAACAGACACAATGAAAATTCCTCCATTGACAACAGGAACTCAAAACACTGCACAAATTTCTTGAAAAATAAACAAATGTTATTTTAAAATTGTTTGATTTTCAATGGGGTTGTAAAGGCAAGCTCTTGCCGGAGTTTTGCAGTAAAAATACATAATTGTAGCGCTGTTTTTGTGAATAATCATAATCACCTCACGTGATTTATGCGACACTCGTTAAAAAAAATCAATGGCGTAGGTACGAGGTACGAGTACCTTCGTCTTTCTAGCCATCTAGTGCATGAAACTCCAATTTGGGAAGGAGATATGGGTACAAAACCAACCAACACCTCTGCCATAGGTCACCCCGAGTGGTTCGCTACGTTTGGTGACTTAGCACTCAGCAGAGGCCTTTTGTCAGAGAAAATGTGAATATGTTTTACAAGATCCTCAACGATTATAATAGTGTCGTGACATTTGTATTGTTAAGTATTATATCAGTATCTATCTATAATCTATATGTACACGGTTTCTGTAAAATCATAGTACAAGCGGGAAACTAGTGAATCTCCATTACATTTGCATCAGGTGACTTATATATAATAATGGAATATCAAAGTTCATAAATAGTTCAAAATCACCCACTCCAAAGGGTGACTTTGAGCACCGTGTATAAAAATGGAATAATATCAAAGAAGTTCCACTCCGAAAGGTGACTTTGAGCACCGTGTATAAAAATGAAATAATATCGAAGAAGTTCCACTCCGAAAGGTGACTTTGAGCACCGTGTATAAAAATGAAATAATATCGAAGAAGTTTCACTCCGAAAGGTGACTTTGAGCACCGTGTATAAAAATGGAATAATATCAAAGAATTTCCACTCCGAAAGGTGACTTTGAGCACCGTGTACAAAAATGGAATAATATCAAAGAAGTTCCACTCCGAAAGGTGACTTTGAGCACCGTGTATAAAAATGAAATAATATCGAAGAAGTTCCACTCCGAAAGGTGACTTTGAGCACCGTGTATAAAAATGGAATAATATCAAAGAAGTTCCACTCCGAAAGGTGACTTTGAGCACCGTGTACAAAAATGGAATAATATCAAAGAAGCTCCACTCCGAAAGGTGACTTTGAGCACCGTGTATAAAAATGAAATAATATCGAAGAAGTTCCACTCCGAAAGGTGACTTTGAGCACCGTGTATAAAAATGGAATAATATCAAAGAAGTTCCACTCCGAAAGGTGACTTTGAGCACCGTGTACAAAAATGGAATAATATCAAAGAAGTTCCACTCCGAAAGGTGACTTTGAGCACCGTGTATAAAAATGGAATAATATCAAAGAAGTTCCACTCCAAATATAAAAGTATAAAAATGGAATATCAAGGTCACCCCACCCCGAAAGTTGATTTTGAGTACCATACATAAAAATGGTAAATCAAAGTCGCCCACTCGGAAAGGTGACTTTGAGCACCATGTATAAAAATAGAAAAATATTAAAGTCGGCCCACTCCGAAAGGTGACATTGAGCACCATGCATAAAAATACAAAAATATTAAAGTCGTCCCACTCCGAAAGGTGACTTTGAACACCATGCATAAAAATAGAAAAATATCAATGTCCCCCCACTTCGAAAGGTGTCTTTGAGCACCATCCAAAAATATCAAAGTCGCCCCACTCCGAAAGGCGTCTTTGAGCACCATGCATAAAAATATCAAAGTCGCCCCACTGTCTTTGAGCACCATGCATAAAAATATCAAAGTCGCCCCACTCCGAAAGGTGTCTTTGAGCACCATGCATAAAAATATCAAAGTCGCCCCACTCCGAAAGGCGTCTTTGAGCACCATGCATAAAAATATCAAAGTCGCCCCACTGTCTTTGAGCACCATGCATAAAAATATCAAAGTCGCCCCACTCCGAAAGGTGTCTTTGAGCACCATGCATAAAAATATCAAAGTCGCCCCACTCCGAAAGGTGTCTTTGAGCACCATGCATAAAAATATCAAAGTCGCCCCACTCCGAAAGGTGTCTTTGAGCACCATGCATAAAAATATCAAAGTCGCCCCACTCCGAAAGGTGTCTTTGAGCACCATGCATAAAAATATCTAAGTCGCCCCACTCCGAAAGGTGACTGAGCACCCGTGCATAAAAATGGTATATCAAAATCGCCCCATTCCGAGAGATGACTTTGAGCACCATGCATTTTTTTGACTCATAAAATACATTTTATTACATATATTTCGATAGTTTAAGCACGTGCACTAAATAATAATAAAACAGTTTACGATACAGTGAATGATTTTACAACAAAAAAAAAGTATTTTGCTTCAAAGTAAAATTGATTAAGTCACCTCATTGTACGATATCTACATTGTCGATGTTATTGAAAACAAGTTTATATCAACAATATATTTATTTAGACCACCGCATAAAAAAATAGAAAAATATTAGGAGAGCGTACTTCGGGAATGTGGTTAGGTCTGGCATGGCGCAGTTTTGAAGTTTGATCCTTTGAACCTATTTCCATTCCAGAAACGCATATTTTTTCCCGTCTTTTACGAAACTATGTGTATTTTTTTTGTTACGTGCCTTTATTTTTTAATTTAAATTATAAAACAATGATTCAAAAAACAGTATCAAAATATTTCACCGAAAAAACGAAATTAGCAATAATTGTTATATGAGTATTAAAGTAATTTTATGATTTTCTGTTTATAGCAAAATGTTAATGAATTAACAGTATTTCACAATAAATTAAATAAATAAAAAAAATATTATAAAACCATCTTGGTTTTGCAAATAGGTCCCTTGCATTCTTTGTATTTTCCAAAGATATTGGATTCTGTATTTGAATATCTTTGGTATTTTCCTAATTATCCAAATTTATTACCGAGGAAATCAAAATATAAATAACCATTGCGATACCGAGGACGTATAGGTTATGTATACCCAGAATTATAATATAACCACTGCGTTACCGATGTATAGGTAATGAGTACCTGAAATCATAATATAACCACTGCGTTACCGAGGATGTATAGGTTATGTGTACCCAGAAGCATACAACCAACAATGCATTTTTTTTACATGAATTCCACACAGAAGGCCATGAGGAAAATAAATTCCCTCAGGGCCTATGTCATCTTTGGGGATGCTGTGTGGAGGGGTTTTAAGGAAAGGAAGGATGGCGTTACCGTGGATGTATTGGTAATGTGTACCCAAAAGCATATAACCACTAAGTAACCGAGGATACACAGGTAATATGTACCCAAAATCATATAACCACGTTACCGAGAATGCACAGGTAATGGTACCCTTTTATATATACTATTTATATATATATATATATATATATTTTTGGTATATACTTTTGGGAACACATTAACGTAAAGAATGTACGTTAACGTACTACCACGTTAACGAGAATGTATAGTTAATGTGTTCCCAAAAGTATACAATAAGGTGGTCCAGGCCTGTATAGTAATTTTTTTTTTCAAAAATATAGATGTAGCCACCCATTTTATTTGTTACACCTATCATTCCTATTATGTGTAAAAAATTTCAGCCCCCTATCTTATATGCAAGGGGGTGCTCATCGAATTAGAAGTTTCTGACAAAAGTTCTAGATTTTAAGAAAAACACGTAATTCAAGGTTTATTAATATTACAAGTATTTTAGTCAAATAAGTATAAAACGTATTTAAATTTGAACAAAATGTTGTAACAAAGCAATATTTAACATAATATTAGTCGCAATCTTTCAAAACTATGTTTGTTAACTCCATTTTGAATGTTTCAGTAGAAACGATTTTTCTGTTTTGTTCAACGATGTGAAGTAAAAATTGCTTTTCTTCCTCATTCTTAGTGAGTATCGTGTTGTAATCTTCAAATAGTTTAACACCTCTCTCCGCTGTATCATTAACAACATGCAAATTTTTGACTTAGCTTTTACCTTGAAGGAAATCAACATTGTTATTCCAAGTCTTAGGAGGTAATTACAAGAAAGAGTCCGTGATATCGAGAACTAAGAACGTTTTCAACGTTATTTGTATTGCAAAAACTTCTAATGTAACCTCTGAGGCAAGCTTAGCAGAATCACCTCGTACTGAAGGATTACCGTCAGAATTTATTTTTTGAACAATGGCCTGTTTCTCAGCATCAGACAGCTTCTCAGAAAACAAGGTAGATGAGACTAGTTCATCTGACAAATACCATAAGTGACTCTCTAAAACACCCCTAGCTGCTATACTGATTTCGGAATCAATGACTTCGTAAAATTTTAAGCTATTCCAAAGTATTAAGTGATTTACTGGCGCATCTGCTGCCAAAGACACTTCGATTCAAACTTTGGTGTAGATGACAACTAACAAATCGAACAATTTGTTTTTCTTCTCTCTTGATTAGTTTAAATCTTATTACGATCAAGCGCACTGGTAACGTATTGTGTAAATATGTCACTTATAGACAGCTCAACGCACTACAAACTCATCTTTGGACTTATCCTCTAATATGCTAGCATTACTAGAAGTGCTACTGAAGCTGCACTCAAGTTCTAACTCTTGTCTCGACACCACCGAAGATGAAGCATTACTTTCAGCAGCCATTTTTTTCAATTCTTCAGATCTTTGTTTCCGTTTTAGAGAACTTTCTTTGACCTTTTCTAGTTTCTTGTCGATCGAGGTCGTAATCATCTTACGTTCTCACCTTTGATCGATGAGAAACGCTCCGTCTTCCGCAATTTTTATCAAATTCAAAGCGCTTGCATGGGCAATATCAAAAAGTTTGTCTAGTTCTTTTTTACAAATACACTCCTTTTTGTACTTCAGAATTTCTTCCTCTATTTTTATTCAATAGCAGCCAGTTCTTAAGAAACTTAATCAGTTTTTCAATGCAGTGATTTTGTTGTCCGGTCGGAATACTAGATTTTCTCCATACTTTTATAAGTTCTTGAATAAGTACATGCGCGGAATTTTCACATTTTTGGAATCATTTAATGTGTAGTGATAAAGGAGTAAAACTTGCCGAAGAGTAGGATGTTGGTTAAGCCTCATCAATGGCTCAATATCTCGAACCCCAAGTAGAAAAATTTAGTATTTTTTTCAAGTAGATGAACACATTTTACTACACTGATTCATTTCACAGTCTACTAAATAAGTATCAAATACTGTTCAAATTTGTCCATAAAACTCTTCAGTAGTTTATTTTAATATTTATTTAATAGTTTGACACACGAAGCTGGCCTGTAGCAAAAAGTAAAAATTAAGCATTTTACACAAAAAAAGTCAAAAACAACACTCGATTGAGCACCCCTTTCTACTTGAGCTATCTCGCTGAAATTTTACTATGTTATTTCTATGAATACGTGTAACAAATTCACGGGGTGGCCAAATGAAAAATAATAAAAAAAAATTTTTGGACCACCTTAGTATACAACCACTGCGTTACAGAGGGTGTATAGGTAATGTGTTCCCAAAAGCATATAACCACTAAGTTACCGAGGATACACAGGTAATGTGTACCCAAAATCATATAACCACTACGTAACCGAGAATGCAAAGGTAAAGGTACCCAACATCATGTATGTATATATAACTACTAAGTTGACGAGAATGTATAGTTATTGGGTACCCAAAATCATACAACCACTGGGTTACCGAGGATGTATAGGTAATGTGAACCCAAAAGCATATAACCACAAAGTTACCGATGATGCACAGGTAATGTGTACCCAAAATCATACAACCACTATGTTACCGACGATGTAGGTAATGTAAAATTTAACCCAAAAATATTATTCGAGGATAAACCCTAAACAATATTAATATAATAGTTGAAAAATAATATAAATTACCTATCCTAATTATTTTATTATTTTAGATTAACTTGAATAAATCTCACGAAGACAAAAAAACAAAAAACAACCCGTAAAAAAGAAAGTTTTCTTTGTATTACGATTTTTTGTATTACGATACATCGTACGATGCACAAATAACTTTTTTTTGGTTTTTACTGAGGTTTAAAACATTGCATCCAGGAATCGGAATTCGGAATCAAGCGATGAAATGGCAAGGCCCACATACCGAATTTCAGAAAAATGCCTGTATATAATGCGTGTGCGTGATTGCCAACAATAGTTGATAGATGCATTATCATCGACAATGAGCCCATCTGTCGAGTTTCAGCTCGATTGAATGTCGGAAAGTGGGTTAATTTCCACTTTTAAGAATCCGTTTCATTCATGTATTACAAACAAAAATAAAATTTAAATAGACGCGTTTAATAAGTAATTTTTTTGGGGGAGAGCGAGGCAAAATCCAGCACCGGGTAAATTGTGCTATTTTGAGACTCGGCATAATAATTCCGTGTTTCGGATAGCGGTAGGAATCGATCCCAGTGCTGCGGGTCTATGACCCCGCCCGGGATGAATGGGGAAGTGGGTCACTGGGGGCTGGAGCGATGCAACCCGGTGTTACCACCCCACCCCCTCAGATCAATGGAGCCGCATCCGGGTGTGGCGGTATATGGGTCATTCATAACCTGGCTGATGTTACTGAATGGTGACGGGGCTGAAACCATCTAACGATTTGTGTTTGTCTAAATATATATATATATATATATATCTCGGAAACTTTTTAAATAATTGAGCCGTTGCCCAGAATAATGGTGCATCCAAAAATATGCTTGGTCTTAGTAAAATAGAAAAAACGAAACCAGTTATGATTTAAAATACAATAAATATACAAATCTGAAGAGTTTTAAATGAAAAGTGGCGAAGAAAGGCAATTATAATTATATATATAAATTATACAAACATTGACAGTTTTTTTGGATATAACATTATTCCAGATAAGGACTCAATTATTGTAAAAGTAATTTTGAGGCACCATTTTTAATAAAATAATAATGAAACACTGTTGTTAATGATCTAAATCAATATGTTTGGGAACAAATATTATCTTCATCACGATACAAAGTTTACTAAAAATTACATTAACCTTAGGAGGTGGCTTTGGTTGAAAAAAAAAAACCTATTTGTAAGCGTTTGTAAAAGTCATTTCATGAACATTCTCCAGCCCTAAAGAGTCCTAAACTCTCCAGTCTTTCAAAATAAATATCAACTCTACCTTTGCCACTAATCTTTTCATAAATGTAATATAATAGTGATGGGGGTAGCAAATGTAAAATCACGCAATGTCCAGTGTTTTAAATATAAAATGTGCAAACGCGTGCAAAGCCGTATCTTCTCAAAGCATAAACTTTCTAATTAAAATGTGTTTATCGGAAGTGACCTGCCAGGTAAGTATGTTTCTGTATCCATTTGTAAATAGTAAAATTAGATAGAACCTATGAATTATTAATAAGTTACAGCGCCCTTGAGTTGATTTTTCACAAAAACGGCGCTCTACAAATTATCCAATTATTATTATTATTCTAAAAAGGATTTGGTTTAATCACCTCCTAGATTTATTTTCTCATTAATACCTAATTAGTAGTTACCAAATTAATTACCCGCTTCCTCTAATTCTCCCCTACTTATTTTTACAGTTTTGTTTATGTCTATAAAATTGTATGTTAATAACATAATGTTATATTTATTTTTAGTAGGTATACTTTGTAAATGTAGGCGTAGATTATATATAGTACTTACTCTTCGCTAATGGCACCGAATGTTTTCAATAATGAATCGGTTATGGTCATGAAAAGCTTCCAGAGCGAAGCCGCCATTGAGGAATCGAGAGAAGAAAGCCCGTATTTATTTAGCAAGTCCAACGCCGAGTTGACAGATAATGGCGTGTATGCGGGAAACCGTCCGTTTCTCTCTTCTCTCGGCCTTGGGGTATCAACATCGCGTTGGAAGCAAACTTGGCAACCGCCCAAAGTGAGCCCAATTTTTCATGTGGAATAATTTTCGAATGGAAATAGTGGGATGCTCGCGTAGAGGCAAAAAATAAATATGATTTAACTTGGTCGCAAAAAAGATTTATAACCAGGATAAATACCAGAAAAAAATTATCTTAAGTTTGGTATCATATTTTTTCGAATGATACAATTGAGCTCGAATAATGATACGTCGAGACACAAAAAAACGCGGATTTCATCTCTTTTCCACAATCTCCATCTCCCATAGTGCGTTCTTCCTCCGATGGTTTCATTGGGAGTTAAAATAAAACGAGACATCTTGCCCCTCGCGAGGCTTTCACACAAATCGTAATGAAAAATCTAAGCTCAACGAAAACCTCCTTTCGCTGAGAATAATAAAGGCGATAAAGAGAATATTTATGAACACGAAATATACACACACACATTATTACTATTATTAAAAGGATGTTAAGCTAGAAGGTTGTTTCAGATGTGTTAATGTTGCGTGGATCACTACCCAAATACAATTTAATGTTCGTATGACTTATGAACAACAATGTATATTTATTATCTAAATAGTTTGATCACGATAAACTTCAGTAAGCAACTAGTAAATGAGAGATCTGTAGTATTTTTTAAAACCATAATATAAAGAGTCCTTCAAGTGAGCCATTGTATTACGACGTTATTGAATGAAGCCTGTGACTTTTCACAGCGGCCAGTTCAGACCAGTGATAGTTCGAGCCTATTCTTGCATGAATGAAACAGTTTGGCGTGGTGGTGGTTACCCCAACCTCCCCACCCCAAGCGATAGCACTGGAGACAGCCCCAACCCCCTCTCGCAGGACGGCCAGCCGCCTCAAAGACGCCATTCAAGTTTTTATCGCCCAAATTCACTTACATAATCCCGAATGGAATTGAAGACTCAATGGAGGATTAAATAAACCGAACATTACGTACGCGGAACAACACAATGGGGCGGATTTAAAAGCATATCGCTGATTCTCTCTGTCTTACTCACAAACAAGGCATGCATCAGAAAGAAAGGTTACAGCGGCAGTTCTCAGCGGCAGAATGGTAATACTTTAATACAAAGTGCAGAACTATGGACCGTAGCAGATTAGAGAGGTGTCGGAATGACACGCAGCGAAGGAGTGCAACTTCATTCATAAAATGCGAGCTGTTGTAATAACGTTTTACAACCATCATTCATAATATCTCCATTTTGTGGTTAACCTCAAATGTACCGGAAGAGAGTATAGTACCTACCGGCGGTACAGTATACAGTGCCGACGGTGTGGCGGGAAATAGGCTTTGCAATATCCGCTTCCGTTATTATCGGATGGAAATCGCCCGTTAAGATGAAAATAATACAACTGGTAATCAAACGCAGGAAACGCCGTAGGTACTTATTTTGTTCTATTTTTAATGTTCGTGCCATGCTTCGATTAACGACCGATTACAGAGAGAATAAAAATACAAATTGACAATGGAAAGAAAGACCAGATTCACAGACAATGGGCCAGTTAAAAATGATCCATTTCGTCAGTGTAATTTTAGATAGTTCTAATAGGGTGGTCTTACGCTGGAGAAACGTATTTAGAATCAATTTTATCGGTTTTGTGGAGTGGAAAGTCTATACGTAAAAATCATATTTTTCAGAGATAAAATAATAATCATTAAAAACACTTATCACCAAAAATATGTTATGTAGACTGTGAAGAGGCAGAGGGAAATAATCAACATTTATTTACAGGAGAATTAATTGTTGGTTCAAATATATTGTTCATGAAAATTTAAAGAAAGTTGCAGTCGTTTAATTTTTTTTTCGTTTTTGTGAATTAATTTGCAACTTGATTATTTGTGATAACATGATGCAGTTAATAACAAACAAACGATTAATTTTAATAACAAACATTCACTTTTGCATATTTCTCTCTCTCTGGTTTCAATCCTGGGATTGGTTTGCAGCAATTTCATCTATTCGTTTCTTCCACTCTTCCCTGTCTTGTGCGGCTCTTTTGAAGTCTGCATATGATAAGCAGCGCACGTCCACCAGCAGGTCCTCCAGGTACTCACGGCGTGGGCGTCCCCTAGCGTTTGTCCCCTCGGTCATACCCTCCATTATGGCATGCAAGAGGCCTTCTTGCCTTATTGCATGGCCGATCCATCTTGCGCGCCTTTCGGACAAGGTCCTGAGCAGGTGCCTTCCTCCTTCGATTCTTTGAAGAACCTCCTCATTTGTGATGTGGTCTCTCCAGGAAATTCCTAGTAGTCTTCTATAGGACCACATCTCAAAAGCCTCTAGTCTCCGTTTATCTCTTTCGGATAGGCACCATGTTTCGCAGCCGTACATCAAGATACTCCATACATAGGTCTTGATGAGGAGTATTCTCAGTTTCAGGTCTATATTATTCGATTCTATTATTTTCGACCTTTTATTGAATGCAACCCTAGCCTGGTGTATACGGCTGTCGACCTCGCTCTTAGACCGACCGTCCCATGTTATTTTGCTTCCGAGGTAGACAAACTCCTTGGTGTTCTTTAGTGGAACTCCTGACATCTCTACTCTCATCTGATGTTGCGTTCGGCCTACAGTCAGCAGCTTTGTTTTGTCTTTATTTATCTTCATGTTGTAATTGTTTTGAAGAATGCTTTGCATGTTTGTTAAGGCCTCTTGCAGTTCTTCTTCGCTTTCAGCAACCAAAGCAATATCGTCAGCAAACCTTATCATATTCATCAGTTCAGTTTCTGTCGCCGTGCAGATCGCACGCCCAGAAATTACGATAAACACAGTAACCGATAAATACAGTGCTAAGCAGTTAAATATATTGTTGTTGTAAATTTAGCAGGCTGACTGACGTTTTTATTCGCCAGACAGCCCGCATAAAAGTAATAACACATTATGGACCGGAACGTACAAGGACTAATTGACTCTATTAAAAACGAAATTAAAAAATGCTCAAGTATCAAAGAGGCGAAGCAGAGAATTATCATAGAGCAAGATATATGCCAGTTAGAAGAAATATGGTGCAAGGAAAAACTTCAATTACAGGAGAAAATAATTGAGCTACAAAATAAACTGATATTAAATGAAGAAAAACATTCAGAAAAAATTGAAAATTATTTAAAAGAAAAAAAAGAATCAATTAATACAACATATAATAAGTCAACCTTTTCAATACCTTTACCAGAGGCCAAGTACTCACTAATAATTGCAAGTGAAAATACTAATTCAACATCTGATGATATTCGAGATATGATAGTTAAAAAAATTAAAACATCGCAATTGGGTATTGCAGTTAATGGGGTGCAAAAAGCATCAAACAATAAACTAATTATCTCTTGCCCTAATAAAGATCATTCAAAAAAACTTACAGACGAAATAAATAAATTTGACGACCTCCATAGTCCAGTGGCTAAGACTCTTGACTCACATTCCGGAGGTCGCGGGTTCGAACCCGGCATGCGCAAATAAATTTTATTTGATTAATTTGTGTTATTTCACAATTAATTCATTTAAAATAATATATAGTATATTTGCGGCATGTTCCAGAGTGGAAGATACTATTAGTATCGCCCTGGTGTAAGACCACCATTCAGAATTGAAACGTTGCTTGAAAATGGCTTTAGCCGTGTTTAGTGACCAGATCTGAATAGCCAGGTACTTCCCAACCTTCCTCTTCCCCACCTCCTTCCCCTCCCCACTACCTTCAGCCTCACAACATACCCCAATTGGGGATGCCATAGTCTCACTGGCTCCAGACGGGAGCAGTTGAGATTCTTGTGTGGTAATCACTGTAAAAAAAAAAAAAAAAAAATACGGTTTTCAAAAACAACCTAACCGCAAAAGAATTAGAAAAAAAGAATCCGAAATTATTCATAAGAAACCTACCAGTCAACTTATCAGAAGAAGACATAATGGAATCATTTAAAACCCAAAACGATGGAATAAAAATCATAATGGATGAAAATCCAAATAAAAATACCGTTAAATTAGTAAAAATGCTTAAACCAAAAGCACAAAATAATCTTACGAACTACATAATAGAAACCAGTGGTAAATTAAGGAAATATCTTATATCTAAAGAGAAAATAAATATTGGATACTACAGAGTGCGGGTGGAGGACGCAAACCCAATTATGCAATGCGATCATTGCTTGAAATTTGGTCACTCAGCTGTCAACTGCCTAAATAAGGACAAGAATGCCACGTGCCTACACTGCGCCATGGATCATCCTTGGAAAGACTGCCCTAATAAAAACAAAGAAGAAAAATGCAAAAATTGTGATCTCCAAAACAACACATTCAAGTCTACAAACAGTACAAATCATAAAGCAAACAGCAAAAACTGTCCGTATTTAAAAAAAATGATGACTATTGCACAAGGGCGTATAAATTATGAATAGGTATGCACCTACTTTTATTTTCTTAACAATGTTAGCCCTCATGGTTGCTCAAATATTAAAAACTCAAAATCAATAGTTATATGTTTGTATAAAAAACGCTTGTTTTCTGAAACTCTCTACAATTTTAGTTATAATTTTCTGTAAAACTTTAAACCAAAAAAAAAATCATAAAAATATTATTAACCTACCATCAAAGTGTTAAAGATTCATCAGAAATATTGAAAAACTATTTAATTATATTTTACTGTAAAATTTTAAAACAAAAACAAAGCACTGAAATTTTAGCCTACTCTCAAAGTGTTAACGATTGTGGAATATTATATACTCAAAACAACATTATAACACTACATACTATGTATCTTATTTATAACATTATCGCTAGAAATATATTGCCAGGTTATTCTTCAATATTGTTACCAAAACCATTTCAAGTCAACCTTGATATTATTATTTATGAAACATTATTGGAAGTGAATCATGATTGTTCATTATTATTATTGCTGCGAACTTATTTATCATTTCATTTAAAATCAAATTCAAATTTAACAAATAGTTGTAATAAATGCATGTATCAACATGAGATGCCAATGCCAGGGAAAAAAATGTATACGAATATTTTAATTATTAAGTACTTTATTCACAAACATTATGTCTTTTAGTTATATTGATGATGACAGTGATATAAATTTTTGTAAGGTTAATGACCTGTGTGAATGGTTCAGAAAACAAAATACAATGAAATGTGAAAATAATAAACTTAATTTTGTGGAACTAAACTTAAGATCAATTTGTAAGTACTGGGACCTATTCCATGTTTATTTTAAAGACTGTTTAAATCACATTGACGTACTCATGCTTTGCGAAACTGCAATTCGTAGTGAACTTGTGAATCTTTATGATATCCCCGGATTCAATTCGTATCACTATTGCAGAAACCATAAAACTGGTGGAGGCATTTTGTTATTTGTAAAAAATAACCTTTCCTTTTCGCAAATATTTCTGGACACTAAATATTTTGAGAATGTTTTTGGAATATTGACACTTCCAAATAACAACACTTTAAATGTCTTAGCAATATACCGACCCCCAAATCTAAATAAGCAAGCATTTTTGTCAGAAATATCCATGGTGTTTGAAAACAATATTAAATCAAATGAAAGTGTAATATTTTTCGGCGATGTAAATTTAAATTTATTAGATAAAAATGATGCTATCATTATAAATTATGAAAATATCCTCACAAATAACTATTTAAAAAAATGTATAAATAGTGTTACAAGGGAGGTAATAGTTCAAGAGAAAATTATCAGCTCATGTATAGATCACTTTTTTGTCCGATTAAGCGGAAAGTTACCCAATGGAGTAAGCAGTACAATCTCAGCATGCGTGTGTGATTATAACATTGCCGACCACCACACAACAGCTATTAGTATACACTATAACACGGTAGATAATTTCGACTCTAAAGATACTTATAACATTCAAATTCTTTCACAAAAAATGATCGATAAACATATTTGTAATTATGATTGGAAATCGCTTCTACAGGAAACCGATTGTTCTGTTATTTATTTAAAAATTAAAAGTTATTTTGATGACTTGTATAAAAACAGCACAATTAAAATAAGCAAAAAATGTAAAACCCGGCCTTATGCTATAAATGATTGGATATCTAATGATACACTATATAAAATTAAAAAACGAGATTATTTATATAAACGTTGGAAAAATACTCCAACAAACAAATACTATGAAAAAGAATATAAAAGTTTTAGAAATGTTTTAAATAAATTGTTAATAAAATTAAAAACCTCATACTATAATGATAAATTCAAAAATCTATTTCAAGACTCAAAAAAGACTTGGGATGAGTGTAATCAAATTTTAGGAAAGAAATGTAAATATGATTGTGACCAAATTGCCTCCAAATATCTGATGAAAGATCGGACCAAAGAAAATGTAACCAATGATTTTGTTAATTATTTCTCCGACAGCGTCTGCAATATGATTACAAGACAACTGTTTTTGAACCAGAGGAGATGCCTCAAAGCATGTACCTACCAAGGGCCAAAACTGCTGATATAGAAAGCATTGTGAGGCAACTTAAAAACTCTTCTCCTGGAATTGATAATATCAGAATGTGCGATATTAAAAAACACATAATAATATTAGCTCCAATTATAGCTCATTTTGTAAATAGAATCTTACTTGAAGCCAAAATTCCAGATGACTTAAAATGCAGTATTATCAGACCTATTTATAAAGGAGGTGATCACACTCTATTGGATAATTATAGGCCGATTAGTATTTTGCCATCACTTGAAAAAATTTTAGAAAAATACATTCAGCTGAAATTAATCAAATATTTAGAAGATTTTTCGATTATTGATACCAATCAATATGGCTTCCAAAAAAAAAAAGGCACTGAAATGCTACTTCAAAAATTTGCCAGTTTAATAAATAATGAATTGAATAGTAAAAATCATGTATTAGTTTTATTCATAGATTATTCCAAGGCATTTGACACTATTAATCATAGAAAATTATTGCAAATACTAGAAATCATAGGAATAAGAGGAAGACTTCTAAAACTCTTTGAAAATTACTTGAACAACCGATGCATGAAAATAAAGCTATTGAACACCTTAAGTAAAAAAAGAAGAATTTTAGCAGGCGTTCCTCAAGGTTCCATATTAGGTCCAATTTTATATATCATTTATGTATCTTTTATTAAGTACATTTTTAAACATGTAAAACACTTTGTGTACGCGGATGATACTGCATTGGTAATTTCATGCAGTGATCTGCAATTATGTATTAAACTCTTACAAGAAGATTACATTGAACTTTTGAAATGGTCTCATGACTCTGGTTTAATTATAAATGCAAAAAAAACTAAATTGATACACATTAGATCACCCAATGCTAAGGCAAATATTATTACACCTGAAATTAAAACACACACTTCAGATTGCTTACATGTCGGTATCTCTACATTGTGCACATGTGAAAATATTGAACTGGTTAAAGAATATGTTTATTTAGGAGTTATTATTGACTGTTTTTTCAAATGGGATTCACAAATAAATAAAGTCTGTGAACGACTCAGATCTATTGTTAGCAGATTATATAAATTAAAATTCTATGTTCCAATATGCACACTTCGAATAATTTATTTATCATTAGCTGAATCTATTATAAGGTATGGAATTACAGCCTGGGGACTTTCCTGTAACACAAATGTAAATCATGTTCAATCGGTTCAAAAATCATTAGTTAAATTATTAGCGCATAAAAGTTTATACGAACAAAGACATAATGTTCCGTACTTTTACCAGAATCTCAAAATTCTCTCAGTAAGAGCAATTCTGTGGTATAAAATTATATCTCAGCATATGAATAGCCCTATATACATACATAAATTGGATCACATTTACAATACCCGTTTTACGCTAAATGAAGGACTAATTGTACCTAAGCACTTGAACAAATATGGACAAAGAACGCTGGACTACATGATACCAAATTTATTGAATATGTTACCTGCTGAAATAAAAAAATGTACAAATGGTAAAACAAATATTATGTTGAAGAATTGGCTCGCCGAAAGAAAAAATTTGTATTAGACAGTAGCACAAAAATTGTAACTGCAAAATAAAGTAAAATAAGTTTATTTAAATCCTCAAAGTAAAAGCACCCATTGACAAACTACTAAAAAGTAGTTTATTGGGACTTTTCTTTTTCTGTAAAAATATTTTTATTTTTTCCTGTCATATTGTATTTACCTTGTCTTTATTATTACAAATAAAAAATAAAAAAAAATATGCACCTTTTGCCCGTGTATCTTTACACCTTTTCTGTGACTCATTCTCTCTCTCAAGTCATCAATCGCACTTTGTATATAAGCGTTAAAAAGAACAGGTGACAGAGAGCATCCCTGTCTCACCCCTTGTATTATACTGGCTTCTTTTATATCATTGTCACATCTAATTATAGCGGCCTCATTCTTGTATAGCGCCTGGATTATTCGTCTATCTCTATATTTGATGTCAATTCTCTTCAGAATCTCGAAGAGTCTTTTCCATTCAACTTTGTCGAAAGCCTTCTCCAGGTCTATGAATGCGATGAATGTGGTTTGGTTTCTTTTTATTCTTTTTTCAAGTAGTATTCGTAGCGACAATATTGCTTCTCTGGTTCCTACACCTCTTCTAAAGCCAAACTGGTCTCCGGAAAGGATGTTTTCTACTTTTGGTTCGATTCTTTTTAGAATGATATTAGTCAATATTTTTGAGGCATGGGATATTAGGCTATTTCTATATTAGGCTATATTAGGCTATTTCTGTGTTGTTCACATTTCGTCGTGCCCGCCTTCTTTGGTAATGCGACAATTAGGCATTTCTCGAAATCCTCTGGTATCTTTCCAGTCTTATACACTGTCTGTATCATTTTAAACAGGGCATCTATAGTTCCTTTTCCTGCTGGTTTAATTAGTTCAGCCGGAACGTCATCGATTCCGGGTGCTTTCCCGTTTTTGAGATTTTTCAGTGCGGATCTCCCAAATCATCTGCGTCTACCTCATTTTCTCTTTCTACCAATGTTTCGTTGTCATTATTTCCCTTTCCATTGTACAGCGTTTCGAGATATCTTTTCCATCTCTCTCCTATTTGGTGATTTTCGAAAAGTATTTTGCCGTCTTCTCCTTCTATTGCATTACCCTTTCCAACTCTCATCCCAAAGAAGTCTTTCACCGCAGCGTGAGCTCTTTCTACATTTCCTCTCTTGAGGTCGTCATTTATCTCATCGCATTTATTCTGGTAGAATGTTTCTTTGGCTATTCTTGATTCTCTATTTATTTGGTTTCTCAGCACTTTGTATTTCTCTTGTGATTCAGTTCTTTTATCATTTTTGAGCTCTCTTCTATCCTTTATCATATTTAAGATCTCATCGGTTATCCATTCCTTCCGTGCTTGGGGTTTTTCCTTGCCTATAGTTTCCTCTGCCGTAGTTATAATCTCCGTCTTTATCACTTTCCAGATCGAATTCACGTTCTCCTCTTCCATTAGGTTGCACTCTTGCGTCTTTCCCTAAAACTGTCGCTAATCTCTTTTATCTTTAATACTTTTGTATCCCATTTGAGATTTTTTCGAGTAGCTAATTATTACTGATATTATTTTTGTTACAATTTTTGTAATTTAAATCATCCATATATATAAATTTTTGAGCATAATGCCTGTTTTATGTACTTAAATAAAAATAAATAAATAAAAAATAAAAAAACGATAGATTTTCAAAACCATGAAACAGGTAGCGAAACCTTAGCTAAAAGAAGTTTTAAAAGTGATTTGGACGAAATCTGAAAGAAATTTTAATAACTGAAACCATTATTTCGATGTACCATGATTGTTTTAACTATTCGGAATGCTTATTAGAACGGGTTCATGGGTTGAGGTTTGTCTAGGTCTTGGAGGTGGATGACCAGGACACACTGAACCCCAGATTCCTACCCACCTCTTAAACGCTTTTCCTTCCCAGAACTCTCCTCTCCTTCCTTTCCTTAAAAAAAACCCTCCATACAAATTCCCTAAAGATGACATAGACCCTGAGGGAAATTATTTTCCTCAGGGCCTCCTGTGTAGAGCTCATATAAAAAAATATAAAAAAGACCACAGAACGTTTACAAAGAAAAAACTTTTTATCCTTTTGAGTTTTAATATTTCACGGTCAATAGCTAGAAAGTCAAAATTTTTACACTACAAACAAAAAGGCTTTGAAATAGGCTCGTAATTTTTGTACTTCTTTCCTTGGGTGGTATACGCAACAATGCAGTAAGTCGGTGACGTAGTTGGCAAGTGAACTCTGACCATCTTCCGTGGAATCAGGTCACAGGTGACTGGGTGAGCGGGGTGACCCGAGCACGAAGGCTTTAGGCTGTAGGCAGAGTGCAGAACTAGGCCAGCTATTTATAGGGCCGGGGGTAGGGCCGACCCGGGTAGGGACTAGGGACAGGCCGGGAGCCAATTGCATTAAGTACAGGACGCGGATCGAGAATATAGTTACGATGAATATAAATAAATCCACAGACGCGCGCGGAATATCTAACGAAATGTTTAAACGAGTCGAGGGAAATCAAGTGAAAGGGCATCACTTGACAATCACACAAATAGGAAAGCATTCAAAATGATGTAGTAACAAAATGTTAAAATACTATTGAGAGCGAATAACCAGACAAAACTGGAAAAATGTAATTTTTAAATCAAATTCTAGACGTATCGACTCTTTTCTACAAAAAAAATGATTTCGAAAGATTGTTATTTTAACTGGTAAAGTTATGTTTTTAATTTTGCAGATTTATTAAATATTCGAAAACAAAATGTTGTATCATACAACACACACTTTAAATCATATAATCATGCAGTAAAATAGATCAATAAATGAAAGCTACTAGTTCGGAAATATAATATTAGGTCCTTACATACGAAATTGGCGTTTTGCCGTACTGGCAACTTTGATCTCAAATATTTTCTCTTTGGTTAGGAATTCCCAATTCAAATTTATACAGCTATTTATTTACTCATGTATTTGTGTTTCGAAAATTATAATTCAGTTGTTTTTTCCTTAATTGTTTTTTTTCTTTGCGTCACTTAGTTTACAAAATGGAAAACTTGAAATATCGCGTTATTTACGAGTACGAGTTCCACCGTGGCACCAGTGCTGCAGAAACGGCTCGAAGGATTAATGATGTGTATGGCGACGGTGCCGCAAAAGAAAACACAGTGCGTTTTTGGTTCCAACGATTTCGTTCTGGAAATTTCGACCTGCAGAACAAGCCCCGTGGACGGCCGGAGACCAAAGTTGGTAATGAAGAATAGAAGGCTATTGTGGAAGCGGATCTATCGCAAACCACGTCCGAGTTAGCTGCAGGCTGCGGTGTTAGTGATAAAACTGTTTTAATCCACTTGAAGCAAATTGGGAAGGTGAAAAAGCTTGAAAGGTGAATTGAGTGAAGCAAATCAACAAACGCGCGTTAGAACGCTAGACCACACACTGCACAACAGACGGCTACCAAATTAGAGGAGTTTCAATTGGAATGTCTAAGATATCCACCGTACTCTCCGGACCTTGCCCCAACAGTACCATTTTTTTAGAAATTTGGATAACTTCTTGCAAGGGAAAAAATTCAACTCCGATGGGGCAGTCCAAACCGCCTTCAAAGATTTTATTGATTCCCGTCCGAATGTCGCTGTAGAAATGAGATCCCTGAGGCGTATGTGTGGTAAAACCATGTATGATCGTGTGAGAAATGTGGAAATCCGCAAAGAATGCAAGGCTGATGTAAGCGTGATGAGTAAGATCAAGAAAGGAACGCTCCGGTGGTTTGGGCACGTAGAGCGAATGAACGAGGAAAGGAGTGTAAGAAGAATATATGACGCAAATGTGAATGGTAGAAGAAGTCGAGGACGCCCAAGAAAGACATGGCACGACCAAGTGAATCAGATACTTGAGTCGGGCCATGTCAAGAGTCAGAATAATAGAAGAGAATGTATGAGACGTTGTATGAATGTAAACGAGGCAAGGAATGTGTGCCAAGACCGGGATGTTTGGCGGTCCGTCCTCTCTGCCTACCCCTGCGGGGAAACGGCGTGATGGTTAGTTAGTTAGTTAGTTAGTTAGTCCGTCCGAATGGTTTTTTTAGTAAAGGGATGGATGAACTACCTATAAGATGGCAAAAGTGCATAGATAGCAATGGTACATACTTTGATTAAATAAATACATTATATTTAAAAAAAATCGGCTTTGTGTTCCTCCCATACAAAACGCCAATTTCATATGTAAGGACCTAATAATAGTTAAAAATAATCACTAAAAAAATCCGCGAACGTGTTATGCAACGAAAATATTTTAGTTTGTCTATTTAGTAATGGTCTTACAAACTAATGCATTTCAGATTTTCTATACTACCTAATCATCAAAAAATAATTACAAAAGATAATTTTAACATAATTTTATTATTATAACTTGAATGTGGGCATATATTAAAGCAAATTTTGAATGAAATTAACTCGAAATTGAGTTATTACTTAAAAATGCTCGTACGGAGAATAATCAATCTTTCTCATCGGAACCGCCGTGTACAGTTATCGAGACTATGACCGCAAGACTATCTTTCGACGAAATTTTAACTCTCAGTCGCTGTACATTTGTCTGTCGTGTCGTGACGCGTCAGAACGGTATTGGTTTCATACATTTATATTAGTATGGTGACGTTTATATTAGTCTGTCGCAGATCACGACACGACACGATACGAAAGACAAATGTAATTCCGGCTTTAAGGCAGCCTTGTAATCTCAGTGCCGCTATTGTTATCATAATCTGGTAAAAATGTGGCATACATTACTAATTTGTGATATACCAGCAAAATACTACAACCTTTTTACAGAATTTTTAAGAACAAACAAGAACAAAATGACGGCCGGCGTGTTCTAGGGGTAAGGCTCTTGACTCGCAATCCGAAGGTCTCGGGATCGATTCCCGGCGTGGGCAAATAAATCTTATTTGATTAATTTGTGTTTTATCACAATTAATTCGTTTAAAATAATATATAGTTTATTTGCAGAGCGTTCCAGAGTGGAAGATAGTTTCAGTATCGCCCTGGTGTAAGATCACCATTCAGAATTGAAACGTTGCTTGAAATGGCTTTAGCTGTGTTTGGTGAATAGATCTGAATAGCCAGGTAATTCTCCACCTTCTTCCCATCACCTTCCCCTCCCCAGCCTCACAACATACCCCAATTTGGGGATGCCATAGTCCCACTGTCTCCAGACGGGAACACGTCGCTTTAGTTCGTTTTACTCCAACAGACCAAAACGTAAATCGTGAGAAACAGCGCTTTAAAGTTTTTTTTACGAAAAAGGCATATAAAATGAAATTAGCTAAATTGTAAGTCTACTATAATGTTTTAAAGTATTACAAATTGTTTTTTTTAAGTAAAATATGTTCTAAATGTATAAAATTACGCAGAAAACACGTTTTTAATTTGGATGTTGGCCAAAGTGACGAATTCTTGTTTGCGAAAGTTGGATATTGGACAAAGGACACTGGATGTTAGACAAGAGCGCGTACTCTTGCGTGAAGTTACTTTATCTAACGTGCTTGGTATTACAGGGAGATCGGAAAGCATTTCAATTCATTGAACTTTGATAGGTACTTATGGATTTAGCTTATTGTGTCCGATGTTTTCGCGGTGAGACCTAAATATTCGGGTGTGATTTTTAAATAGTTTCTTATAACATTCGACAATTTTTTAGAAATAATTTGTTTCATGGTTGGGAAACAAGTTTCAAGAGTAAGTTTTTGTAAAATAATAACATCGTAAAATCATCAATGAAAACTTACGTTTTCAGACAATTATACTTATTAAATAATGTTTTAGGCGTGTTTTATTTTTGGCTGCTAGTCATCAGATAGGTCCTACGTTTATTAGTTATTATTTGAGAGGCGGGTATGGGTACCGCCGCTCCGGGAACCGGAACGGGAACTGGATAACCAACACCTCTGCCATAGGTCACCCCAGGTGGTTCGCTACGTTTGGTGACTTAGCAGGGGTGGCCGGGTTCGTGGTGTGAGTTTTGTCTGGATCCTGGCGACGGATGCGTCTGCCCACCAACTGCGTGGCAGGCCGGATCGGGAAAGACTGGTTGAGGAAGATCTGTAGACCTCTCCAGCAGGACTCTCGGAACATCGCTTTACCCGCAGTGGGGAGGGATTGATTCATACGTGCATCATCCTTGACACACTGACTCCCAGATTCCTACCCACCCCTCATACCTTTTTCTTCCCACAACTTCCTCTACTTCCTTCCCAAAAATGACATAGGCCCTGAAGGGAATTATTTTCCTCAGGGCCTCCTGTGTGGAGCTGTGAAAAGGTCTCCCCAAGTGGTTCGCTACGTTTGGTGACTTAGCAGGAGTGCCTGGGTTCATGGGGTGAGGTTTGTCCAGGTCTTGACGGCGGATGAGTCTTCCCACCAGCTGCGTGGCGGGCCGGATCGAGAGAGACTGCGTGAAGGAGTCCTTTGGACCTTTCCAGCCTGACTCTCTCGACCCCATTGCCTTGCACCGCATTTGGAAGGACAGTTTCTTACGTCCGTCACTCCTATACACACTAACCCCCAGATTTCTACCCACCCCTCATTCCTATTTCCATCCAAGAACTTCCTATTCTTTCTTTCCTCAAAAAGACCCTCCACACAGCATCCCCTTGTAGACCCTGAGAACATATATTGTAACATATGCGTTTTTGCACTAAAACAATGCTATTCAAATTATCCATATAATATATACCTACTCGTATTATTTTTATCATATTTATTACGGCATGTAAATCGGAGATTTAGTATGATCAGACCCGAAAGGTTGGATTGATTTACGTGACTTTATTTTTATGTTAATACTGCACAAGAATCCCAACCGCTCCCAACCGCCTGGACCAAGTCAGGCTATACATAGCATACCCAATTTTGTAAGGCTGGATGTAGCGGGAAGGGGATGCAGTTATGAAGGTTGGTAAGTACCTGGATATTCAGATCGAGTCAACAACCAGGGCTAAAGCCATTTCAAGCAATGCTTCAATTCGAAATGGCGGTCTTACATCAGGGTGATACTGAGAGTATCTTCCACTCTGGAACGTGTCGCAAATACAGCATGTATATATATATATATATTTTTTTTTTATTGATTTGTGTTATTTCACTATTTAAACACAAAAAAACAAATATACACGTACGTTTTTTTAATGGTTAAAGTTGTGAAATATGTATATATATATTTAGATTAGCTCCACATAGGTGGCCATGAGGAAAATAATTTCACTTTGGAGGAGTCTTTATAAGGAAGGTAAGGATAGGAAATTTGGGAAGAAAAAAGGTATGAGGGGTGGGTAGGAATCTGGGGGTCAGTGTGTCCGGGAGTGACGGACGTATGAATCCATCTCTCCAAATGCGGTGCAAGGCGAGAGTCGGGAGAGTCCGGCTGGAAAGGTCAACAAGCCTCCCTTAACCAGTCTCTCTCTCGCCACGCAGCAGGTGAGCAGTCGTATCCGCCGCCAAGACCTGGACGAACTTCACCCCATGAACCCGGGCACCCTTGCAAAGTCACCAAACGTAGCGAACCACTCGGGGTGACCTATGGCAGAGATGGTGGTTATACAATAAATGGTTCCCGGGAAGGCGGTACCCATACCCGCCCCCCAAAATAAACAAATCTACCAAAATAAAAATTACTTGTGCACGATGGGATTGAAATTTGCGACATCCGGATCGCTAGTTGAGAGTCTTACCCCTCGACCACAGGAGGCCGTCGTGTGATAACAGAAGTGTAGTATCCAACATTTTAAAATAAAAAGTTAACTCGAAGGATTTTGAAACACAATAGATAGCTACAAGTTCTTTATAAATGTGTTAAACAATAGACGACGAGTTCTTTTTAAAAATGATCCTACGTTCGAACACATGGGATGTGATTTACGTCTATTACACAATACAGACTTGTAAAAAAAGAGGTCATAAAACAATCCTAACCACTAACCACATTTTTAGCTTCATAACAAATGTATTCCAGTATTTGAGGTACCACTTAGTTGGGGCAAATTATTAGAAGGGTTACAAAAGGGGCTGAAATAAAAGAACTAGAAATTGATCTAGGTAAAAAAAGTCAAATGAATGGGATACCTAACCATTAAAAATGTGCGAATAGTAATAACGTTTTTATTGACAATCCAAAGCTCGAACAAAATAAAACTCGAATAATAATAATAATAATAATTGGATAACTTCTATAGCGCCATTTTCGTGAGAAAATCACCTCAAGGGCGCTTTAAACATTCATTTATACATTTAATCTATACCTATATACTACAAGTGGCCTACAACTAAGATTGATGAGTGACTTACAACTAAGACTTATATCACTAGTGACTTAGAACTATACCTATTTTATAACCAAGTTTGCACTTGCAAGTAATAACACGAACAGAGCAGTATTGTTACTGCTCTAATCGTGTGACGACTTGCAACAGTCTTACAATTAGTTATTTACGACTAACATACTTATTTACATTTATAAACACCTATTGCTATGATTACTGCCCGTGCTCTCAGTATAAGTCATGGAAAATAATATGAAAAAAGTAAATATATTGTACAATAAATTGTAAGAAATTGTGAAAAAAACCAGGTAATTCCTATGGACTGAGTAGTGAAATACTACTGAAAAAATACAGTTATTTTTCTGGATATGATAATGCGAAAAGGTGAGTTTTGAGCTTTGCTCTGAACTCAGAATAGGTAAGAAATAAACAAACACATAAGAAATATGAGGCACTCAATGTATAAAATAATAGAAATGCTTTCATTGTCATTCGGTGTACAGTTCTTCCATGAAGATTTCAATAATAAGATATTTATAGGTACACAAATACAACTGTTCTTTGGCACTAAATATACCAAAAATGTTTTCATTGTTACACTAAGATTTGGTTGATTAAAATAATAAGATACTTTAGGCATTAAATGTACCGAAAACAAAACTTCTTTATTTCCTTATTCTAATAATTAACATGTTTTAAATATCTCAGGTAGAATTCTGACAGAAATATTTGGTAGATAAACACATAAATATTAGGTACTAAAAGTAAAAAAAACTCCTGCATTGTCTTTATTTTAATAATTGTGTTTTGTATTACAAGTAGGTATTCTTACACAAAGATTTAAATAATTAGGTAAAGGTAGATAAACATCAAGCTATTACTCACTAAATGTGCCAAAAACAAAAACTCCTTCGTTGCACCTATTCGAAAAATTGCCTTGTTTAATATCATAAGTAGAATTTTTACACGAAGATTTGGCTGATAAATATACAGATATTTTAGGAACTAAATGTACCGAAAATGAAAACTCCTTGATTTCCTTATTTTAATAATTGGCTTGTTTTAAATATCATAAGTCGAATAATTACATGCAAATTAGGTTGATAAATATCATAAGTAGAATTTTTACACGAAGATTTGGCTGATAAATATACAGATATTTTAGGAACTAAATGTACTGAAAATTAAAACTTCTTCATTTCCTTATTCTAATTGTTGGCTTGTTTTAAGTATCTGAAGTAGAATAAAGCTTTCACTAAGATTTGGTGGATGGACACATATATTAAGTACTATAATACATCAGTCCTTATTCTAATAATTGTGTTTTTTAAATTTCACAAGTAGGTATTTTTGAACAAAGATTTAAATAATTACGTAAAGGTTGATAAACATACCGATATACTACGCATTAAATGTGCTTAAAACAAAAGCTCATTCAATGTTCTTATTCTTATAATTGTTTTAAATATCATAAATAGGTATTTTTACCCGAAGATTTAAATAATTACGTATAGGTAGATAAACATACCGATACCTCTTTATACACATACGCCTTAAGGATCAAATAAATCCCGAGTGTATTCCGTATAATGTCGTCCTTATACTATTTGTTAATTGATTTTTCTTCAATTTCAGTCAATTTATTTTAATATTTTAATTGGTTAAATTAAATTAAAACAGCGATGAAAGTTATTTCAATTTTTAATACGATATTTCACCACAATATAGAACCTGGCATTTATTACAATATTTTCTCAAAAAATACACAACTTTATTATAACCACCCTGTAACGGACGACAAGTTGAAACAATTTGCTGAGAAAATATTGTAATATTAATTATCTGTTATGTTTTCCTTAAAAAAAATTATCCTTTTCCACAGTTTACATCTTTATGCATTTTGTCTGAAGAAATCTCCTAGAAAACCACTAAAATAACTTGGTAACTAGCATAATTATAAGTGAAGATATTTACTTTCGTGGCGCTAAACGGACGAATGTTTGGAATGAAAGCAATCACGTGGTCCTCCGCTGCGCTGCTATTGGCTGTGTGGTCTGTTAGAGCAATACGCCCGGAACCGAGAGTTTGAATTTCGCACGTTGGCTAAGATACAGCTTGGATGTTGGAGAAATTCCTATGAAATTTGACTGAACGGCCGGTTTAAAAACGGGAGTCCTTTTGGCCAACGTGTGGATGTTGGATAAATACGCTCGAAATGTTGTTTCATTTTGGAGGACGTAAGACAAAGTGCGTTTTAAAAAACCCCCTAAATAATTTTTTTTAAATTTTTTTTTCACTTGCATTGTATACATAATAACTTTCTGAGAACTACTGCATACTTAACTCAATTTCGCTAAAAATGGTCTGTTGGAGTAAAACGAACTAGAGCGACGAACAGTTGCGAGTCTTGTGCGGTATTCACATAAAAAAAACAGTTCTATAAAGGGTCTGAATGTCTTAAGGGTCTTAGAGAAAAGTAGATTTATCGTAATAAAAATTCATTTTAGCAATTATGTAAAGCGCCCCCGATATTAATTAATAGATTTCCCAAAAATTACGCTAAAGAAAAAAAAAAGGACTTTTTTATTAAAGCCTATTTACTTCAGTCGAAATATGATTCTGGTAAAATAGTAAATTCAAAGGAAAAGTGCCGTACTATATATGTCTCAGGCATATCGTAAAATCTGGCCGATCATGATGCTCCCGAGGAACGTAACGATTTGCCCCCAGGTACTTCACGATAGTAGCTTGGCGAATCATGATCTGCCTGATTTTACGATCGGCCGCCGGCATATATGTCGCAGGCAAATCGTAAAATCAGTCCGATCATGATGCGCCTGAGGCACTTAACGATCTGCCGCCAGGCACATCACGAAGTAGCTAGGCGCATCATGATCTGCCTGATTTTACGATCGGCCGCCGGCATATATGTCGCTGGCAAATCGTAAAATCAGTCTGATTATGATGCGCCTGAGGCACTTAACGATCTGCCACCAGACACATCACGAAGCAGCTAGGCGCATCATGATCTGCCTGATTTTACGATCTTTCCCTGGCATATATGTCGCAGGCAAATCGTAAAATCAGTCCGATCATGATGCGCCTGAGGCACTTAACGATCTGCCGCCAGGCACATCACGAAGTAGCTAGGCGCATCATGATCTGCCTGATTTTACGATCGGCCGCCGACATATACACGGCGTTCGGATACTCGCAAGACAAGCGAGAAACTGGTGAAAGAATGTAAATCAAATTTGGAGTCGATTTTGTGATATAAGTTTATTGATTTCAGCTTTCGTTTTCGATTAAATTGGGAAAAAAATATAATACACCACAAACAATATAGTTATACCACAAAATCGAGTGATTTATTTGATTTAAAAAAATCAGTTTCTCGCTTGTATTATGATTTACCGGACACCATGTATAGCTAACAGAGAAGTAAAATTGAGTGGCCACTAAACGCATTATTTATGAAGTAAATTCACACGAGTGGCAAGATGAGATGCATTATGTGCAATATGGGAAATGTCATACAAATGCTATAAACACGACAAGGATCGTTAAAGGAACGTACAATAAACTCGCTAGCAGAACCTGCAACTACTTTAGTGTTTTAGCATGTCTAGTCTAGTAGGTAGGCATTGTAGGTTACTGTACAATGTT
Organism: Limnephilus marmoratus; assembly: GCA_917880885.1. NCBI lineage: Eukaryota > Metazoa > Arthropoda > Insecta > Trichoptera > Limnephilidae > Limnephilus > Limnephilus marmoratus. Next base: position 57,519,056 of record OU862911.1, on the reverse strand, counting down.
CATACCTCTTTCATAATACATATAGAGATATGCAAATTGGCACATACATCAAACATTTCAATAATATAATAGTTCTTAACACTACATTTCAATTATTAATTTTTGCATTTAAAAATTTTAATTTCCATTTTTCTTTAAAATGTTGTTATTTTTTTTCTCTTCATTTTTTCACAAAATTTTATTTATTTTTTAATTTTAATTTATTTACTTATATGTTTTAATTTATATATTTGTATAGAACACTTGAATTCTTAACATATAATCTTTATTACTAATTTTTGTATTTCAAAATTTGAATTTTCATTTTCATTTTTATTTCAACTTTTCTTTAAAATATGATCTTTTTTTCTCTTTATTTTTCACTTACTTTTAAATTTACGACTACCATAACACGGGCATGAGCCCAGTGTGGTAGCCAAAAAAAACAAATATCTGTAACTAATAAAAAAATTATGAAATAAAAAAAATAAAAAAAATAATAGTGAGGCTGTGTCCTGATTTTTTTTTAATTTTTGATAAATATATTTTTTCGATATTTTCAAAAATGACAATGTTTTAAGGAAGGTTTCAAAGAGAATATTGTTCAATCGTATGTAATTGATTCTCGTGACGTGATTCGAATGGCAGTGCTGTGCAATATTGCCGTGCATGTACCATGATGTCACCATAGAGATATTCTGTCACACGCTTTTCAGCTAAGAGCAAATATTAACGTCTTGTCGGCGTTTTTTTAACCGAATATCTTCGGTTCCATTCGCTATTTCCAAAAATTCCATAAGTTCTGCCCCCTCTTTGTCCAAATAAAGAAATTTCCTCAATTATTTCCCTTGATATCTTATGGATGTCTTCCATTCTTTTTAAAATTCGCGTGTTTTTTTACATTAGCTCCATTCTCTTGAGGAAAAAAATCCATCATGGCTTATTTGGGGATGCTGTGTGGAGGGTCTTTTTGGAGAAAGGAAGGAGAGGAAGATCTGGGAAGAAAAATGTATGAGGGGTGGGTAGGAATCAGGGGGTCAATTGCTTCCCCACCATTTAACATCTCATCTGTTCTAAGTCTGAACTCGACTCCAATCTTCCATTAATAATGAAATTTTCCCATTTAACTAAAATGAATACGTAAATTCACTTTCCCTATCTCCATAATAATAATAATTATTATTTTTATTCCAGGATGTGGGGAGGATGGTGCAATCCCACGTCCCGTGTAGTTATGCATTTTGAAAGCACAATATGTGAATACAATAATTAATGCAAAATATATCCATAATTTGAAATGACGGCCAGAAACTTTTGAGAAGAAAAGTTCTCGGCATGCACTGATATAATATGTGATACATTAATTTTGAAATAACGTTTTGTTAGGAGACAACTTTATTGTGGGATATTTCAGATGTGCACGTGTTACTCAGTTTGATAACAGACAAGGTCACTAACCATTATGAGAAACCAATTTATTAACTTGAATTAATATTATTAAGATGTGTGGTGTAATTCCTAATCCTCAAGGCACATTGTACAGCACACATCTGGTTCTGTGTTATAAGATCGTAATGTGAAGTGGTCGGTGTTGGTAGTTGGTAGGTAGGGTCGTACTGAGTTCTAGAGTATCTAGAGCCTTGTTTGCCAACAAAGCCCGGAGAACATCTGGTCCGCAAGCTCCTGCTCCTAATGCGTATCCCACATTACGCAGTACAGATGATTCACATTCCTTTTGTGCGCATTACTTATAGAAAACGCGAGAAAAAAGAATGGTACAAACACGAACACTCGGCAGTACGAAGCACAGCATCATCTGAAGGGCGATGAACAAAAGAGCGGACAGGACAAAAAACAAAGCGACAAGACAGAAAACACCCAACTGGGTGATCAAACATTCAAAGGATGGCGAGTTTCTGGCTCTTGTTTGCATATTATTAGAGGGCAAATAGTTCTGGCGTGTATGCCCCATCACGTATGCCTTTGATTGCGTCGAATATAATGCAATACGAAACGCTTTGAATAAACATGGCTTATTTGCATATCATGTCCTGTCTCCTGTCCTCCATTACCCGCTGGCTGATGGCAGATGGTTGGCAATATCGGCTCCAGCATCTAGTGCAGTGATGAGCAAACTGCAGCCCGCGAGCCTATTTCGTGTGGCTCGCGAACCTTTTCGTACCACCCACTGGGCTAAATAAAACATCAAAAATATGTTTGCGGTAAAAAATATGCAACGGTTTCCGTTGTTTTGCCACAAGGGTTGAACCAAAAACTTTAGCCTTTCTTCAAAGTTTTGATTCAGCCTATAATAATTATGATGAATATGTAAGAATATTCTTAGACAAAATTTCGTGGTAGTGTAAAAAAAATTCACCTTCGCAGCGCAGCGCTTTTTTGTTGAGATCTATGTTTGGTGCAGTTTAAAGATTTTCGTTTTATAAAATACCAAAAGTTTTCTTGACAAAATTTTGTTTAACTTTCCGAAGGAAAAAAAATCAGCAGATGCTCAAAACTGCAAGAAGATACGTTTTATGCGTTATTTAATATTTCAGAAAGATAAAAATCGACAGCATTATCGTTTTGGCTTTGGAGACAGAAAATTTTTCGCCTGCGGCGCTTTGTTTCTTCCATTCGATAACGGTTTTAATAAAAAATACCATTTTAGAAAATACAAATAGATTTGCGACACCACTGATTGTAAATGTAACAAGGTCAAGCTATACCCTTGCCCTGCAGCCCGCGAAGAAAATTAAAAATGGATAAATTGATTAATTTGAAAAAATAAAAGGTTGATCATTACTGATCTAGATCAGAACTGCAGTGCTCCTTATTGGACTTATTGTGTCTAATTTGTCGCGATCGATCGACCGGTTGCCAAACTCATTAGGGACCATAGAGATATAATATATCAATGCTAGGGACTCGTTTAATAAAAAGTAGGTACGTATAAGCCGACCAAAAACTATACTGTTTAAATCTCTAGCAGCGAAGCTTTCAAACAATAATTTATTTTAAAAAAATAGGATGCACCCATGATTTTTTTCCATGTACATGTAGATACCAATTCAGATTTTGGTCGAACCCAAGAAGAATATCTAATAATTATTAACTAGGATAATAATCAGGAGTTGTTGTAGGTACAATATTTTCCCTTTCAAACATTGATATATATAATATATTGTATATCTCTATGCTTTCAAAGGAGTTTCTGATATTTGGTTTTTAAAATAGTGCACACATAAACTTTTGATAAAAAATGTTGGGCCTGATCAGCGGGTTTGTTCTTAGTCAAGCGTGACAAACCGATTTAATATTAAAAATTAAAAACATGAATACCAATATAAAAAATTTTAAAACTCACCTTAAATATTATACTGAAAACTTAAACTGAATGATATAAAAAAAGCAATACAATAACACCCCCCCATACACACAAGCCTTGCTTAATTATGAGGGTACATCAAATATATCTACTATGTAATTAATTACTGTACAAAATTTATTTGTAATTTATGTACCTTCTATTACTAATTAAAAAAAAAATAAAAATATATATATAACATAGCGTGTTACATGACGGTGTCTATGGTCGAAGGGTAAGACTTTCGAATAGTACTGGAGGTGGTGGGTTCAAATTCCAGAGTCCGCAAATCAATTATATTTGATTAATTTGTGTTTTTTCACAATGCTGTTGAAATGAGATCCCTGAGGCATATGTGTAGTAAAACCATGTATGATCGTGTGAAAAATGTGGAGGTCCGCAAAGAATGCAAGGCAAATGTAAGCGTAATGAGTAAGATTAAGAAAGGGACCCTCAAGATGGTTTAGGCACGTAGAGGGAATAAACAAAGAAAGTAGTATAAGAAGCATTTATGACGCAAATGAGAATGGTCGAAGAAATCGGGGACGCCAGAGAAAGACATGACACGATCAAGTGAAATCAGATACTTGAGTCGGGCCATTTCAAGAGTCAGAATAGAAGAGTGTGTATGAGACGATGTATGAATGTGAATGAGGCAAAGAGTGTGTGCCGAGACCGAGCTGTTTGACGTCCTCTCTGCCTACGCCTGCGGGAAACGGCGTGATGGTTAGATAGTTAGTATACACCCTGCATTCCAGCCAAATACTCTCAGTGTTGCCCTGGTGTAAGACCAGTATTCAGAATTAAAACGTTGCTTGAAATGGCTTTAGCCGTGTTTGGTGACCAGATCTGCATGGCAATGGACTCTTATGCGGTATTCACAAAAAAATACAGAGCTAAAATTGACTAAAGTAGGTACGCAATACTGCACGTGCAGAGAAAATTTAGCACCCTAATTAACAACTCAATTCCCTAATTTCAAGGGTCAAAAACAAATACTCATAACTCATAACAAAAGATAATAATATGAGCCCTATTGTACATAGCATAATAATTCAGAGATTCATCGTCGGGCAATTCAGGCACACGTGCAGACCACTGGTCCGTCGGAGCACATCTCTGGTCCATGTGCGGAGAGTGTGACGCGATGGGACCAACAAAACAAACCACCAGCGAGATGCAGTCGCTTTACAACGCCCTGTTTATGCGGTAATAGGCTGAATGCTAATGCCGTTTCCTCTCGATAGTGGCAATATCCCACTGTGTTTATTGCAGCATTATTTACATCCATGTTATCAACGGTGTATAGGACAACCATGACTTCAGCAAACAAAGAATAATACCAGAGGATTATTCTTTATTCGTCTTTATTATAAAACCTTGTCGATGAGGAACTCACTGAATCAGGAAAAGCAGAGTAAGGCTGAAAAGAGTCTAAGTAAACAAACAAAAAGAGAAATTATGCTGAATTTTGATTTTAACCCCTTTAGACTTATTTGTGCACTTTTGGGAACAGCTCACAAAGGTCTCATAGAAATCGTTGTATCTCCATCAGAGCCACCATGCTTTATGTTCGAATCTAGCCTGTTGAATGGCAGGAAACCATATTTGTCCCAGCTCACATGTCTCATATAAATCGCTGTAACTCCCTTACTATCAGCGTGAGAAATACGTTCTGAACGTTGTTAGAAATGCAAAACACCACGCTTTATAGTCAAATCTAAAAAATAACAACCAAAAAAGAAAAATGTACCTACAACTTTATTAAAACGAGAAAAAAAAGTTTTGAATCGCAATTTGAAAAAAAATTGAAACTTTAACAATTTTTTAATTAATTATTTTTATATGAAAGGCGAAAAAGTGAGATGACAATAATGTTTAAATAATTTTTTTGTCTAATAAAGTATGTATGTGGTTAGAAAAAACGTGAGGTGAGATGATAATAATAATAATAATAATAATGGGTGCGTAATAATTGGATAATTTATAAAGCGCCGTTTTTGTGAAAAATCACCTCAAGGTAATATAGGTAATATATCAATGAATGGAGGTGAGCTATTTTTAAAACTTTTTTATGTTAGCACGCAAAATTTTTATTTTCAAAATTTTGTGTTTATTTTGAATTTATAACATTTGAAAGCATATTTTATCACCTTTCAAAAACAATTTTTATTTTTGGGTTATGTTCAGAAATATTCCATATATTGGCATTTTATTGTAAACCGGAAATATTTTGACCATCTGAAAAATACGGTAAACTGATAGACTAGAAATCAACTACAACAAAATTAAAATATGCACCTGTATGAAACCAAAGATTCCAACCACAATTTGAGAAAAATTATGAAATTTCGTGAATTTTCTTTTATTGGTTATTTTTTTATAAACCAACATAAAAGTGTAAAAGTGGGGTGACAATAACGTTCATAATACATTTGTCTAATAAAATATGTGTGTTTTTCTTCGTTTTTGTTATCAGTAATTTCAGTTAGAAAGACGTAAGGTGAATCAATTTTAATTTCTTTCATGTTTGCTTTAAAAATCACAAGATAAGATACTGGAACGATGACGTTACATACGATCTCTCGTTGAGACTAGTATATTATTAAACCGTATATTATTAAACGTAAAAAAAACAACCTAAAAAACAATTTTCGTATAGGTATAATATGTGACATCAATAACTAACGAACAAAATATGGTTGTCAAATGAAACGAATTTACCAATTTTCAATTTTATCAAAATTCATTATATTACTTTTCCGGCTATTGAAATAAAGGCTCGTCGTTGTAATTGAATTGTCTCGATTGTCTCAACGTTGTCCAGCGGTTCTGGATACTTACATACAGAAGATGTTCATTAAATGAGTACTCACCTTGCTGACCAGGAAGTCAGTATCGTCGAAGTGCCTGCCGAACATCTTGGGCGCCTCCCCGGGGATGGGGTCGATCTTAACGCACACCTCCATGCCCTTCCGAGCCGTCTCCACCTGCTTGTGGTTCACCTCCACCGACGTCACGATGCCAATGTCCACAAACTGGGGGAGAATAGAAACAAGATTTAGTAAATTGCAGCAGCAGGGTGCAGATAGCCCTCATAATAGTTAACCTCCGATTCTCCGATATGACCCGACCAGGAGAATAGGCCGCATACAAATCAATTTGAGAGGCGGTTCGCTCCGTTTGGTGATTTAGCAGGGGTGCCCGGGTTCATGGGGTGAGGTTTGTCTAGGTCTTGGCAGCGAATGCTTTTGCCCACCTAATGATGGGCACCGCCGACTGGTTGAGATACACATTGATCCTCAGATTCCTACCCACCTTTCATACCTTCTTCCTTCCCAGAACTTTATCTCCTTCCTTTCCCTAAAAAAACCCCATATCCAAAGATGACATACATAGGCCCCGAGGGAGATAGTTTCCTCAGGGCCTCCTGGTGGAGCTAATGTAAAAAAAAAAACAGAGTGCGCAGTTCACACGCGGTAGAAGTGGAACCTTCATAAAACTAAAGTAAATAAGAGTGGGGAGGGTACGAGGAGACAAAAGAGGAGACCGCACAAAGAAGAGACCAATGAGGATACTAAGAGTCTCAGGTTAAATCCTATAAATGTAAGTATTGGTCTCTTTTCAGTGTCGTTATTTTTCGTTTCATTGAGTTTCAAATCATAACTTTTCACTTTAAAATAAATAAATACATAAAAATAAGGAATACAAAAGAAACAGACCTATATTATAACAAACACTTATGTCTGTCTGTCTTTTTCGAATTATCGAAATTAGCAATGTAAAAATGATCATTTTGCAGTCATAACTACAAAACGGCGTCAGACTGCCATCAACTCCGAAGTTGAAAAACACTGGTAGATGTTAAGCCGATAAGACCCAAAAATCGAGTTGAAGTTATCAGTCAGGATGCTGGGGACAATTTTAAAACCCTCAGTTCCAATTATCCATAATTATTAATTAGTCAGTTCCGGCTTCGAATTGAATTATGGGGGTAGAAATAAGCGACGGGGATGGGGCAATAATTAGACTTCCTTCCTGTCGCGGCCCGGAAGCGTAACCCCGCCGCAAGATAGCGACATCTACCGTCTATCTACAAACCACAATCTCATCTGCCTCTGCAGACCGGATATTGCGAGTTATCCCAATTCCCGTGGCCGTCGGCGCTTCCTGCCGGGCCGGATGTTCCGACATCTTCTTTTGGTTCAGAGATGCCGCCGGTTAAGTGGGCGGCAGTTTCTCAGGCGCGTTGGTGAAGGAATTTTATTGTTATTTCTTCAATTAGCCGATTAATTACATTTTGACCAAATTAAAGCGTTTATTGGATGCACAAAACAAAGACAATGATTGGGAAGAGGGGATTCGTGTACTGGACTCCAAACTGTGCCGTCTTTTTTTTACATTAGCTCCAAACAGGAGCCACCGAGGAAAACAATTTCCCTAGGGGCCTATGTCATCTTTGAGGATGCTGTGTGGAGGGTTTTTTTAAGGGAAAGGAAGGAGAAGAAGATAATGGAAGGAAAAAGGTACGAGGGGTAGGTAGAAATGTGGGGGTCAGTGTGGCCAGGAGTGAAGGACGTATGAATCTATTCCTCACACTGCGGTGCAAGGCGAAGGGTCGGGAGAATCCGGCTGGAGAGGTCAAAAGGCCTCCCTCAATCAGTCTCCTTCAATCGCCAAGCAGTGGTTGGGCAAATGTATCCGCCACCAAGACCTAGACAAACCTCATCCCATGAACCCGGGCACCCCTGCCATATAGCCGTGAACCTATATAGCATATTATGCAGGTTACTAATTTCAAAGATAATAATAATCGAAAATTGATAATTTGTAACAATAGATACGCCAACCGATTTCACCACGATCGAGGATTCGTATACGCACAAAAAAGCATTTATCACAATATTTCGTTTAGCCTTAAAGAAGGAACGGTTGAAAATGTTTTTTTTTCATAGATTAAAGAATAACACAAGAAATGTCTTGAGGGCTTGTTTCGTGATCCAAATATAGGCGCAATTTGGGCGTACATTTTCATACAAAACTGTTTTTTCGAAATTCAAATGGTATGGAGATCTATGATTTAAAACGAGTGGAAGTGAGACGGAATGCTGAGCTAGATGGAACAATCAAATTTTATGAAACGGTCTTTCCAGTGTTATATTATTTAAATCTATGCATTTTTTAAATACGTACTTCTTTGGTTAATGTTGGTAGTATACAAGAAACCTAGAAATTTTCGTATCTATCAAATTTTCTTGAAACGATGAACCCAAAATATTCAAATCAAGGACCTTTTATATTGTCATGCTTGTACATTGGTACTTATTAAAAATCGTGCAAAAACAGTTAATTTACTAACCATAGTTATTTTTAATGCCCGGCGGTTTCCTGTCGTCAGATAAATTTAGTAGTTTAGTTAGGCATTGAAAAAAAAAACATTATTTTGAAACTGTCGCCTGAAAATTTATAGACGGATTAAAGTTCTAAGAGAAGCGTCGTAAAAACAGTTCGAAAACAATATTAAACGACGTGTGTTTGACTAGAATGTCTGTTAAAGTCGACAATACGTCACTACAGGCAATAAAACAAGACGAGCGAGGAAATAAATACTTATTACTTTTTCTCGGCTTTCCAACATTCCACATTCTACGATGGTAATAATAATAAATATTTATCTTATTATTTTAGCATAAATTTGAATGTTAACATTTGAACATTAGCTTCAACCCAACAATAACCTCTTGTCTAGGTTATTACTCTATATAACCTTGGGGGTACGACTAAATCAAATCTTTACGATGATTATTTACAGTCTTAAAAACCTCTAGGATATTAATTTGCCAAGGGACGGTCAGTTAGAGGCACGTCCTGGCAAAGCTCACCATGTTTGCTACTGGTTAATTCAAGAAGACAAACGATGTTTTCTAGTGGTTAATCCAAGTAGATAGAACGAGGCTTGCTAGGAGCCGGTTCCAACAATTCATTTAGATGTTTGCTAGGGGGAAGACTTGACGAACCTACAATACAGCTAACATAAAACCTACAAGATGTTTGCTGTCGGTTTGACCAAATAGACCTACACAAAATTTTCCAAGGTCCATGCCCTGGTAAATTTTGTATGCTAGGGGGACTGGTCCTAACAGAACTATACAATGTTAAAGTCTTAATGCAAAATTACGTCAATTTAAGTTGATTTAGATGATAAATCAAATACACTGTATTTTTTGTTTGTTTGTTGTTATTTTTATTGGGCACAGCTGGGCTGATGCTGGTTTTATGTGCGTGATAATGGATGCACACCATCGACCAACAATTCATGTATAAAGGATCGGAAATGAAATGGATCATTTCAACAATATTACTTCCTAATGTGTCTTTCAATGCCAAAAGATTTATCGACTCTGGAAGAAAAGGGAATTTTTTTAACTGATCTAAGTAAAATAGTTAATTAAAAAAGTTGTTGTCACTAAGCATAAGATAAACTAAAAAACACAGACATCGAGGCTGCAATAAAATGAACTAAAAACGAACACATTTATTCATTCGATCAAGAAAACAAAAGTGAAAAACAAAATTCAAATATCTATACTTAAAATTTTAAGAAACTTTATGTGGTGAAGAAGACCTATTAATGGTAAAAGCAAAATTTATAATTATAAAAAAATAAAAAGTACGTTTCTAAAAATTGATGGGAGACATTTATTTCGAATCTAGTGAGATCATGACATCTCAAATAAATGGGGTATATTATGAAGTTTAAGAGAATATTACCAGAGAACACCAGAAATATGTCATTTTTAAATCAAATTTTTGACTTATTGACTCTTTTCCACAAAAAAATATAAATGGATTTCGAAAGATTGTTCTTTTATCTAGCATTGTTAAATTTTGGGAAAAAATGTTTATTTTTAGTATAATAAGATTATACCATAAGTCGTTGGCAGATTTGTTAAATTTTCAAAAAAGATTTTGAATTATACCACATCCATTTCAAATCATATAATCATGCAATAAAATAAATCAATGAATTATCTAGGTATAGCATGTTTTAGAATTTTAATTTTAGTTTAAATAAAATCATTAAAAAATATACAGGGTGTCCGGGGGTAAAGTGCATTAACTTCAGGAGGTGATTCTACATGATGGTAGGAGTAAAAAAGATTAACAACTTTTTCCGAAATTCCAACATTTTTTTTTCCATACAAAAAGACGTACCTACTAAAAATCCTTAGTGTGAGGTACGATCTTACTTGCTGAGAGCCTGCCGGGCGCCCGACTCGATTGTGATTGGCCCGTATCGTAACAGCGGAAAATAATAAATCTGGCCGCACACGCCGGACTAATTTTACTTTTTTACCTCAAAACTACCCCTAAAAGTTGGAATTTCGAAAAAAGTTATTTATATTTTTTACTTGTACTATCATGTAGAATCACCTCCCAAAGTTAATGCACTTTACCCCCGGACACCCTGTATACGTACATGTGTTTCTTGACGAAAATTGGTCCGTTTGTGTATATATTTGCGCACTTACAAACTTATATATTTCAGATTTTTTTGACATTCTTATTTACCTTAGACATTATTGAAAAATGATAAATACTTATAATAAAAAAAATAATTACAAAAGTACGTTACTTTAAAAGTTTTATCATCACGCCTTTCAGCAATTTTGGGTGTAGGTATAAATTAAAGCAACTTTGGAATGAAATAAAATCGATATTGAGTTATAATTTTAAAAAGCTGGTACGGAGAATAATTAATCTTTCTCATTGTAATCGTCCTGCACGGTCGTAAGAACAACTTTCGACGAAATGTGGATTTTCGATTGCTGGCTGGTTAAACGCTCTTAAGGGAGTGTGTAGGGTGAAGGAGATGGGGAAGAGAGAGGTTGAGAAGAATCTGGCTATTTATTAGACCTAGTCAAACACGGCTCACGCCAAATGAAGTAACATTTCATTTCAACTTTCACCAAGGCGATATCGAGATAATGTATCGCTATGATGTTTAATATCATAATGTGTAGATACACGTACATGATCTAATTCGATTCTGAATCTAACACAGTGTAAAAAAGCGGCGCTAAGAAAAACATTTCGCAGAAACGCTCGTAAGACTGGAAAATTTAATAGAATTTATGTTGACGTGTTCCACGGATGGATTTATTGTGGCTGTGACGATTAGCGGGGAATATTTTAATTGAAAAGCGATTACTTACATTTATTTGGTATGTAAACACGGCTGCCCACTGCCCACGTCGAATTCATAACGTTTTACTATTTCATACCGCGAACTTCTTCTGGGGGCGAGTTATTTACAAGGAATCATAATAAAAACAAAAATATTTTAAACGAATAGGGCAATGTGTTATCGTCGAGGCTACACAGAAAACAGAATCTTCCATTACATCATATAAAAACAGTATACTAATAATATTCTTACCACAAGTTTCCTAAGTTATTAGTATTTCTTACTCAGTAGAGCGCCCTTGCGATGGTGTAACAGAAAAAATGTAGCTTTATGAAATATTAGCTGGTTCCCGGCATGCGTTGCTATGCCATTTAATAAAGAAACTGTTTCTCCCTGCGTGTCCTTTCCCAATCGTCCCGTTCCCCTTCCGGCTCCCCTTCCTCTCCCGCGTCCCTTCTACTGCGATTCCTCCACTTTCCCCCTCCCTATTAAACTCCCCTCCCTTCCCCCGTCCAGCGAACCCCCTACCGGGTTCCCCTCCCCCCTCCTGTATTCCATACATGCAGTCCCGATACATTCAGTTTTCAAACAGCTCGCGTGCCACTTGCTGCAATTTTTTTGGTACAAGTTTCATAATGCCAGAGCTCACCAATAGTTTTATACAAACCTTGTCCTGATAATAACAAACACACAACAAAAAGAACTATCCGATTTGGTGCAGTCGTTCGGAAGTTATGCACGTACATACATTTCGGCGATTCATTTTGATTTATATAGATAGATAGATAGATAGATAGATAGAAGATAGATAGATTAAATAAATACTAAAATTATAAATGCGAAAGTGCGTGAGTTTGTTCGTTACGCTTTCATGCCAAAACCACTAAACCGATTTTAAAAATTCTCTGGCGTTATGAAATTTGTATAAATGAAAATGAGAGACAATTTTAAGTAATTATTAGACGTGTGCTGTCATTTTGTTATTTAGGTTACAATAGAGATCCCTCTGATAGCTAAAATTCAAATATCAAATACACTAATATTATAAATGCGAAAGTACGTGTTTGTTTGTTACGATTTCACGAGTAAACCACTAAACCGATTTTAAAAATTCTTTCACCAATAGAAAGCTACATTATCAGCGAGTAACATAGGCTGTCTATAATGGTAAGCTCTGGCGTTATGAAATTTGTATAAATGAAAATGTGTGAATATCATATATTTTAGCGGCAGGGAGGAAAGGCAGGGGGAAGGTGGGGTTCGCGGAGAGGGAAGAGACGAGGGAGGGGGAAGGCGGGGAAGGTGGAAGGGAACGGGGACGCAGGGGAAATGACGTGCGGGAGAATCAATTTATTTCTTTGAATAGCATTGCAACGCATGCCAGGTACCAGCTAGTATTAAATAAATAAATAATAGGTAATTGGCTAATTATTCAAAAGTAAGTACGATTTTTGTAAGACTATATAATATAACCTAAGACGCGCTTTAAAAACAAATATATAATTTTAATAGTAAATTTACTGGGCTGAGAGGTAAACCACTTTAAATTTATTAAAGAAATACAAGTGCGCCGCAGTTAGCACGCGGTAGCGGTAAAACCTTCAGTAAACTAAAGTAGACAAGAGTGGAGAGGCTACGAAGTTCCGCAAAGATGAGGAGACCGATTATTCTCTCGTAGGCTAAATTCTATAGATGTATGTGTTTGTCTCTTTTTAGTGTCGCTTTTTTGTTCATCGAGTTTCAAATCACAATGGTGCTAAAGAAGTTTTCACTTTAAAAATTAGAGTCAGGATTCTAATTTCAAACGTCAGGACGTGCGCGGCTGTGAATATAAGTTAACGCATTTCCGAAAACGTATTATTAAAACACTTTTATCCTACGTTTCTCCGCCGTTTATTTTCTATATATTAATTAAAATTACCAAAAAAAGAAATTTAAAAAAATATAAAGTTGGTCTTTCCAAAAAAAAATATTCTAAAGGTCAAATATAGATTTTTTTAATACATACCGCAATGAGATCAATTAATACCAAAACTTTAATAAATTATTAAAATATGTATGTACGCATTTATAGGACGCCCGAGCACAACATTAAACGCTAGGGTCACGACAAAAAAGAGTTTTCCATTCACCTCTGCAGATAAACGGCGCGCGGCGTGACGGAAAATTAATTTATTTATTTGTTATGGGCTTTCACAGTTAATTTAGCTTTGACAGTGAGTTAGTTATTAGAAAAAAAAACGGGAGAAAAAGATAATTGCAGCGATCAGTAATTGCAGATACTCGTACGTTGGGAATTACCGTTAACTGGGCGACTTCTCTAAACCTTTAAGGCGCCGTAAACGCGCGTTAAAAAAGAAGAAGATGGAGAAATATATAATTACGAATGTTAGAGGAGCGCGCTACTATTTAAAGCGATAAAATCGATGCGAAAATGGTGAAAATGTTTAATAAAACGCGACTCGTTTAAAATAGAGCAACAATCTTGCGTGGGTTGTCTTAAACGGCATTTAAAGAAACACTGAATTTTTTCATACATATAACATGTAAAAAAGGGAATTTCATATAATTTGTGTATCGGCGGGGAGAATTTCTACATATTATCTTCAAGAATAACATATATTTTTTAAAAGCTTTAAAACTTAACCAGCCTTACTAAAAAAAAACACAGCACGACCGATAACCCGTGTTGCTGCCCAAATGTATAAAACAAATATAAACTAAAACACGAAATATTACTAATAAGATTTATTCTTAAAATGCATTTTAAATCTGGCAACAATGTAATTTTTTATAGTGTACTTATTAAATTGTTTGTTTTCATTCATAACCGCCAGGTGGCGGCGCCTGCGCATTCGTCGTTCGCGCTGAAAACATTTTAACCGCGAAAAAAATTTCGCTCCGGGATGTGTGTGTAATATTACTTAAATATGATTGTAATTTCTATTAATATGACTAATTCAGTCTTATATTCATATAATTGATATATTTACCGCGTTTTTTGTTGTTTTTCAAGTTTTAGTCAAGTTATAATAACAATAATCGTACTTTGAAAATTGAAATATCAAAAAGTATTTTATATGATATATGAAGATTCAAATTAACACTTAAAGGATTTTATTTTACGAGAATTTCATAAAAGTAGTGTTTTTTAAATATTAATATCTAATACACGTGTTCCTAAACGTATCAAATAAATTAACGTCTTTAGAGATGGAAGAAATCTGTTATAAAAGACGGTATTATTTTTAGGTTATTTTTTTGGCAATTAAAAAAACTTTGAAATTTTTATTATTTTTTAATTGTATGCACGAGGAAAAAGTGAGGTGACAGTTCCAAATTCATTATATAAAAGGAATGTATTTTTTAAATTTTGTTTTTTTTTTTAATTTCTCTACACTTTCATCAAAAATGTTTTGGTTAAAAAAAAAACATTTTTTTCCGCGTTTGAATCTTAAAATATGGCAGTTTTTTAAAACTAAAGTGTATTTCAAATACACAAATCTAAAAGGCAATTTTATCTAGTTTTCATAAATGGTATTTGTTTTTACGACACCTTCAAAAATAAGAAATATATAGAACATTCAAAACACTTTGGAAAAATTCCAAATTTCATTCAGACACCATTAACAAAACAGAGATAAACTATCCTCTCAGGCTGTGTAAACAATGTGTATTTCTTTCCATGAACAATTTTTTTATTAGCAATGTTTTCACATCCGCGGCCGTTTGTCAATTGAATAAAATTTTAACTGGGTTTTTTAGTAAGGCTGAAAGTGTTTAAGGGAGATATGTAAGAAATCGGTAGAAATTCGGGTAGCGGCGGCTTAACCTATTGGGCAATCATTAGAACTGTCTTAATTTTATGTATTATCATTATGTACATATTTGTATAATCCGCCGTAAAACAATTAAAACAACAAACTATGAACAGTGACCGTCCGCACGTAGCCATGTAATTTTCAACTATATAACGATATTCATTGGTGGAATAATAAAATAAAAACCAGTTAAAATTACAAACTTTCAATAAAATCGAAATTAACACAACAAACTATCAGCGGTTTGATTTTTACACGTAGTCATGTACTTTCCATCTGTATATATCGATTAAAAACGTGGTTAAAAATAATACAAAATACGCAGTATTAATTAAAATAACAAACTATTAATCCACTGGAAGTTTTAACGTAATCGTTTACTTTCTTCTGCAAAACTTTTAACAGCAAATTATAATAACAAACCATTTGAGGGCCTTCAACCAACCAGCGGCCGAGAATCCAAATTTCGTCGAAAGATGTTCTTACGATCGTACAAGGCGGTCCCAATGAGAAAGATTAATTATTCTCAGTACCAGCTTTTTAAAATTATAACTCAATATCGATTTTACTTCATTCAAAATTTGCTTTAATTTATACCTACATCCAAAAATGCTGAGAGGCGTGATGATAAAACTATTAAAATAATGTACTTTTTGTAATTATGTTATGATCGTAATGTAATTATGATCATTTTAGTTTAATTTCGATCATACTCAATGATAATGTCTAAGCATTAAGTATGTGCAAGACAAATGGACGAATAACTCAATATCAAGCCAACCGATTTCGATGATTCTTTTTTTATTGGAAAGGATGTACTTCAAGGGTAATTTGATGAGAGTTTGGTTAGGTTCTGATTATCGGATCCATGACAAATTAACGAAACTCGGCCGAATCTCTTAATTTGACCCTAACGTTATGGTCAAATTATGTCTGTCTCATATGAGCAGCACGTTTAGTAGGTTTACCCATATTCAGACAAATTAGTTAGTGTACTTCAGTTTCACTAAAAATAAAAAAATAAACAAAAATTTTAACAAAACAAAAAAACGACTTCAAAAATGCACTAAAGAGTAAAAAAATAATTTCGTATTCTTCTTCAACTTCATAATCAACTTACTTTTTCTAATCATCAATATGTAGGTACCATTGTTATTTTTCGAGTCGGTGACAGCAAGTAGCTTGTGCGACACAAGCACATCTCGCCTATAACTATGTATGTAGTTACAAACCTACCTTGACTGACACCGACTCCAAAAGTAACAATCGTACCTACATATTGATGATTAGAAAAAGTAAGTTGATTATGAAGTTGAAGAAGAATACGAAATTATTTTTTTACTTTTTAGTGCATTTTTGAAGTCGTTTTTTTGTTGTGTTAAAATTTTTGTTTATTTTTTTTTAAATAATACCGATATTGAGCTATAATTTAAAAAAGCTGGTACGGAGAATAATTAATCTTTCTCATTGGAACCTGTGCGATCGTAAGAACATCGTGGATTTTCGTTGGCTGGCTGGTTAAAGGCCCTTAAGAGATTTAACGTTTGCGTATAGTCTCGTACTTTTCATATGCGTTACATAGCTGACTGCCGAATAAAATAAATAAACGAGTATACCGGCGAGCCCTTGAAGTGAAGATGTAAACGCTATAAAAATCTCAGTAACTTTATAAATAGCCGGGACGTTGAAACGGAGTGCCGACCCGCGGCCATCTTGACTAAATTTAAAAATAAAATTCCCAACACAGAATGAGAATTAAGTGAATGAACTACGCGGGCGGGCGCCTAAGGTAATGTAGAGGGCCAGACAAGAAAAAAAAAATCATAATTCAAACACAATAGAAAAAAAAAAGATTTTTTAAAAATAAATTGTAAATGTAAATTTAAACTCGCATTCAAGGAAAACTGATTTCACTCTTCATCACAGTGTTCTCAATAAACCTACGCAAAAGTATGTATACAGGGTGTGAAGGGACGTATTTAACTTGATTTAACTAGTGATTCATGACAGTATTTGGAGTAAAAAAATCTAAACGAATTTTTGGTCTTCGTTGACTTTTGATGTCTTTTCTTAATTTTTTTATTCGAAATCTTTTTTTTTCTTACACATGTCGTCACTGGACACTCAGCCGAGTAACCGCCCAGCCAATGTGTTGAGAAAATATTAAAGAAAATATAAAAAAAAAAACAAAAAAAAAACAAAATAATTGTAACCGGAGACCAAAACTCCATTTTTTTTACAATAGCCGCTCCCCGCAGGAGGCCATTAGGAGAAAAAAATCCTTCTGGGTCTATGTCAACTTTGGGGAGCTGTGTGGAGGGTCGTTTTAGGGAAAGGAAGATGAAAACGTTCTGGAAAGGAAAAAGGTATGAGAGATGGGTAGGAATCTGGGGGTCAATGTGTCCAGTCCAGGAGTGACGGACGTATAAATCCATCCCTCCCACCGCGATGCAAGGCGATGAGTCGAGAGAGTCCGGCTGGAGAGGTCTAGATTAGATCTCCCTTAAACCTCTCTCTCAACGTCTCTCCCGATCCGGCCAGCCACGCAGAAGATGGGCAATTGTATTCGCCACCAAGACCTAGACAAACCTGACCCCATGAACCCGGGCAACCCTACCAATTCAACAAACGTAGCAAACCACTTGTGGTGACGTACAGCAGAGGTGTTGGTAACCCGTACCCACCTCCCAAATTTATATTTTTACTCAAAATAATGTCAGGAATCATTGGTAAAAGTAAGTCAAGTACGCCCTTTATAATACCTACGTAGTCACCGAATAGAAAATATGTACTAGAAATGCCTTCCAAGTAGATTTGAAAGGAATTCAACATCGCCACTGAGTTAACTTTTTTGTTGTCTATCTTATACTTGCATGACGTCGTATGTCGCTCTCCCATTTGAATTTGATAATTATGAAGATGGTTCTGAATTATCAATTAAAGGCCAGATTCGCCAGACTTTTGGATCAAGAAACACACGAAACAAGCGGGTAGCTGGTGAATACACGCCACATTTGGTTTTAATTTAATGGTAACCTACGAGTATCTATAACTTTTTGGTTTATGCCTTCGTTTTCGAGTAAATCGAGTCCTACGTTGCAATTTTGTTGGTAAATATTTTTAAAAAATCGGTCGCTAGGGGAAAAATAGGTATCAGCAGTTTAATGTATTTTAAAATGCGAGAAGCGTAGACCCGATTTTAAAAGGTTTAAGGAAAAGTAAAAAAATAATCAAAATACTCAGATCGAAAATCTCTTTGTCATAAAGATTCATCAGTTTCTCTTACGTTATACGAGTTTCCGGACACCGTGCACATTTGAGAAAGATAATTTATACATGCACAGGAAAGGGAGTAGGAGGAATCAAAATAAATTATCCGTAACTTGGAAATTTTAAAAAAAATTACTGTGAATACCGTACAAGAAACAAACTAAAAAAACAACTGCTCCCAAACCCCGGAGCCAATTAGACTAAGACATCCCTAATTGGGGTATGTTGTGAGGCTGAAGGAAGTGGTGAAGGGAAAGAGATGAGGAAGAGGAAGGTAGAGAAAGTGGCTATTCAGATCTAGTCACCAAACACGGCTAAAGCCATTTCAAGCAACGTTTTAATTGAATGGTGGTCTTACACCAGGGCTATACTAAGAATATCTTCCACTCTGGAGAGTGCCACAAATATACCTTTTAAATTACTAAATTGTGAAATAGCACAAATCAGTCAAATAAAATATGCTTGCACCCGTAGAGATTCCTCGTAGAGTCGAAAACCTTAACCTTTTTAAGAAATAAAAAATATATAACATTTTCCGAGTCAATGAAAAAGTGTTTGAACAAACGCCTGATAACAAATTACAAAACCACGTACGATATTAAAATTGGTTTCTAAGCCAGATTTTTTCAAGCTAGAGCGCTGATGCTACGTTTGAGTAACACAGTGTATAGCGTGTAGTGTCATCGAGTCTTTCATAAGTGTTGTGGTAAAAATAGTCTGCGAGGTATAATAATATGATAATGTTTTTGGCCAGCAGCGCTGTATCGTTATTATTATTATCGGCTACAGAAATACACGGCCATTCACGGCGATCGATGAATGAATCGGTCGCTGTACGGTCTCGGCCCGCCGGCGCACGGAGCGGACTGGGACTGGGACCGAGACCGGGGTGCTACGGTACTTACCACCCGCTACCTTCTACCTGCTGCCTGCTGCCCGCCCACTGTCGTAAGGCCATAAGGCGCGTAAAATGTAACCTCTCACTATTTCTGATGTTTTTTTTTTTCATTATTTTCAAAAATTAAAAAAAAATGTACAATTATTATTTATTTTTAACCCTACAAGCTAATTTTTACGGTTTTGGGAACAACTCACATAGGTCTCACGCAATCGATGTCTCACTTACTATCATGGTGAGAATTGTGATGTAAAGGTGTTAGAAAGAGAAGACACCACGCCTTGTATGCAAAATAATTAATATGGACATCTTTATGAAAACAAATTTTCGTACAGCAATTTGAAAGCAAAAAATTAAACTTTGGGATTTTTTTATTAATTACTAGCGAATTCCCGGCATGCGTTGCTATGCCACTCAATTACAAAAATATTGTGAATATTTTAATTCAAGAGTCCCAATTGCTTCCAACTGTTCAGATCCAATGGAAGTATGACTTTCCCAATTGGGCTATGTTGTAAGGCTAAAGGGAGTGGGGTAGGGTAGGGAAGGAAATGGAATGAGGAAGGCCGGGAAGACCTGGCTTGTAAGATCTGGTCAAAACCTGAAACAGGGAAAAAAGAATAACATAATTTCCACAACGTATTTATTGATTAGGTACCTACCTACACACAATAATGTTCAAAATATAACATTGCTAAAATATTAAAATGGCAAGGAATTTGATCCTTTTTTCCACAAATCAATTTCTTATTCAAAGAATATGTTTAAAATAAAACGCGATTTATAAAAACTCCAAGCATTATTAATTAATTTTAGAGCTCCTATGTGTAGGCAATTTGATTAACATCGAGAAATATTTAGACAAAATTTCTGTGATGTTAATATTATAATATTACTTTATTTTGAAAATGATCGTAAATAACAACTAACTAAAATTTAAGTAAAAAGGGACAATATTGCCACATATTCATGTGAGGTAATTTATTATTAATCATAAATAATAATGTAAACGTTAAAATGACCTCGAAAAAACACCTTCCCACATTTATAAAAAAAATTAGTATGAATAGGTTTTGATTAATAATGTACGTAAGTATTGTTAATGTCTCAACCGTGATTTATGAATGAAACATAAAATCGTATGTCAAAAGTCAAACATTAAAAATCCAGTTTATCAGTAGATACCTGCCATTAAAAATGTCACAAAAGGACGTAGTAACAATACCACACTAATATGATATCTTTTAATTCACGTTAAATGGTCGTTAGCTCATTTTATAAGCGGAATTCGTTTAAAATTATCATAAATTATACGCCTGGCCATAACGTGACAAATTCCACGTAAACTCGCGTATCGGACCTCCCTACGCAATTCTTTAAGAACTGAGAACACGGACAATGTATCGTAAAACTAGCTTTGTGTATTTTAATGTAGATATATCACTTTACCGAATGCCAAAGACGCAATATAAAGATAAAATGTAGCTCATGTAGATCGAATTTAAGAACAGCGACAGAGGTGCACAATCGCGTCTGAAAGATTCGAGAATTTATTAATATTCCACATCCAAGAGACCGAAAAACAAACGTGGTATCCAAAGACGCAATATAAAGATAAAATATTACTGATGTAGATCGAATTTGAGAAATGCGACGATGCACAGCGATTCGTTTCAAACAAGTTAGACGCTAATAAGTCACTTTTGAATTCCCAAACAATGACGTCATGGCGACATTACCAGATAGACAGGGTAATAAATGCATGCTTAATTGGGGTGATTAGTGCACGCATTTACTCATACCAGAGGCCTAAAGTCGGATAATGTCTTTTGAAATTATCATTTGCATTTATTCGCTCGTTGCAGCTCGACGTTTAAAATTGGGTACTTTGTTTGAAAAGTGTTTTTTTTCGGTTCTGTAAAATGGAGACTACTTTGGAAGGTATGTTTTAAAGTTTTTTCTTAATAATTTATTGTTAATAATTTTAGTTGTTTTTTAAATAATAAATAAGTTTTGTGTTTTTTTTTGTCTAAAAAATGTTAAATTTCTAACTTCTCGAGAGTTTATCTCAGAGAGTATACCAAAATCGCAAAAAAAATTCTTTTTTTTAAATAGTGCAACTAATATTCTATTCATATCAGTTTCGATATTAACCCACAACAATCCACATTATTACTATTTTTTCATTTTACAGGAACCACATACGAGATTTCCAGGCTTGAATTGTTCGTGACATGGAAGAGTTTGCCGAAGAAAAAAAGGCTTGAGGGAATGTTTCTATTAACACATTATTTAAAAATTATAAAAAACAAAAAATTATAATTAAAAAAACGAAAAAAAAAAATATATATATATATTTTTAACACTAATTTTCATAAAATTTGTGTTGCCTACACCTCAATAGAGGGTTAAAAATAATGTAATCATGTGTAAGAGTTTTTAGCGTCTAGCATGTATGAAACGAATCACTGTGCGATGGCGCACAGTCGCGTCTGGAAAAATCGAGTATTCATCAACATTCCGTATGAAAAGACGGAAAAATAAACGTGATATTTGGGAATAAGCATTTTCTATACAATCGTCAATGTTGAATACAGTTGACATGGTACTGTCAGTATCGCCCTGGTGAAAGGTCACCATACAGAATAGAAGCGTTGCTTGAAATAGTTTTAATTACGTTTGGTGGTAATAGCCAGGTATTTCCCGACCTTCCTGTTCCCAATCTCCTTCCCGTTCCCACTACCTTCGGCCTCCGTAAAAAGACTTATGTAAACAACCGAAAAACAGTAATAAACTTTTTTTTACCGACATTCTCAAGAATGAACTTAAATTTTTTTTTTTAAGTCTTTTTATTTTTCGTCATTAATTTAATTAATCCTTTGCTGATATAACGCACATTTCCGTGAAAGCCCGAAATGGTATCATTTTTTTCACGCGTATTTGAGTGATCGCCCGGGAAAAGGTTAACTCACTGAAACTTAATTTAGCCAGTCTGGCCGCCTCTGCTCCCCCGCAATCTGTTATTGCTATGGTGGACAGAGTATTTATTCAGAAGGTTATAAAGATATCCAGGGATTTTCACACAAAATATACATAGTCGAGTGTGTAAATATTTTGGGTAAACAGTTGGGTGGTGATGAATTAGTGAAAAGATGAATGGTGCTTCCCCTTTCCACGGATCAGTAAAGTCAGGGACTTTTCACAAAACATGAAACAATTATTCAAAACCCAAAAGGGTATTATAAAGACTAAAAAAAATAAAAAAAAACTCCCACAAGAACGCTGAAGGCTTTTTGAAATCCCAAACATTCAAAATATTTATGATAAGAATTTTTTTAACAAACATACTTATATGTTTTTAAAAAACGAAAAAAACCATACTTTTACTACACATGAGTTAACCAGAACGATAATATTATGAAGGTACTCACATTTACAATTGCTTTTGAAACTACAAATACCTCTAAACCAAGTTATACACAACTTCCACAGGCAGAAAAGAAAGCAGATAATGTATGTAAATGATTTAAAAAAACAAGTCAAAACTTAGCTAAAATACATACGTTATATGTAGAAGCTTTAATGAAAACCTACTCGGCCTCGTAACAGGATTAAAAAAATAAGTGAGGAGGAAACCCGTCAGCAACGTAAGCAGATATACGCGTTAAAATGACAATAGCAGTCAAGCACAATAAGCGTGTTTTCACGTCAACGCGTGTGTCTCCACAGAAATCGTTGTAATTCCGTTATTGTTTTAGTGACATCCCTAAAACAAAAAGTAAAAGGTCGATAGTGAATCAAGCTGTCCATCCCTATTCAAGTTGTCCATAGAAATACATAAAAAGACCTATTCTGTCAGACATACGGTTGACATTTATTTTACCTGCCAAATCGCCTACGGGCCGCTGGACATTGTTAATTTTTAGTAAATATTTTTGTATGAAATGATAAAAAAGTGAGGTGACAAAATTGTTTATTATACATTCATACAAAAATATATTATTATGAATTATCCTTAAACGTCATTGGGAGGCCAGTATTGTCTGTCGATTCAAAGCTCTGATTATAATTCGTAGATAAATACATCGGTTAGGTTTTAGAAATTCAGGTGAATTGTTTATCTGTAACTTAAGAGTAACGGCCATTGTTCTCAATCCTATATCAACTATTGATCCGAAATTTTGGCATAACACTCCGAAATTTGGATTAACTCTCCGACCAACAGGCGAATCCAGCGTTACTAAACAAATCACTAGACTGATCGTAGACTCAGTTTGATCGATCGAAAAGTTGGAAACAACGGCCGTAAGTGTTAGATTAACATCACTTCATTCCACACAGAATTCCAGCAAAAATAATGGATCCCAACACAACTCTACCTTGGCACTCATACAGATACGTTCTTTCGACTTCTCAATGACGGATAAGTATTTGATTCACTCAATAGTATCATAATATCTTCCTGGGATAACCCAACCTCATCCTCCATATATTTGTGTGTTATATAAACTCCTTCATTCATCATTCAATTATTTAACTTGCCACAACACAACCAACGCACAGTGAATTGATTCAAACAACCTAGCAAGACAAAAGTAAAAAAGAAATTTCTTTAAAAAAAGGCAGTACCTTTAACTGCTGACGTGGGGCCGCTCAGGGCCAGTAGCTTCGAATTTAGTAACGTCAGAACCGTAAGTTTTTAATTTTAAGTTTTTAAAGTTAAATTTCCGTAAGTAAATTCATTTAAATTTTTTGCGGGCCTCTCTGGCCCATCGTCAGTACGTACGTGGCTTTTTAAAGTTGATTTTTACTATATAAAAATAAACATAAACAACTTTACTAAGTTTTATATAGGTATATGTTTTATTCGAGACACTATTGAAATATTATTATAAAAGTGAGTTCATTATTTTATTTAGTCTAATAGATAATGCAGACTGATTTCTGATCTCCAAGTGATTTTTGCCAAAAATTATTACATAATATCCAAATTGTCATATAAGTAACCTATAAGTTACTCAACAATAAAAAAAGTATTTTTATTTTATTAAAATATATGTCAATTGCCCAATAAATAATAATTTGGACCTCAAAATTTTCATGGATCTCTAATATATAAACATTTAAAGTAACAGGCCGCCTAGGCCCCACGTCAGAGAATACGTCACAAAAATCACGTCAGCAGTTAAAGGTTAAAAAGGTCGGTCATAGAGTCATAAAATCCAAAATGGTGCATGACTAATTCCTAATGTGACTCCGCGAAATAGTATCAGCACGAAGTAAATACGTATTAGGTAAAAATTTCCTTCTCCCGGCGCTAATAACACTAAAAACTAAAATATAATGTACGATATTGTACGATATTGTACAAGATGTGTAGAAGTACTGTTAAATGTAAATACATATTCTTAGATGTAAGTCACTAGTTATAATTGTAAATCTTAGTTGTAAGCCAGTAATATTATTTATTTGTACAGCGTCCTTGAGGTGATTTTTCACAAAAACGGCGCTATATAAATTAGCAAAATATTATTATTATTATTAAAACTTTGTAATTAGAAAAACGATCATTATTTTATCAGTTGCTTTTATTTCCTTCTACGACAAGTCGTTCTATTCAATTAAAATACCGTTTTAAAGTTTGATGTACTTAATGGTTATTGTGAAAAAAATGTGTGTTCTATGTGTAAAATTTAAAAAATATTAATTTTGTGCTTCCGGAATACTTTATATATTTTTTTAATTCATTCTAAGTTTGATTATTAATTTATAGAAATTTCTTACCTTTCGGAGAGGAAGAAAGTTTTCACCATTATCGAATCGGATTTTTCTTATTTTATCTAATAACCTTACTAAGGAAAATGATAAAAATGTTATGTCGTAGTGCATATTTGCTCCTTTGAAGGTTTCTTTTTTAGGTTTGATTGCGCGACTGGAGTTTTTCGTAGTGTGGTAGAGCAGGCACGCCCAATCTACGGCCCAATTGAAGATATCATTTTTCTATGTTTTGGATTTCGGTATTCACACAAAAAAGAAAAAAAATCGTTCCCGTAAATTTATCACATTTATATTGTGTGTTGTGAAATTAGAACTTTCTTGTATCGGTGAAATCAAAATTTGACATAAAAAAAAAAAATTAAGGCTACTGACACTCTTTCGTGGGCAAAAACACAAAAAAAATTGTCCAGCTAGCTTGTTCTAATCGATTCACTGTGCAACATCGAGAATCGTCGGTTGGCTGGCATACTGATAGCAGTTGATGGAAGGAAGTGACAATCAGAATAAGACAGGCGATGAATTAAACGCGGACATTGACAGGGCCGACCGGAAGAGGTCAAGGAGGGAGTGTTGCCATATCCGCCGAAGAAAATAATGTGGACTACATATCATACAATTTCAAACAGATTTTGAAATTTCTGTGTAGCTATGTCCTGATATGGCTCAAAATCTTGTAATATTTATTAGCAAGCATCATACGGTGAAATATCAACTTTAAATTTGTTCATCTTTTAAAGGCAATGTTAAATGACAGCACAAATAATTTATGGTTTTAATTTAAGTTTTTAATAGCGGGTCAGAGACCAAGTACAGAGTTATATTCATGTGGCCTTGTAGTGGCAAGTTATGCCAATCAGGTCCGGGGCGATGTTATGTAACCGGACCATTTTTTTTAAATTTTTGAGTTTTGTTTATGTATTATTTAAGATGAAGATAATACTTATAAATCTAAACGAAAATGTTAAAAAATATCAAGACATAGAAAAACTAAAAGGTAACGGTCGCAACTGGGACTCGAATCCGAACAAACAACTCGGCCATTGGGACCTCTTATTTTTAAGTAGTTTTTCTAGATATCATATTTCAAGCTCCCAACTCTGTTGAGCATTTCAGGAACTCACTCCTTTGTTTATCAGTTTCGTCATCGTATTTAAACTCTTCTGGTATCATGAACTTTAGTGACCCTAGTCAATAAGTTGTTTCATTTGATCGTTCCTCGACTTCCCCGGACGTCTCCGATTTCTTCCAACGTGTTTTTTTAATGTGAACACCTAACAAGAGTCCCAACTGCTCCCAGTGTCTGTCTGTAACTAGTGAGACTATTGCATCCTCAATGGGGTTATGTTGTGATGCTGATGGTAAGTGGCAAGGGTAAGGAGATAGGGCAGATGAAGATAGGAAACCTGACTATTCAGATCTAGTCACGAAACACGACTAAAACCGCTTCGAACAACGTTTCAAATTTTCTGAATGGAGGTCTTACACCAAGGCGACAATAAGAGTATCTTCCACTCTCGAACTTGCCGCAAATATGCCTTATAATATTTTAAATGATAAATTGTGAAAACGCAAATCAGTCGAATAAAAGTATCTCTCATAATCACATTCATTGCTCTGACAACGACCATGCATTATTTTCGAATCGTCTCTTTCATAATACGGTTGAATATGGTTTCACCAAACATCGTTAGAAAACGTGCAGTCATAACCATTACATTTAAATTAGGTAAATCCTCTATTTGCACAAAGGTGTACTATAAAATGTAAAAGTCTTTCCTTCTACATGGGTACGTAGTAATGCTACGATAGAGAACATTATAAGGTGTGTTAGCATCTGACGACTGCATAGCGCTGCAGTGGAGCGGCAAAGTGAACTCTCTGCGGTGACCCTGCGCCAGTGGCACCAGTGGAGCTATGACTGCGCCAGTTTCAGTCTGCCAGTATAGCCGGTACAGTGGTGGAGTGGTGGCTTCACTGCGCTCGAATGAATGAACATTTCCCCCATTCATGGCTGCGTGGCTCCCCGCCCGCCGTAACCCGCCGACCGCCGCTCCCGCCCCCGTCGCCCTCTGCCGTCGACTATTCGGCGCAGTCACAGTTCACAAACAACGGCAAGGCAATTCGCTGACGTAGGTACCCTGTACCCAGTACCCACCAATGGTAGAAGAAATATTAAGGAAGACATCGCAGTAATCGACAAATAATTACTAAAGGCCACATATAACAGTAACAACATTACGCAAATAGCACCGGGACTGTTTCATAAGTCCCCTCACCAACCTCATAAACTTCATGAATTATCTTGATGGGTTTTTTATATTTTATTGTTCAGAGAGAATTATAAAGAATTCTTCAGAGATACTACAAGAAATTCGTGCGGATTACGTATAAAAGTATTATTAATAATAAGCCGCCGCATGGAAGGGATAATTGTCAAATTATGTACAATTTTCTATACCGTTGACGAAAGCCACACGAAAACGTGAGGTCGTGTCATCTCTCGATGTCATGCCTTGATATTTCAAGTTGACATTATGATTAACATGAAGCCTTTTCCATTACAAAGTACATTATGTATAACATACTCAGGCGTGCAGTAGGAAACCTATCACAAATTCAATGACAACAAATGTTTGGATAACGTAGTCTTTTGAAATATATTGAATGACATGCGGCGAGGAAACTGCAGTATCGAGAGGTTGTCAGTTCAAAAACGTCAATTAAATGAGATAAAACAAGTGCGTGAGAGTTTGGAATCCTAAGAACAAAACTAGAGGATCAGCTCCGACATAGCAACACGCCAACATACAGAGTCTCGCGTTCAACCACTCCACGGAACTCACACGGACATTCAATCTGAGAACCAACCACGGAGTAAAAGTGTAGTCATCGATGGTATGATCAGACGAAGGAGAAAGAGAACGGTCAATGATTTTGATGAGGTGGTCTGATGTAGATTGCCACTCGGCAGAAGATGTCCGACCGGAGCCCGAGAGCCCAGCAGCCCACATTACGGGTACTTGCATAACCAGAAAACGATACGAGGCGAGACCACTCCCACACTGTCGGAGCCATGTGGCGACACAGCCAGGCACAGGCAGCAATTAGCCAAACGTTCGGTGTTGTGCAAAAATACCACCTGGCGATAGGAGCCGGCCTGACACGAGACACGAGGTGGGAACACAAATAAAAAAGCCGGGAAGACTGTGGGAAGGTGGATGTTGTAGGAAGAAAGGAGAAACTACGTGTAGGAGAGGCTAAGCATCAATAGAATACAACCGACAATGCAGCGAAACTAACAATACCAGCCGACAAAATCAAAACGTGCACGTCATGTAGTACTAGCATAAATTAGTCTCGGAAACAAATGGACGCCCCGTGAAAAGAACCGATCATAAAGATTGCCTGCAAATATGAATGGACCTAATCTGCAAATCATCTGCATCCGAAATATCGAGCGAAGCAGTAAGAGAAAATGACCAGCAATATGGCACAAAAAGCATTGATAACCCAATATAAATATACGAAATCTGTTTGCATCCATTAAAGCTTAAAACCATTTAATTGTTTTCTTGCATTTGAAGGAGGCTTAAGATGTTTATACAATTATTTGTCAATAGTCGTGAGAGAGCATAAATTCACCAGATCGCTGCATTCATTGTGTATTCCGTTTGGCGACATTACACATCCTTGGTATATACAAATAATATAAACCTCTTAAAATTCCTTGTCCCAGTTACAAGCCGATCACGCATGGCCGGCCAGTTGTCCATAAATTAAGCCCATCGTCCAACCATTACTTCCATTGAACAAAAATTTAAATCAACACAAATCTTTGCCGAAATGCGGATTAAGCTGGTTTGCTGATCGGCCTTGGAAGCAAACCCAATACGTACAGTTAGTAAATAGATTATGATGATATTAGTTATGGCCGGGTGAATGAATGCTTTGAACCATGATATTCTTTAGTATGTCCAAATCCCTTTATTCTTGCACGTTGTATTGGCATTGCAGTAGACCGAGCAGACGACAGATGGTGTTTTGCCGTAGCTATTAGGTACTCGATACTGTAACTAGTAGTGGTAGTTGACCAGCGAGCGGAACATCTGCTAATCCGATTCGGAAGCGAGTTAATACGATGAATGGGCATTCAGCATTTAATACTTGAATGGGAATGTCGTTTCTCGCTCTCTCGCGATATCCCCTTTCCTTTCGCTCTCACAGATCTGCACCTCAGTGGAAGCCGATCAATAAAGCCGTGTTCGCAGAATTAAGTGTAGTTCGCTAATTTAGCAAATACGTGTTTTATTTAGTAAACGCCGAGAATGCAACGGCATGCTTTAATTTTCAAAAGCGTAGTATTTTATACTGGGCAGTGACATTGCAAAAATGCGAATATTTAATTCATAGATTTGAAGGCTGATTTACGATAAGAAACTACATCAGATATTAAATTATGTAATATAATTCAAACTGTAATTAAGTAAGAGGTGTTTTCACACATAGGTGTGGATTGGCCACGTTGTTATAATATTTGTATGATTTGTATATCGCCGTTTTTGTGAAAAATCACCTTAAGGGTGCTGTACAAATTTATTGTATATTTCTGCGATGCTCTATCTTACTACTAACCACAGACTAGACTAAACTATTGTAACAACTTATAGCTACCATATTGCACCCACCTGTTCGTCGATCACTAATACAAAACTACGTATACAATACATTTGACCACTAAAAGATATTTATTATGCACTTGCGCACTCTGTACTGCAATATGGAATCGTGGCTTGGGGGGGTGCATACAAAGCAACCCTTCTCCCATTGGAAACAAATAAAAAAATATTAATAAAAATCATCCTACATGATGTTAGTAATAGATATGCAGATCTATTTAACTGCACGGAAGGTAGGTACAAGAGGGCTATGATATCAAATCTTTTCAGACAATATTAATTCTCTTTTGTACTGTAGATTTTTGTATGTAATTGTCTCTCTGGTGTCATTTCTCATTCAAATGCCACAATATCTGTTAAACATTTTTTTTCTTTTATTTCTATATTATTATTTTTGATTTTGTGACATGTAATCAGTTCTTATGGTATATGTATACCGTTGAAATTAAATAAATAAATAAATCCTAAAAAAGCCCTATTACTATCCAACTACAAATGTTTTTCAAGATTTCCCGGTTTCCCCCACTTACAAAAATTTATGATAAAATTGCACTATTACAAATACATAAAGATTTCTTTAGTAAAAATAATTTACCACAATTAAATATAAGCAAAATAATAATATCTGTTGGAGGACTAACCGTGCCACTAGTGCGAACCACCACAACACAGCATCACTATATATTCAAGGGTATAAAATTATTTAATAAATTACCCCTTGATATACGATCGGAAGAAAGCTACGAAAAATATAAAAAATAAATAAATTTAAATATATTCTAGTACCACCTCATAACTTAACTTATTGTATATTATATTTAGAAATATGTACTGCATATTTAGAAATATGTTTTTGCCTTATCAATACTTTAAATAATTTATTAACTAACCTATATTTTTATTACTTTTATCTGTATTTTCTCATAAAATCACTAATATTTTTTGTTAAGTTACTAATATTTTTTGTTTTAATTTAAACAATTTTTTTTAGTTGTCCTCTCCTAAACACAAGCAGCTGCTTTGTTAGGAGAGTGATTGAAACATTGATGTATATATTATGTTGTAAATTGTAACCTTGTTATATGTTTCAATAAAAATAAAATAAAAATGAACACGATGCTGTGTTAAAATGCACATATATTATCGACTGGTCAGTGGCTGAGTGGGCATCGCGTTTGGGTCCCACCCGGGCGTCGCGTGTTTGATTCCTCGGCTGGCTAAGTCCTCCTTCACGACCCAAGCAACATTTTCCGCTTACTGTGGTGGTAGTAGGAGATTTTCAAACATTGTTGGGTTAGTCGTAACTCGGGGAGACCCATCCTGTACAGGTAGAATACATACTGTACCATAATTATCTGCGAGTTAACAATGTTTATTGATATTAGAAAAATTTAGATACAGTTTGCACGCAGATGACATAATTGGGAACGCATGTTATTGGGTTATTGGAAACGCTATTATTTAATCCTGGTTTATATTTTAAAAATAATATATAATGTGTTCTTCAGAAACGTGTTTGGGAAAGCAAAACCACCAAAAATGATGGGCGGTACGATAGTACAAGGATTTGATTAGAATTATTCATATTCATTCATTAATCCTTCGAGCCGTTTCTGCAGCACTGGTGCCACGGTGGTACTCGTACTCGTAAATAACGCGATATTTCAAGTTTTCCATTTTGTAAACTAAGTGACGCAAAGAAAAAAAACAATTAAGGAAAAAACAAATGAATTATAATTTTCGAAACACAAATACATGAGTAAATAGCTGTATAAATTTGAATTTGGAATTCCCAACCAAAGAGAAGATATTTGAGATCAAAGTTGCCAGTACGGCAAAACGCCAATTTCATATGTAAGGACCTAATATATAAATATGTATAACTATATGGGACGTGTGGGATTGCACTATCCTCCCCACATCCTGGAATAAAGATTATTATTATTATATCACACTGTCAATTTTTTTTTCTGAACCACTTTAGATATAATGCATAATAAATATCGATATATTATCATCATAACATATAGCAGAATTGCTGCAGTTTGCATAAACAAAGTTTCCAAAGTTATCGCAAGTTCAAAACATCAACGCAGTATTTTGCGTTATCTTCAAAAGATTTGGTTCAATCTCCCAGTTAAATATTGTGTGGAAAAACTTTCAATTTAAGCACTTTAAAAAAGTCTACCGAGTCATGTTTTGTATGATTCATAAACAACAAAGCGTAGTATATTAAATTATAATCCATGCTTACTATCGTGCTGTGGATTATAGGAATAATTCAGCTGCTTGAAATTCTTCGGGAGCGGCTTTCACACGTTTGTTCCCATTCATAATGAAAAGAGACAAACATGTTGTCAAGTTAGGAGACAACATCGGATCCGACAGTGATGGTGTTGGTGCACTCTCCAATATATCTTCCTCACCCACAGCTCGAAATGCCAGATGCCCACGTGGTCAGCATTCCGTGGATGTCGAAGGAGCGCCATATTACGAGATGTGTTTTTATTGACGCCCAGTGCCAAGAGGCGTTGGCCAATACTCACTACGAAAGACACGTGGATCAATGATTTGCTGACCTATTAAAATGAGATGATGCGTTAATGTAAGCGCTCAGACAACACAAATAAATAGCATTTGAAATCGTATCATTAATGGGATCAATAGCACTCTGTATCAATAGAAAACGCGTGCCAGTTATAAGATAACAAATTCATATTATGATGAGAAACTCGTCTCAAATCACCCAAGTACGTATGGATTTAATTACCTAAGCACTCTATTGGTTATGAAGCCGAAGTTTCATTGTAAACTAAGCATCTTTTAAGAGAAACAGGGAGAAGTTACAAGTTACAACGAAGCTATCAGCGGCATGCCTTTACCAATTTAAGCTCTTCGCTGGGAGCAATAACAATTACCAGTCATTTTGGGGGGCTGTTTTTTTTTGTTCCCACAACACCGGATTCTTGGGGATGTTCCTGACGTGTTTAATCAATTATGAATACCCCGCGGAAGTCGTTTCACCTCTATCTGTCACCATAGGATAGTTCATGGGGAAGTCGTGTCAGCTGACACTTCTAACCATGGGAAAGTTAGGGGAACCGATACAACCCTCGAAGGAATCTCATGTTAAAATATACGACACGACAGAGGTATTCGAAACACTTACAAACCGGAATAAGAACAAGGACACGACTAAACATATACATGCAGATAAAAATAGATGAAGTGGAAAAAACAATTTATTCTTAATTATTTGGAAAAAATTCAGCAGAAAAGCAGTAGATGTACCAGTAGATAGTAACCAGCATAAAATAGTTTGTTGGTAAATATCGACAATCGACAGTAATGGGTGTCAGCAAATGTAAAATTAGTGTTATAAATATATTGTCCTCCGTGTGCAAAGTCGTATCTTCTCCAAGCATAAACTTACTAATAAAAGTGTGTGACCTGCCAGATAAGTTTAAATGTTTTCTGTATATGTTTGTAAATAATAAAATAAGATAGGTCCTAAGAAATCGTAATAAATTGTAAACCGCCCTTGAGTTAATTTTTCACAAAAACTGCGCTCTACAAATTATCCAATAATTATAAAGTAAGTAAGAGACTTACTTTGACCAGACTTGAGTTACTTAAAAACCAGTGATTCCTGACATTATTTGGAGTAAAAAATGTAACTGAAATTTGGTCTCCGGTGACATTTTAAATTTTTTTTCAACATAAAAAAAATCAGTAGGTAGTTAGAGTCGGGGTGAGATGTCGGGCGGTTACTCGGCTGATTGACCAGTGATAACATTGGAAGAATTTTTGAAGAGAAAACTTCTTTAGCACCGTTATGATTTGAAACTCGATGAAACGAAAAATAGCGACACTAAAAAGCGACAAACACACACATCTATAGGATTTAGCCTGCGACAGAATGATATAGTATAATCTGTCCCCCCTTTGTGCGGTACTTCGCAGCCTATCGGTCTCCTCTTTGTGCGATGCTTTGTACATTCCTCACTCCTGTCTACTTTAGTTTTCTAAAGGTTTCACTTCAACCGCGTGTGAATTGCACCCTCTGATTTTTTTAAATTGGTTTTGAACATAGACATCCGAATTCAATAGACCAGAAGATACAGATGAGGGGTAAAACCAAACAATGGGGGGCGAAGAGAGGAAAGATGACTGGATTCGTTAAAAAATCAATCTGACAGTATATAGGCATCTCGCATTATAATATCACCATTTAGAAGCAAAATCTGCTTTGAATGAATAGACCTTTTTACATGGGAGCGCGAATTGCTTGCCACGTTAATAACATATATGCGAAGGCCAAATGCTCGCCCCGAAAAGATTCGCCCCTATTCACATAGCAATATTGTGTTTAGTTAAGACATTTTTAAAAAATGTTTTATAATTTACTTACCCCCGTAACCAGCGACGAGCACACTGGAGAACCGCCCACATTTGCAATGTGCACATAATATGTGGGTATAATGTATAGCACAAGCTACCGTTTTTTGCGTGTTATTTCGTAAAATGTATGGATGTTAGTTCCGCGCTGGTCAAAACAAGAATGATGACGTCACATATTTTAGATTCAAGCGAGGCTCTCTCCCCTCCCCATGGAGCGAGCTGGCTCCAAGGAGGAGCTTTAGCTGGCTCCATGGGGAGGGGGAAATAATACGTTTTTATCACTTAGGGCAGGTCCAGATATATTCATACGTGCGTGGTTTTGAAGAAAAGTATCTAAATTGAAAAAAAACTTCAGAAAAATCATACGAGACCAAAATTTCATTTACATTTTTGACTTCAAATAAAGTTAGCAATCACAGGTTAAATTAAGTCCTTATCATTAAATTATATAAATAGGTATCTCTTCAAAACGAGAAATGTACCTATTCTTATTCATATCTATCTAAAGGATATTTATTTTCAAATGGCTCAAGCACTAAAATAAAACAGATTACTAAAAATAGCTAACGAGAAAACTGTATTCCCTGGTAGTGAAATGACTGTGATCGATATTTCAATACGTTGTAAATTGCTGTAGAAACCAGTGAAGCGACGTGGGAGGAAACGTTAATCTAGGAATATCATGAACTAAATTAACCATTAATTAGGTATATCAATGAGCATCATACATAAGTGGTTTTACCAGACTGGCTGTCGTTAGCCGATTCATTTAGTAATCTCACACTGGCACCAACACTAAACACTATATCTACCTAAACCTACAACTGGTGAACTGTTTATGTTTCTCCGCTGATATAGAACACACTAGAAGGTCGGTAGACAAGCAAGAAGGTGGAAAAGAAGCGGACAGAAATCGAGAAAACGATAGAACTTCTGCGCAATGATGTACCGAAAAAATATCAAACTAGGACAACACACCTGCAGAAAGATCCCCTCAGCAAAAGGCATACAAGAATAGAATACAGGTTCGTAAAGCGGGGACAATGCTGTAATGCTTCCGGATCCATTTAACAATAAGGACTTAGAGCATTTAACCAGCCAGCGGACGAAAATTACACATTTCGTCGAAAGTTGTTCTTACAATCGTGCAGGGCGGTTACAATGAGAAAGATTAATTATTCTCCGTAC
This sequence comes from Limnephilus marmoratus, assembly GCA_917880885.1. NCBI lineage: Eukaryota > Metazoa > Arthropoda > Insecta > Trichoptera > Limnephilidae > Limnephilus > Limnephilus marmoratus. The sequence goes on along the minus strand of OU862911.1, from coordinate 57,483,493 downwards.
CAGCTTTTTTAAATTATAACTCAATATCGATTTTATTTCATTCCAAATTTGCTTTAATTTATACCTACATCACATCCAAAAATGCTGAAAGGCGTGATGATTAAAACTATTAAAATCATATAGGTACTTTTTGTAATTATTTTTTGATCATAAGTATTTATCATTTTACAATAATGTAAGCAAAATAAAAATGTAAAAAAATCTGAAATATATTAGTTTGTAAGTGCGCAAATAAATACACAAACGGACCAATTTTCGTCAAGAAATACATTTACGTAGAAGTATATATTTTTTAATGATTTTATTTAAACTAAAATTAAAATTATGAAACATGCGTTTACCAGATAATGTATTTATTAATTTATTTTACTGCATGATTATATGATTTGAAATGGATGTTGTATAATACAAAAACTTTTATCTGCCAAAGACCTATGGTATAACCTTATTATACTAAAAATAAACATTTTTTCTCAAAATTTAAACCAGCGTTTACTAGATAAAAGAACAATCTTTCGAAATCAATTTATAATTTTTTGTGGAAAAAAGTCGATACGTCTAAAATCTGATTAAAAATGACATATTTCTGGTTTTCTCTTGTTATACCCTCAGTAGAATAGGAATCGCTCGTAGTTAACGACAACATTGTTCATTTTAAAGTTTAGAAGAATTCCTTATATCATTAAAGAAGAAGATAATATGTACTAACAAATCTAAAAGAAACATGAACACAACTAGACACAGAAAAATAAAAGAAGGTAACGGTTGCAACTGGGACTCGAACCAAGGATCTCTTGTCTTACCGGGACACAGCGCTTTAAGTAACTCGTCCATTATATTTTTTTCTGTAAATGGGGATAATATTGCCAATTCTGATTTTGAAATACGAGGTCGACAAAAATTACAAAAAATATAGGTTAATATTGCCAGTTCTGATTTTGAAATATGAGATTAACAAAAATTAAAAAAAATATAGGTCCCAATGGCCGACTTGGATAAGACAATGTAAGCCGGTAGGTTAGAGATCCTGAGACAGTTGCGACCGTTACATTTTTATTTTTCTGTTTCATGTTTCAGATTCATTAGTATTATCTTCTTCTTCAATGATAACGGGTATAACCTTAAAAATACATTAAAAGATATTCCAATAAAAATTGACAATTGCTTATCCTTAAGTACAACAGGAATCGCCGCTCAAGGCTTTCATTGTGACCTCAGAGATAAAAGGAAGACCTCGAAGGACAGCAAGGGCAGGCGGCGAATAAGAAGTTGAAAAATAACAGTTTTAAAAAATATATATAAGTATGAAGTGTATTTTAGAGAATTCCTGGAGGAAGAGAAGGAAAGACTACAAATTTTGAAAGGAGGGCGGTGAGATTGCAAACAAATTTGTAAAATTCTGAAACACTGAGTTCATAAATGGGCCAAGTTTCGTGTAGGGTTCTCCTAGTGGTATAAAAGAGCCATGGTAGGTATTGGTAAAAGATGGTCGCTGGTGTAACGATGCTCGCTCGTGCTAATGGGGTTTTCTGATACGATTTCTAGAGGCGTATCGAGAGAATGGAGGCAGAGCTGTTGAACCGGAAACCGCGTCTCCCACGCGCGGCGCGTTACCACCGCACCATTCGCAGTACCAGGTACAGTATACCAGGTACAGTGTACCAGGTATAGTACCACGGCACCACAGGGCAAACCGATCCGCCAACGTCTGTCCGGCCACCGGCACTAAATTCATATTTTATACATTCGCCATCTTATGAATATCAACAAGCAATAAAGATAATGATTTACAAATGACCGTTCAATACATGGAGACCAGAATATTATAAGTAACAAACAATAAATCTGTAGATATAGACGAAAAACAAAAAGAGAGAAAAATAACAAACATTTTTCAAATAAGACATCGCAAAAGACCAGGAAAGGCGTAGCCAGAGTGGCAATTAACTATCTACTAATTTAGGTCGTGGTCTAGTCATTTTCAAAATTTGAATTGATTTTTTTTACATAAGGGCCTCTGTCATAATTGGGAGGTGTATGGAGGGTCTTTTTAAGTAAAGTAAGGAGAGAAAGTTGTGGAAAGTAAAAAGGTACGAGGGGTGGTTAGGAATCTAGGGCTCAGTGTGTCCAGGCGAGAGGGACGTATGAATTCATCCCTCACGATGATGATGGGTCGACAGGGACCAACTGGTGAGGTCAGAGGATCTACCGAAAGTTGTGTCAAGAATTCAGACAAGCGATGAAGTAGGTACGTATCTACGATATATATATATATTTTTTTTTTTACCAGAAATCTTTTTAGTTTCTACATTTGAAATGTGTGTAAACACGTTTTGTTTAAATTTCTCAGGGATAATCTCGGCAAGTGAAGTAATATTCCGCGCTTTTTTGCTATTATGGATCCCCAAAGATGGCATAGGCTTGTGGGAAATTATTTTCCTCAGAGCTTTCTGAATGGAGTTAACGTAAAAAAGTGCAATAATCCTATCTTAATATATAAAATAGCCGCAGGAATATTGTGATAAGTATAATATTAAACAGTGAGTGAATTCCAAAAATTCAAAAACGTCAAATGTCAATGCGCTAATGGTTTTGATTTTGTTCTTTAACATGTAGTGCTGCCCCTCTTTCTTACACACTAAATATCAACAGTCGAAAATGGGACAAACGATGAACGTATGTCTGAACCCCTCCTAAGGAAAAATACAATAATAATAATAAATATCCAAAGAAAATGAAATTCCCGTAAGTAAGTGGAAAAATAAGAAAATCACAAAAAATATAAATCCGTACACAACGCCATCTCTGATAATGACAAAAACAAAACACAGACAGTTGACATCGATAATTGCTTTATTGTGTAATTTTTAACATAATAAAAAAACGGAATTTAATTAACTAACAAGTTAATAAACAGTAATTGATTCTGAGGGGGTGTGAAGTTCGCCGTGTCAGCTAGTTTTTATAAATCCTAAAATTATACTAGTTTAAAAATTTTCTATTATAAAGTTACTAATTTCTAAAATATGTAAAACACTAATATGAAGAAAGTATTACAAAATATAAAGAGCATTAGGTGGGAACGTAAGGCCCGTGGTTTCGCGAACTCTAAATTGCTGTTATGAAACGTACGAGAATTGAGTGGGAGATAAACTACATGAATTATTATTCACGAATAATGTATTTATCAGCGAAGACATTTGAGATGGGGTTGGGGCTTTGTTTGCGTCCCGCTTATACTGCAAAGATTCAGACAGAGAAGACGTTAAGTCAAGTTTAGAGCTCGCAAGGTCATACGAGTCCTTAGATGAATAAAAAGAGAAGATAGGTTACTGAGACAAAGCGCGTGGCTGCATCGAACTAGGTCCAGTGGACATACTTCAGATTTACTGTGTTTAATATCGCACATAAGTTCGTTCATCAGACAAGCAGTCACCAGCTGCCACAAACACGCCTTTTTTGTGAAAAAATGCCTCCCGGTGCTTAAAATGTGGAGGTGAAAAAAATCAAATCATTTCCATTCGAAAATACATACAAATTACTTATAATTCAAATAAATATGAATGTTTAAGGCTTTTGCTACCCGAAATCGGTAAAGCGAGATAGGGAACGCAGAAACACCTGAGCGCAGGAAGGCCAACCGTAGTTACAATACCTCGTATTCTACAATGCTGCTTACTGTCCGTTTGCGGAGGCGGGCTTCATCATCATTACATAGTATAAAATGAAGTCGTTCAAAATGTATGTGCGCGTTAATCTTTTAAACTACGCAACGGATTTTCATACGGTTTTCACCAATAGATAGAATGATTGAAGAGGAATGTTTATATGTATACTACATGTAAATTATATTAGAGAAAAGCCGAGAAATTCAAAGAAAACATATTTTTGTGCGATTTAAAACGGCTGGCGGGCCGTACTATAGTCACTTATGAAATTCGTTCTACGGAAGAAATTGGAAAATAGATGTCCTAGAGTAAGTAGGTATTTGATTTTCCTTTTTCAAATATCCAGTGTTGCATTGCAAGCATTGTATAATTAGTGGCGAGTTAATTAGTTTATATGTATAATACATGCTTATTATAGTAGAGAAAAGTCGATAAATTCAAATATTCAATTCAGGCAGCGGGCAGCTGGCAAGCAGATGGTGTGGATTTTATAAAGGTTGGGTAATGGCGTTGTGTTTCGTTAGCCACAGCAACGTGTGGCCGGGCCTGCTAGTTTGATAATAATCTAAAATTGATGTTTTGTTAGTGATTGAATAAAATTAAATTTAACACATTTGAATTTGTTTATGTAATATGTTTATCCATTACATAGTATAAAATGAAGTCGTTCAAAATGTATGTGCGCGTTAATCTTTTAAACTACGCAACGGATTTTCATACGGTTTTCACCAATAGATAGAATGATTGAAGAGGAATGTTTATATGTATAATACATGTAAATTATATTAGAGAAAAGCCGAGAAATTCAAAGAAAACATATTTTTGTGCGATTTAAAACGGCTGGCGGGCCGTACTATAGTCACTTATGAAATTCGTTCTACGGAAGAAATTGGAAAATAGATGTCCTAGAGTAAGTAGGTATTTGATTTTCCTTTTTCAAATATCCAGTGTTGCATTGCAAACATTGTATAATTAGTGGCGAGTTAATTTGTTTATATGTATAATACATGCTTATTATAGTAGAGAAAAGTCGATAAATTCAAATATTCAATTCAGGCAGCGGGCAGCTGGCAATCAGATGGTGTGGATTTTATAAAGGTTGGGTAATGGCGTTGTGTTTCGTTAGCCACAGCAACGTGTGGCCGGGCCTGCTAGTTTGATAATAATCTAAAATTGATGTTTTGTTAATGATTGAATAAAATTAAATTTAACACATTTGAATTTGTTTATGTAATATGTTTATCAAATTATTAGCACACACAACGATGTGAGCTAACTCAAGATCAATAAATATAATAATAAATAATACACCTATTTCATCCGTGAATTCACATTCATTGAATTGCTATCCTTTTCCCATGTGTTTCGATTCTAGCTTGATACTAAAATCAATTGATGCGCGCGCCGTTGTATTGCCATTTCATCCATGTCATATTTTCTAAATTGCCATTAATTGTTTTAGCTATGAAAGACAATACAAGAAAGTCCTACATTTTTTGTTTGATTAGTATGCCTATAACCTGTCTTTGCATTTATTAAGTCTATGTGCGAGACCACATTATTACAGATTTCACTTCAATTATATTACAGGCAAGGATATTAATATACATATACAATGGACATAATCTTGATTTCAATTAATCTTCTGCCGATGTTTATCACATCGTTTAAATTTTCCAACTATTTTCTTTTTTACCTCTGGCCCCTTAATAATTATATTACGAACAGTTTCCATGTAGTTAGGTACACAGTTTCAACCTGCCGTAGAGCAGCGTTCAAAGCTGCGTCCGAAATGCATTGATTGTAATCTTAGATATACATTTTATTTCAATTAGGGGTCGTCCATTAATCACGTGATGTTTTTTAGTAACTTTTTAACCCCCCCCCCTGGTGATATGTGGTGAGGTTTTAGACTACCCCCCTTTTTCTTAGTACAAAGTATATTGAAATATTCAGAATATTATCACGAAAAATAAATTCACGTGATATCTCATTATAACCCCCCCCCCCCCCCTTTCGAACCTCACTTGATTAATGGACAACCCCTAACTATTTTCGTTGTGTTTTTGGAGTGTTATGCCGTGTTGCGCTACCTCCTTCGTTAGCCAACGTTTCGGACATCGTTGCAGTGTCCATCATCAGGGCAGATCCGGTAGATGTGTAATTTTTAGTGGTGAAATGTGTGCTTATTTACTAACGTTGGCTAAAAAAGGAGGTAGCGCAACACGGCATAACACCCCAAAAACACATAACGAAAATACTTTTGGCCGTGAAAATCTTAAAACGTATCTGACCCCTAACTAGCTTAGACCCGTGAAAAATCATGTACCATATTTGAATTCTTGACATATTAGTTCCAATTTAAAAAACGACAATTAAAGTAACTTTATGTTAATATGTTATATTTGGTAGGTAGGTACTTTTTCGCTTGTCTATATCATTCACACAATCAGTTCCAGTTTTGAAAATTACACTTAATTCAAAGAAAATCAGAGTTTATTGAACCAGAGTTACACAGACAGAAAGACAAACCCACAACCCAAACTAGTAATTTTGAATAATAAGTATTTTACTCCAGCGTGGTTGCGTGGAGTGTGCATTAGACAAAAAGGCAAGAAATAAAACTAAAGGTATTTGCATTCAGGCTCCGAATTTGAAACTATCGAACATTCTTATAATAGAGAACGTCGAGGTTGCTCTTGGTGACTTTTTGCTTGAGACTCACGAATCCGTGCATGCGGCAAGTAATACCAAAGCCCTGCAGTAACACGGGGACTCAAACAGTATTCTTCAAGTGTTATTTGTATTAATTGTAATACATAATTGGTTTATGTAGCAAGCTGCTAGCTTGCTTACCTTTGGATAATGAAACTTAGATAAATAGCTGAATATAATGTTTGTATCAGTCAGTGGCGGCTCGTGACTTTTGGTTGTGCTAGGGTGCTAATATTAAAAATATGGCATCATGGATGTCGTATGCGAAAAATACATTTTTTTTTTTTTCAAAAATCGGTGTTTTGTATGAAGATTTTTCAGGAAATCGGTGCGGCGCACCACCAAACTGAAACTAACCTGAAATTTTTCATACAAAAAACTGATTTTCAAAAAAAAAAAAAAATTTTTTTCGGCTACAACAACATTAATAATGCCATTTTTTTTTAATATCAGCACTCTAGTACACCAAAAAGTCACGAGCCGCCACTGGTATCAGTAATGGTAAAGAATCCATCCACGGCATACCAGATCCACGGGTGTGGGTATCAAGTCCCAGCCTCCGAGGGCGAGCCACTACCACCAGCCACGCTGGTTGCCCACGCGCCCAGCAGCTGCTCGATCTCGGATTTCTCGCGCATTATGTATTATCTCATAAAGGTGCAAGAAGAAGTGTGAATAATGACCGCGGCCAGATTAACGGCCGAGGAATGTAATAACGAGTAAACTAAAAGATGGATGCTCCGCTAATTGAATTTCGGTACAATTTGACAGGCAACGTGATTTACAGCAGTCAATGGAAACACTTGGCCAGAGATTTATGCTTCAAGTTGTTAACTGTAAACAGAATCAAATCCTAATCAAGACACACAGTATTGGGACACTGTAAAATCATTATAACTATTTTTCGGGATGTCCTCCACAGTCCACACCTTGAACACCTGCCCACTAACGAATGTTTTGAGCCACGAATTTCTACATCACAACTACTCCTACTTTTAAGCAAACAACCTGAATAGGTCCAGAGTTCGCGAGTTTTAAACTCAGAGGGGCAAATAACAATGCTTAACAGCCATAAATAATAAATAAATTAAAATAAGTACATTCGCACATCGTTGGAACACCCCTAAATGGAAATGTCATAGTTCTACTGATTCTTGGCAATTGGGATCTTCGGACGGAATTATGGTACGATACGATTGTACCCCAGCCAGGGGTGATATAATATTATATTACGCCGAGACAGGAGTGGTCTGGTACAATAGCCCATTGTACCAGACCACTCCTGTCTCGGTGAGACCGGTACACCAGGGGGCACTGATTTATTTATTTGTACACGCCCAATTAGGGCTTCTACATATGATATAATTAAAAATACATTTGATATAATCAAAGAATTAAGAGATATAACAATTAAAATAAGAACCAAGTATACAAATTTTAACTTAAAAACAATAAACAGAGTAAAATATGGAATGCACAGTCATATAAATTTCGATACATATTGAAAATTTATAAACATTTCAAAGCTATCAAGACAGACATACAGATTTAATAACAATGTTTTTATAGGCTGATAACATTCAGTATCGTTGGGGTTCATGTAATATTTATTCCCTGCATTGTGCAGTCGGTTCATTACTGAGTTTATTTCTGCATTGGTGCCTGAATTGTTACAATGGTAAGGTACCTTCTGACGAACTGTTCTACTAGGCACATGAAAGTTAATTATTGTAAGGAGTGTAAGAACTTGGAACATGTGCTATGAGGATGGGACGGAGGTTGGAGTTTAATCGACCGGTAGACAAGGCAACCTAATAAACGAATATTGGAATTTAGGTTGGGATGAATAAAGGAATGGTTTGGGGCCGAATCACATTAAAAAAAACGGTTCTAAAACTAACTAACTAACCATCACGCCGTTTCCCCGCAGGGGTAGGCAGAGAGGACGGACCGCCAAACATCCCGGTCTTCGCACACATTCCTTGCCTCGTTTACATTCATACAACGTCTCATACATTCTCTTCTATTATTCTGACTCTTGACATGGCCCGATTCAAGTATCTGATTCACTTGGTCGTGCCATATCTTTCTTGGGCGTCCTCGACTTCTTCTACCATTCACATTTGCGTCATATATTCTCCTTTTACTCCTTTCCTCGTTCATTCGCTCTACATGCCCAAACCATCGGGTTCCTTTCTCGAACGGTTCTATTTGATCCCAAAATAAAAAAGCACTATTTTTAGGACGAAAGTAAAAGTGTAGTTATTACAATACTTATAACTAGAGACCTAACATCGAGAAAGCCATAAGCTGGCATAAGTATCTTCTTTTACGATATGATGGAATTGTTTCCAACTTCTAGATTTACGATCGCACATTTTTCCCTGACTTGGCCTGCGATCCCCAGACAACAAAGTTTCAGAATACTCCATTCATTCATTTGACACGGGCCTCGTCAGCGCGGCTCGGGAGGGCGGGGGTACAGGGCGGGTAGAGGGGTACCGGGGAGGGCGGTGGGGTGATATGAAAAAGGAAGAGGGGTGAGTATTTCGGTTCCCATTCAAGAAGACGCGGTGAATGGGGCAATGGGGCGGCTAGAGGCTGGAGACTGGCGGCTGCTGGGAATGAATGGAGGACGGGCAGATGTGTTGTAGTTTTTACGCCACGAATGAATCGACCGCGGGAAAACTGCACGGTTCGTGATTAGGGGCAGGTGTTCCCAACGCAGGGAAGGTGGGTACCTACTACCAACTACACCCTTAAATAGAGAATGATTCTCACCCTTTCGTAGTACATAGGAGAGTACCTACCTACTTTGATGATATTTATTTTTGATTTGACATTTCATAATTTTAAAAATACATGAATTTTGTAAAAAAAATCAAACCCAAAAGAGCTTTACGGAGAAACGATATACATCCTTATACCTGATACGTTTTAAGATTTTCACGGCCAATTTTTTTTCGTTATTTGATTTTGGGGTGTTATGCCGTGTAGTGCTACCTCCTTCTTTAGCCAACGTTTCAGACAGCATTGCAGTGTCCATCATCAGGGCAGATCCGGCAGATCCGGTAGATGTGTACCATTAAAAATTACACATCTACCGGATCGCGTATTTACAATCCCTACCGCGTTTCAGGCACTTTAAATTTTCAATATCAAAATTTAAATATTTAGAAATAAAATTATTAATTTCTAATATACATATTGGAAAGATTATTTTATCTAGATTTTAGAACAATTTATGTTTTTGCAAAGTGATAAAAAATTATCAATATAGAGGTGTACTTACGACATATGGGAATATTATTAAAATTTAAATATTTAGAAATAAAATTATTAATTTCTAATATACACATCAGAAAGATTATTTTATCTAGATTTTAGAACAATTTTTGTTTTTGCAATGTGATAAAAAATAACCAATATAGAGGTATATTTAAAATGTAAATTGTCGTTACCGCGACTGAATCGGTATAGGTTTTGTAAATACGCTATCGGATCTGCCCTGATGATGGATAGTTGCAGTGTCCCGGTAGATATGTAATTTTTAGTGGTGCACATCTACCGGATCTGCCCTGATGATGAACACTGCAACTCTCTCCGAAACGTTGGCTAAAGAAGGAGGTAGCGCAACACGGCATAACACCCCAAACACAAATAACGAAAAAATCCTTATACCTATACAAACCTAACTATTCTTTACTAGTAGTTCTGTGAATGGTAGATCTCGCGCCTAAAAAAGTATTTTTATAATTTTCTCTGCTAATAAATAAAAACCAAATTTTCCTCTAAAATCCCAAGATTTTAGCAAGTCTACTAAATTTTTTTTCTAAATATTTTCACCTTGGCGGGTGAAAGCCAGAAAGGTCTACGCCTAGAGGTGTTCTAGGAAACATTTCAAATTATGGAGAGAGGGAAGATGAATAATTCACATATCAATTTTATTTAAATAAGCAAATTTCAAAATCAAAACAATATAAATATTTAATCCGACATTTTAAAAATTCTATTTCATGTAACCTGCACTATTTGTCCAAAGATTAAAAACCCAAAGAAAATTATTTTCCAAACATTCTTCAGGCCATAATATTGAAAAAATGCAAATAAGAAAAAGTTTAAATAAACATTATGAATTAAAATTTTAATTTTTTTTTACTGAACTGTTGACACAGTCACCATCTTGAAACGGAACGTACAAACAATAATTTACAGACAGACAGACGAAATGCAAAACGGTGGAATAAAAAAAGGACTTCGAGATAGAGTAAATATTTGCGTAACAATACTTTATTATTTATTATGCATTGGAGCCGGAAAAGTAAGTCAATAATAATTCATCATGGAAAAGAATTGATTCCTTGAAAAAATACATATAAACAAGTAGTAATTCAAATAAGGAGATAAGTAGGTACATAAATGAAGGTCACTTGAAAGAAACATTAGAGTAAGGAAGGGCCGCCAGCTGTCGTTACACCTGACAGACTCGGAGTAAAAAGAAACTAGAAACAGCAGTCGACAGGAAATGACAGATGATCAGAGAACAGAGCAGTCTCCGTGTGAAGTGAGACGAGAAAGGCCGAGTGAGCCAACATCACCATCATTGTGATACGGTCCAGTTGGCGTCCTGACCCGAGGAAACCCGAACTAGTCGAGTTTTCTACAACCTGCCAGGACACGCCTCATTGAACTCGCCTAAATCCAAGAGGCTGCTCCGGAACGACTCTGTTCGGATATTATTTGTTTATTAAACAATTTACACTTCAAGTTATAAGGCAAAATAAATTATTATTTGGTTATAGTACCTATTAGTCTTACTTAAGATGAATATATACGTGAAATCCTATTTAGATACTATTTTGATTAATCTTTACGACGAATCGGCTTACAGTATGAACATCAAAAAATATGCTACGGATAAATCGAAGCTTTTAATAGCTTTTCTATGTATTGGAATTACAACAAAATTATTATTTACGTAACAAAAAATATAAGCGTAAACCACAAATAAAAATGTTTTTTCATGACTTAACTATGAAGTAATACAAGAAACAATTTTTTAAAAATACCCCTTTATGCCTAAGACTATTTTTGAGGTTTTCTATGTTCTAACATTTTTTCGTTCTTATAAAATTATGCACAAAATAAATAAAAACCACTTTTTCGCTTACTAGCCTGGTGCAAAAAGACGCTCGATTTTAAAATTTTGCAGGCATGAGATTCGAAATATTTCTGGCGTTTATATTCCTCTTAAGGGAACGTACCCATACTACGTGACCTATTAAGGTGGGGGGGTCTTCAAAATACCACGCTTGGTACAAATGAGCGGCGGGGGGCTTAGGTTTGTAGTCACCGGGGGTGGGGGGTTAAAAATTGCAAAAGTTGGTCACGTAGTATGGGTACGTTCCCTAAGTCCGTAGAATATGAGTAGGTAATTTCGCTTGAGATAAGAACGGTTCTTAAAACTTAACAAATTAATGTATGAGTACCTAATAGTAATAAAAAGGAAGAAAGTTTGTGGAGAGCTAAAGACAAATTTTGAAATCAAGAATTATATGCTCACGAATTGTAATTGACTGCCAATAAAAGTTTAAGAGGAATATAAACGCTAGAAATATTTCGAATCTCACGCCTGCAAAATTTTAAAATCTAGCGTCTTTTTGCACGAGGCTAGTAAGCGAAAAAGTGGTTTTGATTTATTTTGTGCATAATTTTATAAGAACGAAAAAAAGTTAGAACATAGAAAACTTCAAAAATAGTCTTAGCCATAAAGAGGTATTTAAAAAAAATGTTTCTTGTATTACTTCATAGTTAAGTCATGAAAAAACATTTTTTTTGTGGTTTACGCTTATATTTTTTGTTACGTAAATAATAATTTTATTGTAATTCCAATACATAGAAAAGCTAGTAAAAGCTTCGATTTATCCGTAGCATATTTTTTGATGTTCATACTGTAAGCCGATTCGTCGTAAAGATTAATCAAAATAGTATTTAAATAGGATTTTACGTATATATTCATCTTAATGAAAAATTAAATGTAATTAGTTTTAAGGTAGATAATTTATATCACTTAAATCAATAAACTAGTTATTATTATCATTTATATCATTCGGAGGCACCACCATTTTGAATGGTGAATGTTCACCATTCAGCATCAAAATAGTTCTCCGTGGTCGAGGGGTAAGGTTCTCGACTAGATATCCGAAGGTGGCGGGTTGAAATCGGCGTAAACAAGGAAATTTTATTTGATTAATTGTATTATTTCACAACTTAATCAGTTAAGTTAAAATAATATAATGCATATTTGCGGCACATTCCAGAGTGAAAGATACTTAGTAAGACCAACATTCAAAATTGAAAAAAATGCTTGAAACGGCTTTAGTCGTGTTTGGTGACCATGTCTGAATAGTCAGAAACTTCCCCACCTTCTTCTTCACCGTCTCCATCCCCTCCCCACACCTCCAGCCTCACAACATACTCCAATTGGGGATGCCATAGTCTCTCTGGCTCCTGACGGTTGGGAGCAGCTTTACTCCTGTGGCTCATAAAAAAAGTAGGTAAGTAGGCACATAAAAAAGTGAAGTCAGTATTGAACAGAACGAAATAAGTGTACCTAAGCTACCACAAAGATAATTCGTTCGCGGTTCGGTGGTATTTTAGTCAGTTACATTTCCAAGAAAAAAAAAATATTTTCAAATGTACCTATATTTCTAAGAATTAAAAACGTTAAATAATTTGTGGGAGAAATCAAATGCGTCATATTCGTAATAATTTTCTGAAAGTATTTTATCCTACGTAATTACATGACGCTTTACGTGTTGTGCTAATTCTAAAAACTGGTAGCCTAAATGATCGCCTTAATTGGGGAGTCGTTTTTTTCCGATGATATCAAAGTCTGGAATTTGCGAAAACTCGCCTACTGCGCCAATTTGACTGTAATGAGCACTGCCAACGAGGGGAGTGGCAAGACTCGTCACAATGTAAGCGAACATAATTAATGTAGGTACTTATACACCTACCAACAATATACCGACAACACCTACATAGATAACTTCTTCCACGTGGCTTGCTTATAAGAGGGATTTGCTTGCTTCTAATTAGTTCTATTTGGCAAAGCTTTTTTTAAGAAAGGGATTTTCAAGTATAACATTGGCTCCCAAAAATCAAAAAGTTCTTTTAGAATACGTTTTTAAATTTTTAGTTTTTCTTGGAGTAGGCGCAGTTTTTCAGCCTTTACGGACTACACACTACACAGTCTACGCACCACTGGCAGAAAGCTGGTATTATGATATTATAAGAAGAGTCCACTGCAAAAATCATAACGTCACAATTTTTTTCGATTTATGAATGCCATTCGAAAGCTTACTTAGTTTGCAGAGCTACTTTGCATGTTTCTAAAATATTTAATATCGCTCGCAATGCCGAGGAATTTCTAAAATCAACCGCGGCTAGAATGCTGAACGTCACAAAAGAATGAGTGACAATCATCGTTCGCGAATGGTAAAATGAACAATCATTCTTCTTGAATGTGAGCCTACGTGGACGATGATCTTTCCGAATAGTAAAATGGACAATCATTCTTCTTGAATGTGAGCCTACGTGGACGATGATCTTTCCGAATAGTAAAATGGACAATCATTCTTCTTGAATGTGAGCCTACGTGGACGATGATCTTTCCGAATAGTAAAATGGACAATCATTCTTCTTGAATGTGAGCCTACGTGGACGTAGAGTAAAATGGACAATCATTTTTGATGGTGATGATGACGATGATCTTTCCGAAGAGTAAAATGGACAATCATTCTTCTTGAATGTGAGCCTACGTGGACGATGATCATTCGCGAATAGTAAAATGGACAATCATTCTTCTTGAATGTGAGCCTACGTGGACGATGATCTTTCCGAATAGTAAAATGGACAATCATTCTTCTTGAATGTGAGCCTACGTGGACGTAGAGTAAAATGGACAATCATTTTTGATGGTGATGATGACGATGATCTTTCCGAAGAGTAAAATGGACAATCATTCTTCTTGAATGTGAGCCTACATGGACGATGATCATTCGCGAATAGTAAAATGGACAATCATTCTTCTTGAATATGAGACAATGTGGACGATGGTTCGCGAATAGTACGTTTCGCAATGTGGACAATCATAATAGATAATATTAATAATATTTGGCTACTTCATATAGCGCCGTTTTTGTGAAAAATCACCTCAAGGGCGCTGTCATCAATGGAAACTTCGGAGTTGTTTGATATAATTTTTTTTATTAGGTACATAATGTAACATTTTATATATTTTTTGTTGGTAACTGTACGAAAACATTTACTACTCAACACCAGTCATTTTTTCCACAGTTTTAAAAATTAAAAAGTACATACCTCAAAATCACGTTCTATGGACATTCGAAGTCTTGCAGTGCACCCTACAATATTTTCATGAAACGTTTTGGACGTCTCGCTGTCTCTCGTTTCTGCGTCCTTCCGCGCTACGGTCAGCATGACTATAATAAAGTGGGCAACAAACCGCCTAAACACACAAGGCGGTTAATTCTTGAGACGTGCGCGGCCGCCCGTGCTCGCGGCTCTCGGGTCAAATAGCCTTCACCTATAAATCCCGCACCGTCAATGACCACGACGCGCGACGTCGATGACTGATAGCTGGAGGTGGCTACCTCTGGATTCTGGTGGGGCTCCAAGTCGGGCTGGATGGCCATCGGTCGCTCATCTCCACATCGGGACTCGGTCTCTGTATTAGATTCCGTTTCTCCACATCGATGTGCTGTCTCTGTGGTAGACGCGAGGCGGACTGAATTAGACGCGGGGCCAGATGATTATATGCACTTTTGGGTGAAATCATCATTGGAAATACAAAATTCAATAGGTACTTTGCGCGAATCAAAGCATTGCCAAACGTACAAAAAAAACATTAGAACGAATTACAAAATCAAATCAGTGCAATTGACCAAATAGTCGAATAATGCTTAGAGACAATCTCTCGGATAGGAACATAAAACTGTGTTGCGAAGCACTGTGACATCGACATCGTAGCTTTGGCGACAGTTTCTTCGATAACAATATCGATCATATTTGAGCAATTAAATCGAGTAAAAGGGCACTACTAAACACAATGAAATACTTTTGAATGTAGCTATCACTTTGTGGTTATCCATTATAGAAAAATGAAATAATTCAACTTTGCATAAACCACTTATACGATGCGCAAATCCGACCGGTTTCGGAATAAACGTTCCTTCGTCAGGGAAAGCTTATACTAATTTGACAGTTTCGAACAATGTTTTATTATGGTAGGGGTGGAGCCGTTGCTAGTTAATAATGTAGATTGGGTGGGTAGGTATTAGTGTAGAGTGGGTGGGTAGGGGAACAAATCAAATAAAATAAAATAAAATCAACAAACAAAAAATATTATCATATAGCCCAATCATGGATTTGTTCCCCTACGCACCCACTCTACACTAATACCTACCCACCCAATCTACACTATTAACTAGCAACGGCTCCACCCCTACCATAATAAAACATTGTTCGAAACTGTCAAATTAGTATAAGCTTTCCCTGACGAAGGAACGTTTGTTCCGAAACCGGTCGGATTTGCGCATCATATAAGTGGTTTATACAAAGTTGAATTATTTCATTTTTCTATAATGAAATACGCTTGAAAAAAAAAACACAATTTTCAATATTCGTTCTGTCAACAGCTGAGAATTAAAATTCAACCAAAACTAAATCTGGGTAACATCAAATCTAAATATTATTGCGTAAATAAACATTGTGTTAGACTTGCATTGAAGGAACTACGAAGTAGCAAATATCTAGACACAATGGTTAATTGAGTGGGAAAATAATTTTAAACATCATAGATGAAACTCAACACAATAATAATTGCGATTACTGAATTTAAATGATTCCATTTGGGTTGAATTTGATAGCACAATAAAGCGATCTTGAATCTCATGATAGTAATAATTATTGATCTTGATGTTTCTAAAAATGTTTCCATTTGTTTACGTGAATTATTTCCGCAGGACGAAGGGTTAGACCAGGAAAGAAAAGAATGGCGAGGGAATGGAAAGGACAGATGGTCAGATTCACACAAGGTGCGTCCGACCTTCTCAAGACTCGCCATCTGTACAGCTGTCTGCCATTTCTTCCCTTTTCACTACACACCGCATCCGGTGGCAAAACAGACCTCAGGGTTATTTATTATTCAGGTATCAATTGCAACTTTGTATTATTAAAAATAATTCTAGAGACTACCTAACTAAAACGCTCCGAGACGATCAATAAAATTGGCAAGATTTACGTCAATGATGCCGATCGATGCGACCAATTGATTGTTTACCGAAGCAATTGAAACGACTTCCATTTGAGACATATCACTGATGGCGAATGGTGAGAATTTTGATTGAAGCTATATTTACAATTTTCTAGAAAGTCTCCGGGCGCTTTATGATACGAATAATATTCACAACAACTGCCGATGAAGTTAATGCATTTTTTTTAAATATCTGACATTTTATCAACATTTAAGAACGTAAAGGGAATCTATTTTAACACTTCAAGCTTTTCAATATTCTGCCCAGTTTGCAATTTTTCCAATGTATTTCAAATGAGCTATATTACACATCTTATTTTTTAATTTTCCGTAAACATAAACACTGTTTTAGAAACCAGATAAAATTATCTTTCAGGTGTGGATATTTAAAATACTTTTTACTAATTTAAAATAATAAAAAATTTATATTAAATTTTTTATTTTTTTTATTTATTTATTTATTATTTAAACGCCCGTACATAGGGCTATTACATACATAATACAGGTGTATTGAACATTTACAAACATTATACATATATATATAGAATAACATACAGTACATACATACATACGATGCATATTAGTACAACAAATATTTATCATTTTTCAAACATATCAGTTACATAAATAACTAGTTATTTTTGCTTTGATGCAAGACGGTGAGGTTTTGAAAATATCGAAAAGGTCTGTATACGTATTGGCAGTTCGGTGAAAACGCACTAGCGGTGAATGATAGGAATAGTTAGTGCTATGATTGTCACTGTGGAAAAGGTGGTGGAGTCGAGTTGGTTTAACAGGGACACGAATATTTATAACACTTAACATTTGAGGGCAGTCTATGAGATTGTTCAGTAATTTAAAAAGTATAAGAATGTCATTAATAGTACGCCGGGTAGAAAGTAGTGGTAGGTTTAGATCAGACATTAATGCATTGTAGCGGATTTCAATTACAGGCTGTCTCAATTTGAATTGAACGTATCGGAGAAATTTTCTTTGAACTCTCTCCAAACGGTGTAAGTTATAGGTATAAATCGGAGACCATACAGGAGATGCATAGTCCAGCTGCGATCTTACAAGAGAGCAGTAAAGTAGCTTAATTGACTCAATGTTTTGAAAAGTCCTTGTGTTACGTATTACAAAACCTAGAATTTGCATGGCCTTATTGGAAATTGTTTCACAGTGACGATCAAATGCAAGTTTCCGGTCAAAGATAACACCAAGGTCTTTGATAAATGGTACTAATGCAATTTCATTATTGTTAATTAAATACGATGTAGATATTGGAATCCGTGAACGGTAAAAACACATGTGGAAACATTTTTTTACGTTTAGGAATAATTTATTTATTTCACACCAGCTAGCAAGTCTATCTAAATTTTGCTGAAGGATAAGTGCATCATTTAAACATTTTATAATCTTAAAAAGCTTTAGGTCATCTGCGAATAGAATGAATTTGACATTATCGAAACATAAAGATAGATCATTTATAAATAAAATGAAGAGAAGTGGGCCCAGATGAGAGCCTTGAGGAACTCCCGAAGTTACTTTAAATTTATACGAAAATTTATTATTTAATTTTACCATGAGTTCACGGTTACAGAGGTAACTATTCAACCATTTTAGGAATGATCCATGTATACCAAGGGCTTGCAGTTTCGCGAGAAGGATATTAATATTTACTTTATCAAAGGCTTTTGAAAAGTCAGTATATATTGAATCTACTTGTGCATGAGACGTGAAAGCTTCACAGATATAGTGTTCATATAATAGAAGATTGGTTGTGGTTGACCGTCCGGTAACAAAACCATGCTGTTCTGGAGTAATAATATGCCTAAACTTATCAGCAATCTTATCTAAGACAATACTTTCAAACATTTTCGGGATGGTAGACAGTATGCAAATTGGTCTATAATTTAAAACACAATTTTTATCACCTGATTTAAATACAGGTGTCAAGTGATTAAGTTTCCAAGGACCAGGAAATATTCCAGTTCGGAGTGAGAGATTAAATATGTGTTGAAGAGGAGCTGCTATAAACTGAGCGCATTCCTTTATGAATACCGGAGGAATTTTGTCAGAACCTGACCCCTTCTTACAATCTAGAGATCTGATCTTTTTATTAACATCATCCAGGGAAATGTGGCATGTTGATATATCAGTGACATTGGTGTATTTAAATTCAGGTAAAGACACATTATCATTATTGTGTTCATAAACACTTGAGAAATAATCAGCAAAGAGATCAACTATTTCTTGATCATTGTCAGCATGTTTGCGCCCTGAATACATTGATCTAGGACAGCCGTTATTGTCTTTAAGAGACTTCACATAATTCCAAAAATGTTTTGGATTTGACTTGATAGTCTGCTCTACATCTGTAATATAATCTGAATAGCATTTTTTAGATAGACTTTTACATTTATTTCGTAAATCAGAAAAAATTTTATAGCAGTCAATAGAGTTATTGGATTTATAGTTAATGTGAGCAATTTTTTTACATTGAATGAGTTTTTTTAGTTCAGTACTAACCCATTTTGGGTAACAATCGTTTCGTTTTACAATAGATGTTGGTATGCAATTTTCAATGGTATTATAAAGGATTGAATTAAACACATTTGTTGCTTCTTCTACGTTTGTTGACATAAAAATGGGGGACCAATTGAGTGAAGACAGATATAATCGCACTTGTTTATAATCAGCTTTCTTGTAGTTTCGTGCGTGAATAGGAGATTGGGGGGTAAGTTCAATGGGGGCCAAATAAATGATCGCTTGTAATGGGGGATGATGAGAGTCAATGGATACTATTGATTCTTGCGATTCGCTGACATTACTATTATTAATGTTTGATATGACAAGATCAAGAATTCTATCATTTATATTTTTAACATGATTTAATTGTTTAAGATTGATAAAGTTAATGGTATCAATGATTAATTGGGCTTTGGCAGAAATGGGATTTGAAGATTCAGTGGGTTGTGCCCAGTTTACATTTGGAAGATTAAAATCCCCAAAAATTATCAATTTTGCATCAGGATATTTCATTTTCAATGATTCAATTTCATCACAATGTTTACAATACACATCAACACTAGCTTGGGGGGGGATGTATGCACACACAATAATTATTTTTGTCGTTTTTAGTTTCGCTAATATAGCTATTTGTTCAATGTTTTTATTTTTTAGTTTTAATAGTTTTGAATGAAACAACTTTCTGATCGATATTAAAACCCCTCCGCCAATAATATTTTCACGATCCAGCCGGTAAATATCGTAGTTGGTGAAGCCTAATTCAGGGGAAGATATTTTTTCATGAAGCCAGGTTTCTGTTAGGCAGTACACATCGTTGTTTAACGTTGGAATATTACATCTTAGGGTGTTGAGCTTGGTGCGTAAACCTCTAACATTTTGGTAGTAGAGTGTTAGTTTTGTGGGGAGTTTTTTGAATGAGCCTTAACGATTTTGGGTATACCATTAATATGTTTGATTAGTATATCTGTTTCTCCCTTTTTCTTTCGCTCCTCCATTTTGTTCCACAAATCTGTTAATTGCTGTCTTTGCTGGAGCGTCCTATCAGGTTTAAGTCGAATGCCATTTGGTAATCTGGTTTTATTAAATATAAACTGTTTAGCTTGCATGGTGTCTTTTAGTTCAATTTTTATAGGTCTCACGTTATCCAATATTTTTCTGCCAATTCTATAGATCTTCATTTCATCAAAGTTAATCTCTGCATTCATCAAACTTAATGTAGACATGACTTGTTTTTTATCTTCAGTAATGCATTCTGCGGTCGAATTTGAGTTGCATTCCGGGACATTTAGTAGTATCACATTCTTGGAACGGACCTTACGTTCCTCCATTTCAGCTAACATATCACAAAGAGGAGTTATCTGGGGTGATTGTTGTGCTATCTTTTCGTAAGTCATTAATTTACCTTCAAGGATTCCAACTTTTGTTCCAACGTCAACCATAACCCCAGAAAGTTTGGATAATTTACCCAGAAGTCTTGCCATCTGATCTTTTGTTAGTTTTAGAGATGGATCCGCTATGGCATTATGGATGCCTTCCAATAGCTCTTTTGCCATATTTATTGACGAGAGAGCATTATCATTTGAATTCATTTTCGAGTAAATGACCGTGACAGCTCTATACACAAATAACCACTGGAGTTCGCAACAACTGTCACTA
Source organism: Limnephilus marmoratus (assembly GCA_917880885.1). Taxonomy (NCBI): domain Eukaryota; kingdom Metazoa; phylum Arthropoda; class Insecta; order Trichoptera; family Limnephilidae; genus Limnephilus; species Limnephilus marmoratus. Next base: position 57,462,586 of record OU862911.1, on the reverse strand, counting down.
GATCGAAATAACTTGAAATCACTTGAATTTGTGCACTTTTCCGAAGATTTCTGTCACTTTGAAAGACTTTGAACACTTTAATTATTAATTTTACGGAAGCAAAACAAAAACATACACCTGTCACTTTGAGGTATTATTGTTGTATTACATATTATTTTTGTTTAGGAAATTTGTAAAAAAAGCTGTATCTTCACTTTTTATCTTTCGTACAATAGAAAATAAGAATTAATTTTTAAAGTTAAACCGAACGTTGTTTTAGCGGCGCAAAATATAATAAATACACCGCACATTTTTAGAAATTTATTTTATTCACGGCATCCAGTAGAATACATAAATATTTGGGCCAAACTGGAAAAGAATCATGTTATTTCTCTTTACAACGTCGAAAAATTCCGTATTTTTGCATGAAATATAAACTGAGTTCCCGGCATGCGTTCAAATTCCCAAAGTTTCATCGCAATCGTATGAATACTTTAGCAATGCATAGACATCTCATATACTCATATAAATACACCCAAGCAAGCATTCTTTGATTTTTACATATATAGATGTACGTCCGGTCATACATTCAATTTGGGAGGCAGGTATGGGTACCGCCGCCCAGGGAAACATTTATTGGATAACCAACACCTCTGCCATAGGTCACCCCAAGTGGTTCGCTACGTTTGGTGACTTAGCAGGGGTGCCCGGGTTCATGAGGTGAGGTTTGTCCAGGTCTTGGTGGCCGATACGTCTGCCCACCTGCTGCGTGTTGGGCAGGATCGAGAGAGACTGGTTAAGGGAGATCTTTTAACCTCCAGCCAGTATCTTTCAACCCATCGCCTTGCACCTCAGTTGAAGGGATGGATTCATATCCATATAGGATCGATTATGAATAAGTAATGGATGATTTTCTAACTGAGGAAATTGATAAATTAACAGATGTTTCACAATACACTTGCGAAGACTCAAAACAATGTAACGATCTATTAAAAAAAGTTCCAAATGCATTCACTGTTCTGCACCAAAACATCAGAAGTTTGCAAAAAAATTTCGAAGGATTTGTATTAACATTAAATCTCCTTGAAAATTTACCGGACCTCATTGTTTTAACAGAAGCACACTTAAATACAAAAAATGCTGCCGCACTGTACGACATCCCTGACTACACATATTATTCGTCCACAACGCATATTAATAAGAACTGTGGTATTGCTGTTTTCATATTAAATAAACACAATAACGTCACAATCACTGAAATCAACATGAAGCTAGCAAACTGTCTAAAACTGAACCTTAAAGTGAATGAAGTTATATACAACATCATAGCTATCTACCGCACACACGGATCGAATCCTAACAGTTTCATTATAGAACTGGAAGAGTTATTACTACAACTAAAAGGTACTTGTAACATTGTCACGGGCGATATTAATCTGAACATTTTGGGAGAGGTAAGGAGTAAAACGAAGGATGATTATATAAATGTAATGACATCGCTAAACTATAAATCATTTATAAATAATCCAACACGGAATGTCAGCGGACAAATTCCTACCTGCATCGATCACATATGGTGCAACTCAAATAACAATGAAAAAAACATGTCAATATTATGGAAAACCAGCACAACCGATCACTACACCTGTATATTTATTACCAACATTGATAAAAGAAGTAACAACTCTAATACAACTGACAAAAAAAAATATGAAAAAAAACATCTAAATATGGAAATTTTAAGAACAAATCTTAAAACGGAAACCTGGGCATCAATATTTGAATCGGAAAATCCAAATACCTGTGCTGAGAATTTCGAAACAGTTTTCCAAAACCACATAAACCTATCCACACAAATAATTGTTACCAAACCAAAATCTAAGCACAGATTAATAAAGCCATGGATAACCCATGGACTAGTGATTTCAATCAGAAATAAAGAAAAATACTACCACCAGTCAAAAAAATTCCCTAATGATGAAAAAATAAACACCTTCTACAAGAAATACCGTAACAAACTTGCGCTTTTAATAAGACTGACAAAAGAAAAATATTTTCGTAATAAAATAAAAAATGCTGGTCAAGACAGCAAAGAGTTTTGGAAAATCATCAATACAATAACCAATAAAAGCACAAAAAAAAATTACCAAAAGAAATTACTCATCACGGAATCAACACTGACACCGAAAAAAATGCAAAACTGTGCGGTAACATTTATAATGAATATTTTACTAATGTCGGCCCTAATCTTGCGCGTAATATTATCCTAGACAACAAACAAACACAACAACCTGAGCACAACTCAACTATTGAAGAAGGCTTCCACACATTTGCTTCGGTAACTGATAAAGAAGTCGAAAACGCTGTAATAAGTCTACGGGGATCAGCAAGCCCTGGCTATGACAATATAACCGTAAAAACATTAAAAGCCGTTCATGAGATAATCAGTAAACCGATTGCTCATATAATAAATGTAAGTCTAAAGAAGGGTATATTCCCGAACAACTATAAGAAGACTATTGTCACCCCTGTTTTCAAATCTGGAGATGAAAAAAATATTTCCAACTATCGTCCCATAGCACTCACATCAAACATTGCAAAAATCTACGAAAAAATTGTTAAAAAACAACTCAACAATTACATAAAAGAAAAAAAGATAATGAGCCCAAACCAATTTGGGTTTAGGGACAATCTCAGCACTCAAGATGCAATTGCTAAATTAACTTCAACAATAATACAAAATTTAGATAATGGAGAAAAGTGTCTTGGTATATTCATCGACCTACGCAAGGCATTTGATAGCATATCACACTCCAAACTCAATGAGAAACTCATGCAAATTGGATTGGACGGAACAGTACTGTCATGGTTCCAAAGTTATCTAAAAGAGAGATTTCAATACGTCAAAATAAATGATACCCTAAGTGAACCCAAAACCTCATCATTTGGTATACCGCAAGGAACTGTCATCGGTCCAATCCTTTTTATTATATATGTTAATCAAATGTTCACTCTTCCCATAGTTGGAGATATCATATCTTATGCAGACGACACAGTAGTTATCACTAAAGGGAAATCATGGGAGGAAACGATGAGTAAAGCAAATACAAATATAAACATACTCAAAACATGGTTTGACCTAAATTGTCTCTCACTAAATACAGAGAAAACTTATTTTATTCCATTCTCTTTGAAAGAAAAAAATGTCGAGAACAATATAACTATTAAAATCCATTCATCACAGTGTGAAAATAAAAAGGAATGCAACGATGACAATTGCCTACAAATAACATGCAAAAATAGTATTAAGTATCTGGGTGTCATTGTAGACAAACACTTAAAATGGAACGAACAAGTCGAAAATACGGTAACCAGAGTAAGAAAACTTATTTACATATTCATTAGATTGAGAAACATTCTATCATCTAGTATGATTAAAACTGTTTATTTCTCTCTTGCCCAATCTATTCTAGAATATGGTATAATCGGGTGGGGGGGAACTTTCAAAACTAACCTCCAACCTGTGGAAAGGGTACAGAGGTTGATTCTAAAAGTTATCACACGTAAACCATCTTTATTTCCAACAATACAACTATTTAATTCTTTTAGGGTACTCAGTTTAAATAAAATTTTCAAAAAGAACACTCTGTTACAAACACACAAAGATCATTTTAATTCTACAACAACAATCACAAAAATAAGTAACCGTTCAAGATCACGTGGTAATCTAGAAATCCCTAAATTTAATACGAGTGCTTTTCAACAACATTATACTTATAAAGGTATAAAATTTTTTAACGCCCTCCCATATAAAATCAAATCCGAAGAAAATTATAAAGTCTTTAAATCACTAATTAAACAACTGCTTGATCAACCAAACACTAATTATAAGTTTTAATTTCAAAGAAAGAATTTCTACGTATATTTTTTGATTACAATGTACTAATTAGTAAAAATTGATCAAGTCTTAATTATAATTTTATGTACTTTATTTCAAAATTAATCACTTAACTCCATCATTAATTAACAAAAAATAAATTATAAATTAATGTAGTCTTATTGATTGCACATATCCTCTTAAAATATTTCATCAACTTTTGAACTGAAATGTAAGCGATTATTGTCGTAAAATAACATTATGTACCTACTCCTGCAATATTATCAGTTAATCCCATTGTCAGAATCAACTATATGTACTTACCATCTCAACACCTACCTATTAAGAGAAATGCAATAATATTATTTTTATTTTTACTACATCTATTGTATATTATTACTTTTAAAATATCTATACTACATGTATATCTAATTTAGCAACTGCCACGTTAGTATATTTCTTTATTTAATATTTTGTTTTTATTCATAAGTTTTATTTGTTTCTTAATTTAAAAAAAAAAATATATATAAGTATATCTTATTTTTTTTTTATCTTTTTTCTGTAATGACACGACTCCCCAATTTAAACACGAGAAATTTTTTCTCTTTTAAATTGGGTAGATTCATTAACAAGAAACTATTTTATTTGTAATTATTTATAAGAACCATGTATTTTCCTTATGTAAATCTGTTATATGTATGTATATTTTAAATAAAAAAAAAAAAAAAAAAAAAAAAATATGTCCGTCACTCCTGGACACACTAAGCCTCAGATTCCTACCCAGCCCTTATAACTATTTCCTTCCCAAAATTTCCTCTCCTTCCTTTCCTTACAAAAATCCTCCACGACGACACAGGCTCCGAGTAGGCTTCCCAGATCAAAAAATCAAAATCCCGGAAAAAATTCCTGACATTCGATAAAAATTCCGGACTTTCATGTAAATATAATATGAATGTCATTATGCATCGTGGCATGTCAAAATCCGCGTCGGGGGGGGGGGGAACCCAATGGTTAAAAGAAAGGAACAGGCTTTCTGTAGAGTCTGTCAAGTTGATTCTCTTAACACAGTATAATTTAAAAAATATGACTCGTGAAATGTTCTACAAAACTATTATTAAAGATTCGGAAGTGTTGAACAATATTTCTGAGAGCATTAAATATCAGAAGTGATTTGAAATTCCGGACTGTTTAGAATTCCCCACGCATTCCGGACAAAGACCTATATTTCCGGACGTATGGCAACCCTAGCCCCGAGGGAAATTATTTTCCTCAGGGCCTCCTGTGTGGAGCTAACGTAAAAAAAACATGATCCTAAATGCTCAACGGGTTAATGAAGTTATCATTTATGTACGCGTAGATATTAACTCAGACGATGGTCGATCAGCCATTATCCAAAGTGGTTCTAAAGATATGTACCAAGATAAGATGAAGTAAATTATACTATATTTTGTAATCATAGTGTTTGAGCTGTACTGGGGGGGGTTGTATTTGGCTTCCATTTGCTATCCACCGAGATAATTCACCCTCTCCACCCTATAAGTACCAACACTTAAGCTTTCTTGTAAATCAGATGAGCACTTTCAGTTCCGTGTGTCTGTGTGGGCGATTCTATCCTCTTGATCTATTTCTGCCCGAGGTAATGACTGGGAGGGAGGTGAACGGAGGGCAGGGAGGGATGACAGGGAAGGAGTTAAGTGTAATAGTGTTTTCACGTCTGAAGTAGACGATTTTATTCGAGACGGAGCAAATTGGCCGCCCACGCCTCTGAGCTATAATACTACGGGACTTTGTCACGGAGAAACTGCGGAAAATGGAGTTGTATAACAAATAACTGGAAAATCACATTTGTTCTGATCGCTAGACAATGGTTACGGCATATAAATAATAATGTTTCCTTAAACTACATTCTCTGACATTAGATTGTTAGTTTGATTGTGTCACGAAGACGTGGAGAAATTATTTTTGAAGTGAAAACTTCTTTAGCACCGTTTTGATTTGAAACTCGATGAAACGAAAAATAGCGACACAACAAAGAGACAAACACATACAACGATAGGATTTAGCCTGCGAGAAAATGAGATAGACTAATCTGTCTCCTCTTTGTGCGGTGATTTGTAGCCTCCCCACTCCTGTCTACTTTTCTGAAGGTTTCACTTCTACCGCGTGTTAACTACACAGTCTGAATTTTGAGGTGAAAACTTCTTTAGCACCGTTTTGATTTAAAACTCGATGAAATGAAAAATAGCGACACTAAAAAGAGCTGAACACATGCATCTATAGACTTTAGCCTGCGAGAGAATGAGAAAGACTATTAGTCTCCTCTTTGTGCGGTGTTTCGTAGCCTCCCCACTCTAGTCCACTCTAGATTTCTGAAGGTTCCACTTCTACCGCTTGTGAACTGCACACTCTGATTTTTTTAAGTGAAAACTTTTACGGCACCGTTACGATTTTAAACTCGATGAAACACTAAATAGCATAATAACATAGCGACACTAAAAAGAGACAAACACATACATCTATAGGATTTAGCCTGCAAGGGATTGAGATAGACTAATCGATGAATTATTAACGCGTAATTTCATGATGCCAGAGATGCGCACATCAAATCCCCAAAGTTTCATCGCAATCGGATGAATGGTTTAGCAACGCATAGCGGACATACAAACATTTTAAGATTTTTATATATATAGATAGATTTAGTCATACAGCGCTGTTGAGGTGATTTTTCACAAAAATGCGATATAAAAAAAAGAGAAGGAGATAGAGTAGAGGAAGATTGGGAAGTAACTGGCTATTCACAGTCAACAAACGCGGCTACAGACATTTCAAGCAGCTTTTCGATTCTGAATGTTAATCTTTCACCGGGCTATACTGAAAGAATCTACAAGTATTATTTCTACATTCCGGTATAATGCAAACATTTTTACACGGGAATTACAAAAGTTGATTTAGCATCAGCATTTTGTGCAATCGTTTGTTTCAATCTACGATTTTTTTTAATTAACCGCAATACCGATTATTTAAATGGATTTCTGTTTTCAACTTTACAAACTATTACATACATAAAGTTTATTGAAACTACAACATCGCTATGCACTAATCCAGTGTTCCGCAAAGGGTGTGCCGCGGCACAGTGGTGTACCGTGATCATTTGTTGGTGTGCCTCAAAGGCTTGTTGAAAAAAAAAACCATCGATATATTGATATTTATATACGATACCATACGATACGATACGATTGTACCACCCCAGCCAGGAGTACTCCTGTCCCGGTGAGACCGGTACACCAGGGGGCACTGATTTGTTAGGACTAGGAACACGTGCTCTGAGGATAGGAAGAAAGTTGGAGTTTAATCGACCGGTATACATGGCAACCTAATAAGCCAATATTGGAATAAAGGTTGGGCAGGAATATTTTTTTATAACATTTATATATAACATTTTTAACATTTATAACATTTTTTATAACATTAATTTATAACATTTTTTATAACATTTTTAACATTTTTTAACATTTACAACATATATAACTTTTTTTTTATAACGGAAGCAATCTTCCGAACAGGCCCTCCATTGATATGCTAGGTGTAACCCTAAGTGCTCTGATATGGGGGCTCCATCGAAGCCAGAGTAAAGTTAGCCTCCCAAAAACTGGGCGTACTGTACAGGGCCTGCAGATACTTTAATAGTACACAACTGCTAACCCTGTACAAATCACAAGTGCGCCCCACGGTTGAATTTGGTAGCTTCCTCTGGTCTGGAGCTCCAAAATATGTGAAAAATACCCTTGACTCTGTGCAGAAACGGGCGGTCCGCTTAATAGATTCTACCATCTTAACAGACGGACTGCAATCTTTAGAGCACAGGCGTCGGGTGGGAATGCTATCCTTGTTCTACCTAAATTACAATGGAAGATGCTCCGAGAACTAGCATCATTGATCCCTTCGGCACCGGTGCATAGTCGGGAAACACGCCAAACGCGTGCCCAACATTTGTATACGGTTGACATTTGTCACATGAGAACGGGTCGTTTCTTCTACTCGTTCTTGTGTTTAACAGCTCCTGTTGTGCTTCCTCCTTCCTACAACATGGGTCTCTTCAAGACCAATGTTCATTCCTTCCTCTCCTCAAAAAGACCCTCCACACAGCATCCCAAATGACATAGGCCCTGAGGGAAATTATTTTCCTCAGGGCCTCCTGTGTGGAGTTAATGTAAAAAAATGTAATGTGTATATATATATATATATATTTATAGTTCGATTATTTTTGAGCCATATTTAATGTTTCAATGTATTGATTTAAAATTCGAAGTAAGTATCAAAAAGGTACACAAATTGATATTTTTTTCATATCAGAAAAACCGATGTAAACTTAATTTCAGATAATTATTATTTGATTTATTAGAAATAATATCTGTTGATTGGGATCAATTTAGTAATGTGAGATAATTAGGCTAAATATAACAAACTTTTAGAGCGCCAATATCCTATTTCAAATCGAACCGATGTATTTTATTAAAAAAATCGATATCGATATTTGCGAAAACTATCGATATAGATCTATTTTAATTACAAATAAATAGCCCATAATACGTGTATAAAATGGATAAATTCATTAAACGTACCGCCAATTTATTTATTTATTTATTAACGCCCTTTTTCGGGGCTTTTACAAACATTACATATGACTAATAAGAAATATACAGCATTCATTGTACATAACTGAACTGTCTCAGTAACAATATTTTATATTTGTTTAAACATAAATTGAAGATGTCCACTGACTTGGTATAATTGTTTCCCTCCATTAGTATCCTTGGCAAAGAGGAATACATGTGGTAGTTAGTCCCAGAATTTCTGCACTGAAATAAATCCTGACTTCTAGTATTACGTAGGGGAATCCGGAAGCTTATCAATTCTAGCAATACCGGACTATCAACTAAATCATTTAGAATTTTATATAGAAATACAAAGTCAGTGAAAATTTTTCTGTCGGACAATTTGAGCATATTCATATAATTTAAAATAGTGTTGTAGTTCCACATAATTGCTGGAATACCCATTTAAAAATTTAGAAAATGTAAGAATTTGTTTTGTATTCTTTCAACAGCTTGTACATGTATACTATAATGTGGATTCCAGACGGGAGAGTTGTACTCAAGTTGACTTCTAACATAGGCAAAATATAACAGTTTAATACACTTTGTAAAAATTTCTAGTTAGCCTAGTTATAAATCCCAATATTTTTAAACCCTTATTAGAGATTTCTGTTTTATGGTTAACAAATGAAAGATTTGATTGAAATTGTCAAGTGAAACTAATGATTCCCAAGAAGAAGCAGAGTCAACGAAGAAAAAAACCTATGCTTGTTAATCGAAAATTTGTCCAGATTTTACTTCTCTGCATATAAGAGAAGAATGGGTATCAAAATTTGCGTATCTGGTGGATATATATACTCATTTATATATTAAGTGAACATTCGTTTTTTTCTTTGGTGTACTTCTAAAATTTCTTGATTTGGTAGGTGTACCTTGATCACAAAAAGTTTGCGGAACACAGCACTAATCCGTTGGAAAGTCGATAATTCATCGGAGAGCACATCCGACCAGAAAGCTTCCAGCAACGTTGATCGGTGATTTGCAAAATTCCAACCTCCGATCATAATTCGTGTAAAATTTATTTTATTTTTCAAACGATCGCGCACGCATTTAGCCCAAAGAGTTTCCGTCGACATTTTCCAGACTGTTATGTTTCCCGCCCACTCGGCGCGAAAGATAAACAGACCGGCCCGGTGCTGTGTTGCCAGCGTCAGAGGAAAACCACAGCTAACCGTACCAATCTACGTTCACTTAATACACTGTACGGTACTCCTGCACATGTCTCCAGGGGGGCCTAACATGACCAAATTGACAACGAACCAATATCGGCAGGCTAAATTTTATTTAGCTGCAGACATTTGTGTATGGACGTCCCGAGAAAAACCCAAGGTTAGTAGAAAATGCTTTTAACAGGGTTAGCTCATAGAGGGGGTAGAGCGGTGATTGGATAAAAAAAATCGTGACGTAGCTTGCAGCCCCTGTTCCACTGGAAGATTTGAATTAACTGCAATGAAATTAATTTCGTAGCTTGAAGTAAAGACTTTTCGAAAGCGGCCCGACGAGTTTTTTTTCGAAAAAGGCCCGTACGAGCTAACAGTGTTAAACGCATTTTCTACGAACCTTGACCGACCCGAAACGCCCAACGATGGCAACACTGACACTATTCGCCTGTATCGCAAGACCGACTACAGTTCACGCTTTGGGTTTTTTGAAGTGTCACATGATCAAGTCAGTGCAATCGAACAACGACAATTTGCAAATGGCAGCGATTGTTGTTGATACTCGTTGTTACTGCTGATTCGTGTATTGTTTTACCGCAAGCATATTAAATAAACAGAAGTATTAGACTATTTTATTTTACAGGGTATCTAGGACGGTCAATGGATAATGTCGATAACTTGTCAACGTTCCCGAGCTCTGCAAAATAATACGAGTAAATTAAGAACAATTAATCGTTGTGAACCGTTGTTGTTTTGTTGACTACTGCGCTAAATTTCAGCAACCATGTTTTTTGACATATGGATAAGTTTATGTAGTTTGACGGCCCGTGGTCGAGGGGTAAGGCTCTCGACTAGCGATCTAGAGGTCGAGGGTTCAAATCCGGCGTGCGCGAGAAAATTTTATTTATCTGATTAGCGTTTTCACCACATTTTAAAATCATTAAAAATAATATAAGGTATATTTGTGGCACGTTCCAAGCTAGTGTAAGACCACCATTCAGAATTGAAACATTGCTTGAAATGACTTTAGCCGTGTTTGGTGACTAGATCTGAATGGCCAGGTGCTTCCCACCGTCCTCTTCCCGTCTCATTTTCCTGCCCACATGCTTTTAGTTTCACAACGTACCCCAATTGGGGATGCCGTAGTCTCGCTGGCTCTTGGCGGTTGGGAGCAGTAACGGTTAGCAATCTACTGTAGCGAAAGGGCGCGGTATACCAATTAATTAAAGTAATGTAATTGTCGTGCTCGCAAATGTCAACTAATAACCAATATAGTTAAAGATATTTATAGTGTCGATCTTGGCTTTCATACTAGAGCTTGCGGGCTAAGCGCCCGTGCCGGCCCTGGGAACGTGGCACGCCGAAGCAAAACCACAAACACGTGGAACAAATAGCAAAATAGCGGTTCTCGTCATTTTAACTACTTGGGTATTTTGCCAGTGTGCAAGTTTTTTGTCTTAAACGAACTGTCAGATTTATAAAAATTTTGCGTTATTTTGGCTTCGCAATTAAAACTCCATAAATGAAATATGTATGAACGTAGCCGAATACAAAAAGACTGTTTTTGAAAGGTTATGAAATAAGCTTCAAAATTGTATTATTACAAATAAATATTAACATTTGTAAATATTAAAATTTAGAATACAAACATAAAAAAATGATTAAAATGACTCACGTGATGTTTTTATGTGAAAACGGAACTAAAAACACGGATTAAGTAAACAAAAACACTTATTCTATCTAATTAAATGAAGACAATATTAGCGAAACTCAATCGAAAATCTGGAAACAGAAAAAGATATTGGCTCCACTGGGACTCGAACCCAGGACCCTTTGCTTACATGTTTTTGTCTCCAGATTTTCGATTGAGTTTCGCTAATATTGTCTTCATTTAAGTAAATATTACAATTCGAGATTTCACTCATAAAGTAAAAAAAAAAAACTTATTCTATCGTATAAATGAATAATAAACAAATTTGTTACCTCACTTTTTTACCATTTCACACAAAGATATTGAAATATAAGTAGATGTGCTATCTGCTGTTTATACTAGGTGGGACTGCGCTTCCGGGTGTCGCCGATATTGTTTACCAATTAACAAATAAACTAAAAGAACAAATAATTAACGAATAAACCAAACGAACGTTAAACTAAATGAACGAATTCTTTCCTTATTCAAAATATATTGTTAACCAATATTAATGCACATTTTCAAAAAATCAACGAAATGAACAAATTCTTTTTGTATGAAAACTACGCTAATTAGCGCGTAGTCCGGCGACAGTTTCGCGGACACCATAGCATATCTTTCTGTATTTGAATATCTTTGATTTCACACAAGAATATTTAATAAAAAATTAACAATGTTGAACGGCGCATAGGCGATTTTGCGGGTGAAAACTGTTTCTACAAAATAAGTTTTTTTTTATGTATTTCTATGGACTACTTTGAATAGACATGTGAAGCTTGATTTAATATGGATTTTCTACTTTTTGTTTTAGGGTTGTCACTAGTACAATAACGGAGTTAAAACGATTTCTGTGGGAACACACGCGTTAACTTGAAAACAAGCTTATTGTACTTAAGAGCGTTTAACCAGCCAGCGGACGAAAATCCACATTTCGTCGAAAGTTGTTCTTCCGATCGTGCAGGGCGGTTACAATGAGAAAGATTAATTATTCTCCGTACCAGCTTTTTTAAATTATAACTCAATATCGAATTTATTTCAATCCAAATTAGCTTTAATTTATACCTTCATCCAAAAATGCTGAAAGGCGTGATGATAAAACTATTAAAATAGTGTACTTTTTGTAGTTATTTTTTGATTATAAGTATTTATCATTTTTCAATAATGTCTAAATTTAATAAGAATGTTAAAAAAAATTGAAATATATTAGTTTGTAAGTGCGCAAATAAATACACAAATGGACCAATTTTCGTCAAGAAACACATGTACGTACATATTTTTTAATGATTTTATTGAAACTAAAATTAAAATTCTAATACATAACTTTGCTAGATAATGTATTGATTTATTTTACTGCACGATTACATTATTTGAAATGGGTGTGGTATAATACAAAAACTTTTTTGAAAATTTAACAAATCTGCCAACGACCTATGGAATAACCTTATTATACTAAAAATTAAAAAAAATTCTAAAAATTTATTACATACGAATGCTAGATAAAAGAACAATCTTTTGAAATCCATTTATATTTTTTTGTGGAAAAGAGTCAATACGTCTAAAAACTTTTTTGAAAATGACGTATTTCCGGCTTTCTCTGGTAATGCCCTCTTAACTGCTATTGTTATATTGTCGTGTAAACAAGCTTAGGGGTCGGAGTGGTTAAGCGAACTCTACTTATATACATGAAGCCCATCTTTAGTTCCATTGTCTTCTTAATAGTCATATTACAATTATTATCACGAATAAATTTTTATCGGAACTACCACACCCTATCATTACAAAAATATTTTAGTGGTTAATAAAATAATTAGTGTCCAACCGAAACAGGACTTTCCATCGAAACCGAATCTTCGATGTCTGTCTCAGTTTCGGCCGAAACCGAAACCGAAACTTTTTTAGACATGTTAAAAATCACTTCTTAAAATTTTGCAAATTCACTTTGTGGCACCATTTTATTAATGAAATCATTAAAAAAACTTTGTTTTAACCACGTGTTAGCGGACCTAAATGGGGGTCCCTACATTCTGCCGACAGACTAGCTCAGGTTTTAGTCAGCAGAGCGGGAGAGGCCCTCACCACCAGGGTGGTAGGATCTGTGAGGCGTGTGTGGGTCTTTCCTGAAATAAAGCTCAAATTTCTACGGGCTGGGAGAAGGCAGTGAAACCAGTAATCAGGGTAAACATCAGTTATATTGGGTAAAACACCTGCGTAAACACAATATCACAATAATGCATACATAGTAATTCAGGGTAGCAACAACAGTTATATCTAAAAAGGAGGAATCTGTCTCTATAATCTCTCTGGAAGGGCTATTTATCTCCGCGGTGAATTTACTGCGAACACACGCAAATAAGGGAGAAAACAGCTTGGGTACTTACAGTGAGCGTTTGGACTCCTGTATCTTCCGTGTCGGGAAAGAGTTCGGCCATTCTTGGTGTCGCAGTGTAACACTTAGCAAAACACGTTCCATTGTTTTCCGCGTGGAAACTTCTAGAATGAGCGCGGAACGGTCCCCACGCCATGCGTGCTTACTAGACCAGGAGCTGCGGATAAGTGGCGGTTGGTGGCTCGCTGCCGACGGTGGCTTGTTTGGGTTCCGCCGCCGGTAGCGCGCCGGGAAGCTAGCGGAGAGGGGGCGAAACTGTAGTTTGCGCAGTGGCGTGCTCTACAACTTGGGAGGAGGGGGCCGAGTAATTTGCAGGGGCGTATTTGTGTATCGTAACACACGATAATCTTTATTCAAAAAATCAACATGTTTCAAGAACGATGATCTCTTCATCAGGACATTATATGTACGTATATGTTTGAGTACATAATTATAATGTCCTGGTGAAGAGAACATCGTTTTCGAAACATGTTGATTTTTTAAATAAAGATTATCGTGGTAAAAACAAAGTATTTTTAATTATTTCATTAATGTTAAAAATCGGTTGTTTACTGTTATTTGGCTTATTTTTTTACATTTATTCAGACAGTTAACAAGTGTCAAATTAAATAAATAAAAAATACAATAATTGAAGTATGTGAAAAAATAATATATTTTTATATTACTTCTATAAAACAAACAAAACTAACAATAAAAAGTAACAATAACAAACCGAAACTGATGCCTAAAGTAGATTTTTTTGCCGAAACTTGCCGAAACCGAAACCGAACCTTCGGTCGGTCCCTAATAATAAAATCCATGTTTGCAAGCGTGCATCGTAGTAAATACGATTATTGACTTAAGACTTGTGCCCCTGTGATTGTCCCTGGGTACGACAACTTCACATGTCTACTCGTATCTGAATCATGGCGCGTGTTAGTCAAACAAGCTAACCCAACCCAACTCAACCCGCGACACCATGCCACGGCACGAAGCTGGCTTCTGCTTCCTTCATAATGTACGGTAACTTAGGAAATATTTACTGAAGATAGTTGACATACAAACGGGAGCAAGCCGGAAAAAATAAATAGACAGCTACAAGCAGGCGTCATCGATCATTTCTGACGGCCATAATGGTAGCAATGTTAGCATTGAGGCAATCGTTATACCTACATCATTTAAAATGCTTAGTGTAATAATTAAAATTAATTTCAGAAAGTTATCAGATGCCACAAAAAAATTAAGAACAGAAAAATGGCGCACTGCAACAACGCTAATACACCCATTCAACGATGTTTGTGAATCTTTCCTAAGCTATCGAATCAATTATTACAAGTAGGAAGCAGGTACCAAGTACCAAGTAATATTAAGTATAAGGATGGTATAACTTGCTTGTCTCTTCTTTCCAAAGGGGGTAACATCAAACAAAACTACGTTTTTCGATTTGTTGGATAGGCTTCTCATGTGGCGACGAATAAACTTCTCTGGAAGAGTGCACCGATTCCCATATCTACAGCGCTGCAGTATCTCGAAAGACGAAATGGTTAGCGACATGTATTTATCGTGTTGGTATGTTTAATGTTCAGCTTTTGCCTTAGGCATCCTCTTCTGGTCGATCCCTAGTTCAGTCCCTTTTCAGTTCAGTCCGCTAATGCGCAAATTGTGGAAATACGAACCATTTCCCAAGAAATTCTCTGTGAAGGAGATAAGAAGTGTAAAACCCGATCGGATGGCGCTAACTTTATTTCAGGATCTGATGCAACCATGCATCGCGAGTTATAAGAATAATGGCTTTATTCAGGGAGCGTAAAGCCATTTGCAAGTTTTGTATTTGGATGGACGGTCGGGAACATTCGTTTCTTTAGGTATTTACATACTGTATCGTGGAAATATAATGGCGAACATCGATAGTGGCTGTGTTTGCGTCTTACCTGGTGCATTTATACATATCATTTAATCGCCATCTCGGCCTAATGGGATGCAGCCGTGTCTTTGACCCGGACAAAAGAGTAAACAATTTATTTATATGCCTATTCTCCCGTTGGACGAGAAACCAAAGAATAACAAGTACCTACCAGGTACGAAATCCCTTCAACGCCGATGGTGTCATGTCGTTATTAGCATTTGAATAGAATGGATTTAAATTTACGGTGAAGTTTTCTGTAAAAGAAAACCTGTCAGTGTTTGCGCATTTTAATGGAGAGTCGTATTTTAAAGTTATTTATTACTTAATACTAACGAAAAGCAAGTCAACCAGAATTTGAGGGTTTCAGATAGATTCATAACAAATTTCAAAGAATTTGGATAATTCATCAAATTCCAAGGTTAATTTTCAAGTTCTGTTATCATTTCGGTTCTGTGAAGCAACTGGCCCACAAGAAGGTAACAACATAACTTGAAAATTAACTTCGAAATTTGATGGATTGTTCAAATTCTGTGAAACAAACCGTCGTCCTTAGAGAATAAACACAAATTGTATATATTTTCATATAAAGCAATGATATGACATTATAATTTAAAATAAAGCAATAACTTTGTTTGTAGGAGCTACGATAGGAGCGAAACCTGGTCGGCAATAAGTATAAAACGTTTATTTAAAAAAAATCTTATGTTAAAGTGAAACCGGACAAATTGAGGTCATTTTATCACGTATTTGGTACAGATTCTCAAAACACAGTAATTGCTTTCAACCTTCGACCAATACGTCAATGCTTTCAACGAAATAGATGTTATAAATGACTTACGTCAATATTTTAAACCGAGTGAAATTGTAGAAACTGCCACAATTATTACTACCAATCTTATTAATCTCATAATCGCGAAGGACGCATCTCCGATAGTACATGTCATAGAATAAGGCGTGTTTCCGTGGGTAAGGGACAGATTATCGTGACGGGTCCTTGGGATGAGGTACGCGGGGTGTGGAAGTGGGAGGGGGATACACCGGGGGGAAGGATTGTTGACACAGGTGCCAGCACACCTAACCTAACCCAACCAACCAACCAACCGGCCCGTCTCACTTACAGAGTGTTACAGCTTACAGGGGCACCTACAACCAACATTACGCGCCACGGAGACGTCTGTGTCGACTTACTATAATACTGATAGCTGATAGCGTGTCCAAGTTTTTAGGGTCTGGATAAGAACCTTGCGTGACACTGGTTTGAAGAAAAAATGCGCCCGCACTTGTTTTGAGGACTCAAAAAAAATTATCACATGCATTAGACAGATAAGTTTGCCGACTTATTGATAAAATTATAATTTGGAAGTTTCAGAGCTTTCGTCCAAAACCTTAATTTAATTTAAATTAAAATAAATCAATTTGCTCATGTCGGCGTAAAATTGGGTTGTAAAATCATGCAGATCGTGATGCGCCCAGCCACATCGTGAAGGGCCTGGCGGCAGTTCGTGAAGTGCCTGAGACGCATCATGATTTGCCTGATTTTACGATCGGCCTGCGATACATACACCACTATTGAATCAAAACAATCAACATTCAAAACCAATGGTTTCAATCAGGATAAACGTATAGGTAATGAAAATTTATAAATTAAGAATAGAAAAATAGACGTGTAAACAAATAAATACTTATGAACAAAAATATTATAATGAGCGGTGATTCATTAGTTATTAATACAAAAGAAACAATTACTTTGTTTATAACCACGACTTATTCATTTAATTTTTTTGATACCGTCTGGTTTCGTCACAAGCATCATCAGGGTATAAATTAAACTTTTTATCTGTAGTTATTTTATACCCAGATGCTGCCTGCATAAAGCGAAACCGGTCAGTATTAGAAAAACATCAGAGTGTGCAGTTCACATGCGGTAGAAGTGAAACCTTCATAAAACTAAAGTAGGCAAGAGTGGGGAGGCTACGAATCGATACGAGATCGATAGGCTACTAAGCACTGCACAAAGAGGAGACCGATTATCCTATCTCATTCTATCGCAGGCTAAATCCGATAGATGTATATGTTTGTCTAGTATTAGTGTAGCTATTTTTCGTTTATAAATCACAACGGTGCTAAAGAAGTGTTCACTTCAAAAATTAAATATATCTTGGTTATAAACAAAGCAATTGTTTTATTACATTAAATATGTCAAACCACAGAGTGACTGCTTTATTATTTATTTATTATTCAAAAACAAACATACAGATTAAATAAATGGTAAACGGTTTATAAGGTTTTAGAAATTATTACAAGGATCGGTACCAATAACACATATCTGTGAAATATCAACAAAAACTATTTAGGTACATATCTTTAAACTACAGTTAGAAAACTAGGAACAGTGAACAGAGTGGTGTCACAGGTTTACGATGTCTGTAAAGAATTAAGTAAACAATTCCACATTGCTTGGAATAGGAGAACATTAAAAGTGACGAACAATAATAGTGACTTCAGAGGAGATCCTTTTAAGAGACAAAAACCAACGGATTTACGGTTAAACATTTGACTATTAAAGTCCACGTGGTCCTACCTTAAAAGCGAAATAAAAAATGAAGTTAGAGAGTATTCATATTAAGCGAATGAACATATTATAACCAATACGAGTATTGCGTAAGAATGCTAACGAATAGATTGAACCCCTATCAAAACTGAGTTATCATTTAAAAAACTAGGCGGTTAACCGTGGTTAAATTTCACGTTAAGTTGCCTATAATATTTATAATAAGTGCTTACGATCTTTTGTCGATGGGGGCTCTATCAAAAACATATGTGTAGTGGCCCCTATTCTATAAGGCATGATTATACACAGCACCTACATTGAAACCACTCAACACTTTCTAGTATCGATTACACCTTAAAAAGGAAGACACAATATTATACGCCCAAGCACTGCAGTAGAACTAAGATACAATGCATTACAAGTTATACTGTGGACATACGAATATTTGAACTTTGCCATTGCCAGACATTACAGGATTCCAGATACACATTCCGTAAATTCACCAACGTAAACAGACAAGGATGAAATTTCTTATGGTCCAATAACATACACACACACTATCGGTGAGATAATTTACATTCGAAAATTCCTATCGCCCATTCGGTTCGTGCATTTTCTTCATCTGGTAACGTGGCAACGTGAACACACATAATTAAGAGCCGTGTACGACCTCACACAGCCCAATCCTTCCGAGGCCCGGAGATAAAATAATAACGGTCGAGAAATGATTTAACCATAAATATTGCAATCAGCTTGTATTGTATGCGAGAGCTGTAAACATACGAATCCGAGATAGAGGCAAAGGCAATGAGAACACTTCATTGTGAATTGTGACATAGCGAGCCCACTCATTAGGTCGCCGGTGTCCTGGTGTGTGGTGTGAAGGTGGCAGAAGTCTGTGATAAATTGAACATTAGACCTACAAGAGGCGTTGTTAACGTAACCCGGCTTGATTTACAACACATCCACGGTCTACTTAAAATGCGCACTGAAATAATTCTTCAGATGGAATGCGAGGTGATCATGCTCGTTCGGCGTCCCTAGAAAGCCATCGTGCCATTTTTCTAAAGGGCATAATCACAATATTTCATCTTCATGTCTGTTTATATAGTTTGCTTCATCTTTCTTGGCAATGACAAAACAAAACCTAATTACGCACAGATTTGGGCGAAACTGTTATTCAATAAGCTAGAGAAATTCCGATACAACATGTTAGATAAATCCGCCAAAATTATATCGGCTCTTGTTTTGGACGCTTTGGAGCTTTTCATGTCACCAAAAGTAAAAACGGTTTTTATGTGTAGTTAAACTGAGTGCACTAAAATGGTAAATAAAAACAGGAGAAACTCATTTTCAGCAGTTTTTATAACAGCCCCACGTTAACGGGCGCCAATTATTAACAGGATTTGTTAAATATTTGTTAATTATTTAAATTAATTTAATTTATCGTAGATAGCCAACACTTTGTGGCTTGACATTATATAGAATGAAACAAGTACTTTGTTTAAAACCACTTATTTTTATTTATATTCGTCGACTGGTTTCGGTTGAACTCAACCTTCTTCAGGTTGAGTTCAACCGAAACCGGTCGACGAATATAAATAAAAATAAGTGGTTTTAAACAAAGTACTTGTTTCATTCTATAAATTAATTTATACGCGATTTCGAAACAAAGGCTTTTATTCAGTAAAAAAGTAGCATAAACATGAAATAATATCGCAACTAATCTCGCGGGGATGGAAACGCGGCGCGTTCAATTTGGACTAGGTTTGAAAAACCAAAATTCTTTTAGAAACTCTTCATACTAATGCAGGCTTTTCCATCTTACATTTAACCCATTATAAAGCTCGTTTGGTCAAATTGAGAGCGTGATCCCTGATTACAATCTCAGACAATGCATTTAATTTATTGCTGTTGAAAAAAAGAGTATCGTTAATTAGGCGACCTGCTGAATTATTCCCAGTGATGACATTCATGCCATACGACAGATCCCATCTAAGGATTCGGCGAGGCCACCAGAGACATCACTGCCATCAGTGAACGACACGTGATGTCAGGGATGGACGAGAAAGGTGGAGCAAAATGTAAAAAGATTTCAAGAAAAGGAAAATAACTTATCCATTAAATTAAAAAGATGGTTTGAAGCACGATATTAAACAATAATGACGATCTACGTGGCAAGGCGATAAGATTTTTGGTTGTATCCAGAAGTTGGAGAGTTAAAAACCAAGCGAAGAGCAAATTAAAAATACATTTTTTGCACTGTGGAAGTCACTCTGATTATCATCCTAGTGTGAAAACACCATTCAGAAGAAAAAAAGGTATTTGGATTGGATTTAACCACGTTTGGTAAAATAACTTTAGTAACAGAATCGTTTAACCACTTTAGTACCATAACTTTAGTAACAGAAATGCCAAGAGCTTCCCAAACACCTTTTTGGTGCAGTCTTTTCTATCGAAGATTGGCTATCATCAGTTACGAAGTTATAAGAGTATGAGGTCTTCCTCATAGGAAGTGTCGGGGGGGGGGGGGTTAGAATCTTAAAAATAATAGCTTTTGCATAAAAAAATAGTAGTCTTGACGTGAGAATTGAAAGAGGGGTCCATCTGGTCAGCTTCAAATGTAATTGTAATTAAATTGTTCAAATGGTTTGAAAAAATAGCGGGTGTCCTCAAATATCCTTGTAAGTTGATAAATTTGTGAAAACCACCATTTCCGTTGTTCCGGTCCTGACCGTCAGAGATCCGGCCGCGCCTAAAAAGGTTCTCCAAGTTTCAGGGTCACCTTGTCACTCTGCCAGCCCGAATAGGGCCAAGACCCAAAAGGGGAGGCATATGGCCACTGCGGATCCAAAATGGCTACCTCATCTTCCACGGGACGGATGTCCATGGACAAGGTGACGCAGTCCGTCCTAAGTCTCGGGACGTGACCGCCATGAATTGCTGCTATTCTTGCATTAGTTGTAACGGAAGAGTATGGTTCTGCATAGGTCACTGGGTAAACTATTTCTAGGCGCCAAACGATTGTCCAGGACGCCTTTTTAGACTACTGAAGGTGTATTTTTCACGGGGCGAAGCAGTGTTTACTGACATCTATCTACATTCGTAAAATGGTTTGCCCACTTAACCACATGACAAATGTCTAAACTATAAAAAAAAAATCCTAAGAGGCTACGATACTATCATAGGCAGCAAGGACAACAAAAGTATCAAATAAGAAGAGAGAGATAAATGCTGGCGATAGGCTTCGACCGAATGATCTTATCTTTATGAACTTATGACTCAAGAATTTGATATTGTCCAATCTCCAAAAGGAAAATAATCTACGTTTTTTTTAAAATCATTTCAGTAGTTTTTTTATAAATAAATAATTTTGTTACTAAAGCGATGGGAGGACTCCAAGAAGTATAAAATGAAGAATGAGAGGATATAAGCTTTTAGCTCAAGATCCTGGACAAAACAATAGCAATTTAAATAAAAGTATGTATTGTAAAACTCCTTGAAACTTGGCAAGGAATGAAACAAAAATATTGAAAAGTGCCGATTAAGGGCAGACCTTTCAGGGATAAGCAATAACACGTTTGTCGCTACGAGCGTGCTTTACACTTTATAATCTAATTTGGTAGTTGAGCGACTGGGACTGGGAATGGATAGCCGGGCAGTCAAAGGAACCGACGGATTCGGAAATTAGTCAAGATTCGGGGAAAGATACCGGAAGATAGACGCCAACTGATAAAATCTGTACGCGGTTTGGCTGAACGAAGGATCAATGGACAGATCGGTTAAAAGTTGGACGTTTCCGAGTATTTAGGTAAATATTAAGGTATTTAGTTCCCACGCGTCATGAATGTTAATCGTTAATGTAACTTATTCATGGAAAATAAGCGGATAAGTAACATATTTTGAAATGCAGCTATTGGAATATGGGGAAATAACGAATGAGCGGAAGGCAAAAAATTACAAAATATCTTAAAACAAATTATTTTTAAAGTGAGAAATAAGAATGGAAAATTTACCCTGAAAGACAGGATAGAAAAAGTTGGAACAAAATCGCAATGTTTTGTTGCAAATCTCCACTACGAATGTCATCTCTCTCTCTGGTCAGATCATATAAAACAGTAGGTTAATTATATTCCACCAGCCACCTCTGGTCTGGAGCTCCAAAATACCTAAAAAAAACCCTTGACTCTGTGCAGAAACGGTCGGTCCGTTTGATAGATTATCCCATCTTAACAGACGTACTGCAATCTTTAGAGCACAGGCGTCTGGTGGGAATGCTGTCCTTGTTCTACCGGTATTACAATGGAAGATGCTCCGAGGAACTAGCGTCATTGATTCCCTCGGCACCGGTGCATAGTCGGGAAACACGCCAAACACGCGCCCAACATTTGTACACGGTTGACATTAGTCACATGAGAACGGGTCGTTTCTATGACTCGTTCTTGAGTTCAACGGCTCGGCTGTGGAACGATTTGCCGGCCTCTGTGTTTCCTCCCTCCTACAACATAGGTCTCTTCAAGACCCGTGTTCACTCCTTCCTTTCCTCAAAAAGACCCTCCACACAGCATCTTCAAAGATGACATAGGCCCTGAGGAAAGTTATTTTCCTCAGGGCCTCCTGTGTGGAGTTAATGTAAAAAAAAATCCGAAACACAATAAAAAGTGAACCAGCTTTTAAAGACGAATTAAAACATATTTTTTTGGATTCCATGCTAACTCAAAATGAAACCAACTCAGAAACACCTCAGAAAGGTCATTAAAAGCTATGAAAAAATAATTTTAAAATAACCGGTAACCCTAACCTAACTTAACCTATTTAACAATTCCCAACAAATTCAAATTCAAATAATATTCCCAACAAATTATAAAAAATCTATAATATCCCCTATCTTTAAAACCGGCGACCCGCAAAATGTTTCAAATTATCGACCGATATCACTAATATCGAATATAGCAAAAATATTTGAAAAGATTGTGAAGAAAAGGGTTGTTGATTTTCTAGAAAACAATAAAATATTACATTCCCATCAATTCGGATTCTTAAAACCAAAAAGCACACAAGATGCAATAGCAAATGTAACATCATTTATATACTCTGCACTTGATGAAGGAAATAAATGCGCAGGAATATTCATAGACCTAAGAAAAGCATTCGATAGTATCTCACACGCAAAGCTTATCAAAAAACTGAAATTAAATAACATCAATGATAAAGCCGTTCAATGGATAGAAAGTTATTTAAACAATCGTGCACAATTTGTTAAAATAAATGACCAAACTAGCGACCAAGAAACATCAAATTTTGGTATCCCACAGGGCACCGTGCTTGGACCAATACTGTTCATTTTGTATGTAAACGACATATTTATTCAACCATTGCATGGCCAAATTATCTCTTACGCCGATGATACAGTTCTTTTAATAAAAGAAAAAACTTGGGAAAAAATTAATCTAAAAGCTACAGAAGACATAAATAATCTAAAAATATGGTTTGACAATAACCTCTTGTCGTTAAATAGTGATAAAACATATGTCATTCCTTTCGAAATTAACACTAACATTGTACCTCCAAATCTTCAAATATTCTTACATAATCATTCTCTCGCACAACACGATACTAATCATTGCCAACAAAAATGTTCACTTCTGAAAATAGCGGATAAAATTACATATCTTGGAATAATCATAGATAAAAACCTAAAATGGAAAGATCACATCGGCCATACAATAAAAAGAGTTAGGAAGTTAATTCATATATTCTTACGGATAAGAAACTTCTTATCAACGAAAAATCTATACTCAATATACTACGCATTAGTACAGTCTATTCTTCAGTATGCCATTATCAGTTGGGGAGCAGCTTACAAAACTAGTCTGACCCCCATAGAAATTGTTCAAAAACTAATAATAAAAATTATACTAAAAAAACCTCTAGACTTCCCAACTGATCGCATATTCGAAGAATTCAAAGTTCCAACATTTAAAAACTTATTTATAAAAAATTCAATTGTACAAATTATAAAAGAAAAAGATAAATACGCATTCATTACTGAAAATCGTACTAGACTTAAACATGTATTTGTGTGCCCCAAATTAAACACTTCTTTTGCCCAACACCATTATACTCACCAAGGAAAATTATTTTTCAATAACCTACCAATAGAAATCAGAAGCATTAGGAACAAAGTTCAATTGTTGAACTCCATCAAAAAGTATTTTAGAGAATGTCACACTAAAAATCATACTTGTTTTTCTTCTTACTGAATACATATTATATGTTTGCATATTTTAGTTAACGGGTCTGATTGCCATGTGTCTGTATTAACTGCATCTACATATATATATATATTGAAATACATGACTATAGTAAATAGTGATCGTACTTATATGAAATGTATTAACTGTATTAACTGCATTGTATTAACTGTACACGTGACTGTATTTGTACATAATATATGAAATGTCAACTCTTCTTCCATCCACAAGCTAAGGCTTTTAATGGAAGACCAGTAAAATTATAATATGTAGCAATTCTAAGATAAACAAATAATAAAAAAATAAAAAAAAAAAATAAAAAAAAAATTGTGTTTTTTTTTATCATCACTCTTAATGACCTTTCTAAGGTGCTTATGAGTCGGTTTCATTCGGAGTTGTCCGGTCACCATTTTTTTGGACGCGAAGTCTTTTATTCACAGAACTATTTGTGATAGCACACTTCATTTCCGAAACACAATAAAAATTGAACTGTCTTTTTCATGTGATTCGTATCCAATGCGAATAAATTTTGAACATCTCGATGTATACGTATACCAGGAGTCTAGCATGGACGCTCGATAAAACCGCATATCACTACGATATTGACCAAATACGTCATCTACAGCCAGTTATCAATATTTGAAAACACGGTCAACAATTGGTAAGATCTATTCCGGCCGACGCGCGACGATTGATAAAGTTTAGTGCTGACTCCATAGTATCAGATAAGTTTCGCTTAACTGTCAGTGTACACATTTATTTGTAAAATGTCGTCCGTTGTGCAAAATTACTAGCTTATTACTGTAATTAATGAACGGAGTTCAACTAACGAAGCTCTTAGAATTGAAAGAAGTCGTATATGAGATCCATATACTTAAATAATTCAACTAAGGACGCAAACAATTTATTCCTTTCGATCTTTGAGAAACTAAAGTGGTTGAAATATGACTAAAAACCTAATTAACCAATAAATTCCCGATTAGTGTCAAAAAGTAAATGAGGACTGCAAATGCAAATTTAGGTTAGTGTTTCAATTGAACATTACTAATTTATTCATATTTTTATGTAATTGTTTGTGCGTTTGACACTTCGAAGTATCCATTCATAGAAAATACCTTCAGGGTTGCCGGCGTACACCGATTTCTAATTTTTTCCGTGTCAATATCGGTCCGGCTGCCAATGGTGAAACCGTGCTCGGGATATCGATATAAAATCATCAGAAGTTAGGCCTATCGATCCGATGTTGTAAAGTTAACGATTTCACCGTGCTAGGGCTCCAGCAGCAGAAGCATAGTGGGGTACTGGGTAAGGGTACAGTGCAGAGAGATGCGTCCTGCGTTTTGTGTTGGTGGGATGTGTTTGTGTGTGTTGAGCGTGTTTAATATAGAGCATAGGTTCTCAACCTTATTTTGGCCACCGTCCACTTATGTTAAAAAAGCAATTCTTTCGTATTTTAAGTACCGGGTTGCAACCTCCTTCCTTCTTGTATTCATGATATAGTGTCAATTCTTAATAATAATAAAACACGCAAGATGATAATATTATATAATTTAAAAAAAAAAAAATCATATCATCCAATTTAATGTAGATCCTTAATGTAACGGAATCTTTCAGTTCGATTTTCATCCACTTCACGAACTATCGAAATTTGTGAATTTTCGCAAACGTGATAAAAATTACAACAAAATATACAAAAAAACAAATTTAACCAATATTAAAGTTTACTTTGCTTTATTAGTAAGTGATTAGCACGTGTTTTTTTGTCTTTTTAGACCACATTTTTTACCCGCCCACGCGCTCAATGTGCCAACTCAACGCCCCCTAATTTTCTCTGAGTCTTCTACTGCCCCCCTGAAAGTCTCAAACGCCCACAAGGGGGCGTTATCGCCCATGTTGAGAACCTATGGTATACAGCCCAGAGGTTCCCAAACTATTTTTTCTCGTAGACCACTTTCAAACTTTGCCTGGTTTCGGTGGACCCCTTCTGCTACATTTCTACCATATTCCTAAAACTCGTCAAAAAATGTGAAGATTAGATCTAACAATATCTATGGTCTTGAACTGTCACGAAACGAAATTTTCAACTAAATATTGAAATTAAGTAAAATATATCAATATAAAGTGTTATCAATCACCAATTTTATCGACAAAATAACTTGAATTTATCAGTTTCGCTAAATATATAAAAAAAAACAACCATACAATGCCACCAAAGAAAACACAAGCGGAAGAATCTGATGCGTTAAGTCGCATAGAAGCCAAATTCTGTGAGTTAAATAATACATTTAAATCGGAGATACGGGATTTAGTAAAAACCGTAGAATTTCTGAGCCTTAAAATTGATGATTACGAATTAAAATTTAAAAATATGGAGAAAAAAATTACCGAATTGGAAAAAACAAACGAAAATAATATGTCACAAAAAAAAGATTTGCTTGAATTACAAGCGAAAGTTGACGCCAATGAACAGTATGCTCGTGCTAATAACATAGAGATTATCGGGATTCCGGAAAAAAAACAAGAAAACTTAATGGATGTTCTAAAGAAAATCTACGCCGAACTTAAGGTAGAGATGCCTAGTCACATTGAGTTCGCCAGTCGCGTCGCTCCACGGGAGAAAATTGAAGGAAGACCGAGGAACGTTGTTGTGAAGCTGGAACGGAGGCAACAAAAGGACGACATAATCGCTGCAATTCGCAAGAGGAAGGGCCTCACAGCGGAGGACATCAACATCCACGGAGGACATAACATCTTCATTAATGAACACCTTTCCCCCAAAAATAAAATCCTCTATAAAAAGGTTAGAGAGTTTTCTAAAGAACAAAAATTTAAATTCTGCTGGATAAAAAACTGTAAAATTTTCCTTCGGCTCAATGAAAACACAAACCACATATGTATAAATTCATTTAACGATTTAGAAAAGATAAAAAACGAGATACTCCTGTCACTTATGCCTAACAATTTTAATTAATTAATTTAATTTCATTAATTTTCACTCCATTCCACAAAGATGGAATTTACCTTAATTATATGCACAATGCACAATATATCCATTGTAGTAACTAACGAATCATCAGAATGTTTTAAATATCACAAAAAACTATTGCAATCTTTTGAACAAAATTATTCTGTGAAACAACAACAAAATATTACTTACACGATTAATCATTATTCTCATGAAGTACCACCACCTGTTAAATACAAAAAACTATCGCAACCTATTAGAAATAATTGTAATATACCATTCTTTTATGCTACTGTTATATGCTTATCATCATGTTTACGTTTCCATAACCTAAATCTGTCAAAATTAATTACACCTGATACCATAGACAAAATAATATACCACAAACAAACCAAATATTATGATGTTCATAATTGCCCCCTTTCAAAGCATAATTGTTTACTTTACAATAAATTATTTTCATATAAATTTTACAAAAAAATATATTTAATTATGCTTAAGATATACTTTCAAAATGTATTCTAACAAAACGGCAATAACATTTTATTATCAAAATGTACGTGGTTTAAAAAGTAAATTAACTGATTTATATTACGAAGTGCTCAGTTGCAATTATGATTTAATTTGTTTTACAGAAACATGGTTAGACTCCACAATCTTTGACCATGAAATAGTAGACGATCGTTATAATATATATAGACGCGATAGGGACATATCGAGTTCCTTTAAAAAATCAGGTGGTGGAGTTCTAATAGCCATAAAGAAAGAAATGACATCTTTTTCAGTCTCAGCACACAGCTCAATATCTACAGAAGATTTATGGATTAAATTTAAATTAAATGAAACATCCAGACAATCCATTAACTTATGTTTGGCGTATTTGCCTCCAGATATACCGATCGAAAATCTCACAGATTTTTTCGAAAAGTGTCATACGACATATAATAACTTATCATCAGACGATATCACAATAATAATGGGTGATTTTAATGTTCCATCTATTCAATACTCACCAAATGTCAATGTAACGCACACCAGACCAGTCTTACATAATAGCCAAAAATCGATATCTCTACTAGACTTTCAAAATTTGACTGGACTTAATCAATTCAATCACGTAACTAACAACATAGATCGAATTTTAGATTTAGTGTTTTCAAACCATAACCTCAACATTCAAATTGCTTCACATGTGCTATCCAAAATTGACCCTTATCATCCTCCCATTGAATTCGATCTTTTGATGTCCAAATACAGACCCCTACCCACTAATCCAGATCACATCAAATATAACTTCAAAAAAACGGATTACATTAAATGCAATGAAATGTTATCACTTAATAACTGGGACGATCTTAACACGCTGAATTGTAATGACTCCCTACTACATTTTTATAACTTGTTATGGCTATCAATTGAAAAACACACTCCGCGCTTAAGAAACAGGAATAATAAGTTTCCAATTTGGTTTAGCAGTGTTCTAATCCACCAACTCAGAGAAAAAGAAAAGTTTAGAAAGAAATGGAAAAAATACAAAAATCAATGTGACTACGACAGTTTTTCTATCTTGAGGGCTAGAGTAAAAGTATCCATACGTACATGCCTTAAAGCCCATGTAGATTCAATAGAAAATTCTCTCCCTAACAGTATCAAAAATCTTTCAACCCTCATTAATTCAAAAAGAATTTCTAATTCTCTCCCCAAAATCATGCATCTCCATGACAAATCAGCAACAAATGGAGAAGATACATGTGAACTGTTATCTACTTACTTCTCTTCTGTTTTTAGCTTACCATCCAATTCTAAAAGTGACTCTAAACTTTCTTCCCCACTCTATAATTACCCACTGTCTCAAATCATAATAACTTTAGACGAGGTCAAAGAGAAATTGAACACTCTTGATATCAATAAGGGTTTCGGCCCAGATGGAATTCCTCCACTATTTATCCGAAATTGTGCAGATCAGCTTGCAGTACCATTACACAAAATATTCATCAAAAGTCTGAACGATGGGGTATTTCCGGATCTGTGGAAGGTTGCCCACGTCATTCCGATCCATAAATCTGGCAGTAAAAATGATGTAACAAACTACCGTCCTATCAGCCTTTTATCTTGTTTTGGCAAAATATTCGAGTCTATTGTATACAAAACCATCTTTAACCATGTAAAACATATACTTAGTCCTTTCCAACATGGCTTTGTAGCTAAAAGATCCACAAATACTAATTTACTCGAGTATATGGACTTTCTATGTAAATCGATGAATAATAAAACACAGGTTGATGCCGTGTACACCGATTTCAGTAAGGCCTTTGACAAAGTTAGTCACTATATCTTAATGAATAAACTGGATAAAATCGGCATTCACGGAAATCTACTTCGTTGGTTAGAATCATATTTATCACATAGAAGTCAATTAGTTACTGTCAACGGTTTTAACTCTTCCCCAATATTAGTTACGTCGGGCGTACCACAAGGATCTCACCTTGGACCCTTACTTTTCTTAATCTTTATTAACGACCTTACATACAAACTCCGCTGTAATTTTTCTCTATATGCTGATGACCTCAAATTATATAAAGCAATTAAATCTATGAAAGATTGTGAACTCTTACAACAAGACCTTAACACAATATCTACCTGGTGTGTTGACAATGAAATGGAACTGAATATAGCTAAGTGCAAAGTAATAAATTTCACGAAGAACACCAACAAAACTCTGTATTCATATAGCATATGTGGTCACAATCTAGAAACAGTTGAATCAATAAAAGATTTAGGAATTATATTTGACAACAAACTAACATTCAATCAACACATTGAATACATTGTGTGTAAATCAAATAAATTACTTGGTTTTATTGTAAGATCAACCAAACTGTTTAAGAATTCTAACAGTCTAATAATTCTATTCAATTCCTTAATCCGAAGTGTTCTTGAGTACGGGTCAACAGTCTGGAATCCACATTATATTACACAGATATCTAGACTCGAATCAGTCCAAAGAAAATTTACATGGATTTTGTCTTACCGATCAGGTGTCTATCATCTTCTAGACGGGTACGAACAAAGACTTAGACATTTCAAATTAGAAAGTCTGGTTAAAAGACGAAACATAAATGACCTCTTAATGCTATATAAAATTGTGAATAATCGTGTAGACAGTAACTTAGTCAACCAAATCAAGTTATACGCCAGGCCAAAATCTACCAGAAACCTAAACACATTCTGGACTGAAATCTTTACTAATAATACTGGATACTTTAATCCTATGTCCAGAATATGTCGATCATACAATGATCTTGTCAAGATACACACTTTTATAGATATTTTTCTAAACAATGTAACATGTTTCAAAAAATATCTCCACGATTTGTGCACCTAAAAAAAAAAAAAAAATAATAATAATAATTTATTTGTTGTTTTATTACATCTCAGGAAATACTTCATAAATATTGTATACTTATAATGTATTTCAATTTTGTATTTAGTTTTTTTTGTTTTTTTTGTTTTTAAAGTTATGTATAAATAATACTTGCATTGTTTTTCATGTGTTTGCTTCTGTAAATATTCAAATTTGATTACTGCAGACACATTAGTCTAGGGATATTTATATTTGTATTTTAATTTATTATATTTAACCCACAAAAATGTTTATAAATATCCTGTTTGTGTCTCAAATAAATAAAAAAAAAAAAAAAAAAAAAAAAAATGGAAATTTGCGTCGCGGCTGAGTTCCAACCCTAAATTCGGAGTGATAAAATTTAAAGAAACGTACATATTTAAAGAAAATAGTACATTTTCTTGTGTTTTATTTATTAAAATAATATGATTACAGACTTAACAGAAACTTCGACAGCAAATTATCAAAATTTGGCTTTTGTTTAGTAAGTAATAACTGCAAATCTCCCCGTTCCGCGATATTCAATCTGTTTTTTTTTTTTTTTTAATAGGTTTTTAACGATATCAAAACTTTTTTCGACAAGGTTATGATGAGGGAGACGCTATCAAAAGTTTTCTCGCAATTTCCCACAGCCCAGGCAATTCCTGCAGCCAAAATGTTTTAAAACTAAGCCAACATTTTTGTTCTGTACTATCGAAACCAGATAAATTTTCGTGGACCCCCACTTAAAACTTGGGAACCCCCATTTTCTAACCACGCCAACGAGTTTTTTTATCACGTCAACGAACATTTTTTAATCACGCCACAATCACCCACATCGAGTCTCCCGTGGACCCCTGGTCTACTTTGGGAATCACTGGTATAGACAGTATAGAGCTACCAGCACCAGCACCAGCAGCTAGCCGGTGGCTGCTACGAGCAATGTACCGCACATCCGGTGGAGTGATCAGATGAAGGGTTAGGGCCAGGGTTGACAGCACATTACTTACAATAAATTATTTATTTTAACACTTTCATATCTGTTATACTTACCACCGTGCCACTGTTATATTAATATGGGGTGAGATTAATATAATGACAATCGGTATTTCAGAGTTTAGATTTATTGTTTAACCGCATACAAGATTATGGATGCGTGTTTACTATCTACGAGTTGAAATGTGTAAGACAGATTAATATAATACAATTACTTATCATTACATTACATCATTACATAGTATAAAATGAAGTCGCTCAAAATGTATGTGCAGATTAATCTTTTAAACTACGCAACAGATTTTCATACGGTTTTCACCAACAGATAGAGTGATTGAAGAGGAATGTTTATATACATGAATGTTTATTACATGTAAATTATATTAGAGAAAAGCCGAGAAATTCAAAGAAAACATATTTTTGTGCGATTTAAAACGGCTGGCGGGCCGAAATTGGAAAATAGATGTCCTAGAGTAAGTAGGTATTTGATTTTCCCTTTTCAAATATCCAGTGTTGCATTGCAAGCATTGTATAATTAGTGGCGAGTTAATTAGTTTATATGAATAATACATGCTCATTATGGTAGAGAAAAGCCGATAAATTCAAATATTCAATTCAGGCAGCGGGCAGCTGGCAAGCGCGTGGTGTGGATTTTATAAAGATTGGGTAATGGCGTTGTGTTTCGTTAGCCACAGCGTTTGTTGTTGCGGGGTCTGCTAATATACTATAAACACCTTTGCCGTAGGTCACCCAAAGTGGTGTCCGGGTTCACGTGCAAAGGGTTGAGGTGTCGTTGAGACCCTTTGAGCCCTCCGGCTGGTCTCTCTCGACCCATCGTCTTGCACCGCAGCGGAGTGATTGATTCTTACGTCCGTCACTCCTGGACACACTGTTCCTTAGATTCCTACCCACCCCTCATTTCTTTTTGCCTACAAAAACATCCATGCATTATTTTCCTTAAAAAGCCCCTTACCACAGCATCCCCAAATATGACATGGGCCCTGAGGGAAATTATTTTCCTCGTAGATCTCCTATGAGTGGTTAATGTAAAAAAAGTCTTAATATCTCACTCTACACCGCTGAAGTCATGTTACTAACTTATCTAATCCCGCAAGATTTGAACACATGCAGGGATTATCGATAAAATAGGGTTTAGATTTTTAATATGGAGTCAAAAATAAAAACTTGTCACAATAAAACATTGAGTTAGTTGCCAAATCAAGAGGAATTTCTCAATTCTCTTCTTCTTTCGCTGATCGCATTTTGTTTCTTCGGTTTATTTACATTTCATAATATCCACATATACTAATATCCACATATACGGGGCTATCCGCAAATATTAGGTCTTTACATATGAAATTGGCGTTTTGCCGTACTGGCAACTTTGAACTCAAATATCTTCTCATTGGTTAGGAATTCCAAATTCAAATTTATACAGCTATTTACTCATGTATTTGTGTTTCGAAAATTATAATTCATTTGTTTTTTCCTTAATTGTTTTTTTTCTTTGCGTCACTTAGTTTACAAAATGGAAAAATTGAAATATCGCGTTATTTACGAGTACGAGTTCCACCGTGGCACCAGTGCTGCAGAAACGGCTCGAAGGATTAATGATGTGTATGGCGACGGTGCCGCAAAATAAAACACAGTGCGTTTTCGGTTCCAACGTTTTCGTTCTGGAAATTTCGACCTGCAGAACAAGCCCCGTGGACGGCCGGAGACCAAATTTGATAATGAAGAATTGAAGGCTATTGTGGAAGCGGATCCATCGCAAACCACGTCCGAGTTAGCTGCAGGCTGCGGTGTTAGTGATAAAACTGTTTTAATCCACTTGAAGCAAATTGGGAAGGTGAAAAAGCTTGAAAGGTGGGTACCTCACGAATTGAGTGAAGCAAATCAACAAACGCGCGTTAGAGGAGCTTCAATTGGAATGTCTAAGACATCCACCGTACTCTCCGAACCTTGCCCTACAGATTACCATTTTTTTCGAAATTCGGATAACTTCTTGCAAGGGAAAAAATTCAACTCCGATGGGGCAGTCCAAACCGCCTTCAAAGATTTTATTGAGACCCGTCCGAAAGATTTTTTTAGTAAAGGGATCGATGAACTACCTATAAGAAGGCAAAAGTGCATAGGTAGCAATGGTACATACTTTGATTAAATAAATATATTATGTTTAAAAAAAAACGACTTTATGTTCCTCCCATACAAAACGCCAATTTCATATGTAAGGACCTAATATTTCATACCGCGATTCCAGGGCGCATTTGGAGTTATCAATGATTTTCTTTCAATAAAAAAAACATGTTATATCTATCACACATCGCCACTGATCACACTGCCACATATCGCAACGGAGGGTCTTGAAATATGTTTTAATTATTTATTAAGTACTTTTTATTCTATATTTATGTACACAATAAAGATTTCATGAAGTAGAATTTGCACACAAACGTCAAGCTTTAAAATGGTAAATAATAATTTTATTTTTATCCAACCAATCTTCGATCAGATATCCTTGGTCGAAGCAACCAATACACCACCACACAAGCAAGAAACTATTAAAAATGATTTACCTGTCTTGAGTTCTCGTCTTAGTAATTAAAACATAGAGCGGGGTACGAATAATAATAATATTATTAGGTTTTCGACACAAAATAAATCCAAAGAAATCCAGTTCAAAACTAATTTAAAAATCAAAACAGTTTCACCCGCACAACTGTCAACAACCCCTCTGCTTCCTGGACCGTGGAGATCGGGTTATGGAAGATGGAGTATCATCGTTGACTTATTTTTTTATCAAGATCGATCGCTTCTCTTTGACACGAATATAGGTAAACAAACAACGCTGGTAGTGGAACCCAGAGCTACCAACCAACTAGTCAGTTCCTACCGAGCCAGCGTCTTGGTCCAGTGGACACAACGCTAGGCAGATGGATACACCGAAACCTGCAGAGTAATGATGATAAATTGAGAGCAAATAGTGGATGGAAATAGAAGTAAACAGGAAACGTTGTACAAAACAACATTCACGGGAAGTGGCGAGCACGGAATCACAATTTTACGTAATTGTATTTAGGAAAAATTGAAGCTCGGTTTAGAAATTAATATAACCCTAATCATACAGCTGTCATGAAAATAATTCAGGTAAAAAAAAATGTACAAGAAACACAAGTAGTTCTAAGTCTTAACAGGGAGCCACAAGCTTGTGATTTAGCAGGGGTGTACGGGTTTATGGGGTGAGGTTTGTCCGAATCTTGGCGGCGGATGCGTCTGCTCACCAACTGGAGAGACTGGTTGGTTGAGATCTTTAGACCTCTCCAGCAGGACTCTCTCGGAACATCGCCTTGCACCGCAGTGGTAAGAATAGATTCATACGTCCGTCACTCTTGGATACACCGACCCCAGATTCCTACCCACCCCTCATACCTTTTTTTCCTACCGAGAATTTCCTCTCCTTCCTTTTCCTGAAAAGACCCTCCAAACAGCATCCTCAAAGATGATATAGGCCCTGAGGGGAATTATTTTCCTTAGGGCCTCCTAAGTGGAGCTAATGTAAAAAAAGCTAAAAATGTATGTTTTCTTACTGTGCCTTATATCACCACGAATATAGATGATAGGCATAAAATCGCTTGGCAAACGAAGTCCAGAGGTCACAATTTCAGGCGGAAAAGTGGTTTTTATACGTTTTTAGATTTTCACGGCCAAAAGAACTAACTAAAAATCACGCTGTTTCCCCGCAGGTGTAGGCAAAGAGGACGGACCGCCAAACAACTCGGTCTTGGCACACACTCTTTGCCTCACTCATATTCATACGTCGTCTCATACATTCTCTTCTATTATTCTGACTTTTGACATGGCCCGACTCAAGTATCTGATTCACTTGATCGTGCCATGTCTTCCTCGGGCGTCCCCGACTTCTTCTACCATTCACATTCGCGTCGTATATTCTTCTTACGCTACTTTCTTCGTTCATTCGCTCTACATGCCCAAACCATCTGAGGGTCCCTTTCTTAATCTTACTTTACGGCCAAAAGTATTTTCGTTATTTGTTTTTGGGGTGTTATGCCGTGTAATACCCCAAAAATGAATTAGCATTAAGCGTTGCCTCAACATAGAATTAATTGCATTGAAAATTAATCAAACACATCACATTGCTGCAAACCAATCCCAGGATTGAAACCAGAGAGAGAGACATCAGTAAATGGGTAAAGGAAGATCAAGGAGCCGTCATAAATTTTATATTAGACCGAAATTTTCATGTTTATTTTCAGAAATTTTCAACGAAATATGAAAAACTAAAAAAATATATTAACAAAGGATATAAGTAAGGAAAAAAATCCATCCATTTGCATTTGCAGGCGGCTATAAAAATCAGACAACTCTTTAAAAAGTTTTCCATTCATCAGAAGTTACATCCATCCATGGCAACAGCGCGATATAGCCAAGAGAAGATGAGAAGGCAAAAATGTGCGGACAACGCCAACTTAATATACGCGTCAATTTAATTACGTCCGGTATAAAAAAATATACTAGAAATGCGTGGACTTCTTATGGCGACATAATTATATGAAGATCACCTGGACCAGTGAGTGGGGGAGTCAGCCATCTGACTTCTATAAAAGATAGAATGTCCTGGTCATGCAACGATTATGAATCCGAGAGATCTTTGAATCAGCGAACCTTTGGTTACATGAAAGCCGGAGATGGTTAAATCGACTTTTTGGTGTCGTAACGACGAAGGGTACAGAGTAAAATGAAATGAAAACAACATACATTACACGTGACGCGATGTTATAATAAGGTCATGCGTATGTACATGATGTGTATAATACGAAGCTGCGGCTTGCGGCATCGGTCTAGGATGGTTCACATATCGAATGACGTAGATAGAATATTCCCACAACGAGAATACAGCCAAAATATTATATCAGGGGGAATAGTGTACAACAGGCCACTCGCATCAAATTAAAAACAAACCCGGTTTAGGCAAATAAGACATTCCGTATATTTGTTTAATCGCATTTTCGAAACCCTGACGATTTTTCGAAACTTTCAATCCGAAAAATCAGACCATTTTTTACAAACCTAATGACGGGACATAATTTTAAGGGTGCGAAAAAACAATAATTGCATAGCCGAAAATCATTTTAAAAAACCCGACGTAACACGAATGGAGAGGAGAATAACGAGGTACCTATACCAAAAATATTACATCTCATAAATATATTTTTTTACTTGATCCATCTTATTGATCATTCATCAATGTTCAACGTCTATATATGACTAAAGCCAAATATTTTACAATAAAACCGGGTTGTACATAAATATTATTAAAATTAATCAAAGGGGAAAATTTATCTACAATATGAAATCTGAACAAGTATGAAGAAGGTTCACATAAAATATATTTAGTTGGTATGTTTTTGCAGTGAGATTATTTTGAAAAGCCGAACATTTTTGTTCTTAAACATAATTTAACTTGATCTTGTGCCTCTTGTTTGTTAATATCCAGATGTTGCGATTTAAATTATACTTGTAATGCAACTACACTTGTAAACATCAGCACCATTACCATTACGCTTCTAAGACAGCTGCTACGGAAAGCATAATCTGTATGATGTTCACTTCATAACATCTGTCAAACCGTCAAACCAAACAATAATTTCGCAGGCAACAAACAATAAAGCTAGTGAATTTTAAGTGTCAAATTAAAAAATTCGCCGGAAATAAAAGTGTTGCTATATAAAAAAAGTGGAATTTTACAAAATTAATTAAATATTATCGGAGACGGAATATTTTCATGTCGTTACGTCACGAGCCCAAAAAACGGATTTATTTATTTAAAAAAAACTATAAATTTCTTCTTGTAAGAAAATCTATCCACACGATTTTTTTACAAGTCATTGTGAAATCCATGCAAGTGGCGGGTATACTTGGTCGAAGAAGTGGTTTATTCTGAAGAATCCTTATAAACCAGAAAAACAAGAAAACCAATCATAAAAGAATATATTTTTTACATGTTGAAAGCTAGCTAATTAAGTCACAAACGCTTCAATACCTTATGTTTGGTTGTAACTTCCATATTTCATATAAAATGAAGACATTTATGCATCCGTTTTATGCTAATACGACATAGCTATTCGTACTGCGTGATCATGGCCGGCAATCATTGAGATATGAATGGCTCTAATCAATTACCTATGAAGACATATGCGCAGAGGTTAACCCAAGATGAAACTCTGTTAACAATCCTAACAGAAATGACTTGTCCTTTAAGAAGATCACATTACTGCCCACATGCTTCGATATGCGACAAGTCAGTCGGCCTCAAGTGCATTGATATTGATATACACCCATAAACATAGAATAAAATATTTAAAAAATAAGAAGTATCTTGTGGGCGTGCTTGGTGATGCAATTATAGTAATAATGCAATTCAAATTAAAGTAAATAATATTAATTTTATCGAAGGAAGCAAACACTTTGTGGTGTGACATTATATATTAAATGAAAGAACACACTTTGTAAAACACCACTTTTTATTATAATTGATATTTAAAAGCCAACCAGGTTTCGCTCGATCTCGAGCTTCATCAGGGCTATTATAACAAGTTGTTATATTATAACAAGTTGTTATAATATATATGGGCTATTATAACAAGTTGTTATAATAGCCCTGATGAAGCTCGAGATCGAGCGAAACCTGGTTGGCTTTTAAATATCAATTATAATAAAAAGTGGTGTTTTACAAAGTGTGTTCTTTCATTTAATAAATAATATTAAATTCAAAATAACAATAATTATTAATTAAAAGTAATCCACCAGTTTGGTAATTAAACATAACTTGATTGACTGCCGTAATATAGTACCATATTAAGAATATGAACCAAATTCATTTTTAGAAAATTAATTTTATAAAATAGATATATATAAGGGTTTAGTTTTTCCTGTGGGGAAAATTTAACCCAGACATTTAAATCTGGTGCATATAAAAATATTATAAGGGCGAAAGTTTGTATGGAGTTACGGATGTTTGTTACTCTTTCACGCAATAAATACTGAATGGACTTAAAAAATTCTTTCACTAATAGAAAGCTACATTATTTGGGAGTAATATAGGCTGTATATATTGGTAAGCTCTGGCGTTATGAATAAGCTCTCGTAATTTCGTCCGGACGAAAAGCAAAACGTTGCTAAGTAATTGTTTGACGTGCACTGTCATTTTGTTATTTGTTTAGGTTACTATGGAGATTTGAAAATTTTCCCCCCAAAAAAAAAAAAAAAAAGAAGGAAAAACTAAACCCTTTCACACACTTCCCCAAATGATCATCTAGTGAATCCACGTTATGCAATTGCACTATATAAGTATTATAAATACAAAACAATACAAGAACAACATGTCAACCTACTAGGGACCAAATGGGAATATAATTCACCGACTTCAGATATTTTCATATCAGAGGGTTCGGCTCTGTGGCATTTCTAATTGAACCTATAAATCCTACTGATCCCTCAATATAAATATTTAAAAAATCTTTTGTAATCCTACATGTATTTAAAATTACTGCTTTTTGCATTTTTATATACAAATTCTTTGACAAATCTAATATGCTTAAATTTTGAATCAGATTCCTAGGTATTATGCCAGTGGCCGAAATAACAAATGGTAATATTTTTATAGTCCGAGAATGCCAAATTCTTTTAATCTCATTTCCTAAATCTGTGTATTTTCTAATTTTTTCAGAAACACTTTTTTGAATATTACAGGAATTTGGAATAGCTACATCAATGATATAAGTTATTTTTTTAATTTTGTCATGTAAAACTATATCAGGTCTATTATGACTAATTGTTCTGTCTGTTAGTATAGTTTTATCATAATATATTTTATAAAATTCATTTTCTATAAATGAATTTGGTTCATATTCATAATAAGGTACTACATTACGGCAATCAATCAAGTTATGTTTAATTACCAAACTTTGGTGAATTATTTTTAAAACCTGATTGTGCCTAAATGTATACTCGGAAGGCGCTAATATAGAACATCCCGATATAATATGTTCTATAGTTTCGGGAAAAGCCAAACATTTTCTACATAAATCATCAATTTGATTTATATCTTTGATTATATGCTTTCTATAATTTTTAGTATTAATGACTCTATCTTGAATGGCAAGCATAAATCCTTCTATTTCTGCGCTCAACTCTCCAATACTCAACCATTTGTTTGACGAAAGTTTGTCAACATACGTTTGGTTGAGATAATTGAAGTGTTTTGCGTGAATAATTTTATTTGACCAGGAATCTAATAATTCCTGGTTAGTATTTATAAGAATGTTGGCATTCTCGTCATATAAATTTAAAGGTGTAATATTTCTATCTGCCTTGCAAATTATTTTGTGCATTTCTGAGCTATTAGCTTTCCTATGGAAAAAATTTCTAAGCATTTCTACCTGATTGTGTTTCAAAGATGTTATTTTGACTACACCTCTACCTCCTAAATTTCTAGGTAAATTAATTCGTTCTATAGCTGAATTTGGATGATGGCAATTAAATTTTGTTAACGTAGTTCTAATTAATCGTTCTAAACTATCTAAATCTGTATTGGACCATTTAATTATGCCAAATGAGTACGTTAGTAGAGGTATTGCCCAAGTATTTATTGCTTTTACTAAATTTTTAGCAGATAGATTGCATTTTAAAATTTTTCTGATCCTAGTTTGAAATTTAATCCTAATATCATTTTTAATACTAGTGTGATCTAATCTATTCGATTGCGGGTATCCTAAATATTTATTAACCTCATCCCCTTTCATACTTTGAATTTTGATATTTCTACTAATATTATAAATGTCTATTCTAATATTATTAATGCGAAACTGCGCGTGTTTAATTGTTACGTTTTAATGGGTGGCACGTGAGCTGTTTGAAAAATGAATGTAACGGGTATGGAGGGGGTGGTTGAGGGGGAGAGAGGGGGGAGTTGTGACAGGGAAGGGAGGAGGCGGAGTGGGAAACCCCCTAAGACTATGCGAGCGAAGCCGGGGGCAAAAGATAGTAAAAAATATAATTACAAACACAAGTAAATAATATAATTAATTTTAAATTCTAGTGTTGTGCGGTTGACTGTGCAGTCAGCAAACATCACAGCAGAGCTTCTTAAAGCACTGCAACGATGTCTATATTCGAATAAATAGTGGTATTTCATTCCAAAGTTTTGATGACGAATAGCTGAAACTATGCTCAAATACAGCAGTTTTATGTCTGGAAAAACGAGAAAATGGTCTCTTTGGCGTAAATTGTGTACATGAGAGTCACGGGACCACTACAGTCTGTCAAAGAGATAGGCAGGAACCTTCAAATTCATCAAATTGTGTTTTTGACACATTTGATGTAACTTCCTTCTGTTCGACGTTCTTTCAATTCAAAATTGTGCTTCACCAAATGGGATGTCGATATATAAATTCAGGCAAGTTTTAGAGAGACAGACCGCGCACTATATTCTATACTGGTCTAGAACCATTTCGATTCCATTGGCATATTTAATTCCATTCAAATTTGTAGGGAAGGGACTTCTATCAAGACCCATGCCATAAGCAAACACAACTTTTATTATTTAATAATAGGACGTTGTTTATTTGCTTTGCTTGTCATGTCATCGTAAAACGAACTATAAAATAATATTATTCAAAGCTGGATTGAAACACACAGATTTATAAGGCAAAGGTTAGGTTACAACCTTGGTATTACCTGATTTAGACAAACCTTGGAAGTCACTTGTGTTTATGCAGAGCAGGTTATCTTACAGAGCTACACAAAGTCTATATCGACGAGAGCTACCATATTGACCAAGTCATTTGAACAATCAGTCGACAGATGCAAAACTAGCAAAATTACATTTATACCGAACTAGGCGAAGTCCCCGGCATTGCCCGGGCTTTGGGCATTGTTTTTCGAAATTTCATGCAGCAAGAAGGTAAAGTGTGCAAATTTTTATAAATATCGGAATAAAACAGTAGAATTTTATAAAAATCATAGCCACGCCACTGACATTGTCAAAACAGATTTTCCGCAACCATATTCCACTCTTATCAATTTGTACGAGTGGTTGCAATTCTCGGCAACGAATCCGAAAGTCGCGGGTTTATATCATATAAAATTTTATTTTATTAATTTGTGTTATTTCACTATTTATTCATTAAAAACGATATTATTGTATATTTACAGCATGTTCCAGAGTGGTATATACTTTCAGTATCGCTCTGTTAAAAGACCACTATCCACTATCCAGAATTCTTGAAATGGATTTACCCTAATTTAGTGACAGATCACCTCCTCTTAGTCTCCCACTACCTCCAGCCTCACAATATCTATCTATCTATATAATCTTCTATATAAATAAAAATGAATCGCCGAAATGTATGTACGCGCAAAACTTCAGAACGACTGCACCAAATTGGATAATTATTTTTTTGTTGTGTCCGTTATTGTCAGGACAATGTTTGTATAAAACTACTGGTGAGCTCTGGAATTATGAAATATGTATAAAAATGAATCGCCGAAATGTATGTACGCGCATAACTTCCGAACGACTGCACCAAATTGGATAATTATTTTTTTGTTGTGTTCGTTATTGTGTGGGAGAGGGGAGGGGAACTCGGGAGGGGGTTTGCGGGACGGGGGAAGGGGGGGAGTGGATTGGGGAGAGGGAAGGTGGAGGAGGCAGAGTAGAAACGCGAGAGGGGAAGAGGGCGCGGGAGAGGAATGGGGGGGGGGCGTAAGGGGAACGGGACGAATGGGAAAGGACACGCAGGGAGAAACAATTTCTTTATTAAATGGCATAGCAACGCATGCCGGGTACCAGCTAGTACTACAATAATTGTGGATGCCATAGTCTCATTGGCTCCAGATGGTTGGCAGCAGTTGGGATTCTTGGGCGGTTGTTATGGCTTCGTTATTTTGTCTTTTGTGTTTCCGATATGCCTTCCGTGAGACACAAGCAAGAATAGAAGCAAGAAATGTGTTATTTTAAGTCGAATTCTTTTATCCTGCTTTCTAGCATTGAGGTATAGTCATATCAATTTGTGGTCGTTCTTTCCACTTGTTTGTCTTTAGTGTTTCTCATCTGCTTTCGGTACAGTTTTCTATCAGCATCATGGAAAAGAGAGTTCACTGAGTGGGTCAAGCCAGTGAAGCGGGTAAAGCCTTGAAGTCATCGGACCCGCGTGCGCCGGCCCCAAACAGTAATCGGCCGGATACGTCTGGGCGTTTGGCCCACTGCATCGTTTCTCAATGGCCATTAAGGCTCCTCCGTGAATGAAGTTAAATAAATATCCCCAATTCGGCGGGCCGTACGCGGTGCGAGGGCGAGCCAGCCACGATAACAAAATAGTAAATCGATTCGTATAAGGAAGCTTGATTTGCCTAAGAATAGAGGTGTCCCACACGCCCGCCGCAGATACACACACTCGTGCTTTATACCCGAGCGTAGGCTCGTAAGCCGGCGTGAGCGGAGGTACTGCGCACAGTCCAGTGGACATACGGACGAAAATTTACGTCTAAGTATTGTTCAAATACTGGCTACTGACTGATGAAAACCATCTGACATAACGAACACCCTGGAAATTCATAATAAGTTGGGAAACATCCGAAGGTGTCACCAAAAACCTGTCAAAACATCGAATTGCAAGATTACAATTCTGACGGAACTAAATTTCTCCGGTTTACTGGCAGAAGTGCTGATGATGCTGATATAATCGACTTTTAAGTTTCAGCTACCTTTAATCAAAATAAACTAAAATAATAACAAAGTACATTTTTAAAGGAGAATATATGACGCAAATGTGAATGGAAGAAGTCGGGGACGCCCGAGGAAGACATGGCACGATCAATTGTATCAGATACTTGAGTCGGGCCATGAAAAAGTCAGAATAATAGAAGATTATGTATGAGACGATGTACGAACGTGAGTGAGGCAACGATTGTATGCCAAGACCGAGTTGTTTGGCGATTCGTCCTCTCTGCCTACCCCTGCGGAGAAAATGGCGTGATGGTTAGTCAGTTAGTTAGAAAGGAAAAAATAATTAAAAAAATGCACTTCGTGATTTTTGTTATGGAAGATATCGCCAAACTGTTTTATGTGAATTTCCACATGTTATCCTACATTCAAAATTTATTAATAAAATATTTTAGCAGGTTTATATTAACAATTGGTATTCACTTTTATAACATTGTTGTTTTAATTTAAAAATCATCGGAGAAGCTTGAGATTCATTTGGACAAATTAATTTGTATTGGGATTCTCAATTAAGCTATAAACAACGTGTTATTTGACATAATGACTTATTTACTGGATAAAGCAGGAAAAATACGTAGATTGTGACTTCTAACTCAGTTTTGACAAAAATGTCAGTTAATAGTAGCTAACCGAAGATTTGGATTATTAATAGAGATTGATCAATTGATTCGACAGACGAATTTGAAGATATCGAATAAGGCGTGTGAGTTAATCAGTAAAGTAAACTGTAAATGCGTGATGGAACAACTGTTCACTGGGATTGTGTTGGTTAGTTGGATGGTTGGCTGGCTGATAGAGAGAGCCAAGAAACGCGTGGACGGATGGGGACCAGATATATAATGGCTTCATACAACACAATGACTCGGCGCCGCTGCACCGAGGCGGGAAACTAATTATTATTCACAGACAAACAACTCCTAATGGGAAAAGATCTATACCAACGATAATTTCACTAGAACCGAAAATAACGCTATTTGGTGCAGGCCAAATTTAACGAGAGATTCAGATCTGTTCTGCCAAATTAGAACTCGAAGA
This sequence comes from Limnephilus marmoratus, assembly GCA_917880885.1. NCBI lineage: Eukaryota > Metazoa > Arthropoda > Insecta > Trichoptera > Limnephilidae > Limnephilus > Limnephilus marmoratus. The sequence continues at coordinate 57,417,968 of OU862911.1, read as the reverse complement.
TGCGAAGGTGTAATTCATTTCCAAATCGTGAATAAAATCAACGTAGAATTCTGTTCGACGTAGAATCTTTTCCCGATACGTGGGAGGAGCATTTTATCACAAACGCGACTGATGACAGTCGTAAATTCGAAATGTTAAACGCCAAAATCACACACTTACAATATTTACGACAGCTTCTTGCCCACAGTACTGCGATAATCATTAAAAAAGCGTCGACACTAATTCAAATTCAGATACGGGTATCTAACCGGTATAAAGGTACTGACACACTTGCTCACACAAGCCGGCTTATGAGCATGCTCATTGATGAGCACGCTCCTGTCAAAAATAGTCAACTGTAGACATTTGCTCAATAATGAGCAGGCTTGGTTTGAGCTTTCTCGTGAATAAGCATGCTCAAAGCCAACATTTAAACACACTCGCTATTTAATGAGCATGCTCCCTCAATGCATGCTCATGTCAAATAAATGTCAAATAAGTCAGTTTCATTCGCTCAGAACTAAACCAAATAATATTACTGCTTGCAATGCAATTATTTAAGAATCTTCTGACGTAAAAAAATGAGACGTATAATAGTGATTCCCATAATAAATCACGAAAGACTAGGTTTTTTGTCTCTCCAGCGGGCTATTTTGACATTTTTGCAAAGAATGCGCAGATACGAACTGAGATCGGATTGAAATGAGCATGCTCATAAGCTAGCCTGTTCACACATGCTTAGAGGCTTCCCCTTCCACCCGATAATCCAATGAGCATGCTCATTCGACTTCAAATGAGCATGTGCTCATTACTAGCAACGTCACTGATATACACGCTACTAGGTAGCATGCTCTTTGGCTTCTAACAAGCAAGAGTGTCCGTACCATAAATCTCATTTGGATTATTTATTTGAAAGGAGCCAATCTGCTGTCGGAGAAGCGCCGCGCGCCGTAAAAACGTATTTTTATCAATGGAAACCGCAGAGATTACTGATTCGATACGAATGTGCACTCGAACGGATAAAGTCACAGAACATTCAGTCTTGGATCACAGAGGTCGACCGAATTTGGAAAGACTCGATTCGTTTTTTTTATTGTGGCAGGTCCTACGAAGTTGTTAGAAAACTTGTTGGAAGGGTTAAGGGGATGGGGTTGGGGCGGGGAGGGAACGCAGGTGCACCGGAAGCAGGGAATTAGTCGGTCAAACGAAGGAGCACAGGCAGAGGTAGATAGGTAGATAGGTAGCCAGTAGCAACCAGCCCAGCGAGATGGCAAAGGAAGCAACAAAGCGGTGACCGGACCGCCCGGCCAGGGGCGATGGGTAATCCGGTTAGTGAATTTTGATTCACAAATTTGAAATTTTCGAATTGACCAACACAACGAAACCTTTCGAAAAATGAAAGCTTCAAACTTTTCTACACTTGAAACACGAAAAAGCTAAACAATTTTTTTTATTATTTACATTAAAATGAAATTCTAACTTAAATAACAGTATATTTATTTTTACAGTTTTAATATTTGAAATATGACCACTAAAACACCCGTAACTTCATAAAGGAACCTTGTCCACGTCACAATAAGCCTACTTTTTGTATCAACATGGTCAACTCGGTACTAAATGGAGACGGACTTACAATAATAGCAGTTGTTCTATTTCCTTTTGTATTACGGTGAGATATACTCAAAGATATTCTAATACAGAATAGATATGCTATGGTGTCCGCGCAACTGTCGCCGGACTACGAGCTAATTAGCGTAGTTTTCATACAAAAAGAATTTGTTCATTTCTTTGATTTTTTGAAAATGTGCATTAATATTGGTTAACAATATATTTTGAATAAGGGAAGAATTCGTGCATTTAATTTAACGTTTGTTTAGTTTATTCGTTAATTATTTGTTCTTTTAGTTTATTTGTTGGAAGCGCAGACCCACATAGTAAAAACATCAGATAGCACATCTTTGGATATACCTATGATTTAAGAAGCGTTAGAAAGATATAAAACTATGCTTTGTATCTAAAAGCTTTATTATCATAATAAATAAATAAATAATTGTAAAATAGGTTTTCGACAATAAGAGTAATTTTTTGGAATTAAATTGTTTTTTTTTTTTTTAATAAATTGTTTTTATATGGAACGAAAAAAAGTGAAGTGAAAATAACTTTTACAATACGTCTTTGTAATTAAATATGTTTATGAGTTTCATATAAAGTGGTACAGTGCTACACATATAAGTTGGCGAAAAAGGAGAATGCTGTCGCTGCCTTCTATGACAACGATAATCGGGGTGGTTGCCATATGAAAATATAAAGATACAGCGTTGGTCCATGTGTAAACCACCGAAAATTGTAATTGTACAGTTTACAAGACAAAAAAATCATCTATTTTTAAAATCAGATATTTTATATTTTTAATTGCGTGTGTCCGTTTGTAATAGTAAAATTTGAAAGAGTTTTTCACCTGTTTTGAAAATCAGTAGTTCGTTTTGGTATACGTTCAAAAACAGCGAATCTATTAGATTCTCTAATTTCTGATAACAAAACATTTTTTTCATATAGTATCAGGATTTAAAATCCGCGAAGACTCGCGGCGTGACATGTACGTGACTAGGGCTATAAACAGCCGATGCAGTAATGCCAACCAAGCACGACGTTTTGTTGGGATACCGTTTAATTAATCTTAAAATAACGATTTATTAATTCTGTTGGAGTACCTTATTGATGTAATTAAGATTTATAGTTTACTATTGTTTAGAAATCTGTTTTGTTACAATGGAAACAACATCTCAATTCATCCGTTAGCGAACCACAACGTGGGACATCTCGCCAGCAGTTCCGTGTTTCGTGGTCATCTCGCCTCCCACGCGAGGTGGAAGTTGGTGGGGAAGAAGTCGGGGGCGTCCGAGCGGAGGTCCGAGGCAGGCTGAGGACAACTGCACCCACCAGCTACAAGTTACACGGCTCACACCTCTATTACGTGCGTGGAACCGAATAATGGGAACTTATCAGACAGATTAATACCATTTTACATTCCGTCATTGCAAGGTGTGAAACAATGTCAATACGATAATGACTTGACAACACACAAGAATTAGCACAAAAATTGTTAAACAATGATTTTTACTTCGATAATCAGGTAGGTAGGACGATCATCAAGAAACTCACAGCCTACCACTGAAAAAAAGTCTAGCATGGAAGTAAGAAGTTATACTTCTACGATCTCTAGAAATCTCTATCTATATCGATTTGAAAGTATACTTATGTCGCCAATTTACGTAAGACCTTAATTTTTTTTATATGAATACCTCACAAGAGTTCCAGCTGCTCCCGTCTGGAGCCAGCGAGACTTTGGCATCCCCAATTGGGATATATTGCGAGGCTGAAGGTAGTGGGAAGGGGAAGGAGTTGGGGAAAGGAAGGTGGGGAAGTACCTGGCTATTCAGATCTGGTCACCAAACACGGCTAACGCCATTTCAAGCAAACGTTTCGATTCTGAATGAGTCTCACGCCAGGGAGATACTGATAGTATCTTACACTCTGGAACGTGCCGCAAATATACCGTACATTCTTTTAAATGAATTAATTTTGAAATAACACAAATTATTCAAATAAAATTTATTTGCCCACGGCGGGATTCGATCCCGCGACCTTCGGATTGAGAGTCAAGAGCTTTACCCATAGACTACGCCGGCCGTTGAATACGCCAGTTTTGGTGTAAAATAATATTCACATAAAACACATTCGTAGTTTAGAAATTATTTTGTTTATAATGTGAGCAGAAATTTAAATTTCTGTGAATGAAGCTTGGATGCACCGTATTTTGTAGTCAGGTAGGTTAAGATATCAATATCTAAAAGAGGGTTTAATATAGGCAGGTAGGTACTCCACCGATACATACTGACCAAACCAGAAATATTGCTACAATTAGCGCAGAATCATGAATGAGCCACATATACGGTGGGTACCTACATAAAGTCTATCAATTCGGTTCAACACTCGCACGAGGCTTTGCACGTCTGTTTTCGCGCATGTATTAAGAGGGAATAACCAGACAAAACCGGAAATATGTCATTTTTAAATCAAATTTTAGACGTATTGACTCTTTTCCACAAAAAAATATAAATTGATTTCGAAAGATTGTTCTATTATCTAGTAAGGCTTTGTTTGAAATTTGGAAAAAAATATGATTATTTTTAGTAAAATAAGATATTTACCATAGGTCGTTAGCAGATTTTTGTATTATACAACACACATTTCAAATCATGTAAACATGAAGTAAAATAAATCAATAAATTATCTGAAAAAGCTATATTTCAGAATTTTAATTTTAGTTTAAATAAAACCATTTAAAAAAAGATACGCGCACGTGTTTTGTGACGAAAATACTTCAGTTTGTCTGTTTATTTACGGTCTTACAAATTAATATATTCAAGATTTTTTTAACATTTTTATTTTGCTTGGACATCATTGAAAAATTATAAATACTTATAATCAAAAAATAATTACAAAAAGTACATAATTTTTATAGTTTTATCATCACGCCTTTCAGCATTTGTAGGTATAAATTAAAGCAAATTTTGAATGAAATAAAATCGATATTGAGTTGTAATTTTAAAAAGCTGGTACGGAGAATAATTAATCTTTCTCATTGGAATCGCCCTCTACTAATCGTAAGAACATCTTTCGACGAAATTTGGATTCTCGGCCGCTGGCTGGTTAAAAGCCCTTAAATTTGCCTTCAATGGGGACTGAGAAGCGCATGGGACAAGATACTTGCGGTGGTAGATTTATTGGCGAAGCGACCCCTCCCGTCGCGGTCAAATTGCATTCTGCGGACCAGCTCGTGCGTGTTGCAAACTGCACCGACTGCGCATGCACATTCAGTTTCATTCATAAAACTGAACTGGCTAATATATCGCATGACAAAAGGAAGGACGGAACAAATTTACGATAATAAGAAATATTAATATGGGGATTGAAACAACTCCTGACATGCTAACTAAAAAAAGTAGTTTGTGTCGTGCTCGTGTATTTATTGTAAAGATTACTACGGCATCTGCTTTGTCTCTTTAAGACACGCATTATTAATAAATCCACTTCATTAACCCGCCTCACAACGCTGCCCAACCCGATGGCGTCATAGTTACCCTGCCTTTACACATTTTTTGAATATACACAGGAGGCCCTGAGGAAAATAATTCCCCTCAGGGCCTATGTCATCTTTGGGAATGCTGTGTGGAGGGTCTTTTTGGGAAAGGAAAGATAGGAAGTTCTGAGAAGGAAAAGGGTATTAGGGGGGGGGGGGGGGAGGAATCTGGGGGTCAGTGTGTTCAGGAGTAACGGACGTATGAATCCATCCCTCCCACTGCAGTGCAAGGCGATATTCCGAGAAAGTACGGCTGGAGAAGTCAAAACTCCCTCAACCATTCTCACGCCGCCAAGATCCGAACCAACCTCACCCCATGAACCCGCGCATCCCTGCTAAGTCACCAAACGTAACGGACCACTTGGGGTGACGTTTGGCAGAGATGTTGGTTATATCATAAAAGTTCCCGGGGCGGCGGTACCCGTACCCACCCCCCCAATTGAAAACGTGTCAACCGATATACATAGGCACATTACTGGTAATGGGCATAATCGAGACGTTTGGTAATAAAATATTCTTTTCCAAAGTTTGTGAGTACCTAATGAAATAAACTAAGGTTTCGAATTCGTTTTCTATAAATGTTTTCCACTAACCTCTTTACTGGGTACGCAGATGGGAGTTCCTTCCCTGAGAATGCCGGCCTCGATGATAACACCGATGACAATCGGGTCTCGAGAGTTGAATACAAATTGGGGCAATATCTGAAACAAAAATTAAAATTTATAGAGAACCTTTTTCGAACATCTATGGACAACTGAAATCAATCAACAGCTGATTCTGACAGATCCAAATTTAATTATCAAAGTAGTGACATTTTAGCACATTAAAAGACTAAGCATAGTCGAAACACTTAAACCAGTGAAACATTAAACATAAAATCAGTGTATTTCATAGTGGCAGTGAAAAATAACTCTATATCTTGCCCTGAAAAATAACGACAATTGACTGTCATTGTAAACCATAGACAATTTATGATTTGAATTTTTGAATTTGAATTTTCAAATCCTTGAATTTGTTCAAAGGTGTTTCGAAGTCATAGACAAATAAGTTAAGTTATAATCATTTTTAATCAAAGGGGTACTTCTGAACAACCACAAGAAACCTACCCACAAATAAAGAAATAAAATGTCTAAATCACGCAAGGTTTGCAGTGCAAAGAAAGCGGCTTCCTCACCTCTAGCAACCCCGCTCGGCCCTATGGATTCACCATCGGCGCATCAGTCAATAATAAATATTGACACTGACTCGCTCATCAATTTTTTCGAGTCGAAACTTGAAACCATGCGGACTGAAAACAAGAAAGCAATTGATGCAGTTCAGCTAAAATTAGATGCGCTGTCTAATGAATGGAAGGACCAGTACGCGAAAATTCTGGAATGTGTGAGCGTTCTCCAACAAGAAAACACCAACCTCCGGCAAGAAGTCCAGTCACTCCGAGATGCACACGATGAGATGGAGCAGCGCAGTCGAACGTGCAACATTGACATCCATGGCATTCCCGAGGCAAAGGGTGAAAATTTAATCACCCTAATAGATAAAATAGGATCAAAAATTAACGTCCCGCTTCCAAGTAGCTGTGTGGTGTCAGCGCACCGCGTCGCTCGCGGTCACTCGTCGCCCTCCAACCGTCCACGCAACATTGTCATCCAGCTTTCCACAAAGCGTCTCCGTGATGATGTCATCGCTGCAGCAAGGACTCGCCGCGGCCTCACCACGGAACAATTAGGACTAGGTGCTCCAACCACCAATTTTTATATTAACGAGCACCTGACATTAAAAAATAAAATACTTTTTGCGAAAACCCGAACCGCTGGAAAAGCCAACGGCTTTAAATACATATGGGTGCGAAACGGCAGTATTCTAGCGAAGAGGAACGATCTCTCGAGGGTAGTCACCATTCGTCGTGAGGAAGACCTTCAAAAAATCATCACGCATGATCAACAAAACATATGACTCCTACCACAAAGATGTTACTGCTGTCATCAATGCCCGCCTTCTTCCAATTTTCTCCACCCTTGTTTATTAATCTGTTTTTTTCAAAGCTATTTTATATTTTTGTTTACTGAGCAATATCCCTATAACTTTATACCTATACCATGTTTCTTGCATATTAATTCACCTTGTAAAATGTGGACATATCTTATACTCCTTCTAATGAGTAATCTATGTTTTATATGTAATTTCGATACCTCGTATGTCCTACATAACGTATCACTCCCGCGATTGTGGAATAAGTCAAAATACACTCTTACTCTAGTGAAATGATCTCATCATCTATCTCTGTTTACTACCAAAACTGTGGTGGTATTAGAACCAAAACTCAGGGGCTACTAACTAATATATTATCGAATAATTATGACGTTATAGTGCTAGTTGAAACATGGCTTGTAGCAAGCGTAAATACAGCTGAATTCATAGATTCGCGATACATGGTGCTCCGACGAGATAGGGACCGTATACTTACTGGTAAGATGGACGGAGGCGGTGTGCTGGTAGCAGTGCGTAAGGAACTCGCGGCTTCCCGGCTCGATGACTGGGAAAACAGTCAAATCGAACAAATATTCGTATCTATTCCGGTAAGGTCAATCAATCTCATCATATGTGCAGTATACGTACCTCCTGCCTCGCCACCAACGATTTATGATATTTTCTGCAAAAACCTGGAATCTGTATTTTCATCTGAACCAAACAATATGTTTTGTGTAATAGGAGATATGAACCTACCTTCTCTTACTTGGTCATTTTCCGAAGGCTGCAGTCAAGGTCTCGCCTCCTCAAACACGGTTGCATCGCAAACTTTGCTTCAAACAATGTCATTGATGAACTTGTTCCAATATAATTGTATCCCTAACCATAATGAAAAATACTTAGACCTCATATTCTATAGTCGCGAAACAAATGTTACACGTAGCAACGACCCTCTGCTTTCAGAGGACAGACACCACCCAGCCCTTGAATTCGATATATCCCTCGCTCAACCAAAAATCAATAACAAAAAAGAGTGTAAGCGCAATTTTAGGAAAGCTGATTATACTCAGATTAATAACGACATCAATTGTATTGATTGGTTATCTGAAACCGCAAACTTATCAGCCGAAGAAGCAGTAGATCGATTCTATTTAATAATAAACAATGTGATTGATAAGTTCATTCCAGTATTGGCACGACGAAATGACAAATTCCCCATATGGTTTACTCCCGAACTTATTAGGATATCACGGAAAAAAGATAAAGTTTGGCTCAAATGGAAGACATATAAAAGTCTTTCTGACTATCGTAAATTTTCCTTCTTACGTGCTACATACAAAAAATTGGCTAGTGAATCTCGAAAATTATTTTTCGACAACATCGAAAGTTCATTGCAAAATAATATTAAATGTTTTTGGTCATACATATCCTCATTAAAATCATCTGATGGATATCCTGCTACTATGTCCTTCGAAGGGCGCAAATCTAATGATGCCCAAGAAATCTGTAACATGTTCTCTGAGTTCTTTAAGTCAACATTTGAACCCTCCTCTATCAATGACACAATTAACATCGACCAACTTGAGGCCGTTCGGGACTCTGAACTTACGCACATTCACACCATTAAACTAACGGAACAAGAAGTCCAATCAAGTTTAAAGTCGTTAGATATAAACAAAGGTGCGGGTCACGATGGAATACCGGCATATTTCCTCAGATCTGCTGCGTCGTCACTGTATGTTCCACTTACCATAATATTTAATAAATGCCTGAGTGACGGGGTTTTCCCTGATAGATGGAAGTTGGCTTATATTATACCAGTCCACAAGAGTGACTCACGTCAAAAAATCGAAAACTATAGGCCAATATCCATTCTCTCGGCGATCCCTAAACTCTTGGAAAGGCTTGTCCATGATAACATATATCCCCAGCTTGACGCCAAAATCACAGAACAACAACATGGGTTTGTAAAAGGCAAATCTACCATGAGTAATTTACTAATTTACTCAAATTTCTTATTCACTAGCATGGATCGAGGCCACCAGGTAGATGCAATATACTGCGATTTCAAAAAAGCTTTCGACAAGGTTGACCACCTTATTCTTATTAAAAAAATAATGTTCAACGGAATTAGGGGAAACTTATTACGTTGGTTTGTCTCATATTTGACAAAAAGACAACAAGCTGTATCATTACGAGGACATACTTCTACGTGGGAACCAGTTACTTCTGGCGTGCCACAGGGGTCAATCCTGGGTCCGCTGTTATTTATACTTTTTATTAACACTGTTACTAAATGTTTCATGCATTGTTTATTTCTTTTGTACGCCGATGATATAAAAATATTTGCCATTGTTAGGAATTTCAACGATTGTCTGCTCATCCAAAGTGACTTAGTAAGGTTCGAAGCATTTTGTAATGAAAACAAAATTTACCTAAGTTACAACAAATGTAAACAAATAAGCTTCACTAAAAATCACAACGCTATTATACACAATTATTGTATTGGTAACTATTTACTCGAGCGCGTTTACTGTATAAAAGATCTAGGGGTACTTTTTGATTCTAAACTCCATTTCGATGCGCACATTGAGAATATTGTAAATAAAGCTTACTGCATGCTAGGATTTGTCATCAGAAACAGCCGCGAATTTCGAAAACCGGAAACTTATCTTCTACTTTACTACTCGCTGGTCCGCTCTCAACTAGAATACTGCACCTCCATATGGACACCACTTTACGGTGTCTATAAAGACAACATAGAAAGTATTCAAAAGAAATTTCTGCAATACCTCAATTACAGAATGAGCGCACCTAAACGGGGGTACATGAATATGCTCTCGAATTATAACGTCTCCACTCTAACTAACCGGCGAACATTCCTTGACCTCATGACTCTATATAAAATCTGCAACAACATTATTGACTGTCCTGACCTACTGAAACTAATAAACTTCAAAATACCACCCAGAGTAACAAGGCTTAACGACTTATTCCACATTAGCCGGACGCGTACAAATGCTGGTGTCAGGGATCCAATCAGAAGAATGTGCGAATCGTTTAATCAAAATCAAAACCTCAAGGATTCCGACTTATTTTTTGATACACGCAGTACCTTTAGTAGAAAATTGAAGGCTGTTTTCCTACAAAGTACAATAACTTAGACATCACTCGGTTTATAATTTTAACTACCTTTCTTTTTTCAAATTTATGTATGACATTATTTTTTTTTTATCTATATTTACATATTTTTTTATATATTTTTGGTCTTACCATCAAAACAATTTGTAAACTTTTATAAGGATATTGCGCACATTTTTTTTTTATCTCTCTATTTGTAAAATAATATTCTTATGTATATACATACGTCTTTTCCTTATTTAAAAGTAAAAATATTTGCATATGTTTTTATCTGCTGTTAATATTAATTCGTGAGAAATAGTTTGGATGCAGGTGAATTCTCTATCAATAGTTTTGTATATTCTTGTCAATTGACATCTGTATCTGTATTTTCTCCTTAATAAAAAAAAAAAAAAAAAAAAAAAAAAAAAACCAAAAATCATAATTCTACATACGACTGTAAATGTTATACCCGACAGACTTCATTTATTTCGATTCCCGAGCTTATTTGGAGTAATAACAGTAAGTACCTACTTGTCATTTTGTTATCAGGTGACAACTTTTTTCAACTTAAAACAACTTGGCGGTCGCTCAGCTGAGTGACCATTGGCGACATGACGTGATAGAAATATACAGGACTAGCTTTTGCCCCCGGCTTCGCTCGCATAGTATTAGGGGGGTTTCCTCCTCCACCTTCCCTATCTCCACTCCACTCCTCCCCTCCTTGGCATCCCCCCTCCCCATTCTCCCCCCTCTCCGCCCCACCTACCATCAACCCCACCCCCCACCCTTCAACCCTCCCCCCCTTACCGTCCCCTCAATACCCGTTACATTCATTTTTCACCCATTGCAATTTTTTATCCAAAATTTCTTAATGCCAGAGCTCTGAGCTATAGCCTATGTGTTATTCTGATGTATGAGCAATATCATTGTAAAGTTTCATTAAAATTCATTCAGTAGTTTATGCGTGAAAGAGTAACAAACGTACATACATCCATACATACTTTCGCCTTTACAATATCGGTAGGATGCATCAGGACGTACCCAAAAGAATTTAAACCATAGATTCCTGAGCATATTTGAAGTAACAAATGTAAGTATGTCATTTTGCTGTCTGATGACAATTCATTCAATTAAAAACAAAAATAAATAATTTCATCCCACTTCGCCATTGAGTAAGTACATTTTAGGGCATCACGTCATTCTTCGACTCTTTACAGCAGCAGCTTGGAGACGAGACAAAGGACTATCACGAGATCCGTTGCGGCGTGCAGCAGTTTGATCAATAACGAAGTGAGGTAGAAAAATCTATTTTTGGTTTGTGACTCTGTTTAGTCCAAATATGCTCGGGAATCGCTGGTTAGTTTTTCGGGTAAGTGCTGATAAACCGTGTATAATTTTTGTTAATAATTGGAAAAAAAATATCACCGGAGACCAAAATGCAATTTGTATACTTTAAGGTACTAACACACAAGCCGGCTTATGAGCATGCAAATTGATGAGCACGCTCCTGTCAAAAATAGTCAACTGTACACATTTGCTCAATAATGAGCAGGCTTGGTTTGAGCTTTCTCGCGAATGAGCGTGCTCAAAGCCAACATTTGAACAGACATGCTATTTAATGAGCATGCTCATGTCAAATAAATGTCACATAAGTCAGTTTCATTCTCTCGCTCGCTCACTCGCTAAATAAAATAATATTACTGCTTGCAATGCAATTATTTAAGAATCTTCTGACCTAAAAAAATAAGTCGTTTGTTTTGGGTCCAAGATGTCAACAAAGCCGAAAATGACTAAATATTAAAAAATAAATGCTAATTTCAATAGAATGCGGCTTTATTTTGGAGGTAAAGGAGCTTTTGGGGAATTTGGAAATCTATTGTGGGTATTTTAGTGACCTTGTGATCCAAATATATTCGTGGTTCCCATAATAAATCACGAAAAACAAGGATTTTTGGTCTCCCCTGCGGGCTACGAGTATTTTGATATTTTTGCAAAGAATGTGCAGATGCGAACTGAGATCGAATTGAAATGAGCATTCTCATAAGCTAGCCTGTTCACACATGCTTAGAGCCTTCCCCTTCTACTGCATGCTCATTAATTAAATGGCTGTTGATTTGTGAGCATGCTCATTCGGCTTCAAATGAGCATGCTCATTACTAGCAAACGTCACTGACACACATGGTACTATGTAGCAATTTCTACTAGGTAGCATGCTCTTTGGCTTCAAATGAGCAAGTGTGTTTCATTACACCAAATAAGTTAAGGAATCCTTTCTGTAATGTAAATAGTGTTGAAATAAAAGAAAAACTTGACTCACCCTAAGCTTGCAAGGGAAAACGGCAATGTGCTTGAACTCCTCTCGCTTGCGGGCCTTGAGTGCCGCCCTGTGCGCCATGAACTTGTCGAACAGGTGGTAGATGATGTCCGCGTGGAAGATTGTCACCCCCAGGTTGTCGGCCATCTCCTGCGCGTCGCGCTCGATCTTCACGTCGAAGGCCAGGATGACGGCGTACTGCGGCTCGTGCTCCAGCATGGCGGAGGCCTTCATCACGTCGCGCTTCACCACGGGGCCTATCCTGATCGCCGAGTACTGGGGACAAAACAACAAAACTTATGAGACAGTGAAGAACGGAGTATTGGGGGCGAATAGCGAGGTACCGCAGTCAGTGAAGAATATTTGTGATGGAGGCCAAATCCCACAGAATGGTACAGATAATACCTAAATACTTTAATTTCCACTGTCTCTCCTCCACCATGCGACTGCTGAGTCTGGTCAATTTAAGAGTACCTATTATAAAAGGACCTATTTAAACGTCACCATTCAAAAACAAATTGTGTAGCAAACTCGTCAATTTCTTGCGTACGTACGAGGAAACGAATATACAAATGATATCGAAATTTTTTATGTAACAAATTCGAAAAACAAACCTTTTTTTATCAAGATATCTGATATATGTAATTTCAGTATATTATTATTATAAACCGATAATCCAGTTGATTAGTTCATTAGACATCTCCAAATACCAAGTTTTAAGATATCTATTGATTTTTTTTTTAAATAATCAAAAACTAATGAGAGGTGTCTTTTTTATTTTTATATGAATACCTCACAAGAGTCCCAGCTGCTCCCGTTTGGAGCCATCTATTGCATCCCCAATTGGGGTATGTTGAGAGACTGAAGGTAGTGGGGAAGGGAAGGAGAAGTACATATGTATAACATCTATAATCAATTTAGAAGAACAAATAAAATTATTAATTTAAGATATTTAAAAAAAAACATTGCATCAGAAAAATAATAACAATTGCCCATAATAAAAGCTCAACACTTCGTGATTTAATTTCTAAGCAAATTTTGAAAAGAAAAGTATCACATTTGAGTGAAGTGTCAAATTCTTTATAAAATACGATATACATTCTCATAATTCAAAGACTATTACATACATATTAAAATCCATTAATATTATTCATCGATTTGTATATTAATGTGTAAAGTATGTATTAAGTGCAGTTGTATGTAAATACAATTTCCGCGTGTGTAATGCATCTCTCATTAAGATTTAATTAGTGACTAGATGTATAATATGTAATTTACATTATCTATTTCATCCAGAATACATTAACATCGATATATTAATTACATCACTTTAATCCTCATTAAAATAGATTCAGCTAAATTGAATATTCACTCAGCATATTTGTGCAAATACATGTTTACTATCCGTAAATTACATGTTCACTATCCGTAATTTTGTGCAAATACATGTTTACTATCCGTAAATTACATGTTCACTATCCGTAATTTTGTGCAAATACATGTTTACTATCCGTAATTTTTTTGCAAATATCAGTTATGTCCAACACAGTACTATTTTGGCAAGCTTGAAAGGAAACTAATGACTGAATACGTTAGTTATATTGAAATTCCAAAATTGAGACCACACTTTTGGATCTAACAATGCCTAAGGACGGGCAAACCAGTTGTATTATTAATAAAACTAAAAAAGTTCACACACGTAACACGTAATTATCACCATTATTTTGTTAATATTTAGGGTAGTCGTCTTTCTTTTACTGGCTATTACCTCTCTAAACTATATTTTTGCATTTTTATCGATTATTGACAATAATGATCGTAGCTAGTTCGTTTCATCGCGATGAACGACATTCCTCGCTCAAAATGAAGCGGGCTAAATCTGCCGCTAAAGCCTTGATAAGCCCGAGAAGAGTTCCTTTTTAGACGTCGAGACGCACCGTCGTAAGTAATAGTGAGTACTACCATACCACAGTCCAATTTTGTAAGTATGGACTATTATATTCATCCCCGATGAGAAATATCGACGTTATTAATTGATAATCAAACTAAAATAGTCTGTTAAGAGATTTTAAAAGTTTCAACATCAGTTTGTTTTCAGTGGGTAATTTCATGAATAGTAGACTCCGGTAAACAAATACTAATTAAAATTATATAGCATTTAGCACTATTCTGATTGAAGTGAGGAACTTTATCTCGAATTAGTAAAAATCGACCCGCCTATAAATATTTTAGGTTAAACTGCCGTCGCGCGTCGTTAACATTTTGCGATCTCCCGATGACAGTAGAAAGCATAGATATAGCGCTCACTTAGACAGTAGTTTGGTTTTCAAAGAAATAGAAACATTTTTCTCTATTAAAATCATAGACAATCCGTGTAATACTAAAGATATCTAGGTGTGCGACCTTTAAGCTGTGCTCAAACACGGCTATAAACTTCGAGTATATATCTGTCGAACCGCGAGCACTTATGTTTTGTAGCGTTCACACGACGCCATCAAGTATTTCTTCCTATGGTAGGAGAGGGGTCAGATGAATTAGCGAGCGGCCACGGAATGCACATTTTTTGTACTGAATCTGTCAACTTGACATCCGTCATCCACCGGTCTAGGCAGCTCCGTAATTAAAATGACCCCTCTCCTGTTTTCGTCGGAGAGGGGGTTGTATAACTTTTCGTATACGGCGTAAGATGTGTATTGTCTATGGTTGATCTGCACTTAAGCCGCTGAGGTGTGAACAGTCTGAAGGGATTGTATGGAGAGCGATATTTGGCGTGCGATGATCTTTCATATTTTATAGCGGTGTCTGAACACCCCATTATGCGGATTATGTTCCAAGCCACTCTAACGACATTCCAACGAAGCCAAGCTTAAAATCAACTGATATACCGGGCCTACACGATGACGATTTAAACGTTTCTACTTATCTAGATTTGTACATACGTTGTGTGTACGCAGACGTAAAATATGGAATTTCCACGTGTTGTTGGAGTACCACAACATTTTTGCCGAATCAACAACGATTATCTACACTACTTCGATAAGATTTACACAAATAACGTACGTCGCAATACGTTATCACAACCGATAATATCATTATTAGGTTATGTAAATATTTATGAAATAAATAAATGGATAGTTTCAATAAGCAAATAAAAGTAACGTGGGAGAAATATGTATTACAAGCTGGGTTACCTGGCTTCGCTCAGTGAGTTGATGTAAGATTGAACTGACGTTCGTACCTACAACGCATCTTGCTTTTTATCCCCCTACAAATGGGTAGCATTTATAAAAGTATAAAAAGCAAGATCCGTTGTGGGAATATATTTTTCCATAATGATCTGGAATTGTCCGGAATGTTCCCGAACGTTCCAAACTATTTCTGAACATTCCACAACATTCCAGAATGTTCTGGATGTTTTGTAATGTTGTGGAATGCTTTCAAATACTCTCAAATGTTCTGGACTGTTCTAGAAATTTCTAGAGGGCGAAATTTCCAGCCCTTATATCTTCAAAAGCACGCCCTTCAAATAAAAACGAGAACCTTCTTCGTGGATAGGGGATAGAGGGCTACCACACCATATAACTCCATGTATCGTATCGGGACTCGTTTCTGGGTTTTAGCTGGACGCACACTTTTGTATACTTTCTTTCAAAATATAAAGATATTGATTAGGTTTAATTGAAAAATCAAAAAGAGACTACTCTATAAACTTAACAGCAAAATCGTGCTAGAAGGCTCAAATACAGTTTAAATAAATTATCTTTTTCTAGTATCCACAATAATATTTAAGTATTTTTCACTTCAATCAGTCTGAGTCTAATTGAAAAATTATAAAAATAGCTACAATGTAGCCAGATAGGAATCGGAAATTTAGATGAAATCTTCGTAATTAAGTAAATATGTAAAACACACAGTTTATTCACCATAAAATAATATGCATTTTTTCCCAGACGAGTATAAAATGGCTTTCACATTTTCACACATTTATTCCACGCCTCATACATTATAGACTTGAGTTTAAAGGAACTTAAAGCTAATTAAGTGCGAATCAGCATAAGGAATGAATTATGAGAGGAAACACAATAGTTACACCTAATATGTAAATTTAACGAGTTCTAATAAAACCCATTTAAATTCCGTTGTATATTCCCCAGTTGAAAAGAAGTAAGACTGATTCACTGAGCAAGAAATATAATGCAATGAAGAACAATGATATCCCCAGTTAAAATACCCCAAACTTCATTAGGCGGTTCTAATGGGAAACATTGTGCATATTAATTGCCAAGACCAGGGTCAAATTATTTATTCAATCCTCTGATTATTCTAACTGGTTTTTTTTTAATGAAGTCTTTGAAGAAGTAAGGCGAATAAGGCAAAACATTCTTCTAATTAGGTAAGTAACGAATAAAGATAGACAAAATCATCGTGGTGCGCTGTTTTGATCAAATACCGTCCACAATAATAATATTTGGATGATTTGTAAAATACCGTTTTTGTGAAAAATCATCTCAAAGGCAAATCGCCTATGTCTTGAACTAGAGTGTCTTTGGCTTTCCATGCAACGCAGGACCACGAGGAGTCGAGGAACCTTGTCCATTGAGTCCAAGGATTGACGCGGGGTCACAATCATCAGCAAAGAGGAAACTCGTGATGATGTTTAAGAACATTTGGCAAAAGAACTAATAACATTGTATATCAAGACTCCTCTCGAAAAGAATCTAATCCCCAATATCCATAAAACACTCGTCAACCAGTTTTCAGCCATGGCTTAACCTAACCTAACCACGAATAATGAAAATTTGAGATTTTGGTGAGGAAAATCCACGCATCTTTGGAGTATCACGAGAAAATGTTGTACGGCGTAAGAGGTTCAGCTACAACAATTCTTTCAAGAGCTTTCAATAACAAGACGGTGGGACACATAGCAAGGATGGAAGACATCAGACCATCAAACAGGCTTCTCTAAAGTTAGCCCGCAGAAAAAAGAGTGTTGGGAAGTAATAAACAGGAGTATATCGATGATCACTGCATCATTAAGCATAAGGGAACTTTATACCAGCAGTCATAGAACTTCCTGGAAGTGCTTTCCTCCACCCCAGTTCGGAAGGTTTACGATATCCTCAGTTCTGCGGAGCGGGAATGGCCACCTCCCTAATTAGCCAGAGAGATAGACCCGATAGCCTACGCATGCGCATCGCGGTGCATCACTCACGCATCGCAGTTCAGGTAATTGCGGAGACATACATATTATATATGCAAATGTCTTCAGGCAATAAAAATACTTCCAAGGGCATTATCGGCCGGATGGAGATCGGAAACGGAGATTAGATTGAGATCATCATCGCTTGAGGAGTATTTGTATACAGTTCAACCAACGATGACTCTTGCAACAAGATACAAGAAGAAATCCACAATTTCATAAAACTTGACGGTTAGCTACGCTCAACCTCTCGTTAGCAATGTTAGCTGTGTTGCAATTCATGCAAAGACTGTTGTCTGCTTAGTACTCCGGGAACAGAATAATTGTGCAGACAGTTTTATCTACTCGCTAGTCGCTATCACCTTATCTCAGTTGCGGATTTTCCGTGTTCGTTGCACTCACGTGTGAAAAGATCTCCATACGGATGTTGCGGGGAGCTTATCGCGCGTTCCATGCCTAATGCTTCGAAGAAAAATGATTAGTTACCTACTGAATATTTTAAAAACTAATTAAAGGAATTAAATTAAAGATGTTGGAGTAATACAAAACAAACAAAAAACAAGTTGTTCACTGCCTGTGTAACTAACTAACCATCACGCCGTTTCCCCGCAGGGGTAGACAGAGAGAACGGACCGCCAAACAACTCGGTCTTGGCACACACTCCTTGACTCACTCACATTCATACATCGTCTCACACATACTCTTCTATTATTCGGACTTTTGACATGGGCCGACTCAAGAATCTGATTCACTTGATCGTGCAATGTCTTCCTCGGGCGTCCCCGACTTTTTCTACCATTTACATTTGCGTCATATATTCTTCTTACACTACTTTCTTCGTCCATTCGCTCTACATGCCCAAACCATCTGAGGGTCCATTTCTTAATCTTACTCATCAGCCTTACATTTTTTGCAGATATCCACATTCCTCACACGATTATACATGATTTAACCAGACATATGCCTCAGGGATCTCATTTCAACGGCATTCAGTTTACTTTCATCCTTCCTCTGCCAGTTCCATGCCTCACTGCCATACATCAGGGTAGGTATCAGGACTCCATTGTGGACTGCTAGCTTAGCTTCTTTTGACAATTTTTTAATTGGCGCCAAGGGCATTCAGTCCTCCATTAATGGAGTTACCGGCATTAACCCTTCTTTCAATATCCCTATCAGCCTTCCCATCTCTCGTAAACATACTACCCAGATACACAAACTCATCCACCTGCTCCAAGTATTCATCATTCACAACTATATTACAACTACAACTATAGTACTGTTTTCGTACTCTCTCTTTCAAACACCATGACTTTAGACTTACTTACATACATCATGGAATTAAGACTATAAATGTAATTTGATAGACCACAGTAAAATAAGTCACTATTTGAATAATTCCGTTCAATTCTATTCCACTCATTTGTTATTCATTACATTTTTTGAATACGTATGTTCTATTCAATTTTCAACAATGTTGCATAACACAGTGTTTCCAATATTATGTCCTCCACGTACAAAATGATCTGTCAGATAAGTATGGTCATGTATATTATCTACCTGTAATACACATCATATCCTCTTGCGTGCAAAACTGTACATAAAATACTCTAACAGTGAAAGTAATAAACACTAAAGTGATCAGCCAGGTAAGTATGGTCGTATGTATAATATTATCTACCTGTAGTAGGTACACTACGTGGTTCGCTACGTTTGGTGACTTGGCAGGGGTGCCCGGGTTCATGGGATGAGGTTTGTCTTGGTGGCGGATACGTTTTCCCAACCACTGCGTGGCGGGCTAGATAGGAGGAGACTGATTGAGGGAGGCCTTTTGACCTCTCCAGCCGGATTCTCCCGACCCTTCACCTTGCACCGCAGTGTGAGGAATAGATTCATACATCTGTCACTCCTGGCCACACTGACCCCCAGATTCCTACCCACCCCTCATACATCATTTCCTACATACCCTCATTCCTTCCCACATCTTCTTCTCCTTCCTTTCCCTTAAAAAACCCTCCACACAGCATCCTCAAAGATGACATAGGCCCCTAGGGAAATTGTTTTCCTCGGTGCCTCCTGTGTGGAGCTAATGTAAAAAAAACACATTATGTCCTCTTGCGTGCAAAACTGTGTATAAAATTCTCTAATAAACAGTGAAAGTAATAAACACTAAAGTGATCTGCCAGGTAAGTATGGTCATTGGTCATGTATAATATTATCTACCAGTACATAGCGTCCTTGAGGTGATTTTTTACGAAAACGGTGTTACATAAACTATCCAAATATCATTATTTTCGTTATTTGTTTTGGGGGTGTTATACATTGTTGCGCTACCTCCTTCTTTAGCCAACTTTTCGGACAGCATTTCAGTGTCCATCATCAGGGCAGATCCGGTAGACATCTACCGGTTGGCGATAGATGGCTAATAAAGCCATTTCAAGCAAAGCTTAAATTCTGAATGGTGGTCTTACTCAGGGCGAAGTTGAGAGTACCTTCCACTCTGGAAATCTCCAACATCTATCTCCTTACTAGAACAAACATAATAGAAGTCACATACGACCTCTCGCTGGGACTAGTATACATAGTATATACATCACGCAACACTTTTTATATAAACGATAAGTTCATTTACGTAAACAAAAAAATATTTGAAAAACAAATAATTCAAGATGATAATAATTATTTTTCGAGATCGCTGACCTGACAAGAACGTTATTTAAGGACCATAAAACAATTAATTATTATGTAAGTATATATAGGTATCACAAAAAGGTTCCCACCAAAATTAAAATCCCTTAGATCTATTTTACCTCTTGGAAACATTTAATTAAAAGACCGAGCTCTCCCCTCGCAGGAGTTGAGAGGAGCGGAAGTTGCCTGACCTAAGATGCGGCTGCAACAATTAAAGGACCAAAATAAGTCTATGCCAAGAGAAGCAGGGAACGAAAGGGGAACAATGTTATTTTCATAAATTACCCTGGGATCAGAGGGCTGCAGCTTTTCCCCCGTTAATCCATTAACGACCAGACTAGACGATAATTTATTTAACTAATTTCTTCTCAGACGAGTCGGATTGTTCCGGTGCCAAAAGGACAAGTTCAAAGTCGACTATTTTTGAGGAAAGACACTCGGTTTGGTACGTTTTGAACCAGACTACCTAAACCTAAAGCATTGTCATAGAAATCACTAGGAGAGCTATCGGATAGTTTTGTAACGCAGGCAGTATTAAAGTTATCAGTAGAAAACGAGCACAAATTTACAGAAAGGACCAGACTAGATGATAATTTATTTAAGTATTAATTTTTCGAAGAAAACTTCTCCGAAAAGATTTTATTTAAGTAATTTCTTCTTAGACGAGTCGGATTGTTCCGGTGCCAAAATGACAAGTTCAAAGTTGACTATTTTTGGGGGAAGACACTCGGTTTGGAAGTTTTTGAACCCGAATACCTTTTTTTTTATTATTATAGTGACTATATAAAAAATTTTACATACAAAATATAATGGTGAAATTAAGTATAAAATATTGTATTTCTTAGTCCTCCTCACTAGGGGGTCCTGTGCCGAGGCGGACTAAAGTTATTTAAATATAGTTTATTTGTCTTCTATGTCGTTTTTAGCGTCTTCGCTAGGGTTTTCTCATTGACCTCTTTAAGCCATATTTTTATTCTTGATTTGTATTCAATTGGATTTTTTATTAGTTTTATGTCTCGGGGAAGGATGTTATGGAGTTTTGTTGCAAAGTATGTATAGTTTCTTTGTCCAAATGTGGTTTTATAACTTGGAATATTTTTTATATCATTTTTATTCGATCTAGTGTTATGCATACACGGTCTAGTAGAGCGTTGTCGTTGAAATCACTAGGATAGTAAGCAGTATTAATGTTATCAATAGAAAACGAGCTCTAAATTTACAGAAAAGACCAGATTAGATGATAATAATTTCTTTAACTAATTGCTTCTTAGACGAGTCGGATTGTTCCGGTGCCAAAAGGACAAGTTCATAGTCGACTGTTTTTGAGGAAAGACACTCGGTTTGGAAGTTTTTGAACGTGAGACATTATCACAGATATCACTTTTTACCTAAGTCTTTGTCACAGATATCATCACTAGGAGAGCTATCGGATTGTTTTGTAACGCAGTATTAAAGTCATCAATAGAAAACGAGCACAAATTTACAGAAAGGACCAGACTAGATGATAATTTATTTAAGTAATTTCTTCTTAGACGAGTCGGATTGTTCCGGTGCCAAAATGACAAGTCCGAATTCGACTATTTTTGGGGAAAGACACTCGGTTTGGTAGTTTTTGAACCTGAATATCTAAAGCATTGTCATACAAAATACTAAGAGTGCTATCGGATAGTTTTGTATGCAGTATTAAAGTTATCAGTAGTAAACGACCACAAATTTATAGAGAGGCATAAAGCGCCATTGAAGTAAATACAGTGTTCAGAAACTGGCGGTACTAGCGGAAAACTGATGAACCTACATTACATTATTTGGTTCCATGGCAAATCAGAATGAAACCAACTCAGAAACACCCCAGAAAGGTCATTAAAAGCAATGAAAAAATAATTTTAAAATAGCCCGTAACCCTAACCTAAGTTAACCTATTTAAACATATTTTTTATTTTTTTTTATCATCACTCTTAATGACCTTTCTGAGATGCTTCTGAGTTGGTTTCATTCTGAGTTGTCTGGTCACCACATTATTTGTAGTCGATTTTGTGGTATAACTTTTTTGAATTCGAGCATTCGTTTTCGAGTAAATTGGGATTGAAGTTGTAATTTTTAGTCCAATTTGAAAAAATCGGCAGCTACGGGGTATCATTTTTCAAAAAACAATACATACATATACATAACAATACATACATATATACATACATTTGAAAATGTTTTTAATTTTTGGAGGATTGAAACTTCGTATCCAGTGCATATCTCGATACAGGAATGCCCTAGTGAGATATGCAGCTTATGTTTCTCATGTACTTCTTATTTTTTTTCAATAAATAAATAAATAAATAAGTGATCGGAATCAACCACGCTACCAAACGGGCCAAATCCCGAGGTGGTAAGACCGACATTCTGGTAATGATGTAAACGTCATCGAATTTCGGAGAAATGTGCATATGTCTGCATGTGTGCGTAATGCCACCAAAAGTTGATATAATGCACTGTCATCGACCGCGAGTCTATTTGCCGAGTTTCAGCTGGATCGGATATCGGGAACTGGGTCAATTTCCACTACTAAGATTCCACTTCATTCAACCGAAAAAACACAAGTAAAATTCAAAATAAATTGTTTTACAAAATAAGTTTTTTGGGGTTTATGATGAGATCTCCATTTTCCCGATTGAACTACGAGTTTCCGGACACCGTATATATTTAAATCGTAATAAATAAAACTACCGAAACAACAAAACTGTTCGATGATACTTCGTAGAGAAAAGAGCTGATGATGGCGAGGTTGCTGTAGCATGGTTTGCGACTTATATCTTAGTCATACATAAGGGTTCCATTACCCAGAGCAGTGATTCTAAGGCCCACCGATTAAAGACATTTTCTAAAGCCATCTGAAGTAACGTTTTGATCCCAAATAGAGGTCTATCACCAGATCGACACTGCAACCTTTAAGTAGTTTCTATTTTTCAACGACTCTAAAAATATTATCTAAGGATTTTTTTAATACTGACATTTTTATTTACGAGCCTCCGTATTACGAGCCCACATCATTACTAATACAAATTACATACCAGACTATCCTATACTGTGTCATTTATGTAACAAAAAGACCAATCTTGTGAGATTAAAAACATTAACTGGAATTTAACTGATTTCGGATAGAAAACATCGCAAGGAAGAGAAGAATGCAGTAAAATAACAACTCGGCTTTTCTATTTGGGAGTAATGAATTACCACTTAAGGGCTTGTTGACGCGTAAAAAGATCCTAATTGCATTCCATTTTTCCACTATCACCGTAATGCCTAATTGCAGCGATTTGGTATATTGAGTAATGGTTTGTATTAACCCATCAGGTCTCGGGCATATTCTGTCAAAAGGTTAGAAAATGACCGATTTTCAATAAAATCAAAATAAATGTAATATTTTTTACTGTACCCGAAACCTAAGAACGGTTTTTAAAAAGGTGATAGAATATGCTTTCAAACGTTATCATTAGAAATATTAAAAACATATAATTTTTAAAATATTAAAAATTTGAATACAAACATAAAAAAGTTTTAAAAATGACCCAACTTGCGTTATTTCTAACTAAAATTGGTGATAAGATAACAAAAAAAAAAAAAAAAAAGAGCACATATGTTGAATTATAAACAAAAATATGAATTTTCGAAATTTTATACATTTTTCTCAAATTTCTAACGGAAATTTTGGTTTCATAGAGGTGCAGATATAAATTTTTACATAGTTGATTTATAGATTTGAATATTAAGTGTGGGAGTTTTCTCCTTCCAACACCGACTAGGTTATAGTTCTGGCCAGGACAATCAGGGAAACAAAACGTCAAATACAAATGCCAAATATGAGACCCTTGTGAGCTGGAACAAATTTGGTGTCCTGTGAAAACGGCTTTAATCTTCTGCTCGTTAAGTCACCCATCGCTGAACGAGCAACATTTTTCACTAAGGGGTCGTCCATTAATCACGTGATGTTTTTTCAACTTTTTAAGTTGATATGTGGT
Organism: Limnephilus marmoratus; assembly: GCA_917880885.1. NCBI lineage: Eukaryota > Metazoa > Arthropoda > Insecta > Trichoptera > Limnephilidae > Limnephilus > Limnephilus marmoratus. The sequence goes on along the minus strand of OU862911.1, from coordinate 57,393,546 downwards.
GAGGTTTTAGACTAAACCCCCCCCCCCCCCCCCAAAATCACGTGTATTTTTTAGTACAAAGTATTTAGAAATTTTCAGAATATTATCACGAAAAATAAATACACGTGATATCTCATTATACCCCCCCCCCCCCTGGTGATATTTCGTAATTTTTTGCGAACCCCCCCCCCCCCCCCCCTTACGAGCCTCACGTGATTTTCCTACTAGATTGTACGAAAAATCTTACAAACATATAAATAAACATTAAAAAAGCAATCGTAAATAGCATCCACCCACCCACCAAAAAACGCCAAAAATACTAATTTCGGTTGTCTTTGCTTCGTATGTAACTCTGGTTGAATGAACTGAAATTTGCTTTTAAGTGTCATTTTCAAAATTGGAACAGATTGTGTGATTAAATAAGATAAGCGATGAAGCACCTATCCATCCATAATGTAATATACAGAAAATTATTTTAATTGTCATTTTCGAAATTGGAACTATGTGTCAAGAATTCAAACCATCCCCTGATTTTTCACGGGTCTGCGCTAGTTTTGATACAAATAATCTCATCAATATTTAAAATGATTTTACCTACAAGTTCCAGGGACACGGTGAAATTTTACGGATTTTCGGAAAGCTTCCGCAGTATTTTTATGGATAAAATTGTCTTTGAGATGGATGTATTTGAAATAAACATTGACATTTATAAATAATAAAATTTTATTATCAAAGTGAAAATGAAAAAAAAAATTATCGAAACTTTCGACTCGACACGTCCATAAATTTGATATAATCGAATCATTTCACTGTTAAAATATATAAATATTTTTTTTACGTAAATAATTTAAAAAAATATATATATAAACAATTTTGTAACTTCCAACTGCCAACGAAAAAATCCTTCAATTTATTGGGTTTCATCCATGGAATCGTGTATAAATATTTGAGATAAACTGAAAACAATAATTAAGTCCTTGCCCGGAAAAATGTTTTATCCAACAAAACTATCAATATTGAGTAATAGATGGAATAATGTTGGGCATATTAATAAATATCTTTAAGGTAGGGATCATGTAAAACAAATATTTTTAAGCCTGTGCGTGGCAGCCTTTAAAATTTGGTTTGTGGAAGAAAGTTGTATAATGCTGTTTATCGAAATCACGGGGCATGGTTTAATTCATGGGAATAAATTGAGAAAACGAACATCTTATGGCTTCAACTAGAAAGACTTCAAAACCAAGAAGCTGAAGAATGCAGGAAAGTAACATTTGTCCAGAAAAAAAATTATTAAGGCTGCTTTTTAGCCGTTGAAACAATTGTGTGGAATAATGTTTTAAGTTCGAGATCTCCCGACCATATCTCGAACGTAAATGATTTCATTTATTCACATCTTTTTATTTGCTATTTAAGCTCAAATGTGTAAATTTAATTTATGTTAGAAGAGCATATTGCTTTTGTAAGGTAATTAGGGTTAAAAAAAGTGGAATAATGTTGTACATGAAATTTTTATAAACAACATTTGTCCACCAATTTAGCATAAATTCGAGTAATAAACTCTAACTTAATCACCCTTCTTAACGACTTATCATTTAAAACTAAGAATTGCATGTTTATTGTATTTTATACAGGGTGTCCGGGGGTAAAGTGCATTAACTTTGAGAGGTGATTCCACATGATGGTAGGAGTAAAAAAGATTAACAACTTTTTCCGATATTCCAACACTTTTTTTCCCATACAAAAAGATCTACATACTAAAAATCCTTAGTGTGAGGTACGATCTTACTTGCTGAGAGCCTGCCGGGCGCCCGACTCGATTGTGATTGACCCGTATCGTAACAGCGGAAAATAATAAATCTGGCCGTACACGCCGGACTAATTTTATTTTTACCTCAAAACTACCCCTAAAAGTTGAAATTTCGAAAGAAGTTATTTATCTTTTTTACTTGTACTATCATGTAGAATCACCTTCCGAAGTTATTGCACTTTACCCCCGGACACCCTGTATATCAAATGTTATGTCACATAACTTGTTTCGTTTTTCCCATTTTTCTCGATACAAGAATATTGTTAGATGCAACATTTTTCCGGGCAAGGGCTTAATTATTTTTCTTTCCAATGACGAACAAATCATTTATCTCCGCATTATAGAAAAAAGATTAAAAAAAAACTGCCAGAACTGTCTTACAGAAGCTCTAACGGCGTGTGATGCTTGTGGCTAAACATGCCCTTCCGAGTCTTGATGGGTTAAAACATCCTGAATTTCCACTATTTAGCATAAAATCAACCACATTGCCTAAGCGAACCGTAAAATAAATGGACCATTCCATTGAGAACCGTAGCAGCGTCAATCTTCCCATTTCAGTGCAGGGCCGGTGACACATCAGCAGGACTGTCAACACTTGTTATTGGAGGAGAGTTTACATCAATGAAGGGACCGACAGCCGCTGAGGAAACTGTATCAGATGGTTCGTATCAGCGGAGAACGCTTCGGAAGTGCCGGGACAGTGGATTATATCACAGATAAAATGCTGATCCAAGTAGACAGTAGAGTGGAAACCGACCAGATTTTATTTTAATAGGTAGCTATAATTCACAGTATTTATTCAACCGGAGAAACATTACGAAAATAAAAACGAATTAAAATAAATATTACCGACTAAAATTAAATGGCATTATCATCCGTAATATATTTTGCATAAATATGTCAAATTCAATTTTTTCAGACGAAGATACTGTTTTATTAAGACATTTCGAATTTCTAACGTTTTGTTAAAACACCTTAAGTTTTAAGAGCGTTTAACCAGCCAGCGGCCGAAAATCCACATTTCGTCGAAAGTTGTTCTTACGATCGTGCAGGGCGATTACAATGAGAAAGATTTATTATTCTCCCCACCAGCTTTTTAAAATTATAACTCAATGACGATTTTATTTCATTCTAAATTTGTTTAAATTTATACCTACATCCAAAAATGAAGGCGTGATGATAAAACTATTAAAATAATGTTCTTTTTGTAATTATTTTTTGATTATAAGTTACTTTTCAATAATGTCTAAGTTAAATAAGAATGTAAAAAAAATCTGAAATATATTAGTTTGTAAGTGCGCAAATAAATACACAAACGGACCAATTTTCGCCAAGAAACACATGTACGTATATATTTTTAATGATTTTATTTAAACTAAAATTAAAATTCTAAAACATGCGATACGCAGATAATGTATCGATATATTTTACTGCATGATTATATGATTTGAAATTGGTGTGGTATATTACAAAATCTTTTTTGAAAATATAACAAATCTGCCAACGACCTATGGTATAACCTTATCATACTAAAAATAAACATTTTTTCTCAAAATTTAAAACAAGTGAATGCTAGATAAAAGAACAATCTTTCGAAATCCATTTATATTTTTTGTGAAAAAGAGTCAATACGTCTAAAATCTGATTTTCTGGTTTTCTCTGGTAATACCCTCAAAAAATACATAATTTTTAAAGTAATCTCCGTACATTTACCAAATTAAAAAATTAATTACACGAAGTTCCCTCGATATACCCTAGACATCAATTATTGTTGTTTGTACGTTAGCGATCTGCAGTTGTCCTAGTCCTAGAGAACGATGAGAAGATAGTCTTAATTACATATATCCTACAAATTCTTATCGATCCACTGTGCTAGAGGGCCAGGACACTGGCTTATCAACATTCCCCGATTCCGAGACTTCTAGGAAATAAACTTTCTGATCGGAGAGATAAATTTCATCTTAAAACTAATCAACATAAATGGCGTTCTTTTTTCCTTTATTTTTTCCCATCATATCTTGATACATTTCAAAAGTATTTTTTTACATATTTTTTAAATATACGTACATAACACAACACAAGCTACAAATAATGTAAAAAAGTAAAAAAATATATATAAGACAAAAGTAGATTTTATTCCACTGCTTTTATTTTATAAAATAGACCTATGTAAAACTTTAAATACCTTCTACTATTTTTGTTGAATTGAATATCAGAACCGGTGAGAAGTGTAAATCAAATTTGTTATTGTTAATGTGAGGGGTGACATACGAGTACTACGTCGGCATGATCTCTATGGTTATTTTTTTATTATTAATTATATAGTTTCTTGTATGTATTTAATGTTTTCTTTTTGTTGTTTTACTTTTTTTCAACAGGTTTATATTTACTTAAATATTTTAATTTGTAAGTAAGTAATTACAATATCAGTGTTAAAAACAACTACTTGTAAAATGTAATAAAAAACCCACAAGGACGAGTAATAAATAATAAAAGGTATTATTCATATTCGTTATTTTTAGTTGTGACGTCAGTAACTCCAGTAATGCTATAAAAATAAAGCATTGAAATAAAAGGTTATATTTATTTAAGTCTATTTTCGCTTCAAATTTGAGAAATTTTTGAACCAAATAAGCGTACACAATTTCTAAGAATTCTGTAGCAATTTTAGATGGATCCTTTGAATACAAATACACTTTTAGATACTCGGAATTTTTAGTTACTCTGGCAACTTTCAATTCGATATAAATAATTTACCGAGAAAGCTGAGAAACCAAGGAAAAGATTTATCACAAATGACGAATGTCTATTTTTGTAGGGTAAATTTACAGATATGAATTTCAGGAGATATAAGATTGTATATCAACGGCCAGTACCAACTTAGTGGTAGATCGCACTGGTGAAAAACCACTCAGAAACGGAATGTTGTTCGAAATGGCTTTAGCTAAGTTCGGTGACCAGATCTGAATAGACAGGCGCATTCCAACGTTCCTCTTCCCCGTTTCTTTCCCTCCCCCACTCCCTTCAGCCTCAAAACATATGTATCCCTTTCGGAGATTCCACAGTCCCACTGGCTCTGTTCAGTTGGCACTCTAAAGGAACCTCATTTCTATAGATTTCAGTAACACAAGAAAATGTTAGTATCAGCACACCATGATGAACCGCTAACCTTGTTTCAGAATTCAGACAAAGCTGGCACAATAACCGTGAATCATAAACCATAAACCAAAAGACATAAAAACGCAGCTTCACGCGCCGTTAGGCCACGAATACAGATTTAATTCTCTCGTCATTTTGAGATCACAAAGATCGTCAATAAATTTTATGAGGGCACGGGGACGATAGGTAGGTATATATCCGCATAACGTAAATCCGAGTTTCTTTGATCCGTGGCTTAGTTTATAACGTAACCGCGGCGTATCTTACACTGGGAGGCGTCTGGTTCGAATCTCGGACGGACCGATGCATCTCGATGAGGAAAGGCATAAATACACAGGCGAGATGCCATGAAATACTACGAAAATAGAAGAAAAAAACATTAAATTTGCTGACAGAGACATGGTGAGGAAGAATTTTTCAAGACATGTTAACTGATCAAAAGAATTCACGTGACTTGAAGAACACAGAATTGTGAGTATATAATTGTTCTAGTATTCCATGTTAAATCGTTTATTTACTGGTTTCCAAGTGTTCTAATATAATATTATATTTATTACACACATACCAGGGATGCTTTAAAATAGTACGAAAAATATATTTTTCGAATTTTATATGGGGCACCCCTTCACGTGTTTCCAAATGTCTAAAAAATTACAAAGTTTTTTTCAGATTTTTTAATAAGGTGTTAGGAGTTGCACCAGCTGTATATGTAGGGGTTTGACCAATAGGTACCTACAAGAAGTTGGTATTTAAGCTGAGTATTTATTTTAAGCAATTTTTTATAAAATTTAGTTAATACATGATAAAAATCAATGAAATCATTTAATTTTAGAAACTTTGATCAATGGTAGCGAGCGACCTCTAAAATTTATTTAAATGATAAAAATGGGTGTATATTTTTTTGGCTATTGAAAGCATTTACAAGCGTGCTCCGATAAAAAAGGCGAACTTTTTCTTTTTGAAACAGCTTAATACACACCCGTTCATCGAAATAATAGCAATCAAAGCCTAGTATCTATTTAGTACGAAGTCATTGTTCACGCCTAGTAATAACTAATAGTTCTGTGACCGCAGTTCAAAAAAGGATATTTCTAATTTTATCTTATTTAATCAATCAAAACCAAAATTTCTGTGAAATCATGAGATTTATAAGTAGGTACTTAAATACCCACCTACTTCATTATAAAACGTACAATATTTTATGAAATGTTTTTTGATTATTTTAAATAATTACATACGTGATTTTTAATTAATTAATTAAAAATTAAATTACACATCTACCGGATCTGCCCTGATGATGGACACTGCAACGATGTCCGAAACGTTGGCTAAAGAAGGAGGTAGCGCAACACGGCACAACACCCCAAAAACATATAACGAAAATGCTTCTGGCCGTGAAAATCTTAAAACTTATCTCACATACGTGATTTATTTATTTATTTTCCAAAGAAACGTGATTATTTATTTATTTTATTTATTTATTGTTTGTTTGTAAATATTACATAATACAATATAATGACCTTAAAATGCCCAACTAGGCAATTGCCCGTTTTAGGACATTCCAATATGATAACGTTTTTAAATCTAAATTATAGTAAGTTATAGTGTTGACTTTTCTGTTGTAAAAATAATACATATGTATATTCATATTCTAGAATACTTCCAGTTTTACCACGACATTATTACTATTGTTTAGCTGACATAATAAACTAAAGAAATATTAGTAGATAAAACAACAAAATTGAATTTGAAAATGAAAAAGAATGAAGAAATTCTGCTGGTAAAATAATACATATATATATTCATAATCTAGTATACTCTCAGTTATACCCGACATTTTTTTTACAATTGTTTAGCTGACATGATAAACTAAAGAAATGTTACTAGATAAAACAAGAAACTGAAAAATAAAAAACTGAAAGTAAAGAAGGAACTTATCCTTTAAGGAAAAATATCACGAAGAATTGAGCAATTTTCGAACTTACTTTATGTAAAAATACAGTTACTGTAATGCTAATATAATACCAATATAAATTAAAATGTAAAGAAAAACAAAAATTACAATTCAATTACTGTTGTTTAGCATATTCTCGCATTCAGCTCTCCCCAAGACCAGAAGCCAATTATTTACCTGCATACGCAGAATATTAGTACTCTTTGCCTTCCATGCATCAGGTATGAGATTGAGAAATTTAGGGCCTAAGTATGAGAATTGTCTCTGTGCTAAAGATGAGGAAGTGGTGGACGGAACTATTGGGTTTTTTTTTGCATATTATGCAAAATAAATTATGTCACTGATAATTCTTTGAAACTTTCTTCAGGCAGGTAGACATTTTAAATTATTTATTAACCAAGATAATATAAACACAAAATCCTTCTTTTTGATGTAACACCTCACTAGGCTGAGCCTGTTCCGAGGTGGACCATAATATTGAAAAGCTCAGTCAAAGTTAGTCAAAGTAAGGAAGTGAATGCAGCAGGTTTTAGAAACTGGAAACGGAACGTACAAACAAAATTACAGACAGATGAATTGTCAAACGGTCGAGATAACACAGGTCTTCGCTACCATCAGTCAATTAGTGATTACAATCACAACTACATGTTATAAAGTAGAAAATCTGTGCGTATGAACGAGGCAGTAAAACTTCTAGAAATGTTTACATCATTTCCGTCTGGAAATTATATATATTTCAATCATGAGCTGCAGAGCTTACGATACGAATGTACCACCCCAGCCAAGAATACTCCTGTCCCGGTGCAAGTACCTGACCGGTACACCAGGTGCACTGATTTGATAGGATTTGGAATACATGCTCTAAGGATAGGAGGGATTTATTTTAAGCAGCTCCATTTCAATCACGACTTTTAGAGCTTGAAATATTTTACAAAAAGGGAGTTAAGGGATGTACTAGACTAACTTTAACCAGTGATTCCTGACATTATTTGGAGTAAAAAATGTTAATGAAATTTCGGTCTCCGCTGACATTTTTGATGGTTTTTTTTCAACAAAAATATATTTTTTAAATAGTATCTACGATAAATAAAATAGTAATGCGACCTGCCTTTATTTGTTTTTCTGTGTCTTGTTCGCTTTCATATTTTCATTTAGATTATCATTGTTATCTTCTTCTTCAATGATATATTACATTGATGTAATCTCCTGCTGACAAGCTACTTTCAGTAGCTTAGCGGGTAATAAATTCCAATTGTAAACTACTTTTATACAATAATAAAAAGTTCCATATGAATAAATTCGGATATATTTATCCGAGACGCTATCCAGATTACAAACCAATTCTTAGAATGTTTGTTTCCAATAAAAAAGGTAGTTGCCTGTAATATGGAAAAAAAATATTAGTTCAACATAATACTGTTAATTCTAAAATTTCAAATATGAGATTGGTAAATATGACGGTTTGACAGAAGGTGGCAATAGCGAAATTGGTTAACGCGCACGTCCCAGTTAAAGGAGAGGTCTGGGTTCGAGTCCCAATTGCGACCATTATCTTTAGCTGTGTCTTGTTCTCTTTCATATTTTCGTTTAGATTATTATTAATATCTTCTTCTTCAGTGAAAAAAATAGTAGGTGTTGAACTTGAAAAAAAAAGGTAGGTATGTCAAATATCACCGGAGACCAAAATTTCATTTACAATTTTTACTCCAAATAATGTCAAAAATCACTGGTTAAAGTAAGTGAAGTACGTCCATAAACACACTGCACAATAAAAAAGTCATACTTTGGTTCCATATTTTCTATCGTTTAATAAAAATCATACCAAGAACTCTGAAACTCAGGCGAAGCCGGATAAGTACAGTTACGAGTATGTCGTATTACATTTTTGTCAGTAGGATGAAAGTAGGTGTACGTTCAATCACGTAATACATTGATTGACCAGGTACGAATTATGTGAAAAGGTAAATACCAACCCACCTTTCGTCGAATCAACTAACATGGCATTTCGAACATATTGATTTCCCCACAAGCGGACATAATCAGAACCAATAAGGAAAACCTATTGCCGAAATCAATCAACAGAAGTTTTCATAAAATTTCTAGGAAATTAGTAGCGTGGGGGCAGGAAGTAATAATGACGGTGTTTACGCCGAGGAATTCCGCACTTTAAGCCGATAATAGTGTATTACGTTCCGTGGGTTTGACAGAGATTGAACGGGTTCTCAAATGGGATTAAAGCCTTCGATTTGTAACTCTGCAGGATGCAGCTTAATGATTAAAGGAAACTTTATCCCCTAGCTGTTTTCCTTGAGGGTGGAGTTACACAGTCTGCTTCAAGCTCATGATCATCAGATTAATAAGTATTTAATCATTGAAGACAATGTTAAGAGGGTGTTACTAGAGAAAACCAGAAATATGTCATTTTAAGTCAGATTTTAGACGCATTGACTCTTTCCACAAAAAATTATAAATGGATTTCGAAAGATTGTTCTTTTATCTAGCATTCGCATGATTTAAATTTTGAGAAAAAATGTTTATTTTTAGTATAATAAGGTTATACCATAGGTCGTTGACAGATTTGTTAAATTTTCAAAAAAGATTTTGTATTATACCACACCCATTTCAAATCATATAATCATGCAGTAAAACAAATCAATACATTATCTGGGTATCGCATGTTTTAGAATTTTAATTTTAGTTTTAATAAAATCATTAAAAAATATATACGTAGGTACATGTTTTCTTGACGAAAATTGGTCCGTTTGTGTACTTATTTGCGCAATTACAAACTAATATATTTCAGATTTTTTTAACACTCTTACTTGACTTAGACATTATTGAAAAATGATTAATACTTATAATCAAAAAATAATTACAAAAAGTACGTTATTTTAATAGTTTTATCATCACGCCTTTCAGCATTTTTGGTTGTAGGTATAAATTAAAGCAAATTTGGAATGAAATAAAATCGATATTGAGTTATAATTTTAAAAAGCTGGTACGGAGAATAATTAATCTTTCTCATTGTAACCGCCCTGCACGATCGTAAGAACAACTTTCGACGAAATGTCGATTATCGTCCGCTGGCTGGTTAAACGCTTTTAACCACTCTCAAAAGACAAATGTGAAACAAAAGGATTCGATCCATCTGGGAAAAGAACCCAATATCTCTGTCTTGCCGGGGCATTGCTCTGGCCACCGAACTAATTCGAATATATGAACTTTAGTTGTAACTGTATCACATTTCTACTAAGAACTGTCAACATTACCCGCATTTTCTTAAAACGTAGTATTAAGAAAATGCAATTAAAACATAGTTTTTTTGACAGATATTTTTAAGTAGGATTGCAAGATTTGACGCCCTCCGTGGTCGATGGGCAGGTCTCTCGACTAGCGATCCGGAGTCAAAATAGGGTTCAAATCCCGACGTGCGCAGATAAATCTAATTTAATTGATTTGTGTTTTCGCAATATAATCATATCTACATATTATAAATTGAAGTCCTCCGCCGAGTCTGCCTGTCGCCGATAAACTCAAAATCTACGGTAAGGATTTAAATGCAGAGATAGAGTGATTCTTAAGAATGTTTTAGGTACATAATTTGTCAAGTTTTTGTGGAAATTGGTTGAAATATATAACTACATTAGAATGGTCTGTATGTGGTGGATTTGATTAGTGTGCAGGGGAGGTAATCCACCTCTTACCCGCCCTGGTATAAGTAACAGATGGTTACTCCTTCAAGGCTCTCGCAAGGACTCTAATTTAGTGTGATTAGTGTGCAAATTAACAGATGGCGGTGTTAGTTAAAAGGTTGGGTAACCATCCAGTAGATGGCATTGTAGCCACAGCAACGCGTTGCCGGGTCAGCTAGTTAAAAATAATATAAGATACTAGCAGACCCGGCCAGACGTTGCTGTAGCTCACCCAACCTTTAAAACCAGCGTCATCTGTAAATTTGCAAACAAATGGATTTTTATCTTTATAATATGCATGTATTTATACATACAAACTTTCCCTCTGAATCACTCTGTCTATCGGTGAAAACCGCATGAAAATCCGTTGCGTAATTTAAAAGATCTAAGCGCACATACAGCGGGAGCTACTTCATTTTATATTATGTAAAGATATTTGTGGTTCATTCCAGTGTGGAAGATACTATCAGTATCGCCCTGGTGTAAGACTACCTTTCAGAATTGAAACGTAACTTCGGCCTCACAACGTACCCCAATTGGGGATGCCATAATCTCACTGACTCGAGACAGGCGCAGTTGCTACTCTTGGGGGTCGTCCATTAATCACGTGATGCTCGAAAGGGGGGGGGGGGGGTTCGGAAAAAATCACGAAATATCACGACGGGGGGGGGGGGGGTATACTGAGATATCACGTGTATTTATTTTTCGTGATAATATTCTGAAAATTTTAAAATTCTTTGCACTAAAAAAATACACGTGATTTCGGGGGGGGGGGGGGGGTTAGTCTAAAACCTCACCATATATCACCAGGGGGGGGGTTAAAAAGTTGCTAAAAAAACATCACGTGATTAATGGACGACCCCTTGTGAGGTAGTTATGTAAAAAAAGTAAAAAAAAAAAATGTATCGAATTATATTGCTCATATGGAATGCTAAAAGTCAGGGACGTCTCTTAACACCCTGTATAAAATTGCAGGGCGAAAGCGCGATGAATGAAATTCGTAAAAATGGTGATACGGAGCAATTTCCAACTGATTCTATCTTTTGTAGTTTTTTCGTCACATTTCGAAGCCTACACTCAGCTGGCTGCGCGCGAAAGGGGGACAATTAAAATCCCACATAGAAAGACGGGGGAATATGATTGTAATATGGTCGTTACAAGACGGTGCGGGGTTCATATTTGTAGTAGGCAGGTTGGCGGAGACGGGTAGGCGGCCCAAAGCACCGGGACCCGAGCATTCCTTCCATTCAAGTCAACCATTAACAGACCAATCAACTTCATTCATTCATTCATACTCAAAGAACACATAACAACCTGAATCGGAATTATATCATTTCCGTATATTTACATACTGGTAAAACACGCCCACGAGCAAAATAATGCAAACGTAAAGAAGGCTGCGCCAGAAAGTGGGTAGATAATGAAAACCACTTTTATATAGAAAAAATTACAGAGAAAGAAAGATAATTTTTATATTGAAAACGAGTATAAAATAATAAGGGTTGTTTGTGTACAAGGGTTAATCTCAATCGCCCCCAGCTCCGATTAGTGGGAATTTGAAAGTGCTCCTTTCGACAAAGTCACAGTGCAATTAACGAGTGTAATTCGTAGACGGAAATACTAACGAGCGACTCGAGTTTTGTACGCGTAGCATACGGCGCACGTCGTGAGTAGTCGCCATACTATTTTGGGTGACCGGACAATTCCATAACATGCAACCTAAAATTGTTTAAATAGGTTGCTTTTGGTTAACCATTTTTTTTCCACAACTTTTAATGACTTTTCAAAGGGTGTTGAGAAATGCCACTTTGTTGTGAGTTGTCGTGAAACCACTATTTTGCTAGTGTTCGTACACGACGCGACGCGTGAACTACGGGTTTGACATTAGTTGCACGCTACTGGCAGTGTAAGCAGCACGCCACGCGAGTTGCATTGGCGTCTACTCCTAGATTTGAATGTTAAATTTGTTCTGGAGGTGGAAAAATATCCATTAAATAATAATATTATTTGGATAATTTGTAGAGCGCTGTTTTTGTGAAAAATCACCTCAAGCGTATATATAAGTATAATTTACCGGAATACGTTAGAAAGGATTTAGTTGAGAAGCCGTAGTTTGAGGTTGGAATAAAAAGTCAGTCTCATGTGGTTCCTTGGCCGCGACAAATGCCCCACAATTAACATTTATTTCGTTGTACGGGTAAACCCAATATCTTCTTGTAGATCGTTTTTCAAGCTTGTAAAGATAAAGAAGAGCATTTCGTTTATTATTTTCGTCGCTAGGGTCACAACATCGTATTAATTCCACGGCCTGAAAAATGACCAAATTCATTATAAATCGGGTAGCTTTGTATACGGAAACCATCCTTTTAAAGAGTAACATATCGGTAGCAATACAGTCACGTAGCTTGTAAGAATCTCTGTGTACGAAAGGTCTAACTGTCCCCGAGAACAAGACCGTATCGCTCCACTGAATAGAAACACTAGAAATGCCTCCCATGCAAGGGCGGATCCAGGGGGGGGGTCATGGGGTCATGACCCCCCCCTGGGCTGGGTCCAGGACCTAGGTGGACCTACTTTTTACTTGTATCTATTATTATAAAAATTAAATTATAACTTCTAGTGACTTGACCACGACTATGTGACCCCCCCCTGGCGCTATGTGACCCTCCCCTGGCGCCAAAGCTGGATCCGCCCTTGCTTCCATGTAGATTTGAGTGGAAACAAATGTCAGCACTGACTTAGTAGATACTTTTGGTTCTAGCCTCTCTCACACTTACCTGATATCACATATAGCCATCCATGATAATGAAACACCGATTTGTATTTGAAATTTAAGACTGATCGGTCTGACTTTTGGAACACGAAACACGCCCACATAGCATTTCTTGTGTTCTTTACCTATTCCATGTTTCGCTCTGAAGAAAACGGCATAAAGAAATTTCCGGAAGTAGTTCCCTCCTCGGCGAGCACGGATGTGGGAGGGGTTGGGAGGTAATATTAAGAAAGTGGCGGGGGGAGGGAAGGGAAAGGGGCCGTTTCAATGAATGAACGACGGAATGAATGAACGCGGGCGTGTGGAAAGGACACGGGCGTACGAGACCGAACAAACAAGTAAACAATGAAAAAACTTGTTTGTCCAAAATAACGCATTTACGTTTATTTACGACCTTCGTACTTTACGTAATCCCTACGCAGCGGAATATTTCCACAACGCGTATTGCTCTATAAATAGTCTTAGCAGAAATAGTTCGGGGGAAACTTTAGAAATACAATTTCCACGTTTACGTTGGTAGGGGGGCGAGCAGGCTATTGATTTTCGCGTAGGTATCACCTACTTTTAATACGCTCTCCGGCATGAATAAATAAATCCATGTTACAAACTTCAGAATAAAAATAGAAAGTACCAGAAATGATTTGAACAAGATTACCTAAGGCACCTTTAAAACAAAAACTGAAATAATCATAACCCGAAGCTTAAAAACATTATTTATTTATTAATTATTTATTTGGGAGACCAACAGTTTACATTAATAACAGAGTATATAATAATTGAGTACAATAATTGAACCATTTACAGGTTTCCACATGGGTATTGTATACAAGTAGGGTAGTGATTCCAGAGATATTTACTAATAAAAAATTACATTTCAAGAGACGAGTTATTTAGGTGGGAATAGGAAGGGGGTAGGATGGGGGGGGATCGGTTAAGTTGAGGTATAGTAATAAAAAATATGCGCGACCAAAAATTAAAAGAGAAAAAAAGGAAGTTTATAGAGTGGTGGTTGTATTAGAGGGTATCTATAAGTATTGTTATTATAGAGTATCGAGAGAGCGTCTGTGTGATTTTAAGGAGTGTGGTGCAGAGTTAAAAATGTCAAATTGTGTATAGTGTGTGTTGAAAGTGTTGGATGCACGATAGATGAAAGAGTTCTGCTTAGAATTAGTGTTGCACCGAGGGAGGCCTATGTCTGATCTTGTTTGTCTGTTAGGAACTCGTACCTGTATTCGTTCTAGGAGTTGAGGATAATCTACGACGGATCTGGCTATTTTATATAAAATTATTATACATAATTTATATAAAATTACATTCGTTTTTGTCTCACCCCAAATACACTTTAGTCTTATAGAGATTGTATTGAGCCGTACGTTTACTTAGGACCAGTTGTTTCACAGAATTTGAACAATTCGTCAAATTTCAAAAATTATTTTCAAGTTTTGTGAAATTTCTGTTATTATCCCATTACGGGTCAATTGATTATCCGTTCAGGAATCACTTTATTGCGCAAATTAAATGATTAATTTTTTAAATTTATTGCTGTAATAGTATTCAAATAAAAAAGCTCAATACAAAATGCTTGGGCCCGATGTGTCCCAATTAAGTGTAATCAATAGTATTTTCTATTAATTTTAAATTGATCTGATGAAGAATGTTCGTCTTACGAAATTAAAAGGTTTCATACTCAAATACCAATATATAATAAGTAGTATAAACAGATCTATAAATAAATATAAAGAAGAAGAGTGACTGTGGCGGGCGGGCGGCCTAGATTTGTTTTTCATACAAATCTACAGTCTTGTTCTGAGATTGATGAAATTTTGCACACTTCACCTTGAAAACAAGAGGTAGGTTACTGCTTACATCTGATTCCGAAACATCCTACGTAAAGCCCGGGCAACGCCGTAATTTTACTACGTTCTATGGAAACTATGTGATGGCGTAAATGAATTTTATTATTTATTTATTGTTATTATACGCCCGTAGGGGCTTTTACATAGATTATAAAATAACTAGCAGACCCGGCCACACGTTGCTGTGGCTAACGAAACACAACGGGATTACCCAACCTTTATAAAATCCACACCACCCGCTTGCCAGCTGCCCGCTGCCTGAATTGAATATTTAAATTTATCGGCTTTTCTCTACTATAATAAGCATGTTTTACACATATAAACCTTCCCCTTGAATCACTCTATCTATTGGTGAAAACCGCATGAAAATCTGTTTCGTAGTTTAAAAGATCTATGCGCACATACATTTTGAGCGACTTCATTTTATACTATGTACTGCAATTCGAGCGATCGCCGCTAATTATACAATGCTTGCAATGCAACACTGGATATTTGAAAAGGGAAAATCAAATACCTACTTACTCTAGGACATCTATTTTCCAATTTCTTCCGTAGAACGGATTTCAAAAGTGACTATAGTACAGCCCGCCAGCCGTTTTAAATCGCACAAAAATATGTTTTCTTTGAATTTCTCGGCTTTTCTCTAATATAATTTGCATGTATTATACATATAAACATTCCTCTTCAATCACTCTATCTATTGGTGAAAACCGTATGAAAATCCGTTGCGTAGTTTAAAAGATTAACGCGCACATACATTTTGAGCGACTTTTATACTATGTAATGATAATGATATTTAAGTTATCGAGGATTACACACACATAGAATTTATATCAAAAGGTATAAAAGTGAAAATTTTTTAAGAATATACAAGTAGTTATTGAAGAAAAAAACCACTTGTATATTCTTGCGTAAAACCGTGACATATTTTAAACAATGTAATATTTGACAATAACATAGAACAAAATATATTATTAAACATTACAATAACACATCAAATCGTAAAATATATTATACCCACGTTACAATAATTTGTAGGATTCCACAAAGTGTTGGATTAAATTGCATTTTAGAATATAAAGGGAATCAGCGAATATATCTACAATACCACCAAATTTGTTGCCTAAATCATGCATCCTATTGGTAAGTGAGTGTGATTGATAGTTGGTTGTGTATGTGTTGCAAAAGAATGTTGTATTTTGTCTAGTATTCCTTGTCGGTACATGGAGTATAATATACAATATTGATGTTTTAAACGTTTACGTAATGTAGAAAAGTAATAGAGTATTCATTCACACCTATTGAGTATAACCGGCACATGGTGGAATTTTTCAGAATATATTTTTGTAAGAATAAACGATAATCGCTGATTGATGAAGTGGTTGGTATTTCACGAGAGCCAGACTTTTAGAAATAAGTTCAATTGTTGCACAAAGCTCCAACGTTTTATTTACATCTATTCTTCATGAGCGTTTTGGCGTGTAGACATAAGCCTGTCGTAAATTTCTCTACATTTGCCTGTACTTCCGACGACTCTCACCGATCCAAACGCGGCAGTTAGTTCATAGTTTTAAAATAGATAGGTACATAGTTACCAATGTCCTAATACAATTATTAACTCGGAAACTCAAAGTAGTTACAAGCGGAGAACTGGTGAATCTAAATCACACAGATAACCCAAAATTAGGATCATTTCGGCTATTTTCCATTTTTTCGGCAACTAAAGTGAGGACTTTTGGAGCCGTGTCTACGATTCGAAGCATTTTAAAGGACACTAAAGCCTCGATGACTCACGGCGAGTTACAAGCTACTATCTACTAAGTTTTAAAAGCGGGTAAATCGGCGAGTGAAATTGTCATGATGACACACAAAACTGTCCACTCGCTCGGAAGCGTAGGAAACTGAGGCCGCTGCTAGCGCCAGTAACAAGAATAACGACGCCTGCGTGAACTAATTCTTCAGATATTTGACAGTCGAAATCAGCTGTTTATCGGAAGCCATGTTGGAAACATAAATAAACCAATCACGAGCAAGCGGAGCAAGCGTGTAGACGAGTAAAGTTGACGACCTTTCAACTTTTTTTCTGCTAATCTGCTAGTCGCTGCTAGTTAGCAAGTGACACGATGACACTGGGCGAGTTTACTAACAGATAGTGAATTTCCCAGATAGTAGCTAGTAAACTCTGATGACGCTTAAACTGCTGATATTAACCCCCTGGTCACTGATTTTTTTCAAATTTGACCTAAAAAAACTCCCAAAATTCGGACACGTTTCATAATACAGAATCGACTCTATATATACAGTGTGAAGCTGACGGGGAAGGAAGAGCAAGGAGATGGGGGAGAGGAAGCGAGGTAAGTACCTGGCTATTCAGATCTGGTCACCAAACACGGTTTAAGCTTCAGGGTAGTGGTCTAAGTGGAAAAATCTACCACTCGGAAAATTTGCTGAAATTTAAGGTCCATTCAAATCTTCGTCTCCCAATCCAGTTCTTCGGTTCTCCCAGTCCGGTTTATTTTACCCAACTTTATTCATATTAGAACAAAATGTTCACGAGTTGCGGTAATAAATTAAGTTTTTTGTTAATATTTATAATTTTGTTTCACGTGCCGTCGCTGGGCCAAGATCCGAATGGCGTATAAGTCACGGTAAAGTCGCCGTGCTCGTTCCCATGAAGCCCCGCTCGGGGTTTAACCCGTGACCGAGTGTACGCTGTACGCGATGCCATCGCGCTGCCACGCCACCGGCCACCAGCCACCGCGGCGGCTTCACGCTCGGGCGCGCCCCTGCTCTGCGCTGGTCTGCTCGCTTCCCCGAGGGTCAACCGACAAGACGTCTCCCAGCTTCTAGATCGACCGACTAATCTGTCTTCTGAACTCGACAGTAAGGGCGTTAACAATTAACGTGATTTATATTTTAGGCAACTCATAAACAACCATTAATGTATTATGGTAAATGATTGTGAATCGATAGCATAAAAAAATATGCAAACCAAATTTATAAAATATCTTACTTTCAAATTCTATTGCCTGCCTTTTATTTTATTTTATTTATTTGGGAGACCAACAGTTTACATTAACAACAAAGTATATAATAATTGAGTACAATAATTGAACCAATTAGAGGTTTCCACATGGGTATTGTATACAAGTGTGTAGTTATTCCAGAGATATTTACTCATAAAAAATTACATTTCAAGAGACGAGTTATTTAGGTGGGGATAGGAAAGGGGTAGGATGGGGGGGGATCGGTTAAGTTGAGGTATAGTAATAAAAATATGCGTGACAAAAAATTAAAAGAGAGAGAGAAAAAAAAGGAAGTTTATAGAGTGGTGGTTGTATTATTGTTATTGTAGAGTATCGAGAGAGTGTCTGTGTGATTTTAAGGAGTGTGGTGCAGAGTTAAAAATGTCAAATTGTGTATAGTGTGTGTTGAAAGTGTTGGATGCACGATAGATGAAAGAGTTCTGTTTAGAATTAGTGTTGCACCGAGGGAGGCTAAGAATCATGTCTGATCTTGTTCGTCTGTTTGGAACTCGTATCTGTATTCGTTCTAGGAGTTCTGGACAATCTACGACGGATCTGGCTATTTTTTGAAGAAAAAGTACATCGGCCGAGCTTCTTCGAGCTTCTAATGGTAGTATATTGAAGTACGCGGCTGAATCTTGGTGATTTAGGTGTGGGCGGAAGCTGCGGAAATCTAAGTATCGTATAAAACGATTTTGAACACGTTCTAGATTTTCCACATATGATTTGTATTTCAGATTCCAAACTTGTGATGCGTATTCTAGTAAGCTACGGACATAAGCAAAATATAGGATTTTCATTGTTCTAACGTTATTGAATTTTTTACATGTCCTAAGAATGAATCCTAACATTTTTGAAGCTTTTGATGTGACTGAGTCTATATGAATATCAAAAATAAGCTTAGAGTCCAATGTCACTCCCAAATCTTTGACTTCTGTTTTGTTGATTAATATTGAGCCGTTCAGATTATATTCATAGGTAACGATATTTTTATTTCGTGTTAAGTTTACGACGAAGCACTTCTTAACATTGATTTTAAGGGTATGCTGTGTACAGTAAACATTAAGACGGTTTAGGTCCTCCTTCATTTTCCACATATCATTAACCTCCCCTACTACCTTGAGCCTCACATACCCCAAATGAGGATGCCACGGTGTCAATGGCTCCAGAGACTCGGGGCAGTTGAAATTCTTGTGCGGTATTCACATTTAAAAATATTTTTTTCCAGGGCTATGGCCTGCTGAGTGAAGATTGCCCACATTATTTAACTAACAATTATTTACTAAAGACCCAGATGTAGAGGTTAAATGCAGAATTGAAGCAGCAAGAACTGCGTTCATTAAAATGAAATCCCTCTTCTGCAATGACAATATCAGCTTAAAACTAAGGCAGAGAATGCTAAAATGTTATGTGTGGTCGGTCTTGCTCCATGGATGTGAAACATGGACCTTGAAAGTAAATACAACAGTGGAGGTTATCCACCTCTTACCCGCCCTGGTATAAGTAACAGATGGTTACTCCTTCAAGGCTCTCGCAAGATTCTATTTTTTTTAATACCATGAACAGGTTAGAGGCTTTTGAAATGTGGCTTCACCAAAGAATGCTCAAGGTCCCATGGACCGACATGATCACCAACACAGAAATTCTCAGGCGGGCTAGAGCAGATAGAGAACTGCTTACATTAATAAAAATCAGGAAAATTTCCTATCTGGGTCATACACTTCGAGGGGAGAAGTATCACTTGCTCCATTTAATATTGAAAGGCAAGATAGAGGGTCGCCGAGGGCCTGGTAGGAGGCAAATGTCTCGGCTGCATAATATACGAGAGTGGACCGGCATTAGAAGTGAGGAGGAGCTATTCCGGGCAGCGCAAGACAGAGAGACATTTTCAAGAATGATCGCCAACGTCGGGGGGACCTGATACGGCACACAAAGATGAAGATTTACTAAAAGATAACTTCCGATGGGAGGTAAAATTATTTACCCTATAAGTCCTTGGATTTGGAAGATGCGTATACATTGTATATATATCCATTACAATTGACCCTTCCACAGTTGGTCACTGGCTTACTTACGAGTATATACCTACAGTCGATTTACTGAAAATACAGTATTCCTACTAACACAAAACACAACTAAGAGTCCCCCCCGCAGGATTGTACGGAGAGGATATACCACCGAATGTCGTATTCATAGAAAACATATTTTCACTAAAAGGCATCAATGATAGAACTAGTAGTTTGCATACTATATACACCAGCGTATAAGTACAAAAAATCGTCACTGTAAATAAATAGATACGTTTAATATCAATACCAACTTATTTATTAAAGATATTTTTGAAGTCTATTTTAAGTTTTAAATTGGTAAATAATGCACGAAAAATTAACTTCATAGATTAAATTAATATTTATAAACCACGTTTTAAACGCTTTAGACAAAGGCAGATTACTGATGATGCACAAATTGTTAAAATAATAGCGTGTAATATAAATCATCAATGCCAAAATGTTACATCAAACCAAACCTATCTACCAGAAACCGATGAAATATGAATACAGAAAAATTTGCATAGTAGATGATCGATTTCGGGCAAATTTTAAAACCATCCTACCTATTAAAAGTTACCACAGTACTGTGGGCTGAAAGCGAACATACTAGGGCGTGTCAAAAAGTAATGCCTCCTATTTTGTTCTCCTTTAATTGCCATGAAATAAAAAAAAATGTAATTACATGGGTTGAAAACCGTAGGTACTATTGACAATTAATTTGTTACTTTTCAACATAATCTCCGTCCATTTCCACAGCTTTGATCCATCTTTTAAGAAGGGCATGTAACACAATGTTGTAAAAAGCACAGTCACACCCAGAACACCATCGCCATAACTTTCCCCGCCGATCACACAGTTTTGTTTTTTTGGGTCCGTGGTGAGTTTGTGTGGTGCCATTCCATTGACTGCCTCTTTGATTCAGGTTCAAAATAATGAACCCATATGTCGTCTCCGGTCACAACTTTTCCAGAAACTAAGCGCTGCAAGTGTTTTGAGGCTGTTGTTTTTCATGTTACTTTGGCCGGTTAACTTTCTTGGTATCCACCTTGTAGAAACTTTTGTTGAATAATCAGTTGCCGATTAATCGTCATTACACTGCCTTTACTGAGGGAGAGAATTGAGAATGCGATATCCGTAGTTATTTGGGGTCACCACGAATGATGTCATCAACTCGCTCTATGTTGCGTGCAGTCACTGCAATCAACGGCCTGCGCCGCTCCGCTTTTCTTCAGTCAGCGGTGTTTGTCCTTCAGCTTCGTAACAACGATGAACCCATAGTCTAGCAGTGCTAACATCCACTGTTGCATCATGGTACACATTTTTCAGTCTTTCATGAATGCGAATGGGTGTTTCACCTTCTACAGTCAAGAATTAATCACAGAACGCTGTCCAATACGAACATCGATGTCGGTCATTTTGAAAGCGACTGCAGTGCTGCCACCTGTTGCCGGAAAAAGTTACTATTGCAGTAAACTGTAGAAGAAGGTTCGAGGAATAGCACCAACTTCAAAATTTTTACTTAATTAACTTTATTTAAGCAGAAAAAAATAGGAGGCATTACTTTTTGACTGACCCTCGAATATTATTATCGTGTTGATATTTTGACGACATAAATCGCTGAGGTACGGAATAAAGTAATCTGAAAAACCCACAATAAAGTAAAAAGGGCAGCATTCACAGGTTGATGTATTTTAAATAACGTTGTTCAGCGGTGTCCTTTTTGGGGAGGTGGCTCTGTGTGTTATAAGTTTATTTCTACGTGGGCTTTACAACGGCTTTCCAAAGCGTGGGTCGGTCGGTAGTCCGCCCACATCGTTCAATCGGCCAGAGAACAAATATCACAGGTTCACAAAACTGATTATGAAATATTAGGTAATCCAATGCATGTCATCGTAATAATTATTGACAAATGGATCAATATTTTTTTGTACGACCCAACTAATAATTAAACTCTACAGAATAACTTAAAATGATTAAAAAAAATATACATGATTTTCGGTTTACGTCAGAGCATCTTAGCCACAAAACTGGCGCACTGTATGTTCCTACTTGCACATTAAATAAATATTTAGTTTTTCTTTTATCTATACACCTTGTTCCATGTTCATACCGCGAAACTTTGCGGTGGTTATTAATGATAATCTGAGAAAAAAAATCCTTGTAAAGTTTTTTTAAACAATGCGATTTCGATTACAAAAAAAAATGCAATAGAAATTGCCAGTGCAATCGTAACTTTACTTTTTTGCAAGTATCGTCTGTGTTCAGATAACAAAATGACCAACCTCACATTTCAAATCTTAAATAGAACAGCCAACCGAGTCAGAAGAAAAAATGATAATTTTAAAGGTGTGTTTATCACCAGCATCATCATCACTATTGGCTCTACAACCCCTGGTGGGTCTTAGCCTCCTCAAGAGTCTTCCTCCACTCATCTCGGTTTTGTGTCAGCTCTCTCCAGTTTAGAAGCTCCAAGATAGATATGTCATTGAGGACGTTGTCTCTCCATCTTAGTCTTGGTCTTCCAAGGCTCCTTCGCCCTATTGGTCTTGAGTTTAGCAGGGACTTTGGTGCTTGATGCTCGGTCATTCTCTCCACATGACCCAGCCACCGAAGTCTTCCCAGTTTTATAAATTTTGCTCCCAGTTTTAATTGGTTTTGTAGGCGGAAATAACAGCGATTTGCGTTCACTATGCGTTTCTGGATCTCCTCTGTGGTATTATTGTCGTTTGTTATCAGGGAGCCTAGGTATGTGAGCCTAGGTGTGTTTATACGAACGCCTTTATATGTAACAAAAATAAGAAATCTTTTTATTTTGGGCACTGAAATGTCTACGTTATTTGATAAGTTTTTCATGAATAATAATATTTTTTCATGATCAGTGGTATATCTGAGGTCCCACCCTATCCCATCCCGCCCAATGCTATCCCATTACGCCCCCTCCCCCCCGCCCCCGTTGAGGTAAATATAATCGCGACGATACGCTGAAAAACTGTTTTGGTGAGATTTTACATTACCCCCCCCCCCCATCATGAGCTCACGTAATCAATGTATGCCCCTAACCTTTCTGAGATCTTTCAGAAATGTATTTATTTAATCATAATTGAGAAATGCGGCTTGTTCCCTTCTGCCTCGGCAGCCTTCTACACGTGACGCGCTTGACGTTAATACAAACCATATCTATTTTGTGGGGTACTCCTATTTGACGTGGTTTATTTTGGTTTACCGTAAAATGTACATTGAACAAACGCAAGCAAATAGGCTTCAAAATTAAATTATAACTGCATAGCGAAATGTAAATTTGTGATGAGAGCTGAATATATTTTTATCAAACTTGTGGGCGTATCAGAGTTACTTCCTTCAGTCAGGATTTAAACAGTTCCTTGCATTTATTGACATTCATATATATATATGTGTAGTCTCACGAATTCCCAAGTACTATGCCTCCAAGTACTTGTCAGTCAGGTGTTTGAGCCTTTCGCGAACCGTGATCGCATTTATTTTTTATGTGAATACCACACAAGAGTCCCCAACTGCTCCCAACCGCCAGGTGCCATTAAGACTATCGCACCGCCAATTGGGGTATGTTGTTAGGCTAAAAGTAAGTGAGGAGGCGAAGGAGATGGGGAGAGGAATGTGGGGAAGTACCTGGCTACTCAGATCTAGTCATTAAACACGGCTAAAGCTATTTCAAGCAATGTTTCAATTATGAATGGCGGTTTTACGCCAAAATTAAATGTGAATCTCTATGAAACCAAAGTTGTCGATAGAAATTTGAGAAAATGTACAAAACTTCAAGAATTTTTATTCATTCATCGTTTATGAAACGACATAGCCGTGAGGTGATAATAACGTTTATAGTACATTTGCCTAATAAAATATGTGTGTTTTTCTTCTTTTTTCAGTCTCAGTAATTTTGGATAGAAAAAATGGAAGATGAGCCATTTTAAAACTTTTTTTCGTTTGTAGTTGTTACATAAAAGTTTCTGTAACAAGGTGTGTGCACCCTCTTACACACACTTTATTTATAGTTTCGGTGTGTGGCACCTCTAGTGCTTGCCCATTGACATTTGGGCATTGGTAATATTGCGAGCCCTGCAATATTTTTGAATGCAACAGTTGCTGATCCTGGACAAATTCAAATCAGGAGATTTGAAAAGAGAACTCCTCATTCTTTGAGCAGCCACAGGTGACCTTGGCCACCGTCCCTGTGGCGGCTCGACGTAATCAAAGAGTCATAGTTCGCCATTATTTTAGCAACATGTGAAAAATTGATAAATCCGCGCCCATCAGCGGCATCCATCATTGAGGACCATCAGGACAATCATTAAAATCCTGGATCAGCAGCGGGGTACCGTGGGAGCCCATTATTTCTGCTGGTTTAAAACCACATCCAGCATCTGCGGACGCAGACATGACAAGACCTTCCGACTACACCTGGAGCCAGAGGTGCTCGCATAGATGCGGCCGAAGATCGCCCACCTTGGCCGTCATCAACATAGTCGGCTGGCTGGCAACCGCCCTGGGACGGGACGTCGCTGGGAAACCGCGGGACTGGAGGCCTGATTCGTCGCTCCAGCCTGCCGTTCAGCACATGTCAGCAGCGGAGGGAGCTGACCGCACATCTCCGAAGGCAGCAAGCAGCATCATGGATCGCCTACATATGGCATCACCCATTCATCAACTTTAAACGGTACTAACGCTCCATAACATTGCCCATTCAGATTTACATAGTCTAGCCCTGATTTTATTTGTAATTGTTAATAAATTAATTTAACTGCCTCAAAGCAATAATCTCTTTTATTAAATGACCTATCCTCATACAAAGTATTTTATAGCCGCCTGCTTAAGGTCCACGCCTGAGATACAAATTCTTCAGAAATAATCTCACTTGTCTCTTGCTCTACATCTTATATTCTCATAAAATTTTGGCGCCAACGCGGATTCTCATAACATAGTAAAAATTTGAATATTTCAGAATTTGTATGTTTATTTCTAATAACAACATTTGAAAGTATATTCTATCACCTTTCAAAACCATTTTTAGTTTTCGGATATATTTAGAAATATTCCATTTGGAAATTTTCTTACCTACGGACGCGGTGAGACTTTTTAAATTCATGTTTTCTCATAATGAAACATCACGAAAAGTGTTGCACTATCATGTCTCTTCAAGCGCAATAAAAGTATGCCTACAATACAATCTCTCCCTTCCTCCATAATAATGCATTCTATCATCTCATTATTTATAACATTTATAACACTTATCATGCATCGACTCCCTGTCTGTATGTCACTATTTGACAAAGGCCTCCTCCAACTGTCGCCATTTCTCTCTATCATTAGCTACTCTTGTCCTTTACTCTTCTCTTCTTGTCACTTGTGAACCAATTCATGACTAATTTTGACCATTTTTCACTTCCTCTGATTGTGTGGCCTGACCACTTCCACTTTAGCTTTTTTATTGTTTTTGTGACATTATTTAATTTAATTTACTGTCTGAATAAAGGCTATTATTATTATTATCATCTCATTATTGGATTCTTGACCAGTGTACGGAATAGAGAAATCACTTCATTACCAACACCGAGCACATGCTTCGCAGACGAATTGCCTACTATGATAACAATAATATAATATTGTCATCAGACAAACGACCGGCACAGGGTGGATAAAGGCTGCCGCCGACGGAAGGGAGTGGCAAGACAAAGGGAGATCATAAATATTAAAATTATATTTAATCAACGAAGACAATATTGGCGACATTAAAATTAAAATTTTAAACACAAAAATTAGAAAAAGTTACGGTCGCATCTTATGACATGATGTTATTTACAAGCTACTCGATCTTCGTGCGCGTATCGTGCGCGGCGATTGTAAGTATCCCCTGTACGATTTTGCTGGTTCTCATACAAGCGCTAAGCGGCGGCGGGTCAAATCAGTATCACGATACCGACGGCGCTGAGCACGCGACGCGTAGCATCATTTGTGTCTGATACTTATTCTTTTGACGTTTGACAGAAATGACGTCGGAACATGAAAGTAATGTGAGATTTGTTCTGGAAGTGGAAAAAATGCATGTTTACCAGAATATGTAAGAAAAGATTTAGTGGGGAAGGCATGGATTGATGTTGGAAAAAAATTCATTTGACACTACTTGACATCGTGTTAACTCCACGGCTGCACGTAAAAAATGATCAAGTTCAGTATATTTCGGGTAGCGCCGTATACGAAGACCAGCGTTAAAGAGTAGTTTATCTGCAGGGTACTTGTGGTTGCGGCACAATTACGTAGTTTGTAAGTATCTCCATGAACGGAGGGGCTTAGTCTTGCCGGGAATCTGCTGATCTAATTCATGAATAATGATGTGATTGATGTGTGTAGTACTGTAGTAATTAATGTGGTTACTGTCTGTTGTCAGCGAAATTATGGCATTTCCAAAATTTAATGGGAAGACTAAAATAAGTGAGCAGGGAAAGATGAGTGAGAAACGCTGGAAGTACCTACCTGGCTAACAAGATCTAGTCACCAAGCACGGTCAAAGCCGTTGCCTGCAAGGTTGTCAACAAATGATGCATATTAGAAGAATAATTCAGTTTGGGAGGCGGGTATGGGTACAGCCATACCGGTAACCATTTACTGGATAATCAACACCCCTGCCACAGGTCGACCCAAATGGTTCGTTACGTTTGCTGATCGATGATTTAACAGGGATTCATAGGGTGAATCATCCCAAGAAAAAGGCACATCAAAAAAAGGCACTAAGGAAAGAGCCGGAAAATCTTGGAAAAACGTGGAGCTAACGTAAAAAAAAATAACATGGTATTTGGAAAACTATAAATTATTTTACTTTGTTTGAACCACTTACATATTTGAGTAAAGCCGACCGGTTTCGGAACGACTGTTCCTTCTTCAGGGCAAATGTATACTGATTTGTCAGTTACAAAATAGTGGATGGGAACAATGTATTATTATGGTAGGGGTGAAGCCGTTGCTAGGTATTGGTGGGTAGCTACCCACCCACTCTTCATTAGTAACTAGCAAAAGTAAAATTGTTTCATTTATCTATAATGGATAACCACAAAGTTATAAATTATTTATTTAGTAGACAGTATTTTTCCGGTCGTCAATATTATTTGTAAGTTTATAGGTTAAGAAAGTAAAACACAGAAAAGAACCTCAAAAAGTAAAAAGGTAACTTCATAAACAAAATGAAAATTCACTAACTGCGAGCACACTGCGACATTACCTACATTATAATTTACGAAGAACAGGCGACAGTCTATTTCAAACCTTTATCTAAATATCATCTAAAAATAGAGCCATAATAAAACTAATTAAATAGTAGACACGATTTACGTAATTTACAAAGAACACGAAAAGCCTTCTTGGAAGCGACAATCTGCAACCAAAGTCGCAAACACGAAAAAGTTTTGAAGAGTTTTATTTCACATGTACAATTGTACAACATTTGTATGTATTCGTATCTGCTAACGGTTTCGACACTAAACTAAAAAAAAACAGAAAGACAAACTTTCCCGGGTTACGAATAACCCGACAATATTTGAAAATCTCCTACCACCACCACAGTAAGCGGAAAATGTTGCTTGTGTCGTGATGGAGCCAGTGTGGGAATCGAACTCGCGATGCCTGGGTGGGACCCAAACGCGATGCCAACTTCGACACTTACCGGACATATCCATGCAATTCACTAGCAATTTTAAAATTTAGTTTTAAGATTGAAAATGAAAATTTTAAGTGCTTAATTGAAAAAAACTTTTACCACTTTTAAGATTGCTAGTGAATGACATGGATGTGTTGAAACCGGTAGCAAATAAAAAATTAAGTAACAAATGTACGTAGGTACATCATCTATGTAAATCAAAACTTGCTTCTGGGTTTGTATATATATATGAGATATCTATGCGTTGCTAAACCATTTATCCGATTGCGATGAAACTTTGGAGATTTGATGTGTGCATGCTCGCGATGGTTTCTATACACAATAGTGAGTTCTGGCAACATGAAATTATCCATTGCAAACTGTTCATCCGATTGCGATGAAACTTTGGAGATTTGATGTGTGCATGCCCGCGATGGTTTTTATACACAATAGTGAGTTTTGGCAACATGAAATTATGCATTGCAAACTGTTCATCCGATTGCGATGAAACTTTGGAGATTTGATGTGAGCACGCCCGCGAAAGTTTCTATATACACTCATGAGCCCAGGCATTATGAAATTTGTATAAAAAAATTGCAATAGGTGGCACGCGAGCTGTTTGAATACTGAATGTACCAGGACTGAATGCATGGAATGCGGGAGGGGGGAGGGGAATTCGGGAGGGGGGTTTGCGGGATGGGGGAAGCGGGAGAGGGAAGAAATGAGTGGGAATGCGTGAGGGGAAGGGGATGCGGGAGAGGAACGGGAGGCGGAAGAGAAGCCGGAAGGAGAACGTGACGAATGGGAAAGGACAAGCAGGGAGAAACAATTTCTTTATTAAGTGATATAGCAACGCATGCCGGCAACTCGCTAATGTGAAATAAAACTCTTCTAAACAAAATGTCTAGAAATTGTTACATAGTTAACGCCCAAGAAATACAAAAAAATAATAATCTCGCCGTTTGAGATCAGAAATAAGTTTATTCTCAGCGTCTTTGTGCGATCCAGCTACTACGGCATCGGCAGTAGATCCTAGAGCGATTCGTTTTATCGAGAATAATGTATATTTTTATTTTGAAAGAAATTCAATTCTGCCCACGCCCGCTTGTCTCAAAGGCGGCCCCATCCTCTCTTGTTTACATCACACTCCGGCCGGTGTAAATACACCAGGAGTCCAGAGGAGCCGAGAGATTTCTTTTCTTTTATCTCTTCGCATGTGCTCCAGCCTCTAACTCTATCATCCAACACGGAGGGGATTTATTTTCATTCCACGAGAGACCTTGCAACGGTTTTACGTGGAAAACTCGCTCGGAAAAACAATACGAACCGTTTTCAATCAGATAACCACTGTGGAGTGACCACGCGAAATAAATAAACTTGTCTCGATTGCTCGAGATTTAATAGGCCACTTGCATTATTTTTTTTTAAATTTCCGGTTTAGGCAAATATTCTAAGACATTTTGTATTTTTTTTAATCGTATTTTGAACAATGAGCTCTATACTTTGTTTAAGGAGCTAAACGTCGCAAAATTTATAAAACTGGGAAGACTTCCGTGGCTGGGTCATGTGGAAAGAATGACTGAGCGTCAAGCACCAAAGTCCCTGCTGAACTCAAGACCAATAGGGCGAAGGAGCCTGGGAAGACCAAGACTAAGATGGAGCGACAACGTCCTCAAAGACATATCATCTTGGAGCTTCTAAACTAGAGAGTTGGCACAAAACCGAGATGAGTGGAGGAAGATTCTTGAGGAGGCCAAGACCCACCAGGGGTTGTAGAGCCAATAGTGATGATGATGATGACGTATTTTTGAATCCTTGGTGATTTTTTGAAATTTCAATCCGAAAAATCAGACCATTTTTTATAAACCGGAAAGACGGGACAAAATTTTATAGGTGCGAAAAAACGATAATTACATAGCCGAAAATCATTTTAAAAAAAGAACGTTTTCCACAAGTAAGGGCACAGGAGAAAAACGAGGCATACCAAAAATATTACATCTCATAAATATTTTTTTCCTTGGTCCATCTTATTGATCATTATAATGTTCAACGTCTATATTACAAAATCCAATGTAATATACTTGTACTTGTAAATTATAATAATAATAAGAATATTATAAAATTTGATCTTGTCAAAATCAGCACCACTACCATTACACGGCGTAAAATGTAAGGGGTTCTCTTCATAACGTCTGTCAAAAAGTCAAACCAAATGATAAGTTCGCAAAGAATAAACAATAAATCCTGTGAACGTTGAATGTCAAATTCAAAAATTCGCCTGAAATCAAAGTGTTGCCATATAAAAAAAAAAAAAAAATCAGTGTGGAATTTTACAAAATTAATAAGAACATTTTCGGAGACGGGACATTTTCATGAAGTGACGTCACGGGCCCAAATAATGGATTTATTTATTTAAAAATAAAAAAACTGTACATTTCTAAAAAAAATTTCGTAATCTTAGTAAAAAAAATCTAACCACACGTTTTTTTCTAAGTCGTTATGAAATCCATGCAAGTGGCCTATTAACTTGTATTTTACCGATTATCTCATATTTGTAGGATTTATAAAAAAAAACATCAAAACATCGTTAAGTTTATAACCGCGCGAATCCTGCGTTTTCTTACTTTTAAACTGCTGTGAGGGGTACTTATTCGAGTCAATTTATGTATGTTGTTTGTGCTATACTTGATAATGAAGACCTCATTTTAACCGTAAACAGCTGGTCAAAAATTCGGAGGGAAAAAAATATTTAAAAAAGTTATTTTTAACATCGATTTAAAAGATTCTATGAAGTTCGGATTTGCGACATCCATAGTCATAAAAGATAAAGCATTTCAATAGCTTCGTTTTAAAATAAATGGCTCGCCAAGGAAATGTTTTAAATAATTACAATAATTTTACAAATAGTAGGAAAATGTGGTCCAATTTTGGACCGTTATCAATCGCAGAAAAATAAAAGTGGTCCATTTTTCGACCATAATAGCTCCAGTGGATATGAGAAGGTGCGATGAAATAGCTTAATAACTTAATACTGAGAATCAAATTTTCGAATAGGGTTAAAGTTTAACGTCCAGATATTTATTGTAGGTATAACTTAATCACAGCTAATATTCAATTTCTGTTATTATTCAAGTACCGCGAAACAACTGGTCGATAAATTGAACGGAATAATTTCCATAATTTGAATGAAACTTTCACAGAACTTGAATGTTCACTTTTTGAAGTAAAACTTCTTTACACACGCTTGACTTGGGGAGTAAGCTGGCGAATGCGTGACGAGAGCGTTACGAAAAGCGAGGCGAACGCTTCGTATACTACTGTACTGGGCAAGAGAGAGAGGTGCGAGCACAAAGGTTCTTTCGCTCTTTCTCTCATAGACGGTGGCCTAATGTCTGTATCCACTGTAGGAGCAAGAGAGAGCAGTGCGTGCGCATATTTTCTTTCTCTCTTCCTATCATATAGATGGAGCAGAAGTTTTATTTCAGTTGTGTGGTCTAAAGCACACTCGTTTTTTTAAATGAATACCTCACAAGATTCCTAGCCATTCCCGTCTGGAGCCAGTGAGATTATGGCATCCCCAATTGGGGTATGTGTGAGGCTGAAGGTGTTGGGGAGGGGAAGGAGATGTGGAAGAGGAAGGTGGGGAAGTACTTGGCTTTTCAGATCTCGTCATCAAATACGGTTAAAACCATTTCAAGCAACGTTTCAATTGTGAATGGTGGTCTTACACCAGGGCGATACTGAGAGTGTCTTCCACTGCCAAATACATTACATATTATTTTTAATTAATTAATTGTGAAATAACACAAATTAATCACATAAAATTTATTTGCCTACGCCGAAATTCGATCCCGCGACCTTCGAATTTCGAGTCAAGAGCCTTACCCCTCGATGACGTCGGCCGTCAAAGACTTGAAATTTGACGAAATTTTCAAATTCTGTCTTCTGCCCTGAATTCTGCCCTTATTCTACCTTTATTGTGATATGCGGGGGGTAGGAAGGAAGACGAAAAACTTGTATTTTTTAATCCCGTGAGAGTTTGCGAACTGAATAGCAAAAATAAACTAAAGAAGTCACGAAACTAAGGAAAGAGCCGGAAAATCTTCGGAAAAGTGGTGTGGAACACCTAAAAAAAGGCTGCTGACACTGAAAAGGCAGAATCAATAATTTGAAGAGTGGTTTGGATCCCACAGACGCTGTGCAATGCGCATCCGCTAAGACTGCACGTTGCACAATTTGAAATGCACCGCGGCGTGACATTGCTCTCGGCTCTCCCATCGCCACTCTCGATGAGTTCGATCGAAATAGATGCATATGCAATCCCTCTCTTATAAATAAGCCTTGTATATTTATTCGCGCCGCTTGTCAAAAGCGGATGGGCGGCTATTCCGGGCTCGGTGGAAATAGAGCGTCCGGTCCGCTCTCCGCACTCCGCACTCCACACTCCACACTCCTCGGGGCGACTCCGCCATTACCGCTTGCCGCCTGGTCTGCTGGGAAGATGGGCATTCATTTAACGCAAGCCACCTCATGCCTACATTGGGATACTATGTATTGAAACACAAAAAAAAACCCTTCGGGGGACCAAAACAATACATGATTCCAAAAAAGTTTTTATACCAGTTGTTGGAAACTGTAAAAGGATCATAATTCATTGATTCGACTATCATAATACGGGCATCGGGCATGTGCCTAGTGTGGCAGTCGAAAAACTTGTAAAAACTCTATGCCTAACTGTAACCTTATATGTTTATGAGTAAAGAATAATAAAAAAAATAAACCTCAAAACTTGGTATTCCGAAACTACGTTCATTGCCACAATTCCTCTCGTCACGGGTCACGCGTGTAGGAAAGGGCACGTTGGGGATCTTGGAAAAAAACCATTCCAAACTTGTTGGAAAAACATTTTTGAAGCTTTGGATACCGTCGGTGTGCACAAAACAAATGCATTCAAATGTGTTCTCTTTAAAAATATTTGCCCGTGTCTGGGTATTTTTGAAGTGAAACGGTGATTTGAAACTCGATGAAATGAAAAACAGCGACACTAAAAAGAGACAAACACATACATGTATAGGATTTAGCCTGTGAAAGGATGAGATAGTATAATCGGTCTCTTCTTTGTGCGGTGCTTCGAAGCCTCTCCACTCTGTTTACTTTAGTTTTTGAAGTAAAACTTCTTCACGCACGCTTGACTTGGAGAGTAAGCTGGTGAATGCGTGACGAGAGCGTTACGAAAAGTGTGATCGGGCGAAGCGAACGGTCGGGCCTTTACGCACGCTTGACTTGGAGAGTAAGCTGGTGAATGCGTGACGAGAGCGTTATGAAAAGTGTGATCGGTCGAGGCGAACGATCGGGCGAGGCGAACGGAAATTGAGAGGGAAATATAAGTTAGTGAAGTTTAACTTTATTCGTGTGGTCTAAAGCACGCTCGTTTATTTTTTGAGGGTTTCACTTCTACCGCGCGTGAATTGCACACTCTGATTTTTTAATGTTAAAATTACTAGGCTCAGCAGATTTATTTCTTGAAGCAAAATCCCACATTATGCTTATGACCTTGGGTAAGTTCAATTAGAGTGCATATTTAAACATTTTTTTGCTTATTCAATCCCTTATAATAGCGGAGTGCGCAGTTAAAAGGGTAGATACTTCGAAGAAGAGTAGGTACATAGGTGCATGATCATTTAAAAAAATAATATTCCATCTAAGATACGGTTATTATCTACTCTAAAAAACTCTCGTTGAAGAAATACGTTAAACATGAAATAATAATAATATAATAAATACGATGAACACAAATATTATCGGAAACCAATGTGTAATAATAATTACGAATACATATTCAAACTAAATACAGAGGACGTAATGCACCTATCTTTAGATTTTAAACTACCAGGTTTTAAAATGTTCAATTAACTCCCTGTAAATGTTAATGCTGTAAGTCTTGCTTTTTTTTAATTTTAGCTTGGGGTAATGCATATTCCCCTTGACCCCATCATTAAAGCACAAAAACTATGCATAAAAATAATTCTCAAACTGCCGCTTACTACCAGCACTGATACGATCTTCAATACCTTCAATGTTATGGACAAAAAACAGCTCGAATCAAGGTCCATCTTAGTTAATTTACACAAAAACAACAAAACACTATACAAAGGTACACAATACCCGAGCCATTAACAAAAAACTTCTTCAAACTCCTTTTTCCAAAACCTCCTTTGGACAAAGACACTATAAATACATAGCTTGCAAACTTTACAATACACTGCCAGCTACAATCAGACAAACTGACTCCTTGACAAAATTCAAACAAGATATAAAAAAAATGGATTATAAGTATTGGACGCCACACTATTACAAACATCTCTAAAACATATCACACATAGACAGAAATAATTCATATACGACCAACCCATATAAAATAAATGAAAATAATAGAATCCTGTCACATTTAACTCCATGAATAGATTAGACAGAATTTACTTCTTTACTTCATCTCCTACAACAATAATAAGAAAACTTTTTTTAAAAGATTTTCCCACCCTTCCAATCACCTCTCTGTTTTAATTTCGATTCATATTAATATTATTTTACCTTAAATACTCTTGTAACTACGATATTCATATATATACTTGTACGCCTGTCTCGACACAGGTATATCCTAGTGAGACAGGCATAAAAAAAAACCCAATGTTCATTTATTTTTTTAAAGACAAAAAAAAGGTTTTTCGTGGATTATGTCTCAATGTTGTG
This sequence comes from Limnephilus marmoratus, assembly GCA_917880885.1. Lineage (NCBI taxonomy): Eukaryota > Metazoa > Arthropoda > Insecta > Trichoptera > Limnephilidae > Limnephilus > Limnephilus marmoratus. Next base: position 57,358,839 of record OU862911.1, on the reverse strand, counting down.
AAGTCCAAATTTTATTAAGTAGGTAGTAAATAAAATTATAGTAGTTTTAGAAAAGAATATATTAGAAATAAAATGTCAAATTTATAACTAAATAAAATATGCTTAAAAAAATCTTTACCGTTGACGAGAAGAAAAAAAGTATTAGGTACTGCCTATGTGTAGTAAAATTATACACGCAATTCATTTAAGAAATTCGGCCTTGCTTGATTTGTAATTTGCAAGTACCCATTTATTCAAATAAATAACGAATGACCCATCTCGTGTACTTAACATAAATAACTTCAGGACGAATAATCCCATTGCTGAACGTTGAACTAAATAGGTTTGCAGATCAAAAGCGCTCCGCTCTAGCAGCGCAATTTTGGTCTTCGTTCAAGCGGGAAAATATCTGCGGCCGGATTATCGCGCCTCACATGCAGGAAGAGATTTAGGCCAAAAGAGCAGTGGCAAATCTTTTGCAGCGGGAAAAGATAATCTGTTTTGGCACGCACCCCTACAACAATCTACCTTCATCACGCAATGAGCTACTTGCCATTTTTCTGATATGAATAAATCATATACCAATTATTGTAAATAGATTCTGTATTCTTTAACAGTCCCCCTAGGCTTGAACGAAGCACAACTTGTGAATGGATTAGTTTGTTTGAAATTATGGCCATGCGATGAAGGTCGAATGTGGACAATCATCTGCTTCTGTGCAAACTCATTTATTTAATACAAACGGCATAAGTATGCCATAAACATTAATTACATGTCATAAATTCATATTCAAAATATTAGTAATGGTAAAACAGTGTATGAATAACATTTAATTGTGACAATACATTGGGAAGTGACACCAGAGATACATTTACATGTAAAAATCTATAATACAAATAAAATTAATAGCGATTAAAAAAATATGATAGCATAGCCTTCTTGTACCTATGTTCCGTGCAGTTAAATAGATTTATCACATCTGCATAACTATTAGTAACTTCGTGCAACCTAGGTAAAAGTGAGTGTTTCGTATACTCAGTCCGATTATTGTTACATTTAAAAAGGATTTTAGAACGAGTGGTTCTCGTGGGAATATGAAATTCAATGAGCTTAGATAGATCAGGACTGTGTATTCTACCATTTACAATTTTGAACATTAATATTAAGTCGGATATAATTCTTCGATCTGACAGTCTTAGTAAATTTAATTCTTTCATCAAGTAATTATAATTTATGTTTTCAATGGGAATACCGAGGTTAAAATTAATGTGTCTTAAGAAGTTGTGCTGAATTTTTTCGATTGAATCTGAATGTATTTTAAAATGGGGGGACCAGATCGAGGAGTTATATTCGACTTGACTACGTACTAAGGATGCATACAAAATTTTTAAAGTTGAAATATTCTTGAAACCTCTGGAATTTCTAAGAACGAAGCCAAGCATTTTGATACCTTTATTATACATTGACTTTATATGGGATATAAAGTTTAATTTAGAGTCGAAAGTTATGCCCAGGTCATTAATTTCTTCGACAGAGGTAAGGATAGAGTTGTTAAGTTCATAAGGATGAATAATTGGTTGACTTATTCTGTAAAAACTTATTGAATAACACTTATTTATGTTCAGATAAAGTTTGTTAACAGAACACCGAATAATTTGTTTAAATTATTTTGTAGACAGGCACAATCTTCAGCGGTTTTGATGATTTTAAATATTTTAAATCATCTGCAAAAAGCAATACATTTACATCTTTATCAAATATGTCAACAAAATCATTTATGAACAGTAAAAACAAAATTGGGCCTAAATGGGACCCTTGAGGTACACCACTGGAAGCTATAAATTGATTGGAATAGAACAAAATAATTTTTACAAGTAGAACTCCATCAGATAGATAGCTTGCAAACCAGTCTAAAAGTTTTTCGTCAATACCGAGCTTACGTAGTTTAACCAGTAGAATTTTATGGCACACTTTGTCAAAGGCCTTGATAAAATCTGGGTATATGGAATCGACTTGAGTTTTGCTAGCTAATGCATTTGATATAAAGTTTTCATATAATGAGAGAATTGTCAGAGTTGACCTGCCTGACAAAAATCCATGTTGATTTGGAACAATGAGATGGTTAATATATGGGGAAATTTTATCAAGAAGTAATTTTTCAAAAAGTTTCGGAATTATAGATAGCTTACATATAGGTCTATAATTAGTGACATCACTTTTATTGCCAATTTTTAGTATAGGCGTTAGATAACAACGTTTCCAAATGTCCGGGAAGCAACCTGTGTCAAGCGATTGATTAAACAATAGACAAATCGGCTCAGCCAGTGAAGCAATGCAATTTATGAGAATATTGGGGTGCACCTTATCAGGTCCGGTCTTTTTGTTTTTGTCTAGAGCTTTAATTTTAGATTTAACGTCGTATATATTGATGTGTAAAGCAGGGATATGCATGCTCTCAATAAGGGAAGGTGGTGGTATGTAATTGTCTGGGATATCTTCGTCATAACAACATTTGTACACAGTTGACATTTGTCACATGAGAACGGGTCGTTTCTTCGACTCGTTCTTGTGTTCAACAGCTCGGCTGTGGAATGATTTGCCGGCCTCTGTGTTTCCTCCTTCCTACAACATGGGTCTCTTCAAGACCAATTTTCATTCCTTCCTCTCCTCAAAAAGACCCTCCACACAGCATCCCAGATGACATAGGCCCTGAGGGAAATTATTTTCCTCAGGGCCTCCTGTGTGGAGTTAATGTAAAAAAAAAAAAATATATATATATATATATACACTTTGAAGAATATGCAGAATAACAACATTATGGAAACTACCTGTGGTTTTATCTACTCAAAGGACAACATTTCAACGTAGAGCATTCGTTCCAATAAAGGAGACAAAAAAAGTGCTGCTCGAGATAGTAAAGGAGAAATACATGTGTATCTATTAATTAGCAGGGGCGGAACTCTTTTTCCCATTTTCACTATTTTCAAGAGAAAATGACATCGGTTTTTATTTTAAAGCTAGAATAAGCAATGACTTAACAATACATATAGACTATTGTCTCGTAAACTCAAAATGAAATGAATAAAGTAATTTTATATTTCCAATAAATTCTTAATTTAAATATAGACATCAGAAGAACGTGTGTATGAACGAAAAAACGGTATGACCGGGCGGCGTTTTCATTCAAAAGTTCCGTCTAATACTGCCTCAAAGTAGAAGGTCTGGGCGATTTTGTGTCAAGTGATCAAGTTTTTAGAGCAAGAGACAGTTTGCAAATGGCGGCGATTGTTGTTGTACTCGTTATTGCTGATTTGTACGAGTGATTAGACTGTTTAAAAAAGTAAGGTTTACTTAGCGACAGCACTGACATCGTAATTTTGCTGTTGCGCGCCCATACGACGTATTCTAATTGCATTTTCAATTCAATTCAATTCAATTTTATTCTTTCAAAAACATTACAAAATTTAAAATTTCAATGCGTTTTTAAAATACATTTTTAACAGTATTACATTAAACATAAATATAAGCAAAAAAAAAACTATATGAGCATCAATTGAGCTTGCCTTTTAAAGGCAGCTTCACTGACGCTAAATATGTCATATTCAATATTCATTAATGTCATATAACATCTTCGGGTAGAAAACAATCGTATTATTAATAATTATCGATAATAATAAGTAAATTGCGTGCATTTACAAAAGAAATGTTATTTCTTGGCTTTTACTAATGTTTGCGAGTAATGAAAACATTTTCTCATCACACACGAGGGTATTTTGGCATTTTTTTAACGCAAGGCACTTTTTTAATGCAATTTACAATTTATAATGCAAGACGCGTGGCCGTTTAGAACTAAAACAACGAAATCGAAAACACTCCAATTGACTTGTTTTTGGCTTGTCATTTTGAAAATTCTACATCGCATCTATATATATTCTACAGCGCGTCTACACATACTCGTACATATAGGCCATTGAGAATAAGAAATCTCTTTACCGATAGACATTTCCAGAAAGATTTATCCACGCACACGTCGACAAAACTAAATTAAATGAAAAAATACAATTTTTGTTAAATTTAGTACCGGAAAATTTGACAAAAGTCACGGCACGTCACTGCGTTCAATTTATTTAAATTGTTTACTAGCGGAGGGCTCATTGAGTGCATTATACACAGATCTTCATTGTATTTATAATTAAGCTTTAAAACAAAACAAACCAGCAATTAAACGTCTATCTATCGAAAACATTCATTATATTGATCTAGTCAGAATGGGAATAGCTTCGTCTATCGTAGCTCTGTCGCAAGTCACCGCGGACAGAAATACTCTCACATAGGCGGGGGCCATTCATCGATGGGCGGAGGGTCATTCATACCGAGTCGCGGTGGGCGGGACATGGGGACATCGCGGAGACTAGGACCAGAGGATAACACCGAGGAAAGTAGAGGCAAAGGCTTCGGAAGCTACAATCAAAGATTTTGTAAGTACTGTTTTGCAAAATAAATATACCTACAACGATATTTTTTTGTTTTGACATAAACAAGTTTTTAAACCAACGGGAAATTTTGCGTAGGTAAACGTATTTGAGAAGAGGTATAGAACTCGCCAAATTTTGAACGTTTGACCTTGAAACAGTCGCAATAGGCGAGTTTAAGGTCAGAAAAATAGCGTGCCTTCACGCATTTTTCTCTTTCGCTCAACTTCAATGAGAAGCCAGTAACTGCGCGAGAATGTATCTTACCATGTTCAGGCCGGCATTCAAGTTTGGCGTGTACTGTAATAGAGGTTTTCCAAATAACTGGAAGGGATGATGTTAACTTTCCGGGAATACGGCCTCCGTGGTCGAGGGGGAAAGATCTCGACTAGCAATCGCGGGTTCAAATCCCTGCGTGCAAATAATGTACTTTGATTAATTTGTGTTATTTCGCAATTAATTAATAAAAAACAACGTATCATTTGCGGCACGTAGTGGAAGAAACTTTCAGTATCACAATTCAGAATTGAAACGTAGCTTGAAATGGCCTTAGACGTTTTTGGTGACCAGACCAGATCGGAATAGCCGGATTCCAACCTTCCTCTTTCCCATTTTATTCCTCTCCCCACTACCTTCAGCCCCAAAACATAACCCAAATGGGGATTCAATAGTCTCATTGGCTCCAGAAGGGAGCAGTTGGGACTTTCGTGAGGTATTCAAAAAAGAAGATCTCCTAAGTAGGCAAATTTCTTGAATCGATTTAACACATGAATTAGATTAATTACTAGTAATTTTCGCGGCCACAATAAGGTCTTACCTAAGAACTAAACTTAAAACTCACCTTTTCAGACAGTCGCAGATATCCTTGAAATCAAAAATATTTCACCTTCACAGCCCGCGCATTGTAAATAACTAATTGTGTAAAAATGTGAGCAAATTCTTATTTGTAAGCTAATGTAAAGATCATCTCCAAAAATTCTCCAGTCCTGAAGAGTCCTAAATTCTTCTTTCTTTCAAAATAAATATTAACTCTGCTTTTGCACCAATCTTCTTATAAATGTAACATCAACAGAGATGGGGATAGCAAATGTAAAATCATGATATGTTCAGTGTCTTAAAATATAGTGTCCTCCGCGTGGAAAGTCGTATCTTCTCCAAGCATAAACATTCTAATTAAAGTGTGTTTATCGGAAGTGACCTACCAGATAAGTATGTTTTTGTATCTATTTGTAAAGAATAAAATTAGAGAGAATTCGTAATAAATTGTATCAATCAGTTTTACGCCCCAGTGTGCGTACGTATCGAAACGATATTGAAAATAATTATTATAATGGAAAAGTGATTTGGGACACTTTTACAAGTCATGTACATCTTAGTCTGGTTTTCCCGATCTGGTCGAGCAGCGGCCAAAGCCCTCACCAATAAAACAACTTTCATGTGTAGGCACTGTTGAATTATTCCCATTTGAGTTGATTACACGACAGATTGTTACGTGTCCCGTCAGATTAACACGGGTACTGAGAAACGGCGCGTTGGTGTCACGTTGGTTACAAGATATATAAAGAAACGAGCGTGCAGTCAGTCACAGTCGGAGTCACTCTCACGCACTTTCCGGCACTGGCGCGTCCCACGACCAAGCCGAGTGCTTTTCCTACACAAGTCAGAGAACCGTCCAACCATCTGTGAACCAATTGCCCAATTTGGTAAATGTATATATGTACACATAAATAGATAGGCCTGCGATCAAGGATGGTAAAAGAATTCATAGAAAAATTACAGACCAACGTTTTGCTTTTCCATATGGATGCAGGTTAAGAGACACTTGGCTAGGGTGACACCAATTAATATTTTTGAAGTGAAAACTTATTTAGCACCGTTGTGATTTGAAACTCGATGGAACGGAATCGAGCGATATTAAAAAAAAACAAACACATACATCTACAGCAGCGGTTTTGACGTACCCCTTGACTCTTACTACATTTGTGGTAACATGTATCTACCCTCTGTATATCTTGTGTACACGTGTAACGAAAGACAACACAATTAAAAGATATTTTATACAGAGTGTAACACGACTTCGGGCATTTTTAACCGGTGATTCTATATGCAAAATTGAACAAAGTACGATATTGCGTACCCCCATTTTGCTTCGCGTACCACAGGTTGAAAACCGCTGATCTATAGAATTTAGCCTGCGAGAGAATGAGACAGCAATAAAATATTTATTTATTTCCTTGGTACTCGGTTCCAATGCATTACGATAAATCCATGTCCCACGCAATTCTCCTGTATAAGAATGGTATAAAGCGCCTGACGAACCTTAGCGGCTAGACAATCAGCAGACCAAAGATCGAATCATAGGAAATCACTTAAATTTCCAGTCCGGCAGGAGAGTTCAAAAGGTCTCCCTCAACCAGTCTCTCCCGATTCGGCCCGCCAAACGCACCCGCCGCCAAGACATAGACAAACCTAATCCCATGGATCAGGGCACCCTTGTTAAATTACCAAACGTAGCGAACCATGGCAGGAGTGTTGGTTATCCAATAAATGGTTCCCGGGGCGGCGGTACCCATAGCCGCCTACCAAATTGATCACTCAAAATGTTGAACAACATAATTGACAGATACTTTCACACTTGCTAAGTGGAATGGGGCAACTTTTGAAATGAGGGGAGAATTTAAACAAATCGACACCGGGTCATTGAACATACCACATTACATGGAATTTCACGTAAATATTTTAACGTCTGACAACACGATTGTTTAATGAACGATTAACATAGCAAATAATAATCAACCCAGGCTTGCCTGGTGAGGCATGTTATGTAAAACCTCCAACATACTAGTATATTAACTGATTAATTACTATTTTTATTTTATTTTTAAATTTTACACGTGTTCAATTATTATTTTTTTAACTAAAAATTTCAATAAAGATCATCAATATTATTATTAATATTACTGTTGATATAATTGTCATAAAATAAATAGGTAACCGTATTTTTCACGGCCAAAAGTACTTTCGTTATTTGTTTTTGTTTTTGGGGTGTGTTGCGCTACCTCCTTCTTTAGTTCAATTTGGGAGGCGGGAATGGGTACCGCCGCCCCGGGAACCTTTATTCGATAACCAACACCTCTGCCACAGGTCACCCCAAGTGGTTCGCTACATTTGGTGATTTGGCAGGGGTGCCCGGGTCCATGGGGTGAGGTTTGTCTAGATCTTGGAGGCGGATGACCTGGACACACTGAACCCCATATGCCTACCCACCCCTAAAACCCTTTTCCTTCCCAGAACTCTCCTCTCCTTCCTTTCCTTAAAAAGAACCCTCCACACAGCATCCCCAAAGATGACATAGGCCCTGAGGGAAATTATTTTCCTCTGGGCCTCCTGTGTGTAGCTCGTGTAAAAAAAAGCCAACGCTTCGGACAGCGTTGGCTAAAGAAGGAGGTAGCGAAACACGGCATAAGACCCCAAAAACAAATAACGAAAAAGGTAACCGTATAATTTAAGAATTGCATACCACGGAGCGGTATGCAATTAAATGCATCTTAAACTCTTTATTTAATATCCTTAGTTTGGTTTGTTAGTAGGAAGCATCCGTATATCATTTTTAGGTGTTATTTACTTTCCCCCTTGGTGTTGCCATTAACCCCGCGGCCGCCCCTTGAATGGGAATCGGATGGCAAACAAACACGCCTCTGACGGATGCCAAACAGAAAATTGAACGCGACGGAAGCAATCCACTCGGGTATATTTCTGTCCGCAAATATCTGACTACACACAGTATACAGACTGTAGTCTTCGCAGAGGTGTGTGTATTGTGTACCTGCTTGACGTGAACTGCGTCCTGCTCTGAACTGTACTAATACAATACAGGGTGTATCAGGACATAACCGACACATTTCAAACCCTTGTGAGACTTGAACTTGGATACTATTTATTGACAGAGTTACTAAACAATGAGTTTACTGAATCTAGCATAATTAAAATAAATATTCTATGAAAATTTACGTGGAGGGATTTTTTTTTTGGTGGTGAGAAATGAAACTTGAAAGAAAATGAAAACTATACTGCGACTTGATGCAGGAATTATTATTATTTATATGTTTATTATGCTTAAATTTTTTTAATATGCATTTAATTGTCTACTCCTTGCGAAGGATTACTTTAGGTCTTTTGTATTTGGTAATTTCATTCTCGCTATATTAAGCGAGGAGTTAATGGTGGGATTTTTACGTCCGGCTAGGCCGGCGTAGAATTTTTCCGATTGGGAAACAATTCCTAATAAATTGTACAGCGCCCTTGAGGTGATTTTTCACAAAAACGGCGCTTTATAAATTATCCAATTATTATTATTATTATTATTAATTAGCTTTAAACTACCTAGCACCTGTATCAGAGGAATGTTTGCATCTTTATGGAGAGTGTTAACCCTGACCCACTCATTGGCGCATTCAACTATAATCGAATGGCTTTGTTTTGCAGGGTTTGTATTTTATTTAAGTGAGTGTCAGCTGTATGAACCCGAATGGGAGCAGCGTATGTGAAGCCCGACCTAATGGTCGTCTTGTGGATGACTAGTTTTTTGTTTGCTTTAGAATAGCCACCACATCGTACATCCATCATTTCCAAACGTGCTGAAGCAGAGTCCTTACCATAAAATGTCACAATGTGCAGCTCAGTCAAAAAGTCTGGGTGATGTTGGAACCGAAGAAGATATAGATTGAGAACGAGAAGAGAGGACCCCAACAGCCTACCTAGATAATGAGTTGGGACAGTGCAAGGAAGAAGAAGAAAATGACAGCTGTCAATGTTACCTACTCTGTGTCAGAAGCATGTGAAAGTTTGGCGAGTGTGTCGTGTTTGCAGGAAGTTTTATCCAAAATGTTCGTAACGAATCCGGCAAATACGTGTAATTTGTACAGTTTTCGAGTTTTTTTTCCATTAGCTCAACACCAGGGGTCCTGAAGAAAATAATAATTTACTTCAGGACCTATGTGATCTTTGGGGATGCTCTGTGAAGGGCCTTTTTAGGAAAAGGAAGTAGAGGAAGTTGTGGGAAGGAAAAGGGTTTGAGGGGTGGTAGGAATCTGGGGTCAATGTGTCTAGGAGTGACGGACGTATGAATCCATCCCTTCAACCGCGGGGCAAGGCGATGGGTCGAGAGAGGTCTCCCTCAACCAATCTCTCTCGATCCGGCCCGCCAGCGTATTTCCAAAACCTATACCGGTCCAGCCCAAATTTACATTTTCAATATCAAAATTTAAATATTTAGAAATAAAATTATTAATTTCTAATATACACACTGGAAACATAATTTTATCTAGATTTTAGAACAATTTTATTTTTTGCAAAGTGATAAAAAAAAACCAATATAGGAGTGTATTTACAATACACGGGAATAATATCAAATTTTAATTATTCAGAAATAAAATTATTAATTTCTAATATTCACATTGGAAAGATAATTTTATCAAGATTTTAGAACAATTTTTGTTTTTGCAAAGTGATAAAAAATAAGGAATATAGAGGTGTACCTATTTAAAATGTAAATTGTCTCTACCGCGACTGAACCGGTATAGGTTTTGGAAATACGCGACCCGCCATGCAGTAGGTGGACAAACGCATTGGCCGCTAAGACCTAGACAAACCTTACCCCATGAACTCGGCACCCCTGCTAAGTCAACAAACGTAGCGAACCACTTGGGGTGACCTATGGCAGGGGAGTTGGTTATCCAATAAATGGTTCCCGGGGCGGAGGTACCCATATCCGCCTCCCAACTTGTTTATCTTGTTGAGTTGATCTCTTAGCGAAATTATTAAAATCTTAGCGAGTATTTTACAATAACCATAAAAGATAGACAAAAAAGAAAAACTAATACGCACGTTTGCTTCTCATCCTTTCCTTGCATAGCAAAAATAAATCGCTGCTTAAAGTCTGTCGGGTATGTCCTGACACACCCTGTACAGTGTATTCAGTGGCGTGCATTGATCTGTGACCAAAGGCAGTTTAAGTATTTTTTTAATGTGAATACTTCACCCAGAGTCCCAACTGCTCCCAACCGTCGAGAGCCTGTGAGACTATGTCATCCTATGACTATGTCATCATGCAAATTGGGATACGTTGTGCGGCTGAAGCTAATGGGAAGGGAAAGGATATGGGGAGAAGTGGCTATTCAAATCTGGACACCAAACATGGCTAAAGCCATTTAAAGCAACGTTTCAACTCTGAATAGTGGTCTTTCACCAGGGTGATATGGAGAGTATCTTCCGTTTTATGAATAAACTGTATATTCATATTTGAAAATAGCTGTGTTCATGGGGTGTGGTTTGTCTAGGTCTTGGCGGCGGATGGCGAGGACACACTGAGCCCCACCCCTCAAACCTTTTTCGTTCCCAGAACTCTCTTCTCCTTCCTTTCCTTAAAAAACCCTTTACGTAGCATCCCCAAATATGACATAGACCCTGAGGGAAATTATTTTCCTCAGGGCCTCTTATGTGGAGCTCATGTAAAAAAAATGTCTTTTTCATCTTTTTCTAATTGGTATGGCCGAACGAATAAATTACTGATACGTTTTAAGATTTTCACGACCAAAAGTATTCTCGTTATTTGTTTTTGGGGTGTTATGCCGTGTTGCGCTACCTCCTTCTTTAGCCAATGTTTCGGACAACGTTGCAGTGTCCATCATCCGGATCTGCCCTGATCTCCTTCCTTTCCTTAAAAAACCCTCCACGTAGCAACCCCAAAGATGACATAGACCCTGAGGGAAATTATTTTACTCAGGGCCTCTTGTGTTGAGCTCATGTAAAAAAAAATCTAATTGGTATGGCCGAACGAATAAATTACTGTTACGTTTTAAGATTTTCACGGCCAAAAGTATTTTCGTTATTTGTCCGGCAGATCCGGTAGATGTGCATGATATGTCACACATCTACCGGATCTGCCCTGATGATGGACACTGCAACGCTGTCCGAAACGTTGGCTAAAGAAGGAGGTAGCGCAACACGGCATAACACCCCAAAATGAAATAACGAGAATAAATTACTGTACAAGATCGAGGAAAAAACATTTTGTTTGGAAATTTGTTGAATTTTTTTTATAGGCACCTCATTTATGACTGCACGCCACTGAATATAATGTAGTACATATTGTATAGTATGCTGCCAGTTGCGGTTGCCTCACCGGAAGCAGGAAGCAGCAAAATAGATTTTAGTTTGCTCTCCACACTCCAGGCCGGATGCGCTTTATGGCGCCAATCAGCCGAATGCGCTCCCGTCCGGGATGTTCTGAGTTCTGACTCCAGCCGGAGCCGACTGACTGACTTCTGACGTGTTATTATGTTATGTTGTGTTGTGCGTTGTGTGCACTTGGAATTAGGAACCGACGACGGCGAACATGCACAAACAAACATATAATTAATAATATCTCTCAACTTTCGAGGTCTTCAAAAGGTTTGAGAAGAGTTATTAATGTATTGTTGACGGGTGTAAACAGCAACACGATGATAATAACGTGTTATTAACAGGAGGCCCTGAGGTTCCAGGGCAAATGTTATCTTGGGGATGCTGTGAGGAGAACCGTTGTAGAAAAGAAGACGTGAAAAAGATACCTATCTTGTAGGAGGGAGAAAACGCAAAAGCGAGCAGATCAGAAAAAAATCTGATCAAATTCTAAAAACGGTTGACCGTGTTTGTGTTAAACAACTCATTTTGAAGAGTAAATTAGGTCAAAATAATTTTAAAAATGTAATAAACACTACCGCAAATCCGTGAAAATCATGGGATTTTGTCATACTTGTCACAAAATCTGACTATATGTGTTAAGTTTAACCCTAACCCTGTTAAAAATGTAAACAAAATAAATACACATTTCAAATACATATTAAAAAAAAAATTGTTAAAAAAACTTTACATTATAACCACTCCGAGGGTTCGGACATGTAGAGCGAATGAACGAACAAAGTAGTTTAAGAAGAATATATGACGCAAATGTGAATGGTAGAAGGTGACGTGAGAAGTCGGTGACGCCCGAGGAAGACATGGCACGATCAAGTGAATCAGATACTTGAGTCGGGAGATGTCAAAAGTCAGAATAATAAAAGAATATGTATGAGTGTTTGCAAAACCGAGTTGTTTGGCGTCTGTCCTCTCTGCCTACCCCCGCGGAAAGGCGTGATCGTTAGTTAGTTATAATTAAAATAATTTTCTGTTAAAATATTATATTATAGGTAAGTAGGTACTTAATTGCGCCTTGTTCCTATTTCTTGACAGTTCCTATTTCGAAAATGACATATCAGAACAAATTCAAGTTCATTGAACAAAGTTCATTTAACAAGATGGTTACAAGCATTTAACAAGAACGGTAACAAGCATTCACTTCACATACAGACCCACAACCGAAATCAGCAAGTTTAACGATTAAATAGGTGCCTAAAACCATATAAGGGATACTTATCCCATTAGACAATTAAACGTTAAGACAATTCTCATACACATAAGGAAAAACGATTTAACACTCAAAACTCAACAAAATATTTGCACCCACTAGGTATTCATCACACCAAAAATGCAAAATTCCTCCAACAAAAACAGCTTTCGCCCAACGACAGTTCTCTTACATCGCGCCTAAAATGTTCAACTTACTGAGTATTGATATTAAGACATCGAAAACTGATGATCTTTATGCCATTAGTGTACAGAACTGGTTATTTACTCAGGGAAGGAAATATAAAGAATGCCTTACATCTTAAAAACTATTCTAATTTTTTCATATTCTCGAGTAAAAAATCTTATCTCTAAATTAATTTTCAACCAAAACTTTATATTACGTTGATGTGTTTTTCATATTTTTGACATCGTTCGTTCATTTCATACGCTGCCTAGGAATACCTGCTTTTGTTTTTTGGGGGTTTAAGATTATCATTGTTCATCTGTATAATAATAATAAAGGTCTTTATTCCAGAATGTGGGGAGGTGAGTGCAATCCCAGATATCCTATATAGTGTGTAAGTACATACATAAAACACATAGATATTTATAAAATATGGTAATAAGAAGAAAATAAAATAAAAATATAAGTAAAAAAATAAATAAAAAATCAGCCTGAATAGATGATTGATTAGTATAGATGATTTATATATTTATTCTTATTTTTATTTCTATTATCCTTAAAATATTATTATTGTTACTTTTATTTTTATTTGTTATTCTATTTTATTTTTATTTATACAAGATTCACCTACATACTTTAACTTCTTTCTTGTATGTGATCATGTACCTAATACTAGTATGAATATTTTCCTTAATATGTATGCTATATGTTTGTACTTTTCTCTACATATATGGATGATTATACTTAATATTTTATATTTAATATAACATCTTATGAATCTCGACTACCACAATACGGGCATTTGCCTAGCTTGGTAGTCGAAAAACCATGTAAAACAAACCTGTAACAAACAAAACGAATAAAGAAAATTAAAAAAAAAATACTAGCAAGGTCATAAATAACTTTCGAATTCCAAATATATACGTACTATGTTTTGTAGGGGGTACAGCACACCTTCGGGGGTCGAAGAATAATCGCCTGCATTTGAGGAGATAAATAATGTCGAACGGAAATTGAAATTTGTAAACTGTCAGCGGGGTTTTTGCGGTGGAGCCGCCGAAAAAGTGCTCAGGAAGCTCTGACAGAAAAAAATAACCAAAGATTTGACGCATGACCGACTCTGTAGGACTTGTGACGAATTCGGGCCCGTTCACGGTCATCTTCAAGATCAACCGAAGAAAATTAGTACTAATCTAGTAGGATTGCAAATAAGCCCATAATTCTGGTCGAAAATAAGAATGCTGGAAAAATAAGGTACCAAATCTGTTCATCGGACTATATATTTTCGGAAATAATTGGGAGGCGGGTATGGGTACCGCCGCGGGAACCATTTATTGAATAACAAACGACCCATGCCACAGGCCACTCCAAGTAGTTCGCTACGTTTGGTGACTTAGCAGGTGTGCCCGGGTTCATGGGGTGAGGTTAGTCTAGGTCTTGGCGGCAGATGCCCATTGCCCACTCTGCGTGTCGGGCAGGATCGGGAGACCCTTTGACTTCGCCAGTCGGACTCTCTCAACCCATCGCCTTGAAAGGTAGTGGGAGGAACAGACCGTACGTCTATCACTCCTGGGCACACTGACCCCCAGATTCCTACCCATCTCTCATATTTTTTCCTTCCTCTACCCCTCATATCTACCTCTCCTTCATTTCTTTAAAAAGGCCCTCCACACAGCATCCCCAAAGACGACACAGGCCCTGAGGGAAATTGTTTTCCTCAGGGCCTAGAGTAAAAAAAACAGAGTGTGCAATTCACAGGCGGTAGAAGTAAAACCTTCAGAAAACTAAAGTAGACATGAGTGCGAAGACTGCGAAGCACCGCACAACGAGGATACCGATTATCGATTATACTATCTCATTATCTCGCAGGCTAAATCCTATAAATACATGAGTTTGTCTCTTTTTAGTGTCACAATTTTCCTTTCATCGAGTTTCGATGACAACGGTGCTAAAAAAGTTTTCACTTCAAAAAACGGGAACCCTAAGTGAAGTGAGAAAGACTATGAACAAGATTATGAATTACCTATTTACCCAATAAGAAATTGCCTTTAAAAAAAGGATTGAAATTAAATTATAAAAATATATATATAAGGAATCTGTCATAATACTGGTTCAACGAATCCAAAGAGAGTATCTATTCAGACTGTCTACGGAATGCATTATCAATTCTGATAGCGTTTCCTCTTGTCCATTGTGGGTCCGGTCGCCGGGCATTGTGTCCGGTCTTTTTCCGAGAAGTGATTTCGATTTCCCTTCCTTCCGCCCACATAAGGAGCCCCGCCACACTTGGTGGAAACCTGCACGGGTAAGCCAGCGTGTGACTTTTGTCACCTGCAAGATCCTCGGTGACGAAACCGTTCCGGGAATCGCCAGTCTCTGAAGGGAAATCGCGTTCGTTTAACATTTCCGTTCAGATCATTTTTTTAACTGAAGAATTGTTTTGGAATTCTTGGTAGTTTGAATAATATCAACGGATTTTCCTTAAATGTCTAGTAGTCAAATAATAGGACAATATACAACATTTTTTTGCATTTCAGCCGGATGTATGTTTATTCTTGATAGATTCAACAGAAAACAGATTTAGGACAAAAACTACTAGTTGGACTGTTTATTCAGTTGATCAATATTCAATGAGAGGTGCTCTGAGAAACTAGTGTCATTGATCTCTTTAGCATCGGTGCAGCCTGGAGACACGGCGGACTCTTACCCAGCAACCTTAATAGTTCATATTTTCTGCTGCAATTTAAATTGTTGAAAAAGTATCGATATATCGATGTATCGATATTTTTAATTCAAAAATCGATATTTTTAGCCGATATATTTTGATCCGATATATCGATACAAAATATCCAATATCGAAAATTGTATCAAAAACGATATTTTTTTTATTTATGTAACTAAAATCACTAGAATCCAAAACCGTATAGGAACGAACGGAAAAAGTAACTGTATTGGGTCGTGACATCTGGCGCTTGAAATTTTAACTATTAATAACTTACTAAATATTCTATTGTCTTTGCATTAGTATTTGTGATCACTAATACTATCTCATATGTGTAGGTACATACATAGAAATGTATGCTATTTTTCGCCATTTTTTTCTAAGCCACTCCTGTGTGTTGGTTCCCAATTGTCTATGATTATTGACTATACCTTGTTCCAAACACGAAGTCCTTTTTGACAGATTAATACACTAATAGAATGTCACTGAGACGCATACAAACTTTGTAAACTCAGTTTACATATAAGTTAGAAGACAGCTTTTTAGTTTTTGATATTTTTTGTAATTATTACCTAATAAAAATGAATACTGATAAAAATACTTCCATTTTAATTGAGATTTTTTACATTAAGATAATGCACATTGCGTATAAAAATTACAATAGAATCTATGGATAATATTGAGCTGAATACACTATTATTTTAAAAACGCAAAATCTTTTGAAAATTTGACCGATATATCGATATTTTTTCCTCGATATATCGACGTCGATATTGATATTTTAATAAATATCGATACATCGATATATCGATATTTTTTTTCACTTTCGACATCACTTCTTGGTGGTTGGATAACATTTCAGCTTTTGCGTGACCTCCGCTCTACAGTGTGGATATTTTCAGTCAGTTCCAGGTTCAGTCCTTCCTCTCTCCTCTCTCCGCCCAGCATCCCAATTATAATACCATAATATAATTGACGGCCTCCGTGGTTGAGCGGTTACGATTTTTGGTTACGAATCCGCAAGTCGCGAATTTAAATTCCGACGTGCGGAAGTAAAAAGAGGAAAAACACCCTTGGTTTGGTACATTTGAACCTGATTAAAACATGTACGTTTTAAGATTTTCACGGCCAAAAGTATTTTCGTTATTTGTTTTGGGGTGTTATGCCGTGTTGCGCTACCTCCTTCTTTAGCCAATGTTTCGGACAGCGTTGCAGTGTACATCATCAGGGCAGATCATCAGACAGATGTATGACACATCTACCGGATCTGCCCTGATGATGGACACTGCAAAGCTGTTCGAAACGTTGGCTAAAGAAGGAGGTAGCACAACACGGCATAACACCCCAAAAACAAATAACGAAAATGATTAAAACTTTGTCATAGAAATCTCTAGAAGAGCTATCGAATAGTGTACGCAATACTAAATTATCAGTAGTAAAGGAAAGAGCAAAACATTTACAGAAAGGCATAAAGTGAAATAAATGAAACCGTCAAAAGAACTGTTTGATGAAACTTCAAGAAGAAAACGGCTGATGATGGTGTGATCTGGTCCCAAATGGAGATGCCATGCTCACTGGATCCAGACCTCCGTGATCGAGGGGTAAGGCACTCAACTACCAATCCGAAGGTAGCGGGTTCAAATCCCGCCGTGAAAAGTAAATAATATTTGATCTATTTGTGTTATTTCGCAATTTAATCATTTAAAACAACATAAGGTATATTTGCGACACTTTCCAGAATGGAAGACAATGTCAATATCGTCCTGGTGTAAGACGACCATTCAGAATTGAAACGATTTTAGATGTGTTTTGTGACCAGATCTGAATAGCCAGATACTCTTCACTTTCATCTTCCCCAACTTCTTCCTCTCTCCACTACCTTCAGCCACACAACATACCCCAATTGGGAATGGCATAGTCTCACTGGTTCCAGATGCTTGGGAGCAGTTGGGACTCTTGACTGGTGTTCACATTAAATGGGTACGTAGTAGAAACACCACACACGGAGAGAACCAGTAATTTCTGGATAAGGCGGAAACCAATTATAACTTTTCTAATTCTAATCGTGGAAAGTTGCAATGTAATTTCACGATTACGAGCGTGAAATTAATAACTTGTTCGCCGATTTTTCAAAAACACACACCGCCAACAAAGTCTGCGGTTTCATTAAGCCATTTCTCCGTTCATTAATAATGAAAATAAATAATAAGAGTGGTAACATGGCGAGACTTGCTCGTTGCATATCTCCGGCACGGTGCGGCACGGTGCGGCACGGTGCGGCACAGAGCGGCACAGAGCGGCCCGGAGCGGCCCGTTCAGCGTCCGCTGTCGCTGATAAGCTCGGCCGCGTATTTACAAAACCTATATCATTTCAGTCGCGGTGACGACGACAGTAATTAATAAAGCTTTTGTGCAAAATTATATAGGGTAAAGCAAGGTTATTTGGTGATATTTTTGATTTATCGTCATGTACTTTGAAAAATAAGGATATTAAAAATTTACAAAATTATTTGTTGCTCAGGTACATTATTTCAGCACACATTTTAAAAAGAAAAAATAAAATAATAACTAACATAACACAAGAAAACTTTCAAATGTAAATCACCAAAAGATATAGGTAATTTGGTTATAGGTAAGGTTATTTGGTTATAGAGGGTGTTTAATTTGGTGATACTCCTCCCTTCGACTGTAAATAGGTAAAATAACATTAAATGTGTTTTTAAATCTTCAACGAGATTATAAAATATTGATTACCCATGCGTCACATGTGTTATCATCTTCGTCTTCTTGCTTTTGTACGTAGTGGAACAGAAATCGCAATAATTCCACTTTCCTTTCGTTTTATATTGGTCGTCTTCTGAAAAAGTTTTCATACACATACCACATTTCCACTCATTATCGATTCCACTTGGTTTTAAGGATTTTGTGGAAAAATAATCAATTCTGCATGATGTTGATGGTTCTGACCGTTCTACCTTTTTTGACGAAAAAGATTTTTCGGCGCGAGGTTTAACGGATTTTGCGGACACTTAATTAATCCTACGTAATGATGATGGTACTGACTGATCTACCTTTTTTTGTCAATGAGGTGTCAAACATTTTGCGGGCGAATCTCTTTTAATTTGTGTCGTTGATGTTGGAATATTGTGGGAAATTTTGAAAATGTCTTCAAAATCAGTTTTCTTTTTGTTGGAACTGTGACGGTTAATGCTTTTTCTGTTAATTGAGAAGGTCCTAAGACTTCTGGACTTCTTTATTGATTTGAAGGCATTTTTGAAATTATTTTTTGAAAAACTGCGCGCATACGCTGGTTTACGTTTGGAGATGTCATCATATATTCATTCAAACTCCGACTCCAGAAGAGCGATTCTATATCTTTTGTGGGATCGTTATGAGATAATGGACGTGATCTCCTGTCAGATTTGTGTGATTTATTTGCTTTTCCTAAGTATAACGTACATTAAATGAATTCATGATCATACATACTTGCAGTAATTCATGTTTAAAACGATCAAAACTAAAATATGTGCGATTATTACAGTAAATATGTAAAAATCGCACAAATCTGACTGGAGATCACGTCCGTTATCTCATAACGATACCACAAAAGACATAGAATCGCTCGGCAGGCTGCTTTCAATGGACGATACACTCCGATATCTAATGGCTGTAAGAGGTGGCTAGTGAATATAATAAATATTTAACGAATTAGAGATAGGTAACTTGGTGACAGGTAATTTGGTGAGGATAGGAAATTTGGTGATATGTTTAAATAGACCAAAACAACCTTAAAACTGTTCACCGACCTAATATGCATGATGATAATTCACCATTAATCCAGAAGTTGAATTATAGAAAATAAAAATAAATGTTAAAAATCACAATTCATTAAGTCCAAAAAAACATTTAAAAAAACTTAATATTACCCACATATTACTTAAGCTCCTACCAAAAAAAAAAGTAGGACAGCTGCCATTTTCTTTAAGTATGGCTATGCAGCATACTTTACTGATTAAAATAAGGTATAAAACCTAAACATACCTTCAGAAATCCCAGATTACTTGATAAATTACAATTTGAAGTCGCCACAGCATATTGAAAGTTGTAAAAATATTTTTCGTTTGAGTAAAATTATTTTCTGTTTCACCGACCACGTAAAAACTTGCGAAGTTGATTTATTATGGTTCACAGATCTGTTTTCCATCTACGATTCTAATTTCAAAGTTGTGTACTGCATGGTAAATTTAATAATTACAAAATTCTACACTATCACCACATTACCTGTATCACCAGATAACCTCGCCTTACCCTACAAAGCTTTACCATTTCAGTCACGGTGAAGACCGTAATAGAGTAGCTTTGTTCGTGCAAAATAATTTACAGACTATAATTTGAATTTTAATCTGTGGTCGAAGGATAAGATGTGATATTTCACAATTTATTCATTCATCCAGATCTGAATAGCCACTTTCAGAAGACCACCATTCAGAATTGAAACGTTGAAATGCCTTTAGCCGTGTTTTGTGACCAGATCTGAATAGCCGGATACTTCCCCACCTTCATCTTCCCATCACTCTCCTCGCACACAACTTCCATCCAGCTTCACAACATGTTCTGGTATGGTCCGATGCTCTGCGGGGAACCCGCTTGCACAGCGCGGACCCTTTTGGATAAAATGAGATCGGTAATGATCTGTGCCATCCTTACGTGTAGTAAGGCGTTACGCGTTTAAATACCACATTCCGCGGCTGGCGAACCCCGTAGAGAACCCCATTTTACGGAAACTCGCCGCTTCCGGGAGTGTCGCCACCATTTGAGCAGAATTGAGTGACGAGGAAGCAGACTCGTGCCTGCTGCAGATCGACAATCTACGACTATATAGTCGTGGATTGGCGTCCTAGATTCCTTAGGAATCAAAGTTGATTTGTGGTTTGCGGGAGCGAGTTTAAAATCAGTACCTTGACTAGTGCCGTACTTAATCAGTACTCGAAATAGTGCCCAACGCATACTGTGTTTATAATTAGCAAACATACCCTAATTAGGGATGCCATAGTCTCACTGGCTCCAGATGTTTGGGGGACTCTTGTGAGGACTCACATTTGACTTACATTTAAAAAAAAAATCCATTTCAAAATATAGATAAATATTAGGTTAGCTTAGGTTTGCATAATCAAAACTATTATAGTCTTCACCATGGCTGAAATGGTATAGGCTCCGCACCAATGTAAACGATTTCGCAACAAAAGCTACTCTATTACGGTAACAGAATAAATAACACAAAAATTGGCACATTGACGTGTTTCGTGATCCAAATATTTTGCCGATCGAGCCTTAAATTTTCAACACACAAAATTCAAATGGGATGGAGATATACGATATCAGGCGTAAAATGTAAGTAAATAGAACTTGCAAACTTTTAAGGACATTTCAAAAAAATTCTCCAGTCTTAAAGAATCCTGAATTCTCCACTCTTTAAAAATAAATATTACCTGTACTTTTGTCAACAATCTTCTCTTAAACGTAATATCAATATAAATGTAATATGGAAAGTAGCAAAACGTAAAATCATGCTATTTCCAGTGTTTTGAATATGGTGTCCTTTGCGTGCAAAGTCGTACTTTCTCCAAGCATCTTCTAATAAAAGTGTGTTTATCTGAAGTGACCTGCCAGGTAAGTATAAGTAAAAAAAGTATATAAAATTAAGGCAGAGAATGCTAAAATGTTATGTGTGGTCGGTCTTGCTGTATGGATGTGAAACATGAACCTTGAAAGTAAATACCATGAAGATTAGAGGCTTTTGAAATGTGGCTTCACCGGAGAATGCTCAAGGTCCCATGGACCGACGTGATCTTCAACCCAGAAATTCTCAGGCGGGCTAGAGCAGATAGAGAACTGCTTACATTAATAAAAATCAGGAAAATTTCATATCTGGGTCATATCCTTCGAGGTGAGAAGTATCACTTGCTCCATTTAATATTGAAAGTCAAGATAGAGGGTCGCCTAGGGCCTGGTAGGAGATAAATGTCTTGGCTGCGAAATATACGAGAGTGGACCGGCATTAGAAGTGTGGAGGAGCTATTCCGGGCAGCGCAAGACAGAGAGACATTTTCAAGAGTGATCGCCAACGTCAGGGGGATCTGATACGGCACACAAAGAAGAAGAAGGTAAGTATGTTTTCCGTGTCTGTTCGTAATGAATAAAATTTGATAGAGCCTAAGAACTCATGATAAATTGTACAGAGCCCTTGAGGTGATTTTTCACAAAAATGGCGTTCTACAAATTATTAAATTATTATTATTAAAAGCTACTGTGCTACGTTGTCTCTCTGACTGAAATGTCAGAGGCTTTGTAAATTCGTAGCCCTGCCACTTGAAAGGGCGGAAGCGCTGACCGAAAGGAAACGCGGATCCGGTGCGCTGTGAGATCGCCCCGCCCCCGCCCCGCTGCCGCCCCGCTCCCCTGCTCATTCCCTTTTCCTTTGCACGTCTCGTGTTCTCAGGGCGAGCCCTAAATGACTCAATCAATCGTGTCCGTGTCAAGATACGTTGAAGGTTGATTTTAAATGACAATATATTTTCCGTAAAAGATAACGATATATTTCTGAATCCACGTGTAACCTGTAACGGTGGTCCGTGTGTATGAAAATCATCAAAAAAATAATGACAGATTACATCTGTCTATCTTCTATATCGGTATATTAATTAATACGCGACAAAAATTTTGTACCGTTTTTACGAAAATTGCGCGGACGATTCACAAATTTCGGAAATTTCGCACACATATAATTTTTTTTTTAATTATGCATAAAAATCAATTTAAAAAAAAATAATTATGGTCGAATTTCGACCATTGGGCGACCACTAGTAGTAGTATAAAGAAAAATAAATCGCTGAAATGTATGTACGCGCATAACTTCCGGACGACTGCACCGAATTGGATTTTATTTGTTCGTTATTGACAAGATTTGTATAAAACTACTGGTGAGCTCTGGCACTATGAAATTGTGCATAGGTGGCACGTGAGCTGTTTGAAAACTGAATGTATAGAATGCGGGAGGGGGGAGGGGAAATAGGATAGGGGGGTCGCGGGAGGGGGGGAGGGGAACCAGGGAGGAGGGAGGGGAAACTGGCAGGGGGGAGGGGAACTCGGGAGGGGGTTCGCGGGATGTGGGAAGTGGGGGAGTGGAGTGAGGAGAGGAAAGGTGGAGGAGGCGAGAGGGGAAGGGGACGCGGGAGAGGAAGGGGAGGCGGAAGGGGAACGGGACGAATGGGAAAGGACACGCAGGGAGAAACAATTTCTTCATTAAATGGCATAGCAACGCAAGCCGGTTACCAGCTATTTTCAATAAAAAAACATCGTAAGCGACAAAGATTAACAAATGTGACCGGGCAAAACAACGTAACAAATTTACAATTTGTGAGGTCGCCCGTGAAACCACTTAACCAACACTTATTGGTCAACCCAAGTGGTTCCGCAGGCCTCCGTTCCCGAAGTTAGCGACAAAAGTTGAGTAGGAAATGTTCGTATGACCATCTCCGCTCCATTCTTTCCTCCGTGGTTAAGAGGGCATTACCAGAGAAAGCCGGAAATACGTCATTTTCAAAAAAGTTTTTAGACGTATTGGCTCTTTTCCACAAAAAATTATAAATGGATTTCGAAAGATTGTTCTTTTATCTAGCATTCGTATGTAATAAATTTTTAGATTTTTTTTTAATTTTTAGTATAATAAGGTTATTCCATAGGTCGTTGGCAGATTTGTTAAATTTTCAAAAAAGTTTTTGTATTGTACCACACCCATTTCAAATAATGTAATCATGCAGTAAAATAAATCAACACATTATCTAGCAGAGTTATGTATTAGAATTTTAATTTTAGTTTCAATAAAATCATTAAAAAATATGTACGTACATGTTTTTCTTGACGAAAATTGGTCCATTTGTGTATTTATTTGCGCACTTACAAACTAATATATTTCATTTTTTTTTAACATTCTTACTAAATTTAGACATTATTGAAAAATGATAAATACTTATAATCAAAAAATAACTACAAAAAGTACACTATTTTAATAGTTTTATCATCACGCCTTTCAGCATTTTTGGATGAAGGTATAAATTAAAGCTAATTTGGAGTGAAATAAATTCGATATAGAGTTATAATTTTAAAAAGCTGGTACGGAGAATAATTAATCTTTCTCATTGTAACCGCCCTGCACGATCGGAAGAACAACTTTCGACGAAATGTGGATTTTCGTCCGCTGGCTGGTTAAACGCTCTTAGGAGGAGTCGCCATCTACATGCATAACACACTAAGCAATAAGAAAATAGAAAAATGTTGCAGTGAAAATACTTTTCTTGGAATTACGATCACGGCCAATTGATGCCCAACTCGATTCACTTATTAAAGAACGAAATAGCATATTTAAACTTTGGAAACAAAATCAAGGAAGTATTTCTTTGACAATAGAAAAAAATAAAGCTCGTAATGCTGTCACAAATTACAGAAGATATATTAAATCTATGTATTATACAAAATTGCTTAATGAAAACATGAATAAGCCACAACGAACCTAGAAAACAATCAACTCCATTCTCTCAAATAGCTCGCGAAACCCAAAAATAACTTGTAAATCTCTAGTCATAAATGACGAAGAAGTAAAGGGACCAAAGGAGATTGCAACTGCATTTAACGCATTTTTTCTCTCAGTTGGGGAAAGTCTAGCATCAGTAATAAAAACTTCAAAAACTGATGTGAACACGATCTACACGGAACCTCAAGCAAAACAATCTTTTAACATGATCAGGACAAATAAAAATGAAATCCTACGTGTCATATCTAACCTTAAGTCCAAAGCGGCAGCTGGTTCCGATGGGATAACCTCTCTCCTTCTCAAAAATTGCAAGGAGGAACTGGCAGATGACCTTGTATTCTTAATAAATCTCTCTCTATCAAAAGGTATCTTTCCAGACAAACTAAAAATTGCTAAAATAATTCCTATTCATAAAGACGAATGCAAAAAAAATGTCCAAAATTATCGTCCAATCTCTATACTTCCAGCTATCTCTAAAATATTTGAATGTATCATTAAAAAAAGACTATTGAAATATCTCGAACACAACAAAATTCTCACGTCAAAACAATACGGTTTCAGACGACGATCTAACACTAAATGTGCAGCTTTTGATTTTATATCAAATATACAGAAACATATTGATCACGGGGATTTTACGGCGGCAATATTTATTGATCTAAAGAAGGCGTTTGACACGGTGGACCATAACGTATTGATCGAAAAACTGAAACATTTGGGTATTGTTGGTACTCCTCTGGAACTTCTCCGATCTTACCTATCAAATCGCTTCTCGGCAGTAGAACTGGGAGGAGAAACGAGTGAGTTGGGTAAAATAACATGTGGAGTGCCACAGGGATCAATTCTTGGACCGTTGCTATTTCTTATCTATGTGAATGACATAACAAAGTGGGGTATTAAAGGAACTCTGCAACTCTATGCGGACGATACAGTAATTTTTTACAACAAACTGAACCTAGCGGAGCTTGAAACGGAAATGAATGCTGATATTTCTAAACTCACAAGCTGGTTAAGAATAAACAAACTAACTCTTAACGTAAAAAAAACTCATTATATACTTTTTGGCAACAAGAAAAATATCAGCCTCAATATCAAAGTTGGTGATAACTGCCTCGAAAAGAAAATGAGCACAAAATATCTAGGCTTGATCGTAGATTCCCAACTTTCGTGGGATCTCCACATAAATCATGTAAAGGAGAAAATTACACCCATAACTGGTGTACTTTGACTCCAAGGATTACTACCCGTACCTTTATTAACATCAGTGTACTACGCCATGGTACATTCACACCTTTCTTATCTCTGCTGTATCTGGGGATTTGCCTCAAAGAAATTGATAGCTGATCTGCAGGTGGTTCAAAACCGAGCTCTCAGAAATGTTTTTGGACTTCCATGGGACACCCATGTCAGAGACATCTATTCAGTTTCCGGTATTCTTCCAATCACAGTCCTTCCTAAACATGAAATCACAAGCACCATCCTACAAATTACCCAACAATCAACTCACACTAACATCAAGCCACTTTACAATCAAGACATCCACACTCACAATACTCGAAATAGCAATAAAATCCGCATACCTCAAACACACACTACAAAATATGGGATAAAATCTCTGAACTATGTGGCCTATACACTATATAATTCGCTACCAGATATGTACAAGGGAATTCAGCAAAATAAAAAAAATCAGAGTAATGCTTTAAAAGAATATTTTTTAAGTATGTATAAGGTTGAAACTTTGTAATTTTCTTGTCATGTTTCAATTGTCTTGTCTCTTTTCTCTTCTTTTCTTTTCCATTAAGTTTGTAATCATCCATATCTGTATAACCTTGTTCCCTTTTCTTTAATTGTTTTCCATTGCTGTTTATTCTACTCAACCTGTCTTTTATTTTTCTTCTACATTGTATGTGAATCTTATATTTTAATATCCAAATTCCTATGTAAAATTTTAACTATTACCTCCCACCCATGATTTGTATGTTCCTCCTGTCCTAAAATGAGTTCTGTAACTCATCGGGATTGCTATAGCAAGAAATAAAAACAATAAATAAAAAAAAAAATAAGATCTTTTGGCGAACATTAAACTATTGCATTTCTGGTTAAAACAAAACAAATTCAATACAAGTTTCTCAGCGTCGAATATAAGCTGGTGCAATGAAATCGCTATGAACTTCCGGTGCAAATGCAAAGTGCATTCAATAAATGCAACGAGCGCAATAATAATAATTAGCATTGAAGTTTCGAAACGGTTCACTAAAGTACATGCACATATTCATAACAATTACAACCTCATACGCATCACTTGATTTAGTTTCAATATTATTAGCTGGAAGTACTTTTAACTCTGAGACAATGATAATCAATAATCATACTCCTAGCTAGGGAATGCAATCCCGGTATACCGGGATCCCGAAATACCGAGATCCCGCAGACATTTTGCGGGACTAATCTCGGTCGAAAATTTTGCGGGATCCCGCTGAACTGGCGGGATTACAGAGAAGCGTAGTTCATACGTGTTAGCAGCACCAATGTCACTTCAAGAAGAACTCGAACTTACTTTGATTAGTATGAAGAGTTGGAGATCAACAGCCCAACAACCTAGATCTGGTAATATGAGCAACCTTGAGGTTTTGATAAAGAAGGAAATGAATTACTTCGAGTCCGGTGGATTAAAAGGCACATACTTTCAATTCACTTCCAATGCGCTAATGACTATTGTGCCAACCAGCGTGGAAGCTGAACGAGCTTTTTCAGCCGCTGGCTACCTTGTGTCCAATATCAGAAGCCGTTGATCAGACGACATAATTAATACTATAACTTTTTTAAGAAGCTATTTCCAAAATAATGTTTAAACTTATGATGCTTATTGTTCAAGAATATTGTTTACCGTGTTAACGTTATTATTTAAATTTAAGTTGTTACATAAATTTACGTCTTATCTTATTCTTTGCCAATTTATGACTTAAAATTTACCTATGTCTAACTAAAGGTATATTAATAAACCATTTAAATTGTTCCAAAGAACTTGTTTGATTAGGTATACATTTAAAACTCTAAAAACAAAGTTGGTAGATCGAGGTATTAGGTCTTTATTATACGATTGATTAGATATCTAAGTTCACCCTGCTGGATCCCGCAAATACCTGGATCCAGCGGGACTAAGATTGTTCAGTCCCGCAAATACCTGGATTGACATGGTCTTGCGGGATTGCATTCCCTACTCCTAGCGCACTCTCGTGATAAATTGTTGAACTAATGAAGGAAATCGTCGAAAATAATATCACGGTATCCTAATTGTTAAACAGTAAAATAATTAATTCTCAGTTGTATTCCCAAGCAGATACAAAGGGTTCTGAAAATTATTTGGTATCTCAGACGAAGCAAGCAAGTTAATGTTTACCCAACCACATAAAGCCTCGATGACATTGGGCGAGTTTACAAGTTACTATCTGGGAAATTCACTATAATAATAATAATAATATTTGGCTGATTTATAAAGCGCCGTTTTCATGAAAAATCATCTCAAGGGCGCTGTACATATAATAAGCATACAATAAAATAAAATGAATACGATAGGCTTACAACTAGGATTCAAACTTATAACTAGGAACCTACATTTAAGACTTATATGTAGCTAGTGACTTACAACTAAGACTTATTACTACTGACTTAAAACTGGTGACATACAAATATTTGCAACCGTGACTTAAAATTAGAGATTTACAATTAAAATAGGTATTTACATACAACAATAAATATTTTTAGTTTTGCCAGGTATCTAATATTACCAAGTGATCAACAAAACTCTACAGATATAGGTACAGACAGAGAAAGAGAGTCGAAGCAGTTTGAGGATATTATATATACATGTATACATACATAGATATTTTATTCTACACATTTTACAAATTATTTTATACCGTATTTTAATATTAATATTGTTAGCGCCAGAAGAAGAAGGAAGTTCGTACATAATATTACAATTTTATAACACGGTTGTGAAAATGATTGTAATGGGTTAACAGTTTTTAAAGGAAAGCATAGGTATCTTAAATGAATGAATGAATTTAATCGTCGATCTCAACTGCAATAAGATAATTCATCGCTCAACAACAGATTGGATAGCAATGTTTGAATGAAATAGCGAATTTATGGAAATGAGTGTTTCTGTTAGTAAACTCGCCCAGTGTAATCGTATTACTCGCTAACTAGCAGATTGTCGACAATCTACGAAAAAAGTTGAAAGGTCGTCAACTTTACTTGCTACTCGCTTAATCGTGATTGGTTTATTTATGAGCTCAAAATGGCGGCCAACAAACAGCTGATTTCGACTGTCAAACATCTGACAGAATTAGTTCACGCAGGCGTCGTTATTCTTGCTACTGGCCAGCTGTGGCGCTAGCAGCGACCTACGAGCTCAGTTTCCTACGCTGCTTAAGCGAGTGGACAGTTTTGTGTGTCGTCATGACAATCTCACTCGCCGATTCACCCGCTTTTAAACTTAGTAGATAGTAGCTTGTAAACTCGCTCATGTAATTGAGGATTAACATAACATTTCGCGAAAATAAATTAATGTATCTTATCTTGCTAAAAATTTTAAAATATCATCTATTTATCCATATATGCTATCTGTCTATTTACATAAACTGCGGCTGGTGTGCAGCTTGGATTTGATTTTTATACAAATCTGTAGTTTTATTCAGAAATTGATGAAGTTTTGCACACTTGATCATCAAAACAAGATGAAGTTCCCTGTACACATTAGATTTAGAAAAATTCTGCGTAATGCCCGGGCAGCGCTGGGGACAGCAAGGTGTTTGGTGACTAAGTAAGGGTGCCCGGGTTCATGGGGTGAGGTTTGTCCGGGTTTTGGCGGTGGGTGCATCTGCCCACCAGCTGCGTGGCAGACTGGATCGGCAGAAACCGGTTGAGATAGACCTAGTGACCTCTCCAGCACTTTAAGAAAGTTTTAAAATAATATTAATAACTAGCTTTTGCCTCCGGCTTCGCTCGCATAGTATTAGGGGGTACCCACTCCGCCTCCTTCAATTTCCTTATCCCCACTCCACTCCCACCCCCCCTAACTTTTAACTATCAAAGGTATCTCCGTAGTAACCTAAACAAATAACAAAATGACAGCGCACGTCAAATTACTTATAGTTATCAACCAACGCTTTGCTTTTCCTCTGGACAATAAACGTATTATAAATAATTTCATAACGCCAGAGCTTATTCATAACGCCAGAGCTTACCAATATATATAGTCTATATTACTCGCAATTAATGTAGCTTTCTATTAGTAAAAGAATTTTTAAAGTCCATTCAGTATTTTTTGCGTGAAAGATTAACAAACATACATCCATACTAACTTTCGCCTTTATAATTTTATTTATTAATAGGATAGGATGAGTACAATATAATTTTACTTGTTTACGTTGGAAGTAAGGATTTTGAACGGTCTGTTTATATCCGTTTGACCTTGATTTTGGAAACATTACTGTGGACCCACAGAAGTACACAGAATTAGCGGCAATGTGATGATACGAGTATCAGCACCAAGTGTAGTGTAGGTACACAGATGTGATGTGATGTATAGTGTAGGTACACGCTCGCAGTTGTCGCGAATGCAAATGTGTGCATTAAATAACACGGCCAAAGTGGAGCTTCCTCATCCTGACAGCTATTTATAGAGCGCGTTGGCGGTGGATGGCGTGGCCACGCCGGCTTTACACTTTAATACCAAACACTGGATTCCGATACAACTTGCAGACGGTTGGTCGTATGCAAGAATCATTGCCATCGGTGTGGAATACACTACCAGTGGTCTCAGCTTTAAAATAATTACAAGGAAAAAACAGTTATTTTCGAATTTTAATTGAATGGGAAAGCAACCTCTCAATCAACCAATCGATGGATTGGGAAGAGATTGCTTGTTAAATTATACATAGCCCAGATGAATGACTGCCAAATGACGTCTCCAGAAGATACTTTCAGAATCCAAACGTAGCTTGGAATGCCTTTAGCCGTGTTTGGCGACCAGATACGATTAGCCAGGCACTTCCCCGTGTTTTCCCTTCCTTCCATTTTTCTCTCGCATTCATAGTAAATCCTCTCAACACAAATAGTAACGAAATCCACATTGAGCCATTTGGAGTTGATACTGGATCTCACAAATGCAATTGATCGATTTAAAAATCATGTATACCAGTGTTTCTTAACCGTATTGAAGGAATTGCCCCCTTTACCACATTATAATTATCCAGCACCCCCCCCCCCTAAAAATTTATTTATGCAAGTACTATTTATTGTGGCTCTTTAAAAACTTTGAAATTTTGTAAATTGTAATTTTTGACTCTTCCAACTCAAAAGGTTGGTCTAGGCGAGAGACAATCCTTCAGATTTTAGGCCAAATTTAGTGATTAGTGACCAGATATCTGAACAGCCAGGCAGGGTCATTCCAAAAATTCTCTTGCTTATAATTTTTTTCCTATCCCCACCATCTTTAGCCTCACGAAATAAGTTGTTAAATTTGTAAGAAATGTAAGAAATTTTTAAGGTTTTGAAATTTTCAGCCTCTTTCAAAAAATCATATCTCCGAATTATAATATGGAGACCTATAAAAAACTCATATTGTTCGAGAGCCACTGGATGCATCTATATTTGAGCGTTTAAATCCCATGTTTTAAAGATTCATAAATAACCTATAAAAAATGTTAATTTTTTAAAGGCATGTATTCTGTGTTTTATTTACTTCAAAATTGATGTCTTATTTTCTTTAAATTTAACATCTTGAAAAGCCACAACGTTGAATGCTATATTTTTAATCTTTCAGGCCAATCTTGCGTATTTTCATTCGATGGTTTGAACAATGTATGGAAACTATTACTATTACGATACTGTTAATTTGCGCGATGCTAATCAAATTATTAAGGCTCCAGCGCGGTAATAATACATAATAATTTCACAGAGATGACAATGGATAAACACCCAGGTCTCCCAGCCGCCCGTTTTACGAACTAAATATCATAAACTAATCGTTAAAGACTCCGACATGGAACAATGTGCATTGCGATGAACAATTCAAAACAATGGTTTTATGCAAACATATTCAAATTTCAATATCTTTATATTTTTGAATGTAGCTATTACTTTGTGGTTATCCATTATAGAATAATGAAATAATTTTACTTTGTATAAACCACTTATTTGATGTGCAAATCCGACCGGTTTCGGAACAAACGTTCCTTCGTCAGGGAAAGCTTATACTAATTTGACAGTTTCGAACAATGTTTTATTATGGTAGGGGTGGAGCTGTTGTAAATGTCCCAATGTCTAATAATAATTTCCTTTCTGAACTTTCAATAATAAAACAAATTGCTATAAATAACGGATATGAACCAAAATTAATTGATAACATCCTAAATAAAAAACTTATCAAAATTTCAAAAAATAAATATCTATACAATTCTAATAATATTAATGATAAAGAATGGCGTAAAATTTTGTATATTAATAATTTTTCAGTTCAATGTTGCAAAAATCTTCCTTCTAATATTAAACCAGCGTTTTATACAAGAAATAATATCGGTAATTTTTTGAGAAATACTAAAGATAAAGACCATAAATTGACTAATTCCGGAATATATAAACTCAAATGCAATGATTGTCCCTCATTTTATATTGGAAAAACCACTCGTAATTTTGAAATCAGATTCAAAGAACATTTAAGGTGTCTTAATAATAATAATTTTTCTGAGTTTGCTAACCATATAATTGAAAATAACCATAGTTTTGAAAAAAATACAGGGATAAATATTCTTCATATTAATCATAAAAGAAAACGTTTAGATAACTTAGAAGCCTTGGAAATTAAAAAATCCCTTAAAAATAATGAATCTATTATCAACAAACAAAAAATATTGTCATATAGCCCAATCATGGATTTGTTCCCCTACCCACCCACTCTACACTAATACCTACCTACCCAATCTACATTATTATCTAGCAACAGCTCCACCCCTACCATAATAAAACATTGTTCGAAACTGTCAAATTAGTATAAGCTTTCCCTGACGAAGGAACGTTTGTTCCGAAACCGGTCGGATTTGCACATCAAATAAGTGGTTTATACAAAGTAAAATTATTTCATTATTCAATATCTTTGGTTTTATGCTATTAGCTTCTTTTACAGACCCGAATAAATCTGCTGCTCTAAAAGTTCGCATTTATTTTACGGCAATTTTCTTTCAGCGATTTTTGAATTTATCCTTAGGGGTAGATAAGATAGAATGTGATCGATTTCGCTAATCAAACTGAGATCCGAAAGCAAAAACTGTTGCGAAAAAAGCAATCCAGCAGAACTTTACATTACTGCTGAATTTCCCAAACACTATTCATTCATTCATGCTACATCCAAAATGGCAGTTTTTTCTTATTTATTTATCTATAATAAAATATATTTACAATGGTTTTATTTGTATGCCTGTCTCACTAGGGTATACCTGTGTCGAGACAGGCGTACAGGTATATAAATGAATATAGTAGTTACAAGGATATTTCAGGTAAAATACATATTATGAATAGAATTAAAACAGAAGGGTGATTGGAAGGGGGGTAAATCTTTTAAAGAGAGTTATTTTATAAATGTTGGAGATGGAGTAATGAAATAAATTCTGCCTAATCTATTTATAGGTTAAATTTGACAGGATTCCATTATTTTCATTTATTTTATATGGGTTAGGTTGTATGTGAATAGTTATTTCTGTCTATGTGTGATTTATTTTACAGATATTTGTGATAGTGTGGCGTCCAATACTTATAATCCATTTTTTAATATCTTGTTTGAATTTTGTAAAGGAGTCACTTTGTCTGATTGTAGTTGGTAGTGTGTTGTATAGTTTGCAAGCTATGTATTTAGAGTGTCTTTGCCCGAAGGTGGTTTTGAAAAAAGGAGTTTGGAGAAGTTCGTTGTTTTTGGCTCGGGTATTGTGTATTGTTTGTGTAGCTTTGTATGGTGTTTTGTTGTTTTTGTGTAAATTAAGTAATATGGATCTTGAGTAGAGCTGTTTTATGTCCATAACGTTGAAGGAATTGAAGATAGTATCAGTGCTGGTAGTAAGCGGCATTTTAAGAATTATTTTTATGATTAATTTTTGTGCTTTCATATTGGGATCAAGGGCATTGGAATATGCATTACCCCAGGCTAGAATTCCGTATTCGATGTGAGATTGGCACAATGAGTAATATACTGTTTTTAAAAGTTTGAGGTTAAGGAAATTGCGTGTTGTTTGAAAAAGTATATAGATTTGAGGATTTTGTTTGTAGTATTATGTATATGTTGCTTCCAATTCAGGTGTGTATCGAAGGTTATTCCTAAATATTTGATAATGTTTACTTGCTCTAGGCATGGGCAGTCACAGTTCCGGTTTAGAGAATTTTTACATTTGTGTATTTTTAATGGCGGGGCTAGGTTTGACTTTGGGACATTGGTGAGACTAGACAGTAAGTATTTGGTTTTCTGTACATTTAGAGTTAATATGTTTGAGTCAAGCCAATATTTTACCTGTTGAATTAGATTAGTTAAATGTCTAGTTTTCATAAAAATACGAATCATCATTAATGTTCATGATGTTAGAGATTGGTAAATACGTTCAGTATTGCCCTGGCGAAAGACCACCATTCAAAATCGACACGTTGCTTGAAAAGTCTTTAGCCGAGTTTTGTGACAAGATCTGAAAAGACAGGTACTTCCTAACCTTCCTCTTCCCTATCTCCATCCTCTCCCGTACTTTTCAGCCTCACAACACGTCCAAATTGCAAAAAATACCCTCGACTCTGTGCAGAGATAGGCGGTCGGTCCGCTTGATGGATTTCCTTATCTAAACAAGCTGATTGCAATCTTTAGACCCCAGGTAGGTGTGCTATCCTAGTTCTACTGGTATTACAGTGGAAGATGCTCCGAAAAACTAGCGTCATTGAACGCAAATTCAAACGCGCCAAACGCGCGCCTAATATATGCACACGGTTGACATTTGTCACATGAGACGGGTCGCTTCATCAGCTCGGCTGTGGAATCATTTGCCGGCATCTGTGTTTCTTCCCTCCTACAACATGGGTCTTGAAAAACACACTCCACACAGCATCTTCAAAGATAACATTGACTTGAAAAGTGAGGTCATAATCAAAGCGACCACTGAGCGCAGACCAGCGTAATTTCCGCTTCATATCTCAACCAATAGGAGCCTTTAAAAGTGACATCATAATCAGAGCGGTCAATGAGCGCAGTTGATGCTTTGCAGGTGCAGTAATCGTCATTTCCGTTTCATCCGAAATCCAAATCATAGCGGGGCTATAGAAGTTTCACTTCAAAAACAGTGTGCAATTCACACGCGGTAGAAGTGAAACCTTCAGAAAAAGTAGACAAGGAAGCTACGAAGCATTGCACAAAGAGGAGACTAACAGGCTACGAAGCACTGCACAAAGAGGAGACCGATTATACTATCTCTTTCTCTCGCAGGCTAAATCCTATAGATATATATGTGTTTGTCACTTTTTAGAGTGTCAATTTTTCATTTTTTTTTTTCAAATCACAACGGTGCTAAAGAAGTTTTCACTTCAAAAACAGATAGTAGTGCGATTGATGATGAAAAAGATATTAAAAGAATAACAAAAATTCCTAGACGTAGCCCGGTCCCATAATATTCCGTGTTTTCGTGGTTTCCCGGTAACAGCGTCTAGCAGTTCCAGTAAGCTGATCTTTATTTGCAAGTATTCACTGTTCATACCAGCCACAGGCCCAGTAAGCCTGAAAGCGAAAGAGTAGGTATTGCTGTTAGTTGTTAGTTGCTGTTAGCTGTTAGCCGCTGCGTGTAGCGAGTATCGTCATCGTGTAGCTGGTAGCGTGCTGTGCCAGTGTTATTAACACCGGATATATTAAATCGTAGTATAAAAAGCCACTTCCGGAGTACGTACTCGAGTTCAAAAGAAGACATCCTGCTTACAGCTTACGATACGAAACTAAAGGATAAGCTACTAGCCGATGGCTCTTCGACGGTGGCTCACAATCTACTTACAACATAAGAAGATATTTAAAACCCCATCTCTTTGAAACTGATATCCACGTAAGAATATCTTGTTTTTTTTTACTTTACAAAATTATATCTGCTTTCCAGCCAAAATTGAGACAAAATTAATGTAAACACGTTGTCGGATATCATGTTAATAATTATATTTATTTTTATTATTTAAAATACATACGTAATATAACAGATTTAAAAAAGAAAACACATGTTTCTTAAAATTAATTAATTACTATAAAGTAATTTCTTGTAAACGAAACTACCCAATTCAATAGAGATTGGGTTGATTGAAAATTCAAATTTCTCGTGTTTGAATTTGGGAGTAATGCCATTATTATAATAGAAATTATATTATTTGAAGAAATAATAAAAACATACAAAACTGATATAGCATATTATAGGATTACAAAAGATTTTTTAAATATTTATATTGAGGGATCAGTGGGGTTTATAGGTCCAATTAGGAGTTCCACCGAGCCGAACCCTCTGATATGAAAATATCTAGAGTCGGTGAATTATTTTCCCATTTGGTCTCCGGTAGGTTGACATGTTGTTCTTGTATTATTTTGCATTTATTATACCTACTCATATAGTGCAATTGCATAGCGTGAATTGACTAGATGATCATTTGTGGAAAAGTGTGAGAAATGGTAGTCTTTCCCGCGGGGAAGATTTAATCCGGACATAAAATCTGAAGATAATATGTACCTACTTACCTATATTTATTTTATAATAATAAATGTATATTTATAACCATAAATTTATGAAAAAGCGCGAAATTTGACAAAATAAAGTCAAAAGGGGAGTAAGGAGGCGAGTACCTACAGGTACCCGTGCCCCGGGGACCATTCATTGGATAGCCAACATCTCTGCTATATGTCACCTCAAGTGGTTCGCTACGTTCGTTGACTTAGAAGAGATGCCCGACTTCGTGGGGTGAGGTTTGTCCAGGTCTTGGCATCTGTTACTCCGGGACACACTTTTTCCTTTCCAGAACTTCCTTTCTTTAAAAAGACCATTCACGCAGCATTCCCAAAGATTGTGTGAGATTTTATTGATTTTATTTTATTTGTAAGAAACAAACAGCTTATATACATAAAATAGACATAAAAAATATATAATATAGAGATACCGTAACTGCTTTTTTTCCGATTTGCAGTAATATCGAGAGGAAATGGCGTTATAAT
Source organism: Limnephilus marmoratus (assembly GCA_917880885.1). Classification (NCBI taxonomy): domain Eukaryota; kingdom Metazoa; phylum Arthropoda; class Insecta; order Trichoptera; family Limnephilidae; genus Limnephilus; species Limnephilus marmoratus. Next base: position 57,322,197 of record OU862911.1, on the reverse strand, counting down.
ACACGGTGTCCGGAAACTCACGATACAAGCGTGAAACCGGTGGATCTACATCAAAGAGAGAAACCAAAAAACGTATTTTTTCGATTTGATCAATTCGTTTATTTTTCGCCAACTTTTTTCCATTTATTTCAACAACGGAGTTAAAAAAATCTTTGAGCCGGGTCTACGCGTCGACGCATTTTAAAATACATTACACAGCTGATAATTTTTTTTATTTAGTAACTATATGTATATTTATTATTTTTTTATATTTTTATATCAAATATGTTAAGGTTTTCCAGAAGCTTCTATGACGATGGTTTAAGTATACTAGAAAGTTCATAATATTATTATACTTTTGAATGTAGCTATAACTTTGTGGTAATCCATTATAGATAAATGAAACAATGTTACTTTGTTTGAACCACTTGTATATTTATTTAAAGCCGACCGGTTTCGGAACGACCGTTTCTTCCTCATTGCAAACGTATATATATTTGACAATTACAAAATAGTGGGTGGGAACAGTGTATTATTACTAAGGATTGTGATAGGGGTGGAGGCGTTGCTAGGGATTAATGAAGAGTGGGTGGGGGAACATATCCATGATTGGGCTGTAAGATAATATTTTTGTTCGTTGAGAACAGATTCATTATCTTTAAGGTTTTTTTTTTTTTATTTCCAAGGCTTCTAAGTTATCTAAGCGTTTTTCTATATGGTTAATATGAAGAATATTTATCCCCGTATTTTTTTCAGAACTATGGTTATTTTCAATGATATGGTTGGGGTAGGAACGGTCGTTCCGAAACCGGTCGGCTTTAAATAAATACTCAAGTGGTTCAAACAAAGTGACATTGTTTCATTTATCGATAATATTATTCTCTAGGGATCGATTTTTTCAAAGTTGACCTAAATTCAAACTTCGGACTTGATTGACTCGAAAACGATCAAAAAAGTTATACTACAAAATCGACTCCAAAAGTGATGTTATAGATTCACTAGTTTACCGCGTGTAGGTTCTACATGCTTCCGGATATCATGTGAATATATTTTTAAAGGTCTTGATGCAAAAAAGCTACCCGAAGTCTGCAATTCACGATTCCGCCAGTATGCGTGTATTCAATAAATATACCTACAGTATTTCATGCTATGAAATCTTAATGACTGAATTGAATCGTTAAACGTGCAACGAAGTCAAGTGCCCAGAGCAGTAACCACACAACACAAGTATTTTAATGAGCCCAAGATAACATTTTTTTAGAAATTTAATTGACATAAATGGATTGCATTCACTTACAATCGTAATTTTTGCTAATGGCGAGTAAATTAAAAATTAAATTTGATTGCCAAGTTTTAACTAAAAATCGTAGGGGAGTCCGGAGAGCAAAACAGTTGAGGAAGCTCTCTATAGCTCGCCAAGTAAAGCAAGTGGGAACGATAGAGCCCATTCACATCGTAATAAAATATACATTCTTCTACGCACATAATTACATATGGAAGTAACTACCAACACGAAAATACCGGCAGTTCGGAGAACTCGGGATAATTAAATAATTAATATAGCTGGGATTTCAATAAGCATCGCATGGAATGGAACAGATCTGGTATGAGATCAGTTTATTCTAACCGTCGATAATAATAAGTGTTCTGAATAGGTAGGTACTTTGCACTGTCTACATTTCCTTCAAAATCTCATATTTTATCCCACTATAATAACATTATATTTATATCGCGCAGTTTTGTGACATTTCACTTCAAGTGCGCAAACCCCACCCTATTTATTCGTTCACACATAATCCCTAATATCGGTTTTAATCGTGTTTATAGTGTACCCCGGTTTGAATTTCGAATAGTGATGGATGTAGGTACTAGAATATTTCGAAGACACTGAACAAAATTTCTTTATGGTCTCCATTTTTTTCTATGACGAAAAAAAATCGAAGTCATCATTGGGAATGGGGAGACGCATCAGCAATAAAACTACCATTTTCAGAGCTTAATTTTATACTAGAGCAGGCCAGTGAAAAATCACAGGATAGTCCGAATTCTTATCAAATCAGATCAAATTTTGAATATGACAGTTAAAATAATTTTCTGTTAAAATGTTATATTATAGGTAGGTACTTTATCGCTTGTCTAAATTCATCAAATAAACGGTTCCAATTTGGAAAATTACACTTAAATTAAAAGCTAATTTAAGTTTTCAATTGTAGGATTTTTTATTTCTCACTTATGATCTTTTTACAAAACATCAATTTGAATTCCTAATCTTTTTCCATCCATTTAAACTCTTCGCAATTTTTTAGACTATTTTTAGTCTACCCCCCTCTTTTGTATAAAAATAAATAGGTGGGTATATACGAGTATATAAATATTGAACATTGAAAACTAAACATTAAATCAAAGCAGTATCAAATAATAGTGTGTGAATATTCGAGAGTGTGAAACACTTTTTTTTTATATGTCCGCTTTTCTGACGTTTGGCACATTATTTATTCCCGGCGTTCAATTCGTGAAACTACGAAATGCAGATCATTGTACCGAAAAGCACGTGGCGCAAATACTTACAAGCGATTCCGAAGAAGTGCGGTGAGCGTAAGTATGTTAGTACCGTTTCGAAAAAAAGGCGCGGCAAAGCATTCGGTAAAAGTGGCGCGCAAAATGGTCCCTAACCTAAAGATGGCGGGAATATGCAAAAGGCGGGAGCGTCACGCCACCAACGGCAAGCAAACATGGTCCACTTCCGCTCGTAAACATCTATGGAGTGATTTACAATAATTTACAGGCCGCATTCCGACTTCCGACACATAAGACAACCCAATAAAGTCGAGTCTGCTTACGAATAGTCGAGGTGTCGATTATTTGAGCAATCGAAAAGCCGATTATTCGAGTTTCCTTCAACCGCTGATTCTAGACCCGTTTCAGTAGATGATCAAATTTTAATTCAGCCGTCAATTTCAATTTAAGAGGCGGGTATGAGTACCGCCGCCCCGGGAACCATTTATTGGATAACCAACACCTCTGCCGTAGGTCACCCCAAGTGTTTCGCTACATTTAGTAACTAAGCAGGGGTGCCCGGGTTCATGGGGTGAGGTTTGTCCGGGTCTTGGCGGCGGATGCGTTTGCCTTCCGGCTGCATGGCAGGCCGGATCGGGAGAGAATGGTTAAGGGAGTCCCTTTTCTCCAGCCATAGTCTCTCGGAACATTGCTCTGCACCGCAGTGGGAGGGATGGATTCATACGTCCGTCACTCCTGGACACACTGACCACCGATTCCTACCCACCCATAATACCCTTTTCCTTCCCAGAACTTCCTCTCCTTCCTTTCCCAAAAAGACTGAGGGGAATTATTTTCCTCAGGGTCTCCTGTGTGGAGCTAATGTTAAAAAAGAGCATAACAACGTAACGGCTGATCAAAAATTGATAATATAATGGGGATTGCTCAAATTTAAAAACTCAAAATGGAGACAGTGGTTCAAATGATTGTTAATGGCTATATCTACAATTTGGGAGGCGGGATTGGGTACCGCCGCCCCGGGAACCTTTATTGGATAACCAACACCTCTGCCATAGGTCACCCCAAGTGGTTCGCTACGTTTGGTGATTTAGCAGGGGTGCCCGGGTTCATGGGGTGAGGTTTGTCTAGGTATTGGAGGCGAATGACCAGGACATACTGAACCCCAGATTCCTACCCACCCCTTAAACCCCTTTCCTTCCCAGAACTCTCCTCTCCTTCATTTCCCCAAAGAGACCCTCCACACAGCATCCCCAAAGATGACATAGGCCCTGAGGGAAATTATTTTCCTCAGGGCCTCCTGTGTGGAGCTCATGTAAAAAAAAAAAATATATCCCTAATATTTTTATGCAGTTTTCTGTAGCTGTTAACCGCAAATTTTTATGGATGTTTGATTAATGACGTTTGATCAAACTCTAAAACGGGCTGACAATCGATGGACAACGGGGACCGTTCAAATGAAGAAAATTGAAAAAGGCACTAGTCTTCGATAAAATTTGATGGGGAGATTAAATTAATTGGAGCTAAATCTCTTATCTTTTAATCTTAGAGTTTGTAACCGACCGAAGTTTGAGTTTTGGTTTCGGTTTCGAGCAAAAAAATAGTTTTGGTCAATAAAATAGTTTTGGTTATTTCAATTTCAGCCAAAAATTAGCTGACTTTGGATCAGCCGAAATCTGCGTCCGTGATGTCAGATCATGTTCTGCTTTACTCGAGTGCATGTGTATGCCTCTAGAATAACTTAAATGTTATTTTAAAACAAGGTGGTACATAAAAGTTGTATTAAAGTTCAAAGTTTATTGTTTAATTTATAATAAATTAGCTATCATATCGCTGTACAGGGTGGAACAACACATACCCAAAGGGTTTTAACAAGCGATTCCTGAGCATATTGGAGGTAAAAAATGTATATGTCATTTTGCTTTATGATGATGTTTTATCGATTAAAAAAATTTCGATTAAAAAGGTTTGTGTTGTTACACCTGTATATATAATCTAACATAAAGACTATGGAAGACTAGACAGAGTTAGAAGTTCAAAGATCTTTTGTATTTTTGTAATTCCTACAGCGTACATTGAAGAACTGTTACATAACAACCAAAAAAAGTAAACTAATTTACCTTTGGGCAAAACACTAATTTTAATGAACTCTTACAAGTTTAACAATAAAAACGCCTTATTTCGAAATGTAGTGTTTTTTAAATCATTTAAATAAGTTTTGGTTTCGGCAAAAACTAGAACAGAAGCCGAAATTATGTGTCCGTTTCAGTTGAACGTATAGTTTGGTCGGTCACAACTTAGGACGGATTGTTTCAAAAAATTTGACAGATTCATCAAATATACGAAGTTAATTTTCAGGTTCTGCGTAAGTTCTACGATTATTTCAGTCTCATGGAGCAACTGGTCTATAATAATATAAAATCAGAACTTGAATAGAACTTACACAGAACGTGAAAATAAACTTCAAATATTTGATGAATCCGTCCAATTTTTTTTAACAACTCATCCTTAGAGTTACATAAATAGAGGGGTCAGGCCAAACAGCCTGGCGATTCCGTATTTTTTGTGAGATTGTTATTGGATAACGGACGTTATCTTCTGTCAGATTTGTGTGATTTTTACGTCACATATTTTAGTTTAGATCGATTTAAACATGAATTCCTGTAAGTACGCATGATTATTTACTCAATCAATGTACGTTGTACATAGAAAACGCAAATAACAGCCATAAAAATCACACAAATCTGACAGGAGATTACGTTCGTAATCCAATAATGATCTCACACAAAATACGAAATCGCTAGGCAGATTGAGATTTGAAACTGCTCATTATGTTCGGTTGAGGTATGTGGTGAGGAGAGGGGATTCTCGCTTTCGCCATTCAAACGATACTCGTGAACCATGTCGAGCCTTGCCTAAATTAGGCGAACCCTCGAATTTTTCGAAACATCGTAGTGTTTTGCGAACTTCAAATTTTAGGCAAAAAATCTTATTCTTGTTTAATGGCAGATAATTTGAACAGCTCGAAACAGATGGAGCTAAGGGGGTCGCGGTTCATTTACATGATATGGCAGCTATGTAATAGGGTTTTAAAAAAAATGAAAATATCACAAATGTATTTAATAATATAATAGACATACTCAAATGTGATAAAAAAACGATTAACGTGTCAAATATTTTCAGAAGCAAATATAAAAACCCGATGAACAAAAATACTGCCATTGTAGTATCTCTACAAAACAAAGAAAGTAAAGACGTAATTATAGCACATAAAAAAAAATGGTATTTTATACGCAAAAAACATAAATTTTGAAGAAAACAACACAATATATATTAACGAACAACTGACCCAATTTAATAAACACCTACTATACCTAGCTAAATCGTCAAGACTTGGGTACAAATTTATATGGGCAAAAAATGGAAAAATATGGATGAGAAAAAACGAAACATCTCCAATCTTACTCATAAGAACGCCAGAAGACATCCCTTCCGAATAAAGGATAATAAAACCACATAGCAAACTACTATCCACCTTTCAAAATGTCAGAAGAAAACTATATACACGAAAATTATAAATGTAAAAATCCATGTGAACTAAATCACCTATTTAAAAATGTTAATTTCTCGATCTTAAACATGAATATTAGGAGTATAAGGAAAAACTTCGATGAGCTCTGTGTACTTATTAATAATCTAGATTTTTCTCCAAGCATAATTGTTTTAAGTGAAACTCAAATGAAACAAGTAATTCCATATAACTTACCAGAATATACAACAATTTCATCTGCCTGTAAGCATACTGGTCATGATGGAGTTACTGTTTTCTGTCATAATACTCTGAAAAATGTTGCCACTGAATTTATTGAATTTAAAACAGCCAATGCAATAAAAGTAACTTTTTGTCAAAACAACTATAAATATCATATTCTAGCCATATCGTCGCCTTAGTTCGTATTTGTCCAACAGACCATTAGAAAATTTTACAGGAGGAGAAGGTTTTCTTTCATTATTTCAATGAAACATTATTATAGGTGTAATAAAGTAAATAAGAACTGAGGCGACGATATATAGATCCCCTTCATTAAATGATTTTTTATTTGTAAAAGAACTAAAAACTTTTGTTAGTAAACTTGATAGAAACAATTTCACTTTTTCCATTGTGACAGGAGACATTAATATAAATATTAATGATAATAATACAAATGTGAATTGTCAAAATGAGTATCTTGATTGTTTATCTAGCTCTGGACACATGTCATACATTAACTCACCAACAAGAGTAACCTTAAGTCACTCGGCATGTTTAGACCACATATTTGTCAAGTCGCACAAGGCGGTTAATATCATTTCTTCAATTCTTGAAACAAATATCACAGATCATTACCCGACCTTTTATGGACATCATTTCAAAAATACTCATCTAAACCGAAATTCTGAAAATCTAGAAAAAGTAGACATTGATTATCAAACTCTAAACTCTTTACTTCGGTCAGAAAACTGGGAAAATGTGATATCAACAGAAAATCCACATCTCGCACTAGACAATTTCTATAAAACTCTGAGGGATCATACTCTAAAAAGTGAAAGTAAAATAGTTGTCACTAACAATAAATATAAAAAAATTAAGCCTTGGATAACAGTTGGGTTAATTATATCAATTAAACAAAGAGATAAATTATATAGAGAAATGTTTAAATATCAAATAGATTGCCAAAAGAATAATCTCAGAATAATGCCTTATCTGAAAACAAAATATCTAATGTATCGTAACTTACTCAATAGGCTGATACGAAACTGCAAAAAGAAATACTATAGTATACAAATTGAAAATGCCAAAAATAATACTAAAAAAACTTGGAATATTATAAATGAAATTGCCAACAAAAAAAGTATGTCTTCAAATATTGTAAATGAGGTTATAATAAATAATGAAATAATAACTAACAAATCGACCATTGCAGAAAGCTTTAATAACTATTTTACAAATGTAGTAGACGTAGTTCTTGAATCATCTGGCATTAATGTTAATGATGCTTATATGGAGACATCTCCTCAATTAGATTCAAATAATGAATCAATTAACTCTATAGAATATTTTTCGCCTGTTACATTTAATGAAATTGAAAAATATATTGATAACCTAAAACCATCCAACTCTAAGGGAAATGATGGATTATCTTGTGATACGTTAAAAAAAATAAAACAACATGTCCTAACTCCATTGCAACATATTTTTAATTTATGCCTCAAAAATGGTCATTTTCCAGAGCAATTTAAAATCTCCACTATAATACCTATTCATAAATCTGGAGATACGAATAAATTAGACAATTATAGACCAATATCTCTTGTTTCAAATCTCTCGAAAATATTCGAAAAATGCATCAAGTCTAGAGTCATTGAACACTTAGAAAAATATAAAGTTCTATCGAAAAACCAATACGGCTTTCGTAAAGACCTAAGCACCGAGGATGCGATATATGAATTGACAAAAAAGATATACTCATCTATCGATAAAAAAAAGAAATGTCTTGCCATATTCCTAGATTTAAGAAAAGCTTTCGACACCGTAAATCATAATTTACTCATTACAAAAATAAATCAACTAGGCTTCAAAAAAGACACTCTAAAACTACTCTCTAACTATCTTACAGACAGAACACAAAAAACAAAAATTGGGAATAATTATAGTTCAGAGTCAAAGATAAAAAATGGAGTTCCACAGGGAACTGTGCTTGGCCCGATTTTATTCTTAATTTATATTAATGATTTATGTAATCTTGTAATCCCTGGTAAAATTGTTTCTTACGCAGACGACACGGCAATAATAGTGGATGGTAATCATTGGAAAGAAACTTTTTCGAAAGCAACTGATTGTATTTCACTGGTTTCAACATGGCTAAAATACAACAAACTCGTTTTAAACTATAGCAAAACATTTTACTTACCTTTTTATAAAACCATTAACAATAAACCTACAGACAACCTTAAAATTAGAATCCATAATACTAGTTGCAATCAAGAAATGTGCTTCATGTGTAACGAACTCACTAATGTCGAAAATATAAAATATTTAGGAGTATCAATAGATATAAATCTTAATTGGAAATCACATATTAATCAAATCACTTCTAAATTAAGATATCTGACTTACATATTTTATAGACTTAAGGAAGTACTAAACATTGAAAAATTGAAAATGATCTACTTTTCCCTGGTGCAATCATCAATCACTTATGGCATTATAGGATGGGGTGGTGCGCTTGATACATTTATTAAGCCTCTACAAATAATTCAAAAACACATAATTAAAGTCATATATAACAAACCTAAAACATTCTCGACCAACTTATTATACAAAGAAACTAAAATATTTAATATACGTAAATTATTTATATTACAAACTTTGAAATATGTATTCAAAAACAAAAATAATTTCGAAATAAATGAAAACAGAATGAGCAAAAGAATAAATAATATATTTTACACCCCACAAACCAATACTAAATTATTGCAGACACATAGCGGTTTCATTGGTCCTCGTTCATTTAACCTTCTACCACTACAAACTCAAATGATAAATAAAATGATAAAATATGTAAAAGAGGTAAAATTATGGTTGAATAATGTAGATATTGAAACGCTTTTTCTATAAATTTATCCATCCTACTACATCTCACTTTCTATAATTTTCTTAACTGTAGTACAATATGTTTTATGTTTATTTTTTTATAATAACTAAAAAAAAAAAAAAAAAAAATCAAAAATCATTTTTTTCCATATTTTTATTTTATTTTTATAATGGCTGAAAAAATCCTTTTTCACTTCTTCTACCTATGTAATACTAACTTTTTATACTAACTTTATATTTTATATGTTTTTTAAGTTTATTTTATACTTTGGGTACTTTGAAATATAATTTTGTTTTAATATTACCCACACTCAGGCAGTGCCTTAGTGGGTTTTCATTTCTTATTAATACTATTTGTTATTATATATTATGTTATTATATGTATACTATTTGTTATTATACATTATATGTACAAAGAAATGAGAATAAATAAAGTTAAAAAAAAAAAAAAAAAAAAAAAAAAAAACATATTTTTAACTTCTGAAACGCCAAAAATACCATTTTGGATATGAAAAATGCGTATCCATTGAATGCCAGCGAATCCAATTGGCAATCTGAAAACAATACTCTCTGTTTGTGGCATTTTTACTCGGCACACTGCAGCGGTATTAGATTGCAGGAGCTTGAATTTTCAAAGGTTAAAACGATATAAAGGCATTAAAAAGAAGGGTTGATGTATACGGTAGTTGGAATAAAAAAATGAATTGAGATAAATGCAAAAGTAATTGGGGAAAAGTTGTTCATAACCTCAACTTATTTCAGATTGTTTTCCTATTAACATTATGTATCTACACATATTTTTAACAGAATGAGATGAGATACAAGTTTTTCTGTTTAATTTCAAATTGGCGGCGTATGACAGAAATAACAATTTTCAGATGAGTTTCCTTGAAGAAGAAGTAGAAAAGAGAGGTTAATGTTCTTATTTATATAAATAAGCAAAAGTAAGTACATAAGCAAAACATTGTACAATTTTGTTCAAATTAGACTGTAATTACGATTATAATAAATGCCAGAGGCATGACATAGACTGATGGAACCAAACATTTATGGCAAATATGAAAATTTTTCATTAGTTTATAGTTATCTCCCTTTATAGACATAATCCACTTTTTCATTAACTTATTGAACTTTGGACGGTATTTCTAATAAAATGCCTGCAAATTTCATAGAAAATTCTTTTAAAATAATTCAGAGTAGCTACAATTATCAAATAGTATCTAGGTCCTAGATTGATATTGGCGCACTGGAGGTTTCCAACCGCATACCCACCCCGGTATAAGTAACTTATGGTTACTCCTTCAGGGCTCTCTCTAATTTGATATTGGCGCAAGTGATTCTGATCTTGTTCTTCATACAGTTTCCTTATACATAAGGGTTAAAATCTCATTTAAAAAAAAAAAAAGATTTTTTGGGCCCGCCGGCGGGCTCGCCTCAGATGAGAGGTTAACCGAAAAACACTTGGAAACCTTTATCCAGACATTCTCAGGAAGCACAGAGGCTCAAAACAACATTAAGGTATTTTAATTACAATTATTAATAAACTTTTGTAAAAAAAAAACTTCCATAATTGCGTAAAAATAAACTAAGATTGACAGCTGGAATGACCCCCTGGCTGCGTAATTACAAAACCTACATCTTTTCAGTCGCGGCAAAGACTGAAACGGGATAGTGCAGATCACAAACCCTACACCACTGAGTAGGGTTTGTTGAGCGAAATTATATACGTAGCCTGTACCGTTTCAGTCACGGTGACGATTGGAGTAGTAATAGAGTAGCTTTTGTTTGTGCATTTACTTCTTGTATATTTTTTTCATCTACAAAGCCCATACCATTTGCAGAGAGGATAGACCGCCAAACAATTCGGTCACCCTGCTTGCTTCTGGTTTTGCAAATACGCCCCCCCGGTTACACTAGTGCCAATGGCTGACTCGAACATTCCAGATTACCTGTCATTAAATATAAAAACACACCATCTTCAGGAAAGTTAGTTCAACAGCTTTACCAAACTTCGCGGGAATGTTTTTGCCTCAGTTTTAACATTAAATCAGCATTTTGGAGCAGAGTTGTTCAGCTTTAAATATTGCATGCATCGACAGACTCTTGGAAGTGACTGTTTGGCCCGGCTAACATTGAAATGGATTTAGAAGTCATTGGAATGTGAAGAACCTTCACACATAATATAACAAACACATAGAAACCTGTGAAAAAAAGGAAACGTTTACAGTTCTAATTGTTAAGTAAATAAAAATGACTTACCGGTATTTTACTAGTCTTCAAGAACTCGAGAAGAGCTTCTAATGAGCCGAGGGTGGAGGCCTGGACGTATACTCCTCGGTCCGACAGCCTGATGCTGGACAGAGCTGACTTCAGGTCCTTGGCCACTTCCTCTCTAAAGGACAAAGTCAAATTATCAATTCTATCATTTAAATAACTCGATATTCCACTAAATAAACAAACAATGAAATTTAATTAAATGAAGACAATATTAGCGAAACTCAATCGAAAACCTGGAGACAAAAAAATCAGAAAAGATATTGGCATCTCTGGGACTCGAACCCAGGACCTTCTGCTTTCATGGCAACAGCTCTACCAACCGAGCTCAGGTGTCTATCCAATTCGGTCACTACGACTAAGAACTACCAACATTATCTTCATTTTCTTCTTTAATGCACATATAATTGGATGCTATCTTTATATATGATTGCAAGATTCAAACTTGAACTAAATGCTGTCTCGAAAGCAGAAGGTCCTGGGTTCGAGTTCCAGAGGTGCCGATATCTTTTTCTGATTTTTCTGAAACTGAACTGTCCTCAACGTGAAATTTAAGACCGAGAACATCTAGGAATACCCAGACGCTATACGACAGCTGCAAACCATCATTACCGTTACAAATACCTAGCCCCTTGGCTATTTAACGATTTACCTGATTTAATAAATAGTGAAAAAAGCTAGTTAAAAAAAACTAATATTACATTTCTACCGAGAACGAACAGACTGATTGGTTTTTTGAATGATTTTCCGATATATTCTGGTGCTTATTTCGCTACCATTATCAGCCCCGGGTCTACAACTTTTTCAAACCAGGACAGAAACTTGACAGTGGTGCCCCATCTCACCAGTGTTTGAGAGGGGGTGGGGAGGCGAGGGGGGGGGAGGGGTTAAGTACCGGGTTGCTACCTCCTTCCTTCTTGTATTCATGATGTAGAGTCAATTCAATAACAATAATAATAATAATAATACACGTAAGACGATAACATTATACCCAGTGGCGGCCCCTGCCTTAGTGCATTTGTGCAATGCACTGCCAACGTCAAAAGTGTAAATTCGACAAACGTGTAAAAGTGTAAATTTGTAACATTCATCCACGAAGAATTCCCGCCAATTCGTTATATTATCCTTACCAATTAACTTTCGTACTAGACTCCGTACTAAACTCGCATCGGCGCATACGAAAAAGCAATGTGTGCATCTTCCGTTGTGCCGAGACGTGACGTCACATGAAGTGATATTTCTACTGGGACAGTCTACAGAGGCTGGAACCGTGAAATGGGCAAGACATAAGGGTAGATATATGACACGCTCGTGCACTAGCGGCGCACATGCGCAGAAGCATTCTGGTTTATGACAAAACCTTTAACATGCGTTATATGTTACCGAACGTTTGGGATGACTTAGTTAGGAATAACGAATTTTCAACTAATTGACAATGTTATGTATTAGCTCTACCATCGCACCGGCGCGGGGCGGCGAAATCAAGCATTATTTGGCAGATCACTGATCACTATTGACACATTTTTAATGGTTTTCGCTAGTTTGCTCTGTAAAAAATGAGTGGTAATGAAAACATTGCGATTAACGTCGATTTTTTCAAAAGCAACCGAATTTCATTTGAGAATAAATTGTTTTTGAAAAATAATGGCTCTCCAAAACCTTTGCTAAATATAATACAAGTAAGGTTAAGGGAAAAAACTATGAATAGAGTTTATAAAACAAAGTATTAAATATTCGAAAGCATCTTGGCTTTGTGAATGTGATCGCTTGAACACATTTTTTTTTCGTGGTTGATGATAAATTGTGAAGTGAAAGTTGTGTAAACGATAGCCTTTATTTTACCGAAAAGTTAATGAACATTCATACTCCCAGTGCATATACATAACGTACTGCAATTTAGTTTGTTGGATCGAGTTGATAGGTATACGATTACAACTTGATGTTGGTTTTCGCGAATCTGTGAATCAATTAATTATATTTTCCCGTATTAATGTTACCATTTTTTGTGAAATGCACTGCTGGCAAATTTTGTCACGGGCCGCCTCTGATTATACCTACAATAAAAAATAAAAATTTTCATATCATGCAATTTAATGGAGATCTGAATGTAATGGGATCTTTCAGTTCAATTTTCATCCACTTCCTGAACTACTGAAATATGTGAATTATCACACACGTGATAAAAATGATTACAATACGTACATTGGCGCCCCCTAAAACTGCCGCCCAGGGCGGGCTCCCGGTTTGCCCCCCCCCTAGATCCGGAGCTGATTATTGTATGGATTTTTACTTATGGTCTAATATTACATATTAATATTTTAGATATTGTCATTTTTTTGTAACTATGTATACTGACTTTTTGTAAGCAGTATCTTGTACATTTATTATTTCTAAATATGTGTTGGTAAATAGCTAGCTCCCCAGTTAGTCCCGAGATTTTTTCTCTACTAACTGGGTAATTAAAATCATTAATAAATGTTATACAACGTGTCCGTAAACTCGTAGTACAAGCGGGAAACTGGTGAATCTACATCACATAGAGAACCCAAAAAACTTATTTTTTTCGATCTGGGCATTTTGATTTTAATATTATTTTTTTTCTATTTTTCCATTTTTTCGGCAACTAAAGGGTTAAAAAAATATTTGAGCCCGGTTTACCCTTCGATGCATTTTGTAAGACATTACACAGCTGAAATCAACCCCCTAGTGAAATTTTTTTTCAAATTTAACCAAAAAAATTCCAACTTCGGACCCGATTTACTCGAAAACGAAAGCTCGAATCAAAAAAGTTATATCACAAATCGATTCCGAATGTGATGTAGATTTACCAGTTTCCCGCTTGTACTACGAGTTTCCGGACCCCGTGTATAACATATCGACAGTGGAAAGGCAAAATGACAAATGAAGCCTTTTTTTTCCAGTTGCATGGCTTGTTAGTCATTCTTCCTTCCACCATCGATATTATTATTCTGTATATGTACTTACTTTATAATTTCCAATTAAAAAAAAACAACTATGTGACTTTCACGGCAAATAAAATGCCACACAACTCGCTGACCGAGTCCCGCGCCACTTCAGGCCGCCGCGCAGAAAAGAAAAGACCGATAGGTTTGCAGAGCAGCTCATTGTGAGACTTTTCTGCGCGGCGGCCTGAAGTGGCGGGGGACTCGGTCGCTCCGAAGTGTGCTTGTGGGAGGCGCTATTCATTGTCCCATGCATACTCTTCTGTTATTCTGACTTCTGACTCATGACATTACCTGACTCAAGTATTTGACTCACTTGATCGTGCTTCGTCTCTCTCAGGCGTCCGCAACTTTTTCTACCATTCACTTTTGTGTGAGCCAGGGGTAAGACCCCGTTCCCTCGCCGTACGCCGGCTGACACTATTTTCTTAATAACTTAATTATTTTTTGCAAAATGGTTTTGTAAATTGTTCCATCTTATGAGATAATTTTTTACTTACATATTTATAAAGAAATTGAATATTATAATCTACTATAAGCAGTTTCAGAAACAGGAGAATGAAGTCAGGAAGGATGCAATAGGACTACTCCATGTCACAGATTGGAAAATGACGGCCGAGGACAGAGGCGGCGGAGGCTTATCTTGAAGGAGGACAAGGCTCGAAATGGGCTGAAGCGCCATTGAAGAAAAAAAAAGTAGTTTCCCAGAGAAGCTACTTATATTCAGAGAAAGATTTTTTAACCCTTAAAATGCCGAGAATCACAGTACTTGACGAAACGAGAGTCTAAAATAATATTATGATACATTATTTCCTTGCCAGGTATATTTTAGCCACAAAATACAATAAAACCGAAGAAAATGCAGTGAACCACTAGCGAATCTACGGTGGATCTTTGACACACTGCGGACATAAACGTCAGAAATCCACGGTGGATTTCTCGGCACATTATAGTAGATTATAATAAACAAATTATATAAATATACAAACACATTATCTGGTAAAACTGTACAATTAACAAAATCAAAATTTTGCAAAAAACAAGAAGTTATTACAAAAATAGAATCAGCTGGTGTACCGTGATAATTTTGCATCAGCGATCAAGATGTTAATTCTTTGCTGATATCTCTACAGTTTGTCAAATAAGAGTAGAAAATATATGAGGGCGCCACTGTTGATCAAATGGCAATACTAAACACATAACTCATCGTGTTAAAGTAAAGCTGTGTAACCTACATTTTTATAAAAAATTAAAAAGGCATAATAGCGGAAAAAATATTTTTTCATTGCAGTATAGATACCCGCCGATCTCAAAATTAGAATTGCGTATAGGTATATTATTATTATACCTTTGCAATTTTGTGTTAACATAATGAAGAATAACTATCTTAATATATAAAACAAAGTCGGGTTAATTACACTATTTATAACTCGATAACGGCTGAACCGATTTTGATGATCTTTGATTTGTTGGATTTGTCTCTGCCTCGGATAACATAATAACTATTAAAACATCACAAAAATTCACGAAAAAGAAAGTTATGACGAAAATTCATTTCCTCATACATTTAATATGGAATGAATTTTCATCTTTTGAAAGAGCTGCAGGAATATTGTGGTAGGTAGGTATAATATTGAAGTTTGCTTGAATTCCAAAAATTCAAAAACGTCAAATGTCAATGTGCTGATTGTTTTTCTTTTGTTCTTAAACATATAATGCTGCCTCTCTTTTACACACTAAATGTCAACAGTCGTAAATGGGACAAATGGTGAACGTATGTCTGCACAACTCCAGGAAAACAGCCACTTCTTTTCAAAACATTCAAGGCGCATTGTGACGTGAGGTACCTATTGCAATTCGGTGAAGTCAATCAAATACATCTGCAAATTTGTCACAAAAGTCAGCGATATGGCGGTTTTTGGCGTTAAAACTACAAATAAAAAATGATGAAATCACACGCTATCAAGTTTGTGAGCTACAATGAGGCGATTTGGCGTATATTCTCATTCCCCATTCATGAACGACATTCCATTGTTGTATATTTGGCGATGCATCTGGAGAATGATCAACGAGTTTATTTCATTACATCGATTGTTGCCAAACGTGCTGAAACGCCTCCAGCAACAACATTGACCAGTTTTTTTTCGATTTGCCAATGCGATCTGTTTGCCCGGACGTTGCTCTACTCTGAGATGCCACGTTATTACACTTTGTCGTACGCTTTGTCGAAGAGATTTCCACGTCGGAAGCACGGCGATGTGGTTACTGATCATCCGGTTGTGCGTTCTACTGATGCTGTTGGTCGCATTTACACAGTTCATGTAAAAAGTAACGAATGTTTCTACTTTTGGTTGTTGCTGGTGAATGTTCGTGGGCCGACATCGTTTGAATCACAAGTCAATGGTGTAGTGTGCCCAACAATTCGTGTTGCATGTCAGCAGATCAATTTGCTTGAAAACGGTACTCATTGGGACATGACAATCACTGAAGCAATTATTTCTGCATCTCCAGTCTGATACGCACATTATTTGCTATCATTATTTTGACATGTTTCCCATCGAATCTACGTGGACTATGGAACAAGTACAAAGATGACATGTCAGAAGACATTTTACATCGAATTCGTGTCAGTTCAGGGAATCCTGATCTCGAGGTGAATGAGGATATACATAAACAGGCTTTGTTTTTGATCGAAGACATGTGTTACCTCATGTGCGGCAGTTTGTTAGTCAAGTTAGGAATAACAATGCCAGATCGACGCTTCATGAATGCAATGAGTGCAATGAAACTTGCAATGAATGATGCTTTCAATCAAGAATTGGTATGTGAACATGAATATGATCAAGATGCATTGAACCAATCAGTTTGAACGAATGTACCACTGTTGTACCCCCAACAGAAGGAAGTGCACGATACGTTAATGAAGGCTGTTGATGATAGAAATGGTGGCTTATTTTTCCTCAATGCGCCCGGTGGAACTAGGCTTGTTGAAAAAATATCGATATATCAATATTTTTAATTAAAAATATCGATATTTTTAGCCGATATATTTTGGTCCGATATATCGATATTAAATATCCACTATCGAAAATTGTATCAAAAACGATATTTTTGTATATTTATGTAACGAAAGTCACTAGAATCCAAAACCGTATAGGAACGAACGGAAAAAGTAACTGTATCGGGTTCGTGACATCTAGCGGTTGAAATTTTAACTATTAATAGCTTACAATACTATCTCATATGTGTAGGTAAGTGCAAAGAAATGTATGATATTTTCGGCCATTTTGACTAAGTCATTCCCATAGCGCCTCCCACACGCACACTTTGGAGCGACCGAGTCCCGCGTCACTTCAGGCCGCCGCACAATGGTTTTACTAATATGAGAGCGTCGAAAACAAATTAATTTCAAATTGCAGGGACCATTAAATTTTGTTTCTATATCTTGACATCACATACCAGCGCATCTTTCCCCCTATTACCGAACTCAGCAAAACGTTTCGTCGCTGCGTAACACGTCAGCAAAGATTGACTTCCCGAGCAGTCAGGACGTTTGTGTGAAAGTACAACGTTTATTATATAACATTTAGGGACTGATAACTTTTTACACCGCTTGCTGGCAAACTTTTTTCAACGTGGATCCAATACCTTTAGGTATGTTTTAAAGATTTTAAGTTTATTTTTTCATTTACTAATGTACAAAATTTATGTTTAATTAAATTTGGGATATTTAAAAAAAAAACATCTCGTGAATTTAAAAAAAAAACGAAGATTTCTGGAATACTTAAGATTAAGGATAAATACCTACTGGTTTGCCTGATACAATAAAAAGGTTTAAAAATATTAGTTAGAAGATAGCTTTTTAGTTTTTTATATTATTGTAGTTATTGTCTAATAAAAATAAATACTGTTAAAAATACCATAATTTTTATTGAGACTTTTGTACATTTAAATAATACACATTGTGTATAAAAATTACCATTGATAATATTGAGCTGAATACACTATTATTTTAAAAACGCAAAATCTTTGGAAAATTAGACCGATATATCGATATTTTTCCTCGATATATCGATATTTTTTCCTCGATATATCGACGTCGATATTGATATTTTAATAAATATCGATATATCGATATTTTTTTTCACTTTCGACATCCCTAGGTGGAACTGGGAAGATATCTAACGACAACAAAACGAAAAATGTTGGATATCACAAGGTGCTTCAATGAAGGGAATCGACCCAAGTGCAACCCACCCAGTAAATAGTTTTAACAGAAAGTAGTACAATAATGCCACGCGAATCATTTCGATTCGCTTTAATAAAGCAAATGTCTTGCTGCCACGTGAATTACATTTCTTAATTCGTTTTGAGTATTAATTTTAACTTTAAAAAATAAAAATAAATTCAGCTAATAAGTTAACACAACAGTTATTGATTCTTAGGCGGTACGAAGTTCGCCGGGTCAGCTAGTAACGTAATAAAATATAAAGCACAGTTTAGAAATTGCTCACATTTATTTAATACTAGATGAAGTACCTAGCGTTGCCTGGGCTTTAGATCATGTCTCTAATTTTATATCTGAATATATTTAACTCATTCAGATCTAAAAGTAGTGTCATTAAACTCACCATTAGTGATTCATCCTTTCTATTTATTGTTAAATTCAAATTTATGTTTAATTAAATTAATGCAAATCGCTTTATAAATCACCTTTTAATCAAATTTATGTCAAGAAGAAAAAATGTTTTTTAAAATGTGGTTTACTGTGTTCTATACATTCAGTGTCATTGCACTTCAAAAAAATATTTGACAGTTAAATTGGTGTTGCCAGTCCACAAATTTAGTAGTTCCAGTTTTTATATTTTCTACTCTTATTTGACTGACTATACCTGGGACTACAATAAAACACTCCACAAAAACAATCAACCAAAAAAAAATTGATCCCAACTCTAACCTTAAAATATCGATTTCATCAGGTTTATGCGCCACCAAGAGGTTGAGCCCCGCCACAGCCTTCTCCAAATCCTTTGCAGCAATCTTCACCCCCTGTGCTGCAGTTATCTCTTTGTACTCAATGTATGCATTCTGCAACAAGACATATGATTGATTAATATTTAAGTACAGGCAAATCATTTTAAAGTGAACAAATTTGAATTTATATGTGCACATCGATAATGCCGAAAGTATCAAGATTCAAACTAGTTTTGATGTGCTGATGTTTTATTCATTTAGAAATAACGATTTATTAATTCTAGTTAGTAAACTTTAATCTGGCTGTTTGGATTGCTTAACAAGTACTAGAATTGGCCTAAATTAGGCAGAGTTGCATTGGGAAGAGTGTAATTGTGCATTTGAGCATGGTTTAGGTAAAATTTTGGCTAGACAGTTGCTAAATATGATTGAGAACAGGGGTTGTAAGTAATCAAGTTATAAATTTAAACCTAACTGATACAACGCACTTGAACTGAAGCTTAAGAGGAAATAGGGTGGTGTTTTGTCCATATAAACGTATTCCCCATAAATATTTTGTCCATACAAATGGATTTTGACTCTACTACATATATTTTTTAACATAACATAGATATCGACCACTAGAGTGTCAGAATGTTTTGCTTTTTTTGTTAAGATACTTCTTATAGAAGTTTGTACCCTCCAAAAATTGTTAAAATTGCCTGGTTTGAACGCCATCAACAGATGCTCAGTATAAAAACTAACCAATGTATTTTTTTAAAAAGCAAAACGTACAAACATGGAGAATTTTCTTCTAATACAATTAGTAAAAAATTCTTAAAAATCGGTCCAGTTTTGAATGAGAAAAAAAGGGGGAGTACAAAACCTCGATTTTGATAATTTTATTTAGATATTATCAGCCCGATTTGCAGTCCCTTTCACTCAGTATTCGGGGAAGTAAGTAAGAGCAATAGCAACAGTTTTGTAAAATACCTATTGTTCAAATTATCCGGCGACACTGTTTCCTCTTAACCGGTCAACTGCTGCCATACAAGGCACAAAAAAACCACCACTTTGAATTTTGAATTGAATGTTTTGTTGATAAATTTTGAGCTATTGTATATTTTATTGACTGAAACACATTCACAACACAATAAACTATCTACTAAAACCACATTACTTGCATTTATTACGTAAATTAATAGGTTTTACGACGTTTTATTCGCGATACACAGACATCGCAATGTGATTGCGACCGTTAATTTCGTGGCAAATCTGACAGCGCAGAGTAATGATGGCGCAAGCGATTTTGACACTGTTCTTAATATAAGGGTAAAAATCGCAGACCAAAAGTTTTTCATTTCAAATATTTGAATTATTTTCTTGCACCTGCGCATATGACACCGTGCGCCGGCGCGTCTCCGGCAAATAACCGGTTAAGCGTGTATGTGTACGTAAATGCATTATATATATAAAAATGAATTATTACATGTAATTTTTTTTTTAATTTTTGACTATTTGTTGAGTGTATTGAAAATGATGAATGAAATTATTTTTTTATTTTTGGAATAACTTAATGAGTAAGACCTGAAATAAGGAACTCCAGTGAAAAATATTATGGCTCTAAAAATATATGTTCATATAGATCAATAAACGCTGATTCTGAATATATAAGTTTTATTTAATAATATTAAACGTAGAGTTTTTAAAAAATATTAAAAAGTCCATTTTTAATCGGGTCGTAAAAACACGCTGTCAAGTTGGCATTATTGAAATTTTAGTGGTGACGTCACTGTTCGACGTGTCATGACGTCACCGTAAAGTCATTGTATCGGAATGTATGATATGACATAAGTCATCGTATTAATTTATTTGTTTATTTACATACTGTTTATAGAGATTTAGTTGTTCTCTAAATTAGTTTATCTCTATTATTGAAAATATTCAAAAACTACTGCACAAAAAAAATAGTAATGCTACTCTAGGGAGAATACTTAGAACAACGGAATTCAAAATGGCGGCAGTTGATCAGCTGATTGCCCGATCCTTTAGTAATTTTTCAGGAGTGATGACGTCACACGATTCAACATACATACGGTGGTTTTCGGGGATCTTGAAAAATTATAACTTTGACAATTATTTTAACTATCCATAAAAATAAAAATATGCAGTTATTTAAGTTAGGTCATTATTCATTAAAAAAATTGCACTGGAGTTCTCTATTGTAATATTTAATCATTGAAGACAATACATATTAGCAACTCTCAAATGAAAAAGAGCATAGCCCTGGCAAGACATAGTTCCTGAATTCAATTCCTAGATGTGACCGTATCTTTTTCTGTTTTAAATTTTCATTTGAGATTCGTTAATGTCGTCTTCAATGATTGAAAAAAAAAGATGAATTAATTATTTACCTTGACTCTCAGTTCCTTCATGGGTTGCGGCATGAGCAGTGACCTGATCTGTGTGACGATTGGTCCATCTGTTCCTGCCAGAACCATTGTGTCTCCTTCCCTCAACATCCCGTTGATTAATATGGCATCAATTGTGGTTCCCAGGCCAGGAATTGCTTTGACCTAATAAAAACAAATATCATGGAATTAGATTTAAGAATATATTGGCTTTTGCATTGTGTTGTACAGCATGATAAAAATTTAAATTATTTGTACAGATGTATCAGGACATACTCGAGCAGCAATTCCTGAGATCAATGATTGCAAAACATCTTAATAATTAAATTTCTTAAGTGGGAGCCTTACTTCCTCACCTTCCTCTCCCCATCTCATTTCCCAAGCCACTCCCTTCAGCCTCACAACAAACCCCAATTGGGGATGCCATAGTCTCACTGGCTCCAGATGGGAGCAGCTGAAACTCTTATGAGGTATTCACATAAAAAAATCAAAAATAAATATATGTAAATATTTGGGCATCATGCATGTCTTATGTACTGAAGTAAAAGAGCCTAAGAATTCATAATAAATTGTACAGCGCCCTTGAAGTGATTTTTCACAAAAACGGCGCTCTATAAATTATTCAATTATCAAACAGTATTAAAAGCCTTACGTCTGTCGTAAACACTTGATTCACAAATAGATACAAATGGAAGTGCTGCCATCTATATTATTAATACGCTAAAAAAGCTACTTATGTAATTTGGTTTCGAATTCATGAACTCGTCAAAGGATGGCGCCACTTACATTAGAAAGTCGCATGAGGATGTGCCCCCTAGGTATAAGTACTACTGATTTGTAGAATTTGAGTATCTCTCAGGATATGGAAAGAGTGACGGTAATATTTAGAGTTGCCCACAGGGCCTAACAGCAAAAACTTTTTTAACTGCTAGTTATTATTATTATTACACTGATGAAATAATAGTTTTGGTCAGATTAGTTTAGGTTAGGTTTGTTGTTTGTATGTTCTTTTTCATCATTTTTCAGTTTTAAAGTTTCTTACCTCAAGCACGGTGGCCTGCAGCGTGTGAGAGAAGAGCAGGCGCTGGTGCAGCATGTTCTCGCAGGATTGCACAATGAGGGACAGAAGATTGCCCATTCCTTCACCCGTCACTGCCGATGTCGGTACCAGCGACACGTACGACCTGATGTCGGGGTTTTCATAGTAGAGGGCGGCGTTCAGACCCTAAAGACAAACAAAGTTTTTATTATTAATAGAACGGGTTGGCTGGTAAAAATACACGTAGGTGCAACACATGTAAAATTATGTATGTATTACAAAGTGTTCACCCCTCAGGCTAATTTGTTAGTTTTTAAGAACAGCTCACAAAGGTCTCATAGAAATGGTGTATCTCTCTTACTGTCATGGTGAGAAATATGATTTAAATGGTGTAAGACAGATTTTTATTTGATGGATTTTTTCATTAATCTTCTACCAGCTAAGATTTATAAGTACTTTTTATTTTATTTATTTATCTTTAAAAAAGTAAATGCACATTGGGTTTTTTTTATGCCTGTCTCACTAGGATATATCTGTGTCGAGACAGACGTACAAGTATACAAATGAATATCGTAGTTACAAGAGTATTTAAGGTAAATTACATATTAATTTGAATGGAAATTAAAACAGAAAGGTGATTGGAAGGGTGGGTAAATCTTTTAACCTGTGACGAGCCGGGGGTGAAGAGGCATCCTTCCTTCCCCTTGCCCTAACAAAGCACCACTTTGAATTTTGAATTGAATGTTTTGTTGATAAATTTTAAGCTATGGTATATTTTATTGACTGCAACACGTTCACAACACAATAAACTATCCACTAAAACCACATTACTTGCATTTATTACGTAAATTAATAGGTTTTACGACGTTTTATTCGCGATACACACAGTAATTGCGACCGTTAATTCCACGCCAAAATCTGACAGCGCATCATCATAGAAGAAATCGTCTTAAAAATAATCCAGTGTGGCAATTCGACTGAAATCTTTAAGACTACCAAGAATAATGATGGCGCAAGCGATTTAGACACTGTTTTTCATACAAATACGTACATATAAGGGTCAAAATCGCAGACCAAAAGTTTTTCAGAGACAATTTATTTCAAATATTTGAATTATTTTCTCGCGCATGCGCAAATGAGGCCCGTGTTTTCGAGTTCCTGGCACGTAACCGGTTAAAGAGAGTTTTCTTATAATTGTTGGAGATGAAGTAAAGAAGTAAATACTGTCTAATCCAGGGCTTCCCTAACTGTGAGTCGCGACGCCCTAGGGCGCCGCGGTATCATCCTAGGGGCGTCGTGAAGCAATCTTAATAGGTGCTGTCTGTGTCGATGCGACATTATTATCAAAACCAAGGCTCCAAATGTTAAATGGACACATTGTATCATACATAGAGAGGCCTTAGCTGCAAAAAACATTACGCCTGAATTAAATGTTGTGATGGATATAATTATTAAAGTAGTAAACTATGTGAAAACAAGACCCGTAAAAGCAAAAATTTTCCAGAAGCTTTGTGAAGAATGGGGTGTTGAACCTGACACACCCCTTTAATTTATTACAACTCTCGTTGGTTATCCAGAGGCAATGTACTCGCACGTGTTTACGAATTACGAAATGAGTTTTATACTTACCTACATACAGAATCACACAGTGATGAGCAAAACTTTATTAAAACAGAGTTTTTTATAAATTTATCATATCTCTGCGACATATTTCAAAAATTAAATGATCTCAATAAGTCCTTGCAGGGAAATAATACTCACATATTATATATAACTGGCAGATAAACTCACTGGGTTTCAGAAGAAGTTGCTCTTATGGAAAAGAAAATTAGAAGAAGATTAAGTAAGTTCTGACTGTTTCCCTGCTTTACAAGGCATTCTACAAGAAAAATCGACAGAAATCCTTCTTTAAAAATAATATTTACATGGGCAATTGTCATCTTTGAGCGAACATTTTGAAAAATATTTTCCCGAAAATCTGGAGCAATATGACTGGGTTAGAAATCCTTTTCAGTCGACCTCACCATCAACACTTTCGACAGAAGAAGAAGAACAATTAATAGAATTGTCCTGTGACCCTAGCCTTAAGTTGCAATATAACAAGGAAAAGCTACTTGAATTTTGGAGCTCAGTTTATCAAGAATATCATTCCATCAGCACTGTAGCATTGAGGGTTTTATTACCGTTTGCGACATCATACTTGTGCGAGACAGGTTTCTCTGCAGTTGCAGTAATTAAAAACAAGTACAGATCGAAAATAAATTTAGAGACTGAGACGAGAGTGGCAATTTCGAAACTTCAGCCTCGTTTTGAGAAAATATGCTCAGAAAAGCAAGCACATCCTTCTCATTGATACCAAAAAAAGGGTGTGGTTGCTTTTTTTGTCTTTTTCGTTTGCTTTCATTTTTGTTTTTATGTTGTATTATTTTTTAATAAAAAAATTAGATACTATTTAGAGTTTTTCTGACAAATTGTTATTCGTATGGCAAGAAGGTCAGGGCGTCGCAAAAATATGGCAACTTTCCAAGGTCGTCCCAGTTGAAATAAGTTTGGGAAGCCCTGGTCTAATCTATTCATGGAGTTAAATTTGACAGGATTCTATTATTTTCATTTATTTTATATGGGTTAGGTCATATATCAATAGTTGTTTCTGTCTATGTGTGATTTATTTTACAGATGTTTGTAATAGTGTGGCGTCCAATACTTATAATCAATTTTTTATATCTTTCTATTTTTGGGAGTGATAATTCGTGGTGGAATTCCATTATAATAAAACAAATATAAAACTTTATTCCACTTAATTTTATTTGACCGTAACCGGTTTCAGCTCGTTAGAGCCATTGTCAGACTGGTACAAATAATTCTTAGTCTACGGTTTATATACACAATATATTGGGGAGGGGGAGAGGGTTGGTCTACAAGGATTTTAATCAATTACAATAATTATATTTGTTGCTAAGTCGTTATCGACTGTTCGACAGTCTATGTATATGTTATAGTCAATCCTCGAAGCTCCGGCGCTCCTAGGTTTGACTAGTCAATCCTCAGGTCTGACTTGAAGTCTTTGGCCCGAACGCTTTGGTCAAACCTAGGATAAACCAGTCATTCCGCGAAGAGACTGCATATCGACCTTTGATTATGACATATATAAACCGTAGACTAAGAATTATTTGTACCAGTCTGAAGATGGCTCTTACAAGCTGAAACCGGTTACGGTCAAATAATATTAAGTGGAATAAAGTTTTAAATTCGTTTTATTATAATACATATATTTTTTATATCTTGTTTGAATTTTGTCAAGGAGTCAGTTTGTCTGATCGTAGCTGGGGTCTTAGCATGGTCGATCGATATCGGTTTTATCGAAAATGTCGGTAACTTGCAATCGTTTCTGAGCACGACTGCAGGCCGCTAACGAACAAACAATAGTTCACAATGACTAGGGGTTCCTAATATATTTGATGTAAACTGTTGTTTATTCATTAGCGACCTGCAGTCATGCTCGGGAGCGATGGCAAGTTACCGTCATTTTCGATAAAACCTATATCGATCGACCATGCTAGGGGGCCTGGTAGTGTATTGTATACTTTGCAAGCTATGTAATTAGAGTGTCTTTGTCCAAAGGAGGTTTTGGAAAAAGGAGTTTGGAGAAGTTCTTTGTTAACTCTTCAATTCCCAGTGTCACCTGTAGGTGACACAAGTTTGGTATTTTTTTTCTACCACATGGAAATTTTATTTTTAAATTCTACTACTACCAAGGTAAAGGCAAGTAGTTACTCTATTCGTTATTTTTTTCTGGCAACACTAGCCACACCCCATTTATCAAATTCATTCTCACGTTTCACGCGAAATTGGAGCAGTCTGAGTTTCTGTGATCTCTTTCGACATAAAGTGAAATAAAAATTCCTAAGCCGCAAGTATTATTTTTTTCCTTATTGCATACAATAAATGAATAAATAAGCTAAAGTACAAATGTATTTTATAACAAAAATAATTTATAGAATGTTTGTTACAACGTTGGAAATATGCCGTGTCACCTGTGGGTGACACTGGGCATTGTAACTATTCGATTGGTATAATGACTACTGTTCGGTATGATGATGTTGTGGTGATGGACGAAGATAGTGGAGATGAAAAAGAGGCTAATATTCTTCATCTTCCCAGTCACATGTTTCCATCTTTAGTAGAACTCGAAAATAGACCTTCCATCTCTGTAGAAAATAGTGTACATGACTCGAAGAAGAAGGAGATGAAATCGACGTTCTTGCCCCGAAGAAAAAAAAGAAAGACAATAATATTAAAAAATTGTACAACTGCTTCAGTAATACTTTTATTTCTTGTGGTAGGGGAGACCGTGATGAAGAAGTATTTTCTCACTCCAAATAATTGCGAGAGCAGAATGCTGGGGATACAGGTACTATTCGGGAAAACCGTCTGGAAAACTGCAATTTGCCACACTCAAATGACATGAAGAAAGTGTCGTGTCATAAAGTTTCTGAGAAAATCATTGCAGCTAAATGGCATGAAAATAGTATTGTCACCATTGCATCTAGCTGCCATTGATTGAAACCTATCTCGAAAGTGGAACGAATTAGATATGTGGATAAAAAACTGGCATAAAGTCAAATAGATCCCCAGCAATTATCAAGATGTGCAATAATTACATGGGTGGGGTAGACCGTTTTGACGAAAGCTTTCACTCCAGGAGGGTTGCTCTTCGCGGAAAATAGTGGTGGTTCTCTCTGTTTGATTTTGGTTTAGATGCAGCTTGCCAAAATGCATGGCTGCTCAAAAGACAGTCGGAAAACAACTGGAACTACTGCGATTTCCGGCGAAATGTCACAACCAAATATTTGCAAACATATGGAAAGCCTCCGATCCTCAAATCCAATTGTGGCATACCTCTGCAGATAAGAGTGCCTACCGAGGTAGGAGTGCAGGAAGTGTTAACGATCACTCGCAAATCGAGTACTCTCAAGGAATATGTGGATATTGTTACCAACTCACCAGAAAAATGTGTGCCAAGTGCAATATCGGTTTGCATCTAAAGTGTTGGTTCAGCTTTCACAATAAATAAGTGCTCTTTTTATTTATATTATAAAACTTTACATAAATAAATATTATTATAAAATTGTTATTTTATTCCTACAGTAAGAATAAATAAAATGCTTTTTCCTCTTCAGAGTCTTCAATCACAATGCCCAGTGTCACCTCTAGGTGACACACCCATAATTAAGGGTGGGGGTAGTTTATTTTTATTTTTTATATTTTTTTGTCTTAACCATATATATGTAAGCTATTTTTTTTATAGAGAAAAGACAAATCTTTATTAACTTTGACATGGGAATTGAAGAGTTAATGGCTCGGGTATTGTGTATTGTTTTGCGTAGCTTTGAATAGTGTTTTGTTATTTTTGTGTAAATTAACTAAGATAACAACTTATAACAATACCGTTTCACATTTCTAACTAACTATGTAGTAATTTTTGGTATAATGACAGATGAATAAAAATCAGAGAATGTAATTCACACGCGGTAAAGGTGAACCTATCAAAAACTAAAGTAGACAAGAGTGGGGAGGCTACGAAGCAATGCACAAAGAGGAGACCGATAGGCTACAAAGCACCACACAAAGAGGAGACCGATTATTCAGACTTATTCTCTCACAGGCTAAAGCCTATGATGTATGTGTTTGTCTCTTTTTAGTGTAGCTATTTTTCACTTCATCGAGTCTCAAATCACAGAGAAGTTTTCACTTCAAAAAAGAGGTAATTGAGGTAATTAATGAAATTGTGAAATCTAATCAATTTGATGCACACTTGGAAAAAACATTTGTTTTTTATAATATCCAATGCACTTTCTGTCAATACTTGCAATTAGCATTTATCACATTGATATGAGGTCGAATCAACTTAATAAATAAATAAAAAGACATTTTTGTTAAAGCCAATGTGTAGACGATACCATAATTGATAAAGTGACATTTTTATTTCTGTGTGTAACTAACCCAGTAGAGGCTACATCCAAAGACAAAATTAATGTATAAAGGTCGACACTGCATTTGCTGTGCTTCGCAACGTGCGCGAGCATGATTTTCAATACTGCAATTGCAGGGCTTTGGCCTCTAGGGGTTAATGCGGTCAAAAGACATTGGATCAGATGACCGAGATCCAAACCGGGGTAAACTATCCCAAACAGAGACCATTTTTAGCAACTAATTTAGACGAGTGCCACACACAGCTATAAAAGATCATCGCATGCCCAATATCGACCCGCCACACAGAGCAGATGATGTGCTCGAAGCTCAAAGTTAATACAAGGTAATCTCCCGTAACCGCTGCCGAGGCGATATGCGAAAAGTTATGCACCCCTCTGTGCCGTAAACAGGAGAGGGGGTTATTACGGAGCTGCCCAAATGGGCGGATGAGTTGATAAGATTCAGTATAAAGAAATGGCATTTCGTGGCAGCTCTGTAATTCATCTGATCCCCTCGTACCACAGTAAGAAATATTCGATAGCGTCGTGTGACGGTACAACACATAGTGCGCGAAGTTCGTGCAAGTCGAATTGATTGAGTTACCTGTTCAGCAAATTGCAAGATAGTTTCCTTTGTTCTGGTTTCGAACTCATTCTGAGTGTTGGTATGCTGGGACTTGATGATGTCTTTGACGTCTTTCCTCTGGGCGCTCTGCCAGTCGTAGAGCCTGTCAATTTTGTTCAGAGCCACGATGAAGGGAGTTTTCTTTGCTTTCAAAAGGTTGATAGATTCCAGCGTCTGGGGCTCGATTCCGTGCATAATATCTACAACCTGAAAACAAAAATTAAGCATGTTATTCAAGGTAATAAAGTTGTTACTGTTATTGGAAATTTTGGCACTTTTATTGAATATTTTGGGGTTTTTTTTGGGCACATAATCTACTGCCTACTCAGTTTATATACCTGCAAATAGGGTTGATAAATTTTAGTGTTTTTCCTGAAATCTATTGTAGATAATTAGACAATTTTTTTTTTTTTTTTTTTTTTTAAATAATCGGAGTTGGTTTACATATATATAGTTCCCGAGAGCACTTAGGCCATAGACCCATTGTACTATCTCCCATTTTACCTCATTCCTTTGACAGTAACCCAGTCCCTTTTATAAAGTTCACCAGGATTGTCATTCGAAATGAAGCTATATCTTCTGGTCCGACAATGTGTCTTCCCAGGTCTCATTTCCCCTCTTCACTCCTTCTTGGTTCCCTGAAGGCCCCACGACGGAAGAGGGCTCATCTCTCCTCTCCACTCCTTAGTTCCCCGAAGGCTCCACGATGGAGAGTCCACCTCCCCTTGGTTTCCTAAAGGCCCCACAAGGGAAGAGTCCACTTCACCTTGGTTCCCCGAGGGCCCCAGGAGGGAAGAGAACTTCATCTCTCCTCCTTGGTTCCTCTAAGGCCCCACAGAGGAAGAGTTCACCAAGATGGCCTCATTTCTCCTCTTCACTCCTACATGGTTCCTCGAAGGCCCCACATGGGAAGAGGACATTATCTCTCCAATTCACTCCTCCTTGGTTCCACAAAGGCCCCGCGCTGGAAGGGTGCCCTTCCCCTTGGTTCCTTGAAGGCCCCACAAGGGAAGAGTTCATGGAGGTGGCCTCAGCTCACCTCTCCACGGTTTCTCCTCTTGGTTCCTCTTACGGCCCCAGGAAGGAAATCCACAGAGGTGGCCTCAGCATTCCTAGGTTCCCAAAAGGCCCCTAGTTTTCGAATGGTCCAATTTTTTTTTTGTCCCACGAGTTACCAGGGAAATAGAAGGTCCACTCCAGCAGAGCCCTGAGTGCTGGAGTGAGGTCTAAATACTCCGAGATGCGACCTTGTTTCTCGGAGGCACCGTTCGTGATGCTGTTCCCCAGGACATTCAGCCTGAGCACGGTAGCTCACACCTTGGCTTGGGATGGCTATTGCAGGTTTGTGTTTTCCACTCCCTGAGCGATGGGTTCGCCACACTCCCTACGCTAATAATTAGACAATAATTTCCCACAGGGCCATGAATCCATCCCTCCAACTGTGGTGCAAGGGGATGGAAAGAGAGAGTCTGGCTGGAGAGGTCGAAAGATCTCCCTCATCAAGTCTCTCTAGATCCGGTCTACCAAGCAGAATGTGGACAGATGCATCCACCGCCAAGACCTAGACAAACCTCACCCCATGAACCAGGGCACCAATCCAATAAATGATTTCCGGGGCGGCAGAACCCATATCCGCTTCCAAAATTGAAATTACCACCGGTTATGAATAAATAATTCCAATAGATACTAAAATTAGTCAGGAAACTAACTGTCTTTCACCAAATGGTCATAACGCAGTGGAGCAGCTAGAATTTACGCTTTTAGTAAAAGCACTTCTAGCCTGAGCCGCAGTTAATTCAGTAAAAGTTAGAGAATGGAGACAGTGATTAGTGTTCTTACCAGAATAGCAATATCGCACAGAGAGGAACCTCTACTCCTGAGATTACTGAAAGACTCGTGACCAGGTGTGTCGATGATCAGCAGTCCAGGTATTTTAAATTCTATTTGGTTGACCTGAAAAAAGTCCAAACAAATTTTAAAATTATTTTAACTAACTAACTAACTAACCATCACGCAGGCAGAGAGGACTAACTTTTAATTTTAACTAACTAACTAACTAACCATCACGTAGGCAGAGAGGACGAACCGCCAAACAACTCGGTCTTGGCACACACTCTTTGCCTCACTCACATTCATACATCGTCTCATACATACTCTTCTATTATTCTGACTTTTGACATGGCCCGTCTCAAGTATCTGATTTACTTGATCGTGCCATGTCTTCCTCGGGCGTCCCCGACTTCTTCTACCATTCGCATTTGCATCATATATTCTTTTCACACTACTTTCTTCGTTCATTCGCTCTACGTGCCCAAACCATCTGAGGGTCCCTTTTTTAATTTTGCTCATTATACTTACATCAGCCTTATATTCTTTGCGGATATCCACATTTCTAACACGATCATACATGGTTTTACCACACATACGTCTCAGGGATCTCATTTCAACAGCATTCAGTTTACTTTCATCCTTCCTCTGCCAGTTCCATGCCTCACTGCCATACATCAGGGTAGGTACCAGGACTCCATTGTGGACTGCTAGCTTCGCTTTTATTGAAAGTTTTTTATTAGCTTCAACGGCATTCAGTCCTCCATTAATGGAGTTACCGGCATTTACCCTCCTTTCAATTTCTCTATAAGCCTTCCCATCTCTCGTAAACATACTACCCAGATAAACAAACTCATCCACCTGCTCCAAGTATTCATCATTCACTACTATATCGCACACTGTTTTCGTACTCTCTCTTTCAAACACCATGACTTTAGACTTACTTACATTCATCATTAACTCATTCTTCATACATACTTCGTTCATCCTAGATACTAGAGACTGTAGATCTTCCATAGTGTTAGAAATCAGCACCGCGTCATCAGCATACAACAGACAACATACTTTCAGACTATTCAATTTCGCGCCCAATCCCAAATCTTTCAATTCTTGCATACAATTATCCATGTATAGATTGAATAACCATGGTGACATAGCGCAGCCTTGCTTAACACCTTTTGTGATGTCAAACCACCCCGTAAAATCACCGTTCGCCCTAACACATGCAACGCTTCCCTCGTACAGAGACGCAATTGCCTGTATGAGATTTGTATTCACTCCATACTTGGACAACACCTTCCATAGCTTTTTCCTGTCGACTTATTATTTAAACATGCTAATTTCGGTTGCGTCCTGCGTGAAAACTGGTTCAATGAACTAAAATTTCCATTTTCAAAATTGGAATTGATTGTTTGAAGAATTCAGAGAAGTGATAAGAGTAGGTACTGATTTGTCAAGATTTCAGAATATCCTGTGATTTAAATAGATACAAAAAAAATCATAGAATTTTAAATGGATGTCTATGTGCAAATTTCATGTGAAACAGTTTTATATAGATGAGTCTGCAGGCGTACAGATACAGAAAAATATTCATATCGACGCTGAAAGGAAAAATGGCTAAAGCACAATACAGCTGTGATATTAAAGATTAACCCACTCAATAAACTATATTGTTGTTGCTTGCGTTATATTATTAGACAGCAGCTAAAACTCTTCGGTGGCAAGCTCTAGCATTAGAAATTTTCACTGTTTTTTGTCAAATATTTCTAGATCAATGCAACTATCTCAGCATGCAGTGTCATTTTCATCATGAGCTACGGGGCTTTGAAATGTTCGTTTGACTGTAACTAAGATAAGATACCATAATTTCAAGTTCCGTATTTCTGATCAAGCAAATACAGGTTATTGAAACAAAAACAAACAAAAAAAACTTACCCCTTTAACATGTCTAGTTTGTTCCTTGATGTTCTCGATGGGCACGTTGGTGGCTCCGATCTGCTGCGTGATTCCTCCAGCCTCCCCGTCCTGCACGTTGGTTTTACGCAGCTTATCCAGGATTTTGGTTTTGCCGGTGTCTACGTGGCCCAGCACACACACAATGGCGGCGCGCATCACCGTGGAGCACTTGTTGGCCTCATTCTCTTCTTGGCGTTTCTGGAATACATTAGCCAAATATAAACAAAATGTTTGTTTTATTTTATGTGAGCATCAGAAAATATTGATATATAATCAGGTTCCGATAAATTATTATTGTCATTTAATCAAGTTGATATATATTTTGTGATGGGCAATTGGATTAAATTTCGATTAACAGCTGTAAAAGTATTGCAGAACCTACGTTTCAATCAATCAAAGATTTAAACTATTAATCGCCAAACAATTGATAACGCAGCTCTGCTAAAGCTTTGCACTAATGCAAATCGCATAAATTGATGAAAAATTAAACATATTAATTTCGAATGTCAGTGCATGATAAGTATAAACAGTCTTACTCATCATCGCAAAATAAGATACAACCTCGGAGCAAGACCGGGGTTAGGTGAAATTGTTACTCAACATGGTGGGTTAATCGCGCGCATGCGCGTGTTTTTACCGAGTCGCTGTACGGGAGATGTAGTAGCTGTCAGAATTTAAACCACCCGATCAACAGAGTTAACTCAGTACCCCGTGCGTTGTAACTGACGAAATGGCGAACTTTTATGAGAATCTTGACGTTTTGAACGGAGCTTTGGCAAATATTGACCGTATTCGCGGCATTCGTGCACCACGGCCACGGAAAAGGTTTAAAAAAAGGTACGATCCATTTGCGGCACTCACGGAAGGAGATTTTAAGTCTAAATATAGATTTACCAAAGTCAACGTTGTGTTGACGTATGAATAAACGTGAAGTTGGCAACACGCCGCGAAATGCTAAATTGGCCGCGTTTTTGAGCTTTGGAGCAGTGTTGCTACCGTAAAAAAATCATAACAGCTGTCGAGAAACATTATGATGATGAGTAAAGATTTTTACCCTGAGCAGTGTAGGCTTACTCCACTGTGTAGCTACCGCGACGCTACAGAGCCGTGGTACGGTTTTATGATGAGTAAGGCTGATTTTGTATAAAAGCGACAAACTAGGAAACTTATTTTGTTATTAGCGTAATTGTGGTATCCCAGTACAACACATACAAAATAATTATAACCCAGTGTAGCAGTGAGCTATTTTAAAATAACATGTATATATTGAAATAACTAATACTGCCGAATATTTGCCGTTGTCAAAAACTTCATCAAAAATTTGAATAACAACATCTTTACTGACATTTGTGACATTCAGTTCAAAATTTTGAAGATAAAAAAAGTCAATAGTTCCATTGGGTTAATTAATAAATAATTCTTGATTTTAAGTGTCTGTTCAAACGTTTGATAGATCTAAATCTGAATCACTAACGGTGTTAGTTCGAAATGTAATTAAGGTCTGTCTCTCTAATACAATTATAATTTAAAGAAAACTGATTCTGATGATGCGGTGCTGATTTCTAAAAGTATGGAAGATCTACACTCACTGGTATTTAGGATGAGTCAAGTATGTATGATGAATGAGTTAATGATGAATGTAAGTAAGTAAGGTATTTGAAAGAGAGAGTACGAAAACAATGTGAAACATAGTTGTAAATGATGAATACTTGGAGCAGGTGGATGAGTTTGTGTACTTGGGAATTATGTTTACGAGAGATGGTAAGGCTGATAGAGATATTGAAAGAAGGGTAAATGTAGGTAACTCCATTAACTCGTAGAATGCCGTTCGTGCACCGGTGTGTTTGAGATTTTACACGCGATTTTGACCCTTATGTATAAAGAAAGTGTATGAAGAACACGGTCAGAATCGCTTGCTCTATTATCGCCCTTTACCATAGACAAAACCGCAATGCGCCTGGTCACTCCAAATAATTTATATTAATAATTTACCAGAGCGCGGGAATGTGCGCAGTTTTTGCGCATGCGCGGGAAAAATTCCTTTATCTACGATTTTGACCTTTTGACTGTACAAAATTTCTTAAGGACAGTGTCAGAATCGCTGGACACGAAATGTCATTGGGTGTCATGGATGCCGCTTTTTGCGAACGCTAATTGGTGGACAACCAACCCCAACTACCCCGGCAAACAACGGGTTAATGAAAAACTATAAAGTAAAAACTAAAACTCCAAAGAAGCAAAGCTAGCCGTCCATAATGGTGTGCTGGTACCTACCCTGATGTATGGAAACTGAGGCATGGAACTGGCAGAGGAAGGATTAAAGTAGACTGAATGCTGTAGAAATGACACGACCAAGTGAACCAGATACTTGAGTCAGGCCATGTCAAGAGTCAGAATAATAGAAAAGCATGTATGAGACAATGTATGAATGTGAACGAGGAAAGGAGTGTGTGCCAAGATAGAGTTTCAGCTTCAGTTGTAGGTTTTTAAAAAAAATTCACAGGTTTGCGCCAGTAATAAATAAAAATGTATTATTTTCACTAACCCAAAAAAACCATGACACAAAAGTAAGAATTGTTATTTATCAGTAAACAAAATTTATTAAGATACATAATTTAATGAAATTAAAGTGGGATTAAAATAGAGTAGATAAAAATATGTCACGTGAAATAAAAATGTCAATCGACATTCACTTTATCTCTAGTTACTGAACCTTTTCATAGCATTTAGAAATTTGAGAGGTAACAAAGCTCACATAATTTAAATATCGCAATATGCAAAATAATATTACCTGCTATTCAATCACCAAAGACAAAACAAACCAAGGACGACAGAACATCACTCTTCTATTATACATACATGAGAAGTCAAATTGGCTACACTCTCTCTTCACTTCAAAGATAATAGAAATAAGAGAGAAGGGCCAAAAACCAATAATGAAATTGCACTCACAAAAGTGTACTACTGCATATCACATCTACGCACAGCATTGCCTCGCTTACCTACACACCAAACACATAACTTTCATTGACTCCATCGCTTTTATAGTCTGTGTTGTTTGGTTGTGAATGGGAGGCGGTAGGCAAGCTTACATGCCATATCTCCATTGATCAACAATTTCTAATCCCTACATGAATCTTAAATATGAAGCCAGAACCAAAATAAATTGGGATGATTTCTTTTTGGAGTATTTTGCCGTGTTGCGCCACCTCCTTCTTTAGCCAATATTTCGGACAATGTTGCAATGTCATCAGGGCAGATGTGTGATCATTATATTACACAGCTGCCCTGATGATGGACTCTGTAATGCTGTCTGAAATGTTAGCTAAAGAAGGAAAAGAGAAAGACGACATAATACCCCAAAAACAAAAAGTTTTGGCCGTGAAAATCTCAAATCAAATCAACAAATTGGTTAATGAAAACATTTATCAAAAAGAAAGTGCATTACCTCGTAGTCAAAAGATCGCAAAAAGCATTACTTTTACTTTTAATTTATTGGTTTGTGATGTTTGAATGCATTTAAGTTATAATAGTAGTTTTGGCTTTGCTAACGGTGCTGCGGCAGAGTTGTACATGCAGTTGGGTTCTTAAGTTTCAACTTCAAATTTGTGACGCATGCCTTTTTGGCTTTCTATTAGCAGGCTAACAAATTTCAACATGACAAAATTACATCATCCGATTTGTGGTTTTGGACCCACCTTTGTGGTTAACTTTGCACTCTGTGTTATTATGGAGCGAAGCGAGGCAACGCAATTCGACAGGGAGTTGTGTTCAGTAATTTCACATCTCCCTTTATTTCTATTTTCTATGGCTTATTTAATCATCACCATAAATCATTCAATATACCTTCATCCTCTGCATCGCTTTCTCCCACTGCTTGGCCTGTTCTGATTCAGATTCTTCCTCACTGTCGCTGTCATCATCGCTGTCAGACCCTGAGTCCGACTCGCTGGCTGCAGCGACCTTCTTGTCCTTGGCGGCCGGTGCAGACTTGGTGTCGGGCTTCTCCTCATCAGAAGAAGATGACTCGGCATCCCACGAGTCCTTTATCAACTCCTCCTTTTTAGGTTCGCCTGCCTTCAGTTCAGTCTGAAAATCATTATTGAAAGAATATTCAAGTTCTCCTGCAAATTTGTAACTTAGCAGGGGAGAACTTTGAAGTATCTTTTTTTTCAGAAATAGAATAAGTCAGTACACACTCTGCGTTTTGAACTCAGTCCGTCCAGCTACTAAATGAACTCTAGTCCACTATGTACTCAGTATGTATTTCTATAGACCATAATAGAATATTATATTTTAATAGTATCTAATAGTAATAATTTAGCTTAGCTAAAAAAGCTTTGAATATACGCGTATACATAATATTATATTATACATTATTCATAATGGGAGTTTTTGGTTAGAACAGGTGTTTGGAAATGTGCCAGAAATGGAAGTTTAGTATAAATAAATAAGTTTACTATGGGTGGATTCAATAAAATCTTAAAGAACGAAACTGACCTTTGAGTCTACAATTTTAACATTAACTTTGTTAGGATCTTGCGAGGCGCTCTGGTCATCGGAAGTTTGCTTTTTCAGCTTGTTGGGCCGGATTCTGGTCCCCAGTCTGGGCTTCTTCTCCTCCTTCTCAACACCGATTTCTCCTCCTTGTTCTTTCAGCGACTCAATCATGGCCAAGGCTCTTGCTTTATCCGCTTTCTGTTTTGGAGTTAAGAATTTTCCTTCAGCTTTCAACTTGTCTTTTCGCTCTTTCTCCTTTTTCTTTTTACGATCTTTCTTTTCTTTTTCAAGTCGTAATAGCTCCAGCCGTTGATCTTCCCTTTCATCTTCTAGCCTTATACGCTCTTCTTCTTCTCGTTTGAGTTTCTCTTCTTCTTCCTTTAATTGCTTAAGGGCTTCCTGCATAGCAACAATAGCTTTCTTTGCAGGTTTCTTGGCTTTATCTTCGGGCTCTTTTTTTTCCCCCTTCTTCTTTTTCTTTTTTTTATCGCCAGTTTCTAATTCTTCCTCTTTGCCTTCATTATCTTCGGCTGGTTCTCCTTCAACTGCTTCGGGTTCCTCATCTTTTTCAGTCTTTTTAATCTCTACAGGGGTTGGAGTGGCTTCTTTTTTTACCTCCTTTTTGGGGGCTGATGATTCCTGTTTCTTTAAAGCCTGTTTCTTTAGCTTTTCTCTCTCTTTCTTTTCTTTTTTCTTTTGAGCGGCCGATTTAACGGTAGATGTTTCATCGTCATCGGCATCCTCTTCTTTGTCTTTTGATGTAGTTTCTACTTCAATAGTATCTTTTTCTTCAGTAGTGGATTCCTTAGGTGCTTCTGTGACTTTTTCAGTGGGCGGGGGAGGTTTTTTGCCACTATACTCCATTTCAAGTTCAGCAAGAACTTTGTCAAGATCTTCATCGGAATCTTCCTTCTTCTTCTTCTTTGCCTTATTACCTTTTTTACCGCCTTGGTCTTTTGGAGTCTCCTTGGGTGGAGGTGGTTTCTTCTGTACCACCACTTTGGGTTTCTCCTCCTCGGACTCTTCACTAGATTCTTCGGAACTAGGTTCAGATTCCTCTTCTGAATCTTCCATCAGAAGAGCAAATCCTCCCTTTTTGGCCGGCTGCTTAGATTTGCCCTTCGTAGGTTTTTCATCTTCAGACTCAGAAGCGCTATCGGAAGATGAGTCTGAAAATTATGAAACATTGGAATAACTTCACACTGAACAAATAATGAGGAAATAACACTTAACAAATATAAGCCACAAATATGAAATTTAGACAAAACATAGACTAGATATCAGAGAGATGAATTCAGTAAGAACACACTACTTGTGGGGTGAAAAGCCATTTAAAAAAAAAAAAAAGACAAATTTTGAAGTTACTCGATCTCAAGAACAAAAACGAAAGACTCACCGTCACTAACAACCATCTTCTTTTGATTTTTCTTTGATCCAATATCAAGTTTCTTGATGTCCTTCGTAACTGCTGTCACTTTTTCATCCTTCCCACTTTTCTTTTTCTTTTTGTCCACTTTCTTAACAGGAACTTCATCTTCCTCTTCACTCTCTGATTCGGATTCTTCAACTACTTTTGGCCTAGAACGGTTCATTAATTTAAATTAAGTTAACATGGAAACTCATTAAATTTCGTTAAACTATTCGAAAGTGCACTTTTCCATTGCTCACTACAAGCAAAAGGGACAATCCCAACAATGTTTATAATGTCCTTATATTATTTATAATGTTCTTGCTTTCATATCTCATTCCATTTTCAAGGAATTAACCATACACATCTCACTGTGTAATGTAATATTTGATAAATGCAAGAGAACTCTGGATACCATGGAATTTTATTCATAAAATTAACTCTGTCCGAACCCAAACCATCACCATTGTAAAGTTTGTATGAACAATATGAAATTATTAATTGATAGAATTACCTTGAAATTTAAATAGGTGCATGATATTTTGGCAATGTACAAAGACATGTCATTTTTGTCTCGTATAATATAGTATGTTTATATGATATTTATATTGACACTAACATCATAACCTAAAATTTATATTTTGTTTCAATTTACTCACTTTGGCTTGGTTTTTGATTTAGAAGCGGTTTCCTTAACGCTTGGAGTGACTTCAACTTCAGCATCACTGTCCCTAAAACATAATATTTATACATAAAGCATATTTCTAGTGACATCGTACTGAATTTTTTGGTTACATATTGTAGAATATCTACGTACCCTTCTTCGTCCCTGGACCCCTTTTTAACCTTTTTTGGTTTCCCCATTATAAAATACGAATGTCAGAATTATTTAAGATAAAAAATAATGTAGTCACTGTGAGTTTTATTTCTAAAATTATTCCAAAACTCCGTGTCATAACCAAGCACATTCGCCGGATTTCAATACGATTTGAAGCAAAGTGACTTCAGCTACAGATGTCACTTTTTGCTGAATATGCATCAAATGCAATATCCTCCGTTAAGCTTGATTGTTAAGTACCTACCTAAACAAATAGAAACGTTACTAAAGATGGAATACTTACACTCATTATTTTGGATTGCGAATAAGTTATCAAAAGAGGAATACAACCAAAGGCGGATTTAGGAGGGGGGCACGGGGGCACGTGCCCCCCCCCCTAAATCCGGTATTTTTGTGTACTGTGGAGATTCCATCACAGTACGTATACTTAAAAGTCAAAACTGTCTTTATTAAACATTTAATTTTTCCATTGTTTTGACACTTTCATAAACCTTCCTATACATACTTGAACTTGTAGAAATAAACTTGAAGTATGATATTTCAAGTTTATTTCAAACAGTAATTGTTGATTTTTTTGCCAGTCCGCCCTTTGTGCCCCCCCCAGAAAAAAATCCTATGAGTAATTGTTGATTTTTTTGCCCATCTGCCCCTTGTGCCCCCCCCAGAAAAAAAATCCTGGATCCGCCCTTGAATACAACTAGGGTAATATTAGAAAAAAAATCATTACCAATTACCACAGTGAGTGAGTGGATGATATATTTATTGTATATAGCTTTGTACCCATGCCGGTTCATGTTCGACGGTTTGGCTCGATCGAAAATGTTGACTTGGAACTCGATCGAGCGGCGGGCATCTCGTTCATCACGAGCGCGCCTTTCAGTCGACTCAGATACATTTGGTCAAATGTGAGTAGTTTTTTATGATCAAATGTCAAAGCTGCTGGCTTCGTATCCCATAAGCACTCTTCTTCACGTTATAAATTAATAAAATCGCGAGGATAATTCCGAATATGCATTTTGTTATCCAATGACAAGGACATAGCATTCAACAAACTCCAAAGACAAGTACATCGCTCCAACGACAAGTGCACCGGACTCAAGACCGGCGACTAACATGTTAGATGCGTTGAAAACACGTTGACACATGCTCGACCGAATTTCTGTCGAACATCAACGTAATTACGGACCTTGAATAGAAACCTTCAGAAAACTAAAATAGACAAGAGGTGGGAGGCTACAAAGCATCGCACAAAGAGGAGGCCGACTATTGTATCTCATTCTCTCGCAGGCTAAATCATGTAGATGTATGTGTTTGTTTCTTTTTTGTGTTGCTTTTTCGTTTCATCGAGTTTCAAATCACAATGGTGCTAAAGAAGTTTTCACTTCAATAATTCACTCTACCCAATTCTTGAAATTAGGCGGCTAGAGTGTGCAAAACGGCACATTGTTTATGGGCCTAATAAAATTTAAAAATATACCAACAATATTTTTTGACAGTACAACCACCGCATAACCTCTAATTTATAAGCGAGTGTTATTTTGTGAATAAAATAATGATAAAATGATTAAAATATTTGGCAGTGTGTCATTTTTGAATTGTGTGCGGGAAAACGTTTTATCTAACCGGTCATGTCATTATCTGAGACATATTAGTTCGAATAAATCCAACTCGAAGGCAAAAGTTTTAGGTTATTATGCAAAAAGAACCAAAAAATATGACAGAGGAAGTGGAAGTTCACTGTTTGTACCAATTCCCGTGAAGACCAATCCCGATGACATCAACGTGGGCGTAGAACTTAGTGGTAGACTAAAAAAACAGGACTTGCTTAAAATTTTAACGAAATTTTATCAGAAACCAGAAATACGACTGTTGTCTGCTGAGAGTGGTTTGGATGACAACTTGTTGCATCAGGCCTTTATTTCCTTTAGAAAACATTGCATCGAGAATGATTTACCTGCTGATCTTCACGTTAGCATTAGTGATATTCTCCAAGGTAAAAATCTGAAGTTTAATAATTTATTATTCTTATATCCTTTTATTCAATTGTGCATTGTGCTTATGACCAATGTTGTAATATGTTCTATTCCAGGTGCAGGCCATATTGATGATTTGTTTCCATATTTCATAAGACACGCTAAACTCGCATTTCCCCATTTAGACTGCCTCGACGATTTGAAGAAGATATCCGACTTAAGAACTCCAGCCTGCTGGTAAATATTTTAAGAAAACATAGATATATTATATTTAGATTAGACATAAACGAAAATAATCGTTCTACAAAGTGGGAGGTAGCCCATCCAAGTATCTTTTACACCACTTTAGTAGTTCTAAAACCGTCGACCGCGGCTGACTTGTGACGTATCAAAATAGTGTGGGAAAGGATGAAACCATGGGCTTGACTAAAGGGAAAGGACGGTCTGATGGTCTGAGCCTTTCGACGCGGTGGCTTTAGTAAGAACTGGGCAAAAAAAAAAATGTCATCGTGTTTCTTCTTTTCAATGAAATTAGATCGATTT
Organism: Limnephilus marmoratus; assembly: GCA_917880885.1. Taxonomy (NCBI): domain Eukaryota; kingdom Metazoa; phylum Arthropoda; class Insecta; order Trichoptera; family Limnephilidae; genus Limnephilus; species Limnephilus marmoratus. Next base: position 57,279,788 of record OU862911.1, on the reverse strand, counting down.
TTAACTCAGTTATGTGTATATTTCCCTATGTATAAAAAGTTTTCTGATAAACGTAACATAAAAATATCCATAGGTAGATAATGTGTTAAAATGTTTTTAGGTTTGTCCGCCACAAAATTGTTACCAAATACAGCGAAAACAATGTCAACCAGCCAGCGTCAAAAATCGAATTTAATGTTTTGTAAAAAAAAAGTACTTATGAAAAAATGCATATTGAAATTACTGTAACTGAAATAATATTATATGTTGAAAAATAATATTAATGATGATCTTTGATGTCATTGTTTGAGACCCTTTTATTGAGAAGTCTGTGAACCTCTGCTAGACACCAGCTATCGTTTGGCAAACAACGGAAACTGTCGAACTTCCCTTCCCGAAGGCCTGTTTGTGCATGATTTGAACATGAATCTCAGAGAATTATGTATGGCATAGCGCCTCCAACTATATATCTCTATATGGACAAGCTTAATATGAGAATTTTTTAGAAAAAAACATTTTGATTTATCTAAATTACTATAAAAGACAATTATTTTTGTTTGGTACGATGGAATTTAATTTAGGTTTAAAATTTCAGTTATGTAAAATGAAAATTTGCTTTCGACGGATAAGATGACAGCTGACAGCCATTTACAATAATTTATGTCCGTATTTCAGGACATTTTGTATTGAGATTTTGAATGCAATGTTTTCCATCACCCCGAATGCAAATAGTTATCTTTTATAATAATAAAGGTGAATCAAAAGGTTTTTTTTAAATATATTCGTATTAATAAGTCAGGTATGCCTCATACATCATACGTATGTCTGGCAATGTTATATTGTCGTGAAAACAAGCTCATGGGTGTGAATGGTTAAGCGTATCCAGTCATCCCGAAAGTTTACCATATTTTATTTTTAAAATTGTGCCATTATATGAAACGGTTGAATTGACAAAACTCCTGCATATTGTTATTTGAGTCATTTATTTACTAGTAGTATATCTATCCTAATTTAAAGATAATTATAGAAGTTCAATTAATTATTTAAAATCACTAATATGTGTAGGTATGATGTGTAAATTAAATTTTACCTGTCTTTGTTGTATTAACTTTATTGTTTTGATTTATTCAACATTATTCCTGGATTGTTTTTATAATAATAATAATATGCATGTTTATTTTTATCTTACTGTGTATAAAATAAAGTCATAGACTACTTGCTACATCCCACGCTAGCGTAGCAGGAAGGGATAAATAATAAAATGTAATTAAAAAAATGTTATAAAAATAATACACCAATGTACATTGTACATTTTTAATAAATAAATAAACATCAATCATGATGCTCTTCTAGGTATCCAGCAGCTCGAGCTCTCAACAGAAGGGTCATTTTTCACGCCGGTCCCACAAACTCTGGTAAAACTTACCACGCACTTGAGAGATATTTAACTGCTAAGTCTGGAGTCTATTGCGGTCCCCTCAAACTATTGGCCACAGAAATTTACCACAAATCTAATAAAAGGGTGAGAAATTGCTCAATGAATTTTCAGGGTGTGACATCACCTACCCAAAGGATTTTAATCAGCGATTTGGAGTAAAATATGTAGTTGTCATTTTGCTCATAAATTTTTTAAAAATTATAAATATTAAAAATATTTTTCCATCATACTTCACAACTGAGTAGTTGTCAATTGCCTAGCGGGTCATGTGATAAGCATTCCTTCTCAAGGTAACACACGAAACAGCGCGCGTATCACGTGATCCCTTCGCGATGCGTAGGAATGTGAGTGTGGCGGTGATTGGAAAATATTTTATTGTTTTTAATAGAAAAAAGATATCATCGTACAGCAAAATGACATCTATTTTTTTTTTCCAAATATATTTAGGAAACCCTGGTTAATATCCTTCGGGTACGTGCTGCTACACCCCGTATATTTATACATAACATTATAAAGAAAGACGTTTTTGAAAAACATAGATTGTCTAAAGAAAGCAGGATATGCTTCTGTAACCTTTTTACTTTGAGACTCGTCAAATTTTACTATTCTTAAAATGCCTTAATAATTGAAATAACACTTTTGTTTCAACTTAATAACTAGTGAAATATAAAAAGGGGTTCGTAAGCAGGAGATTTTGAACTTTTAACCCCTCCGCAACGTAAGCAGATATATGCGTTAAAAATACGACAGCAGTCAAGTACACGTCAGCGCGTGTGTCTCCATAGAAACCGTTATAACTCCGTTATTGTTTTAGTTACATCCGTAAAATAAAAAGTGAAATGTCGATAGTGAATCACGCTGCACAACTCTATTCAAGTTGTCCATAGAAATATATAAAAACAACATTCTATCAGACGCGCAGTCTGACACATAATTTATCCCGCCAAATTTCCTACGGGCGCCTGACGTTGTTAATTTTTATTAAATATTTTTATATGAAATGATAAAAAAGTGAAATGATAAAGAAGTGTTTATTACATTTATACAATAGAATAAGTATTGTTGTTTACATAATCTGTGATTTTAGTACCGTTTTCACATAAAAACATCACGTGAGTCATTTTCACATTTTTTTAATGTCTGCATTCTAAATTTTAATATTTACAAATATTAATATTTATTTGTAATATAATAATTCGAAAGCTTATTTTGTAACCTGTCTAAAACAGTTTTTACTATTTGGCTACGTTCAGAAATGTTTCATTTATAGAGCTTTATTTGTGAAGCGGTAATAATACAAAGTTTTCGTAAAATGTCATTTCGTTAAAGACATTAAAAGTGCATATTGGCGATTTTCTGAGGGGTTAAGTAGTTTTTTTAGGCCTGATTCTTTATTTTTTCTGGGCTTATAAAAAGACTAATAAAAAAAAACCTCTATTATTTTAAAGGCAAATGTGTTTTACTCGCAGTACTTAATTAAAGCATCTAAAATATTTCTAGGCGATCTTATTTTCAAACTAAAATCACATGATTTTGCGCATTTGATAGTGCTTCAATTTAATAAATGTTATTTCAATAGGGTACGCCTTGTGATTTGATCACCGGTGAGGAGAGAAGGCACGCCACACAGTACACAGAAGATGGAATGGCAGACACGCCCAAAAAGGAATACTGTGCTGATCAGTCTCCACATGTGGCATGTACCGTGGAGATGACGTCGCTCACAACACCATGTAAGAATATATTTAAATTATTTTATCACCCTATCACTCCTTCGAACACCTCTCACCGCAGAGATAGGTGGAAGCTTGAGTGGCAATCAGCCAACGTCAAAAACGCCCATCTCGTTCAAGACCCCACTGAGAGACAGCGTGGGTTCTCATTGCCTCGCAAACTCTGGACTGCCATCAATAGGATAAGGTGCTCCCATAGCCACTGTGCTCAGATGATGCATAGATGGGGCCTTAAAGAGTCGGCGATGTGTGAATGCGGTGCAGACCACCGAACGTGTGGTCAACGAATACTCGCTCCATTCATTCCCCGGCGGGATTGATGAGGTCCACAGGGCAACACCTGAGGCCCTAGACTGGCTCGCAGTCCTAGATGTCCCCCTCTGACCCCCCCACCATACGAAAGAAGAAGACCCTATTACCCTTCATTATTTTACTGTAAGAAATAAATAAATCAAACCTGTTCTGAAAATAGGCAAGGCTATTTGACTAAAAAAGCACAGTAGTAAAATTTCCATACTATGCTTACTTCTAAATACACTCAATTATTTCAAATAAATAATAGCTAGTTTTTTTTTAATATTATTCATAGACTTGTAGAAAAAGTCAATAGATGTCACACATTAAAATCAAAATGGAATTACAGGAGAATCCGGATTTAACAACCCTAAAGGGGCCGGCGATACTTTGTCGTACTAACCGGATGACGCACAAAACGGCCGGATAATTACATGAGACACACTAAACTCTCACATTACATTTGATTCACCGGCTTCTAAACAGTGTAAAGTATAGCACTTTTTTCTTCAATTGAAAAACACTTTCGCTTCACGGAACTCATTGTGTCGAGCTTTTAACCTTGTCACAACAGATGATAAACACTAAATCGACTGTATCTTTTTCTGATTTTCTGTTTCAAATTTTCGTTTGAGAGTTGCTAATATTGTCTTCAATGATTAAATTTTCTTAATGTACTTGTACAGACAAGAAACAACTATTTAAACCAGGAGATGGGAAAACACGCACAAAATAGGTTAATAAGTTCTTAGTTTGAATTATTTAAATAATTTGTGCCAATTTAGATTGATACGTAACCTTTCGGTGAACGTCACATTATACTAACAAAATGTTGGGAAATTTTGAACTCTGATTGAAAATAAAATGGAACTTTGATGCAGCTTTGACCACCTCCCCCGACACAAGTACATAGTTGTTTCTTGTAGTAATTAAGTTAAAACGGAGTGTTATTAAGAAGTAAGCGGAGTATGGAAAGTTTACCGAAGACGGCTCAACAGATAAAGGCTAGATGTAGATATGACTGGCATTGCCTCTGAATAAGCAATATTCTTATAAAATCTTAATTACTGCTTCAAATATTTTCAATATTGTATTTTTTTTCAGATGAAGTTGCCATTATTGATGAAGTGCAATTAATAGGAGATCGAGGAAGAGGTTGGGCGTGGACGAGAGCTATTTTGGGTTAGTAAACAGTTTTATTTTTATTTTTTGTCTCCTTGATTAAATTAGACCGGTCAGTGGTTGAGTGGACATTGCGTTTGGGTCCCACCCAGGCGTTCCGTGTTCGATTCCTCGACTGGCTAAGTCCTCCATCAAGACTCAATCAACATTTTCGGCTTACTGTGGTGGTAGTAGGAGATTTTCAAATATTGTCGGGTTATTCGTAACCCGGGAATGTTTGTCTTTCTTTTAGAAAAAAAAAAGGTTCAATTGTTGCTTAAATCGTTTGTTATCAATCTCGTTTCCTTCTCTATACTCTACTTTTGCTAATTAATGTGTAGATGGCCTGGATAAGTATTAACCTGTTGAACTTGGGATGGTATTTCGAAAACAGCTTGAAAAGTTTCTTGAAGAGTTCTGGTCAAATATCCATATAAAAACAAAGCGATTGTTTTCTATTTACCAGATAATATAACCTATTATTCATGTATATTACATGATATTATCATAAGAAGTTTTTCCATAATAGCTAACTAACTGAAAAAATATTAAAAACTCACCCTTTGGAAACAATTTTAAAAAATATATACAGTAGAGCCTCGCTAATCCGGATCCCCGTTACTTCGGTGCACGCTGTAATCCGGGCAGGCTAGAGGATCTCGCGGGGGGATGATGATAACAATGTTGAAGTTGATGCCTCCAAAAAAATTGGAAATTCAGAGGAAAAATTGAAAAATTATTTCTTGTTAAGTGCGCAAATTTCTTAAATATTTGAATTTTTTTAGAATAACTGTGTCAGTTTACGCTCAGTCGTGCTAAAAATTTGCCAGAATATGTATTTTATTTAATGGATTCAGTTTTCAATCTCGAAATTATTGTTTTTTGTGTAATTAACTAGTGAGAGCTAATAATATAATAATATTTTAATCACATATCGAAGTTAACATAACAGTTTTAAGTGCCACCAAAATGACTGTGACTTTATACTGAGGGGTGAACCCACTTGTAATTAATGGTTATTAGTTCTTCGAAGGATAAAGCCACTTCATACGAAACAGATAAGTTCCATATTTCAATAGTTTTCACTTGTCAACTAAATTAATGTTTATTTCTTTCAGCTTTGTTTTCAAAACAAACCCAATGTGGATATTGAGAACGGTTGCCCGTAACCATTGGCGAAGCTAGAATATTTATTGCATTCATTGAGGCAGTCTCTGGTTGATTAATTTTTACTATTATTACTATCAGGAAAGGTTGTGGAACCCTGAACTCTGACAAATATTTAGAATTCACCGAATGAGTACACAATAATCTCACGGTTACATAATGCGTTTCAATATACCGTATACCTTACGTTATGTTTTTAATTCATTTTTATTTAGGTAGGTAATTCACGATGCGCTATGATGGTTGACGAAATAATGGAATAAGAAACTTTGCTTTTTGTGAAGGAAATAACATACTAGCCATCGAAAAACATAAAACCGCCTCAACAAGGAAATGAAATAAAGGAACACCTATGAACTAATATGAAGATCAAAGATTTGGACACATGGTGAGGCAGAGAGGATTTAGTCACGGTAGACTGGAACTTTTTCCCAGTCGGGATATGGCGGGAAGCGAATACCGCGAAGCAAGAAGCAGAAAACGAGAAGCAACGGAAGCGGGAAGCAAGAAGCAGCGAGAAGTGAGAAGAAGTGGGAAAAGTGGGAAGCAGGGTGTAGGTAGTAAGAAGCAATGGAAGCGGAAAGCATGAAGTCATAAGAAACAGGAAGCAAGAAGCAGGGGCAAGCCGAAAGCGTGCAGCGGAAGCATGAAATAACGGGAAGCTGGAAACGAGAAGCAAGAAGCAGGGAGAAGCAACAACAACCCCCTGGTGTACCGGTCTCACCGGGTTAGTAGTGCTCCTGGCTGGGGTGGTACAATCGTATCGTATCGTAGTTCTCTTCTCATGTACATTTGGGAATGAATAGTGATAAGAATTTGCAAATTGGAAAAGACAAGAATGAACAAGAAGGGTTGGGAAGCGGTTGGAAGACTCAAGAAGAGACAAAACGAGCCAAGAAGGGGCGAGTAGTTAAAAGATGCAAGAAAAGGCAAGAAGATGCAAGAAGAGGCAAGAGGATCAAGAAAAGGCAAGAAAAGCCAAGAAGAGATTAGAAAAGCCACGAAGAGCCAAGAATAGCCGTGAAGAGATAAGAAGACCTAGAAGGGGCAATTAGAGATGAGAAAAGCAGAGAAAAGACGGGAAAATCCAAGATGAGACATAGAGACGAGAAGAGCTATGAAGAAACATGAAGAGCCAGGAAGAGGCATTAAGAGACGAGAAATAGCAAGAAGATCCAAGTACGGCATAGAAGAGATGAGAAGAATCAAGAAGAGGCAAGAAGAGACTAGAAGAAGTAAAAAGGAGAGACAGAAAAATCCAGAGCAGAGACAATAAAAGCCACGAAGGGTCAAGAAGAGCCAAGAAGAGCCAGAAGAGACGAGAAGATCCAAGAAGAGACAATAATTGGGATCAAGAAGAGACAAGAAGAATCAAGAAGAGACGAGAAGATTCAAGAAGAGTCAAGAACAGCCAAGAAAAGCCAGAAATAGACAAGAAGATCCAAGAAGAGCCGAGAATAGGCAAGAAGAAAGAACCCATAAAGAAAGGATTTAAAAAAAAACCGTAATGCTCATTCCATTCCTTTATTCCTGCCCAGCCTAAATTCCAATATTGGCTTATTAGGTTGCCATGTATACCGGTCGATTAAACTCCAACCTCCTCCCTATCCTCAGAGCACGTGTTCCTAGTCCTAACAAACCAGTGCCCCCTGGTGTACCGGTCTCACCGGGACAGGAGTACTCCTGGCTGGGGTGGTACAATCATATCGTATCGTAAGTACATTTGTACGTACATGCGTATTTTTGTCTAAATTGACTTTAAATTTTTACTTTAATAAATGAAACCCAAGTTAAAAATGTGTTTTATTCCTATTAAAATATTGCATACTATAATCCGGACGCCTCGATAATTCGGAAGGGGTCTTGTTTTTCCCTATCCGGATTAGAGAGACCCTACTGTATTCATACAAATGTAAACTGATTTTATTATTTCTACACAAACCTGAATACCTACCCAACATGAAAAAACACATTTCAAAGGAGTTTTCGAAGGGGGCATACATTAATAACGTGAGCAGTTTTTCTTCTAATCTAGACCCCCCCCCCCCCCTTGTTGAGATAAATTTGGGCCACGTCATATATTCTTTTCAAGTAACGTGAGATTTTGCTGGACCTCCCCCCTTTTGAGCTCATGTATGCCCCCAAAGAAATAATGACTTTATACTCATTTGAAAACGTAAAATATCGATATTTCCGCCACTGACAGCTGCCAAAAGTCACCTGCAAATTTCGCAGAAAATTCTTTTAAAATCATTAAGAGTGGCTACAATAATCAAATATAACATAGGTCCCAGATTGCTATTGGCGCAAGCGATTCTGAGTTTGACTTTCATACAGTTTCTTTTTATCCATAAGGGTTAAAATCGATAAAAAAAAAATATATATATATTTCTGTGCCCGCCGGCAGGCGAACCATAGATGAGAGGTTACACTTCCATATAATAAAATAAATTATAATATTTAATTAAATGAAGACAATATTAGCGAAACTCAATCGAAATCTGGAGACAGAAAAATCAGAAAAGATATTGGCTCCGCTGGGACTCGAACCCAGAACCCCTTTCTTACATGGAATTGAATTAATATGGGTTCCGTAGCTTAATCGGTAGAGCTGTTTCCATGTAAGAAAAGGGTTCTGGGTTCGAGTCCCAGCGGAGCCAATATCTTTTCTGATTTTTCTGTCTCCAGATTTCGATTGAGTTTCGCTAATATTGTCTTCATTTAATTAAATATTATAATTTGAGATTTTACTCATAAAGTTTAAAAAATTAATAATAAATATTCATCCTAGACTTGCAGAAAAAGTCAATAGATGTCGCGTATTACAAATAAAATGGATAAAATTTATCCAGACACTATCTAGATTGCATTTAGTTCGAGTTGAATCTTGTAATCATATTTAAAGATAGCAGCCAATAATGTGTGCGTTAAGTAAATGAAGATAATGTTGGTAGTTCTTAGTCGAAGTATGATACAGTTAAAAAGTGACCGAATTAATATGGGTTCCGTAGCTTAATCGGTAGAGCTGTTTCCATGTAAGAAAAGGGTTCTGGGTTCGAGTCCCAGCGGAGCCAATATCTTTTCTGATTTTTCTGTCTCCAGATTTCGATTGAGTTTCGCTAATATTGTCTTCATTTAATTAAATATTATAATTTGAGATTTTACTCATAAAGTTTAAAAATTTAATAATAAATAAAATAAATAATGATGTCATTGTTTTTGCAGGTTTGCAAGCAGAGGAGCTACATTTGTGTGGTGAAGCCGGGGCTATACCCTTAATTGAAGAGATCTGCAACACAACTGGAGAAGATCTCGAAGTTAGTATAATATACCTATTATTATTTATTGATCTATGTACTTAAAAAAATTTACTTCACGCCATGTATTAAAAAAATTTACTTTTTTTTTGCAGGTAAGGAAATACAAACGTCTGACAGAACTTAAAGTACTCGACTCAGCTTTGGGTTCCTTAGAAAATGTCGAACCGGGAGATTGTATAGTTTGCTTTAGTAAAAATGATATTTATGCTGTATCGAGAGCTATAGAACACAGGTGATTATATTATTTAATCATATATTTTTATATGCCTGTAAATTCTTTTCCAAACGTGAGATATACATAATAATTTTGTGGAACAGTAATCATGAATTTAAATTATGTACTCATAAAACCCAGGCAGAAGAATAGTGTGATGCTAACATTGATTATTATTATTGAGGTGTGCTGTTACAGCCTTCGTATAACTATATTCCGTGCAGTTGAACATATCTACTTCCGCCAACTGCATGCAATCTAAGTACAAGCGACTATCTAAATGACTCAGTCCTGATATTGTTGTTGCAATTAACCCCTAAGACACTTTGCTCACTTTTCGGAACAACTCATAAGGTCTCATAGAAATTGATGTGTCTCCCTTACAATCATACAAAATATTATTATAGTAAGAAATATGATCTCAATGGTAATAGAAAGAGAAAACACAGAGCTATATTATATATTCAAATCTACGAGTTAACCGACAAAAGAATTAAAATGTACGCTTTTATTAAACTAAATTTCTGACCGCAATTTGTAAAAAAATTTCGTAACTTTGGGAATTTTTTATTAATTATTTTTACAAGAAATGACAAAAAAGTGAAGCGATGATAACATTTATAATACATGTGTCTAATAGAATATGTATGTGTTTTTATTTTTTTTCGTTACCAGTAATTTAAGTTAGAAAAAATGTAAGGTGAGTCGTTTTATTCAAAATTATTATATTTAAAAAATTACATGGTTATTTCTAATAATGAATTTTGAAATCAAACTTCACCACCTTTCAAAAACAGTTTTTAGTTTTTGAATACATTCACAAATATTCCATTTATTTGAATTTTATTGCGAAGCGGAAATTTTCTGTCTTACTGACAGAATATGGTCATGGCCTGAGGGGCTGAAGATAATTTTAGTTTGGGTATTTCTTGTCTATACGGAAGATATTTAGGCTTTTTTATTATACTACATATTTCACCGATTCAAATAATTGATGCAAACAAAATTATTTTTAGAGGAAAAGAGGTTGCTGTTATTTATGGAAGTTTGCCGCCAGGAACAAAACTAGCCCAAGCTAATAAATTCAACGATCCAGACAGCTCATGTAAAGTTATGGTTGCAACCGATGCCATTGGATTAGGAATTAATTTGTAAGTAAAACCTGAATTGATACGAGATACTAGAACCAAGGGCATAATCTCTTACTTATCCATTTCGCTAAAACTACTTTTGGCTGAAGAAATTTGAGATACTTTGCAATAAAGCTATACAATGCACTTCCACTGGCCATTAGTCAGAACACAACATATTTTTAAATATAAATCAGACACCGAATCTTCGATCATCAGCCAAGACAGATTTAACATCAAAGATTTTATCAAAACCAATTTATAAGTATGCATTTCCAATGGTACAATGCTGATTGTCTTTTTATTTTAATTGTAAGATTGTGATAATATATTAAAAGAAATATAAAACTTTTTTCCACTTAGTTTATTTGTGACGGTGACCGGTTTGATATGTAAACTAATGTTTGTTGTTTTTATCTTTTGCAGAAGTATAAGAAGAATAATATTTTATTCTTTAATAAAACCGATGATTAATGAAAAGGGAGAGAAAGAAATGGATATCATTTCTATTTCACAAGCTTTGCAGATTGCAGGTCAGTCTAATTATTATTGTCTTTCAACAAAATAATTAACTTTTACCTTAAAGAAATATAGTCAACGATTATTTATATTATGGTTAATATATTATAATCTGAATCCAGGGTGAACATATTTTAATTTGTGACAGCTGGATGGTTGGCAGTAGTTGTAAATTTGAGATACGAGATATTGCAAGGCGAAAATTCTGTTTATACAGGGTGTCCGGAAGCTTTTAGTACAAGTGGGAAACTGGTGAATTTACTTTACATGGAAAACCCAAATTTTTATTTATTTTTTGATTTGACATTTAGTTTTTTTTAAATTTAGTTTTTTACATTTATTCCATTTTTTCGGCAACTAAAGCTTTGACAACAGTTTTTCAACAGCTTATTTTAACCCTCTGGCGTTTGATTTTTTCGTAATTTACTCGAAAACAAAAGGTTAAATTAAAAAATGTTTAATACCAAAACTGACTCCAAATGTGATGTATATTCATCAATTTCCCACCTGTACATGTACTTGTAAAAAAAATTGATGTCTTTAATTTCATGGGGCAATGTGTTTCTCGTGTGAAATGTGTAATCAGAATGAGGTGAAAAAAATGTTTTTTTTTTATGATTGGTCACTGAAGGTGCTCATTTGTAGATCATATATGATCGGCTATCTTCGTAACCCTTCGGGTATTAAACCCGAATGGGCGACAGTTGTCTATCTCATATAGGACAACTTACTGACCTCTGTTGAGACACATTAGAATCTCCCACACGCACACTTCGGAGCGATCGAGTCCCGCGACTTCAGGTCGCCGCGCAGAAAAGTCTCACAGTGAACTGCGCTGTAAACCTATCGGTCTTTACTTTTCTGCGCGGCGGCCTGAAGTGGCGTGGGACTCGGTCGCTCTGAAGTGTGTGTGTGAGAGATGCTATTAAAACTACATATACCTACCAGTACTAACGACATCTGTTGAGAGACATTGAAACTATATACACAGTAAACTTCATCATCTTTCATCTTTGAACCTAGTTATTATTACCTTGCAATTGAATGTATTTGTTGTCAGGCAGGGCGGGGAGGTATGGCAGTGCCTGGGAGACAGGCTATGTGACCACCTTCAAGCCCGAGGATCTGCCCACGCTGAAGGTGCTGATGTCCCAACTCCCCGAGAAGGTGGAGCAGGCTGGTCTCCATCCTACGGCCGAGCAGATGGAGCTCTACGCTTATCATCTGCCGCACGCCACCTTAAGCAGCCTTATGGTAACAGCTCTTTTACTAATTATTATTATTGATTTGCAGATCACGTTTCACCTTATTCCTATTTTGACAGGAACCATTAAAAAATAACTTTAACCTTTAGTAGAGTATGGTTGTACTGGTGAAAAAATATGCATGTACATCATACGGCGGTGTTTGTAGAAATAATCCAATAATAATATTAATTTTTAAAAATAATATATTATTTTTTAAATTATTAGTATCATTTCAGTTATTTTGATTTTATATATTTAAAAAAAAAAAGTTATTTTTTTATAATACATACCATTAAAAAAATTCTAGATAAAATTTCTTACCCTTTTCAAAAATTTTTGCTCCCAAAATCTCACTCTCTTAGAGGTTAATAAAGTTCACCATGTTGGGAGTTTGGCACAGTTCCGTTTTCACAATGTGACTCCCCAGATATCTAAGCCTTCTTAGTGTGAATGCGGTATAATGACGCCATTGGTGAATTGGCATTTCTCCATTTTCTTTTAATGTAAATGCCTCATACTGCTCCCAACCACCTGGAGCCTTTGAGACTATGGCATCCTTAATTGTGTATGTTGTGAGGTTGAAGGTAGCGGGAAGGGAAGGAGATGGGGGAGAGAAAGGTGGGGAAGTATCTGACTTTTCAAATCTGATCACCAAACACAACTAAAGCCATTTCAAGCGACCAGGGCAATACTGGCAAATATACAATTCAGGGTATCCTGGAGTAAAGTGCACTAACTTCGGGAGGTGATTCTACATGATGGTAGAAGTAAAAAAGGCAAAGACAGATATTTTCGAAATTCCATTGTTTTTTTCCCATAATTTTTTTTTTTCCATAGAAGAATATTTATTTTTTATAGAAACAATTCAACTTTTTTATCGGAAAAATACCTTAAAAGGTTTAAAAGGTTCAAAAAAACTTATTTCACACACCCCGTTTAAAAGTATTGTAAGTCAAAAAAGTAAATTTTATTGGAAAGCAAAAACAAATGGAGTGATCTAACTTAAATACGGCTTTCGTGGGGCATAGATAATCACAATCACTTTATTCAGAGATTTAAAAAAATGTAAAACAGAAAATTTTGACCTACAACCCTTTTCAACGGGATGCGTGATTTGTCTTTTTCATGTCAAGTTGTAGAATCTCCTCCCGAAGTTAGTGCAGTTTACCCCCGGACACCTTTTATGTATATTATTTTAAATGATAATTGAGAAATAACACAAATTACTCAATACAGGATTTAAACCTGCGATCTCTGGATTGCTAGTCGAGAGCCTTCGACCACTGAATCCTTCATCCTCTTCATATCAATAATTTACTGTGTTTTTTCCTAGAAATTTCATATTAAACAAAATTAATATGAGAAATATACAACCATTTTCACGGTAAATTAGTTTGTGCAATAAAAACAGTGTAAATTATTGTTTGCAGGATATTTTTGTGCATCTGTGCACAGTGGATGACTCGCTCTACTTCATGTGCAATACGGAGGCTTTCAAGTTCCTGGCGGAGATGATCCAGCATGTGCCGCTGCCTCTCCGCGCTCGCTACGTCTTCTGCTGCGCCCCCATCAATCAGAAGGTGCCCTTCGTGTGCGCCCTGTTCCTCAAGGTAACTAACTAACCATTGATAGCAGATCAGGAGTATTAAATATTATTTTTCAATGAAAACTTTACAGTTCTCTTTGAATACTAGAGATGCCAGCACTTCCGTTTGTAGCTAGCATGTGTGTACAACAGACACAAAAAGGTATTGGGGTATAATATACACTACCCAGCCCCGATTGAATTATATCTCCCAGTTGGTCACATCTGCTCTGTAAGACTGTCAGAAATAGATAAATTGATCCAAGAATGAGGAGACACAATATGGCATAACACCATGAGAATAACAGCTTGAGAATTCACTCTGTACTACAAGTATTATATTATCAATTACAGTATTTATTATATTATCAATATTATCAATGGCAATAGTGAATTCAGTTGTACTTACCGTTAATAATGTTATTCCTTTTCACGGTTTCAGATGGTACGGCAATACAGCAGGAATGAAGCCTTGACTTGGAGCTGGCTGTGCAATGCTATTGGTTGGCCGTTATCTCCACCGAGGACCATTGTCGACTTGGTTCACCTGGAGGCAGTCTTTGATGTCCTAGATCTTTATTTGTGGCTAAGGTAATGAATGCATAAACCCATTATCAAAACCTGGCAGGTTTAATTATTTATATGTGTGTTTATTCTTTATAAAAGTGTGTACAATATCGCTTGTGCAACCGTAATATGTCGTAAGCCACCACAAATGCAAAAATGTTTTTTTTAAATTATTTTCCAGTGATGGTAAAACATCGCCTGGCAAAATGTCATAACCTAGAAAAATCATTTGATCTCTGTTTTTACAATAACGTATATTTCTTATCCCACTCTTTCCGACTTAACATTGTTGTATAACACCGGCGTGGTTTACTTTGAGCATTGTGTCAATCGGTGCAACTTCTCTTCGATGAAATGTTCCGGTTACTTTCTTGCGGACCGACTCTGGTCGAGGCAAAACCGCACAATGCTTCCCAAGCCGGAACTCATTGCACTAATCCCCGAATATTTCCTAGGCTGTCAACATGTTCCATAGATAGGATGGTGTGATTTCGATCATGCAGCGAAAGAAAAACTCTTGGGTTAAGATCGTCATAAGCAACATTATATATACGTTAAGTACGAGACGATATATTACATCAACGCATTCTTTGGTTTTACTTAATGTTTTCCAAGGTTATATGTCGGAAGCCACAATATTTGTGTTTATTATTTGTGAAGCCATGCTGTTTTTTGCTCTCTTGTAAAATTGTGTTTTGTGGCTTACGACCTATTACGGTTGCATGAACAATATTTCAAGATGTTGATTTATGATTTATGTTGTGAATTTATTTATTTGCAGCTACCGATTCCCGGATTTATTCCCAGATGCTTCCATTGTACGAGATATGCAGAAGGAGTTGGATTATATTATTCAACAAGGAATATTACAAATAACAAGGTATAAAAATTAATTATTCAGTTACATATCGACGAAGAACAATGCGATTTTGTAGTTTTGCAGTAGGGCTGATTAAAGTTTCGTTTCTGCATTTTTGAGATCAAGAAATATAGTGTTGTTATTTTGCTTTCCATTTCATTCAAAATTCCGAAAATAAGAGACTTTTAAATCAACACAATACGCCAATAAATAAGCAACAAAACGATTTTCAATTGTTGGCAGATCCGACATTGTTCTTTGGGACGTCGATATTATTTAAAAAGAGAGGTTACAATGACACTATGTACTATATAACGGTGTCCGTGGGTAGAGTGCTTAACTTTGAGAGGTGATTCTTTATGATAGTGCAAGTAAAAAAGATAAATAACTTTTCGAAATTCCAACATTTCAAAGTAGTTTTTAGGTAAAAATTTGAATTGTTTGTATGAAAAATAAATATTCTTTGGTAAAACATTTTTTATGGAAAAAAGCAATGGAATTTCGAAAAAGTTATTTATCTTTTGAAGTATAACTTCTTTACGCACACTTGACTTGGGGAGTAAGCTGGTGGAAGCGTGACGAGAGCATTATGAAAAGCGAGGCGAACGCTTCGTATATTACTGTAGGGCAAGAGAGAGAGGTGCGAGCACACATTTTCTTTCTCTCTTACTGTCATAGCCAGTTACGTTACACAGTGCAGGCCTATTGTCTGTATCACATTGTAGGAGCAAGAGAGAGCAGTGGGCACGCACATTTTCTTTCTCTCTCTTTCTATCATATAGATGGAGCAGAAGTTTTACTTCAGTTGTGTGGTCTAAAGCAGTGGGCCCCAACCTTTTTGTCGCCTCGGCCCAGTTATAGTTGAAAATATCTTCGTTACTTGGTCAGTTGGCAACAGATAATTAAAGAATTTTCTTACATTCATTAATAACCTTCACCTGAATTTTACATTTACATAAGAACAGCTTAAAGATTTTTTTCAAAAGTATTTTGATTTTATGCAAGCTCTTGCGTGGCCCATTACCATTAGGTTGGGGACCACTGGTCTAAAGCACACTTTTTTTTATTTCTACCATCATGTAGTTAGTGCAATCTACCCCTGGAAAACCTTTTTGGTGGTAAACATGAAACTTTTTTATTTCTTGGTTTTGAGTTTAGGTACGTTAATAACAACTTCCAATCTCTAGCGAAAAACAGTGTGAAATAAATTATTTTTTTAATGTTTGTGAATGTCGCTTGTGAAACACAATTAAATAATTAAATTGATATAATATGTATGTGTTTGTTCATAACATTTAAAGTGAAACTCTCTTAAGAAGTTTTTTCCAACGGACTGGAAAAAACTTCTTGCACGGGAAAACTTTGTATATGGGGTAAATCAGGCCATTCAGTCTCCAAAAACCAAACTTCTCAGGCACGAAAACTTATTAAGAGGGTTTCACTGTACTTTGCTTGATACAAAATGAATACGACAATTTGTCTATGAATCAATTCATTGTACACTGTACATTGCTTGATACAAAATGAATACGACAATTTGCCTATGAATCAATTCATTGTACACTGTACATTGCTTGATACAAAATGAATACTAGAAATGTATTTTTTTAAATGATCACTCCTCACACATTTCCCATCAAACTGACGCCAGTCATAAAAAAATCCCAAAGGGTAAAAATGATTATTTTATGTGCTGTGTGTACAGTGATTGTCTATGGAAAGATTGTTCTGTTAATCACTTTAAAAATTCTGATATTTGTTAAAGAAGATTTAAAACATTTTGTGCAGGAATTTCAACCTATCTGGAAAGAAAAAATCGAAGATAAAGGTTAAATTCTGGGGAAGAACAAAGTCCTAATTGGATCGCGATCGGGTAAAATTTATTTTTCGTTTTCATCAGACTCCTGCGAAACTCGGAGAGCGGCATCAGCAACAACACCCCCGACGAGGACACCTTCGAGAGAACCAAGAAGCGGCAGTATTACATGCGGGGAACTTCCGCCACCAGCAATACGGACGTCGCCGATATGCCGGTCCTTCCGCCCGCCAGACAGGGGAAGCGCTTAACGGACCGGCTGCTCGCTCAAGGGCTGCTAACTCCCAAGATGTTGAAGCAACTCAGAGAAGAACTCCAAGGCTCCTCGGACCCTGAAGATGATGATGATCCTTTCCCGCCAAGAAAGCCGTCTCCGACGAGGAGAAAAAGAAAGTATTGAAGACAACACTTGTACAATACAATAGGTACAGATAATTGAGGTGCTGTCCTGAATTCAATCAAGGTATTGATTTCTAAAGTACTCTCAGTAATTCGCCACTTGATTACACAAAAACTACTTTAATCTGCCGTTATTTTTAGTTGAAAAAACAATATTAAGGTTTACAATTTGCCGGTATTCGTACGTCAAATTCAGTAATCCGCCGTGTGCCTAGATTTGAGCGTTCTTCGTGATTCTTGCAAAAGCTTCAGCGGCGTACACCGATTAACGCTGTCTTTTTATGCCAAAAGGAGCGTTCTTTTATGAGAAAATTTATTAAAAAAACCATTTCCCATCTAGCTAGCCTTTGCTGGATAAGTAAATTCAAAGGAAGATTTGTTAGCAACATATTATTTGATTTTAAGTACAAATAACATTAAGTACATAGACATCATTCTCGATGTCTATGATTAGGTTGCAAGTACAAATTTCACAATAAAAACTATTTTACCAAATACCTTTTTTCATTTTTAATATAATGTCTTGTATGTATGTACACAATATATGTAATCTGCTGCTTTCATTAATTGAACACTTGCCTGGTATTTGGGGTGGCGGTTTAGTGAGAGTGCACTGTATTTAAAAAATAATATTTTTATTTAATCAAGAAAAGATTTGCAATTTTATAATTTCATAAAAAGGGACAATAGGCCACTTGCATAGATTTCATTTAAAAAAAAAAAAATCCATTATTTGGGCTTGTGACGTCACTACATGAAAATGTCCCATATCCGAAAATGTTCCTATTAATTTTGTAAAATTCCACACTGATTTATTTTTTTTATATGGCATCACTTTGATTTCAGGCGAATTTTTAAATTTGACATTCAACGTTCACTAGATTTATTGTTTGTTCTCTGCGAACTTATCATTTGGTTTGACCTTTTGACAGATGTTGTGAAGAGAACCCCGTTCATTTTAGATGTCGGTACATGTTTTAGAGGTATAATGGTTAGGGTGCTGATTTTAACAAAATCAAATTTTATAATATTCTTATTATTATTATAATTTACAAGTACAAGTATATTACATTGGATTTAGTAAATATAGACGTTGTACATTATAATGATTTATGATCAAAAATATGGATCAAGGAAAAAAATATTTATGAGATGTAATATTTTTGGTATGCCTCGTTATGCTCCTGTGCCATTCGTGTGGAAAACGTTCTTTTTTTTAAAATGATTTTCGGCTATGTAATTATCGTTTTTTCGCACCTATAAAATTATGTCCCGTCTTTCCGGTTTATAAAAAATGGTCTGATTTTTCAGATTGAAATTTTCAAAAAATCCCAGGGTTTCAAAAATAGGATTAAAAAAAAAAAATACGGAATGTCTTAGAATAATTGCCTAAACCGGAAATTTAAAAAAAAAAAGTGATACAGTGGCCTATTGTTTTATTTTGTTTGAACAATTTAGGTATGGGCACTGCCCGCCCCGGGAACCGATTATTAGACAACCAACACTTCTGCTACAGTCACCCTAAGTGGTTCGCTACGTTTGGTGACTTAGCAGGGATGCCCGGGTTCATTGTGTGCGGTGTGTTCAGGTCTTGCATGTGTATCCAGCTGCGTGGCGGGCCTGGTTGGGAGAGGCTGTTTTAGGGAATCTGGTCTCTCGACTCACCGTCTTGCACTGCAACAGGACTCACCGATCCCTAGATTCCTACCCACCTCTCATACCTTTTTCCTTCTCAGAACCTCCTCTCCCTTCGTTCTTTAAAAAGATGACTAAGCCCAGAGAGAAATTATTTTCTTGAGAACCTCCAGAAATTATAAAAGTTAAATACTAAAAAAAAAATTATTGTCACCATAAACCAGTTGACAAACTAATTTACTTAAGCATTTTGTTGAATGCGAAGGTAAAATTCTCACAATTACAAACATATGTATTATTTTATATGTGGAAAATATTATAGAATTTGAAAACCACTTTTATTATAAGGTGAAAGACACGGACATATGAATATATCTGGACCTGCCCTAAGTGATAAAAACGTATTATTTCCCCCTCGCCATGGAACCGGCTGGAGCTCCTCCTTGGCGCCAGTTCGCCCCATGTGGAGGGGATAGAGAATCGCTTGAATCTAAAATGTGTGACGTCATCATTCTTGCCGTGGGCAGCGCGAAGCTAACATCTATATATTTAACGAAAAAATAACACGCCAAAACAGTAGCTTGTGCTATACAACATACCTACATATCAGTGTGCACATAAATGTGGGCGGTTCCTTAGTGTGCTCGTCGCTGGTTACAGGGGTAAGTAAATTATGAAACATTTGTAAAAGTGTCTTAACTAAACACGGCAAAAAAATATTGCTATGTGAAAACGGGCGAATCTTTTTGGGGTGTACATTTGGCCTACGCAAATATTTTATTATCGTGGCAAGCAATTCGCGCTCCCATGTAAAAAGGTATATTCATTCAAAGCAGATTTTGCTTTTAAGAACTAAATGATGATATTATAATGCGAGATGCCTATATACTGTCAGATTAATTTTTCAACCAATGACAGTCATCTTCCCCTCTTCGTACCGCCATAGTTGATTTTTCCCCTCACCTGTTATTTCTGGTCTATTGAATTTGGATGTCTATGGGTGAAAGACTATTATTAAATGTAGGTACCTGCTAGTGTTACCAGTAATTATTTTCCTTTACGATTACACATGTTGATCATTTTCATAAATTTAAACTTTGTGTATTGGTTTCAAGTTTAATTTGTATACCTCCATTACAATTTTAAGTATGTATTTTATTATTTTTAATAGATAATAAATAACTGAAGCCATGTAAGTTACCTAGCAGATTTATTTTATAAATAAATCTTGCCAGTTTTATTTATCTGTACTCATTATTATTTGTTTCCTTATTTATATCTGGAATGAAGAAAGCACATTTCTACCTTAAATCGGTTTGCTTTATCTTGAAATCAATGTGAATAAGTTGGAGAATAGTTTTTTTTTTTTAAATTAAGCCACCGCTACCCGAATTTCTACCGATTTCTTACATATCTCCCTTAAACATTTGAAGTTTTTAAGCCCTTAAAAAATATATGTTATTTTTTAAGATAATATCTAGACGCATTCCATGCCGAAATGCAAATTATATGAAATTCCTTCGATAGAAAAAAATCGCCAAGTATGCTCCGAAAATTATACACACATTCATTTCACTTATTTTACAAGTTATAGTTGTGAAAAAATTCACAATGTTACTTTAAATGATACTTAAGAGGCCTTCCACGAGATTTTTGCTCTATTTTAAACGAGTCGTGTTTTATTATACATTTTCACAATTTTCGCTTCAATTTTAGTATTTAAAATATTAGCACGCTCTGTCCAACATTCGTAAATGCATATCTCTCCATCTTCTACTTCTTTTTGAGCGGGGATGCGGTGCCTTAACCCCCTTACTAATAAAAGTGTTTTAAATTTTACACAACTGATTAACAACCATTTTTGTACGGTAAATGGATTTTTATTAGTTATGTAAAATTTATAAAATGTTTATTAAACACACTTTTGGCTGGAAGAGGTTCCACCTTTACCTCAATCCTACTTGAATGCCTGGAAAGGCATTGCTGTCAAATATTTTTACATGAATATTGTACTTAGACAAATCTCTTTGTAAGGGTTCCAACGATATGTATAGGGTGTCCGCCGGCAGATTTTACACTTCAAAAAATAAAATAAAATAAAAATATGAATACAATGAAAGTTATTTATTTATTATCTCACATAAGAATAATGCGGATTTTAGTTTTTAAAAATATCTCCACTCAAATGGCGTCCTTCTAGCCGCAAACATTCTTGCAATCTTTCCTTCATGTTGGCTAAAACTCGCTTACAAAGTTCTGGACTGATAGCTGTAATCTCTCGTCGGATATTTTCTTGTAGGGCCTCTATTGTTAATGGCGAATTGCTGTATACGCGAGATTTGAGATATCCCCAGAAGAAAAAGTCGCAAGGGGTCAGATAGGGTAATCTAGGGGGCCAGGCTATGTTGCCGAAGCGACTAAGGGGGCGTTCAAGTATTACGTAACGCAATTTTTGACCCCCCCTCCCCCCATGTAACGCGCCGTAACGTTATTCCGTACCCCCCCCCCCCTCCCCTAAACGTTACGTAACACCCAAGTGACAATTTTTACCTGAAAGTCACAATTAAGTTGCGCAAAGTACTGGAAAGTCGCTTAAATACCCTTTTTTCTTGTTTTAATCGCGTTTGTGGTAATAAATAAAACAAGAGTTTTCGAGAACGAAAAGGATTGCCAAGTTGGAAGATTTTAATTTCCTAGTTTTTTTATCTAAATAAAGAAAAACGTGTTACGTAAGGCGTTGTTCGAACCCCCCCCCCTCGTAACGCACAGTAACGTTTTACAAGACCCCCCCCCCCAAGTGCCTTACGTAATACTTGAACGGCCCCTAATCAATTTTCCAGGAAAAAGCTTTCGCACTTTAGTCATTGAGTCCCTAGCGGTGTGTGCCGTGGCCCCATCCTGCTGAAAATGGGTTCTGTTATTGTAACCAACATGACGATGTAGCTCCGGTATAAAAAAATTCACCAGCATCGCGCGGTACCGTTGTGCGTTAACGGTTTCACCTCTACCGAAAAAAAAAGGATTTTGTAAATTTTCCCTTTTCACTAGTTCTGCGTTTTCAGGGGTAGTTACAGTCGTTGAAGGTCCATTTCCAACTGATCGAGTTTCTCTAACTTTCTGTACCCATCAATTGGTTCGACGGGCTATCCTTCAATTGTCGGATACCAAAGTGACAAAAAAGCCGACGCCTCGCCACATTGATCGAATAATTGTTCGTAAAATACGCCTCAACCGCAAAAGTCCACTGACTGATGGTTACTAAACAATCCGCTACACTTGCGCGTTGAGTGATACCCCGCTCCCCCCGCTGCCACCTTCCTAAGCGCTGTGACCTCAGTTCAAAGAGTAAAACCTGCCAGCGGACACCCTGCATATGTGATACAAGTCTTCCCCATATTCTTTTCTCTTTGTCTTTTGTGTGGAAGAATATTTTTTTAAAGGGAAACATACCTTTTGGCACTGGAGATGTGCAAATTATTATTTTTTTTGTAATGATTTGTACCAAAGTGAAAACCAATTTTTTTGTAATGTAACAAAGTATGTATATTTTTTTTAACGTCCCAATACTGATTTCTTTGGTTTATGGAGTCCAATTACACAGTAGGCTATAATTTTTGGACAATACTTTAACAGTTGGGGTGTGGTAAGTACTATATGAAAAAAATTCATTCAAATGTACCTACATATTATTTTCAAAGATGTATCAGTTTAAAACAAATTCCATTTTCTCAAACAGGTTCCTTGATTTCGCCTGCCTGATGTGTGTTAATAAGGCCCTTTAACAGTATCCCTAAGAAGTAAATATTTCTTTACTTGGACAATTATTGCATGTTTTTGAAGTGAAATTTCTTTAGCACCATTAGTGACTTGAAATTCGGGTGAAACGGAAATGCGTCACAACTCAGTACTACACAAATACTCGGTTCTAATATAACCTGGTAAATTCGCACCTCGACGCGTGCCTTCCATAGGGTATTTGACAAGGTGCCTGACAAGTCTCAGCGGCCAGAGAGACAGATATCAAGCGAACGGGGGTTCGAATCCTACGAAATCCAAATTTTTTATTTTTTATTTTGTGAAATCAATATCCAATCCACTTAAAAAAAACAAGCAAAAGAAAAGAAAGCGAAATCTAGTGACTTTTTAGTTTCACTTCTACCGCGTGTGAATTACTTTTTTTGTTTTAAATTTGTACATATCCCTAAAGATAACAGATTTAGTACAGAACGTCGAGATGAAGTGTCCTGCTGATGAATAAATTAATTTATTATAAGACGAAAAAAGGAAATGTAATGTAGAGTAATTAAGTATTTAATATGGAAAGAATACGATAGATGGCGGTAAGCATGTAGCTTGCACCATAGCTCGCCAGATGGCATTGGCGTACAAGAAGCAGTATCAGAGATATACTTTACGAGCTCCCGTGGCAAGGCTCCAGAGATTTACCTACCCCCGAATAGTAAACAGTCGTAGCTATCCAGCTAGGTTATTCAAGTAATAAACGCATTTATATTAAAAGAACCTTTATTAATAATTACCATCTGTTGAGGAAAGGGCAGATATAACATTTGGCGCAGCCGTAAAAGTATAATTGTGTGGAAGTTACGCGTACGAATTAATAATTGGTGCTGGACACGGAGGACTAAGTCACTGCTGGAGTGACTTGCAGTTTTGGCAAAGGAATCGGAAGAGATTCTGCTCGAGATTAAGGAGCATTTGGTTCCGTGGCTACGGGCTGGATAAGAAGATTTTTTGTTCTAGGAACACAAGTAAAATACCGCAAGGAGGCGATCTGGTTGTGGATCATTGGATTGGTTTCAAGGTCAAAACGGATCATTGGGTTAATCGTTTCAAGGACGAATCATTGGATTAATCAGAAGACAAGGATAAAACCCAGAGGGAGACCAGAAGAGTTCCTGAGATAAGTATTTTTGCTTCTTTGAGAGGGATTATTTGTTATTGTTTTATTTGTTGATTGTTTTTGCCGATCTATCTGTTGGGAGTTATGGAATCGGGTAGAGTACCACCGTTTTGCCATCTCTCCGGAGACTGGGGATTGTTTCGACTTCGGATAGAGCAATTTTTCGTGATCCATGATGACAAAGCGTCTGTGGAGAAAAAACGGGCTTTTTTATTGAATCTCCTAGAATCAGAAACGTTAACCTTACTAATCAATCTGTGTTTTCCAAGTAAAGTAACGGACTTATCTTTTGATAAACTTTTAGCGCTTCTCGACAAACATTGTAACAAAAATCGTTCAGTTTTTAAAGAACGGGAGAATTTTTTTTTAGCAAGACAACAACAAGGCGAGACGATAAAAGATTTCGCGGTTAGACTTCGTTCTTTAGCAACGTATTGTCAATTCGAAACGAGGCTTGAAAAAAATCTTATAGACATGTTTGCAATCGGGTTGTTACCGGGGCGCGCGAAAGAGAAAATTTTTGTAGAAGGGCAAACGTTATCGTTTAATGAAATAGAAGGACTTGCAGTTAGTATGTCAACTTTGGATAGTGCTAATACAGTTAAATCAGAGGTAAACCTGGTAAAAAAACGAGTTACTAGCGATGGGTTCAAGCGAGATCAGCGTAGGGAACGATCGACGAGCCCCAAGGGTAGTTTTAACACGAAACCAGCTTATAGGTTAGGATCAAATTCAGGTACGAATTTTAGATCACCCTTGGGTAATGTTAAAAAACAGTGTTTTATTTGCAAAAGGAATGATCATCTATCGTTTGATTGTAAATTTCGTAATGCGAAATGTTTTAAATGTAAGGGCGTTGGGCATTTACAGAAATTTTGCAAGAATAATCCTATAAATCCCATTTTTGAAAATCACAGGGATAGTAAAGTTTTAGTTGCGTCAATTAGTCCGATTACTGCTGAAATTGAAATTAATAACAAGAAGTTTACGGCAATGATTGATTCCGGTTCATCTTTATGTGTGATGCCGGAGGGTATTTTTAAACGACATTTTAGTTCAATCATTTTGTCACAAGACAAGCGGATTATTTCAGGTTATGGAAATAATCGTTTAAAAGTCGTAGGAAAGGCGATTTTTGATGTGAAATTTAAGGGTAGGAACAAAAATATTAATTTTATTGTAGTAATAAAAGGAACAGAATTAATTGTGGGGAGAGATTTTATGGAATGTTTCGATCTTGGGATAACTTCTCAAGAAGAATTTGAAGATGATTATGGATCAGATTTTGTGTGTTATGTAGATAAATGCGAGCACATAGATATCAAGCTCATTTCCACAGCTACAGAGACAGACACGGTTATTCAGGAAGTTTTAACGTGTTTGCGTAAGGGCTGGCCAAAACGAGTTGGTCGAGACGATGTACTGTGGAGATTCTGGGTTAAGAGAAACGAAATGTCCATAGTCAAGGATTGCCTTTTCTGGCAACATAGAATTGTCATTCCGAGTTCCTTACAAGAACATGTGCTAGAGTTATTACACAGATCTCATTTAGGAATAGTTAAAATGAAGGGCCTAGCAAAAGCTTATTTTTGGTGGCCATCACTGAACAATGACATTGAAAAAATGGTTCTAAAATGTAATGATTGCGCGGCTATGAGGCCGGCACCTCCTAAGAGTCACTTGTCAGTGTGGCCGAACCCTGGGGCAACTTGGAGTAGGGTGCACGTAGACTACTGCGGGCCTGTAGCAGGAAAAATGTTTCTTGTAATTTGTGACGCTTTTTCCAAGTGGATCGACTGCTTAGAGGTCCCAAGGGCGGATTCGTTTAACACGATTAAGGAATTGAGAAGAATTTTCTCTAATTTTGGTAACCCTGATTGCCTAGTTTCGGATAATGGAACAGCATTTTCTAGTGTAGAGTTTAAAGAATTTCTTAAAGAGAATAACATAGAATTTTTAAATTCACCGGTCAAATTCCCTCAGTGTAATGGGCAAGCTGAAAATTCAGTTAAAACGGAAAAAAAAATTTTAAAAAAAATTATGGTTAGGAATAATTTTCCAGTAAATTATGAAAGTAGATTATGTGATTTTCTATCTGATTATCGAAATTCACCACATTGCACAACGGGATTAGAACCGGCAGTCTTGATGTTTGGTAGGAGACTGAAATCGACTTTCAGTAGTCTAATTCCTAAAACCACTCAGGAAGATGTGTCAGAACAGAGAAAAATAGCTAACGATAATATAAAAAGGAGTCAAGATAATCAAATAAGGAATTTTGGGGGCGTAAAAATTAGGAATTTACATGTTGGTCAAAAGTGTCTGGTCAAGGACTTCCGTCAGGTGAATAAAGTTGGTTGGGTTAGAGGTATTGTAGAAAGGAAAATGGGTAAAAAAGTTTATATCGTTAGGATCTGTGGTACTCCGTTGACTTGGAAGAGGCATATTGATCAGTTAAAGAGTTTATCTGTGAAATGGGAAGAGGAGAGTGAAGATAATAACCCACCCACCGCGTCTGAGGTCACGAAATGCGCTTCAGACGAGTTGGGGACCTCAGCTTTGTTGAAGGGGCTAACGTGGAGTTCTCTTGATTTCAGATTACCAGCAGATGATCGAGAGCAAACTACTCAACTAAGACCTTGGGAAGGAAGGCTCCGTTCAAAGCGTTCATAGAGGTCCCTCCCAGAGAAACAGAAGTACTTAAGTTGAAATATTTAAAATCTAATATTTAAAATATGTTTGGTTGAATTTAGTGTATAAAATCGTGTAAAAATGAAATATTTAAAATCCCATTTTTTGTCAATTGTATAGCTTCTTTTGAAAAGAACATGATTTGTATTTATTGTAGCCAGGGCTTGAGATTAGGTCGGGGAGGGTGTAATGTAGAGTAATTAAGTATTTAATATGGAAAGAATACGATAGATGGCGGTAAGCATGTAGCTTGCACCATAGCTCGCCAGATGGCATTGGCGTACAAGAAGCAGTATCAGAGATATACTTTACGAGCTCTCGTGGCAAGGCTCCAGAGATTTACCTACCCCCGAATAGTAAACAGTCGTAGCTATCCAGCTAGGTTATTCAAGTAATAAACGCATTTATATTAAAAGAACCTTTATTAATAATTACCATCTGTCGAGGAAAGGGCAGATATAACAGGAAACATCCCAACATATAATGTACGTCATTACGAAAGGATATTTCAATGAACTGGAAAAATTAAACAACCATTTTTTTTCAAGACTACTTTATTAATGATTTGAGATTATATCACCATAAATTATGTTGTCACACCGGAGTGAATAATAGGAAGTGGTTAGTTCACATCGAGTTACATCATAAATACTTGTTTACTTGTGGGAATGTATTGGGAATCTCTACCATCGATAAATATGTCACAGATATTATTAACTAAATACATTTATTATACTCGATATACCTTAGAAACCTCAGAGATGAAAAAAGTTCTAGGGTAACCTAAAACAGGCAGCATGTGAAGAGTAAATGCAGAATAAAAAAAAAAAAATTTCATAACATTTTAAAATTTTGGTAAAAATCAACAAATAATTATTGCTATTTTTGAGCTCACATTTATCTGCAGAATGGTTTTGGTTTGCACATTAAAATTCTAGTCTACCAACCACAACAAATGTGACTTATTTTATTGATAAAATGAGAAGGTGTTGTGGCATTTGTGGTATAAAGGAGCAACATATTACATATTAAGGCGGGATTAGACCAAACAAGCAAATGCCCATTCTTGTCTGCTCTTGCAAATCATTTTGGTGTAAACAGTCTATTGGTGCACCGACTGTGTTCGTCGAAATTTAGTAGAATGCTTGTTTGTTTGAAGCAAACGCCGCAAGCGCGCCCAAACAATTGCTTAGAGCATTTCTTCGTGTTCGGATGCGATTGCTGTGGTCTCTTTAACCCTTAGCAGAAATTGTGGTATCCCACATACAAAATAATTGTTTTCTAGAGTAGCAATCAAATAAAAAATAAAATAACACATTTATATTGAAGTGACTAATACCGCCACATATTTTCCGCTGCCAAAAACATTCAGTTAAAAATTTTGCATTAAAAAAAAAGTCTAAAGTAAGGGTGAAAGTGTTATTATTTTCTTGGAACTCGCATTTGTTGCTTGCACGACTTATTTGTACTAAGTATGGATTGGAGTAATGAAAAATGTCTACAAATGATAGAAGCGTACCAAAATTTCAGATGTCTGCAGGATTCAGCTTATGGAAAATAAAAATAAATAATAATAACTTATGGAACATAAAATAAAAATAAGACTCTTACTTCTTTTCTTTTTCGTTAAATGAGTCATAAAAATAAATGCACCAATGTCAGTGTAGTCAACACTACCGTTGATTGTTGAAGAATGAGCAATGAGCATTCGCTTGCCTGATCTAAACATCCCTAGAGCATTTGCAAGAATTCTCGTTCTTGATGTTCTTGTTTGTTGGTATTCTTTTGGTGTAAATGGTGAAAATGAATTACCATTTACACTAAAGATCAGAAAGAATGCTCTTGTTCCAGCAGCTCTGCTTGTTTGGTTTAATTCCACCTTTATTCAAAATAAAATATAATCACTGTAATAAAATACCCAAAACTTCCAATAATTGTTTTTTCACATTTGAAACATTTAAAGGAAGGCATTCAAGATACCTGCTGATTGAAAGTTACATCTAATATCACTAACTTAATGGCATAATTCATTCAACAAAAATATGTATTTTTTAAAAATAGTCTTTTTCACAAAAGTATACCAATTCACAATGTACGTAATGGATAACAATGAACCTTCGGCCTTTCCCCCTCTTTACCATATCAATAATTAAGTTTTACCCAACTAGAAAACATAATTAACACATAAATAAGCATTGTTAAGAGGTGGACTGTTAAAACACCTCATTAATTATAATAAATTAGTAGCCGTCAATAAAAATTAAGTTCGTTGCCACGATAGATCATTTTTATCACGGTTACCAAGGCATTAATAAAATACAATTCTGCATTGGTAAAATGTTGCTGCTCTAAGCTAGTTAATTCAGCACTCGTTCTTAAGTAACGACCTGGAATGAAAGATAAGGAAGATCTTACAATATGTATGTTTACTATCTATATTATCACACACAGTCAAGACTTTAAAATAGAAATTGGTAAAATATATTATGAAAACATTACAGTTGTATGGAGATTACTGCATTCAATCATTTATGAAGAAAACTGAACTTATAACAGGAGGAAATGCTTTGTAGTTTTGAGATACTATACAATATAGATACTTAAAAAATTGAAAATCTCACTGTCCAAATGCAACCCCTTCACGAAGCAATCTATTCCATCACGAGGCACATTTTACACAATTTATAAGTTAGGTGGAACTTTATGGATCACATAAGTGACATCTGCATATGGGGATAGCCGCTGTTGCATCACACAATGATAGATCTGGTTAAATAGTTAGCCAATTCAGTACTTAGATGAAAAAAATTGATTTAACTGTAATTTTTTTGTTTAAGGAAAGACAAACATTCTCAGGTTACGAATAATCTGACAATATTTGAAAATTTTCTACTGCTACCAGAGTAAGCGGAAAACGTTTCTTGTGATTGTCGTGGTGGAGGACTTAGCCAGCTGAAGCCTGGGTGGGACCCAAACGCTACGCTAACTCAGCCACTGACCGGTCAAATACTTTTGATTATCTTGCAAAACACATTTGAATTTTTTTAATATTATTATTACAATTTTGAATGACCATTCGTTGCGTTGCTCCAAAAAATTTCAATGGAAAAGATAAGCCAACAATAGTATATCATAATAATTTATCAATGCTCTACAAACTTCTGTTTTTTGGTAGCCATCTCTGTTCTTAACCTAGGATTATCTTTTTAAAGAAGAATAAATCTTGCTTTCCAGGAATTTTTCAATGATTTAAAGTTGGCCTACACATAACAGTCTTATTTAAACATCTTATTTTTATATTACACTCTTTTAAATATTAAGTTTTAAAAATAATATTTATTTATAAAACCAATTATTAAATATTTGAAGTTTCGCCATCACTTTGTGACTTGGCCCTCGATTCGTTATTATGAGCACAGATATGAATGGATCACCTTTTCATCATAAATATTGTCAAGAAATACACACTAAATACAAAACATGCTCCAAAAAAGTATGTTACAAAGTTGTATTAAATATTAAATAAGTAAACAAGTTGATATTTTAAACATTAAAGCACACTCATTAGAGACAGTGAAAATAAATAAATAAAAGCGTTGCCCAAAATCACTAACATAGGGATGTGATTGTTATCAGGTTCAATTATACAGGGGTGGGGCAGAGAGGAGTTACTAGTTTCAAAAAATCACCGAAGGCCCCCCAGACCGAGCAGAGGGGCGGGGCGGGTGCCGTTAGGTCAGGGAAATTATGCCGTTTATGTTAGTGACCATGTCGTGGTCAGGTAAGTACCGGAGCTTTATTGTGGAGATGTTCTTTAAAAACAGGGAAAGTGTTGTGGCTACGCATGGAGCTTTCCGGGTCCGGTTCGAGTTAAATCGTAATGACAGTGTTCCTGATCCCAAAAACCATTCGGAAATGAATCAGTAATGTGAGGTGAACAGGAACTGCAGATCCTAAAATACCAGTTGGGCGACCTAAAAGTGTGCAAACACCTGAAAACATTGCGGTAGTAAGAGCTTCAATTTAAGAGTCTCCAAACCGAGCAGCGCAGAAACATGCCGCTGCGCTTGGAATGTCGTTCAGAATTATAAGGCAAATCTTACACTCAGACCTTCATCTGTGCTCCTACAAGATGATGAGTACACGGGTATTAAGTCCACAAGATTTTGTGAAACGTAGAGATGCTTGCATTGCAATCGTAACTGCTGTATCCTTCGTCGCTGTTTTGTGCACTAGCGACAAGGATTAACCATTACCGTTATTGAGTTATTCATCTCACTATTGTGAGATGTTGGAGAACCTTAGGTGTCCCAAAATGAAAGAGTATTGCGAGGAACACGACACGGAAGCCTTCTGGTTTCAACAAGATGAAGCCATGGCCCATGCTGTCCATCGTTGATGCGAAATTTTGCAAAAGCTCTTTCTAGGTCACCTGATTTCTTTGCGGGGGGATATTCCATGGCCCCCTCGCTCTCCCGATTTGACCCCGAGTGACTTTTTTCTGTGAGGATACGTCAAAGCTGAGGTAAACAAACTTCGACCTCGAACCCTTGAAGCTCTGAACGAGGCGATGGAGGTCGTCATCGCTGGAATTCCGCAAGATATGCTGGGAAGAGTGGCCGAAAACTTCTTTGAAAGGCTCAATATGCGTATTGTTCGCCAAGGCCGCCACGCCAGACAATATCATTTTCAAAACATCATGAAAAAAAAAACAGCATCATTTTCCCGACCTAACGGCACCCGCCTTGCCCCTCTTCTCGGTCTGGGGGATCTTCAGTGATTTTTTGAAACTAGTAACTCCACTCTGCCCCACCCTGTATTATGTGTTTAGTTTGCACCAGTGCTCGGATTCTACTGTATTGCTGTATCAATATTTAATAATTAATGTATAATCTCATATAAAAATAAAAGAAAAAGAATGGGCCTTTGCATTGTTTACTGTTTAATACTAAATAATACTTTAAATTTTACATTCGGGGACGACCAAAATGAAATTATTCCTTGAAATGAGAACTGAATTTGAGCACTGGTTTGAAATAATGTTAAAAATATATTTATTAACAAATCGTTAGGACAATGTGTACTTATTGTTAAAATTTATTGTTTGAAGAGTTAAATGCTTAATTAAATGTATATAAATAAAAGTTATTGCTTTAAGTACTGCAAATTTATGAGGAGGTTCTGTACATTACTGTTTAGTAAACAAATCGAAAAAAACATAAAACTGATTTATCAATTATTATCTTAGGGGGCATTATTATCTTAGGGGGGGGGGGGGGGGTCCAGAAAAATCTCACATTACTTGAAAAGAATATATGAAGTGGCCCAAATTTATCTCACCGAGGGGGGGAGGGGTCTAGATTGTAAGAAAAACCGATCACGTAATTAATGTATGCCCCCTTACACATGAGTGAGAACAATTTAATTACCAAAACTGCATGAGATCTATGGAATAATAGGGTATTTTCACTTTTTTTTATATTCAAAAAAAAATTAGATACTTTTATTTTTTAATTTTAACTTTATTAACGATTTAAAACGTGCCATTTTCGATTTGCTGCCAAAACAACGTGGTCATTTTTATTCATGAATTCGGCGGCGTTGATATCATGCCGAGCAACGTTGGTAACAGACAGTGGCGGTTTCTACGTCGTATTGACGTCGTAGCCAATTGGAACCGTTTAAAATCAATAAATATAAATATTAAAATTACACATTTTTAGTACAATGATCAGAATCAGAAAAATAAACTTTAAATCTTCCACACATTTTGTGAAAATACCCCATTATATAAAAATAACATCCATAAATACAACATTTCGATAATATGCACTAAGACAGTATAAAAAGAGGTAAGTTATTTCGGATTTCTGAATATGTATTTATGATTTAGTTCTAACTTCAGATGACTATAAAACATCAAAGAATTCA
This sequence comes from Limnephilus marmoratus, assembly GCA_917880885.1. Classification (NCBI taxonomy): domain Eukaryota; kingdom Metazoa; phylum Arthropoda; class Insecta; order Trichoptera; family Limnephilidae; genus Limnephilus; species Limnephilus marmoratus. Next base: position 57,247,182 of record OU862911.1, on the reverse strand, counting down.
TTGGGGTTGGGGGGTTTAGGTTTCCCATTATTGGTTCCACTGTGGTGGATCACAGTCACATCGTGTACATTGACATCATCTAGGTTCAGGAGATTATCATCATTGGCTCGCTCCGAGGAACTGGTTCCAGGAAGATCCAGGTCTAGTATTTCTATATCATCTTTTGCCAAGAAACTATCCTTCAGACCGTACGCTTCTCTCTTATTATTATCCAAAAACTTTTTTTGTTCAATATCAAATATTTCCATTTCTTCGTCCTCTGAATCTATGGAGAGCGGCAGATTGGATAATTCTAAATTGTCGTCATTTTCATTTGATAATAAAACTCCGTACTTAAATTGCTGATTGTCATTTGTGTAAAAGGAGCTTTCATGTTCTCGGTTTTGCTTCTTTTTCCTGGAAATAAGTAAAATTTTAAGTAACCGCCGACACAAAAAAAGAGTCGATCTCGAAACGTCTGAACAGATTTTCATGAATTGTAGCCATCTCGATCACGTCAGCTTTCAAACAAAACCGCATCATAATCGGTCCATTCGTTTAGGAACTATGATGCCACAGACAGACATCCACACAGTCAAACTTATAATACCCCTCTTTTTGCGTCGGGGGTTAAAAAATTTAAAAACATTAGATTTGTCAATAATTTGTCATCAATAGGCACAAAGTAAATATTTTGAGACTCCTGTGAGGGATTATCGTGATTTTTTTTGGGGTATTATGCCTTGTTGCACATCTTTAGCCAATGTTTCGGACAGCATTACAGTATCTATCATCAGGGGCAGATGTGTAGACTGTGATGAAGCACATTTAAGTGTGTAGAATCGATACCATATTGTGCACATCATTTTTTGTAGATTTTTGATAGAGACTACTGGGTTAAGCTTAATAGTTCTTGGTATCTGGTACTTGACAGCTCCACCAAAACTAAATGCCGAAAAACACATTTTGTAAATTTTTTTTTTATATGAATACCTCAATAGTCCCAGCTGCTCCCGTTTAAAGCCAGTGAGTCTATTGCATCCCCAATTGGGGTATGTTGTGAGGCTGAAGGTAGTAGGGAAGGGGAGGAGATGGGGAAGAGGAAGGTAGGGAAGTATCTGATTATTCCGATTTGGTCACCAAACTCGGCTAAAGCCATTTCAAGCAATGTTTCAATTCTAATCTTACTCCAGGGCGATACTAAGAGTATCTTCCACTCTGGAACGTGCCGCAAATATACTATATATTATTTTAAATGAATTAATTGTGAAAAAACACAAATTAATCAAATAAAATTTATTTGCCCATGCCGGGATTCGATTCCGCTATCTTCGGATTGTGAGTCAAGAGCCTTAGGGAACGTACCCATACTACGTGACACTTTTAGGGGGGGGGGGGGGGGGTCTTCAAAAGGTCACGCTCCATACAAATGAGCGGCGGGTTCCTTAGGATTTTGGTCACCGGGGGGGGGGGGGGGTTAAAAATTGCAAAAAGTTGGTCACGTAGTTTGGGTACGTTCCCTTACCGCTAGATCACGCTGGCCATCAGCATTAATTTAGCTGAGCAAGAGGATCGACGCGAGCAACATGTTTCTACATGTGTGAATACACACTTCATCACAATCTAAACAACTGTCCTGATGATGGACGCTGAACCGCTGTCCGAAGCGTAGGCTAAAGAAGGAAGAGAAGAATAATACATTTGGCCGTGAAAATCTCAAATCGTATCTCCTCTGAGGAAGTTTTGAAAAAAAGAAAATATATTACCTATATATTTTGTAGGCCATATACGACATGGAAAAGAGGCCAAGAGTTCCGAAGACGATGAAGCCCCGCTTCTTTGCACCGGACTTGGGCAGATCCTTCTCGCCCACAGCGGAGGCGGTGAGATTGCCACCATTGCTGGTTAAAGTCACATTGTGAATATCACTGGAGTTGGTGACTTTTGGAATGTCTGCAGGAACTACGTCAGTTATTTTAATGGTATCATTTTGCACACTCGTAGGAACATTAGCGCGTGTTGCAATATTAGGTTCTACTTTGGATCCTGAAAGAGAAATAATAAGGCAAACATTATTTTTTTTTTCATTTACCTTTTTAATTAGCACTGTACCAAAATATAACTAGCCATTGGAAATAACAGCTGATGCCATCTACGACCAGCACTATTGACAAAAATTTGGGTTTATTTGGACATAATAATTGATAACTAAATACACTAACTAACGGATAGGCAGAGAGGACCGCCAAACAACTCGGTCTTAGCACACACTCTTTGCTTCATTCACATTCATACATCATCTCATAAGTTGCCTTCTCTTATTCTCTTATTCTTGACATGACCCAATTTAGGCGTATCGGTAGGCGTATAGGGTATCGGTACCGCCGCCCCGGAAACCATTTATTGGATAACCAACACCTCTGCCATAGGTCACCCCAAGTGATTCACTACGTTTGGTGACTTGGCAGAGGTGCCCGGGTTCATGGGGTGAGGTTTGTCCAAATCTTGGCGGCGGATGCGTCTGCTCACGAACTGTGTGACAAGCCGGACCGGGAGAGACTGGTTGAGGGAGATATTTTGACCTCTCAAGCAGGACTCTCTCGGAACATTGCCTTGCACCGCAGTGGTAAGAATAGATTCAAACGTCCATCGCACTTGGATACACCGACCTCAGATTCCTACCCACCCCTCATACCTTTTTCCTTCCCAGAGCTTCCTTTCCTTCATTTTCCTAAAAAGACCCTCCACACAGCATCCTCAAAGATGACATAGCACTGAGGGGAATTATTTTCCTCAGGGCTTTCTGTGTGGAGCTATAAAAAAAAATTTAAGTACTTGGTTCATTTGTGTCATGTCTTTCTCATCCCCGACTTCTTCTATCATTCACATTCGCGTTATATATTCTCCTTATATTACAAATACTCCTATCTTAAATCATTCGCTCTACATGCCCAAACCATCTAAACGCCTCTTCATTACGCTTACATAAGCCTTGCATTCTTTGCAGATCTCTACAGTTTTTACATGGTCATATGTTTTACATGGTTTTACCACACATTTACCTCAGAGATATCGTTGCTACAGCATTCAGTCTATTTTTATCCTTCATCTGCTAGTCCCACCCCCCACTGCTATAGATCAGGGTTGTTATCATATTATTCAACAGAATGCAAAGCCAAATAGCAGTCCACAATGGAGTGCAGGTACCTACCCTGAAGTATGGCAATGAGGCATGGAACTGGCAGAGAAAGGATGAAAGTGGACTGAATGCTGTAGAAATGAGATCCCTGAGATGTACATATAGTAAAACCATGTATGATGAGTAAAGTGGAGGTCCGCATAGAACGCAAGGCTGATGTAGGCATAATGAGTAAAATTAAAAAAGAGACCCTTAGATGGTTTGGGCATGTAGAGCAAATGAACGAAGAAAGCAGGGAAGGAGAATACATGACGCAAATGTGAATGGTAAAAGAAGTCGGGGATGTCCGAGGATGTGAATGAGGCAAAGAGTGTGTGGCAAGACCGAGTTGTTTGGCAGTCCATCCTCTCTGCCTACCCTTGCAGCGAACCGTGATGGTTTGTTAGTTACGCAATTAGTCAACCGACTATGTATTGTTTTTAGCAGTCTTGGCACCAAATAAATAAAAATGAGTTGGTTAACCATAATGGTCTTTTGGTTATGACCTTTCTACTAGATTGTGGATTTTCCTATCCTAGCCAGCGTAGAGCGATTCCACCAGCAGCAAGTAAAATACAGGGTGGCGTGCAAAATTGATCATCCAATTTTCTTTCTTAATAACTTTTTTACTAATTAAAAAAAAAAAATTTTTAGTAATGGAAATCTTTATTTGAACTTTTACAATTTTTTCTGTGAAGTGGAAAAAATGATATCCGTCAAGTGGCTGCCTCCAGTGTTGATACACATTTGTGCCCATTTTATCGTATTTTCCATAACTTTCCGGAAGATTTCCGGTGATAACAGTTTGCATTCCTGTCGAATATTCTCCTTAAGGGCTGCGATTATCTGAGACTTATTGGCATAAACCCCCGACTTCAAGTAGCCCCAAAGAAAGAAGTCTGGGATGCTTAAATCGGACGATCTTGCTGGTCATGCCAAATCGCCAAAATGGAAGTTTACGCGACCAGGAAACGCTTCCTTCACAATATCCATTGTGGCTCGTGCTGTGTGTGCGGTTGCACCGTCTTGTTGAAACCACATGTTCACCAAGGATCGCTCATCTAATTCCGGCAGTAAGAAGGCGTTTATCATGGCTCTGTAGCGTTCGCCAGTAATAGTGACCATAATGCCAATGGAGTCCTAAAAAAATCACTCCTCTCGCATGAATGCCGCACCACACAGTGGCTTTGAATGGATGTAATGGGTCTTCGTGCATCACACATGGATTTTCAGTGCCCCAGAAATGAAGATTTTGCTTATTGATGTAACCGCTTAAGTGGAAATGCGCCTCGTCGCTCATGATGACTTTCGACACAAAATCGCTAAAAGCGTTAAAGCTAAAATCGACACAATTATTCCATGCTCTTGCGGAGTATAGCGCTCCATTGCTTGTTTGTTGGTATTCTGCAGCTGTCTAGTTCACGAATGTCAAATATGATTGACATACGACACCATTTGCAAAAATTATAACATCTTCCGATAGGGTGATTAATGGATTATCGGATTAATTATTAATGGATTATTAATCGCCACCTTGTACAACTGTTGTCATTATAAAAAACACTCCCAAAGTCCCAACAGTTGGAACTCCCTTATGTTGGGATTTCCTAATTCCCTTTAGTGTTTGTGGGAAGTTTTGTAATACATACGAATAAAAACAAAACAACATTTTTCAAACGACTTGTTTATGTTTGGCCTGACAGACAAACATAGAAGGAAGCTTCTGACTGGTAAATATGCAATATACTTTCAGATTGCTCGTATTTATGCCTAGACATTATAGACATTATATAACATTACATATAACCACAGACATTTAAATTGAGGTAAATATTTCCCTATCGAGTCCATGCTCAAAACACACTTTAAAAAATTAAAACAAATTGTACTAGGTAGATAATGGTTAGTAATAATTAATTTAGTAACCGGAATTGAAAAATATTGCATTTTAATGTTGTCATTTTTCAAGGACCGCCATGTTAATTACGACGATGAAATACGCATTTTTAAAAGAAAAAATCACTTTTTTTTTTTTTTACATGAGCTCAGGAGGCCCTCAGGAAAATAATTTCCCTCAGGGCCTATGTCATCTCTGGGGATGCTGTGGGGAGGGTTTTTTTAGGGAAAGGAAGGAAAGGAGAGTTCTGGGAAGGAAAAGGGTTTAAGGGATGGGTAGGAATCTGGGGTTTAGTGTGTTCTGGACATCTGCCTCCAAGACCTAGACAAACCTCACCCCATGACCCCGGGAACCCCTGCTAAATCACCAAACGTTGCGAACCACTTGGGGTGACCTATGGCAGAGGTGTTGGTTATTCAATAAAGGTTCCCGGGGCGGCGGGTACCCATTCCCGCCCCCAAACTTTCTGCCAGTTAGACAATAATAAGTACGAATTGCAATCTTCGGAAATTATAAATAATGCGTATTAATCATTATTTCGTTCGGTTTCATAAACACGAAAAATCACACAAGACGTTTGCTGTCGTAATTAACAACATGGCGTTCCTTGAGAAATGACATTTCGCGTTTTTAAAGATAACAAAATAACCATTAAAATGCAATATTTTTCAATTCCGGTTACTGAATTACTTATTACTAATTGTAATCTAGAACAATTTGTTTTAATTTTTTAAAGTGTGTTTTGAGCATGGACTCGATAGGGAAATATTTACCCTTCCTTTTTGTGATTTGTCAATAAATGTATAAATACATGCAACTTGCATTGAAATATCACTATTTAGTCCTCAAATATAAAATCTGCTTGCAAATTACCCGTTGTTTTTAGCATGGTGCGCAAATTGCTGGGTGATTAAAAAAATTCATTCAAAAATTCGTTCATATTATTTTCAAAGATATATTGGTTTAAAACAAATTCCATTTTCTCGAACGGGTTCCTTGTTATTGCCTGCCTGAATTGTGTTAACCAATCTCAAATGAAAAATGTGAAACAGAAAAGACCTCTGCCTTGTTAATATGGTCGAAACCGCATAGCAATGCTCTGGCAAGGCAGAATCTTTTTATGTCTTTTCCTTTTGACATTTTCCATTTGAGAGTTGTTGTTAATAGACGTGGGCAAAATTGAATGACCGAATTAAATGAATAAATTCAATCTTGTGACACACTTGATCTGATTCTCAATTTCAAAAGGAATTGATTCTTCATTCCTTACCTTTGGCCTTGTATCGTACGATTTTTAACGGCAACATAAATGTTTAATTTCCATTTATTTTACTGTTAAATTATTTCAATGAATAATGTGTTCCGTAAACGATTTAAATATTATAATGTTTCATAGGTATTTAAATATTATTCAATTGGCGGCGCGCCGCGAAGTTGTCGACGGTATTGTGAACAACTCGAATCCCGCTACCGCCGGCCGCCGTTCTAAAAACCCGTAGATCAAAACGCGGCCGCGATTCAGCCGAATTGTCCGAGCGTCCCTTTCACGCAGGGAATTAATCATTTGTCGTAGTCAATAGTCCTGAGATTGTCCTAAGGTTCCCGCGCGTCCCGTCCCGTCCGCGTCCCAGGTACCTACTCGTAGTTAGTCTGTCGCTATCGGAAATTGTCCGAAGCGCTTTATTCAGGAATTAAAACTAAAGTCTTTTTCACTTGTGACGTTGTTGTCTCTAGTTAATCTCAGACCTAGAAATGACGTCAGATGTCATCGTCTTACATCGCCATCGTTTCACGTCAATCTCGGCTCGGGTGTATCCGAAACGCAGCTCCTCGCGAGTTGATCAAGTCTCTGCGGGGTAAGACACAAGACACTACTCAAAAGTTACTAATTCATTGCTCAATGCCGGCCCTTAATCCGTCCGAGCGCAGCGGTTCACCAATTCCTCGGCGGGCCAAGCCTTCAATTTCATTACATAGTTAGCCGAAAACTTTCGACATTGAATCCGAACATCGCGGCATCGGCTAGAAAAGTGAGAAGCAAAAATAGTGCACTTGTAATCGTTTTTTGGCACGTATGAAAAATATTGGAATACAAGTACCTACCTACTTTTAGACGTGGATCTTGGGTAGATGTAATATGTAAATTTGCATATATTATAAGGCCAATCAGCTGCTGTCAGCTGTCATAAAATACTTTTAAGTTTAATAAATAAAATAAGTAAGACTTTAGGGGTGAAACAAAAAACTGTTTAATTTAAAGATTTAATTGATAGCTATAAATACATTTTACATACGAAAAATAACGATACTAAAAAAAGACAAACAAATACATCTATAGGATTTAGCCTGCGAGATAATGAGATAGAATAATCGGTCCTCTCTTTGTGTGGTGCTTCGTAGCCTCCCCACTTATTGTGATTTGAAATGAAACGAAAAAGTGACACTAAAAAGAGACAAACACATTAATCTATAGGTTTTGGCCTGCGAGTTAGTGAGATAGAATAATCGGTCTCCTCTTTGTGCGGTGCTTGGTAGCCTATTAGTCTCCTCTTTGTGAGGTGCTTGGTAGCCTATCAGTCTCCTCTTTGTGCGGTGCTGCGGTAGTCTCCCTTTTTTTTTTTTTTTGGAATTAATTGAATTGAAGGAATGAATAGAAGGAATCAATTCAAAAGGCCGGGGGAATCAGAGACTGGATCTATTCACTCCTGGGAATCATTTTGCCCACGTCTAGTTGTTAATGTTGTCTTCATTGATTAAATTTGTATTATAGTCTACCTAATCACCACCAGAATATTGTAGCAAAGAAAAGTATTCAAATGAGTTACTTTTAACTTCAGTCTCACAAAAAAACTTGTTTAATTTAAGAAGTAAACAAATCCAAGGTTGTACTTGTCGTACTATGAACATATTGGAAGAAACACATATCAACGTCATTGCGCAATTTAAAATAAAATCATAAATTTGTAGAGTATTGGGAATGATTTTAATGCACTACGACTCATACCTCTGCTTTTTTTAAAATAACACAATTTTATTTTGATTATGCACCACTATAAACAAAACTATTTCAGATATACTTAATATGGTAAAATATAAAGACATACCATTTGACTCTGGTACAAACAACTGTTTCTTCACAGATGTAGTCTTTTCATTGGAAGAACTTTCAGATGTTTCAATGGGATCATGAGCGGTGTTTACAGCAGAGATTGGTTCGATTGAACTTGTTGGTGTAACAGCCTGACTGACCCCGCCGACCGGTAAAGCAGTATCATTCGATTGTCGTTTCTCTAATATTCCATCTCTAGACGTCCCGGAATTCGCTGGATCAAGAGAATTATTATTTTTGATTTGATTCTGGAGTGTCGTCGCCTCGGGAAGCCCATGGTCGTCGCACAACACGGAATTTAATATTTGTAATACTGCGAAGAAAATGTGAATGTTACAACGAAATAAATGCATCAGGAATGCTTGAATTATACTATTATTTATACACAGTATGTCACCGGAGTCTTTATATTATTAAACTTGACATTTCATGTGTCAAAACATGATTCACATCAAATTTCCGGCACGTTGTCGGCTGTCAAACCAGTGCTGCCATCACAAAAAATATATTACAAATTTTAGAATTTTCATATGGCACGTAGGTACCAGAATTTTTTGTGTGGAATATTTTGGTGCAATCTGAGTCGGAGGTCGACCTTTATCAAAGTTTTGTTTTATAGAGTGACAAAAAGGAGTGAAATTCCCCTTATGCAGTCATGCAAATAGTGAAATAAAGTTTGGTGACTTCTCATCTATATTTAATAGCTTCTCCTACCGCGTTCGTCATTTGTGTATGTTCTTGTATTTTTTTACACTTTTTTTTGTGATCTTATTTTTTTTCCCTCATAATTCGATCAAAGAATTTAACAAAAGATTTATTAACAAGATTTATGAAACTGAATCAAGTCTCCTTCTCTAAAAAAGCTATTATTGAAGTTTTTAGTAAAATGTTTCGAAGAACCCGTTCAACCGTGAAAATAAGAAAAAGTTGGGGGGCGTACTTATTCATATCTGAACGTGAATTAGAACTAAGTACATATTGAAAACTAAGTAATGCGACGTTTCTGTTTTAAGATTATTTTCTTAATCTAATTAGGTGTTGTTATTGACCGGAGCCAGCGAAACAGTGGCAAAAATATGGGAAGGGAATGTTCATATCTAGTTACACAGGGTCGGCCCTAAGATAAACCTCGAGGGCGCTAGGAATTAGGTGTTATCAGTACCTTGACTTCTTGGCACCTTGGCAAATCGGCGCCCGGAGCAGCAATTGCTCCTACACAGGGTGGCACAGAGCGAGTTTACAAGCTACTATCTGGGAAATTCACTATCTGTTAGTAAACTAGCTCAGTGTCATCGTGTTACTTGCTAACTAGCAGATTGTTGACAATCTACGAAAAAAGTTGAAAGGTCGTCAACTTCACTCGTTACACGCTTGCTCGTTATTGGTTTATTTATGTTTTTCAAGATGGCTGCCAATAAACAGCTGATTTCGACTGTCAAACATCACAGAATTAGTTCACGCAGGCGTCGTTATTCTTGTTACTGGCGCTAGCAGCGACCTCAGTTTCCTACGTTACTGAGCGAGTGGACAGCATGGACAGTTTTGTGTGTCATCATGACAATCTCAATCGCCGATTTACCCGCTTTTAAACTTAGTAGATAATAAATAGCTTGTAAACTCGCTCTGTGTCATCGAGCCTTAAAGGCTTACTAAACAACTAATCATAGCCAGCTTCTTTTTCTTTAGTGTTTTTCTCACTCTGAAATGAAGTGAAAAAATATTATTTTTTACTTCTCGTATAAGTTACTATTATTACCTGTTAGCACATAAAAAAGTTTTCATGTCGTTTTTCCGGCCTTTGAAACCTTGTCCTGTCCAACGAATACGGCAAGTAATGAAAGCCCCGCTATAAGCGTTCAAAAAGAAGAAGAATATTACCCAAGATGGTTTGAAAAGGAGTTGTAAGAAAAGAATACTTAAATAATAATACGATTAGAGCAGTATTGTACTCGGTTATAAAAATAAGTATAGTTTTAAGTCACTAGTCACTTGTAATATACATGTATAGATTATGTGTAAATGAATTGTAAAACGCCCTTAAGGCGATTTTCTCACGAAGATGGCGCTATAAAAATCATCCAACAATTATTATATTTATTAAATACGAATGATAGAGGGAGCGCGCTAATACATAAACAACGATTGTAATCGGTGTAAGCGATTGTTATGTAAATATTTAATAAAATAACTTACAAATAAGTCGTGTTTTATCATTAAAAAAAGCAAAAATATCTCGACATCTGAAAAGCATTCAAAGAAACACCGATTTTTTCATACTTATAGTATATTATTTTAAATAAAAAAAAAAAAAAAATGTGTTTTTATAATTTTCGAAACATACCTTACGACTTTTTTACGTTACTCCGCACAGGAGGATCTTTAGGGATGCTGTAGGAAAAGTCTTTTTAAGAAGAGGACGGAGTGAATATGGTTCTTGAAGAGACCTGTAAACAAGGGCGGATCCAGGGGGGGGGTCATGGGGGTCATGACCCCCCCCCTGGGCTGGGTCCAGGACCTAGGTGGACCTACTTTTTACTTGTATCTATTATTATAAAAATTAAATTATAACTTCTAGTGACTTGACCACGACTATGTGACCCCCCCCCCTGGCGCTATGTGACCCCCCCCTGGCGCTAAAGCTGGATCCGCCCTTGCCTGTAAAGACCGTGGTTCTTGAAGAGACCCATGTTGAAGGTGCAAGGGCGGATCCAGGGGGGGGGGGGGGGGGTGCAGAAGAGGCGGACGGGAAAAAAATCAACAATTACTGTTAGAAATAAACTTGAAGTACACACCTCAAGTTTATTTATACAAGTTCAAGTATGTTTAGGAAGGTTTATGATAGTGTCAAAACAATAGAAAAATTAAATGTTTAAAATAAAGACAGTTTTTGCTTCTAAGTATGTACAGTGATGGAATCTCCACAGTACACCAAAATACCGTCTGCAGGGAGGCACGTTCCCCCGTGCCCCCCCCCCCTAAATCCGCCCTTGTGAAGGTGGGAAGATAAATGTATCTACAAATTTAATAATGTAGGACTGGTCAGTGGTTGAGTGGGCATAGCGCTTGGGTCCCACCCGAGCGTCGCGTGTTCGATTCCTCGGCTGGCTAAGTCCTCCATCACAACACAAGCAACATTTTCGGCTTTCTGTGGTGGTAGTAGGAGATTTTTCAAACATTGTTGGGTTATTCGTAACCCGGGAATGTTTGTCTTTCTTTTTAAAAAAAAGAAAAGAAAAGATGTTTTGCATAACGGGATGTTCGACATATTTTCCAGCTGTGCATGGCACCGGTGCAGAATGGATCAAAGATGGTATTTCTTCAGAGCACACTTCATTTAAATTCTGGTAAAACATGGACAGAATCCCAACTGATATCTTGAATGCAATCCGTATCTAAGTGTTTTTCAAGTAATTTGGAGCTATCGACAAGAAGTGAATTCCAAAGTTAATGAGCAATGGGCAGTGGCGTAGCGAGGGGGGGCGGTCTTAGCCTATATTTGTGGAGAAATCTGAAATTCTCTAGCCACACCCCCCCTCCCAGGATGGGCCAATTTTATAAAGTCGAAATTAGCGTTTTGAATTTTTCTCAAGTCAACTTTAATAGAGGGGGGGGGGGTGACACCACGCCCTGGGCGGTGACATCCGCCCCGGGTGCCACCAATGCTAGCTACGCCACTGACAATGGGGCCAAATGAATAAAAAATGTTTCTTTTATAAAAAAAGGGATACGACTTAAAATAAAACGGCCATAAGATAATTTGTTGGTGATATATTCCAAATAACGGAAATTCCCCGAGGCAAGCTGTCCCTCCCTACCACCCTCCTCAATTTATTATTGCCGCAAGATCAACCAATCTCTAGTCGTCCCTCTTTGAACATGGAAGAAAATTCCAATTATTTTTTGACATCTGCTATTGTGCGATCTTCAAATTCCAATATTTTCCCAATAATGTGTTTTATTTACATATCGGTTAGGTAGCTACCAATATGCTATTTATTATTTCAATTTTTAATATCATTCTTTTTGCAATTGAATACATCTTTATTTATTTTGAAAAATGAACAGATTTTTTACATCTATGTATAATAAACTTAAAACAATGCAAATAAAATCTAATGAGAGATTTTCACATAAATATAAAACTATAAAAAATAACTAAGGGTTCAGTACTAGTGGGTTAAAATATTGACTAGATTTAGATTATTTCACTAGATTTATTGTTTGTTCTCTGCGAACTTATCATTTGGTTTGACTTTTTGACAGATGTTATGAAGAGAACCCCGTACATTTTATGCTGTATGTGCGTGTTTTAGAGGTATAATGGTAATGGTGCTGATTTTAACAAAATCAAAATTTATAATATTTTTATTATTATTATAATTTACAAGTACAAGTATTTTACATTGGATTTAGTAATATAGACGTTGAACATTATAATGATTTATGACTAATAAGATGGATCAAGGAAAAAATATTTATGAGAAGATGCAATATTTTTGGTATGCCTCGTTATTCTCCCGTGCCATTCGTGTGGAAAACCTTATTTTTTTAAAAATGATTTTCGGCTATGTAATTATCGTTTTTTCGCACCCATAAAATTGACTCCAGATACTAATATCTACGGAAGTGTCTACTAATATCTACAGGAATTCCAAAAACCGAACAAATCAGACAAATATCTATGAGAACCAAAGTGAGGACGAATATCTACAGCTCAAACTGCTGACTAATATCTACGAGAACCAAAGTGAGGAAGAATATCTACAGCTCAAACTGCTGACCAAATATCTATGAATTTCAGAGTGAGGACTAATATCTACAGAGCTAAGGTCGATCGAATATCTATGACGGTCCCAGTGGTGACTAATATCTATGGAGCGTAGATGGGACTAATATCTACAGAGGGCAGCTGAGCAAGAGGTTGTACGGAAAACCTAACCTAACCTAACCTACGCAATATTACGTTCCTGTAGATATTAGTAGACGCCTCCATAAAATTATGTCCCGTATTTCCGGTTTGTAAAAAAAAGGTCTGATTTTTCAGATTGAAATTTTCAAAAAATCGCCAGGGTTTCAAAAATGTCTTAGACTATTTGCCTAAACCGGATTTTTTTTTAAAATGTGATGCAAGTGGCCTATTGTGAAAATCTCAAATCTCAACGTATGAGATACTATCAAATGCCTTTCGTAGGTCTATAATAATATTACCATTTTACAAATTATATTAAAATAACACATTACAACGTTGGTATTGTTTATTATTGTTATCAAATATTATAACTTTTAGATCTCTTTATTTTGGCTACGGTCCGAACCCCTGGATCTCTCTCGGGAAATTATCCTTTCATTTGCAAAAACAGGAAATAAAATAACTTTAAAGTAAAGTTAGAAATTTGTGAACATCTGCAATACCAACCATTATTTAAATTCGTAATCCTTTGATTACATCACGGTTACCTCTCCGAATTCACATAAATTTTTTTGAACAATTCATCAAATATTTGAAGTAAATTTTCATGTTCTGGGTAAGTTCTATTCCAGTTCTGTTATTATATCAATGTAGGCCAGTTGCTTCAAAAACTGAAATAGTACTTTCGTAGAACGTGAAAATTAACTTCAAATATTTGATGAATTGTTCAACTTTTTTTAAAAAACCCATCCTAAGTATTTTTGTAATATTTCGCAGAAATTCACGTGCGAGAAAGCCGTCAAATGGCCTTTCATTTTTTTTTTTACTGTTGAAAGGATTCCATTAAATGCCGATTCTAAGTCCGTTTCAACTTTTTTGAAAAAATTGTGATCAGCCGAAGAGGACTAATATTGTGTTGTTAAGTTTGTCAGCTTATTATAATCTGACAAAAAGCTAAAATGCACCTAGAATCGACATTTGACGGGGACCTTTCAAATGTAAAGAAAAAAACAAAATAGCGCTGAATGGCCATTTGATGACAATGTTACATTTGAATTTCTGCGAAACAACTGAGCCTGTGTGTACGTAAAATATTTTGTTTGCTGATTGTGACCGAGCCACAGTTTGAAATGCACCTGGTATTATTAGTTGGCTGAAACAAAATAATAAAAATTAAACTTATTTTATTTTTAATTCTTTAATTTTTATTATTTTTTTGAAGTGAAAACTTCTTTAGCGCCGTTGTGGTTTGAAACTCGATGAAACGAAAAAGCGACACAAAAAAGAGACAAACACATACATCTATAGGATTTAGCCTGCGAGAGAATGAGATAGAAAATTCGGTCTCCTCTTTGTGTGGTGCTTCGTAGTCTCTCCACTCTTGTCTATTTTAGTTTTCTGAAGGTTTCACTCCTACCGCGTGTGAATAACACACTCTGCTTTTTCCTCATTAACTCAACACAGGAGGCCCCTAGGAAAATAATTATCCCCAGGGCTTATGTCATCTTTGGACATGTTGTGCGGAGAGTATTTTTGTGGAAAGGATGGAGTGAAACACAGGGGCCGATATATAATTCCACATCCGAGCAGTGAGCTTAATAATGAGTAGTAGAAACGACCCGTTCTCGTCAACCGTGTTCAAATGTTGGGCGCGCGTTTGACGTGATACCGACTGTGCACCGGTGCCGAAGGAATCATTGACACTTGCTTCTCGGAGCATCTTCCATTGAAATACCGCTAGAACTTGGACAGCATTCCCACCCGACGCTTACGCTCTAAATAAAGAAAAGGAAATATTGATATGAGAATCTGTCCAATAAATCGCCTGTTTCTGCACCGAGTCTAGGGTTTTTCCGGATATTTTGGGGCTCCAGACCAGAGGTAGCTGCTAAATTCAACCGCGGGGTATACTTGCGATTGTTAGCAGTTGTGCAGGGTTAGCAGTTGTGTACATTATTATTATTTTTAAGTCTTCCACTGTACTGAACCAAATTACACTTGAAAAATGTCTTTCACCACACAGGACACAGGTGAGCTATTACATTATCAAATTCCTTCATTCTTTATTCTCTTGTAATAATAAACATTATCGGGGAAAGCAATCAGATTGTGGCTTGGCATTATATTTAAATGAAAAGTTATATGGTTTTTAACAACTTTATTATAATTTATATATTATTATTGGCTCCATGACAACTCAGAATCATGCAATTTCAACACCCCTTTGAAGAGTCATGATTTTTTGAAAAATAGCCTATAACCAAACCCAACGTAACCTAGTTAACCAACTTTTTATTATTTTTCATCAGTTTTAATAAATTTTCAAAGGAGGTAATTCGGAGTTGTTCGGTTAACATTATTATTTATACCCATTTCAACTAGTTTCGGAAGGAGAAGGTTGGGATATGACCGAAACTATTTGACGTACCCCCTTACTCAAAAACGTGTTTTAAATTAGTTATATCAAATGAAAAACATGTTTATTTGTAAAGCCCCTAATTAATATATTTTTATAAAGAGATTAAAAATAATGTAACTTTTCATTTAATAATACGAAACAAATTTAGTTGAAAAAAAGACTTCAATGCTTTGAAGAAATAAGTACTTTAAAAGAAATAATGATCTAAGGTTCCAAGAATGTTAAACGACACCTTTTTATGATAATTCGCCACTAAATCACGTGCCCCATTAACCTAATGGATTGGAAGTTTTGCTGTAAAAGTTCAAAGTAAAAAGCTTCTGTAAAATCACACGTAAAAAGTTTATCAGAGCTTTGCGCAGACAGCTGATAGTTTGACGAAAAGTTTTCTCTTTCCCTCGCGGCGCGTCTTAATGCTCGGGGAAGGGCGTCGCGGTGCCAGTTTTATTTCGACGCCGGCGGAGGACGGACGTCCCTACTTGACACAACACCGGCAGAAGAATATCGTATTTAAGTTCGATTTTGAAAGTTTAGATAATAAACTTTAATACAAGTTCCAAATTTGACAATGACAAGATTTTAATTCACATTTAAAACTTATCGTGGTAGAAAACCTTTTAAAACTAAAAAAATATTTTGTTTTAATAAAATTTGTAACTTGTGATTTTTTTTTTACATTTAAATGAAACGATAATATCATTGACAATAAAGGTTTAAGAATGAGAAACCACGCGAACGTCAAAAGGGTTCCTTTTTCTTTTGAGAAAAGAACAAGACGGAAGATTTCGGAATATTATAATTTTTACTAAGAAAACAATAATTTAACATAATATTGAGTGTTAATGATCTTTTACCTAATTTATCGTGAAAGTGGCTAGAAAGTTGAACCAAAAACATTTTTTTCGTAATTAAGCTACTTTCCCAAGATAATTAAATTGTAAACAAAGTGCTTTTAAAATAAGTTCTGAAAAACTTAATTAATAAAACTTTTCTCTTGAATACAGACGTAAAGTGGTGGTATTCACATCCCTTATTTAATGAAAAGGGTAAAGTAATCTCAAGTGAAAAACAAAGTTTAGTTTTGAATGTCGCGATATGAGTGTATCATAACAAAAGTCGTTAAAAAAACCATAACAAAAATGTTAATTGTATTTGCAAGACCGTTTAGGTTTGAAATGCCAGTGATGTGCGAAGTTGACATTTGAGTGGAGTGAGTTCATGTAGGAGTTTAGTGAGTAGATAGGCACAGTGGTTTAGTGGTACAGGATCTGACATTCGTGGAAATGGGCAGCGCCAAGCACATCACTGAGGTGACCTTTGAGAAGGAGAGCCTGCTGGGCACGGTGAAGCGCGGATGGAAGACCGTGCGACTACGTGCCGCGCTCGGCCACTTGGGGCTGCTCATGGCACTCATGCTCTACACGGCAGGGGGCGGCATGGCAAGTATTATTAACATGTCGTGATACGGGCTTATTACCTTATTAGTAGCATATTGATAGCAGTTGATGAGGGAAGTGGGCACCCCGGGATGCTCTTCGCGCCTGGGGGCATCATAGCAAGTATTATTAACATGTCATGATATGGGCTTATTACCTTATTAGTAGCATATTGATAGCAGTTGACGTGGGCAGTGGGCCCCTGGGGGGCGTCATGGCAAGTATTAGTAACATGACATGACTTGGGCTTATTACCTTATTAGTAGCATATTGATGGCAGTTGATGAGGGAAGTGGGCACCCCGGAATGCTCTTCGCGCCTGGGGGCATCATGGCAAGTATTATTAACATGTCATGATATGGGCTTATTACCTTATTAGTAGCATATTGATAGCAGTTGACGTGGGCAGTGTGCCCCGTGGGGGGCGTCATGGCAAGTATTATTAGTAGCATATTGATAGCAGTTGATGTGGGCAGCGGGCACCTGGAAGGCGGGCTCATGGCGCCTGGGGGCGTAATGGCAATTCATGACATGACTTGGGGATATTACCTTATCAGCGTTTTCTCAGGCTATAAACAAGCCAAGGGGTGGAATGGCAAGTAACACGACGCGAACTAATTGTTTTCCCAGTAACCAATGACGTTATACATTACATCCAGATTCGTCATTATCTCACATACTCAAGATAAAATGTGGCATGTAAGGAACACTATTATGATATCAGTAAATTCTTAATTCAAAAATTATTCATGTATGATATAGATAAACATTCAAATAATGTGTGTGTACGAACGACGTAGATATAGAACCGGGTGACGTTTTCGCATTTGCGCCGAATACTACATTCTACATCACGGGTGTGACTGACGACCAACAGTCCTAAATTGTCCTATCTCACTTTTTCTAATGTGAAAAAAATCTTCGAAATAAATGGATTTTTAATAATAATATTTAATTTCCGTGTATTTACGAATGAAATGTTAATCCTTGTCTGTTACTAGGTTTGCTGTGCAATGAAAACATTTTCTCATCATCCACGATGGCGTTTTGGCGCTTATTTTTATGCAATTTACTTATTGGTAGGACGCGACGCATGGCAGTTGAGTACAGGGATATTTTGCAAACAATTCTAGACATTTTTGGTTTTAAAAAGTTTTCTTTTCTATGTACAGTGGTTAATTTAATTAAAAAAAATAATTAAGTAACATACGAACATAGAAAGTATAACTTCCCAAAACAAAATACATAATAATCACATTTACGCAATTACCTACGTAGTCACCTGATTGTGTAACACTAATCCTGTTATATCTTAATTAATATGAAAGATGTCGGAACTTGGTAGATGTATGTACTTATACTACTGCGCTTTTCCAAATCAAACACTTTTTGCTAAGTGAAATAATAATTTCAAAGTATGTATGTACACTCACCACTGAATTAGAAACGGAATTTCAAATAAAAAAAACTTTGCAAAATAAAAATCAACCGCGATCACCGAAAAATCGGAAATTAAAACTTAAATTTAATTATTTTTTCAAACGTCACTATTTATCTTTTTAGTTACATTATATCATTTTGAGTTGTCAGCGTTAAAAACAACATTGCTTGATAATATTGCATGTAATTACATTAACAATATTTAAGATTCATGGGAATCCCCAAAAAAATATGTATACATATAATACCAGTAATATTGTCAAATGTAATAAAAATTTTGCCAGGTTCGAAATATTCCTAGATTTTGTGCTGATTTCCCTTTTCCCTAAAAATATATTTCTTCCCTAGATCTAGGGAAATTTCCCTAGATATACCATCGTCCATCACTGGTTGAGTACTAAATACTAAATCTACGAAATCGAGTACAATACCATTGCTTTGCCTTTGCAATAAGAAGGAAGATATTTTAAATTTATTGCAGGTTAGTAACTATAGGTAGGTATAATCTAAATTTTGATTTATTCCTAGTACGGTAGCGATTGGGTCAAATCTTACAATATTTATATAAATTGCCGCCACATGTAGTGGCCGAAGTTGGAAAGATCCCCGGTCACGAAAAGGCAATTCGACGAAGAAGCGCTTTTAGACTTAACCGTAACGTTACGATCTACGGTAAGTAAGCTGTTAATGGCACTACTCCCGTAAATGCAGCACAAGGGGTTAGGGCAAAACCACCTCAACCCAGGACAGGACACTGAATCAAGTTGGCCTGCTATTTAAGGCACCGCAACCGGGCTCAAAAGAAGAAGATGGAGAGATATGAAATTACGAATGTTAGAGGAGCGCGCTAGTATTTAAAAATCGATGCGAAAATTGTGAAAGTGTTTAATAAAACATGACTCGTTTAAAATAGAGTAAAATCTCGCGGGGGTTGTCTTAAACAGCATTTAAAGAAACACTGTGAATTTTTTCATACATACCTATAACTCGTAAAATAACTATGACACAGTGTTCATTTTTTTTTTCATTAGTTCCACACAGGAGGCACCGAGGAAAACAATTTCCCTAGGGGCCTATGTCATCTTTGAGGATGCTGTGTGGAGGGTTTTTTAAGGGAAAGGAAAGAGAAGAAGATATGGGAAGGAAAAGGTATGAGGGGTGGGTAGGAATCTGGGGGGTCAGTGTGGCCAGGAGTGACGGACGTATGAATCTATTCCTCACACTGCAGTGCAAGGCGAAGGGACGGGAGAATCCAGCCGGAGAGGTCAAAAGGCCTCCCTCAATCAGTCCCCTCCGATCCAGCCCGCCACGCAGTGGTTGGGCAAATTTATCCGCCACCAAGACCTAGACAAACCTCATCCCGTGAACCCGAGCACCCCTGCTAAGTCACCAAACGTAGCGAACCACTTGGGGTGACCTGTGGCAGGGGTGTTGGTTGTCCGATAAATGGTTCCCGGGGCGGCGGTACCCATAACCGCCTCCCAAATTAAAATAATATTTTTGGAGCATACTTTGCGATTTTTTTCTATCGAGGGAATTTTATATAATTTGCGTTTCGGCGCTGGGAATTTCTAGAT
Source organism: Limnephilus marmoratus (assembly GCA_917880885.1). Classification (NCBI taxonomy): domain Eukaryota; kingdom Metazoa; phylum Arthropoda; class Insecta; order Trichoptera; family Limnephilidae; genus Limnephilus; species Limnephilus marmoratus. The sequence goes on along the minus strand of OU862911.1, from coordinate 57,227,238 downwards.
ATTATCTTCAAGAATAACATAAATTTTTTTAAGAGCTTTAAAACTTAACGTGTTTAAGGGAGATATGTAAGAAATCGGTAGAAATTCGGGTAGCGGCGGCTTAAATAATTCAATTTGGGACGCGGGAACGGGTATCGCCACCATTGAATCTCCGACAACTCCGTCATTGGTCACCCCAAGTGCACCGGGCACCTTTGCCAAGTCACCAAACGTAGCGAACACGTTTGGTGACTTGGCAAAAGTGCCCGGGTTCATAGGGTGACGATTGTCAAGGTTTTGGCGGATAATGCGTCTGCCCACCTACTGTGTAGCGGGCCAGGAGAGACTGGTTGAGGGTGACCTTTTTATCTCTCCAGCAGGACTATCTCGTCCCATCTGCTTGCACCGCAGTGGGAGAGATGAATTCAAACGTACGTCATTCCTGGACACACTCACCCCAATATTCCCTCCCATCCCTCATACCCTTTTCCTTCCCAGATCTTCCCCTCCTTCCTATACTTCATTTCCTTAACAAAAACCCTCCACACAGCATCCCCATATTTTTCTAAGAGCATTCTGTTTGGAGCCATGTAAAAAAAAGATCCTTAGAAAATAAAAAAAAAGTTTTAATCATAGTAGTTATGTTAAGTAAAATGTCTTGTGAATCAACATAATTAAGGAGGATCTTATAAATTACATATGATAGCAGGCCAATTCAATTCAGTGTTCTGGCCTTGGTTTGACGTGGTTTCGGATATAGAGGGCTGAGGAAAGTATCGTGCGAGTGAGAGTGATATGGCTTTTATCTTACCTGCAGGAAATGTAATGATTATGGGACTACGGATAGCACTCATGCAGTACTCGGGGGAGATGATGGAATGGAACGAAAATAGGGGTATTAATATGTAAGTAGATACATGGATTATGGTGCTCAGACCTCATTATTTTACCTGGAATCAGTGGCGTAGCTAAGTTTTTAGGCCTTCCCTTAAGGGGGTAGTCTGTTCCAGTCGAGGTTTTTTTTAATGCGTTTTTTTTAAGATAAAATTTATTTTCGTTCACAATTTTTTTTAACATATATTTGATACTACTGATATAGATACTGCTACTATTGAAAAATTTATTTGAATATCTCTATTCTATATAATACAAAGATATACGTCATGGGTCTCTTCAAGACCAATGTTCATTCCTTCCTCTCCTCAAAAAGACCATCCACACGGCATGCGGCATCCTGTGTGGAGTTAATGTAAAAAAATCAATAAAGACTTAGAGGCCGCAAGCGGCTTGTCCGACCAAATCGGCTGGAATCCTTGAGTCCTTAGAAATCATTTGAAACATGAAATTAAAAAAAAAAATCGTATTAGTGTGAATGCAGAATGCGCATTGCGCATGAATCACATTTTGCCAAAAAAAGTTGCAGATTGTAAAATTGTAGGATATATTTTTAAAATTTTTAACACATTTTTAAATTTTTGACACATTATTTCTTTGTCTTAACATAGCTTGAATACAGCTTGTCGTTTCTTAACTTGCAAATATCTATGTTTATTTTAGTTGTGAAAAATCCCGTCGCAAAATTCGATGTAAAGTATCACAATTTTCATTTTCAAAGTCATGGGATTTATTTACAGGAATGCCTCATATTATGACTTATTTTTGTTGAGAAGAAAGCTCATTTAGCTGGATAACACAATATATTTCAATAATTTCATATGTTTCCGTTACATTATATTTTTTACAATATTAGAGAGAGAAAAACATTTCTCTGAATGTAAATAGCTATTCAGAGCAAACTACGAAGGATAGATATATATATACCTACAGAATTTTAAAATGTGTAAATATATTATTTTGTCAGACGCTTCAATTTACAAAAAGAAAATTTAAAGTTATTACGAAGATAGTGTCAGCCGGTGTACAGCGGACAATGGGGTTCTGTTGGCACCAACGATGCCTAGCGTGACGTCAACACCGCCGAATTCACGAACAAAAACGAAAACGTCTTTTTGGTTGCAAATCGAAAATGGCACATTATAAATCTTTACAGAATATTTATTCGTCTACATGAAAATAAATTAAAAATACCGTTATTATCATAGTTTTTATCGAAAAACAAAAAAAATTATATACCCAATTGGCATTTTACCCCCGGAATTTTAAGGAAAGCAATACACTTTGTATTGGTAAGTAGTTTATATCTACTATCTACTGATGTAAATCACTGCCATATACTTCAGTCAAATATTAGTAAGTTTAAAGATTGGTGTGTTCAAAATAATTTATTCTTAAATGTAGAAAAGAGCAAAACCTTGACTTTCTTCAGAAATAAAAATCCTGTTTTATTCGAATATTCCATCAATAACACAGCTTTAGAAAGAGTCACGGAAATGAGAGATCTTGGAATTATTTTGGATGAAAAACTAAGTTTCGCCAATCATATCCACCAAATTGTAAACAAAGGTATGAAAACACTAGGCTTCGTATTAAGAACAACCAAAAACTTTAATTCCATTCAAGTCATTAAATTATTATATGTATCACTAGTTAGAAGCCTAATGGAATATAACTCGGTAGTTTGGTCTCCATCTTACAAAATTCACATTAATAACATTGAGCGAATACAAAAAAAATTTCTGCGTTTTATAAATTTTAAATTAAATATCCCACTAGAAGACTTGAAATATAATTTATTATTAAATATTTAAAAAATACACACGCTAGAAGACAGACGTAAAATAAACGACTTAACATTTTTATTCAAAATACTTAATTCTAAATTTGACTGTTGCGAACTACTGCAACTCATAAACTTACGAATACCGACAGTAACTACACGACAAAATATACTATTCTACTGTAGCATTCATAAGCGGAACTACATTGCCCACTCTCCGATACAACGATTTCACACTATGGGAAATCAGTACTTAGGTGATATTGACATATTTAGCATAAACTTGGCGAAATTTGTTGATCTTGTGAAAAACTTATTCCAAAACTATTTCTAAACCTATCTGTTTTTCTGAAAACCGATGAAATCGCTGTATTTTTGTATTCTTATGACTTGTGTGCTTTTTCATCAAATTTTATTTCTATTATTTCTGTATATGTTTAAAAATAACCTGTCATGAATTATTTGTATGTACTACCAAAATGTAAAAGCCCTTTGGGCGTTAAATAAATAAATAAATAAAAATACATTGATGGTTGCAATGCTCCAACATTTACAACATATCTTTTTACTAGATATGTGATGAATATAACCTTAAATTAAAAATAAAAATTCGATTTATTGGGATTACCTTATCGAAGTTCATAAACACCACTGTGATATTAATTTAATCTTTGAAGAATATATTATGAACAACTCTCAATCTATATAAATAAAAATGAATCGCCGAAATGTACGCGCATAACTTCCGAACGACTGCACCAAATTGGATAATTATTTTTTTGTTGTGTTCGTTATGGTCAGGACAAGGTTTGTATAAAACTACTGGTGACCTCTGGCATTACGAAATTTGTATAAAAAAATGCAATAAATGGCACGCCAGCTGTTTGAAAACTGAATGTACCGGGACTGAATTAATGGACGACCTCCGTAGTCCAGTGGCTAAGACTCTTGACTCACATTCCGGAGGTCGCGGGTTCGAACCCGGCATGCGCAAATAAATTTTATTTGATTAATTTGTGTTATTTCACAATTAATTCATTTAAAATAATATATAGTATATTTGCGGCATGTTCCAGAGTGGAAGATACTATTAGTATCGCCCTGGTGTAAGACCACCATTCAGAATTGAAACGTTGCTTGAAAATGGCTTTAGCCGTGTTTAGTGACCAGATCTGAATAGCCAGGTACTTCCCAACCTTCCTCTTCCCCACCTCCTTCCCCTCCCCACTACCTTCAGCCTCACAACATACCCCAATTGGGGATGCCATAGTCTCACTGGCTCCAGACGGGAGCAGTTGAGATTCTTGTGCGCTATTCACTGTAAAAAAAAAAAAAAAAAAATGCGCAAATAAATTTTATTTGATTAATTTGTGTTATTTCACAATTAATTCATTTAAAATAATATATAGTATATTTGCGGCATGTTCCAGAGTGGAAGATACTATTAGTATCGCCCTGGTGTAAGACCACCATTCAGAATTGAAACGTTGCTTGAAAATGGCTTTAGCCGTGTTTAGTGACCAGATCTGAATAGCCAGGTACTTCCCGACCTTCCTCTTCCCCACCTCCTTCCCCTCCCCACTACCTTCAGCCTCACAACTCACAACATACCCCAATTGGGGATGCCATAGTCTCACTGGCTCCAGACGGGAGCAGTTGAGATTCTTGTGCGGTATACACTGTAAAAAAAAAAAAAAAAATGGAATACGGGGGGGTGAAACTCGGGAGGAGAGTCGGCGGGACGGGGGTAGCGGGCGAGGGAAGTGGGGCGAGGGAAGGCGGTGTGGGAACGTGAGAGGGTGAAGGGGACGCGGAAGAGGAAGGGGAGGTGGAAAGGAACGGGATGAATAGGAAAGGACACGCAGGAAGAAACAATTTCTTTATTTAATGGCATTGCAACGCATGCCGGGAACCAGCTAGTATAATATAAAAGAGACAAAGCACAGAAATTTCATAAATTGAATATTCATTGTAAACAGAAAATTAAAAAGAAGTCACAAATAAAATAGGACCGGTTTATCTAAGACACCATCTAATCTCTAGTTTGTAAATTATTCTTGTAGAACTTTGCGAAATCACATCAAGAAGATGGCAGCCAAAAAAATATGGAAAATAATCATTGATAATGTTAGTAATTTGAAAAATGTATTTAAGTACGAATTTGATTAAAATTACTAGGCAATAGCTTAATTGGTAGAGAATCTAGTCTCGTTAAGACTATTCTTCAATAATAAAAAAGAAATATTTCTCTGATGACAGCATTTTAAATTTTTGATCTGAACTGATGTCGCTGGTCCTCGGCCGGAATTAGGGGGCCGTAAAGTTCCCTACTTCATTACTTTCATAGTGAATCCTCTCCTACCCGGAACATCAACATGACGTCTTATCAGTGTTGCCAACTCTCAAAAATATTTACCCCTAAACTAAACTCAAAAACCCCCAGAAACCGGCAAATTACTTGAAAATACCCCTAAAAAAATTTTATTGTCAAAATAATGAATAAATGATATGCTGTAATGTTTTTCAATAATCTTTATTTACAAATCATTTAAAACATCAAATATTGCATCATTTTCTTGACAAGAATCAGATTTTTAAAAATCGTACATGTTATCATTGAATAGGCTTAACATTTCAGGTGATGGATTAAATGTAGTGCAAGATCCACCATTTCGATTTAATGTGAACCGAACCATCATCATGCTTTGAAGCATTTCAATGGAGAGTCTATTCCGTAGCTTATTTTTAACTACATTGTAAATGGAAAATGCACGTTCGACACTTGCTTGAAATTGGAACCGTGGAAAATGCTAATCCAAATTTTGAGATGTTTCCAAAACGTTTACATCCAGCTGCGTCACAATCATTGTAAACTTCGTAATAAAAATCAGCTGAAGTTGACGTATTTTTCCATGTTTTGTTACTCAATTGGTGCCACTCAGACTCAATTTCATTTTTGTTGCCAAAGATATGAGTACGATGAATTTGGTTCAATATTAGTTTTATATCGGGTTTAACTTGAGACGTAGCAACCTTTGGGTGCAAATCAGCAACCATTTTTAACATTGATAAATTATCCGGAAGCCTTTTTTGAATTTGCTCGGCCAGACAACATAAGAAGCTCTTGCATCTTTCCCTGACATCCATCAAATCCATTTCTTCAAGATCTTGTGAAATATTTTGAAAATCAAAACCAAAATCACAAAACCCCCAAAAATACCCCTAAACATATTAAACCCCTAAAAAAATCCCATCCCTCTTATTTTCCCCCTAAATCTGGGGGTAAAACCCCTAAGTTGGCAACACTGCGTCTTATTGTACACGAAGGGGGCATGAAAACGAAAATATTACGTGGTTTTCTTGGAAGAAAATATAATATTTATATTAAAGGGAGAATTTTTTTCTCCTCCATAAATAGTCGGTCTTTCCATAATTTTTAAATACATTATTTTTCCCTAGATCTAAATAAATATCATCATATCTCAGGGTCTTTACCATCCGATTTGCAGAACTACTTGCAGGACAGAGTGCTGAACCGCCAACCGAATTATTATTATGGATGCGATGCGACGGCCCGACGAATGGAATAATAATAAGGTCTGGCAGTCTGGTCTACAAACGATTCGATTTGCAGAAACCCTACACGCAGTCCTACAAGCAGTTCTGCAAATCGGATGGTGAGTAGGTTGTTTAAGGCGTCTATAGCTAATCTATATAAATATAAATAATAAATAAAAATGAATCGCCGAAATGTATGTACGCGCATAACTTCCGAACGACTCCACCAAATTGGATAATTATTTTTTTGTTGTGTTCGTTATGGTCAGGACAAGGTTTGTATCAAACTAATGGTGAGCTCTGGCATTACGAAATTTGTATAAAAAATTGAAATGGGTGGCACGCGAGCTGTTTGAAAACTGAATGTACCGGGACTGAATGAATGGAATGCGGGAGGGTGGAACTCGGGAGTAGGGTTCGCGGGACGGGGAAAGCAGGCGAGGGGAGTGGGGAGAAGAAAGGCAGTGTGGGAACGCGAGAGAGGGAAGGGGACGCGGGAGAGGAAAGGGAGGCAGAAAGGGAACGGGAAGAATGAGAAAGGACACGCAGGGAGAAACAATTTCTTTATTAAGATGACAATATACCCTAAAATATATTCAGAATCTTAACGACGTAAGTAAAGAAACCGTGTATACAAATTGCGACTCGCGATCCGTGCTCTGGACGAACCTACTGTCGAATTTGCCGTATCAAAGAAAAGAGAAAGAAGACAAATAATGTGGGAATCTTAACGACGTAAGTGAAGAAAGCGTGTAAACAAATATGCGCCGCGGCACGGCGTATTGCACGAACTTACGGTCGAATTCACCCTAGCAGGCCTGGAGATTCGACCTTTCTGCAGCGTTGATTTTAATTAATTCTGAAGAACGTGCTACAAATATTAAAAATGTAAGCACATGTTGTCCTCCCGAAATTATTAATTCATCGTCTAGAAAAATAAAATCTGGTGCTTACCGCTAACTTTATAGTTGAAAAACGGGTTATATAGTTTTCAAATCGTTGTACGTAAAATATATTAATGGTAAGGTACTGTTTTTATTAATCTAGTATATAAATAATTCGCATTTCTTATGCGGCATGGAAATAAAAAAGTTATTTTAGTTACGGATTCGCCGGAAATGATTAAAATGTAAGTTTTGAGCGTACAAAAATTATTAGGATTGTGTACCGCCTTAAATAGCATAGCAACGCATGCCGGGAACCAGCTAGTTAATAATAATGTCTTAGGTAATAAAAAGTTGTTTTAAAAACGAAAATCATTATTAATGGTAGCAAATTGCAATTGACAGTCGATCTCCTGACAACCCCGGTATATTTATATACAATATTCAGTCTGTTTAGGGAAAATACGGTATATGAATTGTTTTTGTGTTTAATTCGAAGAAATCCATTTAATTAAAAAATAATAATAATATTAATTTCAAGTGCTGCAAGTATTTTATTATGTATTTTTGTTACAGCTGTTTAAAAAAAAATACGGTAAACCTACTTGCCCAAAAGATAACTAAGTCTCCCCGAAGGGTATAACAAAAGTATAAAACAAATTTTTATTCAAACGCATCAAGGATAAAACTACTTGTCCATATTTACTCTATATACCAGCAAAAAGTACAAATCTTCGAATTTTAACATGGAAACATAAAAATTCATTATGGTGCTATATAGCCAATGAATTAACCAGTATTTTACCGTTTTACTCATATTTATAGGATTTAAAAAAAAATATATATAAAAAATTTATAACCGGGCGAATCCTATGTGTTTTTTACTTTGAAACTCTGTGAGGGGTACTTATTCGAGTCAACATAGAATATTTTCGATTTCTGTATGTTGTCTGTGGTATACGCGTACTTGATAATGAAAGATGCATGTCTATGGAAAAAAATATTTAAAAAATTTATAATTAACATCGTTCTAAAATTTCGGATTTGCGTCATCAATGGTCATCATCATTATCATCATCATCATCTTCTATTCTATCTACATAGTATAAAATGAAGTAGCTCAAAATGTATGTGCACGTTAATCTTTTAAACTACGCAACGGATTTTCATACGGTTTTCACCAATAGATAGAGTGATTGAAGAGGAATGTTTATATCTATAATACATGTAAATTATATTAGAGAAAAGACGAGAAATTCAAAGAAAACATATTTTTGTGCGATTTTAAACGGCTGGCGGGCCGTACTATAGTCACTTTTGAAATTCGTTCTACGGAAGAAATTGGAAAATAGATGTCCTAGAGTAAGTAGGTATTTGATTTTCCCTTTTCAAATATCCAGTGTTGCATTGCAAGCATTGTATAATTAGTGGCGAGTTAGTTAGTTTATATGTATAATACATGCTTATTATAGTAGAGAAAACCCGATAAATTCAAATATTCAATTCAGGCAGCGGGCAGCTGGCAAGCGGGTGGTGTGGATTTTATAAAGATTGGGTAAAGGCGTTGTGTTTCGTTAGCCACAGCAACGTGTGGCCGGGTCTGCTATTAATAGATAAAGCATTTTAATAGCTTCGTTTTAAAATAAATGGTTGGCCAAGGTAATGTTTAAAAAAAATTACGATAAGTATTTTACGAATGGTAGGAAAATGTGGTCCAGTTTTGAACCGCTATCAATCGCAGAAAAATAAAAGTGGTCCATGTTTCGACCATAATCGCTTCAGTGGTTAAAGTAATGAAAAAGACTCCAGAAAAGAGTTTTTTCCGTTCTTCATAATTATTTCAAGACATATGTTATAGCAGGGGTGCCCGGGTTCATGAGGTGAGGTTTGTCCAGGTCCACCTCTTTTTCCTTCCCAAAACTTCCTCTCTTTCTTTTCCATAACTATTCCACACGCTTAATTACAAGACAAATGCAGTATCCAATTCGCCTATCAATCGTGCTCTTCATATGATCAATAATATTGGTCTAAATTCTAACATCGACATTTTCTCCGATTCACTGCCTAAATTTAAAAAGAGCATCATGTCAATAATATAAATTATTCAATGCGCATACATACATACATACATACACACACACCTTCCCACTACATACATCACCCGGTAATTACATAAAAATATGTACTATAAATAAGACACTACAATGAAACACATAATAGGTACCCACCACGAAATATACTTATTGTGTATTTTTTTCTTCTTTTTCTTCTACTACGTGACCAACTTTTTGCAATTTTTTACCCCCCCCCCCCCCCCCCGGTGACCAAAATCCTAAGCAACCCGCCGCTCATTTGTATGGAGCGTGACATTTTGAAGACCCCCCCCCCCCTAAACGTGTCACGTAGTATGGGTACGTTCCCTAATGTACTGTTTGTTTCTGTTTATAAATAAATAAATACCCTCCGCACGACCCTCCATATAACATACGCCCTGAGGGAAATTATTTACCTCTGGGCTCCCCGTGTGGAGCTAATGTCAAACAAAATCCAAAACGCTTATTTCAATTCTTATTTCAGTCAACATAATAAGAGTTTCTATTCAGATACATTTTCCAACTCAATAAAAAAATCATGTATTAGTATGTGACTCGTTTTTTTTCTTATTAATGGTGCGTATTGTCTTAGGTACCTACCTACCTGTCTAAAACGTTACGACTTCATTTCATTTTCCACAGGTCTTAGAAGACTTAAGTTACTACGGTTGTTAGTATACGGTACAAGATAAAGTAAGAATTTTGAGTTGAGAAGTTGTTCGAACCCTGAAACTTAAAACACAGATATTGTGATTCTCTTTGTGACGATTTTAGATCGAGTACAATTTGGGGCACCCCATAGTGTAGTAGGTACGAACCTATGTGTTAATTAAAGGTATTTAAATTAAATTACTTACCTGCGAGGTTTTAAATAAAGAATTCCTGTGCATTTTTCAAGAATAAAAGAGATTTGTTATGACATCAAGATAGATACCTACATGTGGCTTTGTTAATTAACAAATAATTAAAACATGAGTAATGAATATACGGAAGACAGTCAGAAAAAGCACGTTAAAGTTTTAGACGAATTAAGAGACGCATTTGATAAACGTTACAATAATCAGACCCAAGCCGATTGCAAACTTGAAGAGTTTGAAATTGTAAAAACCTTGGGAGTGGGCGGTTTTGGAACGGTAAAATTAGTGAGGAAGAAAGATGGACGGTTTTTCGCTGTTAAAATACTCGATAAAATAAAGCTGGTTAAAATGAAGCAAATACAGCACACTCTGAATGAGAAAAACATTCTTCAAGCAATAAAGTTTCCCTTCGTCGTTAATTTGGAGTGTTCTCAGAAGGACAATTCGTTCATTTATTTCACCATGCCTTTCGTCGGAGGCGGGGAGATGTTCACAGTGCTGAGGAAACAAACCGCCTTTGAAGAAGAGTTGGCGAAGTTCTACGCTGGACAGGTAGTCTTGGCTCTAGAGTACATGCACCACTGCAGTCTCGTCTACAGAGACTTGAAACCAGAAAACATTCTCATAGATCCAAATGGCTACATAAAAATAACAGATTTCGGATTTTGTAAGGTCATCACAGAACGCACATTTACTCTCTGTGGCACTCCGGAATATTTGGCTCCAGAAATAATTCTCACCAAGCCTTACGGAAAGTCCGTGGACTGGTGGTCTTTTGGTATTCTAGTTTTCGAGATGAACGCCGGGTACCCCCCGTTCTATTCCAAGGATCCGATGAAGATCTACGAGAAAATTGTCGCAGGGATATTCAAATTTGGCGGCAAAATGGGAGCTGATCTGAAAGATTTAATCAAGAACATCCTTCAGGTGGACGTAACGAAAAGGTACGGTTGTTTGCAAAAAGGTATAATGGATATAAAGACCCACAAATGGTTCAAATCCCTAAATTGGGAAGATCTTATGAATTGTAAAATTACGCCTTCTTACAAGCCAGTCGTAAATAACATCGGAGATGCAGAAAATTTTGAAAAGTATGAAGAAAAGGACCTTAAACCGACCTCAGTTTGTCTTTACGAAACAGAATTTAAAGATTTTTAATAACAAATATGTATTGAAGTCCTTCGTATAAGTACATCTCTCTTTTATCAAACTTCACGAAAGGTAGTGCGTTTATTACTATATTTATGTGCACATCTGTTTAAGTATTATAAATAAGTGATTTATTTGCGAGTTGTATTGTCATTATGGTTATTAAATTAATGAATTCGAAGAATAAATACTGAAATTTTTGATTTTTCTGGAAACAATAACAGCGTAACCTTTGATTCTTAAAAATAACAAAATACTTGGCAATTTCCGGATTGAACGAAGCCAAACCATAATAAAGTCATTATTGGACGTTTCGTCTTTGGCTCACAATTTTAACCCATGTGAGCTGTTCATTGAGTTGTTCGATGAATGTAACTATTCACGATTATCAAAAGAAGACCTGCGATCCTTTAATTTATACCTGCCCAAATTAATATCTGCTAGCGACACAACAATAGAACTGCGATCGTTTATTTTTGTTAAAATTCATTAGTTTTTATCACTTCGGTTCGAACCTTTTTAATATGATAACATGTAATACAATATAAGGTATGGGTAGTCCCACAAAGCTGTGACTGATCAGCTTGTCTGTAGGTTCTACCATTAAATATTATTACATAACACACATTAGTCTAGGTTACAATATTAATACCTAATATAAGATTTACTATAGATAAATATGTTGTTCATTTATTAACCACTTTTTTGTCAGTTTATGGCAGGGTTCCTCATTATTTTTAAAATTCATGTTTTGATGTAATATGTTGTAAATCAGGGGTATCATATTATATTCGAGCGTTCCGCTACCATACTTATTTGATATTCGTGGTATTTTTAGGCCTTTGTTTTCAGTAAATCTTGTTGTGTGACTATGCACCAATAAATTTTTATACGTGCTTTCTCCCGAATTATCCATAATTATAATGTACCAGAGAAGCCCTTTAATTGGAAGTAGGCCCTCAGACCCATACAGTAATTTTAAGTTGTTTCTTTGTTTGTAAATGCTAGGTTTAACAATTTTTTTTAATTATAGCAGTTTGTAAATTTTGAATGTATTTAATATTAATTTTACTCGAGTGTCCCCAAGTTCGAATTCCATATCTAAGTATGGATTCGACCATAGAATGGTATATAAGTTTGAGAGTGCATCGAGGCAACACAAATTTTAATTTATAAAAATTACTCGCCAAACATCGGAGCTGGTTACAAATTTTGATCACTTGTTTATCCCATTTAAAGTTATTATCTACGATTATGCCAAGGTAAGTATATTCATTTGTAAAATCAATTTTTTCACAGCAGCAAGTGTTATCAATTTTTTTATGTATACATTCAAAATTATGTGCAGTTATTTTAGGTAAATTCCACATTTTCAAGCTCGGTGATCTTATGTACATACATTTAGTTTTTTTGACATTAATAATTAGTCCTACATCATGAGACCATTTGAGTAGCTCGTTAAAGTCACTTTGCAATTCTTTAATAGCTATTTCCGGGTTTTCATTTGATACAACTAGTGCAGTATCATCTGCAAAAATGAATCTACGGGCTATTTTAAAAAGTTTAGACAAGGCAATGACATATATAATGTATAATTTAGGGCCTAAAATTGACCCTTGGGGTACTCCTGATTTGATAAATCTAAAATTACTCATTTCATTCAAAATCTTAACATACATTTTTCTATTAGTTAAATAGTTTTTGAAAAATGATAGTAGTTTACCACGGATTCCTATGATTTCAAGTACCTTGATTAATTGTGTGTGGCTGAGTGTACCTCATTAATGTATATCCTGTAATATATGTAATTTGTAAACTTGTAAATAACACGCTTTTTTATAAATCCAGTCGAAATTACAATTTTTTATACACCATTAATTACCTACTACCACCAGTGGCGGACTAAGCCCGTCAGAGGCCCGGGGCGGCAAAGCTGAATGAGCCCCCCTTTAGTTTAAGAAGTTGATGTAATTTTATAAGCTTTTTATTCATCAGTTCACACGGGCCTCTGGTCCTGGGGAGCCTCCATGTTCCCTTGATAAAATCCTAAACAAGGCTTTAAGGCACCAGGACAACTTTTAATTTTTAACTTCGTAATTTAAAAAAAATTAATTTTCTCAAAGATGCATTTGAAATTAATGCTCTTACCAAATGTTTTAAGGAAATTCGTAAAATTGACGGAGATAATAACATTTTATACGAAACCGTTTTAAACAGTTTGTATGTTGGATTACCCTGGGCTTCCATTGACAAAATCTCTTCATCTTCATCCTCGATATCGGTATGAACCTCTGGCGAATTTCGGCATATTTGATCATTACAGCACCCACACACAATAGAACACTTCAATCCAGCTTTCCTGCAGCCGCATACAACGCCGCATCCTCTTTTAAAATTACATGAAATAATTTTTAATAAAGTCTCGGGTGCTGGTTTCTTTGTCATTCTTACTGGAACAAGCCCATTGGTGCCACGTTTCCAATGGTACCGTGAACGTCATTCGTTGGTGGCAAAGAGGCAAGATTGAATTTGCTTTTTTTTAAAAACATACGAAACAATGCCAATAAAGACGATATACTACGCACTAGCCCAATAAATTATCACTCACCTATGGACCCTCTCGACAAAGCGCAAAAAGCCTTAATTAAAGTTATTACAAAAAACCTTTTCGATTTTCGATAATACAGTTATAAAGACTTTGCTGTATTGAACATACAGTAACTGTACATCAACATTATATATATACAATACTAAAAAGACAAACTAAACCTTCATACTGCACAACACGATTACGACACAAGACAACACATGACTCTGAAGACAAATACTACCTATGGACAAAGACATAATCTGGCTCCAAATTTTTTAAATTTAATTTAAAAAGATCTTTACGATATTCACGTGACAAAAAACGTAAATCTAAAACACAAAATTCATACGTGGATAGTCAACAATAGCATACTGCGAGCAGATAAATTCTACAATATAACAACGCACTCAACGACTGTATTTTTTATCTTTTCGTCTCAATTATTTTTATTTCGTTCTTTTATTTTTTTCTGCTTTTCTCGTCTCTTGTCTTTTTATTTTTCTTTCATTCCGTTTATCTATTTAAATTAAAATTAAAATTTTTATCTTATTTTATCTTCCAAGATTAAGATATTAAAATTAGATTAAATTCCTGCCACCTTGGAACAGGCTCAGCCGAGTGAGGTGGTATATACCAAAAAAATGTAAATAAGCATATAGAGTATAAAATTACTAAAAGCTTTGATGGATATAGAAGTGAGAGACACTAGTTCATACAAATTATAATATATAGATAAAGTAGATTTGATTTAATTAATAAAAAATGAAAAGATTGATTGTGTAGCATTCTCATATTCTGCGTATCTATTTTAACTTCGTGCAACCTACATAAACATAAGGTACAAGCGAGTGTTTGAAATATCTATTCAGTCCTGGTGTTGTTACATTTAAACGGGATTTTGTAACGAGTAGCTCTCGTAGATATATGAAGTTCAATGAGGTTAAATCAGGTCCGTCTATACTACCATTTATAATTTTGAACACAAAAATTAAATTGGATATAATTCTTCGATTTGAGAGTTGTAATAAATTTAATTCTTTCTACAACAATGCTTCATATGCTTTCAATGGGAATCATCATCATCACTCTTGGCTCTACAACCCCTGGTGGGTCTTGGCCTCCTCAAGGGTCTTCCTCCACTCATCTCGGTTTTGGGCCAGCTCTCTCCAGTTTAGAAGCTCCAACGTAGATATATCTTTGAGGACCTTGTCGTTCCATCTTAATCTTGGTCTTCCCAGGCTCCTTCGCCGTATCGGTCTTGAGTGCAGCAGGGACTTTGGTGCTTGATGCTCGGTCATTTCTCTACATGACCCAGCCACCGAAGTCTTCCCAGTTTTATAAATTGTGACGTTTAGATACTTAAACAGAGTATATAGCTCGTTGTTATAACGTCTGCACCAAAATCCAAATTCTAAAACCGGTCAGAAGATACGTATCAAAATTTTCGTTTCAAAAACGTCCAGTGCTCGCTCATTCTTCTTAGTTAGTACCCAAGTCTCAGCTGCGTATGTGATTACTGGTCTGATAAGTGTTTGTACACTAATATCTTGGTGTTTCTGGACAGCAGTCTGGATTTTATTTGGTTTTGTAGGCGGATATAACAGCGATTTGCGTTCACTATGCGTTTCTGGATCTCCTCTGTGGTATATTGTCGTTTGTTATCAGGGAGCCTAGGTATGTGAATCTTGGTACCGTTTCAAAATTTTGGCTTCCACATGAAATAATTAAATGATAAATTCAATGGGAATACTGAGTTAAAATTAATGTGTCTTAGGAATTTACGTTGAATTTTCGATTGAATCTGAATTTATTTTGGTTTTAATTTCATATAACACCTGTTCGGTAAGGGAACGTACCCATACTACGTGACCTGTTCGGGGGGGGGGGGGGGTCTTCAAAATAACACGCTTGGAACAAATGAGCGGCGGCGGCCTTAGGTTTTTGGTCACCGGAGGGGGAGGGGGAAGGGGGGGGGGGGGGTAGGGGTTAAAAATTGCAAAAAGTTGGTCACGTAGTATGGGTACGTTCCCTAAATCAATTCTATGGGGAAACTAGTCAAAATAATTTATTTTGAAAAAAACTGGACTTGAAAATATATCACAAATATATCGCCCCCAAGTTAACTATTAAGTCTATAATTGTAGACACAACATTTTTTTTTAAAGAAAAACAAACATTCCCGGGTTACGAATAACCCAACAATGTTTGAAAATATCCTATTACCACCACAGAAAACTGAACATGTTGCTTGTGTTGTGATGGAGGACTTAGCCAGCCGAGGAATCGAATACGCGACGCTCGGGTGGGACCCAAGCGCTATGCCCACTCAACCACCGATCGGACATGTTAGTAGTTTATCAATCACTTGTATGTAATGGTTTGTGACACTTTCATACTAAAGTTTTAAAAATTAATTAAAAAGTAATCGCACTCCTACTTATTTCCAGCCAAACATGTCCTAAATCTGTTGACTTTTATAGAGAAACAACTCATAGTTTCTTCCTGAGGCGAACCGGCAGAATGCTTTTGAAATGAGATCCCTAAGACTTGTGTGTGGTAAGACCATACCATGTAGCCATGTTTACCATGTAGGAAAATAGGTTACCAACAGGAAAACTTTCAACATGCTTCCCTGTTGAACTAGCAATATCCTGATTTCATTATACCATCTGATTTTACTACATAATTAAGATTTTTTAAACTTATTTTTAATGAAATATGAAGAGGGAGAGTTTCTACACCATTTGGCATCATTACCATTAACACAGAAATTTTCAGTTATTTTCCCGCAGAACTAGGATATCGTGTTGCTCTGGTCCATGCGTGCTATGTAGGAATTTTTAAAATTCTTACTTTACGAAAATCCACTAGTTTATGACCTGTGTTCTGAATGAAATCTCCTTTAAATCCACATTATAAAGGCTTTGATCTTGTTCATACATTCGTATCTTTGTTTCAGTATCTGTTTCGTGTGTCTACAATAAAATAGACACAGTGTTATTTTATCTTAATTTATTTTTGGGGTATTATGCCGTGTTGCGCTACCTCCTTACACAAATTACCACAATATTCGATTACATATCTGCTCTGGTGGTGAATGCCGTAATACTGTCCGAAACGTTGGCTAAATACGGAGGTAGCGAAACATGACTTAATACCTCAAAAATAAATCATGATAATACTTTTTTGGCCGTGAAAATCGAGAATCATAACTAACAGTGTTATTTTATTACTAGAGAGGTGCTACGAATATGTCTACGCGGGTGCTCTTCTAAACAAAGAGTAGATTTGAAAGCAGAGCAGTTTGAACACGATTTAGTGCAATATAATTATCTATTCATTTAACACGAGTAATTTGGTAGTCAACTATAATATTATGATGAATATAATAAATTTCTGGGTGTTGGTAAGATAAACAAACGTGATTGTGAACTTTGCACGTGTGTCAGAGGATAAACTATTACTTCCTTTGTTTTCGCTAAGTTAGCGTCACTAAACGGTAATTGCAATTTCTAGTGGCCATTAAAATAATTCAAATACACTTCATCGATGACGGTTTGTAAACAGTGCGGGAGCCAAACACTGATTGTTCCATTCGTCGAAACAGACAAGCAATAGTTGTTAGCAAAACTTACCGGAAACCTAATGCAAGGGGCAAGATGACTGATGCTTCAAACATGTTCTGCATGATTTCTTGGTATTTGGTAAATGTTTAGATTTTCTGATTTAAATTATGTAACTTTGACGTAGATAAGAGCATTATTTCAGGGTAACAACAGTGGGGTAGCGTGGGTGTCTTTTTGTCCAAAATTTTGGCCGCCCCCTTATGTAGGTACTTCAATTCAAAAGACTAAAATAGTAATTCTAAAGAACTTTTCTGCACAAATGATCATCATTTTTATGTACTGTACAGGTTACAAAATAAAAGTCAGTATATAAATGTTTTATAATATAATAATCACATATACATGTATAATATTGTCAAAGCATCATTCACGAACTTCACTTCCCTGAAGTCATTCTTGCTGAATATTAGTCAAAGTCATGAATAGCCCAAGCATAAAATAAAATAGGGGCATTCCTGCAATTCAGTGCAGACGGTGTTGCTAGTCGCTACAATGAGCAATACGTCATTATTATACACTCATTTAAAGAATAGGGATTCCTAGGTTTTGTCACAGAATAAGCAATGGAAAATTCCGTGCTCATTTCAATCGGTCCGAATCGTAGGTGCGACAAAAATATGAAATGAGATGGTTAAATTTTTTTACAAGATATTATTATTATTTAAAAGTGCGGCCTGGGACGGGCCCCCTCCTACGCCACCCCACTGGGTAACAAGCAGCGCAGAAAGTTTTCCATTTCCCTATTTCTTTATGTATTTGTATTTCTCGTTGAATGCATTGAAAGCGATATTTCACAGGTGGTCTGAGGAAAAGGTTACCAAAGACTTTATTTGTTGATAAAGCAGAATTTATGACGCGTGACCAGGCCTCGAGCTTTAACAACTGTACAACCTAACCGATGATTCCATAAAATATCGAAAATATTTTACTTTGGATGATATTCAAAGAATATAATATTGTAAGTTAATGGTCCACTAAACCATGTACTTTAATTTGGGAGGCCGGTATGGGTACCGCCGCCCCGGGAACCTTTATTGGATAACCAACACCTCTGCCGTAGGTCACCTCAAGTGGTTCGCTACGTTTGGTGATTTAGTAGGGGTGCCCGGGTTCATGGGGTGAGGTTTGTCTAGGTCTTGGATGACTAGGACACACTGAACCCCAGATTCCTACCGTAAACACTTTTCCTTCCCAGAACTCTCCTCTCCTTTCTTTCCTTAAAAAAACTCTCCGCACAGCATCCCCAAAGATGGCCTTGAGGGAAATTATGTTCCTCAGAACCTCCTGTGTGGAGCTCATGTAAAAAAAATGTATGAGAATGGCGACTGTCACTTTGAATACCTCGTGGGATTTTCAAGCAAGGATGAGATATGAGATGTCCATCCCTATTTTTAGATGTAAATATTGTTTGCAATGATTGCATCTGAAAATAGGAGTGTCTTATTATAATTTTTTTTTTAAAGTATGTATTATAGCAGTACTTTACGAAAAAATACATTAACGTCTGGCGCCCTCATCAACATCGTCTGCTTCTGTCTATCCACTGCTGGATGTAGGCCCCCCAAGTCTTTTCCACTTTTGTAGGTTTTTGTCTTTTTTAGCTTTAGTTTAAGTTTCTGTGGTGTCTCTAAAACTAGATTTAATTATCTACTACTGTATGTGCCTTCGAACGAGTATATACATGGTCGATGGTACTTGCCGAAGAAAATCTTGCGTTAGTTCTTAATCTTTCCAGATGCTTGTCTTTTATAAAATACATTCGTAGACGTAACCGTGAAAATGCTCATAAATTGAAGGTAAAATGTAAACTGATGAATCTAACCGTTCTCCCTTATTCCCACAGTGTTTATGTTAGAGTTTGATTGACGAACAGTTTCTGTATATCAAATTCTTGTAAGTTTCATTCGTAGAAAGTTTATTATCAAAACAACAGCCATGCGTGAGTCTATTTGAAAACTCCTGGTATGTGTAAAATGTAGATATTATACAGTTCAGTGCAAAGTTTGGGCTGTATGAACAAAATACGGGACTTTTATAACTGTTAGTTCAGAACTGCAGCGCCACAAATGAGGTTTTTCTAAGACCGGAAGATTAATTTACAATTTGTTCGTATTTCATCCGCATTGCGCACAGAACAAATTAAAAAATAGAGATTCTTCTTCCAGGAGTCTCTGAAAATTGCTTTCGAAATATCTAATAAAACTCTTAAAAAATAGGTACGACAATCAGGAAAAACAAACAGAAGAATAATATTTTTTCTTTACGGGTGTAAGAATACATAGTTTCAGCAATTTTAGATTAATGTTGCTATTAATAAAAAGTAACATTCGAGTAGACGAAACACAACTGTTATATTGAAAACATTGACCTTCACGGCATAACAGGATCACTGGCTTTTATTTTACGCGATTTTAAATAAATTTTATTATATTATTGTACACCTCGTTTGTGGAATATACTATCCAGTAGGTATATTAGTTGACCGAGCCAGCGAAGTCCTGTTTTAATTCAAGAGCTTTGTATTTCGTCTGTCTGTAAATTTGTTTCCGCGTTCCGTGTCCGGTCAATCTTGCCAAGATGGTAGCCGTGTTGGATAGTACCTTTATACTCCGGAAAAGTTCGTATGAGCATTACGAACTGTCAAATTGGAATAATAAAAACATTATGCGATGTCTATTTTTCACAGAACTAATAGTAAAGGGTAACACAGAATATTAGCGTGGGAATATACCTATTTTTTTTACATTAAATCCACAAAGGAGGCACTAAATGAATTTATTCGCACTTAGAATATGTCGTTTTGGGAACCCTTTGACGAAGTTATTTAAAAAAAATTCGGTAGAAGCGAAACTTTACAAAAACACTCTCAACCAATTCTTGAAAAGTGAGGTCATAATCAATGCGACCAATGAGCACAGACCAGCGTAATTTCCGTTTCATATCTCAACCAATAGGAGCCTTTAAAAGTGACATCATTATCAAAGCGATCAATGAACGCATTTCCGTTTCATCCGAAATCCAAATCATAGCGGGGCTATAGAAGTTTCACTTAAAAAATAACAGATTGAACTTAGGTCTTGAAGAGACCCAGGAGTAGCATGACGGAGGAAAAGCAGAGGCCGACACGTATGTCCACAGCCGACTGAATACAACGGACGCTTTTATAATTACCGTGACGATTCACGGTTACGGTACCGGGACGGCAATAACATACGTTCCTTATCGCTATAATGCTGCAGCTCTTTCAAAAGATGAGATACACAATGTGCCTAAGTCTGTTTCCTCCAAAGGAAAAAGTCATAATTTTCTTGCAACCCTCTCACATACCGCAACGTGACGTCTCCGTACACCCCTACCAATACTACTTGCCGTGACGATAATTTTGTATGGAATGTACTTACAAGGATAATATTGAAGTACGAGCAAATTCCAATAATTCAAAAACGTTAAATGTCAATGCGCTAATGATTTTGCTTTTGTTATTAAACATATAATGCTGCCGCTCTTTCTTACACACTAAATAACAGCGGTCGAAAATGGGACACACGGTGAACGTATGTTTGCACCCCCCCCCTTCCCCCAAAGGAAACATACAATCATTATCATCTAATAATCACATCTCCCTCACACGTATAATGAAAATTAAACACAAATCCCATCACAAAAAAGTATTACTTTGGAGGAAACAGTCACATGTATTTTGTGTGTCTCACCATTATTTCACGTGTAAGAAAGAGCAGGGGCGGCCCTAGGGCGGTGCGAGCGGTGCGACCGCACACGGCGCCGTCGTAAGGGGGGCGCCGAAAACACCCGACCACTGATCGAATATCTATCGATCGTGCGCTTAAATCGTGTGGTCGGTGCGGAGAGCAAGCAGTGTTGCCAACGTAGGCGATTTTTCGCCATTTAGGCTACTCAGGACGAGAATCGGCGATGAAAAAATCTAAAAGGCGACTGGTCGCCTATTAGGCTACTTCAGAGACAAGTTATTTAAATCAGCCGAATCGCAATTAATTAAGAAAAAAAAATACAATAATGCTGTCGCTGAAAGAATTTTCAGCGAAATGGGGACAATCAAAACAATCATGGACTTAGCAAACGCATCGCAATTGCTGAAAAACTGCTCGAAATTTGTGAAGCAGTACCGGACTTATTCGTCTGCTCAAATAACAGCTAAGGAAATAACTTCCCAGGCTGCGATAGATTCTACGCTTAAGCCAGTCCAATCCCAAAGAAAGAAAAGAAAGCTGCAGATGAGACACGAACAAATCCCGAAGAACTGTTTAAAATTAACGTCTTTTACCCTATGATACGAGTAGATACAATTGAAAATGCATCGGTCACTTGGTTTGGACAATTATATAAATTCAATGATACATGGTCTTTTTTGTATAACATCAAAATAATTTCTGATAAGTCTTCATTAGAAAAAGCCTGGGCAGATTTGCAAATCATTTTAACCGGAAAAATTTGATGTCTCTAGTTGCGAATTGGTTGAAGAACTTTTGATTCTAAACCCATAACTAAAATATCTTGCCTTAGCAGAGCAACTAAAAGTTCTTTAACTTATAAAAAAAATGATTGGCAGGATATATTCCCAAATTTATGAACAGCGCTTCGGATTTTGCTGACCATCGCTGTAAATGTCGCCAAAGGAGAACGAAGCTTTAGTAAATTAAAACGTGCTTACGTTCGGCTGTGTGTCAAGAAAGAGTATCAGATCTTGCAATTTTATCAATTGAGAATGATATTGCCCAATGGTTAAATTATTCTAATTTAATAAAAAAATTCGCAAGGACAAAAGCAAGAAAAGTTGTATTCTGGTGTTTTTATTGATTTCGCAGATTTAATTTAGTAAATGTTATCAAACATATATTACTTAAACGACTTCAAAAAGGAGGAGTTTCACAATTCGACTATATTTTTTTAATTGTTTGTTACCTCAGAACTTAAGACTGGGTGAACCGATATTGATGATTCTTTTTTTATTTGAAAGCTAGTGCTTCCTCGTGTGGTTCCATTTCAATTTGGTTCAGTTCTGACAATGGCATCTATGAGAAAACCATACAAGTCTTAAATTTGCATTAAGTATGTGCGCGACAAATGGACGAATAACTCAATATCACCCCAACCGATTTTGATGATTCTTTTTTTTTATTGGAAAGGATGTACTTCAAGGGTAAATTGATGAGAGTTTGGTTAGGTTCTGATTATGGGATCCATGACAAAGTAACGGAACTAGTCAATTCTTAGGACCAAATTAACGATACTCGGCCGAATCTTTTATAGGCTATCCGGATCTTTGAGTCAACTACCGTCAGTGGTGTAGAAAGGAGCGGCGGGGGGGGGGGGGGAGGTGGATCGCCCCGGGTGCCACCCGAGGGGGGGGGGGGGGGGGCTGACACTCGAACTTGGAGTAAAAACTTATGAAAGTGCAAAATTGCCGTAAAAAATATTTTATTCGTGAACACTGACTTTTATTTAGCTCTATGGCTTGGTTGGTCGGGGATTCACGAAAAAATGTTTTTCCTAATTTTCGTTCCATAATTCGATCGGGGATTTCCTTGAAATATTCCTTGTGTCATTCCAATTTAGTTCGTTAATTGTGATTGACGTAAACTCGTGAAGTGAATTGTTATCTATTGATTGACGTGAAAAAGTTAAAAAATTGTTATTCTGTTAGTGTTTTTAAATGTGTTTTAATTTTAAGGATTAAGAAACTTTTGTTTACACATTTGACTCTTAGCTAGTAATGTTTTTATATTTTAGGAAGTCGAAATTTGCGTTTCGAATTTCTTAAAGTAAACTTTAATGGGGGAGGGGGGGGGGGGGGGTGGCACCACGTTTTCCTCCCCGGGTGCCACCCATGCTAGCTACGCTACTGCCTACCGTAACTTCGTTATGGTCTGTCTCATATGAGCAGCACGTTTAGTAGGTCTATCCATATTCAGACAAATTAGTTAAAGTACTTCAGATTCACTAAAAATCAAAAAACAAACAGAAATTTTAACAAAACAAAAGAACAACTTTAAAAAATGCAATAAAAAGTTAAAAAATAATTTCGTATTCTTCTAGAACTTATTAATCAATAAACTTTTTCTACTCATCAATATGTAGGTACGATTGTTATTTTTGGAGTCGGTGTCATCCAAGGTACCCGGCCCGGCATGTTCACTTGACAGCTCCCCTCCCGACGTGGCCTCGCTCTCGCCTCTCGCCTCGTCTAGTCGCGCGTGTGACACAATGCACATCTCACCTATGACTATATATGTCGTTACAAATCTACCTTGGCTGACACCGACTTCAAAAATAACAATCGTACCTACATATTGATGAGTACAAAAAGTAAGTCAAAGTCAAGTAAAGTCAAAATTATTAAGTTGTAGAAGAATACGATATTATTATTATACTTTTTATTGCATTTTTTGAAGTCGTTTTGTGTTTTGTAAAATTTTTTTTTCTGATATTATTTCTCATCTGTCCTACTAGGTACTTCAATTAAAGTTGCATAACTGCATAGAAAGAACTCTATTTTTTGTTAGGAGGGGGGGGGGGCGCCACCAAGAGATTTCGTACCTCCTAATAATTTAGCTAGGGCCGCCCCTGAGAAAGAGCTACAGCATTACAGCGATAAGGAACGCACGTTTATTGCCTTTTTTGCCGTCACGGTACCGTAACAGTAAATCATCACAGTAATTATAAAAACGAACAATAACGAATAACATAATATGGAGAGCCACAATTCGTAAGAGAAATTAGTTGCTTTAAATTTCTATTCAATAACCAAATCTGTAAAGTCAGATTCATCTCATTCTACACCCTCAATTACTTCAGCCTAAAAACATTCCTAAAATTAAGAAATATCCTCACATATTTTATTTTGCGGCAACACTAAAATGCTCTGTGTTTTGAAATAGCCAAAATTTATTATCACTTAGGTACGTATTATCTACTTTATGTTGTAATTTTTGTTGTCTGCTAAAGCACTTTATACTAATGGTACCAGTTCTAGGTAATTCAGGTCACGATCAATGGAAAACAACGTAAAAGAAAAATAGGAAAACTAATGAAAACAAGTTTCCATGTGAGTTTTTGGTTGGCGCGGCACGGCTTTTTTTTTAAGGAATCAAAATTCCGGAACAGACCTCGGCCAGCCTTACCGCATACTATAATAGGTTTATGTACACAGTATTTACGCTAGTATACTTGTTATAATTATATATCTTAGACCCAAAATTCCGACATATTTAATTGTCTATGTAGAATAGAAAAGGTATGTTCAATGGAATGCTCATAAACGCCCTATCCCCTTGATCAACGACCTCATATATACCTAACGTGACTAGACGCCCTGTTTTCACCGGGACAGTCCCGTTTTCAGGCAGCGTGTTCCGGTGTCCCTGAATAAAGCTCGGGATGCCAAAATGTCCCGTTTTCGCAGTAGAGTTAAAAAAAGCGCCCAAATAAGAATCCTGGCGGTATAATCTAGTACTAGTAGATAAAGACGTGCGCAGTAAAATAATACAGTATTTTTATTGTGCTTGCGAATAAAATCTCGTATTGCATCTGACCATAGATAAAAGATATCTGTCGAGAAAACATACCCTTTGATCTCACGCTTTCAAATTTTTCGTGTAAACTTATGAGCAATTAATTACGTTTATAAGCAAAGAAAATCTCTTTAAATATTGAACAAGGTCCAGAATTCCAATCGTCCAGTCGAATGGTAGCTGCAGGATGAATTGTAATCAGCCCCGTTTGTACAGCGCTCTTGCGCTTTTCGCGAAAACAGCGCTGTAAGTTGTCCAAATTTATTATTCCTATTACCTGATGCGTGGCAGGCCGGATTAAGAGAGACTGGTTGAGGGAGGCCTTTTGACCTTGCCGGAATCTCTTGACCCATCACCCCAAAACAGTGTAACAGCACGTACAAGAAGGATTTTAACCAACGATTCCTGGGCATATCTAGAGTAAAAAATGTGTATGTCATTTTGCTGTTCGATGATTTTTTTGTTCTATTAAAACCAAAAATATACATTTTTCAATCACACGTCGCTACTGATGTCATCCCAATTCACGCGACGAAATGCGCTCTATTTCGTCTGTTACCGTGCTGCTAAAACGAGACCAAGTGATGGAAAAATCATTTTAATGTTTTTAATTAAAAAAAATATCAGCAAAAAGCAAAATGACACCAACACTTTTTACTACAAATATGCTAAGGAATCGCTGGTTACAATCCTTCGGGTACGTGCTGTTACACCTGTTTACTGCCAAGTCAAGATTGTATGAACTAAGTTTCATGAATGCACGAATTTTGTAATTTATTTTGAGAAATTGGTACTATTTTACCTGTATTATTGAATGAGGGCCGGTCACCGGCAATCTGCCAATCTTGTCGAAGAATGCCGATCGAAAAAAATAATGACTGACAGCTGGTCATTAGTGACATTTGTAACACAAGCAATTGCGTGCAATCATGATAATATGTGGTGGGGTAAAAGAAAATGAGTAATGGCGAAAACTACAGCCAAATTACTTTCATAACAACATGTCGCGCACTTGATGTAAAACCGTAAAATACACAAAAGCTAATATTTTATTTTAATACGAACTAAAAGTTAAACAACTCTCTGGTCTTAGATTAATCTACTTAGATCAAAGATATTATTATTTTTAGACATAAAATAATATTATAATTGGAAACATGGTCTTTTTGCGACAAGTATTTTATTTTATCATTTGCACAACATCATTACACATATCTAGGGAAAAAATACTTCAATAGCCTACCCGAAAAGATAAAAACAATCGAAAACGATAAATGCCTACTAAAAGCAATTAAAGAGCAATTCACCGTAAAAAAATAAAATGATGAAATTATCTTCATAACTTGTATAACTTTTAAATTTGTCTATTTTTTTAAAGTTCCTATACAAAATATATTTTTCATCCCGATATTCATCCCTCTTCTAATCACTAGCGTCTGCTTCTATAGAAGAGAAACATAATAAAATGAAAAAAATCAGTGAAACCTTATTACGTAATTTATAATGACGTATTCAAAATTATTATCCTTTGTAAACTGAATATTTAATGAATAAAAAAAAAATAAAATGCCGTGTCTTTTGTGGTTAAATCGTTATAAGCATTACACACAGATGGTCAACCAAATTAGTGATTTTTTGTCGAGTTACAGGGAAAGCGAAAACTTCAAAGTGTTCTGGGAGCAAAACGATTTTTTTGCGCATTATGTATTTTTATGTAAAACCGTGTTTTTGGCATGATCTTTTTGGTTCATAAAAATAGTACCCGTCTACGAAAATTTTGACTGATTTCAATCGTGAGAAAAGACGATTTTCACTTTCCATTTTAAACACCACCAAGAAAATTTCAAATATTCGCGTATTTTAACATTATAAATATTACTAATTTTGCATTTTCTTCCATTTTACACTCATTGTGCGATATAAAGCACTGCGGCTGAGATCTCATTCTTATTATCCATGTGGGCTATGGAATGCTGATAACTGACTGATGAATTAAAAGTTTTCCACAAGGCCACGGCTTTCTGCATAACTCAACCGCCAATACTAATTATGTGACCGACACGGACATCAGGGAGCGGACTGAATGTGCGGGCACCGGGAGTGATTGCGATAATGACCAGGTGCCCGGACATTAACTTCCAATACACGATTGCTAATTACAATTCAACCTTTTGCTAAAAATCCAACGACATTGAATACACTAGGAACGTTACCCAGCGATTGCAATTCGTTCAGTAAGACATGAGAATCTGTCAGAAAGTATTGACCTCTATAAGAGCTTAGCGAAAAGCTCTTGGAACGATGGTTTTGTAATATTAGAATTTCATTTTTTTTTTATTTCTTGCATTGCACCTGTATTTATCTTATCAATATCTAAATAAGTAAACAAGAAATAGTAGTACTAGCATTTCGGCGATATTTATGAAGAAAAGCTTTTAAGCCTCCTATTCATTCCCCAGGCCACATAAATAATATTTGGCTAATTTATATAGCGCCGTTTTCGCGAAAAATCACCTTAAGGGCGCTGTGTACATACCTCACTTCAATGACCTTCTCAATCTAATTGAGATGTTTGAAAATCTGCGTTATTATTTTTTCAGTTGTTGAAAGATGATTTTATTTTTTACGCAACGGCGCGTGTATTCGTATTTCTAGTTCTGTTAGCATTCGCTAGTTCGAAGTTTATTTCATTTTGGTAATTTTGTAAAATGTGATTTTCGTAACTTTGTACTTTATCTTCTTGTTTAAAATGTGCACAACTGCAACTCGTTTTCACAGCATGGGTGATAAATAACGAAGAATTTCTGCAACGGGGTAGATCAACCAATAATAAAAATAAAACAACAGGGACCAGAAAGGAGACCTTGCAGTACGCCGGCACAAAGGTTTTCCCGATCAGCACCTGTCTGAGATTAAATAAGTGATGCGGATGATAAACGAAACGTTTCCTTTCTTGACGTTGATTAGACTTTTTGTTAGTTTTTGTTCGTCTCAGCTTTTCCATTTATGGTAAACTTAAACGAGGTGAACATCGTGCCCCGGATTCCTCTTCGTGATCGATCCCATCAAATATATCGATCAACTAGCGGCCATCACAGTCAGAATGACGGCTGAGCTGCATGAAGATATCCATGCTGGAAGTTCGGAAATAGCAGGGATGTGTGTTGGTGATTAATTAATACGTTATTATTTTTCCAGGTATTTCGCGCCCTGGAGTACCCCGCCGAACTGGCCCGTGTGCAGAAACACCGAGAGCTGGTTTTCGTGCAGCGCGAGCAGTTCATCTTCTCCATAGTGAACAACACTGACGTCTCCAACCTGGAAACCTTGATGTCAGTTGAACTGGCTTTGTATGAAAAGGTTGCACTAATGTATTCTTGTATGCGCTTCGATTGACGACTTTAATGTGTGCACTCTAACCTCTAACCCCAACCATTCTATGCAATTAATCATTAACCTTCACTTAATTACCGTTAATCATTATAATTAATTTACTAAACTACTGAGTAGGTAGTACAAATAATGAACCAACGTCAAAAGCATATTTATAAAGACAGTTCACAAGAAGTCTTAAGACCTCGCATTCCGAATTTTTACCGATTTATAACACATTTGCTTTGAACACCATAAGTTCAAAATATATGTTATTTTTTGAAGATCATATACATATTATTTTTCCGAGCCCAAACGATAAAAATACGAAACTATCTCCTTAGAAAAAGTCACGTAGAATGTTTTTTTAATTTTTTTTTGTTAAGTTTAATTTGGAGAACCCAATTGAATATTATTTTCTTTTATATATTCAATAACATCATTATTCAATTTAAAAAAAAGTTAATTAAAAACAAGTTCTGCTGTAAAAAGTTATTATTACGTATGAAAGCTGTTTCGCCTTTTGAAGGCTTTGTCAAACAGTTTGATAATGCATTCAGAAGACGAAACAGCTGTCGTACGTAATAATAATTATACAGAACAACTTGTTTATTTATTTATAAAACACATGGTATTTACATTATGTATTGTCTATATGTATTGTCGATATATTAAATCACCATACTAGGCGGCTGTTTCAAGGTGACCAATGGAGTTTAGCGACTTATAGATAAACTGTTTCTATAAATTGAAAAATCATATTATTGAATATATGATAGAAAAAAATCGCAAAGTACGCTCCGAAAATTATTAAAAACACATTTAGTTCTGTTATTTAACATGTTACATGTTTGAAAAAATTCAAAATTCTTTAACTGCTACTTTATACATTTGTAGAGAGATGTTTGCTCTATTTTAAATAAGTTATGCCTTATTAAATATTTTCGCTTAAGCCTACTAATTATGATAGTTTTTTTTTTTAATATTAGCGCGCTCCCTCTAACATTCGCATTCACATATTTTCTTGTTATTATTTTTGAACACTTACTACGGAGCCTTACAACCACGCGACAATACTGTATGCACCAACTTATTATAATCCTGTAACACAATTTTTAATTTCACATTATCTTTTACAAACCGTGAAACATCATCATATTGTGAGACCATTATAAAAAATGTTAAAAAAAATTCTGTCATTTTTAGGAAATTGTATAATCTATCAAATTTGATTCATCATTACAACGAAAACGCCTCAAAGACGATGTTCACAAACACTAAGAATTGAACACTTTGTGTGTGGGCCCATCGTCATCATAATATTAAATTACTATTTTTTGCAACAGCCACTACAACTTCCCATCGATCAAATATTAAGTACCTATATTTTGGTAATGGATAATAAATAATGAAAATATATCCAAATATTAAGAGCGTTTAACCAGCCAGCGGACGAAAATCCACATTTCGTCGAAAGCTGTTCTTACGATCGTGCAGGGCGGTTACAATGAGAAAGATTAATTATTCTCCGTACCAGCTTTTTAAAATTATAACTCAATATCGAATTTATTTCAATTCAAATTAGCTTTAATTTATACCTTCATCCAAAAATGCTGAAAGGCGTGATGATAAAACTATTAAAATAATGTCCTTTTTGTAGTTATTTTTTGATTATAAGTATTTATCATTTTTTAATAATGTCTAAATTTAATAAGAATGTTAAAAAAATCTGAAATATATTAGTTTGTAAGTGTGCAAATAAATACACAAACGGACCAATTTTCGCCAAGAAACACATGTACGTACATATTTTTTAATGATTTTATTGAAACTAAAATTAAAATTCTAAAACATACGTTTGCTAGATAATATATTGATTTATTTTACTGCATGATTTGATTATTTGAAATGGGTGTGGTATAATACAAAAACTTTTTTGAAAATTGAACAAATCTGCCAACGACCTATGGAATAACCTTATTATACTAAAAATTAAAAAAATTTCTCAAAATTTATTACATGCGAATGCTAGATAAAAGAACAATCTTTCGAAATCCATTTATAATTTTTTGTGGAAAAGAGTCAATACGTCTAAAAACTTTTTTGAAAATGACGTTTTTCCGGTTTTCTCTGGTAATGCCCTCTTAATACAAATGTAGGTAGTTAGGAACCTACACAAAATTCGCATGAATTTCTATTTGGTTAAGCACCATAATTTATTTTTGGATATTTTATAACTACGTATGAATTTTAAATAAGCACCTTAAAGAATGAGTTTCATGTATTTTATAATGCACTAATCTAGGAGGTACTTACCCGAATGGCCGGCAAATGGTAGTTAGTCGATTTTTGATGTAAAATAACTAAAAAAATAATTATTTTCTGCCTTTTTATCAGTGTTCAAGTATTATTTTTTTTTTGTTATCGACGAATGGTGATTCTGAAAGGAAGGATTCAAGATACAAAATGCTTCTTTCACAACATACTTCATTTATGGATGAATAATTTGGCCTGCCAATATTACATTGATCGATGAGGTTATATTTTGACTGCACTACTTTAAGGCATTTCCTTCAGATGAGTAGAAGTTTAGGCAATTCTTGACCATAATTTTTGAGGTGAGAATGCCACGTGCATAATTAATTACTGTTCCCGCCTTTGTTGGGGCTCCACAACTCCAACACTGCTTCTAAAAAATGCATCGCTGGAAAACTCATTGCATTTTTAAAAGTTGCGGTACTTACAGGCACTGAACAAAAAACACCTAGACCTGTACCGATCGGAAAGAAAGCTGACGGTACGTTAATTTTTCAACTCGTTGACCCCAAACAGGCCAATGAAATTGAATTCTGTTCAAAAAAGATTTTCAGTATTTGAAAAAGTTTGATCAGTTTCGCCAGAAGTAAAGGAAAATTGATTTTACTTCAGGCACACCAGACGCGTCCACAACACTACTATCGGTTTATCTGTTCAGTGCCAACAGGGATGCGGTCGTTGCTATGCATGCAACGGCCGTAAAATTAATGAAAACCCCGGCTTCGTTATATCAGCCACGCCGCAGGGGCTAATTTAAAAACATCATTTTTTATATTATCTCCTGAAGGGTGTTCTATAAGCTGCATTCTGTGATACTGCACCCGCAAGTTCTACAACCAGACTGTGCATTTTTGAACTCCCCTCAGAAACATTGGAGTTATTTTCTGGATCGACCGTTTTGACCATTCAAACTTTGCAACCGCACAACAAAATGAATCCTTAATCCTCGATCGATATTAGATAAGCGTAAAAATACGCTAACAAAGCGAAGTGTTTAACTGTATTAAATTTTTGGCTTATCTTGAGAAAACTTAAATCGTAGTTTTATTAAGAACTATGGGAAAAAAACAACATTGTTTTTCGCAATCTTGAATCTAATAGAACATAAGCAGACAACTAATACATATTTTTCTTTCAATTTGGGAGGCGGGTATTGGTACCGCCGCCCCGGGAACTAATGTTGGAAACCTCTACCATAAGTCACCACAAGTTTTTCGCTACGGTGGAGAACGTGTGTCCGGGATCGTGGGGTGAGGTTTGTCTGGGTCTTGACGGTAGATGCGTTTGATCACCATCCTTTTGATCTCTCCACCAGGGTTCTCTCGGAACATCGCCTTGCACCGCAGTGGGAGGGAAGGATTCACTCGTCCGTCACTTCTGGATACACTGACCCTCATATTCATAACCACTTCTCATACTTTTTCACGTCCCAAATTTTTTCTCCTTTCTTTCCTAAAAATACCCTCCACATCGCTTCCTCAAAGATCACACAGAGGGAAATTATTTTCCTCTGGACCTCTGTGTGTCCTAAGTCGATGTCACACAAGCGATATTTAGTCAAGTTTTATTGTATATTTAGTCAAGTCACACAAGCGATATTTAGTTAAGTTTTATTGTATATTTAGTCAAGTCACACAAGCGATATTTAGTCTAGTTTTAAGACATATTTAGTAAAATATATTGATGTTATGGAATTTTCTGTTCTCCTGATAAATTTACAAGGCTTTGTCAACTTTTTTCAAATTTTTACTTGTCTTTTTTGCGTATATTTGTAAAAACAACCAGAAGTGTAGGAAGCTTTAGCTTAGGGTATAATAGTACCTATTATTAAATAGTAAAAAAAATACGCACCGCACCTTAACTTGACAGTCTTGCTTTTCTTGGTTTTTGTGTTTAACATGCAATCTCTTTTCCTTTTAGGGATTTTAGAAAGCAGATATTTAATATTGACAGACATTGCATATTTGTCTCTCGTGCCACACATCTGCCCTGATGATGAACACTGTAACGCTGTCCAAAACTTTGGCTACGATGGCGCAACACGGCATAGGACCCCAAAAATGCTTTTGGCCATGAAAATCTAAAATCATATCATACTACTGGTATGATGGTAAAAATGGAAGAGACTCATTTACTCGCAAACATGCCTTTTATACTCTCCGTTCGCGTTGTACGTACATCAGTAACATACGTTCACTATTATTCCATACTCTCCGACCCACGTTCATTACACCTATTACAGTAGGTACTACTGGGCGAAATTTAGTTTAATTTTCTTTAGAAAAACTCTTTTTTTTTAATAACTTTTGAAGGTTATTCCCACCAAAGTAATATATAAATGAAAAGAAGAAAAATCTCAACGAAATATGAAAAAGATCTAGACACAGAAAAATAAAAAGCTAACGGTCATTACTGGGACATTTCTTCAATGAAATTTAGTTTCTTCGCAATAATGCCGCCCATAAGCATTAGAAAAACATGTTTGCAGTGTAATGGGTGTAACATTTAAACACAATTATTTGAACGAGAAATCTTGTTCAGTGCTTCCATTCTCTCGGTGCAAAAGCTATAAAAGTTTATTACCACTTTCTGCTTTATTCGCAAAAACAGTTTTATATCGGATCATTTCATTATAATGAGTGAGCACTCCACCGTCGCTATTAAAGCCCCGAGTACATGGTTTGTTTGGAGGTAAAGCCGAAGTAATTGCCGAAATCCTTTAACCAAACACATTTTGGTAGCATTCCAGGATCTCGTGACCTAGAATAAATATAAATAGAAATTTATTGATTGGGGTCTCTCTGAAAACAAATAGTGCCTGTAGTCTTACCGATAGTGCCTATAGTAAATAAATAGTGCCTATAGTCTAGAAATTAATAATATTTGACAGAACTTTTGATTGCGTAATTACGTTACAAAGGTATACTATATTGTCCTCCACACACGAGTTCACCTGTGCTGTAGAGGACGTTTTTCAGTTGTAAATTATGAATTGTAAATAGTAAAACAAAACAAACAGTGGTCTTAGTTAATATAAAAAAAGAAAAACAATTAAAATTAAAATATAAATTCGACTTTAATTTGACAAAACCAGTTTTGTAGCCAGTTCCTTATGCGTTTTTTGAATTCAATAATGTGTTGAAAGAGAATTGTATAGTTTTATAGCCTGGTATCTGTAGTGTTTTTGTCGAAAGGATGTGTTTGTTTTTGGTATTTGTAGTTGGTGTGCATGTCATGTTCTATTATTGCTAGAATTCCGTGAAGTGTTAAATGTGTTCAAGTTCTTGTAAAGGAAAGTTAGTATTTGTTTTGAATAATTTTAGATTTTTTAAAGTTTTTTTAATATATTTTTTTAAATACAATTTTTAAAGTTTTTTCGTAGATACCTGTCCAGTAGATCTGATTATTTTATTTTTATTTTTATTAATCATCTACGCCCTTTTAGGCTTTTACATTTTCTGCGATTAAGTGCATTAGTGCAGTACAGATATCAAAAACAGTTTTAAAGGTTAAGATAACAAAAAATAGGATAAAAATGGGTTTAACACGCGTACCTAGGTGAATATGATAATATACATTAAAAGATAAAGAAAAAAAAACAGTTTTTGGATTGCAGATGGCATAAAATATGTATAACATTAATTAATGACATGTGGGTTTTAAGTAATAAATAGATAATACGTATTTAAAAGTGCAAAATTTTTTATTTTTTTTTACAGTGAATACCGCACAAGAATCTCAACTGCTCCCGTCTGGAGCCAGTGAGACTATGGCATCCCCAATTGGGGTATGTTGTGAGGCTGAAGGTAGTGGGGAGGGGAAGGAGGTGGGGAAGAGGAAGGTTGGGAAGTACCTGGCTATTCAGATCTGGTCACTAAATACGGCTAAAGCCATTTTCAAGCAACGTTTCAATTCTGAATGGTGGTCTTACACCAGGGCGATACTAATAGTATCTTCCACTCTGGAACATGCCGCAAATATACTATATATTATTTTTTAAATGAATTAATTGTTAAATAACACAAATTAATCAAATAAAATTTATTTGCGCATGCCGGGTTCGAACCCGCGACCTCCGGAATGTGAGTCAAGAGTCTTAGCCACTGGACTACGGAGGTCGTCAAAGATACATAACAAGGTAGATTTAAATACATAAACACAAACAACGGCTTTACACAACACTGAAATTGATTTTAGTGCTTTGTTATTTGTAATGTAAAAACCTGTGATTGAGACGTGCTTGACTTTTATGAAAAAATGATACCGCCAACTGATTTGTATATTAACGAGTTTTTTGTTTAAAATAATGTAGCTAAATAATCTATTTCATCAATATATTTTTGGTTAATAAGATTTTTTTAATACCATTTTCTTTAAAAAATACATTTGTAGTAATTTTTAATTCACTTTCAATAGGTTTATAATGGATTTGAACCATCAATTAAGAAGTGAAATTTTAGAAAATTTAAAATAACGCCATATATTTTTATCACATCCATGATGCCTATTATTGACAACGGGTTCTTGCTTTGGTATGGAAGAATATAAATGTTTAAATTTTAAACAAAAAAAACATTTTCCAGAAATACCCATTGCTAAAGAAAGCTTTCACTGCTTCAACCAAGCTTCGACACTTTGCGACGTGGAAACACAATATTTTAAAAGTATTTTTACCCCGAAAGGCCAAAAGCGTGTATTTTTCTGTCAAATTTATGGAAATGGGTAAACATGGAAAGTGGATTTTCATGGACGGTTTTCATGTTTTCCAAAAAACACGCTTTAGTGCGATTTTTAGCCACCGCTTACAAAAAAATGTACCTACTTATCGTGAATGTACTGTAAGTACCACCATTTAAATAATGGATTTCTACTCCGCATTTTGACTACTGTGAATTTTGTGGTAATAATCATTACCATAAAATTTCAGCCAATCCCTGTAAAATTATTCTCGTTGAATTAATATAGATTTTCCCGATGAACTCGCTTATTGAAAAAGCTACACCCATTTCATAGCTCAGTAGCAGCTACATAATGTTTCGCATTGTAAATAAACATGGATTCGTGTTTATTTGATTTCACACGAACTAATCAAGGTGATATAGAATGTAATTGGCTGTTATTTTTAAGGTATTTATTTAAAAGCTCTTTAAAAAGTTTTTGTTGAACTAAAATATCCATGTATTTTTAAACATGCATACCTAACCGTTAGATAGTTTTACAATACTTAAACAGCAGTTCTGATATTTGGCAGTGGTATGGAACTGGTAAAGAAAGGAAGAAAGACTGAATGCTGCAAAAATGAGATCCCTTAGGCTTATTGTAAAACCATGTGCGACTGCACGACAATTGAGGAGATACGAAGGATGATGTAAGCGTGGGTACGGTAAAATGAGGTGACTTTAGTCAATTTTGGACATTGAGACCAAATATTTTTTTCATTAAATCGTCTGTGTAGGAAAGTTTTATCATATTCATATATATATATATATATTTATCGTATGTGTAAAAATGGTATATTTGTTTCGGGAGTAAAAAAAAGGTTAATCATGGCGACTTTGATACATGTACCAATTTTTTATAAGTTTATTACAATGATACGCTGATCCCCAAAAAATTGTAAAAAACAATTAAAAAATGCATTAAAAAGTCTTAAAAAAATTAATATCTCTACAGAGTGTGGAAGCATAACTTCCTTTTTTAAAATGCGCGCTATTCAGTCGGTTGATGTTGTAGCGGAGCGCTAGTGATCTCGTTCGAGAAGCGGAACTATAAGTATTGTCCCGATACCGTTTAGTCGCCATCATGCGTTGGAATAGTGAGGATTATATTTGTTAAGTAATTTATAAAATACGTTAACATTAATTTTTCTGAAAATTAATAAATAACTTCAAAATTCTACAATCAATATGAATATAACTAGAAACCAACTCAACCCTTTGCAAAATCATTCAAAAGCGAAAATTATGCACCCCCCCAATTCATAAGTCGCCTCATATTACGGTACCTGAGAAGAAAAGAAAAAGACACTGATAGGATTTTGAATATGTAATTAGAGCGGATAGGTGGAGAAAGAGTGTCGAGTGAGAACATGTAATCCGGAAATTGATATGAAGTGAAGTCGGGACGCCCCGTGAAGACATTCATTTTGAATAGGGTCATGTCAAGATATAATGAGACGATGCATGTGAGTAAAACTCCATTTCCGTTCTCTCTGACAACTCCTTTCGGAAAATAGAATGAAACTTAGTTAAAATTAACTCTAATACTAAACCCTCATTTAGAAAAAAAAATTGTTGTTGCATGTGGTAAAATATTCCGGCAATAAAAATAACAACTAAGGTCAAGCACTACCGACTAGGACTGTGATTATGTTCCAAGAGGTTTGATATACTTGGCAAGATAAGGTAAGTACCAAATACTAATTTGATTTATTGTTATTAAAGGACATAAAAAAAGAGCAGATATCTGATAAAACACAGGTAACGACACAAATACAAGAGACTTTATTTTAAGTGAGGGTAATAAAAACTAACATTATTTTCTGGGAAATCATATTCCTGTAAATTTTTTTAATATTTTATTTTAGGCCTCGTGCGAGAGCTATTAAAATGACCAGGGTGCAAAAAGTTAACGACATATTTGAAAATGAGCTCTTGATAAAATTTTATGGTTTGTTTATGGACTAACTTACCCCAGTTTATTTAAGTATAACGTGTTTTATGGTTCCTTGTTTATAAAGCATGAACTTGTTGTGACGTTGTCGAGATAACATTTAAAACAGAAAGCTTCAATTTCTACTATATTTATTTTATTAAAAAAAGGTTTGTCGATTATCATTCTTAAAAAAAATATTTCAGGGTGCAACCATCGCAACCAGAGTACCTACTCATACAGATGCGTTTCTTGCATAAATCAAGTTTAAAACTTGTTATTCGTCGTTAGAAAATTAAATTAAAGTTAATAAAATAAAAATTAAACTCGTTGCGGGTTAAACTTTTCGAATATTCGATTTATTTATTTATTGTAAGAAACAAACAGCAATTTTTATACAGGATGAGTTATACAAGAGGTTAAACATGAGGTAAGCCAAAACAGTTTCTTGTGCTAATGTTGATTATCATGATATAATATAAAACTGTAATTGGTAATAACCATTAAATGAAAATGAAATTAACAACAAAAAAATAATATATATAAGTATATTAAAAGAAAGAAGGAATAGGAAAGGGCAAGAGGCAGAGGAAGATTGGATGGGGACAGGAGATGCTCATGCTGTACCTTTTCTATAGTTGTGCATTAATTTAATTAACATTTGTGGTCGTAACCTTGACTTCGTTTCGGTATTTCACAAGAGTATTAATAAGAATATCGATATTGTTAAATTGCGTGTTATATTGCGGGCATATACGGGGGCTTGGAGAATTTTTTCTAACGTTGGTTCTGCACGCGGGCAAATGAAAAAAAATGATTTAGTCTGGTTGGCCTTGTAGGTATGTGAATTCTTAAATAATTTACGAGTTCAGGAATTTAGATCAAACTGCACACTTACCGTGATTTATTTTTGGGATATTATGCAATTAAAGGGTTTCGGATAGTGCTACAGTGCCATCTTCAGGGTAGACGTGTTATTAAGTGTAGACTTGTTAACCATATCACGCTAATAATAATAAGTAAGCGTATGCGAGACAAAGTGATGTTTCTCAGTGACTTTTGGTAAGGTGATCAGTGATCACTATCAGAAGAGAATACTTAAGCACCAATACGTACAATCCTAAGTTTTATCATTTGAGTCAACGCTAATTGTGCTATATGTAATAAACTTGTCATTGTTGATTTTCAAGTCTTCAAAGTTAATATTTGCTCTCATGTGAATTAATATAAACTGATGCCATAACATCCCAGATATATTGGTTAGTGATTTAATATTTCCAATTATCGATGAGAATAAATGCTTTTTCGTTCTCTGGTTGTTGAAATCTACAATCCACAATTCTTTGTTTATACAACGCTTACAAGAAATCACGCGATCATAAATATAGGTACCAGTTTACATAATAAATAATATAAATGTTTATTTCAATTCGAAATATGCACACTGTCAGGGGGCTTAAATAGATTTCTTTTCTAAATGAAAACATTGGGAACTTTTAGTAGACTATTTACAATTTCCTATTTGCTCAGAAACTTAAACGAAAATACAATGATTTTATGTTGCAAAAAAAGTAAGACGATAATAATAAAAGTTGATCTCTGTTTACACAACAACCATTTCTATAAGTTTCCGATGAACATTTTTTTTTATTGATATATTAAATATATATATGATATACGTGTGGATCTATGTAGGAATATTTATGTATTGTTTCTTATGATGGTAGATATTATTTTTTACAATTCATTTCTTAACCTCAATAGAAGAAGCCCGTGTTGAGGTTAATAATTTTATAAAATATCGAAAAAAATTAACAAACTAATGTAGGTTTTGAAAGAACAGTATTGTTACATTAATGTTACTTATAATGGGTTCCTACTAATTTGAAGGAAGACAATATTATAAGTTGATTTATTTGGAATATAGTAGATACGCGCCAAACTTAAATGCCGATCTAAACTTGAAATGATCCATTCTCGCTTTACTGTCACTTTTCTGACTTTACAATGACCGTAAACGAAAGAGAAAGATTCGTTAAACATATCAGTACATATAGGGCATGCCGCTTCTTGGACCTTAAACTTGCCATTTGCGACGTTTTCTGTATCAACGTCAGGTCGGCATCAAAGTTTCACGCTTACTATACATATATATAAAAGAGGTTTGCACATTTTTTACAGTGCCTGTTACACCGAGATATCCTTTGTCGAGACAGACTAGTGTTTATAAAAATATTTTGTTTTAATAATAGGCACATTTTTCAATGAGTTTCATTTCGGTAAGTTCAAAAATTGGGACAATTTTCAATAAGTTGGAAACAATTTTTTTTGACAGAATTACATCAGATCATAACGGTACCAATAATGAATAAGAGAATTTTATTTTAGAATTGGATGAATTGACTAATTATTGCACAACTTTTGTTGATGACCATTGTTCAGTTACAATTTGTTTATAGTTTTTTATTGTATTTTTAATTGTTTCTTTTCATAATAATAATAATAAAAACGTTTATTCATCAATAGATTTTTTACAGTATTACACGGTTTGTTCTTTTATCATTGATTCTGTTGATGAAAAGATACCGTTCGTGTACAATTCAGGATTTCTCCTGAAATGCAGCTGGTTTTCAGCAGTGGTATCATTGCTTACATTTCAATTTTTAGCCTCACTTGGACAAGCCTGTGTTGAGGTTAATAATTTTATAAAATAATTATAATAACACAAAATAATATATTAAAAGAATAATATTTTTACATTAATTTTTATTTCAAATAAAGGGTACACTTTTACATTAATTTTTATTACAAATAGAGCTGAAGGAAGCTAATTTATTATAATGTAGTAAAAATGTTGGGTGACCATGTGTTGATTAAATTGAAATGATAATTGTACAAATGTTTAAAAAGGTCATGGAGGCAGCTGCCCATAATGGAATTCTGCTGTCTGCAGAACTGGGGTTCCCCACAGCTGAAGAAAAATGGAGTACTCTAGCCCAAGCCGTCTTCTTTTCTTCCACAGTCTTGACTACCATTGGTGAGCTTTATTTATTATCTCAGTAAACTTACCACATCTTTGCGGCCGTCAAGCTTTCAAAGTAAGACAGCATTAGCGATTGCGCAAATAGCGAGTATTTAAATTAACTTTGTTTATAATTTTCCAAGGTAAATGTTCGAGTCCATCATTCACTTTAATTGCGCATTAAAAGCCCATACAACAATCTCACAGCCGGCACATAGTCAAATCGGCTTCGCGGCTGATAAACCGTTACGGGCTACTCCAAATAATGAAGCCTTTTCGTGTACCGAATGAGCTCGATAATGAAGTAGCCATCATCGAAGTGGACGCCTAAATTATTACGTCTATTAATGTCATTGCTTTGTTCTGCGATGGCAGAGATCTCGCCGAGATACTCCTTGAGTTATATTATGTGTTTCTGTTCAATTTCTCGGCTATGTAAACTATGTGTTATTTCTGACGTTGACGTCCGAGTTATTTTGCAAATGCTTATTTCTGAAGAAACTCTGGTTTGTTCAGAGAATGTTGACTTTGTTAAGTAAACATATCGCTTTAGCGGTGGATTCTTGCCGTGGTGGTTCGCGTGATTGCGTCGTGTCACGTCACGTACACGTAACGCGTGAGTAAAGTGGGTAAATGCCCTGTCATTCAGAATTTTAAACATCGCGTAAATAACGCTTAAGCTCTCAGGAAAGAACATCGCTAGTTTCAATTTTTCAATGAACTCTTTGAACTTTCTTATCTAGATATCTTTCAAATCATATTTCAATTCGATTGTGAAAGTTAATCGTCATGAAAGTTAACTTGTCAAATATGATTTTTTTCATGTATTTATTTATCAAAATTCACATGGTACCTTTATACAATAACGCGGTTTTAAAAAAAATAAATAAATATATATATATATATATATATATATATATATATATATATATATATATATATATATATATATCTTAGTTTAGGTACATCACTTTATTTATATACACACTCACTGCATGTTTTATGAACGATGTTCAGATCATCAGAAATTATAACACTAAAGTTAAAAATTAAATCTACCCCATCCTCTCCATGTCTGATCTACATTTAACATTTAACTTTAGTGTACATTTACTCCTGTTGATGTGAACATCGTTCACGAAACATGTAGATTATTTATATACATATGAATACATATATATATATACATACATACATATATATACATATGATACAAACCATAAATAATGCCATCACAAAGTAAAAGCTTTTAAAAGAAAGATTTCTTCGAAGAAAAAAATTGTTTTCTTTTAAAATTTTATTTTTAATTATATTAACTTAATAGGTAGAGCAATGTTATTCTTTTAATAATTATAATTAACTTACTAAAAATGCCAAAGTTGTCTCTAAAGTAAATCAAAAAATAATACAATAATGGCCTATAAATCCTAAATTAAAACACAAGTAGCACTTATCCATACTTGAAACGAACAACATTAATAGGACCGCGCAGCGTTTCTCTTAATTTATTCTACATGCCTTTAGTAACGTGAATTTCGCATGAAGCTTTTTTAAAAACAAATCACATTTCGAGATGCGTTACAAAGGCGGGATTGAATTTACATAAAATTGCACTTAACACAGTTATGCCGTGGCATTGATTTATGCCCATTTTTAGTTGTTCTGTTTTCCTTATTAGGTTATGGGAACATAGTGCCGGTAACTTTCTGGGGACGCCTGTTCTGCATCCTGTTCGCCCTTATCGGCATCCCCCTGACACTGACGGTGATAGCGGATTGGGGGAGGATTTTTGCCACGGGGGTGTCTATCTGCGGGAAACACATGCCTGAATTGCCCTGTAAGTATCATAGCAATTTAGAACTAAAATTATGATTTGTTTTGAGGATGTCTCAGGGTAAGACATAAATAATTCATACTAGGGTGGAGTGATATAATATGACATCTCGACTACAACGCTAGTAGAATGATTATCAAAAGTCGTTTGCTTGTATTAACTGAGAAATATAACAGAAAATTCATGTGCGTGTTCTCACCATACTTTTTTGTTCTTTGCTTTAAAGTTAGTTACCAATATGAGATCTAACGAAAATGTAATTAATTTCTTGTAAAAAAAATATTTTTGAATAAAATGTTTCGTATAAAATATAGAACATAGAATAATGCAAGAAGTGCCTTGTGGCCGTGTATTGTGTTCCAATATTTGACTAACCAAGGATTAAATTTCCAATACAAAACTGTGTTTACGAAATTAAAATGGGATGGAGATCTACGATGTCAGGCGAGTGTAAGTGAGACAGTGCGCTGGGCTATTGATGGAACATTTGTTTCCATTCAAATTTCGCATGGAAGGCACTTCTAGTTTTGTACTTTATTCTATGATGCCAAATTGTAACGTTCTTTCCAAAATGTAATATCTGCTGTCTTCGGAATGTATCCAAACATTCACTAGGTATGTATAAAATGAACGGTACCCTATTTTAGTGTGTTTAATACATTATTTAGGTACTCACGTAATTCGAATTCTATGAAAAATTACCAGTTAAAAAATCTGTAACTTCTTTTTATTTAAATTTGACATGGTGAAGCAAAACCATAATTACCAATGTGTACCAATTTCAATTCTGTAAAAAAAATATTATTTCTCTTCACCATCCGACGATCCGACTTCAACTAAACATTTGATATCTATTCCATCACAAAGCCCTCTTTTTAGGGTGAATTGCCTAATTAAAAAAAAATCTATTCCATGCTGGGGGCCAACAAGTAGAGATAAATCGATAACTTTACAATATCGGATCTATAGGCGTAACTTCCGTCGATTTTATATGGATATACTGAGTACGGTTTCACAGCGGACACCCGAACCGATATTGACAGGGAACAAATAAGAAATCGATAAACGCTGGCAACATTAGAGGTGTTTTTTTATGAATTCACTTGCCAAACAATTACCTGAAAATATTAGTAACAATGTTGAATTGAAATACTCCTAGTTGGGCAGTCAAAAAAAATTAATGAATTATGTATATACATGTATAATCTTGTACTAAATAAACAAACAAAAAAAAAAAAAAAAAAAAAAAAAAAAAAAAAAAAAAAAAAAAAAAAAAATAATAACCCAAATGTGCTTTTTAACAACCACTTCAACCATTTTCGTTTCTAAAAGATCGAACGGAATAAAATAATC
Source organism: Limnephilus marmoratus (assembly GCA_917880885.1). Taxonomy (NCBI): domain Eukaryota; kingdom Metazoa; phylum Arthropoda; class Insecta; order Trichoptera; family Limnephilidae; genus Limnephilus; species Limnephilus marmoratus. The sequence continues at coordinate 57,183,727 of OU862911.1, read as the reverse complement.
GCATTTTAGATATGGATCGTGTATACGACTTCTTTCAATTCTAAGAGCTTCGTTAGTTCAATCCGTTCATTAAATAAGCCAGTAATTTTGCATAATGAATGACATTATTCAAAATTATGTGCATCCTGACAGTTAACCGAAACTTGTACTTTGGAGGTCGTGCTAAAATTTATCAATCGTCGGTCGGAATATCGCTAACGCAAATATTGCTAACGGACCACAGATGACGGATTTATTCAATATCGTATTGATATTGGTTTATATCGATCGTCCATGCTAGACCTACTAAAATATCAATAATTTCAGTCTTCCACCGTTCTACCACCGCCACAACGACCCCCAACCAGCCCAGCAAAAGGTGGGTGTTCGCGCTGGCCGCCGTGGGGTTCTTGTTCCTCTACTTGGCAGCTGGCGCGGGACTCTTCGTCCTCTGGGAGAAGGACTGGACCTTCAATGATGGTTTCTACTTCTGCTTCGTCACCATGACCACCATCGGCTTCGGGGACCTTGTTCCAAGTAAGTTCTACTCCCTCCTTTAAAATTTAGTGGTTAAAATTTAGAATAAAATTTGTGAAATGATTTTTTCTTTTGAAAATTTACACCAGCTGTCGTTTTTGTTGTATAAATCAAAATATTTATCATTGGTGAATGATTTGCTCGGCGTTATGAAATGTTTAAAGTGAGTACGTAAACACACATTATGTAAGGGAAATTCCCGAGAAAGTGAAGCCGCGATACGATGGATGACTTGGCTCAAGAACCTGCTAAATTTCTATAAGAAGATCACCTGGACATGGCTCAAAAGTGGAATTTGACTTGATGATTGCTCTCGTCCGGTTGTAGAACCGACTAAAAAGAAAAAAAAATATTATGAAAATAGTGTCTAGAGTCATGTGTCGTGCCTCATGACTGCTCCGTGATATACCGGCAAGAACATTGGTCCTGAACCCAGAGTTAGTGGGTTCAAAACCAATTAGGGAGTAAAAAAATAATTCGCAAATACGGATTTTTATCTACTCTTTAAAAATGTTTGATTTTCAAATGAAGAATATAAAATGTATAATATCTACCCACAGTACCTACCTGACCTATCAGAGTAAAAGATCATTTCAGAATCATCCTGGTTTAAGATCACTATATCTGAATAAGAAGGTATGTCTCAATCGACCCGCTTCCTCGTTTCCACAATATTCTGCAATTTAGCAAATAGATGAAACGGTTACAAAATATTGTCTCGCTGTCCCCAAGCTAAAAATTTTTTGGGGGCTTTCTGAAAAAAAAACTCGGAGTTCATTGATCGTAATTCAATAGTAACGTGACAGGTAAAATATAGAAGAATTGTTTACTATGAAATATATTATCCTTTTGATTGCGCCATGTTTCATTTTGATAAAGAAAACAAAGTATCGTGGTATCCACAAAAGTTTTCCAATAAAATATCGTTGGTTATAAGAACTGCCAAGTTGAAGAACGTTGATTGAATTGGAAACACTTGGCTAACACTATACAGTTTTTACATTTGTATATGTCTAGAAGCTTTGGTAGCGTCGAGTAAAACCATTCAAGTTTTCTTGAAAGAACTTTTAGCTTATTTAAACTCTTTCACGCTCTTATTCCGGTGTCGTAAATTCTCTCAATCAGTTTCGGATATCTATTTAAAAGAGTTTCGGATATCTATTTAAAAGCACTTAAAACTATTCCTTTTATTTTAAAACCTTTAGTGTGAATGCTGAGAACTAATAGTTAACATACATTTCAATCCCAGCCACAACAATATTCGAGTGGGGGTTGAAACATTTAAAGAATCAGACATCTATTTAAAAACACTTAAAATTATTCACTTTGTGTTAGAACTTTTATTGTGAACTGATATAGATAACATACATAGGTATCTATCGCAGGCACAACAATTTGAAACATTTAAAGAATCTGATACCGTCGCGTCTCATCGCAGGGACATGTTAGAATTCAGTAATAACGATTGTCTGTTAAATGTTTTGGTTGGAAGTGGTCCAAATTGGTTTTTATTTTCTTCGAAAACAATGAAAATTCGTCGGAGCGACCAACAACTTGATTTCTGGCCCAGTGAACCAATTTTCTCAGTTTATGTACATAGCCTTGACACCGAGCTGTTAAACCCACCGCTCTCGTGGTGGCTTATGCGATTAATCTTCCTGCAACGTTTGATAGATCTTTCAATGCAACAAGAATTCTGATGCATTCTTTTGCGAGCTGACGCAATATTTGGTGTTCAATTTTGATTGAGATTGAGCCAAATAATTTTTGTTTTACGTTTTTGAACTTTATTTTTATTTTTTATTAGTATCTATAGCAAAATTTGCACATAATGTATTTATAAATTATATTATATTAAGGTATTATAAAGTACACTATTTTTTTTTCACAGTCCTCCTCACTAGGGTTTCCTGTTCTGAGGCGGCCTGTAGTTTTTCCACATTTGTATTTAGTATCCAGTTGTCTTTACATGGTCTTCAGTATGTTTGATAGTTCATTTTCACTTTGTTCTCTCAACCATATTTTTAATTTTATTTTAAATTTATTTATTTTTGCTATTTTTTTTTGTTTGAGTTAGTAGAGCGTTGTATAGTTTTGTCGCATTGAATTTCATATTTCTTTGTCCAAAAGATGTTTTCAAATTGGCTGTAGCTAGAATATTTTGGTTTATTGCCCTGGTTGTGTAACTGTGTTGGACAGTGGAGTATTCTGTTATGTTTTTTTAAATTTTAAATAAAATATTTTTTGCATAAAGTTTTTGTATGTTGTAGACTTTAATGCTTTGAAACAATTCTTCTGTCGGAGCTCTAACCTTGAATTTATTGTTGTTTTTTTTTCTAAATAACAAAGAAAGTAGCTTTTACTGCAGTTACGAGTTTTTTATTTGTTTATTATTTAAAATAACCGATGACCTCCGCGGTATGGTGGTTAAGATCCATGGCTACCAATTCAATCCCAACTGTCTGGAGCCATTGGGACCATAAGAGTCCCCATTTGGGGAACGTTGTAAGGCTGAAGAGTGTGGGATGGGTAGGATGTGGGTAAGAGTAAGATGTGGAAGTACCTGACTCTTTAGATCTGATGGTCACCAAATTTTACTTAAACTGTTTAAGCAGAAACATCTATTCAGAACGTGGATTTTTCACCAGGTCGGTACTAAAAATATCTATCTCTAATCTCTGGAACCCGCCGCAAATACTTGAATACTATTTATATTAATTTGACTAGAAATTATGCATATAAACGAAAAAAATAATATTCATGTGAATAGACTTGTTTTATTTTTTATTATGTGCACCTCACAAGAGCGCCCCTGTCTGTGCAGTGTAAAGACAGGGGAAATACGTCGCGACCCAGTTGTGAGGCGGTTTAATGTAGGGCTGTGGGAGCTGCTAGCTCCTGAGAGCAGGCTTCATTAAAATACCTTTAGCACAGACTCAGCGTGCCTACATTGCATCGGTGAATTAGAGATAGCAATCGGCTTGTTAACAATGGAATATCAATCAGTCTAACCGCCCTCCTTAACACAGAATCTAGTAGCTTTATCGAGTATTTTAGGGCTTTAGCCCTGAGGTGGCTCCCAAATTCAATTATTGGGCATACTTCACATTTGTACAGGGTTAGCAGCTAATCACTACTGAAGAATCTGATAGCCCTATACAATAGATACTGTCAAAATCACAAACAAAAATTTAACACGTAATCATTTCTGTTCCAAATAAACAACTAAAAATATTTGCGTTTTTAGTGAGCAATGAAAAGAAAACTAAAATAATGCAGACATTATGTCAGGAATTTATTTACAAAAGATGTAATTTATTAAGAAAAGTATGTCAAGTGATCTAGTGTACCATCTCAAGAAAGAAAGGAGTAACACCAGAATGATGAAAACCCGTAATAAATAATAAAATGCTTAGAACGGGTTGTTTTACAGAATTTGAACAATTCATCAAATTTCGCAGTTCATTTTTAGGTTATGTGAAACTTTTATTCAAGTTCTGTTATTGTACGTACGTGCATGTATATGTAAATTTGACTAAGTTTCACTTACCTTTCTTCTTGTATATGCCTATTCGACAAAATTTAATTGCTTCAAAATTATTCTTATTTTGTCTTAATCTTCTACATTCATACTTAAATTGAATAATTTAAAAAATAATACTTTTTTTTAACTGTAATTTTCATAACATTACGTAACCAAAAACCTAGCTAACAACCACTCTGTAAATTGACACCTCAACACAGGCGTTTCACATCTAGTGAGATGGGCAATACGTCATTACAATAATCAATTACAATATTAAGCCGCCGCTACACGAATTTCTACCAATTTCTTACATATCTCCCTTAAACACGTTAAGTTTTAAAGCTTTTAAAAAAATATATGTTATTCTTGACGGTAATATCTAGACATTCTCCGCGTCGTAACGCAAATTATACAAAATTCACTCGATAGAAAAAATCACAAAGTTGCTCCAAAAATGATTATAAGTTATTTTACAAGTTATTTGTATGAAAAAATTCCAACTTCCAACTAACAACCAAAAGACAACTTCCGCGAGATTTTTGTTCTATTTTAGCGCGGTCCTCTAATATTCGTAATTTCATACCTCTCCATCTTCTTCTTTTTGAACCCGGTTGCGGCGCCTTAAAACAATGAAATAAAAAAATCTTTAAAAAAAGATTGGTGCAGCAACTGGCTTATAATTATATAATAACATAACTCGAATAAAACTTTCACAGAACTTGGAAATCATCTTTAAAGTTTAAGAATTGAAAAAAATTTAAGAAATTAAATTTTTTAAGATTTGTTCAAATTTTGTGAAACAACCCGTCCTAATGGTTTTAATAATTAGTCTCAGCAGAATTCAATTGCACATTGTCACTTCAAAGACGTGGAAATGGTAGTGCGTGATTACAGTCTTCATTTTATTTCAAAACATACCATCGTTGTTCCTGGCAAGAGTCCATCCACTCGACACTTGCAGATATATTTTTTCTTTGTTTTGGCTGACATTGTTCAAGTCAGTTACCCGGCCTTTGCCGCACAAATATAATTAAACGTGCAGTCAACCATTCCGAGCCAATGGTCCAAAACAGTCCAGAGGAATAAATGTCACCGGCTTGAAGACAACCGATCTTAACTCAATGATTAAAATAACAAGCTAATTTATTTTCTCATTTATATTTGAAACGATAATTATCTTTAGCACAACTATATATTACGCAAGTAATTTTTTTTAACCCGCGAACCGCTATTGTTTTGTTTGTTTGTTTTTTAAGTAAAAATTTCTTTAGCACCGTTGTGATTTGAAACTCGATAAAACGGAGCGATACTAAAAGAGAATCTATAGGATTTAGCCAGCAAGAGAATGAGACAGTAATAAAATATTTTTTTATTTCACGAATATTCGGTTCCAATATAATACGACAAATTCATGGTCCCATGCGAGCCTCTTTGGTCTAGTGGTATGAAGCGCCTGACGAACTTTAGCGGCCAGACATTCAGCGGATCAGGGGTCAAACCCTACGTAATAAAAAAAAAATGTTTTTTTCAAACCACTCCAAAATGAACAGACAAAAGAAAACGATATCTAGCAAACCCAAAGAAGAAAACACAAATAATAATAAGATGACCAAGTGCATAGGAAGACATGCAATGGAATTCTATGACAAAAATATGGAAAAAATCATCCTTCACAGCGATAAAAAAGTGCTTCTTAGTCTCCCCACTCTTGTCTATTTTAGTTTTTCTGAAGGATTCACTTCTACCGCGTGTGCATTGCAAACTCTGATTAAAAAAAAAAACATTTCCGAATTACTAATAATAAAACATTGACAATATTTTAACACCACAGTAAGTAAAAAATGTTGCTGCTGTCGTAATGAACGACTTAGCAAGTCGAGGAATCGAACACGGGACCCAAACGCGATGCCAACTCAGCCACTGACCGTTGTTATTTAAACTATGATAAAATCAATTACATATCTTCATTCATACTGTGGTCTCTTATTAGGGCGATACTGAGAGTATCTGCTACTCTGGAGCTATTCTATGTGTATTTTATTTTTATGTTATACATAGTATCCACAAATTCGTGGCACGAGTACTAGCGGGAAGCTTTTGAATCTACATGACGTTATTTGAAATCGATTTTGTAATACAACTTTTTATTTGATTTGACCTTTCGTTTTCGAGAAAATCGAGTAGTTTTTACGTCAAATTTGAAATAAAATCGGTAGCTTACGGGTCGAAGCCTAGACCTGACTCCAAAAGTTCTTTTAGCCTTTTGGTTAAAAAAAATTTAATATTTGAAAAACGAATTATCGAAATACTCACATCGATTTTTTTGTTAGTTTGTATTCTATGTGTGATGTACATTCTTCACCAGATTCCCGCTCGTGCTACAATTTTTTTTTGTATATTTTTATTTTATGTTATTATAAGTAACATATAATAATAATAAAATCTATTTGTAAACACCGAGGTTCGATCCCCCAACCTCTAAATTTATTGTCGAGAAACTTAATTTTAATAATATGATTCGTATGATATAATTGTAGAGAATTTTTTTGTTTCAAACTGAAAAATATTAATAAAAGAAGGTTACCAGGGTATTTCACTTTGATCTAACACGAATAACATAATAATATTTAACCTTGGATATAATTTCATAAAAGCATTTACCACACGCCGTTAAACTGAATTATTAACTTGGTTTATGTAACTATTGATTGAGCACGATCTAATAAAAAGTACCATTCCTCCATTAGAGGGCGCAATAAAGCCAAGACTCCAAAATCCCGTTAAAATAATAACTATGCTCAAACGTTCCGCAAATAATATTAATGACTTAATAATCTATTTCTCGGGAACTGGTGAATGATTGTGATACTAAACCGAAACTTTAAAAAATATTTACCTTCTACAAATATCTGATCAAAGAAATCTAACTTACCAACCTGCCACAGAAATCATAATACTATTAAAAAATTGATTTATGACGAAGAAATCTTTGGTGTTTATAATTCCTAATATTTTTAATATGTATTTACTATAAAGAATACAAAAGTATAAACTTACAAAAAATTGAAAGAACAAGTGCATCATATTATCATAATATTAAGATAAATGGCCATTAAAGTATACAACAACCTTCCACATGATATTAAACAAATACAAGATACACTCAGATTTAAGTCATCACTAAAAACATTCCTTCTGAACAGGTCTCATTACACATTAAGTGAATACCCCACATAGGTACAACTGTTTTTATATTTATGTTTATATAATAAATTAAAACAAATTCACTTTGTATTACACCACTTTTATATTTATATTTCATTTGTGTTAATATCTGAATAACATGTTAGGTTAACTGGAAGAAATAGGATATAGGTAGATACCTATAAGTTATACCTTTTGTATTAAATGAAAATTTTGTACAATACAGGTTTTTTTTTATTTTGATACAGCAAACATTAATTTGTCTACGTGCTTTGTAGCTACAACACATATTTTTACTAGTAGTTTTCTTCAATTTTTGCTTAACCCTTGAGGCCTCGGGCCTATTTTGTCGGAAGGTCAAAATATTTCCGCATTGCAATAAAAATCTAAATAGATGGAATATTTCTCAACGCATCCGAAAACTAAAAACTGTTTTTGAAAGGTGATAAATTACGCCTTCAAATTTTATAATTCGAAATAACATAAATTTTTTGGCCACTCGCCTTGAAGAGACTGGGACAAGACGAGCTGTTCCCAAGACTGGCCGACCCCGGAGCAGCCGTTCTGCTGAGAATATCGTTGCTGTTGTCCAAGATGTCGAAGATGAGCCCGGAACATCGACCAGACGACGTGCCACGCAATTTGGCATTAGCCGGCGGTCTCTACGCACAATTTTGGTGAAAGATTTAAAGATGTTCCCTTAGAAAGTGCAGACAGTGCATCAGCCGTTAGCTGTTGACCGCCGAACGCATATAACCTACGCTCAAGCCATCCTGAATCTCAACGAAGAGGTGGACGATTTTTCATCGAAAATTATCATGAGCGATGAAGCTCATTTCCATCTTAGCGGTTACGTGAATAAACAAAATAATCGTTTCTGGGGTGCGCTACAGAGCCATGATTACCGAATTTTTTCTTCCTCAATTGGACGAATTGGGACTGGAGAACATGTGGTTCCAACAGGACGGTGCAACGGCGCACACTGCTCGAGCCACAACCGATATTCTGAAGGAAGCATTTCCGGGTCGCTTAATCTCTCGTTTTGGTGATTTGCACTGGCCGGCCAGATCACCCGATTTAACCGTTCCAGACTTCTTTTTATGGGGTTTTTTGAAGTCGCGGGTTTACGTCAACAAGCCTCAGACTCTTGGAGCCCTTGAGGAGAATATTCGCCAGGAATGCGAGAACTTGTCGCTCGAAGTTCTGGCAAGAGTGATGGAAAATGCCATAAAACGGGCCCGTATGGTCATCAACTCTGGCGGCGGCCACTTGGCCGATATCATTTTCTCGACTTGATGGAATATATTCTAATGGATTAAATAAACAAATTTCACAAGCAGAACCAAAGTTTTTCATCGAAAAAATAATTACAGCAAAAGAACATCGGGTAATTACTTTTGCCCCACCTTGTATAAAATTTTTTTATGGAAAAATAAAAATGTTTTAAAAATGTCTCACCATACGTATTTTCTAATAAAAATTACTCGTAACGAAAAAAAAAAATTAAGCAAACATATTTTAAACGTTATTGTCAACCCTCTTTTTTTATTTCATGAAAAATTAATTAATAAAATTATGTAAGCAAAGGGTCCTGGGTTCGAGTCCCAGCGGAGCCAATATCTTTTCTGATTTTTCTGTCACAGATTTTCGATTAAGTTTCGCTAACATTGTCTTCATTTAATTAAATAATTAATAAAATTTCCCGAAATTTCGTAATTTTATCAAATTGATTTCGGAAACTTTGGTTTCATAAAGGTGTTCATTTTAATTATTTTCTAGTTAACTTTTAGGTTTGAGCGTAAAGCGTTGTGTTTTTTCTTTCTAACACAATTTAGATCATATTTTTAACTACGATAGTAAGGGAGACGTAACGATTTCTACGAGACCTACGTCGTATCACAAATCGAGTTGTCTGAAAAGCGATTAAAATAGCCTGAAGGGTAAAGAGGAAGCCACAAGCCAAAAGTGTTTATATTCTTAGCGTGCCTTATTACGCTACAAATAAAGGCAATAGGCATAAAAATCGTTTAGCAAACGGAGTTCAAAAACGAAGGTTTTCAAGCGCAAAAACGTTTATTTATTTATTGTGGGAATAATTTTATAAGAAAGAAAAAGTTAATTGAAGGAAATTATTACAAATAGCAAAGATATCATAGATTAGCCATTAAATTGTATTTTTTTTAAAATTGTTTCATAGATGTGCTTAAAATTTTTTAATTAATAAAAATATTTTTAATTGTTTACACCTATATTTCTTACAAGTAAATAATAATTTCACTTTAATTCTATATAAGCGAAACTGTAGGAAAATGTTCAATTTACCTAAAAAATGTTTTTTGTTTTCACAATGTAAACTGATTCACAGTGAAGATGAATCAAAAGTAGTGATTTTACATTAAATTCGCCTGTAAGCATTATTTTGGCAAGCGTGAGATTGTTGAATTGTGATGGAATGTGTCAACAATGTTGAAAGTTTTGTGGATTATTCGTGTTTACTTCGGTGAAATCAATAGTTTTGCCTTTTATAGATACAATTCAAACCGTCTCCGTTTCATGTATCAATTTAGCAAGCCGATAAATAAATGATCAATTTATCAATTAATATTCTTCGGTAAACGACGATACGAAAAAGCTCAATAATAATATTAGAAAGATACAATATCTTTATTATTTGTAGCCATATGTCACTCTGTTTCAAGATACAAAATAAAAATGGGATAATGTTTAAAATACAATTCCTTGAATACATAAAAAGCGTAAGTTGCACATTTGGCTTCTCGAAATCTGGAAATTACGTTTAAAAATCTATTTAATGAGAAAACGTACGCAGAATCCATGGAGCTAATGCTCCAGAAATAGTTTCGTAAAGTCCGTTTAATTGCCTCCAACCCGGATTATAAAAATTGAATCCATCAAATAACCACAAAAATTTCAATCTCAATAGAAACATTTATTTGATCATTGCAACCGATAAAAGCTTCAAAAGCTTTCAACCAATAAAATAGGAATGGATTATTTATGGTATTCGATTGCGACGTTTAAACTCCCAGAACTCATAATATATACGTCCAAACTTAAATACTTGTATGTGTGCAACGTACCTACCCACACTTAACTTAATAAACAAGACTTTCTTCTTCAATAATCGCAAATGCATTTTGTGGCGTTATTTTAATTAAATTAAAAGAAAAAATCACTTTGTATACACCACTTTATATGTCATAAATAATATTATAATCGAGGCTTCTGACTCACATAATTTTGTCATTCTTTGCCTCACCTGTTTTTAAATTATGATCCTTATATATCATCATTATAATCTCTAACGTTCTTTAAAAGGTATTTAGACCTTTACGTATATAAGAATTCACTTTCAAATATTTTCCAGTTTACATGATCTGATAAACTTCAATATTCTCGATATGGCATGGAGCTCAGTTGAGGCTATTAAATTCTGAACCGCCGATGAGTTTGAGATCGTCAATATTGTTACTCTCTGTCGTTCATATTTAATGCACTTCGATAATGTGTGTTCGACATCTTCAATTATATTTAATGCACTTCGATAATGTGTGTTCGACATCTTCAATTATATTTAATGCACTTCGATAATGTGTGTTTGACATTTTCAATTATATTTAATACACTTCGAAAATGTGTGTTCGACATCTTCAATTATATTTAATGCACTTCGATAATGTGTGTTCGACATTTTCAATTATATTTAATACACTTCGATAATGTGTGTTCGACATTTTCAATTATATTTAATGCACTTCGATAATGTGTGTTCGACATTTTCAATTATATTTAATACACTTTGATAATGTGTGTTCGACATCTTCAATTATATTTAATGCACTTCGATAATGTGTGTTCGACATCTTCAATTATATTTAATGCACTTCGATAATGTGTGTTCGACATCTTCAATTATATTTAACGCACTTCGAAAATGTGTGTTCGACATCTTCAATTATATTTAACGCACTTCGATAATGTGTATTCGACATCTTCAATTTGTTCACTATCGAACACATTGGACAATCAGAGAAACCTATTAATACATACATATACATACCCACTTATTTAATCAAAATTATCAATATGTTTCGAAACTAATGGTTTCTTCGATAGTTTATAATGAAAATTAACAAAAGACAAATAAGTACCTATAGACAAAAAACATTACAAGGAGTGGTGATAAATTAGTTAAAACTATAATAAAAAAACAATTACATGAAATAAAAAAAACGTATATTTGAAAATAAGTAATAATTGCATTTATGTGTTGAAAACTTTTTTAATTAACACTAAATAATCAAAGAGAAACCAAGATGTCTAAATAACAACAACAAAAAAATTTGCCCGGAAAGCAAGAGGTCCTGGGTTCGAGTCCCAGAGGTGTCAATATGTTTTTCTAATTTTTCTGTTTCCAGATTTTCGATTGAGTTTCGCTTATATTGTTTTCATGTATTTAAATACAACAAAAATATTTTAAATATAGGTATCCACATGAAAATAAATTTAAGAGATGTTAAAAAATGTAATTGGCTATCAATACTTTTTATAATTTAAGTTAATCTAATTGTAAACCCATTGCATTTGTACGTAAATTTTCAAACCCTTTATTTATTTCAAAAGAATGATGCATTTCAAAATATTATTCTAACACCTAAGATGCTCCTTAACTCTAGTATTAAAATTTCTAGAAGTCTTCCCTATATAAATACAGTTACAATTGTAAGAAATTAATTTATAGACACCAGATTTGTTAAAAAATCACAATTGTCCTTGCTATTTAATTTATAATTTCATTAATTTGTTGTTAATATAAAAAGCTGCCTGGACAGTATTTGTCATGTTTTAAATTATGAAATAAGTGGTGTATACGTAGTGATTTGTTTTCTTTTATATAAGAGTTGATTAATTAAATTCCACTCCTTTATTTAAAGTCCAGGGAATGAATCAACATGTGTTTTTCTCATTTACACATTGCTTTTTCTTGTATGTTGCGTAGTTGATATGTGTTCCAATATTGTCTATGTAAAACATGAAACTTTTTTGTTACTTAACGCATATTATTTTTCCATTGAACTTACAAACTATTCTTCACTGGACTCGGATCTACCTTTCATTCCTTACCCAGGCGCCGCAGGTACAATAATTTCAATTTCAGACTGCACCAGAGGACCTAATTTCATACTACATTAGCGCCGAAGCTCCCAAATAGACTTCCACTCAATTACTGCTTCCAGCGCACGTACGAATAATGGTTGAAAGCTCCGCTGTAACCTCTCTTTTTGTTACATGTATCGTTTATGAGAGGGGGAGTGGTTACAACGAAGCTGTAGTCAACAAAAATCAAGACTATTTGCTTGGACATTTATTTGAGAGCTTTCCTCGTCAGCTTTTATTACGGAGTCTTCTTAAGACCTGGATCACATCTTCACACACATTTATCATATTTTATAAATCAATTTTGACGCATTCTTTACTCACATTATTATATTATAATTCTGTCACATTCACATTCTCATCTGAAGAATACAACAATAATTTTGATAAAATATTCCAATTTTATTGCTTGTCTGACGCCGAAGAGGGCAAATTCAAGAAATGTACATATATAGAAAAAAAGTATGCACATAGACGACCTTGAAAACGTGCTTTGAAGACAGTATCATTTTTGTATCCATATTCAATTTATGTTTCTATGCAAGCCTTAACACCATCAGTTTTTATTTGAACTCTTCTAACCGGTCATTAGGTGTGTAAGAAAATGGCTTTAAAATGATACTATATTCGCACCGCGTTTTGAGTACGTATATCGAAACAGTTTTGTTCTACTCAAAATGTATCACTCCTTTACTTACTTCACCATACCAGTTACCTAGGTACAGTAACTCTTTCAGACTTCAATTTACCTGCTTCTACATGCCTTATTCCATTCTGTTTCTCTTGTTGCAGAAAGGCCAAATTACATGCTGCTTTGCACCATGTATATCCTGGTAGGGCTGGCACTAACTTCCACCATCATTGAGCTGGTTAGGAGACAGTACGCCCAGTCCTGGAGGAGGCTGCAGGCCTTGAGGGGTCCACTGGCTGATACCCTCAGAAGATTAGGGGAGAACGCAGGGGGCTCCCTGGACATTGCAGCACTTCAGCAGGACCTGAGAAGGGTTTTAACGGTGGTGAGTAAAGCATTTTATATTAAATCATGAATCAATAAAATCCACCATAGCATAGTGGTCTTGATTTTTTTTCATAGGATTTTATTTTAACAAATTAATCTAATGTTTTGAATTTTTGGTGAACGCCCACTTTGATGTTGTGGTATTTTATGTCATGTTTAGGGCCGCTTAAAAAAATTGTTCTACAACTGTTTGTTCCGCATTATGGTCCTTTTTATTAAGGCACTTTTCAATTCTGTTATAAAATAATACGGAAATATTATGTTCGTAATCTTATTTTGAAATTTCGTCCTCATGTGAATTTCGTATTCATGTCGGAATTTCGAATTTTCTCATACTTATGTCGGGAAAACTCGTGCATTTTGAAAACAGCTGATTACAAAGGTTACTCTATCATCATGTTCGTAATTTTAAATAAACGTATTATTGAACACGGCTATAACAAATTTACATACCTGAAAGCATCAATTCTAAAAAAACAAAGCATTTAAATAAACATAAAATCATTTCTTCGCTTCGCAATTTAACATTTTTGCGAGTTTCGAATTTTATCTGACGTATTTTCTCGCAGACGTCATTGAGTGAAGATTTAAGACATGAGTAATAACACGGAGCTTTAAGCTCGACGAATGATCTGTACTTGGACTAAAGAATCCACTCGTCAAAAATAAACCTATGATTAATAATCTCTTATTATTCTGTGAGCAACGAATCAACGTGAAGGTACTCTCTCTCCCTCGAATGTAAAGGAAGATCATAAACGTATATATTTATTATTGTTTTCCATAGCTTGACCTACATTTATAATACGTATTAAGTTATTTGGTAGGTAACGTTGAGCTTACGAGATTTTATTTGATTCGATGATCAAATGTAGTAGATTCGCACCTCGTATTAAAGTAGATGTTAAAATCATAAGGATCTTCACCACTTATTTTAGTTTAAAATAAAACAATAACTTTGTAAACACCACTTTTATTTTATATACTTTATGCCGACCGGGTTTCGCATTTCATAAAGTATATAAAATAAAAGTGGCGTTTACAAAGTTATTGTTTTATTTTAAATTAATAATGTCGCATCACAAAGTATCCGCTTCATATGAACAAACAAACTTATTTTAGTCTCACAAGTTTTAAAATTTTTAATTTTATTTATAATTCAAACGGCAGAGAGAATGTGGACATAAATACAAATATTAAATACCAATCATCTATCTATATTCTATATCAACGGTGAACAAAAATATCGATAGCGTGTTAATTTGATACGTTTTTTGGGGTGTTATGCCATATTGCGCTACCTCCTTCTTTAAGGTTTCGGACTGCGTTACAGTGTCCATCATACACATCTGCCCTGATGATGAACATTGTAACGCTGTCTGAAACGTTGGCTAAAGAAGGGGTAGCGCAACACGGCATAATAACCCAAAAGCAAATAACGAAAAAAAAGTAAATTGTTCAGGAGAGCGAAAAGAAAGTTTTTTTCCAAAAATCGTATCTCCGGTTTTATAGACCTACAATTATGAAATTAATAATAAATAGATCTTCAGACCATTTCAATTTAACAAATTTGTGGATTTTTTGTCCTTTACATCTAAATTTTCCGTTACCGATATGTAAGAATTAAAGGTGACCGGACAACTCAGAATCATGCAACTTCAACACTTCCTTTAAAAAGTAATTAAAAGTGATGAAAAAATGTATAAAAAAATTGATTAAACTTTAGGTTAGGTTATGGGCTATTTTCGATTTTTTTTTAAACTTATTTTTTATTGACTTTTCGAAGGGGTGTTGAAATTGCATGATTCTGAGTTGTAATGGAACCGAATTAAAGTATGTGAAACAACAACCAAATAAGACACAATAAAGTTAAGGTCAAGTGACGTCAAGTAAAAACAAGAGATTCAAGAAATTTGGTAAAGTTTTGAGGACTATTGCTAAACATTATATCGTAGAATTAAAGTGGATGTGATATATTTATAATCGACGTACTCGCACAAAAGAATGGGAGAAGGTTAAGGTTGGTTTTTTGGAAAGGAACATGGAAGGTTTCAGGGTTTCTTAGTATTATTTATAATTTTGAAAAGAAATTTGAAGTCATTTATGTAATGACGTTCACGTTTCTAATTTGAAATATTTTAGGAGTCTTGTAGTCGGTGAGCAGTGTGGACAATCCGGTTCCATGAGATAGTTCCCCAAAAATACGAATGCCATAGTTGGTCGAGGGGTAAAGCTCTTGACTCGCAATCTAATAAATTTAATTTAATTAATTAATTCAATAAAAATAATATATAGAGTATATGCGGCACGTTCCAGATTCGAAGATGCCTACTCTCAGTATTGCACTGGTGCAAGACCACCATTCAGAATTGAAACGGCTTTAGCCGTGTTTGGTGACCAGATCTGAATAGTCAGGTGCCTCCCCACCTTCCTCTTCCCTACCTCTTTCCCCTCCTCGCTACCTTCAGCCTCACAATATACGCTACTTGGGGATGCCATAGCCTCACTGGTTCCAGACGGGAGGTAGACTCTTGGAGGTATTCATAAAAAAAGTTGTTCTTTTGGCTGTGGACAGATGGGACTCGTGCGCGGTGTCAACATAAGAGGAGAGTGAAAAAAACTTTTTTAAATAGTTAAAATATTTTTTTCCACCATGACTATATAATATTTCTAATTGACTTTGATGATCTCGAGGAAATCTGGATTTTTCTTGCCTGGCGAAGGCGCCCTTTATCTTGATAAGGGTAGGTACCCCTTTTTCCCGACAGCTAGGAGCTCGGATAGCTGACACCATCGTGGGTTCTATTAAGTTTTGATATGGTATTATATTTGAAGAAGACTAGTCTCATCTTATAGCTCCCCAACCCTTCTAACCACAATTTGATTCTCCAAGATCTAATATCTTCTCTCAAAATTAGTGTTGGGTAGGACACGACATCAGGATGAGTTTGTATGAGGTACTCAAATACTGAAATGAGGTGTTGAGTTCCCACTTTATTTGAGGTGAGGTGTGACAATATTTTAGATTACGTGGGAGAAGGGACGGGGGGTTGGCTAGAGAATTTCGGGGAACCTGTTTTTTTTACATTAGCTCCACACAGGAGGCCCTGAGGAAAATAATTCCCCTCAGAGCCTGTGTCATCTTTGGGAATGCTGTGGGCGTATTAATCCATCCCTCCAGCCGTGAAAGGCAATGTTCCGAGAAAGTAGGGCTGGAGAAGTCAAAGGTACTCCCTCAACCACTCTCTCCAGATCCGGCGTGCCATGCAGTTGGTGGGCAGGCGCATCCGCCGTCAAGACCTGGACAAACCTCACCCCATGAACTCAATAATCTCTGCTAAGTCACCAAACGTAGCGAACCACTTGGGGTGACCTATGGCAGAGGTGTTGATTATCTAATAAATGGTTCCCGGGGCGGCGGTACCCATACCTGCCACCCGTGTTTGCTATTTTTGTAATAGGAAAAATGCATATAAAAAAAGGCCTACCCTCTAGCTTGTGTCGCTCTCCATAGAGAGAAAAAAAAATGGCGTTATATTTAAACGCCCGGGGTCTCAAAAGTTTTGTATGATTCGAAAACGTAAAAATAAATGAAATTATTGTTCACTATTAGCCCGCTAAAATGGCCGGAAGTTTTGAAAAAAAAATAGATTTCGTGATTTGGAAAAAAATAAAACAAAAGGTTCATATTTTATATTTTGTACCAAACTTATTTTTCATTTCATAACTGCAGTACAAAGAACCAAAAAAAAACAGTAATTTACAATGAAAAAATATTAAAAAAAAAAAAAATTCCTCGCCACCTCCCTCTAATAAAAAAGTAATACAGTACACGAACTACCGCACACCTCACCACCGCATACATTTGTCCCATACAATACGTGACATGACATGTAGTGCAATACAAATACCCAACCACCTCATACTTCACCTCACATTTGTCCCAAACGTGACATGACATGTAGTCCAATGCACCTTCTTCTTCTTTCGTATGGTGGGGGGTCAGAGGGTGACATCTAGGTCTGCGAGCCAGTCTAGGGCCTCAGGCGTTGCCCTGTGGACCTCATCAATCCCGCCGGGGAATGAATGGAGCGGGCATTCATTGACCACATGTTCGGTGGTCTGCACCGCACCGCATTCACACGTCGCCGACTCTTCAAGGCCCCATCTATGCATCATGTGAGCACAACGGCTATGGGAGCACCTTATCCTATTGATGGCAGTCCAGAGTTTGCGAGGCAATGAGAACCCAGGCTGTCTCTCAGTGGGGTCTTGCACGAGATCGGCGTTTTTGACGTTGGCTGATTGCCACTCAAGCTTCCACCTATCTTCTGGGGTGAAATGCACCAACCACTTCACACCTCACCTCACATTTGTCCCGTACATGACATGACACATGACATGCACCAATACACCAACCACTTCACACCTCACCTCACATTTGTCCCGTACGTGATATGACACATGACATGCACCAATACATCAACCATTTCACACCTCACCTCACATTTGTCCCATACGTGACATGACATTTGTCGTAATACTAAAAAGATTTGGTACAAAAACATTTTGTGAATGGGGGGAAATTTTACGTTTTCGAATGGGACATTTAAGGTGCCTCTTGTACGAGGTAATCAACACTACTCAAAATATAGGCTGACGCTTCTCTTGTACATTTTATAAAATTTACACTTGAAAATTACACAACATTCGGCACGGTTTATTCGAATTGTTAAGACATTTTCATTATTTTGCACAAACAAACGCCAGTTTCATTACCCGTTTGGCACTTTCATGACGCCATCTTTGCTATTCTGAAAGTAACCGAAAGCAAACCTTTTAGCTGAATGTGCATCATGTTGGAAAGTGAGATTTAAGTGTTGATTGAATCTGTCATCGTTTTTCAAAATGAATAACAAACACTCCGCCGAACAGCGCGCTGTCTTTAACATTTTTCGGTTGTGTATTTTTGGCACTGTGAATTTGGACGAAAGTTGTTTAGATGATTTTTTGTATTGTGCAGTAATTTATTTATTTATTTACGCCCTAGTGGGCTTTTACAAACAGAGGTAATAATAGTTAGGCAAGTACGTAGTATAATGATTAAATTAATAGTAAAAAAATAATTAAATAATAATAATAATAATAATAATAATTGAAAAACCACTCGTAATTTTGAAATCAGAATCAAAGAACATTTAAGGTGTCTTAATAATAATAATTTTTCTGAGTTTGCTAACCATATAATTGAAAATAACCATAGTTTTGAAAAAAATACAGGGATAAATATTCTTCATATTAATCATAAAGGAAAACGTTTAGATAACTTAGAAGCCTTGGAAATTAAAAAATCCCTTAAAAATAATGAATCTATTATCAACAAACAAAAAATATTGTCATATAGCCCAATCATGGATTTGTTCCCCTACCCACCCACTCTACACTAATACCTACCTACCCAATCTACATTATTATCTAGCAACAGCTCCACCCCTACCATAATAAAACATTGTTCGAAACTGTCAAATTAGTATAAGCTTTCCCTGACGGAGGAACGTTTGTTCCGAAACCGGTCGGATTTGCACATCAAATAAGTGGTTTATACAAAGTAAAATTATTTCATTATTCTGTAAAAAAATAAAATTAATTAAAATTAAAATCACATATTGCATTAAAGTAATTATAAAAACTTCGTTTTGTAACTAATATGGAATCTGCAAACATGTCTACAAAATTCCCAAATTTATTGCCAAAATGATGTAATCTATTTATAGGTGTATGAGCCTCATAGTTTGTTTTAAAATTGTCACAGAAGAAGGTAGCACTTTGCCTTGTATTTCCGGTCGTTACGAAAATTTTATTTTGGCGAGAGTTTCAGGGTTGTCAATGTAATTATTAATCAGTAATGTGGGAGGCGGGTATGGGTACCGCCGCCCTCGGAACCATTTATTGGATAAGCAACACCCCTTCCACATGTCACTTAAGTGTTTCGCTACTTTTGGTGACTTAGCAGGGATGCCTGGGTTCATAGAGTGATTCAATTTGTGTAGGTCTTGATGGTTTGCGTTTCCTCACCTATTGAGTGGCGGGCCGGATCGGGAGAGACTAGTTCAGGGGAACCTATTTACCCCTCTAGCCGGACTCTCTCGACCCAGTGGGAGGGATGGATTCATACGTCCGTCATTCCTGGTAAAGAACTTCCTGTCCTAACTTTTCCTAAAATGACCCACGTTATATCATTTCCAAAGGACGCCGAGAGAAACTGCTTTCCTCAGGGTCTGGAGTCTTTTCTCTGTATGGAGCTGATGTTAAAATGTGGTTATATTGATAGGAATAAAAATAGACTGAATTTTTTGATAGCCACGACTATTCAAGAGCAGCAAAGATAAATATTTTCTAACTTTTTACGCATTCTAAAAGATATGAACCATTTGCGCGTAGGTTTCTTCTAAATTTATAGTGTGTTAATTGTTTAAGTCAATTATGCTGAGGCGTGTCTTCCGAAAACTTGAAAGAGATTTGATGGTTTTGTTCACGCTAATTTAATTACGTACCTACGTCAACGGACGAGACGAATGCGGAATGACGAATAGGTCTATTCTGTAAAAAAGCGTGGCTAATTTAAACAAATTTCAATACAGCCGAAATTGGAAAAATGAACTCGTAGAAAAGCCGAAATAATACAACACATAATTTTTTTATCATTATAAAAACATATAAAAGAAATTATGTAATGAAAATAAAATTAATACGATTTAAAATAAAACAAAAATCGAATTTTCTGTTTTTTTTTTAAATGTATTTTTCAAAACTGAAGATTAGTACCTGTAAGAACTATTTATAAAAATGGGCAAACTATAATTCAAAAATATAACCAAAAATATATACGCGGAAAACAAAGAAAAAATTTAATAATAAAAAATCAATATAAACAATAATAAAAAACTCACGCCCGTTACACACAATCATAGTGATGTAATGAAGTAATTAAGTAAATAAAATATAAATGGCAAAAGTACATATACTCTGCCATAGGTCACCTAAAGTGGCTCGCTACGTTTGGTGACTTAGTAGGGGTGCCGAGTACATGGGGGGGGTGAGGTTCGCCAAGATCTTGGAAGCCGATGTGTCTGCCCACCTGCTGCGTGGCGGGCCGGAACGAGGGAGACCGGTATATATTCCCCATACCTATTTCCTTCCCTTATTTTCCTCGGGGCCTCCTGTGTCCTGTGTGGAGCTAATGTAAAAAAGTATTCATATGGATGAAATGATTCATGAATTGTTACTCAGTATAAATTACGAGTATGTTTATATTTTTGGAATAAATAAATAATTAAAAAACGATAAAATAATCATATTCATGAAGTTAGTAACCTTGCTTCAGATAAAAAAAAAAAGAATCAGTGTGATGATGACTGTCGTAATGCAAATTAAATGTTGTACAAACTTCGTCGGAACAATTTAACAGGATAACTTTCATAATGTGATGTAATAAAATGCACCATTTACCCAAGACGTCGAACTTTGCGTTCAAACAGATTCCTAGTGGAATTGCTACGGATGTGTTTTATAACTTAGACACCTAGTCGCATTACATATACCCCCCAGTGTTTGGTGCATCGCTACAACTAAATGGGTTTTCTTTGAAAAATAGTTTAACAACAGCACTAGTGCCATTTATCTTTAAGTGTTCTTGATAAAGAAGATAGATCCCCCTTGTGGCAATCGAGATGATGAAACTGTGTAATTTTATTATTTTCTTTTGAAACACTGTGTGATTGATTTTGTATAAACATCTCGTGTATCGTCTATCCATGATCTTTGTTTCTTTTTGATGTTGTGTCTTTTGATATTTTAAGTCAATTTAACCCGTCAGACTTTTAGCTTGTTCTGTCAATAAAATTCATTTAAATGGAATAATTCTGAAAGTATCAGAAAATTAAAAATTGTTTTTGAAAGGTGATGAAATAAGGTAACAAATTTTATTATTAAAAATAAACATATACTTTTGAAATATAAAAAAAATTATGGAAACGTTTTTTTTTAAATGGCTCACTTTACGTAAATAATAAAAACACAGACATTTTATTAGACAAATGTATCATAAAACTTATTAAAACCTCACTTATTTGTCTTTTCATATAAAAATAATTAATTAACGGTTCACGAAGTTTCAAATTGCGGTTTTTAATTGTTTATTGCGGAATCTTCTTTACCCGTTACAAAATGCTGTTAGGTTTTCAATATTTTATATTAGTTTTATTTAAGATGTGCTCTAACCATTAGAGACACGGCTTTCCGAATTTCGACAAGTGATTTAAAAAAATTAAAATTAATTATAAATTTAAATATTTTAATTTTCTTATCATAAAACCTAAATATATGTGATAAACTGTAAAACATGGAGAATGACTAATTGCTTTTAAACCACAGTAAGCAGTTCATATATTTCTGGTTTAATATTTATAGGTATGAATACTTGGAGCAGGTGGATGAGTTTGTTTATTTGGGAAGTATGTTAACGAGAGATGGAAAGGCTGATAGAGATATTGAAAGTAGGGTGAATGCAGGCAACTCTATTGATGGAGGACTGAACGCCGTTGGCAATAAAAAAAAAACTGTCCAAAGACGCGAAGCTAGCCGTCCATAATAGAGTACTGGCACCTACCCTGATGAATGGCAGTGAGGCACGGAACTGACAGAGGAAGGATGAAAGTAGACTGAATGCTGTAGAAATGAGATCCCTGAGGCGTATGTGTGGTAAAACCATGTATGAAATAATTAAAGTACTTGAATCTATAGGTATCCGAGGTAAACTCCTCTTATTCTTTAAAAACTATTTGTCAAATAGAAAAATGAGTGTGAAGATTCTAAATATAATTAGTAAATCAAGATACATCAAATCGGGAGTACCGCAAGGGTCAATTCTAGGTCCAAAATTATATATTATATATGTAATTGCTATGTGTAAGATTTTCAAAAAAGCTCGTCGATTCATTTTTGCTGATGATACTGCTCTTGTTGTATCAAATGAAAATCCTGAAATAGCTATACAAGAATTACAAAGAGATTTTAACGAGCTTCTCAAATGGGCTCATGATGTAGGATTAATTATTAATGTTAAAAAAACCAAATGCATGTACATAAAATCACCAAGTTTGAAAATGTGGAATGTTCCTAAAATAACCGCTCATAGCTTTGACTGTATACATAGAGGAATTGTTAATGTTTGTGACTGTGAAAAAATCGATTTTACAAATGAATATACTTATCTGGGAATAATTGTTGATAACAATTTTAAGTGGGATAAACAAGTGGCTAAAATTTGTAACCAGCTCAGATCCTTAGCTAGTATTTTTTACAAATTAAAATTTATTTTGCCTCATTGTACTCTTAAACTCATATATTTTTCTATGGTCGAATCTATCCTTAGATATGGTATTCGAACTTGGGGACATGCAAGCACTACTTACATTAAATATATTGAAAATTTACAAACTGCCATAATTAAAAAAATTGTCACAACAAATATTTACAAACAGAGACATAACTTAAAATTACTGTATGGCTCAGAGAGCCTACTTACAATAAAAGGTCTTCACTGGTTCACTACTATTATGGACAATATGGGGGAAAGCCCTTACAAACACCTACTTGTACACAAACATACCACAAGATTCAGAGAAGGAAAGGGCCTAAAAACTCCTCGAATATTAAATAAATATGGAAGCCGTACTCTTGAATATCTAATACCAGTGATTTTCAATAAAATTAATAAAAACATAAAATTTGAAAAAAATGAGAGACTATGTCCTAAAATGATAAAACTATGGTTAATGAACGAAAACTCCATGTATCTTTGAATATCTTAATATAGCTGCCTACATATCTTGTTATTAGGCAGGTATATTGAAATATCTTTTATATTTATAGCTGTAAGTTAAACTATCTAATATTACTATGTGATCTATTCTAATGTTTCCTTAAAAATATAAATGTATTTACAAATATTTTCTTAGATATTATATTAAGAATGTTTAAATTGTTAGAACCTGCAGACAAGCTGCCATATGACAGCTTTGTGGGTCTACTCAAATTTTTGTACAAAATGTATTCTGAAATTTAATAAATAAAAAAAAAATAAAAAAAAAAAAAATCGTATGAGAAACGTGGAGATCCGCAAAGAATGCAAGGCTGATATAAGCGTGATGAGTAAGATCAAGAAAGGAACGCTCCGATAGTTTGGGCATGTCATGATGAACGAGGAAAGGAGTGTAAGGAGAATATATGAAGCAATGGTGAATGGTAGAATAAGTCGAGGACGCCGGAGAAAGACATGGCACTACCAAGTGAATCAGATACTTGAGTCGGGCCTTGTCAAGAGTCAGAATAATAGAAGAGCATGTATGAGACGATGTATGAATGTGAATTAGACAAGGAGTGTGCGCCAAGACCGAGTTGTTTGGCGGTCCGTCCTCTCTGCCTACCCCTGCGGGGAAACGACGTGATGGTTAGTTAGGTATGATATTTATTAAATCGAATGGTCGAATCGAAAACCGAACACTTAAATATCCCCATTGCTCGAGTGGCTACAATCCTAGAAGGTACGAATTTCATTGCAGATTAGATCAACTGTGGAACAGATAAAACGCTTACAAAATATTGATACAGACAAAGACGTTCATCTTCTTCCATCAGTTGCCAATTGAAAATAGAGGAATCAAGTTCCGGATTAACCCGAGGCGCCAAGTGCTAAGTCATGGAACTTGCAGCCACTTATATTACTGACTGCAGAGCAGAATAAATTACTTGTCTAGAACTCTAAAGTATGTCTCTGCATATGATTAGCGTGGCGA
This sequence comes from Limnephilus marmoratus, assembly GCA_917880885.1. Classification (NCBI taxonomy): domain Eukaryota; kingdom Metazoa; phylum Arthropoda; class Insecta; order Trichoptera; family Limnephilidae; genus Limnephilus; species Limnephilus marmoratus. The sequence goes on along the minus strand of OU862911.1, from coordinate 57,159,429 downwards.
GAGAATGAGAGAATGAAGGGTCTGGTGCCAAGTCTTTTAAAATGCACTTAAATTGCGCACGACAGTAGTTAATTTAATCAATAAGGTTTACTAACGTAATATTTAAGTCTCGATATAAAATCACTTGAATGAAGAAAAGCTTTCATATGTTAAGCTAACCAGAAAAGGGCAATGACATTTTAATCGTATACACCTACTCCAAAAGCGACTAAAATCGTCACCATGATGACTCCATTTTTTTATTACTGATGGTCTCCGTCAAATTTACATTTCCGCAAAACCCACATATCTATCTAAAAATCAATTATGTAGTTGATCTCCCAACATTTGGCCCCCCCGGAATGATATCTTCTATAATATAAAAATGAATCGCTAAATGTGTTGGTAAGCGCAAATCTCGAGATCAGCTGAACCGATTTCGCTAATTCTTTTTTTAGAATATTCCTTGAAGTACGAGGATGGTTCTTAAGGAGAGAAAAATTAAGAAAATTGCACAGAAAAATGGATAATTTCAGAAAACATCGCACGTTTGACAGTTCGCGTATTTGAGAATGACATTTTGCAAAACAATGATAGAATTAAATCAGGATTCTATTTTTGAAAATTTTTATGTTGATAAATTTCTTTAAAGTAGGTACTCCCTTAATAGTTTGAATCGAATCAAGAATTTTAGATATTTTAAATAGGTACCTATGTTAGGTACCAAATTTAATATACATGAAAAATGGAAATTTTAATAAAAATTGTAAAAGGTGGCACGCGGGCTGTTTAAAAACTGAATATACTTGGATTGAATATATGGAATGCGTGAGTAAGGTTGGCGGGACGAGGGAGCGGGAAAGGGAAGAGGGAAGGCGGGGAAGGTGGAAGGGGAACGCGGGAGGGGGGAGAGGTACCTGGGAGGGGGGAGGGGATATTGGGAGGGGGGTTCGCGGGACGGGGGTTGGGGGGGAGGCGGAAGGAGAACGGGACGAATGGGAAAGGACACTCAGGGATAAACAATTTCTTTATTAAATGGCAAAGCAACGCATGCCGGGACCAGCTAGTTTATTATAAAATTAGAATTTTTGTGCGTTATTTGCCGTTTTAAAATCGAAAATCGACTTAAAAAATACGTTTAATAATAAGTTGGTATGGATATCAAACGAATTTTTACAGTGTCGTTTTTTTTGTATGCGCTGGTACATCTCTGTTTCCCTTGGTCGCGCCATAACTTCAGAACGACTTTACCAATTTCATTTATGTTTTTTTAAAGTTTTCTAATACTTTGTAGAAGGTTCTTACGGAAATAAAAATTAACGAAATTGGACAGAAAATTTAATAACTTCAGAAAACTTAACGACTATTTTAACTTCGCACGTTTGACAGTTCGCGCGTTTGATGGAATTGAATTTAGCAGTTTTTTTGGTATTAAAGAATTGTCTATGTATTTTTAAAATTATCGATATTTTAAATAGATACCTATGTTAGGTATCAAATTTAATTGATTGTTCCTCAAATATACAAAAATGAATATTTGTAATATACGAAAAGTTAAAATTTGAATATAAAAATTGTAATACAATTGTGTTACAATACATATATATATATATTTTTTAATAATAAGGTTTACATGGTATTTACATGACAATTTTACAACAAAGGTTTTTTTTTTACTAACCTTCCATTAAAAGCACTTGCTTGTGTATGGAAGGGGATATAATATAATGGCACACGAGCTGTTTGAAAATTGAATGCACTGGGACTGAATATATGGAACGCGGCAGATGGTAGCCGGGAAAGGTGAAAGGGGAACGCGGGAGGGTAAGGAATGCGAGAGGGGAACGGGGACGCACGGGAAAGGACATGCAGCGAGAAATTTATTTCTTTGAATATAGGATTGCAACGCATGCCGGGAACCAGATAGTACAGTATATAAACAGTTTTTTCTTCGATGCATTTGAATGAAAATATGTTATAAAATATTTCTATTCGGCGGTATATCCTATCTTCACACCCCTTTGAAGACACCCAGTTATATTTTGTATAAGTATGTTAACTGTATTTTCCCTACACCAACTGCATTTTGTATATAGTACGCCGGGGGCCAATTGTCGAAGGAACAACTGTTGTGGAACCGGTACTTTCACAATCTCAAACTTAAAAGTCTGTCAAATATTGTATTTGTGAGTTAAGTACCTAACTACACATTGTACTTTACGCTTCGGTCTATTACCGACCTACGCGTAAAGTACTATGCTAAATATATACGCCTTTTATACTTTAACTAATAATTCTATTTATCTCCTTTCTTTCTCCGTTTCAATCCTTTCTTTCTTTTCAGTAAACTGTACATAACTCATAAGGCACGATGTTTATACAAACGACATGCGAGAGAAGGCACTAATTGGACTGATTCATTAGTTTTCGTTTGACAAGTTGTCACTTACCATGGAGACCTCATATTCCAAAAGTCATATTCGTAGATACTCAAAATTTTGTACTTTAACAATCTTACTAAAAACGTGGTGGATATATTTAATACAATTGAATAACAACCGTGTACGTAAAACTCTTACTAATAGAAACTGACATAAAATAGTTTATTGAAAAATATATTCGTTGTTTATACAGCCAAAGAGGTTGTTAATCTGTTGAATAAATTTGAAATTTCTCATTGAATTTCGGAATATTTCCAAAGTATTTTTAATGTGCTATGTGCATATTTCTTCTTTCTGAAGACGTCGTAATACAAATACTATTTTAAAAACTAGATAAAACTTTTTTGTTGTTCAAAGGAAGCAGATACTTTGTGATGTGACATTTGTGATTATAATTTAAAATAAAACAATTAATTTTAAACACAGTAAAGTAAACACCAGTTTTAGTATTCGCAGTATCGTAGTTTAGCAGCAAGTTCTCGAATGTGAAGAAAGTACTGACAACATCATCACCAATAACAACCGCGCCTGGCACAATGGACTCTCCGTCGGAGGCTCATCAGTCGATGATTAACATTGACAGCGACTCCATCTTGGAATTTATCAATTCCAAATTTGAAGAAATGAAGGAAGTTATGCTCAACAAAATTGCATCAGAGCTACAAGAAATAAAAAGCTTTACTAACTTCGTTAACGAAAAATACGATGACATAATACACAAACTGTCAAAAATCATGGATACACCAAATCAAGTAAATAAACTCAAGGAAGAACTAGCCGAAAAAGAAAAAAGATTGGCTGCAGTAGAAGTTCACCTGGCAGATCTGGAACAATCAGCCCTATTGAACAGTATAGAAATTAACGGTATAAAATTTCAAGACAACTTATCCCCAGTCCATACTGTGACGCGGATCGCGGAGCTCGCGGGCGTCAAAATGGCACCAGAGGATACCTACAAAATCATAACCAACAAATTAAATGATCAAAAAAAAATCACGATTAATTTCGCAGACATCACAAAAGCTCACACCATGTTAGCTGCTAAATATAGTGATCCGATAAAAAAATTCAACGGGGAAGGAGCCCAACACGTTTACCTCAATGCAGCACTAACACCTTATTATAAAAATCTACACTGGAATGTCAGAAAAAGGGCACAAGAAAAAGAATTTAAGTATGTATGGGTAAAAACGGGAAAAATTTTGGTAAGGAAAACAAATGACTCAAAGGTGGTTGAAATAAGACACCTAAACGATTTACATACTAAGATGATTTAAAAAGAAAAAAATAAAAAATAAAAAACTTAGTACACTATTTACTCAATACGTTTATTATGGCTTCTACAAAAATAAAAACCAATTTTTTAACGGTAATTAACCGTAATATACCAATACCTGATATACCAAAAAAACTAGCATCTCTGAGAAATGCAACTCCAAAACTGATTATAATCAAATTTAAAAATACAAATGATCGAGATGAGTTTTTGGAAACAGATAAAAATTCCAATAAAAAAACAGAGAAAAATAAAGTGAGACGGAACATTAACAAAACAGGATACGAAAGACGACATGAACCTATACACATAAATGGACATCTAGCCACGCACACAACAAGAAGACTATATCTCTACAAACTATTTGCAAGAAACTACCTTTTCTCCTACTTATGGAGTACAACAAGGCGAGTATATATTCGCCTTCGATCAATCAACTCGCAAGCAATTCAATTAAACTCAGAAAATACCACCAACCTCATTGAAGAACAACTAGAGGAAAACCAACCAGAAATTGTTCCTGAAACAGGCGCCAAACTGTATCCTTATATTACTTCGTACTTAATAATAACCCTAAACATTCCCAAATCTTATGTACGTTATCATGTATGGCTTTCCATCCAAAACTTCTATTTTTCATCCTTGTAACAAATGGTTTCTGCACTGAATTTTGACTTGGAAACAATAAATAACACAGAATACACTTTTAACCAAGCAAAAGAATACAAAATCTTTGTCTCAGGAAAACACAGTTTAAGCATAATATGTCAAAACATAAGAAGTATTCAAAAGAACTTTGATAGTTTCTGTGTCCTACTAAATGAAATAGATATAAGTTTCGATATCATTATCCTAAGTGAATGCTGGTTGGGTGATTCTTACACCAACTTAAACTTAAATGACTATACCACATTCCAGACCACAAGACACTTAAATCAAAATGATGGTATAGTAATCTTTGTCAAAGATTCAATAAAATCTTCCATATCAGAAATTAACATAACTGAAGCAAACTGCATTCAAATATCACTTGGCCCATGTCTTTCTATATTTGCTATATACAGACCACCATGCTACAACAATCTCACCCCTTTCTTAAATTCCTTAAATAAACTTCTTGAAAAACATAAAAAAACTCAACAAATAATTATTGCTGGTGACATGAATATTAACATATTAACCTGCCAACCAAAAACTACGGAATTCTTAAATGTTTTTACTCACTACGGACTTAAATCTACAATAAACTCGCCAACAAGAACTACATCACACTCCGAATCCTGCATTGATCATATATTTGCTAAAACCAGAAAAAAAACTTTTTCATCCATTATTCGCTCAACTGTCACTGACCATTTCACAACTACATTAAACATACTTCTTAACAAAGAACAAAGTAAAAACAAAAATGACAACATGAAAGACAAAATAAACTTTAAGTCCCTAAAATCGGATATTCACGATGAACCTTGGACTAATGTACTAAATGAAATAGACCCAAACACAGCACTGGACACATTTATAAATACGGTTGAAACCTACATAACCAAACACACCACAAAAAATCCACAAAAGAACTACACACATAGAGAAAAAAAAATAACACCATGGATCACGAAAGGAATAGTCAACAGTATTCATAAAAGAGATGCAATGCATATGCGAGTCCACAAAAACCCGAATGATAACAAACTAAAGCAAGATTACTTACTGTATAGAAACCTGTGTAATAAGTTAATTAAACAAGCCAAATACAAATATTACAAAAAAAGAAATAAAAATCGCCAAAAATGATCCTAAAAAAATTTGGGAAATTGTAAGAAATATTACTTATTCCACTCCGAAGAAAGATTCACATATCAAAGAACTATTAATAAACGGAGACAAAGTCTTAACAAACAATGAACCTAATAAAATAGCTAATTTTATTAACACTGAATTCGCAAAAGTTGGCTCTACCCTAGCGGAAAAAATTCTTCAAAAAAACTGTACATCAGAAGACTCTTTATACAAACTTTGCTCTTCCATACGACCAAATCACTCGTTCAATGCTTATCAAGTAAATACAAAGGAAATCTCGGATCTTATTAAATCTCTCAAACCAAATTGCGCGATGGGACCGGATAACATTTCCAATCAAATACTGATAAATCTACGAGAATACATACTTATACCGCTTCAACACATTTTCAACCAAAGTTTTAGGCTCGGAATTGTCCCTGACCATTTAAAAATAGGATGTATCACTCCAATACATAAATCGGGAGATAAAACTCTGATATTAAACTACAGACCAATCACTCTGCTAAACTCACTATCTAAACTTCTAGAAAAAGCCATGAAAAAAAGATTACTTGCGTACCTTGAAAAACACAACCTGCTCTCAAGCCGCCAATTTGGATTTCGTGCCAAAATGGGTACAGAAGATGCTTTATCAGAATTAACCAACTACATAGTGAAAAGCATAGATGGCGGATCAAAGGTGATAGGGGTATTCTTAGACCTAGCAAAAGCTTTCGACACTATTTCGCATAACTTACTACTACAAAAACTCAAAAATATCGGTATAACTGGTCAACCGCTAAAATGGTTTGTCAGCTACATTGAAAAGAGACAACAAATAGTAAAAATAAATAAATACAGCAGTGACAAAGCAGATATCATGTACGGAGTACCGCAAGGCAGCGTCTTGGGTCCCATACTATTCCTCATTTATATAAATAGTCTAACTGAGATAAACCTAGGAAAAATTGAGTACAAAGTAATCAGTTATGCAGACGACACTGCAATTTTGTTCAAGGCACAATCATGGGAAAAGGTATTCAAAAACACAGAAACAGGGATGACTGTAGTAAATAAATGGCTACAAAATAATCTACTAACACTGAACATTTCAAAAACAAAATATTTAACTTTTAGCAAAACAAAGGCTGGTCAACCACATAGCCAACCACAACTACATCTTAACCCCTGCACCAATATTTCGTCAAATAACACATGCTGTACTTGTGACAAAATTGTTTATGCAGACAATATTAAATATCTAGGTTTAACTGTTGACCATAAACTAAAATGGGATCTCCATATTAATATATTATCAAAAAAAATACGAAAATTATCATACATCTTCAAAACAATACGAAACATCATGTCATTAAATCAACTAAAAAAAATATATTTCGCACTCTGTCAAAGTATTTTAACATATGGAATTTCAGTTTGGGGAGGAGCAGCAGATACTTACCTGAATTCTCTTAAAATAAATCACAAAACAATAATTAGAATTATGTTTTATAAACCTTACCAACATCCGACGGAACAGCTAATGATCAAAAACAAATTACTAGACGTAAATAAACTATTCATAAGGAAGATCATTTACAAAAACTGTATCAAAACTTCACATCTCCACATTCCTCACTCACAAAACACAAGAGCAAAAATTAATAAGCACTTTCAAGTTCCCCATATCAAATCAGCTTTTGCAAAAAAACACGAATCTTACCTAGCACCACACATTTTCAATACCTTCCTAACACAAACAAAAACTTACGTCACCCCAAATAATTTGAATTGGCTTTTCAAAAGATTTGTAATATGGTTGAATGAAAAGGAAAGAACAGACATTCAAAATATTCTAAATAAATAACATTTCATACAAGTTCTCACGAAATTATATAATATTCAAATAAAACAAATACGAGAAACTGCAATTTTGCAATATTAATTATTATGATTAATTATTAATTATTACTTCTATTATGTAACCGCTATATTCAACTGTCACAAAATTTTAATTTACTTTTATCTAAAAAACAAAGTATGTATGTAAATATTTAATATACCAACATATAATTTATCTTTTTTATCTTTTTACATACATATTTATTTGTTTAAATATTTATTTGTTTAAATACACACATTTCTTTTGGAACAAACATAATATGTGATTTACTCGCCTCGGAACAGACTTTGTCTAGTGAGGCGGGTAAAAGAAAAGAAAACAATGTAAATAACCATGAAACTAAATAAACGCCCGGGTTGCCGGCACTGAAACTGTAACTGTAGTATATGCTACTTTATTTTTTTAAATATATTTATACCATGGCTTCTTTAGTGCTGTGTAATGCTACGCCCTGAAGAAGCTACTGTTGTAGCGATACTCGATCGGCATTAAGTATATATAAAATGAAAGTGGTTTTTATTAAGTTATTTTTTTTATTTTAATAAGAATATTTTAATTTGAAATATGACAAAAGGTAAAAAAAAACACATTTATATTTAAAAGTACAAAATTTACAAAATACATTCTTTTTTTAGGGGATCTGCAAGATAAATGTCATTTTACTTTTTATCTCTTTTATACTTCGACCAAGGCTTTCACACAATAAAAATTTATAAAAAACTTGTAACATAAATAAAAAAATTATAATAAAGCATAATAATAATTCTTAGAGTAAGTATTCCAAAATAATTAAACATTTTGTATTCATTGATTGCGCAATACAAGTTGATTAGTAGGATTTACATTTACCTACACATGCACAAGAAATTTGTATTATTTAAAAAATATATTACTTTCATAGAATTCTTATTAAATTCATGCAGTAACAGTCAATTAAGAAAACAATATGTCTAAATAACCTTACTTTTTCACGACAGGAATTTCATGTATCAAATTGCTGTAACGCGACGTTCCCGCTTTTACGGAGCACAGTTAATTAAAGACAATTTGTATTAGTACCAAGCGATATCTGAGCGTATACCTACAGTCTTTATTCAATGTGTAACTATAACACCGCTAAGGCTGGTAAGTTTGTGTTTATTAGTAAAGCTGTAAATAATTACACAAAATACTTTGCAAGCATTTCATGAAAACTTGCTAACGCTTGCTACTGAAAAAAACTTTTGTCCTAGTTACGAGAACGTCGAAATAATGCGACAATTTGAATTCAATTTTCGAGGCTTATGCGAAACCTTGATGAGAAATCGAAATATTTACCTGTAATTTGCCCTGCCCGATAATACAATCTGCTTTTGAATATCTGCCAACAGTGTCGCACGCTGATAGCGGAATATTATTATTTAATGGCACTATTTGCTTTTATTGGGGTGAAAATCACAGACTACGAGTAGCTTTTCATTGTTATAATTTCTACATACGAATATCTAGTGAAAAAAATTTTTTTTTAACCAATTCATGTAATGTAGATACTATAAATTAAGTAGTCATATTGTGGTATTTAAGTTGGCATTAAGAAGGTTAAGGCTCGGCAACCGGGCCCGAAAAGAAGAAGATGGAGAGATACGAAATTACGAATGTTAGAGGAGCGCGCTAACATTTACAGCGACAAAATCGATGCGAAAATTGCGAAAATATAGAGTAAATAATAGAGAAAAAATCTCGCGGGCATTATCTTAAACAGCATTTATAAAAACATTGTGTATTTTTTCATACATATAACTTGTAAAATAACTGAAAAATTTTTGGAGCATACTTTGCGATTTTTTTCTATCGAGGGAATTGTATATAATTTGCATTTCGGCGCGGGCAAAGTCTAGATATTATCTTCAAGAATAACATATATATTTTTTAAGAGCTTTCAAACTTACCGTGTTTAAGGGAAATATGTAATAAATCGGTACAAATCCGGGTTGCGGGCCCTTAAAGAACTTGGTAGCTATCTTATCTCAATTTAGGAGGCGGATCTGGGTCCCGCCACCCAGGAACCATTTATTGGATAACCAACACCTCTGCCATAGGTCACCCCAAGTGGTTCGCTACATTTGCTGGCTCTGCAAGGGTGCTCGGGTTCATGGGGTGAGGTTTGTCCGGGTCTTGGCGGCGGATGCGTCTGCCCACCGGTTGCACGGCAGGCCGGATCGGAAGACAGTGGTTGAGGGAGTCCCTTTGACTTCTCCAGCCGTACTCTTTCGGAACATCGCCTTGCACCGCAGTGGAAGGGATGGATTCATACTTCCGCCACTTCTGGACATACTGACCCCCAGATTCCTAACCCCCCCCCCCCCCCCCCAATATCCTTTTCCTTACCAGAACTTCCTCTTCTTCCTTTCCACAAAAGACCCTCCACACACTGTCCCCAAGATGACATAGGCCCTGAGGGGAATTACTTTCCTCAGGGCCTCCTGTGTGGAGCTAATATAAAAAAATCTTCCTTTTTTTTTTTTTTTTTTACAGTGAATACCGCACAAGAATCTCAACTGCTCCCGTCTGGAGCCAGTGAGACTATGGCATCCCCAATTGGGGTATGTTGTGAGGTTGAAGGTAGTGGGGAGGGGAAGGAGGTGGGGAAGAGGAAGGTTGGGAAGTACCTGGCTATTCAGATCTGGTCACTAAACACGGCTAAAGCCATTTTCAAGCAACGTTTCAATTCTGAATGGTGGTCTTACACCAGGGCGATACTGATAGTATCTTCCACTCTGGAACATGCCGCAAATATACTATATATTATTTTAAATGAGTTAATTGTGAAATAACACAAATTAATCAAATAAAATTTATTTGCCTGTTATTTATCCTGTTCAGTTAATAAAAATTCACGTGGTAAAAAAAACATTTTTCATAAGCTTTATTTTGAGAATGAATATGTTTAGGAATGTTTTCAACACATTTTTTTAAATGCGGAAGTTTCTTCCCTTTTCAATTTTATTAAAATTTTGATGTGATAAAATACATTGATGGAAATATGTTTACTCACTTACGATACCTCATTTCCTACCTACACTTTTCATCATAACTATCTTCTTACTTGACACGGTTTGAACAATATTAAACCGTTTGTCATTTAAATTAATCTTAGTTATATGAAATTTTTAATTGATACTAGCTGACCCGACCACGCGTTGCTGTGGCTAATAAAACACTTTTTTCATCTACTGGATGGTTATCCAACCTTTATAACCACAGCCGTCTTTGAGTTTATCGCGACGAGACAGACAGATGCCGCGGAGGACTTTATTTTATAATACGTAGAGATGGTGTGAAAGATTATAATAATGTGCATGAAATGCTTGGCGTAACTAACGTATAAGGATTAATACTGTATCCGTCTAAATAACTTTTCAATTACCGCAATGTACGAGACCATTTTTTAGAAGATAGAATGGGTATAGTAAGCTATCCGTAAAACATATATGTATGCCTTCGCGGACTTTTTTCTAGATCTATAAAAGAGGAATATCCCACCATGCATTGTTTTGTTATATCCCAAAAGCAGCGTTTTCGATGAAAGCTACTAGGCGGCTTGACTTTTTCCGACACTTCTAACAATTTCATCGTTATGTTTCAACCAATTTACACAAATCCTTGACAACTTACATACCTAAACCTTCTTCACAAAACACACTATCTGTTGGTGTAAAACGCATGAAAATCCATTCAGTAGTTTTCGAGTTTATCGCGAACAGACAGACAGATAGACAGACGACGCGGGGGACTTTTATATTATGTAGAGATTATGTTAGATTTAATTATTATAATAGAAAAAATAAACATCAAATCTTTTTCTCTCTGTGTTTGGTAAATTACTATATTTATTTTATAATGATTAGGTCAGATTGGTGATAAATTTTGCATTTCTCCTAACGCGTCTAGTGATTCCAGCAGCGTAAAAATAATCGTTTAAATCAATTCTACACCGACTGCTAACAATAGTGGAACTATTATTGGGAATGACGCACTTAAACTAGACAGACTTTAGTTCTTCCAGCGACAAAATGAAAGTGATTTATTCCAAGCAGAGCTTAAATGAAGCTTTATTCAATAGCAACCCTAATACCTAGAGTTGCTCAAACTACGATATCAAGTTAATAAAACTTTTAATCTTGGATTATATGGCTAAGCAAAAGCTTAATGTTAGAATAATATAAAAGCATTGCTGTTACCACGGGTACCCAGGTTTTTATTTTATTTTTCCGTTGTCGGGTATTTCACTGGCTTTGATAGGTCTCTTGAGTTGTATAATCTTGAGTCTAAAGCAGAATTCTATTGGCTTAATGCAGCGATTACTTTCGTGAGCTTATGATTTTGCAGTTCTTTGTGACACCTGGAATTTTCAAATCAACTTAAACATTTTACAATTAATATTTATTGAAAATTATTATGGTCTTTGGACAAATGTCATTATATATGGTATAAATATATATAAAAATGGTAAAATATTGCCCAGATCGTACCTGTAGTCCTGAACGAAATGTTGTCCAAATGGTCAAAAAATACTGTCCAAATGGATGGTTAAAGATTTTATTAGGACAATAATTATTTGTTCATTCGGTATTTATGTATTTTTAATAGTATTTTTAATTTTTTAAGTTACACTACAAATATTCAAGATGTTACCGAATGTCTTGGAGTTTCTTTTACCAGTGATTTCTAACATTATTAATGAGTAAAAAATGTGAATGAAATTTTGGTCTCCGGTGATTATTTCGATGTCTTTTTTCTTCAAAACCAAATTTAAAAAAATCTTTCGAATGTCGTCACTGGTGACTCAGCCGAGTAACTGCCCAATCCCTCACACTGCCCCTAACTCCAATCCAATAACTTCTGATTTTTTATGTTTTTAGTCACTAAGACAAAAAATTCATTTACATGTTTTATTCCAAATAATGTCAGGATCCCCGCTTAAAGTTAGCCAAGTGCGTACCTCAACACCCTGTATAATGCAGAAAGGATTAAGAAGAAGTATGTTTGAATGCATTGAGTAATTAGGCCGTTAGGGAGTCATTCGGATTCTCGGTTCGCAGAACTATATCATACCAAAGCTTTAACCGGCTCTTTTTGTTAGATAAGACTCGTTTCCGCGATCGAATCAAAGAGATTGAACCGATTTCTTGACCTTTGATCAGAACTCATGAAAATGAATTCACTTGTTTTGGCACACTGCTCTGACAAACAGGCCTACTATATTATCTATTTGGAATGTTCACCTACGAGAGGTTAAGTGGTGGCTCTAGTGCCTTTATTCCGATAATAGAATACGTAGGTATCATACTAAATCTTCTTGCAAGAATTGGCCAATCTGTTTGTTTGTTGTTTTTGTTAATTTAAAATGGATTGTAGTTAAATGTTTATCTTGTTTTTAATATAATTATATGCTAACTAACCATGACGTCATTTGTCCGCAGTGTAAGCAAAAAGGATGGAACCTCTCAGAACTTATCTAACCGAACATTTACCTCATACACTTTCATTAACACTTCTGTAATTCCAACTACTGACATTGATCTGACCAATCCGAGTATTTGATTATCTTACACGTGGCAAGTCTTTCTTGAGGCGTCTCTGAATTTATCTTTAATCCACTTGCTTGTCATACCTATACTCTCCTGACAATCCGCTCTACATTGCCGATCAAGTCCGTAGTGGTCCAAAGCGTTGAGTTACCACCTGGGCTTCGAGGTTTCAATCCTCTGGTAGATAAGACAGACCCCCATCACTGCACAAGCAACATTTTCCTATTATATTGATGGAAGTAGGGGTAATTGAAAAATTCTCAGAATTAGCCTTTTCTAAAAAAAAAATCTGTGAAAAATAAGGAGATATTTTGTAGGATTTGTGAAGCTAAAAGAATTTGTAAAATATTTGCTTAGGGATCATTGCTTTCAAAAGCAAATTCTGTAATTTTTGTTATTATATAAATTTATTTTTTTAAATAGAAATTAACCCTTCGAATGAACACCGCTAGAAAACTTAAATCACCTGTCTATCAAAAATTTAAACCAAAGAAATATACAATGAAGAATTTTAACAAATTAAATAATTTTAAACTAAAATTATTTTTTAATTTTAGATAGGTATGAAGTATAAAACCTAACCACTTTATTGCTTGTCTAAATTGTTCCCACGATCAGTTTCAATTTTGAAAATGATACTTAAATTTAAAACAAATTTGTTTAATATTTTGGTAGAAAGCAGTCACTTTGTGGTTTGACATATTAATTAAAGGAAAACAATCACTTTGTTTGTAACCACGATTTATTGATTTAATTTTTATTTACCGACCGGTTTCGCTTAATACAAGCATCTTCAGGGTATAAATTAAAACTGATGAAAAAATAAGCTCACACAATGTATTTTTTCATCAGTTTTAATTTATACCCTGAAGATGCTTGTATTAAGCGAAACCGGTCGGTAAATAAAAATTAAATCAATAAATCGTGGTTACAAACAAAGTGATTGTTTTCCTTTAATTAAATTTGTTTAAGCTTATACCAACTTTACGCCCACAACTTACAACCACTGCGTTCATAACGGCCTTACATGAATCAGCTCATTCGTGATATGATTATGTTAAGAAGTTTATAAGTTCAAATATCGAAAATTACATTCACATAATTGCTAAATTTACGTTTTTTTACAATGTAACTATTATTTATATAGAAGTTTATGTAGGTACAGTATTTATTTTTTATAAACATTATTCTTAACCTTCCGATACTTTCTGATGACTACTGCAAATTGGATGACTTGAATAGAATCCAAAATAAAACCGATATAGTTAGATTAGATTGAGTCGTCGAGTTTAACAAGTTTTGTTTGAATCTGTGACGATATAAACCGAGTCTCCGATTGAATGTGCAAACTTAACTTTAAGGAGTCATTTATCCCCTTCAATGTTTCATTGTCTTGCAACTATCGAATCAAAAGTCTGAAAATAAAAACTGCTTGGATGATTTCTTATCGGAGTTTCTACGAGGGATGAGTTTATTGAAAAAGTTTTGGTTGGTCTCGTGTTGGTACAGGTATTGCAGCCAGAGTTGACACGAACGCTGTATTTTTATTGGCTCATTGGCTGCTATCAAAGATATTGAAATATAAGATATGTGCTATCGGCAGTTTTTACTGGGTGGGACTGTGTTTCCTGGCATAGCCCATATTATTAACCAATACTATTGCACACCTTAAAAAAATCAATTAAATGAACGAATTCATTCCGTATTCAAACTATATTGTTAACCAATACTACTACGCACCTTCAAAAAAATCAACTAAATAAACGAATTTTTCCGCATTGAAACTATACCAATACTACTGCACACCTTCAAAAAACCAACTAAACGAAGGAATTCTTTCCGTATTCAAATAAGGAACTACAATGAAAAATATTATGGCTTTAAAAAATATGTTCATATAGACCATAGATTCCCAACCTTTTTTTGCCCACCGCCCCCTTTGAGAATTTATTTTTCCTAACGCCCCCCAAAAACTCATAAATCTTAAACGGCAATTGTCACGATTATATTTACCACAACGGGGGGGGGGGGGGGGGGGAGCGCAATGGGATGGGAAGAAGCAATATGGGATTTTTATTGTACATTTTATTTAGTTATAACATAGTTATTCATTTTATTTAGTTATAAAATATTTACTCTTATGTCTAATCGGCGGCGTAGCGTGGGAGGGGGTAGATATCCTATTGTTTTATGCCGATTTTTATAATCCCATATGCCGAGTACTCTTCCAATAAAATCATGCTTATAAATTCTAGAATTAAATTTCTCATCGTCATCACACATACATATGCGATGAATTAAAACTACACTCAGAAGATGAAAATGGGTTTTCGTTGATTCTGCCGGCACTTACATTCTGAACACAAAACTGGTTTTTAATTAAATCTGTATGTGGTGAATTGTAACTACACTCAGAACACCGGGGCGGAGGAAAATTTCGCCTCACCCTTATTTGGGTACTTCTAGCGGCGGGGGGGGGGGGATGTATATGGAAATCCTATTTTTTTATTACGACCTTTTTATACACGAGCCGGATATTTATTTAAATCACATTTGACAAGTATTCTTTCAGAACATAAAAATGGTTTTTCTTTGATTCTGGGATTAAATAAACAGTCTGCAACTAGAATTATATAACTGCGAATAACAGAACGTTTTCCTTCGAAATGTGTCAGCAGATGAAACCAACTGGAATGTTACATTCTGAACTGGTTTATATTAAATCTGTACCTGGCGAATTAAAACTACACTCAGAACATGAACATGGTTTTTCTTTGATTGCGGCAGTACATAGAGAGTCTGCCACTAGAATTTTATAACTTCACTTCGAATCAGACAATGTTTTCCTTCGAAATGTGTCAACTGATGAATCCACAACTGGAAATTTACATTCTGAACACAAAATTGGTTTAAATTAAGTCTGTATGCGGCGAATTAAAAATTCACTCAGAACATGAAAATGGTTTTTTCTTTGATTCTGGCAGCACATAAATAGTCTGCAACTAGAATTTTATAACTGCACTTCGAATAAAATAATTGTTCCTTTCGAAATGTATCAGCAGATGAATACACAACTGAAATTCATTCGTTAATACATTCTTAACACAATACTGGTTTTAATTTTAAGAGTGAATCTGTTTGCGAGTTATCAGCTTTAATTAGAATTACTCTCATAATATGCGTGCGGTTTTCCTTTGGTTTGCGAAATTTGCAGCTTAAAAAAATATAATTATAAATATTTTTAATAAATAATAAAAAGGAGTTTTTTTTTTTTCATAAGTTTTTATTCCAGTAAAAAAGAAAATAACATTTTCACTTACTTAACTAGAATATTGTTGGATTCGTAAACGAAAGTATCGGTATCATAGAACATTTTCAAATAATGATTTGAAATGGTTTAAATTTTTCCAAGATAATTATATTATTTATTGTGAAAATTTGCCGCTCCCCTTAAAAGTGACGCCCGGGTCGGGCCGCCCCCCACACTACGCCACTGTGTGTAATATATTTTTTTCTAAAACTACTTACTATAATATTATTTCCTACCTACTTACTAAAATTTGGACTTTACAACATGACATAATCCACGAAAAACTGCAAGACTTTTAGTTTCCTTAACATTTACCGGGAGTTCATTAAACATTTTAAAACATTTATGATAAATGTTGTTTTGTGTTCCCATTTGTGTTTCTCCCTGCATGTCCTTTCCCGTGCGTCTCCGTTTCCCTTCCCCTCCCGCGTTCCCCTTCCACCTTCCCCGCCTTCCCTCTCCCTTCTCGCGCTCACCAGTCCCGCCAACCCCCCTCCCGCGTACCATATTCAGTACCAGTACATTCAGTTTTCAAACAACTCGCGTGCCAGCTGTTACAATGTTTTTATTCAAATTTTAATTTTTCATAAATTACAAATATTCATTTTAATAAGAACAATTAATCAAAACTGGTACCTAAAACTGGTACTAAACAATTATTTTGTTACAAAAAAAAGCTGCCTGCTAAATTCAATTTCATCAAACATGCGAACTGTCAAACGCGCGAACTGTCAAACGTGCAAAGTTAAGATAGTCATTAAGTTTTCTTAAATTATTCAATTTTCTTAATCTTTCTTTCCGTGAGAACCTTCTACAAAGTATAAGAAATCTTTTAAAAAAAAGATGAATGAAATAGGTAAAGTCGTTGTTTTATGGCGTGACCAAGGGAAACAGGGATTCATTTATATATATATATATATATATATATATGTTATGGTTAAGGTTTTCACGGGTGTAAGATGTAAAACACTTTTCTCGGTTTACCCGCGTAACGTAGTCCTGAGAAGGACTTTTTAACTCCTGACGTTTCGGACAGATCACACTGTCCATCTTCAGAGGCCCGGTTAATATTGCAATTTTGCAAACCTTGGATCACTTACTTTTAAATTTGTTGGTTGGATTTTTATATTATGTACGTATTTATTTAATCGTAACATATCTCACTGTACTAAATTTTTGTTGCCTATATTTTTATTTAATTTATATACTTTTTATTCATATCGTAACTTTATCTAAACTATTTGTTTTCTCATGTTAAAGATGGAGGTACTGCCTTTATTGTTTATTATTTATGTAAAAGCCCTCTGGGCGTAAAATAAAAGAAATAAATAAACAACTAAATAAATTAATGTTCTCCAAAACGAGCTTGAAAAATCATTTGTCATATATTTGGATTATAATTGTGTAATTTCTACTATTTAAGAAATTCTAAAAATTATAGTACTTTTTTAAAATTAAATAGTTATAATTACATTGGGAATTCATATGTCAAATATTGGTTTATAAATGTGTAAATTCTGATTATTCAATTGTAAATGTTCTCTAAAATGGCCTGGAAAGAATCTCCTACTTGTGATCTCACTAAAGAAAACACTCATAGAACATTAATAAATGCATTCACTCTGAATGCATTTATTTATGTTCTCCAAATTGACCTTGAAAAAATCACATCTTTGCGATTCTTTTAAAGACATAAAGAAACCATCCTTTAATTATATACAATTCTTAGTGTTCTCAAAAGTTGTCTCAACAGAAGCAAATTCCCGTGATATCTTGAACGAAACTATTTCTTTGTTAAGAATATTATGAACTAAATATACAATTTGGCTGTCCTGAAACGGGTATTCTCCCCAGTTGGACAGACAAATGATCACATTGTAATGTATTGTAATATATATGCATTATGTAAAAAAAAAAAAAATAAAAATAAAAATAAAAATTTCCGGTGTGCAAACAGAATTCCGATTAATATACCTAAATGTTTCCTAGAAACTCTAGATGTTGCAAACCGAAAGAATACATTCATTGATAATGTGTGAGTAGGTACAGGTACATTGGAAAACTAAATTTGTTAGCATTGCTTGTGAAAAATAAAATAAGAACGGAAATATTAAGAAAGCTTTTGAAGTCCTATTTTTGTTTCCTCTTGCACTTTTCACCAGTGAGCAATCGATTTTACATAAAAGTTTGAGCTGAATATTTTAAATTAAATAAAAGTTCAAAGTTTCAAATAAACAGCTGCCAAAGAAAATATCAGAATCTGCAATGCCGAGACCGTCACTGACCGAAAGCTTTTCAAGTCAAAAGTATCTAACCTACCTCATTTTGCGTTAAATATATTATATTAAAAAATAATAACACACCTTTATTTTTATCGAAGGAAGCAAATACCCGTGTGGGTAATATTGTATATTAAATGAAAAAATACATTTTGTAATACACCACTTTTTTATTATTAATATTTAACAGCCGACCGGCTTTCGCTTAGCTTAAGCTTCGTCAGGCTTATTCTATTAACTAAAACTAATTACATACACAAAGAAATAGATACTTTATAGAAACATTAATATAAGAAAAAAAAACATTGAATGAACGAGATGGAAATAGAAAAGAAGACACCTTATTGGTGATAGGAAAAAAGATAAAATAGAAAAGATGGCGACAAAATTGTTACATGAGAGGAGGTTATCGGAATAAATTAAATATGGGACCCATGCAGGTTCACTACATCCTTTTTACGAAAGCCCTCCACACAGCATTCCCAAATATGACATGGGCCCTGAGGAAATTTATTTTCCTAATGGTTTCCTGTTTGGAGTAGATATAAAAAATCTATAATTTAATAGTACTTACCTATATACCTACGTGAGTGGATACAATACAATTATGCATATAGATATAGTTTGGCAAGAAAGTGTAGAAAATATATTGGAACTAAACATGTTCATTACTATGGCAGCACCGAATTATATGACGTTTCCTATGGCTGTCATGTTATCGCATGTTACGGTTGATTTATTGTCTTAAATCTGAGTAGAAGATCGCTGATTTGATAATATTTTTATTCATTGTTTGCCTGAATTTAATTAAAATGAATAAACCATTACATAGTGATGCAAGAGGGGTTATATTCTGCGTTTTTCAACGCTGCCTAGCCGAGTGTCACGCGAAGAAGCTTCTATCTGATTTAGAAGATGTTTACAAACGAACTGCAGAAATGACTGGTACGTAGTATAGTTTGTTTAATAAATTTCATTAGTATTACAAGATGTATGCCAATTTTCGAGCGATAATAACCATTACAATCTGATTTGAGGTTATGTTAAGAAATTCGAACTTGACATTTCGATTTGACAGTTAATATGCGGCCACAGGAAAAAGGGAATAACTCAATAAAAAAATAATAATATGCAACTTCTTTAAACTCGTAGAAAAGTAACTTTTTTCTCGTTTTCTCTTTTTTCTTTCTAAGTGAATATTATCTAGTGTGTGTTTTTAAAACTACCTTCTATAATAATAATTTTAATGATGTTTTTCACACACAGGTAAATCTGAAACAACGGTAAGACGAATCGTCAATGAAGGGGAAAAGGCAGATGGAAAATTTGAAACATTGGGAAAACGGAAAATGGGCATAATAATAATATGTAATAGCATAAGTGCTGTTGATTGGAAAAATTGTTGAAAACACGTGATGAAAATTGAGGCAGAATATTATGCACGAGGCAGTACTATATATGATGATATCGATGAACTGCGTTTAGATGAAGATGAAGATACGGAAGAAGAAGAATCACACGAGGACAAAGACAATAATTACATGTCGGGTGTTGAATTAACAGACTTAAATTTTTAAGTACCTACGTTTTTATATCGAAATAAACACCCACTTAAAACTTGTTTGGTTTTATTTTCCTTCTATTAAATTACAGTTTTTTGTGCAATTTTTTTGAAAATACAAATACGCTGTGAAATATGCATTTTGCCAGAAGTGTTTTTTTAAAACATACATTCTTTGTCTTATGAGCCATCTTGGTGTTGCCATTTAAAACTAGAAAACGATCGCAGCATCATCATTTATTTTCTACACTTAATTGCCTAACTGTACGTTATCATGGAAAAATGCACAATTAAAAAAAAAAAAATTATTGAAAT
The DNA here is from genome assembly GCA_917880885.1 of Limnephilus marmoratus. Lineage (NCBI taxonomy): Eukaryota > Metazoa > Arthropoda > Insecta > Trichoptera > Limnephilidae > Limnephilus > Limnephilus marmoratus. The sequence continues at coordinate 57,139,013 of OU862911.1, read as the reverse complement.
ATACATACATACGACAGATTTACAGAAGAAGGAAAATATATGGTTCTTAAAAACTAATTACATATATAGTAATTTCTTGTTAATGAATCTACCCAATTTAAAAGAAAAAAACATTTATCGTATCTGAATTGGGGAGTCGTGTCATAAGATTTTGAATTTTTTATTGAATTAAGAAATAAATAAGCTTGTGAATGATTACAAATATAGATAGAGAAATTTTTTAACATAATAGTTACTAAATTAGATATACATTATTATACATTAGCAATAGTACACAGAAAGTAAGAAGTATATACTATGTAGTCAGCGAAATGTTTTCAGTATGTGTATTTATATTTACTACAGTTTGCGCAGTTTTTTTGGACTTGCGTGTAAATTGATTATTGATTTATTCGCTAATAAAAGTAACTTCAAATATTATAAATAAACTAACTGACCCGGTAACACGTTGCTGTGTCCACACCGCCCGTTTGTCAGCCCCCTGCCCGCTGCCAGCTTGTCAGCCCGCTCCCTTTATATATTATATATTTCAACCAATTTACACAAAACCTTGACAAATTATACACCTAAACCTTTCTCACGAATCACTCTATCTATTGGTGAAAATCGTGTGAAAATCCGTTGCATAGTTTAAAAGATCTACGCGTACAGACAACGGGAGCGACTTTGCTTTATAGGTATTATGTAATAGATACCTGCTTCGTGACTTAAATCAAGCAAAAATATATAATGGTTATTGTCCGGCCTGGCCAATGGTGCAGAAAGCAAGCATGCTCAACCAACGAAACGACAGGGTTCAGCGGTACCGGCACTATAAATTATTCATTCACACGAATGGAGTAAAACACGACTATATTATATCAAAGTATCAAAGCAACGTGTGGCCACTAAATTAATTTTTAAATAATATATCTGTTAAAAAACCAGAAAAACCCTATAAATCTTGTCGAAATACAGTTTCTGGCTTTAATCGAACCTTTCAATTTGGGAGGCGGATATATAGGCACCTCCCTTTTATTGGTTTACCAACACCCTTGCATAGGTCACCCCAAGTGGTTTGCTACGTTTGGTGACTTAACAGGGGTGCTCGGGTTCATGGGGTGAGGTTTGTATAGGTCTTGGCAGCGGATGCGTTTGCCACCTCCTACGTGGCGGGCCGGATTGGATGAGACTGGTTGAGGGAGGCCTTTTGATTTCTCCTGCCGGACCTTTTCGTCCCATCGCATCGCCTTGCACCGCAGTGGAAGGATTGAATATGGAAAATCATTGCTTCATCCATATTCATGCAAAATTTTCAATATCTTAATACAAAAACATATATTTGATGCACATAATCTTGCCTTATCTTTCTTCAGCACCCTAGATTTTTCGTTATGCACAGATCTTTTCTTGTACTTCCGTGTCGTATATCCTCGGTCTACTGGCAAAGTCCATTAGGTCACTATTTTCATGAAATGATTTAAGTATGAGGTCTTATGTAAAAAAAATCGTCCTCTTTCAACTGGCATACTCCTTTAAGTTGTATATTTAATCGTTTTAAATTTAAACATGTTTTTAAATTCACCATAAGTCATTAATCCGATATTATTGTCAAGCAAAACACATTAAGTCAAACAATATACTCTAAATGTCAATAATACATCGAATTAGACCGTTAAAACACAAGAAAAATTCACTAAGTCAGCTATAAAATAATTTTAAAGCTATTTTGGGGCATTACAGTCAACATTTATTAGTAGGTAACTAATCTTAACAAGCAAAGAACACTAAGTTATTCTTGACTGGTAAAACCCACTAAGTCAGGCTAATTTTGCTGTTATTGCTATCAACTAATATAGCGTTTTGATAAGGTACTTAAGGGTTCATTCTAAATTTAAAAAATATATTTAGAGAAAAAACATTTTGGAGTCCAATTATATTCTTTCCAAAATTGCTAAATATTGAAATGCGATTATCTCAGGATTGTGTTTTAGTGACTTAATGGACTTTGCCAGTAGACCGACGATATTATACTTCTCTAAGCCTTGTGAAGGCCCCCTTTTAATTTTATATTTATTTAATTTTTTTTTCGTTTTTATTTGATACAATAACTTTGATTATTCACACAACTTTTTGATAATATGGGCCTTTTCGGATCTTTCTAATTCGGTCAATTTGTGGTACACAAGGTATTCTTCGAAAATATAATGTCGTTAAGTTTATATCCCACCCCATCTATTCAACGATCTATTTCATAGAATCTATGGAAAAGATCAGTGAGATCTTTTTCTATGCGATAGAAATCCAAAGATAAATCGCTTTCATGTTTCGTTCTATGAAATAGACCATGGAATAGATAAGAGTTAGGTACATTCAATTCATAATGGTTCTTCCGTTGCTAGTTCATGCCATAGATTCGTCAGGGTTGGTACAAGAACTGCTCTCAACTATTTTTCTTAGAAGAAAATTGGTTTATTTTAGATCTATATAGGGCCTAGTATTTAAGTTCTATACGCTGTCTTATTACAGTTCCTTTTCAACTGAAAAATCAATTCAATCTTCCCGGTGCACTAAGGTTATTACAAAAAAAATTCTTGCGAAAGGCGGAAAACCAAACACAAATATTCTGACGTGCCGAAACTCTGACTGGATGAGCTATGTCTCTACAATGATAAATGGAACAAAAAGTCTGTGATCTTTTCAGGAAAAATGGTTATAAAAGTGAGATATATTTTTAGATTGATAAACTCATGGGATTTATTCTGCCTTTGAATGAAATATAACCCGTAGTTTTCTACTCTCCGGTCAGTTGCTAAGAATTTGAATAAATAAATTGGAATTTTTTTACGGGTTTAGAGATGGCACACTTTTTGTTCAGCAGTTTATGAAGCAAAATCTCAAAAAATACCGTAACCGATATCCGCAGAGTTCAATTATTTATTACTTTTTTTTGTCTGATCGAACACTCAATGTAAGAAACTTGGATGATATGAAATATCTTTTCCCACAAAAATAAAATATGTAAAGTTTATTGCGGGCCTTGTTTTGATCTTTTCAATTCGATTTGCGTTTATGTCGAATCACTTGTTCCTGTTTTTATTCCCCGAGATAAGATATACCGGCATACATTTATGTTCAAGTTTATCGGGACTAGTCAAATGAGGACCAGTTACCTACATTTCTACAGAACGGTGGAAATTTTATGTGGCAACGATTGAATTCTGCATAATGGTAATGCGCGTATTATTCCGCGACAAAATATCCCCGACAAAATATCCTACGGACAAAACATCCCCCAAAAAATATCTACTAAATTCGAAATTAATAGAAAACTTACCACTTTTATCTATAATATATAAAAATCAATTGCTGTTCGTTTGTCTCGATAAAACTAGAGAACGGCTGGGCCGATTTAGCTGATTTTGGTTTTGAAATGTTTGTCGTAGTCCAGGGAAGGTTTAAACGGTGAGAAAATATGGAAAAATTGTGAGGAAGATAGTAAAAACAACAATTTCATTTTCCCATGTAAACTGTTCTGTCTACTTTCCTAGAATTGCTAACCGTTCATCCGATTGCGATGAAACTTTAGTGAGTTGTTGTGAGCACGCCCGCAAAGGTTTTTGTATATACTGGTGAACTCTGGCATTATGAAATTTGTATATAAAATTGCAATTGGTGCCACGCGAACTGTTTGAAAACTGAATGTGCCGGGACTGAATGTATGGAATGCGGGAGGGGGTGGCGGATGGGAGAGTGGTGAAGGATGAGGGAGGGGAGGGGAACAAAGGAGGGTTTAAGGGATAGGAAAGCGGTAAGGGGAGTGAGGAGAGGGAAGGCGGAAAAGGCGGAGTGGGAACGCGAGAGGGGAAGGGGACACGGGAGAGGAAGGGGAAGCGGAAGGGGAACGGGACGAATGAGAAGGGACACGAGCTCTGGCATCATAAATTGGTATAAAAAATTGCAATAAGTGGCACACGAGGTGTTTGAAAACTGAACGTATCGAGAATGAATTTATGGAATGCAGGAGGGGGAGGGGAACCAGGGATGGCGGAAGGAACTTGGGAGGGGGGAGGAGAGGTATCGGGAGGGGTATCCACGGGAGGGAGGAGGTGATTATGGGAGGGGGAAGGAAATTCGGGCGGGGTTTCGCGGGACGGGGAAGGGGGGAGTAGAGTGAGGAGAGGGAAGGTGGAGGAGGAGTGGGAACGCCAGAGGGGAAGGGGACGCGGGAGAGGAAGGGGAGGAGGAAGGTGAACGGGACGAATGGGAAAGGACGCGCGGGGAGAAACAATTTCGTTTTTAAATGGCATAGCAACGCATGTCGGGTACCAGCTAGTTGTTTATAAAAACCAACATGTTTCGATAGCAACGCTCACTTCTTTAGGGTTTACTATACTAATTATAAATAATAATAGACATAGACAATGGTGTCAATGGAAAGACGAGATTGGGCAGAAGGAAGAAGGGCATTTGTGAACAATTTACAAAGGGAACAGGTTTAATATTGGGTCATTTAAAAACAATTTTTGATTATTAATAATATTCACGCTCTTTCTGATTTCTAACATATCTAATTTATTCAACTGAATGCCATTAAAAATTACAATGTAATAATTCTATTCAACTATTGAAGTTAACCCTGAAGAAGTGAGCGTTGCTCACGAAACATGTTGGTTTTATAAACAATAAAAGTGGTAAAAACTAAGTATTCTATTAATTTAGAATTAAAATGGTGTCGCAAAATAATTTTGCTGTGTTTGAAGAAAGGAACATACATACTAAAACTTAACCTAAACTAACAAATAATGGTTATTTCCTTTTGGGGTATTATGCCGTGTTGCGCTACCTCCTCCTTTAGCCAACGTTTCGGACAGCGTTACAGTGTCCATCATCAGGGCAGATGTGTAAATAACCATAAAATTTTTGGCCGTGAAAATCTAAAATCATATCTAACAAATAATGGGATAAAAATAATACGGACATCCTGTAAAGACAGTAAATTATTGTTCAAAAATAGTAAAATGGGACAAAAATAATACAGAAAATAATAATTTATTGTCTTTACGGGATTTTTTGTAAGGTTAGGTTTTAGTAGATATTTTGTCGGAGCATATTTTATCGGGAATATCGGTTCACGGGATGAAAAGTCGCTGAACCCTACAAAACTTGTAGTCCTGAACTGAAATAGCACTAAGATAACTTTCCGTAGCCGGTTTAACCACCGCACCGGAGCGCTAGGCGCCCACAAAGTGGGTAGATAGCTTAGGGAACGTACCCATACTACGTGACCAACTTTTTGCAATTTTTAACCCCCCCCCCCCCGGTGACCAAAAACCTATGGACGCCGCCGCTCATTTGTACCAAGCGTGGTATTTTGAAGACCCCCCCCCCCCCGAACAGGTCACGTAGTATGGGTACGTTCCTTTACACACTTGCACAATGTGGGCGCCAAATTTAAAAAATAATAACAATTTATTTGAACCTTCCCGCGGCTCGAATGTTCGTAAGTTGCAAGCTGAGATAATGCTTTCACCGATAATCAATAGATGGCAGTGAAACGTTTCAAATGAAATTAACAATAGAAGTGGGTTGATTCACTCATTTTACGGAATCAATTCCGGACCCATATTCGACTGAGTGGACTCGATTCACTGGACTCGCTCCTTTGATTCCGGTGATTCCACCGGACTCACCGAATCAAACTCATTGTGGCGCTCCGCCGGAGTCGTTGAATCGGCCGGAATCAAACTCAGTTTGGCTCTTGCTGATTCAATGCCAGAGTTGATTCCGCCGGACTCGCCGAACCAAACTCATTGTGGCGCTCCGCCGGAGTCGTTGAATCGGCCGGAACGAAACTCAATTTGACTCCTGCTGATTCAATGCCGAGAGTTGATTCAGCTGAACTCGCCGTACTCGGTGGAATCGTGGAACGTTACGGAGTTAAGGAATCATGTGTTTAAGTAGCCGGGCGTGTGTACATTAACATGCTATTGTTTATTGCGAGCGAGAAGTCTTATCTTTATATAGCTAATAATAATGTATTTGACATGAGTGATATCTTTGTCGGCTTTATGAGAACCGTGTAAGATATTTACGATAAATTTGAAACTTACGAACAGTGGAGTCCTTGTATAGCAGTGAGCCATGGAACCGGCAGAGGAAGGATGAAAGTAAACTGAATGCTGTTGAAATGAGATCCCTGAGGCGTATATGTGGTGAAACTATGTATGATCGTGAGAGAAATGTGGAGATCCGCAAATAATGTAAGGCTGATTTAAGCATAATGAGTAAGATTAAGAAGGGGACCCTCAGATGGTTTGGGCAAGTAGAGCGAATGAACGAAGAAAGTAGTGTAAGGAGAATATATGGCAAAATGTGAATGGTGGAAGATGTTGGGGACGCCCGGGGAAGACATGGCAAGATCAAGTGAATCAGATACTTGAGTCGGGCCATGTCAAAAGTCAGAATAAAAGAAGAGTATGTTTGAGACGATGTATGAATGTGAGTGAGGTAAGGAGTGTGTGCCAAGATCGAGTTGTTTGGCGGTCATTCCTCTCAGGAATGAGAAGAACCCCTGCGGAGAAACGGCGTGATGGTTAGTTAGATATTTTACGTTCTTCATAAAACTAGTAATTCACCAGAGTATCACCGGCGCGAACTTGCGGGAAGGCAAATTTGCTCCGTGATGACCGACAAAAGGTAAAAAGCAGTGCTCCTTGCTATCTTTTGACTAAGATATAATGCTATTTCTTTTCGAAAAATGTTTTCACGCTGTCATCGCGCCCCGCTAGAGCAATACAACGCCGCCCCGCTTGCGCCACACACCTCATCCCGTGAATGAGTCCTGTATTCTCACTCTGTCACTCGTTCCCGAGTGATAGAGTGACAAATCCCTGCCCGGCCTGCGCCGCGCACCTCCTCCCGTAAATGATTCCTGCCGCCCGGCCCGCGTCGCACACTTCCTTCCGCGTCAACCTCGCCCGAGTGCGAGCGACTCCGGAACTGATTCATAACATTTTGCGGACTCGGAACGAATCAAACGCATTCGGACTCGGAATCTTTGGATTCGTTCCGGCCGGAACGACACACTTCTAATTAACAAGAGCAGTTAAAAAATGAAATGTTTTTGAAATGTACTGTTTGTATGTTAATTGCATCAACGTCGATAAAATAACTTGATTTTTGGGTATTTCTTTAGGAAGTAACGACACTTTAAAACTTTTCCTCTAGATTTTCAATTGTACCTGACACAAAAGCTATTTATTTAATTCAATATACGCCAAGTAAATTTATAATAAGGCGTGGTTTTATCACTAACTTTCGCGGACTAAATGCACGACAATACCATAGACATCTATTAATATGAACATCGTATTGAAAGGACATTTGGGAGTATGGATACTGCTTCCCCGAGAACCATTTATTGGATAACCAACAACCAAGTGGGTAGCTAACCCCAACCCCAATAAGTTGCTTAGCAGGGGGTGCCCGGGTTGTCTGACGTCTTGACGGCGGATGCGCCAACATATGTGTGGCGGGCCGGATCGGGAGAGGCCGATTTGGGGAGACCTGACCTCTGACTTCTCCTTGGTCTCTCTCGACCCATCGTCTCGCACCGCAGCGGGATGGATTCATGCGATCGTCACTCCCGGACATATCGATCCTAGAATCTTATCTTATTCACCACTTATACCCTTTTCCTTCCCAGAACGTCGTTTCCATCCTTTCCCTAAAAAAACCCTTGATGTAGCATCTTCAAAGACGACGTAGGTCCTGAGGGTAACAATTTCCCTCAGGACCTCCTGCGCGGGTTAACATAAAAAATACCTATTATTGCGTATTTTTACATATTTTCATACTCGCTAAATTTCATTTTTTTCTGGTAAATGTCCAAGCACACACTTGTTGTTTTTAATTATGCAAATATGCCACGTATGAATAACCTGAACACATGAATAACTTCGTGACAAAAATATCCGTAATTCCTTTATTATTCATTTACATTTTCTGGATTCCCGAACCACGTCAATGCGGATAAAGTCACGAGCCTACGGATAGTACAGTACTTTTGCTGTACTATAAAATAGTACGGAAGACATGGAAGAGCATAATGGTAACTAATGGTAGATTCAGTGCACTGGGATCATTATTAATTTTTGCTAAGAATTATTGAGTTTGATAATTTGGAGGCAAATCACGCACTTCGAGACTGTTTCTTCAAAATCCATTTTTCCATGGAAAATACCTCAAATACGGTATTAATTTCACGCCTTATATAAAAATCCTTTCATAATATTTCATACACTGATATAGAATACCTGAGATAACTCGAGTAAGCAAGCTAACAAAATCAGTTGGTTTAAAAAACGTAACTATTTTAGTATTTGAACTTAGATACTGAAGATTACCTGTGTCATCTTAGGGAATACTGTGTGGAGGGTCTTTTTAAGCCGCCGCTACCCGAATTTCTACCGATTTCTTACATATCTCCCTTAAACATTTGAAGTTTTTAAGCTCTTAAAAAAATATATGTTATTTTTGAAGATAATATCTATATATTCCCCATGCCGAAACCCAAATTATATGAAATTCCCTTGATAGAAAAAAATTACAAAATATGCTCAGAAAATTATTATAAACACGTTTGTTTCAGTTATTTTACAAGTTGTAGTTGTGAAAAAATTCACGATGTTTCTTTTATTGATACTTAAGACGCCTTCTATGAGATTTTTGCTCTGTTTTAAACGAGTCGTGTTTTATTAAACATTTTCACAATTTTCGCTTCAATTTTATCGTTTTAAATATAAGCGCGCTCTCTCCAACATTCGTAATTAGATATCGGATACGGTGCATTAAGGAAAGGAAGAAGAGGAAAGAAGAAAGGAAGAGTTCTGGGAAGAAAAAGGTATGACAGGTGGGTAGGAATCTGAGGTTTGTGTGTCCAGGAGTGACGGACAACTGCGGTGCAAGGCGATGAGTCGCGAAAGTCTGGCTGGAGAGATCAAAACGCCTCTCTCAACCAATCTCTCTCGATCCGGACCACCACGCCGCAGGTGGGCAGACACATCAACCTCACCCCATGAACCCGAGCAACCCTGCTAAGTCACCAAACGTAGCAAACCACTTAGGGTGACCTATGTTAAAGGTGTTGGTCATACAATAAATGGTTCCCGGAGTGGCGGTACCCACACCGCCTCTTAAATTGTATGAGTCCTCCAAAATGATTTGAAAGCTTGAAAGATTTATGCGGACATTTTCTTGTCTAATTTTAAAGCTGAATACTTTCCTGTAAGGTACACCGATAATTTAATCAATAACAGAATATAAATCGCGTGGGGTGAATGCCCAACATTGCTAAGGAAAAAATTCCAAAAACGTATTCATTAAATTTGCCAGTCATAGCTACAGCACTAAAAATGCTCCTGCGCCTACGCGTTCGGAAAAACACTCAATGGAATGAAATACGGCTTTGCAAATCACAAGTATTTCCACCTTCCCCGTGTCATAGCGTGTCACATTATACTACCGGATTTAGTTATTTACCTTAACGTGATCCGATATTATTTGGAAACTTTAAGCTTTCTTACGGAATTCCTTGGGGCCGTAAACTATTTATTACGAGTGACATGCTACACGTTTTATTGAAACAGTTAAGTGCTGTTGCCTTCATTTCCAACACCAACATATCGACAGCGGGTTGGTAGAACCCTTCAAGCTACAAAATGGAAACTTTACAGAAGACGATAAAAATGAATATTTACAAATTCGTATAACTAATTAAAAATCTTAAATTGGGTAAAAAGTGGTTATTTCACATTTGTTCATCAAAATTTTAATCTAAAATATGCAATTCTATTTATAATTATGCAAGATTTTAGGTTTGATAATTATATCAACTTTTTTTTTAAATGCCTAAATTAACAAAAGTTATTATTTATTTATTTATTTCAGGTTCTCCATAATATAAGAGTTATAGGTACACCAAATTATTACGGAGAAGATTACAAAATTTAAAAGAAGAAAATAAATCCGTGGGGGCAGTTTAACTATGTTGCGACGTATGTCAAAAGATAGTTACAGAACTCTCTATAGGTAACATTGAAGATGTCGATGCTCAATGCAAAATCGTTAAGCAGTTGAATTGCTCTGTTTAATGACGCTTTGTGATAGGAAGAAATTCTAGCATTCGGAGCATAAAAAAGTGCGTGGGATCTCCCACGGGTATACGCGTTAGGGGCATATAGGTTAATCTTCTTTAACGTAGTTGGATTCAGTACAGTACCGGAGATCAGCTTAAAAAATGTTTCCCCAAAAATATCATGTTGATCTTAGACTATTCTACTTACACAAAACCACAGATAAATTACATTCCCGAAAATTGTATTGGTTTGAACGGTTTTAAGAAAACACAGTCCATATATTTTTATTGTTATATATTTATAGGTATTTTTTAACATCAGTGGCGTGCCGAGTTTTTATAACTCAAAACAATAAAGTACCTTAACTTTTTAATGATCTAAAAACATTTTTGTCACACGCAAAGAATATTATAAAAAATTAGAGAAAATTTTTTGTCTGGAAAATCAAATACATAGTCACAGCACGTCGCGACGCGTCCTTCTGACTTTATATTACACACTATGTACCTCTGTACCTGTATCACATAATGTGTCTTATTGTCGGTGAGTTGCCTGCAACACGAACGAAAGAATTGCACAATTTTACCTTGGTGGAAATTACATTATTCGTTGCTTTTGTTTATGTATTGGTCCGCCACTGAAAGTTGTTCGTAGTATATAAATTTAGATAGTATTTAGTTATAAAAATATTATATTTATTTGTATTTTTTATGTGTTATTTGTGCTGGTGCCGCATTAACCTGTTAATTTACACAAAAATTATTTGGAAAGAGTTTTTTTCACAATGTACATTTGTTACCTAATTTTATTTATTTGCTCCCGGTTCATGTGTCGAAACCGGTAGCAAATAAATATAATTAAGTAACAAATGTTTATTGTCAATAAATCTCTTCAAAACAAAATGTCTACAATTGTTACATAGTTAATGCCAAAGATATCAGGAACACGTTAAGCCCAAGAAATACAAACAAATCGTTTATATTAATTAATTAAAAATTTTAAAAAAGGTTGGAACTCCCGCACGCAGTCCCATCTTAACCAGCAAATGCCAAAAAACATTGGATGCCCCCTTGGAAGCCAAGAACAAAGGTGCGAAAATTTGGCTTCCCGAATTTTGCTTAAATATCCGTATAAATACGAAAATGAACTGATATTGGTATATAATGAATAATATATTGATAATGTTATTTTTACATAAACCTGAATAGATATCCTACGTGAAAAAACACATTTCAAAGGTGATTGATAATAAATAAATACCTTTATATGCATTTCAAAAATGAACAAAAATGCTAAAACTCACAACTTTTCGGTTTTGACAGCGGTCTGAAGTCACAGATAAATTAATTACAAAAATTCTAGAGTTGTCACATGAATGAAATTTTTTACCCTACCTATAAAGATATTGGTGCAAGCTATTTTGACCTTGTTTTTGTACAGTTTCTTTATACATAAGGGTCAAAATCGCATATAAAAAGTTTTTTTTTTGAAATTTCATAGGGGACACCGGTGTCCCCTTGGCCTCCCAGGGGAACTATTTTTGTGATACAAGCATATTTCATAATGTACTGTTTGTTCGTCTTTGAGAAATAAATAAATAACTTGTTTTGATGTAGTGGATTCTACATAAGGTACATTAAAATCTTATTATAAATCTTATCTTAACTATAATATCTGCCATTACTGGAAAAAAGATGTAAGAAAATTTTTACGTTCAGGGTAAAGGAAAATTCTTAAAATATTTCCCATATTTATAAATGGTTGATCTTTTTTACTTTCCAAAATGTAAGTTCCATTACATTGTGATATATGTCAAAAGAGATTCGCGTTAAAATTTAACACGTAAAGCGGTGGACCCATATGGAAAAAAATATTAAACGTTCACGAACTAAAAAATTATTCCACCAGCTAGTTTTGGAAAGTTACAAAATATATGGTGGGCCCAAAGGTATTCAAATAATTTGCACTTTTGTAATCGTGCTTGCGGGGATTCCGAACGAGGGAGGAGAGCGGGGGTACTTATGCGTGGCTCCTCGTTTCTTGGAAATTTAGTCAATGGATCGCTTTACGGGAGATCCACGCGCTTTCTGGGTAAAACATTTTTATAAAAGCAATGATGTTGTTCTTTTTTGTTCAACTACGGTTTTATTCTGTTTTACAAAACAATGATGCATGCCGCCGATTTCGTTCACCTAACCAATTACAGAGTATTATTAAGTGCCCAAGTGTTAATTTAATTGAATCATGGTTTAAATTTTTCGAACAAACCGGCAGGACTAACAAACAGGGCGGCCATGGAGCAAAAGAAATTGGTTAAAGAAATTTTCCCTAACAAACTGATCTTTCATAAAGGAGATATCTAACCCCAACTGAACCCAAACATTTTTAATGGGATGTATTTTTGTATATTTATATTTTATCTTACTAGTCGTGTCTACTAAATAAACCGGCGACTAAGCTTCAATTAAAGGAGAACAACCATCAAGAAATGGTCAATATCCCCCGAGATTAAGGGCCCGATTTGAGGAATGTCAGCGGCGAGATGGTGGCCATTTTGACGAAATTATTTTTACGAAATGATTTTCCAGCGTATTTGATTTCTTATCAATAATCATTTATTTACATACAATCGGTATTTTTTTTCATGATTATTTCAAAAATGCAAATGTTTATGGTCCATCCTATTGTACTACGCTTAGTTTATTTTTTTGCTCAGTTTGTACATATTTGGGAAAATTTCAGTTAATGCAGCAACCAAAGTAAGACAGTGTAATGTTATGTCTAGGGGGCATACATTAATTACATGAACAGTTTTTCTTCCAATCTTGACCCCTCCCCCCCTCTTGGTGAGATGAATTTGGACCACTTCGTATATTCTTTTCAAGAAAAGTAAGATTTTACTGGACTTCCCCCCTTCGAGCTCACGTAATTAATTTATGCACCCTTAATTATTATGCATCATTTTGAGAGTTTTTCAACTTAATAATTTAAAATTTTATGATAACTTAAATACATACGATTTCTGCAATTAGCGCTATTATAAAAAAATCATGATATCACAGCGTATTGCAGAAATTTTTAAATCCATCATCTGAAATAGAAACACACCGACACAAGTCGTAATGATAATAATTGAATCATCCAATTTGAAAACACATTTGGCCTGGGCACTAAAACACCTCTTTTATGATAAAATTAATAAAAGTGTTGCATTGGATTTATGTCTGGTAGCCACTTCACGTCTATAAATATCTTTGAGGTTAACATATTGTGTAACCCTGAAGACATGAAAAGGCAGTAAAATTGGTTTCTGGGATTTATCGACCAAAGGGCAGGGAGCAGAGCATGTGTTATTAATTTTATATGGAGATGATTATGTTTGCCACATAATTATATATTCTATACAAGTAAAATAATACTGTAATATTCATAAAGATTTATTGAAGTAATGATTGCAGGTAAGAAAAAAAATCAGAGTGTGTAATTCACACGCAGTAGAAGTGAAACTAGAAAGTTGCTAGATTTTTAATATGATATTTTTTTTATAATAGTCCTGATGATGGTACCGAACGAATCCGGTAGACACTGTAGACAGTGAAAATATTTCAATAAAGTGACTTAAAACCAAGTATTTTCTTTTCATTTTTGTTTTGAAGAGTTTTAATTTTCAATGTACATTTGTTAATTTTAAGTACATTGAAAATTAAAACTCTTCAAAACAAAAATGTCTAGAAATTGTTACATAGTTAATGCCCAAGAAATGCAAAAAAACATTTTCTTTTAATTTATTTAATAAATCATTTTTTCATTCAAATGCATCAAGGAAAATCTGTTTCTCTATTTATGTATACACAGCGCATAAGTACAAAAAAATCGAGACGGTATTTTTGAAGCACAACTGAATATCTTTTACGTTTGGTTAATTTATTTATTTATTTATTTATTTATTTATTTATTTATCATTAACGCCCTTATGGGCTTTTACATACATTTACATTTTTTTTTATATATTTTAGTACATACAGGTGTGTTTAGATGACAAAGAACAAAACTTTTCACATATTACATAGAAGTAAAGCTGGTAAGTAAAATGTATAGCATTATACAATAAAGAGAAAAAAATAAGTTTTAGAGCTGCAGATAGCATAACATATGTATGACAAATAATAATAATGAGTGGGTTCTTAATATATGTGTAATTTATATGTGTTGAATACATAGCGAAGTTGATTTCAAACAAAAATACGCACTACCGACTTGAACCGCACTAAAATTAATATTCAAAACGATTCCATTTTGATCAGTTACATTGTCGTCAGAATTTCTGCAAAATTCAATTTAAGAAGACAAAATACTTTATACTGATACCGTGGAACATTTCAGATAACATAACAAGTGGAACATAACAAATAATGTCAGATACTTCAGAAAACTATCACGGAGAGGACAAATGAGTTCGATAATATAACCGAGTATTTAATTACAATCCAATTAAAAATTAGTCAAAGTATAAGCCGTTAAAGTAATTTTCTTATTATTACCTATTACAACGATAAACAAGAAGAGTTTTTGTAAAGTTTGTTTATAAATTATAAATTACTAACCTTTGTTCCGCCGTGTATGGTAGGTGTTTTACGGAGCATAACTATGTATGTTTACGATAAACTGTGCACAGAAAGTTTCAAACTGGAGATTTATAATTCTATTGTAAGTATTCCAATATGCTGAGTTTAAATTTCGACACTGAATGATGACGATAAACATCGATTGTGTTATATTTATTTCCAAGTCTGTGAAGCCTTTCGATAGGCGAGTTTTCGAAGTAATTATTAGTAGACGCGTTAACAAAATACGGCGCATTCAATCTTGTATTACGGGTAGGTACCCGCAGTTGGATTAGTTTGGTTAAATCAAGGGCGTCCAGTCTGCCATTTGATATATTGAAAAGACATATTAAATCACTCATTATTCGTCTCGAAGTTAATTCATTTAATTTTAGTAATTCCATTAGATATGTGTAGTTAAGCTCTTCGATTGGAATTCCTAATTTATAGTTTATAAATCTCAGAAACTTATGTTGCACTCTCTCAATTTTTTGTTGGTGAATCTTATAAAAAGGAGCCCAGATTGTTGAATTGTACTCTAAATGGCTTCTCACCAACCCAGTGAACAGCAATTTAAAAGAATTAATTATTTTAAAATCTTTTACCGTCCTCAATATAAACCCCAAGCTTTTCATGGCCTTGTTAGATATTTCGTTTATATGAGGAACAAAAGATAATTGACTGTCAAAAATAATACCTAGGTCCTTAATTTGTTCAACTCTTTTTAGAAAGATATTGTTGATACTGTATTCATATGTAATAGGGTTTTTAATTCGGGCAAAAGTTATTGCTTGACATTTTTCAATATTGAGGAACAGTTCATTATGGATGCACCACTCTTGTAGCCTCACAAGATTTGTTTGTAATACGCAACAGTCATTGAGATTAGTAATTGTTTTGTAAATTTTAAGATCGTCCGCAAATAAAAGTACAATAACTCCATCAAAGATTGTAGTTATGTCGTTGATGAACAAGGAAAACAATACTGGTCCTAGATGTGACCCCTGGGGAACTCCGGTGAAGATTTCGAATTGATGTGAAAAGTTTATTTTATATATTGGTAAATAATGCACAAAACATTATAATTTTATAGTAATTAACATTTCAGGAGATCAACTGTCGGGTCACCTTTCAAGTAAGATGATTTAATCTGGAATTATTTTTATAAGTGAGCAATATACCATAAAATGCAGACTCGAAATAGAAAAACAACATTAAGAAGTTGTAGTAGGGGGCACAATAAATTTAAATCAATTTTATAAAATTCGCTGATTTAAGAGTCCTTTTAGTAGACATGGAACTTGTAAGTACCTACTGGTATTTAGTGTTAAATAAAATAAAGTAATTATTATATGGCCTTCTACATCAATGTGGTGTAACTCTAAGTGACCAGCTCAGGTACGGGGGCTCCATCGAAACCAGAGTTAAGTTAGCCTCTCAGAAACTGGGCGTACTGTACAGGGCCCGCAGATACTTTAATAGTACACAACTGCTAATCCTGTTCAAATTGCTGAATTTGGCAGCCACCTCTGGTCTGGAGCTCCGAATTACCTAAAAAATACCATCGACTCTCGCCTCGACTCGGGCGGTCCGTTTAATAGATTTTCCCATCTTAACAGACGGACTGCAATTTTTAGAGCACAGGCGTCAGGTGGGAATGCTGTCCCTGTTCTACCGGTATTACAATGGAAGATGCTCCGAGGAACTAGCGTCATTGATCCCCTCGGCACCGGTGCATAGGCGGGAAACACGCCAAACACGCGCCCAACATTTGCACACAGTTGTCATTTGTCATATGGGAACGGGTCGTTTCTTCGACTCTTTCTTGTGTTCAACAGCTCAGCTGTGGAACGATTTGCCGGCCTCTGTGTTTCCTCCCTCCTACAACATAGGTCTCTTCAAGACCCGTGTTCACTCCTTCCTTTCCTCAAAAAGACCCTCCACACAGCATCTTCAAAGATGACATAGGCCCTGAGGGAATTTATTTTTCTCTGGGCCTCCTGTGTGGAGTTAATGTAAAAAAAAAAATTATATTAAACCTCTGTTCTAAGGTTATTTTCTGAAAATTGATCCAAGGTTTGAATTGAGACAAACTACAAAGGAGATCCCGGAAAGAAAAATATCTGGAGATAAAGGAATGGATCAAATGGTTCATTTTCCATAGATATGTAAACCAATGACAAATTAAGATTACTGATCACTTTGAACTTTAAGAGATTTAAGACCGCACGTGATGATGTCATAATGGATTTCTTCGCAATGCCCAGAGGAAAAGTTATGGAAAATATGCAAACGTATTAATGAATGAATGATTATTAGGTACTTATGACATTCATAATTAATTGTTCAATTTAAACAGACAATATCACAGGTACATACTTGACTCTAATTATAATCATGTGTAATTTGAAATTCTCGGTTATGTTTTGTACCAATAGATATTTCATTCCTTGAACTAGAAACTCGTTTCACGGCAAGTTGGTACAATAATTTACTTGAGCTCGCGGTTGTAACACAATTAAAATGTGGTGTTTAATGATAAATAATTGCATCAAAGCGTTTATTAGTAATAATATGTAATGACATCGCGTAATTGGTAACATAAAAGGACGCTAGGGCGTAAAGTAAATAAACAAATAAGCGGTGTATCGTTTTTGTTCGATTAGTATGACTATAACGTGTCTTTTATATTTATTATCTAAGAGTAAATGTAACTTTTCACAATTTTTTTATGCGTATTCACGATGGGACTACTGCCATATGGTAGTAAGCTAACCTGCCCTGGCTATCGTAATATGGGAAAAATGTACAAATAAATATAGAATTCAGTTAAATCTGACATATGGCAGCAATCCACTATTTATTTATTTTTATTTATTGATTAGCGCCCTTTTTTGGGACTTTTACGTATGAATGGTAAGAAATATACAGTATTTATTGTACATAAACTGAACTGCCTCAGTAACAATATTTTATATTTGTTTAAAGATAAATTGAAGATGTCCACTGACTTGGTATAATTGTTTCCCTCCATTAGTATTCTGGGCAAAGAGGAGTACGTATGGTAGTTATGGTAGGTAGAAATAAATCTTAACTTCTAGTATTACGTATTGGTATCCGGAAGCTTATCAATTCAAGCAATACCGGACTATCAACTAAATCATTTAGAATTTTATGTAGAAATACCAAGTCAGTGAAAATTTTTCGGTTAGACAATTTGAGCATATTCATATTATTTAACAGAGTGTTTTAGTTTAACATAATGTGGGTTCCAGACCGGAGAATTGTACTCAACTTGACTTCTTGCATAGGCGAATTATAAGAGTTTCTAAAATTTCTAGTTAGCCTATTTATAAATCCCAACATTTTTAAGCCCTTATTAGAGATTTCTGTTATGTGGTTAACAAATGAAAGATTTGATTGAAAAGTGATGCCTAAGTCTTTAATTTGTGTTAATGTCTCAAGAGCATTATTATCAATATAGTAATCAAAGATCACTGGATTTTTTATTCGAGAAAATCTAACTATTTGACATTTTAAGATATCTAAGTAAAGTCTATTTTCTTTACACCAAATTAACAATTTATTGATATTATTTTGAAGAATGTTGCAATGGTAAATATTTTGAAAATTTTAAAAATTTTGAGATCTTCAGCAAAAAGTAAGATATTGAAACAATAACATTATGTATTTTCATTAATTTGTGTAACGACATCTCATAATTGGTAATATGGTAATTTTCCGCAATATCTGACACATGGCAGCATTCCATTATTTATCTTGAATTATTGCATCATTTATAACTATTTATTAATTTATTTAAATGCCCGTTGGGCTTTCACGCATACAATAACATTTTTTTTCGAAGAACATAAGAAGAACATAATGGTTATAATAATCTTATAAACCAAAAAATATCATAACAAAAACTGATACAGTTGAAGATTATTGCATAATTGCACAAGTATATTAAAGGAAAATTAAATAAATTGAATGAAAACAAATGACTCAATTTACACTGTTTATTTAATCAAAATTATTTGTACGTTTCGAAACCTTGGTTTAAATGTGTCAATATGTCGACAAAGCAAGTTTCATTTCCCACGAAACTCTGAGAACAAGGAGTCAAAATTTAGATGTCATTTTGCTGCCCGATGATATTTTTTTTGGTAAATAATCCATAAGCCGCCACATGCCGCTACACTTTCAATAGTCATAGATTTTGAAAAGTAAATTACTTTTAAACTTAATTACCAGAAGAATCATCGGTTTCAGTCGGGATACACCGAAAACTATGCATTAAAAATTGATTTTCATTTAATCAAAGTTAAAAGTTTCCCTTGTAAAACATTACCATTGCCGCCATTTTTTTGTATGGATTTGACATTTGCGAATTTTCGCTTCAAACTAAAAACGCATTAATTACTTCGTTTACCTAAACTAAGAACCTAATAATCTGTTTTGTCTACGTAAATAGTTGTTTCTTGTAGTAATTGTTGAAATGCTTAAAAAAGTGGAGGCTTATGGATTATTTAATTTTTTTTCTATTAAAAAATAAAAAAAAACGTTTTTAATCACAGGTCGTTTCTGATTCCTTTCCTGCGGCATACGACGGGTTTGAGCGATCCGCGCACTGTTTCGTGTGTTAACGTGCTGCCAGAACGAGAC
Organism: Limnephilus marmoratus; assembly: GCA_917880885.1. Taxonomy (NCBI): domain Eukaryota; kingdom Metazoa; phylum Arthropoda; class Insecta; order Trichoptera; family Limnephilidae; genus Limnephilus; species Limnephilus marmoratus. Next base: position 57,119,623 of record OU862911.1, on the reverse strand, counting down.
GCAACGCTTATCGAGTAACCCGTCAAGCTATAACCGCACTTCTCTCTTAACTGCTTAGTTGTGACGCGTGATGGGAAAATATTTTTAATATTTTTAATTGAAAAAAATATATCATCGGACAGCAAAATGACACTTTTTACTCCAATATGCTCAGGAATCGCTGGTTAAAATCCTTCGGGTACGTGCTGTTACACTCTGTATATATGTATTATTTCATGCAACAAAAATGTACATTATATTTTTTAAAGTACTAGTTGGTTCCCGGCATGCATTGCTATTTGCTATGCCATCTCCCTGCGTGTCCTATCCTATTCGTCCCATTCCTTCTCCGCCTCCCCTTCCTCTCCAGCATCCCCTTCCTCTTTCGCGTTCTCTCTCCGATTCTTCCACCTTTCCTCTACCCACTCCACTCCTCCCCTTTCCCCTTCCGCGAACCCCCCTCCCGAGTTACCCTCCCTCCTCTCAGGTTCCACTCCCCCTCCCTAGTTTCCGTTCCCGTTCTCTCAAACCCCCTACCCGAGTTCCCCTCCCCCCTCTCCTCTCCCGCATGCACTACATTTAGTCCCGGTACACTCAGTTTTCAAACAGCTCGCGTACCGTCTACTGCAATTTTGTATACAAATTTCACAATGCCAGAGCTCACCAGTAGTTTTATACAAACCTTGTCCTGATAATAACGAACACAAAAAAAGAATTATGAGATTTGATGCAGTCGTTCGGAAGTTATACGTGTACAATGTACATACATTTCGGCGATTCGTTTTTATTTATATAGATAGATAGATAGAAGATAGAAGATAGGTAGATAGATAGACAGATAGTAGATAGATATATCGATAGATAGATATATAGATTATTCCACCCGCCATGGATGTTCCTGTGTTATTTATTATTTTAATTTAATTAAAAAAAAATTCAATCCATTTTCTGAAGATAACAAAATGATTATATTAAGAATCTCCTTATAGCATTAATTGTTTTTGTGTTTAATTCGTAGAACTCCATTTAATTTAAAAAATATATTTAAATTTAATTTGATTATGTTATTATCAAGTTCTGCAAGTATTTTAGTATTTATTTTTGTTACAGACATTGCGACAATTTGAAAATGGCCTTGTAAAGCGAATCATCTGTAACAAAAATAAATACTAAAACTCCTTATAGCACTTTTGTAAGTTAAACTGGAGTGATTGCGTGTAGTAACACAACTTAGATATTCCGAAAAGTTGCTCCAGCAAAATGCTGGCATTCGGTAAATGAAGTTAGCAGAAGTCGATCCGTTATTTATGGGCCCACATGACGTTGACTGTATTAAGTTGGGTGGAACGGGTAGACTGGGCAGGCTTTGCAGGACTTGCGGTGAAAGTGATACTACCTTATGGCGTGTCCCTCTCTGCACATAAAATAAACCGATAACGTTGGGTCGGGGCTTAGACTTCTCATCGAAGAGGCGGTTTACGATTTTCAACACATTATTTTGTAATTTTATGTTTATGTGACCCTACAAAAGATTTTCAATGTCCGGAGCCGTTTTAGACTATGGCACATTAAAGCAAAAGTATTATTTTGAATGAATATTTGGTATGAACAGGGCATTGTCAATAATTTTTATTGTCGGAAAAAATTGAAATATTGAAGGCATTTCTGTTTCGGAATGTGTGGTTTTAGATCGTTTTTGAAATCAGCATTGTGTTGACTATGTAGTAACTATGAAAAAAATATTAAGATTTTACTATTTTAGTGCGATGATCAGAATCAGAAAAATAATCCTTATGAAAATCCTTGTGAAAATACCACATTAGGATCAGTAAAGTTACTCGACCATTCAGTTCTAGTTATCAAACAGGGTTTTGTCTATTTAATGAAACTATGTCTTCATTGTAAAGGAAGGGGGAGAGTAAGGTTGAGATTGTTCAAATATGAGCACTAAATATAGCAATAAGCCTTCATGTGACGCTTTCATTCAGTGAAACTATGACGTCATAATTTTTTGGAGTACGTACGTAGTACGTCGAGTAGTACGTCCTCATTAGCCACTTGGGAGAAGGAAAGTGTAGGTAAATAACAATTGGGAGTTGGAATATTGAAATCTGGTAACTTAAAATAGCAAAAGATATTTCAAGTTACATTTTGATTCTGAAAGAACTCTCACTGGGACGATACCGAGGGTGTGTTTCATTCTGTCAAAAGTCATTTCAAGGAACCCTTCTGAGTGGTGAAATCCCAACAGGATGATTTTGACAGTATATTCTACTTTTTAAACGACTTCAAAAAGGAGAAGGTTCTTAATCCCACTGTATTTTATTTTATTTTTTATGTTTGTTGCCTCAGAACTTTCGACTGGGTAAACCGATATTGATGATTCTTTTTTTATTTGAAAGCTGGTGCTTCCCGTGTGGTCCCATTTGAATTTGGTCTAGTTCTGACAATGGCATCCATAAGAAAACCATATAAGTCTTAAGTTTGCATTAAGTATGTGCGCGACAAATGGACGAATAACTCAATATCACGCCAACCGATTCCGATGATTCTTTTTTTTATCGGAAGGGATCTACTTCAAGCGATTCACATGTCCAAACATTTATCTATTGTTAAACAAGCATTCGATACTAAATCTGTACTTTAAGACATTGTTTTTTTCTCTTCGCTTATTCTTTTTTTTTTGAGTTCAAAATTGTAGTTATTAACTAAAGCTTCTACTAGGAATTCAATCGTAACACTTGTTTCATTCAATAAATAATATGTTTATATAATTAATCAATGTAATATGAAATTATGATATGAACTAAATTTGTCAATTTGACAAATTCCTAAAACAGGATCCATTCCTAGTTGGCTAGTCAAAGTTTCCACATATGTTTCATTGTATAATTTTATGCGAAATAAATATTATTGTTATTATTATTATTAGTTTGATGAGAGTTTGGTTAGGTTCTAATCCAAACGCCAAATCCAAAACTAACAATCGTACCTACATTTTGATGAGTAGAACAAGTGAGTTGATTTTAAGTTGTAGAAGAATACGAAATTATTTTTTTACTTTTTAATGCATTTTTGAAGTCGTTTTTTTGTTTTGTTAAATTTTTTGTTTATATTCATAAAAGGAAACGAATTTTAATAATGCCCTTTGCTGGGTTTAAGACCCGCGACATCTAATCCCACATTCAAAGCGTGTTGCAAAATTGGTGTAATAGCCAAATCGAAACAAATAAAACCCTTGCTTCTGGAATAAAAATGAAACAAAGGCTTGGCGTTTATCAGTTTATATTGTTTGTCTTATCTTAAAACATTTTCAGTATCATCTTGGTGAAAGGCCTTCGAAATTACAATTTTTAGAGCATAATTAATGGTAAGCGATTAAATCTAGACGACAACGTTCATTAAAAATTACCATAGATATTTTCTTTGTGTTAAATTTACGTCGGTAGAATTGAACAACTGTTTTTTTTTTTTTTTTTACAGTGAATACCGCACAAGAATCTCAACTGCTCCCGTCTGGAGCCAGTGAGACTATGGCATCCCCAATTGGGGTATGTTGTGAGGCTGAAGGTAGTGGGGAGGGGAAGGAGGTGGGGAAGAGGAAGGTTGGGAAGTACCTGGCTATTCAGATCTGGTCACTAAACACGGCTAAAGCCATTTTCAAGCAACGTTTCAATTCTAAATGGTGGTCTTACACCAGGGCGATACTGATAGTATCTTCCACTCTGGAACATGCCGCAAATATACTATATATTATTTTAAATGAATTAATTGTGAAAACACAAATTAATCAAATAAAATTTATTTGCGCATGCCGGGTTTGAACCCGCGACCTCCGGATTGGGAGTCAAGAGTCTTACCCATTGGACTACGGAGGTCCTTTTATAAACCGGAGAGACTTTTATAAAATTTTCTTATATCACATTATTTTTCTTCTCTGAATAATGAAGGTCGCAAACCAAACTTAAAAATTTCTTGGCAGTATTTTACGCACAACTATTTAACTAAAAATATTTTACGTTCAGTTCCTTTACCTGGTTAATAATAATTTCTGGTGGAATTTTCTACTGGAGTGATATATTATATCAAAAATTCAAATCTGGTCTCTAAGAATTTAGTTTGTAAGTATATAACTTTTTAATGAAATAAAACTCATCTTGAACATAGAAAGTATTAAAATAAATGTTCTCCGTGGCTCGTAAAATTGTAATGCTGTAGAAATTTCTAATTGCATTAACATTTAAAACCCATTTTATTACCATGGAGTATTTTAGGATTTTATTAACTTAGTTTAAAATTAGCTTGCTATAACACTCGGTACTTCTGATGATGTAATCAACGTAATCTGCAAAATTAAAATCACTTCCAAGAGAAGCAAATTTGAAAACTTCTTGATTTTTCAATTTGAAGGAAAAGTTTAAAATAAAGCACATCCTTCGAATTAGTTTTTGGTCGGTAAAAAGAAAAAAAAAATCTTATAGAACAGTTCATAGTTTGTATTACATAATATCGTACAAAGTATGATTAAATACGAATTTATTAGCATTAATGAAGTTTTGTTAATATTTTTACAATTATTATTAATATTTTATCTAGGTACCCACTTGCTTGAAAGCACAGGCTTCAAAACCACTTTTTATTTATGTATTTTTAATTTATTTTACTTAATTTAAATCAAATTTAAAAATGTTATTATTAAGATCCGCAATCATTTTAGTTTTATTTTAAATTTTGGGATCAGTGTTATGTATATCAATATTAAAAAAGCCAAAATACTTGCAGAACTTTAATAACATTTTAAAATTTCTTTGGAAATTGAATTTTAAAAAAATTCAATGAAGTTCTACGAATTAAACACAAAAACATTTAAATAATATAATTATTCTTCATTATGTGTGCAATCTATTACATAGTTTAAAGTAAAGTCGTTCCAGCTGTTTGTACGCTTATATCTGTTAAACTGCGCAACGGATTTTCACGCGGTTTTCACCAATGAATAGAGTGATTCATGAGGAGGGTTTAAGTATATAATTTGTTAAAGTTTTGTGTAAATTGGTAAAAATATATAATATATAAAGGGAGCGGGCTGGCAAGCGGGCGGTGTGGATTTGATATGTATGCAAATTAGCAGATGGCGTAGGTTATAAAGGTTGGGTAATAGCGTTGTCAGTAGATGGCGTTATGTTTCGTTAGCCACAGCAACGTGTGTCCGGGTCTGCTAGTATAATATAAAACCCTAAACTTGTGCAGAAACGGGCGGTCCATTTGATAGATTTAGAATATTCTTTCAAAATCTTTAAAGCACAAACGTCAGGTGTGGATGCTGTCCTTGTTCTGTCGGTATTTCAATGAAAGATGCTCGGAGTAACTTGCATCTTTGATTCCTTCGGCACCGCTGTATAATCGGGAAATACGCCAAAAGCGCGCCCTACTTTGTCATATAAGAACGGGTCGTTTCTGTAACTCGTTCTTGAATTCTGCGCACAGTTGGGCTGCGGTACGATTTGCCGGTTTCTGTATTTCCTCCGTCTCTTCAAGAACCATGTTCATTCCTCCTTAAGATGAAGTTCTAAGTGAAATCCGATTTGGATACAATTTAGATTAATCTTTATGACGAATCGGCTTACAGAATGGACATCAAAAAATATGCTAGGGATAATTTAAAGCTTTTACTAGGTTTTCTATGTATTGTAATTACAATAAAATTATTTCTTCTAACACAGCAAACTTATTTTGTGGCACCATTTTGATTTAAATTAATAAATTACTTCGTTTTTACCACTTTTAATAAAAGTGGTAAAAACGAAGTAATTTATTAATTTAAATAAAATTATTATTTACATAACAAAAAATATAAGCGTAAACCACTAAAAAAATGTTTTTTCATGACTTAACTATGAAGTAATACAAAAAAACATTTTTTTTAAATACCCCTTTATGACTATTTTTAAGGTTTTCTATGTTCTAACTTTTATTCGTTCTTATAAAATTATGCACAAAATAAATAAAAACCACTTTTTCGCTTACTTGCCTCGTGCAAATAAGACGCTCGATTTAAAATTTTGCAGGCATGAGAATCGAAATATTTCTAGCGCTTATATTCCTCTTAAAAAGACCCACCACTCAAATCCTCAACGATGACATAGGTCCCGAGCGAAATTATTTTCCTCAGATATTCAAATAAAAACAGTAGTCAAATTGATTTTTATATGATATAACATGAGGGTCCCAACTTTCCTGAGACAGGGGAACTATGAAATACTCTTTTTTTGCGGAAAATTGTGAGAATGAAGAAATTAAGATGTGAAGGAGAAGTCGAAAAGGAGAATTGTGATGTTCATAATTGTAGTCGATTCTAAAAGGTGACCTAACACGAGAGCAATTCGGAAAGCATTTATCTTATTTTACGTAGCTTGTGTAAGTATGCCAACGGTAAATATTCGGAACAAACGTCAACGGTTATGTAACGGTATTGTGTATGTTATCTTTACTTTAAAAAACAGCCTACCTTTTTGAATGGTTTGTTTGGCTACGCAGGGTTTGTGTAGCGGGCTTGTGTATATTATCTTAATTTTAAAAGTTTTATCAAAAAAAGTGCGTGTTAACCGTTGACGTTTGTTCCGAACTGCAAACAGAGTGATACAGTGTGAAAGCAAATTTTCAATTTACGTAAATAAAATTAAAAATGTAACAATTTCAACCTCCCCCAATGCAAATGGTTGTCTTTTATGGTAATTAAGAAGAATCTAAAAGTTTTATAAAAAAAAGTGCGTATTAACCGTTGACGTTTGTTCCAAACAATTACCATGCCAACTATGTATGAATTATTATTTCATAATTTAAAATGGCAAAATTACGATAGTTTCTATTTTCCGACAACATTGTTTGATCCCAGCTCCCTGGCTCTATAAGCAATGTATCGTCTCCAGCGGAACTTGTAACGAACAGGCTTTCAAGAACCATGCATTCGCCAATATTGGCACACCGACGCCTGAGAAGGTTTATTATTCATGTTTTCCTGGAACCATTCCAGAAAAGCAACCTTCATTTTTAATATTGTTATCCTGAAATAATCAATGTCAATTAAAGCAAACTGTTCTCAGAAAAAAAGGATTCACTACAACGTACTCACATACGACATACACATACGCTTAGATCACTATCATATTTATTTATCTGTTTGGAGTTAGGTATAATCGGTGATCGAGATCTCAAGAAATACTTACGATTTTTTTACAACTTGGGTAGGTAAGTTACTTTCACAGGTTATTCACCTATTATCCATACATTCTCGGAAAAAGAAGAAAAAAAACATTATTTTAGGGTACATTTAAATTTCTCGTGAGGCTTTTCTTTCCAACAGCCAAAGTGAACTGAATCCTGTGATAAGTGATGCTCTGTCAGTTTGATTTATTAAAAAATTGGATTTCTGTACAGCTATTTACCTTGGTTTTGGATTTCGTTGGATTACTACATGTCAGGTATTAATGCTACTTGAAAATGGCATTTTATCAAGTTAAATTTAAGATGGGGCATATTTTGACACTTTATACCTCCGTTGTGGATTTAAAAGTGTCGCATTGGAATTAACTTCACGTTTGTTAGGTATATCATATCAGTGGTTTTAGAGTGGGGAGACAGATTTTGACATAGTGAGTCCCCTGTGTTCTAAATTATGACAAAATACGTGGCATTTTGGCAACGTATTTATTGGAAATCATATTCTGGTTTTTAAGAGTCTTTCGTTGAAAATCTCAAAGCTTATTTAAAAATTTATATTTGTTTTGGATGTATTCCCAAATTTGCTATTAAACAGGGGTAGGTAATTTTGGTTCTCTTTTAATCCAAGCAAACAAAAAAATCTATACTTAGGTATGGTAAACAAGTATGCCCGCTTAGCGACACGTCTATTGATCCATCTTACCTAACAAGTCAGCAAAACCCGCATCTAGGCTTAGAAGCTAAAATCCACAACTAGCACAGTCCACCTTTCTTTTAGAAAGGAGGTTTTCTACATCTTCTATGATGACTTTTTAAGTATACCACTTAATTTTCTTCTGATGTTTCTTCTAAACTTTAAGTGTACTTTTTGTAACTACCACAAAAGAAATTTACAATGAACCTTGAAAAAAACCCACCTCAATTATATTTGCGAGCACACTAAGTTATTTATATCAGCTACACGAAGTTTCACCCATCAATAGCAATAGAAATAAATCATTTTTGAAGTAATAAAACTTGTTACGCTTCCTCCTAAGTCAAAATTTCAGAAAGCTTCACAGTGTTCGCCCTAAAGTCTATCCAGAGTGGGAAGATACTTGTAGTATCGCCACTTTTGTGAAAGACCACAATTCAGAATAGAATGTCGCTTGAAATGGCTCTAGTCTTACTTGGTGACTAGATTTTATTCCCCACCTTCCTGGTCCCATCTTCTTTCCCTCCCCACCACCATAGGCATCACGAATCAGTTTTCTATAATGTATGTTTGTGCTATTTTTTATTTGCCGCCAAAACGAACATGTTCCTTTTTGTTCGCGAATACGCCTTTTTCATGTCACCTTTTTTTTCATTTTACACCGGTCAACATTGCAGAGAGCCGCTTTACCACCATTAGCGTTTTTTACTCATAATGACCTTTTAGACACAGTTTCTGAATGTGCGGTTTCGGATTGTTTTTAAAATCAATAATGTTATGAATGAATCGCGTTTTTAACCGTAGGTATTCATAGTTTGCGAAAATACCTCTTTGGGGATGCCTAAAGTGATCCGAGTTGCAGAACCCGACATATCGCACGGCCGACCAACTTATTGTTATTCCGACAACCTGACAACAGAATAATAATAATTCGGTCGGCGGTTTTGCTTGCACACGATCCGTCCCGCATGTCGAGTTCTGCAAGTCGGATCGTGTGGAGGAGATCTCACTGCCTCCTGACGGTTTGGAGAAACAAAGGTTTTTTTTACTATAACACATCTACTTTTAATTTCCGACATAGCCGCGCCGTCTCTCGGGGCGACTAGTAGCCAATTTAAATGTTTTTTTTTTGGTTTGCATGAGGATTTAATTTTACTCCCCAAGGACTGGAGTCAACACCGCTAACAAGCCAAGCTAACAAGTTAACTGAGCCAAATCCCAATTGTATGGTACCGACATTTGTTTCGTGTATTAACCGCTGTAAATTAATTAATTAATATGACTTATTTGTGCATTCTGCAGGTGAGCATGCCGCGTCTCACGCCGGGCAAGTCGGCAGAAGTATCCGCACAGCAGCGCCTCGAGTGGGAGGCTGCCATGGAGGCTGTACTGCGCGACCTCGCCACCCCCTCGCCGGAGCAGCCTGAGCCACCCCTCGTGCAGATCGTCATCTACGAAACCTCCGTCTAACAGACACGGCACACGTCCAAAAGTTCAAAAAAAGTTCAAAAGTTCTGCTTAGAGATTATATTTATCTAAATCCCTCGTGCAGAGTATCAATGGTACATTTGTACAATATGTGGCTTGTGATTTAGATGCTTCATGATAAAAAAATTAACAAAAATACTCGTATGTTCGAGTAGATCGACATCTTAGAAACAACGTCCTAATAGGCTTGGAAACATGTTATTATGACTTTGAAATTAATAATTTATTATTCATTTATAGTTTTTCAAAGAGCAAAAAACTGTTTGGCAAAATGATTACCTGAACCCCTTACCGAGATGGATAAATACCGCAAGTATCTTGCCGAATCTGCACCGCGGCCATAACTCGGCGCAGGGCAGTGCAGATGCATATCTGCGCCGCACGCGCCTTGTTTGCAGCTTATATTGGTTCTCGTACTCGATCATTCATTACAAAATCTGCTCTGATCTGCCCTACACTGAATTGCCCCACCTGCGTATCTGCATATGCCCGGCATAACTGCTGCATAACCTCTATGAATCTAAGTTTAAACTGCGCGATACGATAATAAAGAGATTTTCGCCGACTGGGTTTGACAAGCATGGTTATCGTAAAAAAATAATACCGAGAATCCGAATAAAAAAATATATGCTTTAGAGTAAAAAATAACAAATACTTGTAAATTGATTGAGAGGATTAGGAATTGGGTGGCTTTACGAATTTTTTTGTCATAAAAATAATATTTTTAAGAGTGATGTAAGCAGTGATGGATGTTCTAAGATTTAAAATAAATTGTATAAGAAAATGCTGATCTTCATTAAAATGTTAATACACATTTTATAAATAGAATAAACTTACTTGTAGAGTATAATATAGTAATACATTAAACGTAGGTTATCTATTTTAGACAATAATTTATAGCCGAATAAGTCGCCAGTTTTACCATTATTGTCTCGTATTTAGTATTATCGATGATTAACATTTATATTCTTACTTATGATTAGCAAAAATCTTTATTTAGCACTTAATACTATTGGCATAATATTTATAGAAAAGTGTTCTAACAAAATTGTATTACCGTCAAAAAAAGGTTGACTGTCACATATATTATTTATTATTAAGAATTCTTAGGAAGCTTTGTTCATCGTTCCTAAATAATGTAATTAGATAATAATATCCAGGTATGTATTTACATTTGTAACCTAATATTATAATATATTAAATTAGTTATTATATAATTAATCTCGTTGCTTCAATATATTGTGTCAGTTTTGCAAAACAATAATGTGCTGTATTTTAAGAACACTTCTTCGTACTGATCTAAAGATTATAAGTTAGACTTACCAACATATCTACATATTAAATCTATTTTAAAGTCAGTAAAAGGTAAGTGCCTACCTAGGGAAAAACAGAAATGGGCTCAAGCAAAACTGAAATGGAAGAAATAGTTATTGAACCAGAAGAAAATACGTAAATTTCACGCTTTTTGCACACAGCCCAGTTCAAAGTAATTTCATGAAAAAGCTTTTCCAAATAAGAACAGATTTGTGGCGCCTCTGAAACCGGGCAATTATATTTTACGGATGGATGAGTTTTTATAAACCTATTAATTTTTTGTAAATTGTTGATTTCACACTCAATATTACAAAAAAAAAAACGAACAATATTTATAACTTTCCACTTTTAAATTAACATATTTATATATAACTAGCTGGTCCCGGCATGCGTTGCTATGCCATTTAATAAATAAATTGTTTCTCCCTGAGTGTCCTTTCCCATTCGTCCCGTTCCGCTTCCGCCTCCCCTTCTTCTCCTGCGTCCTCTTCCCCTCTCGCGTTCCCACTCCGTCACCTCCATCTTCCCTCTCCCCACTCCACTCACCCCCCCCATTCCCCCGTCCCGCGAACCTCCCTCCTGAGTTCCCCTCCCCCCCCTCCCAGGTTCCCCTCCCCCTCCCTGGTTCCCCTTCCACCTTCCCCGCCTTCCCTCTTCCCTTTCCCGCTCCCTCGTCCCGCCAACCCTCCTCCCGCATTCCGTATATTCAATCCCAGTGCATTCAGTTTTTAAACAGCCCGCGTGCCACCTTTTACAATTTAAATTTCCATTTTTCATGTACATTAAATTTGGTACCTAACATAGGTACCTATTTAAAATATCTAAAATTCTTGATTCGATTTAAACTATTAGGGGAGTACCTACTTTAAATAAATTTATTAACTTAAAGATTTTCAAAAATAGAATCCTGATTTAACAATCATTGTTTTGCAAAATGTCATTCTCAAATACGGGAACTGTCAAACGTGCGATAGTCGTTAGGTTTTCTGAAATTATCCAATTTTCCACTTTAAGGAATATTCTAAAAAAAGAATTAGCGAAATCGGTTCAGCTGCTCTCGAGATTTGCGCTTAGCAACACATTCAGCGATTCATTTTTATATATAAGATAATATTTATTTTTCTAATGATGGTCACTTTCCTAATCAAAATGAGCTACCGCAATGTTAATATTTGTAAAGAACAAAGGTGTAAAGTACGCTGAAAGTTGATATTTATATATCTTCTGCATATTTTATGTCAAACTTACAACCGTTCAAATGTACGCTATTTACCCGTTGCACACGAGGCTAGTATTTTATGCTATGATACAAGCTAGTATATCGGCTAGTACGATCCTGGTTTACTATATTGGTTTGGTGTAAACTCGAGCGGTTTAAACGATGCTAGGAAATTTTAAGCCAGTATCATTGCAGTCACTATCGTAACCACACACCCGTAGGGAAAAGTGCTTTCTTAAGGCGGTACACAATCCTAATAATTTTTGTACGCTCAAAACTTACATTTTAATCATTTCCGGCGAATCCGTAACTAAAATAACTTTTTTATTGCCATGCCGCACAAGAAATGCGAATTATTTATATACTAGATTAATAAAAACAGTACCTTACCATTAATATATTTTACGTACAACGATTTGAAAACTATATAACCCGTTTTTCAACTATAAAGTTAGCGGTAAGCACCAGATTTTATTTTTCTAGACGATGAATTAATAATTTCGGGAGGACAACATGTGCTTACATTTTTAATATTTGTAGCACGTTCTCCAGAATTAATTAAAATCAACGCTGCAGAAAGGTCGAATCTCCAGGCCTGCTAGGGTGAATTCGACCGTACGTTCGTGCAATACGCCGTGTCGCGGCGTATATTTGTTTACACGCTTTCTTCACTTACGTCATTAATATTCCCACATTATTTATCTTCTTCCTCTTTTCTTTGATACGGCAAATTCGACAGTAGGTTCGTCCAGAGCACGGGTCGCGAGTCGCAATTTGTATACATGGTTTCTTTACTTACGTCGTTAAGATTCTGAATATATTTTAGGGTATATTGTCATCTTAAATGTAGAAGGTTGTCAAGCCGATTGTAATTAATTCGGCACAATTTTTTGTAATACTGAATCACGCATGGACTTGTCTTTATGATGGAATACTAGCTTTCAAAGACATTCCGATCCAATTATTGAACAAACTTAAAATTTTTAATCTGGTTACTGAATTTTGGCATTTTTAGAATCGTGTGTCAGAAAAACATAGTGCGTCTTTTGGGGCCTTGGGGCGGTCACACAAAGCTAAACACAAAGCCAGGATAGAAACTTCGGTGATGACTGGGCGCTACCAGCTCAAATACCACATCTTGTCCAATTTTGATAGGATATCTGTCCTGTCTTGAAGCTACTAGCTTCCTCTCTAGCTTATTAGGTTAAAAAAGCACGTTCTATCTAAACCTAGCTAGTGTTATCAGCTTACTAGGTTAATACCTGGCTTGAAATATTAGACTCATGCGCTCCAGGCATTACGCCAATAAGGTGAAATTTTGTATAACTTAGTTTGATTGGTGAAAGTGCCCGCTGGAAATTTTATTTAAATAATTGATATCATAGGTGTACATAACTATTGGAAATAAAATATGTATTTTCTAGTGTTAGTGGCTTCTTATGGAAGGATTGATAAGGATGATTGATAACCAAAATACATATTATTAATTATAATGTATGAAGTGAATTGTATTTAAAATGCTAAAAAGAATATTGTTTTCCTCCAAACGCACTGAATATTTTATTTAATGAGGTCTACATATTCTAGAAATTATCGATTAAGGTGTATAAATAAAAATTCTTAATAATTTTAACATGCTTTTCTTTTCAACAATCCAGTTAATTTATTTATTTATTTCTTAGATACACTTTTTCTAAAAAAACAAAAAAAAAAAAGTTAAAAAACAGAATAAACAGTTAATAAACAGAAAAAAACAGTTAATAAACAAAAACAGTTAAAAATTACTATAAATTCCAAAATCAGTTTAAAAACATATAGTTTTTTTTGTAATGAATGCATTTGCCGCACTTTATCCTTTTGCAGTTAAATTCGAAGGCAATCTCACAAAAATCTTTATGTTAAAAAAACGATTTTCAATTTATGTTTGGGGATGCTGTGTGTTGGGTTTTTGTTTTGGGAAGAAAAAAAGGTATGAGAGGTGGATCGGAATCCGGGAGTCAGTGTGTCCAGGAGTGACGGACGTATGAATCCATTCCTTCCAATGCGATGAGTCGAGGCAGTCCGGCTGGAGAGGTCAAAAGGTCTCCCTCAAACAGTCTCTTCCGATCCGGCTCGCCACGTGTAGATGGGCAAAAGCATCTGCCGCCAAGACCTAGACAAACCTCACCCCATGAACCCTGCCACTCCTGCTAAATCACCAAACATTGCGAATCACTTTTGTGTGACCTGTGATAGGTCAGGTCAGCAGGTTAGTCATCCAATAAATGATTCCCGGGGCGACGGTTTCCAAAAAAAAATGGATTACGGCAGTACCGAAGTTTCAATATAAGAATAAAGCCTCCTCAAAATACTATAAGTATGACGAAAACAGGTAAAAAAATGAATGTAAATAGTATATAAAAAAAAGAAGTGTTAAAACATTTTTAATCAGCGAAGTATACTGATTGAATAAGAAGTTGGAATATTTTTTAACGTAGAGGTAAAAATTATTAATGTGTATAAATACTATGATTACTCTTATATTGGCCAAAGAATATATTTTGATAGATTTTGACATAATAAAAGTTTATACGTAAAATGTTTCAAATGTTTTTAACATGTTTCAATCAGACACAAAAAAATCTTCAAATAAATGAAGACAATTTAAGCGAAACTCAATCGAAAATCTGGAAACAGAAAAATCAGAAAAACATATTGACATCTCTGGGACTCGAACCCAGGACTGATCGACACTGTGGCGCAGTGGTTACCCGGAAATCAAGAGGTCCTGGGTTCGAGTCCCAGAGGTGTCAATATGTTTTTCTGATTTTTCTGTTTCCAGATTTTTGATTGAGTTTCGCTTATATTGTCTTCATTTATTTCAATATTACAATTTGAGGTTTTACTCAAAAAGTTAAAATAAAAAATATAAAAATCTTCATTTTATTGAAATTTTCATCATAGACAAAAGTAACAAAACTATATATTTCTTCTAAGTTTGGAAATGTAAATTAAAAAATGGACGAAGACAACAATTTAAAAAAAATCTAGAATGCGAGAATTAAAAAAATCGTTAAGTAATGTACTTGTAGACATGTAATATTATTTCTGTCTGGATATCAAATTTATATGCGGTAAAACTGGGTAAAACCATACAAATACAGAGTGTTAGAGGACATACTTTACTTACTTTAACCAGTGATTCATGACATTACATGGAGTAAAAATGAAAATAAAATTTCGGTCTCCGGTGACTTTTTTTGTCATTTTTTTGCTTCAAAATCAAACCAAAAAAAATCTTCTATATAGAGTCACTGGCGACCAACACTCAGGTAAGTAAACAACACGCTCCTATCGGACCCACCCACCCACTGATTTTTTAATGTTTTTAGTTGAACAAACAAACATAAAAAAAGTACGTCAAATACGTCCTTTAATAAAATACGAAAGGTAAAGAAAATTGAGTAAAATTATGTAACCTCGGTGATGTTAAAACGATCCCTCATAATAATAATTTAACCTTTGCACGAAACGATATTATATAATACGCCTAAACGTTGGTCAAAGTGTACTAATTGTCGAACTAAAAGCCTTAAAAGTAACTGCATAAGTTTTAAATTCACTGCTGCCCAAACAAGCAGATTGCTAGCGAGGCTAATTCTAAAATATCAGGGCTTTGCCCGGCCTCTGCGGCGTAACGTACACGTAAACTAGCGGAGTTACACCCCGTAATTGGCCGGCTTGTTTATGAACACAGCGTTGATATGGAGAATGCGGGATTACCTCTTGCGCGAAAATGAAACCATAAATCCGGTTATTATGGAAAGCGGAAATACGTCACATTTGCTATTTGTGGCACGGTGACACGGAGACGTTATTTTGTAAACGAAGTCATGCGATTTCGAACAATTATATTATTTTTCTAGCGCAGACCCGTGAGGAATCTTTGACAAATCAGTTCCAATTCTAAAAATGACAAATAAAATAATTTACTATTTAAAATATTATATATATATATATATCGCTTGTCTGAAATGTTACACAACCAGTTCCAATTTTGAAAATGACACTTAAATTCAAAGAAAATCCGAGTTCCACAGTGTTTTAAACAGAGTTATGCAGAACACACGCACAACCGAAATCAGTATTTTGATGTCAAGTTATGTTCACTAACAATTATTCACCTGCCCTGATAATGTACACTGTAACGCTGACCGAAACGTTAGCTAAAGAACGAGATAGCGCAACACGGCATAACATCCCAAAATGAATAATGAAAATTAGTTAGTTTGTGTACTAATTACTAACAATCACGCCGTTTTCGCAGAAGGGCAGACGGATAGGATGGACCACTACATAAAACTGTCGTAGCATATGCTTCCAGTTCATTTGCATAGAATAATTCCTCTCAGGGCCTATGACATCTTTGGGGATGCTGCTTGGAGTGTTCAATTTTTCTCTATCCTTTGCAACTCTGATCCATTTTGGACCAGCCACCTTTTTTAGATCATCTTCCCATCTTTTCGTTTGTCCATCTTTGTTTCTTTTACCGTCTCTTGAATACCACTCTGTTACTATTCTGGTCCATTTCTCCTGCCTTTCTCTCAATATATGTCCAGTCCATCGCCATTGTAGTGATCGATGTACAGAATGTACCTGTTTGAATTGAGTTCTGTTTTTTATTTCTGTTTTACTATATCTTCTTTTATATTTGATTCTGTTGGCGAATATGCTTGAATGATTGAATATGATACAACGAATGTAGAGTACATAAAAAAAACAATACCAAGAGAACAAAAAATAACAATCACACTTCTGTTATAGCACAGGATAATAACACATGGTCTTACAAAAAAGTCTTCTTTTAGTCAAGTATGTGATTCACTTGGTCATGACATGTCAACCTTGAGCGCCCCGAATTTTCCTACCATTTATTTTTTGTGTCATATCTTCTCCTGGCACTTCTTTCTTCGTTTATTCGCCCCTTGTTCAAATGATCTACATCCCTTCTAAATTATGCGTATGTGTATTATTATTAACATTATCACTAATGTTATCATCTTTATAAATCATGTAAAGATTAATGAACACCTGAATTTATTTTGTTTTTTAATTGGAGAGGGATCATCTTGGGTGTTATCCATCAATGCAGTCTTGACTAGCCTAGTTTGAAACACTTGCAAATTATGTAATAAACTTTACAATCCGTATCATAAAGTAACGGCTACGGACACCCAGCGTTTACTGTAACGTTTTTAACTGAACATAACTCAGCATGAGCAAGCAAAACTTCGGTAAAATATTACAAACTTTATAAAATACCTGATGTTCCAACCTACAAATCTCTCCGCACAGACAAATACGTAGTAGTACAAATCAATTATTAATATCAGGAAATGCAGGAGCGCAAGATTTGGGAAGGAAAAAGGCATAAGGGATGGATAGGAACTCGGGGACGATCGTGTCGAAGAGCGACGAACGTACGAATCCATCTCTCCCACTGCGGTGCAAGGTGATCGGTCGAGAAAGTTCTGCTGGAGTGGTAAAAAGGTCCCCAAAACCAGTCTCTCCAAATCCGGCCCGCCACACAGTGGGTGGGAAGACGCACCCGACACCAAGATCCAGACAATCCTCACCCCATAAACCTGGAAACCCCTGCTAAGTAGTTACTAATCGCAGCGAACTACTTGGGGTGACCTATGTCAGAGTTGTCAGTTATCCAATAGATGGTATCCATAATAATAATAATAATACTTCGACGAAATAGATTTTTAAAAGTAATTAAAATGGTAAAGGAACTAAATTGGCTCACCGTAAAACAGATGCTGACCTTGAACACGATGATATTTATCCACAAAATAGTAAACAACCTGTTAACAAAATACTTCTCGAATAAAATTATATACGACAAGGACGTTCACGGACATAACACAAGGACGTGCAAGGAAATCAGACTTCAAAAAAGGGACAAAGCGAATACGCAGAACAGTTTACTTACAAAGGAATGAAGTTATATAACATGCTACCAGAAACTAAAGTCAGGAGCTACATAAAACTAGAAAAAATATAATTTGCTATATGAAATTTTATAATTAATTAGAAATTTGTAAACTTAAATGTACAATTAATTAAATTTACTAAAAAAAATAAAAAATACCCGCCTCAATAAAAAAATTAAATAATATAATAAAGATGTTTTTACACTTAAATAAATTTACTCTAAATTGACATTAGAACGTGATCAAATTATCTGTAAGGAAAGGAAAGCTTAATTCTTTTCGTTTTAGTCAAATCACATAATTAAACACACGTAAAAAGTAGCGCAAACTGTGTACTACAAACTATGCTTATTTTCCAGGTTGAATGACATCTTTCAAGGCCCATTAATTCGAGGTCATACGGCACGAGGGATAAATCGAGGCAACTACTCACAGTCACGTAATCGCAAAACATACAACGTACATATTGGAAACTACCTAATTCGTGTGTAAATACTATAAATACATCCCTGAATAATGCTACGTAGTCTTGCCAAAAGCTCCCCGAATCAAATTGGAGCACGAAAATTTAGGACCAAACCTATTCTATTCACTTACAGACGAGTTTAATTAATTAATTTACAATTCCAAAGCCCAAGTTATGCAATGGACTTTAATAAGCTAGTAAGGCGGGAATAACTGCAGCATCTTGGCACCAAAATATTTCTATAAAATATTTTATGTATTTGGATAAAATACAAGATTACCGCTCATCCGCCACTATTTGGCAAGTTCTCACACTCATTGTCAGATTATGGCAGGCTATCAAAAAATTATGATCCATCGTGTGAAACGTTTTTTGTTTACTGTGAAAATATTGAGACTTCCACAAGATATATTTTTTTGATGGAGCGGCGGATATTTTTCTTCGTCTTCAAATACAATAGATCAAAGCAACACGAGAGTAGACTTCGATAAATATACATTATTCGTATCGGATAACTATATAAATGATGTAATTGCTTAACTTTTCAGAGAGAGGTGTTTTCGATGGATATATTATATTTTGACACATCTTATTATATAAAGATGAATGTTTCTTTGTTTGTCTCTTATGCGTTCCTAAACCATTCATCCGATTTTTTTTTAAATTTGTGGATATTTCGACCACCATGCCCAACCCCGTGATTAAAATGAAAAATTGCAAAAGGTGGCGCGCGAGTTGTTTGAAAAATGAGTGTATTTTGTGGCAGGGAGGGAAGGAGAAAGGGGGAGGAGAACGAAAGAGGAAGACGAAAGATGGAGGAAGGCAGGGAAGGTAGGGGGGGGGTACTATAAACCTTGTGATGGTGATTTGTTGTGCGCATGTGCGAAGGTTTTACAACGGTGAGCTCTGGCTTTACCAAATTATTGTGTAACATATACTAATGTTTCAAGACACTTTGGTGATTTAATGGAAGGCTCTGACGTTATGAAATTATTTCCTTTACGAATCATCCTATTGCGATGAAACCTGAATGATTTATTGTACGCACGCCCGTGAAATTTTCCATACATACAATGCTGAACTCTGGTGTTATGAAATTTTATGGAGCGCGAGCAAATAATACATATGTGTATTCCATGTAGTTTAGCGGCAATGAGGGAAGGCGGGTGGGGGAGGGAAATTCTGGACTGACGGAGGAGAACGAAGGAGGGGGATCGCGGGATGGATGACGTGGAAGGCGGGGAAGATGGGAGGGGAACGCGGTAGGGGAAAGGGGAACACAGGAGGAGGGGGTTGGGGGGAAGACGGGGAAGGTGAAGGGGTAAGAAAAAGTGAGGTGGAAGGAGGGGAAACGGAACGGGGGAGAAGGGGAAAGGGCAAGTAGGGAGAAACAATTCTTAAAGTAGCATTGCAAGGCATTCAATCGCATGAACTCGCTAGTATCTTTTTTTTAAAAGTAGCGAGTACCCGGAATGCGTCTCAATGCCAATCAAAGAAAGTAAGTGTTGTGTTCATTGACGTGCTTTTAGACTCCAAAGAATTTTTTTGATTTTCGGTCTGGGTCATACACGAATAAATCAGAAGGTTTTCCGACGCGTGAGTAGGAGACGTGCACTGCACGTCGTGCAGCTGTTCGCGTGAGGAGGAGAAGCATGGATTTTCTAAATTTGCCCCCTACTACCCCCTACTGCTATTGTGCCTCTTTTGCAATCTCTTCCATTGTCCCTCCCTCGTCCCCACCCATCCTTTGCATGTCTTTCTCCCTCCCTCTTTTCCTCCCGCATTCCCTTCCCTCCTCCCTCCCGCGTTCCACTTCCACCTTCCCCGCCTTCCCCTTCTCTCGTACCCTCTCCCGCGAACATCCTTTTTTCCCCTCCCGGAATCCCCTTACCCTTCCGCCTTCTTTCCTGCCGCTAAACCACCTATTGTAAATTTTTATACAATTTCATAATGCCAGAGCTCACCATTATATATAGAAACCTTCGCGGGGGTGAGCACAACAACGCACCAAAGTTTCATCGCAATCAGATGAATGATATAGGAAATAATTTTATAACTCCAGACTCAACATTATTTTTTATGTAAACGCGGGCGTGCTTCCGACAAATCAACAAAGTTTCATCGCAGTTGGATGAATAGTTTAGGAGCATATAAGGGAAAAAAATTAACATTTATTTTTATTAGATTGGTACTTATGTGATGCATAAAACTATTTTGAGAAACGGCGATATTCTGAATTTACTGGGGATATCCATATTTTCTAACGAATTAGAGTAGGATGTAAGTATATTACTACGCCTTCTATTGAAGTTTTGCCCGAAATGTTTGTAGAAGATGGATTTTCCGAGAGTAACAGACAGGCACCCAGCATTGGAACATTGGTTAAAATTACTTTATCTAGGTTTAGTTACCAAGGCAGAGTTATGTGGCAGTCCATTTTCACCGGGAAAATATGTGGCAGTCTATTTTTTGTGAGATAAAAGATATGTGTGGCAGTCCATTTTCTCTGAGAATTTTCAGGGCAACGATGGTTAGTTAATTATTATTTTTTAATTGATAAAAATAATTGATGGTTAGTTAGTTGCTTAATGAACAGATCTGAATATATCCCAACCTTTGAAATCCTCTTATTTTGATTTAATATTTTTTTTTTGAAAATCAACATAATATTTACTATTACTATGAACTTAATAATACAAATAAAATCTGATAATAGATTTTCGTATAACTTAAAATTATATTTAAAAACTAAGGGTCCTGTACCCGCGGGTTAACATACTTAAAAAAATAAACATTGTGAATATTAACTAAAAAAACAAAGAAGATGTAAGACCACACATGAATAAAAATTTCAATGTAACTAATAAACATTAAAAAACGAGTTTTTCTTCTTGAATATCTACTGTTAATAATAAATGTTACGCCTGGTGTACCATAATATTTTAAATAAAAAAAATATTATTATTTACATTATCTTATAGCTAACCTTCTGTAGGAGAAGACCAGGTCAATATTTCTAATATGACTGTTTTTTTAACTTAAAAAGGTTTAGTTGTTTTTTTTTATTTATTTACTGGATTCTTATTTTCCATGAAGTGGTGAATCATTTAATTTTACCGAATTTAAAGTTAACGGTCTTTATACACATAGAACATCCTCATATACGCCTCATAATTTTTACCACATTTTTAAGGATGTTAAATATTACCTGACTATCCTGGACTTAGAGGTCTTGCATTTTCCCAGTGAGGAAAAATTTGTCACCTAAAAACTCTACACATAATAATGCTCTTTCTAGTTCCTAGAATAACAAGCAATGAAAATCCCGCCAATAAAAGTTTATTTTCTTTCACCATAGAAGATTTTAAGCAAGGGTTGATTTTGGCGTGAATGGGTTTCCCGGTTGGCAAGATTCAATTAAGGAAAACATTTTCATCTACGAAAATAGAAAATATTCTGTACTTTCGGTAGAAACTCGTAAAACTACTTTCATCGACGGTGAGTAAATAATTCTTTAAAATTTTGTTTTGATTCTGACGCTTTGATCAATGGAGTTGTTTACGAAAGTGAAATTTTTTAGACACTTAAGCGAAGTGGAAGGGAAGCATTTTGATGAAAAGCAGGTCCACGGATGTACTCTAATTGCATAACTGTAACTTTCGTTTATAATAATTAAGATCAAACGTGATGGTTACGTCGTTCCATTGACGTCGACCTAGTTACTGAATACACTCTTTACAAAAAACAATTAATAATTTTTGCCCTTTTGTAAATAGTACCCATTTGAAAGCCACAAAGTTGTCACTTTTTTATTTCTTTTTTTTAGAACTTTGATTTTGGTTTTTTACTTCCACGTAATCCTTTCAGGCTGTTTATATTTGTTTGTAAATATTGTCATGTTATTGTCCTTCCCAAAAAAATACATAATCTCTACATCTCTCTACATATTATGAATTAAAGTGATCGGTCGCGTCTGTCTGTCTAGCTTTTTTTTTTACATTTACTCCACACAGGAGGCCCTGAGGAAAATAATTCAGGGCCTATGTCATCTGGGATGCTGTGTGGAGGGTCTTTTTGAGGAGAGGAAGGAATGAACATTGGTCTTGAAGAGACCCATGTTGTAGGAAGGAGGAAACACAGAGGCCGGCAAATCATTCCATAGCCGAGCTGTTGAACACAAGAACGAGTCGAAGAAACGACCCATTCTCATGTGACATATGTCAACCGTGTACAAATATTGGGCACGCGTTTGGCGTGTTTCCCGACTATGCACCGGTGCCGAAGGGATCAATGATGCTAGTTTCTCGGAACATCTTCCATTCTAATACCGGTAGAACAAGGATAGCATTCCCACCCGACGCCTGTGCTCTAAAGATTGCAATTCGTCTGTTATCCGGCTTACACAATCTTTATAACCAACGCCATCTGTTAATTTGCACACTTATCAAATTCAAACCACCCTCTTGCCAGTTGAACGCTGCCCGCTTCCTGAATTGAATCTTCAAATTATCGACTTTTCTCTACTATAATATGCACGTATATTATACATATAAACCTTCCTCTTAGATCACTCTATCTATTGGTGAAAACCGCGTGAAAATCCGTTGCGTAGTTTAAAAGATCTAAGCGCACATACAACGGGAGCGAATTCATTTTATACTAATAATAATAATATGTCTTTATTCAATGAAATTGGCTACATTACAACTAAAAAAGTACATGTTCAATGTAGATTACAAATAGATAACATCCGTACAAAAAAATTAACAAGTAGAAAGTAATGTAAGATCGGTTACACAGAAGTAGCATATTTATACAATATTTTTAGTTGTGCATAGTCTGCCTCACTAGGTGAACCTTTATTGAGGCAGAATTTTTTGTAAATTGTTTCTCACAATTTTATATATGGTTTTTTATAAATGTATAATGTAGGTTTCTATACAGCAAAAACTTTTTTTTAGACTATATTATTGTTTGTATATACACAAAACAAAGACTGCAAGGTTATTACCACAATAACAACTGTCAATGACAGGGCGTTTGGGTGAGAGCATCAGTATAGGCTCGATCGTTAGAATATTCCAAATTTTAACATATTTTTAAAATTCTTTCTGTGTAATAAAGAAGAAGACAAAATTGTACTCGCACTTTTTTTCGATGCGAGGTCTGTTCACCGAACTACTTTTATAATATATTTTTATATCAATTAAACTTTATCGGATTCTTGTGATTTTGAATCAGATGTCATTTGCTATTTTTTCCAAAGAACTTTTTTTTAATTTCTCTTTTGTACCTACAGTTTAAATACTTTTTAGGTTCAAGCGAATATGTTTTCATCATGTTATTTATAAATTTTGAGTTAAATTAGCTCTCTCTAAATTTTTTTATGTTATTTTATTGCGATTGCATCATCACATTTTCAAGATCTATAACTATACGAATTAGAGAAGTCAAAGAGATAATGCTGATGTTTTAAATTTTGTTTTAAATTTCAATTTCATTAGTGCCAGACATCATTCTACCATGTTACCTTTTTTTAACTTTACAATATATTTTTTTCCTGGAAATCGATAAATTTTTTGTGATATTTCTTGTAAAGCATCTGAGTTTATAAATCTATGCTGAAATTATTATTAACGGGTCATAAAAAAACAAGCGAACGGCAAACGCACTGACAGAAAAAATCTAGCGTAAAATAGTAGCAGTCTTAAAAAATCTTTGTTTGCCATCAAAAAAATTGATTGACGTTCTTTGATCTGAGACAGAAGACTAGTTACACAAAGATGAAAGAAAACATTAAAAAGAAATCGTTTTATGATGAAATAGTTAATGTGATTACAGCAATTTCTTTTGTGAAAATATCATTCTGATTTGCACAATAGTAGAACACTTTGATCCCTTTGTTTTAAAGGTAATTTGCATAATTTGCTAATGAATTTCGAATAGGATTGACATGCAGTGTAAATATTTACATACAAAACATGCAAATTTCTTCAAACAAGCGTCATCAGTCATCATACTCGTCACATAATACTACCTGCATGAAGATATAAACTACATTAGGCTGGCCAAAATGATTTACGTTTGAATATGTGCCAACTAACTTGCACTTAATGATGAAATATGTATTATACAGGGTGTTTAGGGACATTTCTGACATTACTTGGAGCATAAATTAGTTAACAATGATATTCAAGGTCCAGAGTTGCTAAATAAAATTTAATTTAATGTACCTGCGTATTCAACACGCTCTTCTGTCCTGCTCTGGGTGGATCAATGCAAAACGAACTGTAAGCAGAATTCTTGCCTGAATAGACTATGCAATAGTTACAATAGCGTATTATCCGAGATGGCGCTGGCACTGACAGTAAAGATGGCTGAAATGCTGGATACTTTTGAAAGAAAAGTGCTTAGAAGAATACGTGGACCCGTGAAAGAGGGCGAACAGTGGCGCATCCGGCACAACGAAGAACTGTATGATATATATCAGGCCCCTAACATCTCAGCCCATATGAGACTCCTCAGGTTGAAATGGTCTGGGCATGTGCAGAGAATGCCGGATACACGCGTCCCAAAAAAAATTTCTGGACACCCAGGTGGAAAGGGAAAAGTGGGAAGACCCAGACTGAGGTGGGAAGACGAGGTAAGAGGGGGTGCAGTACAGGTAACAAACTGGAAGTCAGCCGCTGAGGACAGAAGGAGTTGGAGGCGAATGTTGCGGGAGGCCAAGGCTCGATATGGGCTGTAGCGCCATCGGAGAGAGAGAGAGATTATCCAATGTGGACATTTTCAATTGCGAACTTAACAAATATAAGGGGTCCATAAATGAGTATTTCTCTGATATTTCAGGAATATGTTATATTTCTGTTTCTTATGTTTCTATCGTTTATACTAATTGTGTTATGATTTTATTGTTAAGTACAACCTGTCTTCGTATGGTTACCAATGTATTGATATTTTTTGTTTTATGTAATTTTTCGTTTTGTATAATTTTTTGTTATAAGTAAAAAAAAATGACTTCAAATTCCTTAATTACAAATTTAATTATTTCTTATTCTTTATTTGCTGTCTAATCAGAGGTAAAGTCAGAAAGAGGAAATCCATAATTTGTTTTATTTTTGCTATATTACACATGAACAAACTGAAAAAATGTAAACTGTCGATTTCCCGAAAATGAATAAATAAATAAATAAAATATGTACTTAACTGAAGTTGGTCTCCGGTGACTTTTTAGAAGTTTTTGGAAAAAAAGTTTTGCATGTTGTCATTAGTCACTCATCCAAGTATCCGCCCAAACTCCGGCAAGATGCAATCGAATATTTTTCTGATTTTTATTTTCAAATTTTTATTGGAGAGTCGCTAATATTATCTTGAATGATTGAATAAATATTTTATTATCTACAATTGAAAAGAATCATTTTCTTTCTAAAGACAAACAATTTACATATCCTCTGCATTATAGATTTTTTTTAATGAAGGAGGCCCTGGTAAGATCGGTCCTTCAGAGGGTCAAATGGAATATGATGTTTATGGATAGTAGTGTCCTTCCGAGGCTAGAAGGGGTTAAAGTAAATTAGGTACCTACGTTCCTTCACAATTTTGAATAAAAAAAAATCTATTTGAATATAAATATGTTTGTATGTTCCGTTTCCGGTTCAATATGGTGGCCGTTTTAATGGTTCAGTAAAGATTCTTTTTTCAAATGTGAAAACGTTGGGTTATTATTAGAGCTTTCTTATTCGCAATTTTTTTACCTGCCTGCCTGAAGAAAGTTTGAAAAATAATTGTCATGGAGACAGTGATAGAAATAAAAAATAAAAATGACGCGTTAAATAGTTGGAATATAAATAAGTAGGTAGGAATTTAAGCATCTACCTACAAATCTTATGTTTTCTTATGAATTTTTGGTTTTGATTTAATAAATAGAAAAAAATTAGAAACATAATTTTTTGGACGCGAGTTCCACTGCGGAGGTACTCGATTTCATAGTACGATCACGTTCGGGTACAAATCCGGTTTAATACACAGTTAAACAAATCAATTATTGCGTCACGTGACAACGCATGTGTTATTCAAGTGTATCCAATGGGCATCCATAATTTCATTTTTAAATCTTTCACAAAAAAAAATTATTTGTCGCGACACAAATGTGAATAGAAGAAGTCGGGGACGCCCGAGGAAGACACGGCACGATCGAGTGAATCAGATACTTGAGACGGGTCATGTCAAAAGTCAGAATAATATAAGAGTATGTATGAGACGATGTATGAATGTGAGTGAGGCAAAGAGTGTATGCCAAGACTGGTCCGTCCTATCTGCCTACCCCTGCGGGGAAACGGCATGATGGTTAGTTACACACGTACATTGTGTATAAATAATTGTAAATGGATTATATCCGGATATATGGAGAATTGGGAGAGATATTTTCTCAAGAGATTTTTCCGATATTTGTGTGTTCTATTTTTAAAGAATAAACCAAAGGAGGACATAAATGCTATGACAGATGAATTATTGGAGAAAAAGCAGATATCCGGAAAGAAAAACAAAAGGAGAAGAGTAGGGTAAGAAGTGGGCAGATATTGGATGGAAATTACAGCTATTACTACATTTTTGAGAAAATAATCAAGGCATGATGGTAAAATACGAAATTAAACAATCTTAACATTTTTTAAATTTTTTATTTATTAAATTACAGAATATATTTTGTACAAAAAAATTGAGTAGACCCACAAAGCTGTCATATTGCAGCTTGTCTGCAGGTTCTAACAATTTAAACATTCTTAATATAATATCTAAGAAAATATTTGTAAATACATTTATAGTTAGTAATATTAGATAATTTAACTTACAACTATTAATACATAAGATATTTCAATATACCTGCCTAATAACAAGATATGTAGGCAACTATATTAAGATATTCAAAGATACATGGAGTTTTCGTTCATTAACCATAGTTTTATCATTTTAGGACTTAGTCTCTCATTTTTTTCAAATTTTAGGTTTTTATTGATTTTATTGAAAATCACTGGTATTAGATATTCAAGAGTACGGCTTCCATATTTATTTAATATTCGAGGAGTTTTTAGGCCCTTTCCTTCTCTAAATCTTGTGGTATGTTTGTGTACAAGTAGGTGTTTGTAAGGGCTTTCCCCCATATTATCCATAATAGTAGTGTACCAGTGGAGACCTTTTATTGTAAGTAGGCTCTCTGAGCCATACAGTAGTTTTAAGTTATGTCTCTGTTTGTAAATATTTGTTGTGACAATTTTTTTTTTTATTGCAGTTTGTAAATTTTCAATATATTTAATGCAAGTAGTGTTTGCATGTCCCCAAGTTCTAATACCATATCTAAGGATGGATTCGATCATAGAAAAATATATGAGTTTAAGAGTACAATGAGGCAAAATAAATTATAATTTGTTAAAGTTACTAGCTAAGGATCTGAGCTGGTTACAAATTTTTTATTTGTATTATTATTATTCTGTTACATCATTTTCGTTTTTTATTTTGGGGGTGTTATGCCGTGTTGCGCTACCTCCTTCTTTAGCCTACGTTTCGGACATCGTTTCAGTGTCCATCATCAGGGCAGATCCGGTAGATGCCACATCTATCGGATCTGCCGGATCTGCCCTGATGATGGACACTAAAACAATGTCCGAAACGTTGGCTAAAGAAGGATGTAGCGCAACACGGCATAACACCCCAAAAACAAATAACGAAAATGCTTTTGGCCTTGAAAAACTTAAAACGTATCAATCTTAACATCAAATCATCAGACAAGAAAGATTTTATCAAAAACAATTTATAAGTACCTATGTTCTAATGGTACAATGCTGATTGTCTATTATTTTAAATATAACATTGTGTTATTATTTCTATATTTGTTGAAAACTTATTATATTAATAACTGCGACCCCACTTAAAAGTATGCGTTTCTAATGGTACGATATGTTGTCTGTTGTTTTAAAATTTTAAATGAAATGTTATATTGTTATTTTTTTATTAAATTGCTCTATTTTTGTTTTAAACTGCGCCTGCTCTCATCAAAGGATTTCCTAAAGAGACAGGCGTAGCACATCACTAATTAAGTCTAAAATTAATAAAGATTAAAAAAATAATTATTATTTACTTTATCACCGTCAAAGCGGGGGATCCAAAGTATTTTTATTGGTTTAAGCACTAAAGAATTGCCTTCAATGTATGTTTGAATGTTGCTACTGACGTAATACCTTTTGATTTTCTCCAATTTGGCACGTATTTCGTCTCTCTTACACTTGCCTGACAGAGTATATCGCCATCTCATTTGAATTTCATAAAAGTAATTTCATAACATTCTTTATTTGAAGTTTGAAAGGAGTGAATGGTCAGACTTTTGGATCATGAAACATACCCGTATCGCATTTCGTATGTTCTTTTTTATTCTGTGGGTCTGTCAAACATTATGAACTTAAAGAAACATATCATAATAATAAATGTCATAAAAATGTACTAATTAATGGTTTTAATCTAATTTAATCATCGTAAATAAAAACGCTTCAAAATCTACGTGACCGGTAGGAGCGCATTATACCGCGGAGTAAAAAATACCCTGGTGAAAGCAAACTTTCGATGGTGTAGGGAACCCGATGAAGAAAAATGATAAATAGGGTAGATATTTCGTTAATTTTCTGAATATTTGAATGTGGGTAATCCAGGTAGGGAACAACTACGAAACTGATTTTTTTTATTTATTTTTTACAATACGAATAACTTTATTATTAGTTGTTTCACGGAATTTAAACAATTCATCAAATTTCAAGTTCTGTGAAAGTTCTATTCAAGTTTTGTTATTATATCAGTTATGTAAAGCAACTGATCCATAATAATATACCTAATAACAACACTTGAATAGAACTTTCACTTTGATGACTTTTTCAATGTCTGTGAAACAATTAACCATAGAATAATTTATTTTTTTACATACTAAAAATGGATTACAAAACTATTATACAGTGTAAAAAATCATTAAATGTTTTAAATTAGCTAAAATTTGCATGGAAACCAAATGTTTCCATGCAAATTTTAAATAAATATGGCAAAAGCTTTAATTAAAGTTCTTTGTTGTTGTTAAAAATATTTGCTACTTCTGCATATTGGCTGCTTGTGTGCGCGGTATAAGGGAGTTCATAAACAAATTGTTATAAACATTATTGTTGCAGTGAAAGATATTTTTAGTTCGTTTGATTCCATTAGGAACATGGAATGAAATCAATTGCAATAGGCAGAAAATTGTTATGAGAAAACACAGTTAATGCGGAAAATAAGTAGCAATTGAATTAGAGGTTGCTAGTTAAAGTAGGAGGTAAACACTGTAGAAGTAAACGTATGCGCTGAAAAATTTCAAATCAAATAATATCGACATTATCTCTTTAACATTTTTCAACTATAAGAATTCTTATTTTAACATTTGAGAAGATAAATAGGAGCTCAAACAAGGTTTAAGGTTAAACGTCACGTACGTCATAATCTAAGGATTCACAGAGGGCGTCAATAAAATTATTTCAGGTTTTTAATACTTTTTGCACGTTTTGCTTTAAAATATTAAGATAAATCACGGACATAGGAATATATGGACCTGCCCTAAGTGATAAAAGCGTATTGTTTCCCCCTCCCCATAACGGTTCCATGGAACCGCCTGGGCTTACGAGAGCCGCCTCCCTTGAATCTCAAAACGTGACGTCATCATTCTTGTTCTGACCAGCGCCGAAGTCACATAGTACATTTTACGAAATAACAAGGCAAAAACGGTAGCTTGTGCTATGAAAACGTGTAAAAATAGAAGTGAAAAAGAGAATAAACCAAATTGTCGTATTACATTCCATAGGTAAGCATTATTTTACTTTATTTTAAGCTTATTCGAATTATATTACAATATTATCAGTTTTGTAACATACACTATCATGAACGTGTTTACACACAGCCGTAATATGCGTGGGATGGCGTATTTCAGCATATCGCTCGCCATATATTCCGATTGGGAATGTACGGCGAGCGATATGCCGAAATACGCCATCCCACGCATATTACAGTTGTGTGTGTGAACACGTGTTAACGCTCAGAGGGCGTGTTCATACACAGCTATTATGAATGGCGACGTAAAACACACAGCCGTTTGCAAAAGAATCAGATAAAAAAATCGCCTTTTGCGCTTTGCTAATATTTATTTTTGCGCTTTCCTAATCGTATCATTTGGAACGTCTATCTTTTCATGTGTTATTTCTTGCTGGAAATCCGTCGTATTAATAAAGGATAATAAACCAATCATTTTTAAATTTATCACACTTTAAGGGCCTTATTACTAAACGAGTTTTGAATTTTACGCAACTCATAAACAACCGTTAATATAAGATAAATAGTTGGTTATTCAGTTGTATAAAATTTAAAACACGTTATTAGTAAGGGGTTAAAAGTGGAATAAAGTATGTTTTATTTATTAGGCGTTATTGTATATTTTGCTTTCTTAATTGTACTCCTTCGTGGTATGTTTAGAAGTAAAATGTAGATACAGTGAGCATGTTTGGAATGAAAAATGTATGTGTCATTTTGCTGTCCGATGATATTTTTTATCAATCAAAATTTAAAATAAAATATGTTTCTATCGCACGTCGCCACCGATTATATTATTATATTTGGATCACACCGTCACGTCTCAGCGGACCACGTGTTAGGTAAGCGCGTTGTTTCGTATGTACGGTACTGCTGGAACGAGAACGAGTGTATATCGCGTAATGCTCTAGGTTATTCCGAGTATGTGTATGTATGGAAAACACGTTTTTTGTTTTTAATTCAAAAAGTGTCATCGGACGACAAAATTACATCTAAATTTTGACTCCAAATTCTCTTAGGAATCGCTGGTAAAAGCTGTGTGTATAAAATTTAATTTGTTTTTGAGTTGTTTTTCTTTTCTATTATCTTCTGAAAAGTGAAATGTTATGTACTTTCTTAAAGATTTCCCAAAAAAGAAAACTTGAAGACAATGTGGCGACTTTCATCCGGTAAAAGTGAGCAGACAAGTGTTCGTAACCTTCGTATCTGCTCAGAACATTTCAAAGAGACAGATTTTATAATAAACAAACAGGGCACACGTGTGCTACGTGTAGGTGTGATTCTATCGGTCTCTTTGTCACCTGTTACAGAAAGAATTATCGTTAGTATATAAATTCTTTAATGACTAATAATTCTTTTTTGTAGTTATTCATTACATGTATTTATTTTAATTTTATTATCTATCCATTTCAGAAATTAAGCGACAACTTCTCTGAGAAATCATATGTATGTCTTTCTCTAGCTGATGAAACGATCAATAATACTTATGGATGGATGAACCCTCAAGAGGATTCTGATTTTTCTCTCGTTTCTTGCGCACCTGCTCTACACAGCACACACGTCGTGAGTTCATTCTTATATTTAATTATCCTTTAAATTAATATTTTATTTATAGTGCATATCACAAATTTGTAATAAATATGTAAATTATCGAATTGCAATAATGATTATATACCTAATATTGTCAACTTTGTCTCGTTTCGAAAAGGAATGCGAACCAGAACCTATGACTATGTGCTTGACGGAGATCGAGGCCGTAGCTGCAGCTGCTCAGTCATGTGTGCTCGTCAGTTGTATGGTACCCACTACTATTCCAGAAAGCTTTGTGAGTACCAATTGATTATTGACCTTTGATGACTTCAAAAACACATTGTACTATTATGTAGTGTGCAGACCACTCTAGTAACTGACTAAATGTTTTTATACCTAAAAATATAATATTATGTCTCTATTCCCCAGATTCAGGAACCCCAACCCGTCTTTATGGAAGAACCACTTATTATATCAAAAACCACTCAAAAAAATAAACCAATTGAAGTCAATTACAAAAAAATGGAAAACTTATTATTAGAAAGTAAGTTACTAATTAGAAAATTAAAAAAATTAACGTTGTTTATAAACGTAAAATATTTCTTTAGAAAATATTTTTTATTTGATATACACAGCTTCTCTGACGGTGTTGGAATAAATTATCTTTTTTAATCTTCTTTTTTTATAAATGAAACCGTACAAGAGTCCCAACTGCCCTCAACTGTCTGAAGCAAATGAGACTATGGCATCCCCAATTGGGGTATGTTGTGAGGTTGAAGGTAGTGGGGAGTGGTAGGAGATTATGAAGAGGACGGTGGGGAAATCTGGCTATTCAGATCTGATCAATGATAGTATTTTCCACTCTAGAACGTGCGGCAAACATTTAAAAATTATTTTTAATTAGTAAATTGTGAAATAATTCAAATTTTTAATTTGCATGTTGGGTTTCGAACCCGTGACCTTCCGCTTGCTAGTTGAGAGCGTTACCCCTCGACTACGGAAACCTTCGTATCTATGATTTTTCGGCGTGTAATTTTTTCTCAAGGTCACGGCCGTCATCACAGTCAACATATTAATACCTTCTTACTATGTTGGCTCATCTTTTTAATATATTTTTATTCAGCTGTTATTATTGTACTGTTTTTAGCATCGATAATATAACTCCTGTATATGTTATGTTGTTTTCTCTTAGGCTGTGCTGTTATTTTTGTACGTTATTTAAACCTCTGTAAGTTGTTTATTGAATGCTGTTCTCACAAATATAATGTTATCCTTAACCCTTTTTGTCTTTTTCTTTTCACTTCTTCCATTGTCCATAGACAATGTAAGAAATAATTTAATGGAAGTTATATATATTATAAAAATATTATTTCTTTAAACAATATTATATATAGTCTGAGAATACTGTTACTGTGTCGGTGTAGGTATATAATACTGTTTTACTAAGTTTCTGCTGATATATGCTTAAATGTACCTAAACAAAAAATATTATACCCAAAAAATAAATAAAAAGCACCTTCGTCGTCAAAATATTCCAATTAATACGCCACTCCTGGCTACGCACGATCCGATTTGCAGAACCCAGATAAGTTGGGAGGTTTAGGGGGAGGGGGGAAGTTGTTGCTTATACACAATGCGTCGATGTGGTGGTGACAAGTACCTATCTATGTAAATCTGGTCACCAAATACGCTTAAAGCCATTTCAAGCAGTTGGGGCGATACTAAGAGTATCTAAAAAAGGATCAAATAATAATGTAACTGCTACGTGCTACGTATTATTGTAATTAAATAACGTGTGAAATAATTCAAGTAAAATAATTTTAATTAAAAGAGATAATTACATTATTTTTATTAACTAGCAGACCCGGTCACACGTTGCTGTGGCTAACGAAACACAACGCCATTACCCAACCTTTATAAAATCTTCACCACCCGCTTGCCTGCTGCCCGCTGCCTGAATTGAATATTTGAATTTCTCGGCTTTTCTCTACTATAATAAGCATGTAATATACATATAAACCTTTCTCTTGAATCATTCTATCTATTGGTGAAAACCGCATGAAAATCCGTTGCGTATTTTAAAAGATCAATGCGCACATTTTGAGTGCCTTCATTTTATACTATGTAATTATACCAACAGAGCGGTTGTGATAACCCTAAAATATGTCGATAATCACGAATGTGGGCGGTTCTCCAATGTGCTTGTCGCTGGTTACAGGGGTAGGTAAATTATGAAACATTTGTAAAAGTGTCTTAACTAAATATGGCAATAAAATAGTTGTCTGTGAAAAGATGCGAACTTTACTTTGCCTATTCAGACTTCGCAAATATGTTAATAACGTAGCGAGCAATTCGCGCTCCCACGTAAAAAGGTCTATTCATTAAAAAGCAGATGTTATTTTTAAGAACTAAATGGTGATATTATAATGCGAGATGCCTATATACTGTCAGATTAATTTTTCAACCAATCACAGTCATCTTCCCCTCTTCGTACCGCCATAGTTGATTTTTCCCCTCACCTGTTATTTCTGGTCTATTGAATTTGGATGTCTATGAGATAAATTAATTGTTTGCGCTCGTACATATTCAATATGAATATAAATAAATAGTTTCGTCCATAAACAAACCCAAATCTTTCAAGAGAGGCTGAAAAATTCAATTTTGTATCGTTGACTCAATCCAATATTGTATTTTTCAGCCTTTCTTGAAAGATTTGGGTTGGTTTGTGTACAAAACTATTTATTTATATTCGTATTATATATGTTCGGGCGCAAACAATTAAATCACCTCAATATTTTAAAGCAAAACGTGCAAAAAGTATTAAAAACCCAAAATAATTTAATCGGCGCCATCTGTGAATGCGTAGATTATAACGTAAGTGACGTTTAACCATAAGTTTATTTGAAGATTAATTAAATATCGCTCGTTTATTAGAAATTTCATTTAAAAGCACCTTTCTTATGCTGGAACATCTGTTCTGCCGTGATATATCATTGGCATGATATATATGCTCCCAATACTTAGGGGCTGAAAGATCTTATACAAAAGAAATTTTATGGTATTTGCAAATGTATCACATCTAATTAATTCTGAGGTTATAATTTTCAAATTCTTGGAAAATACCGAATGGAAACGGAAATTTAAGCCGTCTGCAGCATTGTGATAATGAATATTTCTGCGTGTGATGTCCTTTTTTTTACTTGAGCTCCACACAGGAGACCCTGAGGAAAATAATTTCCCTCAGGGCCTATGTCATCTTTGGGGATGCTGTGTGGAGGGTTTTTTTAGGGAAAGGAAGGAGAGGAGAGTTCTGGGAATGAAAAGGGTTTAAGGAATGGGTAGGAATCTGGGGTTTAGTGTGTCCTGGACATCCGCCTCCAAGACCTACACAAACCTCAACCAATGAACCCGGGCACCCCTGCTAAATCACCAAACGTAGCGAACCACTTGGGGTGACCTATGGCAGAGGTGTTGGTTATCCAATAAAGTTTCCCGGGGTGGCGGTACGCATTCCTGCCTCCCAAATTGACAGTATTCCAAACATATTAACAATTTTCACTTCGAAAGTTCATAACTTTGTGATTTAAAAAAAAAAAATTGTGTGCTTTTGCTTTAATTGTTCATAAAAATAAAATAAAATTAGGAGACAAGCCCATTGGCAGGGCTGGGCAAAATAATGCTTTGCTGTAATTAAAATACAAAAATACAAAATACAACTTATAAAATACATTTGGTTTTTGTAGAACCTGTGGTTGCAATAAATTGTCGTAAGTGCCCTTATCTTCAGGGTGCGTTTCCATAGAAGCAAAGCTAAGCAGAGTGAAACAGAGACGTGCAAAAATTGAACAATCATATATATATTTTTTTTATGTCATGTATATTATCGAGGCTTCTGACTCACACAATGTTGTCATTTTTGCCTCATCTGTTTTTAAATCATAATATTATCATTATAATCTCTAATGATCTTTAAAAGGTACTTAGAGTCCTTTTATATTCATTTCATATAAAAAACTCACTTTCAAATATTTTCCAGTTTACATGATCTAATAAATTTCATTATTCTCGATATGGCATGAAACTCAGTTGAGGCTATTAAATTCTGAACTTCCGATGACTTCGAGGTCATTAGTATTGTAGCTTTCTGTCGTTCATATTTAATGCACTTCGATAATGTGTGCTAGACATCTTCAATTTGTTCACATATCGAGCACATTGGAGAATCAGAGAGGCCTATCAAACACAATATTCTTCCCATTAGTGCATGTCCGGATCTTAATCTAAAAATGATTCTCATTTCCGATCGAACAATCATATTGCTCAGGTGACACATCTCATCTCAGCTTCTCTTGTAAAGTTTTGTGGTATAGGACCCAGGTGTTAGATGATAATAATAATAATTATAATAACACGACATTTGTATAACGCAGTTTTGTGTTATTTCACTTCAAGTGCGCTCTACTGTAATTAACTTAAAAATAATCTAGTATTCAGTCAAATTATTCCTATAGGGCAGGGCTTCCCAAACTTATTTCAACTGTGACGCCCTTGGGAAGTTGCCATATTTTTGCGACGCCCTCTCCCCCCCCCTTCCGGTGACTAAAAATCTAAGCCCCCCGCCGCTCATTTGTACCAAGCTTAGTATTTTGAAGAACCCCCCCCTGGTACGTTGGTATGGGTACGTTCCCTAATAATAATAATTTGTCAGAAAAACTCCAAATAGTATATAAATTTTTTATTAGAAAATTAAGAACACAACATAAAAACAAAAATTGAAGCAAACAAAAAAGATAAAAAAGCAATTTTTTTCTTTGGTATTAATGAGAAGGATGTGTTTGCTTTTCTGAGCATAGTTTCTCAAAACGAGGTTGAAGTTTCGAAATTGCCACTCCCGTCTCTGCCTCTAAATTTATTTTTGATCTGTGCTTGTTCTTAATTACTGCAACTGCAGAGAAACCTGTCTCACACAAGTATGATGTCGCAAACGGTAATAAAACCCTTAACGCTGCAGTGCTGATGGAACGATATTCTTGATAAACTGAGCTCCAAAATCCAAGTAGCTTATCTTTATTATATTGCAGCTTAAGACTGGAGTCACAGGACAATTCTATTAATTGTTCTTCTTCTGCTGTCGAAAGTGTTGATGGTGAGGTCGACTGGAAAGGGCAGAAGCGTAAAGACCGGTAGGTTTACAGCGCAGTTCACTGTGAGACTTTTCTGCGCGGTGGCCTGAAGTGGCGCGGGACTCGGTCGCGGGAGACGCTATAAAGATTGCCTCACGGCGCCCTTGGGTTGATCCCCCGGCGCCCCGGGGCGTCGCGACTCACAGTTAGGGAAGCCCTGCTATAGGGCTTGATCTAATTCTACGACACAAAAATGTACAATACAAAGCAATGGCGGAATTTGATCATACATTATCAATTATTATCAATTAACTCGCGTCTTCATGAATAAATACCGCGAAACGATGAAAACAACAATTGACAATATACTTGCTTTGACGTACCACAGTGTTGCCAACTCTAAATATTAACATAATATATTGCTCTGGATTCTTAAGTTTTTAGTTTATGTATTATCTATGTCCATTTATTTTTCATTATCATTATTAAGATCGCTAAATGTATTTTGAAGCCATAAGTATTTGAAATACAAATTACAAAATACCTCAGCATCAGGTAATTGAAATACCAATTAAAAATACATTTTAGGAAGTAAATGAAATAAAAATACAAAATACGTATTTATATTTCAAATACTGCCCAGCCCTGCCCATTGATGACATCAGTTTTCTTTAACATTGATGTAGATTACACTTCTAGGATTACCTGTTTTGTGGCGGTTAACGTGTTGCGGAAATTACTTGTGTAATAACAAAGAGGTGAAGAATTAGCGGAATTATTATTATTTTAATCATAAAACTGTTTGCTCTTTTTCCGAACATCCCTCGCCTAATAAAACGCTTCTTGTACAAAGAGCGAGTGTTTGTTTGCACAGTGAGATTCATTTCCTACCAAGCCTTTTTGTCCATATTATTTCTGTGACCGACTTAACGTGTCACGAGTACTTACCCCCAGACCTTGTACACATCTTTCCTTGTACAGTATAATATAATAAGGTTAACGTCTTCCTTCAAGGTAATACCGTAACATGATGTGCTTCAGGGTTCAAACAGTAAGCATAATTACCTTTTTTCTTTAATTTATTTCTATTACATTATATGTAATTATTGTATTGTGTACATTTTACAGAAAATCAAGCACAATGCTTCACACAGTTCTAATAATCGACCATAGTAAAAAATTTTCTTAAAAATGTAGGTTGTTGATACTTTTTTAAGTACTTAATACTTACATTTTTCTACATCTTCTTTCATTAACAAAATCCTCTATATCGCATGAACTTAATTTTGAAACTCTCGTATCTCAATTTGGTATGCGAATGTGGGTACCGCCGCCCATTTGTTGGATAACTAACTGTCACAGGTCACCCCAAGTGGTTCGCCATGTTTGGTGGCTTCACGGAGGTGCCCGGGTTCATTAGGTGATGTTTGTCCGGATCTTGGCGGCGGTTGCGTCTGCTCACCAACTGCATGACAGATCGGATCGGAGAGAGAAAGAAAATTTTCCCCAGGGCCTCCAATGTAAAACTAATGTGAAAAATCTATCAATTATAATAATATGGTATTCATGCAAAAAAAAATAATAATTTCTTCTAGATATAAAATGCACATATGTATACGAGTATATCTCATTTTGATTATTTCACGATATGGTCATAATAACACTCTAATTGAACGGTAATGCGCATATTTATCCCGTAACAAAATATCATACGGACAAAACATCCCCCAACAAAATATCTACTAAAACCAACTAACCTTACATATTCATTTTATTGTTTTTGAACAATAATTTATTGTCTTTACAGGATGTCTGTATTACTTTGTGTCCCATTTTTTGTAAGGTTGGGTTAGGTTATGTAAGATTAGGTTTTAGTAGATATAAGAGACCTTGTGACCCCTCCAGCGGGACTCCCTCGGAACTTCGCCATGCACCGTAGTTGGAGGAATGGATTCATACTTCCGCTACTCCTTGGCACACTGAACCTCAGATCTTACTCACTCCTCATACCTGTTTCCTTACCATAACTTCCTTTCCCAAAAACACACAGCATCCCCAAGTCTTGGAAGGAAAATTTTCTCCAGTGTGAAGCTAATGTGAAAAAAAACGAGTGTGCTTTAGACCACACGACTGAAGTAAAACTTCTTTAGCTCCATCCATATGATAGGAAGAGAGAAAGAAAATGTGCGCGCGCACTGCTCTCTCTTGCTCCTACAGTGTGATACAGACAATAGGCCTGCACTGTGTCTTAGATATACGAAACGTAACTGGCTATGAGAGAAAGAGAGAAAGAAAATGTGTGCTCGCACCTCCGTCTCTTGCCCCTTCAGCAATATACGAAAAGTAACTCTCCATCTTTCTATCTTCACTAACTTATATCTCCCTCTCAACTACCGTTCGCCTCGCTTTTCATAACGCTCTCGTCACGCATTCACCAGCTTACTCCCCAAGTCAAGCGAGTGTAAAGAAGTTTTATTTCAAAAATCTCTTATAATAATACGGTATTCATGCAAAAAGAAAGCTTTTTTTTTAATTTCTTCTAGCTGTAAGTTATGTTTTACGAGTAAAATCTCATTTTGATTATTTCACCGCAAGGACATGATGACAATTCTAATTGATCTTGGACTTTGAAAACGTAATGCAAACTATTCCATCACTCATAGAATTAAATTAAGCAGAATTTGGCAGAATGGCATTATTCCGTGATCACCCTGCACGTTACGTTATTTTACTGCATCGTACCATTATATGTATATACAATATGGGCCAAAACACGGATTTTGTGTGGTTAGTATGATTAATGCGGTGCTGGAGTGGCGTTTAATTAATGGCTCTTTTACCTGACGAAAATTTCGACAGTGATGTTTTCGCAAACAACAACCGAATCAACACAACATAATCATAAATTTTGTGCATTTTGATAATTACCTTTTCAAAACTTAATTAATTGCAATTTCAAAATGTCTAATATAATAAAAGATAATAACTTAATTAACGATGGAACAAGGAGAAATTATTCAGAATTTCAGGACTTACTTCTTGGAAATCAAGTCTGCAATGTTCTACTGGGTGACACGTACCTTTCTCAGTTAGCAGAGAAATTCCGTATGCATGAGCTCTCATCATCATCTCAGGGTCCTGCGTGGGATAAAAAGAAAGCTACTATCTGATGTAAATAAAAGAACTCACATAAAACAAAATGAACTTGTTATTATTGACAAGCAAAAAAACATAATCTACTATAACATAATCTACATAAATACCTTTGTAAACTCATAAAGAAAGGTGTAAAGAGAGAGAGAGAGAGATAATTCAGTTATTTTAGTAGAATCCACTCCAAATGATCATTCGTAGCTTGCCATAGTTAAAATGGCGCACCTCTTCTAACCTCAGCGACAAGGGCTCCAGATAGCTGGAGAAGAGCCCCAGAGCTGCCGCTTCGCATGTCCATGACACAGTGAAGGAGCCGAGATTCCAATCCATCCACAAAGGCGTCACAATGCGTCCGATGGCCATCTCTGAGCATTGAAAGGATATAAACCGCAGTTCTAGACTGTAAATGTGATTTAAGAAGTGCCTGCAGTCTTCACCAAAGTTGTCCTCGGTGATATTGGATTGTAGGTGGCACAAGAATCTCAGTTCTAAGCACAAGAACACCAACCTTAGGTACCAGGCACACAGAAATCATAAACACTTCCATTAGATTGTAATATTACATAGGTAACTCGATATCTCGTGATCATCACGATAAAAGTTTTCCTCGCCTCGAAAAAACAATCAACATCCTGCGTGTACCGCGACCCGGTACTATTTAACAGTCTCGTAAAGGCATCACGTCTGTTACACGCATAATATTGCAAATTTACACAATCATTTAGGAGTATCAAAACTCCTTACAAATCAAAACTTCAGACAAATTCCTTGTTCTGTCATGACGCGGCCCTTCTAACAGTTTTTTCTATTTTTTCAAAAAACAATCGAACAACGTTCCGGCAATTTGAATTTGTTATCCATCGTTCCAACTGCACCCGAAATTAATAATACTCCTTCTGAGCAAGTAGGTACCGATTGAATAACTACCATGAAAATAATTACGTTACATGGGTAGCGGATTTAATTAAAATCTTTGTTAAAATAGGTCGTTTTTCTGAATTTTGTTTTTTCATTTATACCTTACAGAATAAAATCACCCAGGTGCCAGGTATATTAAAAAAATTATATCAATTATAATTCTTGGACTTGTAAGCAGTTTGATAACCAAGAAGATATTTTAATTAAATATAAAGAAAACACTTTGTTTTACGTCACTTCGGAATTATCAATAAAGTGACGTAAAACAAAGTGTTTTCTTTTTATTTATTTAAAATGTCAAGTCACAATGTGTTTGCTTCTTTTGAAAAATTAAGAAGATATTTATTCGATGGCGTACTGAGAAGCAAGCTTGAGTACGCGAGCGATGTTTGGGCACCGTACCACCAGAAGTACATTGATATGTTATAGCAAATCCAGAAGAAATTCTTCAGGAATGTTTATATGCGGAAGCATGGAATCTATCCAAGGTTCATGCACCATTTTGACTTACTTGAGGAAACTGATTCTGTGAGTCTAAAAACTAGACGGAAAGCAAGTCTTGCTATTCTGTCTTTCAAAATTTTGATAGCCCATTTTTCTTAAGGCGCGTCTCCTGCGGCAAAATGTTTTCATTACTTCCGGATCGGGGTTGGGTCGGGGCCACAACGTATTATTTTATTTTCCAACGGCCACGGAAAACGAAAATAGTATGGCCCTGCCCCAACGTTTTTATTTATGTCAGAAGTTAAAAAAAATTGTCGCTGGAGACCCAAATGGAGGATTAATTTTTAAGGTTAAAAACGACCATCGGGTAAAATCTGCGAAAAATCGGAATAAATGATTTTTTTTAAATATATATTTAAAATCTGTCCTATTTTAATATGTGGTATTCCTCTAAAATACCGCCGTAAAAGACGCATTTCTTAAAAACAAATTACACAGCAATACCGGAAGAGAATTATTCCAAAAAATAAATTACCCCTTCCCTGAAAAAATACATTAAGAACAGAAACTTATTTGATGTTTTTCTGCCCCGACCAAATCCTCATTTTACATTCCCTGCGCCTCTATATAATATCAATTAATGTAACTACTACATACTGCAAATTAAAAAAAATGTTTTGTTCAAAAATATATTTCATAACCAGCTAAAAGTATTTTAAAAAGTTCAATGGCTATTCGCCAAAACGGTTAATAAAAAGTTAATAAAGTTAATAAAACTTCTAAGAGAAAGTTAACTGTTCGACTCATTAATTCTCAAAGGTTCATCGCCAAATTCCTATTTATGCAGTTGGTACTAGTTAGCATACCGGAAGATTAATATTGGTAACATGCTATAATATATTTATGTAGGTAGCCATAGCGCATTTTTACGACAAATATATTTGATTTTACAACATAGAGGTAAAAATAGTACATTAAAACGGTAAAAATAGTACATTTTTATTACGTACCTACCTTTGTTTAAATTTCGATTTTGTTTTCGTGTGTGAATGAATGAAAGTACATTTTGGAAATGTAAATTAACCCACTTCCCTACATCCGATCGGGCAGATAGTTTCGTTATGGATCACAATGCATTCTATCAACTTTTGGTGGCACTCACGCACACACACACACAGGAAATTGCTAAAATTTAATAAAATTAGATTTTTTTTCTTTGATAGGAACTAATTTTCTGTACTTTTATGCCCACCAAGCAGACTATTTTCAGAAGTTTTGGCAGAACGCGTGATCGTTAATAAGACTTTAATTTACCAGCACCGCATGGCGGTAATTGCCAGGTAGTCAAATAAATTTTATTAAAGTGTTGTTGAGACTTACATTTGCACGTAAAAATTTAAGAAAGGAAATACGTAAATAGAATATATAAGTGCCTCCCTACTAATATATTAAAAAAAGTTTAACACCAAAAACAGGTTAATTAATGATAGTGTCACTGATAGCAAATTTACAATAGAAATTTTGTAAGGAGCAAGCAAAATATATTGTTGTTTTTTTTTTAAATAAATTAGGTTGATAAATGCCTACGGTTGGAAAGAGAGGGAAAGCTTGTAGGTCTAACATTTTTATGCAACGACGATGGTGGTATTATTTAAAAAAATCAGGTTGTATTATTACATACGACATCTGTTTCGCCTTCCCATCGCATTGTTTAACTACGTAACTAATCTTTACACCGTTTCTCCACAGGGATACGCAGAGAATATGGAACGTTGCATAACTCTTTGTTGGATCTAAATCACATTCACGCATCGTCTATCGTCTCATGCATACTCTTCTGTTTTTTAGACTTCGACATGACCCGACTAAAACATTTGATACCTCGGTCAACAAATGTTTTCTATTTGTTCATATGAAACAGATACTTTGTGACGTGACATTATAATTTAAAATAATGTTTTCCACATTGTTAAACTGGACAAAAAATATCATCTTCACCGGTTATCCATTAGACCGGCCAGTGGTTGAGTGGGCGTAGCGCTTGGGTCCCACCTGGGCGTCGCGTGTTCGATTCCTCGGCTGGCTAAGTCCTCCATCAAAACACAAGCAACATTTTCGGCCTTCTGTGGTGGGAGTAGGAGATTTTCAAACATTGTAGGGTTATTCGTAACTCGGGAATGTTTGTCTTTCTTTTTAAAAAAAAAATATATATATATATTACTGAACAATTTTATACCATACTAAATAGACGAAACCAGAGGCGGTAGAGGAGAGGCTACAAAGCACCGTACAAAGAGAAGACCGATTATACTATCTCATTCTCTCGCAGGCAA
The DNA here is from genome assembly GCA_917880885.1 of Limnephilus marmoratus. Lineage (NCBI taxonomy): Eukaryota > Metazoa > Arthropoda > Insecta > Trichoptera > Limnephilidae > Limnephilus > Limnephilus marmoratus. The sequence continues at coordinate 57,075,895 of OU862911.1, read as the reverse complement.
AATCCCATAGATTATAGATGAATGTGTTTGTCCCTTTTTGTTGTCGCTATTTTTTGTTTCATCGAGTTTCAACTCACAATGGTGCTAAAGAAGTTTTCACTTCAAAAACTCTACTAATTTATCCTATACTAGCAGACCCGGCCACACGTTGCTGTGTCCAACGCCATTACCCAACCTTTATAAAATCCACACCACCCGCTTGCCAGCTGCCCGTTGCCGGCTGCCTCAATTGAATATTTGGATTTCTCGGCTTTTCTCTACTATAATAAGCATGTATTATACATATAAACCTTCCTCTTGAATCACACTGTCTATTGATGAAAACCGTATGAAAATCCGTTGCGTAGTTTAAAAGATCTATGCGCACATACATTTTGAGCGACTTCATTTTATACTATGTAATGATGATGATACTGCAACTATTCATAGGTTCAAGCACCGAATATTAAACTCTGTTGTTTTAAATAAATAAATCGCATTAAATTAATCGAAAGTGTACGTTATCCTATGGATAATCTATGAATAGGATGTGAAATACCTCCTAAATCTATAAAACAATGCCAAGAATAAATTTAGTGTAAAAACAAAAAAAATACATTTGAATGAAAGATTTAAAGACAAAGTTTACAACCTGAATAATATTTATAATGGTTTAATCAGCAGTTAATCTAAGAATAATTGAATAACTTTGCAGCACTTAGTGGAGCGATCAGGCGATAGCTGATACACGTCACCGGGTCACGTGTTGAGTTCGAGGACTTTGACTTGTAAAAACATTGACTACCTGTTATTTGCGTTTATTATTTATTGCGATTGCCATCGTTTAAATTGCGTGCGGCATTAACGAACACTACTGCCTATTATACTAGTAGAAACTATTCCTATTACACTACTTCCAAGTGGGCAATATTATTTATTAACATTGCGCATGAAAATTAGCTGCAAACATTGGCATGATATTGCACCATATTTTTATTACGTGGAAATAATTTTCGAGTTCCTTTATATTACATTTTCATTTTCAAAGTCACTGTAATTAATGAAAATATAAATGTATATTCACCTTTTTAGGGACGTACCAACGAATATATATTTACCTACATTTTTTTTTGGCCTTGTAAGTCGAAACATCTGCAACAAAATAATTACTAAAATACTTCCAGAACTTGATAAAAACATTATTAAATTAAGTTTTTAAAAAATTAATAAAAGATATACGAATTAAACACAACAGCAATAATTTTTTTTCCTTTATTTTTTCCCATTATATCTTGATACATTTCAAAAGTAATTTTTACACATTTTCTAAATATACAGGGTGTTAAGGGACGTACTTGACATACTTTAACCAGTGATTCCCGACATTATTTGGAGTAAAAAATGTAAATAAAATTTTGGTCTCCGGTGACATTTTTTATGTTTTTTTTTTTTGGTTTTTTCTACAAAAACATTAAAAAATGGTAGTTGTTGAAGAGTTGGAGGCGGGGTAAGGGGTTCGTCGGACACCCGGCTGAGTGACCAGTGACGACATGCGGAAGAAATTTTTTTTGGTTTGATTTTGAAGAAAAATTTTTTGAAAAAAAAAAAGTCGGCAAAAAAAGTCACCGGAGATCAAAATTTCATTTACATTTTTTACTCCAAATAATGTCAGGAATCACTGGTTAAAGTAAGTCAAGTACGTCCCTTAACACCCTGTATATAACATAACACAAGATAAAAATAATGTAAAAGAGTAAAAAAAAAATATATAAGACAAAAGTAGATAATGGGAACCCACTAAGGCACTGCCTGTGCGTGGGTAATATTAACTAAAGTGCTAAATTACACCAATAAGTTGGCGGTACAAGTAAAAAATGTAAATTTCAAAGTGAAAGTTCAAAAATATAGGTAATGTATCTTTGAAAATATTGTAGAAACAAAGTGACACATACAAGTTAGTTGATTTTTTGTTACGGTTTCAAGAAGATAAATAAAGTTAGTATTGAAGTTACAGTGGAATTGTAAAAGTGAAGCAATGGATTATGTAAAAGTGAAGCAATGGATTACAGTAGAATTGTAAAAGTGAAGCAAATTATTATGGATTTATTAAAATGAGCTTTCACATTCAATTTTATAAGTTGTTTGCATCAACTGTTATTGTAAGTACTTATAAATTAAAACAATAAAGAAAATATAACATACTGAAAAAATGTTACAACAATGCATAAAATAAAATACATATGGAAAAAATTTAACAGAGACAAAGAATCCTAACATAAATAAATAATCAATATAACAAAAATGGTTGTAAAAGTATACACGCCTATTTGTGTCTAGATAAATAAAAGTTTTGAAATAAAATACACGTAAGTGAAATATTGTCACCATGCCTGAAGGAATTATTATTGAAAATCAAAAAACAAGCCATCACAAAGAGATATATATTTATCTGGACAAAAGATGATCTGATTTGCTCTCATAAAACCTTACACCTCTATCTAAAAATTTGACACCTGTCATGACCCCGCAACTAAAAATAATTCACCAAAACACACACCAATATTCTGAAAATGTCGCTGTCGTACTAAAACAATTGAAAAAATAATAATAAAAAATACGCACATCATCATACACGACCGCACTTCATAATACTTGCCATTTTTTTATTCTTCCATTACCGCTTTTACATATTTAAATTCAGTTTTATTTTATTTTATTAAAATTTATTATTTCATATTTTATTTAAATATTTTAAATTGCTAAAAAGGGGCATTGAGTTAAACAATGGGGCCTCCGCACGGGCCTACATTATCAAATAATGATTTAATATATAAGTTAATATATCAAATAAATAATAATAAACAAGATTTATTTTGATTATTTTTAAGATGAAATATTTTCGAATTTTGTCCTGGTGTTGTTAAAGTAAAAGGTTAATAAATGTCGGCTAGATCTTTTGGGTAAATGGATGTTGATTAATTGAATCAATCAGGGTAGTCAATTTTGTAATGCAGTAATTTATGTAATAGTATTAAATCTGTGCTTATTCTTCTTTCTGAATGTTTCAAAAGGGACATTTTATCAAGAGGTATAATCAAGTTTTTGTACAGGAATATGGAATTTATAGTTTATATTCCTCAGGAACTTATGTTGAATGCTTTCTATGTTATCGGAATGAATATTGAAATTGGGAGACCACAACGTAGAGTTGTACTCACACAGTTGGCATCTGACAAGGGTTTTAATTGACGTAATAAATTATCGAATGTGATACATAATTTGGGTGTTGTAATTCTGGTAGACTCATTGAATGCATTAATACTTTCGTGATAATATTGCTTTTATGATTATTTTTTATACAATCATTCTTATTTTTTATAGGAACTGCAATAGAAAGAGTTTTTTTTCGTGTGGGTAGTTCGTGTTGTTTAGAATTTATGAATATTATATGATACTATAAAATAAAATATTTATGAGGTCAAGTGTTAAAACTAGCATGGGTTCTATAATGTAATATATTGATTCTAACACCGATTATATGTAATTTATTCAAACATTTCGATAAAATTCATTCGTTTCAACTTCTAAACCGATTGATCAGATGACAATTCACCGAGACAGTTTTATGCTAAAAAAGGTCAAATTCAAGAGTCTGTTTTAGTTTTTTTTACAGGGATTAAGTTTTTCCGTATAAAAATCCACACTGTCGTTAGAAACAGACGGAAATAGGATTTTGAAAGCAGATTTTTTGATTTGGCCCAAGGCATTTTAAAACACAATAAACCAGTCACAGGGAGAGATTGTACGCACGTCATCGACGATCATCCTAAAACTAACTAACTAACCATCACGCCGTTCCCCCGCAGGGGTAGGCAGAGAGGACGGACCGCCAAACATCCCGGTCTTGGCACACATTCCTTGCCTCGTTTACATTCATACAACGTCTCATATATTCTCTTCTATTATTCTGACTCTTGACATGGCCCGACTTAAGTATCTAATTCACTTGGTCGTGCCATGTCTTTCTTGGGCGTCCTGGACTTCTTCTACCATTCACATTTGCGTCTTAATATTCTCCTTACACTCCTTTCCTCGTTCATTCGCTCTACATGCCCAAACCATCGGAGCGTTCCTTTCTAAAATCCTAAAAGCCGTTCATAAAAATTTTCCTTCTCAAACGACTTGTATGAAAACGAAAAAGACGTAGGTATTCCTATAGACGTTTCGCAAATGTGTGTTTCTTTCGAAATGTAGAACTATTACCAGTTATAAAAACAAGCAAAAAAAAATTAAAAGCTTTATTTCAAGAAACGCACTCCATAGTAGTAAAATAAGCACAGATGAGGAAGACATCTCACATTAAATGCATATTTATTCGTTAATAATTTTACCGTAAAAGTTCCTAGCCGGATGACTTATTTTTAGGTTTGTAACACTTCGAATTAAAATGTCATGTAATATAAAATTACGTAATGAAATGGTAAGGTGGCTACTGACAATCCAGTTTTGAATATTGCAATTTTTAAAACTTTTGAAAAAAAAAAATAATTATAATCTGTCAAAAAAGAGTAGAAAATATAAAAACTTGAACTACTAAATTTGTAGACTGGCAACACGAATTTAACTGTCAAATATTTTTTTGAAGTGCAATGACACTAAATGTATAGAACACAGTAAACCACATTTTAAAAAACATTTTTTCTTCATGACATAAAATTGATTAAAAGGTGATTTATAAAGCGATTTGCTTTAATTTAATTTAACATAAATTTGAATTTAACAATAGATAGAAAGGAAGAATCACTAATGGTGAGTTTAGTTACACTACTTTTAGATCTGCTGAATGAGTTAAATATATTCAGATATAAAATTAGAGACATGATCTAAAGCCCAGGCAACGCTAGGTACTTTATCTAGTATTAAATAAATGTGAGCAATTTCTAAACCGTGCTTTATATTTTATTACATTATAGTTATTCTTCATTATGTTAACACAAAATTGCAAAGGTGTAATAATAATAAACCTACACGCAATTCTAATTTTGATATCGGCGGGTATCTATACTGCAATGAAAAAATATTTTTTCCACTATTATGCCTTTTTAATTTTTTATAAAAATGTAGGTTACACAGCTTTACTTTAACACCATGAGTTATGTATTTAGTATTGCCATTTGAACAACAGTGGCGCCCTCATATATTTTCTACTCTTATTTGACAGACTATATCTCTTGTTTTCTTTTTGTCTTTTTTTTTACATTAGCTCCACACAGGAGGCACCGAGGAAAACAATTTCCCTAAGGGCCTATGTCATCTTTGAGGATGCTGTGTGGAGGGTTTTTTAAGGGAAAGGAAGGAGAAGAAGAAATGTGAAGGAAAAAGGTATGAGGGGTGGGTAGGAATCTGGGGGTCAGTGTAGCCAGGAGTGACGGACGTATGAATCTATTCCTCACACTGCGGTACAAGGCAAAGGGTCGGGAGAATCCGGCTGAGAGGTCAAAAAGCCTCCCTCAATAAGTCTCCTCCGAGCCCGCCACGCAGTGGTTGGGCAAACGTATCCGCCACCAAGACCTAGACAAACTCATCCCATGAAGCCGGGCACCCCTGCTAAGTCACCAAACGTAGCGAACCACTTGGGGTGACCTGTGGCAGGGGTTGTCCAATAAATGGTTCCCGTTGCGGCGGTACCCATACCCGCCTCCCAAATTTTCTAAATGTTATGTAACGAATTTTTTGTTTATTATTTGTAAAATATGAATAATTAAATTTTATTTCGATACAGTTTTTTGTTATAAAATATCAAATATTATTTCTTGAGACATACATTTTCTTCTGTACATGTTAAAATTCTTGAACTTTTATTTTGATTCGATAAATTTATTAACGAATTCATACAAATAAAATATTATACATATGAATCATCGATGTAGGACGTAGGTTCTTATAAAAATAAATATATAAAATTGTAGAGATCCTGTCAATTATAGAAAAATGGTCATTGTCACCCATTAATATTTTAAGAAGCAAGTTACCACATACGTTCCTTTCGAATGCTCTGCTTGGTTTAACTTTACTTGTCTATTGTCGCACTGATAAAAATCTATGACAATATATTAGAAATTTAAATTTGCGTTAATATTATGTGGGTAGTAAGAAAATTACACTTGATTCTTCAATAACATAATCTCAATCTTCTTAACGTTAATTATTGTGTCTTGAATGCAGGGAATAAAACTGTGCCGATTGTGATAACTACTAGTTCTGTTTGTCATTGATCTTTTATTAAATCCATGATGTTTTAAAACGTTTTAACAATATGGTGCACCGAAGGCCATCTCCGAGGTTAGAAGTAGTCAAAGAAGATGGTGAGTAATCTGACTGCGATTTCATAAATAAATGTGAAATAATACTTTTATTGCAAAATAAAGTGTATTATTTAATTGGTTTTAAATAAATTCATGACTGATGCCGGATAATCAAATTATTGCGTTGACACGTCAAGTTCTAGATATATCTGAAATTCAAGTTTGAATGGTGTATTTTTTACTATGTTTATATTAATTATTGGGTATAATAGAATATATTAATTTAGTTCGATTTAAAAAACTACTATAAATTAGACGTGATGTAATTTTTGTGTTATTATGTTAATGTAGGTAAAACATTTTTATTAATTTAGTTGTTTAAAATGGCAGTCTTTTAAAATAACTATTTATTTCAGATTACGAAAGATACCAGCGTACAAATTCAGAAAATTATAATTTTCAAATTCAGCTGATGGTCTTTCATAAACTGTCCAGTTATCCTGTGATTAAAATATGCATCGATTTCATCTGTGGACTTTATTATAGAGCAGAGGTGAGTGTTCCCTTTTATCTAATTTATTTTTATTTTTAATAAGAAACACATATTTTTTTAAAGATGTCATTAAAACAAACTAACGCGAATTTCCGTAATAATTAATAAGAACGGACCCGTGAGGATTTGGAACTTACTTTATAAAACATTTGAAACATTTTTCTACATTTCCAATGTACAAAACCAGGACGTACTTAAATGCGCACACTTAAATCAATTAGAAATAATAATCCAAACGCTTATTCATATTTAATGGTTTCAATAAACCAATCAACCTGTTGAACTCGTAAGTAGGTAACTGCGGTGAACTAAAGGCTAACTTATAAATGGTTAATTTAGCGTCGCGGGATTAGTGGCAAGGGGGAGATTCGATTCTGGATTAAATTGTATTTAGATGAGAGATGAAAGGATATTAATGATTCGAGATATCTTAAATACATAACATCAAAAGTAGGAAAAACTATGTTGGTAGATCTAAAAAAATACAAAGTCGTACTAAATTTAAAGAAGTGAAAACTTCTTTAGCATCATTGCGATTTGAAACTCGATGAAACGAAAAATAGCGGCACTAAAAGGAAACAAACACACACATCTATAGGATTTAGTCTGCAAGAGAATGAGATAGTATAATCGGTCTAATCTTTGTGCGGTGCTTCGTAGTCTCCCCACTCTTGTCTACTTTAGTTTTCGGAAGGTTTAACTTCTACCGCGTGTGAACTGCACACTTGTAATTTTTTTTACATTACGTTTTTTTTTTGTTTAAAGAAAACATAGCCATCATCGATATGATAATTACATAACATTGATGGGAAAATGTGTAAATGCACAATGCACAGTGTGCCTTATTACGTGTGAATATAGTTTAGGCATAAAAATCGCTCGTCAAACGGAGTTTGTAGATAATTTTATAAAAAAGATAAAAAGTTAATCAAGGGAAAGTATCACAGATAATTTTAGCCATACTCTTATATTTTTAAAAATTGTTTCTTATAATGCGTTCACACATTGCTAATAAACAAAAAAGAAATTATAATAGTTTACGCTTATATGTTTTTATAAAGTAATTAACAATTTTAATTTTATTCCACACAAGCCAATCAAAAGGTTTTTTTATATTCTCAATATAAGTTAACCGTTTTGTATTGAGAAATCAGAGAAAACCGGTAAAATGTCATTTTTAAATCAAATTTTAGACGAATTGACTCTTTTCCACAAAAAATTATACATCGATGTCGAAAGATTGTTCTTTTATCTCGTTTTAAATTTTGAGAAATAATGTTTATTTTTAGTAAAATAAGGTCATACCATAGCTCGTTGGCAGATTTGTTAAATTTTTAAACGAAAAATCTTATGTTACAAGGTATATTTCATACCATGTAATCATACATTATTGTAAATCAATATGTTATCTAGTAAACGCATGTTTCAAAATCTTAATTTTAGTTCAAATAAAATCATTTAAAAAAATATTCGAACACTTATTTACGACAAACATTTCTCTATTTTGACTATCTATTTACGGTCTTACAAATTAATATATTTAAGATTTTTTTATATTGTTATTTTGATTAGACATTATTGAAAAATGATAAATACTTATAATCAAAAAATAATTACAAAAAGTACATTATTTTAATAGTTTTACCATCACGCCTTTCAGCATTTTCGGATGTATCTAGGTATAAATTAAAGGAAATTTGGAATGAAATAACATCGATATTGATTTATAATTTTGAAAAGCTTAATTAATCGTTCTCATTGAAACCGCCCTGTACGATCGTTAGAACACCTTTCGACGAAATGTGGATTTTCGGCCGCTGTCCCTTAACGCCCTCGCCTTAAAACATAAATCAATAACTAAACTGAACGTGTCCCCATTCACAAATAAATAAAAATGTTATCATTCTTTCTTGTACCTGACATGATAACTTTTTAAAAATTATTTTAACAATGATTGATTTATGCGTTTCATAATTCCAATTTTATGAGCTCCAAACAAACAAGAAAACTATCTGAAAACCAAAGAGTTATTATCATACGACGTTATTGAATTATCGAGAAAAATGTGATCTTATAATATTTTAATATCAGTGACTCGGCAGAATCTACGGTGTATCGGATTTCCTATTTAAATTAACCCCTCGGTTAACTCGTAGATCATCATTAGGGAAGGTTCCACTTATTTACACATGGGTGGTTGATTTAATACAACCTACCCGACTGGCAAACTACCCTCCCGAGGGTTGACATACGATCCTTGCATAGAGAGTGCCAGTTAGTTGTATAGTTACACGATATCTTGAAGTGATTAATCCACCAGCAGAACTAGTGTAATTAAACATACTGAATAAATCACTCGTTTGATTGATATGTGTAACGATGTGGCAATTTAAATGTTTACGGTCGTTAATGATACCCTTCTAAACTTATCGTTATTACCTGATTACCTCCTACCTATATTATAAATCTAATTACACTTGTGTACACTTGAAACTACATTTAAGTCTGTAAGAAAACTTAATAGAAGTATTAAAAGTTACCGCAAATTTTAGAGGAAAAACTCTTTAGACAAAAGTTAGATTAAGTCTAAAAATCTAAAAGGGTTTAATAGAATAATTAAGTGTGGAACCAGCGGTATCCTTTATTGAGGGGATGGAAGCAATTGAGGGAGGGAAAGAGAAGGAATTGGGTAAAAATGTTGAGAAGTATCCCTTAAATTACGCAATTACACTGTCACAGCATTCGTAATTAGTCGTTCAGTAGAAACTGTTTAAGAACCAAACTACACAGCTATAAAAAGGAAAGATTTTGGGCAAATAATGTTTATAATAATAATAATAACAGAATTTTCGCATTCCGAATGCGAAAATGAAGAAACTAGAATCTACTTCAGAATAAAATGTTTATTACAATGAAAGCCTCTATACATCTCACCACTATTAGTATGAAACCTGCTTATCACCAGACTGCAAGGTTCGGTTTCGTCTGTAACGGGTTTACGTTAAGTATTTTATTTTGAAAACCGACAGAGCCTTATCTCCCAAAAAGGGTCCAAGGAGCTTACTGCTCAATTTCTCACTGACTCATTCGAATTGTCTAGGTTGATACGCGAAAATAGAACAGCAATGTGAAAATAATCCTATAAATATTCTCGTATCTTCGCGCCCAAACATGGTTCAAAAATGCTATTTATTTTATTGATGTGAAAACTTTTTTAGCACCATTGTGATTTTAAACTCGATGAAACGAAAAATAGCGACACTAAAAAGAGACAAACACATACGTATATAGGATTTAGCGTGTGAGAGAATGAGATAGTATAATCGGTCTTCTCTTTGTGCGGTGCTTCGTAAACTCCCCACTCTTGTCTACTTTAGTTTTCTGACAGTTTAACTTCTACCGCGTGTGAATTGCACACTCTTTTTTCATTTGATAAGACTACACATTATCTGATCCACGTTTCCTCTATATTTTCACAAGTTTTTATTACATAATAATTGCAAATTCTCTTAGTGGCATCATTTGATTAAATGAATAAAATTACATATGTACCTACACTATGTATTCCGATGAAGAAACAAAGAAACCTTTGGTTTTGAAACATGTTGATAATTTTATTATTATCAGTTAATATTATTAAATTGTTTATCATCAGCCATGAGACAAAAAAACTTCTCACTCTATTGTCGAAAATGACATCGATTTAATTATCAACGAAAATGATTGGGCGATTTGGTATTTTTTTAAACAATTTTCAATCAAGAAAAATGAGAAATTAGTGAAAGTGATGATGAGAAACCGATGAAATACGTTACGGGTAGTTTTTTACACATTAAACGATTTCGTGGTCAGCCAACACGGAAACAATGGAGAGCCTGCTGCGCACTTGTCAGAGGGACAAATTGTTTTTTTACGTGATAAACAAGAGGGGGATGACGTAGCCAAAATATTTCAAAAATCGCGTGCGTCTCTTCATTTCCCTTTGTTTCACCGGGAACTCCTCTTCGAATTGTGACATACAAAACATGCAAACATTGATTTTAGTAGGAGAAATTAAAAATAAACAAATTCCTGTCTATTTTTTAGAGGCTCGAACAGAAGTAGCCAGCACGCTTGAGCTAAGTACCAAAGTTAACACATTTATTAAAAGTTACAACCAAACCCTTGAGTTGATTTAAGGGTAATTATGCGTATGTTCTCCACGCAAAAACAAAGATTAATTATGAAGATAAGTCTTCAATTAAATAACTAGAATTTTATAGAAAAGGAAACTGCCCTGACAAAATTGTTTTATTTAAATTAATTCAAGACATTGTTAACAAAATAAGTCTGGTCTTTTCTATTCAGAATGATTAAATGATGTTTATCAGATAAGTTTTAAGATTTTCACGGCCAAAAGCATTTTCGTTATTTGTTTTTGGGGTGTTATGCCGTGTTGCGCTACCTCCTTCTTTAGCCAACGTTTCGGACATCGTTGCAGTGTCCATCATCAGGGCAGATCCGGCAGATCCGGTAGATGTGTAATTTTTAGTCGTGAAGTTTGTGCTTATTTACTTCGAAGCGATACCGTGTCGCCAGCAACACTAACTTTCACCAGTACAAAATACTCGTGACAAGTAGTGGCGTCATCGCCGCGGAACGGAATAGAAAGTTCATTAAAACGTGGTATTTATGCTAGCCAGGGGCCAATCCGTTTGCGAGATGCCGACGGAAGTGGCTCCATCTCTTAATGAAATCTAAAATTAGAATTCACAATGGTAAGAATTTAAGAAAAAATAAAATAAAAAAATATTACAATGGTTGACTTTATCAATGTAATGTTTTATGTCAATGTTAATAGGTAGCGCAACACGGCATAACACCCCAAAAACAAATAACGAAAAAAAATTATGTTTAAGTTTTTCAACACTTTTATTTTTTTATTAAGTCTGTTTAAATGTGTTTCGACTATTTTGTTTATTTTTATTTTTATCGTTGTATAAAAATTGGATACAATTTTTAATTGCATACATACTTTAAATAGTACACAACTGCTAACCCTGTACAAAACACAAGTGCGCCCCGCGGTTGAATTTGGCAGCCACCTCTGGTCTGGAGCTCCAAAATATCTGAAAAATACCCTCGACTGTGTGCAGAAACGGGCGGTCCGTTTTATAGATTCTCCCATCTTAACAGACGAATTGCAATCTTTAGAGCACAGGCGTCGTGTGGGAATGCTATCCTTGTTCTACCGGTATTACAATGGAAGATGCTCCGAGGAACTAGCATCATTGATTCCTTCGGCACCGGTGCATAGTCGGAAACACGCCAAACGCGTACGCAACGTTTGTACACGGTTGACATTAGTCACATGAGAACGAATCGTTTCATCGACTCGTTCTTGTGTTCAACAGCTCGGTTGTGGAATGATTTGCCGGCCTCTGTGTTTCCTCCTTCCTACAACATGGGTCTCTTCAAGACCAATGTTCATTCCTTCCTCTCCTCAAAAAGACCCTCCACACAGCATCCCCGATGACATAGGCCCTGAATTATTTTCCTCAGGGCCTCCTGCGTGGAGTTAATGTAAAGAAAAAAAAATACAATTGGAATTCATTACCCGCTAAGCTACTGCAAGTAGCTTGTCAGCAGGAGATTAGTTCCACGGATTCGTTACAACAATAAATTAAATACATCTGCCCTGATGATGGACACTGCAACGCTGTCCGAAACGTTGGCTAAAGAAGGAGGTAGCGCAACACGGCATAATACCCCAAAAACTAATAACAAAATAAATTAAATAATCATAAACGCATTGGCGTAGCAACAACATACACATATAACAACATAACACACGCTTATCGTACTTGACTGCTGTCCATAGACATCCAAATGGATAGACCAGAAGATACAGGTGAGGGGTAAAACCAAACTATGGGGGGGCGAAGAGGGGAAGAAGACTGTGATTAGTTGAAAAATCAATCTGACAGTATATAGGCATCTCGCATTATAATATCACCATTTAGTTCTTAAAACCAAAATCTGCTTTGAATGAATAGACCTTTTTACATGGGAGCGCAAATTGCTTGCCACGATAATAAAATATTTGCGTAGGCCAAATGTACACCCCAAAAAGATTCGCTCGTTTTCACATAACAATATTTTGTTGCCGTGTTTAGTTAAGACACTTTTACAAATGTTTCATAATTTACTTACCCCTGTAACCAGCGACGAGCACACTAAGGAACCGCCCACATTCGCTATGTGCACATTGATATGTAGGTATGTTGTATAGCATAAGCTACTGTTTTGGCGTGTTATTTTTTCGTTAAATGTATAGATGTTAGCTTCGCGCTGCTCACGGCAAGAATGATGACGTCACACATTTTAGATTCAAGCGATTCTCTATCCCCTCCACATGGGGCGAACTGGCGCCAAGGAGGAGCTCCAGCCGGTTCCATGGCAAGGGGGAAATAATACGTTTTTATCACTTAGGGCAGGTCCAGATATATTCATATGTCCGTGCTGCTGTCCTATTTTTAACGCTTTTATCTGCTTACGTTGCGGAGGGGTTCATACCTACCAACATTGTGATACGTGAATGTTGAAAATAATAATTATCATTTTTATGGTGAAAAACAGTGGAATAGGAAAAAATATTTATTTTTTAAATATCATGAAATAGTTGAGTAACATAATAACAGCAATACATTATAGTAGTTAATCACATATTTTCAATTTAATGCATGGTAAGAAAGAGCAAAATATAATCTTAATACAAAGGGTTACTCCCATATATAAGATTATGTACATATGTAAAACAAGATTTAGTAAAAATTATCTTGGTACATTCATTTATCTTGGGCCTCCTATAAATAAATTGCACCACCAATTAATAAAAAAGGTAAATAGATCAAGATTTTTTATTGACAACGTTTTTTTGTTAGATATTTTTGATATTGTTTTTAATCGTTTTATTGATATTATTTGTAATCTTATGTATGCAAGTGAGAATATTGCCTGTGTCACATTTGTCGGTATATGTACATATTTTATATCTTTGTATTGTAGTTACTTGAATCCATTTCCTATTTTGTGGTTTCTCGTTACAAGTGTACTTTAGTGTTATTTTTATATTGTTAAACTGACCTGCTGACAAACTGCTTGGGCAGTTTAGCGGGTGTTTAAAATGAGGAATAAAAAATACTATTTTGAATATGAAATTTACGCTATAATCACACCAACAAAATCAGATCTTCACTACCTACTTAAGTTTTACATATTAATATGTTTATACGGGATGCGTGTGAATATCATGGTATGCAGGTACATTAATTTCTGCTTCAAATTTAAATATCGTCAGTTCACACGCACTCCGGAATCTTTGCCAAACCCATAATGATTATTTTGTAATTCTAAATAGATTAACTTAATCCTGTTTTAATAAGTTTCGTTTTGGCAGTATACGGGACAAACCATTATTTATTTTGTTGTAAGGTTTACTCAACAGAACCTCGTAGAAAGGTTTTTCGCCAGTTTGCAATATGTCTGTTCCGAAATATAATAGATTGTTAAAAACCTCAAAGTTGAGTAACCCGTTCAAAAGCAGTATCTGTATAGAATAACCAATACTCACGACCTTTTGTGTCAATGCTTCTCAAACATTTTATTTTCACGTTACCCGAAATTGAATATTACGATCAGCATTTATTACGATTTGTATACTTCGGCTCTTGAAGTTTTTTTTTTTTTAAATTAGCTCCACACAGGAGGCCCTGGGTTTTTTTAAGGAAAGGAAGTTTTGGGGAGGAAATAGGTATGAAGGGTGGGTAGGAATCTAGGGGTCATCCCATTTGTTGGTTATCCTATAAATGCTTCCCGGGGCGGTGGTACCCATATCCGCCATCAAAAATGTTGACGAATATGTACTTCATTTGGTCGCCTGCTATCTCCCTCCAATCCCCATGCTTAAGAATTCTGCTCTGGCTTCTTTAAATTTAGGTTTTTTTTATGTTCTTCAATCCCAGTGATTGAGTTTCCTTGAAATGTGTTCGGGAAATGATCAAATCGAGATCACAAAGTTACTTTATTTACGTTTTTGTGAGCTTATATTTAACTGGACTAATTACTAATCCTACTGGATGCTCTAAGTAATTCTGAAGCCAGTGAATCCGAGACTGAGGGAGCCCAGCCGTATACCGTATATCATCGGCTATTTCGTTACCGTCACGAACGACTATAGTCGCCAGTCTTCTAAGATACTACTTTACTGATATCTGTTGAGACACCTCAACTACTCGTACATATAACTACCGGTACTAACGACATCTGTTGAAGGATTTTTAAACTACACACATAACCCTATACACGACAGATTTCCAAGCGCTTCTTCAATCTTTAGTGTAATTCGATACCCTGGTTCCAGAGTGCTATAACTCAGAAACCACTGTTTCGAAATAATTGGCGAATAGATTTTGGTGAATGTTGGAACTCTCACTACTATTCTCTTTCTTGGCGGATTGACTTAAAATTCTGGGATGTAGTAATTATTTTATTCCAGATAAGAATGTAATCATAAGACATTTTGTTTTTGTAGAGGGACCCTCTATGTTTTAAAGTTGTTGCTCTTTGGATCTGAGATCTGTAAATAATAACATCTATATTAGTGCATCGCATCGATTTGTAGCAGTATGGAAATAGCAACTTTGAAAAGATATTTTATTCCAAAGAGATATAATATGGAACCAATAGCTAAAGGCGCACATTTACGTGTTGGGATTGCACTTACCTCCCCACATTTTGGTATAAAGACCATTATTATTGTACAATATGTTTTCTGAAATACTTCAGTCAATACGAAATCGAACTTCCAGCACTCAAAGATAACTTCTGGGAACTCGGGTACTGCGGTATCACCATTGAGAAGCACTGTTCTATAGAGTTCAAAGTTCAAAACATTTTGCTTGTAAAAACATATAGAACGTTCACACAAGATTACTTTTCCACAAACCTTGTTATATAACGTTTTTAGTTTTTACAAGTCACGTTTAGTGTTTATTTTTCGGTAGTTTTTTAGTACCTACTGGTGGAGGTACGACCAAAACCCACAGCAGGGATGAAACAAATATTTTTATGAGCTTTTCTGCTTGCCAAAGTTTAACCAATTTTCTGATATAAAAAGTATGCATCTATAATATGCAATCCAATTTAACAATTTAATAATATACTATGTCTAAATCAGCATGTGTAGAGAGCGTGACACAATTTTAAAATTAAACTATCAGAAAGTAAAACAAAATGCCAGGGATAAAAATTAATCTTTCGACGACCTCGATAAAAGGATGACTTTATTATATTCACGATGTTTCGTTAATTACACGTACAATCTTAACTATGAAGAACAGCGAATCGTAAAACCGTAAAACAGCACCGAACTGTAAAAAGTTATGTCAAATATAATTGAAATAATAAACAAACCAACACAGTCATTCGTCTGGCGAGGCTGTTAATAACTTACACCCTTATAATCAGAGTGAATATAAACTTCTCCCAAAATAATACAGTAAGCCCATACAAGCCTTGCAAGCTTTTATATAATTTCGAACAACTGGCACCACGGAATCATTGTTGTAGGCAGCCCACGCTGATCGCATTCAGTAAATTAAAGTTGGTATACTAGTTAATAAAGCGAGGTTACGAGGTTATTTGCGTATGAGCTCATATGCATATTATTGAACGTATGAGTAACAATTTGATTGAAATTATTTCTGTTTCGTTGAAATAATTTGTGTTGTTCGATTATTACGTAGCGAAAATACAGTGATTTTGACATTTTGTTTCACATTTAATTTTTGTTAGGCTTAGTACATTTGGTACGTAGGTATTTTTTTGTTTGTTGGGTCCCATTGACCAGTCCCAAGGCTTTTACTTTTTTATAGGGACTGGTTAGTACGGTCAGTAGAACAGGGGAGGGAAGACCGGATGCGAGTGAGTACCCGGCAGTGAGGAGCAATGACTTTTATTTCTATTTTTTGGTTTTTCCTAGGACAAAAAGTAAATCTGATACATTTTGGCAGAAAAGTTTTTCTGTAATAACCTAGTTTCCGCGAAAGAAAATACCGTAAGGACAAAAAGTCGTAAAATTCTGAGGCCAAATAAAAAAAAAACTTTGTGCGTGCAAAAATAGCTACTTTTATTTTATAAATTTTATTTAGGAACATCGAAAAAAAGGATACACACAGCACACTACTACTATTCAGATCTTATATCTTTCCCTAGAATTTTTTCTATTCCGAATGTTGAACCTATATCAAGGCTCACTGAAAACATTGAACCACTATGGCGTGAAAAGTTTTCTAAAGATGTCGAAATTACATTTTAAATTAATGATGATAAATGGTTATAGTTTAAAACTTCCAGTGAATTTCTTAGAAAAGAGCAGGCTGTATTTGAAATCACTGCCGGAATTTTAAAGGAATTAAGGAAATATTTAACGAGCCTACGCGCAAAAAGATAAGTAGGTTATAATACAGCCTACGCACTTGAACCTATGTAACACAAAACTGTTATGAAAATGTTTTATTAATATCTTAGACCATAGGCTCCCAAACTTTTTCTTCTCGTAAACCCCTTTCAAAATTTTACTTTTTTCGGTTGACTCCCTGCTGCTATATTTCTACAATTTTCCCAAAACTCGTCAAAAAATGTGAAGATTAGATCTAACGATGAAAATTTCCGTCGCGGCTGAGTTCCAACCCTAAATTCGGAGTAGTAAAATAAAAAAGAAAAATAGTGTATTTTAATAATAATAATAATAATAATAGTGTAATTTGGAAATAGTAAACCACCGAAAAATTTGTTTTTTTTTGCTCTCTTAATTTTTTGGAATTTGTGTTTTCTGCCTACATTAATAGGTAAAGCTAAGCCAAAATTTTGGTTTTTTATTGTTCAAACCTGATAAAATTTCGTGAACCCCCATATTTTTCCCGTGGGGGATACCCCTGAGGGTCCACCTGGGCCACTTTGGGAATCACTGTCTTAGACAAATTGTTAATAAATGCGATTATAATTGCATCCTAAATTATTTTAATTAAAAAAAGCATTTGCTTCTGTCGACAAGTTATTTACATGGCGCCATAAAATTTAAATCAAATAAATAAGTGGAAATCGTATTATTTACTGACACAATATAAAGACGTACCTAACAAAGAATATTAGTTCATTCGTTCATTGTACAGAAGGTCAATATAACGTAAGCCAGCAATTATTTTATTATACAAACATAATTACATGAATATTTTTTATTGTTTATAATAATAGGTAGTAGTATAAAGCTGTCACATTACGGATTGTCCGCAGGCTCTACAGATCAATTTTACATAATATTTCAAACATAGACATTTCTACGTAAATCTAGTGGTTTAGATACATTTATCTTAACCCTCCGCCCGTCGCGTCATTTTTTTAATGCGAGGTGTCGCGGGGTCGCCAAGGACCCCAAAAATTGTTATGATTAAAATGTTATATCATGCATTTTATGTGTTATTTAAACTGATTATAGTCAGGTGATAGGGGCTGCATTGAAATAAAATGAAATAATTAATATCACTTATTTATTTTCAATGAAAAAGCTTAAAAATCAACAAGGAACTTTTTTTATAATTTTGGACTTTATTTTTTATTTTTTTTTTATTTTATTTATTTACGATACCAACAGTTTACATTAATAACAGCGTATAATAATTGAGTTACAATAATTGAACCATTTACAGGTTTCCACATAGGTATTGTATACAAGTGTAGTGATTCCAAAACAAATTTACAAATGAAAAATTACATTTTAAGAGCCGAGTTATTTAGGTAGGAATAGGGAGGGGGGAGGATGGGGGGATGGAGGGGGAAGGATGGGGGGATGTAGGGGAAGGATCGGTTAAGTTGAGGTATATTAGTAAAAATATGCGTGACAAAAATTAAAAGAGAAAAAAAAAAGAAAAAAAAGAAAGTTCATAGAGTGGTGGTTGTATTAGAGGATATCTATAGTTATTGTTATTGTAGAGTATCAAGAGAGCGTCTGTGTGATTTTAAGGTGTGTGGTGCAGAGTTAAAAATGTCAAATCGTGTATAGTGTGACGGATGCACGATAGATGAAAGCGTTCTGCTTAGAATTTGTGTTGCACCGAGGGAGGTTAAGAATCGTGTCTGATCTGGTTCTTCTATTAGGAACTCGTATCTGTATTCGTTCTAAGAGTTCTGGGCAATCTACAACGGATCTGGCAATTTTTTTAAGGAAAAGTACATCGGCCGAGCTTCTTCGAACTTCTAATGAATTGAAGTACGCGGCTGAATCTTGGTGATTTAGATGTGTGCGGTAGCTGCGGAAATCTAAGTATCGTAGAAAACGATTTTGAACACGTTCTAGATTTTCCACATATGATTTGTATTGCGGGTTCCAAACTTGTGACGCGTATTCTAGTAAGCTGCGGACATAAGCAAAATATAGGATTTTCATTGTTCTAAAATTATTGAATTTTTTACATGTCCTAAGAATGAATCCTAACATTTTCGAGGCTTTTGATGTGACCGAGTCTATATGAATATCATAAATAAGCTTAGAGTCCAATGTCACTCCTAAATCTTTGACTTCTGTTTTGTTAATTAATATTGAGCCGTTCAGATTATATTCATTGGTAATGATATTTTTATTTCGTGTGAAATTCACGACGAAACCCTTTTTAACATTAATTTTAAGGGTATGTTGTGTACAGTAAACATTAAGACGGTTTAGATCCTCCTTCATTTTTTGACAGTCAGCAGTACATCTGATAGGATAAAAAACCTTCATATCATCTGCCTAAAGTAATGTTTTAGAGTATTTGAAGCATTTGGCCTATATCATTAATGTAAATATTAAAGAGTAATGGTCCCAATAGAGATCCTTGAGGCACACCTGATGGGACGGTTACCCAGTCCGATTTAAAGCCACCCACAACTACGACTTGACTACGGTTTGATATATAGGACGACAGCCATCTAAGAAGGTATATATATCTAACAGTAAGCGTAAAAAAAAATCTAAACAACTTCTATCAAACTTATAACTATTTGAGATTGATACAGACTTATTATTATTACAAAAAAACATATAAACTTGGGTTTTCATTGTATTTTGTTGATTTTTGTTGAGCCTCACGCCGAACCACACGTCCGTATCTCACAGCGCATATGCGAAGACTGGATGTCGGCGGTGCTAGCGTCAAGTATAGTCCCTTTTAAAAAGCTACCTAAAGTTAGGAATCAGTGTGAACATTTAAAATGTACATAATTAGCATTTATATAAAACCTAGGCTTTTAAAGGACCCCGAGCAACGGGTCGAGGAAATAGGTATATTTTAAATAATATCTACTATTCGCAATTCTGTTTCCAGAATCTTTCAATTCAGTTCATTTACGACGAGATATACCCATGTTCATTGTACTGCACCACATTAAATTTATCATAACTCCCTACCCATGTGTAACATCTACAATGAATGTGTAATTATCAGTATCTTGTGTCTTTCATAATGAATCATGTCTTCCTATCTGATTGCTCACGTAATTCCTCAGGCTAGTAACTTATGACTTAGTCATTTGGCAGACAAGTCCAAGGTGCCACGGGCTGCCACCCTTTTCCGCATTTCACTCCAAAATTAACGTTCTCGATTACGGGCATTCTAGCTAAGCCATCAATTCAGGCCTTCAGATAATGTACGGAGTACATAATTAAACCTAGGAGAGCCTTTTCTCAGAATACATGAAAACAAAACTAGAACACGTATTTCTAATTTTTTTTAAATTTATACTTCCCGATGTTTGAAGCATTGTAAAAAGAAGCGAGGCTAGCCGTTCAGAGCGGAATACTTAGGTGACAGTGTGGCACGAGACTGACAGAGGAAAGACGAAAGTTGATTGAAAGCAGTGGAAATGAGTTCCTTAAGGGCCCGCAACCCGAATTTGTACCGATTTATTACATATTTCCCTTAAATACGGTACGTTTTATAGCTCTTAAAAAAATATATGTTATTCTTGAAGATAATATCTAGACTTTGCCCGCACCGACACGCAAATTATATAAAATTCCCTCAATTGAAAAAAATCGCAAAGTATGCTCCAAAAATGATTATTAACACGTTTGTTTCAGTTATTTTGCAAGTAATATGTAAGAAAAAATTCACAGTGTTTCTTTAAATGCTGTTTAAGATAATGCCTGCGAGATTTTTGCTGTATTTTAAACGAGTCGTGTTTTATTAAACATTTTCGCACATTGAGGTATTCAATGTTTTCGCATCGATTTTGTCGCTGTAAATGTTAGCGCTCTCCTCTAACATTCGTAATTTCGTATCTCTCCATCTTCTTCTTTTCGGGCCCGAATGAAGAAATCTCAAATCAAGGAGAAAACTAAATGTAACCGATGCGGTCATAATTAACAGGTTAAGAAGGGGTTTGTAAATACACTGAACAGTTTGGAAACGTACATCGGGTAGATAAAGAAAGGCGTGTTATGGAACTATATTAATATTATCGCGAAATGCTATTAAAAATGAGATGGGGGCACGGACGTAGGAATATATGGACCTGCCCTAAGTAATAAAAGCGTATTATTTCCCCCTCCCCATAACGGTTCCATGGAACCGCCTGGGCTTACGAGAGCCGCCTCCCTTGAATCTAAAAACGTGACGCCATCATTCTTGTTCTGACCAGCGCCGAAGTCACATAGTACATTTTACGAAATAACAAGGCAAAAATGGTAGCTTGTGCTATGAAAACGTGTAAAAATAGAAGTGAAAAGGAGAATAAACCAAATTGTCGTATTACATTCCATAGGGAAGCATTATTTTACTTTATTTTAAGCTTATTCGAATTATATTATTATATTATCAGTTTTGTAACATATACTATCATGAACGTGTTTACACACAGCCGTAATATGCGTGGGATGGCGTATTTCAGCATATCGCTCGCCATATATTCCGATTGGGAATGTACGGCGAGCGATATGCCGAAATACGCCATCCCACGCATATTACAGTTGTGTGTGTGAACACGTGTTAACGCTCAGAGGGCGTGTTCACACACAGCTGCGACGTAAAACACACAGCCATTTGCAAAAGAATCAGGGGTGTGCCTTCGCCTTTTGCGCTCTGCTAAAATAGCTAATCGTATCATTTGGAACGTCTATCTTTTCATGTGTTATTTCTTGCTGGAAATCCGTGGTATTAATAAAGGATAATAAACCAATAATTTTTAAATTTATCACACTTTAAGGGCCTTATTACTAAACGAGTTTTGAATTTTACGCAACTCATAAACGTGGAATAAAGTATGGTTTTTTTTTTATTAGGCATTATTGTATATTTTGCTTTCTTAATTATGTACTCCATCGTGGTATGTTTAGAAGTAAAATGTAGATACAGTGAGCATGTTTGGAATGAAAAATGTATGTGACATTTTGCTGTCCGATGATATTTTTTATCAATCAAAATTTAAAATAAAATATTTTTCTAACGCACGTCGCCACCGATTATATTATCTTTGGATCACACTGTCACGTCTCAGCGGACCACGTGTTAGGTAAGCGCGTTGTTTCGTATTTACGGTATTGCTGAGTGCTGGAACGAGAATGAGTGCTCACGGCCATCATCACAGTCAACAGATTAATACCTTCTTACTATGTTGGCTCATCTTTTTAATATATTCAGCTGTTATTATTGTACTGTTTTTAGCATCGATAATATAACTCCTGTACATGTTATGTTGTTTTCTCTTAAGCTGTGCTGTTATTTTTGTACGTTATTTAAACCTCTGTAAGTTGTTTATTGAATGCTGTTCTCACAAATATAATGTTATCCTTAACCCTTTTTGTCTTTTTCTTTTCACTTCTTCCATTGTCCATAGACAATGTAAGAAATAATTTAATGGAAGTTATATATATTATATAAATATTATTTCTTTAAACAATATTATGCATAGTCTGAGAATACTGTTACTGTGTCGGTGTAGGTATATAATACAGTTTTACTAAGTTTCTGCTGATATATGCTTAAATGTAGCTAAACAAAAAATATTATACCCAAAAAATAAATAAAAAGCACCTTCGTCGTCAAAATATTCCAATTAATACCCCACTCCTGGCTACTCACGATCCGATTTGCAGAACCCAGATAAGTCGGGAGGTTTAGGGGGGAGGGGGGAAGTTGTTGCCTATACACAATGCGTCGATGTGGTGGTGAGAAGTACCTATCTATGTAAATCTGGTCACTAAACACGCCTAAAGCCATTTCAAGCAGTTGGGGCGATACTAAGAGTATCTACAAAAAGGAGCAAATAATAATGTAACTGCTACGTGCTACGTATTATTGTAATTAAATAACGTGTGAAATAATTTAGGTAAAATAATTTTAATTAAAAGAGATAATTACATTATTTTTATTAACTAGCAGACCCGGCCACACGTTGCTGAGGCTAACGAAACACAACGCCATTACCCAACCTTTATAAAATCCTCACCACCCGCTTGCCTGCTGCCCGCTGCCTGAATTGAATATTTGAATTTCTCGGCTTTTCTCTACTATAATAAACATGTAATATACACATAAAACTTTCTCTTGAATCACTCTATATATTGGTGAAAACCGCATGAAAATCCGTTGCGTATTTTAAAAGATCAATGCGCACATACATTTTGGTGACTTCATTTTATACTATGTAATTATATAGCAACAGAGCGGTTGTGATAACCCTAAAATCTGTCGACCATCACGAATGTGGGCGGTTCTCAAATGTGCTCCTCGCTGGTTACAGGGGTAAGTAAATTATGGAACATTTGTAAAAGTGTCTTAACTAAATACGGCAACCAAATAGTTGTCTGTGAAAAGATGCGAACTTTACTTTGCTTATTCAGACTTCGCAAATATGTTAATAACGTAGCGAGCAATTCGCGCTCCCACATAAAAAGGTCTATTCATTAAAAAGCAGATGTTATTTTTAAGAACTAAATGGCGATATTATAATGCGAGATGCCTATATACGGTCAGATTAATTTTTCAACCAATCACAGTCATCTTCCCCTCTTCGTACCGCCATTGTTGATTTTTCCCCTCACCTGTTATTTCTGGTCTATTGAATTTGGATGTCTATGGATGGGGGAGTAAAATGCTTGAGTCGCGTTATGGAAAGTGTCGGAATAATAGATGTGATCGAAGCAATGAGTTGATGTCAGAATGATATTGTGTGGTTATCAATCATGAGATATAGAGAGTTTCCGTCTTTATCCTATAAATTTATTGAATTTGATAACTAACATCAATTTATTTACAAGTAATCCTTATGTTGTATTTGACTTCAGCACAAAATTCAGTTCGCGTCTACCAACTGGAGTCATAGCTTTGCGGTTTATGCACATATTTACCAGACTGCGGGGTCATATTTTCTACCACCGAGCCTGGCCTCGTGTATTTTGTGTGAATGGTCCCGACTAGTTTATAAGGGGTTATTTAAAGCTGAGTTTAGGATTTATTTGGCAGCAAATAACGGAAGAAGGCAGTGAAGTCATTAATTTTTCTGTATGCATAATTCGCTTCCATAAAGTTAGCGTTTTCTTTCGGATATATAATTTTCACGGATTATTCATAATATGTATCTTCTTCAGATATTCATTATTATACGATACTATACGATTTTACCGCACCAGCCATGAGTAATCCTGTCCCGGTGAGACCAGTAAACCAGAGGATTTTTTAAGACTTGGAACATGTGCTCTGAGGATGGAAGAAGGTTGGAGTTTAATCCACCGGTATACATGGCAAACTAATAAGCCAATATTGGAATATAGCAATAACCGCCATTGTAACTAGTTCATAATATTTTTGCTCTGCTTTAAAGTGATTACTAAGTGACAAAAACACTAATATCGGAAAGTTAACGGTAGTAATTGCTATTTGTGACAACATAGTCTAAAATCTATAAACTTCATATAAGCGATTTACCGTACCTACTGAGTGTAATCAGTAAAAACAAAAAACGTAATTTAACATTACTAAGGCGTAACGCAGGTAGCTCACAAATTTATTTTCAAAATGCACTGCAACATTTGCCCGGAGCCAGTAATAACAGAGGAGTCAATTTTTGTGTGCTCGGCGTGCAAAGGCACATTTCATCTAGCCTGTGGGGGAATTACTGAGAACAGTTTCCGTAGACTCACTCAGGAACGGCGTTCCCTACTGAAATGTAAACAGTGCAAAAACACGAAGACATCTACTGTGACGAGCGCTTCGAGCGTAGTTGATACAGTCAGCGGTAACGAACCTTTGGAGCCAGGTAAAAAAAATACCAATAAAGGACCGTCGACCACAGTTCAGGCCCAGACAAACTTAGAAGATCTGCAAGGGTTAGTCTTGGATAAGACGTCTAATCTCGAAAGAAAACAAAATGATATCTTGGAACAAAACAACAAAATTCTAGAAAGCATTCAATTCATGAGTGCACAATACGAGGACTTCCTAGGAAGGATCCGTGAAATTGAATCAAGGAATGAGGAGCTTACAAAAAAGAACATCGATTTGGAAGCCAGGATTAATGTTCTGGAAAACTGTCTAGAATTCCAGGAGCGGGCTCTGAAGGCCAACAACTTAGAAATCAGAGGCATACCAGAAAATAAAGGAGAAATACTACAAGACGTCATTTTTAATATTTGCCAAAAAACTAAGTCGAACATCCAAGTCAAGGACATAGACGCTATTCATCGCGCAGCAAAAAAAATAAATAATATTCACCCGAGAGAAATTATAATCAAACTAAAATCGAACATAGCCAAAGAACAGCTGTTAGCGGATGTGAAATCATACAACAAAAACAACCCGAATTTGGAAGACAAATTGAATACTTCGAACATTGGAATTGCGGGACCGAGTACCAGGATCTACGTCTCCGAACAGCTGACATTTCGAGGCAAGCAACTATTTTGGAAGGCAAGACAAGAAGCGAAAACGCGAGGTTACCGTTTCACGTGGTCGAAGGCGGGGCAGATATATGTCAGACGGGACACGGGGTCCAATGCAATATGTATTTCTGATGAAAGCAAGCTCGCAACTATGTGATGCAACTGAAAGAATCGTACTACCGAGGTATGTACCGTCTCGCTCGTTTCCAGGTATATGCAATAAATCATTAACTCGGCGAGATAGCGAATTTACCAATCTTCATTATCTTATTAACCAGAATTTACATAGTTTAAAGTTAATTAAATATTTCATTGCACAAAGAAGGTACGAGCACCCGCCTCGCTCATTTTCACTTGTTATATTTTTACCATACATATATAATTATTTGTTATCACGATGTTTCATCGACTTTAAACATTCTGCATTATATTACCAAATCACTAAATTATTTCCATACACACCTATCCATGCAACCACACTGGGAATAGTTTTTAAATTTAATAATATATTACTGGAACACTTTTCTCTATGCCACATACAACCAACATTTAATTATGTTTGATTTACCTTGTGATATTGATAACCATCCAGGTATATACTGGAACTTGAATATAATTGATGATCTAAATAATATAAAAAACTATAATTGGGGCTCTTACAGTCTAAAAATTATACACCAGAACATTAGAAGCATTTCAAAACTTGACGATTTCCTCATTTTTCTAGACCAATTTAATTGCGCATTCGATGTCATAATATTAACGGAATGCTGGATAAATAAAGAGTACACCTCTAAAATGATTCACAATTACTCGGAACATCACACAAATATAAATTTAAATAAATCCAGTGGAATTGTAATTTACATCAGAAACGGTCTACAAGCACAAGTCGACGAAATTTTACTACCACAAGCAAACTGTATGAAAATCGTATTGAACAATAACTTATGTATTTTTGCAATCTATAGATCACCCTCATTCCAAAATATTGACACTTTTTTGAATTCTTTACAATCAATCATCAACAGTTCAAAACAATTAGAACGGCAAATTATGTTAGGCGATTTAAATATTAATACGATTCCTGAGTACCACCGTCAATCCGAAGATTATCTATGTCTGCTTACGGAAAATGGGTTCATACAGACAATTAACAGCCCTACCCGAGAACAGGGCACAAGTAAATCTTGTCTAGACCACATTAACATCAAAAAAATTAAACACATCGAATCATTTGTTATCCACACCACAATTTCTGACCACTACACTACAGCTCTCTGCCTTAAAAATAAACCTCCCACTACTGCTAAAATTAAATACATACCTCGAATAAACTACTTCAACCTACTTGAGGACTTAAATTCAGAAAAATGGGAAAACGTTCTAGACCAAAGGGATACTGATTTAGCAATGACGAAATTCTTCACCAAATTACACGATTACATATCTAAACACACTAGTAACAAAATTATATCTAACAAACAATTAAAACTAACGCCATGGATCACCCCTGGTCTTGTTAAATCAATACACAGGAGGAATCAACTACACAAAAAGGCGAATAGGAACCCAGAGAATATCATACTACAAACTCGATATAAAAAATATAGGAACTTGTGTAAAAATTTAATTACATCAACTAAAGAAAACTACTTTAAAAAAATTATTTACGAAACCAACTATACATCAAAAACGCTATGGGAAGCATTTCGTAATATAACTAAAACTAAAATCAATAAATCATCTGAAATTAAATCATTGAACATTGATCACACTATCACGTCAGATCCAATAAAGATGGTAAACTTTGCAAATAACTACTTCGCGTCAGTGGGATCCACACTGTCAAAAAAAATTCTTGATAAATATAACACAACTGAAACTGATCTTGCTAAGATATCATGCTGTAATCTCAGTCATAAAATAGATAACATTCGAACTACATCACAAGAAGTGATGAAAATAATTGACGAGCTTAAGTCATCCAATGCGTGTGGCCCAGATAGGATCTCTTCAAATCTGTTAAAAAATATAAAATCCGCCATAGCATCACCGATATCGTTCATTTGTAATCTAAGCTTTAACTCTGGAAAATTCCCCAACCATTTAAAACAATCAATTGTTATTTTACTTCACAAAAATGGGGATAAATCACAGATTAACAACTACCGACCAGTTTCTTTGATCAACTCTGTGTCTAAAATTATTGAGAAGATTGTTAAGAATCGGCTCAGCCTGTACCTAGAAAACAACAACATCCTTTCCAATAGCCAATACGGTTTCCGACCAGGTTTAGGCACTGAAAATGCCATTGCTAAATTGACAAAAATTATCTCTAATAACATAGATAGAGGTACAAAATGCATTGCGCTCTTCCTGGATCTAGCAAAAGCATTCGACACTATCTCTCACAAAATTCTGAAGAATAAACTACAGCGCATCGGTATACAAGGGCAGCTCTTCAATTGGTTGTGTAGCTATTTAGATAACAGGAGCCAAAGAGTGCTCATCAACGACACTATAAGCGATTCAGCTAATATTAAATTCGGTGTACCTCAAGGAAGTACATTAGGACCACTTCTATTCAATATATATATAAATGATCTATGTAACAGTTCCTTTGCCGACCACATTATCACCTTTGCTGATGATTCAGTCTTACTATTTGAAGACAAAAGCTGGAATGTTGTTCACAGTAAAGCAGAAGTAGGGTTAAACAAGGTCAAACAATGGTTAGACAATAATCTCCTAACACTTAATCTAGATAAAACCAAATACATCCGTTTCAGAGCAACACAAGCAGGAGAACCAAAAGAAATACACAACATCATTATTCACCATTGTATTGACCGGACCACATGTAAATGCTTAAACTTAGAATGTGTCGATAGTATAAAATATCTAGGAATTATCATAGATAAATCTCTGAGATGGGACGAACATATTGTCTCGACTTCCACAAAGATTAGAAAGCTTACTCATCTATTCATGTCTGTTAGAAATATTCTTTGCGTAAAAGATCTGAAACAAATGTACCATGCCTTGTGTAACTCACTGCTAGAATATGCATCCTTGGGATGGGGCGGCTGTTCCAAAACAATAATTGATCCCCTAGCAAAAGCACAAAAATCACTTCTAAGGGTCATCCTTAAGAAACCATTTAGGTATCCCAGTGAGCTATTATTTAAAGAGATACGAGTTCTTGATGTACGGCAACTATACATAAGAAAAATTATTTTACATACACAAAAACACCGACATCACTATCCATCCATCGATCATCTCCACAACACCCGTCATGCAGGGAGGAATCCAGTAATTCCGCCTACTACAAACACATCACATGCCCAAAGACAATACTCCTACTTAGGGCCTAAATTGTTCAACTTCATACCCGATGCTTGGAAACTGAAAAGTACAAGCATTTTACGGAAATTGGTTAGCAATTGGCTTCTGGATATGGGGAGAGTCGAGAGCGAACATATGCTAACACAATCTCACATACCTAATATGTACTAAAAAGTTTATATTAATGCATAAAAATAAAACTTTTACTCTGTTTTTTGATCCGTGTAAAATAAGGACTGGTCTTTGATTCTTGTAAAATAACGACTATACATTTCTAAAAATAAGTTTTGAAAATTTCTATATAAATACATTGGAAATTCATATTCATATAGTCGGGTTTATAAATGGGTAATTTCTTTTACTTAGGAAAATCTAAAAATAATAGTACATTTATTAAAATTAAATGGTCATAAATGCATTGATGATTCATATGTCAAATATTGGTGTATTAAATGTGTAAATTCTAATTATGCAACTGCAAATGTTCTCCAAAATAACCCAGAAAAAATATCATAATTGTGATCTCCCGATAGAAACCATTCACTTATTCGGAATACAATTATTAATGTAATTAAATGTAATGCCTTTGTAATTTCAATGGAAAAAAATTTGGTTAACTTTTTTACCTAAAATATTGAATTCGAAATTGGATAGGTCCGATGGTTTCGAACTCCTGCAACTCCATAGAGAGGTACAGGAAGTCGGTACCATCGATACATCGCATCGGCTTGGCACAGCGAAACATACTTATAGGTGTAAATACACGGTTAATGTTGCAATTTTACAAACCTTGGATCTTACTTTTAAATTTGTTGGTTGGATTTTTATATTATATACGTATTTTTTTAATTGTAACATGTTGATATTATATATCCCACTGTACTAAATTTTTGTTGCCTATATTTTTATTTAATTTATATACCTTTTATTCACATCGTAACTTTATCTAAACTATTTGTTTTCTCATGTTAAAGTTGGAGGTACTGCCTTTATTATTTATTATTTATGTAAAAGCACTCTGGGCGTAAAATAAAAGAAATAAATAAACAACTAAATAAATTAATGTTCTCCAAAACGAGTTTGAAAAATCATTTTTCATATATTTGGATTATAATTGTGTAATTTCTACTATTTAAGAAATTCTAAAAATTATAGTACTTTATTAAAATTAAATAGTTATAAATACATTGTGAATTCATATGTCAAATATTGGTTTATAAATGTGTAAATTCTGATTATGCAATTGTAATGTTCTCTAAAATGGCCTGGAAAGAATCTCCTTCTTGTGATCTCACTAAAGAAAACACTCATAGAACATTAATAAATGCATTCACTCTGAATGCATTTACTAATGCAACGTAACTATTTCTTTGTTAAGAATATTATGAACTAAATATACAATTTGGCTGTCCTGAAACGGGTTTTCTGCCCAGTTGGACAGACAAATGATCACATTGTAATGTATTGTAATATATATGCATATGTAAATAAATAAATAAATAAATAAAAGTAGGAATAAAGGAATTGATTGAGCGTGTTTTTTTTAAGTTCTTTGTCTTCATTATTCTTGAATCTTCATACATTTTCTTGCATTTTTTTGGCTCTTTCTAGTTTATCTCGTCTCTTCTTGGCTCTTCTTGTATCTTTTGTCTATTCTTGTTTTCCCAGTTTCGCATTGGTTCTTCTTGCATCTTGTTTTTTATTGCACATTTTTACTTACTGCCCCTTCCTGTCTCTTTTAGCCTTTTCTTGGCTCGATTTGCTTTTTTTTTTTTTTACGTTAACTCCACACACTATGTCATCTGGGATGCTGTGTGGAGGGTCTTTTTAAGGAGAGGAAGGAATGAACATTGGTCTTGAAGAGACCCATGTTGTAGGAAGGAGGAAACACAGAGGCCGGCAAATCATTCCACAGCCGAGCTGTTGAACACAAGAACGAGTCGAAGAAACGACCCGTTCTCATGTGGCAAATGTCAACCGTGTACAAATGTATTTGAAAAACAAGCCAGGATCAATGTAGACACATCCTGTTTGTGCTTCAGATATCCCATTGTGATAAAATTGTTAATATAAATAGTAGTATTTATCACCTGCTAGCAACACAGTAGCACATATTGTATTTTGTATCATATTGTGATTTATTAGAATTCGCACTCATTCGGCGCACTCATACGGACGCAAGTTCAGTGGATAATAATTCGCTTAAGGGTAAACATAAAACAATATGAATTGTCTGCTCTTTCATAGACGGCGCCCAATTTAATTATTTTAGGGAAAAAACACTTTTTGCCAGTTATGCTCATGATGAATTATATATTTGCGCCTGTACGTATGCAATATAAACATGAATAAAAAGTAGTTTTTTGCCTGTACAAATTCAATTCTTCCAAGAGAGGAGTGCAAATACAATATTGTATTTGTATGCCATTCTCGAAAGAATTGAGTTTGTATACGGACAAAACTATTTATTCATATCGAAAATGTGCAGGCGCAAACAAATAATTCGTCTTGATATTTTAAAGCAAAATTTGTAAAAGTGTTTTTTCTTAAAATAATTAAATTAACGCTATCTGTAAAGACGTATAACGTGTGCTCCGTTTAACCTTTAGTACTAAAAAGAGCCTTACAATAAAAGTCACTGTTGTTTCGTATACTTTATTCGTCTCCTAAACCGGGGATTCTCAAAATATGTTGACATACAAACACTTTACCATTATTATAGCTGACAAGCTCCAAGTGGTACACATTAAGCCCTATGTTACGTTCGGCTTTAACAGGAATATTATTTATTAGCTCTTTGGCGTGAGTTTGAGTTCAACATCCTTCGAGTACTTGCATTATGTTTGTTTTATTTGTGAAACCACATTAAAAACCTAAACCGTTTTGTGTTTTCCTTATACATTGGAAAAATCAGAAAAATCGTTCTGTTTAAAAAAGTTCTGTTTCAAATTTAAACCGTTTCGCGCTTTAAAATCATCAGCTAATTGAGAACAAACGGATGACCTTGATTCGGAAGAAAAAAAATCTGAATTAGTTTTTTTGGCAGGACATTAATTTCTTAGTAAGTAGGTACTTAATAACTTTGGAGACCGGATGCCTATTAAAAGAATGCTCATTGTTTGGCATTGCCAGCACTTAGTAATGGACAAACAAGCAATTCATGAAACAAATCGCTAGTTTGAGATCGTTATCGGAATTAATTGGATAATTTCCTCCATGTCTTATTTTGCTTCTTACTTCTGATTTTGCTCATTTATCATTCCGCCTAATTAGAATGTAAGGTAAGTTGGTGGATCAGATTATGAAATTTAAATAAATTTGTATTTTGAAAAACGAGGATTTCAAAACTATCTGTTAGGTATCTTTTAACAATAAATAATTATTTCCTTCCATGTTTCAAGGGTGAAGGAATAAATTAACAATTTGTAACTTCTAATTACCATTTATTAAAGTTTTAAACAATAATTAGAATAAATTAGTATATGCAGGCCTTGGTAACAGAATCCGTAACACCTTTTACAACTTTCACCATTTTCATATTCGTTATTTTTTCCACAAATTCAAATCGTAAATCACTTGAGATGAACATAAAAAATTATATATACTCGTATATCTATATTCCGATTAGCGGGAAAGTTAACTATCAATGTCAATATCTCTTAGATTTGCAGGTTTGTCCGAGCAAAGAGTTTTGAGCGTATTTCGATTTGAAATGTTACGTAGAAAATGAGGTACTCGATCTGGTTTTGATTATTTCTCAGTTTGTAAAGATCAATACAGTTACACTGATGATTTTCAAAACGATACAACAGATTTTTTAAAAACTTGTTTGAATTTGAACGTTTTCAATTCGATTAATGTAAGTTTGTAATTGAGGATAAGAAATAACAGACGCTAATTCCAGATGAGATCTTGCATACGCTTTACATAGTTCAAGTGGAAAAAAAAATTGAATAGTTTTGTAATGCGTAGAAGGAAGTCCACTTGTTTGTAGTCTTTTCTTAAGATATTTAAATTGTAATTTAAGTACATCAACTTAAGCAGTTGTTGAAAAAAAACTGACTAGTATTTTAAAATTTAAAAAACATCCCTACAGAAGTTACTGAAAAAAATAAAAAGTTGTAAAATAGAAGTCGCTGAAAACCTTTTATCAAAACCTAGTCCCCCTCAGTACAGGATATCCTAGTAAAGTATAAGAAAATATTCTTCATTTCTTTTACATTTATATTTCATATGTATCTTCTTAAAATGTAAAAATAACATAGTAATTAAAAAGTAAAATTTAAAAAGTTATATCTTTATCTATCAATCGCTTTATATCTCTCTTTGTAGGTGGTGCAATCAATGCAAATTTCTATGGTTAAATTACCAGTCCAAAAACTAATTTTTTCACGGAGACGAAACATATTATCATTGTTGTTTCGGAATTTAACTATCTTAACGGTGCAGGCCTTATTATGGTACAAAATATTGATTTAGCATATATCTGAATCTGATTATAAGAAGAAAGTGGAACATGAACATAATACGTGGTTCACAAAGAATGAAGGATGAATGTTCCAAAATATAACATTATCTACGAACCCTGGAAAATAACGTGCCAAAAATATTTAACATCATACCAAGTAATATAAAAAATTGTGTTTCTACAAATAATTAAGATATATGCTGAAAAAATGGTTCTAAGTAGAGATGTTCTATATTAATTCTTGTGTGTTAATTTTGACAATCTGTATAGTTATAGTAATAACATTATGTATATGTACTTAAATTGTAATTGAATATTAACATCCTGTTGACAAACTGCTTAATTGCGGTTTAACGGGATTGTACCTTGAAAAAATTTTTAAAAAACTTTAATATAGCACGCATTAATCAGTATTAGAATCTAGGTAGATGTTAAATTCTTTAAAAAATAATTCCTAAGCCTTCAATGTTATTCTAACTTAATGAAATAATTTTTTTTATGTTTTTGAACAAGTTGTCCGAAAGTTTTTCAATTTCCTTTTGTTCTGTTTGAACACGTTTAATTGGCACTTAGGGGACCGCGTTGCCACGGATTACGAGCGACCTTTAAACGAGCTTCCCACTGTCCGAGCAGATCCAGTGGCAGTAAAATATAGTCCCAGCGAGAGATCGTATGTGTCGTCATCGTTCAAGTATCTTCTGTCTTTTCCGTTTTCAAACAAGACTCGTGAGAAGGAAGAGGATGAATGTCGATGATCCCGTACGAGCTCTCGCTGTGACTAGTTTAGTCCAGGTGTTTGCTTGTTAGGCGGTAGGTACGAAGGTAATGAAGTGGGACTTGGCGGGCAATGGGGGTCGCAGGGGGACCAAGGGGGTGTAAAGCACCGGCTGTTAAAGTTATTTGCAGAGCGGGGACTCGATGGGCGAGAAGATCGCGGGGAATGCCAAACAAATAATAAGAACTGGCCGTTTGTTTCGCTTGGTAAACAACCAATTAGCGGCGAAATGCGCGCTACTTTAGCTGTTTGAGGGTATTTTATTGTCGTGAAAATGTCAGCGAATTATTGAGAATACGTTCATTTATATTCGTTGTACAAAAAGTGAAACATTTGGTAGTTTGTGGCAGTGGCGGTTCATGAGTTTTCAGTGAGCTAGAAGGCTAAGATTGAAAAATACGACATTAGACATTACTGATGTTGTTGAAGCTGAAAATGATATTTTTTTTTTTTTTAAATTTTAACTTTTTGTATGAAGATCTTTCATTATGTGAATGCGGCGCATCCCTTGACTGAAATAATTCTGAAAATCTTCATACAAAGAGTTGAAATTATGAAAAGAAATAAAATTAATTTTCAGCGATAACAACGTCAATAACGTCATATTTTTCAATCTTAGAGCTCTAGTTCACTGAAAACTCACGGACCGCCACTGGTTTGTGGGTGTTTTGCTATTATCAAAAATACTAACACTCGGTTGTCTGTGCGTTTTGCGTAACTCTGGTTCAATGAACTCAAATTTGAATGTAAGTGTAATTTTTCAACGGATTGCCTGAAGTATTTAGACAGGCGATAAAGAACCTACCTGCATAAAGATTTAGATTTTTTATTACTAATCTTCTTGAAATCAGCTTTTGATTTTTATATTTTTTTCAAATTTTTTACATATTACCAAATACAACCGCAGATTAACAGAAAATTAGTTTTGTCTTTTTCAAAATAGGAACTGACTTGTCAAGATTTAAGACCACCCTTTAATTTACCATGGGTCTGAGCTAGTATTTTATAATAATATTTATTAATATGTATCAATGAATCAGCATGACACATTTTTTGATATTTTCTCCTTTCTATAAGGTTCATTAAAATCGTGGTACAAGTGTTTTAAATATTGCGCGTGATGACTACACAATAGTCTTAACTGCCTAGAACCAATGGCACTATAGCACCCTCAGAATTTTATAATTTTGTGGAGCGGACGGATTTGAGAGAACTTGGCTACTCAGATCAGATTTCAAAGCATACCTACCTTGAAAATTTTTCATAGAAATTTAATTTTAAATTATGGTCTGTCACCGGAGCGTTTACTGTTTCTTTTAATAGCTATACTATAAATTAATAGTTTTCATTTACGGTGTATATTAGGTTGTGTAAATTATTTCAACTTTTGAATTCAGAAACTGAGAACTGCATTGAAATTTATTTTTTTAAAAATGGTTATTAGCCCGCCAAAATGCATTGAAAATCTGAATATAAACGTAAAACCAGTTTTTTTTTAAATTTTTAATAAAAAAAAAATTATCAGTTATTTAACCTTTTAACGTTTGTTTATTATTAAAAAATGCGTTTAACTAAGAAAAATTAAAAAAAGTTCAAGTTTATGAATACAAGTAAGTCAACAAGAATTCTGATTTTATCCAGAAAAAGTGTTATTTTCCCCTTTTATATTTTTAACCAACACATCACATGTGTTTAAAAAAAAAAAATTGTGTTCTTTGTACTGCAGTTATGGAAGGAAAAATAAGTTTGGTATAAAATATAAAATATGAACCTTTTGTTTTATTTTTTTCCAAATCACGAAATCTATTTTTTTCCGGCCATTTTAGCGGGCTAATAGTGAACAATAATTTCATTTATTTTACGTTTTCGAATAGCTACAGATCTTACGAAACTTTTGAGATCCCGGGCGTTTAAATCTAAGGCCATTTTTTTCTCTATATGGAGAGCGACACAAGCTAGTGCATATTCATAAATGAACGTAACCTCTCTCCAAACAATTCGATGGTAGGTACCTGTACCTAAGTTACTAATATATCTTTAGATTCGCATGGCATATTGCTAAACCAACAAACGAAACCCGAACACCAAAAAGCACAGAAATACGTTTTTTTTAACTTTAAGAGAAAGTGGATATTAAGCATGGCGCAGATTTTTTGTTTAAATCTCTTCAAGTTCATTTTAAAAATAGATTGTTAAAATTTTTCAAAGAAATATCCAGTTTCTGAGAGTTTCCAGTTCACTCGATCATCTGAAGTCTACTGAGCCGTTCAGTTGATTTATTTGCTGATTGAAAATCAGTTGCCAAACAACATCTCTTCAATGCCACAAGTTACCGACTTGAAATAAAGAACATAAGTATCCATAGAAAGGCCCCTCCGGCAGATAGGAAGACACTCAGTCTTGATGTCGAATAATAAGAGGTTTATTCGGGTGTTGATTTCCCAAAGGGCAACTATATTTCACATGTTCGACGTTTTGCGACCGCTTTTAGCATCTGCCTTGCCGCCTCCGGACTAATGATGAGATATACTGAAAGCTCTGCTTCTGACCCAAACCTTTTAGGTTTTTTTAACGAGTGATTCTCTCTTGATAAAAGCTTTCCCTGATGTTTCTATTTCCAATAAAACTGCTTGCAACGGTCAAACAGTTGGGGAAAAGTTCGATTGTAAAAGATGTTCTATCCCACCGTTACAACACGTTATTATTTAGTCGTTGTGTACGAACATATGAGATAGCTGTCTCCCTTTACGTTTTGAAAGTCAGATATATAATATAAATATAACAATTTCAGAGTGATCTAACCAAATTTGCGTCATCTAATTTGTCGTTATTTAAAAAAAAAGTTCGATATTCCAGTTATAAAACAATAGTACCGTCAAAAGTAATTACAGTTTTTTTTCCAGGAAATTGGGATTTTCGCAAAAAGTAAAGAGAAAATTGCTAAGTTACGATTGTTATTTTGATAATCATGATGAGGATCACGATTATTGATTGTTAAACCTATAATAATAATAGTTGGATAATTTGTAGAGCGCTGTTTTTGATAAAAAGTCACCTCGAGGGTTCTGTACAATCTATCACGAATTCTTGCTCTATCTAACTAACTAACTAACCGTCACGCCGTTTCCCCGCAGGGGTAGGCAGAGAGGACGGACCGCCAAACAACTCGGTCTTGGCACACACTCTTTGCCTCACGCACATTCATACATCGTCTCATACATACTCTTCTATTATTCTGACTTTTGACATGGCCCGTCTCAAGTATCTGATTCACTTGATCGTGCCATGTCTTCCTCGGGCGTCCCTGACTTCTTCTACCATTCACATTTGCATCATATATTCTTTTTACACTACTTTCTTCGCTCATTCGCTCTACGTGCCCAAACCATCTGAGGGTCCCTTTCTTAATTTTGCTCATTATACTTACATCAGCCTTACATTCTTTGCGGATATCCACATTTCTAACACGATCATACATGGTTTTACCACACATACGTCTCAGGGATCTCATTTCAACAGCATTCAGTTTATCTCTAACTCTATCTAACTTTATTATTTACGATATAGTATGTCACTAGCACTCCGAAGGTTGCGGGATCGAATCCCGGCGTGGAAAATAAATTTTATTTGATTAATTTGTATTATTTCACAATTTATTAATTTAAAATAATATATAGTATATGTGCGGCACGTTCCAGAGTGGAAGATATTCTCAGTATCGCCCTGGTGTAAGACCATCATTCAGAATTGAAACGTTGCTTGAAATGGCTTTAGCCGTGTTTGGTGACCAGATCTGAATAACCAGGTACTTCCCCACCCTCCTCTTCCCTATCTCCTTCCCGTCCCCACTACCTTCAGCCTCACAACATATCCCAATTGGGGATGCCATAGTCCCACTGGCTCCATACGGGAGTAGTTGGGACTCTTGTGCGGTATTCATTTAAAAAAAAAACTAATGCTTTTGTCTTTTACGTTATTTCAAATCAGTGCAGTGTGATATTTTTGGACATAATAATTCTGTGAGTTTATTCATATGAATAATGCAATTTTCCCCTAAGTGATTGAGCACATGTTTCCATGACGTTAGTTAAAAAATACAATTTTCCCCTACGTGATTGAGCAAGTATTTCCATGACGTTAATGGAAAAATGCAATTTTCCCCTATGTGATTGAGCACATGTTTCCATGACGATGGTGGAAATATGCAATTTTCCCCTACGATTGAGAACATTTTTTCCATGACGTTAATAGAAAAATGCAATTTTCACCTACGTGATTGAGCACATGTTTCCATGACATTAGTGGAAAAATGCAATTTTCTCCTATGTGATTGAGCACATGTTTCCATGACGATAGTAGAAAAACACAATTTTGTTGTTATAAAATGTGTTTATTGACGTAGCGCAACGCGTTGATTAAACATTGAAAATAAAATGTTGGTTTTGTAACAGAAAATATTATAATATGTGAAAGAAGAATATGGGGTATATTCTTTTATTAGTATATCCCCAATAATTTATCAATAACGTTTATTAACAGTTAACAAAACAAATTAAAAAATATTTGTAAAAAGCATTAACTTTGTGGCTCGCCATAATTTAC
The DNA here is from genome assembly GCA_917880885.1 of Limnephilus marmoratus. Lineage (NCBI taxonomy): Eukaryota > Metazoa > Arthropoda > Insecta > Trichoptera > Limnephilidae > Limnephilus > Limnephilus marmoratus. The sequence goes on along the minus strand of OU862911.1, from coordinate 57,036,910 downwards.
AATAAAAACAGATGCAAATTTGTTGTAGACCACTTTTATTTTATAAACACTCTACCGGTTTCAGAAGCACCCTCACAATAACGTTATAATATTCTCCTGACGAAGGAACGGTGCTTCTGAAACCGGTAGAGTGTTTATAAAATAAAAATGGTCTACGACAAATTTATGTGTTTTTATTGCAAAATAAAAAGTTTTTAAAGACTTTTTTTACATAGGTAAATCTAAACAGACGGCGTTAACGGCTGCGCGACCATTTTTGACAAAACTAAAATTTGGATTTGAGGTTAAAATACCCAACTAAATTGAAAAATATTTTCTTATTAAAAGGTGTATTAAATACCTAGTACGGAAAGTTCTATTTTATGTATTTGTATTTTAAATTATAAAATAAAGATCATAATAAATATACTTAATTCAATTCTTCATGGTTTTAGAGGAAACATTGGAAATTATTTATTATTTTATTTCATCATTATTCTTATTATATAAAAAAATAATTACAAACATACTGTACAAATGTAATGCAATCTACAATAAAAAAAGCCAAATAAGCATTTCATGACGTAAATTTTACAAATGACTGTTTTACGTTGGAACATAAATTCGTCGTGTGGAAATTTAAATTTGTACCCAAATTTTTATTTTATTTTTACTTTTTTGTTTTTATGCTTCATTGTATTTTTCGAAGGTGAAGCCAAATCATATTTTAAAATAATTCTCTTTAACTCACAAAACGTGCCAAAGTTGCTTCTATAATAAAGTAGCACATGTCTGTTGTAGATATTTGGTATAGATTTTGATTAAAAATAAGTTTTTAGTTTGGTTAAATATTTTGGCCTCAATTCCAAAATAAAGTTTTTCATGAAAAAACCGCTCGCAAAAGGAGTGCATGATTTCGCGCGATTCCGATTTTTACAAGCCGAGGTGGATCGCTTGAAATTTTTGAATTCGCACAAATTCGCGTACTTCGCTGTCACAATATTTATAGAACGTGCACATTTGAGGGTCATTTTTTAAATGTAACGTTTTCGTAAAAGTTGAGGTGTTACTTAATAAAGGTCGGAAAGGGAGATAAACGACATTAAATATTATACTACCTGGCAACACCGAAACGGCCCGACGCACGCATTTGTCACCAGGGTGCACACTGATTAAAATGTACATTCCTCACAAGCTAAGAATTCTGGTGGCAATTTAGAAGAAACGTATTTAATGTTGCATACATTTAAAATCTTATATATAAAAATCTCGCGTCACGGTGTTTGTGGTCGCCGTCCTCCGAAACGGCTTGACCGATTTTTATGATTTTTTTAATGTATATTTGGTAGGTATGAGAATAGGTTTTAAAGTATATATGTAATTAGGATGTCCCTATCTAGAAAAAAAATTGTATTTTTTTGTAAATTTTTTTAATGTATTTTTTTATTTGGCATTAAAAAATACCTATGACTCCAAATTTTTACCCTCCCAATTTTTAATCGCGATTTTAGTATTTTTGTATGAACAAATTTGTCTTTCGTATTTCAAACAGAACGAAATTATTTATGTTATTGAATGACAGATGGCGCTACGTCCGCCTCATCAAACTTTCATCTACACATACGCAAGACATTCACGAGAAGCGTCGCGACATTTTGATATTTCATTAGGCGTCATGTTCTCGCATGGGCAAACCATCGAGCTTATTTGTGTTAAATATCGTACACTCAATTGCTCTTCGAAATTCATATTGATTTGATTTATTTCATTGTCCTACTTTAGTTCGTGTTTTTTGCTTTTATCGGTGGTCTTCGTCTACAGCGCTCCATTCCTCTTTCTGTCATAGATCCCATCCCCACACTCTTACAATACATTCGTTATTTTTTATTTAACAACCAAAATATTCACTAAAAATATTTTGGGAGGCGGGAATGGGTACCGCCGCCCCGGGAACCTTTATTGGATAACCAACACCTCTGCCATAGGTCACCCCAAATGGTTCGCTACGTTTGGTGATTTAGCAGGGGTGCCCGGGTTCATGGGGTGAGGTTTGTCTAGGTCTTGGAGGCGGATGACCAGGACACACTGAACCCCCATCCTACCCACCCCTTAAACCCTTTTCCTTTCCAAAACTCTCCTCTCCTTCCTTTCCTTAAAAAAACCCTCCACACACCATCCTCAAAGATGACATAGGCCCTGAGGGAAATTATTTTCCTCTTGGCCTCCTGTGTGGAGCTCATGTAAAAAAAAAAAAAAAATATGGCAGAACAACGTTTGTCGGGTCAGCTAGTTTTGTATAAATGCCAACCGATTGATGAATCTGAATGATTGATTTTTCAGTTTAAAAATATGGCCTCTCGCCATTACATTACAGGTATATATATAACTCATCATGTAAATTTACTGTAAAAATAGTCCAGACAGAAATACCGTGTTAACTTTTGACGCCGCGCCTGTGGTGCTTATAGTAGGCTACGCAATCGGAGAGTTTCAGGTGCTTCGTACAATCGGTTTTCCGCTTTATGTACACGGAAATCAAATCATAATAAGAATAAATTTAAATATGTAATGCCATTATGCCAGAAATTCTCTTTCGTGACTTTTCGGAAATCGGTGTTTTAAACAAAAAAAAAAACCTTATTGGATCAAATTTAGTACCTACGTATTTTAACTGTGGAGAATTGCGACGGGCATTATCGTGTAAGCCAGTTCGAAATAATCTAAATAAATGGCAGTTTGAAAACACATCGAAATACGAGTATCAAAGCATTGAATTTTTTGGTGTAAGCCTAAATTACTTTCGGACGTCGCGCGTCGATACGCAATGTGATTTTTTAAAGCCTTTTAAATCCATCTTCGAGCTACTTGTAGTTATCTTCTGTATGTAAATACTTTTATATTATATATATTTTGTCAATGCTCTTCATCTATATGTACCCTCCTTTCATTGACATCTCTTTTTTTATTCGTGTTATTGTTAATACTATTTGTCCGTAAATAAATAAATAAAATTTTTAGAGATTGTTTAGAATTTAATCTATACGAGTAATTTGATTTTTACGAACAGACACGTAAAACTTAGGTTGATACATAATAATACCATTTTGTTGGATATTGCATGATATTTGAGAGACGTTATTTATATGATGTCGTAAATATTTAAACATTTACAGCCTTACTAAAAAACTCAGTGAAAATTTTATTCAATTGACAAACGGCCCCGGATGTGGAAACATTACTAATTAAAAAACTGTTCATGGAAAAAAATACACTTGGTTTACACGGCCTGAGAGGGTAGTTTATCTCTGTTTTAGTAATGATTTTAGTATTAATTTTTCCAAAGTATTTTGAATGTTCTATATATTTCTTATTTTTGAAGGTGTCGTTAAAACAAATACCATTTATGAAAACTAGATAAAATTACCTTTTAGATTTGTGTAATTGAAATACACTTTAGTTTTTAAAAACTGCCATATATTAAGATTCAAACGCGAAAAAAAAAGGATTTTTTTTTACCAAAACATATTTGATGAAAGTGTACAGAAATTTATAAAAAACAAAATTTAAAAAATACAGACCTTTTATATAATGAATTTGAAACGAACCTGTTACCTCAATTTTTCCTCGTGCATACAATAAAAAATAATAAAATAATTCAAAGTTTTTTTATTACCAAAAAACTAACCTAAAAAAATAATACCGACTTTTATAACAGATTTCTTGCAACTCTAAAGACGTTAATTTCATTGATACGTTTAGGAACACATGTATTAGATATTAATATTTCAAATAACACAATTTTTATGAAATTCTCATAAAAAAAAATTCTTTAAATGTAAATTTGAATTTTCATGTTTTACATAAAATACTTATTGACATTTCAATTTTCAATGTATGATTATTGATATTATAACTTGACTAAAACTTATTAAAAACCACAAAAACACGGTAACTGTATCAATTATGCTAATGTAATAGTGAATTAGTCATATTAATAGATATTACGATAACATTTGTGTAATATTACACACACCCGCGGAGTGAGTTTTTTTTTGCGGTTTCAACGCGAATGACGAATGCGCAGGCGCCGCCACCCAACGGTTCTGTAGGAAAACAAACAATTAAATTATGTACAATATGAAAAATAACATTGTTGCCCGATTTAAAATACATTTTAAGAACAAATCTTATTAGTAATGTTATCGTGTTTTAGTGTATTTTTGTCTTATTCATGTTGCTGCAGCAACACAGGTTATCGGCCGTGCTGTGGTTTTTTTTTAGTAAGGCTGTTAGTAGATGTTTACCACTTTGTTGATATTACTAGAAGAGACCCGTAAAAAATCCGGGGTATCATAATTGTAGGATTTGTGAAGCTAAAAGTATTTATTTAAAAAAATTACTCAGTACCATTTCCAGGACCTCACAAACTACGACCAAATATTTACATTCGAATGAAAACCGCTAGTAAACTTGAAAAATTGTTATCAAAAGAAAACCGCATTTCAAATATAGAATTGTACGAATTTTGGTGGCTACTCTATCGCTAATCTGAATGATTCCCACAATCAGATCCAATTTTTAAAATCAAATCAAATCTCAGTTCCATAGGTCATTGAACCGGAGTAACACAGAGACATACCACCGAAATTATTATTTTAATAAACTGAAAACAATAACTGTTTTTACTGTAGTCCCCTTAGACATAAATAATTCTATCGTTGCAATAATTTTATGATGTCTTTTTCTCCTCTCTAAGCTATAACAATATTATTTTAGTAAGGGGGTATTAAAGAGGAGAAGCATTTCTGCCATCCACACTCGGCCGTCGGGGGGTCGGGCCGTGAAGGGTGAGCTACGAATTTATGGGCAAGTGCTACACTGCCAATTTCAACGTATTTACGTAATACGAATTCAGACACGTAAAAGACGAGGAGATAACCACGTGTGAAATGACGTGGGTACACCCATAATCCCGTGTCATTATTTATCATCTACTAACCGTCAATTCACATGAATAATGAACGTACACGAATAAATATGGGAGGCGGGAATGGGTACCGCCGCCCCGGGAACCATGTATTGGATATCTAACACCTTTGCCATAGGTCACCCCAAGTGGATCACAATGTTTGGTGACTTGAGGGGTGCCTGGGTTCATGGGGTGAGGTTTGTCAAGGACTGGACATGCTGATGATCTGGACACACTAAAACCTTAAAAAAGACCCTCCACATAGCACCCCCAAGGATGACATCGGCGTGGCGCCAATGTAAAAAAAATTATAAGATTATGCAGTAATTTTTCATAAATTTAGTTAAATAATAATGGCGCTACCTTCGAAGTCTCTGGTACATAAAGAAATAAATTATAATAATTTCAACCAATGAACTCATGCAATTCAAGATCTAACAAAGTTTGAAAAAATAATCGTCATTGAGACAGTGACGTTTCTTTGGACAAATCGCATACCTAATTCCTTATTGTAAGTATTTTTTTACATGAATTAAACGGATAAATACAAGTATGGCAGAAAAAATATTATGAAATTTGAATATGAAAAAATAGAAATATACTTTGTAGGACAGAACGTCTAGTTTAAATACCTACTTATTACTATGAATTTATAAATAGAAATTTTAAAGAAAAGCGCCTTGATCAGACAAAGAAGTACTCTGATGAGTCCTCAATGACCAACTTTTGGCACGGTTTACATGATTTATTACTTTGGCGTAACTTTTCATACGAATTGGGACAATTTTATACAAAAAGAACATGTAACTCTTTCGAGAATAATTAATGGGTCGTTAAATTTAATTAATGAACCGTTCTTTTGTAGTCCTGAAATAAATAATATTAAAACACGTCCAAAAACTGCACGACACCATTTATTAATAATTATTACTTGGGAAAATCGGTGTTAGGATGGGCGACCGCATTAATTATGTGCGTTGCAGTGTTGGTATCTCACAGTTAACAAAATGTTTATTTTTTTAATTTTTTTATTTATTTATTATAGATACAAAGAAAGTACAAATTACAATAAGAAAGCTTTGCCTGTCCAACTAGGAAAGTTTCCCGTTCCAGGACAGACAAATTGACATGTTTAGTTCATATTATACCTGAAATGTACAAAATTACATAACAAAAAATTTAAAAACAAAAAAAAACAGAAAATTTCATTTTTCTCTGAAGCTAAGGTGTGTAATACAGAAATTGTATATAAAATATATAAATATAAGCAGTGGCGGCCACTGCCCTGAAAACGTGGTGGTTCACTGATAATCCATAACTATGAGATAACGATTACTAAGCAACTTTAGGTAAAAATGATCCCACTAATCTTATTTGGAGAGAAGATCTATTTTAAGCTGTTTTCGAAGTGCGAAAACTTCTACATATCGCCTTTTAATTAAAATTTTTATTTTTCGGTACTAAGAAAATAAAAACACAATAGATACTATTTTTTCGTAAATAAATCTTAAATTTCAACCCAAAAAACTCTTTTTTTTTACAATGTTTAATTTATTTTATTTTATGTCACATAAAATAAAATAAATTTGAAAGTAGTGTAAGAAGAATATACGACGCAAATGTGAATGGTAGAAGAAGTCAGGGACGCCCGAGGAAGACATGGCACGAGCAAGTAAAAAAGATACTTGAGTCGGGCCATGTCAAAAGTCGGAATAATAGAAGAGAATGTATGAGACGATGTATGAATGTGAGTGAGGCAAAGAGTGTGTGCCAAGACTGAGTTATTTGGCGGTCCGTCCTCTCTGCCTACCCCTGTGGGGAAACGGCGTGATGGTTGGTTAGTTAGTTTTATATTTCATTTTAAACAGGATACAAACAGTATTTATAAACAATGTATAAACAGCACGAGGGCAAAATTGTCAATGTTACCTATGAAAAAATTGAATTCCTTAATGATCTGCGTTTTATAATTTAAAACATCAAACAATAAAAAAGAAAATATATGAAAAATTTAGGTATTTGCTGTACCTTTTGATTAAAAAAAGAATTATTCAGTTTGGTTAAGTATTTTGGCCTTAAATCCAAATTTAAGTTTGTATGATAAAGGCCGCTGGGTGGCACACCAAAATAACTTAATTTTTCATACATATGGCCGGCGCGGCGGTGCGCGCTGGCGATGTTTGGGATATTCGATACAAAAACATAATTCGTTCCGCTTGCAATTGGCCTGCACACCGGACAGGGTAAATTCGCGCGGAACTTTGAGAATTTGCTCTCCCTGATTTATATTATATTATGCATTATATTGGTAGGTGATATTTTTAATGAAATTCATAGATTTTATATTTTTCGGTAAGATTTTATAAAGTAATTTTAGACGATATAATTTACCAGTGCTGCACACAAACACACTGTTCAACCAGCCGTCCTTGAATATAAGTACACATACATTTTTTGTGACAAAGTAGGAAAGGTAATCTGGTAGCATAGGTATATTATAATAGGATTTACCGAATTACCTGGTAACATATGTATAATACATTTAGATTTACAAGATGGAGATATTACAAGAACAAGATGGAGGAATTACAAAAGATTTACAACGCAAAGAAATGAAATTATGTTAAGTTATGTGTTTAGGAGTTTGAACTTTTAATACAAGTACACTTATAGGAGAAACTATATTAAAATTTACAATATTAGATATAATAACGAATGTAATAATCTATATGATTTTTTTTTAAGCGATGTAACTACAATGATTTTTGTAACTACAAATTATTTTGACTGATTTAAAACATGTTTTGAGAACAGTATTTTATAAGTACGACAGTATGAATATACACCGCGCTCGTGTCTTGAACTACTCCTGCTAAAATTAAAAACAATAACTATAAATATAACTAGAAATATAAACTATGAATAATAATAAAATAGTACCAAATTTAGTTCGACTTTGGTGAAATTGGTGTATTACTTCGTACGCCATACATGTTGTGTTATGTAGGTAATGTGAATCAGAATAATAATGATAGTTAAAATCTCTCGAGCAAATGACTAACCAAGTCTGCGCAGTTAGGCCCTTGTGTGATCATCACTGATCACCACCTAAAAAAGATAAATTTCTTTTAAGGGGAAGCCACAAGACTAAAATCAAGAAAATCGCGAGATAAAGAGTCTGGAGACGCTCGATTTCGGGCGCAAAAGTGGGTTTTATTTATTTTGTGAATAATTATCTTATCTTACTAATACATAAAAGCGAAGGTTTGTATGGATGTATGTTTGTTACATTTTCACGCAAAAACTACTGAATGGATTTTAACGAAACTTTACAATAATATAGCTCACACATTAGACTAACATTTACGAGCTCTGGCATTATGAAATTTGTATAAAAAAATTGCAATAGGTGGCAGGCGAGCTGTTTGAAAACTGAAAATACCGGGAAATGAATGTAAGGAATGCGGGAGGGGGGAGGGGAACTCGGGTGGGGGGAGGGGGTTTCGCGAGATGGGAGGCGAATACGGGAGGGGGGAGGGGAACCTGGGAAGGGGGAGGGGAACTCGAAGGGGGTTCGCGGGACGGGGGAAGGGTGGAGTTAAGTGGGGAGAGGGAAGGTGGAGGAATCGGAGTGGGGTCGCGAAAGGGGAAGAGGACGCGGAAGAGGAAGGGAAGGCGGAAGGAGAACTGGATGAGTGGGAAAGGACACGCAGGGATAAACAATTTCTTTATTAAATGGCATAGCAACGCATGCCAGCTGGTATAAGATAAAAAAAAGTTAATCGAGGGAAACTGATACAAATAATTTAGCCACAATATTGTATTTTTCATACAATAATTTATTTCTTATACGCATTCATACATTTCTAATAAAGAAATACAATTTTTTTGAAGTGTACTCTTATGCTTATATATTTTTTAAATGGTTATACATTTTACTTTTTTTATCTTGGTACGAAATGCTGGTAGCTTCGTCGGTAGTAAATTACTAATACCGAAATTAATGTACGCTATTAGACAAATACATGTGGACATACATTACTTTTGTGGTTTTATGTAAAAATAATTAGAAATTGCGGTCGGAAACTTTAAAGGAGTAAATTTAAATTATTTTATTATCTTTTAGATTTGAATATAAAGCGTGGAGTTTTCAGTTAATAATGCCGTGTAGATCATATTTCTTACCATGATAGTAAGAAAGATACGAGTCGTACACAAAAACGAACAAATTAGCCTGAGAGGTTATGATATTGGCCATTCGTTTTTGTCCGCATAACCACAATTTGATAATGAAAGGCCTTCAAATCCGAAAGAGCCGTCGCAATAATAAAAACTAAAATCATAAAATTTGATTTACATTAGAGGGTTAAACAATCGGGAATATTTATCCTACAACTTCTGTTCTCTGGGTCGTTTCATGAAATATTTAGTGTACGTAGCCTACACTCTAAAATATATTTTGTTTGTACCCGTTCAGATAATATATTTATTACTAGACCAGACCCGCATTGCCGAAAAATAGTACGTGTCCAAGGGCTGTAACGAGATTTTATGATGTTTGCACATTACTGTTTTCTGATGAAAAAACATACTGATAAAAAGGACGTATTGTTTGAAATCAGTACCATATAATCAGTACGAGGATCCGACAGAAGCCTAATTTATGTTTTTGACAATAAATTTCGTATTATAAAGAAAGATTAACATCTAAAGATATGTGAAAACTGTACCGGTGCCTACAAGTAGATATTATTTTCTAGAAAATAGAAAGAAGGTGTTATTTCATGAAAGAGTGGAATTCTTTTTTTCGCAGGGCCTCCTGAAGAAAAGAAAATATTTATAGATATAGCGCAGTTTTGTGTTATTTTACTTGAAGTGCGCTTAACTATAATAAACCTATGTAAAAATAATAATTTAGTATTCAGTGTATGTATTCTAAAGATGACTCCTACAGTACCTACTCCTTACATAATATTGATCAAATAATATTAATATAATGAAAAACAAATAACTTTGTTTACACCACCATATAATTAACAATATCGACATGTTTCAATAACAATGTTATCTTCATCACGACAAGTTGTTAATATCATATTAACAACTTGTCCTGATGAAGAAGAGTTATTTGTTTTTCATTATATCAATAATGATGCCACATGGTATTTTTGCAAAGTTTAAAGAAATAACATAGAACCTAAAATGTACAGAACAAAAAAATTACAATAACAGTGCTGTTATAAGCACAGGACAATAATAATAAAAAATAACGGTGCCATTGTAGCATAGGACAAAACAAGTTCATTTAAACTATAATATAACATAAAACAGGAGGCAGTTTATGTTTAGAAATATGAACATTCTCAGTGTCATTAAACATATAAGTAAAACAAAGAATAGAAAGAACCAATATTCTCACAAGATGCACATAGTCCCACTGCCTCCAAATGGTTGGGAGCAGTTGGAACTCTTGGGAGGTATGCACATAAAAAAAAAACATTAAAAATATTTGCAAAATACGTAAGAGAAAATAAATAATTAACAGATTAAAAAACTCGTCAGCTATGTTCTACTTCTTAATTATTTTCTTACACCCTGTATAGCAAAATAGTCGGAGTGTAACATGGCAAATATTTTATAAACGAATAGTTCGGGTTGTAAAATGTGTTGTACACGTTTCGCATTTATATTCCGTATTATCCGTATCGTTAGAAAGCTTCCAAAGTCAACACCTACTCGAGGATAATTTACGAAGCATATATTTATTTAGAGTGGATTCCCGTATTGCTTTTTGTTTTGTTTCTGAGTTACTATCGTGTATGAAGGCGTACACTGTGGAAGGTTGTCCAATTATTTTTTGTTGCCCTTCAGAGAAAAGGAAATCGTTTTGGCTTATGCTGGATAACAAGAGATATAATATCTTGTATATTGTGCCAATATCGATATTTTATTTTATAGGTAGCCAATAAAAAAAGTCGCACGGACGATTTAACAGGCTCTTCAATGTACCTAAGTCAAATGAATCTTTAGGCGTTTTGTTTATTTTAAGAATATTGGAAACTTTATGAAAAAGAAATTCCATCAATATTATGTGTAATGAAACTTTTCCATATCAAGGCTTTGCAGATCAATTATCCAAATGGTTCGGTAAGTCGTTAAGTTAGTGTGAAAAGGTTCCAACTGGTGTTTTTGAGAAAATTAAAATTTTTGTCACCAGGGAGCTTATTTTCGATTAAACTAAACTGAAAACAAATTCAGCGCCATATGACGTCTGTGAACAGATTTTAAATGATTATCTAATTACTATCTGTTTTCTATAGGAAAGTACACAGGTTTGTCAGGTTTTTTAAAATATTTGTAATTTTTTTTTCTTTATTCATTGCTTTGACGATGACATAATTTGTGGATTTTTAAATTAAATTAATTCTAAAGCTGGAGCTCTCATTTCTCGAAAGTTTTGTTAGTGCAGAACCATTTCAATCTCACTTAACGAAACTTAAAGCAAGATATAAGCTCTTAGAAACCCTGTTTCGAAGTATCAAACCATGTATAAACCATCACCAAAACCATGTGCGTTGTATCAATAACTTATCCTAACTGTTACTGTATTATATTATGTCATACATTCAAATAGAACAAATATTCATCTCGAATAAAAATAAAAATTAACTAAGAAAATTATTTTGACACCTTCTTCATCGCGTGTTTTTAAACTTACCTTCTTATTATCAGTTACAAATTTTAAAATTGAATATTTAATTTAATATTACGCAGAAATATTTCACATTACCAACCACTGAAATTAGTACGTTTAATTATAACTATAAATATACTGATATTTTGGGTAAGTATCTCAATTAAACACAAAGCCGTGCAACGCTGATTTAACTACCTACTGTTTGTGAAAATTTACGACCTAAATGGTATCAACGAAGTTTACGTGCTATGTTAGTTTTGACCCAGTTGCTCTACCGCTTTATTTTATAGTGAATTAAATGGAAAAGCTTGCATTTTTATGCCATGGGACAACATAAACCTAATCAAAACGTCTAAAATTATCGCTATGAATCGTAAGACTGCATTGAATTACTGCTATGAAAGCCTCGTAGCGTGATATTTTCCACATTGCATTTATGTTTTTTCTAATAAAAGTGGCAGTTCTCTTTGTTAAACAGATATATTACACACGGAAACGTGTCAGAATTATTCGGCACGATTTTTTGTACAAAAACACGTCAGATCTGACAAAACGTTACTGTAGTTTATTATTGCATGCACCATATGGAAATGCGCCTTTACTGTTGATTCCAGTTGTAGTACCGTTGATTATAGGAACAGCCTGTCATTACTTTTCATTTTACGTTGACTGATACAGATAGCCAAATTCCGAGAATATGTACAAGGCAAGAAGTCAGATGTAGATGTGTTTTGGGTGGTTCCATGAGAGTGGATCCCCAAGTTTATATACAACTAGCTGACCCGGCGAACTTCGTACCGTCTCCCAATCAATAACTGTTGTGTTAACTTATTAGCTGAATTAAATTAATTTTTTTATTAAGTTAAAAATTACACAACGAAGCAATTATCGATGTGCAACTGTCCGTGTTTTGTTTTTGTTAGTATCAGAGATGACGTTGTGAACGGATTTACATTTTTTGTAATTTTCTTACTTTTCTACTTACTGGCTTGCGTTTCATTTTCTTTATGAGTATGAGGGAGATTTAGTATAATTATTGTATTTTTCCTTTGGAGGGGTGTTCACCGTTTGTCTACTTTTCGACTATTGGCATTTAGTGTGTAAGAAAGATGGGCAGTTGGGCAGCATTATATATTTAAGAACAATAGCAAGACAATCAGCGGATTTGTCATTTGACGTTTTTGAATTTTTAGAATTCACTCTTATTCAATCTTATACTTACCTCAATATTGTTGCAACTCTTTCAAAAGACGAGAATTCTATCCATACAAAATTAATGAGGAAAAGAATTTTCTTCATATTTTTTTTTCGTGAATTTTTCCGATGGTTTTAATAGCTATTATGCTATTCAGGCGGAGAAAAATCCAACAAATCAAAGAAGATTATAAAAATCGGTCTAGCCGTTCTTGAGTTATAAATGGTGTAACTAACCCGACTTTTTTTATATATTAAGATACCCACATATGCAGTCGGTTTAGGGAAAATACGGTATACCTAATTACACAAAGTATAACTAATTGTCCTCAAAGGGATGTGCAGAGAGGATATACCGCTGTAAAAAATATATTTTCATTCAAACGCTTCAAGAAAAACCATGTCTTTATACTGTACATACGAGCGTGTAAGTACAACAATAAGTTTTATTGATTTCCATACTTATAATTTTAGATTTATAATTTTATAATAATTATAATTTCGGGGGCCAACTGTCGGGGGTTCAACTGTCGGATCACCGTTTTGCGTCCTCTATGAATGAGCAATTCGTTTATTGATTTTCCGTTTTCCAGTAGTCCTCCAGAATCTAGCGCGGTTTATCAATAAAATGTATCGATTACTTTCGGTAAGTTCTCATCGTTCCCTAGCACGGCTGGAGATCGTCAACGAATAAATAACACTTCTAGGTCTAACTGTTCGTTCTTAACATATTGGACGTCAACTGTTGTTTCAACGTTAGCGATTTGCATTTTTCCTAGGGATCAAAGATAAGTTACAAAAAGTTATCGACCGTGCTAGGGGGCCAGATCTCGTACCTACATGTACAAATTGCTAAGATTTAAGCAATATACGATATATATATATATATATGTGTGTGTGAATTGTATATATATATATATTACTTGGTACACAATTCACAAGAGTGCCAACTGCCCCCGTCTAGAGCCAGTAAGACTATGGCATCCCTCATCCCTGATTGAAGTACGTAGTGAGGCTGAAGGTAAGTGAGGAGGGGAAGGATATGGAGGAGAGGAAGGTGGGGATGTAACTGGTTTTTCAGATCTAGTCACCTAAAACTAACGTCACCTCAAGCAACATATCAATTTTGAACTTAATGCATGGCGGGCCGGATCGGGAGAGATTATATGTAACTGAGTGAGGGAGCCCTAACCCACCTAGCCTGATTGAACTTAACCCAGACCTAACCCACCCTACCTTTCCAGCAGACTCTCGACCCATCGTCTTGCACCACAGTGGGAGGAATGGGTAAGTACACCGTTCCTTCTGGATACACTGACTCCCAGATTCCTACCCACCCCTCGTACCCTTTTCCTTCCCAGAACCCCATCTCCTTTCTTTCTCTAAAAATACCCTCCACACCGCATCTTTAAAGATGACATCGGCCCCTCCTCAAGGCCTCATGTGTGGAGCTGGCGTTAAAAATTACAGTATTCTTATTTCACAATTATATCCCAAAAAGCCACCATGAAAATTGTACTAAACAAGCAATGACGAAATCTGTAACAATCTCAACATAACCACAATCAAACAACTCTTTTCTAAAACAATACTCATTCATATATACAAAAACAATAAGAACAAACACGCATATTGGAAACACTATATCTCGGGGCCACAAACATTATTCAACAAACAATACGGATAGAACATTTAGACAAAAAATTTCTTACACTGTGACACTAAACACTGCAATAAAAATCTGCACCCTCAAAATTACAACGACATTATTAGGTATATTTAAAACGTGATAAAAAGTTGGATACAAAACGTAGGGAGATCAGAAATAGGGAATACACCAAATACAGAGTGAAACAGAACCACTCTAAAAACAACACCAAGCATTGAACGTATTTATAATTTTTGAAGTATGTAATTTTCTATTATTTTTTATACAATGACATTTTAACTTGTAAATGAAATCCTCAGCACTGGAGATCCCGGTGAGGATATCAATATCTTTACTTGTAACAAAAAAAGAAAGATAATAAAACTTATATTTATTATATTACTAGCTGACCCGGAAAACGTTGTTCTGCCATATAAATTATTTCTAGTGAATATTTTGGTTGTTAAATAAAAAATAACGAATGTATTGTTAAGTGTGTGGGGATGGGATCTATGACAGAAAGAGGAATGGAGCACTGTAGACGATGACCGCCGATAAAAACAAAAACAATGCGTTGTGATACATAACAAATGCGCAATGAAATGTCAAAATGACGTGACGCTTGACGCTTCTCGTGAATGATTTGCGCATATGTGGATGAAAGTTCGATGAGGCGGATGTAGCGCCATCGTCATTCAACAACATAAATAATTTCGTTCTGTTTGAAACACGAACGACGGTTAAATTTGTTCGTTCAAAAATACTACGCGTTAAAAAAATGGGAGGGTGGGGGTAGGAAGGTGAAAATTTGGGGTTATGGGTATTTTTTGATGCCAAATAAAGTAATAAATACAAAAACAAAATAAATTGTCAAAAAAATACAAAAAAAAATCTTGATTGGGACACCCTAATCACCTAGAGGTATGAAAAATACTTTACAACCTGTTATCATACCTGCCAAATATACTTTTAAAAAATCATAAAAATCGGTCGAGACGTTTCGGAGGAGTGCGACCACAAACACCTTGACACAAGATTTTTATATATAAGATATTATAGCCAAACTGTTTCATATATTAAACAAAAACATTTTAATTCTTCGAAAAGCTCGTGTATGAACATTAAAACCTCCTTACGTTAACTTAGAGTAAAGGGTATCAAAAAACGGCTGCATTAATCACAATCGATTAATTTCACTTACTCGAAGGTCGCGATAAGACATCACTAAATAATAATGTACATATTTGCAAACGTAACGTTTTAAGATGAAGCCATACTAAATAATGCAAAATCATACAAAATCACATGTTTCTGTTTTGAAAATTTGATAGCTTAGAAGTATTTTAGATGCTTCAATTAAATACTGTGTGTAGAAGTAGAACATACCTTGGCCCTTAAAAATATCGGTCATTTTTTTTATAAGTCTTTTAAAAAGCCTATAAAAAAATAAAGTATAAGGTCTATATAAAACACTTTCAATTCCAAACTCTCCTATTTATAAACCCCTTTTTGAATTGGGTTTTACTGTATAATGTGGCAAATTTAGTTTCTTTTATAATAATCGCATAAAAAAAATGATATTTACGCCCGAACTTCACAAAATAAAATAAAATATGCATTTTCTTGTTGATATTTTTGACATCAATCAATACGGCCCGCACTCTACGAATTTGGATTCTTGAAGTGACCCTTATGGCATTTGCACAAGAACCATGCACTGGGCAACACCTATTTCGTACCAGTCACGCCCCAACCGGCGCGGGAGACCGTCGTGTGACTCCGCGTCGCTTAGTTTCGTGAAATCAATTTTAAATTTCAGTTTTCTTACAATAAACAATGCGTAAAACAGGAATTAATATTTTTTACAGGCCTTTACGAAATCAACCTGTAAAAAAAATCTCAAATACCTTTTCCAACCTTTCCAAAAGCTTTTTCTCAAGTATTTTTAAACTCCTCCCATAAAGGGCGTGACTTCCGATTTCGATTTTTTCCTGGACTATTGGATCGCCTTAACGATCAGCGACGCGATCCACTTTTCTAGGGTGACCAGACAACTCAGAATGAAACCAACTCAGAAGCACCTCAGAAAGGTCATTAAGAGTGATGATAAAAAAATTGGTTAAATAGGTTAAGTTAGGATAGGGTTACCGGCTATTTTAAAATGATTTTTTCGTAGCTTTTAATGACCTTTCTAAGGTGTTTCTGAGTTGGTTTCATTCTGAGTTGCCATGGAACCCTTTTCTAGCTTTCTCCCCTAACTCATCTATTACTCATTCTTTTCCCTTCTCTGGTGGTGTAGCCACAAAACACAATGCTGAATGGTGGTTTTCCACCAGTGCGACTGCTAGTATCAATGCACCTAAGGATGATTTATTATTACACAGCGTACATATTTGTTTAAAATTGAATGGTTGAGTGAGTGTTTCAATATGCTTCTTTAGAATTCCGCGAAAAGTTATTTGTTGATATTATTCCAGTGGATTATTTAGCTAACAGTTCATCTGAGAATTGTTATGACGTTTCAATACGCTAATTCATCTCTAATCAGAGTTGTGTTTGTTTATACTCGTACTTACAATTGATTACGGAGAAACAATTCTGTGGTCGACTGGAAGAAATATTTGCACAATTATTACGAATCAACTGTTTTCAATGTAAACCTTTGAACTAGAATACCGACTGATGTACATGTTTATATAACCAAGTAATGATTTGCAGTGTTTTTAGGACGTTTCTAATAATATAGCATTTTGTATCTACTTCCGTATTGATGTATTAGTTAAATACAGTAGCGAGCACAAAAATGTGTATAGTCATAGAAAAAGGAAGAGCGCGAGTAAAAATCAGTTCCTCCTAAGAACCAATTGCTATAGCTAGAGCTATAGCAGTTCATTGCGGATGTAGTAGTCGAACTGCATTTTAAATTATACGAAAAAAAGGTTTTTAAGACTTCTATTTTTAACTAGCTGATCCCGGCATGCGTTGCTATGCCATTTAATAAAGAAATTGTTTCTCCCTAGTGTCCTTTCCCATTCGTCCCGATCCCCTTCCGCCTCCCCTTCTTCTCCTGCGTCCTCTTCCTCTCTCGCGTTCCCACTCCGTCACCTTCACCTTCCTTCTCCCCACTCCACTCCCTCCCCTTCCCCCTTCCCAGGTCCCGCGAACCCCCCTCCCGAGTTCCCCTCCCCCTCACACGTCCCCTTCCCCTCCCCCGTTCCCCTTCTACCTTCCCCGCCTTCCCTCTTCCCTTTCCCGCTCCCTCGTCCCGCCAACCCTTCTCGTTCCATATATTCAATCCCAGTACATTCAGTTTTTAAACAGCCCGCGTGCCACCTTTTACAATTTTCATTTCCATTTTTCATGTAGGTATATTAAATTTGGTACCTAGCATAGGTACCTATTTAAAATATCTAAAACCTTGATTCCATTCAAACTATTAGGGGAGTACCTACTTTAAATAAATTTATCAACGAAGGATTTTTAAAAATAGAATCCTGATTTAAAAAATAATCAATTGTTTGGCAAAATGTCATTCTCTAACACGCGAACTGTCAAACGTGCGATGTTTTCTGTTATTATATAACTTTCTGCGCAATTTTCTTAATTTTTCTCTCAGTAAGAACCATCCTCGAACTTCAAGGAATATTCTAAAAAAGGAATTAGCGAAATCGGTTCAGTCACTCTCGAGATTTGCGCTTACCAACAAATTTAGCGATTCATTTTTATATTATAGATAGATGAACACTTTTTTTTAAATTAGCTACCGGTTTCTACACGGCCGTGTCACGAACGAAATTATACAAGAATAGAAATATTTAGATATTGTAAATTGTTTAGATTACATTATATTATTAATTTGTCTTTCTGTACGTGTATTACACAATGTAGATTGATTAGATGAAGTATTGTGTTATAGATTGATTAGATATTGTATATGTACCTATATTGGTTTTCTGTACTTTAATTTTTTTTAGTTATTCTTTAAAATGCTAGTGCAGTTAAAATGCTACACGGACGTGCTGAAACCGGTAGCAAAATTATAAAAATAATAAGTGGCAACTCTCCAATGTCTACCAATTGTTACACGATTAATGCTGAATAATTACAACAAATTGTGTGACTATCCACATGTCCAGAGCAACAGCGTGGTAACGGTAATAAAAAACTCCCTTTGAAAACCACTTGCTGAAAAAAAATCTGAAATATTAAATTGTGATTTTTTTTATTTTTTTCTTCTGTGAATCCTTTAGCATAATACTTGAAAATATAAAGTGAAAAAGCATCAATAAATCACCACAAAGTGTGATGATTTACTAATAAAATGATACTTTAAGGCTGAACACATTTTTATGCTCGCTACTGTATTACTACTAGAGATGAAACAGATATCCGGTAACTATCCGGCCGGATACCGGATAGTAACTCAATATCCGGCCGGATACCGAATATTCAAAAACTACGACAATTTTCTATAATAAAATATAATACATTAATCTTTGTGAGGTAAATATCAATAAAATGGCTTATAATCATGACCGCTTCTATTTAGAGTCAAAAAAGTTACAAAAAAACCATAAGGCCTTCCTAAAAACAAAAATTTTCTTCTGAGATATTCACTCTAATGATAAATACATAAAAAGTAAATATCTAAATTAAACTTTTAGTAAAAACTTACAAAAACCTCGCAGAGTAGCGAAAACTTAAATTAACATGATTAACTAATCATATCACCGTTATAGTGAACTAAAACATCGTAAAAAACACAGAGATTATTGAAATGATTAAATACTGGCATTGAAGCACCATAATATACCTCTTGTTCTTCTTCTTATCAAAGAGAATATTTTGAATTAACTAATTAAGGAATTTACTACTCTGCTACTCTCCTGGAACTATCTGTCTTCAGTCATAAGCATATACCTATTACTTTGATGTACAATATAATTTGAAACCATGTTCAGTTATTTGAAAATCTGTTTCTATCTACGTAATATTCGAATAGCGTGAAAACCTTGCCTTATTCACAGCTTTGCAATAAATCCCTGCCGTCTACTGCACATTACTACCTGAAATATACTTGCAAAATTTAACACGACACCTGCATTAATACAATGTCTACAACGGAACTCTAAATTACAAGAAGCTTTTAAGAATAGCCGTTTATATCCCCGGCTTATAAGCTTGATAAATATTCCCATCTCTGTGAGAACGAACATCTACTACGTTCTTACACTTATTAAAAATATCATTCTGGTCTTAGACATTTTCTTGAAAGTATAATAGACAAAATGGTTTTGTCGAGAAACAAAATGAATTATTTTTTTAACTTTAAATTTAATTAATAATTTCTACCTTATCATCGAAAGAAATTTAAAAGGTTTTTATAATACGAATATCTTGGTAACATATGATTTACTTCAAGTACCATCAATATAAGCGGAAAATATTGCTTGTAAAATGATGGCGGACTTAGTTACCAGATGATTGAACCCACGACTATACTTGCATGGAAATCGGCTGTCTTTGTCCACTCAGCTATTCAACGGTTCTAATTCCAAGAATGTGTGATAGAAATTGATAAATGAATCAAATTTGGGGCATCTACTATGTCCTAAAGAATGCATTTGCCAAAATTGTGCTATAGAAACCCTTTTCAATAGTGAAATTTTAATCAAATCCATATTCTCGATAATTAGTATCTACCTAACGCACCCGTTAAAAATCACGGGATAGTCATAGAAGAGCTATTGGGTACTACTATCTCGTCTAAATTGTTTCCATTATTATCACGCGAGTATTCAGTTTCAGGTCGTTCGGCGTTAGAGCGTTGGGAGCGTTGGAGGTCAAATTGAACTAATTGGAGGTAAAAAAGGGGAACAAATTATTTCGCTTCGTGTCTCATGAGGATGGTATGAATTCTCGACAAATCAGTCCCTATTTTGAAAATGACAATTAAAATAATTTTCTAGTAACATCATTATTATCAGGTACTTTATAGCTGGTTTGACTTTATTCCAGCAACCACTTCCAATTTTTAAAATATTTTAAGACGACACAATACCCTAAAATATATTCAGAATCTTAACGACGCCGCGACGTAAGTAAAGAAGCCGTGTATACAAATTACGACTCGCGTCCCGCGTATTGGATGGACCGGCTGTCAAATTTGCCCTATCAAAAAAAAGAAGAAGAAGAAAAATAATGCGGGAATCTTAACGACGTAAGTGAAAAAAGCGTGTAAACAAATATGCACCCGCGGCATGGCGTTTTGGACGGACGTACGCTCGAATTCACCTCAGCAGGCCTGGAGATTCGACCTTTCCGCCGGGTTCATTTTAATTAATTCTGAAGAACGTGTTACTATTATTTAAGATGTTTCTAAACGAGTCCCTCCCGAAGTTTCAGAAATTCATCGTCTAGAAAATTAAAACTTGGTGCTCACCGTTATATACGGGAAATAAAATTTTCAAACCGTTCTATGTAAAATATATTAATGGTGTGGTTTTGTTTTTATTAATCTGAAATATAAATAATTTTCATCATCAGGTCGCGGTTTGAAAAAAAAAGTTATTGTATTTACGAATTAGTTGGAATTTATTAAAATGTGAGCCTTGAGCAAATCCCCAATATTAGGCTATTATACCGCCTTAATGAACTCTTAAATTCAAAGCACATCCTAGTTACAAGCATCATTGAAACGGAGTTACAGTCTCGCAACCAAAATTAGCATTTTTAATTAATAATCTTTTTAATTTTTCAGGTATTGGCACCAATCTCAATATTTGTAAGCGACGTTCTTTCTGAACACAGTCCCAAATAAAGATGAGGCCATGGATGAAATTATCCAAAAAATAATAAAATACCTATTTACAAAACGTTTTTATTATTATTTGTGACTGAAAATGGTGGTATATTTTTTAAGGAGGGAAACTTTTCCATAAGCCCATTCATAGGGGACGAAAAAGCATTAGGTGACCGGAAGTTAAAACGATCCTCCTTCATGGCGGACAAAATTTGTCACGCGTGCCAAATAATTCCAATAAAAATAAATATTGATCAACAAAAATCGATAATATTTTGATGAGAAAGATGCTTACAAAATACATTTAACGCAATTTGTTCTAAGATTCTGTTAAGATTTCTTTTTGTGTATTCGTAAAAATTTTCGCGTTATTGAAAATTATTAATTTAATTTTTTATCTTTTCACGTCTTTTCTAGTCAACGAAACTATATTCAGCCCGAAATGTTATTTCCATTGTGACTTATGGAGTTTTGAAGTATTTTACCGCTAAAATGTAAAAATGTTAGACAAGGTACTGTGGAGCTTATTCCACATTTTCAGTTTATTATTGTTGAATAAGAAGTATGTGTTTTAAAACATTAGTAACTACTTGTTACTAATGTTTAAAGTTACTCCCCTCAGGCCTCGACCATATGCTGTCAGAGGGTTAAAATATTTCCGCTGCGCAATAAATGGAATATTTCTGGAACATATTAGAAAACTGAAAACTGTTTTTGAGAGGTGATAAAATATGATTTTAAACTATATACAATCGAAATAAACACATAATTTTTTAAGTGTAAAAATCTTAAATGCAAACATAAGAAAAAATGGCTTACTTTGCGTTTTTTCTAACTAAAATTACTTATAACGAAAAAAATAAAAACACTTTCACATTTTTTAGACACGTGTATTATAAAAGTTATTGTCACCTCACTTTTTTGTCGTTCCATGTAAAAATAATCAATAAAAAAATCCCAAAGTTTCATTTTTTTTTCAAATTTAATCCTAATCTTTGGATTCAGAAAGCTGTATATTTTACTTCTTTTGTGGTTGACTTTTGAGATATTAACCCGTCTGCTTGTTTAGGAATAAATACACCCCAAAACACGTAATACTTTCATAAGACCAAAAACGTCCCAGGGGACCTTACATTTTAAAAGCTAAAAAATCTCTGTTCCTCTCATGCAACCATATGTATTTTTCTATACCAAAAAGAGAACAAAATAATGCTTCTTATTGTCTTTGAAATATGAAAGCTATCTTGCATAGATATTTTACAATCTCGATCCAAAGTGACGGTTTCAGAATTTACGTGCGAAACAGAGGCTTCCGTATTGTGAGGTGCGACTATATTGAATCAAACTGACGGGTTAATACATTTTTATTTTACATACATATTATAGATATTAATATGGCATGGTGTTTTCTCTTTCTAACACCGTTTACATCATATTTCCCACTACGATAGTAAGGGAGACAAAATATTTTCTGTGAGACCTATATGAGTTGTTCCGAAGAGTGAACAAATAAGCCTAAGGGGTTAAAAAACTAACCACAAAAAAATGTATTTAATGTTTCAATTTCTCCTAAAACGAATATGTAGCACATCGTTATTTCAACAATCTTCGTGGTATTACAACACAAGCACATCACCATCACATCACATATCGTTTTTTTGCATTTTTTTCGGCGAAATCGGATGTTACAGGTAACGGTTTCGGGGGATCAATTTAAGACGATTTATTGCATATTAGAAGACAGTTGCTTTTAGCAAAATGATGATGAAATTTTTGGCTCGGTTAGCATTATTGGCCATTATTTCAAATTACGTTGTTTTCCGCACATAATATATTTTTTACAACATGTTCTTAATAGTGATTGCCTTATTATATTTTTTTCTCGTGAAAGTTTTGTACGGCCTTGCTGTGTCCACCAGAGAGATACGTAGATGTAAAGTGTATAGAAAGTTGCATGTTGAATTGTATGTCAGTGTTAGTCAATCATAGTTAATGCGGGTTATATTGGATATACTTGTACCCTTCAAAGCTTCACGAAGTGTTGAGCGTTAGCCCCTTGTCACTGGTAACGTTATAAGTTATAAGTTATAAGTTAATAATTGGCTTGGGGCTTATGAATTTCAATCGGCTCTATAATTAAGGCGAGCTTGATGGGTTTTGACCTTCTCAAATTATAATACCTACATATTATGTAGGTATTATAATTTTCATATCATTCCAAAAATTGTGCAAATGACGGTACATGTAATACGGACTGCGCTAAGCTAAATCATAAATCTAATATAAAATATCTTGGAATCTTAATAGATAAAAATGTTAAATGGAAAGATCATATCAATCTCACTGTGGAAAGAATAAGAAAACTTATCTATGTTTTTTATAACATACGTAATATTTTAAACAGGAAAACTATAAAAATTGTCTATTATGCATTAATTCAGTCCTTATTACAGTACGGCATTATTGGGTGGGAAGGGGCCTTTAAGGCTTCCTTACAGCCCATAATTATAATGCAAAGAATAATTATAAAAATCATCCTTAAGAAAGCATACGACTTCCCTACTACAGAGATATTTCGGGAATTCAATGTAGCAACTATCACAGAATTGTATAAGAGAAACGCCTTATGCCAAATTTATAAAGAATATTTTATTCACAAAATTCACCCCTCAGATAGCATAAGCAATAGATTCAAAACTAATGGCTTAATAGCCATCCCTATGCTAAGAACAACCACGGCTCAGCACCACTATTTGTATTTAGGTGTAAGATGGTACAATATATTATTATCCAAAAACAAAATAAACATAACAGAAACGCTGAAATATGAATTATTCAAAAAACAAATTAAGTCTCTGAAATTGGATAGTGATATATTGTACCCTTAATGTAAATTACCCCTACTGAAAATTGTAATATTTAATATTTAAAAAAAATTGTATTGTTATTGTCCTTCATTAACTATATTTTTTTCTTAATTGTGTACTTATCTAAAATAATGTTGAACTTTTATGTCATAAGTTCTTTGATAATTGTTTACACTCATTGGAACATCATTATTTTTATTTGCATGTAAATACTCCTCCCATAAACACGAGCTCCTAGAGCTCAACTTATGGAGTAGTAGAACAAAATGTGAAATATTTTATAACCTACCATATGTAACCATTTGAAATATGTAAACAAAAAAAAAATTTTTGAAAAAAAAAAAAAAATAAAAAAAAAATTAAGTAGCGTTTTTTTAAGTCAAGGTTTCGTACTTTTAGGGCTGTCTATTTCAACGGTTGCTAGAATAAAAGTAAGAGTAAATGAAATTGCTACAGTTAAACCTCACATAAATTGCGTTTTTCGATCAATTTAATTGCCTGTTTTACGTCACTTTTAACCTTTGCTTTTACTTTACGAAAACCAATAGTTATTCTAGTGTTACTCCCGCCATTTTGACAGTTTTGTTGGAGGTGTGATACGAAATTGTGCGATTGAACCTTGATTATTAATCATAATTATTAATATATAAGATGATGACAGTGCGGTGAATATCTCATCCAATATGTTTTGCAGCGAAAACCAAAATCATTTCGACCACGTGTTAATAATATGGTTATTTCGAAATGATTATAAATGAGTAAATAATGTTTTTTCCGTGTAATATCATGTGCATCATAGTAGGTCGTCATTTACTTTTACTCGCACAAATATTTTTATAGGAACAAAGCTGTGAGATCCCACAGAGTAGCGAAACAAAATATAGGCAGGTATTTAGTTAATTGTTGTGGTTTTCAAATTTAATTTATGGTGTGGCAGCACCAAAAATAATGCGTTGCGTTTTTTTCATAATATAATATTTCACAATACTAGGTGGTTTCCGGCATGCGTTGCTATGTCATTTAATAAAGAAATTGTTTCTCCCTGCGTGTCCTTTCCCATTTGTCCCAATCCACTTCAACCTCCCCTTCCTCTCCCGCATCCCCTTCCCCTCTCGCGTTCCCACTCCGCCTCCTCCAACTTCCCTCTCCCCACTCCACTCCCCTCCTCCTCCCCTCACGCATTTCATACATTCAGTCTCGGTACATTCAGTTTTTAAACAGCTCGCGTGCCACCTATTTTTTTATACAAATTACATAATGCCAGAGCTCACCAGTAGTTTTATACAAACCTTCTTCTGACGATAACGAACATAAAAAAAATAATTATCTAATTTGGTACAGTCATTCGGAAGTTATGCGCATATATACATTTCGGTGATTCATTTTTATATATACATATAGATAGATAGATAGATAGAGAGATGGAAAGATAGATATATGGAAGACAGTTAGATTATAGAATATTCCGCTTTAGACTGGGATATGATATAATTACGACTTTTGGGATAGTACACTTGAAACAACGCGCGGTCCTATTTCACATCTTTGTTACTTTAACTGACGGTTAAATTCAAATTTAATTCACGATTCGGCCTTCTGATGAAACAGACAGCTCTTACAATTTTATAAGTCCTAAAAAATCTGAAATAAAAAAAGAGAGTTGTAATATTCATATACTATGGTACAGTTAAAAAATTAGGAAGCTCACATGTCCAAGTTTCTTGGTCAAGTAAAAATATTGCACAAAGAAGAAAAACGTTCATAGTTGTGAAGCGAGTTGAAACGATTTCAAATACGCTTTTCTAACCCAGAATCATATATTAATAAAACTTTAAATCCTTTCTAACTTCTGGAATAACTTATGCGGCAATGCCTCAACTTTACTGCACACGAAGGTCCCATAGTTTTGCAAAATATATCCCAGAGGTTCAGATTTGTTCTTGTAAACTACCGAGAATCGGTTTTTTGACCGTGGAAACAGAGCTTTTACAGAATGCGAGCTTTTGATAAATGAACGTGGTTTGGCTTCTTCAACCAACATCTAGTTTTCTAATCATTTGTAGTGAAAACATTTCAGGAGGATTATTTTAATCTACTACTTTACTAACACTCATACTCAATTTCTGAACTCAAAGACCCTCAGGATGTTTATGTACCTATACTCAGAGTTATACTTTAAGTATCGCCCTGGTAAAAAAATGACTACAATTCAGATCCGAAACGTTGTTTAAAAGGCTTTCACTGTGTAGTGACCAGATCTGAATAGCCTAGCACTTCCCAACTGTCCTCTCCCCCATTAACTTCCCATCCCCAGGCAGACTCATAACAAACCCCAATTTGGGATGCCGTAGTCCCACCGGTTCCGGGCAGCTGGAACAGTTGGGTGAAATATGTAGAAACGAATGACAATAATGCATTTTGTTTCGAAGAGTTTTAATTTTCAGTGGATATTTGTTATATTTTAAATTTTCTGCTACCGGTTTCGACACATCCGTGTCATTCACTAGCAAACTTGAAACTGTGTATGTACATTGAAAATTAAAACTCTTCAAAACAAAATGTCAAAGAAATACAAAAAATTGAGAATAATACAGCTCACCAACGTATTCTATTTAGTTTTTTTTTTACGCCACACTAGTGTCCCGACTGTTCCCGTCTGGAACGAGCGATTCTATGGCATTCCCAAATGGGGTACTTTGTGAAGCTGAAGGTAGTAAGGATAAGGAAGGGAATGAGATACGGAAGAAAAAGGGGGGAAGTACCTGGTTGTTCAGATCTGCTCACCAAACACGGATAAAGCCATTTCAGGCAACGTTTCAATTATGATTGGTGGTCTTACACCAGGGCGATACTGAAAGTGTGTTTCACTCCGGAAAGTGTCGCAAACATTATTTTAAATTAATGAATTGTAAAATAACACATATTAACTAAATAAAATTTTGCTAAATAAATATTACTCTACCCACATAATATACACTCTACCACGGAGTCCGTCAAAAACTTGTATTACGTCTTTCGTGTTTATAAACGAGATTATTTGAAAATTAGTCTACATTGTGCACAGAACTGCAGTTTAAACTTTAAGTCAAACTAGACTATGTCCCTATAGTTTCATGTTTTCAATGTGAAATCACTAAAGTGGAAAACTTTTCGTATTTTAACCCAACACCACGGAATAAGCTGGTTGGCACAAGATGCCATTATGAACTAATATTTTATTACCTTCACCTTCCGGGCGAAGTTTACGGGTAAGTTTACAGTATTTCAGTGCGAAGTTAACGTAGGTGCTTATATATTATTCACATCTTCTCGACCAACCACATAATTTACCGTGTTGTTATTAGAAAATTCTTTTATTTTCCTTTTTTTTTGTATTTATTTGTGAAAGGTCCAATAATAAGTTCTAATAAAGTATGTTTTAATAATGTAATAGGCAGAAACATGTTTTATGTTCCTTCTACCAAAAGGCTCTATTTACATTCTCGTACATGTAAAAATTGAAAAGTTTTCATCTCGAATTTTCTTGATACCGTAAATATTGGTCCTCGTACATCGCTGCGTGGTGTGTAATTCAAGCGGAGTTAATTTCCCGTGTAAATAAATCGAGGAAAAGAGAGCTTTATGACTATCGTTTGCATTTCATTAAAATTCAGAAAAGCAATCAAACTTTTGCTCCGTTTTGAATTCCCAGAAGCGGAGTTTTTACTACACCTTGTCAAAACTTCCGCTTGTATTTGAATACTTTGTTTTCGTATTTTTTTAATGCATACAGTTTTTATAAAAGAATAATAAAGTAATAATTATATCAACAAAACTTACTAACATTAGGAGGTCGGCACTAAGGTGTCTCTTTAATCTCTCAGGCATATTCGGTCAGAAGGTCGGAGTATTTCCACTTTGCAAATAAAATGCAAATAAATTGAATATTTCTGAACGTATCCGAAAACAAGAAACTGTTGAAAAATTTAATGAAATATGTTATCATGTTTTATTATTAGAAATAAACATATTACGTTTGGAGTATGAAAAAATTTAATGCAAATATATATTTTTTTAATTTATCAGTTTTTTGTAATTAAAATTACTGATACAAAAAAACATAGAATAAATATACGAGGGCTGTCCGTAAAAGAAGGTCTCCAAGATGCTGCATTCGCGAGGAACAATTTTACGTGCAACTTGGCAAAACGGGCGTGTAGCCAGGTTCCTCCACGCCAAATACCCACCACGCTGCACTCTTTGTTACGGTGCGGCGAGCGAAAGTTCAATTGCGAACGACTGCCACGCCGAAACTAAGCATCATGGAGAGTGCAGCGTAATGGGCATCTGACGTGGGGGAACCAAGCTACACGCCAATGTTACCGGATCGCGCGTAAAATCGTTCCTCGCGACCGAAGCAGGGTACTCACCTAGAGTGTAGCATGTAACGTATCTGATACTGTATCAATCTGCAAGTGGGTACGGCTCGTCCACGGTAACCGCGTATCCGCCTTCGTGCTCGCAGTGAAACTGCCGTCGGCGGGTCACTGCGAGCACACTTAGATACCTTACTTTACGGACAGCCCTCGTATATACATTTATATTTTTTCAGATTCCGGTCGGACTTTTTGGTTTCATAGAGGTGTTAATTTTAAATCTTCTGTGGTTTACTTCTAGATATGAATATATACATTAATATGGTATTTTCTCTTTCTTACGCCGTTTCGATCATATTTATTACTAAGACAGTAAGGGAGATACAACTTTTTCTATGAGACTTAATAAGACGTGCATTTAAAAATAATCGTAGATATATTATAAAATCACTACAATAGAATAACTGGATTAGAAAAATTCGAAACGGCTCTCCCCATCTTTTTATGCCTAACAATATTCCCTAACATGTATAAGAGATGTAGTCCCATTGGTTGGTTAAAGGAAAACAGACTGAAGTTTCCTTTTTTTTAACGATTGATTGCTTACGATTAGCATTTAAGAAAAACGTTGGTGTGTACCTATTACTACTAAACGTTCCATTTACTATCATCAGTTTCTGGTGAATCGAAAATTTGTTTATATAATGTTCAAAAGTTTCCAAAGCAATGTTGATTCTAGGGTGGTTAATGGTTGAGATGATTTTTCATAAAAACGGGTCTCTAGATATTATCCAATTTTTATTTTTACTATTATTGGACTGCTGACTGATGTACATTTTATAAAAGTTTTTTAAAGTATTTGAAAAATACTGCTAAGATTAAAATGACAAATTTTCAGATGTACTCATCCTACAAAACCAATCGCTGTAAATGTAAATCTCAACAAACAGTGTAAATCTCGAAAATCGGGAAGATTCACGACAAGCCTCTTTTCCACGGTACATACAAGTGTCGGAAACAAAATAATTTCAGAAAAGAACAATTGCTTCCAAAACAGTTTAGATAGATAGCTTTTTATATCGCGTACAAAAATGTAAACGATACAGTCTCCAGTACACATTACTCGTGTGTCTTCCTTCCAGAATTCCTTTATCTCAGACAATTGTCTTTGTTCTTGACCTGAATGTGCCATTTCCTAAAACCATTGTCTTCATGATACAAGTTTTATCATTGTTCAGTGAAATAGTACATACAAGTATTAAAAATTCCGCACAGAGAGAATAAAATAACGCTCCCGGTAATTTGTATGTACTTTGTATGTAATTTAAGTTAAAACCCATCAAAATGATTTCTTTTATAATTTTTTTTTAAATTTTATTTTTCATCGTATTTAAAAAATTAATATAGTAATTTTTTAATGTTATTCATTTACTTTCAAATAATTGTCCAAGTTGCCTCTAAAAATTTTAATGTCTTACAATTTAAAGCAAAAATAAATAAAGTAGCTCACATCCGTACTAGATATTTGACATAACTTTTGATTACCAAAATATTTTTTCAGTTTAGTTTTGTATTTTGAACTCAAATCCAAAATTAATGTAATTTATATTTTGAACTCAAATCCAACGTTAAGATTTGTATGACACCGGCCGAAACGAGCCGCGCAAACGTTCCACTTAATGGCTAATAAGTTTATGTATGGTGGACGATTTAGACGCAAAGTTGGTACGAAATAGTTCTTCGTGAAAAGGAACTATTCTTCTTGTATTTCTACTAGGTACTCCGAACGGTATCATTTCTAACCATCGATATAATATCAACCCTAGATACGACGTACTTTACAAATTCAGTCGAATAATGAGTAATTTTATAACCAAACTATCCGACTGATTTTGTTACGTGGTCGCTTCGAAAGCATGATACCTTGGAAGACAAATTTGATCCTTGCAGACCAACAAATGTTAAAAAGCAATGCTGTTTGCGATCTTTTGACTACGAAAAAATACACTTTCTTTCTGACAAATGTTTTCGTAACCCAATTTTTGGAACCAACGATTTTGGTTTCTGATGGGTACGGTGAATCAAATTGTGCATTTGTTCAGAGAAAGTCGCTTACAATTCTTACACAGATTTTTTTTTCAGTTTTAGAAAATTTGAAACATAATCATAGTTAAACAGTTTTGAGGGCATCATCTTATTTATATTTGATGAATTTTGGAAATTTGTATTGCACTCTCTCAATTTTGTCTGTACGTCTTTTATAATGTGGATTCCAAAGTGTAGTTATTCTAAGAAATTTCTAACCAGCGCGCGTAGTAAAGAGTATTTATTTAAATAAAATTAAATAATGTTTTTATTAAGCTCTGCAAGAATTTCCGATTTTTTTATTATTGTTACAGCTTTTGGCGCTGATTAAATTTTTTAATTTATTTTTTAAATTAAATATACTTCTACGAATTAAACACAAAAACAAATAATAAAGAGTATTTGGAAAAAAAATATTGATATCTACTATTGGATATAGCACATTGCTGATCGCGCATGCATCATGCCAAAAATGCGACAATGCAAAAATAAAATACATGCAGGAAAGTTAAATTCATTTTCGTATTGAACAAAATAAATGTTCACAACACGGGTCATTTTAACAGTTTAAAATGGTAGTAAAATTCATTAACACAATTTCAATTTCTGTATGATCTGTCACGTTTCATTTGTTTTATGGAATCCATTGTTTCAATTAAGGGATTTACTCTTTATCGGTCTTTTCGAGTCAAGAAGTCCTAATTCGGTAGTGTTAATGTTATCAAAGAAGTGCCAAACTCAACAGCGGGCTTGACATTCATCTAGAAGGGTTCATCTAGTACACACAATTCAAATGTTATCTGTATTATTTTCCAGTCCTTATTCCCCCCGGTGAGACTTCTACTTCTTCTGGCCTGGTACATGACGGATGCTGTCATCAGAATATGGATGAAGTTTGGCCTGTACTACTTGGATGGGTTTCTGTACGGATTGTTGGAAATTCTCGAGGATTTCTTCCCACTGATTCTGATGACGCCCCAAGAGGTATAATGTTTTCTGTGATTGTCCACATCTATAAACTGATGATGTTGTTTAATAATATGTACCTAATTTTTTTATTGGAGAAAACACAGGCATGACAGTAAATAACAAGATAATATGAAACGTTAACTCGTAAATTCGTCTACACAATGTTATTAAACTATCTTAAGCAGAAAAGTGAGAGAAAGTGCACAATATCCATAAAGAAACGCTTACAAATTTAATATTTGTTAGAAAATAGAAAATGAAATGCAGGAAAGAAATACCTATGCCGAAGTTGTTGTTTTTTATTGTTAGTATAGGCTTTCAACTTTATACTAAAAGTAGATACTGTTCTTATTAAAAAAGATGTCGGAATCCTTCAGGTTTGGATTATGATTAAAAAATTCGCACATTGTTCTGATTTGATCTAATCGGTGACCTAATTTTTTTTTATCAACGCATGTGAATAAAGGTAAGACACACTGGATTCACGTACGCCACTTGGGCAACTTGTCACACGCTTGTGATGTTGGTGATGTACAAGCGTGTTTATTTTATTATTTTTTTTTATTGAAAGAATAGATAATACATATTAAAATCAACAAACAAGTCCTGCTAAGCCAATTGAATTGGCTTGTCAACAGGTGCTTATATTTTAGTTACATATAGATTTTTACATTTAAAATTTACGTCTTATATCTACAGATTCAACATTTTTCATACATATCAATATCAATATAAATTTTTTTTTCCGATAGCCAATTTTTCACCATATATTTAACCTTATTCATAGAATTATATTGCTTTATAGTGTCAGGTAATAAATTAAATATCTTCGGTGTGATGTATTCAAACGTTCTCTGTCCGTACTTATTGTTAAATTTCGGAACTATTAACCCGTCGTTGCGCGTGAATCTAGTGCTGTATTTATGATCTAATTTCTCTTTATGCTGCGGGGTAAATATATGTTGAATTATAATTTTGTGCTATAGCCTTAACCGGTAAAATTTTGGCACTCTGAAACAGAAACGGTGTATTATGTCTCTGTTTGAAAATATTAGGGACGACTAATAATTTTACAATTGCGTTTTGTACAACTTGGACTTGTTTCAGATTGGTTATAGTATTTCCCCATATTGTTAATCCATACCTTATAATAGATTCTGCCAGTGACATGTAAATTATTTTAAGTGTTTCAATTGATAGGAAAAAAATTAATGTTCTGCCAGCAATTGACCTGAGTCTATTGAATTCGGGAACGAAGACAATTTAAATATTTTATCGATAACTTTCAGTAACTTCACATCATTCCCTAGCATAACTGCAGATCGCCAACGAATAAATAACAGTTCCTAATGACTAAGTGTTCTTAATATGCGTGTGTGCCACAGGGCTCCCATTTAGGACCAATTTTTTTTTTTTTTTTTTTTTACATGAGCTCCACACAGGAGGCCCTGAGGAAAATAATTTCCCTCAAGGCCTATGTCATCTTTGGGGATGCTGTGTGGAGGGTTTTTTTAAGGATGGGAAGGAGAGGAGAATTCTGGGAAGGAAAAGGGTTTAAGGGGTGGGTAGGAATCTAGGGTTCAGTATGTCCTGGTCATCCGCCGCCAAGACCTAGACAAACCTCACCCCATGAACCCGGGCACCCCTGCTAAATCACCAAACGTAGCGAACCACTTGGGGTGACCTATGGCAGAGGTGTTGGTTATCCAATAAAGGTTCCCGGGGCGGCGGTACCCATTCCCGCCTCCCAAATTATTAAATAATACTGTTTATTTTATTTATTAATGACATTGTAGACGTTTTTTCCGATGTTGATATCCTGTTATTTGCTGATGATTTAAAATTATATAAAAAAATTAAAAATATTTCTGATTGCATAATTTTACAAAAAAATTTAAACAACTTGTTTAATTGGTGTATATGCAATAAACTGGCACTTAACATTAGTAAATGTCAAATAATAAGATTTTATAAAATAAAGAAACCGATCATTTATGAATACAATCTTGACAAAATTATATTAAACTCAGTAGAAACAATAAATGATCTAGGTATTATTTTTAACTCAAAACTTACATTTATTAGCCATATAATTAATATTATTAATAGAGCAATGAAGATTTTAGGATTTATTATTAGAATAACCAAACAATTTTGTAACATTGATACTAATCGCATTTTATACATAACGCTAGTGAGAAGCATTTTAGAATATAACTCTACGATTTGGGCTCCACCTTACAATATCCATATTCAAGCGATTGAAAAAGTCCAGCATAGATTCCTTAGGTATATTAATTTTAAATTAGGTATTCCAAGAGAATCCGTTAACTATAATTTGTTATTAAACTGGACTAATCTCGTAAAATTTATCAGATCGCAGAAAAATCTGTGATCTATTAATATTATATAAAATAATTCACTCGGTCTTGGATACCCCTGATTTAATAGAACTAATACGATTTCATTGCCCTGGTCGCGCTAACAATAGACTGACTCTACCGTTCTACTATAATAACACACATACATAATCACATTATTACTCACCAATCAGTCGATTACACATTTTGGGAAATGAATATGCGGAATAATTTCGGTTTACGGAAGGTCTTCCAAAATAATTTTTTTTTTTTTTTTATACTAATTATGGGCCGGAAAATCCAAAACTGAAAGAATTTTTTTTCGGAAAGCAATATTAACAAAGTTACACGACTTTAAAAATTTCTATAGGCACACATGAAAATCGACATATTGGAAGTATTATGACAGTTTAAAGTCATAGATAAACTAGAAAAATGTTTTACCACACAAAATTAAATGTTACCATGCAATAATAGCATCAAACATACCTTATAAATCGAAGTTGTGACGTAGACTGGTCACCAATATCAATGTTCTTATATGAATCAATGTGAATAGATAACAGCAGAAAAACATACCTTAAGGTTTGTGCAACATGGTTTGTGCCCCTTTATACCGCCTACTCACGTCAATTTAAAAAAACAGCCTACGTTTTCAAATAGTTTAGCGGCTACGCTAGGTTTGTGTAACATGGTTTGTGCCCCTTTATACCGCCTGCTCGCGTCAATTTTAAAAAACAGCCTACGTTTTCAAGTAGTTTAGCGGCTACGCTAGGTTTGTGTAACATGGTTTGTGCCCCTGTATACCGCCTGCTCGCGTCAATTTTAAAAAACAGCCTACGTTTTCAAGTAGTTTAGCGGCTACGCTAGGTTTGTGTAACATGGTTTGTGCCCCTTTATACCGCCTGCTCGCGTCAATTTTAAAAAACAGCCTACGTTTTCAAGTAGTTTAGCGGCTACGCTAGGTTTGTGTAACATGGTTTGTGCCCCTGTGTACCGCCTGCTCGCGTCAATTTTAAAAAACAGCCTACGTTTTCAAGTAGTTTAGCGGCTACGCTAGGTTTGTGTAACATGGTTTGTGCCCCTTTATACCGCCTGCTCGCGTCAATTTTAAAAAACAGCCTACGTTTTCAAGTAGTTTAACGGCTACGCTAGGTTTGTGTCACATGGTTTGTGCCCCTTTATACCGCCTGCTCGCGTCAATTTAAAAAAATATCCCTGTTTTCAAGTAGTTTAGCGTTTACGCCAAAAGTGAGTAAAATTTATAAAAAATAATTACTTAAGTTAGTTATTGATATGGCAACACTTAATTTTATGTGGCTGTTTCTATGACTTTAAACTGTCATAATACTTCCAATATGTCGATTTTCATGTATGCGTATAGAAAATTTTAAAGTCGTGTAACTTTGTTAATATTGCTTTCCGAAAAAAAATTCTTTCGGATTCGGATTCTCCAGCCAATAGTTAGTATAAAAAAAAAAAGTTTTATTATTTTGGAAGACCTTCCGTAAACCGAAATTAAGCCGAATATGCTAACATCGGCGACATTTATTTCTTAAAATTAGCGCAATATAAATATGCACTCAAAAATTATTTTTCCATAATGTAACTTTATATACGCAATATGGACATGTTGAAATGAAATGATGATATTTCTCACTGTTCTTTTTTGTTATTTTTTGTTGTGATACACAAAATAATTGTATGTTATTTTTAGGTTTCAGTTTTTAAGTTTTCTATTTTTTCCATAATGTAACTTTATATACGCAATATGGACATGTTGAAATGAAATGATGATATTTCTCATTTTTATTTCTTGTTATTTTTTGTTGTGATACACAAAATAATTGTATGTTATTTTTAAGTTTAAAACTACTATTATGTAATGATATTATTTTTCTTACTTTTGTACTCTATTATATGTTTATTTATAAAAGGCAGTATAGCCGTTTATGTATTTAAAATAAAAATAAAATAAATAAAATATATTCGACGTCAACTATTGTTTGTACGTTAATGATCTAATGTTGTTCTAGGGAACGATAAATAGTTACCTAACGTTATCGATACAATACTTATCGGTCGATCGTGCTGGGGCCATCGGCGGACGTGTGAAAGAAATATAGCGGTAATGAAAAACCTTCCAATGAGTTTATTTGAAGTTTTTGTTTTGACTTTTGGCATTTCTTGACGTTATTGCTCGTTTCTTTATTGAAATGGGAGATGAACCACTTAGTTAATTGATTTATTAAGACGTTGAAGTCATTTATAACGTGAATCCATTGAACTACTATTTTCGGTTTTCTTAAAAACTCTAAACAAGTTCGAGTGTGTGTTTATTGGATTGATTTTTCAACTTTTTTACGAAGTTCTTATGAAATCACTCCCTCCCACCCCTCCCACCCCTCCCACCCCTCCCACCCCTCCCACCCCTCCCACCCCTCCCACCAGAGAGGTTATCTTTCTTTTAAATAACCAATATGCTTTTTTATTTATTAATATTTTACACCTATATACGCCGTTACCTTTCTCAAACTTGTGATTTACTTAATAATTGTGTTGAGCAGTAATCATGAAGTAAATATACAAAATGAATTGTGTAGAACCCACGCACATGAATAGTGTTTTATGCTGACATTGATTATTATCATTGAGGTGTATTATGGCCTTTTTGTATCTATGTTCCGTGCAGTTGA
The DNA here is from genome assembly GCA_917880885.1 of Limnephilus marmoratus. Taxonomy (NCBI): domain Eukaryota; kingdom Metazoa; phylum Arthropoda; class Insecta; order Trichoptera; family Limnephilidae; genus Limnephilus; species Limnephilus marmoratus. Next base: position 57,000,289 of record OU862911.1, on the reverse strand, counting down.
ATACATCTACTACTTATGCGATAATATTACCATTTGCATGCAATCTAGGGTAAATATTTCCCTATCGATTCCACGCTCAAAACACACTTTAAAAAATTAAAACAAATTGTTCTAGGTAGATAATGGTAAGTAATAAGTAATTCAGTAACCGGAATTGAAAAATATTGTGTTTTAATGTGTTTTTTTTTTAAATTTAAAAAACGCGTAATGTCATTTTTCAAGAACCGCCATGTTAATTACGACGATGAAATGCGCATTTTTTAAAGAAAAAATCACTTTCTGTCAGTTAGACAATAATAAGTACGAAATGCAATCTTCGGAAATCATTATTTTGTTCGGTTTCATAAACACGAAAAATCACGCGAGACGTTTGCCTTGCCGTCGTAATTAACAATATGGCGTTCCTTGAGAAATGATATTTCGCATTTTTAAAGATAACAAAATAACCATTAAAATGCAATATTTTTCAATTCCGGTTACTGAATTACTTATTACTAACAGTAATCTACCTAGAACAGTTTGTTTTAATGTTTTAAAGTGTGTTTTGAGCGTGGACTCGACAGGGAAATATTTACCCAATCCAGGTACAAGCGAATCTAAATCATCCAGTCCTTAATGCGTAGGGTCCGAGGGTCTGGTTTCCGGACAGTCTACCATCAGGTGTAAAGTGAGCAGCTTCATTGACTTCTTTCGTTTCCAAACCCAGGAAACGTTCAGTGAGAATGTTTGCGAGGTTATCCCTTGTTTTAAGTGAAAACACTTTGTTTTGTACTGGGAATACTGTTGTAAAACTTTAGTTTATTCAGATGAATATTAAGTTGAACAGAGTTTCGATTCTATTCTGAGCACTGGAATTTCAAAGTGTAGAAAGAAAAGATGTAGAAAGAATGACATTGCAATAATGTCATTCTTTCTAAAAATGCATTTAAATGTTTCGTAAAGGGTGACATAGACGCAAAAGTTATGAGTAAAGGATTCAACACATTGAGATTAAGCAAAATGGTAAAATGAGAAGAGCTCAGTGCATAACGAATTTAAATATTTGAAATAGGACAATCACAACACACAATACTGATATCGTTTTGGCAATAAAAAATAAGTTAGATCAAGTAGTTTTTATTGGCATACGGATGGTAATTAGGCTTAATAAATCAGGTTTGCCTATAACACCGGTAAAGTCCACTCGGAAGTCTTCTTTCTGAGAGTTTTAATAATTTTAATTCTTTCATCAAGTGGTTGTAATTTATGGTTTCTATAGGTAGACCAAGTTTATAGGTAATATACGCTAGGAATATATTTAAATAAGAGTAATTTCTTTGCAGGGGGTCTTAATGGGAAAACACATACAGAGCGGGTGTGAATCTAGCTAAATAGGCGTGGTCACCAAATTTCCGTTTTTAAAGTTTTCTTTCATTAGAGCCTAAAGGGTCAATCCATCATCCCTATCTGATGGAAGTATGGAAATTTGTGTCGGTTCACGCTAATTCTAACATACCACCTGGAGCTCTATAACTCAAAAATTTCATGATTAAATTCCAATTCAAGTAACATTTTTAATCATGTTTTTAATTTTTTACTTACTTATAACAATGGTAGATAGGTACATAATATATTATATGTATTATAAATAGTGGAATATTGATTGGTTCCCATGTGAATTACAAAAAATTGCTTTTTGGAATGTTAACAGAACGAGATTAAAATATCCATAATATTAAGAAGTGTCCTAAATATAAAGCTTTTAAGGGCCCGCAACCCGGATTTGTATACGATTTAGTACATATTTCCCTTAAATACGGTAAGTTTTAAAGCTCTTAAAAAAAATGTTATTTTTGAAGATAATATCTAGACTTTGCCAGCGTCGAAACGCAAATTATATAAAACTCCTTTGATAGAAAAAAAATCGCAAAGTATGCTCCAAAAATTATTATTAACACGTTTGTTTCAGTTATTTTACAAGTTATATGTATGAAAAAATTCACAGTGTTTCTTTAAATGCTGTTTAAGATAATGCCCGCTAGATTTTTGCTCTATTTTAATCGAGTCGTGTTTTATTAAACATTTTCGCAATTTTCGTATCGATTTTGTCGCTGTAAATGTTAGCGCTCTCCTCTAACATTCGTCATTTCATATCTCTCCATTTCGTATCTCTCCATTTCGTAGCATACTTTGCGATTTTTTCCATCGATGGAATTTCATGTAATTACCAATTCGGCTCTAGAAATGTGTAGATATTATCTTAAAAAATAACAAAAATTTTAAATCATAAAGTGTTCAGGGGAAATAAATAAATTCGGAATGCGGAGGCTTAAGACTGAATTGAATTATTGTTCAAAGTAGTAAAAATTCTCAAAATATTGCACGTTGCTTGACATGACTTTAGCCACATTTGTTAGCCAGGTATTTACCAATCGTCACCATTTCCACATTCTTCGCGTCCCCTCTCTTCCTTTAGAGTGATAATATGACCCAATTGGGGTTGTCATAGTCCTGTTGGCTCCGGACAGTTAAGATTCTTGTGCGGTGTCCGCAAAAAATACATAATTTTTTTAACTTCATTATTTCTATTCTCGTACATGCAGTTTGCAGTTGTTTATAGTTTTCGTGTGTAATACTCGTAATAAGAGCAGTGGCGGCCGCTGCCCAGAAAACGTGGTGGTTCACTAATAATCCGTAACTATGCGATAACAATTACTAAGCAACATTAGGTAAAAATGATTCCACTAATCTTATTTGGAGAGAAGGTCTATTTTAAGCTGTTTTCGAAGGGCGAAAACTTCTATATATCGCTTTTTAATTAAAATTTTATATTTTTTGAACAGATCTTTTTCTGTACTAAGAAAATAAAAACACAATACAATTTTTTCGTAAATAAATCTTAAATTTCAACCCAAAAAACTCATTTTTTTACAATGTTTAAATTTGAAAGTAGTGTAAGAAGAATACACGACGCAAACGTGAATGGTAGAAGAAGTCGGGGACGCCCGAGGAAGACATGACACGAGCAAGTGAATCAGATACTTGAGTCGGGTAATGTCGAAAGTCGGAATAATAGAAGAGAATGTATGAGACGATGTATGGACGTGAGTGAGGCAAAGAGTGTGTGCCAATATCGAGTTATTTGGCGGTCCGTCCTATCTGCCTACCCCTGCGGGAAAACGGCGTGATGGTTGGTTATTTATATTTCATTATAAACAGGATACAAACAGTATTTATAAACAATGTATAAACAGTACGAGGGCAAAATTGTCAAAGTTGCCTATGAAAAAACTGAATTCCTTAATGATCTGCGTTTTATAATTTAAAACACCAATAAATAAAAAAGAAAATATATGTAAAATTTAGGTATTTGCTGTACCTTTTGATTAAAAAAAGAATTATCCAGTTTGGTTAAGTATTTTTGCTTTAAATCCAAATTTAAGTTTGTATGATAAAGGCCGCTGGGTGGTACACCAATATATCTTAATTTTTCATTCATGTGGCCGGCGTTGTGCGCTGGCGATGTTTGGGATATTTGATACAAAAACATAATTCGTTCCGCTTGCAAACGGCCTGCACACCGGGATAGGGTAAATTCGCGCGGAACTTTGAGAATTTGAGAATTTTCTCTCCCTGATTCATATTATATTAGGCATTATATTGGTAGGCGATATTTTTAATGAGATTCATAGATTTTATATTTTTCTGTAAGATATTATAAAGTCATTTTAGACGATATAATTTACCAGTGCTGCACACAAACACACTGTGCAACCAGCCGCCCTTGAATAAGAGCCGGTAATGTAAAAAGTATATAAGTATTGTTAAGATTTCAGGTACTGAAATATTAATATTTGTGATTGTCACCCTAATGGTTGTGGCAACATTTTTTGTGTTGGCAATTGCCAGGGCGATTTCGTATTGCCACGGATTTTTTAATTCCTTCTTCTCTTGTTACCATCCGTCTTGGGCGGGTCGTTTTTGGGCAAAACGTCTGCTGCCAGGTTTTCACTTCATGTGGGTTATAAAACCGCGGAGAGAGATAGCATCATTGGGCTCACCGTACATGAGCTACCCTACGGGTCTTTTATTGTTTCAATAAAGACCAATTATTCAAGAGCTGGAGTTATTATTGAAGAGTTACTCCAGCCACACTTCCCTTGGAATCTGGTGTTACCACGCCGGATTGCTTTGTCAGGAGAGCGGAAGTTGAGATCCTGAACATTGGTCATTCGAGCCGGGATTATTTGCATTGATCATTGCATTGATCATTCGAGCCGGGTGATCATTATTGGATTGACTCATTCAAGCTGGGTGATCATTATTTGGATTGATCCATTTGAGACTGAAGATCATTATTTGGAGTGGCCCAGTCAGGCCTCATCATCATCGGGATTGGTCCAGTCGGCGTCCTCATCACCATCATTGGATTGATCAAGCGAGCCTCATCACGACGCTCGCATGCACAGCAAATCAGGTTGTAGCCTTCCTTTCATTGTCCTTTCAAATTCCATTTAAAAAGCTAAAAAATCTGTGTAGATGCCACATTATTTCGTATTGATTATATCGAATTACATTCGGGTGTTCATAATCAGATGCTTTCAATATTACATAGCATAAATTTGTTGGTGATAATAATTTTTATTGTTGTATTCAGTCTGCAGAATAACTTTGCTTTTGCCTACCTACATTTCTAGCCACGCGGTTGCAAGTTTCGTCTTTGTATGCTATAGTATTGTGAGTGGTTTCTCTATGATCCAAAGTATATTATTTATGGTATTATTCATTGTTGTTTACGTCAAACTGTCGCGTTGTGTATTGTGTATTCAGTTTTGAAATCAAGTTAGTGTTATTTCGTTTGTAAAAAATGGAACTCGACAAGTTGATTAAACGGCGCGGGGTTTTGAAAGGTTCATTAACGAGATTCGAAACCTATTTAAGCAACGAAAATGATATTACACCTGGCGTGTTGTCATCGAGGTTGGAAGCCATTAAACCTTCTCTGATAGAATTCTCCAAAATTCAGCTGGAGATTGATTTATTGAACAAATCAGAAGATAATGACGCGAGGGATAATTTTGAAGGTACATATTTTAATGTAATTGCATTAGGACAGGAAATGTTATCAAAATTTAAGAAGATTGAAAATGTCCCAAATATATCAGTAAATTTACCACCAATCTCTATACCAGTGTTTTCAGGTGACAACCATAAATGGTTGACTTTTAAAAATTCGTTCATTGCCTTAATTCATGATAACAGTAAATTAAATAATGTTCAGAAATTTCATTACCTTATTAGTTATGTGTCCGGAGAGGCACTTGATTTGATTAGTTCTCTAGAAATAACCGGGGATAATTATAGTGCAGCTTGGACAATGCTTATTTCGAGATACGAAAATGTCCGACTTATAGCAAATAGACATTTGAATTTCTTATTTAGTTTTACACCGTTAAAACGACAGAATCATCATGAATTACGGAATTTAATTGATCAAGCAAACATTCATTTGAGAGCTTTACACAACCTTAAGCTACCAACCGAACATTGGGATACTTTAATTATTCATATTCTAACCTCAAAGTTAGATAATCACACACGTAGCCTTTGGGAATCATTAGAATGCGACGAAGTTTATCCTACGTTCGTGCAGTTTAGCAATTTTATTTCACAAAGGTCTCAGATCCTGGAAACTATCCAAGGTGATATTGGTGGAATGCAACAGAAATCGGAACCAGTTGCAACAAAAGCAAAGTTTTTTAATTTTAAGGAAAAGAAGTCTACAAACAAGGTTACGTTAGCGTCGAGCAACGTTAATTGTATGCTGTGTAATGACAGTCATTTCATTTATTCTTGCAAAATATTTGTTAACAAAGAACCAGCGGCACGAAGAAAGCTCGTTTCAGAGAACAATTTATGTTATAACTGCCTAAAACCGGGGCACCTTTCAAAGTTGTGCAGGTGGAAGGAAAAATGCAGTGTTTGTGATCGAAAACATCACACTCTGTTACATATCAATACTGATAATGTACAAGCGGGTACTTCAACTGGCAAGGGTCAGTCGGAGGCACCAGTAAATTTAGCATGTCATAGTGACATGAACGGGCGGGAAATTTTACTATCTACCATAATAGTAAAAATAGAAGACGCGTATGGTGGAACACACAAAATACGCGCACTTTTGGATTCGGGTTCAATGTCTAATTTTATTACAAAGGATACTTGTAAAAGATTAAATTTGCATTGTACAAAGTTGAATATACCTGTTTCAGGTTTGCATAATAATTTAATTCATGTAAAGGAAACAGTTGACATTAAATTTAAATCATTATGTTCTCAATACCGGGATGAAATATCTTGTTTGGTATTAGATGAGATTTCTTGCAATCTTCCACAGACCTTGATTAATCCAAAAATGTTGAACATTCCAGACGGCATCCAGTTAGCTGATCCGCAGTTTTACCAGCCAGCTGCTATTGATATGCTGATCGGAGCAGAGATATTCTGGCAGGTGGTTCGTACGGATCAGATACAGTTAGGAAAGGATAAACCTACATTGCATCGAACGGAGCTAGGCTGGATAATATCAGGAGCTGTACAGAGGCGTCAAAATACGAGGCCAGTTAAAATTTGTCATATTTCATTAAATTCTTTGCAGAATCAAATAGAAAGGTTTTGGAAGGTTGAAGAAATTGAAAATAGTAAGCATCACTCTCTGGAAGATAGTGAATGTGAAAAGATTTTCAAAGGCACGCATAAACGCGATGCAAATGGTAGATTTGTAGTGAACTTACCATTTAAATCTAACCTATCTCAATTAGGAGATTCATTTAGTATTGCTAAAAGTAGATTGGTGTCAATGGAAAGGAAATTCTTAAGACAACCTAGTTTAAAGGAACAATACTCGGAATTTATTGATGAGTATCTTGCGTTAGGTCACATGACTGAATGTGAACCTCCAATACGTGATGAAACTACTTATTATTTACCACATCACGCTGTATTTAAAGAATCAAGCACAACTACTAAAATTCGTGTTGTTTTTGACGGGTCGGCTAAACCCGCTCGAGGGATTTCTTTGAATCGCGCTCTAATGATTGGGCCCACCATTCAAAATGATATATTTTGCCACTTGGTATTTTTCAGAAAACATCAATATGCAGTCACTGCAGATATTGCAAAAATGTACCGCCAAATTAATATCAACCCGGAACACAGAAATTACCAACGTATATTATGGAGAAAGGATGCGGAGGATTGTTCGAAACACTATACGCTAAACACGGTGACATATGGTTTGGCTCCTTCGCCTTATTTAGCAATACGTTGTCTGCATCAGCTAGGTAATGACGTTTCATTTACTCATCCATTAGCTAGTAAATCCCTTAAGGAAAATTTTTATGTAGATGATTTTCTTTCTGGTAGTGACTCCATTGATACTTGTCACTTGCTTAAATCACAAATCATTAATGCGCTTGCTACAGCAGGCATGGAGATTAGAAAATGGAGGTCTAATGCGCCCTCGATTAATGATTCTAAAGATAATTTAGAATTATTGCCAAATGAATCCAATGAAGCTAAGATTCTCGGATTAATATGGGACACCAAACTTGATGAGTTTACCTATCAGGTAGAAAGCATAGACTCAAAGTTAGAAGTAACAAAACGTCAAGTTTTATCATTAATTTCAAAAGTGTTTGACCCTTTAGGACTGGTAGGCCCAGTAATCATTGTCGGTAAGATAATTATGCAAAGATTGTGGAAGCTAAAAACATCCTGGGATGACAAGCTACCCAATGACCTTTTATTGGCCTGGCAGATTTACACGCTGAGTCTCGGTAAAGCAAATCATATTCGGGTACCGAGGAAAATTTTCTGCTTTAATAAAAAATCTTTTAGAAATAGGGAAATATTTAATAATTATTCTTCATTAAGACGACTGAGGCGCGTAGTTGCTTATATGTTACGTTTCATACATAACTGTTCTAAACGAAGACCGATGCGGGTCGACGAGCTTTCTGTAAGCGAACTGGAACATGCCATGCATGTATTGAATTTGAACGCTCAGCGATTCGCATTTCATGATGAAATAGCGTCTGTGAGTAATGGAAGATTTGTATCTAGGCAGAGCAAAGTAAAGGCACTAAATCCTTTTATGCAGGATGGGTTGTTGTGTGTTGGAGGTCGACTATCACAATCCGATATTACCTCAGCCTCTCAAAAACATCCAATTTTGTTACCACAAAATCATAAGTTGACTGACTTAATAATAACCCATCTGCATTATGAGAATTTACATTTAGGATGTAATGCTCTGCTCGCATTACTGCGTTTACGTTTTTGGCCAATATATGGTAAAAACGCAGTGAAGCGAGCACTGCATAAATGTATTGTATGTTTCCGAGTCCGTCCGCGCGAATGTCGCCAGCTCATGGGTGACCTTCCTGCTGACCGATTCCGAATCCAAAGACCATTTTATGTAACCGGCATAGATTTTGCAGGTCCAATTTTAATTAAGTCTGGTTTAACCAGAAATGCTAAGAGTGTAAAATCTTACATATGTTTATTTATTTGTTTTTCAACGAAGGCAATTCACCTAGAATTAGTGACTAATTTAACTTCAATGGCATTTATGAATGCATTGAAAAGATTTATAGCTAGGAGGGGTAAACCCTCACGACTCTTTACTGATAACTTTACAGGTAGTTATAGGGAACTTACTGAACTATTTGATTTTTTGAAGGCATCTGATAAAGAAATCCATAATTTTTTGGCCCAGCAGAATATTAGCTGGAGTTTCTTGCCTCCCCGCTCACCGCATCACGGGGGACTTTGGGAAAGTGCAGTTAAAATGACCAAGTTGCATTTAAAAAAAGCAATGCGGTCAACTGTTTTGACATACGAAGGAATGAATACCATACTAATACAGATTGAGGCTTGTTTAAATTCCCGTCCTCTGACTCCATTAACATCAGATCCAAATGACTTAAACGCCCTCACTCCGTCACACTTCCTTATTGGCGACAACCTGTTAGCATTGCCTGAGCTTGATATCCACCATCTGCCTACAAACAGGCTTAATATTTACCAAAAGATGTCTACCGTTGTTCAATCTTTTTGGCACAGATGGAGCCGGGAATACCTAGCAGAATTGCAGAACCGAGTCAAATGGCAAGAAGGACGTCAACGCAGTTTACAGCCTGGTGACATGGTCATCATCAAAGACAACCAGCTACCTCCGCAGTACTGGAGGATGGCGCGAGTGACGGAGATCCACCCTGGCCAAGACGGACGCGTCCGCGTCGTCTCCTTGAGGACGGCCAGAGGTGTCACCAAAAGAGCCGTGACACAGCTCTGTCTACTTCCCATGGAGGATCCTTCCTCCAACCTGGATTAAGAACCAATTACAACGCTAAAAGTGATGTGATGTGTAAATCAAAGTGCCGTCAGGCTCATCAGTGCCAAGTGTTAAACTATTTTCACATAAGTGGGTGCAGCGCACCAGAAGGTTCTACATTATTAAACTTTCATTTTTTAATGTCAAGTCTGACATAGGGTTATATACTTAGTTATAAGTTTTTTGTTATTATTTTGATATCCATATATTGAATATTGTTTATTTTTGTATGTGAACTCGTTGGGTAAATTCTGAGTACCAATGTTGCAATCTCTTCTAATATATTATTTTATGAAAAACGACTATTCCTTAATACTCGTTTTGGGCGGGAATATGTTAAGATTTCAGGTACTGAAATATTAATATTTGTGATTGTCACCCTAATGGTTGTGGCAACATTTTTTGTGTTGGCAATTGCCAGGGCGATTTCGTATTGCCACGGATTTTTTAATTCCTTCTTCTCTTGTTACCATCCGTCTTGGGCGGGTCGTTTTTGGGCAAAACGTCTGCTGCCAGGTTTTCACTTCATGTGGGTTATAAAACCGCGGAGAGAGATAGCATCATTGGGCTCACCGTACATGAGCTACCCTACGGGTCTTTTATTGTTTCAATAAAGACCAATTATTCAAGAGCTGGAGTTATTATTGAAGAGTTACTCCAGCCACACTTCCCTTGGAATCTGGTGTTACCACGCCGGATTGCTTTGTCAGGAGAGCGGAAGTTGAGATCCTGAACAAGTATAATCAGTAACTGAATTAAGCAAAACGTGTATTACATGCTCACCGCAAATCTCTAGGTTGCCTTCACAGCTCGAAATCAAATCCCGGCGATAACCACGGTCCATCACATCCCTCAGTTAAAACAACTACTTCCGTAATTTTACATTTATAAAAATCTATCTTTGTTAATACGAAAAATATTAAAACATAATGTAAGAATTAATCTAGAATTTCATTCCTCGTTTTTTCCCCAAGGTTTGCCAAGTTAAAGTTTCACAAAGAAAGTCGCCATTTGTTGGCTAATGGGCACTAAGTTCTACCCACAAAGAGCAACAATTTCACATTGTCATATAGTTCGACGTGATGAATGAAGAAGGGTGTAAGCCGTGATGGGTCAAACTACACAACAAGCGTGTGCCTAAATTCGTGAGCTAAAACAACCATATTTATGCTTACTTTCAACGATACGAATGCTTAAAACTCGTCCTGCACTTTAATCTTTAAATTTTATACATTTTTTGTAATCGTCTTCTTAACTTCAATGTCTTAGGATAAAATACTTTCTTACCCTTAATATATTTACAAATAAACACTTTATTATTATTTTTATTAAATATTAAATTTTTTCTTAACCTCAAGCTCGAAACATAGTATTGATGAACTAAACCATCGAAACAGGTATGACAAACGAAATCATTTGATCATACATAGAACAAGGTGTAGATACTTAATAATTACAATTTTTTGTTGAAGGGTAAACATTCGACATCGATATACGGTTGTTCAGCTTATTAAAAATACTATACACAACCGAATCTGTAACTCTGATTCAATGAACTATGCAACTTGGATTTTCTTTGAATTTAAGTGTCATTTTCAAAACTGCAACCGATAAAGTACCTATCCATATAACATTTTAACAGAAAATTATTTTATCTGTCTAGTCAATTTTTTATTAAAGTTTCCGTGATATATTTAACGATATTGTAATTTATATAAGTGTACCCATATATAAGGCAAAAAATAGATGCGTACATACATAGGGGCGTATACGAAATGTAATTAAAATAGATAAGAAGTCTAAGACTTCATCTGTTATTTTTAAATTATCTTGAAACTCTGTGCTTGAGGGCGTCTTCGTAATTTAAATTTCATTCCTGCATTATTATATCCACCTCTAAGCCTGTGACGTCATGTCTAAATGGTGGATAAAGCGCCAAAGGAGAGCGACTCTGGCGAAGCTTTGAACAGAGCTAATGTCGTCGCCTCGGAGCTTTTGAGGCTTTGTAAGAGACGTGACTCCCATTGCAAATGGATTAACGAAGACCTCACTAATCTCCCCCCTGGCCATGTTTAAGGTGTAAGGTGGGAAAGATTGATTTAATTACATGTTAAAGAAGATGAGATTACTTCAATAAACATTAGATAAAGCCTTTAAATCAATTAGAATCTAACAAAAAAAGTTCAATCTGATTTTGCAGAATTTATCATTGACTTTCACGCTTTTATGGTTGTTATAACAAAGACATTATTTCATTAGAGTGGCGAAAAACATTTCTGGCAGCGGTTATTCTGTGCTAAAACAGGCAATAGATTATCAAAATCAACATATTTTATCATAATTTATAAATCTTATCATTATTTAAAGATAAGTGAAGTCGTCGTCCTTGTTCGTTTTATTCAAATGATATCTTATTTTACGCAACTTTTTGGGTAAGATACAAAATACAAGATAAATTTTAATAATTCACGCACTTTTACTTGAAAAACGGAATTTATGAATAAAGTTAATATATCACCACGACAATGAATACTTGTAGATCGGATTATTTGAAGAATGTTTGTGCTTTATCGAATTTTGCAGGATAATACGTCACACCACTGAACCCGCAGTATTATTCGATAATACATTGTTTTTTAAGAAAAATCTTGTCATAAATTTAACAACGGGGTGCTTCCGAATTTTTTCCAGCTGGAAAAAATGTCTCTCTATTTTTTTCCTGTTTTTTTTCTGCTGCTCATATGTGTGTACGTAATCACATTATATCAAAATATCATTGTCATGATTTATATGAGCAAGCGTACCATTTAACATGCGAATTTGATTTACCGACTTTTAGGGAAATCTCCTAGTAGTGATCGGTATATAGGGTGGTTCCATGACAGTCGACCCGCCGACAGTTAATCCCCCCCCCCCCAACAGTTGATCTCCGGAAAATTGATCCCCTAAAGATTATTTTTTCAAGAAAGTATGCAAAGAGGATATACGGCTTAACAACCCAGGTCATCTGCAGGCATCTTGACTGAAAATCTGCTGTACAAATATTTTTACTCACAATAATTTTAACTCTCCGAAGGAGCGTGCAGTAATAACGAAATACAATTAAAATTACGAAATTCGTGCAGAAGATTACTTACCAAATTTTATTTCTATTTTTATTTCAAGAAGAATAATGCTCACCAATGTTTATTTCATCTTCTTTAAATTTTCTTTATTTCTTAGATAACTTGCAATTCTTATATTTTTATCTGTTTTTAGTTTTATTTATCCCTAAATATGTTATTTTTTTCTTTTCTCTTCTTATATTTTATTATCTGTTTATATAAAATTATATTACTTGTATGACTACCACAACACGGGCAATAGCCTAGTATGGTAGTCAAAAATGGCCAAAAATGTAACATTAAATCATTTATGAAATAATAAAAAATAATAATAAAAATTATAACAATTTACAAATACGTGCAGTCGGCTAAGCAAAAAACCGCTAAAGGTACACAAGAGGTCCAACTTCAATTGTCCGGGATCAATTGTCCGAGGGATCAACTGTCCACCGGATCAATTGTCGGGTGATCCACTGTTGGGGGATTAACTGTGGGCGGGCCAAATGTCAGGGGGTCAATTGTCGCCGGATCAATTGTCGGGTCACCGTATAGGGTATAGCAGATAATAATAATAAAGTAATCATAGAGGGCGCGGGCGGTCGTATGAACTGAACTTTGTCAAAAATCTTCATTCGCACGTCTTGTATGAGAACGAAAAAGGCAGAAGATACTGGAACGACGACCATTCTCTGGGACTACTATACATTTGCTATTTTTGACAAACTTTTAACATTACGTATATCTGCCATAACGATGAGTATTGTTAGGTTTCCAAAACGCTGGATCAAGTAAACTAAGCCTGTCATACCACTGGCTAGGTATAAGTACCGAATCGACCAAAACCGGAGACCCTGCGCAGAAAAGTAACGTTCACTGCGGTTAGTACCGATGCCGAGACAGTAATTTGACCGGCTATGTTGCCATTTATTTAAATTTCCGTTATTTTTGCACCCAAAATAACCTTCAACACATAACACAAACTTTTCCGTGAAAATGTTTTCTTTAACTTTGTATAAATATTGTTGATTTTGTACCAATATAAAGCTTTGCGTCTAGGTACTATTTTACCAAAGTGTTTGAAGTTAAATTTATTACAATATTGTATCATTGTTTACCAAAACACTCAGCTGAAGTTGAATGAATAATAATTAATTAATCAGTGAATTAAATAATCAACGTCCTTTGTCTTTTTGGATAATGACCAGAACAAAAACGGAATATCGGAGTGAGCCCAGTTTGTTTATATTTTCCTTCCAAAAAGTAAACTAAATATTTGGTTCTGGTTACTTAATTCCGAAGTTAAACATTCTTCTCAACAAAAGTTTTACGACTTTGCTGGTTAAATGAGATATCGACGGTAAAGTGTAGAAGGCCATATCAAACATTAACTTAGTTTTATAGTTGGTTTTTCTTAGTACACTAATCTCTTTTCTTTAAAGTTTATTCCGAAAATATGTAGCTTCTAAAAAATTAAATTACGAACACTTTATTACGACCTACGAACCTAATGGATGAGATTGTAAAATCTCCTTTTAAATGTGCGTTGTGTTAGTCTTCCTTCTGACAAAAGCCGATACATACTATCATAGTCATCAATTGATAAGTAGTATGTTAATTAATAATATGTTATCTTTTTTGAAAGGTCAAATCGAGGGTTAAAATGAACTAAATTTTAATACACAGATTTAAATAATCTCGGTAACCAGTGGCGGCCGGCGGGCAAAATATGTGGGGGTTCACCAGAGTCATTAAGTAAGACTGTAAATTTAGGAAAGGTACCTACATACCTAGGTACTTAAAAAGAAGTTCTATTCTCCGTTCCGTTAAAACTGAAACATATACAACACAGTTTAAAATACAATTTCAACAGTACATTTCAAAAAATACTTTAGGAACACTGAAATAACAACCAAAGGAAGTTTCTTGTCTGTACTTTTGTTCCAATTACGGGTCCTGTTTTCCCAATTTTCATTCGAACGCGAATTCCCAAAATTCATATTCGTAGTTATTGCTTCGGAAATGTAAATGTCAAACGAAAATAAACCATAGAAACGCAACAAAAAATTAAAAATTCCTATTATTGGATGTAGTAGCCGGGGACCATAAACAAATCAAAGTGGACTTATGATGTATGATATCATACCACACAAAGATTCGGATGACATTTTCGATCGGAGTTGTGCCCGCCTGCTGACAACTAATTACCTAATCGCTCATTATCATTATATAATGACATGCTTCGACTTAAAGAGAAGAACGCGCGGAACATTCGTTAAAAATAGTAGCTCTGCTGTTAAATTGAAGACAAAATGTGGACAAAAACATTACATATAAGCGTTCTTGTTTAACACGCCACGAACTGCTCCTTTCGATGTGGGGGTAAAATTCGGAGGGGCGCGCGTTCGCGCTTTCGTAATATTTGCAAAGAACCGTATGTACCCACGGTTTCGACTGTTCATGGGAATTGATCACAAAGTAGTAAGATTCTGGAACGCTATCGAAAACGAACTGCTATGAAGATGGGCGCAAGGGCCAGCTCCCGTCGCGAGGCTGATAATTAACATATTATATTTATTAAAAAGATATGTATCAACAAAGATATGTATGTGTATAAAAAGATAAAAAATATATGTATATATGTATGTACACATACATGCACATACGTATTTTTTTTTTTTTTTTTACAGTGATTACCACACAAGAATCTCAACTGCTCCCGTCTGGAGCCAGTGAGACTATGGCATCCCCAATTGGGGTATGTTGTGAGGTTGAAGGTAGTGGGGAGGGGAAGGTAGGGGAAGGAGGTGGGGAAGAGGAAGGTTGGGAAGTACCTGGCTATTCAGATCTGGTCACTAAACACGGCTAAAGCCATTTTCAAGCAACGTTTCAATTCTGAATGGTGGTCTTACACCAGGGCGATACTAATAGTATCTTCCACTCTGGAACATGCCGCAAATATACTATATATTATTTTAAATGAATTAATTGTATTGTTGTTATATTAAGTATTTGTGTATTTACATATTGTTTTAATTAAAATTTCCATAAAAAGGTTGCATGCGTAATATAAGATTACACATGGAGATAAGAAAATGTAAATTCAGTAAATAAATGATTATATAATTAATTTTTATTTTTTTTTTATATAATCAATAATATTATTATTAAATTGTCACGCGTAATAATAATTACACAGCAGAACTTGTTTAAAAATAAACTATTTTTATTAATTTAATAATAATATTATTATTTTTTTATTTTATTTTATTTTATTTTTTTTTGAATGAAGCTATTACTTTGTGGTTATCCATTATAGAATAATGAAATAATTTTACTTTGTATAAACCACTTATTTGATGTGCATCCCTGACGAAGGAACGTTTGTTCCGAAACCGGTCGGATTTGCACATCAAATACGTGGTTTATACAAAGTAAAATTATTTCATTATTCAATAATATTATTGATTATATAATAAAAAAATTAAAATTAAAATGGAGTTGTACAAATTAAACTTGATTGCAATAAATATATAATTAATGTTGCTTGCAAGCAGTACCCTGCATTTTTTATTATATTTGGATATTGTATAATTTAGTGAGTAATTATATGAAAAGAGAATGTCTATAAAATGTTCTCCCGTTAGTTCTTTAGTATATTTCGAATGTCTGTTCTTTCCTTTTCAGTCAACCATATTACAAAGCTTTTGTACTGCCATGCCAGTTTAGATTTTTTAGTGTTATAATTAATATTGTTAAATTTACCTGATGACAAATTGCTTTGGCTGTTTAGCGGGTGTTTATAATGAAGAATAAAAAAAAAATAAAAAATGGCATCCAGACATCATTAGAATGGTTTATTTTACCAAAGATATTGTAAATTCGACCAATTAGATATTGCAACAATTAATCAACTTAGTTTGTCAATTCATCGATTTTGTACCTGATACAAGCGTAGTTGCCATATTCGGCGATTCTTTGAATAATGCTAAGAATGATTAAATATGTTATGTTAAGAAGTCTCAAGTATTTCAACGAACTTATTATTTTTTCAAAAAACTAAACCTTGCCCTGCGTTTACAAAGTTTTTTCTCCTAAATTTTACTATGAATGTATTCCTTCCTGCAAACTTTTAGAAAAATGGTCCCACCAATATCCATATAATATTCTTGTTAGCAAGGACTAAAGCGCAGACCGTGGAATGGGTGGCTTTACCTGGCTCGAAAAGGGTAGTGATCGGGGTGGCAAAATTTAAGTTGATAGTTTCCAAGAATAGCCCTCCTGGAGGAAGGTTTTTACTTTGTGATGGCATAATTGATGAATTAAAGTCAATTTATTTTGTTTTCCCCATTTAATTAGATTCAACATCTACCCCCATGTTTCGAGAATGATGTTTTCTTCATTGGGATGAATCGTACACTAAAGTTTAATATAGATTAACATTGGGAGAGGGGTTGGACGGAGAAAGGGGGAGGTGAAAACCTGATGGGATATAGAATATGATATATATAACAGATAATATTTCGTAAAGTCGTTCCTATAATGCTCGTCATCCATCAATCATAATAATATCATAAAAGAAAAATCTAAGTCAAGTAGTTTTTGCGATGCAGCCAGAACGAGTATATATCTCTCTTGATACACAAATCGTAATCTATCTTGATAATCAAATAGAAAATCTCTATTGATATACAAATCAATTAGGAAGCGTATTACACTACTAAGAGCACTATTTCACTACTATTAAATTATCACTATTGCGCCTCGATCGTTTTGTTGATTTATTTTGTTATTCAATTATTTTTCGGTGATTTTATATTTCAGCTGGGCTTTTAAATTAATCTTAATCATAAAATTATCATAAAAAGTTTTGTCGCTAATCAGGTCATTCGAAAATATTAAAACTTAAAAAAATATATAATTTTCACTAAAATATAATATTGACTTTCCTCTGCGTTTCCAAATGAAGCACTTTTATCTTTTACAATCCCATTTTTTTCTATATTATTTTTTCGTATCATTTTTTGCAATTCAGTTTTTAAGGCCCCGCTATCCGAATTTCTACCGATTTCTAACATATCTCCCATAAACATTTGAAGTTTTTAAGCTCTTAAAAAAATATATGTTATTTTTGAAGATAATGTCTAGATGATGTCCACGCCGAAACTAAAAACACCTCCATAGAAAAAAATCGCAAAGTATGTTCCGAAAATTATTGTGAACACGTTTGTTTCAGTTATTTTACAAGTTATAGTTGTGAAAAAATTCACAATGTTTCTTTAAATGATACTCAAGATACGTTCCACGAGATTTTTGCTCTATTTCAAACGAGTCGTGTTTTATTAAACATTTTCGCATCGATTTTGACGCTTTAAATGTTACCGCTCTCCTCTAACATTCGTAATTTCATATCTCTCCATCTTCTTCTTTTTGAGCCCTATGGCGGGCCCTTAACCCTACTCGGCAAGCCTTTGTTGAGGTTAATAATCTTATAAAGTAATAAAAATTACCCAAAATAATATAGGTATTGAAAGAAAAATATTGTTACATTAATGTTTCTTAGAGATAATGGATTCCTACTAAGCTGAAGGAAAATTATTATTAAAATAATTATTGATAAATGAAACAATTTAACTTTGTTTGAACCACTTTTATATTTGAGTAAATCCGACCGGTTTCAGAACAAACGTTCCTTCTTCAGGGCAAATATATACATTTGTATAAGAAGGAACGTTCGTTCTGAAACCGGTCGGATTTACTCAAATATAAAAGTGGTTCAAACAAAGTTAAATTGTTTCATTTATCTATGTATAATGGATAACCACAAAATTATAGCTACATTCAAAAGTAAAATAATTATAAAATAATAACAATTATTTGGATAAATTAGAAATTTTAGAGATTAGAAAGAGTGTTAATGCAAATTTAAATATTATTAATAATCAAAAATTGTTTTTAAATGACCCATTATTAAATCTATTCCCCTTTTAAAAATTTTTGAATTTTTAAAATTTTTAATTGTTCTATATTGCCCCTCGTCCCTTACACATTATTTTCTTTCAAATTTTATTATTGTTTATGTCTATTATTTTTCTCTATTACCTATGTATGTCTATTTTTTAAATTAGTTCTGTCAAAACCCTGAGGAAGTCAGCTTTGCTGACGAAACATGTCGGTTTTTATAAATAATTAAGTGGTTAATACAACGTAAATTATTAATTTGAAAATTATTATTGTTTTCAGTAATTTTCGAAAGCTCCCGTACGCAATATTTAAATACCCACTAATTAATTGCTTTAAATAACAGTATAACTATCATCAGGACGTTCAAATGTGATGGCGATATACGGTGTCAAGAAAGTGTAAGAGAGACAGAGTGCGTGCTAAATAGAAAGAACAAAAACGTGAGTGAGTGATGACATTGGTTTCTATTCAAATCTAAATAGAAGGCATTTCTAGTGTTCTTATTTATGATATGCTAAAAGCACTCAGTATTGGTTATAATTAGTCTCAACGTGAAAAAATAATTAACCCCACTTTTAAAAGGGATTACAATGTGTTGATTGTCCTAATTAAATTAAAATGTATTTTAATCATGTGTGGGATTTGGAATCGTTTCGAAAATAATTAGAACCGAACCCTGGCTCCAGGATTAAGTGATACGACTGATAAGTAATTTTGTTAAGCCAACCCTGAGATGTGGGAGGGGGGGGGGTGGAGAATGATCACCGTCTGCGGCTGCCTATCCAATAGGGGTTGGTGCAGGGGCGCGTAAGATTTATGAAACTATATTTTTCTTTCGGTGGCTTTTCCCATCTTAGGTTGGCCATCATCAGGGCAATCTTCACCCTGCAGGCTGCAGCCCAAAACATAGCATAGCCATAATATTACATTATTCTGTTTTTGCAAATTTCCAGAAGAAATATAATATTTCACGTGAAAATATATGTGTTTTCGTCTATCTTTCTGCAATATATAAAAAGTATAACATCCCATTTGGAATACATTTCGCAGAGGACAAACTAATTTCAGTTGTCCGTGCGTGATGTAAATTATTTCTCCGAAATCCTGCGTAACGTATAAAATTAATCAAGTTCGACGAAATTTTAATTTTCGCAATTGGAACTGATAAGAATGAAATTATATCAAGCAGTAAAGTAAGCGCAAAATTATTTTGGTTTAATAAATTATATATTTAGTTTCACGTTTGAATTGTGTATTTCTTTTAAATTAACTAATCTGTATCATGATTTTTTAAAAGTGATCATTCGAAAGTTCATTATAAATTTCTGATCGTCTCCTATTATTTTTTGATAGGCAATGTAACGATCGATAACGTAATGAGTGCAATGCAATGTAATGATAGGTAATGTAATAAATGAGATGTAATATAATTAATTATAGGCAATGTAGTGATGGGTAATGTAATGAAATTATAGGTGATATAATGATGGGTAATGTAATGAAATGCGTTGCAATGTAATCAGAGGTAATGTGATGAATGAAATGCAATGTAATTGTAGGCAATGTAATTTTAGGCAATGTAATGATAGGTAATGTAATTAATGAAATGAAGTGATGGTTAATATAATGAAATTATAGGAAATGTAATGATAAGCCAATGTAATGAAATGCATTGCAATGAAATTATAGGCAATGTAGTGATGGGTAATGTAATGAAATTATAGGTGATATAATGATGGGTAATGTAATGAAATGCGTTGCAATGTAATCAGAGGTAATGTGATGAATGAAATGCAATGTAATTGTAGGCAATGTAATTTTAGGCAATATAATTATAGGCAGTGTAATGATAGGTAATGTAATTAATGAAATGAAGTGATGGTTAATATAATGAAATTATAGGAAATGTAACGATAAGCCAATGTAATGAAATGCATTGCATTGAAATTATAGGCAATGTAGTGATGGGTAATGTAATGAAATTATAGGTGATATAATGATGGGTAATGTAATGAAATGTGTTGCAATGTAATCAGAGGTAATGTGATGAATGAAATGCAATGTAATTGTAGGCAATGTAATTTTAGGCAATATAATTATAGGCAGTGTAATGATAGGTAATGTAATTAATGAAATGAAGTGATGGTTAATATAATGAAATTATAGGAAATGTAACGATAAGCCAATGTAATGAAATGCATTGCAATGAAATTATAGGCAATGTAATATTAGGTAATATTATGAATGCAATTCAACGTTATTAGAGACGACATAATCATCCTGAGGCAAATATTTTATAAATATTTTCAGCTTCATAAATCGTGCAATTATAATATCCCGTGATTTGTCATGGGTCTGCGCTACTAACCTTAAACCTTTTGTTTGGCAATTGGCGAAGCACGCCCATGAGTTTATGACCAGGGATCTGGCGGCGGTCTTACGGGGGTCACGGGGGGTTCAGGGCTGGCTAATGGGGCGCCACATTTCTGCCATTGACGGCCAGCGGTGTTTTCCCATTTCCGTGTTAGACAAAACCTGGTTTTTAGTCGATGGTTTAATCTGAGGGAAAATACTTTTCTGTTTCAACGAGCTCACATATAAAGCGATTTCTAAGGTATTTTCTAGGGGTATGAGTGCAAGTATCAATAAAGTGTCCCCATTCTCAAGGATAGCCTTCGTGTTCAAAGTTCGTGCCACCAAATTATTACGAAACCCCCCAGGGTAAGGAATTTTTACACAGGATCAAATAAGGGTGAGGGAATGAGGGACTTATCAGAACCTACCTTCAAAATAGCATCCAATGCGATTGTGAAAGTGTCGAAACGGAAAGGTAAAATAAATATGGCTGGACGGATAATAGGGACGAAGAATTTGATTAAGCCGCCGCTACCCGAATTTCTACCGATTTCTTACATAATATCTCCCTTAAACACGTTAAGTTTTAAAGCTCTTCAAAAAATATATGTTATTCTTGAAGATAATATCTAAACATTTCCCGCGCCGAAACGCAAATTATATAAAATTCCATCAATAGAAAAAAATCGCAAAGTATGCTCCAAACATTATTATATACACGTTTGTTTTAGTTATTTTACAAGTTATATGTATGAAAAAATTCACAATGTTTCTTTAAATGCTGTTTAAGACAACCCCAGCGAGATTTTTCTCTATTTTAAACAAGTCGTGTTTTCTCTAACATTCATAATTTCACATTTCTCCATCTCCTTCTTTTTGAGTCCGGTTGCGGCGCCTTAACTCATGTCAAGCCTTGGTCCACGCCAAACACTACCTGCCTGCTTTCTTACATTCTTCATTAAAGCAGTGTTTCTTAACCGTGTTGAAAGAACCGCTCCCTTTACCACATTAAAATTATACAGCGCCCCCTCCCCCCCTCCCCGATGTGAAGTTTAAAATGTACGCATTGTGGTAGTAAACCCATTTGCGCAATGAATTATATAAAAAAAAATATGAGAAGTATAAATAAAACACATTATTATCACATTGACATTGAGTATTATACCTCAGTTAAAATTTCTTTGCTTGGAAGTGTATTTTATTTAACAGAACTTATCAAATCGTTGCACCTAAAAAAGTGTGTCAATGTGCATAGCTTGTGAATGAGCTTATTTTCTACATTGACACAATGCCCACTCGAACTTCTGTAGCGCCCCCTAAATGCTAAAAATTTAAAAACGCCCCCCCCCCCCAGACCTTCACAACACCCACAAAGGGGCTCTGGCGCCCCCGTTAAGAATCACTATTCTAAAGTAACGATTATTAGGAGTTAGCAATAAAAGTTGAATCTATTATTGTCTTGATAAATTTTAAACAAGGCTTTTCCGGTTAATCGAAGTATTTTTATAATTAACGTACAATTAATAATCCTCATAAAAATATTTTCTGATGATGGTATTGTTATTATGTTTTCATTAATTTAAACACATTTTTACTCTTTTTATTATATGTGAAAACCGCACAAGAATCCCAAATACTTCCAACCGCTTGGAATAAGTGAGACATGGCATATGGGGAAGTTCCTGACTTGATGGAAAAAATGGCTAAAAATTACAAGATGGCTAAAACGATTTCAAGCAACGTTTCAATTCTGAATGGTGGTCTTACACCAGGGCTATACTGAGAGTATCTTCAACTCTGGATTTTGCCGTACCTTCCTCTCCCCATCTCCTTCCCGTCCCCACTACCTTCAGCCTCACAACACACCCCAGACGGGAGAGTCGCGAGTTGTGCGGCATTCAAATAAAAACTTTACACGGCATATTTATGTTTTCCATGAATTGACATACATAATTATTAATCAATTACTAATACACACTCCTTTCGGTATATCACTCTAGTTATAGCATTCATAAGAAAAAAAAGATTCACGACAAATTGACATTAGAAAATGGTCGAAAAACCAGGCCATCGATAATATTGCGTTTGCCGGCGGGTTACTCAAATGGACAGATAATAATATAGTTTCATTTCATCATATAAATTGCAATTTCGAATATAAACCTTAAATAATTCTATTAAGGAACAGTTATACACAAGAATGCACTTCGTTGGATCATTAATTACCACATTGTTAAAATAGAAAAAAATTGTAAAATAATATCAAAACGTTGAAAATAAATTAATAAAATTCATACGACCCAAAGAAAGTGATGGAATACACCTCTAAAGGGAGGGGGAGGGGGAAAATTTTTGAAAAATACGTGTTCACAAACTAGGTCCAGTGAGGTATCGTCTATTATGTTTTCATCCGTGCTGGATCGAATGAAACCACTCCCAAATCATTTGTATTAATTTTTGGTGAGATATAACACAGCTTTTTAGTAAAGAAACATGAATATGATAAGGCTTAAACCCTTTGAGCGGTGTTCCGTCACTTTATTTTGGGCGGACTCTGCAGATCTTCATTTATACTGACAAGATGAATGCATGACCAAAGTTTCATGAATAAATGATCGGATGTGACATGGTTTATGTAGACCAGATAGAACGGACCATCTCCAAAAGGATATCAGAATACTTTCGAGCACGTCGACTAGGCCATCCCATAAAATCGGCAATTGCCAATTTGAAACCGGCTAATACTTTGGATTCGTTCCTGAAGTTCTGGGAAAACACAAACGCATGAAGCACGCCTAATTCCTAGATAATTGAGATTGGGCTGAGATCAATAGTCCTTGGTTATACCGTTATTTGGCGGCTACACACAAAAAATTTCTTTAATATCGATCCTAGAAAGTTTGAGCTGGCAACACACTATGACATCTAAATACATAAACACAGACTTCATCACAATCTTCGATTACACATCTGCCCTGATGATGAACATTGTAATGCTGTCTGAAACGTAGACTATAAAAGAGGTAGCGCAACTTCTACTTCTTCAATGGCGCTACATCCCATTTTGAGCCTTGGCATCCTTCAAATTAAGCCTCCTCCACCCTCTGTCCTCGGCCGTCGTCTTCCAATCTGCAACATGGAGTAATCCTCTTGCATCCTTCCTGACATAATCCTCCCATGTCAGTCTAGCTCTGCCCGCCTTTGGTTTACCTCCCGGGTGTCCTGTCAGAATTTTCTTCGGTACTCGTGTGATTGGCATTCGGTGCACATGTCCGGCCCATCTCAATCTTTGGAGCCTTAAATGGATGGAGAGTCTGGGAGCTTGGTAAATATCATAGAGCTCATTATTGTGGCGGATTCTCCATGCCTCTCCCTCTCGCACCGCTCCTAAGATTCTTCGAAGTACCTTTCTTTCGAAGATGTCCAGCTGTTCCGCTGACTTCGCTGTCAGTGTTCCCGCCTCACATCCATAGGCCAAGACCGTTCTAATAATTGTTTTATATAAGGTTATTTTGGTTTTCCTATGGACGTTTCGGGATTTGAATACTGGCAGCAACGCGAAGTAAGTGTTGTTAGCGGCTGTAATGCACTTTCTTACTTCTACTGGGTCTTCATTGCCCTGCGTTATGATGGAGCCCAGGTAGGTAAACTCTTCGACCACTTCGTAATTATAATTGTCCTTAAATTTAACTTTATCTTTTATTCTGCGGTGAGGGGTTCTGGTTTGCATAATGATTTTTGTTTTATTCTCATTGATTTGCAAACCCACCTCACTTGCCGCAGTCTCCAAAGGATCAAACACTTTTCTTACAGCCTGTAGGGATCTTCCGATAATGTTAAGATCGTCTGCGTAGCCAACTATTTGATGAGGTAGCACAACACGGCATAATAACCCCAAAATAAATCACGATAATACTTTTGGCCGTGAAAATCTCAAACATATCTGTTTGTTGTCTGTTTTAAGATGGTGAATGCGTACAAAAATCGACCCATCCCTAAAAGATGCTGCAAGTTGCTGTGCTGTATCAAGAGAAAGCCTTCAAAGCAGTGTTGCAGACACGCTAACATTCCACGTAAGTTTGTTGAAAAGCTCTTTTCATACGAAGGAAATACTGTTTTCAGTACATACCTATTCGTAGTCATAGTTAAAGCGCCCTTGCGACGATATTGTAAAAAAACAGTATTACACGAATTAAATTAATATAAAAATGGCCTTTGATATCTTTTTATTTAATTTAATGCGTTGATAGGCGATCGGGTTTTGCTTAGCTCGAGATTTGTCTGCGATTATTTAAATCAACTGGTACCTATATTACAAAGTTGTTGATTGCAGTTCAAATTTATTTTTGGTCATAATTTTGGTGTACTTAAAAAGCGTGTTTATCATTTAATAAATAAGTACTGACACTAAATTTTCGGTTCTTTGTTTGTATGATTTTGGAGGTCAAGGACAGAAATATCGGTAATTTTACAATATAGGATCGATATACCGGGCACGGTTTCACTTTTGATATTGAAAAGGAATAAATAAATAATTGTATGCGCTGGCTACACTGGAGGTGTTTTCTACGAATTGACATTCTCAAACGCCAAAGAATAGGCCACTTGCATCACATTTTTTTAAATTTTTTTCCGGTTTAGGCAAATATTCTAAGACATTCTGTATTTTTTTTTTTTTTTTAATCGTATTTTTGAAACCCTGGGGATTTTTTGAAAATTTTAATACGAAAAATCAGACCATTTTTTATAAACCGGAAAGACGGGACATAATTTTATAGGTGTGAAAAAACGATAATTACATAGCCGAAAATCATTTTAAAAAAAAGAACGTTTTCCACACGAATGGCACAGGAGAATAACGTGGCATACCAAAAATATTACATCTCATAAATATTTTTTTCCTTGATCCATCTTATTGATCATAAATCATTATAATGTACAGCGTCTATATTACTAAATTCAATGTAATATACTTGAACTTGTAAATTGTAATAATAATAAGAATATTATAAAATTTTATTTTGTTAAAATCAGCACCATAATCATTATACCTCTAAAACATGTACCGACATCCTCTTCACGTTCTGAAGAGAACCCCGTATCCATTAATTGTACGGGGTTCTCTTCAGAACATCTGTCAAAAAATCAAACCAAATGATAAGTTCGCAGAGAACAAACAATAAATCTAGTGAACGAATTCAAAAATTCGCCTGAAATCAAAGTGATGCCATATAAAAAAATAAATCAGTGTGGAATTTTATAAAATTAATAGGAACATTTTCAGCGACGGGACATTTTCATGTAGTGACGTCACGAGCCCAAATAATGGATTTATTTATTTAAAAATAAAAAAACTGTACATTTCTAAAAATTTTTACTAACATTTTCGTAATCTTAGTAAAAAACTCTATCCACACGATTTTTTCCAAGTCGTTATGAAGTCCATGCAAGTGGCCTATTGCGTAAAAATAATAAAAATATTGATTTGAAAAACTGTTCTCAATATTAAATTTTGACACTAAAGAGAAGTTAATTAGTTAATGAGAGCTTTAGTCATATTTCAACCGCTTCAAACACTTTCGCAAAGATCGAACGGAATAAATTGATCGCATCTTAGATGAATTATTTAATTCTGTGAATGGCGTATACGACTGCTATCAATTCCAAGAGCTTCGTTAGTTCAATTCGTTCATTAATAAACCAGTAAATTTGCATATCGAAGATATTTGAAATATTTACCATAGATGACGGATTTAGTCAATATTGTGTTGATGTAGGGTTATATTGTTCGTCCGTGTTAGACCTCCCGAATATGATTTTTATAAATATTACGAGATAACCGCTATTTTATTATTACTTTTTTTCGAAAAAAGATTTAAAGCTGCAATGAATTTGATTTAATATTCGAATCGAATCCGTTAACAATTTAAATGGTTTGTGAATCAAAATTGATTTTATGAATTCCTAGTTTTTAATTTTCGAGTGAATAAACTCTTATTTAGATCTGTTTGTGGGTTTTTACCCATACAAGGTGTAGACTTTAACTAGCCGTTCCTGAGCATATTTGGTGTGTAAAATATAGATGTAATTTTGCTGTCCGGTGATATTTTTTCAATTGAAAACAGAAAAATATCACAAGTCGCCACTGATGTTATATGCAATGCCACGCATCGCAACGATGATAAAATGTTTTTGGTTTGTTTTAAATTAAAAAAAGGCGTTCGACAGCAAAACGACAACTACATGCATTTTTTACTCTAAATATCCTCAGGAATGGCTGGCTAAAGTCTGTCGGGTATGTGCCGGGTGGATTGGACTGCCAATGGGTAGCCCCACCCAAACAAAAAGGCTTTGAATGGTCCACAATGTTCCAGAACATTCCACAACTTTTGAGAGTGTTCTGGAATGTTCAAAAATGATCTGGGATATTCAGGGATGTTTTATTTTAACGATGTTCTGGAATGCTCTCAAATACTCACGAATGTTCTGGACTGCTCTAGAAAATTCTAGAGGGTATAACTTCCAGCCAGCAAATCTTCAAAAGCCTGCCCTTCAAGTAAAAACGGGAACCTTCTTCATGGATGGGGGATAGAATAACTCCCTTGATCGTACCGGGACTCATTTCTGCCTCACTCGCTTTCTTTTATAATGTACATCGCAGACCGATCAGGCACTTCACCATCTGCCGCCAGGCGCTTCACGATGTGGCTAGGCGCATCATGATCTGCCTGATTTTACGATCGGCTGCCGAAATATATATTGATTTAAGTATAATATCGGAAAAAATATTTTGATCTGATTTCAGAGTATAAATGCGCTAACATCGTGATGATCAGCCGGGACTGTTTCTGCCAACACAACCCCTCCCGGGTCCGTGGTACCCTCATCACCTCCCTCAGCCTGGAGGACTCCACCACTGAGATCCTGGGCATGTAATGGACTACCGAGCTGAAAAGTGGATATAATTTAAAATATTATAATACGATACTTTGTTATTATAAGTTTCATTTTGTGGGCTATTAAGCTGGATGTCTTTGAGAGTTATTGGAAGATGGTGCTATAAATTTGTTAAACAATTTTTACATAATGTATATTTTAGGTTGGATCTTTGGTAGGTTTTAATTTTAATGTTTCTCGTGTAGGTATCTACTTTTCTATGGAGTTGTCGTCGTGTGTTGATTTTGCACTGTTTGCATTAAATGATACCTTGCATTTTTCACTTCACAAACGTCCTTCAAAAACCTGTGCATTATCTGACAATTTCTCTAGTTAGGTTTCAACAAAAAGGGTATATCTCGTAACGTATTAAAAAAGGTCATATGTTATATATCAAAATTATACTTATTGATTTTATAGAGGTCTCCCAAAGGTCCCGCCTTAAATTAAATAACACACACACACATCCACACACCCTCACACACCCTCACACACACGCACGCACCCTCACACATTGAACACAACAAAATTGTTATAAACACGATTGTTTTAGATCGTGTAAAAATTAGTAAATCTGTTATGTAGATCATCGGTAGGCTGTGCATTATGCAAGGGAGGTAGTCATGTGATTGAAAACCATACCATTAAAAAAAACTTACTCTTGTAGATATTAGCTGTTAAAAATTAAAATTGTTCATCATTAAAATTGAAACAAACTTTTTTAAGATTTTTGTGTATTTATTAATAAACGCATGTGTTATTCCTTACCCGCTGAAGGTACCTACGCTCTCCGATAATGATAAACAAATAATTGCCGCTACTTGAAACCCACATGGCAGAATTTCACAAACACACAAAATGATGGCCTTTTTAACTACAGTCAAATTTGGTCATAACGATAACGATTACTTATGCTCCGGACAGTGGTTCGCTACGTTTGGTGACTTGGCAGGGGTGTCCGGGTTTATGGGATGAGGTTTGTCTAGGTCTAGGAGGCGGCCGCGGCGGTGGGCACCCCAGTAGGAGGGATGGATTCAAACACCTCCATCACTCCTGGACACACTGACCCCCAAATTCCTACCCACCACCAGGGCCTTTGTGAAGCTAACGTAAAAAAAATGTTTGCTCCACATAGGAGGCCTTAAGGAAAATAATTCCCCTCACGGTCTATGTCATCTTCGGGGAAACTGCCCTTTTAAGGAAAAGAAAAAGATGAAGTTCTGGGAAGAAAAATGTATGAGGGGTGTGTAGGAATCTGAGAGCCAGTGTGTGATGTTCCGAGACAGTCCTGCTGGAGAGGTCAAAGGGTCTCTCTCAACCGGTATCTCCCGATCCTGCCACGCAGCTGGTGAGTAGATGTAGAGTAGATGCATCAGACCCGGACTAAACTCATCCCTTTAACCCGGGTACCCCTGCTAAGTCACCAAACGTAGCGAACAACTTTGGCGTGACCTATGAAAGAGGCGTTGGTTACCCAATAAATGGATCCAAGGAGGTTTTTAAATGTCGTATGTCCCAACCCACCTGTGTCTGTATTGTCAATATATTCGCTAACGATATTATATTTTCTGAAATTCGAGTACTTAATTTTTTTTAAATGTTAGAAAAGTAAACTTTTACTATAAATCTTAATATATAAAACAAAGTCGGTTTAGTTACGCCATTTATAACTCAAGAACGGCTGGACTGATTTTTATGATCTTTGATTCGTTGGATTTGTCTCCGCCCCGAATAGCAGAATATTTTATTTATTTATTTAACGCCCAAAGGGCTTTTATATGTTTGGTAGTATAATTAATTCATGACAGATGATTTTTAAACAGATAAAGAAATAATAAAAATAAAATTAGATAAAAAAAGCACACAAGTCATAAAACTGCAAAAATACAGCGATTTCATAGGTTTACAAAAATACAGAGAATAGCTATTAAGACATCGGAAAAAATCACAAAAAAAAATTATTAAGAAAATTCATTTCGTCATACATTTGGTATGAAACGTATTCTTAACTCCTGAAAGAGCTGCAGCAATATTGTGATAAGTATAATATTGAACAGTGAGTAAATTCCGAAAATTCAAATTTCAATGCGCTGATTGTTTTGCTTTTGTTCTTAAACATATGTTGTCCTTCTTTCTTACACACTAAATGTCAACAGTCGAAAATAAGACAAAAGATGAACGTACGTCTGCACCCCTCCCAAGGAAAAATGCAATAATTATAAAAAATCTCCCTCACACGTATAAAGAAAATGAAACGCCATTCCCGTAAGCGGAAAAGTAAGAAAATCACAAAAAATTTCGATCCGTGCACAACGCCATCTCTGAAACTGATAAAAACAAAAAACGGGCAGTTGCACATCGATAATTGCTTCATTGTGTAATTTTTAACTTAATAAAAAGATTTAATTTAATTCAGCTAATAAGTTAACACAACAATTATTGATTCTGGGGCAGTACGAAGTTCGCTGGGTCAGCTAGTATAATGTAATGAACGTTTTAAATTTCGCAAAATATAAAATATCTTGTAACGTCCATCCAAATTTTATAGAAAAATTCTATTTGATGGCGTTACAGAATACGTCATGTAGTCAAATTTTTTTTTGTTATGTGAATACCTTACAAGAGTCCCATCTGCTGCCGTCTGAAGCCAGTGTTCATCCAAAATTGGGTTATGTTGTGAGGCTGAAGGTAAGTAGAAAGAAAAGGTAAAGAAGGGAAAGAGATGGGGAAGAGGAAAGTGGGGAAGTATTTGGCTATTCAGATCTTGTTACCAAAGGTAAAGCCGTTTCAAGCGATGTTTCAATAATTCTGAATGGATGCAGTAAAATAAACAACGCATTCAATTATTAGTATCTCATTTCTGTGTAGGTACAAATTTACGTTTCCGCTCTGCATAGTTATACTGTACAGCATTAACTGTAAATAGTTTAATTTCAATTCGTATTAAATGAAATCTTCTTTATGTTTCCCGAGTTTCACGCCGATTTCTTTCTTTGAAACCTTTAGCGCCACCTGTGGAGTTATCTTGTAAGCAAAATCATTCAATTGTTTTCCGGTTACAGTCCACAGAGTATTGCAATGCTCTCTATTGCAACAAAGTAAAATAAATTAACTAATAAGAACGCGTAACTAATAAAGAAAAAATATACGGTTACCCGTAATTTCATTTAATGGAGACTATTTATACATTGTTTTAAATTCATTAGACCCAATAATGAATATCTTTAAGTATTGTGGCTTTAACCTTTGGAATCATGTACAAGCGCGTAACCCACAATCCGCATGACTACAGCGTAATATATGTGAATTTTTAATTTTTTTAATGACCTCCAGGAAACAGAAAATAGAGAACTTTAGGACTGGGAACGTAAACTAGGTCTTCTTGCATAATTCCAGAAACTTACTCGTTTAATATTGTGCTAATATAAATTTAGGTTCATCATTTATAATTCACAGAGGTACGACAGTTTTGGTACCTAAATAGCTCCCGATCCCTCGAGGCTCTCCACTAGTTATCTGAAGGTCGCGGGTTCAAATCATACATTTTGACGGCCCCGAAGAACGATTCCGCGACAACTCAACAATTTTTTTTTTAAGTTATAAAAAGTGTTGAAAAATGAAAAAGTTTTATTGCATCACTTTGAAGACTTTTGAAAGAGTAATGGATGAAGTTGCAGGTTGTTGAGTTGTCCGATCACTCAGAAAAATGGCGTCGGATCTACTGAAAACTGAAAATCATTTTGATGATTTATTTTAATTTCCTTTTGATGATTTAAAAATCTGTATTTTCGGAATTTTGAATGAAATGCCAAATACCTAAACAACACTAAATGTCTTGATCTCACAAACAGTAAAAATGCAGAAACGCAAATTTAAACAGGTCTGCTGTAAAACTACAAATCGAACATCCGACGTTGTTCTTCTGGGCCGTCGATTTTATTTGATTAATTTCACGATTACAACCCTTTGGAAAAACAAGGTTCAAGTAGCTTACTGTAGATCCCATTATCGCATGACGTTACCGTGATAGATGGAACCATGCTATTCCACAGCGTCAATTAAGTAATATAAATTATTACATGGTATATTTTTAACAAGTCTGTTCAGCTCCTTGCTTATGCTGACGATATAGATATCATCGCACGCTCAGAATATGAACTAAAATCGGCGTTTAAAAGCTTAGCTACGTCGGCAAGGAACATGGGATTGGTCATCGACGAGGGGAAGACAAAATATATGCCCGTACGTGGACGCCAGAAACCACCAAGTATACAGATAGATAATTATACATTTGAAACTGTCAACGAGTTTGTATATCTCGGTACTATGGTGACAAATGACAACAATGTATCCAGCGAAATCAAAAGAAGAATAGTAGCTGCAAATCGATACTACTTTATGCTACAGAAGCATATGAAATCTCGCCAC
This sequence comes from Limnephilus marmoratus, assembly GCA_917880885.1. Taxonomy (NCBI): domain Eukaryota; kingdom Metazoa; phylum Arthropoda; class Insecta; order Trichoptera; family Limnephilidae; genus Limnephilus; species Limnephilus marmoratus. The sequence goes on along the minus strand of OU862911.1, from coordinate 56,968,129 downwards.
CTTACCAGAAGAACTAAAGTCCTGCTTTACAAGACCCTTATACGACCTGTTCTTATGTATGGTTCGGAATGCTGGACAATCAGTAAGGGTGATGAAGGAGCCCTAGAAAGTTTTGAAAGGAAGGTGCTGCGAAGGATTTACGGCCCAGTCTGTGATAATGGAGAATGGCGTATCAGATACAACCAGGAGCTATACGATCTTTACGAGGACCCTAATATCTCCAAGGAAATCAAAACTGGAAGACTCAGGTGGGCTGGACATATCCAGAGAATGAGCGAAGGAGATATTCCAAAGCGAATTATGGATGGTGCACCTGGGGGTCGGAGAAGAGTTGGAAGACCAAAGCTTCGATGGCTGGATGGAGTGGTGAAGGATGCAAGCACCATCGGCATCCGAAACTGGCGCAACGCAGCACAACACCGACAGTCATGGAGGCAGGCTCTGCTGGAGGCCAAGACCCGACCTGGGTTGTAGAGCCACAGATGATGATGATGATGAAATTATATGGTATATTTGCGGCAGAGTGGAATATACTCCCAATATCGCTCTGGTGTAACCTCACCATTTAGAATCGAAACGTTGCTTGAAATGGATTTAGCCGAGTTTTGTGACCAGATCTGAATAGGTAATTTTCAACCTTCCTCTCCCCCCCCCCCCCCCCCCCACCACCTTCGGCCCCACAACATACCCCTGAAGGGGATGCCGTTGTCTCACTAGACCTTGCTGTATTATCCATGCTAATATTATAAATGCGTGTTTGTTTGTTACGCTTTAACGCCTAAACCACTAAACCGGTTTTAAAAATTCTTTCACCGATAGAAAGCTACATTATCAGCGAGTAACATAGGCTCTATATAATGGTAAACTCTGGCGTTATGAAGTTTGTATAAAAGAAGGTGGGGTTCTCGGAGAGGGAAGAGACGAGGGAGGGGGAAAGCGGGGAAGGTGAAAGGGAACTGGGATGCACGGGAAAGGACATGCAGATTTATTTGAATGGCATTGCAACGCATGCCGGGTACCAGCTAGTAATATATAAATAAATAGTTGTGTTCTTAAGTAGCAAGAATTCTAATGTATTTTCTGAATAAAAATTCTGATGCTACGTAGTGTATTTTAGGTACGATTCAGTTATTATGGTTATTTAGTGTTGCGCAGTTATTGATAGGATTTATCCCTAAAACAGAAATTCTTTGAAATACATAATGAAATGCATATGAAAAGGGACATAGAAGTAGGTATTGTTTGGTTGAAGTAAAAACACTCGCAACATTGTTTCAGGATGTAAAAAATAATAGATAAGGTCGTGTGATGTCATTATCGAGGGTCCTATCCCTAAAATTATACCTTATTATAAAGGCCTTAAAATTAGACCTTGTTCCTTAAAATTAGGCCCTGAACATTTTGGGTTGAATGGACACTTCGTTCATTGTTTGTTCTTTGTTTACCAACATTCAAAACAGGTGCCGAATTTGTAGCTCGTATATGAGTTGGTAGATTGGGTACAACAGTTGCTAAGTGCTCCGGTCTGGAGCCAGTTGGTCTATGGCATCCCCAGTTGGGATATGTTGTGAGGCTGAAGGTAGTTAGGAGGGGAAGGATATGATGAGGGGAAAGGTGGGAAAGTACTTTAATATTCAGATCTAGTCACCAAACGTGTCTAAAGCCATTTCAATTTGGAAGGCGGAAATGGGTACCGCCGCCTCGGGAACCTTTATTGGATAACCAACAATTCTGCCATAGGTCACCCCAAGTGGTTCGCTACGTTTGGTGATTTAGCAGGGGTGCCCGGGTTCATGGGGTGAGGTTTGTCTAGGTCTTGGAGGCGGATGACCAGGATACACTGAACCCCAGTTTCCTAACCACCCTTTAAACCCTTTTCATTCCCAGATCTCTCCTCTCCTTCCTTTCCTTAAAAAACCCTCCACAAAGCATCCCCAAAGATGACATAGGCCCTGAGGGAAATTATTTTCCCCAAGGCCTCCTGTGTGGGGCTCATGTAAAAAAAAAGCATTGTTCCAATCCTGAATGGTTGTCTTACACCAAGCATTTCTGAGAGTATCTTCCTCTCTGGAACGTACCGCAAATATACTATATATTATTTTTAATTAATAAATTGTGAAATAACACAAATCATTCATCAAATTTGATTAACGGTTTTTTTTATTTCTAATCGCTAATCAAGAGCCTTAACCCCCGACCAGGGAGACCGCTTAAAATGGTTTTAACCGTGTTTGGTGAACAGATCTGAATAGCCAAGTACTTCCCACAATCCTAATCCCCACCTTCTTTTCTTCTCTCTTACCTTTAGCCTCACAACTTACCTCAATTGGGGATGCCACAGTCTCAAAAGCTCCACACGGCAGACGGCAGTTGAGACTCTTGCGCAGCATTCATTTTTTTTTCTAAATATTGCTTGTGGTCTTCCTTGATGATGCAGCACGTTTACAAAAAATAACAAAACTTTAAAATTTGTAATCATATGCATAAAATATTATCTTCTTTGGTAGAAAACTAGGTTCAAAGGGAAAAGTACTTAATCCTACTCTTGTAAATCATAAATCACAATCAATTAAATTATGATTTCTAAAACGATAATAATATATAAAAGGATCGTGATTAATATGTTTGGTCATGTGGGGTCAAAATTCTACTGCAATAAATAATGATTATAAAGAAGTATTGTTGCATTCTCGAATCAAGTGCATTTCCACTAATGAATACAATATTTATAATGTCAAACACTGCAGCATTCATAATAATTATATAAGGTGTAGGTACCTGCACTTATCATACGGCAAATAATTTATTTGTGTTAACGAGAAATAAGTTTATAACGCCTCATCAGATCAGTAATATTATGACTAGATTCGTAAAGTGAGTTATGAAGGTTATCCTATTACTTCGCATTCGCGCTAGAATTAATAAGTTGACCTTCTTTTAACCTTCCTGGTGTTGCTTTCGATTTACCTACGCACTTGGCAATAATTAAAAAAAAATGAATCGAAGTACAGTGCAACAAAAAAAAGCACAATCACACCACCAGGTGCACAGTGAAATCTAAAACTTTACAATATCGATAGGCGTAACTTCAGATGATTTTTATATATTAAATGTCTCGGTTTTGTGTTAAGATCGTCCAAAGATCTAATGCATACTAATACACTCAAAACGCTATACATAACACTAGTCAGAAGTATTCTTGAGTATAATTCCTCTCTCTGGTCGCCATTATACAATGTTCATTCACACAAAATTGAAAGAGTACAACATAAATTTTTAAGTCATATAAATTACAAATTAAAAATTCCAATAGAAAATTTAAATTATAATAATTTAATGCAATTGCTTAAATTACCCGAATTGTCACAGCGAAGAAAAATCTGTGATGTTTTATTATTATTTAAAATTATCAACGGATATTCGGATAGCCCTGAACTTGTGAACATGATAAATTATCAAGTACCTAACAATTACAACACCAGACTCTAGTAGTTGCTTCTCGCACTAATTTTATGTTTAACTCTTGTCTTCAGAGATTGCATCGTGTGGGGAATGAAACTTGCTCTGTCGATATATTTTTTTATAAAAACATCGCTTCCTTCAAAAAGCGTATATGTATGCAGATGCAAAAATCCTTAAATGTTCCAGATTGTTAACAGTAACAAATTTAATACCCACTGCTCTGTAACTACTTTTATAGTACCTACTTACTTCTTTATACATATATGTAATTGCTGTGTACCTTTTATTTTTTCCTGATAATAACAAACTAACGTAAAAATCCTTAAATGTTTCACATTGTGAACAGTAACAAACTTAATACCCACTGCTCTGTAACTACATTCATGATAACTACATTCATAGTACCTACTTACTTATTTATATATGTAATTACTGTGTACCTTTTATTTTTTTCTTTTTCATAATAATAACAAACATACGTACATTAATGATAGCAAGAAAATTACCTACTTTTATGTTAATTGTTAAAAATGTTTTACACCACTGCAATACCGGTATGCTTCGAGTATATTTGGAATCACACTTTGTGTGATATTGTGACAATAATTATTGAATCTAATGTAGCGTGAGCCCAAATACGAATCCGCTGGTTGAACTCCTTTGTAAACAATTACTGATACCTACTTATGTTAGGCCTACTTATATCTTTCTAGCTCTGTTTATCATTTTATGTACTATATACTTATGATACTGCATACTTGTTATAATGCTCCTGTACAATTTATTTTATATGTAAAAGCCATCAAGGCGTAAACAAACAAATAAATAAATAACGATGTCCCGAGCGCGGTTTCACCGTTGATTGAACCAATAGTGACAGGGAATAAATAAGAAATCGATATACGCTGGCAACACTGAATGAATTGAACTGTGATAATTCGAAATGTCAAACGCCAAGCAATTACTTAAAAATATTAATAAATTGGCATTGTTGCAATGCAAATTAACCTAAATATACATTGGCAGTTCGCATTTACTTTTTGTCACTAAACGGGAGTTAATTAGTTAATGAGGTCTTTAGTCTTATTTCAACCACTTTCGTTCCTCAAAGTTCGAACGGTATGAATTGATCGCATCTAAGATGATTTATTTGAATCTATGGAACGTGTATACGACTTCTTTCAATTCTAAGGGCTTCGTTAGTTGAACTCCGTTCATTAATAAGCCAGTAAATTTGCATAACGAACGATATCATTCAAAAACATGTGTATATTGACGGTAAACCTAAAGTTTTAAACTTACTGTGAAAGCCACGCTAAAATGTAACAATCGTCGCGTCGCACAGTGATTCGTTTCATACATGCTAGACGCTAAAAACTCTTACACATGATTAAATTATTTTTAACCCTCTATTGAGGTGTAGTCAACACTATTTTTATGAAAATTAGTTTTAAAAATGATAAATTTTTTTTTCCTATCGTTTTTTTTTAAATTTTTTTATTATTTTTAAATAATGTGTTAATATAGTATTTGAGGTTTATAATAAAACAATTATATGTGCAAAGTAAAAAAGTGTATTATGACTATTATAAATTGCTAAAATTAAGGTCCATTTTCTGCTTATATTCAAAGATATAAGCCTTATTTGGTTTTTCAACTTTTTTTCACCACTTGCACTGAGCTTATCAAGTTTAATGTACTTAAATTCCCTCAAGCCTTTCTTTCTTCGGCAAACTCTTCCATGTCACGAACAATTCCAGCCTGGAAATCTCGTATGTGGTTCCTATAAAATGAAAAATTAATAATAAAGTGGATTAGTGTGGGTTAATTTAATTTGAAGTAGGCGACCCTAATCTAATTTTTTATTTTATTTTCCAGTGACAGATACTAAAATGATATATTATGTAATTTTATACCATAAAATTACAACTACATCCTATAAAATTTATAGGATGTAGGTAGTTGCAAAATTAGAAATAAACAACTTTATTTAAATGTTCTGTATTAAAATCAGACAATTCAGCATTAACACAGTTAAAAATTTTACAGCAAAATAATTAGTGACTACACTGGTGTTGTATTTTTGAGCAAAGATCATGTATATGTGGAGTTATGTTTATAGAAAGTGCACACCGCATATCATGCTGAGGATCCAACCTATTCCTGTACTTATTCTTCATAACAGTAAGGCATGAAAATCTTGCTTCACATAAATAAGTAGTTGGGAAAGGTAGCAGGGCTTTTTCAGCTTCAATGCTCAGAACCCCCTTCCCAGATAATTGTGCCCAAAATTTTGTGAGACTCGTTCTGGCAAATCTCTCTTTTAAAAGTGCATCACCTTGCGTTTCGAGCAATTCTTCTTGTAATCCAGCTGAACCGTTTTCAACGCCTATTACATCTACTTCAAATGGATTTCTTATCCAACTGTATTTCACGATATGGACATTTTGTGGAATATATCTTTCCATTTCATTTTCAAGTTATCTCAAATGTTCTAAAAAAATAGGCATGGTCTCCACGAAAATACAATTTCCGCGACCCAACCCAATACGTCTCGCGACCCGAATTTGGGTCGCGACCCGAGGTAAAGAATCGCTGCTCTAAGATAAACTCTCGAGATGTTAGAAATTTTATATTTTTTAGGCAAAAAAAAACACAAAACTTATTTATTATTTAAAAAACAACTAAAATTATTTACACTAAAGTATTAAAAAAAACTTTAAAACATACCTTCCAAAGTAGCCACCATTTTACAGAACCGAAAAAAAAACACTTTTCAAACTTAGTACACAATTTTAAATGTTGAGCTGCGACGAGCGAAAAAATGCAAATGATAATTTCAAAACATATTATTCGTATGAGTCAATGCGTGCATTAATCACCCCAATTAAGCATGCATTTATTATCCTGTCTATCTGGTAATGTCGCCATGACGTCATTGTTTGGGAATTCAAAAGTGACTTATTAGCATCTAGCTTGTGTGAAACGAATCACTGTGCGTCGCGACGCTAATAATTAATGTTTTTTTACGCGATTAATATTTTCAGCCATTTTACTCGGAAATTAATAAGGGCGTTGATAATAAAAATAAAACCAAAAAATCTTTCCATCATAAGTACCTATTTAGAAATTATATAAATACTTGTTCTTTTAGTAGTAGATATAACCACAGTTTGATAATGCCTTCAGAGGGCGCTGTCACGCGGAATGTCGTCAGAACTTGTTTATAATAAAGTGTTTTTATATATTAAGTTTAAATTACATACTATATTATTATTATATTGCTCGACCACCATAACACGGGCATGAGCCTAGCATGGTGATCGAAAAATCCAAAAATGATTTAACTATTCACGGCAATGAATAAAGAAAAATTAAAATATGAATAAAAAAAAATTAATATACAAAAAAAAAAACTTGATTTAAAAAAAATATATGTTTAAGTCCAATATTTTAACTTCACTCGCCATTTTTCACTCGTTTTCGATCAAATCCTATTGTTTAAACTTCTATATGCCTGGCCTAAATGGCCTGGACTCACCAGATCTCACCAATTTAATAAATTTTCATATTCCGTCAAGATCAACCCGACAAACCGATTTTTTTTACTTGCCCTCATGTAGAACAAACATCAGAAAAAAATCCCCAATTCCTCGTATGTGTGCACGATACGAGTATAATACAAAATTTCACAGTGTTGACATTTTTAGTAACAATCTTAAGAAATACCCATGTGAAGTAACGTGAAAGATCGATTATTATTAATATGAGAGTTTGGAATGTATTGGGAGCATCTCCTATCCTTTTCCTATATTCCTCTTCCTTTCTCCTTCCTGTAACCCAAAATTATTTTTAAGATATTAAAACTTCTTTGCCAATTAACTTTAGCATAAGAAACTTCTGTGGCTTGACTTCAGTTCACTTTATATTGTATATTATCACTGTAATTATGTAAAAGCTGTTTGTTTCTTACAAAAAATAAATAACATATATAGTTAAACCAGCCATTTCCCTAGTATGGTGGGGGAAATAATACAAAAAAATGTTCAAATGCACATTCACAACTTATGGCATATTAAATGCACGTACTTCTTCATGACATCAAAATTTGTGGCGTTTATGGCGAAATGCAACAGCATATAAGCTTGTCAAATTAATAAAGAACTCCAATCGAATTTTTTTAATGAATAATGACCTTCTAACTCAAATAACTGCATTTTTATTTTTTATTTTTAGAGTTAATTTTAATAGTTAAAATAATTGTCAAAGTTTTAATTTTTCAAGACCCCTTGAAAACCACCGAATGTACGGTGAATCGTGTGACGTCATCACTCCTGAAAAATTACTATAGGATCGGGCATCAGCTGATCAACTGCCGCCGATTTGGATTCCGTTGTTCGAAGTATTCTCCCTAGAAGCAGCATTACTATTTTTTTTGTGCAGTAGTTTTTGAATATTTTCAATAATAGAGATAAACTAATAAGAGATACCTTTATTTTTGAAACATTATTTAGGCCTAAATAATGTTTCAATAAACAGAACAACTAAATCTCTGTAAACAGTATGTAAATAAACGAATAAATTAATACGATGGCTTGTGTCATATCATACATTTCTATACAATGACTTTACGGTGACATCACAACACGTCGAACAGTGACGTCACCACTAAAATTTCAATAATGCCAACTTGACGGCGTGTTTATACGACCCGACTAAAAATGGACTTTTTAATAATTTTTTAAAACTCTGCGTTTAATATTATTAAATAAAACTTATAAATTCAGAATCAGCGTTTATTGGTCTATATCATAGGTTTCCAACGTGGGCGATAACGCCCCCTTGGGGGGCGTTTCAGACCCTCAGGGGGCGGTAGAAGGCAAAGAGAAAATTGGGGGGCGTTTCATACTTTCAGGGGGGGCGGTAGGAGACCCAGAGAAACCCATAGCTAGTTTACTAGCACATATCGAAGAAGTCGAAGACAAGACAAGGACAAGACAAAAATATTACACACCGCACATGATGATGATGAGCGAAACCTATATTATCGAAGAAATTAACCAAAATGAAACAACATTTCAAGGCTATTCGACAATAAGATATTAGCAGGCGTACTGGTAGAGTTATCATATTAATTGATTAATTCAAAACAATATCTCTTACAAAGTCACAATAAATGCGGTACTACATAAAAATAGTACCTGGATACTGGCTATTGAAATTCAAAAGGATTTTAAGCGGGGAGCCTATGCAGCTATTTATCATTCCCCAAATCAAAATGATACAAAATTCTTAGATTTTTTTGAAGAATGGTGCCGTAAGCAAATAAAAAATAGAAGAGACATGATAAAATCATCTGTGGAGATTATTGACATGATGAAAACCAATACAAAAAGCACAACATTACAAAGCATCATAAATTGCCTAAGTTGGAAGCAACTTGTCAAAAAATATAAAAGAATATGAAAAAACTCTGAAACCATGATTGATTTGGTAATTTCAAATGTATTTTATGCCGAAGTTAATGCTGCATAAGAACTCAAAATATCTGATCACTATAATAGTCCAAAGCCTCAGGGAACACGAAGTATAACGAACAGGAATTAAAAAAACTAAAATAAGGATAAATTATGTAATTAGGCATTACAAAACAAAAAGCGGATCTGCATCAACAAGGAAATTTAGACGGAAAAGCCAATGAACTAGTAGGACATCTGAAAACAGTAGTAAATGAACTAATGCCTATAACTAATCTACATTATATATATATAAAAAAATGAATCCCTGTTTCCCTTGGTCACGCCATAAAACAACGACTTTACCGATTTCATTCATCTTTTTTAAAAAGATTTCTTATACTTTGTAGAAGGTTCTCACGGAAAGAAAGATTAAGAAAATTGAATAATTTAAGAAAACTTAACGACTATCTTAACTTTGCACGTTTGACAGTTCGCGCGTTTGACAGTTCGCACGTTTGATGAAATTGAATTTAGCAGGCAGCTGTTTTTTTTGTAACAAAAGAATTGTCTATGCATTTTTTAAATTTCAGATATTTTAAATAGGTATCTATGTTAGGTACCAGTTTTTATTGATTGTTCTTATTAAAATAAATATTTTTAATTTATGAAAAATTAAAATTTGAATAAAAACATTGTAACAGCTGGCACGCGAGTTATTTGAAAACTGAATGTACTGGGGCTAAATATATGGGACGCGGGAGGGGGGTTGGCGGGACTGAGGAGTGGAAGAAGGGAGAGGGAAGGTAGCGAAGATGGACGGGGAACGCGGGAGGGGAAGGGAAACGGAGACGCACGGGAAAGGACATGCAGGGAGAAACACAAACGGGAACACAAAACAACATTTATCATAAATGTTTTAAGATGTTCAATGAACTCGCGGTAAATATTAAGGAAACTAAAAGTCTTGCAGTTTTTCGTGGATTATGTCTTAATATTGTAAAGTCCAAATTTTAGTAAGTGGGTGGGAAATAATATTATAGTAAGTAATTTTAGAAAATAATATATTTTCACAATAAATAATAATATTTTCTTGGAAAAATTTAAACCATTTCAAATCATTATTTGAAAATGTTCTACGATACTTTCGTTTACGAATCCAAATCTTTTTTTTATAATTTATTAAAAATATTTATAATTATATTTTTTTAAGCTGCAAATTTCGCAAATCGTAGGAAAACCGCACGCATAAGAGTGTAATTCTAATTAAAGCTGATAACTCGCAAACAGATTCACTCTTAAAATTAAAACCAGCATTGTGTTCAGAATGTATTAACGAATGAATTTCAGTTGTGTATTCATCTGCTGATAATTTTCGAAACAGACAATTATTTTATTCGAAGTGCAGTTATAAAATTCTAGTTGCAAACTATTTATGTGCTGCCAGAATCAAAGAGAAACCATTTTCTTATTCTGAGTGTAGTTTTAATTCGCCAAATACAGATTTAATTTAACCCGTCTAATCATAGGAGACGCAAATTGTTCCACACATTTAATTTTAAAATAAAACTGTGAAATTATGCCCACACATTTAATTTTAAAATAAATTTGTGATTGCAATAAAAAGTTAAGATACAGTTTTATTACAATTTTTTTAAGAAAAGGAATCCGTATTTAAAATTTTAAGTTTATTCTATTTTAGGTACTTTAATTCGAATATTCGCAGGCGTGTATTTTTGAGCCAATTCACATATTCAATATCAAAATTTAATATTTAGAATCAATAATGTTCTAATTATCACGTCGGAAAAGGTACTTTATCTAGATTTTAGAACAATTTTGTTTTTTCCAAAAGGGTAAAAAAACAATATAAGGAACATTTAAAATGCATGGGAAGAACCGGAAATTTTGTGCGAAAACATTGACAGGCAAAAGTTTATAGATATTTTTTTTTCTTATTATTCGAAGGATTAAACCAGTTTTCTGCTTCATCCCATCCCATTGCGCCACCCCCCCCCCCCCCCCCCGTTGTGGTAAATATAATCGTGACAATTGCCGTTTTAGATTTACGATTTGTTGGGGGGCGTTAGGAAAAAATAAATTCTCAAAGGGGGCGGTGGGCAAAAAAAGGTTGGGAATCTATGGTCTATATGAACATATTTTTAAAAGTCGTAATATTTTTCACTGGAGTTCCTTATTATCGCGTGGTTTGGCGCTGAAATGGATATCCATTATTGAAAAAGCCTTAAAGTCTTCATTATTTTTAAAACCATTTTCAAGTAATTTTTCCAATATTATATTTCCTGTCGCCCGACTCTTGATCCCCTGATGGTTGATCTCCCCGACGGTTGATCCCTCGACACTCGATCCCCGGGAAGCTTGATCACTCGTATATTTTTCCCCAAAGGATTACATCTGTTGTACTTTCTTCCTAGTAACGTTTGTAGAGAGGATGTACTACCGTACAATAAAACTCAATATACTTATTCTGCAGGCGTCTTGAGAGAAATCATCAGGTATACAAATAATTTTGCTAACGATAATTTCGTATCTTCCAAAGAGTATGCAAAGAGGACATACCGCAAAATAACAAAAGACTCTTTCCACTCAATACGTCTGTCAATTGCCGACATAAAAACATATCGGCTTTTGTTATACGGCAGTATACCCTCTCTGCATACGTTACCAGGGAGAACGCACATCAGTTATAATTCTTTGGGGGATGAAATGTGCAAGGGATCAATAAGCAAAGGCACTTCCTGCTCGGGAAAACGACAGTCTAGGGATCAACCATCATAGAATCAAAAAATATCGACGAATAAAGAACATCTCTATTCTGTGATATTGTCATTCTCCTCAGAGTGTGTAGTAGTTTTATTTTGGTTTTCGACCATAGATAATATTCTTAGATGAAACGTTTCTAGGAGACAATAAAGGTCTGACTAGGTTTCTTTCCATATTCTTCCCTTCTTGACAACACAAACTTACTTATATATTGACATCAAGACATACAAAATACAAAGCATTCTTTTTAGGGTTAATTGCTTAATTTTTAAAAACGTACAAGTACATTAAAATATTACGCAATAATTAACTGTGACGGCAAAACGATAAGAAGACGAGGAATGTAATGTTTTTTTTTTTTATTCTTTATGAATTAAATAGTTATGAATCGCACAAAAAAACTATTGTAACTACTCTTGTAAGCTGAGTGAGGTTTAAGGGAGAGGAGAGAAGAGGGAAATGAGATAGAGGAAGGTTGGGAAGTGTCTAATTATTCAGATTCACCCACCAAACACGGTGAAAGCCATTTCAAGCAAAGTTTCAATTTTGAATATTGGTCTTTCACCAGGGCGAAATTGTGAGAACCTAACCTAACCTTTCTGGTTCTGCTGTAAAATGTATTCTTAAAATTGTATCGCTGAATGTTAAAAAACAAACAATTGATAATTAAAATAATGCCCAGGCTGGGATTTCAGCCCGCGATATTCGAGGAATTTAACCGCTCAACCACTCCCCGGAGCCTGCTGAAATTTTCTAATTTTAAACCAGAGAGCAAAATATGATTCTTTAAGCTGCAGGAAAGTGGGAGCTGGGGGGGGGATTATGCTCTTCAACTCTCAATTGACAAATATTTTGTCTTTCGTAAGAAAAGCTAAAACATAAAAAGTGTTAATCCGGGGCTGCCATAACTCTACTTGTCCTAACAAATGGTGATTGTCTGGTACATAATTAATCGGCAACTCGCTGAAATATGACTTGGTCCTTAAAGTTATAACAAATTTATAGAATAACTTATAGAATTATGTAACCAGTTCAAGGAAGTTAATCAAAAGGAAGGTGAATATTTAATGAACTGGGTTGTCAAAAAATTTCTTCGACAGAAACTCTTTCTTTAAGACGTTGGCGTCGGTTTTCAGAATAAGTAAGATATGCTTTGTTTGTCGAATACTAAACATGGAATGAATTCTAGAAGTTAGGGAGGGTATGTAAGTATGTATACTTCTGGATATTTTTACTGTAATGTATACTTCTAGGTATTCAACCGATTTTATTTGAAAAGTGGCGTACTCCAGGATGAAGCGTATCTCCAATTGTCTTTAATTTATACTCAGATCAACTGATTCGAAAACTTAATGACGCAAAAGGAGTAAAACAATATAAATGCAGATGATATGGTTCTTCTTACACCGTCACTCGCGCCATAAAGAAATCATTCCAAATATTTGAAAAGTTTGCAAAAATCATAACCTTATACGTAATTCATCCATATCAATCGTTGTGTTTGTCTAATGTTAAAACGAACTCCTACAAACACCCTCAGTACGGCTAGATGGTAGGAAAATGGAAGCTAGTCGTAGCCTAAAGTACCTGGGATATATCATCGCAGACTACATGAAAGACATCGAGGATATGGAAAGACAAAGAAGAGCTGTCGTTAGAGCAGATGTGTCGGTAGGTCGAGATACTGCAGCGCTACAGAAATGTTCCTTGAAAGACTAGTGCATACTTTCAGAGGACTTCTCCAATGCATGGGAAGTTTGTGGCACAGACTACGCCAATCGAAGAATACTAATCCTGTGCTGACTGCCTTGGATGGAGTTCCCCCTGATGGCTCTGTGGAAATGGGAGACGGTTAAATATCCTCTGTTAATGGCTACTTGCATTCATTTTTGTTTTAAATTTTTTTTCTGTTTCAATTTTCTTATTTTTCATGATTATTCGTTTTTTTTATTTATTTTACATTTGTATTATTATTTACTTTTTCTTATTATTTGTCTTCTTCTTTTTGTTACTTTGAAATATGGAATGTATTGCATTGCGCTACCATTCGAAAACATTCCAATCAACCCCTGCACATACACCCTACTTATAATAATATAAAGGAGAAAGTTTGTTACTCTTTCACGCAAAAAATACTGAGAGGACTTTAAAAATTCTTTCACTAACAGGAAGCTACATTATTTGCGAGTAATATAGGCTGTATAAGTTGGTAAGCTCTGGCGTTATGAAATTATTTATTATACGTTTATTGTCCAGACATTTTGTTATTTGCTTAGGTTACTATGGAGATCTCTTTGATAGTTTAAATTCAAATATGTATAAAATTCTAATCTATTCTAATATTATATATGCGAAACTGCGTGTGTTTGATTGTTACACTGTAACAGCACGCGTGCTGTTTGAAAAATGAATGTAATGGGTATGGAAGGGCGTGGAGGGGGAGGGGGGAGGAAGGGGGAAGGGAGGGGGGAGTGGAATGGGGTAGGGAAGGTGGAGGAGGCGGAGTGGGAACCCCTCTAATACAATGCGAGCGAAGCCGGGGGCAAAAGCTAGTTCTGAAATAAAGTAATATTATTATTACAATCATGCCCATCGACCGCAATTCAAATATGAATGTTTGTTTTTGTCGGCTAATTTGTTTAGTTTCATATTTGAACACACGTGTTTCTAAGTTTAATTATCTATACAATTTTCGATGTATATATATTGATAGTTTTCGAAATCAATAAGAAACCCATTTCTCAAAACCATTAAGAGACATTTCTCGGAAAATATGGTAGGACGTTCTGTAGTGTATAACCAAAATTTTGCTAGAACAAGATAAACAGTACCAAGAAGAAAGCCGTTATTTGTACAAAAATTGGAAAATGATATTAAGAGCGTTTAACCAGCCAGCGGCCGAAAATCCACATTTCGTCGAAAGTTGTTTTTACGATCGTGCAGAGCGGTTACAATGAGAAAGATTAATTTTTCTCCGTACCAGCTTTTAAAAATTATATCGATTTTATTTCATCCCAAATTTGCTTTCATTTATACCTACATCCAAAAATGCTGAAAGGCGTGATGATAAAACTATTAAAATAATGTAATTTTTGTAATTATTTTTTGATTATAAGTATTTATCATTTTTCAATAAAGCCTAAGTTAAATAAGAATGTTAAAAAAATCTAAAATATATTGTAAATACAAACGGAGCAATTTTCGTCAAGAAACACATGTACGTTTATATATTTTAATGATTTTATTTAAACTAAAATTAAAATTCTAAAACATGCGATACTCAGATAATGTATTGATTTATTTTACTGCATGATTATATGATTTGAAATGGGTGTGGTATAATACAAAATCTTTTTTGATAATTTAACAAATCTGCCAACGACCTATGGTATAACTTTATTATACTAAAAATAAACATTTTTTCTCAAAATTTAAAACATGCGAATGCTAGATAAAAGAACAATCTTTCGGAATCCTTTTATAATTTTTTGTGGAAAAGAGTCAATACGTCTAAAATCTGATTTAAAAATTTCATATTTCTGGTTTTCTCTGGTAATACCCTCTTAAGTCAACAACTGATCTTATTTGATGTCAGCACGTATTGATATGGTGTTTTAAGCATCTCTCTGATTCAAATTACTGTAGGTATTCTTTTGTTTTTGTACCGTCTTACCGGTCAGTGGCTGAGCTGGCACCCCGTCTGGTTCCTATCCAGTTATCTTTAAGCAACATTTTCCTTTTTATGATTGTAGTAGGAGATTTCCAAATATTTTCAGGTTTTTCGTATGTTGGAAATGTTTCTTTCTCTATTGAAAAACAAATTATATTAAGACACAACTGGTACATTATGATACAAGTGATAAGGAAAATTAAATTAAATGATTCCGTGGTAACAGAACCTATTTCGTACCTAAGTCTACAGAATTTTCTTTTTCTTCCTTGCGCTGTCCCAACTCATTGGTAGGCTGTTGGGGTCGACTCTTCTCGTTCGCAGGTTGTAGCTTCTTCGGTTCGGAGTATCGCCTTCATCCAGGCCGTTTCTCTGAAGTATTTTGGACCATTGGGTCATCCAGGAGTTCATTGGTCTTCCTCTGGATGACTGTCGATGAAGCTCCATAGACATTGCCTGCTTCACTGTGTGGTCTCATGGTCTCCGTCTTATGTGCCCATACCATCTCAACTGTCGTTCCTCCAGCTTTCGGTTTATGTCCGTGACACCCAGGCTACCACGAATGCGTGAACTTTTAATCTTATCTTTTAGTGATACTCCTGCCGATCATCCAAATCTAAGCATTCGCATTTCTGCTGTTTCGAGTTGCCTAGTAAGTCATAGGTCCATGGAATATCGGTTGGTAATTTCCCCTGATATGAGAACGGTTCTTAAATGTGAATAATAATAATAAAAAGGAAGAAAATGTGAATTGAAAGAAAAATTTTGAAGTGAAAACGAAATTTTGAAATAAAGAATCACGTGCTCACGAAATGGTAATAAAAGTTAAATGAAAATTTTAGTGTAAAGAAACAGGACTTGGACAGCCATGCGAACTAATCTACCCATTCTTGAAGAGCTATTCAAGGCATCCAAAATAGGCTATATACGGACTGCCTACAATCAGATCCAAATATTCTTTGGTCGCTCACCGAACTGGGAACTCGAATATGGTCTCTGGCTCATGGCGGAACACAGAAGAAGAAAAGGAAGATCAATGATACGTTAAATTGGTCAATTATCACAGGTGTCCAGTCCGAAGGTGTCTACAGTTCTGCATTCAGTTTTCTACATTAACTCCTGTGCGGAGTGGAGTGCAAATGGAGCGGAGGTCACGATCCTCGGCAAAGACTCGAATTGTGACTCGAATTCGAGTCAATCGAATAACTCATCCTGATATTACCAAAATCCCTTATTAACTTTTTACCATGGTGTGATGAAGTTGATGATATGTTTTATTGTCCTTTGAAAGTATGCTTACTGCTTCTCAGAATAAGGATATTGCCTTTCAAAGGATACACATTTGTAGATAGATAACCAACCAATACTTGGATTTGTGAGCTGTGGGTGGGTTTAAGACAAATAATTAAACCATTACCAGTACAATATTTTGTGTAAATAATGCACTATATAGGTATTTTCCTCGTACTCGTGCGCATAACAGTTTCCAGGAAATTTTTGAAAATACTAAAAATAAGTAATTTGAATTACACTCTGAACTTACGATGGTGCGTACTATATGTTTGCGTACATATAAAAGTGCTCGTTTGAATAGTATCAACGGCCAGGGGTCGTAAACATCGGTAATTTTAATCGCGATCAAATTATTTAATCATTTGATGGTTTAAGTATCAATTAACTAGTCACAGCATAATGATGTTTTTGGCTTTTAAATAACAATTTGGGAGGCGGGAATGGGTATCGCCGCCCCGGGAACCTTTATTGGATAACCAACACCTCTGCCATAGGTCACCCCAAGTGGTTCGCTACGTTTGGTGATTTAGCAGGGGTGCCCGGGTTCATGGGGTGAGGTTTGTCTAGGTCTTGGAGGCGGATGACCAGGACACTCTGAACCCCAGATTCCTACCCACCCCTTGAACCCTTTTCCTTCCCAGAACTCTTCTCTCCTTCCTTTCCCTAAAACAAAGATGACATAGACTCTGAGAGAAATTATTTTCCTCAGGGCCTTCTGTGTGGAGCTCATGTAAAAAAAAATAAAAAATAAGTTAATGCACTAATTTCGGTTTGCATCAGGCTTGACGGCCGGCGTGGTCGGGAGGTAATAAAGCTCGCAATCCGAAGGTCGCGGGATCGAATCCCGGCGTGGGCAAAATAAAATTTTATTTGTGTTATTTCACAGTTAATTCATTTAAAATAATATGTATTATATTTGCGGCAGGTTCCAGAGTGGAAAATACTTTCAATTTCGCCTTGGTGTAAAACCACCATTCATAATTGAAACGTTGCTTGAAATGGATTTAGCCGTGTTTGGTGACCACACCTGAATGGCCAGGTACTTCCCCACTTTCCTCTTCCTCATCTTCTTCCCCTCCCACCGCCTTCAGTTCCACAACATATCCCAATTGGGTATGCCATAGTCTCACTGGCTCCAGACGGGAGCAGCTGGGACTCTTGTGAGGTATTTCTATAAAAAGGCTCAATCAAGTTAGCTATTATACAAACAATGTATCTTCATACATAAGGATGACGGTTTATCCTTATGAATGAACACGAATCTAAGTGACCAGAGCAGATCTGCAGAGATGCTCCGGGCTTCAGCATGAAGGGTGAAGATTGCTAGGGTAATAGCCAACCTCAGATAGGAGAGGGCACTGAAACTTAAATATACCACAGTATATACAGGATATTTAGAGACGTATCTGACTTACGTCTGATCAGTGATTCCTCTGTATATCCGGCGAAATAATGTAAAGGCAATTTTGGTCTTACGAATCCGTTTTTCAACTAAAATCTTTAAAAATATATTTGGTAAAGGATAGTTAAAGTAGGCTCTCCAAATACTATCAGGAATCACTAGTAAAAAGTATATCGGGAACGTCTCTTCTGTAAATAAAGGAGTGACAAACTTTTTCGTATTTAAAAAAAAATAAGAGTGAGCAATTCACACGCGGTAGACGTGAAACCTTCAGAAAACTAAAGTAGACAAGAGTGGGGAGGCTATGAAGCACTGCACAAAGAGGAGACCGATAGGTTACGAAGCACCACACAAGGATGAGACCAAATATTCTATCTCATTCTCTTACGGGCTATCTTCCATGGATGTATGTGTTTGTCTCTTTTTAGTATTTTTTGGTCGTTTCATCGAGTTTCAAATCACAATGGTGCTAAAGAAGTTTTTCATTTCAAAAAGTGGTTGTTATTAGTTTCACAGGAGGTTTAAATATTGTTACAAATTCACTCACGTAGTACCTATCTTGCCACTCGTCTAAATATATTTTTTCATTCTCCATATAATATTTATTGTTCTTGTATGAGTGATTAATTATGCTACTTCACTCAAATTTGTAAATGTTAACTTCAATACAAGCAAATAGTCTTAGTGAGGATGATGTTTTTATGTTAAAAATGTGTGATTTATGCAGTGAGAAGCAAATAAATAAAAATAAATATTTTGGTAATTATTGTCGTCTTGAATAAAAACTGATTTATGATAATTTTGTCAATTTCAAGATCATTTCAAGACTACCACCTCTAAGATCACTACACTATAACTGTGAAAGTAGCATTTTTCACGAATATGAATGATTGATTAATCTATCCACAGTTGTTTGCAACATGCTGGAAAGCTATGGTACATCAGAAGAGATTGCGAATAAAGCGGCCAACCTACAACAGTAAAATCAGTATGTTTGTAAAAGTGAGAACGTAATCTTAAAGTTATGTTCCAGCTACATTATGTAGAGTTCTTATAGCACAGTCGATCGATAAGAATTGATAGGAAAATTTTTGGTAAATTCTCATCATTTCCGAGGACAAGAGCAGGTCGCTAACGTACGAACAACAGTCTTTGGGAAGTGTTATTTATTCGTTGGTGATCTGCAGTCGTGCTAGGGAACGATGAGAATTACGGAAAATTATCGTTACAATTCTTATCGATCGACCGTTCATGGGCTCCAGATGACAAAGAAAACTGGAGACTGGAGTCCACGCATCGGGAAAAGAAAGATGCTTTCCCAGAGGAGTGCAGTGCATATTCCAGAGTGATCATGGTGAACAGATTTTTTAATGTTATTGCCTGTAAATACTAGCGCAAACCCGTGAATAATCTCGGGAAATTACAATAGTAGGATTTGTAAAACTGAAAGTATTTATAAAAAATATGCCTTAGGATCATTGCCTTTCAAAAGAAGAACTGCACGTTTCGAGTGTTAGAAAACTTTAAAAGATTACGATATCATCTTATTATACAAATATTCATAGTTATACACGTTATATTCATAGGGTGGGTAACGAATTGGGGGGGTTCACTGGAGCGGGGAAGGCGGGTTAGTTAGAGGGAGAGGAACGCAAAGGGGAGCGGTTTGGGTAAGGGGGGAAGGCGAAGACGAGAACGCATGGGAAAGAAAACGCAGGGGAGGGGTAGAGGAGAGGGAGGGATTATAAAGGGGATATAGTAGCGGTAGGGGATAGCAGGGGTTAATTTTGAAAAATCAACGCTTCTCCTCACACGGATTGAGGCCTGCTCGAGAGTCGGAAAACCTGATTTATTAGTGTACGCACCAGAAGGAAAAACACAAAAAAATGTTTATCTAAAAGCACTTCAATAAACATAATTAAAACACAAAACCTTGTTTCTTTAAGTGGTATTGCAACGCATACCGTATATGCGCTGGTAATTTAATAAAAACCCTTAAAATGATTAAGAAATTGGGTCAATTTAATTATGATAACAATTTATAAAATATACATTATAGCATAACAAATAAAATGGATACTACAAACTAAACTATATTCGAGACAAGTTTGGGATAACTGCTGCATTGCTAAATCAAGTGACTTAGGTTTTCAAAAGTAGGTCCAGTGAATTAAATTTAAGAGGGCATTACCAGAGAAAACCGGAAATACGTCATTTTCTAAAAAGATTTTAGACGTATTGACTCTTTTCCACAAAAAATTATAAATGGATTTCGAAAGATTGTTCTTTTATCTAGCATTTGTATGTAATAAATTTTGAGAATTTTTTAAAATTTTTAGTATAATAAGGTTATTCCATAAGTCGTTGGCAGATTTGTTAAATTTTCAAAAAAGTTTTTGTATTATACCACACACATTTCAAATAATATAATCATGCAGTAAAATAAATCAATACATTATCTAGCAAACGCATGTTTTAGAATTTTAATTTTAGTTTCAATAAAATCATTAAAAAAATATGTACGTACATGTGTTTCTTGACGAAAATTGGTCCATTTGTGTATTTATTTGCGCACTTACAAACTAATATA
Source organism: Limnephilus marmoratus (assembly GCA_917880885.1). Lineage (NCBI taxonomy): Eukaryota > Metazoa > Arthropoda > Insecta > Trichoptera > Limnephilidae > Limnephilus > Limnephilus marmoratus. The sequence continues at coordinate 56,947,472 of OU862911.1, read as the reverse complement.
TTTCTGATTTTTTTAACATTCTTATTAAATTTAGACATTATTAAAAAATGATAAATACTTATAATCAAAAAATAATTACAAAAAGTACATTATTTTAATAGTTTTATCATCACACCTTTCAGAATTTTTGGATGAAGGTATAAATTAAAGCTAATTTGGATTGAAATAAATTCGATATTGAGTTATAATTTTAAAAAGCTTGTACGGAGAATAATTAATCTTTCTCATTGTAACCGCCCTGCACGATCGTAAGAACAACTTTCGACGAAATGTGGATTTTCGTCCGCTGGCTGGTTAAACGCTCTTAAAGCATTTTTTTACCCAGGTCAACTGGAGTCTAGAGTCTGGATAACCACATAAAATAATTTTCTATGGACGGGAGGTCATTGATCACCCAATGAAGGAAATTTATATTTTAAATATTAAATAGATACTAGAAGGTAAGAAATCGACGGTTACGCGTTGGTCGGTCAATGATTGACCACCCCACGGGGCTACGTGAGTATAATGTAAATGTGCACTTTATATTATGCGATTTGTCTTTTCTACCAGAGGGGACGCCATTCTACCACACATTACTATATAAGCCACCGGTCGAGTCACGGCAAGTCAGTAGCTGTTGACAAGTTTTGCATTAGGCATCGACATATTATCACATTTCCAATAGGTAATATAGGATAACACATCTTCACATCATTTAATTATTTCATAAGTGTTTTTTCTTAACAACGCAGTGAAAGAGCAGGAAACGTGGAAAGTGTTTTAAAGTGCCTCTTTTAGGAATTCGGTGACGTTTTTAAATTAATATATATTTACCCCCACTTTTGACGGTTAGATATTTTAGAGAATTTAAGTTACGTGCTGATACAGTGGTTGTATAAACAAAAGATCCTGAATTTATTAAATATTTGGTAACTCGCACGTGTTTTATAAAAATATTTTGTTTTGTTTTGGGAAAATGTAAAGAACCGAATTGCTCTTTAAATTTTCAATTTTAAGCATTAGGTAGGTACTTGTGAATTTAAATTCGCTGTAAAAAATTACAATTGAAAATAGCCGTAAATCATAGATACCTACTTAAACTTTTCTTCCACAAGTTCTATAACGAAGGATTGGTTTAACTCATTTTTGAATTTTTTTTAAAGTTGTAATAATTATAATCAAATGGGGATAACAATGAAAAAAAACATGTTTATTATTTGTTCTGATGGTTTAGACACCTTATCTGGCTTCCATTGTAATACTTGATTAGGTCTAAAATGTTATTATTTTTCTACATTTTTTCTTATGATTTTAATATTTTATTGAAAGAAAAATCGTTTCAATTTAATTTTCTTTAAAGTGAGGATGTAAAGTAAAAATTATTTAAAAAAATTATTACGTTATCGTTGTTTTTATTTAAAAAAATTTCTAAAAATCAATAATTTTCTCTCTTCAACGCGTGCAATTTTTATGCATCAATATCTGCTGAGTTGAGAAAATCTACAATTCGCCTCACTGAAGAAATAGTTACTGTATTTTGACAGATTGGTTTTTGAGACATCTAAAAAAATATATTCCGACTTGTTTTATGAAATGTATTCTACAAATAATAGAACAAATTCTTTAAAAAAAATCCACTCCAAAATTTTGTCATCCGATAAATAATCGATTTGGATAAATCAATAATTAATTCAGATCATTCACAATATTGACGCAACTGTGGTAAGGGCCAGTTGTTTCACAGAAATTTAAATGTGACATTGTTATCAAATGGACATTCAGCGCCATTTTGTTTTTTCCATATTTGAAAGATCCCCATTAAACGCCGATTCTAGGTGCGTTTCAGCTTTTTATCAAATTGTCATAAGCTGACAAACTTAATCAGATATTAGTTGTCCTCTTCTGCTGATCAAAATTTGTTCATAAGTTGAAACGGACTTAGAATCGGCATTTAACACGGACCTTTCAACTGTCAAAAAAAAATGGTGCTGAATGGCCAGTCAAATGACAATGTTATGTATGACTTTTTGTGAAACAAACCGTGCAGTGTTTTAGAACCGAATTTTAGTATTCAAAATCTATTCAATTATTGGGATAATAGAAATATTAAAAAAATTGCGTCGTTCATAATAATAACCGACTAATATTTTGCCGATGTTTATCAGGCCCCCTAGCATGGTCGATCGATATATGTTTTATCGAAAATGTCGGTAACTTGCCATCGCTCCCGAGCACGACTGCAGGCCGCTAACGAATAAACAAGAGTTTACGTCAAATATATTAGGAACCCCTAGTCATCGTGAACTATTGTTTGTTCGTTTGCGGCCTGCAGTCGTGCTCGGGAGCGATGGCAAGTTACCGACATTTTGGATAAAACCTATATCGATCGACCATGCTAGGACCCCAGATCTATCTTTATCAACTAAGAACGAAAATGCCATGCAAAAGCTTCGGTACCATTTTAAACAAAACTATTTTTTCATTAAAGAAGAAGGTAACAATAATAATCTAAACGAAAATATGAAAGAGAACAAGACACAGAAAAATAGAAAAAGATGATGGTTGCAACTGCGACTCGAACCCAGAACCTTCCGTTTAACCGGGACGTGCGCGTTTATCAATTCCGCCATTGCCACTGTCTGTCAAACCGTCATATTAGTCTTCCATATTTTCGTTTAGATTATTATTATTATCTTCTTCTTCTTCAATCATATATTACTTTGATGGGAATAACCTTAAAAAGTTAAAATAATAGAGTTTTTCTTATAAAAAATTGAAAACTATTTTTGATTGATCACGATTATTTATATATTCGTTATTAACTTTATAACCAATTCTATTTGAAAGACAACATATCAAAGCTATATCATAATATTTTAATACAACTTTTCAATCTTAGAATCTTTAGAGTTTTGTTTAGAAAAGCAAGGATATTTTTTAGTAATTTCTCACCTGTTTCATAAAAATATTCTGGTCAATTTAAAAAATATATTGAAGTCACCAAACGCAGTTTTCATTACGATACATATTCCTATTGCATTAATTACCGCTAACCTGTAGCATTTCGACAGGTAATTTGCATACAATAAGAAAAACTTTACGATGGCTCAATATAATCATTTAGTTATCGATTTATTGACCCGAAGTCGCCGGGTCGGGGGTCATGTAGACAATGGAAATTGGAAATTTTAATTTAAACCAGCTCACATTAATCGTAAACTATTTGTTTAGAATTCTACTAACCTCTTAGACCTGTAGAAAGATAAAATATTATTCTCTTACGACCCATTTTCTATTTTTGTTTGCAGTACGAAATACATTTACACTATTGTTTCATATTTTGTGATATGGTATAAATTAAAACAAACCGTGAATTTAGAAATTAAATCATAGACTATAATTTTCATTTGCACTTGTAGTCCGACTGTTAATCTGGTAGGACCTTTTCATTCACGTAAATATTTTAATATTTTGACTTGATTATTTTTTTAACTAAATTTCGTTTCATTAAGCAAAAGATTCGTTGAATTGGAGTTTTATTTTATGACGTATATAACTGCTGAATATGTTTTTACTTTATTTAGAATTGAACTGAATAAATTAAATCGTGAATTCTTCAAAAAAATACTTATATTTTTTCGTTCAATTAACTAATTTAATCTGCTTTGATTTGAATGCATTTTGAACAAAATTACTCCAATCATATCACCGAACTTGATTGTTTGTAATTGTACGCATCTTGGATTTGTTCAATTCTCTTTATTTTTTTTTACTTTTTAAAGCAAAGCAAACATTCCCGAGTTACGAATAACCTGACAATATATGATAATCTCCTACTACCACGACGGTAAGCGCAAAATGTTGCTTGTGTCATGATGGAGGATTTAGCCAGCCGAGGAATTAAACTCATCCACTGACCGGTCAATTCAAAATCAAACTCTTTAAATCAATTCTCGAAAACTGAATCATTCACCTCCTTCGTCATCTTTCTCATGGTAGAAATCTCTAACAAGAAGTTAGCGTTAATGTCAGGTATTTACGTAAATAATCAAGAACTCAAAAAGCGATGAAGTACCTGCCTATAATATAATACTGTTTTACAAGAAAATTATTTTAAATCTGAATTTTAAATGTGAATTTCTTTGGGCTAATCTATCTGATTTTCCATTTTCATTTACAAAAAACCTTATTATCAAACTAACTGGATTCACGAGTACTAACATAATACTCGTGATTTTTCACAGGTTTGCGCTAGTTATTCATAAAAATTCAGACTTAGGCGAATTTAAAAAAGTTTTACAAATGCCTTATTCAAACTTCAAACCGCGAATGTTTTCTATAATAATATTTGCTTTTAAATGAGTTCTTGAAATTGCATATATGTTATAATTTATGGCTGATAATAGTGTGCTCTGTCCTTCCAAGATACCTATATTTTCTTTAATTAACTTGACAGGCAGGTCGAATCGTTATAATAGTAATAAATCCGTCATTATCAATAAAACAACTTTGTTTATTTTTTCAATAATACAGTCGCATTAATAATAATTAACCTTATAGGTGTCGCCTACTATAAAATGTCTGCGGTAATTTAACCACCTTTTAAATACAAATGACACATCAGATTTCCGCATTGCACTGCATTATAAAAGCAATTATCTGTAATTATTATAGCCAGTAGTGGCCAAGAAGAAAAACAACTCTAATAATTTTTCCATTTTCCGAATAAGCGAATAAATTCCATTACGTCAGTTATTTAAAGTTGACAATTACCCCTGTCTGATATCTACGGAATGATTCAAATTACTTGATTACAATAATTAAACTGTAATCAAATATTAATATTGCCTTCCCATAGCAGCACACGTAGAATTTTATAATGGAAAATTATGTTTTCTCAGAAAAAGCTCTACATAATCGTATCCACAAGGCAGATAATTACGCAATAATGTCATTTCATCAATAAGAACAATCTAGAAATATTTAATTTGTTAGTATTAACTTGTTGAAGCCCATAAATGTCATTGTGATAGAAGGTTTAATTTAACCATTCTGATGGCCTCCGTGGACAAGAGGGAGGCTCTCGACTTGCAATTCGAAGGGCACGGATTCAAATCCCGCCTTGCATAAATAAATTTTACTTGTTTAATTTGTGTTATTACACAATAAAATAATTAATAATAATTTATTTGCAGCACGTTCCAGAATGGAAGACATTCTCAGTTTCGCCATAGTGTATGATCACCATTCGAAATTGAAACGATGCTTGAAATGGCTTTAGCCGTGTTTGGTGACCAGATCTAAATAGCCCCTCTCCACTACCATAAGCCTCACAACCTACCCCAATTGGAGAAGTGTCTCACTGATATTAGACCGGTGGAGGGCGTAGAGACTCTTGTGCGGTATTCACATAAAAAAATAAGACATTGTCGACAACTTATCATGTTCGCATTAAGGGTTGTTGATATTATCTCTTTCAACGATTAAAAATCAAACTTTAATTCGTCGAAAAAATTTAGACTTTGCGCAATAAATAACACAATATAATATCCACGTTTATTGACTAAAGTAATTATTTGTTTCTTAAAGTTGGTTAAGTAAGGGAGATCACTTGATCCCCTTTTTTGGAGTCATATTTTTTCTCATACTTTGCTCACGGTGTTTATTTTTAGGTAGATAATTGCAATTGCCTAGCCTTTGTTGCTCATTCACAGCAACGCATTATTAACGTAAATCAAAATATAAAAAAAAAATGAAAATGATCAAATACTCCCAGCAAGGAAGACTTGGTCAGGGGTCCAATTTAGTCAAATTTTAAAGTAAAAAAAGTATTTACACATACACGGTGTCCGGTAACTGAAAGTACAAGCGCGACAATTGGAGTCGATTTTGTGTCGATTCAGTTTTTTTATTTGAACATTCGTTTTCGTGTAAATCAACGCTGGAATTTTTGGTCAAATTTTTAAAAATCTGTCGCCAGGGGTTAATACAAATGTTTAATGTATATTAAAATGCGTCAAGCGTAAACTCGGCCTCAAAACTATTTAAACCTTAAGTTACAGATTTTTTTTAAATAATCGAAAAGCTTAAATCGAAAATAAAAAAAAAGTTTATTGGGTATCACGATTTTGGGTACCACTAATTTAGCTAAGAAAATCTTTACTTACCTCGTAAATATCTGCAGAGGTTCGTAAAATTACCGAAAAACTTTCTGAAGAATTTTAAATCGGTGTTAATAACAGTGCGAAAACTAACCACTTTCACTAGTGATAGTAGGCATATGAAACACTTTCCAGAATACTTGTGCTTTTTCCTTTCATAAAAACATTTCATCGTTTTACGGTGATCAACACAACAATGATATTAATTTTCGTTTGTTGTATTTGGTCAGTGTACAAATAGGGTAAGATGGGCATCTCTACAGCAACCGCGGGGATGGAAGCCGCCCCCGGCCTAATCAATGCCTCCAGCATCTTCTATATGCTCCTGCTGCCCGCGCTGGTGCTCTGGTATGTCTACTGGAAGGTCTCCCGTAGGCACATGATGGAACTTGCCGAGAAACTGCCCGGACCCAAAGGATTGCCCTTCCTGGGAAATGCGCTGGAGTTCACTGGCTCATCTCACAGTAAGTTCATTCTTTTACTGTTAGTAGGTTTTCTATTCCGAGTACTGACATGACTCCGAACATAGAATAAAGAATATATAACACTGGAAGTGTCTTCCGTACAAATTTGAGTGGAAACTATGTGCCATTGACTTATTACCTCGCGGTTTATCTCTCTTACACTTGCCTGAAATTGTACATATATCGCTATCGCATTTGAGTTTCGTAATCAGGTGAAACACAGTTTCCTATGGAAATGTAGGCCAAAATCAGGCCTACAATTGGATCAAGAAATACGCCGACAAGGCTCGTCTTGTGTTATTATTTATTCTATATGACTGAACAAGGAAATCCTGGTGATTTAAGCTAACTGGTGATAAAAAAGCAATGTTTATGGGAGCTTCTGTGATATCTATTTATCAGTTGGGATTGTTCTTCATATACTTTACTAGCTGGTTCCCGGCATGCGTTGCTATGCCATTTAATAAAGAAATTGTTTCTCCCTGCATGTCCTTTCCCATTCGTCCCGTTCCCCTTCCTCTACTGCGTCCCACTCCGCCTCCTCCACCTTCCCTCTCCCCACTCAATTCCCCCCTTTCCTCCCTCCCGCGAACCCCCTACCCGAGTTTCCCACCCCCCTGCCGCCTTCCGTACAGGTATTCAGTTCAGTTCAGGTACATTCAGTTTTCAAACAGCTCGCGTGCCACGTATTGCATTTTTTTATACAAATTTCATAATGCCAGAGCTCACTAACAGTTTTATACACACCTTGTCCTGACAATAACGAACACAACAAAAAAGGAATTATCCAATTTGGTGCAGTCGTTCGGAAGTTATGCGCGTACATACATTTCGGCGATTCATTTTTATTTTTATATATAGATATAGATAGATAGATAGATAGATTAAAACCTTAGATAGAGAAAAGATATGTTACTGAAACAAAATGGTTACACTGAATGAGGTTCAGTAGACATTTTTAGCGGGCCATTCATACTATTTTATTTGTACCTACGCAAACTTTGAATGGCTACCCTTTTCATAAGTTGTGCTAAATTTGTCGTTCGGTTAGTATGAATGTAACGTCTTGTATTTTTATGAAGTCATTGCTTAAAATCTGTCACGACTAAGGACGGCTTGTTTCACAGAAGTTGAACAATTCATCAAAGTTAAAATTTAAAGCCCTATTCAAGTTTTGTTATTATCCAAGTACTGTAAAACAACTGACCCATGATGAATTGATAAATTATAGAACTTGTATAAAACTTACACAGATCCTGAAATTTCAACTTTGAAATTTGAACAATTCATCAATTTCTAAAGTTAATTTTCAATGTCTGTGAAAGTTCTATTCAAGTTGTTTTATTATATCATTATTAACTTAAATTTTACTTTGAAATTTGATTAAATTGTTAAAATTCTGCAAAACAATCCTGTCGGAAGTGTTTCATTGTTATTAAATTAAAAGTACTGTCGCAATGTACTTTTACATATATTGAAGACGTAATTACTTTTACCCTCGAAAATCAAACATTGGTTTGAACTTGTGTATTTTGATGATTGGAATGTGAAAAGTGGAACGTTTTTTATTCCGTTTTCATATTATTGAGTATGCAATTCTCTGCACAGGCATAGACGTTTTTGTTGTGTGTTTGCATTTCCACAGACAATTTAATAAATCTTCCAACGCATTAATATTTTTCCTTTGATCGTTCACGTTACCAATTATTCATTAGTAATTTAATCACCATGGAGTTAGGTGCACACATTGTGACCTTATGATCGAACTAACAATTAAAAAATAATAATAATTACTAGTTTCATACATTATGGGAAAATTTTAATTAATACTGCTACCACGGAGACGGTTTTTATCTAATTGTCAACTTCGTACTGTCATCACCTTCATGCGATAACTAATTACGAAAAAATAAAAATTATATATATAAAGATTATCTTACAACCTTCTAGAAACCTACTCAACTTTTAAGACATTCGCTACAAAAATCAAATAATATCAATTCGTTCAAGATTTGATTTAATTTAATAAAGGGAACGGTTGGGCAACTCTTTTCATACAAAACTTAATTTTGGATTTGGAAACTAAACTAAACCAAACTGAAAAAAAAAATTAATCAAAAGGTAATATTCAGTACGATTGCAAGCTACTTTATTTATGTGTTTTTTTTTAAATATAGGTAATTTGGAAATCAATTATTCACTTATTTGCGTAATTATTTGCGAGTTAATGATAATTATAAAAAAATGTTGAATTTAAAATTAATTAAAATATATATATATATATGTATAAATATTTTTAAAAAAACGACTGATTTACGTTATTAACACAAATTTGTCGTACTTACATAAATTAAAAATTCTACCTCTTCATAGCAATGCTTTTTTATTATGTTTTTTATTTTTTTATTTATTACCTTAATAGGTAGGATAAGATCATTTTTATAATAGTTATCATTAACTCACAAAAAAATACTCAAGTTGGTGACAAATTGATTTTTAATTACCTAGGTATATTTTCCGGTACAAAGCAAAAATAAATAAAATAGCACTTATCCTTACTATTTGCAATTCCTTTGATTAAAAAAATTATTTTTGTTTTGTTGGGTATTTTGAACTCATATCAAAAAATAAATTTTGTATGAAAAAGGTCGTGCAGCACTTCCCATAATGTTGAATAAATTCCCTTCTTTTGGAATATTTATTATTATAATATTAACTTTAGTTAAAACAAAACTTTATAAAGTTATATTAGTTTGGAGGTTTTCAGGTTTTCGAATTCAAACACTAGAAAGAAACAAGGAAATAAGGGAGTAACTTTGTGCTATCACCTTATAAATAAATGGTAATATTTAGATCTAGGAAGTATTAATGCAATATTATCTTATCCTCGTGAATTGTCCTTTATTTCTAACATTTCCGTCAGCCTGATCGTATATAACTGTCATAGGCTGTAAAAGTAACGTGAGGTTAGAACCAGTTTTCATTGGATTAAGAAAATCATTACATAAATGCACATTTCAATGATGTAGCGTAAGTTGAAGAATAATCGTTAGGCATATTCTAAGCCAGGCATGCCCACACTGCCGCCTAGTTGTAGACTTTTTGTGGCCCAAAATGAAGTTTTCAGCTTTTCATGTATTGGATTTTGGTATTCACACAAAAAATTTTAAAAAAAGTTCTCGTAAATTTATCACATTTTTGTTATATTTTGCGAAATTGGAACTTTCTTGTTATAAGTTCTAGGATTCTCGATGGAGGTTTTGAGTTATTGTGCCAGACGCATGGCCGCACTATTTACCTTCGCAATCAAACAGTATATTTTTTCCGCAATTTCTCAGGCGATCGAATGCAATTATCCCGATTTTAATAAGTGGAGGGTGAGTGCAAAGGACACCACACAGGCGTATATTTAGTATGCTATGCTTTCTAGCATTAATGGTCGCTGTTTCACATAACAGCATTTTGGACACCGAATTAACGGTAAAAACTAACAGTAATATCCACAATTTACCTGTATACCAAACGATTCGAGTTGGGCAACACTGTTCTAAACCATATGACTGAAATATAGTAGGTACCTAACTCGGGGTAATAATTGTAGACCAACATGTGAAATAAAAACAGACAACTAGCAAATTAATATAATTAATCAAAGGAAAGAATAAAGTATATGAAATCATTTTGACTATAAGCAACACACAACAATAATTTTGATCAAATACAAACAAGTATCTTTAAAATGTCAGATGTGCGATTTTGTAGTTTTGCAATAGAGCTGTTTAGGATCCCGTTTCTGCATTTTTGCTGTTTTTGAGATCAAGATATATTGTGAAGTCACGTAAAAATAATTTCAAATCCTTGTTATATTATTGAAAGTATAGGTACACTGTACACGGTACAGGTCATACGCCGATATTTCGTATTCGGCTCATAGAAGACATGAAGCAGTTTCTGTATGTGTATTATCCATTCATAAAACAATTAAGAAATTATTTGTATGCAACACGTAGTTTATAAATAGTAATTTACATACGAATTTCTTTCCACGACGCGCGACAAAGATTAACAAAGAGATCACTGAAGTTATTTGAATGGAAAAAAAAGTTTATTGAATAGTTAACGTACTTAACACACGTTTATCTAAGCAATGGTGTATTTTCACTGTGTTTTTTATTCTCGAAAAAAAAACAAGAAAAAAATTTCGATCATGAAGATAGTTTTATTTTATTTTTAGGTTTTAAATAAATAACTTTTCTGTAATGATTTAAAATGAGCCATTTTCGATTTGCCGCCAAATCAGCACGTTCGTTTTTATTAGTGAATTCGGCGGCGTTGACGTCACTCAACCAACGTTAGCGACAGCCGTCTTACCAGCCGGTGGCGATTTCTGTGTCATAATGTAATGACGATGTGGTCAGTTGGAATCATTTCGCAACGTGCGGTTTTTCAAATAAATAATTATAAATGAAAATATTAAAATTAAACTTGTTTAGTCAATGATCAGAATCAGAAAAATAAATTAAAAATGTTCCATACACTTTTTAACGCTATTCACAGTTTAAAAAAAATATTTAATGCTTCGAATCATGAAAAACTATTTAATGATATCATTCCTTGTATGTTAGTTGAATGTTTTGTTATGTCAGAGACGCCTGTTGGTTTGGTTCCACCGAGATGCCAATGCCATAACAAATCTATAGGTAGCAAAGACACGAGTGTTTCAACACTGTTTGATCGGCTTCTCGCTTTTCAACTTATCGGCAATCACGTCACGTACAAATCAAACCACGTAAAGGCTACCTGCAAAATCCTGAAGAATATCATTATTTAAAGAAGATTAAATAACACCAGAGTTTGAATCAAATGAGTCCTTGGCCGTGATATTCGTTTCGAATGCCATAAATATTATATAATTGATTATGTGTTTCAAGATTAAATAAAGATATTTATTTAAAACCTCAGTAAAAACTTGTGTGCATATCGTCGCATGCCTTTTACCTGCAAACAAAGCTGGTATTTATTTTTTAGAAGTAATCGTTTATTAAATAATATTTAGAACGTATAGTCTAAGTAAACTCATTGAAAATACATAATGGTCGATTAATAATATAACATATTAATTTGTTTTTGTAACTTTATTTAGATGAAAGCAAATGTTCATACATCTAGTATTAAAAAACATATAAAATACATAATAAAATAAATAGAGTCATAAAATTATAACGGAAAGAATACAGTTTAAAAAAGAAATACAGTTACTCCAGTTAGAAATACAAACAATAGGGTTTAAAACATACAGTTAATACAAATAAATACAATTCATAAATTTTTCTTAATGTATGTAGCACATGTTTTACGAAAAGTGCCAAGACTTGAGGCTTCCTTTATGGAATTTGGTAGGTTATTATAAAGTTTTTGACCTTTATAAAAAACACGCTGTTCTGTGTACACGTAAGTTTAGTTTTGGGAAGCCTGAAGTCTCGGCAACTCCTCGTAGGATAATTGTGAATATTAATGATTCATAAATCGTCATACATCATTAATTCTAGAACACACAATTGCTATAATCCAAAGCAAATCATTCCATTGACCCTAGTTCAAGGGATGCAAGTAATTACTAACAAGGTTACCAACAACTTTATGATTTGTGAAAAAATTCAAATGCGCATTAGGAAAATATAGAATCAATCAAGTGTGAAAATATCAATAATTCCTTATTACCTGTACGAAATTTAGATTATTATTATTTTCATTACTGTGGAAAGAATCTATTTCGGTGTTATTGACTACAATGGAAAATAAAAATATATTAATTTATGTAAACCAGATTGATAAATTTCCATTGTTATTGGCTCAATAATGAAAATAAGTTCGCAGGTGACAGTGTAAATTTCTTTGCAAAGCTCACAATGCTATTCATAAAACAATTATTAAAACGTTCACTTAAATCCCGTTTGTCATTGTTCACCGTGAAAATTTATTCAATTCCGAAAAATATATCGATATATAAATATTTAACAATGTGGACTTTATTATTGTGTACTAATTTAGTAAATATATCATTAGCATTCATTCTTTGACATCACAGAGTCACAGTGTAATATTTTTGGTCAAAACGCTTTAAAAGTTCGTAATTTACGGTACTTGTTCATATTATTAGACTTGAGTAAATAAATAAGTTATTATTATTTTTTTTTTTCTTTTCTTTATTCATTATATAACTTTTTATACAGTTTTTACAGGTGGTTCGACTACCATGCTAGGCACATGCCCGTATTATGGTAGTCGAATTATTAATATATAATTATATAAATGTAAGAATTGTTATTGGTTAATTTTTTAATTGGTTAAGTTTAGTTAGGTACAATGTTTTTATATAACAACGACTCCTTTAAGTGGTTTCAATAAAATAGATTTATATAAAAATAAACATATAAATAAACTATTCTTATTGTAGGCTGCTGTTTTGCTAAATAAAATAGGTACGTAAATACATGATAAGTAGATAAATAAATAATGACTACTTGTGGAGATGTTGAAAATAAGTCATCCAAATAATATTATTATGATAATTATCAAAAGATTTTTTTTTTTTTTTAATTTGAATGTAATAAAAATTTAAAATAATAGTGATAAAGCAAATTTACTAACTTTAAAGTAAACTTAACTGGTTGACTTCAGGCATTTTTAAAAATAGTTCCTCCCCTTTGTAAATAACCAATCCTGTACACTTTTGCTATAAAACTTATCAGTTTTCGATTTCCTAGTATCAATACTCAATGAGTTGAACATTTTGGGGGCAATGTAGGAGAACTGTCTGTGCGAAAGTTGTTTTAGTCGTAGGAATTATGCATTTTAGGTGTGACAAGTACCGAGTGTGAATTTTGTTTTGTGTTTTTTCCATCAAATCATTTTTTCATTATGTATAGGCAACTCAATTATGTTTGAACTCTACTTTTATTATCTAAGATTTGTTGTTTATTTATAATGGCAATACATGGTAGATTTTCAGAAGTGAACTATTCTGAACTAGGGTATTGTTTGGCTTGGAAAGCGATAATTAGTTTTATTCATCCACAACAATGGCAAGTAGCATTGAAGAATAATAGTGACATCACAAGTAAAGGAGTATATGTAGAAGGAACGATGTAATGATAAGGAGACTGTACTTCCTGTCATAGACATACGCAATATCAATAATTCATCAGCTGTAGTCTGTCTTTCCTAATCTGGTCTAATCATAATTCTTAAATACAGGGACACACATAGTATCGACAAGAGGCTGCGTGACTTTAGCATGTACGCTGACAGAACCAAAATAATAATACATCAACTTAATTCATTTTACAGAGGGTATTGATACTTAATAATAATAATATTTGGATAGCGCCGTTGATGTGAAATTTCATCCTAAGGGCGGAGTAAAAATTTATGATATACGAGTATTTCAACCATGCTCTGTTTTACTTCTAAATACAAACTAGACAAACTATTAAAACAACTTAAGGCTAACAGATTGCATCCATTTGTTCTTCGATCACTAATGCAAAACTATATGTACAATGCATTTGACCAATGAATGTGATGCTGCGATAAAATGTAGAAAATATACAGGTTCTTACTTACCTGTTCTTACTCACTTGAGATTAACACTGTTTATTGTTTATTAAAGAAATTTGGAATCAGTTTGCACGGTGAGGACATAGTTGGGAATTATTCATTGCTTCATTCTGGTGTATAAGTTTCATTTTCTTATAGGCATCAGCATGATTTTTGTTTGTACATTTTCAAAAAACATTTTTCTCACTGGTTTAGTGTGCACACAATTTTATACAGTTAATTTTTTTTAGTTAGCTTATTTTAGTAAGTTAAAGTTAATTTATTTTATTTATATATAAAATAGTTCCACTTATTGTGGTTTATCACAATCATGTGTATTATTTATTAGGTGGGTACTAAATTTTCACTTTTTTTATTTAAATATGCTTAATCTAGGTAGGATCCTTTTATTATTTTATTGTGAACTAAGCTATACATTGGATATCTTTGTACCGTAAACAATTCTGTGTTTATGACTTATTCTTTCATTTTAGTCTAATCTTATCTTTCTGTCTTGTGTGGTGTGTTTGGTTGTCTGTATTGTAAGGTAATTGGTCTCTAAAGCAAGTTGGTAGTGAATTGTTAAAAACTTGATAGATTAAATTTAAAACGATATAGAAAAATCTTTGCTAAGCTCTCATTATTCCTCATAGAAATACTCAGTACCTAGTGATTGACTTTTATTATACTTCAAATTTTGTCTCACAAAGAAATGCTGGATTATTTTGAGTTTTTATAGGCTACGTAAATTACTACAATAGAGAATACTAGAACAGTAGTATTTGTATGGTGGATCAATTTATCGTTTTATAAATTTCTAAACCTGGTTTTTTAATCGAAATATTTCCCAATTCTTCCAAGGAAAGACTCCTTCTTAGCCAAATTTTTTGCAATAAAAATCGGCATTCTCTTCAAGGCATATCTTTGGGTCTAGTATTATTTAGTACTTAATGACGTCCGTCGTAGTTTCTGTTACCATTGATCATGTACATTGTTTATTGTTTCTCACTAAGCAAATATGCCTGTGTGAGGTTAATAGCTTTAAAAAATAATAAAAATAACAGAAAATTACATCCTACTGATGAATATGAACTTAAGAAGAGCTTGATAAAAAAGCGTTAACTTATGTGAATGTGTTCTTTAGCACGAACATTGAAAGATTACGTGATTAACAATGGAAATAGAGTAATTAAGGACAGAAGCAAAGTTTGCTTAGAACAAGATCAACATATATATTGAAAGGAACTATTCCAAAACTTTGAAGGGATTCTTTGTGAAAAAAGTGAACTCCAAAATATTGGATACAAAAATACTACATGATAAGAGTCGTTCCACCAATATTTTACGAACATATCTAATATTTTTTAGTGATCGAGCTATGTTTGGAGTGTTCATCACTTACCTCATCAATCAAGATTCAGATCGATGTCTACAAGGATTTAAAATTATTCAGAGGTATTCATTGATTGGCTTCTTCCAGATATCTTCACTCGGATGTACGCCAAGAGTTTCCAGTTTGACAACGTTGTGAGACTCTGGGTCGGACCCAGGCTGATGGTGTTCCTCTTTCACCCCGATGATGTTGAGGTCATACTGAGCAGCCAGGTCTACCTTGACAAGTCTAAAGAGTACAAGTTCTTCGAGCCTTGGCTAGGAAATGGTCTTCTTATCAGCTCAGGTAAGAAACAATATTTTCACCAACTATTTTTTTTGATTCTCTACTTATACTGTTTGAACAAGATTAGTGTCAATTTTTCTTCTCTTTTCCTATCCTCATTGTAAAGTAAATTTGCACGTTTGATCGAAACAACTTTGATTCTGACTTCATGATTCGTGAATTATGAAGTCAATAGAAGTCAGAACATTAAAGATGTGACGTAGCGATCCTTCTAGGCAACAAATTATTCAATACCTATAGTCTGTAAATCACTCCCAGTGTGATCGACGGCGAGTTGATTCCTTCAAGAGAATCCACGCTGGTCGCCTGATACGTGACTGTTGTGGACTGTGTCCCTTAACACTGTGTTCACTCTCACTTCTATTTTTAATTTTTTTTTATTGGTATATAAAAAATAAGAGTAAAATATATGTGTTTATATGGAACTCATATTTTTTATATTACAAAAAAAATACTTCAGAGACTAGAATTATTCAAAGTCCCCCTCATCTGACGAGAACGATTAAACATATCCGATTTTATTTACATGGGACACTATTGCCTTTTCATAAATGTTTATATTTTTCTGTGTCTTGTTCTGTTTCATGTCTTGTTTAGGTTTATTAGTATATCTTCTACTTCAATTTTATACTACATTGATCGGCATAACCTTCAAAAGATTATAAAATTGATAATTAACAGGTTTTGGATTATTTAGAAAAGAAAATACTTGTCAATATCAATCAGCAAGTATTGTCGCGGACCTATTTCTGGAATTATTCTAATGTTCTAATTCTTGATTAACAGAATTTAAAATTGCTATTGTCTTTTTTGACTAGGTCAAAAGTGGCGTTCTCACCGCAAGCTGATTGCCCCTACCTTCCACTTGAACGTCCTGAAGAGTTTCATCGACCTCTTCAACGCCAACTCTCGCGCTGTGGTAGACAAGCTGAAGAAGGAAGGCCAGAAGACCTTCGACTGCCACGACTACATGAGCGAATGCACCGTAGAGATTCTGCTGGGTAAGTCGTATAAACAAAAGACTTTATTTTATTCGGTCACATTAGGTTGAACTTTACCAACTGTTAAACTTCAGATTGTTGATAATCCGAGGAGGGTTAATTTTGATAACAATGGACCATTGATTGTTGACACACGTTGTTTTCTAATTAATCTACCGAATTTATTATTTTCCATTTAACCTACTGAATCATTGTGAAATGATGAATGATTAATGATAACCTAACGTAACATAATCTAACTGTTAAACATCAGTTGGTTCATAATCCAAGGAAGGATAATTTTGACTCCAATGGACCTTTGATTGTTGACATGTGTTGTTTTCTAATTAATTACTGAATCATTCTGAAATAGTAAATGATTGATGATAATCCAACCTAACCTAACTGTTGAAATTCAGTTCGTTCGTAATCCAAGGAAGGATAATTTTGACTCCAATGGACCTTTGATTGTTGACATGTGTTGTTTTCTAATTAATTACTGAATCATTCTGAAATAGTAAATGATTGATGATAATCCAACCTAACCTAACTGTTGAAATTCAGTTCGTTCGTAATCCAAGGAAGGATAATTTTGATCCCAATGGATCTTTGATTATTGACCCACGTTGTTTTCTAATTAATCTACAGATTTATTCTGGAATGGTGATTAGTAATCATCGATGAAGATTAGATATTATTTAACTTTTTGTTTAGATAGTTTGGTTTTCTTAACGTTTTCACTTTTCATCCAAACATGCGATTAGAAGTAAATCATCTAGTTTCTGAGAATTGCAATGAAGGCGGAAGTGTAATGTGAGCATGAACAAGTTGTGGAACAGAAAACTGTAACTGGCAAGATTATGTACTAGTAAGAAGTGGGCCAGAACTGTTTTCACTTGCTACTGGTTTTATCAAAACAGTTTTATTATTTATTCAGTTAGAACAGGGTTGAACGGGGAACATTTTATCTATAGTAAATATTACAAACGAATTAAAAAATATTTACATCCGATGAGACATGAGGCGTACATACTTTTTGGAGGCATTGCTTTGTTTAGATCCTTGAACAATTGATGTTAGAACATTACAATATATTATCCATTTATTGAACTTGTGGCAATGGACGAGAATAGTCAAGGAGTTTCAGTAAACAACATGTTATGTTAATACCTGCGTACTGATAAAACGATTACATTCGTAACGATCGGAGTCTGAGCCTGCAGATATAAGAGGCCTCTCTAAGGACCTAGCGTAAGGTCTTCCGTAAGGCCTATCCCCGTCTATGGTAGACACCTTGGAAAAATTTCAGGGTTACATCGTAAAGCACTACATAATATTACTATTATGTAGTTGCATTTAATGATTCCAAATAAGATCAGCACGTACCAGCTTGATGTTATTAGTACTTAAGGTCAAATTCTTCGTTACGCATTGGTCAACGGTCAAGGAAACTATTTATTTAGCTCCAGGTATGCGTATTATGGATCTAAAAATTTTATTGTTATATCGGGTTTAATTTTCAGAAGCGTTGACATAATATTTAATTTTTAAAAAAGCAAACTTCCTCTCCCTCTAATAATATTTTTTATTGATAGAAATTAGCATCTACATGTTCAGTGTTCACATTGGTTTATAAATTAGATAAGTACATAAAGCGAACAACAGAAAATATTATTAAATTAAACAGTTGATAATATTTAAAGAATAGAAATAAAGTGTTATATGTGGAGGTTTCTCATAATCTGCCAGCCTGCTTTAAGGCAGTAATTTGCAAGTTAATTTATAATACCTACTATGAACATATTTATATTCACTCAATAGTTTGATAGCATTAAAAATTTGGAATTTGGGTGAGCACACCGGTAAAGGCCCTATCATTACTTTTGATCAAAACTTTTAGGCTACCTTTGAAATTGTCTTGTGAATCACATTTTTTTCCTGGAAGAATTTTGTAAAGTCTTGTCGCAAGTTTTCTAAAGTTTCGTTGACCAAAAATAGTATAAATAGGATGCGTTACAGGAATTTGTTGAAGGTCTTTCTATGTTAGGGAACGTACCCATACTACTTGACCAACTTTTTGCAATTTTTAACCCCCCCCCCCCCCCCCCCCCGGTGACCAAAAACCTAAGCCCGCCGCCGCTCATTTGTGCCAAGCGTGACATTTTGAAGACCCACCCCCCCCCCCTAAACGTGTCACATATTATGGGTACGTTCCCTTATGTAATGGTTATGCTTGTTTGAGCATCATATAAAATTACTAAAATAAAATTTCTTTTACCTACATAATAGCTGCTGTTTAAACACAAAAATACAAAGAAAGGAAAAAAAAAGCCCTGACCGGCAATAACATTAGTAAAATAATGGTAGATAAATCGTATAATGAATACGTAATAGAAATATGTGCAGTCGTGTACAAGGTGAGCCCAAAACTCTGGTATTAATTATTGATAAAAATTATAAAAAAGTACATTTTTCTTTAATAAAATTAATTAATACATATATTTTATAATATTATTTTCTTTCTTGCCAGAGCAATCCCGAGAAATTATTAACTCATTTCTGGACATAAGCAATCTATAAAGTGGGAGGTAATAGGTACAATTTTACAGAGGTATCAAGGGTATCAAAAATAAGTTTCAACGTACAATAAAAAAATTACAAAATAAAAAAAGAGAGGTTAAGTAGATCAAATAACGAGATGAGAGAAAAAAACAAGGAAGAAGCACGAACCCAAGGTAGGAATTTACAGAAATGTACTTGTCCGGTCGCACATATTTTACACATTTTGTAAACCGTTTTCTAAATATTATACAAAAAATACTAGTTGGGTAGGGGTACATTTATACATATTATTATTAAAAATAAATACAAAGCTATCATTTGAAACAAAAAAAAATTTGAATGGGACAAAATATTGACTCTTTTGTGTCACACTGTTACAAGATAAACAATGAACTAAACTTTCTCAGTTGTACGAGTACTACCATCCATTGATGATTGCAATTTTATTCATCGGAAAAGTAATTGACCTACTGTTAACGCAAGAACAACAGCGGATCGAGTCAAAGTTAGTTGTATCGTGAATACTAGGATGTGGGTGATTTTAACTTGAATAATTAATTTATTTAGTTTGCTGTAGTCATTGTGTTTTACTTTTCTTTTATCTGCATTATGTCACATGGGGTGAGATCTGCCAAAACTGCCTACCATAGAACTGTCACCAAGTTGGCGAGATTCGCTGGGCAGTTTGGCAAGATCACGGACATATGAATATATCTGGACCTGCCCTAAGTGATAAAAACGTATTATTTCCCCCTCCACATGGCGCCGGCTGTAGCTCCTCCTTGGAACCGGCTCGCTCCATGGGGAGGGGATATAGCCTCGCTTGAATCTAAAATGTGTGACGTCATCATTCTTGCCGTGAACAGCGAGAAGCTGACATCCATACATTTAACGAAATAACGGCAGCTTGTGCTATACAATATATCTACGTATCAATATGCACATAGAGAATGTGGGCGGTACTCCAATGTGCTCGTCGCTGGTTACAGGGGTAAGTAAATTATGAAACATTTGTAAAAGTGTTTTAACTAAACACGGCAAGAAAAAATTGATATGTGTATTGGCGCGAGTCTTTTTGGGGCGAGCATTTGGCCTTAGCAAATAAGTTTTGAACGTGGCAAGCAATTCGCGCTCCCATGTAAAAAGGTCTATTCATTCAAAGCAGATTTTGCTTTTAAGAACTAAATGGTGATATTGTAATGCGAGATGCCTATATACTGTCAGATTGATTGTTCAACGAATGACAGTCATCTTTCCCCCCTTTGCTCTCCATAGTTTGGTTTTACCCCTCACCTGTAACTGCTTGTCTATCCATTTGGATGTCTATGGGCAAGATCCAAGTTTTCCGCCACTTTTGAAGGTTATTAGGTAACTCATCCGATTTAATATGGACTGTGACATTATTAGTCATCTTTATGGAATAATACGTTGTTTTGCTGCAATGTCATTTTACTAGAAAATTTTCTGTGAAATTGATTCTTCGAAGTCAGTCGCCATGGGTAGACGTTTCAAAACATTGGCATTTTGAGTAAAAATCAAAAAACTTGTATGATATTATTTATAACCGTATTTGATGGAAGTGGTTTTTTGGGTATTGCACAATTAGACCACGGTGTTTTAAAAAATACATTCGAAATAATATTTGATTCTTATTTTTTTACATACCAACATAACAACCGATCACTTCCCTTTGTTTTTTCTCAAAGTCTTTATCGATAAATGAATATCGATATATAATCCATGATGATGTATATTTTACTACGCCAATTACTCCAGAGTTTAGATATTATTGTCATCACTCATACTTATTTATTTATTTCTATTCTTGAACACACACTTTATAAATTATTACATAGTTTTATATAGATAATAACTTTGGTATTAATAAAAAAAATGTTAATGATCCGTAACTGTATGTAAATAGGTTAGTAGTAGCATTTTGCGAACACCTCACTAGGCGAACCTGTGCTGAGGTATTGGGATTCAGTCCTATTCTGTCAACATTAGTTACTAATTTCGGTTTTGGGTGACTGTCTGTGACTCATCGTAATTCTGGTTCAATAAACTCACTTTTTTTTTTTTGAATTTTGATATTATCAAGAACTCCGCCGTGCGATGAAGTGTTTTTGTTCTTGTTTTGATGTGTTCTTTACATAAACTTTCAACATCACAGATCCTGCAATTATTATAATAACATGTGGTTTTCACGGGTCTGCGCTAGTATTATACTGTTACCCACAAATATTCGTGTAACTTTGTAGATGGAAGAGTTCTATTGTAAATAATTTACAATTTTGAACATTTTTAGGCGTAAACAAAAGATATGACAATGAGTACATCGATCATAGAAATGAAATGTTTTCATGTTGATTGCAGAGACCGCCATGGGAGTGAGCAAGAACACCCAGGACAAGAGCGGCTTCGAGTATGCTATGGCCGTGATGAAGATGTGCGACATCCTTCACTTGCGTCACACCAAGGTCTGGCTGCGACCCGACTTCCTCTTCAACCTCACCAAGCATGCCGCCAACCAGGTCAAGCTGCTTGACGTCATCCACGGACTAACCAAGAAGGTAGGCCCTCCCCTAAACGCATAATACCATGTTAATTTATTTTATTTATAATGTGCCTACGCCAAAGCAGACGGTTAACATTAAAAAATCGCAAAGAAATAACAACGAATAATCAATTATAAACCATCCAATAATATAAGAAAAACTAAACTACAATCCAAAACAACAACAAAGGCAAGAGATATTAAAGTTTATTGTTAAGTAATGTCTAGTGAAAACAAGACATTCGAGAAATTTTAGTAAAGTTCTGGGGGCTATTTATTATTATTAATTTTGCAACTAGGTGTAAAGTGGATATCAGCAGATATAGTCGACACATTCGCCATTATTGGGAGAAGGTTTAAGTTGATTCAAAAGAAAGGCATATGAAAATTTTCAGGGTTTCCTAGCAGATGGTGATTGATATTGATTTTGATTGTGTGCAAGAGGGAAGATTACCTAGGTTATTCATAGTTCTGAAAATAAATTGACGTCATTTTTGCCACGCCACAACCTTTATTTAAATGGAAATATTCTATGCATTTCTTAAAGCCGGTAAAGGGGTCTTCTTATAGTGACCAATCCCAAAGAATAGTGGATAAGGCCCGAGTTAGTTGCTTTTGAACTGATTCGATCCTTATTTTTTGAATCTCATGTATTCGGCTCCAAACTACAGAACCTTCCCTCTTCTGTGGCAGAACTGAACTCAACAATGCTGCGAATTGTATAAACGAAATGTTAGTGATTCGATACGATTGCATCATGATTTATATCGCATTGGACGCATGAAGGTTCAATTGTCTTCGGTACAGTATCTTTTCCCATTTCAACATCCTTTTCAAACTTAACAAAGCGTTCAGATATTATACTGGGACACCCTTGCCCCCATTTTGCAATGATTTATTCAAATATCAAGGGCCAAAACTATTCGTAACACCGCAAAAACGACAAAGATAAAATCACATAGAAACGCCATCCGGTGTGTAATGGACGTAATGGTCTTCTGTTTTGGCTGGTGTCGGGATTCTACAGGTTTTATAATTTTGAAGATTTTACGTGATGGACATTATAATAAAAGCTTTACAGATTTCGTAATTCATATCGTCAGACACTTCGACTACGGAAAGACTTTCTACTTGACGTTGCATATTGATTGTATTTATTGTGTGTAATTTTATAGGTATATAATTCAAAGCATTTAGTTTTTTAGTGTTTACAAGAGGTAGTCCCATAAAAATACTATACTACAGATCTAGTTATGAGTTACTTAGTTTTTGCATTATTCGAGAAAAAAATCGTAATATATTAATATTTAGAGGACATTTAAACCGCGTTTGCTTTAATGTCTTGTTTACTTTTATTACATATTGTGATGAACCTGTTGTTCTCTGTTATCACCCCCTTTCAAATGTCTCTGAAATGCACTTCCAGTGCATTTCGTAAACTTTCAATTTATTTTCCAAACGCTTCACCCCTCCCCCCCCTACTTTATGATGCCACAGTCACATAGTGCAAAGGAAAATATTTTTCTCGCTGAATTGTTCCTTTTTATTTATTTGTTTAGTGGAAGCTCCTCGCCATCTGAAACGAACGTACATTAGAGTAATAGGTCATGTAGGAACTGCTAGAGCGGAATTCAATTCAAACGAATCCTTTTCAAAACAGTTGGCTAACTGCCAACCTTCAGAAAACATATTTAAAAGATATTACGTGAAATATTTTCGTAGATACGAATGGAATAGGAGAACATTAGAACAGAAACAGTACCCACAGGCTAAAGTATATATTTGGAAAAAAAACGGTGAAAATTAAATTTCGTGGTGGGCACTTACCTATTAGCTCCTAGGGACTGGTTTATTTTGATTGATTCCAATTAGTTATGAATTATTTTTAAAATCTTTTTCGTTTCGGACAGAGGTAAAATTATACGTTACAGATTATTATCAAATCTTTATACACTGATTTTTATATAATTAATTCAATTATTCCAACCCTAAGGTTGGTTGGAACAATCAGACTAAATAGGGTGTCTTGTGAAAAAGTGCACAAACTTCGGGAGGTGATTTTACATGATGGTAAAAGTAAAATAGATGAATAAATAGTAAAATAGATTTTTTAGAAATTACAATGTTTTTTTAACCCACAAAAAAATATTTTTCCATAAAAGAATATTCTTTTCAATTTCTTATAAGAAAACTCTCTTTTTATAAATTTTGAAGGTTATTTCCATCAATATAATATATCATTAAAGAAGAAGATAACAATAATAATCGAAATGAAAGAGAACAAGACACAGAAAAAAAGAAAAAGATAATGGTCGCAACTGGGACTCGAACCCAGAACCTCATGTCTAACCGGGACGTGCGCGTTTACTAATTCCGCCATTGCCGCCTTCTGTGGAGGTCCTTAAAACTTGTTGGAATTTCGCGTTTTACTTGTACTCTCATGTATAATCACCTCCCGAAGTTTGTGCACTCTATCCCCGGATACCCTGTATATAGCGTTATTGACAACATGTTTCTTGATTTTCTTGTGTTTGAACTATTTGTTAGTGGTTTTTAGTAGGTTGCGGTAGTTATTGGACGGATAGCTGTTCAGGCAGCTAGGGTACTATTAAATATTTAAATTAATGTAGATTAAATTAGTGAATAACAGTGATGAATATAAATTAAAACAATCATTTTCATCAGGTCATCAAGAGGAAGAAGGAAGAGTTCGCCAAGGGACAGACTCCCTCATCAGCATCCATCATCGCCGAGAATCTGAGGAAGGAAGAGGCCGAGAACGCCGCCAGGGCTAGGGCAAAGGACACCAAGGACAAGAACGTCGTTGAAGGCCTCTCTTACGGACAGTCCGCTGGACTCAAAGACGATCTGGACGTAGACGATAATGATATCGGAGAGAAGAAGAGGTTGGCTTTCTTGGACCTGTTGCTGGAGAGCGCCCAGAATGGAGTGGTCATCACAGACACAGAGATCAAGGAACAGGTTGACACCATCATGTTTGAGGTGAGTTTTTTTTATTATTTTACATTCACTCCACACAGGATATCCCAGCTCACACCACCTTTGAGAAATCTGTGTAGCGAGTCGTGTTAAGGAAAAGAAGGAACACAAGTTAAGGTAAGGAAAAAATTTTGAGGGTTAATAGGAAACTGGGGATCAGCATGTCCAGAAGTGAAGGGCGTATGAATCCATCCCTCCTTCTGCCTCGAGATCCGGCTCGCCACGCAGCTGGTGAGCATACGCATCCACTGGCAATACCTGATCAAACCTTACCCCCATGAACCCGGATAACCCTGCTAATTCATCTAACTTAGCGAACCTCCTATTGCAGAAGTGTTTGTTATCCAAAAGTGGTTTTCGAGGCAGTATTACCAGTACCCGCTTCCCAAATGTAAATTGAGTTGAATAACTTTTTTGATTTCATTGCAATATAATTTTAGAAAATCTTTAGTTACTCGTATGTACCTAAAATAATTGGCACCAGTTTTAGTAGAAAAATCTAGTGTCGTTTTTTGTTATTAGTGAAATATTTAACATGTTATTTTTTTTACAGGGTCACGACACCACCGCTGCTGGAAGCAGTTTCTTCCTGTCTCTGATGGGAATCCACCAGCACTACCAGGATAAGGTCGTGGAGGAGCTGGACACCATCTTCGGAGACTCCGATAGGCCCGCCACCTTCCAGGACACCCTTGAGATGAAGTACCTCGAGAGATGCCTCATGGAGACCCTCAGGATGTATCCACCAGTGCCAATTATCGCCAGACAGATCAACGAAGACTTGAAACTGAGTAAGTACTGTAATAACACACTGATTTACCTACCTGGCATTCGTATAAACTTTAAGTGTATTTTAAGTGTTTCAAGGCCTTACGTTATTACCATCTTGGCTGGAATCTTCTTGGCTTAGGATTCTGTCATATTCAAGTAGTGCCTGGTTTTCCTACTGTGTCCTTGCGTTTTTGAACCTATGAACAATCTAAGCAACTAAGCGCTTAGTCCTTAGCAATTAAAGTATGTACATTAACCGTAGAATAAAGAAGAACACAAGAAATATAATTTGAGCGTGTTTTGTGATCCGACGATCTATTCGATCGCGCCTTAAATATAAAATACATAAATTCGATTAATTATGAAATTTTCAATTCGACCAAGTATAATTGCGAAATTATAAGATTTCAGGCAATTTAAGAGAGATAACATTGACATGTTAGTCAGTGGCGACATTGTTTTTTCATTGAAATCTACATGTAAGGCATATCTAGTGTGTATTATCTAAATTTTCAGTGTCATTAACCTTTCAGAATCGGGTAACTATACCGTTCCCGCTGGAGCCACCATCGTAATTGGAACCTTCAAGGTGCACCGCAGAGAGGACATCTACCCCAACCCCAACGTATACAACCCTGACAACTTCCTCCCTGAAAAATGCGCCAACAGGCACTACTACGCTTTCGTACCCTTCTCTGCTGGACCAAGGAGCTGCGTCGGTAAGGCACCAGTTTAATAACTCACCTTTTAAAGTATTGGGATTGCATTAAATAATAGTATTAAGAGAATCATTCGTATTTCTAATCCAACCACTACAAACTTTCAAATGGTCTTGACCACTGCCTATTGCCATAATAAGTAACGTACGCTAGTATTTGACAGAAGCCATCATACTAATGATTGTATTGATTGTAAGGCACAAATTGCCTCGTAAAAACTATCAAGTTTGGCGGTTGACTCATGCTATCCGTGGCAATCATATTAATCGTGAGAACAACAATCATGCAGTAAAATAAGTGTGACATTATGATTTCAATGAATGAAATAATCACAAATGGGCTGATTCAATTGGTTTCTGGAACACCTGTTATACACGATGTGAGCTATGACATATACCTACCCAACATTTTATGATTTATATTGACCGTTCTCTCCAGACCTTCAACAAAAGCAGACACTGATAGGTCCGCTTCGATGCTGCAATGCAGCAATTTATCTTTCTGTTACATGTGTCATTTATCGGAGGCACGCCTTTTTATCTGAATGGCACCATGGTGATTAAAATTTTGTGTTTTTCAGGTCGCAAGTACGCCATGTTGAAGCTGAAGATCATCCTCTCCACCATCCTTAGGAACTTCCGCGTCATCTCCGACATCACCGAGGAGCAGTTTAAGCTGCAGGGAGACGTTATCCTCAAGCGTGAGGAAGGATTCAAGGTTCGCCTGCAGCCTCGCAAGAGGACCACTGTGGTAGCATAGGCAACGAGCATCTTACTGCCTGCTGCTTTCTCTCCAACAGCCAACACTACTTAAGACCTTAGGATTATAATTTTATTGAGATACGGTAATATTTTTGGGTAGCAACATAAAAATATGAATCATTTATCTTAGTATATCTCAATATTTGTTTTTTGAATGCATTGTAATATAATATCATTTGTGTTTTTAAATTCGTGGGGATTTCCATTGTGATAATATGATTGTAAGCAATTTAAAACCTTTTCATTGTTTATTTTTGACCAGACCGGTTTCAACCTGCCAGATTGACGATGACTTTGGCAGGCGAGAACGGTAACAAAAAACAACTTTTGAAAACGGGAAAAAATGTTTTTAATCATTTTGTATATTATCTATTTAAGATTTTTTGCACATATCCAAAAGTAATGTTTTATGACTAACACGAATATTTCAACATTTTTGTCAAATTTTAAGATATTTAATATATTTTTTAAATAATTGGTTTATAAATTATATATTATTATGTAAATATATTATAAGATAATTTTTATTTATTATTTTGCTGATCGCATTGTATTCTGTTCTAGCACGTAATTCATATACACCCATGTGATCTATATTTAATCATTTTATACCCTTTTAAATCTCTGTAGGCAATAGTCAAGGATGATGGTTGAAATATTATTTTTTGTTAAACAATAAAAAGGACGTTGTTTTTAAATGCTTTTTTTTTATTTTATTATCAAGTGTAATATAGTCCTTACCTACTTCCCATTAATTATAAAAAATATGTACCAGGTAGTTACCGCTGAATTGAAAATCGAACGAAACATAAAAGAATATGTTTTAAACGCCAGATTCAAAGAAATAGCATTTCGTCAAGTATATTACGTTTGCTGATCATATCATCTGAATAATTTTTTTAATTTATTGAGTTATTGCACAAAAATGGAGAACAGACATGAGATGAAGGGTATTGGCTGCTTGCAGGGGAAGAATCTGTTGACCTATAGAGAAGATGTTTTAAAGGATATTGAAGACCTTAGTCCCAGAAGTCTGAGATGGTAAAATATAAAATACTTATTATGAGCAATAATTTTTAGCCTGAAACACTCATCTACATTGAAAACATCGGCTAAATTTCGGTTTAGGGGCGAAATTCCTAGAAAATCAAACTAATAATTTTTAGACTAATTTGGGGTCGGGGAATCCGAATCTGAAAGAATTAGGCGGCGGCAAGCAATATTAACTGAATTACACGACTTTAAAAAAATTTATACACATACAGGAAAATAGCCATTTTGGAAGCATTTTGTTTCCTAGAAAATCAAACTAGTCATTTTTATACTAACTATGGGCCGGGGAATCCGAATCTGAAAGAATTAGGCGGCGGCAAGCAATAATAACTGAATTAAACGACTTTAAAATTTTCTATACACACTAAGGTGGTCCAGGCCTGTATAGTAAATTTTGTTTTTTCAAATATAGATGTAGCCACCCATTTTATTTGTTACACCTATCATTCCTATTATGTGTAAAAAATTTCAGCCCCCTATCTTATATACAAGGGGGTGCTCATCGAATTAGAAGTTTCTGACAAAAGTTCTGGATTTTAAATAAAACACGTAATTTAAGGTTTATTAATATTACAAGTATTTTAGTCACATAAGTATAAAACGTATTTAAATTTGAACACAATTTGGTAACAAAGCAATAATTAACATAATATTAGTCGCAATCTTTCAAAACCATGTTTGTTAACTCCATTTTGAATGTTTCAGTAGAAACGATTTTTCTGTTTTGTTCAACGATGTGAAGTAAAAATTGCTTTTCTTTCTCATTCTTAGTGAGTATCGTGATGTAATCTTCAAATAGTTTAACACCTCTCTCCGCTGTATCATTATCACAACACGCATATTTTTGACTCAGCTTTTACCTTGATGGAAATCAACACTGTTATTCCAAGTCTTAGGAGGTAATTACAAGAAAGAGTCCGTGATATCAAGAACTAACAGCGTTTTCAACGTTCTTTGTGTTGCAAAAGCTTCTAATGTAACCTCTGAGGCAAGCTTAGCAGAATCACCTCGTACTGAAGGATTACCGCCATCAGAATTTATTTTTTGAACAACGGCCTGTTTCTCAGCATCAGACAGCTTCTCAGAAAACAAGGTAAATGAGGCTAGTTCATCTGACAAATACCATAAGTGACGCTTTAAGACACCCCTAGCTGCTATACTGATTTCGGAATCAATGGCTTCGTACAATTTTAAGCTATTCCAAAGTATTAAGTCATTTACTGGCGCATCTGCTACCAAAGACGCTTCGATTCAAACTTTGGTGTAGATGATAACTAACAAATCGAACAATTTGTTTTTCTTCTCTCTTGATTAGTTTAAATCGTATTACGATCAAGCGCACTGGTAACGTATTGTGTAAATATGTCACTTGTAGACAGCTCAACGCACTACAAACTCATCTTTGGACTTATCCTCTAATATGCTAGCTTTACTAGAAGTGCTACTGAAGCTGCACTCAAGTTCTAACTCTTGTCTCGACACCACCGAAGATGAAGCATTACTTTCAGCAGCCATTTCTTTCAATTCTTCAGATCTTTGTTTCCGTTTTAGAGAACTTTCTTCGACTTTTTCTAGTTTCTTGTCGGTTGAGGTCATAATCATCTTACGTTCTCATCTTTGATCGATGAGAAACGCTCTGTCTTCGGCAATTTTTATCAAATTCAAAGCGCTTGCATGGGCAAAAAAAGATTGTCTAGTTATTTTTAAAACAAATACACACCTTTTTTTGTGCTTCAGAATTTCTTCCTCTATTTTTATTCAATAGCAGCCAGTTCATAAGAAACTTAATCAGTTTTTCAATGCAGTGATTTTGTTGTCCGGTCGGAATACTAGATTTACTCCATAATTTTATAAGTTCTTGAATAAGTACATGCGCGGAATCTTTCACATTTTTGGAATCATTTAATATGTAATTTAACATTTAATATGTAGATGAACACATTTTACTACACTGATTCATTTCACAGTCTACTAAATAAGTATCAAATACTGTTCAAATTTGTCCATAAAACTCTTCAGTAGTTTATTTTAATATTTATTTAATAGTTTAACACACGAAATTGGCCTGTAGCAAAAAGTAAAAATTAAGCATTTTACATAAAAAAGTCAAAAACAACACTCGATTGAGCACCCCTTTCTACTTGAGTTATCTCGCTGAAATTTTACTATGTTATTTCTATGAATACGTGTAACAAATTCACGGGGTGGCCAAATGAAAAATAATAAAAAAAAAATTTTGGACCACCTTAATACACACACACATGAAAATAGTCATTTTGACACACGAAGTGCGAAGACCATAGAAAAACAAGATAACATAGATGTTTTTACCACACAAAATTAAGTGTTGCCATTAAGCAGTAACATCAATAACGTAAAATAACATGTTTATATTTTAAGTACTTATATTTTATAAATTTTACTCACTTTTGTATCACAAACCATGTTACATAAACCCAGTGTAGCGCGAGCGTATCGTGTAACCCAGCGTATCGTGACGCGAGCAGGCGGTATAAAGGGGCACAAACCATGTTACACAAACCTAGCGTAGCCGCTAAACTACTTGAAAACAGGGATGTTTTTTTGCCGTGACGCGAGCAGGCGGTATAAAGGGGCACAAACCATGTTACACAAACCTAGCGTAGCCGCTAAACTACTTGAAAACAGGGATGTTTTTTTGCCGTGACGCGAGCAGGTGGTATAAAGGGGCACAAACCATGTTACACAAACCTAGCGTAGCCGCTAAACTACTTGAAAACAGGGATGTTTTTTTGCCGTGACGCGAGCAGGCGGTATAAAGGGGCACAAACCATGTTTCACAAACCTAGCGTAGCCGCTAAACTACTTGAAAACAGGGATTTTTTTTGCCGTGACGCGAGCAGGCGGTATAAAGGGGCACAAACCATGTTACACAAACCTAGCGTTAGGTTAGGTTAGGTTACGCATTTTTAAGACTACGAATTTTCATACTTTTGGTTTAAGAATACGGCCGTTGAGATAGTCGTAATTCATAATATAGGGATAAATATTTTTGAGACTTGGTAACACTGCCAGCACATGTTCCTGTATATTAGTTTGAAACTTGTTCGATTTATTAGGTATGTTCGAAGATATTATTGTTTAATGGCAACACTTAATTTTGTGCGGTAAAAATATCTATGTTGTTTTTCTATGGACTTCGCACTTCGTGTGTCAAAATGACTATATTCATGTGTGTGTATATAGAAAATTTTAAAGTCGTTTAATTCAGTTATTATTGCTTGCCGCCGCCTAATTCTTTCAGATTCGGATACCCCGGCCCATAGTTAGTATAAAAATGACTAGTTTGATTTTCTAGGAAACAAAATGCTTCCAAAATGGCTATATTCCTGTATGTGTATAAAAATTTTTAAAGTCGTGTAATTCAGTTAATATTGCTTGCCGCCGCCTAATTCTTTCAGATTCGGATTCCCCGACCCCAAATTAGTATAAAAATAATTAGTTTGATTTTCTAGGAAATTCGCCCCTAAACCGAAATTTTTCCAAAACATCTCCCGAGAAAAGATATATGCCGCCGACGGGACTCAAACCCTTCCCTTCCTTCCCAACCCTTGCCTTCTGATTGTTTGATTGTAATTGTTGAATGAAACACTGAAAAAAATTATATATTTAAATATTTGGTGGGTAGGAGATAAGCCGACGTAGCTCAGTGGTAGAGCATTTGACCGGAAATCAGAAGGACGCGGGCTCGAGTCCCGTCGGCGGCATGTATCTTTTCTCGGGAGATTTTTTCAATGTGTTTTTCAGGCTAATAGTTATTGCTTATAATTATTGTTACCCTTTGTGCAATGCATAAAAATCTTGTCTTTAAACATTCGTTTATCAATTAAAAATTATAATTTATAATATACATTGGTCTATTCGGATCTAGAGGTTTACACACTGACTTTGACTCAATGAATTACAGGCAAAAAGTATAAATTATACTTGATCATTAGAGCTGACCTCACCACTTTCCCAATGGCGTTATAAGGAAACATTTCGATAAATTTCGGAAATTTTAAATGCTATAAAGGACAAAAATCCAAAAATGAGTTAATTGCCTATTTTTTTTTCTCTCTTTCGATCTGCGCCGTCGAAATGTTTCTAGGAAAATAAGGGCGCTTTGAGAAAAAAATTGTTTCTTAAAATCTATTCAATGTTATTTTATAATAAAAATTCTTATAATAATAAAATAATTGTAAGTCTACAAAAGGTGAACTCAAGACCGATTGGGCGAAATAATAGAAGAGAAAGACTTAGCCTGGGAAGACAGTAACTTAGTCAACCAAATTAAGTTATACGCCAGGCCCAAATCTACAAGAACCCTTAACATATTTTGGACTGAAATTTTTACAAATAATACTGGATATTTTAATCCTATATCTAGAATGTCTCGGTCATACAACGATCTTGTCAAAATACACAGTTCCATAGATATTTTTGCAAATAATATAACATATTTCAAAAAATATCTCCACAATTTGTGCACTTAAAAAAAAAAAAAAAGTTACATTAGATACTTTTCAGTAAATACTTTATAAATATTGTATACTTGTTGTTATTATGTATTTCAATTTTGTATTTAAGTTTTCAACTTATGTATAAATAATACTTGCGTTGTTTTTCAAGAGCTTGCTTCTGTGAAAATGCATATGTGAATAATGCAGACACATTAATCTAGGGATACTTATATTTGTATTTTAATTTATTATATACTACCCACAAAAATGTTATATAAATATCCTGTTTGTGTCTCAAATAAATAAATAAATAAAAAAAGACCAAGATTAAGATGGAGCGATATACTGGCACAAAACCGAGATGAGTGGAGGAAGACTCTTGAGGAGGCCAAGACCCACCAGGGGTTGTAGAGCCAACAGTGATGATGATGAAGTCTTCAAAAACAGGAGATAGATTTTTTGAAAAAAAATAAACAATTTTCTTTTGGCTCCCCTAAACAATTAACATTTTGTCCTATACGGTATTTCAAATCTCCGCGATCGAAATGGTTTTCTCCTTCACCGCACACGTCAAGATTCTATTTTTTCTTTAACGAAGCTACCTTTATTTAAACGACTCTAGACTCTAGACCCTCCAACGACCGTTCTTTAGGGGTTAGTAAGCAGCAGCGGCGTACC
The DNA here is from genome assembly GCA_917880885.1 of Limnephilus marmoratus. NCBI lineage: Eukaryota > Metazoa > Arthropoda > Insecta > Trichoptera > Limnephilidae > Limnephilus > Limnephilus marmoratus. The sequence continues at coordinate 56,914,026 of OU862911.1, read as the reverse complement.
TAGCATGGGTGGCACCCGGGGCGGATAACATGGTGTCACCCCCCCCCCCCTCCCTATTTTTTTTTTTTTTTTTACATGAGCTCCACACAGGAGGCCCTGAGGAAAATAATTTCCCTCAGAGCCTATGTCATCTTTGAGGATGCTGTGTGGAGGGTTTTTTTTAAGGAAAGGAAGGAGAGGAGAGTTCTGGGAAGGAAAAGGGTTTAAGGGGTGGGTAGGAATCTGGGGTTCAGTATGTCCTGGCCATCCGCCTCAAAGACCAAGACAAACCTCACCCCATTTCGACTTCATAAAAAAAAAACATTACCACCTAGCCAAAATGGATTCGTCCTGGGGGGTGGGGAGGGGGAGGGGGGGGGGGGAGAGGGGGGGTGGCTAGAGAAACTCAGATATAGGCTATTTTCGCCTATAAAAGACCGTCAGGCACAAGATTCTCAGCCCATTTCAGCTTTTTATTAAATTGTCATTCATAGGGGTGGTGCTGTTATGACGCTGATTTAACGGTCATAAGATGTGGAAGAGTTTTAAACACCCCAAGCTAAGATTGTTTGGCAGGTAATTAATTAGATGAAATAAACCGTGGTTTCTGAATCGATTTTACAATGATGACAGATTATGACCTTAAAACCAACACTAAATACGAAAACAGAAATTATCATAGCATTTCGTCGCCTTAGTTTTTAAATGTCCAAACGACTATTTTAGTTTTTATTCAATCTTCACTTTAAAATTAAAAATAAAGTATAAAAATTATAGTTAATCACTTAAGTAAGAATTATTTCTGCACCTTAAGGGATAAACCACACATAGCTATAGACTTAGCTATGGACTTACATGGTTTATCCTTTAGGGCAGCGGCCCGCAACGCGCGGCCCGCGGACGTCTTACTTGCGGCCGGTGAATGTTTTGTAGATAAGTTATAAATATCAAAATAAATGCATTTTTTTCTCTCTAAATTGGTAAGTGTAACAACTGACGGAGGCAGGAACATGAGTGGACAAAATAAGGGTTTGGTAGGTAGAATAAACAAAAGTGGCAGAGATAGGATGTGACATCCCATTATTCTTTCATTGCATTATCCACCAAGAAGCCTTATATTCCAAAGTCGTATCATGGAAAGAAGGAATGGACATCGTGGTATCGACTGTAAACAACATTAGAAAAAATGGGTTGACTCATCGTCAATTCCAGCAGTATTTGTGAGATACGGAAGCAGATCATGGAGATGTTGTTTATTTTTCTGAAGTGAGATTATGGTTGAATTATATTGATTTATGGTTGAAGTGAGAGGTGCAGTACAGTAATCTCAGAAAAGAAATCAACACTTTTATGAATGAAAAGGGCAAATCTATTCCAGAGCTAACAGATACTCAATGGTTAATAGATCTTGGATTTTTGACAGATGTAACTCAAGAATTAAATACGCTGAATGTACGGCTTCAAGGTAAAAGAAACTAATCTCTGATATGCACACAGACGTAAAGGCATTCCAAATGAAAAACAAACTCTTTATAAAATATACTGATGAAAAAAGGATCATTTTCCGAATTGTAAAAAGGCTATCGAGGAAGCTGGAATTAATTTTCATTGGAAAAATGATAAAATGAAGGATATTTTAATACAACTGCAAACTCAATTCAGCGACGGATTTTGTGATTTTAAGAAAGTTTCAAGCAAACTGAAAATTTTTGCAAACCCTTTTTTTGATATTGAAGATGTACCGAGTCATTTACAAATGAACATGATTGATCTCCAATCTAATGATGTTCTCAACAGCTCTTTCTATGAAATCTTGTTAAATTTTATGGCAGCTTGCCATCTGATTTTGAGGAATTGAAAAGGATTGCTCAGCAGTTCATTACAATTTTTGGTAGTACTTATTTATGCGAACATACTTTTTCAGTTGTCAATTACAGAAAAATAAATATGCTTCTCGTCTCACAGATGAGCATTTGAGAGACATTCTACGAATTGCAACTACAAATATGACATACAAGAAGTAGCCTCCCAAATGCAATCTCAGACATCACACTGAAATTTGTATAAAATCAGTTACCTATTTTAGCGTAGGGAGTGTGGCGAACCCATCGCTCAGGGAGTGGAAAACACAAAACTGCAATAGCCATCCCAAGCCAAGGTGTGAGCTACCGTGCTCAGGCTGAATGTCCTGGGGAACAGCGTCACGAACGGTGCCTCCGAGAAACAAGGTCGCATCTCGGAGTATTTAGACCTCACTCCAGCACTCAGGGCTCTGCTGGAGTGGACCTTCTATTTCCCTGGTAACTCGTGGGACATAAAAAATTGGACCATTCTAAAACTAGGGGCCTTTTGGGAACCTAGGAGTGCTGAGGCCACCTCTGTGGATTTCCTTCCTAGGGCCGTAGGAGGAACTAAGAGGAGAAACCGTGGAGAGGTGAGCTGAGGCCACCTCCATGAACTCTTCCCTTGTGGGGCCTTCAAGGAACCAAGGGGAAGGGCACCCTTCCAGCGCGGGGCCTTTGTGGAACCAAGGAGGAGTGAAGTGGAGAGATGATGTCCTCTTCCCATGTGGGGCCTTCGAGGAACCATGTAGGAGTGAAGAGGAGAAATGAGGCCATCTTGGTGAACTCTTCCTCTGTGGGGCCTTAAAGGAACCAAGGAGGAGAGATGAAGTTCTCTTCCCTCCTGGGGCCCTCGGGGAACCAAGGTGGAGTGGACTCTTCCCTTGTGAGGCCTTTAGGGTACCAAGGGGAGGTGGACTCTCCGTCGTGGAGCCTTCTGGGAACTAAGGAGAGGAGAGATGAAGCCCTCTTCCGTCGTGGGGCCTTCGTGGAACCAAGGAGGAGTGAGGAGGGGAAATGAGACCTGGGAAGACACATTGTCGGACCAGAAGATACAGCTTCATTTCGAATGGCAATCCTGGTGAACTTTATAAAAGGGACTGGATTACTGTCAAAGGAATGAGGTAAAATGGGAGATAGTACAATGGGTCTATGGCCTAAGTGCTCTCGGGAACTATATATATGTAAACCGTCTCCGATTATTTAAAAAAAAAGAAGAAAAAGTTACCTATTTAGTTACTTTGTAGTTTCATTAAATTTCTGAATGATTTACGGTGGTTATTTTTCTTGCTATAAAGCCCAAGTATTTTTTTTTTTTACATGAGCTCCACACAGGAGGCCCTGAGGAAAATAATGTCCCTGAGGGCCAATGTCATCTTTGGGGATGCTGTGTGGAGGGTTTTTTTAGGGAAAGGAAGGAGAGGAAAGTTATGGGAAGGAAAAGGGTTTAAGGGGTGGGTAGGAATCTGGGGTTCAGTGTGTCCTGGTCATCAGACGTAGACAAACCTCATCCCATGAACCCGGGCACCCCTGCTAAATCACCAAACGTAGCGAACCACTTGGGGTGACCTATGGCAGAGGTGTTGGTTATCCAATAAAGGTTCCCGGGGCGGCGGTACCCATTCCCGCCTCCCAAATTGAATAAGTATATAAACATAATGTAAGTATTACGTGTACGAATTAAATTCCGTATGTTTAAACAACTTCAACCAATTATACGTAGGTATATTGGGCTTCTAGGGTTAATATCACAAGTGCGACCCGCCTTTAGTATATTTTGCCAACTTGTGGCCCTTCCTGCCAAAAGGTTGCCGACCCCTGCTTTAGGGTACAGATTTAAACTAATGAGACCTTTATCTTTAAGGATTATCTTAAACTGAAGCTTAATCTTAAACACCTATCATAATATTTCATTGAATTAATGAAATAAAACCTTCTCCTCCTGTAAAATTTTATAATGGTCGTTTGGACAATTAAGAACTAAGGCGACGATTTGTTTTCCAGGTTTCAAGAACCCCACTACTTGTGTGTATTACATGAATTAGAGGAAGACGGCTATGTTGAAGCGGCTCTATTCATCAAAGATCTGATGGAAGAGAACGAAGAAGTCATCTTAGAAGACGATCTGGGCATAACTCCAAGGATATCGGAGAGTCCACTGTACATCAACTTGCTTCGGGAAATTCTGGTACGAGCAGAGGAAAGACACAGGGATCGTAAGTTTGATATTACGGAAGTGATTAAATACTCAATACGGTGGAGTGGTCGATGGAATTCGAATAAATGTGCAACGTGGTGCCCGGACAACTCAGAATAAAATCAACCCAACACCTCCTTTGAAAAGTCAAGTGAGAAAAAATATATATAAAAAGTTGGTTAAATCGGTTACGTGAGATTAGGTTATAGTATTTTTTTTCATGGCTTTTAATGACTTTTTGTTAAGTTAAGTGTTAAGTTGACTTGATTCTGAGTTGGTATGGAACCGTACAATGAACATAGTTCGAATCTAATCACAAACAGTACTTTATGAAATTATGTATATTTGTTACATAGCTTAGTAATGAACATTAAAAGCCTCGACACATTAACGACTTACCTACCAACTTTTTCATTGAGGAAAATAATTCCCTTCAGGGCCTGTGTCATCTTTGGGGATGCTTTGTGGAGAGTTTTTTTTAGAAAAGGAAGGAGAGAAAGTTATGGTAAGGAAAAGTTATGAGGTGTGGGTAGGAATCTGTGGGAATTTGTAGTAGCGGACGAATGAAACCAACAGAGAGAGTCCTGCTGGAGAGATGAAAACTTCAACCAGTCTCTCCCGATCCGGCCTACCATGCAGTTGGTGGGAAGACGCATCTGCCACCATGACCTTGACAAAGATCATCCAATGAACCCAAGCAACCCTGCTAAGTCACTTGAGGTGACCTGTGGCAGAGTTGTTGATTATCCAATAAATGGTTCCCTGGGCGGCTGTACCCATACCTGCCTCCAATATTAAGTATTTAGAACGTTATAGCCTAGGAACCTATGACCTTTAGACATTCCTCGGCTGGCTAAGCCCTCCATCACGACAAAAGCAACATTTTCCGCTTAATGTGGTGGTAGTAGGAGATTTTCAATCATTGTTGGGTTATTCGTAACCCGTTGCCTTTTTTTATAAAATTTGTTAAGTTTTTTAAATAAAATACAGTGTGCAATTCACACGCGGTAGAAGTGAAACCATCAGAAAACTAAAGTAGATAAGAGTAGGGAGGCTTCGAAACACCGCACAAAAAGGAGACCGATTATACTAGGTTTCTCATTCTCTCGCAGGCTAAATCCTGTAGATGTGTGTGGTTGTCTCGTTTTAGTGTCGTTGTTTTACGTTTCATCGAGTTTTAAACCACAACGGCGTTAAAGAAGTTTTACTTCAAAATTGAAGGAAAATATTCATCGTACAAAAAAAATATTATTTTCCACGATATGAAATTTTCATTGGCATGGTTCATGAATCTTTTTCACGAAAGGCTCAAAACATGAAGTTTTCGGTCGAATGTTGGATTTCAAGACAGAGCTACATTGAAAGTACAAATTTCGTAATAAAACTTTTTAGGTCACGGTTCGGGCACAAGTTTCATTACGTGAATGAAATTCTTATTTTCTCCGTCACGAATGATAGGAATAAGGAGTTGCTATAAAATGGTTCATTTCCATTTTTATCATCATATCATAGAACGCAGGTGTAAATTCAAGTATAGAAGCAAAAAAATAGGTTTTTCCTACTCATAAACTAGTCTTGCCTTATCACTATCATTTACGCTGAGTACACAGTTATGGGCGCACCGTGATCAAGTGTTTCATTTATCGGTTTCCGCGTTGTGTAGTCGACGTAACATTCCGATTCAGATGATCAGTGCTAGACCTCTTGGAGTCGTCTAGAACTTTTATCTCAATCATTTTATCTTGTACAGTATGGAATATAGAAACATATAGCGACGGTTATAAATGTACCCTTTCCTTGTCCCAGAGATCTTTTAAAATTTGGCCTCTTTGTAATTTTTTTACTAAAACTTCTTTACCCCGTTAGCGATTTGAAATTCAGATGAAACGGAAATGCGTCACTGAAATTTATTATTTGGCGGGTCCTCGGTTCTAATACAATGCGGAGAATCCGATAGCGCAGCGGGCAAGGCGCTCGACAAGTCTCAGCGGCCAGAGAGACAGACATCCAGCAAACGGATAACTGTATAAAAAGTTATATGATGAATAAAGAAAAGGAAAAAAAACGAAAACCAAAACAAATAAACATTTTTATTTTTGTGAAATCATTATCAAAAGAACAGGCAAAAGAAAAGAAAGCGACTTTCTAGTTTCACTTCTATCGCGTGTGAATTGCACACTCTGATTTTTTTATGTTAACCCTTGTCTGTTGTATCTACACAATAATAATCAAAAATAAAAAAAAAATCCAACAACGAAAAAGATCAATACTGAAACCAGGGTGTTACCATACCTTCAGATATTTTATAAATATTGATATACGGTGAAGCTTTGTTGAAATTTAATTTGGGAGTAATACTGGACTCAAGACTCAAGACTGACTTTCTAAAAGCACAAATCAAAAAAAATGCAACTGTTGGGAATAATAAGAGGATTCCTAAACACAGTCTCCAATAAAAAAATCTGAGTGTGCAATTCATACTAGGTAGAAGTAAAACCTTCAGAAAACTAGTAGACAAAAGTGGGGAGACTATGAAGTACTTTTTTTTATCAATGTGATGGATGAGTTTTTTCCTTATTTTTGTCGTCGAATTTCAGCGCACCTTTTCCCATACATTTGTTTATCTTATTAGTATTTGGTTTTTCTTCTTCGGAGTCGCTAGATGTCGCTTTCTTTTGTGTTTTTATTGCTTGAAGATTGGATATTGGTTTTATGATTTTAAAAATTTTTTTTTTGGATTTCAGCTTTGGCAGCTGAATATCTGGCCACTAAAAATGTTAATTTTATGGATTTTATTTTTTGTGAACCCATGGGTTATTATACCCATGGACAGCGCACAGCGTGTACCTTTGGACGTGTCCAAAGGAACCACGAATTCGAATACCTACTCCAAAATTTTTGAACCTAGAGAGGAAATCACACACTAAAAGACAGGAGAAACTTTTGACATTCCAGACACATTGATATCAGCACTGTTAAAAACACAAACCCAAAATCCATCAAATTGCCAAAATCCATCAAAATCATCAACTTTGCAATTTTTTAAATATTAATCTCAAATTGGTCCTCTCCTCCCTACAACACTTGAATTGAAAGTGACTAACCATGGAAGGAGGAAGGGAAAATGAAAGATTTTGACATATATGTCCAAGAAAAATGAAATTGGAGAAAAGTTTTGAAACATAAATAACTGTGTACCCATTTAAAGAACCACAGATATATGAATGTAATTCAAAATGCGTGCATGATGAAGAACCGGATAAAAAAAAAACAGAAAGAAGAATGACAAATCAATCAATCATTAACTTGTTAACCAGTTGAGAGTTTCCTTGTAATATCTCTCTCTTCCTCATAAAATACACTTGTAAGAACAGAAAAATAGAAAGCCATGTAGCTGTCAGAAGCATAACCACACCAGCCCTAAGTCTCTCCTCATCATTGTAATGTACATTTCCCACTTCCAGATGACCCCGTATCCGAGAGCAAAGAGTTGAGCCGCGGCGCCCTTCGCCTGCTGGACCTGGCTCTAGGGCGGCTACCAGGCACGCCGCCCTCCGCCCTGGCGCCGGCGCGGGGGCGGGGCTGGCTGTGGCTGGTCAGGAGGTTGCTGCTGGCCGCCCTCGGCCTGGCGCAGATGACCCGAATTGATGGAGGGGAGAGGGAAGCGTGTTGCCACTTCCTCTATGGCCGTTTTTTGCTGGAGCACTGTAAGTTATTTGATGAAATTAAATTTACAATAATGATTTTTTTTAATTGTTATGTTTTCCTGACTCGGTGCTGGATATTTAAAAGAAGAAAAAGGGACTAAGTATTTCTCGTTAAAATTGTAAAGCTGGACAATACGGCAGCGCCAGTGAGCCAAATGGTTCCGTGCCGAGACAAAGAGCCTAAGTCATCTTTGGGGATGTTGCGCGGAGAGTCCTTTTTTAAGGGAAGGAAGGGAGAGGATGGTAGGAAAATGTATGTTGTAAAGGTGGGTAGGATCTAGGGGTCAGAGTGTCCAGGAATGCTGCGTTGCAAGACGATGGGTGGAGATGATCAGCTGGAGAGGTCAAAAGGCCTTCCCAAACCGGCCTCTCCGGATTCGGCCCGCCACGCAGCTGAAGGGTATGCCCATCCGCCTCAGAGACCTGAACATACCTCATCTGATAAACCCGGGAACCCCTTCTAAGTCACCAAACACAGCGAACCACACGGGGTGACCTATGGTAGAGGTGTTGGTTATTCAATAAATGGTTCCCGGGAAGGCCGTACCCATACCCGCTCCCCAAATTGTGTGGGGAAATCAAACGTCTCGGCCTGCTTCAGCACGCTCCGCTTCATATTTGCTGAAATCCACCGAGCTAAGCCAAAACGTCATGTCTCGGCTCGGCCATATGTGGCAAAGCGCGCTCTTCCGTAAGTGTGAAATTCACGAGCCAAAAACCGTTCAGTTTGAATTCAGACCTCTAGTCGTAATGGCGCGTTCACACACGTCACTCGGATGAAGGTTTACTTGAGGAAATGTTTCATTTTCGTTTCACCGCATGTTTAGACGGTTCTTCGAAATAAGAATTCACTCGTCATCAGGCGCGGCCGGTGCCTCAAATTGTAGGTGGTTCACCAAGCCATTCATCAAAAACAAAAGGTTGATATTATATTTTTTTTTTAAATCTAGACATCATGCATAATTTTACATTATTTGGTATCTAAAAATATCATGTAACTGTAATAGTAAAAATATCGTGCGATGTAAAAACATGCTGATGTCTAGAGTTTAATAAAGTATCCTATGCTTGCAAAGTCGTGTTTTCTCCAATCATAAAAATTCTGATAAAAATGCGTATATGGGAATTGACCTGCCAGGTAAGTAGTTATGTTTTATGTATCTGTTTGTAAATTTAAATAATAAAAATACATATAGCCTAGGAACTCATAATAAATTGTACAACGCAACATAACTAAAACGGCGCTCTAGAAATTATCCAATTATTATAGAATTATTCTGGTATCAATATTTTTAGAAACATTTTACACTCCATTACTATTGATATTACATCTATTAGAAGGTTAGTGGAAAGGGTGGATGTGATATCCATTTAAAAATACTCAACCTTCCAAAGATAATAACAATAACACAATAATCCAATAATAATTAACACACAAGAAACGTTTCACTCTGCGGCGTGATCGCCAATATCGCTACTGTCGTTACTGACCCGTGAAGTTCACAATAATAGGTGACAACTTCGATCAATGGGTGACAAACAAAAAATAATGTCAAAAAGGTACATCCCTAGGGCTCGAACAAGATAATGTCACACGAGACGCATAGCTGACCCTTTGACTAATGGTTACATTTTAGAAGTGAAATATTATTACTTAATATTATCTTGTTCAAACCTTACTATCGCTGGAACCAAAGCTTCGGAATTTTTCCGAAGAATGCCGAAGCTCTTCGGGTCGGCCGGCCGTGCGGCGCCCGGTGAGCCAATTTTTAGTATGACATGTTTCTGACGTTTTGGGATTTTTTACTATGAGCATCATTCTAATTACGGGGCGCTTACTCTGGCGCACGGTTTGGCATTGTACCTACCTCGGTTCCTCGCTCCTAGCGGGTAGCCGCCGTAACTGGCGCGGGCGGGTGAGAACAATGCGTTTATTTGGCCGTAATACATTGTTAATTGTTAGATTGATAAATAATTATAATTAAATTTAAAGATTGTGCTCAATTTTATAAATAAACACATTACGTAGAAATACGATGAGTTGTAAAATGATGTTCAATTTTTTTGGCGGTTCAGCGCACCATTGCACGTTAGCGCCAGCCGCGCCTGCTCGTCATTCTCATTACAAAGTCGTCGAGCGCAGTCGCACGCGTTGGCCGGCTCTGAAGGCGAAAATTCAATACAAAAATATTTACGATTTCAAATTTACATTTCGGATAACGTCGAACTAAATTACGAGAAAATGGTGATTCTTATAAACATTAAATAAACATTATCAACACCATAAATTTATTGTTTATATGGTTAAATGATAACCTGAACACTGAAACTACTAGTATTTTTGCACCATGAAATTTTTTTAGGTTTTTATTGCAAGCCTCGGCTTGCAATAAAAACCATATAAATGGAATATTTGTAAACGTATCCAAAAACGAAAAACTGATTTTAAAAGGTGATGAAATATGCTTCCAAATTTTATTATTAGCAAGTAAACTTTTAAAAGTTTTTAAAATGGCACTCCTTGTTTTTTTTCTATCTAAAATTACTGGTAACGAAAAAAAACACATTTATTTAGTTAGACAAATGAATTATAAACATTTTTGTCACCTCACTTTTTTGTCGTTTCATATAAAAATAATTCATGAAAAATTCACAAAGTTTCATAATTTTTTTTTTCAAATTTCGATCGGAAATTTTGGTTTCATAAAAGTGTACATTCGTATTATTTTATGATTAATCGTCACATTGAATATATAGCGCGATGTTTTTTCTTTCCATTACCGTTTAGATCATATTTTTCGCTATGAAAGTAAGGGAGAAACAACGATTACTATGAGACGTGTATGAGTCATTTCGAAAAGCGAACAAAACGGAGCATTTTGACGTCTAAGCCGCTCCGACCACACGTGCTTACGCCAAAAAATTATCGGCCGACGCCCGACTGATTCGCGAATGAAATGACTGTTCACGTTCACACACATCATTCGCGTCACGATGTCATATCGTGATGTTAATTCCGGTTGCGAATAAACATTGATATCCAACATTATTGGAATGATTCATTCGTCACTGTCTCTCATCACTTTCGTTTCATCGCGTGTTCTAGAAAAATATAAACTCATTTTATGTATTTATGATATTTTTTCTTGCTTTGAAATAAACCTTTGTTGAAATTTTAGAAAAATAATTATCTATTTTATGTTCCCCTGTATGATTTTAGTTGCCAAGTTCGAGTTTATCGCTCAATGGCGTGTAAATCAAAATGACCAGGCTCTGAGTGGCAGGGCTCGGTCGTGTGCGTCCACCTAATTTTGACTGTGTCAAATAGCTCTGCCGTGTGTCCAGCTTAAGGCATAAAAAATAAAACTGTAATCTTCGCAAATAACGTTGCCTCCAACCTACACAATTTCTGTACGACAATGTTTCATTAATTTTACAGTTCAGTCTGATATGTTGTATTGTTCTAGTTCCAGACAAGGATACCGAAATCGCGGGGGAACATCTGATACTGGCTCGCCGGTTGTCTAATGGAATGGTAAGAAATACACCCCACATTAATTAAATGTATTACGTCTTCCTGAGTTCTTTTCAAGAGTAGCAAAAGAAATATGATTCCTTTTTCATTATTCAATAAAACTATAATCCATCGTTACCCAAAATACTAAATTCAATACATGAATAATATAATTAACACTTAATGTTAATAAATTATGTTACCTAGTTTTGTGTTGGACCATTAAATTTAAAAAATAAATTAAATCTTACTTTCAAACAATTTCTTAACAGAAACAGCCATATGTATGTACGTACGAACGACCTCCGTGAAAAAGCGGTCAGTTTTGCTCTGAGCCTCGAGTTTGCGGGTTTTATACACCGTAAAAAAACCGATCAAAATAATTTGTTTTGATGAAAAAATATGAATATGTGAACTTTATTCCAGAGTAATTCAGAGAAACAACGATTTCCTGACGCTTGCTCCCCCGTCAGTTTATCCCTCGTATAGTTTTTTAGATCTTCTTTTAGATTATTTTTTTAGATTTTTAGATTCTCTGAAGAGTTGATTCCCCCGACAATTGATCCGATGAACACTTAATCCCCGTAGTTTCTTCCATTATTTTAAAAACGATTTATTTATCGTAAATATTAAATCAATATTGTAAAATTGCTACCACCGAATTTAAATATACTCATCTAATGGTATATTTATAACGTTCACGGATGTTATGCATAAATACAAATATTTGATTGAAGAAACCGTGAGGGATCAAGAATCCGAGGGATCAACTGTCTGAGGAATTAACTGTCCAGGGGATCCGCTGTCAATGACGACAACAACTATCAAATAATGTTGAACCATCTATCTTTTCAGACGCAATGGCTTTATGGAGATGATGGTGGAGATTCTGCCCAAACCCTCTTCTCGGTAGTCTGTTTACTCCTGAGGGACATGTACTTGAAGATGAGTGATGACATCTCTCTACATGACCCAAAAGAAGCTCTGCGACTCTGCAAGTTAGCAGTGAAAAGGGCTCTAGAAGGTAGAGGTTCTAAAAATCTTTATAAGTTATATTAAGTGTAAATAACAAAAGTGTAAAAACATCATTCACAAATACCAAAAATTAAATTGATCCCAAGTGTGACCCTTGGGGAACACCGCTGGTGGCGATGAGTTATTATAGAGGTAAAGCCATCAATTTTAACAACCTGCTATGTTCTAAGCTGGGTGACACAGTGGGTGCTTCGTCGTTTTTGACGTGGTATGCTGAATATTTAGATAATTTTTTCTTAAAATAATATTAATTATTCATCATCAAGACATTATTATTTTTTTATAATTAGACCATGGTATTTTCAATTGGAGTGTTTCGTGAGACTGAAGGTAGTGGTGAGGGGAAGGAGATGGCTATTCAGATCTGGTCACCAATCACGCTAAAGTCGTTTCAAGCACCTCACAGTGGTCCCAAAACCCAATCTAGCTAGACAAAAATATTTTTTCCATCGTGTATGTTACAAAAGGGTCACAATTCAAGCCACAATATAATTTTAAAAATACCTAAAAAAAGTTTTTAAGTAGTGTATGAAATATCTTCATTTGCGTTGGAAGGCGATTAGAATATGAATATCCCCTGATTTTTGAAAATTCTTCTGAAATTAATCCTATCGGAATAATGCAAGAACTAATAACGTCTCATAATGGAGGCGTCTACTAATATCTACAGGAATTCCAAAAACTGAAAAAATCGAACTAATATCTATGGGAATCAAAGTGTTGACGAATATCTACAGCTCAAACTGTTGATTAATATCTATGAGAACCAAAGTGTTGACGAATATCTACAGTACTGTCAGAGGTTGGATTTGCAATTATGTATAGCATATTGGAATAACGTAATATTGCGTATGCAGTTTAAAAAACTTAATTTATGTAAGTATGTATGTAAAAATCCCTAATATCGGACTATTGGACACATTTAGCTGATTAGTCCAACCTACGCTCTGTAGATATTAGTTCAACCTACGCTCTGTAGATATTAATCAACACTCTGAAGTTCGTAGATATTAGTTCAACATATGAGCTGTAGATATTCGTCAAACATACGGGCTGTAGATATTAGTATCTGGAGTCCTCATAATCGACTTGAGTTTTAGAGTACTTCTGCCGACTTAAATCCATTTTCTATGAAAGATTAATAGAAATGAAGCGATGTGCTACTTAAATAATTTCTTTTTTTGCAAAATGTTTAAATGTTCATAAACATTACATCTTACAGAAAAAATTCATCTTTGACGTGCCTTTTTTCTTCTAACAGTTCCAAAATATCCAAATAATAGATCGTGGGTACATGCTCTATAAAAGTCAAAATAGCAAGTAAGAGCAGACAAATTCTATTAGACAATATAGATAAAGAATGGTTTTATATGAAAATTGTTTCATTTAGAGGTACAAATTGGTAAACGATTTTGAAAGTTTAATCAAACTTTGGCAAATATGACACATAGTGGTAACGTAAAGCTGTGTAACCTACATTTTTTGTATAAATTCAAAACATATCATTGACTTCAATGTCTACCTTCACGTAATTTCTCTCCGATTTCAAATAACACCACTAACGACCAAACAGCGTACACACCGGAAAGAGACTGACCGCAGGGCGAGCGACAAGCACATCCAAAAAAGTGCCATGTTTAAAACGTTGCCACGTACAGCGCGTATTGTTTTATTTTTTTATCGATGAGAACATGATACTTCGAACGGTTTTCTATGATGTGAGCATAATTTTGTAAATAAATAAATAAAACATCGTCGAAATCTTTTTGTCCAGTTAGATTGTTCTCAGGGAACTACCATGCACCGGGGCGATTATGAAAGTATCAACTACTTTGTGTCCCAAATATATGTTATTTTAAAGGATAAATTGTGAAACAACACAAATGATTTAATAAAATTTAAGTGTCGACGCTGGGTTTGACCAGGCGACCGCCTCATTCGTAGTCAAGGATTGTGACCACTCAACAACGGTGGTCGTCATACTTATAGAATTGTTCGAATTGGTTCAGATGTATACACTGAGCTTTTTTTTATACTTACCAACATGCTTTATGAAAGCAATACATCTGTGAAATTAGGTACTGTGTTTGCATTAACTATCGCTTCGATTCCTACTGCAATATTTTATCTTCAAGGACTTATTGTATTGTATCTTAATATATATCCAATAAATATACAGTTTTATTGGAAAGATTTAAAAAAAGGGTTAATAATATTGTTTTTTTAGCCCAAAATGAGGATAAATATGCCGAGGCCTTGGCATCGCTTGGCCACTGCAATATTCTGCTTAAAAATCACGAATTGGCGATGGAAAATTATGACGAAGTTTTGGAAATCCGACAAAGAGAGAATAATGTCTACGGCGTATGTGAAGCTCTTATCAACGTGTCGATTGCTTTCCAGAAGTAAGCCTTGAAATTTCTTTAAAAATTTTCTATTTCTGTTTTTACCATTCAGAATTTTGTAAATTTATAATATTAGTGCTAGAAGAGAAGAATTACCTAATTTCGCACTCTATCTCTGTCCCTCCCGTTGGGTATGGCCATACAAATTCTTTATATTTTGCGATGAATATTTCAACTAATTAAGTTTCTACATAATAGTAAATATTGTTGGTAATTATTGTCAAACGATATCTCGTTTCGCCTTAGCTTGTAAAGACAGTAAAAAAAGCTTTTTGTAATTTTTCACCTCTTTTTTTTTAGTGTTCAAACTTCTAGTTGTTCTTAATGAGACTATAGAATTTTCTTGTTGTGAGACAAACAAAAGTTGAAAGGGAGGAAGCTAAATGAAAGGTTGTGAAGTACCTGGTAACTAAACACGTCTAAAGCCAATCAAGCAACGTTTAGATTCTGAATGGTGATCTTTTCATCAGAGGACGGGTTGTTTAAAAAATTAAACAATTCATCAAAAATTTTAAGTTAATTTTCATGTTCTGTGATAGTTCTATTCAAGTTCTGTGGTTATTTCAGTTTTATGAAGCAACTGGCCTGACGATATAATAACAGAACTTTAATAGAACTTAAAAAAGAACATGAAAATGAACTTCCCGAATTTAATAAATTGTTCAATTTTTTTTAAACAACAGAGTATCTTCCTAATGACGGAATAAAAAAAATTCAATAATTGAATTTCGTTGGAAAAATTGGTCTATATTGTGTTTAAAGTGTAATAATATTGTTCACTTATATGTATGTAAGTACAACAAAATATCTCCTACCGAAAAATTTAAAAAAAAAGGTTTCGTAAATTTTTTATTTTATCACTTTAATGAAGGGTCAAACCATCAACATAATGTTTTATAATATTTTTTTACAAAATAAACTTGTGGCATTAAAAAACTCGAAAAGTGACACCACTTCACCCATCCGAAGGAATGCCCTGATTAACATAATTATAAATTAAATATCTGAAACGCTCGAATACTAAAGCCATGAGAAAGAAGTTTAGGTGTTACTGATAATGAACAAGAAGATGAATGAATTCGCCGAGGCAATCCAAGGTTCATAGTGGCCTATAATGGCCTTTTTCGAAAAAAAATTTCGAATTGTTAATTGCTATTGCAGTTAATTCAAATCTCCCAGTGGTACTTGAACTGCGACCTACGTCACGATTTTTTAGCCAATCACCTCTACCCCCTCGATGAGCTTACCTTATTAAACAATGGGCCTATCAAAAGAGATGTTGATTTTGATGTGTTTAGAATCTTTTGAATTATTTTTAGCGGTTACCAGTTTATTACACAATAAGTTTGTTACAACAATATTTTGCTTGTTTTATGTCACGAAAAGAGTCCGGAAGATAGACGATGCGCAAGAGTGCCTGCAGCAGATGCTAGCCCTGGCAGAGCACGCGGGCCTAGCCAAGTGGCAGGCGCATGCCTACTGGCGGCTGGGCGAGCTGATGGTGCGCGGGGGCCGCCCGGCTAGCGGCGCGCCCCTGATCATGCACGCCTACGGATGCTTCGGGGGCACCGAAGGGGGTCTGGCGGTATGTTATGACTTATGACAACGAACTAATAATAATAAGCATATAATGTGCAGTTATGCTTAGCGTCGAACCCATCAACCAAGTATTTATTATCAAGGCAGGGCGTTTGTACCTTAAAATTAACACGGAAACCAAACATTTTGGTTTAAGAAAAGATTTATTGAAGGAAGTGCAAGAAGCATCGCTATTTACTTTTGTTGGTCGTAGCAAAATTTGTCACCCAGCAAGTTTATCCCAACGCTTAAATGGTAAAACTCCTAAATGGTTTGGACTAGAGGAAAGATGTCCAGTTGGCCGCCCCAGAGGAAATTGGTGAAAGGAACTTCAGATGAAGAAGATTCTTATCTCGGAGTGAAAATAAGTCGCTGAAGTCCTATCTGTTGTAACTCCCGAATCTTGAAAGCTCTTCAAATGAAACTCCGGGAGTACACAAAACACTGTAGACTTTCTAAAAGTATTTTGTAATTGAAGCTGGTAGACAGCCAGTAGGTCAATGTCTGCATTGTATGACGACAGGAATCTTTCTCTGAACATGACGTTGAGATGTTATGGTATGTATCATGATCCTGTAATTTCGGTAGTTCCGAAATAATACTTCTAATTCCATCTGTGTATCACACAGTCCAAAAAGTGTAGTCCACGACAGGGACGTCTGGAGGCGCCTTGTCAATGCATTGGATCCCAGACCCAAATAGGACAAGGAAAGAAGAAGATGATGATGATGTTCAGATGGATGTCGCTTGAGGTTTCGAATATTTATACGCTTCTTCCTCCTTCTTGAGCCAACGTTAACAGTCTTGCAATGATATCAGTGATTCGAGGAAGATACCCGTTGTTATCGTATCAGGCACACTACGCTTCTTCATTTAGTAGCCAAAAACACGAGTGCGGCGAATGCACGAATGCAGAAAATAACTCACAATTACTAGCGCAATCACAACGCATGCGAAAAATTACTACTCTCACATATTTTTCATGATTCCTTGCAAACATACAAAACTAATAAATTAGAGTGGTTGTAATGAATACATCAGCGGAATACCTATATTAATAATAATTGCAATAAACGTTTATTCATCAGTAGATTTTTTACAATATTACACATCTTGTTCATTTCTTATTAATTCTATTGACGAAAAGGTCACGGCTCAGCTGCAATTCAGGATTTTTCCTGGAATGCAGCTGGTTTTCAGCAGTGCCTGCATTATTTTTATTTGTACCAACTTTGTAAATATATTATATTCCCACGAGGCAAGTCCGATACTTTGTGATTTTCGAACCCATAATAATTGTTTTATATGTTAAATAGGATCACCCAGCTAGGACTGCACCGTCATCCATGGCGAGACCATCGGTCTTCATTAAAATTTCAGAAAGTGTAACCAGTAACCAGATTGGGGCGAGTACGCCTTTTCACACATCGAGAGGAGAAGCAGAGAAACTGCGCGCAATCGCCTTGCGAGACAGGATTCTTCACGGACATGAGACAGTCGGCTTCCTCGTCAGCTCCATAGAGAGAGAGATCGAAGAAGAAATTACGCCAGAGGTAGGATCTTCGATGATAAGAGATCTACTAGAAGCAAGAGATACGCAAGAGCGTTACTTAGGGCCTAAAAGATCCAGTGTCAGAGTATTTGAAGACTCTAGAAGGGTATCTAGCGTAAGCTTCTATTCGGCAACGGAGCTGGGTGGCAGAAAGTCCAGCCTAGTTATTGAAGGATCCCTGATGAGTACGGGTAGAAGAAGGAGGAGAAGGGTGCAGAAGGAATCGTCCTATTTTTTGGACGAAAATGTGGAAGATGAAGATGTAGCAATGTCAACTCAAATGGATAGTACATTCAAAGATGAACTGAGTCATTTGCGATGTATGTTTGGAATCGCAAAAGGTTATAAAATATTCTGTGTACTTTATTATATACTGCCATTCTAATTTTTTCAAGCTGTTGATTTCAATAGGCCACTTGCATCAAATTTTTTTTAAAAAAATTCCGGTTTAGGCAAATATTCAAAGACATTCTGTATTTTTGAAACATTTTTGTTTTGAAATGTTTTAATTTTCGATGTACATTTGTTACTTTAATTTTAAATTTTTTTGCGACCGGTTTCGACACGTCCGTATCATTAACGAGCAAACTTAAAACTAACTTAAAAATTCTATACAAGTACACAATTAATTAGGCGGGGGTAGTGGGAGGGGGGAATTTGATGGAGGGGGAGGACGGTGGGAGGAGTCAAAATTACATGGAAACATCGTAAGCAGAGGTGATTTACATGGTGCTATTATTTTATTAACTAAATTAATTTTTTATTGAATTTTTTTGATAATTTTTAAAGTTTCTAACGCGCACAAATTAAAATATGAATTTACATTGCAATGTTTAAACTTAGTTTTTTTCTTTTTTGAAGCTGGTATTTTTGAAACCCTGGCGATTTTTTGAAAATTTCAATCCGAAAAATCAGACCATTTTTTATAAACCGGAAAGACGGGACATATAGTCTGTTAAATAAGAGCAGAATAATAAAAACTGGAACTACGAAATTTGTAGGTTGGCAACACCAATTTAGAATCTGTCAAATAAGAGTAGAAAAAATAAAAATTGGAACTACGAAATTTGTAGGCTGGCAACACCAATTTACCTGTCAAATGTTCTTTTGAAGTGCAATGACGCTGATGTTGCAGAACACTGTATACACATTTCACTTTTTTTTGTTCATAAAAAAAATCTAAGAAGCACTGTTGTTAAGCTACCTACTTAATGACATAAATTGTGTTTTACAAAGTGAATGGTTTCATTTAAATTAACATAAATTTGAATTTAACAGTATGTAGAAAGGAAGAATCATTAGCGGTGACTTTGGTTACACTACTTTTAGATCTGAATGAGTTAAATATATTATATATAAGATCTAAAATTGGAGACATAATCTGAAGCCTGGACAACGCTAGTAAGTACTTAAGCTAATATTAAATAAATGTGAGCAGAGAACAATTTCTAAAGAGTGCTTTATATTTTATTACAAAATCGTTATTCTTCATTGTGTTAACACACAATTGCAAAGATATAATAACAATATACTTATGTGCAATTCTAATTTTGAGATCAGTGGAATGAAAAACAATTTTTTTTTCGCTTTTATGCCTTTTTAATTTCTAATAAAAATGTTGGTTACACAGCTTTAGATTTATTTATTTATTTTGATTATAACCATGATTATATTTTCAGTATTGATATTTGTACAACAGTGGCGCCCTCCTATGTTTTCAACTCTTATTTGACAGACTGTAATTATATAGTTGCGAAAAAACGATAATTACATAGTCAAAAATAATTTTAAAAAGAACGTTATCCACACGAATGACACAGGAGAATAACGAGGCATACCAAAATATTATATCTCATAAATATTTTTTTCTTTGATCCATCTTATTGATCATAAATCATTATAATGTTCAACGCCTATATTACTAAATCAAATGTAATATACTTGTACCTGTAAATTATAATAATAATAAGAATATTATAAAATTTGATTTTGTTAAAATCCGCACCATTATCATTATACCTCTAAAACACGTATGAACAACGTAAAATGTACGGGGTTCTCTTCATAACATCTGTCAAAAAATCAAACCAAATGATAAGTTCGCAGAGAACAAATACGTTGGAAGAGAACAATAAATCTAGTGAACGGTAAATGTCAAATTCAAAAATTCGCCTGAAATCAAAGAGATGCCATATAAAAAAAATAAATCAGTGTGGAATTTTATAAAATTAATAGGAACATTTTCGGAGACGGGACATTTTCATGTTGTGACGTCACGAGCCCAAATAATGGATTTATTTATTTAAAAAAAAAAAAAACTGTAAATTCCTAAAAATTCTTACTAACATTTTCGTAATCTTATTAAAAAAATCTATCCACACGATTTTTTCCAAGTCGTTATGAAGTCCATGCAAGTGGCCTATTGTGGTTAAAATTATTGCTCTCTTTTACTTCTTCAAACTTTGCAAAAATAACTTGCGGCGTCATTATTGATATAATGAAAACAAATAACTTAGTTTAAACTACTATATTATTAACAATATCAAATATTGTTTCAAAAATAATGTTTTCTTCATCAGGATAAGTTGTTATAATATTCATATTAAGTATTTCATTTCACTATTTTATGTAAAGTAGTAGGGTTTTTATTAAAATTTATATACTCGTATGTGCTTAACATAAATATGTGTTTTGCATTGCAAAATGTGTTTTCGACCATCATTCACGCGTTTATATTTTTTTTTCGCAGAATTCTCGCGTTTATAAATTTAACGATATTTTAATATTTTTTTGTAATTTCTAAAACTATGCGACAAACGGTCAATTATAGATGCATTAAATGGCTATCTAACGCTATAAGCAGATTATATGTCACCATATTAAGATTCGGAGGTGTGATTTTTTGAAAGAGGGCCGAAAATTTCCAATCCGAAGTCTTAAAAATTTACGAGTGCTCAAGATTGAAATCGGCTATAGAGCGAAACGCTCCAGAGGTTAAAGGCGGTTTATTAGTTTACTCAATAATCTTGCAAGTCGGATTGGGTTGTCAAGATTACTACCCGATACCGACTTGATGAACGTAAGCTTAAAAAGTAACTAAAATACCGGCTCTTAGGGCCTTCCCAAATGGAGAAACTGAAAAGAAACCAGTTCTCAACGCAATTGCAATCAGCCTCTTTAACAAAATCGATATTTTTTCTGATCTGACACGTCAAAACTTGACGGTTCGTGAACCCCTACCATGGCTACCAGTCAACAATGCAACTGAAACTCGACTGGAGACCGGCAGTGCTGGTTTTTCAGTTGCTTTGTTGACAGATTGCCATGTTAGCGGCTCACGAACTGTCAAGTTTTGACATGTCAGATCAGAAAAATATCGATTTTGTTAAGGAGATTGATTGCAATTGCGTTGAGAATTGGTTTCTTTTCAGTTTCTCTATTAGCGGAGGCCCTTAATGTCGGCATGTTTTGTGTTTAAAATAAATGCATGTTCTCATTATTTATTTCCAGGGCAGGAATATATCGAGGATTATTTTAATGAATTATTGAGAGCAAACACAAGTATGGACGCGAGGCTTAATATTATCAACTGGAAACTAAACAAGGCACGCTTCTGGGGTAAACTAAGGATTTCAGAAGTAGTTAAGGAATTAGGCGAGCAAGTAGATAAGGTGTGTGAGGAGGAGGAGGGTCAGGCAGGAGGAGAATGTAATGAAGAAGATGAAGATTGTATTGAAAGAGAAAGAAAATCACACCCAAGAGTAGAATCACATCAGGTGTCATTCTTAGCGTAATAGCTAAATGCGAAATTATTAGATACCAAAAATATTCAAATACAAATGAGACATGCTATGATGTCAGCGCGACTGTCGGCGGACTACTACCTAATCGGAGTAGTTTGCATACGTAAAGAATTTGTTCATTTCATTGATTTTTTAAGGTGTGCATCAGTATCTATTGGTTGACAATATAGTTTAAATACGGAAAGAATTCATTTATTTAGTTTAACACGCGTTTAGTTTATTCGTTCATTTAGTTTATTCGTTAATTGGTAAACAATATCGGCCACACCCGGAAGCGCAATCCCACCTGCGGATAGCACATCTCTCATATTTCAATATCTTTGGTAGGTGCCTAACTGCGAAACAGGCGAAGTATATATACTATAGGAAATTATTGTGGTGTTTATTTTTTTTTTCAGTATCTAATAACCAGTTTTGATTTGACAAAAACCCATATTTATGTTTTTACAAAAATGTACGTTAAATTTGAACACTTCGCTAATCTTAAAAAGTTATATGTAAGTTATAATTAATGTCATTATAAATAAAATACAATAAAACAATGTAAAATGTTTATTCGGTGTAATTACTGCCACCTGTACTGTATCTTCGTACTACATTTATACCACACGTAGGTGCACAACAGTTTCTGAAAAACTGACTCCAAGCTTTGCCTTGTTTATACTAGATGGCGCTAGTAGTACCGATAAGTTTTTTCCTGAAAAAAGTTTTACCTGAAAGCATTTAATCAAGTTTAAATATTAATACGCATACAATTTGGACATTTGGGTAATCGTTTTCACGTGGATAATAAATCAGTTTATTTTAGAGTCATAATAATATTATTAATAACAAGCCGATATTAATTTTTACGGGAATAATAAATCAGTTTATTTTAATTCATGAAAACATTTTTCGGAGGGCTTGTTCCGCAAATGGTTTTAAGTAGTAAGTATCTACGGGGATTACTTTTAAATCAATAATTTGTTAATTTTTTTAAAAGAGAAATATTGTTTTATACATAGTGATTTATAGTATGTGTTCAAGAAAAGTAAATAGAACAGCTTTTTATTAATATTCAACAAATTAGGTTTTTTAATCTAACTGAAGCCCGATGTTCGGTTTTGAGATATCTACAGTAATTTACCTCTTATTTTGAGCGTCAGGTGTGCAAAATTTCATCAATCTCAAAATAAAACTAAAAATTTGTAAAAAAAAAAACCCAGACCGGACACTCCTCTCTTTATAATATTATTATATTTGTGGGGGAATTTCACCTTCATCACCAAGAGGATGGTGAAGTATCCCCGTTATAATAATAATAAAAGAAAATAAAATAATATGTGTCAATATTTTTTTCTGACGAGAAAAATACTGTGCATGTCGATAGGCTGCGTGTTTTTCATAAAAAATTTAGAATTTTTTTGTATTGATTTGACAAAAAGGGGCATCGTTTTTCTTCTGTTATTTTTTTTAAATATGACAAAAAGGATTTCAAAGCAAAGTTTATAAAAACATTTAGCTGTCATTTAATTTTGTCTTAGCATTACATTATCGTTTTCTGATATTTTCTGCTAAAACAGGGACAGATATTTAATCCTATTATGAAGGTCAACTTTTGCCTAAACCGCTTTTGCAATATGCTAGCAGCTAAACTATATTTGACTCGATAAAATGATATATCGAATCATAAAAAATACTTCTAACTACTAGCCACTAAAATATTTTTTTTTTCCACTCGTTAAGGAAAAATATTTCTTAATTTTATTTAATTTTTTGTCCTCTTCTCGTGCATACATACTTATTTTTTCTGTGAAAATGTGTTTTGCCATTGTAGAAACATCATCTGCAAATTATTGATATTTGTAAAATATAATATGTCATTATTACTTCATTTATCTGGAGGATAGGCTCATCATTTTATTTTATTTTCATTGTGAAAATATAATAAAGCTTTCAACTTCTTTTATAAAATGTGGGAGAAGAAAATCATTGCTTAACTCTTTCCACTCTAAGTATTCTTTGTTTTTATTACACCAGCGCTTTAGTTAAGCGAAATTGCGTTTTTCTTTTTTTGAAGTTTTTAGTTATTTTTTGTGAATAAATTTGATATCGGTTTATATACCGCTAATAATTTTTTTTTTGGTTTGTAATCACTATAATATAAATAGCCAACAGTTTAAATACTTTTAAAAACTAATGCTTTAAAACTGTTTGGCACCACTGTGTACTAGTGACCTCAGTGACGAAGGATCTCCTTCTGCCGCAACACCAAGTCCGCTCTCTGGTGACTTCACTACTTTCGCAGCAATAACGGAAGAAGATGTCACGCGTGCTGTGAAGTCTTGTCCTAATAAACAATGCGCTCAAGACCCCATACCTACCTGGCTCTTGAAAAAATGTCTTCCGGATATAGCGCCTGTAATTACCGCTATTATTCAGAAGTCACTAGTAAATTCATTTGTACCGGGAATTCTTAAAAAATCAATTATAACTCCGATTCTAAAAAAACCAAACCTTGATACTGATAATACGGATAATTACAGGCCAATATCCAACCTACCTTTTCTATCAAAACTGCTTGAGAAAATCGTTGCCAAACAATTGGTGGGGTACTTGAACTCCGCCGGTCTATTTGCCAAAAATCAATCCGCTTATCGACAGTTTCATTCAACAGAAACTGTTCTTTTGCGGGTAATTTCAGATCTGATCATCGGGATGGAAGCAGGTAAGTTGGCTTTGGTATCTGTTCTTGACATGAGTGCGGCTTTCGATACAGTAGATCACAGTATTTTATTAAATGTACTTGAAACCGAATTTGGCGTTCGAGGTGATGTCCTCCAATGGATGACATCGTACCTGTCTGGACGAGTAGCTTCAGTAACTTTCAATAAATATACATCACCTGAAACTCCCATCGAATTTGGAGTTCCCCAGGGTTCTGTCCTGGGTCCCATTCTCTTCATTTTATATACGAATCGTCTCGAACGACTCATTCACTCAGCTGGCTTTGAGTCACAAGGCTACGCGGATGATTTTTTTTATTTTCAAGTTTTTCTCCCCGGATGAAAAGGACATCCTTAAAAACGAGGTGATTAGCTTCATTAACACAGTCTCAAGTTGGATGTCTGTCAATAAACTTAAACTTAATCCGACAAAGACGGAATTTATTTGGATAGCTTCTCCGGGAAGGCAAGCCCTCATCGATTTCAGTCCAATCCGTATTCAGGACACAGATATAATTCCTTCTACAGAAATAAAATTTCTGGGTTTCACTCTAGACAATAGTCTTTCTCTTGAATCGCAAATTTCAAAAGCTGTGAGTTCTGGCTTTTTCCATCTACGGCAGATAAAGTCAATCAGGAGATGCCTTCCCACTGATGGAGCAAAGTCCCTCATAAATTCGTTCGTTGTCTCACGAATGGACTATTGTAATAGTGCATATGCTGGCCTACCTAAGACACAATTGAATAGAATACAGTCCGTTTTCAATGCTGCGGCGAGAATGATTTTTGGTGAATCTAAGTACTGTCATATAACCCCGCTTCTAAGGGATCGTCTTCATTGGCTTCGATGTCCTGAAAGAATAGAGTTCAAGATCTGCTTAATGACCTTCAAAGCATTGCAAGGAATGGTGCCAGCCTATATATCGGAACTATGTGTCCGACAAAACTTAAGCGAGAGACAGCTTACTCTAAGGTCAGCAGATCTAGATGTTAATAATCGTCTAATCGAACTTTCTAGGTCAAATCGAGCTGTTTACTATGATCGCTCTTTTCATGTAACGGGCCCTCTCATTTGGAATAAACTTCCCTCAACTCTTACTAATATCCAGAATTTGGCTGAATTTAAACGGGCTTTAAAAACAAAATTATTTAAAAAATCATACCATTAATGAATCCTTACATCTTTTCAATATACGTAATTATAATAAGCCATGTTCTCAAGCTTCCCGTAATTGTTTGGTTTCGGTTTCCTCATAATTGTATTTTTATTTTATGTTTCGTATCCGAATTTATGGCAGAATATCTCTCATTTCTAAACGCAAACTGCCTTTCTGTTGGTATATTATATTTTAGTTTTAAAGTTCTTGTTTTGTCCTGTGTTACAATAGCACCGCTATTGTCTATTATTATTATTGTCCCGTGTGTGCTATAACAGCACTATCTTTGTTAATTTTGTTCTTCTGTCATTGTTTTGTAAATACTGTATATTTTTTAGTTAATTTTGTTCTTCTGTCATTATTTTGTAAATACTGTTTATTCTTTAATTATTTTCTTAATATTATAAGGAGCACTGTAGAATTATTTTAAAATTTATTATAGTTAAGCGCACTTGAAGTGAAATGTCACAAAACTGCGCTATATAAATATAATGTTATTATTATTATTATTACATCTATATGTTCATGTACTCAGAGCCCAGTGCCATCAGAAAATCACTGTAACAATAATAATTTACTCTAGTGACCAGTATAATTCGCCGGACTCGAAACATAAATTTATTCCAAAATTTATTTGTACAAAAATTGGTTTGTAATAATGTACCTACCAATATAACCACGTACAAACAGATTTTCATTATAATCGTTATCCTTTCTAATTTAGATACTCTATAAAGTACTTACTTAAACTTTATATATTTTATAATTATATCATTTTTATATTCTTTCATGTATTGCTTTCTATGTTCTATACTTTTTATATTATTTTTATATTCAACTATATTCTTCCATACTCTATAGTCATTTATTGTTTCCATACTCTTTAGTCATTTACATTCTTTTATATTCATTTGTATTCTTTAAATTTCTTTAATATTATTTTATACAATATGTATATTTTTATATTCTTATTTTATTTTTTTATATTTTCGCACATTTCTTTATATTGCGTCTGTTAATATACTAAATACGAAAATCGACCACCATAACACGGGCATGTGCCTAGTATGGTGGTCGAAAAATCCCCAATTTATGTAACGAACCATTTAAAGAACAAAGAAACTTTTAAAAAAAGGATGATTACAAAAAAAAAAATTTTTTTTGTAAGTACAATTTCAACACCGCGCGGCACTGGCAGCCCAAATACTTTGGTCTCGTCGCTTATAGTCAAAACCCGGATCCGCGCAAAATATATGCTTTCAACCGCGAGTTATCTTGAGTGCATGAAGTGTGGGACCCAGGACGTCATCAGCAAGGTAGGATTTCATCTTGTTTTTGGTGGACATCCCATTTTTTCCCCTTCATCCCTTTTTCCATTCCAACAGTGATAGGTGGAGATTCCGAACTCCGCGGAAGAAAGTAACAGGCTTCCAATCAGCTATCGAAACATTGGTTACTTTCTACATTGTAACCATTGAAGGCATAAAAAACAAAACAAAAAATATATGAACCTATTCCAATATTCATATAAAAAAAAGAAAAAAAAAAAACGTTGCTAACTTATTCTACAGGTAAAAGACAAAGCTTTGCCACAGGCCGTAGATATATACCATCGCTGGTTTGTACTGAGGCTAATCTTACGACCCCGTCAGAGCCCGGTTTCACCTCCCTTATCCTGCCGAGCGGCCATTTCAATGGAGGACTCCTATTATCTTTGATGACCACTAGGTCATTTACTTGAAGGTTACGGGTAGCCTTATACCATTTGACTCGATTTTGTAACGCTTGTAAATATTCTGTATTCCAGCGCTGCCAAAAATGTTGAGTCATTTTCTTTAAATGTTCCCACCGATTGAGACGATTTATTTTAACCTCGGAATAGTTATATTCTGGAATCGAAGTTAACGGTTATCCAATTAAAAAGTGACCTGGAGTAAGGGCCTGAATGTCCTCAGGGTCTGAGGTTAGAGGACAGAGGGGACGAGAATTTAGTATGGCTTCTATTTTATGTAATATAGTTGTAAATTCCTCAAACGTCAATGAAGTGTCCCCTATTACTAGTTTTAAATGATTTTTAACGACTCGAATGTTCCCTTCCCATAGTCCTCCGAAGTGAGGACTGGAGGGAGGGTTGAAGTTCCACACTATTCCCTTTTCTGAACATGTACGCATGACTTGTTCATCATTACGACAACTATTTAAAAAATTTTGTGTTCCAATCAAATGGCGTTTCGCCCCAACAAAGTTCGTACCGCAATCCGAATAAATGGCCTGACAAATACCCCGTCGTGAAACAAACCTATCGAGGGTAGCGATGAAAGCGTCAGACGAGAGATCTGAGAGAACCTCGAGATGAATCGCCTTCGTTGCCATGCAAACAAAAATCGCAAAGTAAGCCTTGTATGTCTTAGCACCTCTGCGTTTTCCTTCCTTTAAGACGTATGGGCCGGCCAAATCCACCCCCACCCGATTGAATACGCGGTTCGGTGTGACACGCGCTTCTGGCAGACTGGCCATGAGAGGATTTTGCGGGACGCTCGCAATCTCGCGCATCTCACACATTTGGACACCATTTTCTTGATTTTATTACGTGCCGACACAATCCAATAATTTTGCTGAATCAGGAATTGCAGAGTTCGTGAACCAGCGTGTAGATAGGCCTTATGGTAATAAGATATTAACAGTTCCGCAATCTTACTGTTTTTTGCCAAGATTATTGGGAACTTAGTATTATATTTTAAATGAGAGTTGCGGAGCCGCCCGCCAACGCGAAGTATGTTTTCGTGGTCAATAAACACATTTAATTTTTGAAATGCCACTGAGTTGACCGCATCATTTTGCAGCATTCTGAATTCCTCGGGAAAATGAAACTGCTGATCGCATTTTACTATTAGGGTGACCGCGCGATTTATTTCTGCGCCGGTCAGAATCCCAGATCTACGAGCATCCTTGGTCCGTTGCTGCGTATTGTAAATAAACCTAAGCGACCAAGCGACCACATTCCGAAGTCGGTTCCAAGAAGAAAATCGGAAAAATTGTAGGCCCTCATAGTAATCAAGCGGCCTGTGAACTGTTGAGACGTGGGATTTTACTTCCGGTAGCTCTTCAACCTTTAATTTTTCCGGTAAAGACAATGGCCACTTCTGACTTGGCTGAGCCAACCAAGGAGGCCTTTGAAACCACAATTGGTTGTCTATTATTTGCGATGGACATAAACCGCGAGAAGCAAAATCGGCTGGATTTTCTTTTGACGCAACGTGGTACCACTTTGCATCCTCGATTTCATCAATAATTTTGATAACGCGGTTCGCGACAAAAGTTTTCAAAGTATGAGGTGGTGTCTTGATCCATGATAAAACTATGGTGGAGTCGGAAAACAATATTATTTCTGTAATTTTCACGAGAGTTTCTATCGATGACTTCGTCATTTTTACAAGCTTTGAAAGTAGGTAAGCTCCCATAAGCTCGAGACGTGGTATTGATAATATTTTCAGAGGTGCAACCTTAGATTTACTCGTAAGTAATGTAATTTGAGGCTGTGCTTCGTTCGTAACCAAATATATGCACGCCGCGTAACCTAATTTGCTCGCATCTGAAAATCCTACTAAAGTACAATTTGAGTTTTTTGTTGTACTGCTATGTCTCGGTATTTGTAAATAACATAACCTAGGTAATTCATCCAAGAAATTTTCCCATAAATTAACAATTTTTTCCGGGAGGGAGTCATCCCAACCTAACTTTAATTTCCATAGTTCCTGTAGAAGACATTTCACCTTAAAAACAACAGGTGTTATTAATCCAATGGGATCGAAAATACGTGCAACACAGCTCAGTA
The DNA here is from genome assembly GCA_917880885.1 of Limnephilus marmoratus. NCBI lineage: Eukaryota > Metazoa > Arthropoda > Insecta > Trichoptera > Limnephilidae > Limnephilus > Limnephilus marmoratus. Next base: position 56,884,718 of record OU862911.1, on the reverse strand, counting down.
TCGCACATTTTGTAAAAACCTTTTCTTTTTCTTCTACCGAGTACGAAAATGTATCCTTATCAGGATTCCAAATTAAACCTAAAATTTTCAACGAGAAAGATGTTCCATCATCAAATGCAACTTAACCACTCGTGTGGCTCCGGTGCTCAATTGGAATGTTATTTAAAACTGACTGCGAATTGCTCATCCATTTTCTCAATTGAAAGCCTCCTTTTGTAAGGAGTTCTTTTAGCTCCGTCTGCAGCTGAGCGGCGCTTTCCGGTTCCCATTCACCGGTAACGATGTCGTCCACGTATGTGTCCGACAACAGTGCTTTAGAAGCCTTTGGAAATCGAGTACCTTCATCCTTCACCAGTTCATGTAAAGTTCTTATGGCCAAATAGGGCGAAGAAGTCACCCCGAATGTGACAGTACTAAGTATATATTGCCCTACCGGCTGTAACGGTGAAGATCGCCAGAGAATCCTTTGAAAATTTGTATCTTCTTCTCTCAACTGAATTTGTAGAAACATTTTTTGTATATCCGTAGTGAGTACTATCGGGTATACACGGAATTTTAAAAGTATGTGACTTATTTCATTTTGTAATTTTGGACCCGAATATAAACAATCGTTTAGCGAAATTTGTTTATCAGATTTACATGAGGCGTCAAAGACCACCCGAATTTTAATATCATTTCCTATTTTTTGAACAACCGCATGATGTGGAATGTAATAAGTATTCGGTATCACAGTCGATGGAGAAACTCTTGTCATGAAGCCTTGCTGTAAGAAATCATCCATATATTTACAGTAACGTTCCGCCAATGTTGGATTTAATGACAAGCGTTTTTCAAGATTATAAAATCTCTTAAGGGCGATATCATATGTGCATCCGATATCCACATGATCTCTGTTCTTGAAAGGTAGTGCCACGATATACCTGCCGCACGCTTCCCGGTTGACTGTTGATTGAAATATGGTTTCGCATTCATTATCGTCCTTATTCTGAATAATTTCGTTAGAAACCTCTTCAATTTCCCAGAAACGACTTACCACGTGGTTTAAGTCACTATTTTCAACCGCAGTTAACGCTGACGTCACAACGGGTTGTGCTGAATTATAACCTTGTAAACATGAACCCATGATAACATACCCGAATATCGTATTCACTGCTAGCAAATTACATTTAAGGCTTGATACATATCCATTTCTCCATATGTTCGCAATCAAATCTGATCCCACTAGAAAATCAATGTCTCCTTGCTTTTGGATATCTGGGTCAGCCAAATTTAAATGTTTGAAATCTTCAAATGATTCTTGTAAATCTACGGGCGTAATTTTTGATATTATTATAGCTTGCCCTTTCACAAAGCAGTGATTTTGAATAGAGAATATTTTACAGGTAACTAAACCCTGTACATTGTTGACAATAGCATTGTTTACACCCCGAACTTTCCCGGACCATTTTTGTGAATGGAGTCCTAAAATGTTATATAGTTTTTCGGACATAAATGATATTTCACTACCCGTATCAATTAAAATCCGCGCTCGGTGTTTACGTCCCGAACAGTCCAGGAATTCTGCTAGCGCGGTAGGTAATATCGAACGTTTTGATCGCCCGTAAGCAATATTACACTGTACAGAATCGTCCGCGTCCGTTGCAGTACTGCGGTTATCACTTCCAGTATCACGGTTGTTTGGCGAAGGAGATCTTTCATCAGTATGGAGCAGAGTATTGTGCGTTCGGTTGCACCGTTTGCATCGAAACTTTGAACGGCAATTTTTAATAAGGTGCGGATTTAAACAGTTGAAACATAACCTCTCCTTTTTTACGAAGTCCCTCCTACTGTCTACATTTAGTGATAGAAAGTCTTGACACTTTGTCAAGTGATGTGTGTGATTACACATTATACAAGTAATTTTATTGACATTATGCCCGTTTGAGCTCGCGTTTGAAAATAATACCCTCTTATGAATCTTTTTTTCTTTAATATCTGATAACATATTTGTACGGTTTTGAGTTGCTAAAAATTCTATTAATTTTCCAGTATCCGGTATTTCATCTTTTTTAACAAGAGATTCAAAAGACCGACGCGTTTTTAAATCTATTTTTTGCAGAACCATATGACAAACGAATTCTTCAAATAATTTTCATAATATATAAATAATGCTCTAGATTCAGAATAATGGTTCCACAATGTTTCCCACGCTAATTCATAATTTTCTTGAATCAGTGGAATAGTCTTAACCAATGACAAGGCTGTTCCCTTCAAAGAGGTCAATAAATAATGAAATTTTTCAATGTCACTCAGAGAACTGTTCTCATGCACAATACTTCTGAATATATTAAAAAAGGGTGGCCAATCTTTAATATGTCCACTAAACGAAGGAATTTTTATTTCTGGAGCTAGTAAGTTGCGACCGGGCGGCCCAGAGCGTTGTACTTCTCCGCCTGACACGTCATGACGATTATTCTGACTCTCTTCTAAGGCATCACGTGCCGATGTAACTTCAAAGAACAATTCCTCAAATACACGCGAAACCTCCAATATATCATTTTTCGACTCAAACTCGGGAAGTGAAACCAGATCTGACAGCTCACATTGAATACTTTGAAATTCGTCATATGTGGACTCTAATTTATCCATTCGGGCTCTGAATTGACATAGCTTAGTCTTTTGTTCTAAATCTTTAATGAGATCATATGCGACCTGCACTCTCCCAAACAGCCTTTGCCGTTTTAATTTTAACGAACCAATTTTGGTTGCAACTTTATCCATTTTGAAATGTATTAAATACGTAAATTAACAATTATAATAGTAGGTATCTACTTGTAACAAATAAAGTATTCTATTTGCCCCAATATTATCTACCTACCAGCTGAACTGATAAGCCGTATCTACCGAAACTACCTACTATTGATAATCGTCTTGTAATGAAACTAGTTTGAGTACAATTTCTAATCATGTAAATTAACTAATCTGTAAAGAATGTACATCCGGCTCGAAGGACCAATGTTTCGATAGCTGATTGGAAGCCTGTTACTTTCTCCGCGGAGTTCGGAATCTCCACCTATCACTGTTGGAATGGAAAAAGGGATGAAGGGGAAAAAATGGGATGTTCACCGAAAACAAGATGAAATCCTACCTTGCTGATGACGTCCTGGGTCCCACACTTCATGCACTCAAGATAACTCGCGGTTGAAAGCATATATTTTGCGCGGATGCGGGATTTGACTATAAGCGACGAGACCAAAGTATTTGGGCTGCCAGTACCGCGCGGTGTTGAAATTGTACTGATTTCACGGTTAGGAATCAATCTTGAACCGGTGACAATAGCAAGATGGATGTATCAGGATAGGTAGGTAAGACGGGAGGGATACATGGGAGTAGGTATAGATTTGCCCGAACAATAACTAAAAGACAGGACAAGAAGATTCCGAGAGAGAGTCCGTCTCACCCAATCAGTCCCTTCCTATCTGGCCCGCCAGGCATTGGGTGGACAGATGAGTCCGCCGCCAAGACCTAGACAAGAATCCACTTATTTTTTGCAACTACCTTCGTGATCAAATTCAAATAAACATTTGTAATATTTGTTAAAAATACTACGATATTTACTTTATTACTGCTAATTTCTGCATATAATTTTCTTCTTCTTATATGTAAAGATCATTATCTGTAGCGGGTGGTATGGCCGGCCGTATGGCGGGCAATATGGCGGGCGGGTATCGTGGATTTGATGTGTGTACAAATCTTCAGTTTTATACCGAGGTCATATAAATATTGCACACTTAAATCCACACAAGTTTTATTTCGAAACTTATGAAATTTTGCATACTTGACCTTCAAGCTAAGACAAAGGTCACTGTTTGTATAAGATTTCAAAAAACTACTCCAATCCCTTTTTCCGCCCCTTAAAGCAGAATTTTGATACTACTCGATGAATTTTTGAACATTGGACTTTCAAAATTAGAGGAAAATTCATCGAGTGGTGTCAAAAATCTCCTTAGAGGGGCTATCTATATAATGAAAAGACAAGTGTCTCGGTGTGGCTTTGTTTTTTATGCAAATCTACAGTTTTTTCCGTGATTAATGAAACTTTGCACATTTAACCCTCAAAACAAGAGGAAGGTCACCCCTTATTTAAAAGGTGGGAGAGTAGTTTTTTGTTTAATTTTGATGCATCGAGAATAAATTTTGTAAACTTGATGTTCAAAATAAGAGGATATAACACAATTGTTGGTAAAAGGTTATTTATTTAAGAAAGTAAGTTCACAGATCACATAATATGGTAAAAATAGTCACAATGTATCAATTCACTAATTAACTGAGCAAGGGATCGGAGGGAACCTTGCCGTTAGGCTTTGGGAACAACAAAAGCTGACTGTGGTTCTGCTTAGAGGGTCGTACCATAGGACGAAGCGCAACTAAGGCAGCAGTCGGGGGTCTGGTTGGTGCTTTACTTATGGTAGTAGAATACTCCTTAGAGGGTCGTGCCAGAGGACGAAGCGCAACTAAGAGAGCGTACTAGCCAAGAGCGAGCTGTAGACGAACTGACTGATTTAGGGCGCGCGGCCTGTTATATAGCCCATTCCTTGTTGCGGGGTGTGGTTTATGTAGCGGCTCGAGGGTGGGAGATGCGCAGAAGGCGTCGGTGCATCCTGGATTGCTTAGGGGTGGGTGAGCAGGATGGCGCTGTACGGGGGAAAGAGATGGTGTAGTGGCAAGCGTAAAAACGGCGCGCTACATCCTCCCCCTCTGGATCGAGGAACGTCCCGTCGAAGATCCAGGTCTGTAGTAGCGTGGCGGCTACTTATTCTTCTTTGGTCGACCTCGTTTGCGCAGAGGAATAACCGGAGCGGGCAGCGGTGTCAAGTGCCCGTGGTATGGAGTCAGTGCTGAGGTGTGGTAGGTGCCTAGCGAGACATCTGGTGCTTCCATTGAAGCTATCTCGTAGCTCGTTGGTCCATGTTGCTTCAGGATCAGGTAGGGGCCATCGCGTCGTGGTCCTAATTTTGCGCTGAAGCCTCTTGCGGCTTTGCTAAGAGCGTGAGAGTGGACAAAGACGTGATCTCCGGGCTGGTAATGGGGGTCTTCTCGCCTCTTGTTATCCACGTAATTCTTTTGTTTGTCTTGTTTCTCATCATTGTGGGTCCTGACAAGACGTAGGGTATCGGCTAGTTGTAGCAGACGCGGCGTTATCTCGGGGATGAAGTTTTCCGATAAGATAATGCTTCTCAAGTCTCTTCCGACGTCATCGGCTGACCTTAGCTCACGTCCAAATGTGAGATAGGCAGCGGAGTATCCGGTGCTCTGACAGAACGCGGTATTCATGGCGAAGCGTATTGATGGAAGGCTTTCGGCCCATTTTCGGTGTTCTGTACCAACCAGGATGGCTAGTTGGGGTTTGAGGTCTCGATTTTTCCTCTCGACAGGATTGGCCTCTGGGTGGTAGGCTGGTGTGAAGGTGTGCTTGATGTCCAGGCAGTAAGTCATCTGCTGCATCACGGCACTCACGAACTGGGTACCGTTGTCGCTTATCAGTCGGCATGGGGTCCCGTAGCGTAGGCATACTTCATCAATCAGGACGCGGGCGCAGGTCTCGGCAGTCGCGTCTTTGAGGGGAAATAGTTCTATCCAGCGTGTGGCCACGTCTTCGATGATGGAGATCCAATTCTTCCCATCCTCGGAAGTTGGGAGTGGTCCGAAGAGGTCGAAGGCTACTGTTTCAAACCTCTGGTTCATTACTGAAGTCTGTAGGAGGCCGGCGGGTTTTAGGTTTGATGGCTTGTATCTCTGGCACTCCAGACAGTTCTTGACGTATTTCTGTATGTAGGTCCGCATATTCTTCCAAAAGTATCGTCTGGCAATTCGTCGAATCGTGCGTTCTACTCCGTAATGCCCAGCGGTAGGGGCATCGTGATAGGCCATGAGTATTTGGTGTTGCTCATGCTCGGGGACGACTAGTTGAGCGTCCTCTTCTTCGATATCGGGTGCATATCGGTACAATACACCGTTTTGCATCAGGTAGCCCTTAGTTGTCCAGTAACTAAGGTCTTCGTTTGGATTGTTGGCTTCAAAACACTCGATAATTTTTTTCAATGCAGTGTCTTTCAATTGTTCTCTGCGGATGTCAGCCGCGTTGCGTACTGGAACGTCGAGGGTTATCGTGCATAGTGCGCAAATAGAGGGTGGGTCTTCAAGTAATGGTGGTCGTGATAGTGTGTCCGCCACCAGGTTTGAGCGTCCAGGTGTGTATTGGATTTTCAGGTTGTAGGGTTGAAGCTGCAGGGCCCATCTTGCAAGGCGACCTGTGGGAGACTTTAACGTCATTAACCACTTCAACGCTTGGTGGTCGGTAACCACGGTGATTGCTGTTCCTTCAATGTATCCTCGGAACTTTGCAACTGCCCATACGACTGCTAGGGCTTCTCGTTCTGTGGTAGAATAGTTCCTCTCTGCTGGTAATAGCAGGCGGCTTGCGTATTCTACCGGATGTTCTTCTAGTCCCTCCCCCTGGACCAAAACTGCTCCTATTGTGTAGCTGCTTGCGTCCGACTTTATGATGAATTCCTTGCTTCCATCGGCTTGTCGTAGTATGGGGGCGCTAGTGAGTAGTGCTTTCAGGGTGTCGAAAGCATTCTGCTGTGGGGATTTCCATTCCCAGGTGGCGTCTTTCTTTATCAAGTCGCTGAGTGGCTTGGCGGTTTTGGCAAACTCGGGTACAAATCGCCTATACCAGGAGCATGTCTGAAGAAATGTCTGTAGCTGTTTGACATTGTTTGGCTCCTTCATTTTAGAGATCGCCTCTATCTTCTCCGGATTGGTGCTGATTCCTCCGGGGGTTATTACGTGTCCTAGATATTTTATGCTTGGACAGCAGAAGTGGCATTTAACTCGATTTGCAGTGAGATTAAATTCTCGTAGCTTGGTGAACACCTGTTGTAGATCGGCGAGGTGTTTATCGAAGGTGGGCGAAAGTATGATTATATCGTCCAGGTATGCTAGGATATTGACTTCATCTAGCTCGATCTTAAGTCGGTCAATCATGCGCTGGAACGTCCCGGGCGCATTGCGAAGTCCAAATGGCATCTTCAAGAAGCGGTAGAGTCCGAATGGGGTTATAAAGGCCGTCTTGTCACGGTCTTTCTCCAGTATCTTGATCTGCCAGTAGCCAGATCGTAGGTCTACTGTAGACATAAAGTTTGACTGCTTTGCCGAGTGTAGCAGGTCATCCATTCTGGGCAGGGGGTACACGTCTGGTACTGTTATCGCATTGAGAAGGCGAAAATCAATGCAGATGCGCTTGTTTCCGTCTTTTTTGGGCACCATAACCACAGGTGCGGCCCACGGTGAATCTGCTTCTTCTATAATCCCTTGGGCCGGTACACTGCCGATTGACTTGGAAATTAGGGAAGTTTTGACAAAAAAGGCATTGACGAGAGGTAGGGTTGCTGTCCACCTGGGAGTCGAACTGGCACCAGGCGGAGCGGTATCCCTCCCTGGCTTATTGAAAGCTATGCGAGATAGAATGCTGAGTGTATGGCAAGAGCGATGGGATAGGTCGACGAAGGGTAGATTGACTTTCTCTTTCTTCCCCTCAGTTAAAAGCAGAATGGAAGGGGCGCACATAAAACTGGATCACTACATGACGCAATTGGTGTCCGGTCATGGGGAGTTCAGGGGACGACTACATAGTCTGGCACTGTCTCCTCATCCGAACTGCGCATGTGGTGACACTAACCAGACAGCCGAGCACATTCTGTGGCACTGCGAGTTGATGAAGGATGCCAGAGAGGAAATGTTGGATGGTTTGAGAGGAATTACAAGACCGGCATGGAATGCCGATCTGGTGTCGAACAGAGATAATTTTGAATGCTTTAAAAAATTTGTAAAGTCTTGGGTGGAGAGATGGCCTGTGCTTAGAGTTGCTGACTTAGATTAAAATCATCTTTGTTTCAAGTGCCAAACGTATTGCTCTTGTCTCTCCATGGTTACTCCTCCGTCTCAATTTTATTATTGCCTATTTGCTTTATATTTCTGTTATACTCTTGTTTTTACTTTTCTTGTTTGGTGGTATGACTACACTGTATTTATTATTCTGTTTTTATTTATAACTACTGTTATACATTTTTATTTTTTTGCTCTTTACTGCTGCGAAATCTTCATATTATTTTTTTTCTTTTTTCTCTATTTTGTTGCTTCAATTTTTTGTTGATCACGCCTTTTTACCTGTCTTATTTGGTTTTATAATGTTACTAACATCTTGAATTGTGACTAGGTTGATGTACTGAACTCCATTGTACTGTATTGTCCAACTCCCCACCATGGGGGTGGATAGACCCGGTCCCTGCATCCAGTCAGGTGGCAGAATTCTGGTAGGGCCGTCCCACTAACGCCCGTGCCTCCCCCGGCGTCATGAGCGAGCTTGAGGAATGTTTGCGCGAGCCCGGTTCCCTTCCGTCCTGCCTCCGGTGACCCGAGGCTCACATCATTCCCCAGGGTCTTTGGGAGTATCTCCCCCCCCCCCCTCCACAAACACTTCTTCAAGGGTACTTTTGGGAAACTGGCTAAGGGACGCGGGCGTTTGGGCACGTTGCGACCAGGCCGCTCGCCCGCTCATTCTCGCCGGGACTGCCCCGTGATAGTGGGACAAACTGCCCCCAATATTTTTCTTTTTATATATTTTCTTTGGTTTTAATCATACTTACACCTGTAAATATTTTTCTTTTTATTTATTATTTTACTCAACTAGATGCTGAACCAACAGGCGAACTATTTTTATCTTGTTAATTACTGCAAATGTAAGTATGCATACATTTTACTTTTTTTACTAACAATCATGCATGCAGGGACATTGGAGGGTCTAGATTCGTTTAAAAATAAATGTAGCTTCCTTTTTACAAAAATTAGAGTCCTGACGTGTGCGGCTAAGGAGGTTTAACAATCAGTTTCCTCACACAGCCGTGGGAAAGTGGTGGGTCCCCTCCAATCCCTTGGGTTAACATACTGTTAATCTCGGCGCGGAGTTCTGCTTGGCGGGCTGGCGAGAGCCTGTAAGGGGCTACTGAAATCGGCGGGTGTTGTCCGGTCTCGATTCGGTGCTCAATTTTTGTCGTAGATGACAGGGTGGCTGAGAAGACAGCGGCGTTGTCACACAGCAGGCGGTCCAGCTGGTCCCTTTGGGTAGGTATAAGGTGGGTGGCTTCATCTGGTCGGAGGCTTAGTATTTCGGCGTCCAAGGCACAGAGCTCCACTTCATTTCTGGGTTTTCTTGGGGAGTCATCGAAGAGCCGATAGGAGCGTATCATTACCTCCCTTAGGGCGTCTTCCTCCAATGCGTCCTCGGGAAACAGCTCATTCAGGGCTATCATCTTAGCCCAAATGTTAGTGCGAGGCGGTGTCTGTGAGAGAGGGCTCATGAACGGTGGCACGTAGATCTCACATTCATTGTCCTGTACTGGTGGGGCGGGCAGACGAACCTTAGGCGGTGTCTGTGGGAGAGGACTCATGAACGGCGGCACGTAGATCTCGCATTCATTGTCCTGTACTGGTGGGGCGGGTAGGCAAACCTTAGGGAGTTTGTGTGCTCTCACTTCTCCTATCTCGCCAGTCTTTTGACGTTGTCGAATACCTCGGTTTGGTGGTATGGCGTCATTTTCCATATGCAGCATATACCGTACTTCGGGGCTGTCCGTGAATGCCCATGCGCGCTGGGGAATGTTTATATCGATCCCCGCGTCTTCGATAAAATCGACGCCTAGGAGTGTTCGATTCTCGTGTCCTCCTGGGAGCACGATGAAGCTGGTGGGTATCTGTCGGCCTCTTAGTGTCAAGGTGGCGGCTATTGTCTCGACCTCCTGACGTTTAGGGACACCATCTGCCAATACGATGTCCATGATGGTTCGCTGGGTTTTGAAATTTTGAGCGATTAGCCGCCGGTGTAGCTCAGCTGACGCTACGCTCAATTTTGCTCCGGTGTCTGCGTGAGTAGTGCCCAGGAAGTTTCCAATCCCGATGTGTAGTATAGGTCTCGCTCGGGGAAGGCCTATTTCATGTATCGAGCAAAAATCGGCTCGTGGGTGAGGGGTGTCTATTCTCCCTTGGCTGCATTGCGGGCACTTGCTTCTTACCACGCCTGGTTTACCGCAACCGTAGCATGCGAACTTCGCATCACTGGGTGTCTCCAGCTTCTTGACTGGAGGAGTGTACTTTACGTGCGCTCCTGTATCGTAGCGGGAACGGCACTCCTCGGAACGGTGCCCAAATCTGCGGCAGTTAGTGCAGCGTAGGCGGCCGTCTGTTCGGTTTTCCATCGCGCGTAGTGGGACGGTCTTCGTGCTCTCGTACAGGCTTTCTTCCGCTGCACGGGCTTTTTGTAGTAGTTCGGCGAAGGTATTGATCGCTTCGCGCGGCACTCTGTCTCGTATCCGGATATTCAGTTGTCCGAATAATAGGTCTATCTGGACCTTCTCTGGATGGCTGGGCGGTGGTAGCTCCGCGAGTAACATCCGCTGCTTAGCAATGAACACATCGGTTGACGTTAATGCGTCTTGCTTGCATAAAAATATCTCTGTATACACTTTGTACGCTGGCTTCTTAGGGGCGAAAGCATGCCTGAGGAGGTTCGTTGCGCTCTCCCAGTCTCGTACTTCTCCTTTTATGCCGAGCCACCAAGCGGCGGCGTCTTTCGTAAGCAGCAGTGGTAATCCTTCCAGAGCGCTTGCGTCTTCGATGTTCTCGATGCACTTGAAGATGGATGCGGCGGCAATAAAACTCTCGACCGCACTCCTGTCTCTGGTACCATCGAAGCGTGCCGTACAGGTGGTGAATGTACCCGTACGTGTTGGTTCCGACTGCATCCGCTTCATGGAGTTCATTATTTCCGCGAACTGCTCCTGCGTGAAGCAGATGCCAGCACTTTCCTTGGCCTGCATTGTGAAACGAGGACTTCGACGTGGTAGCGACGAAATTTTGTAGATGCACTGATTTTAATTTTACTTTATGTGTCTGGCCACTAAGTTGGGCGCCAGTTTTATAACACAATTGTTGGTAAAAGGTTATTTATTTAAGAAAGTATGTTCACAGATCACATAATCGAATGTTAAAGCTCTAAGCTCTAAATTAAAATAATCTAGTATATGGCCAGAAGTTTAATGCTCAAAGTTTAATACTTAAAGTTCAAAACAAAACGTCAATATCGTGGTTGAGTTCTCCTCTCAATGAACGACGAGTGCTGAATGATGCGGCGACCATCCTGAGGGACGATCAATTCATTTTATTTTAATCTCTTTATATAGTTTATTTAAACATTCATTACCACCAGATTTAAATGTCCGGGTTAAATTTTTCCCACAGGAAAAACTAAACCCTTTCACACGTTTCCCCAAATGATCATCTAGTCAACCCACGCTATGCAATTGCACTATATAAGTATTATAAATACAAAATAATACAAGAAGAACATGTCAACCTACTAGAGACCAAATGGGAATATAATTCACCGACTCCAGATATTTTCATATCAGAGGGTTCGGCTCTGTGGCATTTCTAATTGAACCTATAAACCTACCGATCCCTCAATATAAATATTTAAAAAATCCTTTGTAATCCTACATGTATTTAAAATGACTGATTTTTGCATTTTTATATACAAATTCTTTGACAAATCTAATATGCTTAAATTTTGAATCAGATTCCTAGGTATTATGCCAGTGGCCGAAATAACAAATGGCAATATTTTTATAGTCCGAGAATGCCAAATTCTTTTAATCTCATTTCCTAAATCTGTGTATTTTCTTATTTTTTCAGAAATAGTTTTTTGAATATTACAGGAATTTGGAATAGCTACATCAATGATATAAGTTATTTTTTTTAATTTTGTCATGTAAAACTATATCAGGTCTATTATGACTAATTGTTCTGTCTGTTAGTATAGTTTTATCATAATATATTTTATAAAATTCATTTTCTAAAAATGAATTTGGTTCATATTCATAATATGGTACTATATTACGGCAGTCAATCAAGTTATGTTTAATTACCAAACTTTGGTGAATTATTTTTAAAACCTGATTGTGCCTAAATGTATACTCGGAAGGCGCTAATATAGAACATCCCGATATAATATGTTCTATAGTTTCGGGAAAAGCCAAACATTTTCTACATAAATCATCAATTTGATTTATATCTTTGATTATATGCTTTCTATAATTTTTAGTATTAATGACTCTATCTTGAATGGCAAGCATAAATCCTTCTATTTCTGCGCTCAACTCTCCAATACTCAACCATTTGTTTGACGAAAGTTTGTCAACATACGTTTGGTTGAGATAATTGAAGTGTTTTGCGTGAATAATTTTATTTGACCAGGAATCTAATAATTCCTGGTTAGTATTTATAAGAATGTTGGCATTCTCGTCATATAAATTTAAAGGTGTAATATTTCTATCTGCCTTGCAAATTATTTTGTGCATTTCTGAGCTATTAGCTTTCCTATGGAAAAAATTTCTAAGCATTTCTACCTGATTGTGTTTCAAAGATGTTATTTTGACTACACCTCTACCTCCTAAATTTCTAGGTAAATTAATTCGTTCTATAGCTGAATTTGGATGATGGCAATTAAATTTTGTTAACGTAGTTCTAATCAATCGTTCTAAACTATCTAAATCTGTATTGGACCATTTAATTATGCCAAATGAGTACGTTAGTAGAGGTATTGCCCAAGTATTTATTGCTTTTACTAAATTTTTAGCAGATAGATTGCATTTTAAAATTTTTCTGATCCTAGTTTGAAATTTAATCCTAATATCATTTTTAATACTGGTGTGATCTAATCTATTCGATTGCGGGTATCCTAAATATTTATAAACCTCATCCCCTTTCATACTTTGAATTTTGAAATTTCTAAATATACCCTCGTCTCCATCTACAATTTTGCCTTTCTCTATATGGATAGTTTTACATTTATCTAAACCAAAAGTCATTTTAATATCATCTGAAAAAATTTTAACTACCTTAATCATTTTCTCTAAATTTGATTCAGAATTTGAAAATAATTTTATATCATCCATATATAATAGATGTGAAACTATACTACTCTCTCTTGTATTACCCTTAATTTTTATTCCAAACTTGCTTTTAATTAACATTTTAGAAAGGGGATTCAATGCTAAGCAAAACCAAAGAGGGCTCAATGAGTCTCCTTGAAAAATCCCTCTTTTTATTGAAATGCCCGGTACTACTATTTTCTTACCTTTTAAATTAACTAGCAAATCTGTATTCCAAAAGGACATAATATTTTTCAAAAAGCTAATTATAATTGGGTTAACTTTATATATTTTTAATATTTTGATTAGCCACGAGTGCGGGACACTATCAAAAGCTTTTTGATAATCTATATAACAAGTATGTAAATTACGCTTTTGATTTTGAATTTGTTTTAAAATTACAGAATCAATAACTAACTGTTCTTTACATCCCATATGTTTTCTGCGACAACCTTTTTGTTGTTCAGATAAAATATTTTTTTCATCCAAATGAGTATATATTAAATCTGTCAAGCAAGAGGTTAAAATTTTGTATATTGTCGGTAGACATGTAATGGGTCTATATTGAGAGGGATTATTAATATGTTCGCTTTTAGGCAACATATAAGTAATGCCCTTAGTTAGAAAATTAGGAAAATTTTGAGGTTCTCTGACAAGTTTTGAAAGATTTTTTTGCAAAAAGAGGATGTAAAGTAGTTAGACGTTTGTACCAAAAATTATGTATCCAATCGCAACCCGTGGCTTTCCAATTATGAGTATTTTTTATAATTTTGGCTAACAATTCAACCGATATATCAGAAAAACTCATTTGTTCAATGTCTGAACAATTGAGTTCTTCATTTTCTATCCAGTTACCTGCCTCATTATGTTTTATATCTTTACTCCAAATGTTTGTCCAAAAATCGCGCATATCTGATTCAGATGGCAACGGAATATTATTATTCGAAATAATATTCTGTTTATCGTCAAGTTTGGAATAAAATATTTTCTCATTTTTCTGAAATAATCTATTATTATTTCTTTTATTATACGCATAATTATATCTTTTTAATCTACTAGCTATTACACCTAATTTTTGTTTTAATAAATCTAATAAATCATTGATTATATTTTCATTATTCTTACTACCAATGCTATAACCAAATTTTCTCCCAATTTCATCTACATATCTCAAAATATTCCTACTTCTATTTCCATTTTTATATTCAATTACTCTAGCTATACTACTTCTTAAAAATACTACATCATTTTCTAATCTAATCTGCCATTCTGGTTTACTATAACTATATGATCTATCATCAGAGGACATTAATTTAACTCCTAACTTATTACATATAGTGATAGCACTAGCGTACACTATTGTATGAAGATCTAAAAAACTAATATCGTCAAATATTATTTTTGGTAAAATTAAATTATTTAATTCAGAAATTAATTTAGATAATTTCTTTGACGTATGCAATTTTGGTAATTTTGGTCTAACTGTGGGCTCTATATCTATATATCTATTTATATTATTTTGAAGCAAGTTAGCTAATTCTATTACATTATCATCTAGTAAGTTTAAATTTGCAATATTGATTTCCCTAAGATTATGAATAATGTCTAAGTTATTTGAATCTACTCTAATATCATTGGATTCTTCAAATTATTATTAAATTACTATTATTTTTTTCATTTACATTTAATTTTAATTATTTTTTCATAACTTGATCTGCAGATCTGAACTTTATATATAAGAATAAGAAATAAATTATTTGCAGAAATTAATTAGTGAAAAGGTAAAAAAAAATGTATTTTTAACAAATGTTTATTTGAATTTGATCACGAAGTTAGTTACACAAAATAAATGGTTCCATGCCAACTCAGAATCTCAGAATCAAATCAACTGATCACCTCTTTGAAAAGTCATAAGCTATGAAAAAAATTTTTTTTTAACCTAACGTGACCTATTTTTTGACAGTTTTTGACTTTCCAAAGGAGGTTCTGAGTTCACCAAAATACGTACATACACTTTTCTATAACATCCAGAACAATCAACGCTTGAAGAGGACGTGCATACTTCTAACTCGAGGTTTGAATCTGAATTTATCGTACAACCGAGCCAAGCCACGGCTCGGTGGCTTTGTGGATTTGAACCTCTGTTCTGTGGATTTTGTACCTACTCGCAAACAGAGTCTGCCGAGCCATTTGAGTACCTACATACACGCACACGACGCACACACGATTAGTTTTGGCTCGGCGCGGCACCGAGCTATAAAGTCTCATGCTAATTTTATAGATAACAATGTAAATGATATGATTTTAGATTTTCACGGCCAAAAGTATTTTTGTTATTTGTTTTTGGGGTGTTATGCCGTGTTGCGCTACCTCCTCCTTCAGCCAACGTTTCGTTTCGAAGTACTTAAGCACACATTTCACCACTAACATTTACACATCCGCCCGGATGATGGACACTGTAACTATGTCCGAAACGGGTGCTAGAGGAGGTAGCGCAACACGGCATAACACCCCAAAAACAAATAACAAAAATACTTTTGGCCGTGAAAATCTAAAATCATATCATTTACATTGTTATCTATAAAATTAGCATGAGACTTTATAGCTCGGTGCCGCGCCGAGCCAAAACTAATCGTGTGTGCGTCGTGTGCGTGTATGTAGGTACTCAAATGGCTCGGCAGACTCTGTTTGCGAGTAGGTACAAAATCCACAGAACAGAGGTTCAAATCCACAAAGCCACCGAGCCGTGGCTTGGCTCGGTTGTACGATAAATTCAGATTCAAACCTCGAGTTAGAAGTATGCACGTCCTCTTCAAGCGTTGATTGTTCTGGATGTTATAGAAAAGTGTATGTACGTATTTTGGTGAACTCAGAACCTCCTTTGGAAAGTCAAAAACTGTCAAAAAATAGGTCACGTTAGGTTAAAAAAAAATTTTTTTCATAGCTTATGACTTTTCAAAGAGGTGATCAGTTGATTTGATTCTGAGATTCTGAGTTGGCATGGAACCATTTATTTTGTGTAACTAACTTCGTGATCAAATTCAAATAAACATTTGTTAAAAATACATTTTTTTTTACCTTTTCACTAATTAATTTCTGCAAATAATTTATTTCTTATTCTTATATATAAAGTTCAGATCTGCAGATCAAGTTATGAAAAAATAATTAAAATTAAATGTAAATGAAAAAAATAATAGTAATTTAATAATAATTTGAAGAATCCAATGATATTAGAGTAGATTCAAATAACTTAGACATTATTCATAATCTTAGGGAAATCAATATTGCAAATTTAAACTTACTAGATGATAATGTAATAGAATTAGCTAACTTGCTTCAAAATAATATAAATAGATATATAGATATAGAGCCCACAGTTAGACCAAAATTACCAAAATTGCATACGTCAAAGAAATTATCTAAATTAATTTCTGAATTAAATAATTTAATTTTACCAAAAATAATATTTGACGATATTAGTTTTTTAGATCTTCATACAATAGTGTACGCTAGTGCTATCACTATATGTAATAAGTTAGGAGTTAAATTAATGTCCTCTGATGATAGATCATATAGTTATAGTAAACCAGAATGGCAGATTAGATTAGAAAATGATGTAGTATTTTTAAGAAGTAGTATAGCTAGAGTAATTGAATATAAAAATGGAAATAGAAGTAGGAATATTTTGAGATATGTAGATGAAATTGGGAGAAAATTTGGTTATAGCATTGGTAGTAAGAATAATGAAAATATAATCAATGATTTATTAGATTTATTAAAACAAAAATTAGGTGTAATAGCTAGTAGATTAAAAAGATATAATTATGCGTATAATAAAAGAAATAATAATAGATTATTTCAGAAAAATGAGAAAATATTTTATTCCAAACTTGACGATAAACAGAATATTATTTCGAATAATAATATTCCGTTGCCATCTGAATCAGATATGCGCGATTTTTGGACAAACATTTGGAGTAAAGATATAAAACATAATGAGGCAGGTAACTGGATAGAAAATGAAGAACTCAATTGTTCAGACATTGAACAAATGAGTTTTTCTGATATATCGGTTGAATTGTTAGCCAAAATTATAAAAAATACTCATAATTGGAAAGCCACGGGTTGCGATTGGATACATAATTTTTGGTACAAACGTCTAACTACTTTACATCCTCTTTTTGCAAAAAAATCTTTCAAAACTTGTCAGAGAACCTCAAAATTTTCCTAATTTTCTAACTAAGGGCATTACTTATATGTTGCCTAAAAGCGAACATATTAATAATCCCTCTCAATATAGACCCATTACATGTCTACCGACAATATACAAAATTTTAACCTCTTGCTTGACAGATTTAATATATACTCATTTGGATGAAAAAAATATTTTATCTGAACAACAAAAAGGTTGTCGCAGAAAACATATGGGATGTAAAGAACAGTTAGTTATTGATTCTGTAATTTTAAAACAAATTCAAAATCAAAAGCGTAATTTACATACTTGTTATATAGATTATCAAAAAGCTTTTGATAGTGTCCCGCACTCGTGGCTAATCAAAATATTAAAAATATATAAAGTTAACCCAATTATAATTAGCTTTTTGAAAAATATTATGTCCTTTTGGAATACAGATTTGCTAGTTAATTTAAAAGGTAAGAAAATAGTAGTACCGGGCATTTCAATAAAAAGAGGGATTTTTCAAGGAGACTCATTGAGCCCTCTTTGGTTTTGCTTAGCATTGAATCCCCTTTCTAAAATGTTAATTAAAAGCAAGTTTGGAATAAAAATTAAGGGTAATACAAGAGAGAGTAGTATAGTTTCACATCTATTATATATGGATGATATAAAATTATTTTCAAATTCTGAATCAAATTTAGAGAAAATGATTAAGGTAGTTAAAATTTTTTCAGATGATATTAAAATGACTTTTGGTTTAGATAAATGTAAAACTATCCATATAGAGAAAGGCAAAATTGTAGATGGAGACGAGGGTATATTTAGAAATTTCAAAATTCAAAGTATGAAAGGGGATGAGGTTTATAAATATTTAGGATACCCGCAATCGAATAGATTAGATCACACCAGTATTAAAAATGATATTAGGATTAAATTTCAAACTAGGATCAGAAAAATTTTAAAATGCAATCTATCTGCTAAAAATTTAGTAAAAGCAATAAATACTTGGGCAATACCTCTACTAACGTACTCATTTGGCATAATTAAATGGTCCAATACAGATTTAGATAGTTTAGAACGATTGATTAGAACTACGTTAACAAAATTTAATTGCCATCATCCAAATTCAGCTATAGAACGAATTAATTTACCTAGAAATTTAGGAGGTAGAGGTGTAGTCAAAATAACATCTTTGAAACACAATCAGGTAGAAATGCTTAGAAATTTTTTCCATAGGAAAGCTAATAGCTCAGAAATGCACAAAATAATTTGCAAGGCAGATAGAAATATTACACCTTTAAATTTATATGACGAGAATGCCAACATTCTTATAAATACTAACCAGGAATTATTAGATTCCTGGTCAAATAAAATTATTCACGCAAAACACTTCAATTATCTCAACCAAACGTATGTTGACAAACTTTCGTCAAACAAATGGTTGAGTATTGGAGAGTTGAGCGCAGAAATAGAAGGATTTATGCTTGCCATTCAAGATAGAGTCATTAATACTAAAAATTATAGAAAGCATATAATCAAAGATATAAATCAAATTGATGATTTATGTAGAAAATGTTTGGCTTTTCCCGAAACTATAGAACATATTATATCGGGATGTTCTATATTAGCGCCTTCCGAGTATACATTTAGGCACAATCAGGTTTTAAAAATAATTCACCAAAGTTTGGTAATTAAACATAACTTGATTGACTGCCGTAATATAGTACCATATTATGAATATGAACCAAATTCATTTTTAGAAAATGAATTTTATAAAATATATTATGATAAAACTATACTAACAGACAGAACAATTAGTCATAATAGACCTGATATAGTTTTACATGACAAAATTAAAAAAAATAACTTATATCATTGATGTAGCTATTCCAAATTCCTGTAATATTCAAAAAACTATTTCTGAAAAAATAAGAAAATACACAGATTTAGGAAATGAGATTAAAAGAATTTGGCATTCTCGGACTATAAAAATATTGCCATTTGTTATTTCGGCCACTGGCATAATACCTAGGAATCTGATTCAAAATTTAAGCATATTAGATTTGTCAAAGAATTTGTATATAAAAATGCAAAAATCAGTCATTTTAAATACATGTAGGATTACAAAGGATTTTTTAAATATTTATATTGAGGGATCGGTAGGTTTATAGGTTCAATTAGAAATGCCACAGAGCCGAACCCTCTGATATGAAAATATCTGGAGTCGGTGAATTATATTCCCATTTGGTCTCTAGTAGGTTGACATGTTCTTCTTGTATTATTTTGTATTTATAATACTTATATAGTGCAATTGCATAGCGTGGGTTGACTAGATGATCATTTGGGGAAACGTGTGAAAGGGTTTAGTTTTTCCTGTGGGGAAAATTTAACCCGGACATTTAAATCTGGTGGTAATGAATGTTTAAATAAACTATATAAAGAGATTAAAATAAAATGAATTGATCGTCCCTCAGGATGGTCGCCGCATCATTCAGCACTCGTCGTTCATTGAGAGGAGAACTCAACCACGATATTGACGTTTTGTTTTGAACTTTAAGTATTAAACTTTGAGCATTAAACTTCTGGCCATATACTAGATTATTTTAATTTAGAGCTTAGAGCTTTAACATTCGATTATGTGATCTGTGAACATACTTTCTTAAATAAATAACCTTTTACCAACAATTGTGTTATAAAACTGGCGCCCAACTTAGTGGCCAGACACATAAAGTAAAATTAAAATCAGTGCATCTACAAAATTTCGTCGCTACCACGTCGAAGTCCTCGTTTCACAATGCAGGCCAAGGAAAGTGCTGGCATCTGCTTCACGCAGGAGCAGTTCGCGGAAATAATGAACTCCATGAAGCGGATGCAGTCGGAACCAACACGTACGGGTACATTCACCACCTGTACGGCACGCTTCGATGGTACCAGAGACAGGAGTGCGGTCGAGAGTTTTATTGCCGCCGCATCCATCTTCAAGTGCATCGAGAACATCGAAGACGCAAGCGCTCTGGAAGGATTACCACTGCTGCTTTTGGATTTGAACCTCTGTTCTGTGGATTTTGTACCTACTCGCAAACAGAGTCTGCCGAGCCATTTGAGTACCTACATACACGCACACGACGCACACACGATTAGTTTTGGCTCGGCGCGGCACCGAGCTATAAAGTCTCATGCTAATTTTATAGATAACAATGTAAATGATATGATTTTAGATTTTCACGGCCAAAAGTATTTTTGTTATTTGTTTTTGGGGTGTTATGCCGTGTTGCGCTACCTCCTCTAGCACCCGTTTCGGACATAGTTACAGTGTCCATCATCCGGGCGGATGTGTAAATGTTAGTGGTGAAATGTGTGCTTAAGTACTTCGAAACGAAACGTTGGCTGAAGGAGGAGGTAGCGCAACACGGCATAACACCCCAAAAACAAATAACAAAAAAACAATGTAAATGTCTTTGAAGATAAAATATTTTCCTTTAGCCTATTTATTTTGAATGCTTGGCCCATTGTAATAACTATTCTAATAACTATTCTTGGTCGAAGGCATAAGCGCGGGTCACATTATGCTGGTTGCCAGCCGCGAGTTGAAGAAGCCGCTTCTGCCAGCCGTCGATGGTGTGACAACAAAATTCGGCGCTGGCGTCGCCAGCCGGCGAGTATTTGTCAGCGGCTGACGAAGTTGGACATGTTTAACTTTTGGTAGCGGGCAGCGGTGAATAATCAATCACGTGACCGCTGGCACCAGCCGGCAGCGCAGTCTGACCACTATTGCGTCTATCAGCAACGAGAAAGCACGTGTTTTTTTTTGTGAAGTTGTTTAGTTGTGACTATTTTATAATTTGTAATTTTTAATTGATATAATTAAAGTTATTTATAATGTCTGAGTTAAAGTGGACTGCGAAACAAATAATACCCACCCACCATCGTCTCTGTTTGCGGTGAAGCTGGTTAAGCATTTCTAAACTAAGTTCCCTGACACCATCTCTCAACAAATGCTTAATTAGCTTTACGTGAAACGACAGACGACATATTGTGAATGACCTGGAGAGTGCGAGACGCGAGTAGCAGCAACAGTAGTGTGACCAGATTGCTCGCCGCTGCTAGCTGGTACTACTACTAGCCGCTGGTAAGCAGCAGCTGGCAACCAGCATAATGTGACGCGCGCTTTAGCCTTTCATTCTAATATTTTTTATCATTATTTAAAATATATATATATATATATATATATATATATATATATATATATATATATATATATATATATATATATATATATTATGAAAGACAAAATAATTCAATATAACAGGAAAAGATAAAAACTATTACAGAAAACAAGAAAAGCCGACGGGTGTGATGATACTATTATAACAAATAACGTAAAACTTTTTTGTAAACGAACTCTTTTATGAATGCAATTTTTTTAATGTGAATACGCACAACAGTCCCAACTGTTTTCGTCTGAATCTAATTTGAGTATGGCATCCCCAATCGGGGTATGTTGCGAGGCTGAAGGTAGTGGGGAGGGAACGAGATGGGGAAGAGGAAGGTGGGGAAGTACCTAGCTTTTCAGATCTTTGTCACCAAACACGGCTAAAGCTTTTCAAGCAACGCGCAATGGTTCAATTCTGAATGGTGGACTTATATACCCTATAGGTATTCTAGCGATCAGCTCTACAAAAACTTTTATGTACTTGATATTCGTCAAAACTATATAAAAAGGATTATTATCCACGTACATAAAAAACTAGATAATATTAAAAAAATTTATCATAAATAGGTATATCACAAGAAGTCACACCAGAAAGGATCTTGTGGTCCCAGGGAGCTATACGGCAAAGTATCAAAAAACATGTACATATCTTGGACCAAAAATATATAATAAAATTACCCTAGAATTAAATATTAAAGCATGAAAAATGTCCCACGTCAGTTCAATAATAACAAAATGGTTGATTGGCTTAGGTAGGGTGGAATCTGAAAAACTATTAAATAATGTCACTTAAAATTTTACATGGCCTATTAACGGCACATTTAGTAAAAATTTAGTACGTATATTATTTAAATAAAAAAAAAAAATAAAAAACATTTTTCTTTTCTTTTTCTTTTTTGTTACAGAATAAATTTTCTGGCATCTTTATTAATGTTTATTTATTTTAAAAAATTAAAATGAACATTTTGTTAAAAAACTGATTTTTTTTTTGCATTCTCACCAGCATTTGGTTCCTTAGAACGGGCAATCTGCCTAGCTAGGAACTAATATCGACCTACAAGACATAATAACACTTGTACACATTTTATAGTTATTTTTCAATGTTATTATTATGTTATTTTTGCCATACAAATGTATCAAATGTAATGTTATAAATAAATAAATAAAATATACACAAATTATGTGTATCATCCTCTCTCGAATGTGTCGCAAATATACCATGTTTTATTTTTAATCAATTGTGCAATAACACAAATTAATTAAATAAAATTTACTGGATTTGAACCCGCGACCTTCGGATTACTAGTTGAGAGCATTACCCCCTATTAGGCAGCTTTTATTATGAAGAAAATTGAACTTTTTGAACTAAAACTTCTTTAGCCACTTTAGGGAAACGGAAATGCGTCACTGAAATTTATTATTTGGGTCCTCGGTAAATTCGCGCGTCGGCGCGGGCCTTCGATAGTGCGGTGGGCAAGGCGCTCGACAAGTCTCAGCGGCCAGAGAGACAGACATCAAGCGAACGGAGGTTCGAAGCCTACGGAATCCAAAAAAAAAATAAATAAATATATATATATATATATATATATATATATATATATATATATATATATATATATATATATATATATATATATATATATATATATATATATATATATATATATATATATTTATTTTTGTGAAATCAATATCCAATCTTCAAACCACTTTAAAATACACCGGCAAAAGAAAAGAAAGCGACATGGAGCGACTTTCTAGTTTCACTTCTACCGCGTGTGAATTACATACTCTGATTTTTTTAAATTAAACATAGAGATACTATAACACACATCATCTCCTATGGTAGGTAGGTACTCTATATATTTACAATGTACGTCATTGTGCAGAACAATTCATTTAAAAAAGTAGTTTTAAAACAATAAATAATAATGTGTCCGTAGCCGTACTGTCCGTGTGGGAACATAGAGAAGAACAAAGCTTTGCGATGTAGATTGTAGATGGCAGTAGATACGCATGGAGTGGCTATGAACTGTAGCGCATTACAATCCATCCGCGCCATTGTTACAATTCGCATTCTCAATCATGTGTTAAATAATCGGAATAATCACACGGTTACTGATATTACCGAATCAACTGCCATCTACCGCCCGTGTCCTTAAATAATGCATGAGAGAATCCATTGTCCTAACAGCTATGAACGTTATAATGTATTATTCACCTCGGATCAGTTTCCGCAGGGCTATGCAGATGCACTATATCTATTAGCCCAGTCAGCCTGTGTTTTTAGATGGAACTAAATAGTATAAAGCTAATTTTTTCCCCATCGACTACTACCATTTAGAAAAGTGTTTAGCAAAAAGTCCCCGCCCCTACCCCTCTTGCTTCCCCCCCTGTAACCCCCCAAACATGAAAAGTGTAAGGGTTTCGTAAATCGCTTCTATCTCGATTACTAAACAACATATCGGATTGAAATTTTTTTTATTCTCTTTGCTGTAATATTGTCTACAATTAATGTCCAGTTAATTTTCGTCGTAACTTTTACCGTTTGTTTGTAATTCGTATGATAAGGTAAACATTTGTATATTTTTTGGCAAGTAATTTTACTTTTTGTCATATAACTTTTTACGACAACATTTTATGAAAAAATATTTCCCACAAAAGTTGTAGTCCCTATTATTACCTTTAAAATGATATAAAATAGTACTTACTTTGTTGGAGATCCAGCGAAATTATCATGGCGGGTTCGGTCGAGGTGAGGCCGGCCGGCGCGGCGTTGCAATGCAAATATTGTTGTATAGTGAGAGTGTTTTTTATCTTTAAGGTACACTATTGAATTTTCTATAAATAAAACTAATTGAGTCTCGGTGAAACCTAAATTCCTCACTTTTTAAATTTGTTTCAAATAATAATAAGTATTCAGCGAAAATAGCTATTTTAAATAGTTTTTGGTTTGAAAATGCATGTAATATTTTTAAAGATGTTATTTTAGAAGAAAATAATTGCGGTATCTTAATTTTACGATATCTTAAACTTCCATGAGAAGTTCTTCATTTTCCTCGACTTCAACCAAAGTTAAATTGCTGCATGATCCGCCACAGCTCCCGCACATTTCTGTGCAATCAAGTGATGCTTTAAGCAGCTACAATTATTTTTGCAAGCCTTTTTGCAGTTGCAGGAAACTAAGTTTATAACTTATTCAGCTGCCGGTGGTTTTTTTGAGTGCACTGGGTACAGCATGTTGTCAGTTAAAATCCATCTCCAGTCCGTAGCGGTGATTTCCTTATCTCCGATCCATTTTTGAAGCAGCACCAGATGTTGGAGGGAGGGATGCCATATTAAATTTGGATTTTAATGACATTTTTGCAACAGCTTTAAGGTACATTGAATATCTACTGTCATTCAGACATGCAGACCTTGTGCATCCATATAGTTTCAAGACAAAAGCCTCTCCTACCTCTTTGAGAATATTTTTGTCTGCCTGTTTTTCATAAAACTGTAAAACTTTTGTGCGGAGATCATTTGATGAACTTAGCAATTTGTACGCGTTAATTTTGCCTTTGCCAAATAAATAAGACGTGGTATCACATCCTGTGATAGTATGCAAAAATAATATCACATCCTTCATATCACCAATCTCTTCACGAATCTTACTGATGTCATACGTTGATGGTGTGTCAGAGGGTTTGTGAAAGAATAGTCGCACATTTTGACACTGTGGTAGCCCTAACAATAGAACGAAAAGATCAGTATCTTGTCCGACAACAACTACAGGCCTCCCACTTTGAATCTGGGACACATCTATTGCTCTTCCGACCACTTCAGTATCTGCATCTTCCTCCGCCACAATGGTTGGAATGTTTGCTTCATTAAGCCTTTGAGAGAGCTGTTCAATAAGCTGGCTTTTGTTTTTTGGATTTGCCAAAAATTCATTTTGCTTCACAGAGCACTTCATATTAACGTTGAATTTCATTTCTAGAGATGTTTTTTTTACTTCTCCGCATATGTTCGACCCCATTTGTGGTGGGATAGTCAGGATACCCATCGAACACAACATGACAATCTTTCCCATACCGTTTCATTACAGTGTCAACATACTTCTCTATGATGCTGCTATATGTTACTTTGTCAGGCCAAATAACACAAAAGATACCCTCCATCTACTACATATATTTTTGGGGGCAAATTCTCAAAAACTTCGTTGCTAACTGTCCATTTTTCAAATATTTTCATAAGACTTGATTTAGTTCCCTTTCTTATCATTTTATTGTTTTCAAATAAAGACAAAGGGTATGGGCTGAGTTCATAGTTGAAGTATTGTTTGAGATTATTTGTTCCTTGAGACATACAAATAACCCTATTAAACAGCTGATCAGGATTAATTGGCACTTTTTCAGATCTCACATTTATGCCACTTACTACGGAGCCTGTAGTTTTAACTTTATTTTTTCTTTTCAATTTAACATCTGCAAAATTATTTCCTTCGATGTCTTTCAAGCAGTTCATTCCTACATCATAGGCTTCATCGCAGTTTACACCCGAACTTATCACTACTAGACCAGAGGATAAAGACATTAAATCTTTGCTCTGTCGGAAAGGATTATGAATACGCAGCCATCCGAGAAATTTACTAATATCTTGCAAGTCCCTTTCTCTTCTACTGCATCTTAGTTCAGTGTGCTGTTCGTTAAACTGAGTCAAGCAGCCAGAGAACTTCTCGAAAGCCTCACAAATTTGTAGGGATCCAGGAGCACAAGCAATGAATTTGGTTAGCGTCCTCTCGCTTAATCCTCGTCCATGAGTAAGCCCACCTATGGATTTTGATGATCGCATTAATGTCTGCTCTATGGTCATGTCCGTCCAGATACCGGTAAAAAATCCATCTGTACGCCGAACTGTAAAGAAACGTTTATTGACGAACCTTTCGAAGTCTTCATTTGACATTTTCGTTTGTACACTCAACATTTGTTGTAAGTATATTTGTGCGGATTTGGCGTAGAGCAAATGTCCAGCAGCATGGAAATACGGTATCATTTGCTTGACTGTATTAATGTGCAAATTCCAATCGCCGATTCTTTCTGCCAGAATAAAGTCTAGAACCAAATCTCGTAGCCACGGTTTTGAAGTTCTACTAGTTTTAACCAAATCTTCATACACTTCTTCTAGTCTTTTCATTATTTCATTTGTTTTACAATCTCTCATGGCGTCTTCAACAGTTGTTTGTTTGTTTATTGTTTGGTTATTAATATCCTTAAAGTCGTTTGTAATCATTTCTTTAAGAGATGAACATTCCTCGAATAGCAGTAATATCAAAGCTGCCTGGGTCATCATGTGAGCTCTATAAGACCTTGCGTAAGCATGTCCTGACATAAGGTGAGGAATCGTTGATTTTCCATAAACAGAGGTACATATTTTTTCGATTCCACTACCTTCCATAAACTTTCCTAAGCAACCAAGGAAACTCATTAGAAGATGGAATCCGCCTAGTCTGACGATTACTCACTTTCTATAGAAGAACTTGCAACAATGTCTACTGCTTTCAGGAAAAGTAGTTGGTCAAATGTCACAATACACGGCTGGCCAGCTAACTTGCTTTCTTTAGAAGCGTAACTAAGGGCAGAGTAAATAGCAGTCGGATTTTCTGGATCTATGCTTATAAAAGGCAAAGCCTGTACATAAGATGGTTCAAAGTTTTGTCTATCATCGTAACAGTTTCGCATGTATCCAGACCATCCAGGTAGTGAAATTGGCACAAAAGCAAAACTACATAACAAAAGCATGTTACGAGCTGAGACTATTTACAAAATGGTCACAAACACTCAAACCGGGCGAAGCCGAACTAAAAGCCGCCCGCAGGGCCTAGCAGCAAAGTGAATAACTATTATTTCACGTTCACGATTTCCACTAGTACTACAAAGGGCACAGGACAGGCTAGGATAAGTCGGGATGTGAGGGAACAAGTTCCGACATCAGTGTCGCGGAGCGACGCAGGGATGGTGCGCACCAAGCATTCACGGTTGATATCTGGCGTTTACTAGTACATAAAGTACACATTAAAATATATAATTTTAAAGGTAATAATAGGGACTACAACTTTTGTGGAAAATATTTTTTCATAAAATGTCGGCGTAAAAAGTTATGTGACAAAAAGTAAAATTACTTGCCAAAAAATATGCACATTTTTACCTTATCATACGAATTACAAACAAACGGTAAAAGTTACGACAAAAATTAACTGGACATTAATTATAGACAATGTTACAGCAAAGAGAATAAAAAAAATTCAATCCGATATGTTGTTTAGTAATCGAGATAGAAGCGATTTACGAAACCCTTACACTTTTCATGTTTGGGGGGGTACAGGGGGGGAAGCAAGAGGGGTAGGGGCGGGGACTTTTTGCTAAACACTTGTCTAAATGGTAGTAGTCGATGGGGAAAAAATTAGCTTTATACTATTTAGTTCCTTCAACTGGTGTTCTACGACACAGGCTGACTGGACTATATGTATTAAAAATTTAGGTTGCTCTGCAAAACTCAAAAAATGATTCCTTACTTCATTTAAAACGACATTATACCCTAAAATATATTCAGAATCTTAACGACGTAAGTAAAGAAGCCGTGTATACAAATTGTGACTCGCGACCCGTGCACTGGACGAACCTACTGTCGAATTTGCCGTATCAAAGAAAAGAAGAAAAAGATAAATAATGTGGAAATCTTAACGACGTAAGTGAAGAAAGCGTGTAAACAAATATACGTATTGGACGAACGTACGGTTGAATTCACCCTAGCAGGCCTGGAGATTCGATCTTTCCGCCGCGTTCATTTTAATTAATTCTGAAGAACGTGCTACAAATATTTAAAATGTGTCTCCATGTTATCCTCCCGAAATTATTAATTCATCGTCTAGAAAAATAAAATCAAAAAAATAAAATCGTGCTTACCGCTAACTTTGTAGTTGAAAAACGGGTTATATAGTTTTGAAATCGTTGTACGTAAAATATATTAATGGTAAGGTACTGTTTTTTATTAATCTAATACATAAATAACTCGCATTTTTTGTGCGGCATGGAAATAAAAAAGTATTATAGTTACGGATTCGCCGGAAATGATTAAAATGTGAGTTTTGAGCATACAAAAATTATTAGGATTATGTACCGCCTTAACAATACCACCATTTTTGTGTTTTTACTGCTCACACGAATAAAACATAATGCACAATCTCTCTGCCATAGATCACCGTGGTTCGCTATGTTTGGTGACTTAGCAGTGATGCCCGGGTTCATGGGGTGAGGTATATCAGGATCTTGGCGGCAGATGTGCATGCTAACCAACAGCATTACCGGATCGGGAGAGATTGGTTGAGGTTGGTTGACTCTCTCGGAACATTGCTTTGCGCTGCATACGGAGAGGATGGATTCATTCGTCCGTCACTCCTGGTCACACTGACCCCCAGATTCCTGGGGGTCATTGAGACCGCATACCTTTTTCCTTCCCAGAACTTCTTCTCTTTCCTTCCCCTAAAATGACCCTCCACACAGCATCCCCAAAGATGAAATAGGCCCTGAGTGAATATGTTTTCCTTTGGGTCTCCTGTGTGGAGCTAATGTAAAAAAAACCTAACTTGTAGGTGGATGCTACTGCTTTCCGTGATATATATGACGTAACAGCACGTGTAGTACACGCCAAACTTTAGGTAATACCGACCAGATACATAAGTCGTCGCAATAGGAGAGTTTGAGGTCCGGAAAGTGGCATGCCTCCCCACCCACGCATTTCTCTATCGCGTATGTTTTACGCGTCTTTCTCTTTCGCTTACGGTCATTGTAAAGTCGTATCAAGTTCAGGTCGGCTTTTAGGTTTGGCGAGTACTATACCCGAAGGATTTTAACCAGCGATTCCCGAGCATGTTTGGAGTATAAAAGTTGGACGTCATTTTGTTGTCCGATGATATATTTTTTCAAATTTATTTATTTATTTATTTATTTATTTATTGAATTTCACGCCCGGCTGGGCTTTTACATGCATTTTTTTTTTACAAAGAACATCTAAATTTAAATAAGCATAACAAAATTTTAAAAAACAAAAAAACAAATACATAAACAAAACAAAAACAAAATCAAAATCATAACCAAATCTAAAACAAAAATACAATAAAAAACAAATTGAAATAAAAACAAAATACTCCACCATGCAAGATGGAAAAAGATGTAGACTGAGAAAAGTAAAGTACACGTGAAATGATTCGAAGCAGAGCTATTCAGTTGGATTAATTAAATTTGTTGTTCTTCTTTTAGATATAAATTCTACTAAGACTTGTTTAAGTGAATGATGTGTTAAATATATCAACAACATCTTTATAGTCATTACCCAAATTTTGTATACGGCGAATGGGGGTATACAATTGTGATTCTGTGTTGGAGTTGTCACAATAGAATGGTAGATACTGCCTCGATGTTGAATTGCGAGGTATATGGAAGGAAATCAAGTTTAATAGTTCAGGGCTGTCAATTACTGAATTTATGATTTTATTTAAACATGTTAGGTCATATACTGTTCTGCGTTCGGACAATTTTAATAAATTAAGTTGACATAGTAGATAATCATAGTTGATACATTCACTTGTGATACCCATTCTGAAATTAATATATCTTAAGAATTTATTTTGAATTCTTTCTATCGTGAGTGAATGCTTAGCATAACTAGGTGCCCATACTGTCGAGTTGTACTCGATTTGACTCCTTACCAATGACATGTACAAATTTTTAATGGTTTTAATATTTTTAAATTGACTGTTAATTCTTATTACGAAACCCAACATTTTCAAAGCTTTATTTGATGTAATTTCAATATGATTTATAAATTTCAGTTTTTGATCAAAGTTTACACCTAAATCATTCACCTCGGTTACAGCTGTTAGCACTACATCATTAATGGAGTACTCATAAATTATTGGATTTTTTATTCTATGAAATCTCATAATAAGACATTTACTTAAATTTAGTTGTAGATAGTTCTCTTGGCACCAAACAAAAAGTTTAAACAAATTATTAGACAATGTTTGACAGTCATTAATATTTCTTATAGCTTTATATATTTTCATATCGTCCGCAAACATTAAAACTTGGACATCGTTGAAAATAGTCAGAACATCATTCACAAATATCAAAAATAAAATTGGTCCCAAATGTGACCCTTGTGGAACGCCGCTGGTAGCGATAAATTTATATGAAGTAAAGCCTTCAATTTTAACGGCTAATTGCCTGTTACTTAAATAACTTTTAAACCACTCGTATAAATACCCTACTATTCCTAATTTGTGAAGTTTTTTTAACAAGAGATCATGATTAACCCTGTCAAATGCTTTGCTGAAATCGGTATAGACTGAATCAACTTGTAACTTCTTAGACATGGATTCGGATATATAGTTTTGGTAAATTAAAAGATTAGACAAGGTAGATTTTCCTGAAGTGAAACCATGTTGGTTAGGTAAAATTAGTGGCTTGATACAGTGGATGATTTTGTTTAAAATAAGTTTCTCAAATAATTTTGGGATGGTTGATAAAAGGCAGATCGGTCTATAATTGCTCACCTCGTTTTTGTCTCCTTTTTTAAATATCGGGGTGAGGAAACTGTATTTCCATTTTTCAGGAAAATTTCCAGTTTGTAACGACTGGTTGAAAAGAAAATGTAGTGGATATGCAAGAGTGGTGGCGCAATTCTTTAGGAAAACAGGTGGGATATTATCAGGACCACCGCTCTTTAATTAAATTAAATTTAATTAAAAACAATATAATATTTTTTCCATCAGACGTCACAATTGAGTAGTTGGCTATATCCTAACGGGTCACGTGATAAACACTCCGTCTCATTCAAGAAGCACGGTAACACACGAAATAGGGCGCGTATCCTGTGATCCTGTCGCGACGTGTAGGTCTGTGATCAGTGGCGACGTGTGATTGCAAAAACAATTGTTTTTCATAGAAAAAAGATATCATCGAACTTCAAAATTATACCAAGTCAGTGGACATCTTCAAAGCAGTGGCGGCCAGCCCTAAGGTGCGGCGGTGCAACGCACTCCCAAAATTTCTGCCAATCTAAAAATTCCCGAGCACCGAAAAACATACTATATTTCCGACACGCCTCATCACAAATCATAATAAACACTTTGGTTATAATGCATACATAATATAGGTGTCTATGTATACCCGCTCGCGTAACAGATACTGAGATAACAGAAGCAGAACGTTTTGTTCCTATATTCAGGCCGGGAGTGCGTTTGCCAAAGCGATCACAGAATCGAGGAGAATCCTTACACAATTCTCCATGAGCTATAATCGTGGGTAGGTATATCTGGTATAATCCTTTGCAAATTTAAATAACCCGTGATCGCCGATCCGAGAATTTCCACCATGTCAAAAGGACCGTTTCTTCAGTAGCATCTTAATTGGGGACGCGGTCGTGTCATTTTATTATTGATATTGTGTGTTTAAATTAAGATCTACTCTTTTTTAGTCAATGTTCCGCTCAGCATCGACCATTTCTTATCTCTACAGCATACCAACCAACATAAACAATGAGACCCGTTGTGACAGGTCGCAGGTCAATACGTCATTGTTATTAGTTTTTTAAATGAGTCGGGAAGGGTAAAAAATGAGTTCCATTATTAATGTTCATTTTATAAAAAACAATGCGCCGAACTTAGAAATACGATTAGAAATTAAAAATAGTGGCCCACCACGGCCCATTTTAAATAGTAAACAAGAATGCAAGTTAAAAACGAAAGAGACAACGGAGAATCGACCTAACCTGCAAATAGGTAAGATTTTTTTCATAATTAAATTCATTTTAATTAGGGTAGGTATATGTACAAGATTTTTAGCGCACTACCGATATTTGTGAGCATCAGCCGCCACTGCTTCAAAGTGTCTTTAAACAAATATAAAATATTATTACTGAGGCAGTTCAGTTATGTACAATAAATACCGTCCTATTTCTTACCACCCGTTATTTTTCTACAACAAAAATCACCAGCAAAACCCAAACCAACTTCCATCGTTTCAATCAAAACCACGCGTTTATTCGAGCAGCTAATTGGTTTGATGAAAACGTAATAAGTTGGTGCAGAGGAAAAAAATCAGCTAGCATAATATATTTATTGTCATGCTCAACAAATGATAACAGGACTTCTGGACATGTAGCAAAGATGAACGATAGTCGACAACCAAAGTGAATTCTTAATTTTTTTATTGAATATTTGAAGAGTTTTAAATTATTATAAACAAATTATTAATTTATGTTGCACAGACCCCAACAGCCCAGAGATCTGATGACTTGATTCATTTTTTATTTGTTTTTTAATGCAGATATGATAGGCAAAATGCCTGCAAGACGGTGTTGGAACATCAACCATTGTAGCTGGTCGGTAAGGAACATAGCAGAAGACGGGCATGTGTGAAGGTATTTCCAAGAGGCAGCCAAGAATATCCGAGGGTTCTAAGATCTACGATTACGGATTGTGAAGTCCCATATCCACGATGCATATATTTGTATGGTTGCGCAGACCTACCGAAGGTCAAAAAATCGTATCAATCTCACGTTCAATTCAATGAACGTTGATTTAGGCTCAGCCGAATGTCCGTTCCGGAAACGATCGACAGTGGACGATTGCATCTGCGATTATCCGGTGTCCATTAGCACCGCGGCTATTAATGAAACCGATCACGGCCCAAAGGCCCGCGGTGGCCATTGTGTTCAGTCTGTTCGGTGTCCACTGGCCGCTAATTTGGCGGACCTTGTGCCGCGACCGGGCCAGCCAGAAGTTCACTGCGCTCCGTGCGATTTGTGTTCGGGGGAGATCTAGGCACAAGAGATGTCTCATTCAAATTTAATTATTCTTTTTGTCTTCAACAACTTTGAGAACATACAGCGATTTAGCTTTGATGATAACAATCACATTTTTTAAAGAAAGGCATAGGTACATTTCCAGATTAAGAATAACCATACAATTTATGAATACGTCATATCAGTAAAAGCGGAAAATTTATTTATGTATCTGTTGTATTTGTTTAACGCCCTGAGGGCTTTTACATAAATCAGTTCATATTTAACATGAGACATAAGAAGTTTGAAAAAGAGAAAAAAAGTGCTACAAATAAAAATTCTGTTGGGACTCCGGGGTTGTCTCAAAATCTTAATAGAGGTCATCAAAACACTTTTTACCTTATTATGATGTATCGATAATGAGCTCTGATGTCTTATTTAGTAGGCGGTTGGAGTAATCTGGACCCCACTTTGAGGTTCCCACCATATTTATTATATACTCGGTCTCTACAATACCGACAGCTGAACGCTATCTTTGGGTCACCTAATAGTTACTATCTTGTGCCATCTACGGGTGAGCTCTTACGCTAATATTAATAAATAATATAACAGACTTTAATAGATTTTAAAATTACAATAGGTATGAAATACAAGAAATAAAGCACAATACTGAATCCTATTTACAATGTTCATTGTAGTAGATGCATGTAAAATAAATAAATATTCCATTACAAGTACAAGTATTTAAAGACAAATTGTTAAATAAGTCGTAAGTATCTGCAAGATATAAACCTCACGGCCGCTGTTCCCAATCTTACTAACCAACTGCTATGCCGAAACTAAGTTGCTGCTCAAATGCACAACTACGCTCTTTCCAACACAGAAGCATCGTTTAAGAATCGCTTAATCTAAGGAAGCCGGACACGTGGATTAAGTTCGATTGAGCAAAGCAAAATTATAAAAAAATGTCAACAGAGTGGCGCTAACGCCATGAGGTACCGACGCGCTGATGGCAAGGGTCAAGCTGACACTTTATTTTTAATATATTTTATACATTTATTTAAAAAATATTAAAAGCAAGTTTATGGATAACAGTACTTAAAAGAAATTAAGTGGGTCACTATATTTGGAAATCGAGCGTTAAAAATACGCACAAATCGCTCAGATTGGTCGATCGAAAAGTTGGGAACAACGGCCGTTAATCCCGAAATTGAACACTTAAATTAAGTGTTCAAAATACCAATCTTGGAATTATTTACTTTAACAATAATCCTTTATCTAACAAATATCTAATATATTCATGAATTTCAGTTAAAACATTACCCAGAACCAGTACCGGATTATCCCTAAGGCAGAGTAGGCAACTGCCTAGGGGCCCCGCATCGGCTAGGGGCCCCGCGTCACGAGAAAATGTTCAAAAAAAAATCGAAAATAAAATTCGCTGGTCAGAAATGCGTTTAAAAGGTGTTATGTTTTCGTCGGTAGTCGGAGGGAGTTTTTTTTCGATTTTTTTTTTATTTTTGGCAGCATTTTGAAGTAAAAAACGCGATTTCTGCTAAAAAATTTCGGTGAATTTGTTATTATAAAATGGTAAAAAAAACTCCCTCTGAAGTCAAGATTTTGAGTTATGATGTTCACGAACTTCAGAAATGTTATTTCCGAGAAAACCGATTTAAAATTTTTTATAGGTACTCGAAATATACTTGAATCGAGCATCGAGTCGCTTGAAACGCTGTACCTTCGCTAGTTTTGCTCCGATTTACTTGAAATTTTGACACAATACTTAATATACTGACAAGTTTTACATTCAGAATTTTTTTTTTTAACTTTTAAAACTTTACCCCCCCCCCCCCAACAAGGAGGGGGGGGGGGGTAAAGTTTTGAGGCCCCTTCAACCCCCCCCTCCCCGTAAGTCCGCCATTGGTAAAGGGGCCCCGAGAGTGCATTGCCTACTGGCCCCGACTTGGTTAATCCGGCCCTGCCCAGAACACCGTAAGTCCTTCATATTGTAATTTTTTTATTATATTTCTATTTTTATGTATTAATTACTGTAATTAATTTTACGCAACTGCTTTGTATTTTTCACTGCTGTAAATTATGTATGTAAACAATGTATTTTTCACATTGTAAACATTGTTAAAATGTTGTTGGTAGAATGATGTAGGATCTAAATCTTAGTAATGATGAGTTCTGCAAGTATTTTTTTTATATTATCCTGACAGTTGTCTCGGCTTTCAAAGGGGTTTTCAAAACGTCAAAACGAGCAAACAGATATGCAAACATCTTAAAGAGTACCCACATTACCCATACATTTTAGATTTCAAATAATTTGCTCCTCTATTACGTCATGATATATTAATTTGTAACTGTGAAGAAGGCATTGCCCCCATCTTCCCGGATAATGACACCACTAAAATGCAAACTGCGACCGAAAAAACAAATTACATTTTTAATGAAACAGGCTTCCAATGAATAGCTCGCCATTGTTTCATAAAACGTACCAAGCCGCTGTATTCTCATTGGCCAGGTAGGTACCGAGCACCTCCATTAAGTAAGTATTGTGCTAGTACCTACCTATTATATTGTGCTACTACCTACATTACCGTTACCGGTTGCTGCGTACGTAATTATAAATCCAAACTAAAAGGTTTAATTTCGTAGAACCACAAGTGATTACGCCTTGTACGAGTGTATGGTTGCAATTTAATGTCATTAGTATAATTTATAATTAAGTATAGTAGGTCCTACACACCTCTTATACCCTCATTTTGGTACACATAGTGTAACGTGACTCTTGTTAAGATTGTATGGAAAAAGTTGTCGTTCGTAGAAAAAAAAATGCCAAAAATTCCATTCATCTGCTGATCATCACAAAATCGTCATGCCCATTGCTAAGTTACAAACCTATTGAAATATTTGGAATGTAAGTTATTACCGTCAAACGAAAACCTTTGGAAAAGTCTTGGCGCACTCAAGCAACTTTAATTGCAGGAAACTATTGCGCGCATCATTACGATATATAAAGGAGCTAACACGAAGTTTATTATGTACGTGATACTAAGATGAATTTGTAGTGATTTTTCAAAAGTTGCCAACTGTCGCCGCAACTAAATATGCTCTTGTACTCATGGACTTAAGTGTAGATTCTCTTAGCATCGTATTGCAAGATCGTTGTTCAGAATCGAAACATTTTGCCGTATTTGGAGACTGAATAGCCAGGTACTTCCCTACATTACTCTTCCCCATCTTCTTCGCCTCTTTAAAAGGCCTTCAGACTCACAACGGTGGTACCAAAGTCTCAATGGATCCGGAAATGGGGGAGCAGTAGGGACTCTTGCGCAGCCTATGAACCCATAGACAAGTGTACTACACTTTTCCATGAAGCCCTTATAGAAGCACTGAAGTTTTTGTCAACCCTTCTCTTGAGTCAGATGTGCTATAAAGTAGGTATATTAAAAACTTGGCGAAACAAAAATGGAACTGATTTCCTGAGTAAGCTGACGAAGTAAACGATACCGGTGTAATACTGTGTGTACTATGGTAACCGGACAATTCAGAATGAACTCAACTCAAAATCTCCTTTGGAAAGTCATTAAAACTGATATTTTTTTTAAATCGGTTAAATAGGTTACGTTAGGCCCGGTTATGGGCTATTTTAAAATTATTTTTATTGTAGCTTGAATTTTCAATGAGGCGTTGAATTGAGTCGATTCTCAGTTGTCATGAAACCGTGTATATATACTATGTAGGTGATGCACCACGTCATGTAAAATTCGGAATCAGGCTGCTAACAATAATACTCCTTATGTAGATGGTGATAAGGTTTAAATTCCCTTTTAACGCCAGCCGCCTGTTTTTGATTCTCGAAAAAACATCGCCAAAAGCGTGTTTTATTTTATTTTGAGAAGCTCGGGCACTTTTCTAAAGAATTTATTTTTTTACATTATACGATAAAATCCGAAAATATTTTTTCTAGTAGGAGATTTATAACTTTAAAGCAGATTATAGGTGTGATACTTTTTTTTCTGGGTTTTTAAAAATACTGTTATAAACATATAATAAAATATACTGTTATATCAAGGGCAAACTTGTGTTCCACTCGCAGCATTTAATTAAAGCATCTAATACCAACATCACATGAATTTTCATCGCTTAGTGGTGCATCATCTTAACCACTCAGGTATTTTGCGATTGTGCAAGTTTTCAGATTTATAAAATCTTTATGTTATTTCCGCTTCGCAATTAAAGCTGTATAAATGAAACATTTCTGAACGTAGCCGAATACTAAAAACTGTTTTTGAAAGGTTATGAAAGAAACTTTCAAATTTTTGCATTACAAATAAATATTATCATTAGTAAATATTAAAATTTCGAATTCAAACATAAACAAATTTTAAAAATGACTCACGTGATGTTTTTACGTGAAAACGACACTAAAATCACTGATTATATTAAAAAAACACTTATTCTATTGTATAAATGTATAAAAAAAAATTATCACCTGACTTTTTTACCATTTCATACAATATTATTTATTAAAAAATTAACAATGTCTAACGGAGGCGATTTGGCGGGTGAAAACTGTTTCTACAAAATAAGTCTTTTTTATGTACTTCTATG
This sequence comes from Limnephilus marmoratus, assembly GCA_917880885.1. NCBI lineage: Eukaryota > Metazoa > Arthropoda > Insecta > Trichoptera > Limnephilidae > Limnephilus > Limnephilus marmoratus. The sequence continues at coordinate 56,846,857 of OU862911.1, read as the reverse complement.
GACAACTTTGAATTGAAGTGTAAAGCTTGATTCAATATGGATCTTCTACTTTTTGTTTTAGGGTTGTCACTAGAACAAGAACAGAGTTATAACGATTTACTTATTGTACCTACTGCTATTGTTATATTGTCGTGTAAACACGCTTACGGGTCGGAGTGGTTAACCCAAAGATATTCAAATACTAATAAGAGATATGCTATGGTGTCCGCGCAACTGTCGCCGGACTACGCGCTAATTAGCTTAGTTTTCATACAAAAAGAATTTGTTCATTTCGTTGATTTTTTGAAAATGTGCATTAATATTGGTTAACAATATATTTTGAATAAGGAAAGAATTCGTTCATTTAGTTTAACGTTCGTTTGGTTTATTCGTTAATTATTTGTTATTTTAGTTTATTTGTTAATTAGTAAACAATATCGGCGACACCCGGAAGCGCAGACCCACATAGTAAAAACGGCAGATTGCTCATCTACTTATATTTCAATATCTTTGGGTTAACCTAAAAATATAACAACATGAAAATTACAAAAGATTTCCGGCAATTTTTGCAATTGATCTTATTGGAGCCGCGCTCGCTAATCGGATCGTGTTGTTGTGTTTTCTCCCGTTTTTATGCCGTGATCTCAGCAGCCAATCAGCGGCGGCGGGCGCACTTGGCAAAGTGATGCGCAATTTCTACCGATGTTTTCGTGGTCCAGTTTTTTTGATACCGTTCCGAGAGTAAAAACATCCGGAGATTCCGCCGCCCGATAAAATGGTAAACAACATCAAACTGGAGAACAGATTGATGGCGCCGTGATACATTACAGAAAGAGCTTCTTGTTTGCTTGAAAATTGTATTTTTGTTTACTATGAAGGAGTGGCGTACCTACATAGATTCAAGAAATGCCTTGTGGACGTGTGTCGTGATCCAAATATTTGCCCAACCGGGGCTTAAATTTCCAATACAAAACTATGTTTACGAAATTCAAATGGTATGAAGATGTCAGTTTTGAGTGTAAGTGAGACAGGGTCCTAGTCTGTTGGACTAATTGGAAGATTTGTTTCCATTAAAATTTGTATTTTTATTTTTTTTTTTTATTTATTTAATTATTTTCATATTACATTTGGTTATAAAATGACGTATTGCCCATCTCACTAGGTGTGAAACGCCTGTGTTGAGATGGCAATTTTCAGAGTGGTTATCTAAGATTTTGTAGTAATATTATGAAAATGGCAGGTTAATATAATTTTTTTTTTTTTTAAGTACACAATTCAAGTATGTTACATATATATAAATAGAAGATTGCAGTAGGTACATGGTAAAAGCCCCGAAAAAGGGCGTTAATCAATACTTAAATAAATAAACATATATACACACAGTAGGTATAAAGGTAAGTCTGTTATTAAATACTTGTGATGGATATGTTTAATTTAGGTGGTCAATGATTTTACTTTTAAATGTACTTTTGGTTTGCGTGTTTCTAATTTCAGGAGGTAGAGAATTGAACAGCTTTGTTGCATTATATTTAAAACTTCTTTGCCCATAAGAAGTTTGACAAACTGGGATGTTGAAAGATTTTACATTTGACTCTCTTAAGGCTCTTGTGTTCATTCGTTCTTCAAACATGTGTGTATTTTTAAATTATATCAAAGGCACTTCTAGTTTTCTACTTTATTCCATGCATAGATTTTATTACGTATTATTATTGTTGTATATTTGTTATTGTAATTACCAAAGACAATAGAATATTACATTATAATTGGTATTTATTACATAAACTTCACCCAGGAGGCCCTGAGGAAAATAGTTTACCTCATGGCCTATATCATCTTAAGAGAAGCTGTGTGGAGGGTCTTTTTGGAGGTCCAGGAGTGACGGACGTAAGAATCCATCCAGGTGCAGAAAAAATCCGGCTGGAGAGATCAAAAGGCCTCCCTTAACCAGTCTTTCATGATCTGGCTCGCCACGCAAAAGGTGGGCAGATGCTTCTGCCGCCAAGACTTAGACAAACCACACCTCATGAACCTGGGCAAAAAAGTAGTTAAAAGTAAAGAAATGGTATTTTTCTCTTGTTTACTGTAAATAAAGCAACGAGATTTTTTTATGGTTAACCTGTAATTATTTATTTGTGTTTTGCGTTTTGTTGTGATGTTTTCGGTCCAATAAATAATTGGTCATTACCCAACTACGCACATAGTTTGTGGCCACATTTTTAAATAAATCAAAAACTAAACTGTGTCAACAAACAACAAGGTAGACAGGAATCTGAGTACTATCAGAGTCGAATAAATAAATTGATAGAAGTGTTTTCAGACGAGTCTAGTGTATCCAAAGTATGGTCAAATTTTCTTTACTTCGAGGAAAATTTGATTTTCAAAAGTCGAATTTCTTTCTTGAATATTTGATCGATTTGTTCGAAAATAATTATTTAAAGTTCCTTGAATATTGTTGTTAATAATATCATAAACGTGCCTGTGCCCTGTGCCCTGTGTATATTCTTAAAAGTTGGCTGTTTTAACCCTTCAGTCCGTCAAATATTTTTACCTACAAGTTCCAACGACAGGGTAAAATATCATGGAATTTTGGATTGCTTCCGAGGTATTTAAAATGTATGTTTCTAAATTTTTAAGTTGATCTAAAAAATACTATTAATACTAGAAACTAGATAAAATAATCATGGAGATGTTATTGTAGGTATTTAATAACATTATCATTTTAAAGTAATACATTTTAATACAATGCATGAAAATGTTAACAAAAAATTATTAAATAATTATTAACTAACTAACTAACTAACTAACCATCACGCCGTTTCCCCGCAGGGGTAGGCAGAGAGGACGGACCACCAAACATCCCGGTCTTGGCACACATTCCTTGCCTCGTTTACATTCATACAACGTCTCATACATTCTCTTCTATTATTCTGACTCTTGACATGGCCCGACTCAAGTATCTGATTCATTTGGTCGTGCCATGTCTTTCTTGGGCGTCCTCGACTTTTTTTATGTTTAATTCGTAGAAATCCATTTAATTTTTTTTTTAAATTTTATTGAATGTAATAAAAATTTGTTAAAAAAGTTTAAAAAAACTTATTACAACTATTTGACTTAAAACGTCCATAATTTTGAAAGAATTCGATTTTTAGAAAACATATTACCTATAGCATTTGTGAGAAAACTGTCACTCCACTTTTTATGTCTTTAATAGGTAAGTCGGTATTATACAGGGTGTCCGGGGGGTAAAGTGCATTATCTTCGGGAGGTGATTCTACATGATAGTGTACCTAAGTAAAGAAGATAAATAACTTTTTTCGAAATTCCAACTTTTACGGGTAGTTTTCTGGTAAAAAGATAAAATTAGACCGGCGCCGGCGTATGCAGCCAGCTTTATTATTTTCCGCAATAACGATACGGGCCAATCACAACCATGCAATGTTGCAACAATCGTGCCCGGCAGGCTCTCGGCAAGTAAGATCGTACCTCACACTAAGGATTTTTAGTGGGTAGGTACGTCTTTTTGAATGGGGAAAAAAATGTTGGAATTTCGGAAAAAGTTGTTAATCTTTTTCACTCCTATCATCATGTAGAATCACCTCCCGAGGTAAAGCACTTTACCCTCGGATACGGATATATGTATAAATATATTTAAAAAAATTCACTCTCAATTGTCAACGAAAAGATCTCGAAAATTTGTAGACATACACTTTGACATTTTTTTGGATTCTATCCATGGAATCAAGCATAAATATTTGAGTTAAACTGATAAAATTTTTTATTTCTTTATCACTTAGGTACCTATTATTGTGGTAAAAAAGATAAAAAATACTTTTATAATTGTATGATCTATCCTTCAAAGGATTTAATGGAATATGATGAGAGCTTTAAGGTTAAGTTGATTTTACTAGGTAACTTCTACGACGTAAGGCAGGGAATGCGTTAATTAAAATTCATGAATGATTTTCAGGAAATCGCTTCGCGATTATCCCACACATTAAACAAAATAAGCATTTCATAAGTGAGATATAAAATAAAATACCTTTAAATCCTTGAATATAATTCCTCACCATCGCGTCTCATTCGCGGGTTTATAAAAGATTCCAGGAATCAATGCAAATTCCAAGGATTCATAACGATAATAATATAAGACGCGTAGTAACGACCAGGTAATTACACTATCATCATGGCGTGATAGATTTAGCTGTTATGCTGATCTCGGTTCATAATATTCACGTAAGAGGAAAGTTATTCAGGAATGCGAAGCCTTGTAACATATTTATTTTTCATTTTAATTACCAGAAAGCTTCTACAAGGAAGTAGGAGCTCACAACCTGATAAAAGGTATTCATTATGGAGGATTATTGGTTGTTTTCACACGCAGAACGGTGATACAAACGCGCGGTCATTAACGAAACCCGACTGTCATTATTATTGATTTAACCTGCACAGCTAAATGGCTAATATCCCACAGAACCTATCACGTCTGCAGGTTTGGGTATTACGACTTACGAAACATATAAACGAACACAGGCGTATGAATTGGAAATTATCTATCTGTGAGCCTCTCTATTGATGATGAATTCAGAGTCATAAATTAACAACAGGCTAGAGGAGTATTTTTAAATCGGATTTACATAGGCACGATCTTCTCGATTAGTTTCAAGAATCATGAAATGGTTAGAAAACATTTCGTTAATTAATAATAGAGCTATAGCAGCGATGTTCAAGACAGTCGTCCTTGTCCTTGTTTTACGTATGTATTTACCTCGAGCAAAACAGTTTTCATTCTTAGATTTAAAATTAAACAACACTATACATAACTGTTTCTTGGAAAACAAGAAGGCAAGATATTCTCCATAAATTGGTTAGGGATTGGCTTTAAGAATTAGAGAGAAATAAAAACGAAAAAAATACTAAATAATACCAAAGTTAAATATTCCTCAAAGGACTAGGTACTGCACACCCAAAAATTCCAAAAAAATGTAAATACGCATAATCACATTACACAATTGGATTGTTTTAAATCAAAGATATTAAAATACAACAGATACCTATGCTATTATCGCCGTCCGATAGTTAGAGAAGTTCTACCTAATGGGGATAGTTTGAATATGGAAAGAATTCGATCATTTAATTGATTTTTTGAAGGTGTGCGGTACCTAGTATTGGTTAACAATAACAGCGACGCCAGGATAACAGTCCCATCCAGTAAAAACTGCGGAGAGCACATCTCTTATATTTCATTATCTTTGTTCTACGGATTAAAAAAATCAGAGTGTGCAATTCACACACGGTGGAAGTGAAACAACTAAGGTAGATGTAAGTGAGGAGACTACGAGGCACCGCATTAAGAGGAGACTGATTATACACTATCATTCTCTCGCAGGCAAAATCCTATAGATGTATGTGTTTGTCTCTTTTTAGTGTCACCATTTTTTGTTTCATCGAGTTTTAAAATCACAACGGTGCTGAAGAAGTTTTACTTCAACAATGTCGTAATTGTATTTGTATATTATGAACTAATATTTACGGGAAATTGCTAGGTGGACAGTCAAACCATTTGAACATTTTCTTTATACGAGTATAAAATGAACACATATTTTTTTTAAATACGATCAGATCAGTAGGTAGTGCTTTCTATATCATTGTGGAGGCAATAGCAAGATAGGTATTTTGAAAGGAAGGTAAAAAAATTAATGCATTCTTATTTTTTTTATTTAATTTAAAATTGATATCAATTTCCTGTATTTTTTTATAAATGCCTACACGGGGCTAATATTGTTGACAAATTTAAAAAGAAAACTACATATACCCATGATTATTCTACATACACGATTCCTAAACGATCCTGAAACGTTAGCATTCTGACGATCGATTGTCCAGTTTCAGCTCTGGGTAATTATATTTCTTCTGGCATTGTATCTAATAATTATATTATAGATACCTAATTTCATATTACGAATGAATGACGTTGCATATTTCTCCATTGAATCATTCTTAATGTAATAAATATTTATACGAGTGTAATGCACTTAGGTGGGTATGATTCAAGCGAATCATTTTCTTGAGAAAACGGTTATTTCCCCGTGTACATTGACCTATATGAGTAGTCATAGCACCCGCTGTTCCCACGTTCCCGTGTATTATAATACCCGAATTTAAATTAATTTATGATATATCTGCGAAAAGGAGGCTTTAAAGTATGATTTTATAGCCGTAACAATGCCGGCCGAAAGATAAAATGAGAGAATCAAGAGATATCTTACGCCAGATCTACAGATTTCGAATATTCACACAATGTTGCGGGTTGTACCCGCACAAGGTACGATTACCTACTGAATTATTAAAGGTATTCCAGTGTGTTGCTATATTCATCATAAAACTCGTATCTGTGATCTTTTTAATTTAAATGAGCGGAAATCAAGTCGGAGAAACATGTTGGTATGTTCTCTTCGTGGGTCCTTTGTGTTAAAGTCTTTTCGGTTCATTATATTGCGGTTTATATATTTAAACCTATTTATATTCACATATCTGCCAAAATTTCAACATGCTCCGCAGGTAGCAACTAGCAACGTTTGAATTATCATGTACCGCCACAGTGTACTAACATTGTGTCAGTAACAACTTGAATAGGCAAGCATTTTGTATCATTGTACTGACTTTGAATTTGTACATTAATATGACTTCACTTCGTGTCCTTGTAAGTTTTACAATACAGTAATACAATGCAATAGCATTGGGAACATTCCGACGTTTAAATTATTTAAAATAAAGAAAGAATATCTCGCTAGCTGAGGCCCGGTTGCTCAACTTGTTGTAAGCTTTAACCTCCAGTTAGACTTATCGTAATTAAATTGTTGAATGTATGTAGACACGTGGTATAAACTCCTGGATTTATAACATTGTTGGAGTTCCTAATTAAGTAGTAACGCTAAACTGACAGTCTGAAATTACAAATTGTTATAGGTAAACATAATATAAGATAATTGTTATGTTTAATGTTTGTAAAAAAGTGTGTAGGTACATTGTTTAAAAGTAAAAACCTGGTTTCCTACTTCCGTGCATGAATGGGAAGTTTCTTGGCTCTGGACGCAAGGTTTATGGGTTCATAATCCGATGTAAGCAAATAAAAATAGATGAATTTAAAATGAGTTTTTTCACATGCCCACAGGTACCGTACAGAATGATATAAATGTAAAGAAAAAAGTGCGAAAGTGATAAAGATTCTCAGCATCGCCTTTTTGAAAAAACAGCATTCAAAATGAACCTAACCACCGACATAACCACGTTTATCGGGGGTTTGCCCGAGGCTCACATTTTAATTTATTTCGGCGAATTCGTAATTGAATTATCATTTTTATTTCCATGTCTCACAAGGGAAGCTAGTTTTAGATTAATAAAAACAGTACGTGGCCATCATTTTTAACGTACAACGCCTTTAAAAAAATCCAATACGTTGTACAACCAAAGTTAGCGGTGAGCACCAGATTTTATTTTTCTAAACGATGAATTAATAACTTCGGAAGGTATTGATTTAGAAGCATCTTAAATATTAGTAACACGTTTTTCAGAATTAATTAAAATGAACCCGGCGGAAAGGTCGAATCTTTAGGCCTGTTATGGTGAATTTGACCGTGCGTCCGTCCAATACGTCGTGCCGCGGGCGCATATTTGTTTACACTCTTTCTTCACTTACGTCGTTAAGATTCCCAAATTATTTTTCCTCTTCTTCTCGCGAGTCGCAATTTCTATACACGGCTTATTTACTTACGTCGTGTCGTTAAGATTCTGAATATATTTTAGGGTATAGTGTCTTAAATAAATTGCCTTTAGCTATGTTTTATCACAGACCTGTACAGCAAGGTACTTTCCAATCTTCACTAAAACTATCATCCCTCTTATAGGAATGTCAATGTTCCATTAATAGGAATCCATTAAAAAAAACTAATAAATTTGATGTGCTTGGTGGTAGACACGGCATATTAGAACCAGTAAAACTTTATATGTCATGGCTAACCAATTAGGCTAATACAAATTTAACACCGTTCCACGTGTGAATAGCCAATAACTGCTAACAACGCCTCATTAAACCCTTTCAACAGCGAAATCCTCAAGAATCAGTGCTCATAATTCGGTACTTACCGCCATACCCGCACAGCGAACACCAATGATCATTATTATAATTGGACGGTATGTTTTCACGATTTTTTTGTTGAATTCGAGAAAACATCTGCCAGCAGACGGTATTAAGAATCTCTGGTATAATAGTGATGGTGATGGGTCAGACCAGGACACGACCCAGCAGCACGATTGCGCTCACAACTTTACGTGAAACTATTGAAGCCATTGCTGTAGTGTTTTCTGCGGCGATAAGTTGCTATAATTGAGTGCCAAATTGATTTCTGAAGGATTTTCCCACTGTATGTCTGCAAATAGGTTTTAGATTGCTTCTGGTTACGATTTTTTGGCGCGCGCTGGTTTTTGTCAGATAATTATAATTGTAGCTTTACCAGGGTGAAAAAATATTGTAGGTATTGTGGTTAGTTTGTTTCTCAATTTTTTTGCGCTATGCCATATTCGATAATCAGTGACAGCTAGTTATTTTTTTCACTAACGAGGTAACAATTATTGTAGGTGTATGTGTACTTTGTAACTGAATAATTTTTGGCACGTTTGTTTTCTATAATCCTAATTTTTTTAAAAGAAGTATTTGAGTTGAATTGGTAACCATTCGGAGTACCGCACCAAGAATTCTAAAGTTCTTTTCGAATTGTAAAAAAGTTTGCCTTTATGTAATGTGATGTTGATGACCCATTTAGTTTTATTTGGGCATGAATACATGAGTAATTAAGGTAGTTTTAAAGGTAATAGGAAATTTCCACAGTGTGGCGGTATCGACATATAAATCTTTGTCGTCTGTTCACAATCTAAAGTCTAAGGTGCGGCTAAACCATTTCTTTTCCATTAATTTTATTATTATATTGTTTTAAGGAGAGAACAAGCTAGCTGTTTTTCTGCCAAATTATTAAATATTAATTGTTTTCATATTATTTTGCTACATTATTTAAAATTTAGATAATACGCACTCATTCTTGTTATTCTGATTAACACAAATAAATAAACAGAAATTTAATAAAAAAATTATACATCTTGAAATTACTTTTAAATTTGTCAAAATAGTTTTTATTAATGCATATTTAGGTATCTGCTGCTCGTGTTAACAAATAAGTTAATTTTTCTTTGTGGACAATCTCAGTGTGCCTATTAAAGATTAAATTAAAGGAAACATCTACTGCGGATTGGATAATATAGGAAAAACGATCTTAATTGATGAGTAATTGAAAATTTTGCTGTAAAAAAAATTATGCTAGAAGTTTCAATGTCAAATATGTAAATTGTTCAGAAAATCTATCATTTGACCATTGTTTGGTGTAAAACAGGCCAAAATACTATTTTGACAAACCATCAAACTCCACACTTTCATTAATCTTCAGCCCCTGACAGACACTTTTGTACTTTAGAAATAAGAGATATTTTAAGAATTTTACACTTAACTCAAATTATTAACATCTGACGTAAGCATTTCTAGAATTAACCCCGAGATATAAACCATCTAGGTTTACTTTTCACATAGTTAAGTGAGCAATACGAATTATGTCTTTAACATTGTCGCAAAAATTGCGTTTGTTGATTTATTTAGTTAGATCAATAAAGTAATAGTAGATACCTAAATAAAAAAAGAGTTCTTTAAACGGTTAAATAAAGAGCTTTCCAATATTCTGCAGATAAGTACCGTATTTCGAGACCACACAGCGAGCCATGTTTTGAAAATTGATGCAATTAAATTTAAATTTCACTTAAAAAATGCTTACTGCTTATTTACTTTACCAGGGCTAATATCTTTTCCCATAATTTAAAATAACACAAAACGAAGAATACAGATGAGCACTACAATATTTTACAAAAAAAAACTTAACGGCATGATCATGAAACTGCTAACAATTTCATTAAATTATTTTCGATGAGGTTCAGCAGTAGTTAAACCAATTTGAAGGATTATTAAGTTTATCGTTTGACCTTCCGTCTTTCATTTCTCGAGAAATATAATTGGAAAAAATGATTATCTGCCTAATTACTTCAACGGTAAACTTGTGTGCAATTGTGCAACATAACATTTTGAAATGATTACAAGTCTAGAAATAATTACTCGTATAACGGTTGATTTTTAAATACGCACGTGAAATGATTTTCTGTAAAATTCTTTAATAAAAAAATATATGGACATCAAAAGATGGGTTCAGATTTGTAGAATCTGTGAAGAATAAAATCTACATATACAAAAATGAATCCCTGTCGCCCTTGGTCGCCATAACTTCAGAACGACTTTACCTATTTCATTCATCTTTTTTTTAAAGTTTTCTAATACTTTGTAGAAGGTTCTCACGGAAAGAAAATTACACAGAAAATTGAATAATTTCAGAAAATTTAACGACTATTTTAACTTCGCACGTTTGACAGTTCGCGCATTTGATGAAATTGAATTTAGTGGACAGCAGTTTTTTTGTATTAAAAGAATTGTCTATGGATTTTTTAAATTAGAGATATTTTAAATAGGTACCTATGTTAGGTACCAAATCTGATTGATTGTTCTTATAATACACAAAAATGAATATTTGTAGTATACGAAAAATGAAAATTTAAACAAAAAAAAATGTAATAGGTGGCACGCGAGCTGTTTGAAAACTGAATGTACTGGGACTGAATATATGGAACGCGGGAGGGGGGTTTGCGAGGTGGAGAGCGTGAGGGGAGAGAGAGTGGACAGGAAAGGTGGAAGGGGAACGCGGGAGTGTAGGGGACGCACGGGAAAGGACATGCATGAAGAAACCATTTATTTCTTTGAATATGGCATGCCGGGAACCAGCCAGTTAATAATATATTAGGAGATATTAAAATGCGCTAAATTAGGCATAACCAGAAAACATATTAATTTCTTTATTTGTAAAGGACAAACAGCTTATACATAAAATAAAGAGATAAATATATACATTTATTAGTTAACTGGAGTCAAGCCAAAAAAGGAACTTAGGTCAATGTTAGTTGGAGATGGAGTTTTATTGTACCTTGAAATTAATTTTAGGCGATGGGAAAGGAAGAGGAATATAGGATAAGGATAGGAGATATTCAACACTCTTGTATATATTAATTTCCGATTTTACGCGTTACTTCCATTCGATATTTCTTAAGGGTATTGCTAAAACTGTATTTTGAAATTTAGTGTTATATTGCGCACATACACGCGAAATTGAGAATTTTTTTATAATGTTAAATCTACATGTGGGCAAATGAAATAAATTGGATTGTCGTGTTGATCTTGATGGAATATGATTTTGTATTGAATTCATAAGCTCTGGTGAGTCCAAGCCATTATTCAGAATTTTAAATAACAAGTTTTGGTAAAAAATTAAACGTTGTGTATAAAGAGAGTTGGAGTTTGGAAAATTAAACGATTCGGTGCAATTTTAAAAAGTTTCGGAAGTTTTATTTGTAATTTATCAGCCTTACTCATCATGAAACCGTACCACGGCTCTGTAGGGTCGCGGTAACTATACAGCGGAGTGAGCCTACACTGCTCAGGGTAAAAATCTTTACTCATCATCATAATGTTTCTCGACAGCTGTTATGATTTTTTTACGGTAGCAACACTGCTCCAAAGCTGAAAAACGCGGCCAATTTAGCATTTCGCGGCGTGTTGCCAACTTTTTAACATTTATTCATACGTCAACATTTCAACACAACGTCAACATTTATTCATACGTCAACATCAATCAACACAACGTTGACTTTGGTAAATCTATATTTAGACCTAAAATCTCCTTTCGTGAGTGCCGCAAATGGATCGTACCTTTTTTGAACCTTTTCCGTAGCCGTGGTGCACGAATGCCGTGAATACGGTCAATATTTGAAAAAACTCCGTTCAAAACGTCAAGATTCTCATAAAAGTTCGCCATTTCGTCAGTTACAACGCACGGGGTACTAAGTTAACCCTGGTGATCGGGTGGTTTAAATTCTGACAGCTACTACATCTCCCGTACAGCGACTCGGTAAAAACACGCGCATGCGCGCGATTAACCCACCATGTTGAGTAATAATTTCACCTAACCCGGTCTTGCTCCGAGGTTGTATCTTATTTTGCGATGATGAGTAAGACTGTATGTGTATAATTTTTTTAAAATTCTTGGTAGATAGGAGTCAAAAATGTAGAAGACGAGAGGCAGAAAGATCAAATGAATACGAATATTTAATTGTGATCAAGATTGTGATAACATGATTGTCATGTTAGAAAAACAAAATCAGAACTTCCTGTTATTGTCATTTAGGAATGCATTTCCAATAGAACTGTCATCATTCAATGTTTTATATAAGCTGTCACCACAAGTCTCAATATTTTTTATGTGAATTAAACCAACCATCGATCTAAAACATCGTTTCTCAACCTTTTTAGGGTTGTAACCCCTTTTATAAGTCAAAAATAAAGTTTAACATCTTACGACGCCCTCAATACATAGTTTATTAAAGTTTTACGTTAATAACGTGAAAAAGTGTTGAATGTGAAAGAGGCACAACAAAATATATCATTGCAATGTAAAATAAATAAATACTCTAATTAAAATAAAATAACATTAATGATGATTTGGATAAGTTTTGATCAGGGCCGGATCTACGAAATCTAGCGCCCTGTGCAGAAGGTACCGATGGCGCCCCCCCCCCCCCCCTACATTTTTTTTTTATTAAAAATTCGATCACCCTAATATTTTTTTTGTAATTAAATTTTTTTTTTTTACAGTAATTTATCAAATAAAATCAAGACATATAAAGGGTGTAACCCTATCTAAAGTTTTCGAATAAATAAGCCACGATCTATGTAATTCTTCTCCATTAGGCAGTTTCTTGTAATAATACCTACTTAGTATTAAATTTACGCTTGTTCGTAATAGGAAAATCAAAACCTTTCAATTGTACAGGACCTTCCTGAACTAATAAACTAATGGAATTTTGAGATAACTTTGGCCAGCATCCGGGATCTTTCAATTCAAGCTCTGAAAACAGAATTAAATTTAAACTGCTATCAGTAACGTTATTTTTATCTTCTAATAATTCGACCGGAGGAATTTGTGCGATAGATATCTGTTTAGATGTGCTCGGGACCATTGTAACGTCATTGCGCGGGACATCATTTTTTATCGGTGCTGGAGAAATTGGAATAAAAAAATCCCCAATGGAAACGAGTTTTTTATGTCATTATGCTCTTTAATTCTACGTTTTAGATTCTGCGAGCCTGAAATTTTTTTTTTAATTATTGTTCTATTCATTGTAATCCACAATCCACAACCTCTAACAACCAATAGAAATTTAGTAATAAATTAAAAAATCTAATAATATAACCTCAAATTTGTACCTTGCATTTCCATTTTCCCTGTGTTCTGTGTTGAGCGAACAAACACAATACTAAACACTGACGTATCTATGGTATCAACGGCTTACGAAAGACGCTTACACTGATTATTACTGACTGTAAAATAACAAATCTAATAGAAATTAATTATAGGTACATTTTACGAACTTCAACTGTCAAATCAATGATGAAACTGTTAACTGTTTATGCTAAGGGAATTTACTGAAGATTTCATAAGAAAATGGTCTTTAACTACCTTCTCCTAGAGACTTAAATCTTACAAAAGCATTTTGAAAGGCGCAGTCGGTTTGTTTGTTCTCTTGAATAAAAGTACGGCGCTGTGATTGGTTAATGAATTTGGATCGCACCCACTCGTCGTAAAAGATGGTAAAAGATATATGGAAAAATAGATCTTACGTTTAAACTAAATATATGGAATTTGTAAAAAAATTCTGTAACTGACTATAAATTCGTAAACCGTTGAATACAAACCAGATGCGTGCGCAGTCTGTATCTTTGGAAAGTGTTGCTAGAGCGTAATAATTAATTCGTACTATGGGTAATTTTTAAACGATTCAGGGAATATTATAACAAATTTTTAATATAATATTTATTTTCTCACGGCGCCCCTTCGGAGTTGGCGCCAGGTTTTTTGCACGTTTTTGAACGTATGGCAGATCCGTCGCTGGTTTTGATACGATGTGAATGCGAAAGCGTAGTAATAGATTGAAAATCACCGATCCCATTTCTATTGTGATTTTGAAATCTAAATATAGAAATCGTCTATTATCGCTTCAAATAATTACCATTATTTTTACATTACACAGGAGGCCTTGAGAAAAATAATATTTGGGAATACTGTGTGGTAGGTTTTTTTTTGGGAGGAGAGAGTGAACCTGAGTCTTGAAGAGGCCCATTTTGTAGAGGCCGGCAAATCGTTCCACAGTCGAGCTGAGCCGAGTCCCAACTGCTCCCAACCACCTGGAGCCAGTAAGACCATGGCATCCCCAATTAGGGCATGTTTTGAGGCTGAAGGTAATGGGGAGGGGAAGGAGATAGGGTAGAAGAAGGTGGGGAAGTACCTGACTATTCAGATCTGGTCACCAAAACATGGCTAAAGTCAATTCAAGCAACGTTTCAATTCTGATGGTGGTCTTCAACCAGGGTGATACTGACAGTATCTTCTACTCTGGAACGTGCCGCAAATATACCTTATATTATATTAAACTAGCAGACCCGGCCACACGTTGCTGTGGCTAACGAAATACAACGCCATTACCCAACCTTTATAAAATCCACACCACCCACTTGCTAGCTGCCCGCTGCCCGCTGCCCGCTGTCCGCTGCCTGAATTTAATATTTGAATTTCTCGGCTTTTCTCTACTATAATAAGCATGTATTATACATATAAACATTCCTCTTGAATCACTCTATCTATTGGTGAAAGTGAAAACCGCATGAAAATCTGTTGCGTAGTTTAAAAGATCTATGCGCACATACATTTTGAGCGACTTCATTTTATACTATGTAATGATTATTAAATTTTGTAATAACACACATCAATCAAATGAAATTTATTGGCGAACGCCGGGATTTGAACCCGCGACCTCGTAATCGCTAGTCGAGAGCCTTATTCCTCGACTTTGGAGGCCGTAACACATCTATATTAATTAATTTATTAGGAAGTGTGTATGTATGTATGTAAAACATAGTTATAACAGTTCTCAATTTGGGAGTCGGGTATGGGTACCGCCGCCCCGGGAACCATTTATTCGACAACCAACACCCCTGCCACAGGTCACCCCAAGTGGTTCGCTACGTTTGGTGACTTAGCAGGGGTGCCCGGGTTCATGGGATAAGGTTTGTCTAGGCCTTGGTGACGGATATGTTTGCCCAACCATTGCGTGGCGGGCTGGATCGGAGGAGACTGATTGAGGGAGGCCTTTTGACCTCTCCAGCCGGATTCTCCCGGCCCTTTGCCTTGCACCGCAGTGTGAGGAATAGATTCATACGTCCGCCACTCCTGGCCAACTGACCCCCAGATTCCTACCCACCCCTCATACTTTTTTCCTTCCCATATCTTCTTCTCCTTCCTTTACCTTAAAAAACCCTCCACACAGCATCCTCAAAGATGACATAGGCCCCTAGGAAAATTGTTTTCTTCGGTGCCTCCTGTGTGGAGCTAATGTAAAAAAAAAAATAACTCTACTATTATCACTTTTTATTTACATAATTATTTTTCGTGTACGTGTTTTCGTATCTTTTGCCAGATTGCGACTTGCGACTCCCCTTAATAATAAAAATAATTGGATAATTTGTAGAGCGCCGTTTTTGTGAAACAGACAAGGGACCTTATAATATTATCTAATCTAACTACCCCCTAGGTTGAGAAACGATGAACAAGAACAAGAATAAAAACTAATTCGTTCGTATTGTCTATTGTTTATTTTTTGCTTCGCCTTGATGCCACTTACTAACATTGTACACCGATGCAATGACAAATAAGTATACACTTAAAAGTAGGTACAACGCATACTCGTGTATTCAACTGTTCACTATCTCCACTCCAATGAATACATAATAATTAGAATTAGGCAAACGGAGGTCCATGCACTTCCTCGTCTTCTACTTCTATTTTCATAAACCTAGTACTCCTGAAACTTTGATTGGCAGCGAGCCGGAGTTCTTTCTAACATTAACCTCGATGGGAGTTCTCATTATTTGTCACCGCATGTCATACACACATTAAACCAGAGTTTTTTAGTGTAATCAATGACGTTATATGAATGCGGTGCAATTTTCGTTTGCAGGTAGGCACCGTTTTTTTGGTTCCATGACAGTTGATCCGCCGACAATTGGCCCACCGGCGTACTTATAAAAAATATGCAGTCGGTTTAGGGAATATTCGGTATACATAATTAAACAAATTTTTTACATTAACTCCACACAGGAGGCCCTGAGGAAAATAATTTCCCTCTTGGCCTATGTCATTTGAGATGCTGTGTGGAGTGTCTTTTTGAGGAGAGGAAGGAATGACCCATGTTGTAGGAAGGAGGAAACACAGAGGCCGGCAAATCATTCCACAGCCGAGCTGTTGAACACAAGAACTCGAAGAAGCGACCTCTTCTCATGTGACAAATTTTAACCGTGTACAAATGTTGGGCACGCGTTCGGCGTGTTTCCCGACTATGCACCGGTGCTGAAGGGATCAATGACGCTAGTTCCTTGGAGTATCTTCCATTGTAATACCGGTAGAACAAGGATAGCATTCTGGGTATGGGGATTAATTCCCAGTTTCATCATATCAATTATTAGCATTTGCTGTGAGTTTAATTATTCTGATTGTGTAAATTTCACATTAGATTCAGAAAGTGCATGGTTCAATTGTATTTAAATTGTACTTTAAAAACCTATTAAAAGCAGCATGTATAATGCAATACATCACACGAAAAGATTAATTTCACGTAGTATTGCCTAGGAAAGTGGTATAACCAAAGTTTGTTATGCTCCGTAAAGTTTGCCCTACAATCACGTAACAAGAAACAAATGCCGGCACTGAAAACCACAGAGAAGTAGGTATTGCCGTTCCGTCGAATGGCATTCATAGCTCAAGTTCTTTGCCAATCGGACAGGGACAGGCGATGTCTGAAGCCGGCATTATTGTTATTAGTATTGTTGTATGGTTGGCTCTGTGTGAGGAGGCGAGTCGGTCACGCCGCGAGGATTGGGTCGATGCACGGAGAGGAAACGCTCGATGCAATCGGGCCTGTTAGCCACTTTTTAAACGTAGATTCTTAGACTGTTTCGTAATGGAAATAGTAACTTGGTTTTCTTTAGGATTCAGATCTTACTAGGTTACTTTCTGGGCTATATCTGAGCTTTTCGAATTCAGAAGAAAAATAAATCAAAATGATTTGAAAATCTTTACACGTGGGTTTAGTGAATCAATTTTCACGCCGATTATGAGTAAAGACATTTCAACGCTTTTACAGCTTAACCTCCTCCAAGCTTTAACCCGTTGTTCCTCTTTAAACGGATATCCTCTTTTCTGTCAAGTATTATCTAAAATTGCCTCCCTTTCATTTAACATTCCATCTCTTCTAAGGACGCGTTGTTTGAAAAAATTTGAACGATTCATCAAATATTTTAAGTTCATTTTTACGTTCTGTGTAATTTCTATTCAAGTTCTTTTATAATATCACAGGCCAGTTTCTTCATAAAACTGAATAATGATCGAAAAAAATATAGAAAAAACATAGGCATTGGCCGAGTTGGTTAAAGTATCGTGTCCTGGTAAGAAAAGATATCCTGGGTTAGAGAAAATTGTTTATTTATTATTGAAAAGTTAAATTTTAATTATTATGTACCTTTACCTACTTGTCTATATTTTTATTTAAAGATGTACCCCCATAAAAAGCTATGCTTGTGCGTATGGGGTGATGTTATTTATGGTCCCATGCTAAATCAGAATCAAGTCAACTCAACACTTATTTGAAAAGTCATTAAAAGCAATAAAAAAATCATTTTAAATTAGCCGTTAACCCTAAACCTAACTCAACATATTTAACCAGTTTTTTATATTTTTTATCATCACTCTTAATGATCTTTCTGAGGTGGTTCTGAGTTGGTTTCATTCTGAGTTAGACGGTCACCGTTATTTATATAGATATTAAGAAGATTTTTAATACAGTTGTTTTGTAGTTAACACTTTTCATTTTTTTTTAAATAATAATAATTAAGAGTGACATTTTAGTTGTGTTTTGAATTCTTTATGTGTTACGTGATCTAATATTTCTGCTAATTTATTAACGAATTTGGTTCCTGGGTATTAGTACTATCTATAGGTACATCTATTATTTAAACGATGGTGATGCCCAAGAACACCTGCGATCGGTGGAAGCTTAAATTTTTGAAAATCACTTCCTTTTCATGTCAAGTCATATTAATCTCGAAAATATTCAATTTTTAATATTCACGAAAATACGATGCCCTTGAATATGGTTATCACACAAACTTCGATATAATCTTTTCTTCTTCTTCGGTCCCCTGACGTTGGCGATCACTCCGGTAAATGAATCTCTATCTTGCGAAATAGTTCTTCCACACTTCTAATACGGTCCACTCTCGTACATTTCGCAGCCAAGACATTTTACTACTTAATCTATCTTCTCTATTGAATCCAAAAGTTTTATCTTTTGCAAATTAGCTTTTATAATTATTAGATAAGGTGTATTTATGTCCCATTCCGTGTTTTTTGTGTGATATGGCGGCTGGGTCTACTCAGATAAATTATCTAATAGCGTTTTGCACGAGGTGTAACGCTGTTTCTTTGTTGTTTTGGGGTACTAATCGTGATTCGTCATTGTAGATTGTACTACAATAATACTTTTTGCTGTTCCGTTTGTAACAATTTTAAGAACAAAATATAATTATCTCATAGTACTTGGCGGGCATTTCTGTGACTTTGAAGTTGGAGGCTGACAAATGCAAAAGTCTGTTGAAAGTTTTCTTGTTGTGCCAAATGCGATCTGGACGCCAATTTAATGTCATTTCCATGTCTGGGGACGTGAAACATGACGTTTCCATTAGCAATAATTCACTTCCTTAATCCTGGAGGTATGGAGCTAAGTAATTGTTCACTCAGAGCCCAAGAACTCGTGAGTCATCCTGTTTTATGTATTTGTGTTCATGTCATATAATTGAATGACCACCGAGGCTTTGTCGTGTTGAAAGTGCAACTGAAAGCTTAATTAAAATCTGATTGATTTATATTGTGTAGTTTAATTAAAGAAACTTTATTTCAGGCTCGTTGCTAGTAGCAAAAAGCATCAAAGAAGCCGAATAATCACTAATGCAATAAAAAATGCAATGTTAGCCCATTCAAAGATAGTAATATATTCGCTACAATTCCTCAAATAAAAAAGATTTTTTAATGCCACTCAACTGCCCAAGGTCAGTGGGCCGTTAAGTCAATGGAAATTATTTCCTTTAGTGCGTAAATGCGTCGAGTTACTCTTATTCAAAAATTCAGAAATCTTTCATGGACCGCAACTAATTGCAAATAAATAAATGTGTAAAAAAAATTAAATAACTGTTGACAATTTCGTATTGAGACCTAAGCAGAATTCTTGAGCGTTTTAAATTATTTTACAAAAAATTCACCATTCCTAAAATTGTAAAATAAAAACATTGCGTAGTATTAAATTATTAAATATAATTTAATTGCGTAGTATTAAATTATCTTACAATCAAACTGATTGATCAGTTTTGTAAGATTTAAGTAAGAGAAATTATTGTACAATTAATAACTAAATAAACATATTAAAAAAAAAAAAAAAAAAAAATCTTCGGTGGTGACTCGTTAAGAATAGGTGTGGGATGGATTAAATTTAGATCCGTAATATGAATTTTGTGCAACTACAAAACGCCTATAAAACTTAAAGGATACCAGAATGCTGGACTATGTACAACTCCTACTCTAGGCAACTCGAAACAGCAGAAATGCGAATGCTTAGATGGTCGGCAGGAGTATCACTAAAAGATAAGATCAAAAGTTCACGCATTCGTGGTAGCCTGGGTGTCACAGATATAAATAGTAAGCTGGAGGAACGATAGTTTAGATGGTATGGACACATAAGACGGAGACCATCGGACCACACAGTGAGGCAGGCAATGTCTATGGAGCTTCATCGACAGTCTTCCAGAGGAAGACCGAAGAACTCCTGGATGACTCAATGCGCCAAAATTCTTCAGAAAAACGGCCTGGATGAAGGCGATACCCAGAACAGGAGAAATTACAACCTGAGAACGAGAAGAGCCGACCCCAACAGCCTATCTAGGCAATGAGTTGGGACAGCGCAATGAAGAAGGTGACTCGTTAAGACTGACTTTGTATAAGTCTGAGCTAGTTTAAATTTTAAAAATATCAACTCATCTTTTGCCACTAATTATTTCTAAAAGTAATATAATTTAAACATTTTAATAAAACTTCGTTTATCAGCCGGATAAGTATGTTTTCTGAATCTATTTGACTTTAGTAAATAATTGGATAGAGCCCAAGGGCGTAGCAATAATGGGGGGGGGGGGTAGGCAAAATTTATTAGAAAGCTTTTTTGGATCTCTTCTTACCACAACTTATAACTTACAAAACATTGATAAAAGAGATGATGCAAATAATGTCGTTGTGTTTTCCAGGAATGTAATCTAGGAATATTCGGGAGCGCTTCAAAGAGCCTGGGAAGTCAGACCTGAGTTTTATGTCCCAGACAACTTCACAAGAGCGCGCAGATACAGAACTTTTTTGTTCCAGAACTAACTTATTATTAGTAATGCCGCTCGGAAAAATGATTCTGTTACTAAATTACCTATTTTTAAACTAAATATTCAACTATTTAAAAATGCTATTATTACTCAATAAAATAAAATGTATGTCTATTATTGGTTGTGTAACTGTAAATGTGCATTTAAAATAAATAAATAAATAATAAATACTTAAACATGGTTTTTGAGATGATTTTTAACTAAAAAAATTTACTAACTGCTTTAGTAGGAAGTAGTTTAGAATACAATTGCACTATTTGGTCCCCATACTATAAAGCACATTAAATAAAAATTTAGAAAGTTCAACATAATTTTTTAAGGTTCATTAATTTCAAAGTCTCCATACCCATTGAACAAATTAATTATGTTAAATTATTGAAAATACTTAATTTGACTGGCCTATCGTGTAGAAGTGTAGAAGAACCAAGAGCGATTTGGTTATTTTATTCAAATTGGTTAATGGATCACTTGACGCACCTGACCTAACAAAACTAATTTAATTTTTCTATTTCTATTATTACTATGTTACACGATCGATGTAAATGTAGATGCTCCATGGGCGTAAATAAATAAATATACAAACATCAATTATTATAGTTTTTATTGAATTCCTAATTACCGTGTTTCGAAAAACTGAAAGCAAGGGAGAAGGGATGGAGATGTGGAGGGGAAGGTTGAGAAGTACCTGTCTATACAGATCAACTGCACCCAACAGACTGAAGCAACCGGGAATGTGTAATCCTAATCTGTATACTGTAGAGTGAAACTGAAAGGAATCAGAGAAATGAAAAGGGGATTAGGAAGGTTGTAGTAAGTACCTGTTTTTACAGATCTGATCTCCAAACACGGCTAAAACCATTTCAAGCAACATCATTTCGATTCTAATAAAATAAATTCTTAGTAAAATAATCAGAAGTTGTTGAAAATAAATAATCTACCATAACTACAGTAAAAGTTGTTGATAGCGTATAATTCACACGCTGATCCAATAAACTTAACCTAGACATTATTAGTACGCAATAGTAGGCAGCGCATTTCGCGTTGCCCCTGAGCTAGTCATTAACTACCTCCACCACCAGCTCAAGCGCAATAACCTCTCACATTATGCAACTGGAATTGTTGCATTTATCAATGGCCACGAAATGCACCGGCTGCATAACACAACACTTCAGAAGCAACCTTCAACTAATACCGATGGAGTTATTACTGTTATAGACATAATCGTTAGTAAAACAAACACAACCTCGAACTTACGCTAAAAATGCGAAGCGATCCAACCTTGCCACAGATATTCGTTTCGTGTTGGACTTTCGATTCGTCGATTGTTATCGAAACTGTCGGCGGTCAATATAATGACTTTGTGGTTTGCAAATTATAATGACTGCCGATCAATCTAGATCAAGTCTATCTGGATTTGTATCAAAGTTGTCGTCGCCTATAATACGAGTAATGTATTTTAGTCATGTTAAATAAATAATTACGGAAATAAGCAAGCACGCTAATTTGATCAATCCACTGTACTGGGTGTTAAGGAACGTAACTGACTTACTTTACGTAAACATTACTTAGAGTAAAAAATGAAAATGAAATGTTGATCTCCGGTAGGGTTGCCATCCGTCCGGGTTTCCCCGGATTTGTCCTAGTTTAGAGGGCATCCGGGGAGCGTCCGGGCGGGGTTTCATTTGATGTCCGGGTTTAAAAAAAAATTAAAGTCTTAAAATTTAAAGTCAAACGTATACGTTTGCCCTGAGGAAGGAACAGTCTTTCTGAAACCGGTCGGGTTTAAACAAATATAAACGTGGTTCAAACAAAGTAACATTGTTTCATTTATCTTTAATTAAAATTAAATTCAATTTCCAAGAATACAGCTGCATTGATTTTTACAAATTCCTTTTAAAAAGGGTTGATATTCTAAAAGTTATCGGAAAGAGTGATAAATACAAAAAAAACTGAAAAGTAAAAAAGGCGAGAGGCTGAGGAAAAAGCTTTAATAGCTAGATAATCAAATAAGGTACTTATGAGTGCAATAATTTCTTTTCATTTTTGTAGTTAAAGTTATGATTGTTTTTATTACGTAAAAGAAATTTACAATATGGCTGTTGATTAAAATTTTAAGATGATATAAATAAGTACAGTTTTTGATTATTTTATGCTTAAAAAATTAATAATGTAACTTATATTACAGTTATTCTAAACTTTAAAAAAGGTTCAGTTTTGTTGCATAAGATTTAAGAAAACTTAATTTAGTTCATATTATGTTAAGAGATATTTTGTTGTTAAAATGGCTACTGATAAAAATTTAAAAATATAATTATTATTGAGTTAAAGAGCAAAAATTGCAAGACTGAATACTAAAATGGTCTCAGTACTTTTAAGATTTTTGTTTAAAATTTTAATTGAATTTTGTTAGGCTTAATATTTTAATAAGGTTTTGTTTTCGTAACAGAATATATTAATAATTTGTGTTTTATTTTAAGAATAAAAAAAGTTGATTATCAAAACAATTTGTAACAAACTGTAATAAGATTCTGTTTTGTTAGGTACATTTATAATGATGATAAAAGATGACTAAATTTAATTAGAAAATAAATAAAAAGATGATTTATGACATTTTCAACTGTTTTTTATTACACTGACTATGTTTAAAAAACCTGTTGACATGTCCGGGTCCTGGGCCCTAAAATCCGGGGTTTTCATGCGTCTTGTCCTAGTTGCCAAATTTAAGAGATGGCAACCCTAATCTCCGGTGACATTTTTGATGCTTTTTATCCAAATAAAAACCTAAAAAATCAGCAGGTATTGGTTAGTCAATAGTTGGTTAGTTAGTTAGTTAGTTTATTAGGTAGGGTGAGGGGTTTGGCGATTAATCGGCTAAGTGATAGTTAGCAGATAAATGAATCTTGTATATTGCTTGTAAAATCTTGTAAGTGTTTCTTGTAAGACAAAACAAGGGTATTCTTATCAAAACAAACACCCTGTATTAAATTATACCAAACAAAAATGGATTGGGAGCTGGTCACCAAACATCGCTAAAGCCACTTCAAGCAACTTTTACATACATAATGGTGGTCTTTCACCAGGGCGACAAAGAATGGTACCTATAATGTATACCTATTTTCACTTTTTCAAAACCGTGCACAACAATATTAAATTCCAAATAACATCGTCCATTTGCTTTGTACCAATTTACGAAGTCAAATTTAGGGTGAGGCTTTGATTCTACATAGGTTTTAAATAGCTAAATATATCATGAAAATATAACTTTATAATTATACATATATTATTATTTCAAATACACGTGCTAGAATTTTGGGCTGCGTGTCGTGATTATTAAATATACCTACAACTCAGCTCATTTAGGTTTTTTCATATATTTAAAAAGATGTTAAAATTGCATCCAATTGGGGTATGTTGTGAGGCCGAAGGTAGTGAGGAAAGGAGGAGATGTGGAGGAGGAAGGTAGGGACGTTCCTGACTATTCATATCTGGTCACCAAACACGGCTAAAGCCATTTCAAGCAACGTTTCAATTGTCAATGGAGGTCTTACACGGGATCGCTAATGAGAGTATCTTCCACTCTTTTCACTCTGGATTGTGCAGCAAATATACACCATATTTTTTTATAATAATTAAATTGTGAAAAAACACAAAACAATAAAATAAAAAATTAATTGCGCATGGTAAGATATGAACCCGCGATCCTTGGAATGCAGTTGACCACGGTCAGAATGTCAGTTCGTCCTCAAATCCGCAATGATAATGTACTGCGTCAAAGTAAACCAACCAGAAATGAAACTAACAAATCATCTCAATAGATACCCTCCAATAAATTTCAAAAAAACAACAACAAAAAATACGGAAATAATAGGTACTTACTTTAAAATTTTAAGTATGCATGAACAATATTCTACACCAAAAAGAAAAGAAACAACTTCTTATCTAGGAAGTGTTTTAATCTGGCCATACATTTTTCAATATTACGTGCACTTGTAACCTTGGTAATGATTCTCTTTGCAATTCTATGACCGAATCTATTATTATTATGCAATGAAATGCAGTTTATTGACTCGCGGCACATTGCACCGCGCAGCAAGGCCAACTGCATACACCGGTAGACATTACGCTACCTGACGTCATTCAATAGGCGACTGCTGTATTTATAATTCAAATTATGCTTTTTTTGTGACATGCACATGAAACGTAAAATGTCAATGATGCAATGAACCGACAAACGATATTATTAAGCATTTGAATAATGCAAATAATTAACCTGTTTACGGTGACTTTTACTGATTTTGATTTTATACTGTTAATCCAGGGGTGGCGGGTTCTAATCCGGAGCGCGTTAGTTGACCGTAAATTTGTTTGTTACGTTCCGGTTCCGGTTCAAGATGGTGGCTGTTTTGGGTAATACCTATTTATTCCGCCAGAGCTCGCCTGATCGTGGTTCCTATGTGCTGTCAAATCGGAATAATAAATATTAAGGTACCTACCTACCGGCTTGAAGAAAGTTTGAAAAAAAATTGCAATGGTGACATTACTTTGGACAGATTGTTTAATTCCTTTTTTTAAACAGACGTTCTCTAAGAAAGGTAGAGACTCTAGTGAAAGAACACTATTTTTATATGTGATAAAATAATACACATTTCACTTTATCTAATAATGTAGGCCTCCCGAAACGTTGTTTAGTACAATCTAAAAATTAAGACCGGCCTGATGTTGATCAAAATTCGTCGCAATAGGCAAGTTTAAGGTCAAATATTCAAGGTCAAAAATGGCACGGCCCCCACCCATGCTTTTCTCTGTCGCACGTATGTTTTTACGCACATTTTTCTTTCGCTTTCGTTCATTGTAAAGTCAGCACGAGATGAATCGCAGGCCAGTCTTAAAGTTTGGCGTGTACTATAACATGGCTTTAACCGAGTTTTAAGACCAGACACCCTTCGGCCTCACGATATATCCAAGTTGGGGAATTGTTGGATAGTTGGTAGCAAATGTTGTAGGTAATCACTAAAATCAGTAACTGGGTAACATAAATAATAAAACATTTAAAAAAAAAGAAGAAAAAGACAAACATTTCCGGGTTACGAATAACCCAACAAAATTTGAAAATCTCCTACTACCACCGCAGTAAGCGGAAAATGTTGCTTATGTCGGAGGACTTAGCCAGCTGATGAATTGATCGCAGGATGCCTGGGTTGAACCCAAACGCGATGCCAACTCAGCCACTGATGTCGGTGAAAACATTACAAATTTGTAATATTAATGGTGTAGCAAGTAAATTGATCGTTGAACTTGCCATGTTTTAATGCTTTAAAACCCGTATTGCATTTAATTACACGCAAGTCAACAAGTCCAATCAGCAATAAATATGTAATTATTTTCAGCACCCTTCAATTACCGTATGATCTTCCATTGCGCAGATGCCATAATTCGATTAAATTAATATATTTTCAATCGACAATTACGTCCGATCACTCACGATTTTAATATCAGAACTTCACAAGTCGTATAATTCCGGAAGTCGATAATTTCTAGTAAGTACTAACTAGCACCAACAGATGGCATAGATAAATTAAAAATAATTATATGGTTCATCCCTAAAGGTTGCTCCTTTATAAAACTACGGCCATTTAGGGGTAGCTCTGATTTCGTTTTTCTACGTCAGGTGTTCTATTGCTCTTTTAAGAGACCCCTTTCGTAAAGGGTTCAGTAAGGGTAAATAACCGGAAATCCAATGAAAGGGGCGGATAATGGAGGTTTTAAAGATCTCCACTTTACGTAAAGTATCGGATATTTCGTTTACTTTATAAAGGCGAAAATAACTTTTTATTCCATATCCGTTTATCGTGGGAAATCTTTTTTTTTGTATTTGTTAGGAATTGGCTAGAAGAAGTGCGGTAAGAGAGATATAAGAACCGGATAGGTGGAGAAGAACAAACGTAGCATTAGTTTGTGAAGTGAATCAGATGGAAAAATAATATACGTAAAGGACGCAAAAAAATACGTATCTGAAGATATGAAAGTTTTACTTACTTAAAAAAAATTCACACATTTTGCCGATTTGACAATAATTTTAAGAGGTACCTTGCCAGTTATTAAGAAAAACTTTTGAAGTCGATGCCAATGAATCGAGTTTCAGCAAAACTGGATACATTTGAAGTATTATCGTGAATAATTTTTGGGATATGATGCCTTTTTGCTATTACTTCTTCTTTAACTAATGTATCAAATATCGTTACAATGTTCATCATGCGGGCAGATTTGTCAAGCCTAATTCCAATGCTGGATGTCAGAATGAAGAAGAAAATAATATACGACGTCAATTCGTCTTTCGGAGACTCTTTTTATCTCTTATTAACTTCTTGGTGGTCTATAAACTAACAATTGAACCTATTTTCAAGATGATCTTTTTTCTATTTATTATCTTAGATTAAAATAAATAATGCTTAATTTTTTATCAGCAAATTCTGTTGCACTAGAAACAATTGTCACCATGACCAGTAATGTGTCATACATATACCACAACATACCATTAATCTTCGTTTACGAATTTATGTCGTTGCAGAAAAAAGTTTTAATTACGAAAAGATGAAATGTTATAAGTAATATTTATTTTTATAAGAATTTCAACGCAATTATCGAAACTGTAATTTTTTTGTGCCAGCGAGGGCTCAAATCTTTCCACTTTTAACCCCCGACGCAAAGAGCGGTGTTATAAGTTTGACTTTCTGTGTACGTCTGTGGCATTGTAGTTCCTAAACGAATGGATACGATTATGATGCGGTTTTTTTGTTTGAAAGCTGACGAAATGGTTCCTAGCTACAATTCATGAAAATCTGTTCAGGCGTTTCATCAGCTCTTTTTTGTGTCATGATTGCTTAAAATTTAGAAAATTTTGCTTATTGAAAACAAACGACATAAATCAATCAAACTTTTTATTACTCTTCTTGAAATTTTTTTTTTTTTGATATTGTTTAATAATAATTATTTTGTAAAAAAAATTAACAGTGCAATCCCATTAAACTACAATAAATTAAGCAATATGTCAACAGGACGTTAATATTCATTTACAATGTTCACAATTATTGTTGTTATTCAATTACAATATTTGTTCAATTACAATGTTTGCTCAATTAAAATCTTTGTTCAATTACAATGCTTATTCATTTACAATGTTTGTACAATTGCAATGAAAACATGTATTATTAATATTATTTCCTACTAATTATGATATAACTATACAGTCAACGGCCATTAACACTCATGACTGGGTATAAATCATCTCTTCTTAGTAGCCACGTTTTCAGCATATATCTATTACTAGCAGACCCGGACACACGTTGCTGTGGCTAACGAAACACAACGCCATTACCCAACCTTTATAAAATCCACACCACCCGCTTGCCTGCTACCCGCTGCCTGAATTGAATATTTGAATTTCTCGGCTTTCCTCTACTATAATAAGCATGTATTATACATACAAACATTCTTCTTGAATCACTCTATCTATTGGTGGAAACCGCATGAAAATCCGTTGCGTAGTTTAAAAGATTAACGCGCACATACATTTTAAGCGACTTCATTTTATACTATGTTATGATTATGATTATGATGATTATATTTTCCTGAAAAACACGAAAAAATATTTATGAAAAATTAAAAAAGAAAGTGATTGATATTTTTCTAATTATTTTTCCTGTCACCTGAGCACACGCATTACATATCCATAGTAACATTATTTGCGATCCGCAGATTTATTGTGAAAAATGTTTTATTCCCGAAATGTCATCACTTTCTCACCCCTCGTCCTCGTAATAAAGTGCACCTGAACAATGAGATCCGAGACCTTGGGAGAGATGACTATTGTATGTTGAGGGGGCGGAGAGAGTACAAGCAACAGAGATCAGTAGGTAGTAGTGAACAGTGAACAGAGATCAGGGAGTAGAGAACACCTTGCGCGTATTCCCACAAGGTGTTTCCACCTCGGGAACTCGGTTCATTCATGAAGGGCCCCACAGCCGTTAATCTAGAATAAGGTTGATGTGAATAATGTGTGTAAATGCGCGGATACCGGGAATATCCGTTGAGCAGGGGTAGAGAACGGCAGTACAAAACAGATGCTGACATTGAACGCAATGATATTAACACATTTTTTTAAAATTATTTATTAACCAAGATAAGCACAAAAAGCATTTTTTTAACACTGAAGTGCAATACACTTTTTTTTATTTTAATTTTTTTTTTTTGGTATACAGGCTCACTAGGCTGAGCCTGTTCCAAGGTGGCAGGAATTTAATCAGGAATTTAATCAAATCAAATTTTGATTACTCAATCTTGTAAGAAAAAAAGTAAATAAATTTTTTAATTTATATTTGCAAATATAAATCGAATGAAAGAAAAATAAACCGAAAAGAGATGAGAAATACAATAAATAATTATACAATTAATAAGAAATATAAAAAAAAATTTATATAAGAATAATAAGAAATTTAGAAATAACTACAAATATTTGAGAGGAAAAAAGAAAGATACAAGTGTTTAGTGTGTTGTTATATTGTATAAGTTATCTGCCCGCAATATACAATGCCTTTGTTGAATGTCCACGCATTTCGTGTTTTAGATTAGCATTTTTTGTCACATGAATATCTTTAATACTTTTTTCAATCAAATTAAAAAAAATTGCAGCCAAATTTCGGTAATGTCTTTGTCCATAGGTAGTATATTGTCTTTGGAGTCACGTGTTGATGTCTGTGTCTCGTGTCGTAATTGTGTTGTGCAGTATGATGGTTTATTTTGTCCTTCTGGTAATGTATAAATACAATTTTTATGTACAATGTACAGTTGTTGTGTGTTCAATACAGCAAAGTCCTTAAATAACTGTATTGTCCAGAATCTTTAAGGTTTTTTTGTAATAACTTTAATTAAGGCTTTTTGTACTTTGTCGAGAGGGTCCATATTAGTTTTATCAGCACCACCCCAATCAATCATACCGTGAGTGATAATTGATTGGGCTAGTGCGTAATATATCATTTTTAGAGTCTTCATTGGCATTATGTTTCGTATGTTTTAAAAAATATATTAGTTATATAACTTAAAAATATATCAGGAAAAAGCTTTTCAAACAAAATATAAAGCAAGAACATTCACAGACATAATAACACAAGGATATGTCGTAAAATCAGAATACCAAGAAAGCAAAACGCCATAACACAAAACAGTTTATTCTACATAGTTACATTCAAAGTCAATAGACGTCGCATATTAAAAATACTTACTAATTCCGGTTGTTTGTGCACCCTGCGCAACTCTGGTTCGATGAACTCAATTTTTTTGTCTTATTTTCAAAATTGTAACTTATTTGTTAAGAATTTAGTGCAAAATAAAATAAATGTTTTAAAAATATTATTGCAATGATATTTAAATACCGCAATTAAATGACATTTTGTTTCATGTGCAGTTTCCTTTATTGGCCTAAACTGAGTAAGCAGATACCTTATACCTAATGAATTATAAAAGTATTTCTATTATTTAGATAATCTTTTCTGAGTGCTCTTCTTATTTGTATTTTCTTTTATAATGGCGTTAATTAAAAAAACTCGTACATGTGTAATTGAAATGTTTTAAAATGAGTAACACAATTTTTTCCATTATTTCCACTCAGGAGAACCTTAGTAAAATAATTCCTCTTAGTGCCTGTAATCTTTAGGATTGCTGTGTTTTTAGAAAAGAAATGAGAGGAATTTATGGGAAGGAAAAATGGGGGGTGGGTCAGTGTGACCAGGAGTAACGAACGAAGGAATCCAACTGTGGTGCAAGGTGATGTTCCGAGAGATTTCTGCTGGAGAGGTCAAAAGATCTTCCCCAAACAGCTGATGGGCCCCCTCGATCCGGCCTGCCACGCAGTTGATGGGCATATGCTGCCAAGACCTGGACAAACCTCACCCCATGAACCCAAGCACCCCTGCAAAGTCACACACATAGCCAAAACCTTGGGATGACCTGTGGCAGGGGTGTTGACGAAGAATTCAAGAAAAAGAACTTAAGTATGAAAAGTAGGCAAACGAAAGATTAGTTCTTAAAATAAATATGTATTACAAAATGAAAAAATAACAGAACAAGATAAATATTAAAATGAACCCTACAAAAAATTAAACAGTTGAATATTATTAGAAGAAATACAACAATCGAGAAATCCAATACTAAACAATTTACCTACCGAGAGTTAAATTCTTATAAGTTCTTACTTCGCCTCCATGACGGAACCAAGTAAAAATATTAATTTATTACAAAAAAAATAGTTTCTAATCAGAATGGCTGTCAATTAGATTAAAATTGGTAACCCCTGGAGTGTTGACGATACAGGAAGGCGTTTCACTGACATGGCGTTTGTATTGCTGCTTCACAAGATGCGAGGTGCAGGAAGTGATTTGACGTAGTATGTCGGTTTTTTGATTGACAGAATCGTTTTCGATTTCAATTATAATTTTGAAACAATGCCAAAATGAGGATAAGTTGATTAATAGATCTGAACTAGAAATTTATGTTATGTCATCATTGTAGACACGGAAACACGTCCAACGTAACTATGTAACTAAATCGTGATAAACCATTAAACAATAACAATTTATTATTGATTAAATATTTCATTGGAAGACTGTTATTAATTGTAATAGGTAGATAACCAATTTCAAACCTAAAATCAACCTCAAATATGTAGGTGGGCCATAAACATTTGCACTTTCGTAATAATCATGAAAAAAATACAGATTGTATTTAAATAAATGATTATTGTTAAGAACAAAAATATGCTGGAAAATCATTTAATAAAACTAATTTCGTCAAAATGGCCGCTGGCATTCCTCAAATCAGGCAGTTAGATTTTCGAAAACTTTTCGACACAAATCTCGAGGTATGTTGACCATTTCTTGATGGATGTTCTCCTTTGATTGGAGTGTAGTCGCTGGTTTATTTACATAGACTCGACTTGAAATATAATATATATATACACAAATATATCCTATAAAAAAAATCAGCTGGGGTTAGATCTGGGCTGCGGGGAGGTTAGGGAAAATTTCTTTAACCAATTTATTTTGCTCCATGGCCCATTGGTTTTCCAGACGGTTTCTTCGAAAGTTTTAAACCATGATTTTATTAAATTAACACTTGGGCATCATTCTTTTTTAAAACAGAATAGAATCATTGTTGAACAAAAAAGAACAAAATAATTGTTTTTGTAAAAATGTTTTACCCAGAAAGCGCATTGCTCTCCCGTAAAGCGATCCATTGTGACTGTTAAATTCAGAAATAATATTATTAAATATATAAAAGAAATAATAATTAGAATGGAGTTCTACAAATTAAACTTGATAACAAAAAATAATTTATTGGCAACTACTTTTTCATTGGAAACAATCTTTCCAAGAACTGGTTTTTAACCTAAATAGTGTCTTGGATAAATATATCCGATTTTATTTATATGGGACACCTATTGACCTGTTTGTAAAAGTCTAAATGAATATTCATTTTTTATAACATCTCTCTTTTTATAACTTTTGAAGGTTATTCCCATCAATGTAATATATAATTGAAGAAGAAGATAACACCAATAATCTAAACGAAGATATTAATGAGATCAAGAGAATTAAGTGTATAAGATAGAATTTAATTATGGTCGATTTTTAACCCAAACTCTGGTATATACAGTATATAGACAAGTAGCTTTGTTCTTGATTCATTTGAATGGAAATATGTTTTACACTTTTGTTATTCAGAGGTACATCTTCTCTGCACCCCTTCGGGGACACTTTGTTGTATTTTTTGTAAACATGTATATCGTATTTTCCCTAAACCGATTGCATTAATATATATTTTTTTAAATTTTAATATTTTTTATTGCTTATTGTATAAAGGAGCCAAATGTTGGAGGATCAACTGTCACGGAATAACTGATTTCGTTCATTTTATCTGCCTTAAAGAAGTAAAAAAAAAACTTATTAACCTTCGTGTTTGCAATGTACATGATATTTTTTATTAGCGACTATAAAAAACATGTAAACATTCAAAGTAAGGTCTAGCAATGGAATTTCTTAGTTCTCACTAGGGGGTCCTGTGCTGAGGCGGACTAAAATAATTTAATTTCATTTAATTAGAGCGTCATATATGTAGTTTTTAGTTTTTTCATTGACCTATTTCAGCCAAACTTTAATTCTTGACTTGTAGTCTTAAGCGTTTCTATTCGACAATATAGACATTAAATAAAATAAGCTTCAAACAACGTATTGAAGTATAGCAAAAAATAGTAAAAACCTTGTTTTCTTTTATTTATTTATTAATATTAATGGTATAAATATACCATAAATACAGATTACATGTCACAAAATCATAGTTGTACATAAGAAATAAAAAAAAGAGTATATCATTTCCCTAATTGTTGCATTTCGTTGAGAAATGACACAATGAGCCACAATTACATACAATACTATAGTATAAATGAAAAGAATATTGATTGAAAATATTTGATAGAATAGCCTTCTTGTAACTAGCTTACGTGCAGTTAAAAAGATCCGCCACATCTGCGTATCTATTACTAACTTCATCTAATCTAGGTACAAGCGAGTATTTCGTTTACTCAGTCCTGTTGTTGTTGCATTGAAACAGGATTTTGGAGCGAGTTGCTCTAGTGGGTAAATGAAATTCGACGAGCTTAGTTAAATCAGGACTGTCTATTCTACCGTTTACAACTTTGAACATAAATATTAAGTCGGATATAATTCTTCGATCCGAGAGTTTTAATAAATTTAATTCTTTCATAAAGTAATTATAGTTTATATTTTCAATGGAAATACCGAGTTTAAAATTAATGTGTTTAGGAATTTTTGTTGAATTTTTTCGATTGTATCGAAATGTATTTTAAAATGGGGAGACCAGATTGAGGAGTTATATTCGACTTGACTACGTACTAAAGATGTATAAAAAAATTTAAAGTTGAAATATTCCTAAAACATCTTTGTGTTGCAATGTTTACAGACATAACTAAAAGCTCGTTTGTATAAAAAATCTAAGCGGCTCATAATCGTTTATTCTCTAATATTAGTCTCCACGACTATCACCGCAACCTTCTCTCACGAATAAAAAATAAATACTACCTCCTAAAAAACGAAGTGGGCTGTGAACATCTGTTTGTGGCGCGATTGTTGTGGGACTGACCGAGAGTAGAGCAGAGTGGATAGATTGGGGTGGGGTAGATACCTACCTAGCCTCCTTTATGTCCGCACAATGGACCACTTCCTCCAACAGGTAACCGACCAACCACCCCTGCACCGGTGCTAGCGCTACCTGCAAGGGTCTCAAGGACATTATGTTTGTTTAAAAAAACTTAATGCTTTCGTTTAAATTGTTGTGTAATCAAAATAAACATATGCAGATTATGGACGGCAATGTTTTTGATAAGATTAGGTAATAGATTGATAAAAGAAATCGAATAAAATAGGATGAAAAAAGGAGCTCTTACTTCAAGAAACAACATGCAAACGGGAGTAAAATAATAAAAAGGATTTTGGAAATTTGATTGATCTGTAAATTTTAAGTTGCTAAGGTATTCAAATTGGTTACTTGTGTATCTATGTCGCCATTGTCGCCATGCAAATGAGATTTTCTTTTGTATAGCAATAAATATAAATGAAAGCTTCAAGGACACACTGACTGTTATCGGAGAAGTAAATGCCAAATAATTATTCTTTTGACGGTTTCCGTGATTTTCAAGGTTTTTCGGTTTTAGCGGTTTTTTAGTTTTGTTAAGAGAATTTGTTTTAATTATTATTTTTAATTGATAAACTAACGTTTAAGACAAGATTTTTATGCATAGCACGAAGGGTAACAATTATCATAAGCAATAATAATAAGCGAAACACTCATCTACACTCATCTTACCCTTTGTGCTATGCATAAAAATCTTGTCTTAAACGTTAGTTTATCAATTAAAAATAATAATTAAATATTTGACAGGTCAAAGTATTTCACCAAAAAATGTAGACATAATTTGTCCCGAAGCCACCTAGCGGGAGATTTAGTACTAACAATGCCTCTCTCACAAAAATAAAGTTGGTTGTTTTCGGGTGGAAAATTTAATAAGCAGTAATTGTTGAATGAAACTCTAGTGTATATTGAATTATTTGGCGGGTATTACATAAGCCGACATAGCTCAGTGGTAGAGCACCTGACCGGTAATCAAAAGGACACGGGTTCAAGTCCCGTTGGCGGCATGTATCTTTTCTCGGAAGATTTTTTCAATGTAGATGAGTGTTTCAGGCTTATAATTATTGTTTATAAGAAGTTGGTTTTGCTTGTGCAAAAATAGGTAGATGTAGGTACCTACCAACCTAAATATTTTAAAGTTTTTTTTTTATATATTAAATGAATTTAACCACACAATGTATTCTTGCGTATAAAAAAATCCTTAAAAATGATGCAGCATTTTCCCACGATATTCTTCCATATCTATGCTATGGAAACATTTGTAAAATAAATTTCAAATAAATGTTGCGAACCGTTCATGCTGAAATTATATTGCGGGGTATTATCTTACTTTCCGCTCAAAAACTACAAAGACAAAATATGTTTTTCGCACAAGAATGCAACATCCGACGGAAGCTTTTAAAAAACATTAACAAAAAACCTCTCGTGCCTACTACAGACAGAAAAAACATGAGAAACTGGTGTAGGTTGTAGGTAGTCAATGATAAGAACTTTTTTCCAAAAAGGACTGCCTACTTCACTTTCTTTGGGTTTTTACAAAAAAAATCCTTCATCGCTTGTTTCGGACCCGCACTAAATTGTTAAATTATTTTATTGGTCCAATTTGAAACAACCCCGATTGGTCATCATTTTCAGCAATAAAAATATTTATTTTGTCTTACGACCTCAATAAAAAATCCTTTTTGGAATGCTGTAAAAATAAAACTCTTTTTTGAAGGTTGCTAATAAAAGCGAGCTGTTTTAACCGACAAAGGGTTTGTTTTGCTTTTCCGATAATTTGGGAATCTTATCGCAGTTTGCTAAATTGTTTTTTGTTGTTGGTGTTTGAAGTGTGCCGCGTTCTTTAATGGCGGAATGCAGATGTCGCTAGTGACGAGTAAAATAAGCGTTTAACAACCCTGTGAACTTTGAAAACAAAAAAGTGTGCGTGTAAGTATTATATGACAAGTCGTTTAAATACCTATTTTTAACAAAGAAATAATTCATTGAAAATTACGTAAGTGATCGGAAACAAATGTATACATATATTATAGTGATTTTCATGTCTAAAAAAAACTACAAGCTAGACAAACAATTAAAAACAACTTAGGGCTAAAAATTGCATACACCGGTTCATTGATCACCGATACGAAAATATATGTACAATATTTTGACTAATGAACGCGATGCTGCCTAAAAATGAATGAAAACGGGACCATACTTATTACCTGGGAGGTCGCTTGAAATTAACACTGCATATTGTTCATTTAAAGAAATTTGGAAAGAGTTCGCACGCAGAGGACATAATTGTGAACACATATTATTTAATCCTGAAAAATATTTTAATTTTAATACGTAATGTATTCTTTGATGAGAGTATTTTGGAAAGTAAAAGCAACATTTAATGGCATGTGGTGCAGTAGTACCTATAAGAATTTGATCTTCCTAAATGTGATTCGTCAAGAGACAGATTGATGTGTAAGGACTCGAGTAATTTTAATTCAGGAAGAAAAGTGTGATTAAGACATAATAATAAATCATAGGCAATACAAGTATGATACTCTCAGATAGGTATATTTAAATTAAGGGTATGAGAGCCCAAAAAGGTAGGTTTTTGGTTTGGACCTAAGTGAAAAAATCACCTCAACGAACGGTAAAGTAGTTTTAATTTAAACACTAAAATTAATTTTTGTTATTTGTTTTTGGGGTGTTATGTCGTGTTGCGCTACCTCCTCCTTTGGCCAACGTTTCGGACAGCGTTACAGTGTCCATCATCAGGGCAGATGTGTGAAACTAAAATTAATGAAAAATTTGGGAGGGGCGTATGGGTACCGCCACCCATCATTTATTGTAATTTACACCTTTGATATAGGCCACTTCAACTGATTCGCTACGTTTGGTGACTTAGAAGGGTGCAGGGATTCATGGGGTGAGGTTTGTCTAGGTCTTGGTGGCGAAAGCTTTTGCCCACATACTGCGTGGCGGGTCGGATCGGGAGAGACTGGTTGAGAACTAACCTCCTACTCTCAAATAAAGTCAGAAAACACTGGTTATATTGAGTCAGGTAATCTAATGATTACAGAATGTTTTTGACATGTCGAAGACTGTTTCATTATTTCATTGTTATTAAAATACTGAAGTTTTTAAAATAATTTATCTGAATGAGATAATCTTCAGGACTGAATTACGGTTCCATGCCAACTCAGAAACACCTCAGAAAGGTCATTAAAAGCGATGAAAAGATAATTTTTAAATATCCGGTTATCCTAACCTAACTTAACCTATTTAAACCTGTATGTAATAGATTAAGATCCGTATTAGGGAAATTTTACCACCTAAAAAACTTTGTTAATAAAAATATATTATACTGTTTACACAACGCATTAGCAGAATCAATTACAGCATACGGAATAAATAGTTACGGATTAACGTACAAAACGTACTTAAATAAAATAAAATTGATATCAGGCAAAAAAAAAGTTCAATTGTGTGAAGGCGATTATAAAAAAAATTTCTCCTTGTGTAATGTCCTCTCTATACTACACCTCAATGCTCTTTACACAGTAAAGCTGGGTCCACACATGTTCTTTTGTCCGTTCCGTTCCTCCGTTCCGTATCAAAAACTCTGGACGCAAGTAAAAATAGCCCGTACCTCCGTAACGTCGCTGCGATCATCGGCATCTGCGTGCTCATTCCAGCGACAGAGAGAACGACCTGCGCATGCCGCGATCGCGTCCAGACTGGCGCATACCCGTATCGTATCTCGTATCGCCTTTGAACGGGCCGATTAAACCGACTCCCGATGGATCGGGGCGTACCTCTACCCGTAACGTACCTCCGTAACACCGTACCGTTCCGAACGGGCGTCCAAACTAGCGTTCTTGATCGCGACGCTGATACGGAACGGAGGAACGGAACGGACAAAAGAACATGTGTGGACCCAGCTTAAGGTAGGCCAATTAACGCTAGACGAATTCTGGAATACAGAATTCAAAAAACCTGTGAACCACAACTATCCTAGGCATAGAGAAGCACAAAAATGTTTTTTATTAATAAATCTCAAAATGTGTACGGTGATAGAACAAAGAAGCATAAAATTCCGGAAATATTTAACGCATTTCCTGAAAATATTAAAAATGAGACATCTTATTAAAAAATCAATACAAAAGTTTAATCATTCTATCTCCGTAGAACATGAAATCAAATAATATTGTATACCTAGATCGAATTAGATCAAATACCTTGAAATTTCTATCATACACTGTATTCATAAACATTATAATAATTAGTAGTTTATAATAATTAGGGATTAATATTAAGTAATATACTTAGTAATTAATATGTAGTATTTCAATATTAAGTATTATATTTGTAATTACTATGTAAACCCTAAAAGAATAATAGTATTAAGTAAATAGGAAAAATGACAGATTTCTTACAATCAAACTGATTGATCAGTTTTATAAGATTTGTAAGATAAATATTGTAAAATTAATGAACTGAAAAAACATACTAAAAAAATTTAAAAAAAAAACCTTTTTTTATATTTTTTCATCACTCTTAATGGCCTTTCTGAGGTTCTTCTGAGTTGGTTTCATTCTGAGTTGTCCGGTCACACCGAATTACATATATTCCTCGATATATGCAATGTGCATGTATTGTCTGTATCCCAAATTTATTAGTTGTAAACGTATTCTAATGAACAAATGAGACGAAAAGTAAAATAAACAAATTTTGGCAGGAAAACTGACCAAACAAATCTATTAATAACGATGAGAACTTAAAATAACTAAAACTAAGATTATTACACTCGCGATATCGTGCACCGATCGAACTGGAACCGATATGAATAGGAAACGCCGTAAGCTTCTTAACAATATTATTTTACGAGCATCGTATAAACTAGTTATCTCTTTGCCGCTGGTGCCAATAAGTAAGACAAAGGGCTGTTCCTCGCAAGTGGAAGTGTATACCGATACACATATACATTCAATGCTAAGCTTTATATTGCTTCCAACTCTGGTTGGTTTGTCTATTCGCGCGTATTTAAAATGGGTGTTCTTAATAAAGTTTTTCAATATAATAATAAATAATTTAATTAATAAAATTGATAGATAACTTCATAATGTTGGACCTTCCCATGTAAAAGCACATTTTTGGGAAAAACTACATTTTGGATTAATTTGTAACGATGAACACCTATCAGGAACAAGACGAAAAAAAGGAACAGACGCATCCGGAGGCGTCTAATAATATCTACAGGAATCCCAAAAACTGAAAAAATCGAACTAATATCTATGAGAATCAAAGTGTTGACGAATATCTACAGCACTGGCAGAGGTTGGATTTGCAATTATGTATAGCATATTGGAATAACGTAATATTGCGTATGCAGTTTAAAAAACTTAATTTATGTAAGTATGTATGTAAAAATCCCTCATATCGGACTATTGGACACATTTAGCTGATTAGTCCAACCTACGCTCTGTAGATATTAGTTCAACCTACGCACTGTAGATATTAGTCAACACTCTGAAGTTCGTAGATATTAGTTCAACATATGAGCTGTAGATATTCGTCCGACATACAGGCTGTAGATATTAGTATCTGGAGTCACGCATCCGCTGCCAAGACCCGAAAAAACCTCAGTGACCTACGGCAGAGAGGTGTTGGTTATCCAATAAATATACCCATACCCGCCTCCCAAATGCTGCGGCTACATTAGCGGGCTATGGCGAATATTTGCGTTATCGCGATAAGTGTGGCCGGGTAGATCGTAGCATCGCGTAGTAAACGGGCGATGACGATTGCCTATCGGGGCACTGTCGGTAAACTGGCGCGCATCAAAGGATTTTGTGGCGACAATATTCGCTTGCGTGGCTACATCTGCGTAATTTCAGTCTTCGTCTTCAGTGAAGTCTGGACTTTGAAGTGAACGGACGCACTTGTCGAATTTTTTGTGCAGAATGGACTGGAGCAACGAAAAAGTGTTAGAATTTATTCAATTTTATGAAATGGAGACTATTATATGGAATCCTAGTAACCCCGACCACAAAAAGAAACACTTTGTGCATGATGCGTGGGGCAGAATTAAAAATAAACTCAGTTGTCCTACCACGGTAGAAGAAATGAAGAAGAAAAAAGATTCTTTGATGTCATACTACAGAGCCCATCTCAACAAAATCAAGAAATCGATCCAGTCAGGAGCTGGCGCCGATGAAATATACCAAACAAATTGGTTCGCCTTTTCAGCAATGCATGGTTTTCTTCAGCCTATATACGACTGTCGCCCGACTATAGATACACAGGTAAATAATAAAACTCGCTTATTTATTACTTCTTATATTTATTTATATTGTATAGGGCGACTTTAAAAAAATAAAAACACACTTTTTTATTGACTGAAAAAATGTTCAGCAAACTGATCTCTTATCTGTGTTGGTAAAAGAGCGCCCCGTCTAGCTACCGCCGGAAAAGGGCGCAAAGCAGTATCCTCTTGTTGCTCATTTCTCCATGTACCTGGAACTACTTGTCCATCTATAATCGTGTCCAAAAAACCTGGTGGTATATATATATTATTTGATAATGTACTTTTTCTTAAGAAGTTGTGTAGTAATATACAAGACATTACAACATTAGAGGCGCGATCTGGTTGAAGTGCGATCGGCTTTCTTAGTACCCGAAATACGGCAGACATAATGCCAAAAACATTCTCAACTACTATACGGGCTTTTGACAGTTGGGTGTTAAATTTTCTTTTAATACTGCCTTCTGGATGATCTCCAGGGTATGGTTTCATAATATTTCGATGTAATGGAAACGCATTGTCCGCCACAAATACATAAGGCACGATCTTATCAGAACCGGGAAGTGCAGAAGGAGCTGGTATATTAAGAAAATTTCTCTCTAGTTTCTGGAATAATGAGCTGTTCCTGAATACTCCACCGTCACTAATTCGTCCTTGGCAACCAACATCTGCATACATGAAGTGATATTTCTTATCAACTAGAGCCATGAGGACAATACTGAATGTATGCTTGTAGTTATAAAATTCAGTTCCACTGTGATTCGGTGATAAAATGGTAACATGTTTGCCGTCCATACTTCCAAGACAATGTGGAAAGATATCATGAAAATCAGCTTCTTTTTGCAGCCATTCTTGTTCATTTGCAGGCATCTAAAACATTTTTTATTTTTTTTATTTCAGAATGAAAGTTTACGGGAAGAGCATGCAGAGTATGACGATGAAGTAAATACTGAAGTGAATAAAGAAGACGCAACTTCACAGCCTAATTCAAAAACAACAAAAAAGCGTGTTAAAATTGATTTGCCTTCAGAAATATTACATGCGAAGAAACAAATGCAAGAGGCATTTGAGCACGTAAAAGGCAGCGTCAACGACGAATATGAAATGTTTGGGAAATTGATTGCCAGTAAATTAAGGAAAATAAAAAAACCCAAATACTAGAGATATTCTCATGAATGATATGCATAACATGGTTTTCCGAGCATGCATGATAGATCGGATTACATCACTGCATCCATCGCCATCTACGTCACCACAGAACCAAACCTACCAGTCTCCACTACATTCATCGCCATCTCCGTCACCACAAAACCAAACCTACCAGTCTCCACTGCATTCATCGCTATCCCAGTCTCCACAGAACCAAATCTACGAGTCTCAACTGCATTCATCGCTATCTCAGACACAACAGAACCAAACCTACCAGTCTCCACTGCATTCATTGCTATCTCAGACACAACAGAACCAAATCTACCAGTCTCAATCGCATTCATCGCCATCTCCGTCACCACAGAACCAAACCTACCAGTCTCCACTGCATTCATCGCTATCTCAGACACCACAGAACCAGATCTACCAGTCTCAGTCGCATTCATCGCCATCTCCGTCACCACAGAACGAAACCTACCAGTCTCCACTGCATTCATCGCTATCTCAGTCTCCACAGAACCAAATCTACGAGTCTCAACAGCATTCATCAGTATCTCAGACACCACAGAACCAAATATATCAGTCTCAACTGCATTCATCGCCATCTCCGTCACTCACTCAGGCAACTCGTGCAAGAAGGACAGCCTCACAAATTATTATATCGGAGAAAGGTGAAATATTTTTCAAATAAAGTGTATTTTTATGTAAATGAAAACATATAACTTTGTGTACACCACTAATATATTATAAAAATTACTAACATGTTTCGAAATCTATGGTTTCTTCGTCAGGGTAAACAATAATATAATAGTATTATTGTTTACCCTGACCAAGAAACCATAGGTTTCGAAACATGTTGGTAATTTTTATAATATATTAGTGGTGTTCACAAAGTTATATGTTTTCATTTATGAAATATGACGCCACAAAGTGATTTTGCCAATTTTGAAGAAATGTATTTTTATGATTTAAAAATAAATTGTATGTTACCCATCTATTTCAAATAAAAATATACTATAATTAGTATAATTATGAATATAATATTGTATTTTTCTTACCTTAACCTCGTCTTTCAAAACAATCAAAAGACCTGCACAAACTTCATGTACTATTTTGGAAATTAGTTGATATTTGGCTTTTAATGCGGTTTTCACCAATATATAGAGTGATTCATGAGAATGATTTTAGGTATATAATTTGTCAAGGTTTTGTGTAAATTGGTTGAAATATACAAAGAGATTGGGCTGGCAACCGGGCAGCGGACAGGCAAACGGGCGGTGTGGAT
The DNA here is from genome assembly GCA_917880885.1 of Limnephilus marmoratus. Classification (NCBI taxonomy): domain Eukaryota; kingdom Metazoa; phylum Arthropoda; class Insecta; order Trichoptera; family Limnephilidae; genus Limnephilus; species Limnephilus marmoratus. Next base: position 56,804,125 of record OU862911.1, on the reverse strand, counting down.
TTGATTGGCGTTGGTTATAAAGGTTGGGCAATGGCGTGGCGTTGTGTTTCGTTAGCCACAGCAACGTGTGTCCGGGTTTGCTAAATTTATATATTTGTTATTATTTTTTAATTGATAAACTAATGTTTAAGACAAGTTTTTTATGCTTAGCACAAAGGGTAACAATTATTATGAACAATAATTATGCCTGCAACACTCCTGCATTGAAAAAATCTCCCGAAAAAAGATACATGCCCGCGAATAACAACCCGCGTAAATAAAGTTGGTTGTTTGCGAGTGGAAAAATGTAATAAGCAGCAATTGTTGAATGTAACACGTAAAGAAAAATGGGGAAATGGGGCCAACTCATACTCAAAGAATTTCATCAAATCCTCATCTGATCGTATGCTTATACACATCCGCAGAAACAGCAATGTTGGGTCAACTGCAACCTTTTCATCGTGAATTTTTATCGACGAACTGACAGAAGACATTGGGAATGCCCGATCTTTGCGGGAAAACTTGATGTCTGAGAATGTCAAGCCCACTATCGCATTCATTGCCTTTTCACCAACTTGAACAGCATCGTAGCACGTTATTGTAGCATCTCTGACGACTAACCTAATCACCCATCACAATAATAATGATTATAAAATGAATTCCACTAATTATCTGTTCGAGAACAACTTACCTGCTTTCTTACGTGCAAAAATTAATAAGGAATTTCCCATGAAGAAAAAACCCGTCTTAATAATTTGGTAAGAAAAAACAGCTTTTTCTGAAAATGACGACATTTTACGAAAAAACTTAAAATTGCTGTAAATATTTACTGGTTGGAGATTTATTTATATATATTCTAAAAGGTAATTAAATTATTTACAACTTCTTTCAAGTGAATTTCTTTCTTGGATGAATATTTTAGACGATATGAAGGAATGTTTGATGAAAAATGTGAGATAAAATGATTTTTTTCAAAAATATTGACATTTGTGGAGCGTATAACTCAAAAACGGCTGGGATTTCCAAAATTACGTATAGAATAAAAGTTGTAGATAATTTTATGAGCTTTTACTTATTTTAAAAAAGTTTTCCTCTGCGACGCACCTTTTTCGAGATATAAACGGAAACCCGAAAATCGGAACCTTCCCCCCCCCCCCCCCTCCCCACCTAGCTCACCACCTAGACGTCAGGACATTTAGTATGTTCACACCCTAAGCACCCTAAACAAGTCCTGAAGGAATCGCTTAGGTTCCTTCTCACGCACTCTACAACTTCTTCCTTGACTGGACTACTAGAATATATTGAATAATTTGGCGGGTAGGAGATAAGCCGACGTAGCTCAGTAGTCAGAGCATTTGACAGGAAATCAGAAGGACACGGGTTTAAGTCCCGTCGGCGGCATGTATCTTTTCTCGAGAGATTTTTTCAATGTGGATGAGTGTTTCAGGCTAATAATTATTGCTTATAATAATTATATAATTGTATTTGGATGTATGTATACATACTTCCATTCACTTTGTATTTGAACTTTCTGCCGACAAACTTCTTAATTGCAGTTTGACTGCCTTGTACTTTTGAAGAGTAATTACCTAATAAAAATTATTTATTCTTAGCGATTCTGAACACAATATTGTGAGGGTACACTCACAGTACAAATGAGTGGTCAACAGGGGTCACCGACAAACGTATGTTTTATTGCGATACCGCACACGTAAACCAACTGCCGAGAGCCAGTATCATTATGTCATCCCCATTAGAGAGATGTAGCAGGGCCGTAGGAAATATGAAAGACGAAGTGGAAGAATTGGAAAATCCTGGCTGCCCAGATCTGCTTACAAATCAATTTAAGTAACGTTTCGATTATTAATGGCACCATCTCTTCTGAGCAATGGGTACAAAGCGAATCTTCCTTTCTTTAAAATCAAAAATATCATAACCATTTTTAATAAAACAAATGTTTCAATATTAAAGATAGGTAATATTTTGTTTTCGATTTCTGTGAGTTATACTTTTTTATTGCTATTTGCACAGAGCTTAGGAATTTACCGCTCTGCTACGGATGCGGCTCAGATAGGCAATAAATAAAACAATGTTTTTCAGTTGAGTTATGGTCTTTCGTGGTACTCCTTTTTCTGTCGGTTGTATTATCCTTTGACTCGACTCGACTCGCCCTCCATCGTAAAGGAATAAAACAATTACTCTGGAAAAAACTTGTGTTTATGGAAACATTTGCATATCATCCTTCTTTTACGGTCTGCCGCTCCTGCTTTAGAATTCAAAGATGAAATAACTATGGAGGACGAAATAGTGAAACATCGTATACAAATTATTTAGTTTGCTGAAGAAAAATGTAATGAAAACTGCTAATAACTTTGGTAAGTGTAGTATATGTGAGTTTTGAAGAGTAATATTGGGAAACAAGAATGAGAGCGCTAATGTGGGGCCAGTTTTATTATAGGGCGTTTGCTATCCTGGGATTACGAGTGACAGATCGGAAGTCTGTCGTTCATTAGGCATTTCAAGAATAGAGCAATACGCATAGCCCTGGGTGCCCCAAATGGGTAAGGGTATCCCATCTCCACAAAGATTCGAATAAAATAAAAACACACCTTAAGTCTGGCGAAAACACTTTGTGCGGGAATTCCCACATAAAATAAAGGCGTTCATAAACTGCATGGCCCGGTACGACAAAAACGTACGTACCACACCTAAAAACCGAAACAAATCCTCCGTAAAGATTAATCTCCCCATATTGCAGCCATGTCCCCTTGCAAATATTTTTTAACAAACAACCAAATAAACCATTTTTTCGACAACCATTATTATAAATTCACGATGTAAGAGAAAGGAGCCTTTTTGGCCGACACTACCGACATGGCTTGAATCTTATGACACATTACAATAATATTCAAAATTATACGGCAGTTTTGCGTCACCCCATATTTTCTTGTAAATCGTTTGTACCCACACAGAAATAAATAAATAAAAATAAATAGAATTAAAGTTATTAAAGTTCACAGAAAGAAGATTTATTTCCGATATGACTTTAATTTTTTAAATGTTAATGATATTAAAGATAGCCTTGATTTATTAGGCCTATTTAGCTTCCATATGCCAACAAGTACTACTCGATCTAAAATTATTTTTCAATGCAACAACAATATCAGGACTGCGTCATTTAGACAGATACTCGCTTGTACCTAGATTACATACAGTTGGCAATACTCTCTCGGAGGTAAGTAGGCTATAATAACATACCTCAAACATTATACTATTCTTCTACGTGGGTTCTACATATAATTTAAATAGCATATTTTACTTTATGATTACTGTTCCATAAAATTATTGTGCTCATCACATGTTTGTAAAAGCCAGTATGGACCTATAATAATAATATAAATAAATCCTTTTTATTTTAATTATTTTAGTCTATTCAAGTGAGAGTAAAATAAATTTTCTTTTTTGATTAGCGATATATTTTGAACTGTTTTGCTTTATTTTCATAAACACCTCTGAGTTCATTACAGTTATGTCATCAGCTTATTATGATATCCCGGTGAGTCCTTGGTCGTCACCACTTTCTCCTTTACAGTTCGTTTAGCGCTTTGTTGCGCCCGCATTGTTTCTCTGCCTACCGCAATATTTCATAACATAAAGTTAAAAGTGTTGCAAGGACGAACGCTTTTGAATAACTGAAGATATATGACCCGTTTCACTTTTCAACGATCATACAAAGTACGAGTAGTTACGACGTCTGGCGTCCAGTGTTTTGATGTATAACCGACTTTGCTGAATGTCCTGTACTGTATCTATTATGAATATTATTTATTTATTTGCGTAGAATCTTAAGGAATGTTTTACAAATTGTGTAGGGGAAATGGAAAAGGCTGGAAGTGCCAAAAAATAAAAAATCGATTTTTTGCATGGAATGTGTTGTAAGCGACATCGCCAATAACCTAGAGAAAGTTAAAAGTGTCAGAAAAATACCTACTAGTTCCTAGAGCAGTCGCAAGGAGCAGCACCGTGATAGCGCCCGCTGACCGTCAGTGGAAAAGGCTGAAAGTGCCACCCGCCATGATGAATGTGCTTTCAATTGCAGTAGTTGCTTTTGGCTAAACTTCCAGCCTTTTAACTAACAAGGTATGGCACTTACAGTGTTTCCCAAAAAAAGATATAATTGCACTTTCAGCTTTTCACATGCAAAATCAAGTTATATATGTACATAAAAAAAACAACTCTTGAAAAATAAATAAAAATACATTTTGTATTTTTAATGAATTTTGTAGATTTTTAAAGAATACAGTATAAGTTTTATGAAATTTTTATTGAATACTGAAAATTTAACTTTGTGGCACTTTCAGCCTTTTCCATTTCCATTACACAATTGATACACTCTCCTACTTTAAACAGCTTTATTTTATGACTATAGTAGGTACGCTCCAAATTTAAATGCCGACCTGAACTGAACTGAAACATACCAGCGACAGAGAAAGGCGTGGGCGCGGAGGCATGCCGATTTTCGGATCTTTAACTGACCTATTGCGACGATTTGTATATCAACATCAGGTCGTCATTAAAGTTTTACTAGTAGCTATCACGTATTTTATAAATATAACTATTAATTCTGTGAACAGTACACCTCGCGTCCAAAAAATAAATCAATAACCAAAATTTCCTCTGAAATCATAACATCTGTATGTAGTTACTTACCTTCTTAATTATAAACCGTGTTATTGTGTACTAGCTTTTTCCCGCGGCTTCGCTCGCATAGTATTAGGGGATTTCCACTCAGCCTCCTCCACCTTCCCTCTCCCCACCCCCCTCTCCCCATAAATCCCCCTCCCCCTTCACCCACCCCTCCCCCCACTCCTCTCCCCCATCAACCCCCCCTCCCCCTCCACCCACCCCTTCCTCCACCCCTCCCCCTTCCCTTCCTTCCCTCCCCCCTCTTCCACCCCACTCCGCCTCCTCCACCTTCCCTTTCTCCACTCCACTCCCCCCATCAACTCCCTCCCCCTCTCCCTCCACATTCCCTTTCCCCACACCACTCCCCCCCATCAACCTTATTCCCCCCACCCCCTACCCCTCCTCAATCCTTGACCTTTACCCTTCCTTCCCTCCCCCCTCTCCAACCCCTAACCCCCTCCCCCCACCCTCCTCCCCCTCCCCTTCCCCCCTCCTCCAACACCCTCCCAACACACCCTCCCCCCTCCCCACTCCCCCCACTCACCTCTCGTATTCCACACTATTTTTGTATATTCGTTATTTCACATTATTTAATTAATTTTTTAAGGACTCGTAAGGAACACTGTAGGTTAATTTTAAGTTTATTATAATTAAGCGCACTTGAAGTGAAATATCACAAAACTGCGCTATATAAATACTACGTTATTATTATTATTATTCATTCCCGATACATTCAGTTTTCTAACTGCTCGCATGCCACCTATTATAATTTCGGCTAAATTTCGGTTTAGGGGCGAAATTCCTAGAAAATCAAACTAATTATTTTTATACTAATTTGGGGTCGGGGAATCCGAATCTGAAAGAATTAGGCGGGGGCAAGCAATATTAACTGAATTAAACGACTTTAAAAATTTTTATACACTCATAGGAAAAATAGCCATTTTGGAAGCATTTTGTTTCCTAGAAAATCAAACTAGTTATTTTTATACTAACTATGGGCCGGGGAATCCGAATCTGAAAGAATTAGGCGGCGGCAAGCAATATTTACTGAATTAAACGACTTTAAAATTTTCTATACACACAGTACATGAAAATATTCATTTCGGAAGCTGGTTCTGACACACGCAGTACAAAATCATAGAAAACAAGATAACATAGATGTTTTTACCACACAAAATTAAGTGTTGCCATTAATATCAATAACGTAAAATAACATGTTTATATTTTAAGTACTTATTTTTTATAAATTTTACTCACTTTTGTATCACAAACCATGTTACACAAACCTAGCGTAGCCGCTAAACTATTTGAAAACAGGGATGTTTTTTAAAATTGACGCGAGCAGGCGGTATAAAGGGGCACAAACCATGTTACACAAACCTAGCGTAGCCGCTAAACTACTTGAAAACGTAGGCTGTTTTTTTAAATTGACGCGAGCAGGCGGTATAAAGGGGCACAAACCATGTTACACAAACCTAGCGTAGCCGCTAAACTACTTGAAAACGTAGGCTGTTTTTTTTAAATTGACGCGAGCAGGCGGTATAAAGGGGCACAAACCATGTTACACAAACCTAGCGTAGCCGCTAAACTACTTGAAAACGTAGGCTGTTTTTTTAAATTGACGCGAGCAGGCGGTATAAAGGGGCACAAACCATGTTACACAAACCTAGCGTAGCCGCTAAACTACTTGAAAACGTAGGCTGTTTTTTTTAATTGACGCGAGCAGGCGGTATAAAGGGGCACAAACCATGTTACACAAACCTAGCGTAGCCGCTAAACTACTTGAAAACGTAGGCTGTTTTTTTAAATTGACGCGAGCAGGCGGTATAAAGGGGCACAAACCATGTTACACAAACCTAGCGTAGCCGCTAAACTACTTGAAAACGTAGGCTGTTTTTTTAAATTGACGCGAGCAGGCGGTATAAAGGGGCACAAACCATGTTACACAAACCTAGCGTAGCCGCTAAACTACTTGAAAACGTAGGCTGTTTTTTTAAATTGACGCGAGCAGGCGGTATAAAGGGGCACAAACCATGTTACACAAACCTAGCGTAGCCGCTAAACTACTTGAAAACGTAGGCTGTTTTTTTAAATTGACGCGAGCAGGCGGTACAAAGGGGCACAAACCATGTTACACAAACCTATGGGCTCTTATATGACCCGCGTATTCGCCAGGAACCTTTGGAGACATTAGACGAGTTTGACAGGGATACAACGGACGAAATAAACTTGTTCGATTTATAAGGTATGTTCGATGATATTATTGTTTAATGGCAACACTTAATTTTGTGTGGTAAAAATATCTATGTTGTTTTTTCTATGGTTTTCGTACCTCGTGTGTCAGAATGTTGTCTATTTTCATGTGTGTGGTGTGTGTGTATAGAAAATTTTAAAGTCGTTTAATTCAGTTATTATTGCTTGCCGCCGCCTAATTCTTTCAGATTCGGATTCCCCGGCCCATAGTTAGTATAAAAATGACTAGTTTGATTTTCTAGGAAACAAAATGCTTCCAAAATGGCTATTTTTCCTATGAGTGTATAAAAAATTTTAAAGTCGTTTAATTCAGTTAATATTGCTTGCCCCCGCCTAATTCTTTCAGATTCGGATTCCCCGACCCCAAATTAGTATAAAAATAATTAGTTTGATTTTCTAGGAATTTCGCCCCTAAACCGAAATTATTCCATAATTTCTTCTACAAATTTCATAATGCCAGAACTCAACGGTAGTTTTATACAAAAAAAAACGAATAAAAAAAAATAATTATCCAATTTGGTTCAGTCGTCGGGTTTATACATTTAGCATACATACGTATATTTCGGTGATTCATTTTTAGAGATAGTTATTAAGTTCGAATTATTATTCTTCTTTTTATATTCTACGAAAAATCCAGTACGGCAGTTTTATACTTAAAAAATGCGATACCTGTCTATCCAATTAAAACAATAATTGTTCTGTAATGTCAAAATTTGAGAATGACATTTTGCAGAACAAAGATTCTTAAATAAAAATTCTATTTAAAAAATATTTAAATTAGCGAAGTAGGTACCTACTTCCCTAATAATTTGAATCGATTAAATAATTATAGATATCTTACTAATCATGCCACCTATTGCAAATTTTTCATACAAATTTCGTAATGCCAGTGCTCTGTGCTATTGCCTATATGTTTATATTATTGTAAAGTTTCATTAAAATCCATTCAGTAAAGTAGGAATTAGTATTTTTTACGTATTTGAATTTTAACATCAAAGGGATGTCCATAGTAACCTAATTAAAAAAAAAAAACATCGTTTCCAAGGCGACAACTGGCGTTTGCAATAAATCGATTTTGTTAACGACAGAAAACGTATGAAAAATAATTTCATAACGCCAGAGCTTACCAATATATATAGCCTATAGATCTCGCAAATAATGTAGCTTTCTATTAGTCAAAGAATTTTTTATATCTATTCAGTAGTTTTTGCGTGAAATAGTAACAAACATACATCCATACTCTATGATCCATACAAACTTTCACCTTTATAATATTAGTAGGATATTATGTAACATTTTTTAAATTTCAAATAAGGACAATTCTTTTTTAAAACTTTCTTCAGACAGGTAGATGTCATAAGAAAATAATAAGAAATTCAGAATAAATACGACGATTGCACATTTAGAAAAGTAATATTTTGCTGAACCATCAAAAAAGCCGCATCTTAATACGGAAACAGCATGTACAAACAAATTTACAGAGATAAGAAATGCAAAACGGTCGAGTTAAAACAGCCCTGCGTCACGCTCGACAGTTAGTATTACATGTTTTAATTCTAATACAAAAAAAATCTTTTCAAATCCATGCCAGGTCATGGAACGTCCCCGACATCTTCTTCTATGCGCATGCGCGTCATATACTTATTCTACGTCAAACGCTATACGTACTTACATTATTCTTCTGATGCTCCGTTCGGCGTTAGGGAACGTACCCATACTACGTGACCAACTTTTTACATTTTTAACCCCCCCCCCCCCCGGTGACCAAAAACCTAAGCCCGCAGCCGCTCATTTGTACCAAGCGTGACATTTTGAAGACCCCCCCCCCCCTAAACATGTCACGTAGTATGGGTACGTTCCCTTAATCCGCTCCACATTTATCAAGGCATATAGCATATGGGGTATAACAGCACATACCCGAAGGATTTTAACCATCGATACCTGAGTCTGTTTGGAGCAAAAATGGTAAATATCATTTTGCTGTCGGATGATAGTTTTTTTTCTATTAAAAACAAAAAATGTTTCTCAATCTCCTTTACGTCGTGACGTGATCATGTGATACGCGCGCTGTTTCGTGTGTTACCATGCTGCTGGAACGAGACGGAGATATGTGGAAAAATATTTTTATTATTTTTAATTGAAAGAAAATATTATCGGACATCAAAATGATGTTTCTATACATTATTTTTACCAAATATGCTCAAATGTTTATTATGCTTATATCAGCCTTTATCTTTTTTCGGATCGCATCATTATTATACCATCGTATCTATGTACATTATTTTAACATACATACGCCTCGGGGATATCATTCCCATTCCATTCAATCTGCAGAGCGATTCTATATCTTTTGTCGGATCGAGATGGATATCGGACTAGATCTCCTGTCAGATTTGTGTGATTTTCTATGACTGTCAATTGCTTTTTCTGAGGCATCAGGCCAGATAGGCCGATTTTAAATACATAGTTTAAAACGCGAAATACTGTAAATATACATTATTATTTATACACTTAATGTATGTTTAAATTTGCATACCATAGTGGATAAATATCTCGATCGATATCTATCTCGATCCCACAAAAGATATAGAATCGCTCTTCTGCTTTTTTCCATTCTCTGCCAGCTTTATTCATCACTGTCATACATCAGGGTTGGTATCAGATCTCCACAGAGGCTCTTAGTTTTAATAAGTTGTACAATATGTATTTGATTATAATTAACTAATTCCAGTTGTAGGTACCTACCTACATACAGAAAAATAAATAGCTAACGGTAGCAACTTGGATTCGAACCCAGGATGTGTCGTCTTACCAGGACGAAATGGGTTAGGCATTCGTCCCGGCAAGACGAGAGATGTGTTCGAGTCCCACTTGCGACCGTTAGCTTTTTTATTTTTCTGTGTCTTGTTCTTTTTCATATTACGTTTAGATTTGTTATTATCTTTTTCATCAATGAAACATTAATTTATTTCTAAAATGTTTTAAATGTGTATTTCTTTTGTCAACAATTTTGACACTTCTAAATTTGAATAACGGTTTCAAATTAAATGAAAACAAATTACTTTTACACCACTTAATTAATCAAAATTATCAACATGTTTCAATTTTATTATATTTTAATCGCATATATTTATATACAGTTTTAATTTTATCCTGACCAAGAAACCGTTGGTTTTGAAACATATTTTGAAACAATTTTGATTAAATAAGTAGTGTTTTACAAAGTAATTTGTTTTCATTTTATTAAAATGAGTCCACAAAGTGAATTTGCGAATATTGAAGAAGAAATGGTTGTGATTTTTAATACTTTACGATGTTCATTTAAACGATTCAATTCTGAAGGTTGTTAGCGGACCTAAATGGGGGTCCCTACATTCTGCCGACAGACTAGCTCAGGTTTTAGTCAGCAGAGCGGGAGAGGCCCTCACCACCAGGGTGGTAGGATCTGTGAGGCGTGTGTGGGTCTTTCCTGAAATAAAGCTCAAATTTCTACGGGCTGGGAGAAGGCAGTGAAACCAGTAATCAGGGTAAACATCAGTTATATTGGGTAAAACACCTGCGTAAATACAATATCACAATAATGCATACAAAGTTATTCAGGGTAGCAACAACAGTTATATCTAAAAAGGAGGAATCTATCTCTATAATCTCTCTGGAAGGGCTATTTATCTCCGCGGTGAATTTACTGCGAACACACGCAAATAAGGGGGGAAAACAGCTTGGGTACTTACAGCTGGGGGCTGAACTCTTGTAGATTCAGTGACGGGAAAGAATATAGCCATTCTTGGAGTTCCCGCAAGTCACTATGCAAAACACGCTGCATCGTGGCTTCCAGAATGTTCCGGAACTGTGCGGAACGGTTTACGACAACACGGGCGCTCAAGCTGGAGAAGAATGCGGTTGGCGGCTCGCTGTCGACGGTGGCTTGCTTGGGTTCCGCCGCCCGTAGCGCGCCGGGAAGCTAGCGGCGAGGGAGTGAAACTGTAGTTTGCGCAGTGGCGTATTTGTGTATCGTAACAAGGTCTCTAATATTTGTGATATGTAATGAGGCAAATATTTAATAAAAACTTTTAGCTAGACAAATACTGCAATTAGTAATATCTGAAAGGTCTGCAAAGTAATAAAAATAGACATATTGATGATTTGCCTAGCTTAATTTTATGGAATAATCATTTCACATTTTTTTACTGTAATATTTGCCGTAATCAACAATAAGTTTATAATGCCAATGATTTTCATTTAAATAAAACAATCCTATGAGTACAAATAAATACAAAGAAAAAAATAATAAAAAATCGAATAAAAGCACAGTAATGATATCCCCACAATACACGAGTAGAGCATGTGGCACCTGTGAGACATTTCACGGTCACAACCGACACAGTTAAAATTATTTTTATCGACGCGGGTGTGGTCCGCTATGTGATATCGAAAGTAAGCTCGTTAAATCAATATGCAAACACGGAATATCTTAACAAACAATTAAACAGTTAACCGTGTCTTACATGTATTATTGGTTATTATGAAACGTTGTTTGGACAAGATAAAAAATGTACTCATTGACTTCATTTGGGAAAGTAAACACATTTGTTGAAGTACCCAACCTCAATTTTTGTTAACCAATACAAAGGTTTTTAAAGGTGATGTGATACGAGTATGTAAGGTAAAAAAACAATCTATTTACCGCCGCCCCGAAAACCATTGATTGGATAACCTTCACCTCTGTCATAGGCCATAGGTGGAGGCGTCTACTAATATCTACAGGAATTCCGAAAACTGAAAAAATCGAACTATTATCTGTGAGAACCAAAGTGTTGACGAATATCTACAGCTCAAACTGCTGACTAATATCTATGAGAACCAAAGTGTTGACGAATATCTACAGCACTGACAGAGGTTGGATTTGCAATTATGTATAGCATATTAATTGGAATAACGTAATATTGCGTATGCAGTTTAAAAAACTTAATTTATGTATGTATCGGATATTGGACACATTTAGCTGATTAGTCCAGCCTACGCTCTGTAGATATTAGTTCAACCTACGCTCTGTGGATATTAGTCAACAATGGGACCGTCATAGATATTCGTCCGACCTTAGCTCTGTAGATATTAGTCAACACTCTGAAGTTCGTAGATATTAGTTCAACATATGAGCTGTAGATATTCGTCCGACATACAGGCTGTAGATATTAGTATCTGGAGTCCCATAGGTTACCCCAAACGGTTTGCTAAGTTTGGTTTTCACCCCTCATGGTTTGCTTAGCCCCAAATGGTTTGCTAAGGTTAACAGAGGTTCACGGGTTCAAGAGGTGAGGTTTGTCCAGGTCTTGGTGGCGGATGTGATTGCGGATGTGTGGCGGGCCGGATCGGTAAAGTTCGAATGAGGGAGGCCCTTTGACCTCTTCGATCAGACGCTCTCGACTGCAACGCCTTGCGTCGCAGAGGGGAGGACGGATTCATACGTCACTCCTGGACATACTGACCCTCAGATTACTACACACCCCATCATACTCTTTTCTTTCCCAGAACTTCCCAATCCTTCCCTTTAAAAACTCTCCACAAACATCCCCAAAGATGACACGGTCCCTCAGGGAAAATGTTTTCCTCAGGGTTGGGGATTTTTTCTGTAAAGCATTCCCTACAAAATCAAAAAAAAATCTATATGTAAAGTAATAAATTATACAGATAATCACTTTGCCAATAGTTACCAGGGGTCCTAGCATGGTCGATCGATAAAGGATTTACCGATATTGTCGGTAACTTATGATCGTTCCCGTGCATGACTGCAAGTAACCAACGAACAAACAACAGTTCACGTCAAATAAATTAGGAACTCTTAGTTGTTGTGAACTGTTGTTTGTTCGTTAGCGGCCTGCAGTCGTGCTCGGGAGCGATGACAAGTTACCGACATTTTCGATAAAACCTATATCGATCGACCGTGCTAGATACCCTGGAGGTCTAGCACAGATGATCGATAAAACACTATATCAATACGATATTGATTAAATCCGTCGTCTAGTCAATATTTGCAAGAGATATTCAAGCGACAACTGACAAATTTTTGGAACAATAAAAAATTCTATATCTAGACGTAAAGCTGGTATATATTAAATGTGATATAATTTTTTTAATTCCTCATCTCATTTCTTTAATGTAAGTATCTTTTTAAATTTTAAAATTTAAATATTTAGAGATAATCTATATAAATTAATCTTTAAAAAATCATATAGCCATTTATTTGTACACGAATTAACTCCCGAGTGTCAGGTAAGATGTCAACGTACAAAACATTTTGTCATTGAATAATGTCTTTAGTTAAGCAAAATAACTGGTTTTTATTGAATGGAGGTGATTTTTTTTTTTTAATTATTGAGTTAGGTTAGGTGAATATAAACTATATAAATATAAACTAATAAGCACAATGTAACATTCCATTTGATAAATTTAAATATTTTTACAGTAAGCATAACATTTATTTTTAAATACATTCATTCTTTCTTCATTCTTCATGCTTTCAGGCATTTCATCATACATCTTTAGTCCTCTGTACATTAGGTAGTTCTGTGATTTTGATTTCTTCATTTGTGGCAATCGATCTCTGTTTATATTTCTTGTTTCGTAATTATGAATGTCTCTATTAAAAACAATTTCATCCTTAAGGTATTTTGGCAATTGGTTTTTCATAATTTTATGCACAAAAACATTAAATGTACACATTAAATAGTAGTCTCTTTTTTTATTGGAATCCAATTTAGCTCCTCTCTCATTTGATTAATCCTTGCGTATTTGCCTTTTCCCAGTATACATCTTATTGCTTTGTTTTGTATAACTTCTAGTTTGTTCAAATTTTCTAAACTAACTAACGAAAAAACTAAACTAACGAAGCTCTTAGAATTGAAACAAATCGTATACGCGATGCACGGACTTAGATAATTCACAGGTAAATAAATCTCTATATTCGGTATGCATGTAATTCATATTACGCCATAATACGTACATTCGATAAAAATCACGATTACGTTGAAATTACCGAATACGTTCATAATTTTCTTTCTCCAAACAATGGCGTGTGAATGATTTCTGATGCAGAAAAATATAAACAATGCTCATGTTTTGTATTCGAGTTCAAGCGACCTCTAATAATTTCATTACCAAGGTGAATGCTATCGGAAGAAATGATCCATTATGAAATAACTAAATATAAGCGTTCGTGCCACTTTCTTTTTACTCGTCGAGTGGGAAGTTAGAGCGATCGGAAACTTTTTATATGAACCTTCACATTTAAACCAGAAACTTTTCAAAACAAAAACATGTTCATTAAAAAAAATTGTGTTATATCACTTATGAGTACTTATGACATCCTGCAATCGCACTTGTAACAATCGTAACTTGTAATAATCTGCACTTGTAATATACTGCAATGTTATATCACTTATAACTTACAGAAAATACGTTACATTGTAGACAGTAATAAATGTATACATTGAAATATATTCGATTTTCCACCATAATAAAGCCAGGCTTGTGTTTATGGGGGATGCATTATTATATTATGTTATGGTCATTTCTTTACATTAAATATTTTTGTGATGTTGTGATGTGATTTTATAGTTGAAAATTTTTGTTGAGACCACCATGCAAGGTACATGTCAATGTTGTGGTGGTCTTATTATTGGTATCCTTGGTAAAGAAGTATTTTAATTTGCTCTGCTAAATTTGTCCCCATTGTAACCCCCATCCCCCCCCCAATGTCCCCATTTCTTGTCCTACTACATATTTAGGTATACAGGATGTCCCAAAAGAAAGTATATGTTTTGTGGATCGATTTAAAAACGTAAGGGTTTTATCGAAAAAATGTTTGTTAAATACTAAAATACACAATTTGGGAATTTATTTCTTAAAAATAATATTGTCCAAATGTAAATGACGACTCGGCAGGTAGGCTTCGTGATGGCCGCCATTTCGTGACGGATGTTTTCTTTTAATTGCATCAGGGGAAGTCGGATTTTTGGCGTACGCTTTAGGTTTGAGATAACCCCACAGGAAAAAAGTCCATAGGGGTTATGTCAGGACCACGAGGAGGCCAATTTATGTCACCTCTCCTGGAGATCAATTTGCCAGGGAAAATTTCATGAACTCGTGGCAGAGACGTATTGGACGTATGTAATGTTACTCCGTCTTGCTGGAACCATGTTATTTGGTTATACCAGTAAGTTTGTAGGGGTGCAGCATTAGGTATTTGTGCAAAATGCTGTGTGACGATGATCTATGCACATTTAAAGCACTTGCGCGCTTCCGAATCGAAAAGTTTGAGTTTTTCACGAAAAGGCTGATACTCACTCTCTACGTTTTCTACCGTTCTCGATGACCTTGATCGCCCAGATTTTGGTTTTGCCAGCGTTGTACCGATCTCTTCAAATTTTTTGACCTATTTTCGAATGAGAGGAATGCTTGACGCATTATTGAATTGACGAAAACCTCAAATGTGGTGATGGTGAAAACCTCAAAATGTTGCAGAATCTTCTACGCGCTACAGTAGCCTAATCACCATTTTTGTAAAACTCACACACGCACAACGCGCGGTCGCTCCCGAGAAATGCTTCATAGCGACTAAATTCCCAAGAGCCAGACTACTGATTGACTTATCCCCCGCGCCCCTCGGAAAAGTTGCGTTCACACAGAAAGCAAAACAAATATATACTTTCTTTTGGGACACCCTGTATATTTGCAATATGGGGACGTTAGTTACGTTAGAGTTAGGTATATATTTGCAAAATAGTTACGTAAAGCCTAATGAAGTGTGCATTGCTCACGAAATATATCGGTTGGACCCAAAGATATTCAAATACAGAAGAGATATGCTATGGTGTCCGCGCAACTGTCGCCGGACTACGCGCTAATTAGCGTAGTTTTCATACAAAAAGAATTTGTTCATTTCGTCGATTTTTTGAAAATGTGCATTAATATTGGTTAACAATATATTTTGAATAAGGAAAGAATTCGTTCATTTAGTTTAACGTTCGTTTGGTTTATTCGTTAATTATTTGTTCTTTTAGTTTATTTGTTAATTGGTAAACAATATCGGTGACACCCGGAAGCGCAGACCCCATAGTAAAAACAGCAGATAGCATATCTACTTATATTTCAATATCTTTGGTTGGACCCAAAGATATTGAAATATAAGCGATGAGTTATCCGCAGTTTTTAAGGTGGACTGCGTTTCCGGCTGTCGCCGATATTGTTTACCAATTAACTAATAAACCAAACGAACGTTAAGCTAAATGAACGCATTCTTTCCGTATTTAAACTGTATTGTAAACCAATACTAATGCACACTTTAAAAAAATCATCGAAATGAATAAATTATTTTCATATGCAAACTACTCCAACTAGATAGTAGTGCACCGACAGTCGCGCGGACATCATAGCGTATCTCTTTTGCATTTGAATATCCTTGGTTGTACCTAAACAATAAAAGTGATCATAATTTTTATTTACAAAAACTTTGATAAGTAACTAGATTCAAATATCTGAAATCAACTTTCAAATCTTCCTTTATCTTCATGTTTTCTTGTATCCTGCATAGCCTTCTACCTCATACAACCTCCAAATCAGAAGTTGGTACCGGGACCAGCAGAACGCTCCAATCACAAATATATTTATTTGCTCACGTTTGCAACTCCTGCCTTTCTCCGTTCAAAAGGTCGCAAGTCCAAGGAAAGTGGAGCACGCCACCGCTGCCGGTTACATCGCGGTTACGTCGGCATTACATCTTCTGCACTATCGCTATTACCAGCACAACAATAATACAGACCGTCTCCCTCGCACCCGCCTGCCGCTCCTTTCAATTTCCACGCCTCTCTCCACTCTCCTTCTCTTTCGTTGCCAACATCACGAATCGGCCGGAGAAAGCAATGAAAAGTATTAAAGACACCTAACAAAAATGCATCTTTATTTAAAGGCTCATTTATTTTCACTGCAGTATACGATTTGCCCTTTTGAAGAAAAATTGGGAAAAAAGAAAGAAGAAAAACCTTTTAATTATAAAGCCATACTAGGTGGCAGAGAGAGGCAAAAACCTTTAGATAATTGTCAAAAGACTTGAAAGTAATTTTTATTGTGAAGATTACTTGTTTTACTATCATAAAATGTTTCTCTTTCGGGCTCATTTTCCTTAACGGTTTTCCCCCCCTCTCTCAAAAAAATTGCATCTGATAAACTTCCTTCATCTCTTTTTAACCTTGTTCCATTTTTCTTTACATTTCATATTTCCCGCTGGCGTGGTTTTCCTGACAATAACAAATCACTAATATTCATGGATTATAATAAAAGTGTCCCAATGTACACATCCTCTCTAATGTTAATCAGTTAAAATAAAAGAGCCCTTTTCACCAAGTCTGTTGTTACTTCCGTACACTCTGCTTTATCTTGATCTTTCACAAGTTGCTTGCTCTAGAACTTGAAAGAAGAATTATATCTTTGAAATAATCGTGGCTTATAAAATCGCACACATAAAATAGGTTTTTGGCCACCAAGAAAAAAGAAAATTCATCGATTGCATTGAAAAAAAACTTTCTTTATTAGAGAAATAACCTTTTTATATTTCAGTGTATTCTGCTGCAATATTGATGAGTTGTTGTCTCCGTCGTTCCACATATTGTTGGCCTTACGCAATGTACTCGTTTGAATGGCGGAGGAATTGTGAAGAAGTAAGAGGCAATGTGAAATGACTTCTCACGGAGAGAGATTATCACGGCGATGGGCGATGAAGTCACCTGGGAGAGGTATTACGACAAGCGGTAATGACATTGAAAAACTTTTACCTAACGAAATTAATCACGTTGATATTCTCATTTTCTAGTAATTTGCTATACCGGGTACACATGTAAAAATTTTTTCAACAATTCTAATTGCTCCCGTCTTGAGTCAATAAGACTATGGAAGAAAAAAAATTAAGGTTAATTTTTGGGTAATTTTTCATGGTTGTCTTAAATAATGTGAGAGACGATTCTATAAAAAATCTTCCCATCCTCGGGAAACCGGAACAGCTCTTCCGTACCTTGAGCACAGCTCCACTGGCAGAAGTTCCTTAACCACGAAAATGTCATACATCCTTCAGTCATACATCCTCTTGGACTTACAATTCCCTCACTCTCCTAAATGAACAATTTTGCAATTTAGGACTTGTTACATTCTTCTTCTTCTTCTTCTTGTGCCCTGTCCGTTCAACGAAAGTTGGCTATCATGTTGGCTATGCGGACTTTGCTTACTGCGGCCCGGAACAGCTCCACGGTAGACTGGCCATACCACTGTCTCAGGTTTTTCAGCCATGAGGTTCTCCTTCTTCCAGGGCCCCGTCTTCCGGCAATCTTTCCCTGCATTATGAGATGCAGGATCTCATACTTCTCTGGATGTCTCATCACATGTCCAAGATATTGAAGTTTTCGGATTTTTATAGTTTTAATTACTTCCTTTTCTTTATTCATCCGAACCATAACATCTTCCTAACCCTGTCCATCCAGCTTATTTTAAGTATTCTTCTGTAGATCCACATCTCGAATGCCTCAAGTCGCCTAATTAGTTCTTCAGTAAGCGTCCATGCTTCCATTCCGTAAAATAATATCGAAAACACGTAGTATCTGACCATTCGCATTCGTAATCCAAAGATGAGATCATGACTGCAGAACATTTTTGTTCATGCGGATAAAGGTTGCACGAGCTTGCTCAATGCGGCATTTGATTTCAACTGAAGGATCCCATCTATCATTTACATTGCAGCCCAAGTATACAATACTCTGTACCTTTTCTAGTTTTGTTCCAGCAATATAAAGATTTTTATCCAATGCGTTATTTTTGCTTATGAGTATGTATTTTGTCTTATTTATATTCAGTTCTAGCCAAAGACGTTACATACTTTAGACGCGGGGTAGAAATCTCAAAATGGGAAGCCAACAACAAGACAATTGTAGAGTACTCGATTTCTGGTACTTTAGTACTACACTGCCACGCGTCGAGTAAGGTCGTCTCCTACTTGTAAGTAAATTGCATTAAAAAGCGCCAAAATTCCCTCCTGTGTGATGAGAAAATGTTTCCATTACATGGTAAACAGTAGTAAAAGCGAAGGAATAACATTTCATTTGTAAATACATGCAAATTACTTATTATTATCGATTATAAAAATAATACAATTGCTTTCCGCCCAAAGATTTTATGCGTCATTAGAGAACTCAAGGCCTACTAAAGTACAGGTCTGGATGCGCAACAGCCAAATTACTAAGTCGATGCAGTCACTAGGTAAAATTTACTTTTTATAATAATAATCTAATAATTCTTTAGTTACTTGCTTGCGGTAAAACAACATACAAATCAGCAGAAACAAGAAATACAATAACAATCAACGCCATTTGCAAACTATCGTTGTTCATTATAGCTTGAAAATTTGACACCTCAAAATTCGACTGGTGCCCAGGCCTCCTACTTTAGTCGGCCTTGAGACAGGAATTCGACGGAACTTTTGAATTTTGAATACGAAAATGCCACCCGCGTTCTTTCTTTCGTTTCGTCCATATGCACATATTCTTTTAAGCGTCTATCTTTATCATACATGAATAACTTTTGAATTAAGAAATTATTGAAAATCGCTGAAAACCACACTATATCTTGAGTTTGTGAGACTATGGCAAGTCTATTTATTTTATATAACGTCATTGGTTCTAGCCCAAAATTCTCACAAGTCTTCACTACTTGATTCAGCAAAAGTTGTAAATTCTCAATGTTACTTGTTACATTGACTGATGTAACCTCAGACACAAAAATAAGTGCATAAGGACCCGAAAATTTCGGATTATTCTTTGGCGAACTGTCAACAAAGGCGGTGGTATTTTGCATCGAAAGCCATGTCAAGTTTCCTTTTTGGTAATTGGAAGCGTCTTTTTTATCGAAAAAAAGAACCCGGCGTTTTCTACATGAAGTTAGCTGCGTCCCAATTAATAGCTCTTTAAGTTTGTTAAAACCGTAGAACGAGGAATATTTACAACATACATAAATAGTGGTGTAAAATCCGCCATATCGCAAACGCGATTTTTTCCTATCTTCATATGTAATACGAATAGTAATTGCGTAATATATTTTTATTGTGTAATGTTATCCGGATATCCTCAACAAAACAAGTGTAGCTAATGGTTTTATACTATTTTGGTAATAAACAATCTTGGCAAGAATTATTGTAAATGTATATAAAAAAATAGCAACTTAAAATTAATTGGTTAAACTATTTGTTTTTATGTTGGAGATTTAAACAATTTTGCCATACACCAAAAACTTGAAAAATAACGGTTTAATTTTTCTCTCTCAAATTATTTATTTTAAATTGCTCATCTTTCAACACCAGACTAATTTCAGTCGACTTAAGAGCTTAATAAACGAAGTTTACGAAATAATTTTTAATTAAGTTTAATAATTAAGTTTATTGTCTTATTAATATTATGAGTTCATTCAGGTCACACTAATTATTTCTGCCAGTTTTTCTCTCTATCCTACCTGGTGTTAATTAATTTAATTTAAATAATGGTAGTAATAATTATTATCATTGCTGGCAATTAACTTGATTCACGTGAGCTTGAAAGACGCATGGAAGTTTTGAAGTCACGCTATCTTTAGAAAGGAAATATTATTCCAATATATTTGTAATCTTTATTAATTGATTTTCTTGTATATGTCATGAAGTTTTTTATGCTATAGTTGCTAAATTTGTGATGATTGGAAATGTCTCATTTAAATACCTACCACGAATTGCAATAAAAATAAACATCTCCTAAACCTTGATTTAATGTTTTTTTAAATAATCTTTCACGAGCAGGTCTTTGATAAAATATCTAACATTTATTTCTTCAATAATTTCAAAATAACTTTATCGCACCATTTTAAATTAAACAAAAATGACCATCTTAGATTAAAAAATCTTTGATTTTGAAATCTGCATTTGGTAAATTAGCAGGTGTGCCCGGTCTCGTGGGGTGAGTATTGTCTAGTAGAGGTGGGTAAGTTCTGCATTTTTCCGGAAGCCTCCGAGACTTGCTTCCTTTTAAAAGTACACGAGTTCTAGGAGCAGGTCCCGGGTCCGAGTTCTTAGGTGCGGACTGGGCACTGGGTATTGTTGCGGCGCACCGAAACGGGACGCACGGGTTCAAAGAACTCGGAACCAGGACCTACTCGTAGAACCCACACGAGAACTCAGAACCCCGGAGTCGGACAAGACTCGTACGAGAACAAGGACCCGTCACCCGTGCAATGTAGGTACATTCAATGTATCTACACTGCACGGTCTTTTATTGAGAATTTAAATAAGTAAATTAATAAGCTGTAATGCTTTACTATAAACTATTATTTTATAATGCACGTCACCCGTTGATTAACGATACCAGATAAGAGGCTCTAATTAAAAACTACTCCGTGCCTAGCCGAAGGGGTCACGCACGTGTGTGTCGATCAACGAACAGCGATCGAATGAACGCCCAGCGCCCAGCTCGTGACGTGACTCAAGGGGAAGTGTCATAGTTGGCCGGCCGCGGGTAGCGGGGAGTGTCGGGAACTCACCGAGACCCGCGACTCATGAGTGGAATGGTGAGTGACGCCGGACCGTGGATCGCGGAGCAAGCCGGCGCGGCGGCCACGGGGTGAGTCAGGAATGTAGTAGTTCGCGGCGTTCGCGCGAGTCCGGGAGTGGGCGAAATGAATGGATTGTGTCGCGATTCACGTAGCTTGGAACAAGGCGCTTGGGTTTAAAGGAACCCGGGACTTGTATTCGAGTGCGGTTTTCGCGCTTCGGCGTTGAGTTGCTCGGACCGCCGGATTACCGCCGGATTTATTTGGATGCGGAGAGTACTGGGACTGGGCCGGGTTCTCTGGGAGTAGTCGATTTGAAAAAGGAGTGGGAGTAGGAACCGCTTCCCGCAAAGGAGCGGATCACATGAGCCCATTCCAGCTGAACTGACACATCGCTATTGTCTAGGTCCTGGCGATACATGTGCCCACATGAAGAGACTGCTTGAGGAACACATCTGCAGCATGACTCTCTCGGAACATCGCCTTGCTCCGCATTGAAAGGGATAGATGTATACGTCCGCCATTCCTGGACACATAGACCACCAGATTCCTAACCACCAGATTCATTTTTCATTCCCAGAACTTCCTCTCCTTCCTTTCCCTAAAAATACCCTCCACACGACATTCCCAAAGGTAACATAGGCACTGAGTTTTTTTTTCCTAGGGGCCTCCTGTGTGGAGCTAATATAAAAATAAAAAAGTTTTATGCCAAACGCCATTGTGTGTATTTCTATCAGAAGATAAATAATACTGATTGGCTAAAATAATATTTTAATAGCTTCGCACGCAGCTTTAAGTTATCATCATAATTGAAATTATCGATTTATGGTCTCACCTGCGGGTTAAAATTATTTTAATTAAATTTTATACCATACAACAACAATAGCGAGTTAACTGTTAGGTTATTGACTGGGTTGCCAGTGATAATATAATAATATCCACTCAGCCAAATAAAAAATGACAGCTCTTTGGTAGGCACCAGCGATAAGATCTTTGTATAATTCAAAGTAAGTACTCTACCTACCATCTTAAGTTTTTCAAACAACTATATATAGTGGTAGGGTACTTCAAATTCACGATCTTTCGAAGCTATTTGATTACTTATATAAAACAAAAAGATTGTGTTTTAGAACAAGGTTTGGAAAATCCTATACGGATGATAATCTAACATCTGAAATAAAATAGAATTCATTGGATGATCAACACCTCTGCCGCGACTTAAGATGAAGCCATCCAAAATAATGCAAAATGATACTAAATTACGTGTTTTTGGTTTGAAAATTTGATCGCTTAGAAATTTTACAGATATTTCAATTAAATACTGCGAGTAGAACACATCTTACCCTTGGAAATAACCGAGTATTTTTTTAACAAGTTTGGAAAAAAATAAAGTATCATGCCTGTAAAAAATACTTTCAAGTGCCAAAATCTCCTACTAATAAATCCATTTTCGGATAAAGTTTCATTCTATAATGTGGCAAATTAAGTTCTTTGGAAAATAATCGAAAATCCTTTTAATATTTGAGCAATGCATTTCACAAAATTAAACAAAACAATGCAAACTCGCAAAATAGGCGGCGTTGAACGAATGATTTTGGGCATTTTGTATCAGTTCTTAGACGTCCTTAGACTCTGCGTCGCCTGGTTCCGTGGAATCAATTTTAAATTTCCTTGTTATTATAACAAACAATATCTACGTAAGAAATGAGTTAATGTTTTTTAAGGGCTTTACGAAAACGACCTATAAAAAATAACTCTCAAATACCTTTTCCAATCTTTCCAAAAGCTTCTTTTGAAGTCGTGAAAAAGTCTCATCAAGTATTTTTAAATCCCTCCCAAAAAAGGCGGGGATTCTGATTTCAAAATATTCCAGGACTAGGGGATCACCAAGAGTGCCCGGATTCAAGGGGTGAGGTTTGTCCGGGATATGGCGATGGGTGCATCTTCCCGCAGGGACGAACTCATGATTGCTACCTACTCTTCAAACATTTTCCTTTCTAGAATATCCACAATTTTATTTCCTTAAAAGACCCTCCACACAGCATTCCCAAAGGTGACATAGGCCTTCAAGAAAATTATTTTATAGGTGTGGAGCTAATGTTAAAAAATATATATTTTATTTGGAAATTAAATCAACCTGAAAGTAGTTTGTACTAACCCACAATGTAAAGAATAAAATTTTCATCATCTTTCTACATATTCTTTTACTACAACTATTTTATGGTTTAGCAGTAGTAAGAACGAAAGAAACAGAATTTCATCAAATTTTTAGGTTAATTGTGAATAGCTGAGAAAGTTCTACCAAAGTTCTGTTATTATTTCAGTTCTCTGAAGCAACTGGCCCACATTTATATAATAAAAGATCTTGAATCGAACTTTCTCAGAACTTGAAAATTAACTTCGAAATTCGATGAATTGTTCAAATTTCGTGAAGCAACCCATTCAAAGTAGTAGGCCTTAGCGCACTCATCCACGTGAGAAAAATAGCGTTCCACTGTCGAAGATTTCGAATTGAGAAATGCGTTTCTGTATGTCAAGGTAAAATACTTTCATCTGTAGGAACGAATTTCTAAAACTTAATGGCGGCATCGTTATGCTTAGATAAGAGTTTGGGCTGTTTTATGATGATGAAAGATAAATTTGTATCACTAAAAATGTTTTTAAATTTGTTTCAGTTTCTTTTACCTACCTGCGTAATTAACGTTGTTGACAAATTGAAATAAGTAGGTACATTTTTTTTCTTGTAACGGTAGGTTACCAAAATATCTATTAGGTTGATAAAATATTGTTATTCTTTGACACGCCCCAAAAGATTTCTCGTACCCGAAGCATGTAGGGCTAAATGAACCAACACCAGATAGCCAGTCTCAGGCAATGCCTCAAGTTCATCAAATCCAGAGATCAAACAGCCATGATTGGACAATAAATGGGAGTATCAGCGTTTGTAGAAAGGTCGCGAATAATTAACATTATTGTAAAAAAAACAGATATCAGACTGGATAATTTTTTTTTTTTCGAAGCCTATTCACCAAACCAAACGTAACACAATATAATTGGTATTTAAATGATGTAATTATATTGACTTTAAAAGTAAATTACTATTGTGTGAATGTAATAATTTGTAATATTTTTTAAGATACGTTAATTATGATCCCCAGATTTTTTGGTAACGCCGTCCCGGGAACCATTTATTGGAAAACCAAAACCTCTGCCATCGGTCACCCCACGTGCTTCGCCTTGCTTTCGCCACACTTGGCTACAGGGGTGCCCGGGATCATGAGGTGAGGTTTTTGGATCTTGGCATCAGATACATCTGCTCACCAACTGCATGGCAGGTGGGATTGGAAAAACCTGCTTGAGGGAGACCTTTTGGCCTTTCCAGCAGGACTCTCTCGGAGCATCGCCTTTTACAGCAGCTGGAAGGATAGATACATGCGTCCGTCACTCCTGGACACACTGACTTCAAGGTTCCAACCCTCCTCATACTTCCTCTCCTTTCTTTCTTAAAAAGACCCTCCTTACATGGGGCCTGATGGGAAATATTTTCTTCAGGTCATCCTGTGTAGAACTAACATAAAAAATAAATAACTTCCACAGTTTACTTCACACAGTATACTTTTCTCTCTTTTCATTACATTGTTACTATATTGTTATTATCGTTATTAAGTCTATATACTATTACAATTTCCTTTTACTGGTACCAACCTGATAAACAACTAAAACTTCTTTAAAACATGCAAACACTTCAGGACAGATTTTCCTAGTGAAGTGTTTACAAAACATTATTACTTAACCATATATACATACATTTACTGATTATTTTACCACATTCCACTAGGAATATTTTTTGTGTTAGTTGCACCTATCATCAATTTACCTGTTAACTGTGTACGTACGAGTATACAAATAAATACATGCATGATACAATCATAACTTTATTTTAATAAAGGGATTTTACAATCACTTCTTCTAATTGTGCAAAATTATTTTGTGGTAACATTTTAAATTCAAATTAATAAATAACGTTGTATTAACCACTTAATTATTTACAAAAACCGACATGTTTCGTCAGCAAAGCTGACTTCCTCAGGGTTATGACAGAACTAATTTTAAAAATAGACATACATATGTAATAGAGAAAGAAAAAAAAATGTCGGTTTTTGTAAATAATTAAGTGGTTAATACAACGTTATTTATTAATTTGGATTTTACAATCATTATCTTCCCTTATTTCGTCCTTTCAGTTTTCACACACCCCGTTGATTTGACAAAATCAGTGATATCACACGTCCACTGGCTTTGAGTAGTACGGCTTTTGGTGTTCACGTAAAATAACATGTTTCCACTCTTTGAGTCTGAGACACGTGTTTTGAAATAAGAAAATTAATGTGCCATGAAATTACGGATTAATCATTAAAGACATTTTTATTAGTTTTTCCATGAATAAACAAAATGATTTACTAATAAAATTAATTAATTTCCGTTATAGGCTATTACTTCTTTCAATAAAAGGTCAACTTGTCCATTATGGTCACGAAAAATTATATCTTTATAATCTATAATATATAAATTAACGATTGTTTTATCAACAGGAAGTGATCAGTTCATTTGCGATTCCGTAGAAATAGAGCAGGTATTGGTATATTATTGGTTATCTTTCTAAGAAATATATTAGCTTAGAATTTGAAATTAAAACACTTTTGTACTTTCTTCCACTAATTTAAATTTCACCAGGACCGGTTTCATCCTATTACGGACAATTATTATAAGCAATAATTGTCAGCCTGAAACACTCATTTATTCATACTTGCCGCCAACGGGACTTGAACCCGTGTCCTTCTGATTGCCGGTCGGATGCTCTGACCACTGAGCTATGGCGGCTTATCAAATACCCGCCAAATAATCCAATATATACTAGTGTTTATTTTTTCCACCTGAAAACAACCAACTTTATTTTTGCGAGAGAGACATTGTTAGTGTTAAATCTCTCGCTAGGTGGCGTCGAGACAAATTATGTCTGCATTTATTGGGGAAATACTTAAACTTGCCAAATATTAATTATTATTTTTAATTTATAAACTATTTTTCAATGTAAATGAGTGTTTCAGGCTGACAATTATTGCTTATAATAGTTGTTACCCTTTGTGCTATGCATAAAAATCTTGTATAAACGTTAGTTTATAAATTAAAAAATAACAATTTCTATTACGGACATTTTCAGACTGGTAGTTGAAATTCTTATGCTACAGTATTTATACACACTTATGCAGGGGTACACAACACTGTCTCTATTAATATCTCTGTATATTCATTTGAAGTAAAAACATCTATTTAATATGTAACATCATTCATAATTTTAATAATAAACTTTATAATTACCTGTATGTACCTAAAACTAGCAAAATAACGTATAATACCTTAAAATTAACAAAATAGAAACATTCATTATATAGAGACAATGTTGTGTACCCCTGCCTAAGTGTGTATAAATACCGTAGCATAAGAATTTCAACTACCAGTCTGAAAATGTCCATAATAGGATGAAACCGGTCCTTAATTATCAGCGCAAAAACTAGACTAAAATATATTAGCGTTTTGGTTAACGTATTTGCTTGCTAAATTTAGTATTTAAGAAATATGGTTTAGCGTTTTAGCGACATCTTCCAAGGATTTCGTTAAAGCCTGAACTCCCGGGAATCATGGATTCATGGAAGACCATATTTGTGAGAGGGGGTTAAGGGAGGATAACATTGAGAAGGAGGAAGATGAAGATTGGAAGGAACCTGGCTATTCAGGTCGAGTTATTTAATGTAACTAAAGCTTTATTCTAAATTGTACATATTTAACAAATTGTTATAGAAAAATTTGTTTGCAAAAGAAGTTGTTATAGGGGAAGAAAAAGACTTGGTAAGATTTCTGCACTCTGTTTATTACGAAATGTGTCCAAATTATTGAAAAAACATTTCGTTTCAACTTACATAATCATCTTCTACGTACCAACGCCGTGGAGGTAGGAAAAGATTAACAAAATAGTTATTTGGTTCTCGGTTTGGGTTATTTAAATATTTTCTGCGTATTTAAATTGAAGCGGAGCCATACGTCATACAATATTAATAAATGTCGTCAAAACTTGGAAAATTTTAAATATTCATATTGAAAAATGTACCTACTTAAATTTAATTCATCTATTACCATCTCCTCAGACGAAAATAGTTGTTTTTTGTAGTATTTAAGTACATAAGTTGGAACGAACTGTTATTTAAATCCTTTTTAGTAAGAAGTTAAGTGGATAACGAATATTATACCAATTATTTTTGTGGATTGGTTTGCTAATTAGCCTAGTTTTCTGCTCTGAAACTGTGTACATTTTTTAAAATTTAATCTTATCAAAAAAACCTCAAACGAACAATCGGAACAATGTACGACAATTATTGATTATCTAAAATCTTTAAAGTCTATATAAGGGTTCCTTAGATTGTTGATTTGATAACAAATTTCTGTTGATTGTTAATTTGATAAAAAAATTCTTTTGAATGTTGATTTTATAACGATTTTCTTTGGATTGTCGACTTGACAACAATTTTCATCGCGCTTCCCATAGCGTCGTTAGTTTCCCAGCGTGTTGGGGGTCACCCTAAGTGGGTCGACGGTCACATATCGCATGCATCTCGCTGCAACGCTCCTCGGGCGAAAGGTTAGGCGGGCCGTGAGATGGCGCGGAGAGGACGGGGGTGGGAGACAAGGAGGTGGAGACGCCGGCACGTGGTCGACGGCACAGTTCCGGGGAAAGTGGGCAGGTACACGTGGGCCACCTTGCAGCACTGAGTTACACGTGGAAGTGAGATTTACAATAGGGAATGCATTACAAATGCATGTGAGGATGAGTGTAGGCACTCTTTCACAGCATTTCTTTCACCGCACAGGAAGCCCTTGAAGAAGTCTACGCCAACCCAAGAATATTATTATCACTTCTTCTAATAGTGCAAAATTATTTTGTTTTTGTAAATAATTAAGTGGTTAATACAAAGTTATCTATTAATTTGAATATTATTGTCAACAATTTAAGGCTCCTTGGGTGAAAGCCCCCCTTGTTCTACCTCCTAAGGCCATAAAACATTCTCTATATCAGTATAAATATTTTGTATTATTTTGTGGTTGTCATTCTAGTACATTAGTATTATTTTACTTAAAATACCTACTACATATCATGTGCGATAGTTATATAAATTAATATTTGCTAATATTTGACCTGTCAATAGCTGAGTTGACATGGCGTTTGGCTCTAAACCCGGCGTCGCGACTTCAATACCTTACTGGCTAAACATTTTTCGCCCTACTGTGATGACCCGGGAATTTTTTAAATTCTTTTAAAAAAATATACTATGATACAAAGAGATCAATGTTAACCCAGTAATTTAACTTAGAAATTAAAAAAAAAAAATACTACACACAACATGTATTTCGTTATTTCTTTCTTAAATTTAAACATATTTTCCTCTTCATTTCGGTCGGCATTTCTTGGAAGATCCTTTGCCGCTCTATGTATATAGTAATCAGTTTTGTGATTTTGACTTTCGAAATAGAAGTCTTATTTATTTTTTTCTTTTTGTAGAGTGATTATGTTTGGTTTGATGTGTATTAAGTTTTCACATAAATTATTTGGAACATTAAAGCACAAAATTTCCCAAAATTCTCTTTATTCATCTTTTGGAGTCCTCACCTAATGTTG